>OU342682.1:0-2500000 GCA_910589285.2 Mythimna ferrago
ACCGAGGAAATCAAACTGCTCGGTCTCACCATCGACCATAAGTTGACTTTCAACACTCACGTCGCAAACGTCTGTTCCCGAGCCGTCGGCATATATAAACAGCTGTCGCGGGCAGCTAGGGTCAGCTGGGGTCTCCATCCAGAGGTAATCCGCTGCATCTATACGGCTGCAGTGGAGCCTATCATCCTGTACGCGGCGAGCGCGTGGTCGCCGGCCGCCAACAAAGTCGGGTTGCAGAAGAAGCTGAACGCCGTCCAGAGGAGCTTCGCGCAAAAGCTGTGCCGAGCCTACCGCACGGTCTCCCTACACTCAGCACTGGTGCTGGCTGGGATACTCCCTCTTGACCTCCGGATTAAGGAGGCAGCCTCGCTGTACGAGGCCAAGAGAGGGGTACCTCACCCTGCGCTGGGAGACCGGGAGATCGAGCGGGTGGTATCGGCACTAGAGATGCCGCATCCGGCTGAGCAGAGGGCCATTGCACTGCGACGCCTGGTAGACGAGGAACAATACAATGAGCACCGCGATTATGCGGTGCGTATTTTCACAGACGGCAGCAAGATTGAGGGCAAGGTCGGAGCCGCAGTGTCGGTGTGGACCGACCAGGCGGAGGTCAAGGCCCTCAAGCTTGCTTTGCCGTCTTACTCTACCGTCTACCAGGCCGAGCTTCTCGCCCTCTGCAAAGCAGTGAAGGAAGTCCTCCGAAGGACCGAGACGGCGTTCGCTATTTACAGCGACTCCATGGCAGCCCTCCAGACAGTCGTGAACCCCGAAGCCCTCCATGCCCTCGCAGTAGAAACCAGAGACGCCATCCGCTGCATTAACGCCCAGAACAAGAGCGTCTCCCTGTTCTGGGTGAAAGCTCATGCGGGGCTGGAGGGCAACGAGAGAGCCGACTTGCTCGCGAAGGAGGCTGCCCTGAAGTCGAAGCGGCAACCCGACTATGACAAATGCCCGGTTTCATTCGTCAAGCGTATGATCCGAATGGAGACGCTGGGCGAATGGAACCGGAGATATTGCGCAGGAGAAACGGCGGCCACGACGAAGATGTTCTTTCCCTGTGCGATCGCCGCGTACAGGACGATAAGAAGGATGGAGATGACCAAGGAGCTGACCCAAGCCCTAACAGGCCACGGCGGGTTCTCCGAGTACCTGACTCGCTTCAAGTGCAAGGAGAACCCGGCGTGCGCCTGTGACCCCGACAAGCAGGAGACAGTCCTCCACCTCCTGACGGACTGCCCGGTATATGCCTTCTCCAGATACAAACTAGAGGAAAGGATAGGGGAAAGTATTACCCAAGAAAGACTTCCTATAATAATGAGCAACAAAAAATACAGACATGATTTTATTGTATATATTACTATGATAGTCCGAACAGTAAACAAAAGAAACCAAACCTGACAATCATAGTCAGATTTGTTTTCTTTTGTTTAAATACAATATAAAGTGATATTTTTAAATGTATTTATTTATTTATTTGGTAGAATTATTTATCATGATATTTTATTATGAACTATTTATTACAATTATCTTTTTAAAATACAGCTCAACAAAAATTTCAACTACAGCCCATAAATATCTCTGCGCAACTTGGCGGCAGGGGCCTTTCGCATGGAAGGAGTGGTTTTTAGCCGGTAGGAGTCCGGCACTACCCAGACTGTCTTCTTACAAGGAAGTCTGGGTGTCCATGATGGATTTCCCACTCCTGCCACATATAAAAAAAAAAAAAAAAAAAAAAAAAAAAACCTAACCTAACCTAACCTAACCTAACCTAACCTAACCTAACCTAACCTAACCTAACCTAACCTAACCTAACCTAACCCACAACGGCATAGAGTTCTTCATTAACCTCGAAAAGTCTGTGGGCATCACGGTACACCGGACTACCAGGATCTACAATACAAAGAAAGCAAATTGGGGCCAGTTTCGTAAGAAACTGGCCCAAATTATGCAGAACAATAATCTAACAGTAAGCCTGTTCGATCAAATCGACAGCGTGCACCAATTAGACCTGGTAGTCGAGGAACTGACGACGGCGGTACAAGGCGCCTGTGCCAAAGTGATGCCCAGGAAGAAGACGGTCGAGAAGTTAACCGTGCCGTGGTGGTCTGACGAACTCGCCAGCCTGAAGAGACAGGTTGCCACCAAAAAGCGGAGGATCCGTTGTGCAGCGCCGGTTCGTAGACCAAAGGTTGTTGAGGAGTACCTGAAACAGAAAGAAGAGTACGAACAAGTAGTAACCAAAGCAAAGGTCGAGAGTTGGAAGGGTTTCTGTGAGAAACAAGACCGAGAAGGCCTGTGGGAGGGAATATACAGGGTAATCCGGAGGACAGAAAAGAGAGAGGAGGACATACCGATGGTGAGGGATGCAAAGACTTTAGGCCCCGAAGAGTCAGCGAGGTTTCTAGCACAATCGTTCTACCCGGAAGACCGTCCGGAGGGAGATAACGAGGAGCACAAAAAGGTGCGGCAAAGAGCGGAAGAGGTGAACGGGGAGAACCAAGTTGAGACCTGGGACCCTCCGTTCACTCTCGACGAGCTAAAGCGAGCAGTCTCCTCGTTTAACCCTAAAAAGGCCCCCCGGCTCCGACGGGTCTGACGGCGGACATATGGGGCCACGCGATTCAAATAGACCCAGACCTAGTTCTGCGCTTGATGAACAAGTGCCTGGCGCATGGACACTTTCCACGGTCCTGGAAAGAGGCAACAGTCGTTGTCCTCCGCAAACCCGCTAAGGAAGACTACACCACTCCGAAATCGTACAGGCCGATTGGGCTTTTGCCTGTACTCGGCAAGGTATACGAAAAACTGCTCGTGGCCCGACTCAAGTTCCATTTGTTGCCCAGGATGAGTACTCGCCAGTACGGCTTTATGCCCCAGAAAAGCACTGAGGACTCCCTCTATACACTCATGGGGCACATTCGTGACAGACTCAATGCAAAGAGGCTTGTCGCGATTGTGTCCTTGGATATAGAGGGAGCCTTTGACAATGCATGGTGGCCGATCATACGAGTCCGTCTGGCAGAGGAAAAGTGTCCTGAGAACTTGAGAAAGGTCATGGACAGTTACTTGACCGAGAGAGTGGTGAGAGTCAGGTATGCGGGAGCGGAGTACAAAACCAGGACCGAGAAGGGATGCGTCCAGGGGTCTATCAGTGGTCCCATATTATGGAACCTAGTGCTCGACCCGCTGATCAAGGAGCTGGAGAGCATGGGGGTCTACTGTCAGGCGTTTGCGGACGATGTCGTTCTTGTGTTCGATGGGGAGACGGCACTTGAGATCCAGAGGGATGCCAATGTCGCCCTTGAGTATATACGCACATGGGGTGTCACGAACAAGCTTAAGTTTGCGCCACATAAGACCAAAGCAATGCTGGTAACGCGCAAACTTAAGTATGACACCCCATGTCTCAGAATGGGTGGGGTGGACATTGGCATGTCTGAGGAGATCAAACTGCTCGGTCTCACCATCGACCACAAGTTGACCTTTAACACCCACGTCGCAAACGTCTGCTCCCGAGCCATCGGTATCTATAAGCAGCTGTCGAGGGCCGCAAGGGCCAGCTGGGGTCTGCATCCTGAGGTCATCCGTTGTATTTATACAGCAGCAGTCGAACCCATCGTCCTGTACGCGGCGAGTGCATGGTCGCCGGCCGCAACCAAAGTTGGAGTCCAGAAAAAGCTGAACGCCGTCCAGAGGAGCTTCGCGCAGAAGTTGTGCCGAGCCTATCGCACGGTCTCCCTACACTCAGCACTGGTGCTGGCTGGGATACTCCCTCTCGACCTCCGGATCCGAGAGGCGGCCTCACTTTATGAGGCCAAGAAGGGTTTACCCCATCCAGCGCTAGGAGACAGAGAGATCGAGCGTGTGGCATCGGCACTAGAGATGCCACATCCGGCTGAGCAGAGGACCATTGAACTGCAACGTCTGGTAGACGAGGAACAATATAATAACCACCGCGACTACGCGGTGAGAATCTTTACAGACGGCAGCAAGATTGAGGGCAAGGTCGGGGCCGCACTGTCGGTGTGGACCGACCAGACCGAGGTCAAGGCCCTCAAATTTGCGCTGCCGTCTTATAGTACCGTCTACCAGGCGGAGCTCCTCGCCCTCTGCGAAGCCACGAAGGAAGTCCTCCGAAGGACCGAGACGGCGTTCGCCATCTACAGTGACTCCATGGCAGCTCTCCAAACAGTCGCGAACCCCGCAGCCCTCCATGCCCTTGCAGTAGAAACAAGGGACGCCATTCGCTACAGCACTATCCAGAACAAGAGCGTCTCCTTGTTCTGGATCAAAGCTCATGCGGGGCTGGAGGGTAACGAGAGAGCCGACTCGCTCGCAAAGGAGGCTGCCCTAAGGTGTAAGCGGCAACCCCACTATGATAAGTGCCCGGTTTCATTCGTCAAGCGTATGATCCGAATGGAAACGCTGGACGAATGGAACCGGAGGTATTGTACTGGGGAAACGGCGGCCACGACGAAGTTGTTCTTCCCGTGTGCGATCGCGGCGTACAGGACGGTGCGAAAGATAGGGATGACCCAGGAACTGACCCAGGCCCTAACAGGGCACGGTGGGTTCTCCGAGTACCTGACTCGCTTCAAGTGCAGGGAAAGCCCAGCGTGCGCCTGCGACCCCGACAAGCAGGAGACAGTCCTCCACCTGCTGACGGAGTGCCCTGTGTATTCCTCCCACAGGCATGATCTCGAGATGAGAGTCGGCAGATCTGTAACTAAAGAAAATCTCAGCCTTCTCATAAAAGACAGAACAAACAAAATGAAATTTATTGAATTTGTAGTCAAAATTGTAAAGTCCGTCAACAGGCGGAACAAATAGCTGACGAGACTTATATAATTATACTAGTCATCTTAATCATTTTATTACTATTCTTTATTTTATTTTATATGTTTTTATTTTTGACAATAAACATTAGAACAAAAACTGCAATTGACTAAACTATATCAAAATGAATTATTTATTATTATTATTTATTATTATTATTATGTATTAAAATGTAAATAAATACAATAATTGAATCAATCTACAGCCCTTGACAACTACCCTGCGCAGCTTGATGGCAGGGGAGCTCTTCGCATGGCAGGAGTGGTTTTTAGCCGGTAGGAGTCCGGCACTACCCAGGCTGCCTTCCTACAAGGCAGTCTGGGTGTCCATGATGGATTTCCCACTCCTGCCACCAAAAAAAAAAAAAAAAAAAAAAAAAAAAAAAAATAAAATAAAAAAAAAAAAAAAAAAAACCTAACCTAACCTAACCTAACCTAACCTAACCTAACCTAACCTAACCTAACCTAACCTAACCTAACCTAACCTAACCACGGGGGAAACCAAGTTGAGTCTTGGGACCCTCCTTTCACTCCCGACGAATTAAGCCGAGCTGCTTCCTCGTTCAATCCCAAAAAAGCCCCCGGGTCCGACGGTCTGACGGCGGACATATGGGGCCACGTGATCCATCAAGACCCAGAATTAGTTCTGCGCTTGATGAACAAGTGCCTGGCGCATGGATACTTTCCACGGTCCTGGAAAGAGGCAACTGTCGTTGTGCTCCGCAAGCCCGCAAAAGAAGACTACACCACTCCGAAGTCATACAGGCCGATTGGTCTTTTGCCTGTACTCGGCAAGATATACGAGAAGATGCTCGTGACCCGACTCAAGTTTCATTTGCTACCCAGGATGAGTACTCGCCAGTACGGCTTCATGCCCCAAAAGAGCACCGAGGACTCCCTCTATACACTCATGGGGCGCATTAGTGGCAAACTCAATGCAAAGAGGCTTGTCACGATTGTGTCCCTGGATATAGAGGGAGCCTTCGACAGCGCTTGGTGGCCGGCTATACGAGTGCGTCTGGCTGAGGAAAAGTGTCCTGAGAACTTGAGAAGGGTCTACGACAGTTACTTGTCCGAGAGAGTGGTGAAAGTCAGGTACGCTGGAGCGGAGCACAAATCCAGGACCGAGAAGGGATGCGTCCAGGGGTCAATCAGTGGCCCCATATTATGGAACGTGGTGTTGGACCCGCTGATCAAGGAATTGGAAAGGATGGGGGTCTATTGTCAGGCGTTTGCGGACGATGTCGTCCTTGTGTTCGATGGGGAGACGGCACTTGAGGTCCAAAGGGATGCCAATGTCGCCCTTGAGTACGTGCGCACATGGGGTGTCTCGAACAAGCTTAAGTTTGCGCCACATAAGACCAAAGCAATGCTGGTAACGCGCAAACTTAAGTACGACACCCCATGTCTCAGAATGGGCGGGGTGGACATTGGCATGTCTGAAGAAATCAAACTGCTAGGTCTCACCATTGACCACAAGTTGACATTTAATACACACGTTGCAAGCGTCTGCTCCCGAGCCATCGGTATCTATAAGCAACTGTCGAGGGCCGCAAGGGCCAGTTGGGGTCTGCATCCTGAGGTCATCCGCTGCATATATACAGCTGCAGTCGAACCCATCGTCCTGTATGCGGCGAGCGCGTGGTCGCCGGCCGCAACCAAAATTGGAGTCCAAAAGAAGCTGAACGCCGTCCAGAGGAGCTTCGCGCAGAAGCTGTGCCGAGCCTATCGCACGGTCTCTCTACACTCAGCACTGGTGCTGGCTGGGATACTCCCTCTCGACCTCCGAATTCGAGAGGCGGCCTCACTTTATGAGGCCAAGAAGGGTTTACCCCATCCAGCGCTAGGAGACCGGGAGATCGAGCGAGTGGCATCGGCACTAGAGATGCCACATCCGGCTGAACAGAGGGCCATTGCACTGCAACGCCTGGTAGACGAGGAACAATACAACGAGCACCGCCATTACGCGGTGCGTATTTTCACAGACGGCAGCAAGATTGAGGGCAAAGTCGGTGCCGCACTGTCGGTGTGGACCGATGATGGGGAGGTGAAGGCCCTCAAGCTTGCTTTGCCGTCTTATAGTACCGTCTACCAGGCGGAGCTCCTCGCCCTCTGCGAAGCCACTAAGGAAGTCCTCAGAAGGACCGAGACGGCGTTCGCTATCTACAGCGACTCCATGGCAGCTCTCCAAACAGTCGTGAACCCCGAAGCCCTCCACGCCCTCGCAGTGGAAACAAGGGACGCCATCCGCCGCAGTAATATCCAGAACAAGAGCGTCTCCTTGTTCTGGATCAAAGCTCATGCGGGGCTGGAGGGTAACGAGAGAGCCGACTCGCTTGCAAAGGAGGCTGCCCTGAGGTGTAAGCGGCAACCCCATTACGATAAATGCCCGGTTTCATTCGTCAAGCGTATGATCCGAATGGAAACGCTGGACGAATGGAACCGGAGGTATTGTACTGGGGAAACGGCGGCCACGACGAAGTTGTTCTTCCCGTGCGCGATCGCGGCGTACAGGACGGTGCGGAAGATAGGGATGACCCAGGAACTGACCCAGGCCCTAACAGGGCACGGTGGGTTCTCCGAGTACCTGACTCGCTTCAAGTGCAAGGAGAACCCAGCGTGCGCCTGCGACCCTGACAAGCAGGAGACAGTCCTCCACCTGCTGACGGAGTGCCCTGTATATTCCTCCCACAGGCATGATCTTGAAATGAGAGTCGACCAGCCATTGAACAAACAGAATCTCAGTCTCTTAATAAGCAACCGGAAGACAAGAAAAGATTTGATTGCGTATGTAGTAAAAATTGTTCAGTGTGTCAACAGACGGAATAAATGATTATTACCTAATCAGTTATTCCGTCTGTTGGTTGGTTGTAATTTTAAAAATTTTATCTTTATTTATTATTCACGATTTGGTAATTCAAAATGAACAATTGATCAATAATTTATTATTTTAATCACAATTAATTTATTACTTATTTTATTCTTATATTTATTATTATTACTATGCAAATACTACTAAAATGGCAATCTAAAACCCTACAGTCCAAAAACGACCCTGCGTCAATGTACGGCAGGGGCCTTTCGCATGGTAGGAGTGGTTTTTAGCCGGTAGGAGTCCGGCACTACCCAGGCTGTCTTCCTGCGAGGCAGTCTGGGTGTCCATGATGGATTTCCCACTCCTGCCACTAAAAAAAAAAAAAAAAAAAAAAAAAAAAACCTAACCTAACCTAACCTAACCTAACCTAACCTAACCTATGTGGCAACCGTAGAGCCAGTGGTCCTATACGCTGCCAGCGTATGGGCCCCGGCAGCTGGGAAGTTGGGCGTAGCGAAGCAGTTGGGAGTATTACAGCGGGGAATTGCACAGAAAATATGTAAGGCGTACCGGACGGTCTCGTTAAATTCCGCGCTGGTGCTGGCTGGGATACTGCCTCTAGACCTTCGTGTCCGCGAGGCGGCATCACTATACGAAGCCAGAAGGGGCGTACCTCAGCCAGCACTTGGCGACAGGATGGTCGAGCAACCTGCCTCGGCAATGGAGGCCCCGCACCCTGTGGAGCGAGCAGAGCTGGAGCTCGTAAGCCTGGTAAATCAAGAGCAACTTGATGCCCAGAGCGAACTTGAGGTTCGCATCTTCACGGATGGGAGTAAGATCGGGGGAAAGGTCGGGGCGGCACTCTCCATGTGGAGTGGTAATGCTGAGACCAAAGCCCTCAAGCTTGCTCTCCCACATTACTCCACCGTTTATCAGGCTGAGCTCTTAGCGATATGCGTCGCAACCAGGGAGACGCTGAAACACAGTGCGCGTTCGTTTGGAATCTTCAGCGACTCAATGGCGGCCCTCCAAACTATACAAAATTATGACCGACACCACCCACTGGCAGTAGAGGCAAGGGCCAATATAAGATCTCTAACCATCCAAAACAAGACCATGACCTTGTTCTGGATCAAAGCCCATGCGGGATTGGACGGCAATGAGAGGGCCGATGAACTAGCTAAAAGAGCCGCTGAGGGCTCCAAGCGAAAGCATGACTACGACCTGTGTCCGGTATCGTACGTCAAACGGTGCATTCGTACAGCAACACTGGACGAGTGGAACCGAAGATACAGGTCGGGAGAGACTGCTTCAGTGACTAAGCTGTTTTTTCCGGATGCGGTGACAGCTTACCGAACAATCAGGAAAGTCAAAATCAGCAGTTTAGTCACGCAAATCATGACGGGGCACGGTGGGTTCTCGGAATACTTGAATCGCTTCAAGTGTAAAGAGAGCTCATCGTGCATCTGCGACCCTGCAATGGATGAAACGGTGCCACATATATTGTTCAGCTGTCCTGTCTTCGATAGGGAAAGATTGGAAGTCGAACACATCATAAGTTGTAAACTTAATGCCGAAAACCTGTGTCAAATAATTGCGGGAAAAAATAGAGAGCTTTTATTGGAATATTGCGTCAAAATATGTAAAAAAGTAATAAACAGAAATAAAAGTGCGTAAGAAAAAGATGTTTACATAATATCATACATGATATTATTGTCAATCATTGATTATATGTGGTATATGTATAAAGCTAAATTTAAGTTCTCTAAAATGTAACGAAATAGAAATAAGTAAGCATAAGACAACTGTTTTTAAAATTTATAAAAACAAATGTAAGAAAGAAAAATCTAGTTATAAGTAGGTAAATATTATCGTATAATAATAATAATGTAAGATTAATTAGTTATAAGAAAAATAATTGTATAATGTAGTATATCATAGCATAAGAAATAAAAAACAGAAATGTGTCCTTACTGTTACCCCTAATAAAAAACAGAAATAAAAAAAAAAAAGGATAGAGTAGATTAGATAAAAGTAGAAGGGCGTCCTACCCTTAAAGAAAGAAAGACGAAAGAATGCAAGAAAGATAAAGTATGCAGAACGAAAGTGCGAGAGGAATAAATGCGAGAACTGGTATGATTGAGGTAGCTGAGCATAGACTCCAATTATGTTGGAGATAGTAGGAAAAAAAAAAAAAAAAAAAAAAAAAAAAAAAAAAAAAAAAAAAAAAAAAAAAAACCTAACCTAACCTAACCTAACCTGGGGGAGGTATACGGCAAGGGAACGAGCAAGGGCTGCGTCCAAGGCTCAATAGGAGGCCCAATATTTTGGAACCTGGTCCTCGACCCTGTCCTTAAAGCACTGGAGAATGCGGGAATTTATATACAGGCTTTTGCGGACGACGTGCTGCTGGTCTTTGACGGGGAGACTGCGTTAGAGGTAGAGAGTTGTGCCAATGCCGCTCTCGGTCATGTTCTGGCGTGGGGTGTCGAGAATAAGCTCAAGTTTGCTCCACATAAAACTACAGCAATGGTGATTACCAAAAAGCTGAAATACGACACACCGCGCCTGAGCATGGGTGGGATCGACATTGGCATGGCAAATGAAATCAAGCTTCTGGGCGTAACAATCGACCAGGGGCTGACGTTCAATACCCACGTCTCACTCGTTTGTGGGAAGGCTATAGCCATTTACAAGCGGTTGTGCAGAGCCGCAAGGGTCAGCTGGGGACTCAATCCGGAAGTTATCCGACTGATTTATGTGGCGACAGTGGAGCCCATCATACTTTACGCTGCCAGTGTCTGGGCACCAGCTGCCAAAAAGGTGGGAATTATTAACCTTTCGAATGTCTTAAGTTACACAGTCCGACATAAGGTAATTGTCTTTCTATTGTGTCTCTAATTACGACATTCAAAGAGTTAAAAAACTGCGGACCGTCCAGCGAGGAATCACGCAGAAAATGTGTAGGGCATATCGGACAGTCTCCCTCAACTCGGTCTGGTGCTGACCGGGATGCTCCCCCTCGATCTTCGAGTTTGGGAAGCGGCTGCACTTTACGAGGCAAGGAGGGGGGTGCCCCAGCCCTTGCTGGGAGACAGGGAGGTGGAGCGCATGTTCCCGGCGCTGGAGGCCCCGCACCCCGCGGAGCAAGCAAGCCTGGAGTTCGGAAGCCTGGTAGACGAGGAACAATATAAGAACCACAGCAATTTTGCCGTGAGGATCTTCACCGACGGCAGCAAAATTGAGGGCAGGGTTGGAGCAGCACTATCCGTTTGGAAAGGTGATGCCGAAACGAAAGCGCTCAAGCTTGCGCTGCCGTCGTACTGTACCGTCTACCAGGCTGAACTCCTAGCTCTACAAAGAGCGGCGCGCGAGGCGCTCAGGAGCAGTGAAACCACGTTCGGCGTCTTCAGCGACTCTATGGCGGCCCTCCAATCGGTGACCAACACACGTTCCCCCCACCCCCTGGCCGTGGAAACCAGGGACGCCTTACGAAACTGTAAGTTCCAGAATAAGAGCGTCTCCTTATTCTGGATTAAAGCCCACGCGGGGTTGGAGGGAAAAGAGCGAGCCGACCAGCTTGCAAAGGAGGCCGCCCTGGGGTCGAAGAAGAAGCCGGACTATGATCTGTGCCCCGTTTCATTCGTCAAGCGAGCAATCCGATCGAGGACGCTTGGCGAATGGAACGAGAGGTATAGAACAGGAGATACGGCTTCGGGCACAAAACTTTTCTTCCCAGACGCGGTGGCGGCGTACAGTGTGGTGCGAAAGATGACCCACACAAGCATAACCACACAAGTCCTGACGGGGCACGGTGGGTTCTCTGCATACCTGAAGCGTTTCAGGTGCAAAGAGAACCCATCGTGCGCCTGCGAGCCTGGTGTTGAGGAAACAATTCCGCATATATTATTCGAGTGCCCAATCACCACAAGAATGCGGTACGAGATAGAGCAAAAACTCGCCATGGATGTAGTCATTCAAAATGTACCACTATTGATGGAGAAGAAGAAAATTCATGTTTTTATTAAGTACTGTAGTGAAATAGCAATGTTGGTAATAAATAGAAACAAAACCGCATAAGAAAATATGCTGTCATAATATAATGCATTATATTAAAGACTAGCATAGAATTAATAAATGTAATAATAATGAAGACAATAAGCATAATGTAATAGAAATAAGTTAAAATAAGATTAGGTACAAGTAAGCGAAAGAACTTAAATTGTTCCCCACACCCTGTAATCTACTCCTAAATAAAGTAAGAAATAAGAATGTAATTAAAGTAGATATATATAAGTAAGAAACAAGGATAGTATAAAAATAAGATTGAGAACCTGTAAAATTATAGATAACTAAGAATATAGCAACGTAAGATAATTATAAAACTAGACATAAGTTTACGCAAAGGAAAATGTGAAAATAAAAGTTTTACCCTGTGTTTCAATAAAATAAAATAAAATATATAGATAGATACGTAGGAAATAGTTGGGAATCCCACCCATAATAGAAAGAAATGAGGATGTATAGAAGAAAGATCAAGTATGAGGAATGAAAGTGCGAGAGGAATAGATGCGAGAACTGGAATGAAAGTGTAGCTTAGAATAGGCTCCGACAATGTTGGAGGTAGAAGCATAAAAAAAAAAACCTAACCTAACCCTAAATGTATAGGCTCCGGGTGATTGAGGCAGCGACCCTCTACAAGATCAAAAAGGGCCATTCCCGAGAGTTCCTACCACCGGGCCGTGAGCTGGAACGAAATATAAATTATTTACATCACCCTCATCCAGCGCGACTCACAACAACCGAGTACGCACGCCTAGAAGACTGGAATCCCGAAACCTTAGAGACTCACAAAGTTACCGGCCCCCAAATCTACACTGACTGCAGCAAGATAGAGGGGAAAGTTGGAGCTGCCCTAACTTGGTGGGAAGGAGGAAAGGAGTCCATGTCCAGCACTTTTGGCTTGGAGCCTTACAACACTGTCTTCCAATCTGAAATGTATGCACTCTTTCGAGCTGTTAGGTTGGCAAGAGAATCTAAAGCGGCCTCCATAAGCATACTGAGTGACTCAAGGTCGTCGCTCGACCTGCTGAGGAGACCGTCTGGCACCACCTGGCACTTCAAATAAAGACTTTCCACTGGAAAAATGAGGGTCTGTTAAGGGTTTTACTCGGGGAAGCAGAAGCAGCCGTGTACGACAACGTCAAATCCCAGGTCATTGCTGGTGAAATGACGGGGTCGTACATGGCAGCTTATAGCGCGAAGAGTGGCTTTGTGACCCTGGACGAGGAGGAAACGGAGTGCTCAGGGAAAGCTACATTCCGAACACCCGCAGACAACCCGATAGTGGTTACCGCCAAGTGCACCAAAATTATGCTGGACGACAGGATCCTCGAAATGGCACAATCCATTTCGGGGGCCTGTGTTTCGCCGGCTTCGGAAGCACACTGGGCGGTACCGAGTGGTAGTAAGTGGGTAAACGGGGTCCCAGGGTGCGGCAAGACAACCTGGATGGTGAAACACTGTGACGAGGAGAGCGATATCGTAGCGACCACAACAACCGAAGCTGCTAAGGATCTCGGAGAGAAACTAGCGTACCGATTAGGAGATCGTGTCAAGGCAAAGGTGCGCACTATGGCCTCAATTCTAGCCAACGGCTTCAGACCGGAGGAGAAATGCCGTCGCCTTACGGTTGACGAAGCCCTCATGAACCACTTTGGGGCCATAGTCATGGCAGTGAAGTTGTCTGGAGCGGGCGAGGTCGTTCTCATCGAAGACGTGAATCAGCTACCATTTTTGGACAGAGAGAACCTATTTGAATTAAGGTACACCCGTCCAAATTTGGTGGCTGGTATCACCCAGGAGTTGCTCTGTACGCATCGGAACCCAATGGACGTAGCCCTGACCCTGAGTGAGATATACCCCGGTACCCCGTCTCCTCCAAGACGTTGCTGTCGCGGGTCCACTCTCTGAAAGTGGAAAGGTTCACAGGAGCGCGCATACCGATAACCGCCGAGAATACCTTATTCTTGGTCCATACGCAGGAAGAGAGAGCCTCTCTTGCTGACCAAGGCTATGGGTCTGGCGAAGGGTCGCGCATTCTCACCATCCACGTAGCTCAGGGGCTGACCTGTGACAGCGTTATTATAATTAACACCAATTCAAGGAGGCTTCAGATCCACGACAGCATCTCCCACGCAGTTGTCGCAGTGTCGAGACACACGGTCAGCTGTGTGTATTACACCGACGACGTCGACGATGCCACGGGCCGTTTCGCCCGGAAAGCGATGGATGCGCCTTCTAAAGTGGTCTTCGAATACAACCTTAAGACGGCCATGCAGCATCGAGACACCGCAGTCGTAAAAGCTCTGATGGAGTTAGTGAAGACTCTAGGCGGAAAATCAATAGGAACCCAATACCCTTATTCTACCCATCAACCCTAAATCTAAATACTGTACTGTAACAAGATGTTAATTTTGAAAATGCACGACTTAAACCAAATTTTATATTCTATGATTTTGTATTATAAGTGATTTTATTTACACAGAAATTAAACATTGTTAAAACCATATCATATAAAAATGTAAAAGTAAACAACAATATATAAGTATATCGTAGTGTATATAGTAGTTATCTATGTGAATGACATCGACCAGTGCCTACACTCTTCTAAAATGCTGTGCTTTGCTGATGACATGAAAATCTTTGCCACCATTTCAACGGTCGAAGATAGGTTAGCATTTCAGGCTGATTTGCATCGGTTAGAAGAGTAGGTACTGTCGTATTAATAAACTTGATCTGAACCCATCAAAGTGCTCCGTGATCACCTACACTAGAAAACGTGCTGTCATAGCTAACAGTTACACTTTGGCGGGCCAGATCTTGCCAAGGTGCAATACTATTCGTGACTTGGGCGTCCATCATGACACTAAATTAATTTTTGACGTACACATTGATACAATTGTCAAAAAAGTTTCCAAGCTACTTGGCTTTATTATTCGTCTCTCTAAGTGTTTCACGGATGCTAAAACTTTAAAAATATTGTATTGCACTTTTGTTAGAAGTCATCTAGAGTACGCGTCTCAGATATGGAATCCACGTTATCATAAATACATAGACCGCATTGAAAACATCCAGAGACGTTTTATTAAATATCTTTGCTTCCATCAAAAGATTCCATATCAGTCAACTGATTATCTTGAACTGTGTAAGAAGTATCATCTGTTACCACTGGTAGATCGTCGTAGAATTGCCGACTGTCTGTTTTTGCTCAAAATCCTTCATAACAAGATTGATAGCCCTGACCTTTTATCAAAGTTTTATTTTAATGTGCCAAATAAAACATTTCGTTTTAATCCACCCATTCGTGTTCCTCACACATCTTCAAATTATAGACGGAACAGTTATATCGTGCGTGCAAGCAGTAACTTCAATGGCATATGCAAGGAATATGATCTGGATCCATTCACCATTAGTGTGAACTCGGCCAGAAGGAGCTTAAGTCTCAAATTTTTCAAGTAGCATTAGGTTTAATAGTTTAGTAATTAGTTTCTTAAGTGCAAGCTAAGGATTTTTGCTGTATCCTACGTAACCAAGAAGCGCAGCTTTTTGTTTTTGTGCTCACACCTTATTTAATATATACTATAATGTCTACACGTGAGGACTTGTAATTGGCTTTCTAGTGATTATGGATTCCTTTTTTTTGTCTGGTTTATTAGCTGTAAGTCCTCCATGTACTAAATAAATAAATAAATAAATATTGTAAAAAAAAAACTATACATATATAAAAATTAAAAAACTGGCCAAGAGCGTGTCGGGCCACGCTCAGTGTAGGGTTCCGTAGTTTCCCGTCCGTCACAATAAGTGTTCCCACTTATGAGTTTAAAAAAAGGCTATTTGTTACGTTGACATACTAAGTACGGAAATCTAATAAATACGGAACCCTAAAAACGGGCTCACAAAGGACGGTGATAACTAAAACAGTATGCAAGTAGTAGAAATTTCAGCGATTGTGCACTCGTAAAATTACGAATTTATTAAAGAAAAAACGATTTTTTACCACGGTAGGTCATGAAAGTACGGAAAATCTTAACATCGACTTTTAAAAAGACGACATCTTTACGCAACGCCATCTATCGAACCATTTATGAACTGGTTTTTACCTTAACATTTTAATAATACATTTTTAGATGGCGTTAAAAAATGAATTTTAGTTTTGTTTTAAATTGCCTTAGCATGTTCCTGATAGAAGTCTTATGTAGTTATAAGATAATACCGCCAATGCGAACGGAAGGAGAGACCAACCGAACAATTCGATAATACCCGACCCTATCAACTCAGGAAAAATCCTAACAGCGCGAACGCCATCTCTCGGGGAATTGGGTTACTAATTAATACATAGGTACCAGAAGAAGTTTTCGGTGGTAATTTTGGATTGCGAGAACCGATTTTAATAATTCTTTTTGTGTTTGAAAGAAGATACGTTCAGGATAATAAAATATGTAAACGAAGTTAAAAAAAATGCTTGACGATTATACTACAAACTTAGTCCAGAAATTATTTTGTACATTTTGGTCGTTTTTGTACAAAAACTGTTCTTTCCATCAAGTTCAAAATGATTTTCCTAGAAAGTCCTTATAAAGTTCTACTTTTCAGATTTTTTTCATATTTTCTAAACTTATGGTTCAAAAGTTAGGGGGGGGGACATTGTTTTTTACTGTTGGAGCGATTATTTCCGAAATTATTGACATTATCAAAAAATGATTTTAGAAAACCCCTATTCATTTTTAAATACCTATCCAACAATATATCACACGTTAGGGTTGAAATTAAAAAAAAAATTCTTCCCACTTTACATATAGGGGGGCTACCCTAAATAAACATTTTTTTCCAATTTTTATTTTGCCACTTTGTCGGCGTGATTAATATACATATTGGTACCAAATTTCAGCTTTCTAGTGCTAACGGTCACAGAGATTAAGCGAGGAAAGACAGACAGACAGACGGACAGACAGACATGGCGAAACTATAAGGGTTCCTAGTTGACTACGAAACCCTAAAAAGAGAAGTAAATAAAGGATATTTGCTGAGGAAGGTTTATTATCAAACTAGAACAGTTAAAAAAATAAAACATCACGCTTGTTTTAGTTAGTCTTTATTGGTCGTGTCAAAATTTACACAACGATTCAATAATTTATTTTTTATTTTATAAACCTTTCTTTATAAAAAAAAGATACAGATAAGCCAGCACTGAGCGGCCGCGCGCCTGCTGTTGTGACGTCACCGGCTGGTGGCTCACGTGACGTCACCGCGCGGGCGCGTGGTCCTCTCGGCCAGCGCGCGGCACCGTCTCAGACGGCAGCTCGTCCGCGATTATAGTGTACATATAAAAATAGATCCCTTATTTTACACTAATCTAGGAGGAGAACGCATCGCCTACTCGACGTTTAAATGCACAGTTTTAAAGTATGATATGAAACTACAATTGGAGCACCATTTCATTAATATACCCCGTGCGGGCTTGCGGCCTCTCGCTCGCACACCCCAAGTAATTGCGATTCCCAATAATATCCCTATCTAACGTGATACGAATTACAAAAAATAAGGATTTAAGAGCCGCCTGATACAATTATATTGTAGATTTTTGTTATCATAACTGAGAGTAAAATAAATGACAGGTAGCTACCGCGACTGCTAGGAGCTGGAGGTAGGATACGGTCCACATTGTCTAAGAACGCGTCATGCGGCGTCTAGCTCTGCCGCCGAGTGCTGCGCGAGGCAGTACGTCTTGCGTGAACAGTTGCGCGCCTTCTTTCATAAAGAATGTGACAAAACTCGACGTACCTACATTAGAATTTCAACGTGGAAAAGGAAAGTTACACAAATAAATGATTATCACTTTCTTACAGATATTTACAACATGATCTATCTAATTCGTAATTATAATGCTTACTATATACAAGTCTTATACACCTTGTGTCCTCTGTGCATACCACTGAGGAACAAGGAACACGCGCGTCACTGTTAGTTATATATATACAAATTACATTCACGTGCATAATACATTGTTGTTTTTATTCATCTATTTTGTCAATCACAATTATTATAGTTACTTGATGGACCAACTATCGAACTTACGCATAATTTAAACTCTCTTTTAATTTGTATTAGCTGTTTAAAAACAACTGCAGTAATTGTCGGCTGGGTGCCTGGGGATAGTCATCTGTAGCTTGGTCCATAGTAGTTCTGTTTTAAAAGTCCCGAAATCACAACCTACTTATAACTATCGGGCAACATTCAGATTTTTCTGTAACATTTAATATTTTAATACAAATCTCACCAAAACAGTCTCTGTAAAGTTCCAACGATACGTCATTTAATTCTTATTTCTAGCATAGTATTACATGTTAAGTCAGCCTTATGTACAGTGCAGCAACGGGGCGATGCCGCACGGTTGGGATGCACACCTGCGTCACACGCGCGCACTGCTAGAGGCGGGCGCTGCGGCCGCATGTGTGGGCCACTCGTGAGGTGCGCGTCCTCGCTAGAGGCGGGCGCTGCGGCCGCATGTGTGGGCCACTCGTGAGGTGCGCGTCCTCGCTAGAGGCCGGGCGCGCGGGCGCGGCGCGGTGCGGGCGGCTCGGCGGCCGCGCGCCGGCGTCACACGTCCGTGTGGCGCGCGCCCGCCGGCTCCGGCTCCGCGTCCGACTCCTCGATCTCGCACAGGTGCGCCGACAGCTCGCTGCCGGAGCCGTCGTCGTCTCCGCCCAGCAGCGAGTTGCGTTCCTCTGCGAACACGACGGAAACGGTCACACTGTTTCTTCAGCACGGCCGGGTCGCACGCGGCGCGTAAACTCACCTAGCATCGTGATGAGGCTGGCGGCGTCGGGCTCGCGCAGCGTACGCGCGCGCAGCTGGCCGTCGTCACTGGCGGCGCGCGTGTAGTCGTCGGTGTGCAGCAGGCAGTCGGAGGCGTCGGTGAGGCGCGGCGCGTCGTCTGCGGGCGCGGCGTCGGGGCGGGCGCGCGCGCGGGCGCGGCGGCGCGGCGCGGGGCTGGCGGCGCCCGAGGCGGGCGAGGTGGGCGACGACGAGTCGGGGCGCTCGGAGCCCGCCACCTCGCTGATGCCGGGCAGCGCGCCGGCGCCGCCGCACCAGTCGGAGCAGTCCCAGTGGTAGCCACCCAGCAGGTGCGGCTCGGGCAGGCCGGCCATGCCGCCGCCCGCCACCACTGCACGCCTCACCATGCCGGGTGACCGTGCACGGATTCGGCTCTTACATCCTTTCAGATCTAAAACACAAAGTTCATTTTTTTAACTTCGATTTTCTCTTGTCTTTATTTTTTCTGGTAGATATTTTTGTCAACGATAAGACTGCCATTGCATCCAAAAATGAAAATTCATTTAAAAAGTTATGTGACTTTTAAAGGGACATAACATTCGTCGAGGTTTTAAATGAGAGCAAAGTATTCTGGTTACCGTTATATATCTTGTTGTCGACGAAGGTGTGGAGGTGCATCTGCTCGGACCAGGGCTTGCGGTCGGCGACATCTATGTTGAGGTTGCGGCGGTAGTCGGGCGGGATGCCCTCGAGCTCGTCGCCGGCCGAGCCGTACGAGCGCAGCGTGTCCACGTTGTTGAGGGGCGGCGGCTCGGCGCAAGAGGCGGGCCGCTCGCGGCGCACGGCCTCCAGGTTGGACAGCTTGGAGCGCGGCGCCAGCTTGTCGAGCGCGCACAGCGGCGGCTCGGCGGGCTTGCGGCGCGCGCGGCGCCTGCGCAGCGCCAGCGGCAGCGCGGCCGCCAGCAGTAGCAGCGCCAGCGCGGCGCCCGCGGCCACGAGCGGCCAGCGCGCCTGCAGCGCCCAGCGCCACGCCGACTGCAGCGCGCGCGCCGGGCCCGACCCCGCGCCGCCCGACACCACGGCGTCCGAGTACAGCGGGTTGCCACAGTTCATACCTGGACAGCGACACCGAATCGACGACGACTTTAGTCTATAGATTCGTTTTGATGTGAATACCTAAAGCTTACATCATAATAAATCAGTAAAATAATAATAGGATACCAACCACTATCACACAATGCCGTCTAGTCCCAAGCTAAGCAGAGCTTGTGTTACGAGTACTGACAACTGTTAACTACACTACCGCACAACCACTACTCTACAGTGGGTGGCGTACTGTACGGTGGTCTCTGAGGTAGTGGTGTCTCCACTGCTAACTTATATTAAACAATATAGGTACTAACATCGCGCGCGTGGAAGTAGGTTACTCCACAAAAACTTAGGACCCCCATTTTACTCTCTTACGAGTGAAGTTTTGTAAAATCGTTCTTAGTGGATGTCGAAATCCTATATAAGGAACCTACCTGGCAAATTAAAAATAATCCAAATGACATCCCCCGCCCTTGGGTGGGGCAGAAGATAATATCAGACTCTTACTGACTAAAAAAACCCACCCCGTTCGTCTTGCCTTTTAAACCGGGGCCGAGCTACCTTTCGGAGCAAACCCTGGCCCCAATAGGCTTCGACCCAGCTATGCTTCGGCAATTGCTAACAACTGCCGGGATGATAAGTCTAATGACAACCTGTGTTGTTGTTGTAGTGACTTGAAAAGCATAATTTACACGAGTTTTTTAAGTAGACTTAAAGCTTTCTTATTGGAGAATGTCTCATGTGCATCTTAAACATTGTGTTTATGAAATAAATTGATTGATTGATTGACTCCTTGAGGCGCGTGGGAACAGTGCGCGCCGTCGATGACTTGGGCTCGGTCTGGACAGTTACCGAACGGTTGGACAGCGAGCTACCCATTGCTCGCCATCTGCAAGCCCGCGCCTACTGGTGCCTTGTGGTCGGAAATCGGGATCGGAATCCTGGCGGCGGCTGGGATGCTGTGAGCGCCGTTGCCTGTTGCGGTCGGCCTCCTCCTTTGCTAGCATTACTGCTTCGCAGAAAGAGGCGACCGCCTGCTACTTCTCCTCACTCACTGTACCAAGGCCCGGCGCGAGAGATCACCGCAGCCGATCGCCCCCACGAGGGCACGGCGATGCTCTACCCAAGCGGGGCACATCTCCACCGTGTCCTACGGGCGTTCCGCACAGTGGCGACACTCGGGCGTTACTTCCGCAAAAATCCAGTGCAGGAACCTCCCGAACTTATCAGGTCCGGCGAGAACCTGCATCATGCGGAAGGTGAGGACGCCGTGAGGTTTTTCCAGCCGCGCCTCAAAGAGGGGACTTATCGCCATAATTGTGGCGTGCCCAGCACTGGGTTGTGATAGTCGCTGACGCTATTTAACCATGAAATCCCACCGCAACTCTGTCCGCCATGCCGTGACCTGTCGCGGCAGCAGACTTTCGCCCCGGCGTTGCATCTCCAAGGGGAAATCATGCATGTGTGCAAGGACTGTTGCCTCTAGATCCCATGGTAGCAGGCCAGCAAGGAGGCTCGCCGCTTCGCGGGAAACCGTGCAGTATCCCCGCACCATCCGTATTGCCATGAACCTCTGGCATGCGTTCAGCTGGGCCTTCAGTTGCTGACGCAGCGACGGCGCCCACACTGGCGTCCCATAAAGGGCCAAGGACCGAACGATTCCCGTGTAGAGCTTCCGACAAGAGGCGTCTGGACCATCAAGGTTAGCCTGGAGCCGCTTGAGAGCCCAGCCCCAGTACGGTTCAGTTTGGGAGCCAGACGTCGGAAATGCTCCTCGAAATTCCACCAGCTGTCGAAGACGACTCCCAGCCTGAGAGTCGTCTGCTCGCACAGTCGGCACGCTCGCACCCCCTGGGAGTCCCAGGTATCATCGACCCGACGCCAATATGAACTCCTTCTCAGTCTGTAGGCGTTATATTGGTTGATTGATTGAGTGATTTTATGATTAATCTGTTAGTATTTCGCTTCTATATCTAAATTTCTAAATACATACATATTATAGTTAAATTACACCCAGACACAGATCAAATGATTATGCTCACTATACAAACATTTGTCGTGGGTGGGAATCGAACCCACTACCTTCAGCGTAGCAGTCAGGGCCCCTAACCACTAGATCAACAGGCCAGATAAGTCAGTCAGGCCAGTTGCGTGATCTGGAATAGTTTATTGCTCGCTACCCAATCATCGCCCAGAAAATAGGTATGTAAAAAGAACTTCCATTGTGATTGGAATACTGAGCCTGCACAATTTATGTGCAATTTGTGTGTATTTGAAATGTTGTAAAGTTTAAAGTTTTCTGTTTCATCTTTTCGGTATAAATCTAAATATACGGTGGTGTGTCATCGTTTCGTTTTTGCCCTGAGATTAAAAAATAATTGGACGGCTGAGTCTACCTGTCTTGTCTGGCGGACATAGGCAGCGAAAGGAGCCAGGCTCGTTGACGCAGGTGGCGCCGTTGAGACACGGCTCTCCGGCGCACTCGTCCACGTCGTACTGGCAGCGTGGCCCGTAGTAGCCGCGGCAGCGGCACGACGGGCCCCACTCGCCCTCCTCGCAGGCGCCGCCGTGCGCGCACACGCCAGCGCCGCACCAGCGCCCGCGCTCGCAGCGCTCGCCCTCCAGCCCCGCCGCGCACGAGCAGCGGTAGCCGGCCGCGTCCGCCGCGCACGAGCCGCCGTGCAGGCACGGCGCCGACGCGCACGGGTCGGCGTCCAGCTCGCAGCGCGAGCCCGAGAAGCGCCGGTGGCACGTGCACGAGTAGCCCTCCGACGCGCCGCCTTCCAGCAGGTCGGCCACGTCGCGGCACGAGCCTCCGTTGAGACACGGGTACGACGCGCACGGCGTGGGCGGCGGCAGCGCTGGGCACGAGCTACCCACGCGCACGCGCACTCGCCGCACGAGCTGTGCGCGCCCGTCGCTTGACGTACCTCCTTCTTCTAGCGGTAGGATCGCACCCCCGAGTTTTACGTCGGATATGCAGCCATGAAAGCCGTATGTAACCTATAAAAAAAAAAGAAAGTCAACGGTGTCGTATCACGGATTAAATTTGGGTTCAGGTTAAGTCAATTAGAGTCGGGAAGTACCTGTTCAGCAGCGAAGGCGTGCGCGTGTCGCATGAGCGCGGCTCCGAGCAGCAAGCGGTCGGCGCGCACGTCCAGCACGGCGGCGGGCGGCGGCGTCTGCGCCAGCGCGCTGCGCCGGTCCACCGTGAGCCGCATGCTGGCGCCGCGCCGCTCCAGGCGCGCCTCGTGCCACAGCCCGTCCGCCACCGGCACGGCCGCGCGCACCTGCGCCGGGCCCGCGCCCAGCTCCATGCGGAACTGCAGGTAGCCCTCCGCCACCTCCAGCGTGGCGTAGTCCACGCGGCCCGCCGCCGCCAGCAGCGTGCCGCGCTCGCGCCGCGTGCGGAAGCGCAGCGACAGCGCCAGCTCGTCGTCCAGCAGGCGCGCGCCCTCCACCACGCCGCGCTCCAGGCGGTACAGCAGGTAGCCGTCGCCGCCCAGCTGCGCCACGGGCGGCGCGCGGCAGTCGGCGCAGTCGGGCGGCGCGCGGTCGCAGCGCTCGCCGCCGTAGCCGGGCGCGCAGGCGCAGTCGCCGCGCAGGCGGTGCGGCGGCGCCACGAGCGCGAACACCTCGCAGGCCACGGCGCGCGCGGCCGCGGCCCGCAGCGCCACGCGCTCCACGCAGGCGCCGTGCACGCAGCCGCCGCACGCGGCGCGCAGCAGCTCCTCCACCACGAGGCGCGTGCGCTCCTCCAGGCGCTCCAGGTGCGCGTGCAGACGGCGCCGCAGCGCGTCGGCAGGCAGGAAGCCGGCGGCGGCGCGCACGGCGAAGGCCACGTCCAGGTCCTGCGCCACCTGGCGGCGCACGCGCTCGGCGTCGTCGTCGTCCTCTCCGGTCTGCTGCACGCTGACTATGATAACGTCGCTGGGTTCGCAGTCGGTCGCCTCACCGATAGCTCGAACGAAGCCTTTGCGATGACTGAGTATAAAGTCACGATCCGTCACTTCTCGGAAACGCACGACTATCGCTTGCGCGAGCATCTCATCTGACACGAGAGTGACAGTCACCTTGACGATGGCAAACCCGATGAATTTCCCATCGCCGACAGTCACGTTGAGTCGGTAATCTCCAACATCCAAGCGAGGAGCAGCTTTTAATGTTCCATCGGCCACATCAATTTCAAACAAGTCTGTCGGGGGATAAGGTGCGCCATCGATTGGAGCGATTGCGTACGCGAGAGTGTCGTAAGCGTCGCGGTCGGAAGCGAACACTCGACCGATGATGCCACCCGGGAATTCGTCCAAATAAGAGTTGATGATCACTTCTAATGGCGTCACGACCGGTGGATATTGAGATTCTTCTATCACTCTTATGTACACCCACGCATCTGAGAATAGCGGTGGCGTGCCGTTGTCGAACACGCGAACTTGCAGAACGTATCGGTCTTTGATGCGATGGTTAAAGCGGGTTGCCGAGCGCAAGTAGCCATCTTGTTCCAAACGAAAAGCACCCATTTCATTACCAGACTGAAAATCGAATGTGTAAGGTGCTGCATTGGGCGGAGCGTCAGCGTCTTCCACGACGAATTTTAAGATAGTATGGCCAAGTGGACGATCTTCCTGAACGACTGCGCTGTAGTTAGACTGTGCGAACAGCGGTGGGTTATCATTTGCGTCCACCACTTCGATGTTCACTAGTGCAGTAGCCTCGAGGGCGGGGAGGCCGTGATCCCTGGCGTGCACTTCCAGCACGTAGGCGGGCGCCGTCTCGCGGTCCAGCGGCGCCGCCACGCTCAGGTAGCCCGTGTCCGCGTCGATGGCGAAGCGCTGGTCGCGGTCACCGCGCGCGATGGAGTACGCCACGCGGCCGTTGGCGCCCGAGTCGGCGTCGTCGGCCAGCAGCTGCAGCACCTGCGCGCCCGGCGCCGCGTCCTCGCGCACGCGCGCGCCGTACGACGCCTGCGAGAACTGCGGCGCGTTGTCGTTGCCGTCCGACACGCTGATGTTGAGTGTGGCCAGGTCGCTGAGCGGCGGCGTGCCGCCGTCCACGGCCTGCACCGTGAGCAGGTACTCCTTGCGGCGCTCGTAGTCCAGCGGCCGCGCCACGGTGAGCACGCCGGACGCGCGGTCCACAGCGAAGTCGTCGCGGTCGTCGCCGCCCACGAGCGAGTAGTACACGTCGGCGTTGACGCCGGCGTCGCGCGAGGTGGCGCGCACGCGCAGCACCTCGGTGCCGGGCGCGTCCAGCTCGGGCACGGCGGCGCGGTACTGGTGGAACTCGAACTCGGGCGGGTTGTCGTTGACGTCGGCCACGGTGAGGCGCAGCGTGGCCGTGGCGGAGCGCGGCGGGCTGCCGGCGTCCTGGGCGCGCAGCAGTAGGCGATGCTCGGCTTGCGTCTCACGGTCGAGCGGCGCGCGTAGCGTGATGATGCCGCTGTCGGCTGCCAGCTCGAAAGCGCCGCTTGGCTCCTCCACGAACGAGTAACGCACCAAGCGGTTCTCTCCGAGATCTGCGTCCGTCGCATGGACCTAAGTGTAAAATCACGGTTAAGGATGATTCACGCTACACCGTGTCGCGACCGGTGCCGGTGCCTCGGCCGGGATACGTCCACTGTGCACCGGCCGGACCAGTCATTCATGTTACACCGGGCTGTTTGGGTGTATTATTTTCACGACTATATCTGTATTAGCTAATGATTTCATCTGTCGATAACTGGATATACTTGACGCTTAAATAAATAATGCAATTTTCACAATTTGAATTGGCAGAGCTATTGCAATTGCCGTCGATGAAGAAGTATTAGGAAAACGAAGCGAAACTACTAAAAAAAAATGGGGCGTACATCCGACCTGGAGAAAGCGAAAAGCGGAAGGAGAATTTGCTTTACTTTACAAAAAATTAACAGATGACGAAAGCAAGTTTTATGGTTATTTTAGAATGTCTAAAGAATGCTTTACTTTTTACTTGAAAGAGTAAAACCAGACCTAACTGCTCACCTCATTAAGATTTGACATTGACTGCTCTGCGGGCGCCATGGCGCATATGTTCATGTTACAACGTGTCGGGGCCGGACCGTGCCGGAGCCGGGAAACAATACCCACCGACATTTCAACGCCGTGCCCCGGCCGAGTCCCGGCAATAATATACCATAACTAGCTTTGCCCGCGCGGCTTCGCTCCCGCTCTTCCTTACTCCACCCTACTATACCCTACTCTACCCTACCCTACTCTACTCTACCCTCCTCTACCTTACTCTACCCTACACTACCCTACTCTACCCTACATTACCCTAATTTTCATTTTTTTTTCCATAAGAACCTTCTCCTAATAATAACGAACACAACAAAAAAAAAAATTAGCGAAATCGGTCCAGACGTTGTTGAGTTATGCGCTTACCAAACACATTTTGCGATTCATTTTTATATTATAGATATTTGACCGTGCCCGATTCGACTTCGCAAGAACACTCGAATATTATGTCTACTGTTTAACATTCTTCACAACCCTAAAACTCCCACTTATCTGCGGTAACGCTTTTCCTACTCTCGTCCTTCTGATGCTCCCTGCAGGTCGCATCGTAAATATCTCCTTCAATCCCCTCCCAATTCCACTGATTTCTATTCCTACTCCTTCGCTTCGCACGCTGTACGTTTGTGGAACTCCCTACGGCCTGACATTAGGGGCTGCCAAACTCTTGCAGTTTTCTAAAATGGGGTGGAAGAACACTATCTTTCTATTTTGTCATAATTGCTTATTAGTATGTATTTATAAAGAATATTATATTGTAGGTATATTCTAATAATAATTGTTTTGTTTGGTTCGTTTTTTCTTCCACTTTTACACGCGGTGTCTACATTTCTTTTTTTCCAATTCTGCTTTCACGGGTATGCTGGAAGAGATTTCTTTAAAAATAAGCATCACCTATGTACCTATTTTTCTGTTTCCATCTTCTTTTCTTTTAAAAGTTAACTGTGTAGGTAGGTACATGAAATGTTAAATCAATAAATAAATTCATTGTTAAAAAAGGAAATACGCCTAAAGGAATTTTTGAAGAGATGTCATCAGTTCTTCAGGATTTGGCATCTTCATATACGATGGTTAAAAAATAGGTTCGGCGTTCATGGTGAATTTTATAAGGATTTATTAAATTGTAATGTGGGAAACATTAATCTGTTTTATTTTTAACTTCCGTTGTTAATTTTATGGTTGTCACTTTTTGTGTAGGTATAAAAACCGATGTAATATGATGTGAAGGGTAGGTACTCTTTCGCCGCCCATGGACTAAACACCTTGAAGTGAAGTAAGATATTTCTTTATTATCACTCTATAACATGTCCTGCCTTTCTGTATTAATTCTGTGACTATGTAATACGAAATACACATCTTTGTAGCTTGTACACCCCTATCAGTAGTTTAAAATACGTAAGTCATTAATATTTGTATGCCACTCATTGTGGCAGAACACAGAGACACTATACAAATAATTGTAACAACTAAATTGTAGGTACCTGTGTGCACAAATAAACTTATTGTAAGTATTTGTATTCCAGCTCATTGGACGTGCTAGCGTAACTACTTCAAGAAAATTAATAATTTATTAACAGACTAGCTGTCCGCCCGCGACTTTGTCCGCGTGTACTTCGGTTATCGCAATCTAAACGTGTTTTCCCGTAGGAATAAGATGTTTTTCCGGGATAAAAAGTAGCCTATGTTCTTTTCCATGTCAAAAGCTATATGCATGCCAAATTTCATCCAAATCCGTTCAGCCGTTTTTGCGTGATTAAGTAACAAACATCCAAACATTCACACTTTCACATTTATAATATTAGGTAGTTTTTAGTTTTTAGCACGGCGAAAACATTCCATAACAAAAAAGCATTTCACAATTATATTATTACGTGCCCCAAATGTAATAAACAACACGGTCTCTACAGGCTGAAATTGAATTAATGCGACAAAATGAAATGGGAGCTTCAGTTATAGTAACATAGTAATTATCAACTGTTTTTTCTACAATTTAAATCGTTAAAAAAAATTACGTTATTATCGTTATAAAATGGTCCATTGATGTTGTTATCTTTATTTAAGTATGAATTATCGATATTCCAGAAAAAATATTAATATGCAAAATAAATAAGAAAAATTAAAATATCAAAAAATCTCGTCCGACTCGACGCAGTGCTCAATAATCGTCGTGGAGTACTCATGCTAGTAAACGTTGCCGTTCGTTGCGGTCATTTACCTAATTTTAAGTAAGAACCGTGCGACGTTGCCAAACCTCGCGCGAACGCCGGCGCTCGCTGCCATCCCTTCCCGGCGACCGCCCCTCCCCGCCCACGCTAGTCGCTCTAAAACGTTTGTAGGTCACGGATGGTCGCGCGCGCATTCCGCTAATCCTACTTTACGTATTGCGAATAATTTGTATTGTTGTCTTGTGTGTGTGTCACAATGCCTAGGACGAGACGAAATAGTCGTGAACCGCTTACAAACGTCCAGTATCTCGATATTATCGTATGGTACAACACCGTAAGAAATTTACGTGAAACGCAGCGAAGATTTCGGCTAAAATATCCCAATGTCACTCCACCATCATTGGGAAGGATTCTAAGAATCACTCAGAACATGCTGGACTACGCAAGTGTACACGTGCCGGCACACGCCCGGGGTGGTGGAAGACCGCCGGTACACCCACGGCGCATGTACCGCATGGTACAGCGATTTTTTCAAGAAAATCCTCAGGCCAGCACCAGACTGGCAGCCAGGCGATTCAATGTGAGCCAGTATTTCATATGGAAGTTACTGAACACGTCTGGGATGTATCCCTATAATTTTCAGCGCGTGCAAGATATCGTGCTCGCCGACTATCGTCCGTGGAGACAATTTTGTGAATGGTTATTGGAAAATCTCCATAACAACATTTTATGGAGTGACGAAGCCACCTTTACGAGAATTGGACTATTTAACGTTCATAATGAACATTGGTGGAGTGCTCGCGGTCGCAACCCACACGTAACATGGAGGGACAAAGCGTCCCTCCATGTTATGTCCCAAGTGCGATTTAGTGAGAATGTATGGGCTGGGATAATTAATGACAAAGTGATTGGGCCGATCTTCATTAATGACAGGTTGACCGGTCCACGTTATTTAGAACTTTTAAGGAATGCAGTGCCTGAACTATTGCAAGACGTGCCCGAGTCGTATCTTGCCGGTATGTATTTTCAACAGGACGGAGCTCCGGCTCATTATTTCAGTGAAGTGCGAGCTTATTTAGGAAGTGAATACGGTGATAGGTGGATAGGACGCGGCGGACCCGTAGCATGGCCGGCACGGTCACCTGACCTAACACCGTTAGACTTTTATTTGTGGGGAGAAATAAAAAGACTCGTTTACGAACGCGAGTCCGAAATTTTAGACGACCTAAATAACAAAATTAGGAGTGCTTTTGAAACTGTGAAATCACAGACTTTAGTATTAATAAAACTTAAGGACAATTTGCGGCGCCGTGCTCAATTGTGTTTACAAAACGGAGGTGGACATTTTGAACAGTTATTAAAATACACGTAAGTGTTTTGATTACCGATTTGATTTATTGTAAATACTTAATTATTAATTATTGTAAATACTGTGATTCCAACTTTTTAAATACGCCAAAAATACAATAATTAATTTGTTGTTGTAACAAACGTTATTCAGGTTTAACATTTGAAGTTAACATTGTTTTACCAATTACTTTTATTGTATTTTTGATCGTCCTAAGCCGACAAAAGTATGAAGGGAAATTTGGTTTCACAAAATTGTTAATAATCGTGTGCGCGGGAAAGATGCGCGCGCGATTCATTCATAGCGAGAATGTACCTACATAAATCGTACCCACTACACGAAAACTGTAGTACCTACGCGAAATTCTTTGATACTTTAATTATTTTAACGTTTTTCGTAACACTGATAAATGTTTACTAATTTTTCATTTGATATGATCTAAATTTTCTTGACAACACGTATTATCGTATATTTAAATTTGTCGCATCTATTCAATTTCACCCTGTATAATTGCAGAGAATTCTTAAGTATGTCACCGCACGAGAGGTTAAAAACTGCCAACGACCTACATGTATGCATAAATTGTCTGTTTAGTCATAATGGCGAAATATGCACGTCCGAGAAAAAATGCAAACACTGCGAGCAGCCGCATAGCAGCATTTTACACGAGGCAATCGAATCGGCAAAATCGAAACCTAGCAAATCTAGCACAGGTCAACGATTAAACACGCACCTAGCACATGATAGCTCAAATGAAGTGCTACTGGCCACGGTCCAACTTAAGACAAAGGCTCTTGATGGCACAACAGTCATACTGCGTGCTTTACTTGACCAGGGGTCTCAAGTCAGCCTGATAATCGAGAATGCTGTACAACGATTACAGTTGAAACGGGACAAAATGATCGCCGTAGTGTCAGGGGTTGGTGCGTCAGCGAACACAAGGTGTAAGGGGGTACTTCACTTACAGTGCCAAGCCTTATACAACAACTATAACATTAACATTAACGCGCTGATTATGAAATCGATAACAAACAAATTACCTAGCAAAACACTTGATGCAAGCAACTTCGAACACATACAACATTTACAACTCGCCGATCCAGACTTTAACATATCTCAGGAAATAGATTTACTTTTGGGAGCTGATGTCTATGCAGAAATAGTTTTAGAGGGGCTCATCAAGACAAAAACATCGTCGGTCATAGCTCAACAAACACAGCTAGAATGGATAGTGTGTGGCAATCACAAAACCTTCAACTGTCATGTAATTATCAACAATATTCAGGATTTGGCCCAGTTCTGGGAGTCTCTACAAGACAGTAAAGACGACTTCGACTCTAACAGCAAGTGCGAACAATTGTACGCAGAAACAACAACACGACTGCTTGATGGGAGATACCAAGTTCGCCTTCCTCTTAAAGATAACTTTTCTGAACAATTAGGATCATCCAAATCGCAAGCCATTGCTCAGTTCCAACACCTTGAGCGTAAAATTGCGAAAAACCCTGCATTTGCGGTTCAATACAAGGAGTTCATAAGGGAATACGAAGAAATGGGACACATGAAGCAAGTCGAAAACAACACACAAGTTAACATAGACTATTTCCTACCACACCACGGAGTAGTGCGGCCCGGTGCGATCACCACAAAGTTAAGAGTCGTTTTCAACGCGTCAGCAAAAACGAGTACAAAGCAGAGCTTGAACGATTTAATGGAGGCAGGTACTAACCTACAAAAGGACATTCTTAGCATCTTGCTGAAATGGAGACAGTACAAGTACGTCTTAACATCCGACGTTGAGAAAATGTACCGTTTTATAGCAGTGCATCCAGAACATCAACCTCTGCAAAAGATCGTGTGGAGGGATTGTCCGCGACAATTGCTAAGAGAGTACGAACTGTGTACGGTCACCTATGGAACGAAGGCCGCTCCGTACTTAGCGCTACGAACACTTCAACAGCTGGCGATGGACGAAGGTGATAAGCATCCGGAAGCAAAACACATTCTGCTAAATAATTTTTTTGTTGACGACGCATTATTTGGAAAAAAACACAGTGCGCAAAGCAAGGGACACGAGAGACCAACTTATAACATTGCTGCGAAAAGGAGGGTTTAATCTCAGGAAGTGGTCGAGTAACGACCCTCAATTATTGCAAGATTTGCCAGAAGATATGGTCAGTCCTGCCAGCCTCAACTTTACAGACGCATCAGCGTCAAAGGCACTTGGGTTGGCATGGGATCCGAGACACGATCAATTCATATTTTCAACGACACTAAAAACTAAAAACAAAAGTAACATCAACAAGAATATTTATTTATTTATTTATTTTACAATTTATGTACACACAAAAATAACAGAAACAGATAATACAAAAACAATAAAAAAAAACAAAACAATACATCAAAACGTCAGATTTTGAGCGACATATCAACCATTTTTGATACACTGGGGTTACTATCCCCAATAACAGTAAAGGCTAAAATCTTATTCCAGCAGATATGGAAGTACAACGTTGAGTGGGACGATGCTATTCCAGAAGAAATAGAGAAGGAGTGGAGACACGAATTATTTAACATGCAACCCTTCCATATTAGCAGATGGCTGGGAATAGAAACAAACAATGAGTACGAGCTTCATGCGTTCTGTGAGCATCGGAAAAGGCATTTTCTTGCGTAGTGTAGGTACAGCAAGGCCCGCAAAAATACTACGCAGAAACATCGACTTGCATTGGTTGCGGCTAAAACTAAGGTCGCTCCAATCAAACAACAACAAACATTGCCCAGACTAGAATTATGCGGCGCTCAACTATTAGCTCAGCTGATTAAGAAAATTAAACATTGTCTCAATAAGCCCAACAGCAAAGTAACTGCATGGACGGACTCTATGATCGTACTTGGTTGGCTAAACGGCGATATCTCGCGGTGGAAGGCCTACGTCGGGAACAGGGTTAAAGAAATAGCATCAATTGTACCGCCCGGGAATTGGAGGCACGTGAGATCAGAACAAAACCCTGCTGACTGCGCGTCACGTGGACTACAACCCTCGCAGCTACATAACTTTCCACTGTGGTTTGACGGACCGGAATGGCTTCACAGCGAAGAGATTCCTGAACCGATTCCGGAAACATATACAGCACCAGAAATCGAGGTGAAAAAGGTGCATGCCGTGACGTCAAAAGCCATTGAAAACCAACACAGTAACTTTATTACACAACTCCTTATCAAAAACAGCTGCATAATGACAACAACACGGCTCATCGCTTGGATGTCGCGTTTCATCACAAAGACGTCACGAAACAAACGTCACGGGGAAGGCAAGACTGTGACCGTGAATCATAACGTAAACAACAAAAACTGCAACTTGACAGTCGATGAGATTCGACGCGCTCATAACATTATAATAAAACACGTACAGAGCGAACATTTCGAACAAGAAATCAAGGATATACAATCAAAAGGAAAATTATGTAACACCAGTGGAATTCTAAAACTTAACCCTTACCTCGATGAGAATAGCATCCTTCGCGTTGGAGGGAGGTTAAGTTACTCAAACTTGCCTGAAGAAACAAAACACCCTATCATCATACCAAAAACAGCAGATTGACTCACTTATTAATTGATCGAGCCCATGCCAGAACGCTGCATGGTGGAGCGAGATTAACGTGGCTACATTGAGACAAGAATACTGGATTATAGGAGGAAGCAGTACCATCAAAAAACATCTGCAAAACTGCGTGAAGTGTTGCCGCTTCAAACCATCGAAACAATACGAACTAATGGCTGATTTACCAAGTGAGAGGATAACGCAATCATCACCTTTCTACCACACAGGGGTGGACTTCACAGGATTCGTCAACGTCAAACTAAATAAAGGCCGAGGCGTCAAGACAAGTAAAGGTTACATAGTTGTATTTGTGTGCATGACTACAAAGGCTGTTCATTTAGAGCTTGCATCTGATTTGTCATCAGAAACATTTTTACTTGCTCTAAATCGCATGATTGGGCGGCGAGGCTGCCCGAAACATATTTACTCCGATAACGGAACAAACTTTGTTGGAGCCGAAAGAGAATTAGCCAAACAACTTCACATCGAGCACACATTTGACAACGACTACTTGTCGAGAAAGTACTCAGAAATGGGAATAGAATGGCATTTCAACGCTCCAAGCTGGCCAACTGCTGGAGGACTTTGGGAGGCAGCGGTCAAGTCTATGAAATACCACCTAAAACGCATTTTAGGAGAGCAAAGGTTAACGTACGAGGAGTTCTTAACACTGCTGACACAGATTGAAGCCTGCATGCATTCTAGACCTCTCTGCCCTTTAACAGAAGACGTAGAAGACATAGACTGCCTCACTCCATCACATTTCCTGATTGGCCGACCAGCAACATTTCTACCACATGAAAACATCAGCGAGAAAAACATCAACATTCGACGAAGATGGCAGTTAACAACAAAAAATGCATCAAGGGTTCTAGAAAAGGTGGTCTTCCGAATACTTACAACAACTTCAACTCAGAAGCAAATGGTTGCACAAAACTGAAAATATAAAAATAGGGGATATTGTTCTAATCAAGGAAGACAATCTTGCACCTGCGAAATGGGCTCTTGGCAGAGTGCAGGACGCTCACCCAGGAAGGGACAACCTAACCAGAGTTGTAACTATGAAAACCAAAACAGGACTACTAACAAGACCAATAACAAAACTAATCAAACTCCCGATACCAGAAGCAGAGATAAAAATTGCAGACACCACCTCTGCTAAAATACCAAATAAAGTAGAAGAAACCACAACAAAAAACAACACAAACAAAAAACGATTTAAAACAAACAAAATGAGCTCCAGCCTGCTATGCATGTTCTTAACATTATTAACATTATTCCATCCTATAAAACAACACAGTGACGCCATAATCGTGACGCCATTTGAACCACACAGGGCAATCAATTTTGACAGAATCGGCAACTTACAAAGCGTACATGATGACTGGAAAATAGTTACCTATTATAACATGACGTCATATTGGCAAGGTATGGAAAACATTCATAAAGTCGTAAAACACCTGGAGGAAAGATGCGAGCAATTCAGTTATCAGACTATGTGCAAGACCATTACAACAGAATTTAAACAAGAACTCAACGAACTCGACCATAACAACTACATGCTGGAAACTCATCATGGACAGATACGAGGGCGGGTCACCCGAGGGCTCATTAATGGAGTAGGATATCTGGCCAATAGCCTGTTCGGCGTACTCGACGAAAGATTCGCATCACAGTATAAACAGGACATAGAAACACTACACAACGACAGAGATCATTTATTGAACCTTATTAAGAAACAAACATCAATTATTGAAGCGCAAAACAACATTTTAAAGAGAAATGAAGAAGCGATGAATATTCAGTTCAATCTCATATCCAAACATCTTAACATCACAGATAACTACCTACAAACTAGGTAAATCAGTTCAAGAAAACGAAGATTTGAACTATTTCAACATCATGGCTTTAATGACATCTATACCTAATCACTTCGAAATTACGCCACATTCAACATATGCTCCTAGACACAGCTATCAACATGCACCATGGTCATGTGGACACTAGACTTTTACCACAAAGTCAGCTCTTCCAGGAACTTAACATTAACTCTGGGCAGCTACCTCAACACCTTTCCATTCCTGTCGATAACATGCAAACTCAACTAGCAGATATTTACAAGCTATTAGAAGTAAAATCGAGACTAATGGACAACTACTTCATTATAGAAATTACATTGCCACTGACAGGTGACACTCAATTCGCCTTATACCAACCAGTTCCGATTACAATGATAACAAATGGTAAGGATTCGCTCATAATGAAAACGAGCACAAAATATGTTGCAATTAATATCAGGAAAGAGACCTACATGCAGCTTACAGGCAGTGACCTGGAAAACTGTATAAAGATTGAACCAAGCACATATATTTGCTCACTAAACACACCAACGCGTAATATGAGGAGTCATCAAATTCCATGCGAAATCGGCGCGATAACAAACATCACACTCTCAAAATGCATCTACGCATCGGAGACCTGCAACAACAAATGGACACCATTACGAACACCTAACACTTGGCTTTATATTGTCTGCTGCGAGGATTGTCAGTTACAAATCTATTGCGAAGGCCAGAGTATGACATCCAAGGCAATACATTCTACAGGAATACTAGAAGCCAAGGAAGGATGTATATTGCGGAACAATGAAGACACATACTATACGCAAGTTTCTTACCTTACACAAACAACATTTACATCAACCCTGAAATACCATTGATAAATTTAGAAGATATCAATAATTTAACTTCTGTTCAACCTATAAATTTATCGTCGGGGCAAGAAAATATAAAATTCATCAAAAACAACTACGATCAAATTCACAACTCGCTAAAGGAATTAAAGGAAGAAACGAAACTTGCGGAAATGTCACAACATGACATTCATCAATACATCGTTTCCTACACTGCGTTGGGACTTCTGGTGTTGGCAGTAGTTGCGGCGGGAGGAGCCTACGTGTACTGCAAACGCTGCGGCAGCAGTGCCATCACAGGCGTGTCCGCCAGATTACCGCCACCGAAGCCACAGAGGGCCACATCACGGAGGTTGCAAACGTCCACGGAAGACGTAGAAATGACCACTACAAGGAACGCTACCTACACAACACCTCATGTGGTTAACATTTAGCTAGCACTTGTTTTTTTTACTTTTACACTACTTAGTTATTATTTTACATTTTTTACATTTATATAACATTAGTTAGTTCTTATTTTTCATTTTTTTATATAAATTATTCTGGCCCCGCCAAGATGTACGGTCAGCATCCGTACATTGGACTCGGACCTAGTTAGTAATTACTGCAAATCGGGTAAAAGTAGGTTTGCTGTATCGTCACGTAGACAAGTGCGTCAGTAGTACGTTTGGCACCGAACTCTCATAACATTTTAACATCTTATTAACATTTAAATTATAGAACATTTATTAGTCTTTTTAAGTAACATTTATTTTAACATTTTTTAAGTAACATTAGATTAGTGAAGTGTTTCATTAAACATTATTCATAGAACATTAACATCTTTTAATTTATAACATTCAGCATTATATGTAAAGGTTTCTGCCCTTACAGATATTATAAATTAACGATTTATTATTATTAAAATAAAGCCTTGAGTATCGCCGCCGAGTTGCTAGTCTGTCGGTTTTCTATAGTTAATATTTCGGGACGTGTGCACTGGCATTGCACAATCTAACTCCACTAAGTCCGTTACATCATCGGACCAGAAGACGTACGGCGTTGCGCTACCGGTACAAATGGTAGACATCCCACCCATACGCACAAAGCTTTTTGGGAACACATTTATTGGGCTTACAGCCAAGAAGTGGAGTGCCGGAGTCTGTGTTTCTTGATAGCTACAACTTAGGGGTCTTTAAGTCAAGATTGAATAGGTTATTTCTAGGCAAGCGTGGCACATCATCGCTTACCATTAGGTGAGATGTTGGTCAAACGCGAGCCTATCCATAATAATAAAAAAAATACTCCAAAACCTCGAGTGGGACCTTTACCTTAGCGACGAGCGTGCCGAGGTCGGCGTCCTCTGGCAGCGTGACGCTGTAGGTGGTGGCGGAGAAGCGCGGCGCGTTGTCGTTGACGTCGTCCAGCAGCACCTGCAGCTCCGAGCTGCACTCCCAGTCAGGCCGCTCGCGGTCCTGCGCGTGCGCGCGCAGCCGGTACTGTGCGCGCGCCTCGCGGTCCAGTCGCGCCGCCACCGTCACCTCGCCCGTCTCCTGCAACACACGCCACGTCAGAACCGCGCCTGGCCTCGCCTCGGGGCCGGCCGCGCTTCGGGCCTCACCTTGTGGATGCTGAAGTGGTGCGCCATGTCGCCAGTGAGGTAGTAGCGCAGGTGCGCGTCGCTCGGCTCGTCGGCGTCGCCGGTCTCCAGCGTCATGACGCGCGTGCCGTTCGCTGCGTCCTCCGGCAGGCGCGCGTAGTAGCGGTGCCGGAGACAGTACGGCGGGTTGTCTGCAGATGGATGTGTGCGGCGTGAGAGTTGTACTCGACGATCAAAACGAAAGAAGCGAACGGAGACTCACCGTTTACGTCGAGAACGGTAATGCGGACGTTGGTCTGCGCCGTGAACTTGCCGTCGGTGGCGGCCACGCGCAGGTCGTAGAGCGGCTCGGTCTCGCGGTCCAGTTCGCGCGCCACGTACAGCTCGCCCGAGGCACGCAGCTGGAAACGCGCGCGCGGGTCACCGTCGGCCACGAAGAACGTCAGCGGTGCGCCCGTGGCGTCCATGTCGCGCACCTCGAGGCGCGCCGCCACCGTGCCGGCGGCCGCGTCCTCGCGCACGGCGGCGCTGTAGTGCGCCTGGCGGAACTCGGGCGGGCAGTCGTTGTAGTCCACGAGACGCAGCACCAGCGTGCCGCGCGCGACACGCCGGGTGGCGCCGCCGTCGGCCGCCAGCAGCGCCAACTTGTGCTCGGCACGCAGCTCGCGGTCCAGCGGCGCCAGCGTGCTCACCCAGCCCGTGTAGGGGTCGACGGCGAACAGAGCGGTGGCGGCGGGCTCACCGTCGTTGTCCTCGGCGAACGAGTATCGAACTTCGCCGTTGGTTCCGGAGTCCGGGTCGTCCGCCATCACTAAAATATCCTTTCTCGTTTAACGTAATCTATGTACGTAAATATCCAAATTAAATTAAAGTCTACATAAAAGTACAAGGGGAAAAAACTATTTAATAGTACATTGTTACACTAGGGGTGAAAGTAACTCATTTCGTCCCGAGAAGGAGTTGGCGGGCGAGCGCAGCGAGGTCGCTAATAGTAGTCGCCCGAGGTAAACACTGTGCTTTTCATTACGAATACGAGGAAACTAAAAATAAAAAAAAAAGTTTGTAAAACCTTAGTCGTCGTACCTATGATTTTAAGTAGGTATCTTTCTTCTGATTTAGGCGGTAAAAGGTATTCCACTACTGCTTTAGCCTCTTCTCTTATGAAATTAGGCGTTAAATCACTATTTTAATCTGATAAACATAACGATAGCAATAAACATAACATACAAATCTCGTTGTAGGGTAAATACGCCAAACGTCGGCCACCCCCCAAACTTCGGCCGTCTGTACATTTTCAGCTTGCATTAATTCAAGAGGTAATTAATTGTCGAGTTTGATTCTCAAATTGCAACCTTAGTTCATACTCTATACGTACAAATCGTTACTATCCGATTCCGTCACTTGTTCTTCTCATACTGAGCGTCAGTAGCGATAGCGCCGTTGAAGCATCAAATTCGCATGTAAAGTAGCTTACTTGAAGTGAATACTCACATTTCGGGGATTAATATTACAACGATAAGACATTTATTTATTTTTGTTTTAAGTCTTATTATCACTAAAAGGTTATTTTTACTATATTTTAAGATAGTTTTTTCAACGTTTTGCGTAAATTTTTCAGGGCAAAATAGGAGGCCGCCATTAGGGTAACAGTTTTGACTTAAAACCGGATTCTCGGCCGTGGCCGACTTAAAGTAAATGCACTCTGTTTTATAAATTCCAATTATACCAATTCCGTTGGGTTAACAAGAGAATTTGCAAAGCAAATAAATCTATTTTACATTTAATCGCCAAATAACGGCCGGGGTGATATCAGTCGAATCTCGAGAAATAAGGTACAAAAAATAGGGGCCGACATTAGAAATATTAAAGATCGTAATGTCGACCAGCCTCGAATTCGAGCGCCACTATACAGGCTGATAAAAAATACTTATATATTTTTTCATTTATTGGTTAGTCATTTTTAATTTATTTATTAATCTTATTTTCTCAAAATGAAATATTTATTATTATAATTTATTAGTATTGTAAAGAAGTTAACTTTAAATGTATGAGTTGACAGTATTGAAGACATATTTATGGTAGCTTTATGATTTGGGACTTGCTACTTATCTACTAAACCCCCAAAGCAGGGAGATCTAAGGCCTTCACGGAATAAAGAAAATTATGCGGTTACGATTTTTTTTTGTTAAGGGGAAATAAAAATATTTTACTATTAAACAAATACAATTACATATGTAGGTATACTTAGTGTTATATTAGAATTCTGCCAAAATAAATCATGTTAATAATATTTGTTTAAAACACCCTATACCCGGCCGACATTTGGGAAAAACGCGACCGACCATGGGGGCTGTGAATGGCCGACTTTAGGGTTTTTCTGTTCTCGACGCATCTAAACCTTATTACTTTTTTCTTTTAATAGAAATGTCGATCTTATGCCTATAAACATGAAATAGATTAATCAAACTATCTAAAACCGCATCAAAAGATAATTTTCGTTGGAAACTGACGGTGTTAGAGCGATCCGCAGTCAGAAAATCGCTAAGGGGGCCGACATTTGGCGTATTTACCCTACGGAAATGTAAACAAAACTCGAAAAAACCAACGACTGATTGCCACTTTCCCGCCATTTTGTTTTTTTTTTTCTGCGGCCGGCCAGCTATTCAGCCTCATTAATGAAAAATTGGAAATTAATTGTAATCTTTTAAAAATAAAGTATTTTATAGAAATAGTTGAACAAATAAATCACTTAAAATATAACATTATTTAATTAATACTTGTCTTTAAGTTATTTCAATTTTATATCGCGCTGTGATTGACTGGCTGTATGGAAAATTAAAACATGGTTCAATAGAAATGTGAAGATTGAACTAGTTTTTTTTTTAATAATTTGACAGCTGTCAGTTGTAAAGTAAAACTCCCTAGGGATGAAAAGTATCACTTTCAGCCCGCTCCTCAGGCAACTTCAGACCTACTTTCAGAGTATGAGTAATGAAAAGTCTATTTAAAGGTTATTAAAATGGATCGCTATGATAACGACAAAAACTATCGATTAAAGCAATGCACAAGAAGCTTTAATTGTCAAATTCAAATTAGCTATTTTATTTCACATAGTCCTACATGGGCTTTTAAAACTCCGGAAGCTAATGCACGGTTCCAATTGGTCTTTCCGGTTGAAAACATCTGACATTATACCTACCCCCCAGTTACTACACACGGTTAAAGTATGAAATTGCCGTTTCGTATTGTTTTTTCATTTTTAGGGTTCCGTAGCCAAATGGCAAAAAACGGAACCCTTATAGATTCGACATGTCTGTCTGTCTGTCCGTCCGTATGTCACAGCCACTTTTTTCCGAAACTATAAGAGCTATATTGTTGAAACTTAGTAAGTAGATGCATTCTGAGAACCGCTTTAAGATTTTCATACAAAAATAGAAAAAAACCGGCCAAGAGCGAGTCGGACTCACCCATGGAGGGTTCCGTAGCAGCAAGTAACATAATATAAAAGTTCTTGTAGTTCGTTGTAGCTTTGATCGATGTTTTAATAATAGTGTATTTTTTTTAGATTTATGACGTATTAAAAAAAACTACTTACTAGAGATCTAGTAAGTAGTTTTTAGTAGTTTTTTAGTAAACTACCAACGAAAATTGGTTTGAATGAGATCATTCAAACCAATTTTCGTTGGTAGTTTACATGGTAATGTATATCATATATTTTTTTTAGCTTTATGATTTTCTTATTTTAGAAGTTACAGGGGGGGAACACACATTTTACCGCTTTGGAAGTGTCTCTCGCGTAAACTATTCAATTCAGAAAAATATGATATCAGAAACCTCAACATCATTTTTAAAGACCTATCCATAGATACCCCACACGTATGGGTTTGATGAAAAAAAAAAATTTGAGTTTCAGTTCTAAGTATGGGGACCCCCAAAATTTATTGTTTTTTTTCTATTTTTGTGTAAAAATCTTAAAGCGGTTCACAGAATACATCTACTTACAAAGTTTCAACAGTATAGCTCTTATAGTTTCGGAAAAAAGTGGCTGTGACATACGGACGGACAGACAGACAGACAGACATGTCGAATCTATAAGGGTTCCGTTTTTTGCCATTTGGCTACGGAACCCTAAAAAGCAAAAAAATTTGGGGGTCCTCATACTTAGAACTGAAACTCAAAAATTTTTTTTTTATCAAACCCATACGTGATGGATATCTATGGATAGGTCTTCAAAAATGGTATTGAGGTTTCTAATATAATTTTTTTCTAAATTGAATAGTTTACGCGAGAGACACTTCCAAAGTGGTAAAATGTGCCCCCCCCCCCCTGTAACTTCTAAAATAAGAGAATGATAACACTAAAAAAATATATGATGTACATTACCATGTAAACAACCAACGAAAATTGGTTTGAACGAGATCTAGTCAGTAGTTTTTTTTTAATACGTCATAAATCTAAAAAAATACACTATTATTAAAACATCGATCAAAGTTACAACGAACTACAAGAACTTTTATATTACGTTACTTGCTACTACGGAACCCTCCATGGGCGAACCCGACTCGCACTTGGGAGGTCTTTTTTTTTTTTAAGGTTGCTATTTATTTATAGTAGGTATCTTATCATCTATAACACAGAGTTCGAGAACAGTGAGCAGTGGTGGCCGAGTGGCAACGGCCCTAACTTACGAGTTGTAGGTCGCGGGTTCAAACCCAGCCAGGCGCATTCATTTGTGTAATTTATTTCATCACCAATGCTCTCAAAACGGTGAAGAAAAACATCGTGAGGAAACCGGCATGTCCTAGAACCAAAAAATTTAAGACATGTGACATCCACCAACCCGCATTGAGCTTGCGTGGTGGATTACGGCCCATTCACTCTCCTAGAGAGGAAGCCTGAGTCCCAACCGTGGGAATATTTTAAAGCCAACTTGCATCTATAACATTTCTGCAAACATATAGGTATATTATTTAAACTTTTGCAATCTATACTCAGAGGATCTGGACAACAAATAGTGTGAAGGCTTTTTGTACTGCTTCCTGGGAAGGTTTGGTTTTCCATGCATAAATTTGTCCAAATCACGGAAAAGTGGTTGTCGGGTGGGGCGTGCCTCGAGTGAGGAGATGACAGCTACAGTTCTTGTAGTATTCAAAATGTTTCTCGAGCAGAGTTGAGGGCTTGCGTTAATATTATACATAACTATTTTATTTGTAGTTAATTAAAACGATACAAGTTCAATTACTTATCATCATCATCATATCAGCCGAAAGACGTCCACTGTTGGACATAGGCCTCCCCCAAGCGTCGCCACAACGACCGGTCCTGTGCATCTCGCATTACTTATGCAATAGATAAATTATGCTATAGGATTAATAAATTTACTTACGCCTTCAGACAAGTAAAGAACGTAACAAACGTAAAAACGGCAATTACTACATACCATGCATACTCAAATCAGATTTAAGTTACAGGCTTGTTATTTGGGGAAACAGTACGGATAAAGACAGAACATTCGTTGCACAAAAGATGCACTTCTTTTGTGCAACGAATGCTCTCAAGGTCTTTCAAGGCCTTTTGCGGACTTCATCCTGACGAATCCTGAAAGTCATTTTTTAAAAAGCTAGGTTTGTTACCACTTTCTACACTTCACATAAACGCAATCTGTAACTTTGTCTACAGTAATAAGGGGTTGTTCAAGAAAGCTTTTGAAGTAATCTCTCGTCCAAAGAATCCACACCGACTGCGACTTGTAACAGATGATAATCCTAAATCAATCAAGTATGCTAAAAGCTGCCTTGTGATGTGTTCATTTACAACAAAATTCAAAATAATTTAATTATCAAACTGCTCCCTTGCTCCTTTGTATTTCTAAACCTTTGGTCCGTTTAATATATCTATTTAAGCAGCAGTATCATTTCAACATCTACCTAACTTCTACATGGTCCTTCGAGCTATCAGGTGGGACCTCGCGAGTTTTAGTATTCGTTTTTCTTTGGGGAGTAACGTATATTAACCTCTCGAATACCGTAATTAGAGACACAATTAAAAAGCCATTGTGTCTCGCGTAGATCTGCGTTCCGGCAGTCAACGGGTTAAGTAATTCGTAAGTGCACTCGGTCAGATCTTAGCAGAGTGGATTGCAGTGATACAATACATGTGAACTGTGCAACATACTTTTGCAACAGCAGAACTGTAGCAAAACTTTAATAGCAAAACCCTAGCAGAACAGGGTGGCGTTGCAAGTGGTTACCAAGTGCAACGTTCTCGAGCGTCCCAAGCAGCGGGACATCAGCGCTTCCAAGACGGGGCAACCAGTATTGTGAGCAGAGCAAGCAGCTATCGGTATCTACTGCGGCAGGGTGTATGCATATGCATATGCTTCGCCATTATCATTTCAATAACTACCAAACTTCTACATAGTTCTACGAGCCGGATCAGCTACTACCAAGCTATGATAAATGATAAGTGATAAATGATACTTATTTTGTAAATAGGTTTAAAAAACACTTTTACACGTCAATTTTATTTTCGTCAGTTTATGCTAGATGAGGCCGGTGTTTCCTATCTGACTACCCTGAGAAGAAACACCGAAACAAAGTCAGGGGTCAAAGTCTCTTTTAAAGTCCATACAGTAAATATGTAATGGTCAAATCACATGAGAACCATGCAGATTTGTCTGAGATGGTCTTTTGAAGGAAGATCCATACAGATTTGAGTGGACCTGTCCAATCAGTGTACGCATTTGTCAGTATTCGAAAAACTCAACTTAGGACTACTAAGGAGCTCTACGACTTGACGAATAATACCACAGAAAGGACATTTGGGTAGGCCGCAGAAAACACTTAAATTGCCAGACATACGTTAAAATTACTAAAAAGAAAAGAAAAAGCAATCAACATAGTATTCACATTTACAATAATCTATGGAAATTGATAGTTTACAAAATATTTAGCAAAGTAAATATTTATGTCAAAGAAAAAAAAAATACTTGTAAGTACTTAAAATGTATGCATGTCAATTTGTAAAATAAAAATAATCTCAAATGTCAAATTGTAAAAAAAAATATATAATAATTAAAATAATACAAAAAGAAGAAAAATAAAAATGACAACAGTTGTAGTAGGTACTGGAGCAGGTCAATCCCAAGCCTTTTCGTCCTGAATATAGTCCTATAAAGTGTAAAAACCTTTTGACTAAGTTTACGTTTTACAAATGATTTGAACTTATTAAGGCTTAGTTGTTGAATATGACTAGGAAGTTTATTATAGAAGTGTATACATTGGCATCTAAATGAGCCCCCTATTTTTTTGAGCCTGGTTCAGGAACTACAAATTTATGTTTGTTTCTTGTATTAAAATTATGAATATCACTGTATTTTTTAAACATGTCTATATTTTTATGGGCATAAAAATATTCTCGTAAATATCATGTGAAGGCACTTTTCTGCAAAACGAAAATTGTCTGTATATCGGCGGCATTTCCCCATAATAGAATACCGTACGACATGACACTATGAAAATAGCTAAAGCAAACTAAACGGGCTGTCTCTAAATCAGTTAAATTTCGAATTTGTCTTACAGCATATGCTGCTGAACTACGTTTTTTCGACAATTTGTCTATATGTGGGCCCTACTGAAGCTTAGCGTCTAGAGTAATGCCCAAGAACACTGTAGTATCTTCAGGACTCAACTCTTTACCTTTTATTAGCACACTGGTTTCTACTTGCCTAACATGAGGCATGGTAAACTTAATACATTTGGTTTTTTTTTTCATTAAAAACCAGTGTACTATTTTTGAAAGAGCTATATTTATATCGTCAGTAACCTGCTGCTGACGTTTAAGTTTAAACAAAAGTGAAGTGTCGTCTGCAAACAACACTATATTATGATCGTCTTCTATGAGATAAGGTAAGTCGTTTATGTAAATTAGAAACAAAAATGATGGGCCAAGAATTGAGCCCTGGGAGACACCCATTTTTACAACAGATCCGGGAGATCTTTTTTCGTTTACGTCAACTCTTTGAATCCTTTCACTCAGATATGATGTAAGAAGATCCAGGGAGGAGTTCTGGATCCCGTAATGGTGTAGTTTCCTGTTTAATGTTTCATGGGGAACGCCATCGAAAGCCTTGGAAAAATCGCAAAAAATGCCGAAGGCATCGCATTTATCTTCCCATGCATTATAAATATGTCCTAAAAGTTCAACACCAGCATCGGTTGTCGAACGACCCCTTGTAAAACCGAACTGTTTGGTATGCAACAATTTATGTCTATTAAAAAATCTCTGTAATTGCTGTAGAATGAGCTTTTCAAATATTTTACTAAAGGTCGGTAGTACTGAAATAGGTCTGTAATTTGTGGGGTCCGATGTACTACCGGTTTTGAACAATGGTATTATTTTACTATTTTTCATTAGGTCAGGAAACTCACCGCGATCGATACAATTATTAAAAATAAAAGCTAAAGAAGGAGCTACAATGTGGATTATAGACTTAACAACGTCTACAGAATTACCCCATAAATCTGCAGTCTTTTTTACATTTAAAGAGTTGAAGGTCTTAATAATATCTACATAAGATACATGTTCGAAATTAAAATCAGAATCACAAACTTTAACATTTTTTTAAGCAGAGACTCTGCTGCAGTGGGTGATGAATTCAGAGATTTTGTTGTTGATATGGGGATCTCTGAGAAGAAGTTTTCAAAAGCTGCGGCTACCTGTGAGTCCGATGTGATCACATTGTCGTCAATTACCAGGTTAAAGTCACTACATGGTCTTGTAGACCTACCAGGTTCACTATTTATAATATTCCAAGTCGTTTTAATTATATTATTACTGTTTTTAATCTTGGAACTCAAACAACGCGATTTTGCTTCAGAGCAAACTTTTTTAAACAATTTTGAATAATTCCGCACATATAAACTAAATTCAGCAGTGTTAATGAGAATTCTTTCATCATAAAAATCGTAAAGCCGATTTCTACTTTTATGAATACCACTAGTAGCCCATTCACTGAACGACACATTACTATTAACTGAAATATTCTTAGGTATAAATGTAGAATTAAATTGATTACAGTACATGTTAAATAAACCCTCATATTGGTGATTGACATCATCAAATGTAGACAAGTCTGATAAATTATTAGTGAGTTTAGTTTTAAAAGTTTCTAAACGACTTGCCGTTTTAGGGTTAACAGTGATATTTTTTTTAGTCACTATGATGTTTTTGTTATGAAAAGTAATTAATTGCCCACAATGATCAGAATCCAATAAATTTATAATTTCTTTGTGACTTGGTACAATATCTGTATATATATTATCTATACATGTAGCACTAGTAGGAGTTATTCTTGTGGGCTCCAAAAATAAATTAACAAGATTGTATGACCGAAATAGACTTAAAATTTTACTACATAAACCTGAGTTTTCTAATAAATTAACATTAAAATCACCACAAGTAATTATGTACTTATTTGAATTACAAATCTTGTGGAACACTTCATCCATTACTTTTTCAAAGCAGTCATACAATCCAGAAGGGGGTTTGTACACACTTAATATAATAAATTGCTCCAATTCAATACAGGCTATTTCAACTGACCGCTCAACAGATAGGCTCACAATATCTTTGCGTTCTTTAAATTTAAGTTTGTTACTTACTATGATTAATGAGCCACCCCGTATGGCATCAATTCTACTGAATGAACTACCAACCTGGTGATTACTAAAGTTAAACATGAACTGGTGACTCTTAAGCCAATGTTCTGTTAATAAAAGAATGTCAATGTTATGGCATGGATGGGTAGTGTTTAACGCGTCAGCATGGACGTCAAGCGGGTATAGTGTGTATGACCTGATGTATAAAGGCCCTAAGTTACAACAAGATCTACAAGAACTGATATTGAAGTGGCGGCAATATCGTTATGCTTACACATCAGATATCGAGAAAATATACAGGCAGATAATAGTAGATGAAGTAGATCAGCAATATCAGCAAATCATTTGGAGGTATGCGCCAGATCAACCACTACAAACGTACAACCTTACCACCGTGATTTACGGTACAAAATCAGCACCATTTCTAGCGATGATGACGTTAAAACGTCTTGCCTCGGATGAACGAAGTGCGTTCTCGGAAGCAGCAAAGATTCTCGAAGACTCATTCTATATGGACGATATGGTCTCGGGTATCTATGGATAGGTCTTCAAAAATGATATTGAGGTTTGTAATATCATTTTTTTCTAACTTGAATAGTTTACGCGAGAGACACTGATATTACCATGCAAACTACCAACGAAAATTGGTTTGAACGAGATCTAGTAAATAGTTATTTTTTAATACGTCATAAATCTAAAAAAATACACTATTATTAAGACATCGATCAAAGTTAAAACGAACTACAAGAACTTTTACAGTACATATATTACTTGCTGCTACGGAACCCTCCATGGGCGAGTCCAACTCGCACTTGGCCGGTGTTTTTTTTCCTTTTGACATTTGTTATGATTTCATTTTTATGACATTTGTTATGAATTTATTTTGACACTGTAATAATTTACTATTTGACATTTGTATTATTTTTTTTGCTATTTGTAATGAATTTATTTTGACATTTAAAATGGATTTATTTTTATTAATGAAGGAATTGACTTTAACATTTATGACATGATTTGTTACTTTTTTTTTGACATTTTATTATTTTTAGGGTTCCGTAGTCAACTAGGAACCCTTATAGTTTCGCCATGTCTGTCTGTCCGTCTGTCTGTCCGTCCTCGCTTAATCTCTGTGACCGTTAGCACTAGAAAGCTGAAATTTGGTACCAATATGTATATCAATCACGCCGACAAAGTGGTAAAATAAAAATTGGAAAAAAATGTTTTATTAGGGGGGCTCTCCTGTATGTAAAGTGGGAAGTGATTTTTTTTTTAATTTCAACCCTAACGTATGATTTATTGTTGGATAGGTATTTAAAAATAAATAGGGGTTTACTAAAATCATTTTTTGATAATGTCAATAATTTCGGAAATAATCGCTCCAAAAGTAAAAAACAATGTGTGTCCCCCCTAACTTTTGAACCATAAGTTTAGAAAATATGAAAAAATTCTGAAAAATAGAACTTTATAAGGACTTTCTAGGAAAATCATTTTGAACTTGATGGAAAGAACAGTTTTTGTACAAAAAAGACCAAAATGTACAAAATAATTTCTGGACTAAGTTTGTAGTATAATCGTCAAGCATTTTTTTAACTTCGTTTACATATTTTATTATCCTGAACGTATCTTCTTTCAAACAAAAAAAAAAAAAAAATCGGTTCTCGCAATCCAAAATTACCACCGAAAACTTCTTCTGGTACCTATGTATTAATTAGTAACCCAATTCCCCGAGAGATGGCACTGTACTTTGGGCTATTTCGCGTTCGCGCTGTTAGGATTTTTCCTGAGTTGACGGGGTCGGGTATTATTGAATTGTTCGGTTGGTCTCTCCTTGGCATTGGTGGTATTATCTTATAACTACATAAGACTTCTATCAGGAACATGCTAAGGCAATTTAGAACAAAACTAAAATTATTTTTTTTAACGCCATCTATCAAAATGTTAAGGTAAAAACCAGTTCATAAATGGTTCGATAGATGGCGTTGCGTAATGACGTCATCTTTTTAAAAGTCGATGTTAAGATTTTCCGTGCTTTCATGACCTACCGTGGTAAAAAATTATTGCTTCTTAAATATATTCGTAATTTTACAAGTGCACAATCGCTGAAATTTCTACTACTTGCATACTGTTTTAGTTATCACTGTCCTTTGTGGGCTCGTTATTAGAGTTCCGTACTTAGTATGTCAACGTAACAAATAGCCTTTTTTAACCGACTTCTAAAAAAGGAGGAGGTTCTCAATTCAGATGTTTGTATTTTTTTTTTTTTTTATGTATGTTCGGGCATAACTTCGTCGCTTGCCAACCGATTTGAAAAATATTTTTTTTGTTGGAAAGGGTACACTTCCCAAATGGTCCCATAGTCACCAAGTCGGGATCTGATGATGGAATCTTGGCTAAATCGAGGGAACTCCTTAAATATTATAGGCAACTATATAGTCATTTTGATATTTTCATCAAGGAATTAAGCATTTACAGTCAAATAGTGGCATTTGATGAGGTGAAACTGGTTAAGAAGACCAGAAATTGCCAACGGAACTTCATACTCAAACAAATATCACAATGAACATAGTTAAGCGACTATGACAATACAAATTAATGAATAGTTCTGAATAGTTATGTTGAAAATGGTATCATCGAAGTAACCTGATGATAGTGATGGAGCTGGAAGATAGGCACCGGAACTCCGTAATTAATCAATGTATCCTACCCGTGTTTGGGCTTATTAGAAATGTCATGAGATGCACTTTGGCTATAAGGTACCATCGAAGTGATCTGATGATGGAGCCGGAAGGTGGAAGGTAGACACGGGAACTTCATATGAAAATGATGTATTCTAGCAGGGTTTGAGTTAATTGGAATTGACATGAGAAAAAAGTACTCTGGCTGTAAGTGTGTTGCAACTAAAAAGTATGAAATAAAAAACTTTTTATAAAAAAAATATAACCGACTTCACTAAAAAAACACTCATCATCATCATCATCATTTCAGCCGACAGACGTCCACTGCTGGACATAGGCCTCCCCCAAGCGTCGCCACAACGAACGATCATGTGCGTCCCGCATCCATCGGATTCCCGCTACCTTCACCAGGTCGTCAGTCCACCTTGTAGGAAGCCTTCCAACGCTGCGTTTTCCGGTACGCGATCGCCACTCCAGAACCTTTCGGCCCCAACGGCCATCTGTTCTGCGAGCAATGTGCCCTGCCCATTGCCACTTAAGTTTGGCGATTCTTTGTGCTATGTCGGCAACCTTGGTTCTCCTGCGGATATCTTCATTTCTGATTCGATCACGCAAGGAAACTCCGAGCATAGCCCTTTCCATTGCTCTTTGGGTGACTTTAAGCCTTTTGATGAGGCCCATTGTGAGCGACCACGTTTCGGATCCATATGTCATCACTGGCAACACACACTGGTCATAGACTTTCGTCTTGAGACACTGTGGTATGTTGGATGAGAAGATACCGCGTAGCTTCCCGAACGCTGCCTAGCCGAGTCGGATTCGACGGTTGACCTCTTTCTCGAAATTAGATCTACCCAACTGGACTGTCTGCCCGAGGTAGACGTAATCGTCCACAACTTCGAGTATAGAGTCTCCGATCTTGATAGGAGTGGGTGCTACATGGTTGTTTATCATGACTTTAGTTTTGTCCATGTTCATTTTAAGACCCACTCTTTCGGAAGCTCTACTGAGGTCATTGAGCATTGTACTGAGCTCCTCTGTAGTCTCAGCCATGACTACTATGTCGTCGGCAAACCGAAGGTGAGTGATGTACTCGCCATTGACATTAATGCCTAGTCCACTCCAGTCCAGAACCTTGAAGACATCCTCCATTGCGGCCGTGAACAGTTTCGGAGAAATGACGTCTCCCTGCCTCACACCTCGCTGCAGGAGGATAGGTTTCGAAGTCTGGTCCTGAAGTCGGACTGACATAGTGGCGTTTTCGTACAAACACTTCAGCACCTCGATGTACCGATAGTCAATCTGGCACCGTTGGAGAGACTGCAGTACAGCCCAAGTCTCGATCGAATCAAAGGCTTTCTCGTAGTCCACAAACGCTAGGCAGAGAGGCAGATTATACTCCTCGGTCTTCTGTATAACCTGTCGTAGCGTATGTATGTGGTCCACGGTGCTGAAGCCTTTTCGGAATCCGGCTTGTTCGGGAGGCTGGAAGTCGTCGAACCTGCGCGCGAGACGATTCGTGATGACTCTGGAAAACAGCTTGTAGACATGGCTCAGAAGTGAGATGGGCCTATAATTCTTCAGTAGGGCCTTGTCGCCCTTCTTAAACCCCCCCAAATGCACAGATGCACAAAAATCAGGCCCCAAGTGCTCGGCGACTCCAGCGGTTGTGCTAACGTTGACGGGCGTGAGCGCGGCCCTGGGGTCCGGGGTGCTAAGAATCTCCGGGCGAGAGCGATAAACCGTCGACGACTTGACCTGGCAACGTACAACACACGTACACTCCGGTCCGATGAGAATATCACCGAACTCGAGGAGGAATTGAGCGGGTTACGATGGAGTATTGTGGGATTGTCTGAAGTCCGAAGACAGGGGGAGGATACGATAATCCTAAGATCTGGTAACCTGCTCTATTTCCGGGAAGGGGACAAGCAGTCCCAAGGTGGTGTCGGGTTTATCGTCCACAGGTCCCTCGTGAACAATGTTGTGAAGATCGAGAGTGTGTCGACCAGGGTAGCGTACCTTATACTCAGAATATCATCAAGATATTCGCTGAAGGTCATACAGGTTTACGCTCCGACCTCGACACACCCTGACGACGAAGTAGAGACCATGTATGAGGACGTATCCAGAGCCATGCATGGTTCTAAGAGTCACTTCACCGTGGTCATGGGGGACTTCAACGCGAAACTGGGCAAACAAGACGGCGACGAGCTGCGAGTGGGGCAATTTGGATTTGGACGTAGGAACTACCGGGGACATCTACTGGCCATTTTTATGGAGAAGAAGGGCCTCTACATGATGAACTCCTTCTTCAGCAAGCGTGAGCACAGGAAGTGGACTTGGCAAAGCCCTGATGGTGCAACTAAAAATGAGATTGACTTCATCATGTCGACGAAGAAGCAAATATTCAATGATGTCTCCGTGATCAATAGGGTGAAAACCGGAAGTGATCACCGCATGGTAAGAGGCACATTGAATATCAATGTCAAGCTTGAAAGATCTCGACTGATGAAGTCTACGCTCCGTCCTGCACAGATCCAAATCCATAACTCCGAAAGCTTTCAGCTCGAACTTCAAAATCGTTTCGAATGCCTAGGAAGCTCCGTGGACGAATACAACGAGGGGTTCGTGGAAGCTGTCCATACGGTCAGCTCTAAACTCTTTAAGACTCGTACAAATAAGAGCAAGAGGGTCACCGATCAAACTCTCCAGCTCATGAAGGAGAGGCGTGAGATGATTCTGCAGTCTTCAGACGATTCGTACACATATCGGCAGCTCAATAAACGGATCTCTAAGTCCTTGAAACGCGATCTCCGTCATTATAATACGGGAAAAATTAAAGACGCGATTGAGCGAAACAAGGGCTCCAAGGTGTTTGCAAGAGATCTGTCTATTGGGCAGAGCCAGCTCACGAAACTGAAGACCGAAGATGGCAGAGTCATATCCGCCAAACCAGAGCTTCTAGGAGCGATCGAGGCTTTCTATGGACAGTTGTACACGTCAACCACTAAACCCACTGTAAATCTAGCAAACGACCCAAGAGCTAGATTGAGCCGACACTATACCGAAGATATCCCGGACGTCAGCCTGTACGAGATTAGGATGGCTCTGAAGCAGCTTAATAACAATAAGGCGCCGGGTGACGACGGAATTACGGCCGAACTTTTGAAGGCGGGTGGAAAACCGATCCTTAAGGCCCTTCAGAAGCTGTTTGATTCCGTCATACTCGAGGGAAAAACGCCACAGGCATGGAGCGGAGGCGTGGTGGTACTGTTCTAAAAAAACACTAAAACGATCAAAATAATTTTAATTTCGGAAGTCGGTGTTAAATAAGGAACAAACAATAACGAAAAACACCGACTTCCGAAATTAAAATTATTTTGATCGTTTTAGTGTTTTTTTAGTGAAGTCTATTATATTTTTTTATAAAAAGTTTTTTATTTAAACTCATAAGTGGGAACACTTATTGTGACGGACGGGAAACTACGGAACCCTACACTGAGCGTGGCCCGACACGCTCTTGGCCGGTTTTTTTTTATTTTTATCTACCATATTATTGACTTTTTATTTTATTTGATTTGTATATCCGATTTTTGTTTTTTTTTTTTGTTTTTCTCTATGTTTTAACTTTGTTCCCAAATAATTGTAATTCTACCTACTTTTATGTATGACATTGCTATGCCTGACAGGGTCCATGTGCACTTATATAACTATTTAGACATCTTATGTAACACATGTGGTATCATCCAATCAACGCATCCAATCTGTTGTATCAGAAATCAACCAAAGCCATTTCATCCGTCGGATAAGAGCTTTCTTTATTAGGAGATGCAGACTTTGCATTCTCGTATGGGGAAGACAGTTCAAACATTTGCTGTAAAAACTAAATAAACGATTTATTTAAACAAATTGATTTTTTTTTCTTCTAATTCTTTTCATACGCTGATATCTCTAATTAAATCATTGCCTCTGAAATACTACAGTAAAACATTTTAAAGAAAAAAGTTTAATTGTGCACACTTTTTCATTTTTTTTTTATTTTGTTGATTCAGTACCTCTCTCAGATTCATAGCAATATCTTTGCAACGGCTAGGACTAGACGTAAATTTTATACCAATTTGCAAACCTTATGAAATGTACAAGTTTTTATAATAATGGTGGTCGTCGGTGTCATACAATTTTTTTACAGGATAATTTTTTCAAATTTGGTCTTTTCATCGTAAAGAAAAATCTTTTCAATTCAAGATTTTTTTTCTAAGGCACATAAAATGTTACTAAAAAATCTCATCTATCTATCTATAACATTAGTAAGCTGTTCAGAAATGTTACACAAAAATTATAGCAAAAAATATTATTATTTGCAGCGACAGCATTAAAAAAACTAAATTCTGGTAGAGAAAATGGTAAAATACGAAAAAAAAAAAATATCTTGGTTATCATTACGGTTTTTTTTTAACTATTCAAATTAGTTGTTGGAAATCAGATAAGCTACATACCCGTTACGTTTGGACCATTATTTACGGGACACCCTGTATAGCGTTGTTTATTTGTCTAGCGACTAAGGCTGTACATTTAGAGCTTGTATCCGACTTATTTATTTATTTATTTATTATTTATTATATTCTTTATTGTACACCGCATGAACAAAAAAGATACAGGACAAACATTATTCAAAATAAGTGTACAATGGGCGGCCTTATCGCACAGGGCGATCTCTTACAGACAACCTTTGGATGGACTGAAAGAGAGTAGAAAGATATAGGGCTGTCAGTGTACATCAGAATAATACAAATATGAAATAGCAACACAAATACATACATACATTACAAAAAATATACTAATAAATATTAAATATGTAATCAAGCCAGGAGATGACAAAATCAAAGTGAAAGGTAATGCTCCTTCACCATTGTTTTAAACGTTGGGAGCGTTTGAGCACGTCTCACTTCAATAGGTAACGCATTCCACAAACGAGCAGCTTGGACTGTAAACGATTTGTCAAAAAACGATGTGGAATGCATACGAATACTTAATTTCAGATTTTCCGACGATCTCAAGGACCTAGAATGTGTGTCACAAAGGAACTGAAAGCGTTCTTTAAGATAAAAAGGAGTAGAAGGATTAAAGAGCACATTATAAAGCAATGAAAGTATATGAGCATTCCGGCGAAGGCGAATAGGAAGCCATTTGAGCTGAGTACGAAATTCGGAAACGTGGTCATACTTGCGCAAGCCAAATATGAACCTAATGCAGAGATTTTGAAGTCGCTCAAGCTTGTCTAATTGGTCTTGGGTAAGCAGTAATGGCTTCTTAGCAGCATTACGGCGGATGGCCGCGAGAAGAGGAGCGTCATGCCAAATTTATAGCGAAAATGGGACGAATTTTGTAGGTGCAAATAGAATGCTACAGGAAAGCTAGCACGATTTCAAAAACCTTTATGATCGCAACTTTCTTGCAGAGCTAACAGATAACTAGCAGTTAACTAACAGTTAACTATATAATGGCACTTCAACGCACCATCTTGGCCAAGTGCAGGAGGTATATGGGAGCGAGCCGTTCGAAGCGTAAAATATCACCTCAAGCGAGTAATCGGAAAACAGAAGCTGACCTTCGAAGAGTACAGTACTATATTAGCACAGGTAGAGGCTTGTTTGAACTCCAGCCCTTTGTGCGCCTTGTCTGAAGATATCGAAGATTTGAACATACTTACACCCACACATTTCTTAACCGGGCGGTCGGGAACTGCCATAATTGAAAAGGAAACAGATGCTCGAACTAGATGGCATTTATCAGCTAAGATGGTAAATGACATATGGAAGAAATGGAGAGCGGAATATCTAACGCACCTATCTGTAAGAAGCAAGTGGCGAAGCACTGAGCAAAATATCAAAATCAATGATTTAATGACCATCCAAGACGAAAATCTGCCACCTGGAAAATGGATGATGGGTAGAGTAATGGAAACTCATCCAGGTCAAGACGGATTAGTTCGGGTAGTAACATTAAAAACAAAAAAGGGAATGCTTAAAAATGTGAAGTACCATGGAGCATTTTTATTAGGTTACATCTTTTTTTTTTTTTGACATTTGAGCATGGCAGTTGAGAGTTTGTCATGCTCACTCTAATGTCTCGCTGTTGGTGGCACGTGTTATTGGGTCATTCGGTTCCCTTAAAAATGGTTGAGCTGAGTGGGGCTGATGCACGCGTCATGCTCGTGAACGGGTGCCGTCAGTTGAGACTGGTCATGTGGTCATCTCTTAGCTGCCAGTGGCTTAATTCATTTTGTATATTTTAATTATTATTATTTTTTATTTTATTATCTACATTGTGCTTACACAATAGAAGCAACATGAACATTTGTAACCAAGCATTATAATGTAACACATAATATGATTTAAAAGAGTGTCCATGGAGTTTCTTGCACGTTCTTCTCCATAGAGACCTACTCTTTGGAACGTGCAATTTAGCTTCACTTTTCTTGGACTGACCGACATTTGACTATTCAAAAGTGCCTGCATATGGTCTATTTGAAATAAATGATTTTGATTTTGCCGGTTGTGAAACTCTCAATCTTGCCAATATCGCCAACTTTAAGCTTTATGACGGAAGATAGAAAGATTAGTCAAGAATTCAACTTAAAGAAACCCGATAAGCAGAAAACAGGCATGTAATTTATTATCAGTAGTAATGTCGTTAATCTTTTTTATGTCATTGCTAACATCATCTCACGCAGCTTTAAACATATCAGCGTTGCCAAACAACAACTCGCTGTATTTGGAAACAGTGGGCAATATGCAAGTTATTAGAGATAAATGGAACCTTATTGTTTACTATGACATGTGCCCTTATTGGGAAGGGAATACAGCTGCCACAAAGTTTTTGAATTATTCACAAAGACTGCTCATCCCTAAATAAACTAGCCAATGTGACATGATAACGCTTCAACTAAATCACGACTACAAAGAAATACAGCACTACCATCAACTCATGATTAATCAGCACTTTGACGCGCACGAGACAGCGTCGCAGTTTCATACACGGTATCGGTTACGTTGCCAATAGCCTGTTCGGAGTATTAGACGAACGATTTGCAGAACAGTACAAGAAAGTTATACAGCTTGTAAAACAAAACGAGCGTCATTTTGACAAATTATTAAAAAATCAGACTTCCATTATCGAAGCTGAATACTCGTGTAACGTATTGAAAAGAACCGAGCAATCTATACAATTACAACATAAAACTATAAACAAACATTTAAACCAATTAGATAATGCAGCATTTGTTATTTAGCAAGAAGTCGAAGGTTTAGCTAAAACGCAAGATTTTTCCCTGTCGGCACTCACGACCATCAACTTACTTCAAAACCTAAAAAGATTCAGGATACTCTTTCAGATATAGTCACGGATATCTACTACGGAAAATTCAACACTCATCTGTTAACACCGGATCAGTTTCAACGTGAGCTACAGTTAATTTCAGGACAATTAACAAAGGATACTACATTGCCCGTGGACAACCTACAATCTGATCTAAAACATGTTTATAGCATGTTAAAAGTAAAAGCGAGAATGATGCAAGAATACTTACTTCATCTTCGAGATAACCTTTCTATTGACCAGCAGAGACTATAATAATCTATAAAATCATACCAGTTCCACAACAAGTTCAAAATTATATGATAAGCGTAACGACCAGCTGCAGACTTCGTAGCTATTAGTTTGAAAAAATATGCTTTTTTCACAATGTCATTTATAGAGCTGCAGTTATGTCTACAGCTTCTTCTTCTTCTTCTTGCCCTTATCCCATATTACTTGAGGTCGGCGCAACACGTTTTCTTCTTCCATTCTGTCCTGTCACCCGTCAAACTATCACTAACTCCCTTTTCTTTCACATCACTTCTCACATAATCCATCTATCTTTTTTCGGCCTTCCTCGCCCTCTCCATCCGTCTACATGTATACTCAGAACTCTTTTAGTAATATGCGCTTCATCCCTCCTCTTCACATGACCATACCAAGACAACCGATTACCTTTCAACTTGTCAGTCACTGGCGCCACTTTCAAACTTCCTCTAATATACTTACTAATTTCTCACTTTATCCGTTCTCGTCACACCACACATCCATTTCAACATTCTCATCTCCGCTACATGCAATCTTTTTTCATACTTCTTTTTCACAGCCCAACATTCTGATCCATACAGTATGACAGGTCTTATGACGGACTTGTAAATTTTACCCTTCAACTTGAGGGGCATGCGTGAGTCACAAGTTGTTCCCGTGACCTGTCCCGACGTGTTACGTCTCGGTCTACCTCACCATCCCCTTGGACGAGTGACCCGAGGTACCGAAAGTCGGAACAGATTGATCGTATGGGCGTTCCGGCTAGAGCTAAAGGCACAGGGTTGGAGAGATCGCCGAAATCGCAGAACATGTACTCCGTTTTGGTTCTACTTAATTTCAGGCCAACACTTTCCAGTCTGTGCCACCACACCTCCAATCTGTTTTGGACCTCTAGGCCAGTCTCGGCAACCAGCACCATGTCGTCGGAAAACAGCATACACCAGGGAGCCTCCTCCTGAATATCCGACGTCAGAGCGTCCATTATCATCAGGAAGAGGTAAGGGCTGGGAGCCGATCCCTGATGTAAGCCGACAGCCACATTGAAATTTCCAGTGGTGCCCACTGTGGACCGGACTTGCGAACTACATCGACTGTACATCGCTCGGATCAACTGCACATACTTCCCAGGCACACCTTTCTCCTTAAGGGCCCACCACAGAACCTCTCGAGGTACCCGGTCGTATGCCTTTTCGAGGTCAACGAATACCATGTACAAGTTTTTATGCGCACCTCTGTATTTCTCGCACAGCTGGCGTATAGCAAAAATGGCATCCGTCGTTCCCAGACCAGGCATAAAACCGAATTGGTTCCGTGAAATTTCACTCTCTTCTCTCAGTCGCCTTTCAATAACTTTCTCCCAGACTTTCATAGTATGTGACATGTGCAGTTATGTCTACAGCTACACAATGATATTTCTTATTTATGCCAAGCTAAAAAAAAAGCATTGATAAAAAATTCTGCAAACTAGATTTAAAACAATGCATTGTAACAAAATCTCCTTGTCAAGACAGGTGGCTCGAATTAAATGAGCCAGCAAGGTTCAGTCAGGTACCTTTGTTGCAATACTTACGCGGTGAGGATTATATGTCAAGATCAAGTTGTCATTAAACAGGTGACAGGAGTCGGTATCATTGACCTAGACGAGCATTCAGTACACAATTAGCGGCCATCGCGTGTGCTCCCTCGCTCTTTTGTATTTCTAAACCTTTGGTCCATTTAATATATCTATTTAACTATTTAAGCAGCAGTATCATTTCAATATCTGCCTAACTTCTACGGTCCGTTTTTGTTAACAAACTAACAACGTTAGTTTTTGTATGAAAAACGAGTTTTGAAAAACGAGGTGGCTATCTGATATTTAAATCGGTAGTCGAATTGTCGGTGGACGTGATGCACTCACACTGCACGAGGCTGGAGTGCGGCGGCGTGTTCTCGGCCACGTGCAGCACGTAGGGCTGCGAGTGGAAGGACGGCGCGTGCTCGTTGACGTCCAGCACGTGCAGCCGCGTCAGCAGCAGCGCCGCCGGCGCCGGGCTGCCCGCGCCCTCCGCGATGATGCCTGCACACAACGCCGTGAGGAAACTATTTTCCAATACCACTCATTTTGAGCTGAATAAAGTTGCTATGGCACTAAATTACAAATCTTAGTCCGGTCAAAGTTATTTTATGTTTAGCATGTTAATTTTGCCAATTAGAGCAGGCGCCATAGGGAGTTGAGTATGCTAAATATTTGGACCGCCTTCTGTGAATGGTTTCGGACTCAGAAAAGCATGCAGATTATGATTCTGGATGTTGCCAGGAGGCATATTGGTCCATTTTTTTTATACCCCTCCCCCTGAAGCAGCAAGTAAATTGACTGAACAAATGCTTAGAAACATTTTATTAATTGTTTAAGGAACAATATCTAATTGTTTCTTATAATTAAATATATCTATAGGAAGTCAACAAAAAAAAAAGTGATTTGGACTCGCGCACTGAGGGTTCCATACAAATTTACACATGAAAACAGTTCAATTCCCAAATTGAGTTATGAAGATTTTTCCGAATCACAAGAATAGTTTTTTTTTGTGACGTAATGACAAATTTACAGTTTTTAGAATTTTACCTATATTAGTGGTATGAGACCTTGCTTCATGCCAAATTTTAGAATTCTAGCTCAATGGGAAGTACCGTATAAATTTTGATTCCATTAGGGGTGTCAAAATACACGCTTTTTTGTGACATAAACGGCTGTATCTTTTTTTTTTTCATAAACTTAGAAGCTTCATTTTTTCACAGCTTCAAGGGACTGTAGATTTGAGGATATGATTTTAATTTCAACGCGATCCTATGAAAACCGTTCAATTCCCGAATTGATTTACGAAGATTTATCCGAATCGCAAAAAAAGTTTTTTTTTGTGACGTAACTACAAATTTATAATTTTTAGATTTTTTTCAATACTTGTGCTATAAGACCTTGCTTCATGCTAAATTTCAGATTTCTAGGCCAACGGGAAGTACCTTATGGATTTTGATTCCTTTGAGGGTGTCAAAATACTTTTTTTCCCAACATAAATGGCCGTATCTTTTTTTTTCGTTAACCCAGAAGTTTGATTTTTTCTCAGCTTCAAAGGACTTGAGAATAGACTTTTAATTTCACCGCAATACCTCCACTCGTTCCCAAGATAAAGGGTCTTGACATACAGACAGGCAGGCAGAAAAGTAACTTTTAAGTATTCAATTTTTTTTTTATCAACAATTCATGTTTTATTTTTAACTTTACCGTTTTTTTAGGGTTCATGTGTAAATTTGTACGGAATCCTCAGTGCGCGAGTCCGACTCACTTTTTTTTTAGTTGACTTCCTATATATATTTAATCATAAGAAACAATTAGATATTGTTACTTAAACAATTAATAAAATGATTCTAAGCATTTGTTCAGTCAATTTACTTGCTGCTTCAGGGAGAGGGGTATGAAAAAAAATGGACCAATATGCCTCCTGGCAACATCCAGAATCATAATCTGCAAGCTTTTCTGAGTCCGAAACCATTCACAGAAGGCGGTCCTCATATTTTGCATACTCAACTCCCTTTGGCGCCTCCTCTAAATAACCATGCAATTCTATATAGCTTTATTAGATTAGATTAGATTTACAGCTCTATTAAATATTGGAAGGTGGACCCAGAATTAGCATCGTCCTTTACCTATGACATGTTCGGCGGCGGTCTCGCGGTCGAGCTGTCCGGCGAGCACGAGGCGGCCGGCGTCGTCCACCGCGAACAGCTCGCGCGCCCACAGCGCCGGCGCCAGCCGGAAGTGCGCCGGCGCCAGCGTCGCGTCCGGCGCGCGCAGCTCCGCGATCAGCGTGCCCGGCGCCGCGTCCTCGCGCAGGAACAGGTCGGCCGGCGGCGCCAGCACAAGCGGTGCCGAGTCGCCCGCGCCCAGCACGAACACCGACACCGGCGCCTCGCCTGCCAGCCCGCCGCCGTCGCGCGCGCGCACCCACACCTGCACGTTCCGCGACGCTGCACAGAACACGGGTGAGCGCCCGCACCGCCAGGGCGACGCCTGGCCGGTCGGTGGTGCGCGATCACTTACCGAACTTTGTGGCGTCCCGCGCGAATGAGAGCGCGCCTGTGGTCGGGTCGACGGTGAAAAGTCCTGTGGCGTCGGAGTGGACGTCACCCTCGTAGACGGAGTAGGTGAGGCGCGCGTTCTCACCGGCGTCGGCATCGTGCGCGGTGAGCGTGAGGAAGGGAAGGCGTGGCGCGCGGTCGGCGCGCACAGCGGCGCGGTACTCGCGCAGCGGGAACACGGGCGCGTTGTCGTTGACGTCGGCCACGCGCACGCGCACCGTGGTGTGGCGCAGCAGGCCGCCGCCGTCGCTGGCGGTCACGGGCACCTCCCACTCGGCGCGCTGCTCGCGGTCCAGCTGCACGCGCGTGGTCAGTGCTCCGGTCGTCGCGTCTATAGCGAAGGTCTCTCGTAGACGAGCGGACGGGATCGAATACGTCACTGTTCCGTACTCACCGACATCTTCGTCGTAAGCCTTCACCTATGCACGAATTTATTTCAATGAATAGTTCTATTCAATCAAAGACGTATAAAACTCTCGAAGAAGATGCAGTGTAAGTACCGTGGTAAGAAGTAAGGATGGCGGTTGATTTTCGAGTGCTCTCGCTTCGTGCACGAGATGCGGAAAGTGCGGTGGCGCTCGGTTGGCCGGCGCCAGCGACAACTTGACGCGCGCGAAGGCGGCGTGCGCTCCGTCCGACACCGACACGTTGAGCGAGCGCAGCGCCGCGCCCGCCGGCGGCCAGGCGCGCGCGTTGGCGAGCGACAGCACGCCGGTGCGCGGGTGCACGGCGAAGGCGCGCTGGGCGGCGCCCTCCAGCGCGTAGTGCAGGCGCGCCGCGTCGCGCACGTCGGGGTCCCACGCCGCCACGCGCGCCAGTGCCGTGCCGCGCGCCGCCTCGCCCGACACCAGCGCCGGCACCACGCTGCGCTCCATGCGCGGCGGGCTGTCGTTCACGTCGTCCACTGCGAACCGATATCGAGTCAAGGATCGAGTGCGAGCCCGCGCTGCGTGCGGTTGTCACGAGGGGTCCTCACCGGTCACAAAGAGATGGGCGGTGGTGAGCAGCGGCGGGCGGCCGGCGTCCGTGGCCGTGAGCAGCAGGTGGTAGTGCGCGCGCGTCTCGCGGTCCAGCGGGGCGGCCACACGCACTTCACCGGTCCTTGGCTCTATGATGAAAGCACCCTCGGCTGCAGATTCCATTTCGGAAAGCGAATATGTCACTTGACCGTTTTCGCCTGTAAAGAAGATGCAATCCGTTTAATGAGGCGATCTCACGTAACGAAGTGGATGAGTCGTGTTATAATATTATCGTTTGTTTATAGAATGTTGCGATCGATCGTACCGGTGTCGTTGTCGGTGGCGTGCACGGTGAGCACGAGGTGGCCTGGCGCGGCGGCCTCGGACACGGCGGCGCGGTACACGTCGTGCGGGAACTCGGGCGCGCAGTCGTTGACGTCGAGCACCTGCAGCGTGACGGCGGCGTCGGCGAAGGCGCCGGTGACGCCGTCGGTAGCGCGCAGCACTAGCTCGTGCGCGCGCGCCGTCTCGTAGTCCAGCGCCGCACGCGCCACCAGCACGCCTGCACACACATCGCGTTACACATGGGCTCTGCTTGCGCTACATTCTTTTTATTTATGTGCACACATTAAGCATGCGAATCAAAAATAATCTGAAACTGTCTGATCATGCTTAAACATAATTTACACCCAAAGCTTCACACTCGTGTGTTTAATAAAAATTGGTTGCTGTTGCGATGACTAGCCGACATGCCCATGATGGATTGAGGAGAAGAGATGACAATTGAAGCACTAAACTATATACATACAATATTTAAATTTATTGAAAATAATGAACTGCAGTAAAATAAATTTAGTGTAGATGCCACTACAGTTGACAACTCCAGTCCTATAAAATAGAAGCCCATTATTTTTGTGTCAGAAACACAAACTGTGTTCCTGTGCAGCATTTCTTTTACGTAATAGTACACAATGCTTTTAGGTAAAAAAAAATAGATACTTGAGCTCGAACTTACAAAATGACCCGCATCTCAAGCCGACCATTACCCGACATTGCGCTGACATGCGTGTTTTTTTTTATTGTAATGTACGAGTAATTACAAGTGTTTGAATTATTGCAACGCAGTGTACCAGAGTATAGTGAGGAGCGTCAGATGAGGGCGGGAGGGGATACAAGCGCGGACATGTGACATGCGCGGCAGGTGGGGTGGGGGTGGGGTGACGGGGCTGTATACTCACATGGACTATTGCCTCTGTCGGGTGCTGCGGATAAAACCAATATGTTAGTAACGCCATCACTTCGCCCGCCACCGCCCGCGGCTCGCACCGTGCGCTGCGAGTCGCGCAGCTATTCAACTCCTTCTACTCTCACCACGAACGACAATGTCATTCCATTGAATCAGTCGCTTACCTATCGGTGATCCGTTAAGTTGTGAGTCATTTTAATTGAGTCCGTTTAATAACACATTTCAAACTAATAATATAGGCGAAAGTTAGTGAGTACGTGCCAGCTGCTTCGCCCGCGTGATAGCAATAAATTATCCCAAGGGAACATACTCTCAGGAGAAAAAGTATTCTGTGATATTCTAGGACATGATATACAGGGTTATTTCTAAAAGGCTAATAACCTTGAAGGACTGTATTACTACCATCATAAACAAAAACGTTTGTTCTATGACTTTTTACAAAACATAACTCATTTACCAAAAACAAACCTTCAAGATTTCGTTGTTCTATCTAAACACATTTCAGCTCTGTATTTTGCCTGCGTCTGTATGTCGCGACGCAAGCTCATCAAGCACTCCTTTCAGCTATTGTGCTATCGCTAGACCTTGTAATATTAAGAACGTTCAATTTCAATGTTTTTATTTTCGTATGAAAATCTGATGATCTAAAATATGATAAATTAAAAAAAAAAAACATAGAACAATAGTTGTTGTTTATGATGTCAGTAACATAGTCAATCATTCAAAATTGAGAATTTTTGTTTGTGACAATACGGACAGAAAATTTACTTTAGAGTGTAGTGTGTTGTGTTCACGTATAAAATGTTAGCAATACAGAAAAACAGTGTTGCTATATTTTTAGCAATAAAATTGCCTAATATTTGGGACTTTAACTGATATTTCGTTACTTTTAACCTTATTATTTTGTTTTTTTTTTCTTTTGTAAACTGTAAAAAATATTTTACTTATTTATTATTTATTTACTGGATTCTCACAGAATGAAACAAAGGTGAAAATATCATTATAAAATTGCCGACCCCTGATCGACCGAGACCTCCGCGTAATCTTCTTGCAGGATTTAGTAGCCCTGTCAAAGGCTTTCTTTTTCTGACTAACGTCACCTGCTTTACGTATACAAGCGTCGACCTATGCTTGGTATGCCGCATATTAAAGTGAATCAATGTGATTACATGCGGGTGCCGGTAAATCGTAGTCGAGCTTCGCAAGACATTCGTACGTAAGAGAATGGAACATAAAACTCTATCCCCTGCCGCATCACATCCGTCATGGAGTTTGCGCACAACGAAGGATCAATTGACAAAAAGGAAGTAGGCAACCAAGAATACCATGCGGAGAAAAATGGCATCCTATCACACTCGATAGTTACGTACTGGACCTAGGGAGCGGTTCCATAAATCTCTCTCAGCAAAGTAGAAAGTGCCCAATAATCCATTCCAAAAAATAAAATTTTTACTCCCACACGCTCTTTTTATAATACGATACGGTACTAATACAGTTTCCCTTCATGCAAATACATGAACAGTTAGTATTCGTGCGCATCACTCGCAACATCACCGTAATTTCCCAAACAACGTGCAAGACGACGAGAGCAGGAAGCGAAGTGTCGCTCACCCGTGTCGAAGTGGACCTCCAGCAGGCCGGCCGCGTCGCCCAGCAGCGTGTAGATGAGCTGGCGGCCCAGCGGCGACTCGGCCGCGAGCGGCGGCGCCAGCGCCTCGCCCGGCGCCGCGTCCTCGCGCGCGCTCAGCGTGTAGTGTGCAAGCGTCCACGCCGGCGCCGCGCCGCCGCCCCACACGCGCACCGTCACCGCCGCCTCCGCGCCGCACGCCGGCACGCCGCCGTCGAACGCCGCGATCACCAGCGAGTACAGCTGGTTGTGCGCGTCCACGGTCTGCTTCAGCGAGATCTGGCCGCTGCGCCGGTCCACGCGGAACAGCTCGCCGTGGCCGCGCTTCATCTCGTAGCGCACCTCACCGTTGTCGTTGGCGTCGGCGTCGAGCGCGCGCACGCGCAGCACGGGCGTGCCCGGCTCGGCGCCCGCCAGCACGGCGGCGGCGTAGGGCCGCTCCACGAACACGGGGCAGTTGTCGTTGACGTCGGTGACGGACACGTGCAGGCGCGCGCGCGCCACGCGCGGCTCGGGCGCGGCGCCGCTGCGCGCCTCCAGCAGCAGCAAGTAGGCGTCGCGCCGCTCGCGGTCCAGCGCCAGCCCCGTGCTGCGCACCGCACCCGACGTCACGCCCACCTGCGTCAGATCGAAAGATTCCGCTCGTTTCTAATTCTTAAAGGGACTGACTAGTGGTATGTACTTTCTGAAGACATCCCAGCACATGAAGCCGTAGCGTTAGATAAGTTTTTATTCGTAGAAATAATGTGCTCACCTCAAATCCTTCGACGGGGTTTAGTATCCTAAATTCAATATGTTCGTTGAGCGCCGCGCCGAGCACGTTTAGGACGGCGATCGTCGTTGGTTTCGTAGAGTTCTCGACGACGGAGCCGAAGTAGTCTGACTTCTGGAAGGCGAGGCCCGAGTTGTCGGCTTCGCGCACCAGCACCTCGACGCGCGCCGTGCTGGAGTAGAGTCCGTCCGAGGCGCGCACGCGCAGGCGGTAGGACGGTGCCAGACTTGTTGCGCGCGCCACGCGCAGCTCGCCTCGCGCCGACAGCGAGAAGGCGCCGTCCACGTCACCTTCGATGATGTCGTACTTGACGGCGGCGCCGGCCGGCAGGTCGGGGTCGCTGGCCGACAGCGTGGTCACCGTCACACCGATCGATGTCGGCAGTAACACCGTGGCTTGGTAGACGGACTGTGTAAAAGTCGGCGGGCAGTCGTTGACATCGGTCACCTCTACGGTCACTCGAGCGACGCTACCCGACGGCAATCTCGGCGTCCCCATGTCGATGACCTGCGACGATAAGATCAGTCCAGTATAACGTGGAGCTCGAGCGCACCGGGCGGGTGCGTGCAGCGGACTCACCCTGACGCTGAACTCGTGCTGCACGGCGCGCTCGTAGTCCAGCTGGGCCAGCAGGTGCAGCGCGCCGGTGGTGGGGTCGACGCGGAACAGCGCGGCGGCGGCGGGCTGCAGGATCTCGTAGGCGCGCTGGCGGTTGGCGGGCGAGTCGGCGTCGTCCGTGAGCAGCACCAGCGGCGCGCCGGGCTCGTCGTGATCCGCGTCCGCTACCAGCGCGCCCGCCGGCGCCGCCTCCGACACGCGGCCGCGGTAGGCGCGCCGCCGCAGCGCCGGTGCGAACTCGTTGCGGTCCAGCACGTGCACCGACACCACTGCTGTAGCAGTGCCGCCGCCCTGATACATTCCTAATTTATAATCATTCTAATTCCTGCAATGCACATTTCGCAATCGAAATAGTCGGCTGTGGATCTTGGAACTAAAGATTGCAAACGACGTCTATTCATCCATTCATTTAAAAATGCACATAGTTTTAAGCAGGTTAGATATTCATAAAATTTAACAATGTTGATGGTATTCATAATCTAGGTTTTACACAGAATGTTTGGTTTACCATATTGATTGCGGTGACCGTTAAGTTGTAAAAGTTCTGAGTTTCATAGTCGAGCGGCGCGGCCGTGGCGAGCAGGCCAGCGGCTGGGTTGAGGCGGAACAGCCCCGCACCGCCCTGCAGCGAGAACCACGGCGCGCTCGCACTGCGCACCTCCAGCGCCGCCAGCGCCGTGCCGGCCGGCTCGTTCTCGAACACCTCCACCGCCAGCTCGGCGGCCACGAAGCGCGGCGGCGCGTCGTCTGGCTCCACCACCAGCACGTGCAGCGGCAGCGAGGCGGCGCGCGCGCCGGGCGGCGGGTTGGCGGCGCGCACGTGCAGCGTGTAGTCGCGCGGGCCCGCGGCGGGCAGCGCGCGCGCCAGCCGCACGTCGCCCAGCGCCGCGTCCACCGAGAACAGGCCGCCCGCGTCGCCGCCCGCCAGCGAGTACAGCACGCGCGCCGCGTCGCCCGCGTCAGGGTCGGCGGCGCGCAGTGCGGCCACGAGCGCGCCCGCCGGCGCTCCGCGCGCCACCCGCGCCTCTGCCAGGCGGCGCCCCCACGCGGGCGCGTGCTCGTCGGCGTCGTGCACCAGCACCGTCACGCGCGCGTATGCCCGCGACGCGCGCGGCGCCTGGTCGCGCGCCCACACTGTGAGCTCGTGAACCGCGGCGCTCTCTCTGTTATTAGAAGATACAGTTGATTTTAGCTCCTGTCACATGTTTCTGGTTAGTGGTCGGCGGGTAGATCGATGGCTGACCTGTCGAGTGGATGCGCGAGCTCTAGCACTCCGCTGAGCTCGTGGAGGCGGAATAGGCGCGCGGAGGCGGGCGCTCGCGCGGCGTGCACACCGTACAGCAGTCGCCCCGCGCCCGCGCCCCCCGCGCTCGCCTGCAAAGCCACTAGCGCCTCGCCCACTCGCGTTGCCTCGGAAGTCTCTACCACGTATTCTTCTTGCGTAAACGATACTCCGCCTTCATTTGCGTCGTTGATAACAGTTATATTCACCTGCCAATAAAATCGGGCGTTCAAGTTATACCACAGTAGAATGGAGATAGTAAGATAAATATTGTTCGAAGCAATACAACCGAACAGCTAAGCACTTTTGATTTCGTGCATTTTTATATAGCTAGCAAACGTAATTATTAAAGTCAGTACGTATTCGGTCGTCGATCGCGTAACTCAAACCATACCAAAACCATTCAAACCATCTTTTAGAATAAATCAGCTTATCTTTCTTACTTTTATCTGCATATTTAGTTGTCTAAACCATAAAACCATAACCAAACTAAAGTCGTATCATTTAAACCGAACCAAAATCAAACCATAACCATCAAATAAACCAAAACCACAAAATAACAACCAATCTAGAAAGTTGGTATTGCGCAGACAGATACCAAGTTTCTACAGATATAATGTTTCCACATTTCCTTACCGGAGCGTAGACCACATGAAGTCCGTCAGTAACAGATATATTGAGGGAGTACTGCGACTGCCGCTCCCAAAGAAGGTGACGAGCTAGAACCAGACTACCATCTTCTCTTCCGATGTAAAACTCTTGCCGAGGATCGCCATCTAATAATTTAGAAAAGATTCCACCTGTTCATTGTTGTACATAATTGCTGTTGTCTTTTAGGTTAAAGACAAATTTGATAAGGGTGGTAACTGGATTCGTGCACATAATGTGCACGAACGCGAAATAGCCCAAAGTACAGTGCCATCTCTCGGGGAATTGGGTTACTAATTAATACATAGGTACCAGAAGAAGTTTTCGGTGGTAATTTTGGATTGCGAGAACCGATTTTAATAATTCTTTTTTTGTTTGAAAGAAAATACGTTCAGAATAATAAAATATGCAAACGACGTTAAAAAAAATGTTTGCATATACTACAAACTTAGTCCAGAAATTATTTTGTACAACCTTTTTGTCTTTTTTGTACAAAAACTGTTCTTTCTATCAAGTTCAAAATGATTTTCCTAGAAAGTCCTTATAAAGTTCTACTTTTCAGATTTTTTTCATATTTCCTAAACTTATGGTTCAAAACTTAGGGGGGGGGGGGGGGCACATTGTTTTTTTAATTTTGGAGCGATTATTTCCGAAATTATTGAAATTATGAAAAAATGATTTTAGTAAACCCTTATTCATTTTTAAATACCTATCCAACAATATAGGTTATACGTTAGGGTTGAAATTTAAAAAAAAATTACTTCCCACTTTACATATAGGGGGGCTACCCTAATAAAACATTTTTTTCAAATTTTTATTTTACCACTTTGTCGGCGTGATTGATATACATATTGGTACCAAATTTCAGCTTTCTAGTGCTAACGGTCACAGAGATTAAGCGAGGACGGACAGACAGACGGACAGACAGACATGGCGAAACTATAAGGGTTCCTAGTTGACTACGGAACCCTAAAAATGATATTATAGAAGACACAAATAGCGAATGATGAATATAACAAAAAAGCAAAAGACAATGTTGTGGCCGATGTTTTATCTAGAGTTTAATCTGATGAACTTAAAGTATGAATTAGCAGGTATTTTAATTGGTATCTCGACGACGGAACCCTTGGAGGCGATGCAGACACAGTTTTAGACGATCTACACTTCTTAAGAAATCAACTTCACTCTATAGGACTTGATCTGAACCTTTCAAAATGTGAACTATTCTTATCTGACACCACCGACAGAGAACAGACACTTTCCAAATTTAACGCAATAGCCCCGGAAATCAAAATTATAGACAGAAGTTATCTTCGTCTCCTGGGGTCTCCTATTTTTGAGGATTCCTTTCCCAATTTTGTCGAGGAAAAAATTCAAAATTTTAATGATGTTTCGGAAAGATTACTACAAATTAATATGCATTCGGCCATCACTATAATTCGTTTCTGCTGTTTCGGCCCTAAATTAATTTATTTCCTTCGCGCTTCTCATTTATGGAAACACCCTCATCTTTTGGATAAAATGGACCAAATTATCCGGCATACTCTTACATCAATTTTAAACGTGGCCATGGACGACCGAGCTTGGGCTCAGGCTACTCTTCCTATCCGTATGGGTGGCCTCGGCGTCCGCAAAATTTCTAGTATTAGTTTACCAGCCTTTATATCCTCAGTTCACGGCACTGAGAAATTAATCAAGAATATCCTTTCTCCCTCACTGATTGATTTCAATGTGCCGTGCTTCATCGAGGCTATAAATGCCTGGAGACTCGCTTGCCCGAATTCCAATCCGCCCGACGTACCATCATCCCAAAGACGGTGGGATGAGCCGCTCTGCAAAGTAGTGCAGGAAAACCTGATTGCAACATTTACTGCCCCTGCGGAGCGAGCGCGCCTGCTGGCTGTGGGAGAGTGGGAGTCGGGTCTCTGGCTTCACGCACTACCGTCGTCGAACATCGGCACCTTGCTCGACGATAATACTTTCTGCCTCGCTGTTGCCTTACGTCTAGGCGCTCCCTGCTGTTCTCCTCATCGCTGTCACTGCGGCGAAGTTGTCAACAGCCTCGGACACCACGGTCTGACATGCAGCCGTAGTGCGGGTCGCATAGCGCGACACACGAATATCAACGACATCATCAGACGCGCTCTTGTCACCGCCGGCGTTCCAGCCGTATTGGAACCCCATGGCCTGGCACGCGACGATGGCAAGAGACCGGACGGCATGTCGTTATTTCCTTGGAAGATGGGAAGGCCTTTAGTATGGGACGCTACTTGTGTCGATACTCTTGCGCCTTCACATCTTCCTAGCTCGTCGTGTCGTGCTGGTGCTGCCGCTGCGGCTGCGGAGAACCTCAAGCGGCAGAAATATAACAACCTTGTTGGAAGTTATATTTTCGAACCGTTTGGGGTTGAAACTCTTGGATCGTGGGGTCCGAGTGCTCACAAGTTGTTTAAAGATCTGTCGAAACGTCTAGTTGAAACTTCGCGTGACCCAAAAGCTGGCTTTTACCTTGGACAGAGGATAAGCATTGCCATACAACGTGGCAATGCCGCCAGTCTTTTGGGCACATTACCAGTCGACAGCGATGTGGAAGAGTTTTTTGACGCCATATTTTAGATAGTGTATTTTAGCGTAGGGTTTTATTATTTATTTATTTTGTAATTTACTGTAATTATAGTTATTAAGTTGTTTATAAGTGTAGATAATTAATTTATAATAGTGAAAATGTAAATAAAAATATTATTTAGAATATTAAAATAAATAATGTTGTAATAATTTTAATTAAATTAGCAGGTAATGGCTGTAACAACTAGGATGCAAAAGAGAAAGATGAATGATTTAAGTAAGAGTAAGGAAAAGGATGAAAGGAAAGCTCTTAATTAATCCATTAACAACTGGACTGATCAACCAAGAGTTGTGGATATATTATTATTATTATTATTTAGAAGATAAGGGGCTATGCATCACCCATAGTGTAGGGGATGTAGTCACTGCGACCTAAAAGATCTATTGTGACTCGCCACCTTGTTAGAGTAACTCTTTTAGCCCGGAGGCTTCCAAGAAATTTAGAATACTCCTAGCTTTTAGAGTTTTAATCTCCTCCGGGCGAATAATGTGTCGGCCCAGATGGACACTGCGTTTGTGGACAAGAGGCCCGCATTCACACAAGAGGTGCTTAGGCGTCTCCCTCTCCTGATTGCAGTACCGGCAAACATCAGTGTCACTCAGTTTCATGTGAAATTGGTGCCTGTTTAGTTTGCAGTGGCCGGTTAAGGCGCGGGCTATCGCACAGATGTTCGTCCTGCTAAGCTCAAGAAGCTCGGCAGTTCGTTTTTGTGAGTAGCCTTCTATGAGAGATTTGGCGTGTAGCAGACCTGGTTGTACCAACCAGTGCTTTTTTGAATCGCCAAATAAGTTGCCCTTAAGGGTCTGCATGGCCTGGTTCTTTGAGATACCACAGAAGGGTTCTGGACCTATCTGATGACCTAGAGCCCCAGCCCGTGCAAGTTCATCGGCTTTTTCGTTGTCGTTGATTCCAGAGTGACCTGGTACCCATCTCAGAATAACTTTATTCCTTTGCCCCAGGTCATTCAGTTTGTTAACGCAGTCTTTTACCAGTTTCGAATTTAAAGTATTCGAGTTCAAGGCGTTAAGAGCTGCCTGGCTATCTGAGTAAATCAGAATTAATTGATTTATGTAGTTTCGTTGACGGTTGGCCTCCACACATTTTATAATGGCGTATACCTCCGCTTGGAATATGGTAGCATGTTTACCCAGATTCAAGCTTTTGCTAAATTTCGGGCTAATGCCAAATATTCCACATCCTACATTCTCACCCATTTTGGACCCGTCTGTAAACCAGATCAGGCTTCCAGCCTTGCAAGTGATGAAGTTGTTTGACCAATCCTCTCTGCTCGGCAGTTCCACTGTGTAATTCCTTGTGAAATTACACTGTGGAAGCATGACGTCTGTTGTCATAGCTAGTTGATCGTGTTCAAGTACTGATTCGTGTAGCGATCTCAGTGCTTGAGAGCGCCAGTTTGCTTTGCCAGTGCTGTTTGTTCTGTACATGCTTGCCTTCGCCTCCTTCGCAATGAATAGATGAAGTGGCGGTAGGTTAAGCAGGGCATTTAGAGCAGCTCCTGGGGTTGTGGACATGGCCCCTGTTGATATGAGGCATGCAAGTCTCTGCAAACCATTAAGTTTGTTAATGACTGTCACCTGAGTTGTTTTCCTCCACCATACTACGCAGGCATACGTTATTATCGGCCTGACTATGGCGGTGTACAACCACAGGGCGATTTTAGGGTTTAAGCCCCATTTCTTCCCTGCTAAGCGACAGCATATTCCTAAAGCTATTTTAGCCTTTTGGATCACATTGTTAATGTGAGTGTTCCAGGTCAGTCTCTGGTCGATAGTTACGCCCAGGTACTTGACTTCGCTGGAGAATGGTATGAGAGTCCCCTTTACAGTGGGCGTTACAAGTTTGTCCAACTTACGCTTCCTAGTAAAGGGGACTATTGTTGTTTTACTCGGGTTAACCGATAAATTGTTTTCTGTGCACCATGTGTTAATAATGTTCAGAGATCTTTATAGTATAGATGATACCGTGCTGTGACAGGGGCCGACAACACAAGCCACCACATCGTCAGCATAGCTATGTACATCTAAGTCTCTTGTAGAGGCTTCAACTAGCAATTGGTCAACAACGAGTAGCCATAGAAGTGGCGATAAAACGCCTCCTTGCGGGCACCCTTTAGTTGTTTTGAAGCTCTTTGTAGTTCCGTGTAAGGTAACACTGATAGTTCTGTTGAGGAGCATGAATTCGATTCAACGAGTAGTTGTTTCGTCAATCCCTTTCGCCTTCATTCCCTTGGAAAGGGCGTCTATGGTGACGTTGTCGAAAGCTCCTTCAATATCAAGGAAAGCACATAGGGCTATCTGTTTATCTTCCAAAGCCCTTTCGATCCTGTCTGTTAGTTCTAACAGAGCAGTTTCTGTAGATTTTCCTTTTTGGTAAGCGTGTTGCTTCGGATGCAGAGGGTTATCCCTTAATGGTCCATCCCTGATGCATTCGTCAATAACCTTTTCCATACTCTTGAGTAGGAAGGAGGTAAGGCTTATTGGTCTGAAGGACTTTGTGGATATATTAATAGTAGAGAATACGGTTAAGAACGACCTTCACCGGTTTGTTTAATGGATGAAACGTATTTTATGATAAATTTAGTATATTTGTAATGAAATGACCTCCTTGGAAATGACATTTCATTTTTTTTAATTTTTAAGCTGTGGATACGGGGTGACGTATCATTCAATGACAGATGATGTTTAGATTATTTTGTGCATTTTATTGTTATAAAAACTTGTAGAGAGATAATTAAAGGGATATAATTGAGGAGGCGATATTATTAAACTTTAAATGTCGTTTCTTTGTTTTCAGGTGAGATAAAAGTGTAATTTTAGTTAAACGATAATTGTTATACTGTAAAAGCATGTTGAATAAAACAAATCTTTGTTTTCAGAGAAACAATTTGTAGTTTATTTCGAAAATCCTCAATAAAATCCATTATAAAACGACATTTTTGTTAACTAAAAGAAGATGGACCGGCTGCAATTTGAGTTTACGATGATAGCTTCAAATGATGGCAAATCAAATGTATTAGCCATAACCTCAATATCTACAGAAGAAGGAAAATGTTATGTTTTACCTGATGAGCTGAAGCCGGTGATTCATCATACATATATTGTCAAAATGAATACTTTCTCAAAAATAAAAAATAGTATAAAGAAAAGGTATCAAAGTAGAAAAATATGGATAAAATTGGATGAAGATCTTAAGAAAACATATAGAGATGAGGAAGGTAATATGCAATTTTTAGATCAATATTTAGAAGAAATAAGCACAAAACAACCAATAGACAAAAACGACAATTTCCAAAATATCTTGGAAAAATTAATAGAAACTACTACAAAGAAAGAAAATCAACATAACCTAAAACATATTTCAGAGAAATTTATTATTGAAAAATTCACAAGCAAGAACCCTAATGCAATGCAATGGATTGAGAATTTTGAAAAGGAGTGTGAGCGCTTTAATATATCAAAAGATGAAACAAAAATAGATATATTGAGATTATTTTTAGAAAAATCTTGTTTGGATTGGTATAGCTCGATGGCCATAAAACTAACAATAAAGGCTGAATGGAATGAATGGAAAGACAAATTTTTAGAAACTTTTAAAAACCGAGGATGGGACATAGTTACATATGCTCTCGCATTTAGATATAAAGAAGGACTACTAATTGATTACGCTATTAGAAAAGAAAGGCTTATGCTAGGCATAAACAAATCAATAGACTCCAAAACAATGATAGATCTTATTGCAACAGGTTTACCTGGGTTTATCTTAAATAGGTTAAACAGAGATGAACTCAATGACACTACTGATTTGTTCAATGAGATAAGAAAATATGAAGGTATGATGTACAAGAAAAACTCAAGTACAATAAAGAGTTGTACATTCCTTTATAAAAATAAAACTAATGAGAAGAAGCCATGTAACACTTGTGAATCTTTGAACAAAGGAATAAGATATCATCCGGAAGAGTCATGTTGGTTCAAGAAAAATAAAAAAGAATCTGAAAAAGTTTTTAAACCCAGAAATGTAAATAACAACTCCATTATTGAAGTAGATATAAATACTGAGAAAAAAAACGAGTAAGTACACCATTAATTAAAATCAAGCTCTTATTAGAAAATAAACTAGAAGTGAGCGGCATTTATGATTCAGGCTCACAGATCTCTTTAATAAATTCAAGACTGATTAAAATAAAAGAAAAAAAGGACAATGAGAATATAGCATATATGAAAACGGTTAATGGTGTGAAAAAAACAGATGGCTTGATAACAATAAAAATAAAAATATTTGATTTAGAAGAAGAGGTGGATGTATACATGGTAGAAAATGAATATTTTGATGATTTTATAATCGGATTGGATATGATAAAGAAATTCAAACTAACCCAAAACGAGGACTTGCGGATAGAACAAAAGATAAGAACAAATAAAATAGATGAAATGTCTAAAGAAAACAGAAATGAAGAAAAGAATATAAAAACATTAGCAATAAATTTTAATGAACATATAGAAACAGAAGAGTTTGTAAGTATGACAGACCATTTAGATAATGAAAAGAAAATTGAGATCGAGAAAATAATAAAGGAATATAAAACAATTTTTGCAAAGGACAAGTATGATATAGGAACAGTTAGAGATTATGAAGCTCACATAGATTTACTAGTAAATAGATACTGTAGTAAAAGACCATACAGATGTACAATAGAAGATAAATTAGAAATTGAAAAGCAAATATCTATGTTACTAAAGAATAATTTAATAGAAGAATCCTACAGTCCTTTCGCTGCTCCAGTGACATTGGCATTTAAAAAGGGTGAAAATAGGAAATCCCGCTTGTGTATAGATTTCAGGGAACTAAATAAAATTGTTGTTCCACAAGCTCAACCTTTTCCGTTAATAGATGATTTGATTGTTAAAACTAGAAATTGTAAGTATTTTACTACACTGGATATAAATTCAGCATTCTGGGCGATACCATTACGGGTGGAAGATAGATATAAAACAGGATTTGTCACACAAGATGGCCACTTCCAGTGGACCTGCCTTCCCTTTGGCTTGAAAACATCACCAGCAATTTTCCAGAGAATTTTAAGCAATATTCTAAGAAAGCACAATCTCACAGGATACTCCGTAAACTATATTGATGATATTCTGATATACTCGAACACCTTTGAAGAACATATAAAACACATAAGAAATGTATTAGAGGCAATAATACAAGAAGGCTTTAGATTGAAGTTTACGAAATGTAACTTTGCTTCAGACTCAGTAAAGTACCTCGGCCATGTAATTCAGAACAATTCGGTAAGACCACTAAAAGACAATTTGATCTCGATAAGACATTTTCCAACTCCTAAGACATAAAAGAATATCAGACAATTTTTGGGAAAAATTAACTTCTACCATGAATACATACCAACAAGTGCAATTATTTTAGACCCATTACATAATTTATTAAGAAAAAATGAAAAGTTTGTGTGGTCAGAGAAGTGTGAAGAATCATTTAATCAAATAAAAAGATATTTATGTTCGCAACCTGTGTTGGAAATATTCGACAAAGACTTACCAATAAAAATCTTTACAGATGCGTCTTTAGAGGGTATCGGGGCAATATTAAAACGGACTCAACTAGACGGTAAAGACAAACCGGTGGTATATTTTTCAAAAAAACTAAACGAATCTCAAAAACGAAAAAAGGCCATATATTTGGAATGTATTGCTATGAAAGAAGCAGTTAAATACTGGCAACACTGGCTAATTGGAAAACATTTCACTATTTACTCAGACCACAAACCTCTAGAGAACATGAATATTAAATGCAGGACAGATGAAGAATTGGGTGACCTCACATATTACCTATCTCAATATGACTTTACAGTAAAATATATACCTGGTAAAGAAAATATAGAAGCAGACTGTTTGAGCCGAAACCCTGTATTAGAATCAGAAGATAACAAGGAGGAACTATTAAAAATAGTTAATTTAATACAAATAAAAGATATAGTTGAAGACCAAGAAAAAAATGAAACAATAAAAGAAAAGAAACAAAATTTACTACATAAAAATAAAATCTATTATAAAAAAATAAAGAAACTTGAAAAGATTATACTCTCAGAAGAATTTAGTAAAAAAATTATAAAAAAGGTGCATGAAGATTTATGCCATATTGGAATCAGACAATTACAGAAAAAAATAAGTCCACTATATACAGCTAAAAACCTAACAAAAAATATCATAAATATTTGTAAAACATGCGAAATATGCATAAAAAATAAATCAAGATGTCAAGGAAAATTTGGGTTAATGTCACAACTGGGACCAGCAACAAAACCATTTGAGATAATGTCAATGGATACTATAGGTGGCTTTGGAGGATCTAGGTCAACAAAAAAATACTTACACCTTTTAGTAGACCACTACACAAGATATGCGTTTATTGTGACTTCAAAAACACAGAACGCAAGTGACTTTATAAAACTAACAAAGAAAGTACTCGAGACAGATGAGATTGGAATAATTCTAACAGACCAATATCCAGGCATCAATTCAAAAGAATTTAAACAGTATTTGCAGGAGAATAACATCAAACTAATATTTACAGCTGTGAATACGCCATTTTCGAACGGCTTGAACGAAAGATTAAACCAAACAATCTATAATATAAAAATGAATCGCAAAATGTGTTGGTAAGCGCATAACTCAACAACGCCTGGACCGATTTCGCTAATTTTTTTTTTGTTGTGTTCGTTATTATGAGGAGAAGGTTCTTATGGAAAAAAAAATGAAAATTAGGGTAGGGTAAAGTAGGGTAGTGTAGGGTAGAGTAAGGTAGAGGAGGGTAGAGTAGGGTAGGGTAGAGTAGGCTAGAGTAGGGTAGAGTAGGGTAGAGTAGGGTAGAGTAAGGTAGAGGAGGGTAGAGTAGGGTAGAGTAGAGTAGGGTAGGGTAGAGTAGGGTAGAGTAGAGTAGAGTAGGGTAGAGTAGGGTAGAGTAGAGTAGGTTAGAGTAGGGTAGAGTAGGGTATAGTAGGGTAGAGTAGGGTATAGTAGGCTGAAGTAGGGAAGAGCGGGAGCGAAGCCGCGCGGGTACAGCTAGTAGTAAATAAAATAAGATGTAAAATAAATGAGAAAAATAACAAGAGAACATGGACAACAGTAGCAAGAGAATGTGTACAGAAATATAATGAAACAGACCATTCTGTTACAGGTTTTGCACCAAAATATTTACTGGATGGTACAAATGTCAGTATTTTACCAAATGAAATTAAAACAATAGAAAAGGAAGACAAGTGGATTGCTGATAGAAGATTAGCATTAGAGAATACAATAAAATCTCACAAGTACAACAAGAAAATATTTGATAGAAATAGGAAAATACAAGAGTTCAAGATAGGAGACAGTGTATATGTAGAAAATGGAAATAGACTGAACAGGAAAAAATTAGACGAATTAAAAATAGGCCCTTTCAAGATAATAGAGAAAATATCGAACTCCATTTATAAGATTGACACTGGCAACAGAAAAACAGAATCAACTTTATTCCACATGACAAAATTACAACCTGTTACGGCAGAAGATGAAGTAGAAGAAAACGAATAGGTATAAAGATAGCTTGCAGGTGCATTGTTTGTATTATATTATTTAGAATTTTCGTTCCTATAGGGGGGAGATGTAATGAAATGACCTCCTTGGAAATGACATTTCATTTTTTTTAATTTTTAAGCTGTGGATACGGGGTGACGTATCATTAAATGACAGATGATGTTTAGATTATTTTGTGCATTTTATTGTTATAAAAACTTGTAGAGAGATAATTAAAGGGATGTAATTGAGGAGGCGATATTATTAAACTTTAAATGTCGTTTCTTTATTTTCAGGTGAGATAAAAGTGTAATTTTAGTTAAACGATAATTGTTATACTGTAAAAGCATGTTGAATAAAACAAATCTTTGTTTTCAGAGAAACAATTTGTGGTTTATTTCGAAAATCCTCAATAAAATCCATTATATATTAAATAATATAACGCACGTGGGTTGCCTGAGAAATTCCTGGCCAAACAATTTTTTTTTTTGTAAAATGCACCGGTGTGTTTAACGAATAAATTTAATACTAACCGAAAGAGTGAAGCCTTTAGAACATAAAAATGTTGGGTTGCCTATTTGTTTCGTGGCATAACTATGGGTTGCCAGGTATAAACAGGTATGTATAAACAGGTGTGTTTATTTTGATATACAACAAATTCTATATCATTATAACGCTGTTTCATTACGAATACGGTGTTATTGTGTTGTCTGCAAAAAAAATCTGGTATGAATAACGGTTGTGCATTTTTCTAAATAAAAAGTAAATTTTCAATGTTAAATTAATAATAGTCTGGCCAGGAATTTCTTAGGCAACCCACCCGCGTTATATTATTTAATACACTAAAATCATAAAATACGTTTCATCCATTAAACAGACCGGTGAAGGTCGTTCATTAAACAGACCGGTGAAGGTCGTTCTTAATCGGATCTTAGACTATAAGAAAGCCGTATGAGTCAGTAGAAATGTGTTTGATTGAAGATAGCAAATTAAAAATATTAAAAGATAATGACATGATAACTGATTTCTTTAAAAAATAACATTGAAAAAAACATTAAAAAATATAAAAAATAGTAGCCCACCGGCATCGGGAACAGGGTCTCGGGCTTGAAAACGTTACCAATTCCAATCCAATGGTATATTTTGGTTATTTTATGCGACGTTGCCGTTTTCTCCAAGACCGGTCGCCGGCGCGGCACGGCGGGTGGTGGCGGCGGCGCGCGCCCCTCTGACGCGTTGTTGCCATTTCGTTTGTCATCTTCTCAACTCTCATGGCAGTCAGACGCGCTTACAGAACCCTCTCGCGAATTATTACTTCAATTTATATTATCTATTACAGCTGATTTAGTTTTTGTGTTTTGAGTAACGATTACGAAAAGTTCAACATGGGGCGTAAGAAAAGAAGGATTGTTCGGCGATTCGCGCGAGTCCGAGCGAGCTGGCACCTTCTGATTTCACCTACTTTTTCTGTAGTCATCTCGCTCAGACGTATAAAGTAGTCAAATAAAAACAGGTTTAAAACAATCAGTATAAATAACTAGCTATTGCCCGTGGCTTTGTTCACGCAGGCTATACCGGTTATCTACTTTGATTTCAGGATATTACGTTAAGGGTGAGGAATGAGGCGGGTAGGATGCGGCCAATGGTGCACGGTACCCAAGTTACTTTAAAAACATTTTACGTTACTTTTGACTTTCTCATGTTACCTGCACCTGTATGGTCTTCACCGGACATAATAAGATCGGGAGGGTCATCACCATCATCATCATTTCAGCCAATACACGTCCACTGTTGGACATAGTCCTCCCCCTCGCTATAGTGACCTATGCCCACTGTTAGCCATAAGCTTCCCCTTAGTGTCACTACCTGGGCGTTATAATAATTGATGCCCACTGTTGGACATAGGCCTCCCATTGCGATAATGACCTATGCCCACTGTTGGGCATAAGCCTCCCCAAGTGTCACCACCTAAGCGCTATAATGATTGATGCCCACTGTTGGACATAGGCCTCCTCTCGCTTTAATGACCTATGGCCACTGTTGGGCATAAGCCTCCCCAAGAGTCGCCATTTAGGCACTATGATGATTGATGCCCACTGTTGGACATAGGCCTCCCCTCACTGTAATGACCTATGCCCACTGTTGCACATAAGCATCCCCCAAGTGTCGCCATTCAGGTGCTACACTGTAATAGTAGATATTGTAAATTTAATTATTTTTCTTACAGTCTGTTAAATCTATTTCACTAGAATGACAATTTCTGATAGTGACTACAAAATGTTAACTGTTGCGGTTGGACGAGAGCGACGGTAACAAAACTAACTCATAACGATAAAATTAACGATAGCGTAGTCGTTTAACGTTAAAATGTGCCAGATTTAACGTTAAATAGGGTAACGTTATTTATTAGATAACAATATCTGCATCGAAAGGCGGTAACGATACCATATTTTTAACGGTATTTCAAGTTTTGGTCCTAGCTGCCGGTGGTCAGGGCTCCTGAGAGAGAAACCTCCGGACAATACGTGCCGTGTGAGTACTGCCTTCTGAATCAAGCCCTTGATCCAACTGCCTAACGAGAGCCTCCTCAGATGTTGGTCGAGGCTCTTGGCTATTAAGGCATTGGCCGTCACGACTATCGGCATAATGATTGCTCTATCCACTTCTCACATATCGACAACCTCGCGAGCCAAGTCAAGATATTTAGTTTGTTTATCCTTCTCAGTTTTCACGAGGTTCTCATCATGAGGTACCGCTATATCAACAATCATTGTGCGACGCTCTAGTCGATCTATCACCACTATGTCAGGCTTATTGGCAACAATAGTCCTGTCAGTGATGATAGATCGATCCCAATACAATGTGACGCTGCCATTCTCGAGAACTGGGTCGGGCACATACCTATAGTACGGTACTTTCGATTCCACAAGATTGTATTTAAGAGCAAGTTGCTGATGGATTATCCTGGCTACAAGGTTGCGTCTCTGCAAATAGTCTCCGTTAGCTAAACGAGAACACCCGGAAATAATCTGTCGGATTGATTCTCCGAGCCGGTGGCATGCCTGACAGATGTCAACCGTACCGTCCTTCACAATATTTTTCCGGTAGTTCGTCATCATAACTAATAAAGTAAAAACAAGGAAAGTGCTTGACACAGACTGATTTAATTACCACCGATAACATAGTAGTATAAAGTTCAAGTTGCTGGTATCTATGCTACGAGTATATATTTCAATGCACACTAATAACAATAACTTCATCCATAATTGCAATGACAAAACCTTCGGTTTCTCCAAAGAGATCACCAAAGCGCAGCCAGGGTATGGACGCTAAAAGATCTACATCAGGCTCATGTAAGGGCCGGTAAAAGCGCCCGTGAAGCTCCTTGCCCTGCCATACTTCCTTGCGTTCATTAGTATCCATTACTATAGGTTTGCACCAGTTCTCGTTGGTCAAGGAGAGTGGGGTGAGGCCTTTGTCCACCGCCACTACATCTCGGTGTATCCCCACGTTGGTTTCCAGGAAGTATTCCCTGAGACTAAAGATAAAAAATATATATATATATAAAATAGTATCCCACCGGTATCGGGAATAGAGTCCAAGCTACCAGCGGTCAGGGCTCCAGAGAATGGGCACGCCACAATTATGGCGGTAAGTCCCCTCTTTGAGGCGTGGCTGGAAAGACCTCACGGCGTCCTTACCTTCCGCATGACGCAGGTCCTCACCGGACATGGTTCGTTCGGGAGGTTCCTGATCCAGATTAAAGCGGAAGTGACGCCCGAGTTTCGCCATTGTGCAGAATGCCCGGAGGACACGGTAGAGCACACAGTTGAGGTGTGCCCTACTTGGGCGGAGCATCGCCGTGCCCTCGTGGGGCGATCGGCGGCGGAGGTCTCTCGCGCCGGGCCTTAGTTGAGGCCATGGTCCGGAGCGAGGAGGAGTGGCAGGCGGTCGCCGACTTCTGCGAAGCAGTAATGCTCGCAAAGAGGGAGGCCGACCGCATCAGGCAACGGTGTTCTCGCCGCTGCCACTGGGATTCCGATCCCGATTTCTGGCCACAGTAAGCGCGGGCTTGCGGACAGTGAGCTATGGGTAGCTCGCTGTCCGGCCGTCCGGTAACTGTCCGGACCAAGCTGAAGTCGTCGACGGCGCGCACTGTTCCCGCGCGCCTCAAGGAGTTGTCAGCAACAGCAGGGGCCCAGCCAGGTTGAAGCCTACTGGGGCCAGGGTTATCCGAAAGGGAACTCGAGCCCCGTTACGAAGGCTAGAAGAAACAGGGTGGGCTTTTAGTCAGGAAGAGTCTAATAGTACCTCCCGCTCCGCCCAAGAGCGGGGGTTGTCATTGGATGATTTTTCCCATCATAAAAAAGGGCTCCAGAGAAAGGAACCTCCTAACAATACGAGCCGTGTCCAGGAGCACCGCTTTCTGAATCAAGCACTTGATCCAACCGCCTAACGCGAGGCTCCTAAGGTGTTGGTCGAGGTTCTTAGCTGGTAAGCCATAGCCCGACACGACTATCGGTACAATGATCGCCGAGTCCACATCCCACATGTCGACAACCTCGTGAGCCAAGTCAAGATACTTAATTTGTTTGTCTTTCTCGGCTTTCACGAGGTTCTCGTCATGTGGAACGGAAATGTCAACAATCATTGCACGCCTCTCGCTTCGGCCCACCAACACTATATCAGGTTTATTAGCTACAATAGTCCTGTCAGTGATGATGGGCCGGTCCCAGTACAAAGTGATATTTATATATTTTTATTATTTGTGATCTTGATCACAAATTGAGTACATTTTCTTAGTATATCACTTCATTTAGGCATTCGACACTGTCGACAATAACATCTTAGAAAGCTTTCACAAGTTGGCTGTACACAATATACAATATAAAATGTCAACATTAAAAAATGATTTGAGTGAACCCCTATTCATTTTTAAATACCTATCTAACAATAATATCACACGTTAGTGTTGAAATCAAAAAGAAATCACTCTCCACATTACGAGTAGGCGGGATAACCTAATAAAACATTTTTTCCCACTTTTTATTTTACCACTTTGTCAGCGTGATTGATATACATATTGGTATCAAATTTCAGCTTTCTAGTGCTAATGGTCACTGAGATTATCCGCGGACGGACGGACAGACAGACAGACTTGGCGAAACTATAAGGGTTCCTTGTTGACTACGGAACCCAGGGCTTGCTCAGTAGACGATACTGAACAACATTACACAAAAAAAAAAAATTCAGGAAACGAAAAAAAAATTCGGCCTCTCCATACAAACTGTCCCATCAAGTTTATAATTTTGTATGGTGAGATGGATTTTTTTTTTCGTTACCTGAAAACAATTTTTGTGGAATGTTGTTCAGTATCGTCTACTGAGCAAGCCCTTAAAGTTTGTGGAGGGCTGTCCCTTACACCTTGTATAGTTATTTATTTATTTTATGAAAAATGTATTTCTAGGTTTAAGTACAGTAGTTGTCAGCAGCACTTAGGGTTCTAAAGATATTACAGCCATCTTAAGCGGATAAATAGATGAATGTATTTTCAGTCATTTCTGGAAATTTCCGAGTATATCTGAGTAATTTTGGTGAGCAGAGCATTCGTCTTCTGCTTCTCAGTTCAGCATCATGGTCGTAAAGCAGGAGGAATTTGGAATGCAGCACACTGACATCACCGTCATATTTTTCTTCTAGCCAGCTGACGCGTGTCGAGTATTTATGTATATTGTACGATTCTTTTTTTTATAGCACACGTCTTATAAGATGACAGTTTTTATATTCGGTGTAAACTATAAAATTAATTATGAAATCTGAGTGGTTTTAGTACCCGATATGGCGTAGTAGAGAGCATCGCCGTCAGGGTCGGTGGCCTGCAGCACGGCCAGCAGGAAGCCGGGCGCGTCCAGCTCCGCCACCTGCAGCGCGGGCGCCGGCGCCAGCACGGGGGGCGCGCCGCCGCCTCGCTGCACGCCGCGCACGTGCGCGCGCGCCACGCTGCAGCGCGGCCGCGTGCCCGCATCGCACGCGCGCAGCGTCACGTCGTACGCGTCGCCGGGCGCGAGCGCCAGGCGCGGCGCCATGTACAGGCGCCCGGTGGCGGCGTGCACGCGCAGCAGGCCGCGCGCCACGCCGCGCGCGCGCGCCCAGTAGCGCACGCTGCCGTTGGCACCCGCGTCCGGGTCGAAGGCCACCACCTGTCGGAAGAAGCGCACCGTGACTGCACGAGTTCTGCGCCGCGCACCGTCGCACCGTGCACACATGCTCGCGCCTCACCGTGGCGACGTAGAGGCCGAGGGGCGCAGGGTCGTCGTACAGGTCCCAGGGCGCGCGCGCCCCCGAGCCCTCGTCGTCGTCGTCAGCCTCCCACTCGGTGCTGCTCTCGTCGGCGGCGGACGGCGCGTCGTCGCCAGCCGCGTCTCCCTGGGAACAACACCACGCTGCTGCACACTACCACTCCACACACAACATTGTTAGAACTCTCCCAGTCATGACACTTCTCGAGGCTGTCGTTTCGGTAGCCTAAGACGTTAATAAATAATAACACTCCACACGTTACTTTTCAATGATAAATCATGCAGAAGTAAGTCGGAGTGGAGAGGTTACCTGCGGCAGGGCGTGCACGGAGGGTGGGTGCATGAGAGGTGCGGGCACGCGGATGTCGTAGAAGCGCTGCGCGAAGGCAGGCGCGTGGTCGTTGATGTCCGTGAGGCGCACGGCCACTCGCGCCGTGCTGGCCAGCTGTCCGTCGGACGCCTGCACCTCGAGCGCGTGGCTGGCGGCCGCCTCGCGGTCCAGCGCGCGCCCCGTCGTCACTATCTCACCTGCACCACATTGTAATAAGGTAACACTAGCCATCTGCTACGATCTACTGATATTGCGGCTTATAGAAACTTCGAAATCTACATTCAATAAATCGATTTCTGAATTCTTATCTGACGAATAAATGGCCACCTAGACAGGCAGTTGTCATTGACTTCAAAAACTTTTATTTTTACTTTATATATACTTTATTGCACATCACGATTATAAATTAACAAAAAGAAAACCATATAATAAAAAACACACAATTGGCGGCCTTATCGCTCTAGGCGATTTCTTCCAGGCAACCTTGAGTGGACAGGGATTGCCTGGACACAAAATGGGCTTGCACTTAGTGCAAATATAAAAGTAACAAAACTTAATAAATACTAACTTAATTATTATGCAATAAATAGATAATATGGCATATTGTTTAGTTAGATCAGCGGATGTCGGTAAAGAAGCAGTAAGGTACCGGTGTGCTCGTCTATGGAGAACAGCCCGTCCGGGTTGCCGGCGACGATGGAGTAGGAGATGTTGGAGGGCGCGGGCGCGGCGTCGGCGTCGACGGCGCGCACGTGCGCCACGTGCGTGCCGGCGCCGCAGTGCTCGGCCACGGCGGTCGCGTACGCCGCGCGCTCCGGCCACGGCGCCATGTCGTTGACGTCCTGCACGTCCACGTACACCTGCACGCACGAGTGGCGCGGTACCAGCCCGTGGTCCTGCGCGCACAGCGTCAGCCAGTAGTGCGGTGTGGACTCGCGGTCCAACGGCGTCAGGGTACGGATCACGCCTATGTACAAAACTTCAATGTGTTACGGATGGTTTCCATGCACCGTGTACTTCTGCAGCTCAAGGCGAATCGGTGTAATTTTTTTATTAACCACTGAAAGCTGAGTGGTTCTGTCGCCAAATTTTATTGTGGAACAGAAAAAAAAATTAGTAAATCCATCGAGTCCGGGTAACTACCTACCCAAATTTACGAAACGAAATGATCGGATGGAAACAAGTCAAAGTCAAAGTCAAATCATTTATTTCAAATAGACCATTTACAGGCACTTTTGAATAGTCAAATGTCGGTCAGTCCAAGAAAAGTGAAGCTAAATTGCACTGATCAGATATAGTTATATCTGATCCGTTTTAAACCAGACAAGTGCGAGTTAGACTCCTGCGCAAAGGGTTAAGGATGAATATTTTAAAATGTGTCTTTATTGGTTGTACGGTGAAACGGGTGCGTCTCATATCACTATGATGTAGTAGGCGAGGCGAGAGTCGCGGCCGGGCGCGTCCGCGTCGATTGAGTGTCGTGTACCTGCGTCATCTACAGAGAAGTGCGCCATGCCGGAGCCGGCGATGATGTAGTAGGCGAGGCGCGAGTCGCGGCCGGGCGCGTCCGCGTCGATTGAGTGTCGTGTACCTGCGTCATCTACAGAGAAGTGCGCCATGCCGGAGCCGGCGATGATGTAGTAGGCGAGGCGCGAGTCGCGGCCGGGCGCGTCCGCGTCGATTGAGTGTCGTGTACCTGCGTCATCTACAGAGAAGTGCGCCATGCCGGAGCCGGCGATGATGTAGTAGGCGAGGCGCGAGTCGCGGCCGGGCGCGTCCGCGTCGATTGAGTGTCGTGTACCTGCGTCATCTACAGAGAAGTGCGCCATGCCGGAGCCGGCGATGATGTAGTAGGCGAGGCGCGAGTCGCGGCCGGGCGCGTCCGCGTCGTGCGCCGCCGCCGTCAGCACCACGCGGCCGCGCTCCGCGTCCTCTGCCACGCCGCCCAGCAGCACGGCGTGGTCGCTGAACTGCGGCGCGTGCATGTTCTCGTCCACGTCCACTACCTGACGGTGTTCCAATGGCGCAACGTTATTTGTTGAACTGACCGACCGCAAGTGTCGTCCATTACAAAGTGTGTACCTCCACGATGACCGTCGCTTCCGACCACAGCGCTGGCTGGCCGCCGTCCGTTGCACGCACTGTCACACCGTATACCTACAAACAATAACGATTACGGAGCCATTTTTTGTGGTATGTTTAAAGTCAAAGTTGTAGCAGCAAAAATTTGCTTTTTTAATATCTAAAGCTCACTTGTCTCTCCTCAAAGTCTAGTAGTTTCGCCGTTCGCAAAGTGCCAGATGTGGCATCGACGGTGAAGACCACGTCGTCGACTGGTTGGTCGGGCAGCGAGTAGGACACGAGGCCGCCCGCGCCCAGGTCCGGGTCGAAGGCCTCGACGACGGCCACCAGCGTGCCGACGGGCACGTCCTCACGCACGCGCGCTCCGTACGTGGCCAGCGCGAACTTGGGCGCGTTGTCGTTAACGTCGTCGACGGCCACGCGCACCAGCGCCTCGGCGTGCAGGCCGCCGCCGTCCGTGGCGCGCAGCGTGAGCTCGTACAGCGCGCGGCGCTCGCGGTCCAGCGCGGCGCACACGGCCAGCACGCCGCTGTCGCGCTCCACGCAGAAGTCACCGTCGCCTGCGCCGCTCACGCTGTACGTGATACGTGCGAAGTCGCCCGCGTCGCGGTCCGTTGCGTTAGCACGGAATATAGCCGTCCCATTCAACGCGTTTTCGGTAACTCGAAAACTCGCCAAGGTCTTTTCAAAGCGTGGTCTATTATCGTTGACGTCGAGCACGGTCACGGGCAAGAGGCGGGAAATGGAGTGTTGGGGTGTGCCCAGATCATAAACAGTGATGTTAAGATAATATTCGCTCTCTCGTTCGCGATCTAAGTAACCAATCACCTGAAGCTCACCCGTGTCTGGATCAATACGAAATGCGGAGTCAGCGTCTCCTCCTGAGATACCATAGACTAGTAAGCCGTTGTAGCCAAGATCGCGGTCACGCGCCCGTAGCTTCACTAGAGATGTACCGAGTGCAACCGATTCGTTTACTTTTACCTCTACAGGAAAATCTAGGAATTCCGGAGCATGTAAATTCTCTCCATACCGAGAAGGAGCCAGGGAAAATTCATCCGAGAGATCTTGCGGTGCATTGCTGCGCTCTGCGGCGGCCAGTAGCTCGGTGAGGCGGCGCGCCACGCCCGTGTCGCGGCACTCTAGCGCACCCGCCTCCACACCGCTGCCGCCGCTGCTCACCAGGTGCAGCGTCAGTGAAGTGGCGTCGGCGAAGTGTGTGCCGTCCGTTGCCGTCACGTTCAGCAGCCTCGAGTCGGCGCGGACGTCGCTCAGGTCGCAGGAAAGACTCATGACGCCGGTGCCCGCATCTAGTGCGAAACAGTTATCTTCATTGCCACCGATGATCCGGTACGATACCACATCACCTGCGTCGAAGTCAATCGCAGAGAGGGTGACGATCTCCGAGCCAATGGCAAGCCGACGAGGCAGGTAGCCCACGCAGTCGACGCGCTCGAATTGTGGCCGGTTGTCGTTGACGTCTTCGAGACGCACCACGAGCCGCATCTCGGCCTGTCGGCGGTAAGGAACTCCCCAGTCGCTTGCTCGTATCCGCAGCGTGTACTCGCGCCGCATGCTCTCGTAGTCCAGTAGGCGTGTTGTGCGTACGGCACCGGAGAAGTGATCCACGTCGAATGGGACCGGTTGCAAATTGGCTATACTATAGGAGATGTATGCGTTATCTCCAGAATCGGCATCCCGAGCGATCACCCGTGCGACCACGGCACCACTCGGTCCATTCTCCTGAACAATCACCTCGGTCACTTCCCGTTCAAAAACGGGGTCGTTGTCGTTCGAGTCAAGTATAGTAATTTTAACTTTGGCAGAAGATTGCTTTCGTGTACCTGCATTACCTTGATCTATGGCCGACACAGTCAAGGTATAAAGTGCTTTGTCCTCGGCATCTAGCGGTACTGCAGTGTACAATACGCCGGTATCTGGGTTAACATAGAATTCTTCCCCTTCGTTGCCACCAACGACTTCAATGTAAACACGAGCATTACGTCCTTCATCGCGATCGCTCACTTTGAGTCTAATGACAGGCGTATTGGGTGGCACGGTCTCCGGGATGCTCGCTTCGTAGACCTCGCGACTGAACACAGGCGCGTTGTCGTTGGCGTCGATGAGCGTGACAGGCAGCGTGAGGTAGGAGGCGCGCGGCGGCTGACCGGCGTCGGCGGCGCGCAGCGTAAGGTTGTAGCCGGCGGGCGCGCGCTCGCGGTCCAGCAGCGCGTGCACCAGCACGTCGAACTCGCCCGCCTGCGCCGACGCGCGAACGCGGAAGTGCCCGTCGGGGTCACCGTCCACGATCTCGAGACTGGCGATGCGCCCGTTTTCTCCGGCGTCTTCGTCTCTGACCTCCACGATGGCATAAATTTCTGCCGTTGAGTTCTCAACTATCTCGGGCATGCGTCGTACGTGTAGCTCTGGAGCATGTAGATTAACACGTTTGACTCTTACGGCTACGGAGGCGCGAGCAGCCGGTGCATCCTCTCCCCGTGCGAGCAGGGAAGCGCGGTCGCGAGCTAGGATCGTGATCTTGTGATGTGTGCTCTCGGCCGCTAACAGCGGACGGGTGATGGTGATGACGCCGGTAGTTGGATGGACGGCAAAGCGGTCGGTGGCCTCCGCCAGGCTGTAGTAGATCTCGCCGTTGAGGCCGAGGTCAGCGTCCTCGGCAGTAACGCGCGCGATGCTGGAGTGCAGCGGTGCGTCCTCCGGCACGACGGCCTCATAGTCAGTGGGGTAGAACAGTGGGCTAAGGTCGTTCTCGTCGGCGACGGAAACGGCTAGTACAGCGTCGGCTTCGAGCTGGCGGCCGCCAGGCAGCTGCGCGGTAGCACGCACGTCCAGTCGGTACGTGTCGCGCCGCTCGCGGTTGAGCACGTCAGCGTGGCCGGCGCGCGTGCGAATGGACAAGAAGCAGAAGTCGCCGACGGTTCGCTCCTCCGCCTTGAAGAACTTATCTTTGTCCCCGTGGCGAATGCGAAACCGAACGCGTGCGTCGGGCGCGGGCAGGCGCACGCCGAGTGGCTCTGCGGCAGGTGGTGGCAGCGCGTACGTGCGTGGTGGGCTGTTCTCCGGGATGCTGAGGTTGTAGAGCGCAGCTGTGAAGCGCAGCTCGGGAGGCGCGGGCGGAGGAGGGGGCCCGGGCCCGCCGCTCACCTGCCACACCAGCCCCCACACCGCCGCCAGCGCCAGCCACGCGCGCCCGCCACGCATCGCGCTACACTCCGCGCTGACAAACTGTAAACGACAAACAACATTATAATCTTCAAGTCATTTATTTGTGAGGATGTTTTCAATAAATAATTGTTTTGTTACCTACCTCATAAAGTGTGTGTGTGCGCGTGAGAAGAAGCGCGGCGCGCGCGCAGCACTGGTCACGCGATCAGTCTTGGCGGCGCGTGCATCCCCGCAACTGCAACCAAACATTCACTCAATTTATACCTGCATACATATGTCACAGTATTATTAGTATAGATATGGAACAGTACGGAAACTACCAACAAATGTTCGAAACGGCACACTTATACAAATATACGCATCGACGAGACCCCTAAACGTTTCTCGCGGTGCAGTCAGGAGCGAGTGCAGCGTTAAGACGAATTAGTTTCACGTTTAAGTTTACTTCCCCGATCTTTTTAAAAATGTAACTCTATAATTAGTTAATAATTTTTCATTTATGAGAATTAAAGTATTTTTAATGTAATGGTTTTTAGGGTTCCGTACCTCAAAAGGAAAAGACGGAACCCTTACAGGATCACTTTGTTGTCCGTCCGTCTGCCTGTATGTCAAGACCCTTTATTTCGAGAACACGTGGAGGTATCGAATTGAAATTAAAACCATATACTCAAGTCTGCGATCCCTTCAAGCTGTGAAAAAATCAAACTTCTAAGTAATACATACATCACTAAAAAAAAATTGCAATTCGGTAAAATCTTCCAAGACTTCATTCGGGAATTGTGGATTACACGGAACCCTCAGTGCGCGAGTCCGACTCGCACTTGCCCAGTTTTTTTAAGTACCTATCAAACACATTTTCGGGTTGAACAGTGGTATGATTTCGCCTATGAACCACCGCTTATGAGTCTACCCGCGTGCCACCTGACCTGATGCGAGCACCACGCGTTCTCTTCTTAGAGCGCACGAAACTTCTTCGTCCAATCGCGGCTCGCGTACGTTCCCGCCAGAACTGGTAAAAAGGTTGAACTAAATAAGTTTACTATAGTCAAAGTCAAAACTTTTAATGCAAACCAAGTGTATAATGATGACAATAAATTATTTTAGTATAGACTTAGTAGCTTTTTTCAAGCATTGCAATAATTTATGATACGCCTGCCCTTATCATCCCAATTTAGCATGCATTAAAAATGAGGTACTTTCACTTAATTGTTTTATTTACCAATGTTAATGAGATAATAGGCATAATAAATGGATTAAAGGAAAATTGTGCCATAGGTTATGACGGCATACCAAATAGCATACTCAAAAGATTTAAACACGTCATTGCCCCTCCCTTGACTAATATTTTTCAGTTATGTTTAACCAAAGGAATATTCCCTAAATTGCTTAAAAAAAACCGTAGTTACCCCTGTGTTTAAGGCTGGAGACAAGAATTGTGTTAATAATTACAGGCCAATTTCAGTTCTTACTGGCCTGTCAAAGTGCAGTGCAGAGGCGGGAGCTGGCCAGACGGAAGCAAGTGATCTGGAGTGAGACGATGGATGCTTGGCAGAGGAGATGGACGAATGAGGAGAAAGGACGGGAACTATACCGTTTCTTCCCGGACGTGGCAGTCAGATTTAAGTGCAACTGGGTCATCCCAGACTACCAGGTCTCCCAGATTCTCGCGGGGCACGGATGCTTCAGGAAAAGACTATTCGATATGAAATTATGCGAGGACAGCGTGTGTTATTGCAGTATGGAAGATGAGGACCTACACCAAGCGCTGGGGGTAATAATAATATAATATTCCACAACTATCACACAACGCCGTCTAGTCCCAAGCTAAGCAGAGCTTGTGTTATGGGTACTAGATAACTGATAAACATACTTATATATTTGTAATGAAATGACCTCCTTGGAAATGACATTTCATTTTTTTAATTTTTAAGCTGTGGATACGGGGTGACGTATCATTCAATGACAGATGATGTTGAGATTAATTTTGTGCATTTTATTGTTATAAAAACTTGTAGAGAGATAATTAAAGGGATATAATTGAGGAGGCGATATTAGTGAACTTTAATGTCGTTTCTTTGTTTTCAGGTGAGATAAAAGTGTAATTTTAGTTAAACGATAATTTATTACATAATACTGTAAAAGCGTGTTGAATAAAACAAATCTTTGTTTTCAGAGAAACAATTTGTGGTTTATTTCGAAAATCCTCAATAATATACCTTATAAAACGACATTTTTGTTAACTAAAAGAAGATGGACCGGCTGCAATTTGAGTTTACGATGATAGCTTCAAATGATGGCAAATCAAATGTATTAGCCATAACCTCAATATCTACAGAAGAAGGAAAATGTTATGTTTTACCTGATGAGCTGAAGCCGGTGATTCATCATACATATATTGTCAAAATGAATACTTTCTCAAAAATAAAAAATAGTATAAAAAAAAGATATCAAAGTAGAAAAATATGGATAAAATTGGATGAAGATCTTAAGAAAACATATAGAGATGAGGAAGGTAATATGCAATTTTTAGATCAATATTTAGAAGAAATGGGCACAAAACAACCAATAGACATAAACGACAATTTCCAAAATATCTTGGAAAAATTAATAGAAACTACTACAAAGAAAGAAAATCAACATAACCTAAAACATATTTCAGAGAAATTTATTATTGAAAAATTCACAAGCAAGAACCCTAATGCAATGCAATGGATTGAGAATTTTGAAAAGGAGTGTGAGCGCTTTAATATATCAAAAGATGAAACAAAATTAGATATATTGAGATTATTTTTAGAAAAATCTTGTTTGGATTGGTATAGCTCGATGGCCATAAAACTAACAATAAAGGCTGAATGGAATGAATGGAAAAACAAATTTTTAGAAACTTTTAAAAACCGAGGATGGGACATAGTTACATATGCTCTCGCATTTAGATATAAAGAAGGACTACTAATTGATTACGCTATTAGAAAAGAAAGGCTAATGCTAGGCATAAACAAATCGATAGACTCCAAAACAATGATAGATCTTATTGCAACAGGTTTACCTGGGTTTATCTTAAATAGGTTAAACAGAGATGAACTCAATGACACTACTGATTTGTTCAATGAGATAAGAAAATATGAAGGTATGATGTACAAGAAAAACTCAAGTACAATAAAGAGTTGTACATTCCTTTATAAAAATAAAACTAATGAGAAGAAGCCATGTAACACTTGTGAATCTTTGAACAAAGGAATTAGATATCATCCGGAAGAGTCATGTTGGTTCAAGAAAAATAAAAATGAATCTGAAAAAGTTTTTATACCCAGAAATGTAAATAACAACTCCATTATTGAAGTAGATATAAATACTGAGAAAAAAAACGAGTAAGTACACCATTAATCAAAATCAAGCTCTTATTAGAAAATAAACTAGAAGTGAGCGGCATTTATGATTCAGGCTCACAGATCTCTTTAATAAATTCAAGACTGATTAAAATAAAAGAAAAAAAGAACAATGAGAATATAGCATATATGAAAACGGTTAATGGTGTGAAAAAAACAGATGGCTTGATAACAATAAAAATAAAAATATTTGATTTAGAAGAAGAGGTGGATGTATACATAGTAGAAAATGAATATTTTGATGATTTTATAATCGGATTGGATATGATAAAGAAATTCAAACTAACCCAAAACGAGGACTTGCGGATAGAACAAAAGATAAGAACAAATAAAATAGATGAAATATCTAAAGATAACAGAAATGAAGAAAAGAATATAAAAACATTAGCAATAAATTTTAATGAACATATAGAAACAGAAGAGTTTGTAAGTATGACAGACCATTTAGATAATGAAAAGAAAATTGAGATCGAGAAAATAATAAAGGAATATAAAACAATTTTTGCAAAGGACAAGTATGATATAGGAACAGTTAGAGATTATGAAGCTCACATAGATTTACTAGTAAATAGATACTGTAGTAAAAGACCATACAGATGTACAATAGAAGATAAATTAGAAATTGAAAAGCAAATATCCATGTTACTAAAGAATAATTTAATAGAAGAATCCTACAGTCCTTTCGCTGCTCCAGTGACATTGGCATTTAAAAAGGGTGAAAATAGGAAATCCCGCTTGTGTATAGATTTCAGAGAACTAAATAAAATTGTTGTTCCACAAGCTCAACCTTTTCCGTTAATAGATGATTTGATTGTTAAAACTAGAAATTGTAAGTATTTTACTACACTGGATATAAATTCAGCATTCTGGGCGATACCATTACGGGTGGAAGACAGATATAAAACAGGATTTGTCACACAAGATGGCCACTTCCAGTGGACCTGCCTTCCCTTTGGCTTGAAAACATCACTAGCAATTTTCCAGAGAATTTTAAGCAATATTCTAAGAAAGCACAATCTCACAGGATACTCCGTAAACTATATTGATGATATTCTGATATACTCGAACACCTTTGAAGAACATATAAAACACATAAGAAATGTATTAGAGGCAATAATACAAGAAGGCTTTAGATTGAAGTTTACGAAATGTAACTTTGCTTCAGACTCAGTAAAGTACCTCGGCCATGTAATTCAGAACAATTCGGTAAGACCACTAAAAGACAATTTGATCTCGATAAGACATTTTCCAACTCCTAAGACACAAAAGAATATCAGACAATTTTTGGGAAAAATTAACTTCTGCCATGAATACATACCAAGAAGTGCAATTATTTTAGACCCATTACATAATTTATTAAGAAAAAATGAAAAGTTTGTGTGGTCAGAGAAGTGTGAAGAATCATTTAATCAAATAAAAAGATATTTATGTTCTCAACCTGTGTTGGAAATATTTGACAAAGACTTACCAATAAAAATCTTTACAGATGCATCTTTAGAGGGTATCGGGGCAATATTAAAACAGACTCAACTAGACGGTAAAGACAAACCGGTGGCATATTTTTCAAAAAAACTAAACGAATCTCAAAAACGAAAAAAGGCCATATATTTGGAATGTATTGCTATGAAAGAAGCAGTAAAATACTGGCAACACTGGCTAATTGGAAAACATTTCACTATTTACTCAGACCACAAACCTCTAGAGAACATGAATATTAAATGCAGGACAGATGAAGAATTGGGTGACCTCACATATTACCTATCTCAATATGACTTCACAGTAAAATATGTACCTGGTAAAGAAAATATAGAAGCAGACTGTTTGAGCCGAAACCCTGTATTAGAATCAGAAGATAACAAGGAGGAACTATTAAAAATAGTTAATTTAATACAAATAAAAGATATAGTTGAAGACCAAGAAAAAAATGAAACAATAAAAGAAAAGAAACAAAATTTACTACATAAAAATAAAATCTATTATAAAAAAATAAAGAAACTTGAAAAGATTATACTCTCAGAAGAATTTAGTAAAAAAATTATAAAAAAGGTGCATGAAGATTTATGCCATATTGGAATCAGACAATTACAGAAAAAAATAAGTCCACTATATACAGCTAAAAACCTAACAAAAAATATCATAAATATTTGTAAAACATGCGAAATATGCATAAAAAATAAATCAAGATGTCAAGGAAAATTTGGGTTAATGTCACAACTGGGACCAGCAACAAAACCATTTGAGATAATGTCAATGGATACTATAGGTGGCTTTGGAGGATCTAGGTCAACAAAAAAATACTTACACCTTTTAGTAGACCACTACACAAGATATGCGTTTATTGTGACTTCAAAAACACAGAACGCAAGTGACTTTATAAAACTAACAAAGAAAGTACTCGAGACAGATGAGATTGGAATAATTCTGACAGACCAATATCCAGGCATCAATTCAAAAGAATTTAAACAGTATTTGCAGGAGAATAACATCAAACTAATATTTACAGCTGTGAATACGTTATTTTCGAGCGGCTTGAACGAAAGATTAAACCAAACAATAGTAAATAAAATAAGATGTAAAATAAATGAGAAAAATAATAAGAGAACATGGAAAACAGTAGCAAGAGAATGTGTACAGAAATATAATGAAACAGACCATTCTGTTACAGGTTTTGCACCAAAATATTTACTGGATGGTACAAATGTCAGTATTTTACCAAATGAAATTAAAACAATAGAAAAGGAAGACAAGTGGATTGCTGATAGAAGATTAGCATTAGAGAATACAATAAAATCTCACAAGTACAACAAGAAAATATTTGATAGAAATAGGAAAATACAAGAGTTCGAGATAGGAGACAGTGTATATGTAGAAAATGGAAATAGACTGAACAGGAAAAAATTAGACGAATTAAAAATAGGCCCTTTCAAGATAATAGAGAAAATATCGAACTCCATTTATAAGATTGACACTGGCAACAGAAAAACAGAATCAACTTTATTCCACATAACAAAATTACAACCTGTTACGGCAGAAGATGAAGTAGAAGAAAACGAATAGGTATAAAGATAGCTTGCAGGTGCATTGTTTGTATTATATTATTTAGAATTTTCGTTCCTATGGGGGGGAGATGTAATGAAATGACCTCCTTGGAAATGACATTTCATTTTTTTAATTTTTAAGCTGTGGATACGGGGTGACGTTATCATTCAATGACAGATGATGTTGAGATTAATTTTGTGCATTTTATTGTTATAAAAACTTGTAGAGAGATAATTAAAGGGATATAATTGAGGAGGCGATATTAGTGAACTTTAATGTCGTTTCTTTGTTTTCAGGTGAGATAAAAGTGTAATTTTAGTTAAACGATAATTTATTACATAATACTGTAAAAGCGTGTTGAATAAAACAAATCTTTGTTTTCAGAGAAACAATTTGTGGTTTATTTCGAAAATCCTCAATAATATACCTTATATATTTTTAAATACATACATATTATAGATAAATTACACCCAGACACAGAACAAATGATCATGCACATCACACAAACATTTGTCCTGGGTGGGAATCGAACCCACGACCTCCGGTATAGCAGTCAGGGTCACTAACCACTAGACCAACAAGCCAGTCAGTCATCTTCATATAGGGTCTGTCCCCTATATGAAGATGCCAGGCGCAAGATGATGAATGGGATCCGGCGAACTTCGAGACGCTGCGGGAGTTCGCGTACGCGTGGCACGCCGCCCGGAGCAGAATGGAACGAGAGGAAGTCCAATTCTCAGGTACATAAGATAACATAAGACTGATACCATCAAGGCGCAAAGACGACGAGTACCACCAAAATTTTTATAGTGTGTCGTTGAGCAAGCCCAGTAGCGAGAATGCCACCAGGAACACATGATGGCCAATTTGTAAGGGATCAAGAAGCACCTGCGGACACTAAAATAAGATGGCCAAGGGAACTATGTCCGCAGCCGCCCCACAGTTCGGACCGTATAACATATGTTAGTTGGTCGGGCCATGGGGAAGTGGAGGGAGTGTCCGCAAGCCCGCCGTAGTAGCTATAAGGCAGCGATGGAAAAAGCGCAGCTTGTCTTCTTCCGCAGGCTGGCCGACACCGGAAACCAGGATCCATGGGGCCTGGCGTATCTTGCCGCCAGCGGCAGGTTTCGACCCCCACCAAATGTGGTGAACGGCACCAAGCTTGCGGAGGGGTTTGCTGTGGATGTAGACGGAGCCATGCAGGGCCTGGTGGGTGCCCTGTGCCCTGACGACGATCCGTCACGGGACACCGCGTACCACAGGCAAGTGCGACTGGCGGCCGCCTGCATCCCGTCGGGTCGGGATGCACCACCTCTGTCGTGTAAGGATCTGGAGAAAATAGTTAAGGACCTCCCTAACACGGCTGCGGGAATCGATGTGATCACGGCGGGCAGAGTTAGGCGTGTGTGGCGGGTGGCCTGTGCCGAGCTGACACACATGTTTGGCATATGCGTTGCCAAGGGGGTCTTCCCCGATACGTGGAAGGACGGCAGGCTGATCGTTTTGCCAAAGGGCGGCGACAAGCCCTTAACCGATCCCAAAGCGGCCGACACGCTTCATCACTCTTCTCATCATCACTCTTCTCTCCGTCCTAGGTAAAATCTTAGAGCGGGTAATGTTGGTATGCGCCCCCTCGATCATGAGCGGGGTATCGTCGGCCCAGCACGGGTCTCTCGGGGTAAGTCAACGCTGACGGCTTTAAACTCCATCGTGGACACCGTCCAAAGCAGCCGGCCCAGGCATGTCCAGGCCATCTTCCTGGACATATCCGGGGCCTTCGACAACTCAAATTCTGCTCAAGGCGAAGAGGGGGGGGGTGCCCGCCGAACATCTATAGGATGCTGGCGGCGTACTTCACTGACGGCCGAGTCGGACTCTTCGTCGGGAGCAGGATTGTCTGGAAGGTCTCGACCATGGGGTGCCCGCAGGGTTCTGTAGTGGGACCACCACTCTGGACGATTTGCTTCGGTTGCCGTTCCCAGTTGGCGTTCGGATGATCGCGTACGCGGATGACCTTACGGTCCTCATCGAGTCGGACTCTCGAGGCGGCATTGAGACTTCAGCCTCGTGCGCCATGGCACTCATAACTGAGTAGGGGGATCGCAATAGTCTGGGCTTCTCCCCCTCGAAGTCATACTCCATGCCAAGCGTGCGCTCGACCAGAGTCCTGGGGGTGGTGATCGATGCGAACCTATCGTTCGGGAAACACGCTCAGTCCATCGCGTCTCCGCCTCGTCCTGGGGCATACGGTACCGGGCCTTTAAGGTCCTGTACAAGGGCATTTTTGTCACCACCATCACCTACGCAGCGGGATGTTGGTGGAGGCGCGTGAATACACATATGGTTAGGGCCGTACTGCAGAGGACGCAAAGGCCCGCTCTCATCTTGATGACGAAGTCCTACCGGTCCGTCAGCACGGCTGCGCTTCCGGTTTTGGCCGGGACGCTGCTGGCGGACCTCGAGGTAACCCGTGCGGGCAACATCGACGACATTCGTGGTATGCCGCGGGATGCGTTTAGGGCGGGGAGAAAGGTCATCGCGGGCGAGGCTGTAGCCAAGTGGCAGCAGAGATGGGAGAAGGAGGAAAAGGGTAGGGAATTGTACGGTTCTTCCCGGACGTGGTGGTTAGACTCGGGGCAACCTGGATCGAGCCGGACTATCAGGTCTCTCAGATCCTGACAGGGCATGGATGTTTCCGCAAAAGGCTGTATGACATGAAGTTGTGTGAGGTCAGCGTGTGCTACTGCGGAGAGGAGGACGAGAGCTTGGACCACGTTTTGTGGCGATACCCCTTGTACGATAATCAGCGAAGAAAGATGATGGACGGGATCACTCGCTCGGAGGAGGGGCCGGTTTACTACTGCGACCTCGTCGGCTCCGAGGTTAACTTCCGGCGGCTGAAAGACTTCGCGTACAGCTGGCACAAAATCAGGAGCGAGCTCGGAAATGAGGACGGGTCAGGGTCGGGCAGCGAACCCGCATTGTCTTCGTGGCGTTACAACCCATGAGAGGGGTGACCGCTGAATGCCGCCCCAGAATGGGGAGAATGGCATAAAGAGGGACAGGACGTGGAAATTTGTACAGGAGTCAAGAAGCGACTGCGCTGACAGCACGCTCATATTTATATGGGTAGACTGTGTCCGCAGCCGTATCCTTGCGTTTCGGCCCATATGACATGATGTCGGTGGGACCATGGGTGGTTGGAAGGTGTCCGCAAGCCCGCGCCTACGGTGGCCGGAAATCGGGATCGGAATCCCGGCGGCGACGAGAGCGCCGGCCTTCTCCTTTGCAAGCATTACTGCTTCGCAGAAGTCGGCGACCGCCTGCCACTCCTCCTCGTTCCGAACCATGGCCTCAACCAAGGCCCGGCGCGAAAGATTTCTGCCGCCGATCGCCCCCACGAGGGCACGGCGATGCTCCGCCCAAGCAGGGCACACCTCGACTGTGTGCTCCACCGTGTCCTCCGGGCGTTCCACACAGTGGCGACGCCCGGGCGTCACTTCCGCTTTAATCCAGAACTGGAACCTCCCGAACGTACCATGTCCGGTGGGGACCTACGTCATGCGGAAGGTAAGGACGCCGTGAGGTCTTTTCAGCCACGCCTCAAAGAGGGGACAACCCAACCATAATTGTGGCGTGTCTAGGGGGTCACTGGGTTGCGATAGTCGCTTACGCCATTTCACCATAAGATCCCGCCGGAACTATCTCCGCCATGCCGTGACCTGTCGCGGCAGAGGACTTTCACCACGGCGTTGCATCTCCATGCGCATATCGTGCATGTGTGCAAGGACTGTTGCCTCCAGATCCCACGGTGGTAGGCCAGCCCGCAGGCTCGCCGCTTCGCGGGAAATAGTCCGGTATCCCCACACCGTCCGTATTGCCATGACCCCCTGGCAGGCGTTCAGTATGGCCACCGGTCGCTTTTGCAGCGTCGGCGCCCATACCGGCGGAGCCGCTTGAGAGCGGCCCCAATCCAGTTCAGTTTGGGAGCCAGACGTCGGAAATGCTCCTCGAAATTTCACCGGCTGTCGGGGATGAGTCCCAGGTACCCGATGTTCCACAAGGGTGGCCTAGTACCGACCCCTGCGGAACACCGCACGACATCTCTCGACATTTCTAGTCTCCCTGGTGACCAGGGTAGAATGTATACCTGTCCGACAGGTAGGCCTCGACCACTCGACAGAGGTATTCGGGTACCCGGTGGTACCGGAGTGCCTCCGGCCGGGAATTGAAAGCGTTGGCTTGGCAATGTCTAAGGACACTGCCACGACACACCTACCCTGGGACACCGCATCTCCCGTCGATGGGTACTAGACAGATGATAAACATACTTATACATTCAGTCAAAAAAGTATCGGGAATGGATCATTTGTTTATGGTTCCAAATTCAAATTTTAGATTTTTTTGTTGTTGCTAGATTGGCACAACTATTTTCCACTTTGCGCGGAGTTTGAGTTGCATCTGTTATTTACATTAAAAACAGTGCTGTTTTTAGTTATATCATATCTAGTGTGTATTGCGAATTTCATAATGGACAAAAACATCGAACAAAGAGTTGTCTTAAATTTTGCATCGCCAATAGAATTTCGTGTTCGGAGTCACTGAAAATGTTACAGAAAGCTTATGGTGAATCGATTTTATCAAAAACACGTGCTTATGAGTGGTACAAAGCATTCAAAAGCGGTCGAGATGTGATGGAAGATTTGCCTCGCTCTGGTAGGCCATCAACCTTTGCAACTGAAGTTAACATCGCAAAAGTGAATGAAATAGTGACTTAAAATCCTCATTCAAGTTTGAGAGAGATAGCCGCCGAACCTTCTGTATTTCAAGAGTCGATCCGTACCATTTTAACTAATCATTTGGGCATGAAACATGTTGCCGCTCGGCTAGTCCCAAAAGACCTAAATTTTCTATAAAAACTCAATCGCATGAGAGTCGCTGAAGACATGCTAGAACGAGTCAATTCCGACCCAACATTCATGAAACGCATTGTTATTGGAGAGATTTAAAGTTATCATAAGTTTAATAATTCTCAAAATTAAATTCGCGCGACAGCTCCCGAGAGTTCCGCTCTTCAGTCGCTTCGCATGACACGTTAAATCATTTAGGCGAAATTGATTGATTGGATGATTGATTGTAGGTTAGAGTAGGGTAGAGCAGAGTAGAGTATGGTAGAATAGGGCAGAGTAGAGTAGAGTTGACACCTTAGCTAAAAGGCATCACAACATTACTATATTAGGTGGTACGAAGTTCGCCGGGGCAGCTAGTTATAGATAAATTACACCCAGACACAGAACAAATGATCATGCTCATCACATAAACATTTGTCCTGGGTGAGAATCGAACCCACGATCTGCGGTTTAGCAGTCAGGGCCACTACCCACTAGACCAACAGACCAGTTAAATCAATATCGATCGAGATTTTATGACAGAATGCGTAAATCATAACTGTTCATTCCCGATCTACAGTCAAACTTTCATTTGATGGAAATAATTGATGATAAAGAAAATCTACCCCTTTCTTTTCTAACAAGCCCTTAGTTCGGTCCCTGATCCTGAATATCAATCAACATCATCTCTGCAGAAAGAGTTGGCTTTAAATACGTGTACCTAAAGATACTCAACAGACATAGTTCAGATTGGCTTATGACATACGTATACATAGCCATAACCGAGAAGGATACAGGGTCTCCACAGCCGGGCGTACTTTGGACGTGAATTTGTATCATAGGTTAAACATATGATCGTGGTCGTACCAATTAAGTGTGCATATTAAATATAATTATTTTTCTCCGTCAAACATTTAGTTTTCCGGTGAGGTCGTAGTACTAATGAAGTCCTTTTTGGAGCTTGATGAACAATTGATCTGTATCTTTAAATTAATTCTCTTATAAATCGGAGACTCCACACTCGAAGTTGTGGACGATTACGTTTACCTTTACGGGACAGACAGTCTAGTTGGGTAAATCTAATTTCGATGCCGAGGCCGTATTTTTTAATTTGAAAGAAAAGCAATAATTTATTATACCTCAACCATAAAAACAAAGTCATCGGACAAAACTCGTTTACCTGGACAAACGGCTGTTTGAACTCAGACTGACTGTTTCAACTTCACTCAGCGCGCGTACCGAAATACGCAGCATTGGAAGGCCTCCTGACAAGGTGGACGTATATAGCTTTGTGAGGGCTGTGGGGATCTGATGGATGTGAGACACACAGGACCATTTATTGTGACGACACGTGGAGGAGGCTTATGTCCAACAGTGGGTGTCTTTTGGCTGAAATGATGATGATGATCTCGGAGACATGGGCACGCCATAATCTTGGCGGTAAGTACCTTCTTCCGCATGACGTAGGTCCTCATCAGACATGGTAAGTTCGGAAGGTACCTGCACCTGATTGGTGCGAAAGACCATTGCCTTGACCGCCCGGAGGACACAGTGGCGTGTACGGTGGAGGTGTCCCCGAATGGGTGCAGCACCGCCGTGTCCTCGTGGGGGCATCAGTGGTAAAAACTATTTGGTATTCGGCCTAATCGGCTGCTTTTAATATATTCGGCCGAATACCGAATATGTACATATTATTCAGCCGAATACAGAATGCTTAAGTAATATACTTTGTTATTGGGAAATAATTGGTAAAACGAAAAAAAAATGGGTTCTTTACGTATATATTTATGTTTTCATTTTCAAGTCATTGGTACATAACACAGGTACATAATCATCTTGTGCATTAGAAAAGTTAAGGATTCTATTTATTTGAATTATTGTCGTAATCAAAATTTAGAAGGGTAAGGTTCTCATTTCTTTTATTATCATTTATTAAGTATTCATTGGTACCTATAAAAAAGGTACATAATTTAATCATCTTCTGTATTGTAAAAGTTAAAAAAAAATTCTATGCATTTTTCGCATTGAGCACTGAATTAAACACATAAACAATCTTAGTGAGAGTTTTTTATTGTTAATCGATGTGGCCGGCTAGAGTAAAACATAGATTTAGATACTAGAACTCGAATCACAATCAGAAAGGTTTTTAACAAAGTTACGAACCTCTCACACACCGAGAGATCGAAAGCGCGCGTGAATCCGTAACGTCAAGCATAAAAACGTCCAGTCGGGCGGCGAACCGCAGGGACCAATCAGAGCGTCGCGTGAGCCGAGTGTAATTCATTATACGCATCCCGATCCCAAATCATAGTCGCGTAAGCGTTGGGGTATATTAATGACGCGACGATTAGGACGGTTTGCTACATACTCCCCCTCTAGTTGAGGAGAACGCCCCCGTTCTTCAACTAGCTGTTTCGGCCGTCCGCGGCGTCGTTTGGGAATCACCGGTCTGGGAGTCGATTCATCCTCCACAACTCTTGGGACAAATGGGGTGAGATCCTGGGAATGATATTTGCCTAGGATTTCAGTAGGTTGATCTATTGGCGCAATCATAAATGTGGTGGGACTCACCACTCGCGAGATTACGTAGGGTCCATCACGTTTTGGGACAAACTTGGTAGTCAAGTGCTTGCTTCCTTGGCTCAGAACGTGCGACCTGACAAGTACTTCATCGCCTTCCTTATATGTAGGACTAGGGCGTCTCGATTGATCAGCTACCTCTTTACTTTGGTCCTGTTGAGCTTCAACGCGCTCTCGAATCGAGGAAAGGTTACCGATGAAAGATCGTAGATATGGGGTGATCTGGGAAAGAAAGTTTTCTTTATTGAGCACCGCTTTCAAATCGCGACCTGCTTCGGCGGGCGTTCGAAGTTCCCTCGCGAACGTAAGATAAGCCGGAGTTACGCCATTGGTACGACAAAAAGCACTGTTCATAGCGAAGCGGATAACAGCAAGCTTCTTCGGCCATGAGGTGTGATCATTTTCCACCAGAAGAGCGAGCTGGGCTTTTAAATCGCGATTCTTTCGCTCGGCTGGATTTGCTTCCGGATGGTAAAGTGGCACGAAGCTCTGTTTGATTCCCAAGATGAACATACATTGTTGCATGACAGCCCCGATAAATTGAACGCCATTGTCGGACGTTACTCTACGTGGAAAACCGTACCTGAGAAAGAATTCCTCGATAAGAGTACGTGCGCAGGCTTCAGCAGTAGCTTCTTGAAGGGCGTAGAGCTCTACCCATCTCGTAGCGGTATCTTCTACGAGTAGTACCCATCGTTCACCATTCTCCCCCTCGGGAAGAGGACCAAATAGGTCTATGGCGAGAACCTCGTTTCGCTGATTCAAAACAGGTGTTTGCAGCAGCCCTGGCGGTTTAGCATTACTCGCCTTGTAGCGTTGGCAGTGTACACAGGCTTTTACATAATCCGTGATTATGCGTCGCATACCTGCAAAGTAGTACAGCTGCGAGACCTTCAGGTAAGTACGGTCTATTCCAGGATGTCCTGCGAGCGGCGAGTCGTGACACTTCTTCAGGATTTCAGCGCGCATGCTGGTAGGTATCACCAGCTGCGGGGATTCACTCTCCGAATCAGGATTCAGACGGTACAGTATCCCTTTCTCCATTAGGTAACCGCGCTCCGTCCATCTGCGTGCAGCGACATCGTCTGGACCTTCTACTTGCTTCATAATCTTCTCAACCTCTGGATCGGCAATCTGTGCCTGTCTCAAGGTCTCAGGACTCTTAGTAGGTAAGTCTATGATCACGGAGCATATACCACAGGAGTCACGAGTTTCCTCCGAGCAACTGGGCCTGCTCAACGTATCCGCTACTACAATCGCCTTTCCAGGTGTATATTCAAATTTGATGTCGAATGACTGGAGCTTGAGAGCCCATCTCACCAGGCGTCCGGTAGGAGACTTCAAGGTCAGCAACCAACGGAGTGGTTGGTGATCACTTCCTACGATCACAGGATGTCCGTCCAGGTAAGATCTAAATCGCTCGACAGCCCACACGACAGCGAGGGCCTCTCGCTCCGTCGTGGAATATTTTCGCTCGGCGGCGCTCAGGAGACGGCTGGCGTACTCTATAGGTCGTTCCTCTTTAGCCTCCCCCTGCAGTAGAACCGCTCCAAGTGCGTAATTGCTTGCATCCGTGCGCAGAATAAACGGACGTTTGAAGTCAGCCTAGATAAGAATCGGCGCTGAGGTAAGTAGACATTTTAGTTCAACAAAAGCGGTCTTCTGTTCGTTACCCCAGGTCCAGGTCTGGCTCTTTTTGGTCAATCTCGTCAGTGGTTCAGCAACCGATGAGAAGTTGGGTATAAATTTGCGAAACCACGAGCAGGTTTGTAAGAATGTGCGTAAGTGTTTCAGATTTCCGGGCTCCTTCATATCCAGTACCGCTTGGACCTTGGCAGGATCAGGAGAGACACCCTGCTGAGTGATAATGTGTCCGAGATACTTGACGTTTTCTCGGGCAAAGACACACTTCTCCATATTAATCCGCAGGTTGAATTCTCGCAGTCGGTCAAAAACTGCTTGGAGATCTTGGAGATGGCGCTGGAAACCCTCGCTGATGATGAGCAGATCGTCAAGGTAGGCCAGGACGGTGACATCTGCCAGCGGCGGACAGGAACGCAAGCGATCGATGAGGCGCATGAACGTGGCGGGCGCATTCTTCAGTCCGAAGGGCATCCGCTTAAAACGGTAAGTTCCCAACGGGCTAATGAACGCAGTTTTGTCCCTGTCAAGCTGATTGACAGACACCTGCCAGTATCCTGACCGAAGATCCAACGTGCTCATGTAACAGTTGCGCTTAGTTGACTGCAACAGCTCGTCGATGAGAGGCATGAGGTAGTGGTCTGTCTTAGTGATAGAGTTCAAGCGTCGGTAATCCACGCAGAACCGGACGCTGCCATTTGACTTGGGTACCAATAGAGCTGGTGAGCACCAAGCAGACTCACATTCCTCTATGATGTCATCCTTCAGCATCTTGTCTATTTCTTTTTGCATCATTTCTCTCTTTGCGGGTGTAAGGCGGTATGGAGGTACTGCAATGGGCGGATGCTCCCCGGTGTCGATACGGTGCTCGGCGAAGGGAGTTGGGTCTCCCCCTGGCCGGAAGAGGTCCTCATTAACCATCAGGACCTGCGCCAATTGGCTGCGGTCCGTCACTGACAGCACGGCGCCTTCGTCGTCCCTGAGTTGCACATGTGCTGATGAGATGGAGATTTTAGGTAGATAAGGTGACTCGTAACGGAGAGGGTAGTGATCGTGTCGATTGTCAGCAAAAAACCAACGTCCGTCACTAAAGTCGACAACTACCTTCGCTTTACGTAAAAAGTCAATTCCCAGAAGGGTTTCATTGTTAGTTGCGTCTGGCAAAATGATGAAGGGCGTCTCAATCACTCTGTCCGCCAGACAAACATCGAGCGTGGTGAGTAGTACCGCGACATCCCGTACTTGCCCGTCCGCCAATTTGATATGTCTGCGGGATGGTAGCATCGGATATCCCTTTCGACGCAGGAGTGCGTGGAGGGTATGGCCAGCGATACACTGTTTGGCCCCCGTGTCAACTAACGCCGTACCAGGCGAACTTAATACATTAATGTCAAAAATTGGACGCAAAATGTTTTTAGATGTATCAACGGAGGATTCACGCGCTTCACATGTTTCATCATTCATAGAAAAAAAAATATTTTCGCGACTGTACAAACAATCAATAGAAAAAATATTATGGTCGCGACTGTACGAGTTATCATTCGACAAAATATTATTGTCGCGACCGTACGAGTTATCATTCGACGAGTGACAAGACGAAAACCTATTGTTTTCGGAAATTAAAATGTCATCACTTGTACTGCACTCATGGGTACTTGTCGATTGATCACTCGTCGCACAATCATAACAGTTATCATCACAAACATTAGAAAATAAAATGTCAAAGTTATAATCTTCATTTGTAAAATAATCATAACTAGACGACTCGCATATCGTATCGCGACTAACATTTCTACGGTCCTTGCATTGCTAGATTTCAGTAATGCTTTTAATACTGTCGATTTTGATGTTTTACTTGGTATTCTAAGCTCTCTTAATATATCTCCACCGGTGATTGACTGGTTTCGAAGTTACCTGTTCGGGCGACGGCAACGTATTTGCATCGGAGAGACCATGTCTTCTTGGTGTAGTACTTCTGCCGGAGTGCCACAGGGTGGCGTTTTATCACCATTACTTTTCGCAGTTTTTATTAACTCTATCTCCAACGAATTAATTTCTTCCTACCACCTTTATGCAGATGATCTTCAAATATATTCACGGGCACCTCTTGGGAAATTGTCTGAGGCTATCTCGACCGTTAACCTTGATCTGGCTCGTATATGCGACTGGAGCAAGAGATACGGACTCACGGTGAACCCTGTGAAGACGCAGGTTATAGTGGTGGGCAGTTCTAGAATGGTCTCAAAGATCGACTGGACGACTCTTCCCCAAGTTTCTTTTGACAACTCAGTAATTCCCTTTAGTGAGAAAGTCAAGAACTTGGGGATATTCATTGACAAGAATTTCTCTTGGACTGCCCAGCTACAGGAAGTTAGCCGCAAGTTGTTCGCATCTGCTGGTTCGTTGAGAAGACTACGGCATTTCCTGCCGATTGCCACCAAGATCACGCTTGCACAATCTCTTCTTTTACCCATCCTTGATTATGCTGATGCCAGCTATCTTGACCTCACTGAAGTGCAACTGGATAAACTTGAGCGACTTCAAAACTTTTGTATAAGGTTCATATTCGGTTTACGTAAATATGACCATGTTTCTGAATTTCGCGTTAAACTCAAGTGGTTGCCAATTCGCCTTCGCCGTAATGCTCATATTCTTTCTCTTTTGTATAATGTGCTCTTTTCCCCTTTTACCCCTCGTTACCTCAAAGAACGGTTTCAATTCCTTTGTGACTCCCACATGAAAGTTCTTAGGTCATCGGATAACTTGAAACTTAAAATGCCAATGCATTCAAGTACTTTCCTGGACAAGTCATTTACTGTTCAGGCCGCTCGTCTATGGAATGCATTGCCTGTGGAAATAAAGCGTGCACAAACACTGCCTGCATTTAAAGGGCTTGTGAAGGATCATTACTTGACTCTGTGATCTTGTCTTCGTTCTTCACTAACTCTCTTGCTTATATTTATTTTGTATGTATGTATTTGTGTATCTATTTTAGTATTAAGTATTTATTAAGTTTTCTTACTTTTATATTTGCACTAAGTGCAACCCCATTTTGTGTCCAGGCAATCCCTGTCCATTCAAGGTTGCCTGGAAGAAATCGCCTAGTGCGATAAGGCCGCCAATTGTGTGTTTTTTTTTATTATATGGTTTCCTTTTTGTTAATTCATAACCTTGATGTGCAATAAAGTATATATAAATAAATAAATAAATAAATAAATTTCTGTATTTTCATACAGTGTTTGTGGACTACCGAATAATTCGATGTAAATACGGTGGGGCGGGCGGCGGTCACCGTAGGCGCTTATAAGGTTTTCTTTCGCTTGCGTCCAGGATGTAATTGTAGATTTCACGCCCAGCCACCACGTTGCTGCTTCATCGGTGAGTAGGTTACCGCGGAGAATGTTAGCGCTGGTGACTTGCGCACACTCACTATACGCTTCTATGGCGTCAATAAACGCGTCTACGGACTCGTGCGGCTTGCCGGCGAATGATGCTCTACAGCGCGTCAGAGTGCCTTCTCCCGGAATTTGCACAGGAGTGGATGAATTTGCGTGACTCACTGTTAATAAGAGGTCTCGAAACGCTTCTGTTTGTGATTTTTGTAGTGACGCAATTATGGATGCGACATTCTCATTTGAAATTGTGAGGTCGGCACTCGGAAAAGAGGCGGAGGTGCCGGCGTCGGGCGGGATTGATGGACTTGTTTCATCTTCGGCGCGGCCCCGCGGCGGAGTCCGTATGGTTGGCAGAGGAGTAGGGAATGCGGGAATTTGCGCCGCATCATCTCTGTCAACCGGGCTTCCTGCTAGTCCTCTTGTGGACCTCGGCATTGTAAATTATAGGTACACCCACAATAGTCACTAAAACAAGGTATTTGATGTGCACTGAACTGTTTTAAATGATTTCACTGAGTTTGTAAGTAGGTACGGCCCCACGTTGGGCGCCATGTTTCGCATTGAGCACTGAATTAAACACATAAACAATCTTAGTGAGAGTTTTTTATTGTTAATCGATGTGGCCGGCTAGAGTAAAACATAGATTTAGATACTAGAACTCGAATCACAATCAGAAAGGTTTTTAACAAAGTTACGAACTTCTCACACACCGAGAGATCGAAAGCGCGCGTGAATCCGTAACGTCAAGCATAAAATCGTCCAGTCGGGCGGCGAACCGCAGGGACCAATCAGAGCGTCGCGTGAGCCGAGTGTAATTCATTATACGCATCCCGATCCCAAATCATAGTCGCGTAAGCGTTGGGGTATATTAATGACGCGACGATTGGGACGGTTTGCTACACATTTAAATTATTTTCATAACCAAAATTTAGAAGGGGAAGATTATTTTTTCTGCATTTTAAGGAAGTAGTTTACAGCTAAAATCCAGCCGGCTCTTCGCGGAATCTTCGCGTCTAGACCCAGGTAACGCGCGGCCCCCAGCTCATCCTGATGGTTGTGATACTAGTATGTCAGATATTCGCATCCATCAGAAGGAAGTCCGTAGGGTGCTGCGTAACCTAGACGTGAACAAGGCTAGCGGCCCAGACGGGATACCAGCAATTGTTCTGAGAACGTGTGCACCTGAACTGTCTCCGATCCTGACACGCCTATTTAGGCTTTCATTTGAGGCTGGAAAAGTGCCGATGGCATGGAAGCAAGCTAATGTCCAGCCCGTGCCCAAGAAAGGTAGTCGTGCTGACCCAGCTAACTACCGACCAATCTCAGTAACGTTCATTCTCTGTAAGACTATGGAACGTGTACTCAACACTAAGCTCCTGGCATACCTAGAAGCTAATGCTATCCTAAGTGACCGTCAATACGGCTTTCGCCGAAATCGGTCAACTGGAGATCTTCTAGCGTATGCCATCCACATCTGGAGTAAGGCCATCGAGAAGCATGGGGAAGCGCTTGCCGTCTCCCTCGATATCTCGAAGGCTTTCGATAGGGTTTGGCACGAAGTCCTTATTAGTAAGCTTCTTTCTTTCGGTTTACCCGCTGGATTGTGTGCTTGAATCGCAGACTTCCTGAGTAACCGGTCCATCCGAGTGCCGATGCCGGGGTCCCTCAGGGGTCAGTACTCTCGGCAACATTATTCTTGCTGAACATAAACGATCTGCTTAAGCCCGGTACCTTTGGGTAAGCAGACGACAGCACTGTTGCTGAGAGCTACATATCCAGTGCGCGAGCTAGTGGGCCACAGATCCAGTCTCTTCGAGAGGCCATAGTTGAGTGCTTGAACTTGTCCTTGGAGGCAGTCTCCAAATGGGGCGATGCCAATTTGGTCAGGTTCAATGCTGCAAAAACCCAGGCGTGTCTATTTTCCGCTAAAAGGAGCCAATTTAGCCCCGCTCCAACTTTCCGGAGTGTAACCGTGCCGATAACCGACCATCTTGACCTTCTTAGTGTTACGCTGACATCAACACTCAACTTTGGGCCATACATCGAAGCAAAGGCTCAACTGGCTGCAAAAAAGCTGGGAGTCCTCGCAAAGGTCAGACAGTACTTCACGCCGGAACAGCTGCTCAAACTCTATCAAGCGCAAGTTCAATCGTGTATGGAGTATTGCTCTCATCTTTGGGACGGATCTGCCCGATACCAGCTTGATGCACTTGAGGCAATTGAGAGGCGAGCCAGTTGGATAATTGGCGATGATACACTCGTCGAGTCGAGGCTTCAAAGTCTTGAGCATCGACGCAGAGTTGCTAGCCTGTCGGTTTTCTACCGGTTGCATTTCGGGGAGTGTGCGTCGGAATTGCATAAGCTAATTCCACCTAGCCCATTCCATCATCGGACTACCAGACGTACGGCTATGCGCCACCGGTATATGGTGGATATCCCACCTACACGCACAAAACGTTTTGGGAACACATTCATTGTTCGTGCGGCTAGGGAGTGGATTTCCTTGCCGGAGTCTGTGTTTCCTGATAGCTAGAAACCCGGGAATCTTTAAGTCGAGAGTGAATAGGTTTCTTCTAGGTAAGCGCGTTCCATCGTCCACCGCATCGTCGCTTTCCATCAGGCGAGATAGCGGTCAAGCGCGAACCTATCAACAATAAAAAAAAACGAATACTTTTGCCTAATATTCGACTATTCGGTCAGGGGGCTCGCCGAATATTTGGTATTACTGCCGAATATACTATTCGTTGCAAGTCTAATTATTACTAATCGCGACAAGGCGGCTATATAGAAGCGGTACAGAGGTGAAGTAACTACACGACGCGCGCGGGGAGAGCTCGTCTGGTTTGGCTGGGCAATCGCCCAGTCGTTGTCGGCTTTGTGAAGACGTGTATTATTTGAATAGCTTTGTTTATATCAAACGTTGTTTTTTCTATAAAATTCGTTACTTAAGTGCGAAAAATAATTCGAGCTTAAGTTACAAATATTAATATAAATTAACGAACTCTCGTACCTACTTATTATCTTCGATACGCATAAGTAGGTACATACAAAAGGGAAGCCAACTGTCTTTAGATAGACTTTTCGTGTGCATTTTTTGTTGTCAGCAACTCGGATTTTTATATGCTTAGTCAAATAAATAAACGTAAATTAAATTAGATAATTTTTTATATAAATTCTTTAATTAGGTAACTATCGAAGGTCTACAGCGAAACGGTTTAGGACAAAAATCGCTTTGCGCTAATCGCGTTTATATAGTACCATCGAAGACACTTCAGCCTGACCACAGCTAAGTTTATTTTTGCTAGCAAAAACTTCAAAGGCACCGTTTTGGCGCCGCGCCGTAGGATTCAAGCGAATTTTTTTTTAAGTTACCAAGCATGAAATGACGGCGATGGTACACTGGCCATGCAAAGCCCATTCAATCTATCCTCGGTGATAGTCGATCTTAGCCATGTTTTTACGCGTCTACGTGTGTTAAATTTAATGATCTTTTGATTGTAGCTGTGGAATAAGGCATTGCTAGTAAAATTTCTAGGGCTATCTTTACTTTGAGTAAAAAGATTCTGCTACTTATATTAAGAGAGTCCTTTTCTACTCGCCTATCGTCAACATCGAGCTTGGCGATGTTTGATGAAGAGGCAGTGCAAAAAGAGAGAGTTAACGCTTGGAAACTCTTTTAGCATTCGGTAATTCCGTCATTTAGTCGAATATTTCACAAAATTTGTTCGAGGTGTTTATTCTAAACCTTTTAAAGGTTTTTTTTTGAAAATTTTCGTCATTTAGAATCTCGATTAAATGTACAAGGCTTCTATTCATGTACTTATTTATATTTTTAATTTATATAGCACATTATGGAGGGCCAAAGTTCACGTAAAATAGCAGATTTTCAGAGGTCTTACTAGATTAGTTTTACACCTATTTGATTTCTATAGAAGCCTAGATAATATCCACAAGACAGCTGTGTATCCAAAATATCTAGAGAAAGATGTGTAATAATAACATCATAATCACGTAAGACCGGTGGTATGAAACTCGAACAGCACGTTCTTAATTTCGTCATTTATTTCAATGCTCTCAAAGTCCTGCCACTGTTTATTTATCCAAAAAGTGCGCCATAGAACTATGAACGGCTTTCGATGTGTTTCGATTCTTCAAATTCATAAAATTTAGATACTTCCTTCACACATTTTTGCAATTTTAGAACTGTAACTCTGTGGACTTGTGTGTATTGTATTACTAATGACAAAAAAATGTGTTCTTTTATACTTTCATTTTAAATTAAATTGTTAGAACGGATCGGATGTACTTAAGCAAAATCCAGGAAGCTGCCCTCCCCTGCCCCCCCCCCCTGGTTACGCCCATGGAAACTTGCTTAGTTTATAGACGATTTTACTAAATGTAACACTATTCTAGAAACGATGGGTTAGTTTGAATCAAATAATGCACGCCTAAATGCTGTCACTCCTTTTTTTTTGTTTTTTTTTTTTTTTTTTTTTTATTGTGGGAAAAAATCATGCATTGACATCCCCCGCCCTTGGGCGGAGCGGGAGTTAGTGTCAGACTCTTACTGACTAAAAGACCCACCCCGTTCCTTCTAGCCTTCATACCGGGGCTCGAGCGCCCTTTCGGATAACCCTGGCCCCAGTAGGCTTCGACCCGGCTGGGTCCCTACTGTTGCTGACAACTCCTTGAGGCGCGCGGGAACAGTGCGCGCCGTCGACGACTTGGGCTTGGTCCGGACAGTTACCGGACGGCCAGACAGTGAGCTACCCATTGCTCACTGTCCACAAGCCCGCGCCTACGTTGGCCGGAAATCGGGATCAGAATCCCGGCGGCGGCGGCGGCGATGACGGCGATAACGCCGTTGCCTGATGCGTTCGGCCTCCTCCTTTGCGAGCATTACTGCTTCGCAGAAATCGGCGACCGCCTGCCACTCCTCCTCGCTCCGGACCATGGCCTCAACCAAGGCCCGGCGCGAGAGGTCTCCGCCACCGATCGCCCCCACGAGGGCACGGCGATGCTCCGCCCAAGCAGGGCACACCTCAACTGTGTGCTCCACCGTGTCCTCCGGGCGTTCCGCACAGTGGCGACACCCGGGCGTCACTTCCGCATGAATCCGGTGCAGGAAACTCCCGAACGAACCATGTCCGGTGAGTACCTGCGTCATGCGGAAGGTGAGGACGCCGTGAGGTCTTTCCAGCCACGCCTCAAAGAGGGGACTTACCGCCATGATTGTGGCGTGCCCAGCACTGGGTTGCGATAGTCGTTGACGCCATTTCACCATGAGATCCCGCCGGAGCTCTGTCCGCCATGCCGTGACCTGTCGCGGCAGCGGACTTTCACCCCGGCGTTGCATCTCCACGCGCATATCGTGCATGTGTGCAAGGACTGTTGCCTCCAGATCCCACGGTGGTAGGCCAGCCAGAAGGCTCGCCGCTTCGCGGGAGACCGTGCAGTATCCCCGCACCATCCTTATCGCCATGACCCTCTGGCAGGCGTTCAGTATGGACGCCGGTTGCTTTTTCAGCGACGGCGCCCACACCGGCGCCCCGTAGAGGGCCATGGACCGAACGATCCCCGCGTAGAGCCTCCGGCAGGAGGCGTCTGGACCCCCAAGGTTGGGCAGGAGCCGCTTGAGCGCAGCCCCAGCCCGGTTGAGTTTGGGAGCCAGACGTCGGAAGTGCTCCACGAAATTCCACCGGCTGTCGAGGACGAGTCCCAGGTACTTCATCGTCGACCCGACACCGATGTGAACTCCTCCTACCGTTAGTTGGGAACTCAACGGCGGCGCGTTCCGAGACTGGCGACCGTGGAAACACATCGCCTCGGATTTGTGAAGCGCCACCTCGAGTCCCAACTCCTGGATCCTATCAACGACCATCGCAACCCCGCGTGTCGCTAGGGCGACCGCCGCCTGGTACGACTCTCCCTGCGCTAGAACCAGCGTGTCGTCTGCGTAGCAAACCACGCTGACCCCGTCAGGAAAGTCGCCGCGCAGCACGTAGTCGTACCCGATGTTTCACAAGGGTGGCCCTAGTACCGACCCCTGTGGAACACCGCACGACATCTCTCGACGTTTCCAGTCTCCCTGGTGACCGGGGTAGACTATAAATCTATCCGACAGATAGGCCTCGACCACTCGACAGAGGTATTCGGGCACCCGGTGGTACCGGAGTGCCCTCCGGATCGTACTCCAGGGCAGGGAATTAAACGCGTTGGCAATGTCCAAGGACACTGCCACGACACACCTGGCCCGGGACACCGCATCCCCCGTCGTGAGGGCTCGCACGCGCATGATGGCGTCCATGGTAGAGCGCATCCTGCGAAAGCCGAACTGTCCGTCCGAAAGGTCCGGCCCCACCCGTGTTAGGCGCCCGACGAGGCGGTTTGCAATGACTCTCTCAAAGAGCTTGCCCACCTCGTCAAGCAGCACAATGGGCCGGTACGCGGACGGAGAGTCCGCAGGGCGCCCTGGCTTCGCTATGAGGAAAATGCTGTCACTCCTGTGTTTGCATGTAACACGAACCAACGGTCGCTGCTAATTTTGCTCAACTCATGTGCTGGCACGCGTCTCGCACGTTACGGACCAGTAGACCACTAGCACTTGCTTGTCAGGACGCTAATTTTCATGAAATTATTCATTTATTCATTCATGATTGTACTAAACCAAACATGAGATCTAATCTTGATGATAAAATATGAAGCGAATAGCGCGTGTGTCTATATGACGCGTGACACAAAGATAAAGAAAATGTTTTGCTGTCCTGTATTTTCTTCAACCACCAAAAATTCAAACGCAAAGCGCATCAATATTAACATTGTTGAAATCAATGTCGTCTGTCATGAAGGCTGTTACAACTAAGCACTGTGCAGTGCACCATCGGCAAATTATATATGTATATATATATATGTCGCAGGGAAATCATGATATCAGGGATTTCACGAAATCCCTGATATCATATCGATTCATAAATAGTATTATTTATTTACTACATTTAGTTTAGTGAAACGACGTATCACTGACGATATATTGGTGTTTTGTCATATCACTAGATACTTTTAGTAAGAAGACGTAATAAACAAGAATATTCGACATCTGCCGGGATTTCGTGAAATTCCTGATATCGTCATTTCCCTGCGACATATACATTCAGGCAAAAAAGTATCGGGAATGGATGATTTGTTTATGGTTCCAAATTCAAATTTTAGATTTTTTTCTTGATGCTAGATTGGCACAACTGTTTTCCATTTTGGCGCGGAGTTTGAGTTGCATCTGTTATTTATATAAAATACAGTGCTGTTTTTAGTTATATCATATCTAGTGTGTATTGCGAATTTCATAATAGACAAAAACATCGAACAAAGAGTTGTCTTAAATTTTGCATCGCCAATAGAATTTTGAATAGAATAGAATAGAAATACTTTTATTCAGTACAGACACAGCACAACTTTGTGTATATAAATACACAAAGTAAACATTAATAAAAGTACAAAGTACGCCGAGCGTGCCCGCACCAAAAGGGTGACCACCTCAGCATTTGCTGGACGTTAGACACCCAGCGCTGGTAATTTCGTGTTCGGAATCACTGAAAATGTTACAGAAGGCTTACGGTGAATCGATTTTATCAAAAACACGTGCTTTTGAGTGGTACAAAGCATTAAAAAGTGGTCGAGATGGGATGGAAGATTTGCCTCGCTCTGGTAGGCCATCAACCTTTGCAACTGAAGTTAACATCGCAAAAGTGAATGAAATAGTGACTGAAAATCCTCATTCAAGTTTGAGAGAGATAGCCGCCGAACTTTCTGTATCTCACGAGTCGATCCGTACCATTTTAACTAATCATTTGAGTATGAAACATGTTGCCGCTCGGCTAGTCCCAAAAGACCTGAATTTTCTCCAAAAACTCAATCGCATGAAAGTCGCTGAGGACATGCTAGAACGAGTCAATTCCGACCCAACATTCATGAAACGCATTGTTACGGGCGACGAGACGTGGGTTTACGAGTTTGACATGCAAACAAGTCAACAAGCTTCGGAGTGGCGCCTTCCAACTGAACCAAAACCGAAAAAACCACGCCAAAGTCGATCAAAAGTCAAAGTCATGTTGACTGTTTTCTTTGGCTATCGCGGTGTTGTGCACTCGGAATTCTTACCGGAAGGTCAAACGGTAAATAAAGAATATTATTTGAGCATTATGCTGCATTTAAGAGAGCAGATTCGACGAAAAAGACCAGATTTGTGGAAAGAAAATGTTTGTTTGGATTTTGCACCACGATAATGCGCCTTCGCACAAGGCCATCATTGTGATTGTGAACGAACTTTCGACCAAACACTCAACAAACACCATCGAGCAGCCACCATATTCGCCAGATAGGTATGGCTCCAACCGACTTCTATCTTTTTCCTAAACTCAAATTACCACTTCGTGGCATCCGTTTTCAATCTGTAGAAGACATAAAGGAGAATTCGCGGCGAGAACTGAACTTAATTTCGGAAACAGCGTTTGCGAAAGTGTATCGTTTCTGAAAGGGGCATACTTTGAAGGTGATAAAATAAATTTGGATGAATAAAAAATTTTTTGTGTATTATTTATTTTTTCCTGGTACTTTCTTGACAGAGAACTATTAACCATTCGATATTATGTACGTTCGAGTATTTAGGTGTTCAATTAATTGATGTTCGACTATTTGGCATAGTACACCCGTTTCTAGGTAGATATTTATTTGTGTATTTGGGATTTTATGACCTAGTAACAGAGACTGTTTGGTCAAGTCTTTAGTTTAATATTACTTTGTTTAACATTAGAATACGGATACAAAATATTCTAATGTTTTTGTAGTATTTAGCAGCAATTGTATCGAATCAGTACTACAACAAATCTCAATTCCGTTTTACCGAAATCACGGCTGTTTCAATGATTCCACATATAGTCGTTGTGCAGACACTTGAGACTTGAGATACTCGTACAAAACCACACCATATCAAAATATCCACTAGGAATCAATTTGTGAATTATTATTAAAACAGCAACTGAACTTTCCTCGAAAAAACCCTGTATGTAACGTTAACCGACTGTACCCGCCCTTAATTAATTAATTACTACTAATAAACCCTCGATAACAAAAAAATTGCACATCATAACTCTTTTTTATTATGGCAGTTTTTGTAAAGATTGTGAATAAATATTGAAAACATTTCATACACTAATTGAAAGCCTATTTCATTGCCTTTCTAATATATAAAATACAGTGTAAAAAATATGTATACTTGAAAGGTTTTAGAGCGCAAAATCCACCATAGAGATAAAATTATACGCCTATGTTGGATTTTGAATGATAGTCAAAGTTAAAATTCTTCTGAAACATTTTTATTGCAATTGTTTTGTGTTTTTTTATTAGGAAGATTGGTTGCATTGTTCTGCCGTGCAAACTATAACCACCGTAACAGAACTTGGAGCGAAATCGAGAAAAACGCGTTTAAAGTTTTCATTTTTATTTTTGTTGCTAAAAACTTATATTTTAAATATTTGCAATTCTAATGATTTTGTTTGATAAAATATCTTATGGGCTAGAGATTAGTATAATTATTTTGATATTATTTTAATCATTAACATTATTTAATACTAAAAAAAGTGTTATGACTAGGATATTTTTTTGTATTAACAAATAGTACCTAAGCATAAGCAGCTTAAGTATTGTACATAAGGTACTTATGCTATGGATTTGTATTTAGTATGATTATTAATAGTAAGCAATCAGTTTGTCTATTAGGAACGTTCTACACCGTAACTACATAAGTAATAGAGAAGCTGTGACTGATAGTTGATTTTAAAATAAAACAACGAGATCAAAAATTATTAAGAAACATTTATTTTTGAATCGAAAATTTAAAAAAATCATTAGATATCTCGAGTTTTTATTGCTTTGTACCTGTAAGATAGGTAAAAACCTTTAAGAGAATGTATTTATTTTCTTCAACTTATATAACTTAACCTATTAAGGCACGCATTTTAATCACATGGTATTTATTAATAAAAATTTATTACATTAGAAAACAAATCAGTAACAAAAATAATTATTATCATTATAAAAAAAAAATCTATTTAAAATCACTTTTAACCGCCTATTAATTTATTATTAACGTTCAAACATTTATAACAAAAACAAAAATAAAATAAAACCGTTTGTTTAGAAAGTCAAATAAATAAAAATATATCAATTTCGCAAGCAAACTACCTTAAAGTGGAAACTGGTAATTATTAAAAATACTGCGTTTTCATTGGTTTAGCTTGAAGGAAATCTAGTGTTACATAGTCATTATTACAATTATGATTAGTTTAGTACCTACTTTAACATATAGCATCCCCTTTCTACTGTGACAACCGCCATTCTTTCTTTCTTTCTTTCTAGATATATCCGGGGTACTATCTTTAGACGAACAATCTTGATATAAAAAGAAATCTGAAAATTCCATGGCTTTCACGTCATTTTTTTTTTAATTTGATAGTCGTACATAATCAGGAAAATCGTAAACTTTATTCATATTTTTAAGCGATCGTTATACTTGGTGATGAAATGAATCTGCCGACATAAACGTGTAGCTACTATCCGCCATATTAATTTATCAGATCCAGATGACTACCTAAAGAGAAAAAAAAACTTAATCAATAACAATCAAGCACCAGCAGTTTTATTTACTGAAAATAATCACATTTTAGTTTCTTTTTAAGTGTAAGGAATGTTTGAATGTGTAATTATACTCAAAATTCTTAACCGGTCAAAAGTTATGTTAACTGGCAAAATTTGTCAAAAGTTGTTCTGACTACACAGAGTGTTAGCGATATGCAAGTGCAGGTTTGAAGGTTTTAAAAAAAAATAGGTATCAACCTTACCTATTTACATGGAACTGCTCTGAGATGGAGTGGTAACCCTATATTATACAGTGGTAATAACAAGAAAGTGCTTTACGGGTTAAAAAAATATCTTGTAATTGTTCAATTGAATAAACCCCTTGGCAAAAATAAAAACAATAAAAATCGGCTGATCTGTTTCTGAGCTAAGGGACGCGCAATTTGCTTGTGTACCTATCCGCACACGCAAATTAATATCTTAACTAGTGATGCAACGGAAGTGTCTTAACGCGGAAACGGAAACAGAAGTCAAAAGTAAATTTTAACGGAAGTGGAAACGGAAGCGGAGGCGGAAACGGAAGTTTTATTACTATGAAGAAAAAGCCCAATTTTTTTTTAATTTGTTTAATAAAAGTTATTGAATATTAGTAAGTATTATTATTTGTACTTACTGTAAAAACTAAAAATTTAATAATGGTCAACTATATTTTATAAAAAGCAATTTCGCAGCTTTTACACCTTGCAGCCGTGTTTTCGGTTCTTCAAATATTATACTTACCAGCTCCGCTAAACAATTGCTCACTGGCTATACTGCTGGGGGAGCTGATAAATACTGACGCACTACCGGCAACAGATGGGGGTATTTGTTGGCATTGATTTCCCACCACATTAGTGGATCCTCATGAAGAGGCAGCCGTGTCTCTTTTTTGTACTCTCGAAGGTGCTTACAAAACTAATACTTATAAGCAAACAACAAACATAAAAAAAAACAACAAGATTTACGTCGTAATCGTAACCGCGTCTCAGGGCGCGGTGATGTACCTTGAATCTTGATGCGCATAATGAACTAAAAAAATATAAACAAACTCGTCCTTGACACATATAAACCATTATTTATTCAATTTAAAATATTGACTCTACCATCCCTATATATTTTTGAAGTTGCTGTATTTGTTAAGCCAATTCTAAGTTGTTTAAAAAAATGTGCGACATTAATAGCCGAAGTCGAAGGGATAACAGTTGCCTATGCGTTAGAAGGTCCCATACGAAATTAATGTATAAAAGTATATTTTGCATGGCGCCAGTCATATATAATCACTTACCACGGTCAATGAAAGAATTGACTTTGAGCCTATTTAAGAAACGGATAAAATCTTTACTGGTGGCGAAAGCATATTACAGTATTTCGGAATTTTTAACACACAAAAACATAGTAATTGAATGTTGAAAAATATTTGAAACTAACATTAGTATTCTTTATTGATTTTATCATTGTAAATGGACATTGGTTTTGTAAACTGACATTAATATTGTAAATTAAGATAAGTACTATAAATTGACATTTTAAATTGCGTTTTGACATTTTGAATCGTACATTGACACCTTGAATTGTATATTAACATTTTTTAATTGTATTTTGTTATTTAAAATTGTATATTGACATTTTGTATTGTATATTGACATTTTGAATTGCGTTTTGACATTTTGTATTGTATTTTGACATATTAAATTGTATTTTTGACATTTAGTACACTGACATTTTGAATTGTATATTGACATTTTGTATTGTACATTGAATTTTTTTTTGTCAATGTTTTATTATCAGACATTGGTATAGTAAATTAGCATTAGGCGCTCTGACATTGATTTTATCTTGCTCTTCATTATTAATTATTATTTTGGCTTGTTTTTTTATTTAGTTTTTTTTTGCACAAAGAAATAATAAACAAATTAAACAATAACTTAAATAATTAAAAATAATATATACACTAAATGCCTAGCTAAATAATGTTTCATTTGAATATTCAAGATTTAGCTAGCTTAATTGCAAATTACTAACCACCATTTGTACGCCCTCTGGCATAACATAGCGCTCTCTTTATTACCTTGCTACACCGTTATTATTGTACCTATGTTTAACAAATGAATAAATGACTTATGACAGTTATGACTTATGAATCGTTGCGACACGTTTGTGTACTGCCCCCGCCCCCACCGCGCGCCTCTTCGAAGAGCCTCCACGCGCCCCGCGCTCCTCGCTGTACGCTTCCGTTTAGAGTTCCGTTATAATTTTGCGGAAGCAGAAACGGAAGCAGAGTTCTGTTGCAACACTAATCTTAACCTAAACACATTTGTCTCTGTAACCATCAAGAGTAAAAGGAAATTGGGCACCAATAGTTTCACTTTTTGACGGTAATGGCTATTAGAGTTAATGTATAATTCATAATATTATTTTTAATGATGTTTTACCTAAATTCATTGATATCATTTGTGGGGTTTCTATATTCATTTTAATAAGTATCTAATACAATAAATACGTCATTTGTTGCATAATAGTGAAGCGACTCTATTTTCAATTATAATCGATCGATTAACCGTTAACATAAATCGTGGAACAACAAAATAATCTACAATCACAACTAAAAAGTATTAAGAGTTGTCATTATCTTTATTCTTCAATTATGTTACTATTTCTTGCGTTAAAAAGCAATTTCTAGGCAAAAATAAAACAATTAAGATATAATCTATAGTCATGACTCCGCGTCCGTAATCTATTGTTTGGTCACAACACTATTCGATAAAATGTCAAACAAAATGGTGTTTTCTGTTTACCTTGTTAACTAACGTGCCGGTTAAGCCGAGAATAATGGTTTTAGCTTTTCTCTGCTAACAAATATAAATTCGTGTCGAGTTGAGTTTTAGGATTCCTCCAAATCTATCTCCTACATCGAGCAATGTGACTCTTTTCGTGCGTGTGCTGCGAAGTGTATTGTTAAGACATTTTTTTACGTTCACGGTGATTGTTCTAGATGTAAAATATGTCACGCTGTGCGAACTGTTCTCTTTTATTAGTACACCCGCTCCCTAGATGCCAAATCAGAGAAGCAACGGATTCCATGGTAACATAACCTAACTTACATAACTTCAACAGGTACACAAGTTATTTTTTTTTTTCAAAAGCCCTACAATATTTAAGTTTGAATTTAACCTTGTTTTAAAGTATGACACTAACCCTTTTTTGTGTCTAATGTTCACTACTATTCTGAGTCAAAAGTTGCGCAACCAAGTGCCATAGTAAGTTGCTCATTCTCCTTTGAGAAAATTAATATCATAGTGATATTGTGAAGCTCTTTAGATTTTTTTGGTTTTATCTTTACTCATAATTTTATAATCTGGTTGCATGATTATTGATCAATATCAGTAAAATTATAATCGTCTAACGTACCTATGACTGACATACCGTCGATAAGGGGTAAACAATCTACTCGCGGAACATGCATACCTAGTGCATTTTATCGACTGAGCAACATTCAATTTTAAACTTAATACAATAATGTGCACGATACTCGGACAAAATTTATATTAATAAAAGAATTAGGTACTTACGAGAATATCTACGCACCAATATTGCTGAAAGCAAGACAAATAGACGATTAACGGCGATTAGGCGCGACGCTGACACAGGGAATACTGCCCCCGTACACCCGCAAATATACCTCACCTGTACTTGCAACCAGCAAATCTATGCACAACTAAGTAATTATTGATACCGTAACTATAGTACTTAGCGTCCATTTGTATAGGAATAGTAGGTACACAAAATTTTAAAATAAGCACTACAAATAACCACAGCAAGTCCTATGTTTCGTTATTACGTTAAGGATGAGCTGGTAACTGAATACATATTTTACTAATCATTAAACGATTAGTAAACGTTTATCAAAACCATAAAACCTCTACTATTACTGGGAATCGTGATATAATTTCTTTTAACGTGTACTATAGGAAAAAACCTTAATAACATTTACCCTGTTTATGTGTAGGAATCTATGATCAATATATTATTTAGTTGACGTGGTTATTCTTAATATTATCTTTGTTTGTACTTGCTGTATTAAAAAAAATGTGTATTTATTCAGGTAGATCTCGACTTGCTGATTCCGAATATACCAATAACTCAAAATTGACAAAAATGTTACTTAGGGTGGTTATAGTTAGCACGGCAGTGTTTACCTTACGTTACACATGTAGTAGGAGTAAGTAATGCTGCTGAACCTGAGCGGCGCGCAGTATGTCAGTAGTGATGGTGATTGCATGTAAGTGGGGCGTCACGGTCGGGTGGTGATGGCGTGACGTCACCGGTGAGTCACGCGCATCGACAGAGACACACGTAGCGCCGCCTCAGCCGCGCCGCGCCGCCAGGTGCTCGGTTTCCTTTGTCTACGTTACATTGACGCCGGCTTACAAAACTCGCACAGCCACCTTAATAACGTGCACTATTAATCTACATAGACAATTTGACAATAACTGGTTTCATATAATCTTTATAATGTGGGTAAGTACATACTTCAAACTCAGGTATTAAGCGCCTATTACACTACGCGTTATTCAGCACACGTGCAGACTGTCTTAGAGTCTAAGTAGACAGCTCGTTATTATACCAGTCTGAACGACGTCGACGTTGGCGATCGTAATGGCACTTGCACTTTCGAAGCCCCAAAAGATTGCTGTGGCACTTACTGCAAACAGCTTGCCTGCTAATTTAAATTATATGTACTAGCTTTTGCCCGCGACTTTGCCCGCATACATAAAATATAGCTATATCACTCAAGAATAAAGCACCTTTCTAGCGGTGAAAAAATTGTTTTTTTTTTTTTTAATTTGGCATCTCGCGTTAGGTACAACTCTAGGACGCTATAAATAAATAAATAATTAGTACTTCTTTTTCTTTACTAGACACAAGCATTGTGGTAAAGGTAACGTAAATAAGACCAGGCACATCGATTACGAATAAAATGTACGTAGGTAACACATGCACACGCCCGCTCCCTTTTTATGTGAGCACAGACTGAATGGTTTAACTCTTATTACATTACTCGATATTCAGACTGTAAGCGTCGCCGAGTCCAATCTTGCTATTTATATAATAATAATAATCAATAATAAATAAATGTATAAAAATAATCATATTGAGTTACATGAATCTTTGTTACATATTCCTTGTTGCTTCTATTATGTGAGCACAATGAAGATAAGTAATAAAAAAATAATAATAACAAAAATAGAAATTGAATTAAGTCACTGGCAGCTAAGAGATGACCAGTCTCAACTGACGGCGCCCATTCACGAACTTGACGCATGTATCAGCCCCACTGAGCTCAACCATTTTGAAGGGAGCCGAATGACCCAACAGCACGTGGCACCATCAGCGAGACATTTGAGTGAGCATGACAATCTCTCAACTGCCATGCTTGTAATATCAAACAAGTTGTAGCCTAATAAAAATGCTCCATGGTACTTCACATTCACAAAATTAGAAAAAAAGTGCTTTTACACTATACAATGCTACTTATTATTTCCAAATATAACATGTAATAAATCATAAGTCCCACTGAAATAAACAAATAAACTAAAAAAATCCGAAAGCAACAATACGAAAAGGCCAGCAGCATCACTTCCAATACAAAATACGACTAATTAGTAGCTACATACAAATGACTGTGACTGTGGAGTAGGACCGGCATTTAGCCAAGCATTTTTATCAAGGTGATTATCTTCCAATTTATAATATCGATACCTCCTAAGTATAATGAGTCAACTGACATTATAGTTATTTTATAGGAGAGTGATTTGAAGGCAAATCGTTTATATTTTAATGAAATCAAATAAATTCGAAATAAAGTAAATGTTTTTTTAATAAAAATTGTAAGCTCTTCCTTTGGTATAAAATGATTTTGCTGATTTTTGTTTTTAAATGACATTTTATGTACATGACTGGGTGTACGCCGGCGGGACTCAATAGTGAAATGGTTTAACTACCAGTTATATTCATGTACGTTGTCCATTAAAATCCATCGTTTACACCAAAATCACATGAAATATGATTGAAATTTTATTAATATAATTTTACTTTTAGAATAGAATAGAATAGACTTTATTGTACACCAAAAAGTAATACAGCTTATACAAAACTTCAATTTGTGGGTACAATTACTTTTGTTTGTTTTCGGGGTTTTCTGTCTCACTTAATAATAAAATGTTGAAATTATATCACTTGACTCATTATACTAGGAAAGTACTTAGCAATGTTAACATTTGAAACCTCACGTATACTGGACCAATGTAATTTACCGAGGTTTTTTATTAGTATTTTTTTTTTGTAATACCTTACGATATGTGGGATTAATAAAAGCTAGGAAGAAGAACAAGAATCATAAACCAAAAACAACTCATTTTGAAGAATCACAATGTATTTTTCGCCATAATTAAGTAGGAATATCTATTTAACATAATAGCTTTACTAAAAGCTACACGTAAACAAATCCACCACCACATTAGCCGCATCGGGAACAAACTAGCTTCATACCCTGCGGGTAGTAAGGCGTTTTGGTCCCTGGCTAAGTCGGTTGAATCGAACTTCTGCCGCCCCTCACTACCGCCACTGCTGAAACCCGACGGGTCGCTGGCACATACCGCTGAGGAGAAAGCAAATTTGTTTGCTTCACTCTTTGCGGAATCTTCGCGTCTAGGCCCAGGTAACGCACGGCTCCCTGCTCATCCTGATGGTTGCGATGCGAGTATGCCAGATATTCGCATCCATCAGAAGGACGTCCGTAAGGTGCTGCGTAACCTTGACGTGAACAAGGCTAGCGGTCCGGACGGGATACCAGCAATTGTTCTGAGAACGTGTGCGCCTGAACTGTCTCCGATCCTGACACGCCTATTTAGGCTTTCATTTGAGGCTGGAAAAGTGCCGATGGCATGGAAGCAAGCTAATGTCCAGCCCGTGCCCAAGAAAGGGAGTCGTGCTGACCCAGCTAACTACCGACCAATCTCAGTAACGTCCATTCTCTATAAGACTATGGAACGTGTACTCAACACTAAGCTCCTGGCATACCTAGAAGCTAATGATATTCTCAGTGACCGTCAATACGGCTTTGGCCGAAATCGGTCAACTGGAGATCTTCTAGCGTATGCCATCCACATCTGGAGTGAGGCCATCGAGAAGCACGGGGAAGCGCTTGCCGTTTCCCTCGATATTTCGAAGGCTTTCGATAGGGTTTGGCACGAAGGCCTTATTGGTAAGCTTCCTTCTTTCGGTTTACCCGCTGGATTGTGTGCTTGGATCGCAGACTTCCTGAATAACCGGTCCATCCGAGTGGTTATCGATGGCTGCTCGTCTAAACAAATGGCTATTAATGCCGGGGTCCCTCAGGGGTCAGTACTCTCGGCAACATTATTCTTGCTGCACATAAACGATCTGCTTAAGCCCGGTACCTTTGGGTATGCAGACGACAGCACTGTTGCTGAGAGTTACATATCCAGCGCGCGAGCTAGTGGGTCACAGATCCAGTCTCTTCGAAAGGCTATGGTTGAGCGCTCGAACTTGTCCTTGGAGGCAGTCTCCGAATGGGGCGATGCCAATTTGGTCAGGTTCAACGCTGCAAAAACCCAGGCGTGTCTATTTTCCGCTAAAAGGAGCCAATTCAGTCCTGCTCTAACTTTCCGGGGTGTAACCGTGCCGATAACCGACCATCTTGACCTTCTTGGTGTTACGCTGACATCAACACTCAACTTTGGGCCATACATCGAAGCAAAGGCTCAACTGGCTGCAAAAAAGCTGGGAGTTCTCGCAAAGGTCAGACAGTACTTCACGCCGGAACAGCTGCTCAAACTTTATCAAGCGCAAGTTCGATCGTGTATGGAGTATTGCTCTCATCTTTGGGACGGATCTGCCCGATACCAGCTTGATGCACTTGAGGCAATTGAGAGGCGAGCCAGAAGGATAATTGGCGATGATACACTCGTCGAGTCGAGGCTTCAAAGTCTTGAGCATCGACGCAGAGTCGCTAGCCTGTCGGTTTTCTACCGGTTGCATTTCGGGGAGTGTGCGTCGGAATTGCATAACCTAATTCCGCCTAGCCCGTTTCATCATCGGACTACCAGACGTACGGCTATGCGCCACCGGTATATGGTGGATATCCCACCAACACGCACAAAACGTTTTGGGAACACATTCATTGTGCGTGCGGCTAGGGAGTGGAATTTTTAAGTGGTTGGCTAAAGAATGTAAGAAATTTCTCAAAACTGAATGTTCTAAGTTCCGTCTCTTGTTTAGATGCTCTGTGTACTGAGCCGCAATAAACTTGTATCGGTGCGTCCCCCCTCACGCCCCGCGTACACTGGTACAATGTTACTTAGATCAGTTTACAATGTACGATTTTAACTGATGTTGAAATTGATTTAGTATACGTGAAATTATCTCGGTAATTATTGTTCTTTTTTAATTTTTTTTTTACACAAACGTTAAGATCACGATTTATCATGTACGTTTATATAAAAATATAAAAATACCTAAATTTGTTAGTTGACTCAGTATACTTAGGAGGTATCGATATGCTTGTCTACATAGCGTGCGTTTAATGCATGTTTTAAATTTTGACTCGTTTAATTGGAGAATTTCTAGTGGAATTTTATTATAAAATTGTACACAGTACCCCATAAAAGAGCTAGCTACTTTAGCCAATCTGAATCGAAGTTGATCTAAATTGTCCTTATTTCTAGTATTAAAATTGTGCCTGTCACTTATTTTTGTAAAAAGATGAATATTCTTCCGGACATACATAATATTTTCATAAATGTATTGACACGTTACCGTCATGATGTTTATGTTTTTAAATAGTTCCCTAAGAGAATCGTAAGACATGATACTGTGAAAGTAACTAAAATAGACCAGTCTTGCGGTATGTAGGTACATCAGTAAATTGACGGATTTTTTAAACAGCATATGCTGCTGAACTAAGGCGTCCTGCCAGAGATGTTAAATGAGGACCCCATTGTAACCTCGAGTCGAGCGTGATTCCCAGGAAAACCGTGTTTTCGACGAATTCAAGTTTCTCCTTGTTCAATAGATACTATTTCCAAATCATTACTTTTAACAATCGTAAAAGCAAATCTTATGCACTTCGTTTTTTTCCCCATTTAATACTAAATTATTAACAGTAAACCAGTTTTGGACCCGCTGTAGTGTTGTTTACGTCATCAACATATGTGGAACGTCTATTGATCTTAAATATTAAGGACGTATCGTCAGAAAACAATACTATGTGGTTGTTTTTTCAATAAATGCGGTAGATCATTAATGTACACCAAAAAGAGAGCCTTGTGGTACACCCACTTTGTCTTTTAAGCCCCGTGACATGACACTATTTATTTGAACTTGCTGTTGCCCGTTATTTAAATAAGATTTCACGAAGCTTAGTGCAAGTTTACCTAATCCGTAATGTTCTAGCGTTAAAAGTAAGGTTTCATGATTAACACAATCAAAAGCCTTTGAGAGGTCACAGAAAATTCCGTTAGCGTCTTGGGCTTCCTCCCACGCTGCAAATATGTGTTTTAATAAGGTGACATCAGCATCAGTCGTACAACGTCCTTTGGTGAAACTATAATGCTGTTCGTGTAAGATTTTACTGGTGTTAAAATGAATAAGCATTTGATTGAGCATAACTTTTTTAAAGACTTTACTGAAAACCAGCAACACGGATACAGGTCTATAATTATTGGTGTCATTATGGTCACCGGATTTAAAAAGAGGTATAACTTTACTGAATTTCATTATATCTGGAAAGACTGCTTGGTCCACACCAGGGTTGTTGCTGATGCAGGATTTTGTCACATCAGCGGATGCTGATGCTGATGCTGATTTTTCGTAATTTACATCAGCTGATGCTGATTTTAAGTTATTTTTTTTTTAATACTGAATTTCATAGTTTTCAGGTAAATATTATAATAAAATAAGTGTATCGAACCCTAAAAAACTACATTATGATAAGTAAATTTACTAAAACTTTTTTGTTTCTATGAAGGTTAAAATAATTAATAATTAAGTACAAAGAAATTTAGGCATTTACTTACATTCTTTAGTCGAATTTATTTCAGATTCGCTGCTGGTTAAAAACTTGTCGTACTCTTCGGGATGTATTGATCTCAAATGATTTTTTAGTGACGTATTTATACGTCCTTTGCGTGAATAATTCTTCTTGCATATTATACAGTTTACGGTATCTTGATTCACTAATTTAAAGTACTGCCAAATTCCGCTTTTTAATATGAGAGGCATTTTAAAAATATTAAACACGCACCAAAACAATACGCTCTGCATTTGCTTGCAATATTGACTAAATCACAGAGAATAATATTGACGATTTGTTTTGAAATGTACGTATTTTGATTGGCCAAAACTCGGAAGCGACAACGGCACGTGCCATTAACTCCGCCCTCCGTCGGTCATGTCGCGACACGAACTTTGAACATCAGCATCTAACATCAGCAACAATCAATGCGGATGCTGATGCTGATACGGAAAATAATGCTGATGTTCCGCTGATGCTGATATTCGCAACAACCCTGGTCCACACACAAATTAAAAGTTAAGCCAAGTATGGTGACACGATCTCGATTATAGATGTAAGTACAAACTGTAACAGACATTCCCCATAGGTCCTCGGTTAATTTGACTTTGATTTGCCGGAAAGCCTTTATGACTGTCATAGGGTTTATATGTTTGAATTGAAATTCAACCGGACAGCCTGGCACGTTTTGTTTCAATAAAGTAATTGAGGCCTCCGGCGAGGAATTTAAAGCTTCCGTAGTCTTAAGAGGTATGTTGGAGAAAAAATTCACAAACTCTTGGGCTACTTCTATGTTAGAACAAATAGGACCATGTGCAGTCTCCAATAAAAAATCCGTGTTTCGTACCTTATTTCTACCAGTTTCACTATTAATAACTTTCCAAACGGTCTTTATTTTATTGTCTGCCGATTTGATTTTTTTTGCAAATGAAAAAAGGCCCTTTTTAAATTTTCTCGCTACTTTGCAAATTTTTCTAAAGAGTTTAAAATATTTATTTACATACTTGTTAAAGCTTTCAGAGATAAAAAATGGCTTAAGATCATATAGCCCATATAGTCTTTCCCTACTTATCTTTATACCTTTGATGGATGACTATAATGCCTTGGAAATTGGGTAGGCCTTTGGTGTGGGATGCAACATGTGTCGACACCCTTGCGCCATCTCATCTTCTGAGTACGGCGGGCTGTGCTGGGGCGGCTGCTGCAGGTGCAGAAAACCGCAAACGGCGTAAATATAATAACCTCATCGGAAGTTATATGTTTGAGCCGTTTGGGGTTGAAACACTAGGGCCATGGGGTCCGAGCGCTCATCGAGTTGTCCGGGACATCAGCAAACAGTTGGTCGACTCTTCGCGTGACCAGAGAGACCAAGCTGGGCTTTTCTTCGGTCAACGAATCAGCATTGCCATCCAGCGTGGCAATGCTGCTAGCGTTCTGGACACTTTTCCCATCGACATCGATGTGGACGAATTTTTTTATGCCTTCTGAGATCCCTTTTTTTACCCGTTTGTACATATTATTATTTTAAGTTTGTATATATTTGCTTATTAATTTATAGTTATGATATAATATATAGTTAACAATTTCTAATAATTTGGAAGAGATACCCTGAATATTTTGATGAAATAAATTTAAGGCATGCTGCTTAGCCCCTTTTTGCCGTTTAACTTTTTGAAAGCAAGAATTATATTACTATATTACTAGTACCTCGTTATTACTAGACATAACTATGGTGTTACTGGTAGCCTCCGTTGCCCAAGAAATAAGTTTAATAACTTACTATCCGGAGTTTGCTCCAAGTCTTCGACAATATCACTTGACAGTGAGTTGCAAGTGCAACTGATTGTGGCACCCACATTTACAAAAGAATTTTCCATAGTGATACATAGAACCTCCTTCGTACAGTACATAAAAGAATTCATAGCAATTAAGCTACGGTCCATTTGGCTTTCCACAGGGTTATTAGTATTAGTACTAAACATTTGAATTTGAACATATTTTTTTTAAAATTCAGAGTAAGATATTCTGACCCTTATTACACTTCACTACATAAACTGAGACTGTCTGAATATCGAGTGGTGTAATAGATGCTTAAGATTAAATAAAAAATGCTTAGAAGAAGTTAAGATGATGTCAACGCGCACGCGGGTCGTCGGCCTAACCTCGATCGTTGTCTGCCGTAAATGCCAATAAAGTATTAGTACCTATAGTTAGTTATGTTTAGAAGAAAACGGACCTAGGTACCCGTCTCTTGTATCTGTACCTTGAGATATGTTTAGATCTTATAAAGGCGTATCACTACACCACGTTCATATTTGCAAGAAGAAACCAAAACATGGCGATAATAATAAAAATCGAATTTTTAGCAATCAATCTTGAGTATCAAAGTTTAGGTCTGATAAATGAGTTTGATCGTATTGAACCTCTTATAATTATAATAAAATGTCGACCTTTAACAAAAATGATCAGGGGCTTGTTGGTGAAATGTTTTTTTTAATTTCATTTAAACTAAGTATATCAATTGCAGCGTAAAACTAAGTAAAACATTATCCATTATCATTATGCCTTGTTGCATTACGTCCGCCTATGTACCACTACTATACATCAAGTTTAAATAAATAAATTATCCAGGTAAACAAGTGACCTGCCCTAAAAAGACGAATTTGGTTTGGAGGCAGCTCAGGTATGCGCAATAACATCCCGCAAGCTTCGGCAAATAAACACGACCAGTGTGTGGCGGGGCGGGACGGACAAGGCACGGGGCGCGGGGTGCGGGGCTCGAGGCGGCGGGCGCCGGCAGCTGCGCGCGCGCACATCGCCGTGTGTTTACAAACAGGCACACACGTGTGTGCGTGTCCCTGCGCCCGCACCGCGCCATCGCAACAGCGCTCTACGTGCGCTGTGCTTACTCAGAACTTTCAGAATAATATCGTCGCCCCAATTCTTGACAAGTCTAACTGAGCGTTTGACATTCTTACCGCCAAATACCCTCTGATGACGATTAGGGCCGATTAAATTAAAGATTTCGTCCAAATAAATTTTCGTACAAAAACCTGTGAAAACACAAAGAACCTGCTTCACATGTTGTGAAGTATCAGCGTTAGCAAATTACATGATCACAACTGAGAAGGGTACCCTAAATCTAAAGCATCCAAGAGCCGGTCGGGTTATCGTGTGATGCATGCTCTTGCTACATCACACGACATCTGCTGCTCACTGCCTACAGTATACAGAAGGTTACTGATGATATCGTAAAAAAGAAAGCTTTGCAAGCCTGCACGTTTCCTTTCTTAATTTGAAAAGCTTGGATTTTAATGTCCAACTAAACAAAATTCAGGCCACAGAAAAATCATAAAGCTTTCAAAGCAATGCTTTAAGATTTGAAAGTCAACTAAAACGGATTACTAGGAAGTATCTAGTTTGAAGTAATTCTGAATGTCGTGTCGTGTCGTAACGAGCAGGCGGCAGGCTAGACGAGGGGAGCGTCGGAGGCCGGGGGCGGAGGCGTTCGGCCGCTGTCCGCGTTTGTTTATTAACTGGCGGCCGATGAACTTAGCATAAATCAACGTGTCTCCTTCACACACACAGACACAGACCCTGCGATAAGCTGCATCTTACGCAACTCCCACAAGAACTCTGCGCTGTTTGTAAAATCGGTCGCATTCTTTATATCTGACGACACCCGAAACTTCTGCGCAAGTGTTATTTCAGCAGTAATACTTAAAAATTAAATTATGTGTATGATAGTGAAGTCACATGAGAGGTCTGATCGGTAATCGCTCCAAATACAATGCTGGTACCTACTCAACTGCATCCGGTTAATAGATTAATAAGAAGAACCGTCCCACATGGCGAAAATTTTGTGAAAGCTGAGAAAGAGACACACATCAAATATCTCGGCTTTGCTACACGAGATTGATCGACATGAGGAATGTGAACTCGGCTGTTATTGTGCCGATAGTAACCGCGAACAGCCTGATGGCTAAAAGCCACGATGACCTCCTGCTAGGCTGTCGTTGCGCGGTTGGAGCAAGGGCCTGGTACAGAAGCAGCACTCCTTGATACGTCTTGCAATGTGAGGAGTTTCCCGTCTTTGGAGCCCTAACAACCGGTAACTTGCACCATGCCCCCGACTCTCGCGGTTTACTATCCTAACTAATATTATAAATGTGAAAGTGTGGTTGTTTGTTACTTAATCACGCAAAAACGGCTAAACGGATTTGCATGAAATTTGGCATGCATATAGCCTTTGACATGGAAAAGAACATAGGCTACATTTTATTCCGATTTCTTAAGTACCTAATGCCACGCGGGCTAAATCGCGGGCAAAAGCTAGTATTTTATATTTTTTAAAGTTTTCTTATGTGCGTATTATTTACAAATGTGTGAAATATGTACAGAAAATAAATAAACGAAATAATAACACTAAGCTGCAAGATCTTAACGCTTTGAAGGTAGCCTGTTTAGGTTGTCAAGAGCTGCTGATGTCACAAAAATGGCTTTTTAATACACTATACGCTGTTTATGCCTACATTTAGGCACAAAGTTTTGCTTAGATGTAACTTGTTTTAGTTGATGATCACTGAGATATCATCATCTTCTGTTCCCACTGCTGGGACTCTGGCCTCTTCTCTAGGGGAGGGCATTCAGATATACCTAGCGCAAATAGGGGGTAAGCTGATGGTGAACCGAGTAAACTGTTGTTGATTACAAGCAATTTGGAAAGAAGAGCTGATAGGTAATATCTGTAGTACAAGTATGTATATGGACAAATAGTAAAGCTTGATAACAGTCAGGAGGTTCAGCATTGGGCACGCCACAATCATGGCGGTAAGTCCCCTCTTTGAGGCGTGGCTGGAAAGACCTCACGGCGTCCTTACCTTCCGCATGACGCAGGTACACAGGCTGCACGAGGGCACGGCGATGCTCCGCCCAAGCAGGGCACACCTCGGCTGTGTGCTCCACCGTGTCCTCCGGGCATTCCGCACAGTGGCGACACCCGGGCGTCACTTCCGCATGAATCCGGTGCAGGAAACTCCCGAACGAACTATGTCCGGTGAGGACCTGCGTCATGCGGAAGGTAAGGACGCCGTGAGGTCTTTCCAGCCACGCCTCAAAGAGGGGACTTACCGGTGCTGCTTAAACCAAATCTTAGTGTTATGTCTGAGAGATAGCGATGAATGTTATTATCTGCACTAGGACATGGTAGTCAACTATAAAATGTATTCGTATAATGTTTTGTTTTATAATTCTGTTTATTTACTGTCTTGTCTGTCTTGAATATAAAGAGTCTAAAAAAATATTTCAACATGTTAATATGTGTTTATACCGCTTTTGGACGGGGCGGGAGGGCGTGTCAGACTTTTAGTGACTAAAACCCACTTTTAAGTTCGTTCTTTGTCTAACGTTCCAGGGCCCCGGGGTACAGTTTCACTATATTTTATTTGTGCATAAAATAAATAAGTATTATCATGTATTTTTTTTTTTGTAAACACAAATGTAAAAGTGATGATCTGCCGGTTTCAGAGACAGGTTCCAAGCTATCGGCGGTCCAGGCTCCAGAGAGAGGTAACCACCTCACTATAAAAGTCGTGTTCAGGAATACCGCTTCTGGAATCATGCCCCCTAACGAGAACCTCTTGAGGTCACGTGGTTTAAATTCGCTGAGTCCACATTCTCCCGAGCCAGGTACTTAATTTGCTTATCTTTTTTGGCTTTCACGAGGTTCTCGACAAGCAGAATATATGTATATTTTATGTCATGAATCATTGCGAGCAGCTTTAGTTCATCATCCATCACTATAATTAATAATCCTGAGAGTGGTCTTAGACCGATCCCGGTACAATGCAAGATTGCTTATCAACAACTGGGTCGGGTACCCGTAGTACGGCACTTTCATTGACATATATGTATGTATATTAATAGCGTACTTCCGATTCTACGACGTATACTCAAGATTGCGAACCAGCGCTGTGGCAACTTTTATACCGAGCGTCCGACCGTTTTGCGCGGATTTGACGCATATTTTATTGGGGCTCCTTTGCCATTCGCCTGTCGTCAACATCGACTATGGTTTAAAAGCTTGTTTCTTCATCTAACGCAATCCAACGCAATATTTGATGAAGAGGCAACGCGAAAAAAGAAAGGTAGCATTCGGCAATTCCGTGATTTACACGAATATTTCATAACTTGTTCCAGGAAAAACGTGTTTTTTTTAAACCCTTAAAAGTTTAAAATAAAAATTGTCATTCAGAATCTTCATTAAATTTGCAAGGCTTCAATTGTTATATTTTTTTGACTTTTTGAATTTTTGAGTACATTATGAAGGATCAAAGTTCATGCAAAACAGCAGATTTTCAGAAGTCTTTACTGGATTAGTCTTACACAATTTTATAAATTGATTTCAATCCTAGAAAATATCCACAAGATATCTATGTTTCCAAAATAACTAATAAAAAACAAGTAATAACGTCATAACCGCATAAGAGCGGTTATCTGAAAAACAGTGAAAATATATTTGTGTCGATTTTTTTTTATTATTGTTGATAGGTACGCGCCTGACCGCTATCTTAACTGGGCCTCAAGTCTGCTATTACAATAGTATCAGAATGGTCTATCATTGATTTCATAATTGTTGATTTTTACAAGTTTTGGTAATCTACTAATAAAATGGCGTCATTATTGACTTTCCGAAGGTCAACCACTGACACTCCATTGAAAGAAATGGCATAGAATGGTAATCTCGTATATAATGACAAATGATTTTCTGACGTATGTGCTTTTAATAAGCTCGATATTGTCATTCTACCACAATTCTATTACTGACCATTGACCGATCAATGATCGATCATTATGAATTAGCAGATTACAAACTTTTAGCAAAATTACAATGGGATCGTGTTGGAATGACGAATTTATAAAAATAGCAGACTTAGGCCCCTGATGGAAAGCGACGATGCGGTCGACAATGGAACGCGCTCACCTAGAAGTAACCTATTTACTCTCGACTTAAAGATTCCCGGGTTGTAGCTATCAGGAAACACAGACTCCAGCAAGGAATTCCACTCCTTAGGGCCTGTGCACACTTGAGACAAGACGTCTTAAACAGAACTGTCCGAGACGTCTCAGACAAGTCTGAGACATTTTAGACAAAACAGTTTTGTCTAAGACGTTTTAGACTGTCTGAGACAAAATAATAATATTAATAATATTTATTCAAAATTCTTTACAGGATAAATTAATACAGTTTTAAATATAAATCTTAATTCTGAGTCTTTCATGCCTGAACTAGGAAGTCCTGTGTTTCAGGCTAAAACTAAAACTATTATAATATTACCAAATCTTAACTTCTAGTTTCTTAAATAACAAGGTACTTAAAGTAGGTCAAAAATTGTATAAAAAATAAAAACAAATAAAACAAAAAATCACTTTAGCACAATCAGTAGGTAAATTCTCTGAATCATCGTAGGACATTTTTTGTAGAGTCTTTTTAAGAATTCTCTTACAGTCAACTTGATTCAAGCTATAAATGTTTGCTTTCGCGTTCAATCTATTGTAGAGGAGAGTACCGAGAAACAGGTAAAATTTTGAAAGAGATCGTTTATGTAAATTAAAAATAGTGTGGGCCCTAAATTACTTCCTTGGGGCATTCCGAAAGTTGTGCATTTTTCATCATCGCTGATAACATTGCCAATCTTTACACATTGCGTGCGTTCTTCTAGATAGCTCTTATATAATTTCAGCTGGGTTTCCCTAATGCCTATGGCTTCAAGCTTGCGGAACAATATGGAAATAGAGACTGTATCAAAGCTTTGGCGAGGTCCAAGAAGATTCCCAGGGTATGGTTACCTTTATCAAGTTCTTGTGCTAGATAATCGGTTAAATGGTGTACAGCATCATCTGTAGACATTTTAGGTCTAAATCCAAACTGCCACTTGGAGAGAATAGATTTATCCTCCAAATATTTATAAAGCCTGTTGTTTATAATCTTTTCTAATATTTTAGACATGGTCACACTTGGTCTTTACTCCCTAATTTGTAAACTGGGACAACAACAGCTTTTTTTAAGCACATGGGGAACACACCTGTAGTTAGACATTTATTAAAAATGTAAGTTAAGAGATCTTTGAACTAAGAGATCTTTGAATTGCTTAATAATTTTATTAGATATGTTGTCCCAGCCAACTGCACAGTCGTCTTTTAAACCCATAATAATCCTTTCTACTTCCGTCTCGTCGGTATCTAGTAACACAAAGGATGATAAGCTAGAGCAAGGTGCAAACAATGAGCTTGTTAGGTACTGTGGTTGGACACTAATTTTTTCAGCCAGACACTTACCCACATTCACAAAGAAATTATTTGCAATGTTCGCAGATGTTAACTGTGATGAATGTGCCTGTAATAAACCTGAAGAAGACTGATTCTGTTTTGAATTATACGTCACGTTTTTAATAATTTTCCAGATTTTTTTGTTATTTGTCCCAGCCTCTTTTATTGCTGTGTTATCGTAATTGCGTTTTACCTTTTTTAGGAGGTCGTTACAAAAGTTACGATATCGCTTATATGACAGCGCAATATTAAATTGTCCGGATTAACTTTAGCTTTCATATGCAGTTTACCAGCCGTGATCTATGACTTTATGTTGCAGTAGGTATTTATTATTTAACCGAGATATGACCGTGTTCTTCTGAATTGCATGCTGCACTTTTTTAATTAGGTACGACATACAAATCTGCAGATCAACGGAATTGTAGACTGGGGCAAAATCAATATTGCATAAGTCTTCTTCAAGTTTATGTAAATTTAATTTATAGACTGTGCGAGAGGTCACCTTAGGCAATTTACAATTAAGAATAAGTAAGGTAGCATTGTGATCGGTTATTGTTGAATTAGTTACAAGGGTAAGTGCAGGGCAATTGGCCTTGAGCATTATATGATCCAAGCAGGAGCCACTTTGATGTGTAGGAAGTGTGTGAGCGGAAAGCAAACCATGGAACGCGCATAGGTTCAGATATTCTTCAGCGGAAGCATCTGCACTTCCCGGAAGAATATTGATATTTATGTCTCCTGTTAAAATTGTATTTTTGAAGGATGATAGGTTCTACAAGGTTTACTAGATAATGATTGTAAGCTCATTTTAAGACTGCGTCACTTCGCACAAATCAATTGTTTTTCTTTCTTTCTTTCAGAATAAATCACTAACAGACATTCTTGGCCACAAAGTTATAACTAACTAGCTTTTGCCCGCAACTTCGTCCGCATAGATAAAATATCTCTCTAACTCAGGAGTAAAGCAGCTTTCTTTCTATCGGTGAAAAATTTTTAGCAATCGGACCAGTACTTCCAGAGATTAGAAACAAAAAAAAAAAAAAAACTTTACCTCTTTATTATATACTAGCTGTGCCCGCGACTTCGTTCGCGTGGATGTCGGAATTTAACAATGTATTTTTTAGTGCGAAGCGCCGTTGGGGGATACTTACCGATACAAATTCGTTCGCAAAAGCGCAAGTTCGTTCGTGTATGGAGTACTGCTTTCATCTTTGGGATGGGTCTGCCAAGTATCAGCTTGATGCTCTGGAGTCGATTGAGAGGCGAGCCAAGAGGATGATCGGTGATGATGCGCTTGTTGAGTCAAAGCTCCAAAGCCTTGAGCATCGACGCCGAGTTGCTGGCCTGGCGGTTTTCTATCGATTACACTTCGGTGAGTGTGCGTTGGAATTGCACAATTTAATTCCGCCAAGTCCGTTCCATCATCGGACCACTAGACGTACGGCGTTGCGCCATCGGTACATGGTGGATATCCCACCCATTCGTACAAAGCGTTTTGGAAACACATTCATAATGCGTACAGCTAAAGAGTGGAATTCCCTGCCGGAGTCTGTGTTTCCTGATAGCTACAACCTAGGGGTCTTTAAGTCGAGAGTGAATAGGTTACTTCTAGGCAAGCGTGCTCCATCGTCGGCCACATCATCACTTACCATCAGGTGAGATAGTGGTCAAACGCGAGCCTATCAATAATAAAAAAAAAAAAAAAAAAAATATAATTTATTTAATCTAGTGTTTCTTTATAACAACATTAGCTGTGGAACCATCTGGAGCGTACACAAAAAGATTATTGGGGTTGTTTACGCGCGAAAGAGCTACGTATTTTTAGTTGACCATGGGAAAAGCATCTAATACTTAGGTCCACCCCCGCAACGGATAATGTCTGGCCCTACAATATTAATCGTCATGGTATAACAAAGACCGGTTGGGAATTACACTCGTTTGAAAGAGAAAGGAAAGTTGTTAGGAATTATAGGTATTCTTGGAATAAAAATAAGGGTAGTATTTAAACGAGTGACTGTAAATTAAAATTTTAAGTGACAAAAATAATTATTTTGGGTTATAGAAATAATAAGTGAGCGACTGACTGCGAGTGACGAGAAATCAATAGAACAGTGACTTAGAAACTTTAATTTGAGTTACTTAAAATACAAAATGAGAAGCTTCATAATATTTGAGCGACCTAATATTTGTTTGTGTGTAAATAAAACCCGAATAATTAAAAAATGGTGAAATAAAATCTGCGAGCAACTTGGTCGTAGCGTTCGCCGGCCGCTGCCGCGGCACTGCTCGCTTCGCTCACTCGGCTCACGCGCGGTACGTCACAGTTCTAACCTAACCTAACCTATTTCACCCAGTTCAAATGATGAATCTACCTGCGACTAGATAATTAGACAATGATGAAAACATTTGCTAGCGTAAATTCCTTATTTAAAACCTCATTTTTATTTCTAGTCGCTCACTTATTATTTTAGTCGCTCACATACTAATTTGACCGCTCAAGTTATTAAAACAGTATCTCATCATCAGTCGCTAAGTTTTTTTTTTAGTCGCTCGTTTTATAATTCCCCTAAAAATAATATCATCGGCGCCGCAACCAGTTAATATTTCAGCTTCGATTATGTTTTGCTGCAGATTCATGATTTTGAGCCGAATGCAGTTACAAAGTTTGGGAGGACATAAATTTCTGAGGAGAATTATTGGTACACCGATTTTTAAAACTATTTAGTGAGCTGGAAGTCCAGGTGTGTTGAGAGAATCCAAAAATTCTACCGGGTTGTGCGTGGCGTCATATTCTTCCATAACTGTATTTATAGAGGTGTTTTCTCTACTATTCCCAGACACATAAGTCAATATTTTTAAATTAATTGCCGCAGCTTGGTCATTGAGGGGAGTCAAAATAGCTCGCTGACATAGCCAAGAACCGGCTTCATTTCCTATGTTTGTGCAATCTCCGTACACAGAAGAAATTAGCTCCTGTTGTGATGTAACGCAAGAACAGAGATTATCAACCAAAATAATTTTTCCATCTTCTTGTACGGGGTATGTCTCTGAGAGAGACTCGCACTCGCGTGAGAGAGTGTGGCGCTCTCGGTCAGCCGATAAACGCATTTAGTGGTCCTCTCTGCTTTCTTGGAAGCGCAAAGTCGCGGTCAGAATTCTTTGCGAACTTAAGCACGACTCCCTTTCGGTGAAAGTCTCAGACTCACGTGAGAGGGCGTGGCGCTCTCGGTCAGTCGATATACGCGCTTCGCAATCCTCCAACTCTCCTGTGATCGAGAAACTGCCGTAAGAGAACGCTCTAAGTTGAGACTCACGTTGGGTAGGCGTTTCTGACGCAAGAGTTCTGACTTGCTTTGCTCGAATTGCTGTTAGCCTCACTTCACGATCTTCTTCTGATTCTTGGGACCTTTTCGCATCTCGGCTACGCTGCGAAAGGTTTGTTTTTTTTTTCTAAAAGGCATTTAAAAAAAACTCAACCAAATAATTCAACAATTCACAACAACACAAACTTTCAAAATGAGGATGAAGTTGAAGACATGTTGAAGACCAACAAAATATCAAACTAAGAAAATAAATCTACTTGACTCAAATTGCAAGATACAATTTACTTCGCACTTCAATAATTAGACCGAATCCAACCAAAAAAAAAACCTTTTTATCTAGTAATCTAGTAAAACGAATAAACGAACGATTTACGATGTTATGTTATCAAGTCAAGACCTTTTAAAAGGCAAACCTTTTCAAAGACAGAACTGCAAAACACCCACAAATCTCAAAGATACAGGCCAGTTTTTATGTGGGCGAGATGTCCCATAACCCTTTTTAAAATGTGCATGGGTAGATTCGCCCGAACCAGTTTAGTAAAACGGGCCAGATGTCCACTGTTAAAAATTGAAGGGATATTTCGTCCTAATTGGTTATTTATTAATTAAATAGCTGATAAATCTGCAAATCATAGCATCAAATGATAATTTAATTGTTTTTACAAAAAAAAGAGTAGAGTACCTAATCATCATATATTAAACTTTTAAAACTATTATATATTAAACTAGTCTAAAAGAATTAGTGGATCAAGAGATAAGCGTAGGACACTGCATTGAAAAATTATGTAATTTGTAAAATTATGTATTATACGTAATTAGGGTATTTGTAAAACACTAACAACCCTGTAGGACTGTATAACATACATCATAAACAACAACTTTTGTTCTATGACTTTTTACAAAACAGAACACATTTACCAAAAACAAACCTTCAAGATTTCGTTGTACTATCTAACACATTTCAACTCTGTATTTTGCCGTAAGTACCCTCCTACGCCTCCCACGCACGATCTCCGCTCCCCTCCGTTATTGTACTATCGCTTGCTTCCCGTAGACTTTGTAACATTTAGAACGCTCAATTTAAATATTTTTATTTTTGTATGAAAATCTTATGAACTAAAATATGATAATTTTTTTAAAGTCATTAAAAAAAAATGTTGTTTATGATGTTCTTAACAGTCCTGAAAGGTTGCCAGTGTTGTACAAATAACCCTGTATAATATATTCTTTAAGTGGTTCATTGAGTCCAATGCCAAAGTAGCTGCTAGAAAACTCGGCATTCTTGCAAAGGTACGGCGATACTTCACACCGGTATAGCTTCTAATGTTATACAAATCACGATCTGGACTAATCGTTTTGCCTTATCATATAAACCGCGTACATTTGGAACAATTAGCCTTCTACAGTCTTCTCGTCCGATTATAATTTAGGTGTCTTCAAGGCTAGAGTGAACAGGCTAGGCTCTTAATAAATTAGTGCGATTCGAAAAAAACTATGTTATTTAAGTTTCAAGTTATATTAATTATGTACTTAAAAGTTTAATATATGATGATTAGGTACTTTACTGTTTTTTTTTGTAAAAACAATTAAATTATCATTTGATGCTATGATTTGCAGATTTATCAGCTATTTAAATAATAAATAACCAATTAGGACGAAATATCCCTTCAATTTTTAACAGTGGACATCTGGCCCGTTTTACTAAACTGGTTCGGGCGAATCTACCCATGCACATTTTAAAAAGTGGACATCTGGCCCACAGGCCAGTTTTTATGTGGGCGAGATGTCCCATAACCCATGCTAGCAGACATGGGCGAAGGTCATTCTTTCAAGGAAAATCTTAAAACCGCGATTCAGAAAATGAAGTCACACGCCAACGCCATCTATCGAAATCTATAATCTTTGACTTTGACTTTGAATATTTTACTTCGGAAAGACTATTATAATTTTATTAATAATTAAATTTTTTATTATAAGGTATGAACTGATTACGATGAAACAAAAAACTTAATATTACTACAATTTCCGTACAATTTATTGTTATTATAAAAGTTACGTGAAGTAATGAGACCAAGTGCAAATAACCCTAATTTTACTTCTGGAAAACTCGATTGCAATGAAAAAAAAAGTAAATGTTACTTCAAGTTACTCTCAATCCTTGTGTATAAAAGTTATGATCTACATTGCTTTCGTACATTTTACGTGATGCCCGGACCAATAAACAGACAAACAGACAAACAGACAAAAATTCTAAAAATGCTGAAAATGGGCTCTATTGTTTGTTCTTTAACACCCTAGCTATTTTTTTTTTTTCATTTTCAAAAACCACTTTTCTACAGTTTTATTATATGTAAAGAAGGTAGATTCAAAAAGACGCTAATCGAATAACCCAATCTTAACTATGGAATAAAAAGAACCTAATAAGATAAATACACAAAAAGAAAAAATATAATATAATATAATATTCCACAACTATCACACAACGCTGTTGTGGTGTACCTATAAGGCACGTTCAAATGTGAAAACACGTAAGTACTAGTAACAGCCAACCATCACGTTAGATATAATAGATAAGTTAAGATAGATAAGATATGTTATAGTTCATAAGTAGCACGTAAACTAGGTATATAAATATACTATTGTTACTATTGTTGGCCTGTTGGTCTAGTGGTTAGTGACCCTGACTGCTATGCCGGAGGTCGTGGGTTCGATTCCCACCCAGGACAAATGTTTGTGTGATGAGCATGATCATTTGTTCTGTGTCTGGGTGTAATTTATCTATAATATGTATGTATTTAGAAATATATAAGTATGTTTATCAGTTGTCTAGTACCCATAACACAAAATATACACTAAATCTTTAGATTTTCCAGTAAAATCTAAGATCTTCTTTAGAATAAATCCCCTGTAGGTATTCGTTATGACGATTTCGTTCATAATTGCTTTTAGAAAACCTTCGGTTTCTCCCGAAGAGGTTACCGGCATGCAGCTAGGCTAATTGATTTACACCAGGCCCATTTATTTATTTATTTAACACTTTATGCACATGGGTACAGAGGCGGACTTAATGCCTTAGGCATTCTCTTCCAGTCAACCTTTTTTTTTTTTTATAATGGATAGTCTCGCGTTTGACCACAATCTCACCTGATGGTAAGCGATGATGTGGCCGACGATAGAGCACGCTTGCCTAGAAGCAATCTATTCACTCTTGACTTAAAGACCCCTAGGTTAACCTATGGGTGATGTGGAGAAAAAGTAGTGGTAGGTGTAATAAAAGAGTGAGAAAAAGGCAAATACAAGAACTGACATACTAATAAACCATAGAATAAATATGTACAACTATACAATACTCAAATTAATACACTACATACATGCACTAAAATAGTCAAATAATTGGTCCGAATCGACAATAGTAAAACATTAACGCTGTGATGAAACTACTGCCAACTTTTTACGAATCAACTCGCGAACTTTGATTTTGAATGTAAATCTGCTTTTGCCCATGTAACGCAACGGAAAAAATATCTGTGAGGTTCCTTATTCTTCTCACTGCGATTGTAAGTGTCAAACACTACACTAACTAAGGAGAGCTGAGCAAGTCCCTTGCCACCTTTTTTTATTATTTGATTAAAGGGCTTTGTCGCTTAGCGACCACATCGCCCAGTACAGAAAACAAAAACTTACAAACTACCTTAAGGCTAATTCAAACAATTGTTTGGCTTTATCGGACATTGGAGAAGAGAGGATTGCATTACAAATGCCAATATCATAAGTTTTACTGAGTCCAGAAACATTCATTCTTGTATTTTCGTTCCGGACACACTCCATGAAGATGTGGAAAACATCATCAACCACACCACAGTCATCACAATTTGGAGACAAAACTTTCTTCATTCAATAATTAAAGAAGAATGACCAATTTTCACCTGGCTTTGTATAGTAATGAAAAAAATGTTAAAATTTAGCCAATTATATTATGTGTCTAATACGCTAAAAACAATTTTAAAAGAAACGCAGGAAAAAAAGATTTTTAAGTTTTTCTATAAACTTATTTTACGTTTAGCGTTACATATTACCATGTTTTGAACGCATCTCTATTACCTTTTGCCATAGATTATATATTAATACCGAGACCTTTTGCTACAACGTTCCATTTTACGCACTACTACTTGAATTTATTAATCTCTGTTTCTGGGTTTTATACATTATTTTACATTTTATTCAATCGATATAATATTCTTTATTAGTCTTTGTATAATATAGATTAATTGAAAATAATATTGATTAAATAAATTAATCATTCAGTGTGTAATTGAGTTCGGATGACTGAAACGGACTTTTTTTACATTTGACAGTTCTACGATTGAAAGCCCTTCGTTGGTGCGTGTGCGTCTCGTTATGTACCTACTGTGCTATTTTGTATGTAAACTGATACCTCTATTTACGACCTTTTTGCTGCCCCCTGGACCTCGATATCTTTCTCATCTGACGACCTTTGCTTTCCATATTGTTGTAAATCCGCCCTCTTGATAATGCCATCGTCAACAAAAAGCCGACGTATACTTTGCATAAACTGCAATACGTTTCGACGTTATCTTGTTTAAGAGCTAAACACAAGAGTTATTTCGCTTCTTAGTGAGTGGATATCACCAGTAATCGTAAGTATTTATTTTTATAATGTTTAACTTAAAACTATATTATGATGTCCATATGTATGACATACACACAAATGGCCGAAAGATGAATTAAAACTAATAGTTTTGTCTTGTTATTTCGTGTTTCGTTTTGAACTGTTAATCTTGGCATTAAACTATAACCTATATCAATTGTAAATAAAAGAAGTTTTATTGTCTTTCCTATTTCAGATTACTTACAGAGGAAGATTACGTTTGTGAACCTTGTAATGAACTCCTCACGACAAGCAGTGATGGTGCTCAAGCTTCAGGGTTATCTCGACCAGGTCAAAGACAAGTGTGCAGTCTCTGTGGACGGTCAACACTTAATCGTCAGAGCCATTCTATTGTTTTTGATAATCCTTCAAGATCCTTCAAGAACTAAGATAAATTCCAAACAGATAAACAAACAAGGATTGCACCATGTCAGGTATTTATGTTTCTTTAATGTTAATTATTTGCCAGTATATTACTTCATACCGTTACGGTCTTGGTGATTTCTCTTTTTGACCTCGATACTGTCTTTTATTAATACATTTACAATACCTGATATTAACTCAATATTTTCTTCCATAGATGTTATCATCTGATAGAATATGCCATTCATGCTAGATGAGTTGTAAGCGTGCTGCCATACGTACTGGGCAAGCTGATGGAGCTTGTGGTGCATCTACTACTGAAAAAGTTAAAACAGGTGACTCTGGGCCAATCACTGCTGAACCAGATGACTCTAGGTCAATCACTGCTGAAACAGGTGGCTCTGGGTCAATCACTGTTGAAATAGGTGACTCTGAGAGAATTACTGCTAAACCAGTTAATGAAAGTCTAGAAGTACATTTTGAAGTTGTATCTAGCAACATAACATTAGTAAATTATAGGCGAGCAGCAAATACTGCTTCACACTGCCTTTTTCCTCAATATACCAATATGAATCTGCACAATGTGGCAGATTCATTTAGAGCCACAATACTCAGTACATATAAATATTATATCCCTGTACATAGCCGTGTCTGCACAGAACATAGACTGAGTAATGAGTGGGGTAATCTGTATGATTCTAGTAATAGTAAGAGTTCATTTACTTCACAACATGTAGAACACATTTTTTCATTTGTTAACAATTATGACATTAGTGTGGTATCTTGGGTGGGCTAGGTATCAAGAAAATATCTCTGCTCCAGCAGAATTTCTGGAAAAGAGAATTAGATGATAATAATGATAATTAATAAACCATTTCACTAAAACATATTGTATAATTTTGGTTTTCCCTTTTTGTTTATTATATGCACTGTATACATACCGTAAGCCAATAAAATGTGTCGGGTAGATAAGTGATCAAGCGATGAACAGGTAAGAAATACTTTTTAGAGGTAGATACCTATACAAACTAGCATTTTTCTTTACTAAAAATGTATTTACTAGATAGTAAGTACAAGTTATTTGTGCTGTAAAAACAGAAAATATTATGCTCGACACTCGATTTTTTCTAATCATCGAGAGTCTAAGCAGCTACGTAAGTTAAGGAATACATAAAATAAAAAAGTCTTTACGACCACGGCTAAGTATTCCTATTTTAGATTACAATTCGAGAGTTAATAATTATTTTTCTAACATCTTACGGCAAATTCTAACCTAAAAAGAAACATGAATATTTTTGGACTTTGTGGCGTTTAAATCGTAAAAATGACTATGACACATTATTTTCTAGACTTACAGGTAGTCTATCTACTATACATTATAACTATACATTAACTTTTACTATCAGGTTTTGAAATGTATGGAAAGTGGTCATTGTTCTTTATTTGATTATAGTTTGAGCTATAGTTATTAAATTTCTGTTGAGATTACAGTCAATCCATGGAACCCGAGAAATCTCTCGCTGTATAGTTCGGTACCATATCCCTTTTTATTTTGATCTTTTGTCAAAATATTCCTGACAAAGTTCTAAACAATTTTTTTTTTGCTTTCCCAAATTAATCTGAATATAGTGGGGTAATATTCATAGGAACTCCCCGCTTGTTTGGCGAGTAAGTCAACAATATCATTTTCTTCTAACTGCTCATGGGATGGAATCCGTTGAAGATATACTGTTTTGGAGCTGGACTGCAGTTTTAAGAGCACCTCGGGTTACCTCGCATGTGAGTATGCCGAGCCAAATGTTGTAGCGAACTTTTGGAGTCCGTCAGGATCACAAATTTATCGCCATTAATTGATAGAATATAGGATAAAGCTTCTAATATTGCTATCAATTCAATGTGCATTGTTGATTCAGCAGTATGGGGTACAAAAAAGCAGCGCCTCCAATTTGTTTGTCTTTGGAGCCATCGGTAAAAATTGTATGAAAATTCGAATATTGTTCTCGGATATATTTTATGCAAAGGTGTTTTAATTGTGCAGTACTGTATCGGCGTTTAGCTTGGCAAATGCTATAAATTTTATCAAATATTATAGTAGACATATCAATATTACTAATCCACACAAAATATTTCTATTTGAACGCTTGAGTGTATTGGGACCGAAGGATACTGCGCAAGGATGTCAATCAGTAATGGCAGTTTCTTGTTCAGCCAATAGTTAGAACCGGTCACAAGTGAGAGATTTTCTAGTGATTTAATAGTTTTATTATTATAAATAGACTTTGATTTTAACAAAAACTTAGTAGCTAAATATCTCCTACGGATATGAAGTGAAGGAAGGCATAGCTCGCTTTCCATGACGTGTATCGGAGTACTTCTTATAAATCCACCTACGACACGCAGTGCTTGATTTTGAGCCCTATCTAGTTTTATTAGTTTAGAATTACAACTATTGTCAAATAGGAAACTGGCGTAATCAATTCTGCTTCGGATTAAAGAAATATATATATAACGTCTAAGGTGTTTTTGATGAAGTCCCCATCCTGCACCAGATAGAACTTTAAGTAAATTAATGAATTTCATTACTTTTTGTGAAACTTCATTGATATGTTTACCCCATCTTAATGAACTATCCAGCTACAGACCCAAATATTTTACACAATTAACGACTTCAACTGAAACATCGTCAAAATTAAAGTCAATAGACCTCCTAAAACAGCTCTTTTTAAAAACACAGATCTTAGTCTTATTAGTAGACATAGTTAAACCTATTTTATCTACTAAAACTTTGATATATCGTAAAGCAGACCGAAGGTCTTCAAACGCTAAATCTAAATTACTGCTTGTGGAAAACTGTTGAAAAGATTTACATTTAGCCCTACGAATAAGTCTTTGAGCGGTGCTAATTTTTTCTTTAAGGACGTCTAAATTTCTAGGAGAGGGGCAAGATCTCAGATTTTCCCTTGCAAATCTTGGCCCTTGCCAAACGCCGCTCCGCAACAGCCCTCGACAACTCTGGAGACCAGTATGGTTTTTGTTTAAATGTACTGCAAATATTTTGAGGGATTTTAATGTAGGGAATATATTTCTCTGCAGCTTTTTGCATAATATTATATAGAAGGTCAAATAAATTCTGAAGATCTTGAGGAATCACGCAATTTTGTAGATATTTGTCTATATATTTAGCGTATAACACCCAGTCAGACTTTTTTAAAGTTCTTTTGCGTTGATATTCACGGTTAAAAGTAAGTACGTACTAAGTTTAATTTAATAATTAAATGATCGCTACCCAGTGTTTCATTAGTAGGCTTTCAATTGAATAACAAAGATAAATCAGAAGATAGAAAATGAAATATCAGGACTAGATTGTTGAAGTACTCCGTCAACCATCCTGATTCTAGTAAAACTATCATCAATCAAATGAATAAAATCTAACATGGAGTCAAATATTTCAGAGCCACGTCGATCAGTTCTTAGAGACCAATTAGTGTGATGCGCGTTAAAATCTCCCAAGATAAGTGTCTTACTGTTTCCTATAGAAAAGATTGCATCCTGAACAATTCACACATGTAAATGCTGTGATTGTGCAATTTTCGTGGTGTTGTGTGCATTTGGGACAAACAGGTTACCTCAATGGACATCGTATCTTCAAATGACCGAATTTCCAGCAGTTAGCACACTGAGTAACTGGAAATACAAATCGTTCGACTGGTATTCTCAAATTGTTGATGTAGACATATGCTGGAAGAGAAGATCCTTTAAACCCCAAGTGTATCGTTTCACTCGGAGTCAAACCGTTGCCATCAGGGTTATTCGAACACCGTTTATTTAACCGCTTGAATGACGTTATTTCAGCGCTACTTTTAAGATTATTTCGGAGATCCTCATCAGATATGTCTAGTTCCATAGCTATAATAAGGCGGTACGATACACCTACTTCGGAAGTTTTCTGGCAATACCAACCCATGTCAGTAAAATCCGAGCATCTTAAAAATTCATCTGCGCCGGTGTCGTTATCGAATGTAATTAACATTTTATTTTGATGTACGTATTTAATTTTACTAATGTTGCTGCTGGTAATGTTGGACGTCTTAAGTAATCGTGCCAACGCAAACTGTTTAGGCAAAGGATTTTTGCATGTCACGCATACCTGTATTTTCTCTTCTTTCTCCCTCTCACCTGAATCTCCTCTACAGCATACTAATTTATTTCGTCCTCTATTCACTTCAGTCCATCCTTCTTTAGAAGAATTTTCTTCCAGTCGCCTTTTCACTCACGTGTCAGTGTCAGCACGGCCACGTATTATAATAGCCTCTACTTCCATATTTGTACTATCCTCTAACACATCAGTGCTCGAAAGTGGATTAATGTTCTCATAACTTAGATTTGATTCACACATGTGAATAAAATAATAGCTGTGCAGGGACCGACCGGTGTGCCGGTTTGTTATGCGCGCAATGCCCTTGCCACCTTGATACAGCTATTAAATATTCCCTGAGACTATTTATTTTACAATTTATAGAGGTTCTCTATATAAAAAGACTGTGCCTCCACACATAAATAAAAAATACATAAAAGTAACACCAACATGACCCAACTGTTGAAAGCGTGCAGCTTGTTTCCGACCGATAGAGGGCTATTGAATACTAATATTTTAATCAGACGGCAAAAAAACGCTCCCTCAACGACTGCTTTATGTCAGTAACACTGATACCTAACGCTCCCGCCATGCCCAAATATAATACTTATAGGTTCCAGCTGGAGAGAGGTATCTTTCGATTGGTTTACTTATTCTGAGGTGTATGTTTGCATGGTACAAATGTGTGAATTTTTCAGTTACATACAGTAGTTCCATCAGTGCAGATTGGGTAAAGAGTTTCAACTCATCCGTATAAATTGAGTTACGAGACTCGACCTTCCACTGCCAAGCCGGCACAACAAATTCCAGTCGCGTAGCTCCACTATTAGAAAATTTAACATAGGCTAAATGGCATGACGCTAGAGCCGCTCATGATCGAGTGTATATCGGAGAAGTTTTCGCAGTCATCGAAATATTGCGATCCAGAACAGCTGAACAGCCGGGGCTTTGTTCTTGTTATGCATGGGCAAACGAGTTAAGCATGATCGATGTGACGAGGTAATAAACGCTATGACTGTTCCGTCATTGTATTAATTTACTTGTACGTATGTACATGACACGTTTTTTCTTTTTGAAATTGTTTTTGCAGTATTTTTTTATATAATTTAAACCGCAGCAAACCCTAACTTTATTTTAATTATGTACCTACGAGTATTATATTATTGTAAACATCTCATATATTGATGTTTTTTTTTTACCTCTTTGTGAATACAGTGGAGCCTACAGTGCTCCCAGCACTGTAGGCTCCACACATTTATAGATACTATTTTTTGTGCTTCAAGGTACAATGTTGACCTGTCTACACTATTCTCAACCTATTAAAATTGCAATATGCAAAATATTGTAAAATCAATTTCGTTTTTTAAAGAGTAGCTATGAACTTATGGAGTTTATTGCCGGTCCTTCTGAATAGAAAACGACAAATTGGAACCGTGCGCCAGCTTCAGCTGACGTTTTTAAAAGAGTCCATTTAGACCTGTGTGAAATAAAATGATTTTGAGTTTGTGTTTGACCCATTTCCGTTAGACCCTGTATAGAATAGAATAGAATAGAATAGAATAGAATAGACTTTATTGTACACCAAAAAGTAATACAGCTTATATGACCCTGTATGAGCCTGTATGTTATTATTTGTGTTGTATTATTATGTATACATTATTTTATAATTTTCTAGATTTTGCCCCGGTTTCACCCGCGTACCTACATACTCATATAGCCTATGACCCTCAGGAATAAAGCGGCTTTCTATTGGTGAAAAATTTTTAGCAATCGGACTATTACTTACAGAATTTACCAAGAAAAAAAAAACGAAAAAACAAACTTTACCTCATTATAATACTTACTAGCTTTTGCCAGCGACTTCGCCCGCATACATCAATATAGCCTACTTTACTCAGGAATAAAGGCTTTCAATCGGTGGAAAAAATTAGCAATACGACCAGTATTGTCAGAATTTACCTCCTACAAAAAAAAAGAAAATCTTTAACTCTTTATTATATTAGTGTAGAAGTGTAGATTACATAAGTATAAATGTAGTTATATCACAATCCACTTGCGTATTTTTTCTCGTTCTCTGTCAAATCTATTGAAAGACCATCCCTTGTTACACTCTTCGAAATTTTTTTTTATGGTGTACAACTTAAGTAGATATTCTCATGTCTTGGCCTCAAGGGTATGTTATGATATTTGGCATTCGATTTAGGTACCTATTGCAATAACAGCTTTCTTATTATTTTGGTTCCGCAGGTCACGGGGACTTAGGAAAAATAGTAGGAGTAGGTATTGTCTTTTGCAGGTGTTTGGACTACAAAAGAGCTATGAGAAATACATAAATAGAAATGAGTCTGTAAGATTTTTAATAGAATTTTGTGGAAATTGATTGCCACAGTATAGACATCACGTTTTATTACCTAATGTAATACTTAATACTTAAGGTGATACTTAAGTAGAGATAATGCAACAAGGGTTTCTCTACCAGATTCAATCTTTGGGCTAAAACGACTACACTGTACCTACTAGGTCAGTGGTGGTGGACACACATGTATCCACCATCGCTTGACCTACCTAGGTACCTACAACAACAACAAATTATAGGTACTAAATACTATCATTAAGATTAGTTATATTTATCTAACACATACACATAAGTAGGTTGAGCATGTTTATGCTGAACCAGTAAAAATAGTGATGAATTTCAACGGTAAATAGGTACTCAAAATATTAGATTATGATGAAGACCTTCGCACTTACGTTACAGGCAGGATGTTTTTAAATATGCGTAGCTATGTGAAATAGTAACACTAATATGGACGACATTTCGTAGAATTAGGTGAGAGCCGTCGTGAGAGGTCAAGTGGCAGCGCGCCGGCAGCCAGCCGGCAGTCGCGAGCCGGCAGCGGCGGCGAGTGCCGGCGCCGCCGGGGAGACACATCAACCGAATGTTTCGCAGTCTTTCTTCCGCTAGCCACTACTATACATTGATCTCGCAACTTTAGCTGTACACTGTGTTTTTGTATATGCTGACCTTGAATTGAACATTATTAAAAAAGTTTATTTTACAAATTAGATAATACTTTTCTGTTGAATGGATTTTGGAACGGGGTGATTTCGATCGTACAGTATTGTGGGTTATGAGATAGGTTAAAGATCGTCAGTATTATTTTTAAATCTGTTATTTAGTGGCTAGGAAATATGAAGGGTGTATCTTTAGCTCTAACATCAAAACATCATAACATGTCACACTATATCTAGGGGGCAAATATGCGGCACGATTACTTCAACTGTCTATATTTGTGACGATTTTGAGCACAAGTGTGGCAAGAGTAGATAACTTTAGTTTATAGTAGTTCTGTATATTTTAGCGATATCATTTTAGTTACTCAGACAGGACAAAAGCATTAACTCAGTCGGCGAGGGATAGCAACACGTTCACAGTTCAAGGCCAGTATGTTTTACTGAACTGAACTCCTAACAGCAGGTCTGTACTATTAGTATGGAGCACGAAGGAAGCTGGCGAATTAGTTCGCGAGCCCGGCGCAAGATGGCGGGCGCGTGTTGTTTTGTGGATAAAGTAACTGTTATTGAGACCGTTTTTGCAGAAATTTAGGTAATTAAGTATAAAATGTAATATTAGCTTCAAGTTTGATAACTATCAGTACTAAATCATTTACTTTATAAATGCATGTGTCATTCAATTCGAGAAACAGCACATAAAATATTATCGTAACGACTGCTACAAGTCCAGAAACATTTTAGTGGTCTTTTGTCCAGTGTAAGCTGAACTGTAACTTGTAGTAATCTAGGTACTTGGTTTCATTACGTAATAACGTTGCTTTTTTAAACAGCCTGATCCAAACAAAAAAAAAAAATTTTTAACACTGATAAGCAAGTCCTTTATTCAGTCTATGGAGAATGTGAATTCAGAATCCTCAACTCAGTATTTAAACTAAGTAGGTAGGTACCTATATGGCGAGCGAGTATTATTATTTATTATACCTACATGCTTATTCTTACTGTGAAATCAAGATTCAAGATGGAATGTTACTAACATTCCTCGGTAGGTAGCTGTAAACGGTTTGAGCAACGTTTTTGGAAAGCACTTTCGATTGCGTTAGGGATTTGACGATAATTACGTAAAAACAAGAACAATAAGAAAGCACACTTTACTATCGCGATGGGGTATGTACATAAGTGCATCAGATTAATAATAAGTAATAATATTTGACATAATGGCGGTAATTAGTCATAAATTGTGTGAAAACAACACACAGGCATCTTTACACTGCTTCAGATTAGTATGAAGTTGGTAAGGACCAACTTCATATTAGTCAACATTCAAGAGTTCAGTTACATTAAATTAATAATTGCTTAGGTTTGTATTCTGGTGGTGTATCACGCACCTATATTCATGTAAATCAATCATTATTAGACATTCATGATGATAATCCACGTAGTCAAGCAGCGAGTTTTCAAATTTCAAAGTCATTTTTGTTTTTGTCATAGGCACCTACATACACACACACTACATAGGTATAATAGACTATAGTCTATAGGTACACTAGATTTTAAAAAACATACAGGTCAGATTTTTATTGATATACCTACGTAATTAAAATATTGTTACTTAATATTAGGCTTTTCCGTATTGTCCACCGTGCACAGTCTGCACAAGTTAATGAGAACGAGTACCTATAACACAAATATTTGCGCAGTTTATTCTCAATTACTTGCCGGACTCAATGAAATAATAAACATTGTGGAGCTTGCGAGCAGCTGCGGACACTCTGTCGTGGAACTAGCTCACTCGCTAGCACTACCACGCCGACACTTTCGTGCTCAACAAGACTTTTTGTTCCGACAATTGTGTAATATTATAGTAAAACATTTACAGCATACATTCATCACAGCTGTATGTTTAGTGTCAGTTACAACTCGCACATTATCTGACACTGTGTGACTAATCTGAGTCACATAAATCATGTCGGGAATAATATCAATTGTCTGAGAGAAACAGCATATTGAATGTGCTTTTAAAAAGTAGGTAAGGTTTTATTTGTAATAATTATAACTACAAAATTAACTATGGAGATCGCAATTAACGAGGCCAGAAGTAGGTATCAGATACACGTTCAGGCAGAGGAGTACCTACAAGAACTCGGTCCGGAAACTGTTTAACTGAATAAAAATACCTAGTGGTTAAGATGATTTTTTAGTAGAAAACTTTATTTTAGTAGTTATTAGCAAAAGCATGAAAATGATGCAGAAGCAGTAGGTACAATTTTGTGAAGTTCGAATACCGGAAATCTAACTGAAGAAATCAGATGAACAGAAGTTGAAGATATCAAGTGCAGCAATCATTTAGGGTAAATATATTATTGAATGGTAATACGTATGATTATTCCGCCAGAACGATGCTGTGTGTCAAGACTTCTAAAAAATAATAAATTGTTAAAAACCTCGCACTTCTCAAGATTTCACTAAAAGGTTTAGAATATATAAAATATATTTTATGAATAATTTTTTGAGCCCCACCTGTTTCTTTGTTTAGGGATTCTGAATAAATAATTACACTAGTTTTCAATGGCACCTTGGTTGTGTTCATAGCTTCTCCACTTCGATAAAATTGCTTGCTTTGAAGTGGTAATTTTTATCATAATCGCATTGTCGGCAAAAAAAAATTCAAAATTTATTGACAATTTGTAGTTACGGTCGTTTTTAAGTCATTCCTAAGTTGAGTTATTCCTGATCCGATCTGCTGCACATCTTAATTCCAACTAGGGGATTTGATTTTGCGGATCAAAATAAATGAATATTGAACCATCATCATTGTAACAACATAGCCTAGTATTTTGTGTTCCCTATGTGTTGACGTCCTCATAGCCCGAGCTGCCTGAAGGTCGGGAGCGAGGCGCCAGGCAGCGCAGTGTTCCTGTGACGTGTTGTTTAGGGGCCACTTGTAGTTGAACCTGGACTTCTGTGCCCACTTGACATTGTGTAGTGTTCAACTATCTTCAGACTGAGATTATTTCAATCGGGTCGGTTCTATTGGGTTTGTCTGGCTTAAATAAAAAACTTTCCGCTGCTAGAGTCAAGTCTTTAGAAGTTGAGGTGATAGTGGTGACGTCAAGTTTGCGATTGTGATCGGGGTCCCTACAGCAGCGCTGGCCATAGTGATTGCTGTGCTCTCTACCATGTAGAGTAAGATCGTGAGGATCCCAGTTATGAAATCCTGCTCGCTACACGTGACGTTAGGTTACATCTGCTAGAACTGTTCTATCGTTACCTTGATTTGATTATTTTGGATTCTTTAGGACATTTTCATGTTTAGGTATGTCGTGGCCAGATTTTAAAATTGATTACTACATGATATGGCCAACTCCAATTGGCCAGATCATTTAAACGTTAACATTTGATGTATATCCTCGTTTAGCTATTTTATTGATGTAGGATTTCTACTCGTATGATAATAGAAGGTCTAAAGAAAGTAGGCCAACCGATGATTGAAATATCATCAAACTTTAATTTTTAAAACGATCTGGCCTATTTTACTTGGCCATATCAGGAAGTGATCAGTTTCTAAGATCTGGTCACGACACCACACGATGTTATTATAGATACCATTTAAAACCAAAAATATGTGTACTTTACTCTGGAACTAATGTTAGTTCCAGAGTAAAGTACGCATATTTTTGGTATAGGCATGTGCCTATTTCATCACCTAAAAAGGAAAACCTCTACCTAATCATAAACCTCGCTTCACCTTAACGATTGTAGGAATTTACTTAGAGTCATACTTTCGTTATTCATTTAGTATCATCATGCATTACATATTTTAAGTAGGTAATCATTTAAATTACAACCTTACACAATTTAATTAAAATTATTTGCTTTTCTCCAAAAATAACGTTCAGAATTCTTTGATTTATGAGATGCAAAGTTTCTTGTCATGCGTGTCGAGCGTCAGCTGACGGTCAATGTAGTCATCATCGATTTAGTTACGACATGGCTCCACGGGCCAACGTTAATAAATAAGTAATCCGTGGGAAGGATCGTCCCGGACAAGCATCTCGCTCGAACTGTGTGCAAGTCCCGCGCTCACTTCTCACCTTTACAAGTTTTGTATGAAATCCCAAAGTGTGTCGGACAGTATGCACACCGTGTCGGTGTGTCGGGACTCGTTTAGAAAGCACTGCTCAACACAGACACTCGGCGCTCGCACCGGCCTCGCACACGAGGTGAACCGGCTACACCACTATACACTGCACGCTAGTTGCACTCAGATCAAACACAAGCTCCTCAACAAGCCGCCACCACTGATTTGTTTCAAGTTTCACAAGAAAGACTCGGGATAAGTCGCGGCAAGTGTCGCGCGACTATACGTAGAGGTGTGCGGGGAACCGCGGAGCAAGCACATACACACGTACACAATGTGGTGCCGTCGGCGGCTGACTGGCCGGACTGCATCGGCGAGCTGTTGGGAAGACCGGTTGGCGGCCGGGTGTAGGGTGCGGGGGGAGGCGCGCGGGCCGGTGCGGGGCGGCGGAAGGGCGGGGGGACTCTGCTCTCTCCGCACGCAGCTTGCCCTATAAACTTGCTTTCTGCTTGCTCTCGTGTCGTGAGTAGGCTGGCTGACTTGCTCTTCGTGCACTTTTGTGAAAGGCAAATTATTTGCATCGACGAGGTTGCATTTTGATATCTATCTATAGCTTTCCCGGCTAACCGGCATGCGGCAGGCTGTATTCCGTCGAGTGGCTTGCGTTATTGGTTAGCTAGGCTATCCTATCATACTAGGTACCTGCACTTGCTTTGATGGTTTCCTTTTATGACGTACGCGAACACTAAAATGAGATTTTGAGAATCACCTTCTTTTAAGTTGTATTTTAACAAAAACGTAATTATTTTCTCCCTTTTGGCTCGGTAAATTACATTCTTAAGCAAAATCTCGTTCCGTGTACCAATATACTTTAAAGTTAGCACTTTAATAGTAACCTAAATCTATATTAATATTATAAAGAGGTAAAATTTGTAAGTTGGTATGTAGGGGGTAATCTCTGGAAGTACAGGTCCGACTGCTAAAATTTTTTCACAGATAGAAAGCTGCTTTATTCCTGAGTGACATAAACCATATTTTATGTTCGCAGACGAAGTCGCGGGAAAAAGCTAGTAAATAATAAAAGTTGTCACTAGATATTTGTTTTCAAAACTACACCCAATAGAACAATGTCGGGGGTTTTAGAGATTGTATGGAGGATTTTTATTTCTTGGGCTAGTAAACTTGAAACATGGCAGAAATTCCAATTGAAATTAATACTAATGACTGTTATTACTAGTTTTTTTTTCAAAATACGGTTTGTTAAAGTTTTATAAAAAAAACTCGCAAAAGAAGTTGCTGGTTAGTTCTAAAATAATCGAATTAGGATAAGATCTATTGTCTTTGAAGTATTCTATTCATAACTAACACTTTTCCCACGGCTTTGTTAGTGTAAAAGTACTTTCTCTTACATAGGATACAGCGAATAAAAGAACCAAAGCCAACTTAAATATACGCCCTTTTGTCTTGTACGGGTTAGATTTTTGAATTACCCAAATAATATCTGAATCACTCTGGGGACGCGCTGGTACTTCTTGCAGCTTTGAGATAATCAATACTGCTGATCTACTACTTCCCTACCAGAAGTGTCCGCGCAGCTTTACTTAAGAAAGCTCCATTTTAACGTGACTTCTGAATCTGCGCTCGATGACCACTAGTGTCGCGGAGAACAACTGAAAAGAAAACCTGTGGTCCTTGGCGAAAGGGCAACTTTAGGACACAGGTGTAGTTTTAGTCAGTAAACGTCTGCCTGACACGCTTGGGGGTATCTATACCCTATCCTTGACAAAAGGTTACAAACCAAATAAAATTATAGACCACCACCACAGATACTGAAACATTTCGCTTTAAAATGTGACGTGTGGTCGCTTACAATGGGCCTCATCAGAAGGTTTACAATCGGGTTCCCTATTTGACTGCGAAACTTGACGATTCGATTTTTATTAAATCGAACACGGTGTGTCGATAATTCAGGTGTATGTGGGCGCAAAACCATTATTTGAATATTTTGATGAGGATTTAATTCGATCACTTCCTGCTAATTTCTTTTAAATATTGCAACATCCTGTTGAATTTATAGAAGGATTTCATTTGATAACTTCCTTTCGAATTATTTTAAAATATTACGACATCCTGTTGAATTTATAAAAGGATTTCATTTGATAACTTCCTTTCGAATTATTTTAAAATATTGTTGAATTTATAACAAATTAAATGACAACTTCCTTTCTAGAAAATATTAAACATCCGGTCGAATTTGTGAGGATTTAACTTGACCACTTCATTTTTATTTCTATATAAAAATATCAGAGCATCCGGTCATATTTAAATAAGAATTTACTGTGACAATTTCCGTTCTATTAATTTATTTAAAGTATTTTTCTACCTTCATGGTGAATTTTTGTGCTTGTCAATTTCTGAATAAAAAAACCGTTGTAATGTGATAAGAAAGGCATTTTTTGACCGACCATAGAATAAACTACTTGAACTGAAGCAATGTATTTCTTTATTATCACTCTAAAACGTTTCCTGATATCACTGTGACTGTGAATTTTGTGTGACGTCAACTCCGATGGCGATCATGCGCCGACATGTACGATGTTTTATTCCATCGATGCTTTATTGGTGTGTTGTACGTTTGTGCGAAAAACTCTATAGCGATTGCTCATTAGTTCGATAGTAAAACATCTACTGTTTCGTGAAATTAAGCAGGAGAACCAAGGTTGCCGACCTAGCCCGAAGAATCACCAAACTTAAGTGGCAGTGGGCAGGGCACATTGCTTGTAGAACGGACGGTCGTAGGGGCCGAAAGGTTCTAGAGTGGCAACTGCAAAACGGAAAACGCAACAACAACGCGTTGGAAAAGGCTTTACCGGCCCACAAGGTGGGCCGATGACCCTAGTGAGAGTCACGGCAATGTGGTGGATGCGAGATGCACCAGACCGTTCGTTGTGACGATACTTGGGGGAGGCCTATGTCCAACAGAGTGGACGTCCTTCGGCAAATGTTTTGTCATCGGGCGGGTTATAAGTCAATAGTACATTGTTACATTAGGGGTGAAAGTAACTCATTTAACCCCTCGAATTAGCGACCTCGCTGCGCTCGCCCGCCAACTCCTTCTCGGGACGAAATGAGTTACTTTCACCCCTAATGTAACAATGTACTATTGAGTTATAACCCGCCCGATGACAAAACATTTGCCGAAGAACGTCCACTCTGTTGGACATAGGCCTCCCCCAAGTATCGTCATAACGAACGGTCTCCCTAGGGATGAAAAGTATCACTTTCAGCCCGCTCCTCAGACAACTTCAGACCTACTTTCAGAGTATGAGTAATGAAAAATCTTTTTTACACCACCTGCTCGATAATTTCGTTTTACACGTCATACAAACCTCACTTAAAGCAAGTCATTATATGCCTAGGGAGATAATGCAGTATGGCCGATCCCTAGGGAATAATGAGATTTGAATTTGGAGCATCAAGTATCGTCAACATCCCAAACTCAACCGGGCTGGGGCTGCGCTCAAGCGGCTCCTGCCCAACCTTGGGGGTCCGGATGCCTCCTGCCGAAGGCTCTACGCGGGGATCGTTCGGTCCATGGCCCTCTACGGGGCGCCGGTGTGGGCGCCGTCGCTGAAAAAGCAACCGGCGGCCATACTGAACGCCTGTCAGAGGGTCATGGCGATAAGGATGGTGCGGGGATACTGCACGGTCTCCCGCGAAGCGGCGAGCCTTCTGGCTGGCCTACCACCGTGGGATCTGGAGGCAACAGTCCTTGCACACATGCACGATATGCGCGTGGAGATGCAACGCCGGGGTGAAAGTCCGCTGCCGCGACAGGTCACGGCATGGCGGACAGAGTTCCGGCGGGATCTCATGGTGAAATGGCGTCAGCGACTATCGCAACCCAGTGCTGGGCACGCCACAATCATGGCGGTAAGTCCCCTCTTTGAGGCGTGGCTGGAAAGACCTCACGGCGTCCTTACCTTCCGCATGACGCAGGTACTCACCGGACATGGTTCGTTCGGGAGTTTCCTGCACTCGATTCATGCGGAAGTGACGCCCGGGTGTCGCCACTGTGCGGAACGCCCGGAGGACACGGTGGAGCACACAGTCGAGGTGTGCCCTGCTTGGGCGGAGCATCGCCGTGCCCTCGTGGGGGCGATCGGCGGCGGAGACCTCTCGCGCCGGGCCTTGGTTGAGGCCATGGTCCGGAGCGAGGAGGAGTGGCAGGCGGTCGCCGACTTCTGCGAAGCAGTAATGCTCGCAAAGGAGGAGGCCGAACGCATCAGGCAACGGCGTTATCGCCGCCGCCGTCGCCGGGATTCTGATCCCGATTTCCGGCCAACGTAGACGCGGGCTTGCGGACGGTGAGCAATGGGTAGCTCACTGTCCGGCCGTCCGGTAACTGTCCGGACCAAGCCCAAGTCGTCGACGGCGCGCACTGTTCCCGCGCGCCTCAAGGAGTTGTCAGCAACAGCAGGGACCCAGCCGGGTCGAAGCCTACTGGGGCCAGGGTTATCCGAAAGGGCGCTCGAGCCCCGGTATGAAGGCTAGAAGGAACGGGGTGGGTCTTTTAGTCAGTAAGAGTCTGACACTATCTCCCGCTTCGCCCAAGGGCGGGGGATGTCAATGCATGATTTTTTCCCACCATAAAAAAAAAGTATCGTCAACATTGTGAATTAAAATGTAGGCGCATCGAACAAGTTGACTCGAAATTCAAACCAAAGAGTATGTAATCACTATGATTCAATCTGGCCACTAAGAAAAAAAAGAAAATAGAATAAAACGTGCGTACTGACGACACGGGAGCATTATAGAAAATTGAAACTATAGAATCTTGGAGTAGTGAATTTTGTTTGTTTGATGAACTTGTAAATATAATACTTATATTTCTCTGATATATGATTTGGTCGACCAAATTGTCTTTTAATTATCTAACAGATGGTGTAAAAAGTAGAGTATGCAACACGGGGATAAAGCTGTCTTTGTCTTGGGTGGCTTAAATTCCTCACTTCACTCAGGTTTCTTTATTAACTCCCTCGCAATGCTCGGGAGTTAATTTTATAAATCCCTCACTATCGTTCGGGATTAAAATCAGCGACCTTCGTTTCGTTCGGAATTCAACATGCCGCCCGCGACTTAAAGACACTGCTTTATCCCCTAGTCACATAAACTACTATTTCACTATCGATCATATTGTTATCGATATTTCGTTGAATTCTTGTTATTCGCCGAAAGTAAAGCGTGCAAAGAAAATGCTTATTAAATATTTTCTAAAGTATATCAGGAGTTTAATAAGGTGTGTCCAGTTAAATGGATTCAAGTAAATAATGAATCCAAATTTAATGGATGGGAATTAGAAAAAGCAGAGATACTTTATATCAGCTATACCAGGAAAAATCATTATTGTCTGATCTTAACTTGCATAACCATGTTAGAATGTATTCAAAGATATTCAAAAGAGTCTGCGCTCAAGCTAAATCTAAGTCAATAAGTAAGAAAAACAAAAATTCTAATAATAAAACAAAAGCTTTCTGAAAGGTAATAAATAAGGAAACTGGAAAAACAAACCAACGAGATCGGAATGAATTGCCCCTAAAAACTGATAATAAAATAATTTCAGACAGAACTGAAGTAGCTGAGACGCTAAAAAACTTGTCCACCAACAACCCAATAGAAGTTATGAAATCTCTCCCTTCTGCATCTTTGAAAATTTCACAAAGGATATAATTATCAACCTTTGAATTTAAGCGTAGGTATCTCTGTTGACACAAAAGTCTTAACATAAAAAAAAAACACTCAGAATTAATGGGGTATGTCCGATAAGGTTCTTGGAGATATTACTGATACAATTGCTCCTGACCTAACAGACATATTTAATCAATGTTTAGACACAGGTACATTCCCTGATTTAATAAAACATAGTAAAGTAGTACCAATTTTCAAATCAGGTAGTAAGAATGATCCCTCTAATTATAGACCAATATCTGTGCTTCCAGTAAAATTTATGAAAAAAATCACAATTATCGACCAGATGTTGTCTCACTTTAATTCAAATAGGATTTTGCATAGTTATCAGTTTGGCTTCACGAAAGGAAAGTCAGCGACGGATGAAGGAGTGAAACTCATCAGTCACATTTTAGAATCCTGAGAGAAGTCCCGGCATGCTATTGGCATATTCTGTGACCTCTCAAAAGCATTTGATTGTGTTGACCATAATACTCTTATCTGTAAATTACATAATCACGGAATTCGTGGACGAGCTGCTGATCTTGTTTTTTTCTATTTATCTTACAGGCAGCAAAAAGTATTTAATAATAGGGCGACGTCTTCGGGGTCTTAAGTAAGGATGGGCGTGCCTCAGGGTTCAATTTTTGGCTCTTTCCTTTTTATAGTTTATATTAATGACCTTCCTCACATGATGATTAATTTATCAGATATAATACTATTTGCTGATGATCTTATTTTTAAAGTGGATAGACAAGATGCGGATGTCTTGTGTGTCAACAAAAGTCTGGCTGTTCTTTCGAAATGGTTCGCAGCTATTACTAACTGCGAATGAAACTAAATGTATAAAGTTTTCATTAACGAATGTCTCTCGAGTTGGCGTCAATCTAATCCATGACGGCAAAAACTTGATGTAATTACAGAAACTGTCTTCTTAGGTATAAGTGTCGATTCTAAACTGCAGTGGGGCGCTCATATTAGAACTCTCTTAGGTAGATTAAGCTCAGCGGCATATGCAGTAAGAAAAATAAGGCAATTGACAGATATCGCCACAGCTAGGTTAGTTTACTATGCCTATTTCCACAGTATTATATCTTAGGGCATTTTATTATGAGGATCTGCAGCCGATGTAGACTCAATTTCCATATTGCAAAAGAGAGCAATCAGGACAATTTATAAAATAGGCCCTCGCGAATCCTTCAAAAATAAATTCAAATAAATCGATATATTGGCACTGCTTTCTCTTTATTTCATAGAAAGTATTTTGTATGTCCGTAAAAACCTAGGACTTTTCAAAATTAGAAGCGATTTTCATAACATAAATACTCGTAGTAAACACGAAATCATAGTACCCAAATGCAGATTAGTCAATACCATTCACTCATTTTTAGTAAATAGCAACGATTTTATAACAAGCTACCAAAAGCGGTGACTGAACTTAGTAAAGGAAAGTTCCAAACCCATAATAAAAAGTCATTAACCAAAAAAAACACTTTACAAGGTTAAAGACCACAATAATAATAATATAATATTCCACAACTATCACACAACGCCGTCTAGTCGCAAGCTAAGCAGAGCTTGTGTTATGAATATTAGACAACTTATAAACATATTTATATATTTCTAAATACACACATATTATAAATATACTGATAAATGATAAATGATAAATGATAAATGATATTTATTTTGCAAATAGGTTTAAAAAACACTTTTACACGTCAATTTTTTTTTTCGTCAATTTATGCTAGATGAGGCCGGTGTTTCCTATCTGACTACCCTGAGAAGAAACACCGAAACAAACTCAGGGGTCAAAGTCTCTTTTAAAGTCCATACAGTAAATATGTAATGGTCAAATCACATGAGAACCATGCAGATTTGTCTGAGATGGTCTTTTGAAGAAAGAACCATACAGATTTGAGTGGACCTGTCCAATCAGTGTAAGCATTTGTCAGTATTCGAAAAGCTCAACTTAGGACTACTAAGGAGCTCCACGACTTGACGAACAATACCAAAGAAAGGACATTTGGGTAGGCCGCAGAAAATACTCAAATTGCCAGACATACGTTAAAATTACTGAATAGAAAAGAAAAAGCAATCAACATAGTCCTCACATTTACAATAATATAAGGAAATTAATAGTTTACAAAATATTTAGCAAAGTAAATATTTGTGTCAAAGAAAAAAAAAAAAAATACTTTAAGTACTTAAAATGTGTACACGTCAATTTGTAAAATAAAATAAAAATAATCTCCAATGTCAAATTGTAAAAAATTAAATAAAATAAAAAGAAAAGGCACATTTGAAAATAAAAATAATAATAATAAAAAAAATACAAAAAGAAGATAAAAATAAAAATATCAACAGTTGTAGAAAGTACTGGAGCAGGTCAATCCCAAGCCTTCTCGTCCTGAATATAGTCCTTTACAGTGTAAAAAGCCTTTTGACAAAGTTTACGTTTTACAAATGATTTGAACTTATTAAGGCTTAGTTGTTGAATATGACTAGGAAGTTTATTATAGAAGTGTATACATTGGCATCTAAATGAGCCCCCTATTTTTTTGAGCCTGGTTGCAGGAACTACAAATTTATGTTTGTTTCTTGTATTAAAATTATGAATATCACTGTATTTTTTAAACATGTCTATATTTTTATGGGCATACAAAATATTCTCGTAAATATACTGTGAAGGCACAGTCATTACATTAATTTCTTTAAATTTATCTCTGAGGGAATATCTGGGACTTAATTTATAAATTGAACGAATAGCCCTTTTCTGTAAAACGAAAATTGTCTGTATATCGGCGGCATTTCCCCATAATAGAATACCGTACGACATGACGCTATGAAAATAGCTAAAGTAAACTAAACGGGCTGTCTCTAAATCAGTTAAATTTCGAATTTGTCTTACAGCATATGCTGCTGAACTAAGTTTTTTCGACAATTTGTCTATATGTGGGCCCCACTGAAGCTTAGCGTCTAGAGTAATGCCCAAGAACACAGTAGTATCTTCAGGACTCAACTCTTTACCTTTTATTAGCACACTGGTTTCTACTTGCCTCACATGAGGCATGGTAAACTTAATGCATTTGGTTTTTTTTTCATTAAGAAGCAGGTTATTTACATTAAACCAGTGTACTATTTTTGAAAGAGCTATATTTATATCGTCAGTAACCTGCTGCTGACGTTTAAGTTTAAACAAAAGTGAAGTGTCGTCTGCAAACAACACTATATTATGATTGTCTTCTATGAGGTAAGGTACACCCAGACACAGAACAAATGATCGTGCTCATCACACAAACATTTGTCCTGGGTGGGAATCGAACCCACGACCTCCGGCATAGCAGTCAGGGTCACTAACCACTAGACCAACAGGCCAGTCAGGATGAACAGTCAGTGGTTGTTCACTTCACAGTGGTTTAAAAACAAAACTACGATGGGGATAGCGGGGTCTGTGTTCGCTCGCTTCGCTTGCTCACTAGACCCTGCTACCGTTCTAACCTTATCCTACTTGAGTCGGGGTGCCCCAATTTCCTTAATAATCTGTTAAAAGTCCATTAATATTCAGTCCATTTACTTTTACAATTAATATTTTTAGTGAGTAATAAGATTGTTGATGCTAAAATCTTAATATATATGTTGTACAATTTTTTTTTAAAATATTTCCTAAAGCGGCACTTATAAAACGTATTTCCTACGGAGAAGAACTGGCAAGAGACTCTATGGTTACTCTTATAAAAGAAGTGGTTGATTAATAGATATTATGTATGAACAGTGTACACCAGTCAATATTGTACACAAAAGCCCAATAAAAATAATAGAAAGCTTATTTAAGTTCGTGGAGTGTACAGTATGGTATGCAAATAAAGATATAAAAGATATACACATTATAAAAAAAGGCTAAGTATAGATAAAAAAAGGCAAGAAAAATATAAATAATTGCAACTACCAATAAAATGTTAACAAAATAAATTACTAACTAATATAAGGTAGTTAAAATCTAAATAGAAATTACCGGGAAAAGATCAATAAAACACAAAATTTTTGTTATTCAACCAAATTTATTTTATCACCTTCAAAGTATGCCCCTTCAAAAACGATACACTTACGCCAACGAACAATCCAATCATCAAACACTTTTTTAAACGCTGTTTCCGAAATTGAGTTCAGTTCTCGCCGCGAAATCTCTTTTATGTCTTCTACACGATTGAAAACGTGTGCCACGAAGTGGTAATTTGAGTTAAGGAAAAAGATAGAAGTCGGCTGGAGCCATATCTGGCGAATATGATGGCTGCTCAATGGTATTTGTTGAGTGTTTGGTCAAAAATTCGTTCACAATGATGGCTTTGTGCGAAGGCACATTATCGTGGTGCAAAATCCAAGAATTTTCCTTCCACAAATCTGGCCTTTTTTGTCGAATTTGCTCTCTTAAATTCCGCATAACGCTCAAATAATATTCTTTATTTACCGTTTGATCTTTCGGTAAGAATTCCGAGTGCACAATACCGCGATAGTCAAAGAAAACAGTCAACATGACTTTGACTTTTGATCGACTTAGGCGTGTTTTTTTCGGTTTTGGTTCAGTTGGAAGGCGCCACTTCGAAGCTTGTTGACTTGTTTGCATGTCAAACACGTAAACCCACGTCTCGTCGCCAGTAACAATGCGTTTCATGAATGTTGGGTCGGAATTGACTCGTTCTAGCAACTCAGCAACTCTCATGCGGTTGAGTTTTTGGAGAAAATTCAGGTCTTTTGGGACTAGCCGAGCGGCAACATGTTTCATGCCCACATGATTAGTTAAAATGGTACGGATCGACTCGTGAGATACAGAAGGTTCAGCAGCTATCTCTCTCAAACTTGAATAAGGATCTATTTCCTTCACTTTTGCGATGTTAACTTCAGTTGCAGAGGTTGATGGCCCCTACCAGAGCGAGGCAAATCTTCCATCACATCTCGACCGCTTTTGAATGCTTTGTACCACTCATAAGCACGTGTTTTTGACAAAGTCGATTCACCGTAAGCCTTCTGTAACATTTTCAATGAATCCGAACACGACATTCCATTGGCGATGCAAAATTTAAGACAACTCTTTGTTCGATGTTTTTGTCCATCATGAATTTCGCAATACACACTAGATATATGATATAACTAAAAACAGCACTGTTTTTAATATAAATAATAAATAATAATAATAATATTCCACAACTATCACACAACGCTGTCTAGTCCCAAGCTAAGCAGAGCTTGTGTTATGGGTACTTACTAGACAACTGATAAACATACTTATATATTTCTAAATACATACATATTATAAATAAATTACACCCAGACACAGAACAAATGATTATGCTCATCACACAAACATTTGTCCTGGGTGGGAATCGAACCCACAACCTCCGGCATAGCAGTCAGAGTCACTAACCACTAGACCAACAGGCCAGTCAAAAATAACAGATGCAATTCAAACTCCGCGCAAAAATGGAAAACAGTTGTGTGCCAATCTAGCAACAACAAAAAAATCTAAAATTTGAATTTGGAACCATAAACAAATCATCAATTCTCGATACTTTTTTGACTGAACGTAATTTAAAAAAAGTTGCAAAAGCAATAATAATAATAATAACCATTTATTTTCAGGCATCGGAGGCCCATAGAAAAAATACATATAATAATCTTGTAAATTAAACTATGCAATGCAATGCGTTAGAAAAAGAAATAAAGGTGGAGCAATTAATACACACAATATTGATGAGTTACCAGGGAGTCACATGTGCAGAGGTAGTCATTGCCAAACCAGCGTGTCTTCAACATAATCTGTAACATTGTAATTTTTTTGGTTAGGACACGCTTAATATGAGTTTTGAATTTTCCCTCACTAAGTTTAGTTACCGCCTTTGGCAGCTAATAATAAAAGCGTATGCTGTTTACTAAGTGTTATATTACAGCTGCATTATTAAATTTATATCTATTGTGAAAGTAAATAGAAAAAAAAATATAGTTACTGTAGAAAAGGAGGATGATAACCCATTGTGACCTTGACCTGTCCTTTACATCACCTGCCTTGACTAGAGAGTACGACACTCGTGGGGTACCGCGGAGCGGTGCGGTGCGGGAGTAGTGCCTCGTGCCCCGGGAGCTGGAGCCACGACGAATAATAAAATTATGCGTGACAATTACGAAGTAATTGACGTCCTGACTCGCATTCCGTATGAACACACAAAATTAAATAGCGAAAACACACATGAAACGATGATACCATTGAAATAATCGGGTGAAGTGACATTTTTGATGGTATCATCGTTTCATGTGTGTTCACGCCTTTTCGTTTTGTGTTTTTAGGGTTCCGTACCTCAAAAGGAAAAAATGAAACCCTTATATGATCACTTGGTTGTCTGTCTGTCTGTCTGTCAAGACCCTTTATCTCGAGAGCGAGTGAAGGTATCGAGTTGAAATTAATACCATATACTCAGGTTCTTCAAGCTCTGAAAAAATCAAACTTTTAAATTAACGAATACAAAAGATACGGCCGTTTATGTCGCAAAATAACGTATATTTTGATACTCTCAAATATCGAAATTCATAGGGTATCTACTTCCCGTTGACCCAGAATCCTGAAATCTGGCTTAGAACAAGGTTTTATAGTACAGGTATAGAAAAAAAAACTGAAAACAGTAAATTTATTGTAACATAAATAAAAAAAAAAAATTCGTAAACCGGATAAATCGAGACTCCATTCGGGAATTGTAGTTTGCACGGAACCCTTAGTGCGCGAGTGCGACTCGCACTTGCCCAGTTTTTTTTTAACGTCATAGTATGTTAATGGAGGGCGGAGATGTCAAGGAATTGTTGAATGTTCAGCAGCCACGCAGGTCCAGGTAGAGTGCGCAGTGGCATATGGAGCGGCCTCGGGCCCAACCGGCTTGCATGATAATGCCCTCTAAGCATATCTTTAACCAAACCGAAACATGCGCCTTCCACAACTTTATTTTTATTTAGAAGTATTTATTATGTTCTCGCTCCCTTCAAAATGGACAGAATGACAGAATCGTATAACCCTCACCCTCCGGATATTGTCTATTCGTGGTATATAAGGAGGGGCGCCCCTGCTTGTGGAGTGTTTCCATATTCAATACTCATCGTAAATAAATCGGTGCACTTCGTCACAGATAGAAAACTCTTGTCAAGTTATAAGAGATTGGAATAAGGTCATCTGCCATTACTGTAATATAAATTAGACCATGACGTATTACCATCCACCAAATGTTGATCAACTTGAGGTTCGGCGCGAGCACTACATGACAAGAAGTCAAAGAACACCACACAAACTTGCTTCACGTATCAAATACTTTCGGACACTGGTTTCTTGTTGTTTGCATGCTGTTCTCTGATGTATACGAACGAGTTACTTTCTTATTATGCGCTACAAGGAGTGAACATTCATGTTTGAATATCCAAGGACTCCGCTAGATAATAATTCATTACTGCAATGTCGATTGCATCACACTCACAACGACACGACGTGACGCCGACGTCTAATAGACGGTGTCGGGTTACTGCCGAATCAATAAAGTCAAACATCGCTAATGATGCAACCACGTCGGAATGTGCACGCCTTGGTCTGATCTTAGAATTGATCACTTCATGAGGTGGCCGACCGTTTCATGTAATGGTGTCATTTTATGATATGAAACGTTGCCCGCTGGCCACATCATGATATGGGCCAACCAAATTAATGAACACTCCGTGTTAATAGATATGGACATCCAAACGCATGATAATCAACCGACTTTAAGAGGGAGGACTATGTTCGGCTGAAAGTATTTTTTTTTAATTTTGGGCTTGTTCGTCAACTCGCTTAAGCGATTCGCGCGAGTCAGAGCGAACTGGTACTGTCGGCGACAGAGGTCCCTTGCAAGCACCAGGGCGCAAGTAGTGGTCGGGACCACCTAGCACGCAAGTAGTTTTTATGTATGTTTTAAACTTAGAATAGGATGTTTTTTCTTCTTAAATGTTTATTTTGATTTTATTAGGCTTAGGAACTTATGTCTTATTAGATTAGTGTAAGTTATAGACTGAGTTTTACTATAGAATAGCGTCATTTAACATATTTCTAAGTTTTGTTTTGTTTATGTTATGTTTACGAAAGTATATGGAAGATTATGTTAGTTTAAGTCTCTGTTTTGCCATTAATTAACGATGTCTTAATGTAGTAAGGTTCAAGATAGAATAACTAATAAGATTCCAATAAGAATGAATAAGAAAGTGCGAATTTATTAGTGAAAATGTAAATTTGTTTGTTAACTATTTTGAAAGAGATTTTATCTATGTTGTCGGTACCTGATAGATGTTCTATATGGTTAATTAGTGTTTTTGAGTCTAATATACTAGGAACGATAGATTCAAGATAGGTAGCATAGTTTTAGAAAAGATCGAATTTTGTAATGTTCGCGATCCCGATTACGTACCTAATTGTAAACTGATGTTTACCTTTTTTGTTTTGTGTCCAATTCTCACCATTACTGTATTTTTAGTTAAAACTTAACTAAAAAGTGATAATATAGCCATTAGATTGACAATTGGTATAATATTGGGTGAGAAATCGAAAGATTTGTGTTTCAAAATATGACCGAAATTGTATCTTTTGCAGTTTTTGTTCTAGAAACTTTTTTATGTGTTGAGTTATGCAAAAGATTATTTTTTTATGTGAAAGTAGACATCATAACGAGTATTTTGATGTGCATATTGTATATGTTATGTGAAAGAAAGAAATAAATATGGCATCCGAAAGGGCTCGGCTAAAGCGAAACTAAAAGTAAAATAAGTCCAAAAATCATGGTTCACACGGACGTAAAGTTTCGGGGTATAAAAGTCGGGCTATTTTTCGGTCCGATCGTCAGTCGAAAACAAGCCACCGAAGAGGCAACAACACAAGAAAAAGGGAACAAGGAAGAAGCTTATAGCCGAACCCCTAGGGACCTTTTCGTCGAAAACGTGTTTCATTAATCCTCTTCGGTACCCGCTGTGAGGTGCTGCTACGCTACCCCCTTAGTCGAAAACATACGCATTCAGGGGTGCGTGGTGGCGTACGAGACCAGCGCAACGAGCAACGTACGCCAAAAATCGAGGTGAACTGTCCCGAGGGCTCGGTAGCCAAAGGGTACTGCCTGCTACCGTCACCGCCTCCTAACAGGGGCTAGTCCACCACAGGTACCTTCCGATTTCACCTACTTTTTCTGTCGTCAACTCGCTCAGACTTCAAAATCTGAAGTATTTATGTACAGTCAATTAAAAAAACTTCTTATAAAATGTATAACGTGTACCATTCGACTTGACTTTAAAATAAAACACATATCGTTTATGAGAAGGATATTTAGTATAAATCACAATGATAGTAATATAATATTGCATATTTACTTATTAACCTTTTGAATGTCTTAAGTTACACAGTTCGACATAAGCAATTGTCTTTCTATTGTGTCTCTAATTACGGCATTCGATGAGTTAATTACTAACAATATCACAAATCAACAATAAGTAACCAAAGTTGACGTACAAATAATAAAAGTAAACTAAAAATTTGAAAAAATATTTGGCACTCGTTTGAGTAAGAGGAATGAGAAATTTAGAAATACACGTGAGTGACCGGGTGGTCCACACAATAGTGATACCCGGGCGTTATTTCCGTCTGAATCCGATGCAGAAACCTCCCGATCTTGCCATGTCCGGTGAAGACCATGCAAGTGGAGGTAACATGAGAAAGTCAAAAGTAACGTAAAATGTTTTTAAAGTAACTTGGGTATCGTGTACCATTGGCCGCATCCTACTTGCCTCATTCCTCACCTTTAACATAATGTTAGCGATTCTTATGATAATGTTTCATACACTATGATTATTTTCTGTACTAGCAACATTAAATGTATTTTTTTGCACTGACAACTGAAACGAACTGCGACTTGACAGCGCGGCTCTTTTGACAGTTACAAGAGATTATAAAAGGCCACGCCGCGCTGTCATGTCTCTCTTTACGTTTTAGTTTTCGGAGCAAGCAACATCTCAGTAAGTATCTCAGTAGTATTTGTAATATGTGTGTGCTGTCAAGGCAAAAGTACAAAGGGTGTGGTACCCGTTTTGGTCGTTTTATTTAAATAACCTGATAACAAACCCCGTCAGTACACTAAATAACTTTCTTAGTCAATCTTTCTCTAAAGATAACACATATAGATAACAATAATATCCCAAAATCTAAGTAGATAACCGGTATAGCCTCCGTGAACAAAGCCACGGGTAATAGCTAGTTATTTATAGTAATTGTTTTCAACCTGTTTTTATTTGACTGTACTTTATACGTTTGAGCAAAATGACTACAGAAAAAGTAGGTGAAATCGAAGTGGCACGCTCGGACTCGCATGAATCGCTTAAGTGAGTTGTCGAGCAAGCCAAATTTTGTACACTGATATCTCCCTATTAATTTTAAGTTTCTTATGTAACTGCTTTATTTTTGGTGTACAATAAAGAATTTATCTATCTATCTATCTATCTATCTATCTCGGTCAATTGTGGACCGATTTCGAATCATTTTTTTTTTAAAGTCATGCCCGCCAATTGGTTCCAAATAAATATTGTAATGACCTGCTGAGGAACTTTGACTGTCGTTCTCATTTTTAATATTAAGATGTAGGTATAGTGGTTTTATACGTTTAGTAATTCAGGACTTTTTTAATTGGCACCCCGTAATTATAGCGGTAAGTTCCCTCTTCGAGGCGTGGCTGGAAAGACCTCACACTGTCCTTACCTTCTGTATGACGCAAATCCTCACCGGACATGGTAAGTTCGAGAAGTTCCTGCAACGGATCCGTGCGGAAGAAACGCTTGGCTGTCACCATTGTGTGGACCGCCTGGAGGACACGGTGGAGCATACGATAGAGGTGAGCCCCGCCTTAGCAGAGCACCGCCGCGACCTCGTGGGTGATCGGCGGCAACGATCTCTCGCGCCCGATACAGGCCATAGTCCGGAGCGAGGAGGAATGTCAGGCGGTTGCCTCCTTCTGCGATGCAGTAATGCTAGTAAAGGCGGCAGCACGACCCCCACCCTTCAGCCACTGGAATCCTAATCTCGATTTCCGGCCACCGTAAGCGTGGGCTTGCAGACGGCGAGCAATGGGTAGCTCGCCATCTGATCGTCCGGTAACCGTCTGGACCGTGGCCAAGTCATCGACGACGAGTAGTATTCAACGCGCGCTTCAAGGAGATGTCAGCAAACCGTAGGAGCCCAACAGGATCGAAGCCTACTGAGGCCATGGGTTCCCTTCTGAAAAAAAAAACCCGGCCCTGGAATGCAAGGCGTCGAAGGAACACAAGAAAGGGTTTTAGTCAGTAAAAGTCTGACACGTTCTCTCGCTCCGCCCAAGGGTGTGAGATGTCATTGAATGATTTCCTATCTAAAACGAAGATTTTTCCGAATTGCAAAAATGTTTTTTTTGTGACGTAGCTTAGGTAACAACAAAGGAGTTGGCCAAGATATGGCCGAAAAATTACAATAATCATAATCATAATCATTTATTTGGTTTGTAAACATAGGTATTACAGAGGGTGGTATAAATGGATAGTGCGCTATGTTTTGCCAAATATTGGCATACAAACTTGCAGAAAAAATCAGCATGCATATTAACAAAAATTTAAAATTATTATACAAAGTCAAATAACTAAATAGTAATTGCAAAAATTAGAAATCAAAACGAATGTCAAAACAAAATAATTAAAATCTCACAAAAATTAAATAGAATGTCAAAAATTAAATGCAATGTCAGAAACACAAATAGTGTCAAAAAAAATTTTTTTAGCAAAATGTCAAATAATTAATTACTTCGTCAAAAATAAATAAATACAATGTCAAAAAAATTTAATACTATGTCAATAAATTAAATACAATGTCACAAAAATTTAATATTAGGTCAAAAAATTGAATAGATGTCAATTTTTTTTTTTTTTTTATAAAATGTCAAAGAAATTAAATAGGGTATCAAAATAGAAAAAAAAAACAATAAAAAATAAATGGAATGTCAAACATTAACCAACCAATACCGCGGACAAGATTATTATTTATATTAAAAATCTTAATAATTACTAGAAATTATTAATATAATAATGTCACGTCAGGAAAAGTTCGGAAAATAATATTAAACAATTAGTATATTCATTAATGCAGTGTTTCTGTGGTTCCTGAAACCATTTTGAAGTTTTTTTAAAATTATTGTTTGACCATGGGATCTTTCAGTCGGAATAATAGAGATTACATCGAATTTTCAATGTTATAATCCAACAGAACATAATTTGTTATATTATTTCATTGATAAAAATGCAAACATAATAATAATTATTTTGCTTATATTATTAAAAATATATATGTAACATTAACAGCGTTGTTTAAAATGATTCCGTATTGTTGGCGGTTCAATGGGCAAAATGATTCCTAGTAGATATTGTGATGTAAAATTAGTGTGGTTTTTTATTGTATCAAAAAGACACTTTTTTTAACTGGACATTTAATTAAGTAGAATCTTGAAAGGGGCGCAATCTCGATAAAATGGCGGTGAGTATTTTATGTAGTATTGACTGCCTCAATGAAGCTTGCCGAGAAAGCTGAGTAATATTTCCTGTCTAATACTGCAAAAACATTGCACCGGCGTTGTAATGTAACTCAAAAAAATATTTATTACTGATGATGAGGCGATATGGTCTTATGACCTTAGCCTACTAGGCAAAGAAAGAAAGAAGCTTTATCTCGGGTTCTGTTTCTACTTTTTTTAATTACTCCAGCATCCAATAAATGGACACCGACATAGGGTCGTAAGTACCATATTTCGACAAGCAGAAGCCAACGCTGTGTTAATTGTGCTTTAAATATTACAAATGAGACGACATTCTTTGGATGTTTCTAAAATCCGATCTGTGATACAAGAATGGATTTATCTACGGCAGGTAAGAAATATATAACAAAAATAAAAATATGTTTGGAGGTAGGCGGAACAGAGAGTAAAGTCCCGCAAACCTCCGTTGAAAAGGGAGGATCCTCCGGCCAGACAGGTATTACAGTCTGGTGGGCGACTGCCCGATAGATGATTTCGGGCTGTCGTATATGTTCAAATCGCGCGGAGAACATTTGATTGCGCGATGCAGGATTTCGTGCTTTCTTCGTAGTTATTATGTGGCGCGCCATAGATGTCGCTACATCACTCCCCTCCGGAGATCGGAGATCGATGGTTCTTGATGCGCGCCAGGCCAGCGTAGGTTGGTTCCAGTGGGTCGGAACCGATGCCGCATAGTTCTCGGTGAGTCGGAACTGTCTGCGGTGATGCCCCAGTGAGTCGGGGTGTTGCTATCCCTGTGAGTCGGGATGATGCCCCAGTGAGTCGGGGTGATGATGTCCCAGTGAGTCGGGGTGGTGCTGTCCCAGTGAGTCGGGATGATGCTGCAGGCTCCAGTGAGTCGGAGTAGTGCTGCTGGCTCCAGTGAGTCGGAGGGTTGCTGTGCGACGTAGGGCTTGACTGCTGGCGTCGACCAGGAGAGGTTCTTCATAGCTCTTCATGTGACTGGCCGAAAGTGCAGTGTTCCAAGCCAAGGTCGCTGATGAGGCTGAAGGTGATGACCAGGTATGACCAGGTAGGCATGCTGGTGGTCAGGATACCCTCTATAGCCGTGGGTACTGGCTATGGCTCGCTGCTCGAAAGCTTGAGGAAGTGATGATGACGTCACGAAGTAGTAGCTGCACGAAGGCTGCGCTGACGTTCTTTGTCGAGGGTCACCAGTTTGGAGGTATGCGGAACAGAGAGTAAAGTCCCGCAAACCTCCGTTGAAAAGGGAGGATCCTCCGACCAGACAGGTGTTACAGTCTGGTGGGCGACTGCCCGATAGATGATTTCGGGCTGTCGTATATGTTCAAATCGCGCGGAGAACTTTTGATTGCGCGATGCAGGATTTCGTGCTTTCTTCGTAGTTATTATGTGGCGCCATAGATGTCGCTACATATGTAAATAAAATACTACAGACATAGACGATGAATGATACTTGTTGATGAATAAATAAGCTAATACTTATATCACTTGAATATTGTTTCTAGACTCTGTTCTAATTTTAAACGACCAAAAAAATATTCACCAAATGAATAAAAAATGTTTTCTTTTACAAATGAAATAATCTGGTATAATTTAATTTGCTGTGTTACATCCGCCATTTTGAATCTAACCATAAAATAGTGTTACAACTAAAACTGATGTAACTCATTTCCTCCAACTTTTAGTTAAACCTGTAAAAGCTGTAACAGGTTTATTATTTCATAAATTATGAATTGAAATTGTCTGAATATACTACTCTGTCAAGAAAGTATCGGGAAAAGATCAATAATACCTACACAAAATTTTTGTTGTTCATCAAAATTTATTTTATCACCTTCAAAGTATGCCCCTTCAGACACGATACACTTACGCCAACGAATAATCTAATCATCAAAACATTTTTTAAATGCTGTTTCCGAAATTGAATTCAGTTCTCGCCGCGAATTCTCCTTTATGCCTTCTACAGATTGAAAATGGGTGCCACGAAGTGGTAATTTGAATTTATGAAAAAGATAGAAGTCGGCTGGAGCCATATCTGGCGAATATGGTGGCCACTCGATGGTATTTGTTGAGTGTTTGGTCAAAAATTCGTTCACAATGATGGCCTTTCGCGAAGGCGCATTATAGTGGTGCAAAATCTAAGAATTTTCTTTCCACAAATCTGGCCTTTTTCGTCGAATTTGCTCTCTTAAATGCCGCATAACGCTCAAATAATATTCTTTATTTACTGTTTCACCTTCCGGTAAGAATTTCGAGTGCACAACACCGCGATAGTCAAAGAAAACAGTCAACATGACTTTGACTTTTGATCGACTTTGGCGTGGTTTTTTCAGTTTTGGTTCAGTTGGAAGGCGCCACTCCGAAGCTTGTTGACTTGTTTGCATATCAAACTCGTAAACCCACGTTCCGTCGCCAGTAACAATGCATTTCATGAATGTTGGGTCGGAATTGACTCGTTCTAGCATGTCCTCAGCGACTCTCATGCGACTGAGTTTTTGGAGAAAATTCAGGTCTTTTGGGACTAGCCGAGTGGCAACATGTTTCATACCTAATTGATTAGTTAAAATGGTACGGATCGACTCGTGAGATACAGAAAGTTCGGTGGCCATCTCTCTCAAACTTGAATGAGGATTTTCAGTCACTATTTCATTCACTTTTGCGATGTTAACTTCAGTCACAGAGGTTGATGGCCTACCAGAGCGAGGCAAATCTTCCATCACATCTCGACCGCTTTTGAATGCTTTGTACCACTCATAAGCACGTGTTTTTGATAAAATCGATTCACCGTAAGGCTTCTGTAACATTTTCAGTGACTCCGAACACGAAATTCCATTGGCGATGCAAAATTTAAGACAAACTCTTTGTTCGATGTTTTTGCCCATTATGAAGTTCGCAATATACACTAGATATGATATAACTAAAAACTGTATTTAATATAAATAACAGATGCAACTCAAACTCCGCGCCAAAATGAAAAACAGTTGGCACAACTGTTTTTCATCTAGCAACAATAAAAAAATCTAAAATTTGAATTTGGAACCATAAACAAATCATCCATTCCCGATACTTTTTTGACTGAATGTATGTCCACTGTCGGCCAAATTTGTATGAATGGTGGACCATACCCTTTACTGTTTTCAAATTTATTCCTATACCTGTGCTATAAGACCTTGATTAAGTCAAATTTCAGGATTCTGGGCCAACGGGAAGTACCCTACGAATTTCGATCTTTGAGAGTATCAAAATATACGTTTTTTTGCGACACAAACGGTTGCGTGTATGTTTGAAAAAATTAAACTTCTAAGTTACCGAACAACAGCCGTATCTTTTTTATTCGGTAACTTAGAAGTTTGCTTTTTTCATAGCTTGAAGGAACCGCAGACACAGTATAAAATATGAACAGTACGGAAACTGCCTATTGCTCGAAACGGCACACTCACACAAACATATGCATCGACGAGACCAACAAGGGAATGTCGCGGTGCTGTCAGTAGCGAGTGCCGCGTCGAGACTAGTGGTCACGTATAAGTTATTTTCCCGAGCTTTATTAAAATGCTAGAACTCAAAACCGCAGCTATCAGTTTTTAAATTTCTTGCTGATTTTAAATGTATTCGAATAAAATTATAAGTCCATAGAATCGGAATCGATCACAATAAATTCATGAACTTAACTCCGAAAGTAAATCTATTTTAATTTTTAATGTCTTTTTTGGCTTGGTAACTAAATCTTTATCTATTAATGGAAATTCAAAATGGCGGCTGCAATAAATTATCAACTTTATCGATATGGGTGTCTTTTTCATGGTTTTCGAGGGTGTTGAAGCCGATAGTACTGTCAAAATGTGAATCCAAGATGGCGGCTGCAATAAATTATCAAGTTTTACGATACGGGTGTCGTTTTCATGGTTTTCGAGGATGTTGAAACCGATAGTACTGTCAAAATGTAAATCCAAGATGGCGGCTGCAATTAATTATCAACTTTTTCGATATGGGTGTCGTTTTCATGGTTTTCGAGGTTGTTGAAGCCGATAGTGCTGTCAAAATGTAAATCCAAGATGGCGGCTGCAAGAAATTATAAACTTTTTCGTCGTGAGTGTCGTTTTCATGGTTTCGAGGATGTTGAAATAGTGCTGTCAAAATGTACAGAAAATAGGATAGTATTTTCTTTTGAACAATTATTCTATGTTTACCTTCCTCCTGGATGTAAAAAGTTGGTCACCAGCTTTAACTTTTGTTTATTAAATAGATTGCAACACACCTTTTCTGATGAAAATGATAAAGAGAATATTTTATTATTTTTGCAGACGTTCCCAAAAGCTTCACTTAATATCTCGAGAAGATTTAATGAACGGATCGCCTCAAAACTGTATCGTTTGTGAGAATATTTTAACGCGGCCTGTACCTTTCAAACCTAAAATTCGTGTCGAACACCCGAAAACAGCCGTTTATGAGTTCAGGTGGGTTTCCATGACGTTCAAAGTAAGATTGAGTAAGATTGACAGAGCTGTACAGGTTGTCTAGCACTACCTCTCGTGCATACTTTAAACGTCGTAGCAACCCACCTGCCCGCGCGTCACTTGCGGTGCCTATCGCGCGCCCGCTTCGAAAAGCACTCGAAACGTCTTCCAACCGCGGCTTGCGTAGGTACATTCCCGCCAAAACTTGTGAAATGTTACGCCTTAATGACAAGTGATCTACAAGTAGTTTTGTGACAATTTGTTTTTTTTTTTTAATAGTCTATACTGTCCCACTGCTGGACAAAGGCCTCCCTCAACTGACAATTGTTATCAATAGTACCTACCAACCACCAATATCAACCAACTGTTATCTACTTAGTTCATTTGCCTGATTTATTACTTTGATTTAAACCTAATATTAAAAAAAAAAAAACTTGTGTTGTAGTGGCGACGCTTGGGGGAGGCATATGTCCAACAGTGGATGTCTTCCGGCTGATATGATGATGATGATGATGATTGATCACTAAATAATTATTATTTTTGTCATAAAATAATACAACATTAAAAGTTCGTTGTGGCGACGCTTGGGGGAGGCATATGTCCAACAGTTGTTGTTTTTATGAAGCGCAGGTATTTATTTTATAAACTAGGCTTAGTTTCCATACTGTACCATATTTTTACTGTGCCGCAGACTTGAGTATATGGTTACAATTTCAACTCGATACCTCTATGCGTTCTTGAAATAAATGGTCTTGACGGACAGACAGACGGACGGACAACAAAGTGATCCTATAAGGGTTCCGTTTTTTTCCTTTTGAGGTACGAAATCCTAAAAAAGAGCTTTCTCAACAAAGACAAGAAGTCTTTTCGTCCTATTATTTTATTTCTTCGTCAAGTGTTGAAAAACGGCGTTTGATAGGTAATAATATTTTTTTAAGTTTTTTAACCGACATATATTGCGAAGCACGAGCATTTACTTAGTTCTACCACCTTCCTGAGCTATCATGAAGATGAATTGCGAATATTACCGCTCTGCGCTGCTAGCGATCAAAACACCTAGATACTCTAACTATAGAATCAAATAAAGGACCCTAGTTGATCTCCATGTATAGCTTTGGTGTAAGTAGGTAATGGATACGGAGAAGACTTATAAGTAGCATTCTTTAATCAATGCTTACAGGTACAATTATTTCACAGACAGCTAAAAATAAAACACCTGATAATCTGATCTCTTGTTCTTCTAGTCGAGCATTCTTGTCAGAGAGGTCGTGGTTCTTGTTGATGGGCAGGGCTGAGGCGCGCCGTCGTCGTGGTTACCTCCAGGCTGCGGCATGTCGGGCGATGTCTAGATTTCTGGCAATTTTTGGCATTACTAATAATGGATGATGTGATATAAACGTGTATATCGGACGAAACAGTGGTCAATCGACCACCATGAATACTTATGTCCTATGGTTGTATTGGTCGTATTAGATCACTATAAAGTATGACCGAACCTGATAGAAACCTATTCCTTAACAGCAGGCTTTGCTTTGTTTAATAATATAGGTACAGGGGGTACGACGTATTGTCATGTTCAGCTCCGGTTGCAATAGAAGTAAAAATTAGGAAGGCATATAAAAGTGTTGAACTTTTAAAGTCCAATGAAGCCGTATGGCACTAGTGGTACTGACTACAGTAGAGCCCCCCCCCCCCCCCCCGAAAAAATCCCGACCCCCGTTACTCCAGTGCACGCTGTAATCCGGACAAGCGAAAGGATCGCACGGGGGGACGTTCGCTGAGGAAGCGATAGATGCAGGCCACAACATGTCAAGTTTCTCCGTCAACTTAGAAACCGTGCTTTTGAAAGTGCGGAAAATTATAAGCAGAACAGACTTTTTCAAGAATTAACTTTTAGTTGTTTGTTCCCATTAAAATATTACATACTAAAAACCGGATGCCTCGATAATTCGGAAGGGGTCTTGTTTTTTCCTAGCTGGATTAGCGAGGCCCTACTGTACTATAAATGGTTACAGCGGCGATTAGCAAAACTTTTTGAAAGGTACATTACTTCGAGGTGCAGTGTTGCACAACCGAGGCGAGGCAAGGCGCGGCGGCGGCGATGCGGGGGCGCAACATCGCGGCGTGTGGTCGCGACTGACTGCGTGACACGTCGCGTGATCGCGTCTCGTCGACTCGTGCGTGACACAAAGCTTTAAAGGTAGAACTACACTGCGCACGCGTGCTTGTCACATACGAGTATTATGCCGATTCGGGAGCGTCTCGGTCTCCATACATTTTATATGGAAAGTAGACTTGTAGAGCTATACCTAATCCACACCTCCTGACGCCACGCGACATGTGTGCGTTGGTCTGATGTAGTTCTAGCTTAATGCTGCAACATTCAAAGAGATTCATCATTTTTATGGTTTTCATTCCCTATAATATGGAGCTTCTTCTTAAAGTCATTCATCCTGGGAGTCGTTTGACGCACGGAATAAATATTTGGCTGGCCAACCGATAATTTTTTCGAGTCTGGGTATTTTGTGAAGATGAGTTTAAATGTTTTCGAACGCACCCACGATACAGGGGTCATTCCTAGTATTGAGCAAAGTTATTAAAAAAAAAATGCTGTTTTTTTTTTTTGTAATTGTTGCGACAACTAGAACTTGGTGCGAACAAGTGTCTGAGACACGGAGTGAGACCAGGCGCAAGACAAATGGATGAGCCAAAGCCGATACGAGATCAAGCGTTAGTATAAAACCGTCTGGCTACTAAGGAAACATTTCCTTGCAATAACAGAAGAAACAACCAAACAAATTAAAAAAGCAGCTTTTATATTATAACATTAATACAATTACATGCTATACCTACCAATATCGTCTTCAAACCAATATAAAAAAGTGAGCTTTATATTACACACCTTTGTTACCGGTTACCTGCCAAAGCCTTAATTGAAACTTCATAGCGGGGAATCGTTCCTACCTGTATTGGGAATATGCACTAAGAAACTCTCCGCTTTAATAAAATAAGGAAGTCTGGCAGCCACGGGCTATTGAGTCAACGGCGCGACTGTTCACTGAACGTGGGTAATTAGTTGTTTTGTCTTATATTTGACACTTCGCGTGACCCAAGGGTTGGCTTTTACCTTGGACAGAGGATTAGCATAGCCTTACAGCGTGGTAATGCCGCCAGTCTTTTGGGCACATTACCAGTCAACAGCAGTGTAGAAGAGTTTTTTAACAACATATTTTAGTTTAACTTTAGTTAGTTGTAATTAGCGTAGGGTTTTATTATTATTTTTTTATGTATAGTTATTTCAATGATGTCTATTAGACTAGTAAATATTTTTGTATGTAAATATTACTTAAGTATATTGAATAAATATAGAGCCTATGAGAAATATTAATGTTTATTTTACCTAAGTTTCTTCTTTAAATACTTTTACCTAAAAAAATAGTACATAAGTAATATCTCTGCATAAAAATATAATTAGTTTTCTAAGATACGGGAAAGGGCACTGGTTTCTGTAACACAGGTATTTTACCTAGCATGGGAACCAGGGACTTCATTTTATTGTACCTATTTTTTTATGCCAAATTAAGATTATTATTATTAATAGTAGATGTGACTAGGGGATAAAGCAGTGTCTTTAAGTCGCGGGTGGCATATTAAATTCCTAACGAAACGAAGGTTGCCAATTTTAATCCCGAACGTCAGTGAGGGAGTTAATAAAGAAACCTGAGTAAAGTGAGGAATTCAAGCTGCCTAAGACAAATACAGCTTTATCCCCGTGTTGGATATTCTACTTTTTACACCATCTGTGAGATAATTAAAAGAGAATTACTATTTACAAGTTAATCTTAACTATCACTCAAGATGTTTTGAGATTCGAAACAAACAAAATTCACTAGTCTAAGATTCTATAGTTACAATTTTCTATTTCATTACTTTTTTTTTGAAAATCATCAATAAATCACGTATTATTTGAGATTTTGACGATTTTTGATGTTTCAAATTCAAATCTCATTATTCCTTAGGGATCGGCTATACTGCATTATCTCCCTAGGGATATAATGACTTGCTTTAAGTGATGGTTGGATGACATATAATAGGGGTGAAAGTAACATATTTCGTCGCTAATTCGAGGAACTAAATAAGTTACTTTCACCCCGAGGTAAACACTGCTTTTCATTACGTATACAAAAAAGTAAAATCATAATAAAAAGTTTGTAAAACCTGAGTTGCCGTACCTATGATTTTAAGTAAGTAGGTATCTTTCTTCTGATTTAGGCGGTAAAAGGTTCCTACTACTGATTTAGCCTCTTCGCTTATGAAATTAGGCGTTAAATCACTATTTTAATCTGATGAACTTATCGTGATATTACAAATCTCTGTTGTATGAATATGTAAACAAAACTCTTTAAGTAACTCGAAAAATCCAATGACGGATTGTCACTTTCCCGCCATTTTGTTTTTATTTTTCTGTAACTGGCCAGCTATTCAGCCTCATTAATGAAAAGTTAGAAATTATTTGTAATATTTTAAAGATAAAGTATTTTAAAGAAATAGTTAAAAAAATAAGTCACTTGTAAATATAATATTACTTGCTATTTCCCGCAAAAATAAAATATAGCTTATGTCACTGTTTTCTATCGGTGATAAAATTTTCGCAATCCAGTACTATCAGAGATTACCTCCTACAAACAAAAAAAACATAAAAATTTTTCGTCAAAAAGTAACAAACATACATCCATACATAAGAGATGCAGACGCAGACCCATTTTTAAAGAGAATAAATTGTTAACACTTGCATGCTTATACATGTAATGAAATGACCTCCTTGGAAATGACATTTCAATAATTTAATTTTTAAGCTGTGGATACGGGGTGACGTATCATTCAATGGCAGATGATGTTTAGATTATTTTGTGCATTTTATTGTTATAAAAACTTGTAGAGAGATAATTATCTCTCTACAATTAAAGGGATATAATTGAGGAGGCGATATTAGTGAACTTTAAATGTCGTTTCTTTGTTTTCAGGTGAGATAAAAGTGTAATTTTAGTTAAACGATAATTGTTATACTGTAAAAGCATGTTGAATAAAACAAATCTTTATTTTCAGAGAAACAATTTGTGGTTTATTTCGAAAATCCTCAATAATATATCGTATAAAACGACATTTTTGTTAACTAAAAGAAGATGGACCGGCTGCAATTTGAGTTTACGATGATAGCTTCAAATGATGGCAAATCAAATGTATTAGCCATAACCTCAATATCTACAGAAGAAGGAAAATGTTATGTTTTACCTGATGAGCTGAAGCCGGTGATTAATCATACATATATTGTCAAAATGAATACTTTCTCAAAAATAAAAAATAGTATAAAGAAAAGACATCAAAGTAGAAAAATATGGATAAAATTGGATGAAGATCTTAAGAAAACATATAGAGATGAGGAAGGTAATATGCAATTTTTAGATCAATATTTAGAAGAAATGAGCACAAAACAACCAATAGACATAAACGACAATTTGCAACATATCTTGGAAAAATTAATAGAAACTACTACAATGAAAGAAAATCAACATAACCTAAAACATATTTCAGAGAAATTTATTATTGAAAAATTCACAAGCAAGAACCCTAATGCAATGCAATGGATTGAGAATTTTGAAAAGGAGTGTGAGCGCTTTAATATATCAAAAGATGAAACAAAATTAGATATATTGAGATTATTTTTAGAAAAATCTTGTTTGGATTGGTATAGCTCGATGGCCATAAAACTAACAATAAAGGCTGAATGGAATGAATGGAAAAACAAATTTTTAGAAACTTTTAAAAACCGAGGATGGGACATAGTTACATATGCTCTCGCATTTAGATATAAAGAAGGACTACTAATTGATTACGCTATTAGAAAAGAAAGGCTTATGCTAGGCATAAACAAATCGATAGACTCCAAAACAATGATAGATCTTATTGCAACAGGTTTACCTGGGTTTATCTTAAATAGGTTAAACAGAGATGAACTCAATGACACTACTGATTTGTTCAATGAGATAAGAAAATATGAAGGTATGATGTACAAGAAAAACTCAAGTACAATAAAGAGTTGTACATTCCTTTATAAAAATAAAACTAATGAGAAGAAGCCATGTAACACTTGTGAATCTTTGGACAAAGGAATTAGATATCATCCGGAAGAGTCATGTTGGTTCAAGAAAAATAAAAATGAATCTGAAAAAGTTTTTAAACCCAGAAATGTAAATAACAACTCCATTATTGAAGTAGATATAAACACTGAGAAAAAAAACGAGTAAGTACACCATTAATCAAAATCAAGCTCTTATTAGAAAATAAACTAGAAGTGAGCGGCATTTATGATTCAGGCTCACAGATCTCTTTAATAAATTCAAGACTGATTAAAATAAAAGAAAAAAAGGACAATGAGAATATAGCATATATGAAAACGGTTAATGGTGTGAAAAAAACAGATGGCTTGATAACAATAAAAATAAAAATATTTGATTTAGAAGAAGAGGTGGATGTATACATAGTAGAAAATGAATATTTTGATGATTTTATAATCGGATTGGATATGATAAAGAAATTCAAACTAACCCAAAACGAGGACTTGCGGATAGAACAAAAGATAAGAACAAATAAAATAGATGAAATGTCTAAAGATAACAGAAATGAAGAAAAGAATATAAAAACATTAGCAATAAATTTTAATGAACACATAGAAGCAGACTGTTTGAGCCGAAACCCTGTATTAGAATCAGAAGATAACAAGGAGGAACTATTAAAAATAGTTAATTTAATACAAATAAAAGATATAGTTGAAGACCAAGAAAAAAATGAAACAATAAAAGAAAAGAAACAAAATCTACTACATAAAAATAAAATCTATTATAAAAAAATAAAGAAACTTGAAAAGATTATACTCTCAGAAGAATTTAGTAAAAAAATTATAAAAAAGGTGCATGAAGATTTATGCCATATTGGAATCAGACAATTACAGAAAAAAAAAAGTCCACTATATACAGCAAAAAACCTAATAAAAAATATCATAAATATTTGTAAAACATGCGAAATATGCATAAAAAATAAATCAAGATGTCAAGGAAAATTTGGGTTAATGTCACAACTGGGACCAGCAACAAAACCATTTGAAATAATGTCAATGGATACTATAGGTGGCTTTGGAGGATCTAGGTCAACAAAAAAATACTTACACCTTTTAGTAGACCACTACACAAGATATGCGTTTATTGTGACTTCAAAAACACAGAACGCAAGTGACTTTATAAAACTAACAAAGAAAGTACTCGAGACAGATGAGATTGGAATAATTCTGACAGACCAATATCCAGGCATCAATTCAAAAGAATTTAAACAGTATTTGCAGGAGAATAACATCAAACTAATATTTACAGCTGTGAATACGCCATTTTCGAACGACTTGAACGAAAGATTAAACCAAACAATAGTAAATAAAATAAGATGTAAAATAAATGAGAAAAATAATAAGAGAACATGGACAACAGTAACAAGAGAATGTGTACAGAAATATAATGAAACAGACCATTCTGTTACAGGTTTTGCACCAAAATATTTACTGGATGGTACAAATGTCAGTATTTTACCAAATGAAATTAAAACAATAGAAAAGGAAGACAAGTGGATTGCTGATAGAAGATTAGAATTAGAGAATACAATAAAATCTCACAAGTACAACAAGAAAATATTTGATAGAAATAGGAAAATACAAGAGTTCGAGATAGGAGACAGTGTATATGTAGAAAATGGAAATAGACTGAACAGGAAAAAATTAGACGAATTAAAAATAGGCCCTTTCAAGATAATAGAGAAAATATCGAACTCCATTTATAAGATTGACACTGGCAACAGAAAAACAGAATCAACTTTATTCCACATAACAAAATTACAACCTGTTACGGCAGAAGATGAAGTAGAAGAAAACGAATAGGTATAAAGATAACTTGCAGGTGCATTGTTTGTATTATATTATTTAGAATTTTCGTTCCTATGGGGGGGGGAGATGTAATGAAATGACCTCCTTGGAAATGACATTTCATTTTTTTATTTTTAAGCTGTGGATACGGGGTGACGTATCATTCAATGGCAGATGATGTTTAGATTATTTTGTGCATTTTATTGTTATAAAAACTTGTAGAGAGATAATTAAAGGGATATAATTGAGGAGGCGATATTAGTGAACTTTAAATGTCGTTTCTTTGTTTTCAGGTGAGATAAAAGTGTAATTTTAGTTAAACGATAATTGTTATACTGTAAAAGCATGTTGAATAAAACAAATCTTTGTTTTCAGAGAAACAATTTGTGGTTTATTTCGAAAATCCTCAATAATATATCTTATATACATACTGGAGATGGGCTTATTTGTAAAAAAACATCCGGCTTTTTTAATAAGGCAGATAGCGAAAATGTTTATAGAATAGTCTAGGGATCCAACTAAATTAGCAATGCCTAGATGTGGGACAGCTTTTTTTCCACAAAAACGCAAGTCGTATGGTAATTAAAATATTTAATAGGATACCTAAGAAAATCAGAGAATTGCCAACGATTTTATTCCAAAAAGGGCTGAAAGCATGGCTCATGGAAAAATGTTTCTATACGGTAAATGAATTTTTAAACTATTGTATTAAAAAAGATGTATTAAACAATTTGCAATTAAATTAAATTTAACATTTTGTAATATTTTAGTTTTTGACGATTTGTATATTTTAGTTTATGACATATTGTATTTTGTAATATTAGTAGATAGAGTCTGTCTAATAAGTTAAAGGACTTGGGTAATTATTAGGATTTAATGAAATCTGATGTAGTCAACATGGGTTCAATAATCAAGGTTGATTAAGAGATAGAGATCATTTTTTACTAACAGAAGAACCTTATAAAAAGTACCAAATATAAGTACTTTTTAAATTATTAAATATTATTCAAAATTCCCAAAAGGGTTAACTTAATAGACAGACTGGAGTAAAATGTTGTTATCGGCTGTGAGAAGACGCCCGTCTTCTGCTGCTCTGGTCTCTAAAGGCCTCGACCATCCGTGCGAGACCTGTCCGCCAACCCGCGTGGATCTCTCCTGCTGCTCTGGTCTTTGCAAGTCTCTATAGGTTACCACTGGCCGTGTAGAATCGGTCCGCCCCGCCTGTGGCCCGCATTTTTTTGGTTCAACACTAAAAAAACACTTATAAATGTAACAGATACAATAATGTTACCGAATCAAACTGTAACATTTTATATGTGTTAATAAGTGTTAATATGTGTAACTGAAATAATCAGTTTTAATATAGCTTGAGGTATAAATAATTGCACAGTACCATAAATAAGCAAATTGTAACTTTGGCAACGCTGCGTTTACCTGTTACACTTATTAACACTGTTAACACTTTTATATCTGTTACAGATATGTTACGGTTACACTTTTTTAAGTGTTTTGGGTTAACACATTGAAATCACATACATTTTTGATTCTGTTACCAATTCAACGACTTCGCGTCTGTTGACTCTTTTCTACGTTGTTACGTTTGTGCTACATCTCCTTTGGTGTCTGAGTTTAGTTTTAATTGTATCGTGTAAACATTTGTGTTAACTTTTTATATGTGTCTTTTCTATGTTTTAGTAGTTAGTCGTTCTTGTGTTGTAAATAGTGAACTAATACTTGATTTATTAAATTAAAGGTAAATAATCAGAAATTTCGTATTTATTCTTTGTTGCCAATTGTGAAATGATTAACCGAATGGTATAATGAATGACCGAAAGATGGAATGACTGACCGTATGAAGGAATGATTAGGATATCTATGTATTTGACAGTTGCTGTCATTTGCCTGCAGGTTAGAAAATTATCCCAAGGGAACATAACCCCAGGATAAAAAGTGTTCTGTGTGTTAATCTAGAACATGTTCTATCCGTGTACCAAGTTTCATCGAAATCCTTTCTGTAGTTTTTGCGTGAAAGAGTAACAAACATCCATATATCCATACATTCATGCATCCATACATCCATACATACAAACTTTCGCATTTATAATATTAGTAGGATTTAATTAATATTTTCTAGTTCATATCTTAAAGTTATTTCAATTTTATATCACACTGTGATTGACTGGCTGTATGGAAATTTGGAACATGGTTCAATAGAAATGTGAAGATAGAACTACTTTTTTTTAATAATTTGACAGCTATCAGTTGAAAGTTAAAATCCCTAGGGATGAAAAGTATTACTTTCAGCCCGCTCCTCAGGCAACTTCAGACCCACTTTCAAAGTATGAGTAATGAAAAATATATTTAAAGCTATATATTTTATAAAAATAAATGCAGTTGTTTGACAGAGCAAATGAGGAAAGAAAGTTCCACCCGAACAAAATCATTCACGTCGGTCCATCCAGAAATAGTCTAACGTGATCGAAATAAGTACATCCCTTACTATAATTATGAGCGACGACTGCTTGTAGACGTTGTATTTAAAAGTTTAAGTACATATAGATGCTTAGGTATTCTTTTGTTATTGTTGTGAGTTTGTGACATACTTAGTTTGTAACATCTTCACTCATAATTACAGTACTTATCATAGGGTTTGCAAATCAAATTGTTTGTTAAAACCTGGCCATCACCCTAAATAATAAAGATTTTTTAGTACAATCTGTAGTTTCCTACCATTTAGTTAATGAAATAAAAGAAGAAGAGTGTAAGCACCAAATACGACATTTAATAAAAATCAAGTGAAGTAGAATAAAGAGGTGAATGGAACTTGCGGGGGCGACGCCCCTCGAACCGCTGTATCATTACTACTATCGGCGATAAGATACCGATTAGTGGCGAGCGCCATACACACACACACAGATATCATCGCGAGCACATATCGTGTTATTATCGCCGAGCGCCGCCGACACTGATAACGCAGCTAATCCCCCAAAAAACGTATAACAATAACCAAATCAAATCATTTATTTCAAATAAATTATTTAGAGACACTTTGGAATTTTCAAGAAGACAGTCAGTCAGAAAAAATATGTTAATTTAGAAAAATGTGCAAGAAAACCCATAGTCACTCTTTTAAGTCGAGTTACTCAAATGTCTCGGTTACATATTTGTTGTCGCTTCTATAACAGAAGCGTGAGAACCAAGTAAATAAAATAAATTTAAAAAAGGGGAATCATAAAACGAGCGACTAAAAAAAAACTTAGCGACTGATGATGAGATACTGTTTTAATAACATGAGCGGTATAAATTTGAGTAAGCAACCCATTAAGGCTTATAGTCCCTTGAACCATCTGACCAAAATTATGTGGGCGCACCTCTCGCACCCGCCTAGGTGGTAGTACGCAAATCTGTGCATTTATTTGCGGCCAACAGCGCCCGGAATGCGCGCGGCTGACTTTTAAATAGAAAGAAAGAAAGAAAGAAAGAAGCGAAATATTGATTGATTTACATATGCAATGTTAACTTTGAAGAATATTTAACCACCAATTTTTATGTGTAAAATTGTTTCTAAAGATCCAAGTCATTGCGAAGGAGTAGGAAAAAGTTGCGAAAAGTTGTGAAATTGCTAATTATTTTTTTAGACAAAAGTAATAATAGCACGAAAAAATCAAATGTTGATAATGTTGTTCATGAATCTACAAGGTGTAAGGGACAGCCCTCCACAAATTTTAAGGGCTTGCTCAGTAGACGAAACTGAACAACCTTCCACAAATATTTTTTTCAGGAAACGAAAAAATATCGGCCTCGCCATACAAATTGTCCAATCAAGTTTATCATTTTGTATGGTTAGGCTGTTTTTTTTTGTTTGTGGAGGGCTGTCCCTTACGCCTTGTGTAATAAACATACATTTTTTTTAACCCTATTAACCTGGCCGTTACCGAGGAATAGGCTTCAGAAAGTCATTGTTTTATGGCACTTTTCGCTTGGGCCTTAACTAAACTAACGACAATTATTGATTAACAATAAAATCCAGAATGAGCTTACTAAAAGTGGGTCATTCTGTATATCATAATCCAAGTTGAATGCCCTCTTGGGGGCGATCGGCGGCGGAGACCTCTCGCGTTGGGTCCTGGTAGAGGCCATGGTCCGGAGCGAGGAGGAGTGGCAGGCGGTCGCCGACTTTTGCGAAGCAGTAATGCTCGCAAAGGGGGAGGCCGACCGCATCAGGCAACGGCGTTCTCATCGCCGCCGCCAGGATTCTGATCCCGATTTCCGGCCACCGTAGGCGCGGGCTTGCGGACAGTGAGCAATGGGTAGCTCGCTGTCCGGCCGTCCGGTAACTGTCCGGACCAAGCCCAAGTCGTCGACGGCGCGCACTGTTCCCGCGCGCCTCAAGGAGTTGTCAGCAACAGTAGTGACCCAGCCGAATCGAAGCCTAGTGGGGCCAGGGTTATCCGAAAGGGAACTGGAGCCCCGGTATGAAGGCTAGAAGGAACAGGGTGGGTCGTTTACTCAGTAAGAGTCTGACACTATCTCCCGCTCCGCCCAAGAGCGGGGTTGTCATTGGATGATTTTTCCCACCATAAAAAAATCCAAGTTAAAAGATTAAATTAGTAAGTGAGCGACTAAAATAATAAGTGAGCGACTAGAAATAAAATTGAGGGTTTACATAACGAACTACTAAAAAGTTAACTTTAACAAATGTTTTCACCATTGTCTAATTAACTAGTCGCAGGTAGATTCCTCATTTTGAATTGGGTGAAATAGGTTAGGTTAGAACTGTGACCTACCGCGACCAAGTTGGTCGCAGATTTTATTTCACCATTTACTAATTATCTGGGTTTTCGCAACATCCAAATTATCAAATTACCTCGTGACGTACATAATACATAAATATTGATATACTACATTCGGAACACTTCATTCAAGATAAAATGCTGCTCAGTATAAATAAATCATTGGCCAAATATTGAAAAAAAAATGCAAGATGTAACGTTGACGCTCAAACAAATATTAGGTCGTTCAAATATTATGAAACTTCTCATTTTGTATTTTAAGTACTTAACTCAAATTAAAGTTTGTAAGTCGCTGTTCTGTTGATTTCTCGTCACTCGCAGTCAGTCGCTCACTTATTATTTCTATAACCCAAAATAATTATTTTTGTCACTTAAAATTTTAATTTATAGTCACTCGTTTAAATACTACCCTTTAAAAAATAATAATTTAGAAATTAAAATAAGCCACTTAGCCGGTCTCTACTGACAGTGTCCGTTCACCGACCACCACCAGGCACTACCATTAGTGAGACATTTGAGTCAGCATACTAATCTCTCAACTGCCATGCTCATTTATGTCACAAGTCAAGTAGTAGTCTAAAAACATTGTTATGTGGTAAGTCCTTATTATATAAACAAAAGAAAAGATAAAAATGCTTTTAGTCTCTTTTCTTCTAGAAAAGAAAAAGTTAGTTTTTAAATTCTAATTGTAATCAATTACTATGCGTGCCTTAGTGGTAGTGTATACCGCATAGAGCCAAGCATTTGTATCTAGTTTATTATGCTTGCCTGTATAGTGTGCGGTTGGAAACAAGATTTGAATTCTTTTTCATTTAGTTTTTAAATATGGGGAGTCTGAAATCAGGTCGAACTAATCGGCCTCTATTTCTGCTAACATAATATGACTACCGCTTCTTTTACTAAAAATATGAAGATTCTTTCCGACGTAACGGATATTACATGTTTATGAGCGTACCCACGATACTGGAGTAATTCCTAGTGTATAGCAACACTAAAAAAGTAGGCTTTACCACACACCGTTTATCTCAACTAATTGTTGTTTGTGTATAAGATTTTACTAAGTTTTGCCAAGACCGTAATGTTCACGTTTCAAGTGCAATGTTCCATGATATATGCAGTCAAACGCCTTACAAAGATAGTAGAAGATTATATGCTATAGGCATAGCATCTTGTGTCTCTTCCCACACGTTAAAAGTGTGTTTCAATAACGAGACACCAGCGTCAGTGGTACAACGTTCTCTGGTGAAACCATATTAGCATATAACCAGAAATAATATTAGCGTTAGACTAAAGTTTAGGTATGTTGATCGTGGCCACAACCCTTTACATTGCCCTTTTGGTGACTTTAAGCCCTTTGATGAGCCTAATTGTGAGAAACCACATTAAGTGACCACTGGCAGTCTGGCAGCACGTTCTGATTATAGAATTTTGTATTAATTAAGAAATTGTGGTTTGTCGGACGAGAAAATTATTGTACCGCATTATTCCAACAAACGAAATCCTGACGCAGAAGACCGACAGAACACTAAGTTGATGGAGTTTATCTCTACTGAACGCTATCTCGACAGTCATTTGGTCAACAAAACACTAGATCGACTAACAGTTGCCCGACTGAATGCCATTCCGACGTGCAGTAACCCGACAGAAAACAATGCCGAAATGCTTTATCTCGAACGGCATCCACAGATATAATGGGTCATCAAAATACAACAGCAACAAACGGAATATAGAAAATTCCTCGAATTTAGAAAAATAAGGTTCAATAAAATATCATTGAAGTTCAATCATAAATTAATGAGTTCTTATTGAAATAATTGTTGCCCTACGTCTAGGTACTCCTTGTTGTTCTCCTCATCGCTGCCACTGTGGCGAAGTTGTCAACAGCCTCGGTCACCACGGCCTGTCATGCAGTCGAAGCGCGGGACGCATAGCGCGGCACGCGAACCTTAACGACATCATCCGACGAGCCCTTGTCACCGTCGGCGTTCCGGCTGTTTTGGAACCTCATGGCCTGGCACGCGACGATGGTAAGAGACCAGACGGTATGTCTTTATTTCCTTGGAAGATGGGTAGGCCTTTAGTGTGGGACGCTACCTGTGTCGATACTCTTGCGCCATCCCATCTTCCTAGCTCATCGTGCTGTGCTGGTGCTGCCGCGACGGCTGCAGAGAACCTCAAGCAGCGGAAATATAACAGCCTCGTCGGCAGTTATATTTTTAAGCCGTTTGGGGTTGAAACTCTCGGGCCGTGGGGTCCGAGTGCTCATGCTTTTTAAAGAATTGTCAAAACGCTTAATTGACGCTTCGCGTGACCCAAGGGCTGGTTTCTACCTCGGTCAGAGAATATTATTAATATTGCCATACAACGTGGCAATGCCGCCAGCCTTTTGGGCACACTTCCAGTCGACAGCGATGCGGAGGAGTTTTATGACGTCATATTTAGCTAGGCATTTAGTGTATATATTATTTTTAATTATTTAAGTTATTGTTTAATTTGTTTATTATTTCTTTGAAGTAGTTTAATTTTTTCAAACTCTAATAAAAATACTTTATTTAGGTAATAATTAGAACACATGTAGGAAAGTTACAATTTTTTATAATCTTTTTCTTCTTAGCCTGTCGATGGCAAAACTTATTAACTTATTACTTTTGGCCAGTATTCGGCCACGGCAATGCCCTCCACTGATGCTATCATTAGATCCCTACATGAACAGGCTACAGGGTACGTTATGTAGGATGGAAGGTGAGACGGCCTGTGGGAACACGCCGCACAAACACTGATGGTCGGAACCATAGATATAAGAAAGGAACCGTCCAGAAACCCCCATCTGTGGAGATAGTCTTTGCTACGCCCAGCCTGGGTGCGGAGTCTGTTTAGGGTATTCCAGATTGGCCATGACAACTCAACAACGAGCGTATATTGAATTCGCACCTCACGGCATGCCTGGGTTTCGCCGAAATTGGTCTACTGGGGCCCAAGTCTGCTATTTTTATAAATTCGTCATTCCAACACAATCACATTGTCATTTTGCTAAAAGTTCGTAATCTGCTAATTCATAATGATCGATAATTGATCGGTCAGTGGTATCGTAATAGAGTTGTGGTAGAATGAGAATATCGAGCATATTAAAACCAAAAACTGCACAATAACGTTCTAATGTGGTTCTAATGGTAGAACGCTGATCAAATAAACTGTCAAAGTTTTAGCAGATTATCGCATACGTCAAATATTCATTTGTCAATATGTACGAGATTACTGTCAATGGTTGACCATTGGAAAGTCCTAATGACGCCATTATATTAGTAGATTACCAAACTTATCAAAATCGACAATTATGACATCAGTGATAGACCATTTTGACACTATTGTAATAGCAGACTTGAGGCCCTTTTTTATGTTGGGAAAAAATCATGCATGACATCCCCCGCCCTTGGGCGGAGCGGGAGATAGTGTCAGACTCTTACTGACTAAAAGACCCACCCCGTTCCTTCTAGCCTTCATACCGGGGCTCGAGCGCCCTTTCGGATAACCCAGTTGGTTTCGACCCGGCTGGGTCCCTGCTGTTGCTAACAACTCCTTCAGGCGCGCGGGAACAGTGCGCGCCTTCGACGACTTGGGCTTGGTCCGGACAATTACCGGACGGCCGGACAGTGAGTTACCCATTGCTCACTGTCCGCAAGCCCGCGCCTACGTTGGCCAGAAATCGGGATCAGAATCCCGGCGGCGGCGGCGGCGATAATGCCGTTGCCGGATGCGTTCGGCCTCCTCCTTTGCGAGCATTACTGCTTCGCAGAAGTCGGCGACCGCCTGCCACTCCTCCTCGCTCCGGACCATGGCCTCAACCAAGGCCCGGCGCGAGAGGTCTCCGCCGCCGATCGCCCCCACGAGGGCACGGCGATGCTCCGCCCAAGCAGGGCACACCTCGACTATGTGCTCTACCGTGTCCTCCGGGCGTTCCGCACAGTGGCGACACCCGGGCGTCACTTCCGTGTGAATCCGGTGCAGGAAACTCCCGAACGAACCATGTCCGGTGAGGACCTGCGTCATGCGGAAGGTAAGGACGCCGTGAGGTCTTTCCAGCCACGCCTCAAAGAGGGGACTTACCGCCATGATTGTGGCGTGCCCAACACTGGGTTGCGATAGTCGTTGACGCCATTTCACCATGAGATCCCGCCGGAGCTCTGTCCGCCATGCCGTGACCTGTCGTGGCAGCGGACTTTCACCCCGGCGTTGCATCTCCACGCGCATATCGTGCATGTGTGCAAGGACTGTTGCCTCCAGATTCCACGGTGGTAGGCCAGCCAGAAGGCTCGCCGCTTCGCGGGAGACCGTGCAGTATCCCCGCACCAGACTTGAGGCCCTGGTGACCTGCTAGTGTATGGCACTCACTTGTGAGGCGAGGCCCTCGAAAATAATGGGGAAGCGATTGCCGTATCTATAGACATCTCGAAGGCTTTCGACTGGTTATGGCACGCTAGCCTTACGAGTAAGCTTTCAGCGTACGGCATTTCACCTGGTCTGACTGGCTAAGTAAAAGAATTCCAGAATGAAAGTGGTCAATACACCGATCGTACCAAAAGTACTATTTGGTAGTAGTAGCAGTCCGGATTTGGTAGTGGGTTTTGACCGCTGTGCCTTGGACGTAAAAGTAGCGCGTAAATCCGTTGGTCTTAGTTGTCATTGAAAGGTCTTCGACAATCAGTCTTCTTGAGAAATCTTTTTTACCTACTCAGTGACTCAGTTTCGAACTTAGATAAGCAGTCGGTCCATATACCTTACATTCCGATTTTAGCATTTAAAGGCAAAGTCAAAAATATTTTATTTCACATAGGCCTACATGGGCACTTATAAAACGTCAGAAGCTAGTGCACGGTTCCAAATTGGTCGTTTCCTATGGAGAAGAACCGGCAAGAAACTCCATGGTTACTCTTTTTTACATTGTTTTTACATTGTATTTTTTTTACATTGTTTTTAATTCCATAAGCGTATATAGGAAGAGAGCACTGATTGAATGAAACCACGTTTTTTTAAATCCATCAAGTCGTTCAGCTAACATAGCGGGCTAAAGAACGTTTGGTCGTTCATTTTCATTTTAGCGACAAGTTCTCTCATCGTCTTACTTATTAATTTATAATTGAGCCTTATTTTTGTAAATTTGAGGTTATTGTTACCGCTTATTGCTATGGTGTTTGTATCTGCGAATATTAGTGCACACGTCGCAATGGTAATGAATCGGGCAACAGATAGTCGATATTTTAGTAAGGATAGCGTTAGTCGGGATTTCGTTTGTCGGAATAATGTGCCACAATCCGAGAAAAAACCGCATTGCTTCCCGAACACTGCTTGACCTCTTTCTCGAAGTCAAACCTAACTAACTGGACTGACCGTGACGTACTTAATCATGTACAACTTCGAGAGTCGCTCAGAGTGACAGACATAACCGACTAAACGAATAATTACAGAATCCTATCTTGAAAAGATTCCAACATTGGTCTTCTGTACAGCAAACGATAACAAAAAGGCTAAAGCTGTGAAAAATTTCGATTCGTCACGACGACTATTATACATGGTGATGACTGTACCACTGGCTCTCCACTGGGAGACAGATGTGAACTAATAGTTTTATTTAAGACTAGTGTCTAAAGATGAAACTATGAAGTCGACGCAATTGTTTTATATAGCTTCCAATTAAGCTTTATGAAATAATGCGTTTGAACGCACCAAAGTGCCTCCACTGCATTCTCATAAAAATGTGCTGTCGTCGTAATAGCCGGTGATTAAATTATACACAATATACACCGATGTGTGGAACTGGTCAGGTGAACCGTGTTTTGATATGTGCACGTCAATGTATGTTCACGGAATGCAGGCGCTCGAATCAAAAGCGCACTGGCTGAACCTTGCATCGAAGCCTTACAAGCACATACTTGTACAAGGTTCTGAATCACTAACGCTCTTAAGAGTTCATAGTGATTCATTATTGTGAACTTGCACAAACATATTTTAATTCCATGTTACCTGAACATCGTGATTATGGGGAGTGGTCTCTACTTGAGCAGCCTTGTGACTGCCTGAGAAAGATTTAAAGACGACAAGAAGAACTCTTTAATACCTGTTGGTACATAACGGCAAGTTTTTCCTGTTTTTAAGAAAGATTTTATGTCACAAATAAAATTTCATTAGATTTTTGTATGGTCTCAGACATTTGGAGAGGACAACGTCGCTGTCGGTTCAATAAGTCTTTAGTAATATAACGAGAAGTGATTTTTATTCTTTGTATATTTTTTGTATCTAATTGTGCGTCTATTCAGGCAGAATAAACATGTTTTCTTTCTTTATTTGTATTTGTTTTGAATATACTCAAAAAGTACCGAAACGATTTAAAAAATGTTTTCACCACTAAAACTACTTAATCACTGAGTGACTTATGTGTATGTTAAGGTACATCAGAACAGCTGCACTTATTTGGCTAAATAATTATTTTTGTGTTGTGTGTGATTATTAGGACAAGGTTTGTTGGAAAGAAAATTGCAAAAAAAAAAACCAGAACCCGGGGCGGGCAATATTGGTTTTTTAATAAACAAATGTGAAGTAGTGCTTGACTGGGATCCTACCTGACGGTAAGCAATGGAAACAATATCAATGTTACCTACAGGTACAGGGTGCGCTCGCGCCATCATTGCTTGCCTCCCCGCCCTGATTCGCCGTGCGTTTGACATGATATCCGGTCAGTTTCAATTAACTATCATCGAGCACTCTCTTCCGTGTGGACTTAGAAACATGTCGCTTAGCAGCTGACGACTAGTCTAGGCATAATTTATTATTTAATGCTGATTGCACACGGTGAGTAGGTATGGGCACGTCTGCATTGGTAATTCCTCTTGGTACATAAGAGTTTTAATTTTGTTTGTGTTGCAAGTTTGCCACATTTCTTGTTGGCCAACGAGATGGAATTTTGTTGATATACATTACGGTAACGGCACACAAAGTATTTATATTAAATGTTAAGTTTTCACACGCGACTGCCTTCCTCACCGGGCCGTAATAATCAACAAAGGCTTTCGAGCGGAGATCTCGATTAGCTCTAAATGAAAGCGCTTTATAACTAAATTACTAACAGTAAGTATTATCTTAAGAAAAAAAGTAAGAGAATGTTGATGAAATTGTAAGTTTGCCGCGTTCGCAAACACACACACAATAGCGTTAATAAAGTGAACAGTTGCAGGCTTGCAAGCAAATCAAACATGTTTCAGAGTGGCACGGTGACACGTGGCTGACGCAGCGTGGCACACTCCTGGCGTCATACATGGCTGACGTCACCGTTTTTTTTTAAAGTGTAAGTAATAAGACATCGAGTGATCGTTCGTGAGTCCAGCGCTGTTCACGGGACGGCCACTGCTGCTTAACATACCCCCGAATATAATATACGACTGATGGTGGCCACCTTTAGAAATTACGATCTTTCCTTATTTTTTAGTTTTTTGACTTTCTAGTTTTTAACTTTCTATTGGTTGCCATCAAATGAGTGCTCCTGACAGCGGCAGCGGTGCTCTGCGTTGTCATGTGTCATGTTCGCACTCAATTTGTAGCTAACCCATTGAGTCAGCGGCGCGCAGCGACGGCCGCGCGCTGCGACCCCTAGCGTAGGACGTGAGATCTGTCGGCAAACGGCGCATGTCAAGGAAGACAACCAAAATAACGAGCGTGCTAGCAGTTCAGGTCCCGAGTTTCGGTGGTAAGAGCGATCCGAGCTGGGCTAACCGACGCGATTAAGTCACTTATTGCAGCGTTTCACTAATAAAGGGGTAAAGTAATATATGATATATAAGTAATTACAAAATCTCTAATATTTACAAGATATAACCACTGAATCTATAATTTTATTTCATACTAGCTTTTTCTCGCGACTTCGTCCGTGTACATAAAATATAGCCTATGTCACTCAGGAATAAAGCAGCTTTCTATCGGTGAAAAAATTTTAGCAATCGGACCAGTACTTCCAGAGATTACCTCCCACAAACAAAAAAAAAAAAAAAAACTTTACCTCTTCATTATATTAGTGTAGATAACGATCAGTTAGTATAATGATCGGTTGATATAATTTTAATATAAGCGCAACATTCATTGAATATAAAATCATTAGATATGGGGGATGAGCTGCTCGCGTCCATAGGATTTACTTGATTTCTGACCACCCTACACGTGTCCCCTGGGTAAGTGCTAAACGAGCAGTAAACGCGGTGGTTGGCCATAGCATCGGCTGCCGGCTTTACAGTTACCACCCACCAGACAAAGCCATGCCGCCAAGAGATCCATCGTGTTCCGGCGTGATGTCTGCTGAAGCTGTACGGTGGAATTTGGGTCTGAGCAGTTGTGTTGCGATGTATACCGGGTATGTTGGTGACTGGCCTGTTGGTCTAGTGGTTAGTAGCCCTGACTACTACTACTGTCGGCCCCCATTGCCTCCGCTGGTTAAACCTGATGGAACACTGGCTCATACGGCGAGAGAAAAAGCACGTCTCTTTGCATCTCTCTTCGCCCATAATTCTCGTCTTGATACTGGCGGTGCCACTCCACCGACTCTACCTCACTGCGACACTTCAATGCCCGCGGTTCGCATAAGGAACAAAGAAGTTCTGAGAGCACTGTGTCGTCTAGACGTGAATAAAGCTAGTGGACCCGATGGTATACCAGAAATTGTTCTCAAGGCTTGTGCGCCCGAGTTGTCTCCTGTATTGACACGCTTGTATCGCCTCTCGTTTAGGACTGGAATAGTGCCCAAGTCCTGGAAGCTGGCCAACGTGCAACCCGTGCCCAAAAAGGGCAGTCGTGCCGATTCTGCCAACTATCGGCCGATTTCGGTAGCCTCCATACTCTGCAAGATTATGGAGCGTGTATTGAACTCGCGCCTCATGGCATACCTAAAAGTAACGATTTTCTCAGTGACCGACAGCACGGCTTTCGCCACAATCGATCTACTGGGGACCTACTAGTGTATGCCACCCACTTTTGGGGCGAGGCCCTCGAGAAGAATGGGGAAGCAATTGCTGTCTCCTTAGATGTCTCGAAGGCCTTCGACAAGGTATGGCATGCTAGCATCGTGAGTAAGCTTTCAGCATACGGCATTTCCCCTGATCTGATTAACTGAGTAAAAGACTTCCTGAGAGAACGGTCTCTTCGAGTTGTTGTCGATGGATGCTCATCAGAGCCCATGACGACTAATGCCGGAGTTCCTCAGGGATCATGGTAGTTCTCTCTGCAACTCTTTTCCTGCTGCATATTAATGATCTGCTGATGCCCGGTATCTATGGGTATGCAGATGATAGCACAGTTGTAGAGAGATACCTGCCAGGTGCTCGGGCTAGTAAAGAGCAAATCGGTCTGAACGAGAGGCTATGGTAGAACGTACGAATATCTCACTTCAGGCAGTATCCAAGTGGGGCGAAACCAATTTGGTGGGATTCAACGCCGCCAAAACACAGGCGTGTCTGTTCACCGCCAAAACGAGCCCATTTACCTCGGCTCCTACTTTTCAAAATGTATCATTGGATTGTATCGACCGGTTTCAGCTCTTGGGTGTCGAAATTTCCTCCGACTTCAATTTTGGGCGGTTCATTGAGTCCAAAGCCAAAGTAGCTACTAGGAAACTAGGCGTTCTTGCAAAAGTCCGGCGGTACTTCACACCGGGACAGCTTTTAATGTTATACAAAGCACAGGTCCGATTGTGTGTGGAGTACTGCAGCCACATGTGGGCTGGTGCTGCAAAGTGCCACCTGGCAGCTTTGGACTCGGAGGAACGGCATGCGAAGAGGCTGATTGGTGATCCAGATTTGGTTAAGTCCAATCTTCAAAGCCTTGAGCACAGGCGTAGAGTAGCCAGCCTTTCGGTGTTTTACAGATTGCATTTTGGAGAGTGTGCTTAGGAATTGCATGACTTGATTCCGCCATCTCATTTCTGCCATCGGACAAACCGACGCACGGCAAGTATCCACCCTTACGTTCTTGAAACATCTACGGTCCGGACCAAGCGTTTCGCCTCGTCATTTATACCGCGTATATCGAAGGACTGGAACAGTTTGCCTGCTGCGGTCTTTCCGTCTGATTATAATTTGGGTGTCTTCAAGGCTAGAGTGAATAGGCTCTTAATAAACTGGTGCGCTTCACCATCAACGATTGCATCACTGCTTTCTATCAGGTGGGATCGCAGTCAAGTACTAGTTTACAACAGATAAAAAAAAAGATATACAACTCAAAAGATATAACATCTATTTAGTCTAATATGATAAAAACGCCTTCGCTCCGCTCCCGCCTTAGCCTTTAAACCTAAACTATCGCAGTCGGGTTGCCCCAAATCGGGGTGATAATCATCATTATGGTATTAAGATATATTTTAAACGAGCCTAATGAATTTCAATTAAATAAGCGAAAAACAACGAATAGCTTGACGGCAAGTAGTCATGCAGCATGCAAGCAGGCATGCAGCATAGAAGCACGCATGCAACATGCAGCAGTCATGCAGAAGCTACGGTGGTGAGCCTGCTCCTCAGCTCCCGGATCGCCCTACCCCTCCCCGCCTACACGGGTTTGGAGGTATGCGGAACAGAGAGTAAAGTCCCGCAAACCTCCGTTGAAAAGGGAGGATCCTCCGACCAGACAGGTGTTATGGTCTGGTGGGCGACTGCCCGATAGATGATTTCGGGCTGTCGTATATGTTCAAATCGCGCGGAGAACTTTGATTGTGCGATTCAGGATTTCGTACTTTCTTCGTAGTTCTTATGTGGCGCCATAGATGTCGCTACATCACTCCCCTCCGGAGATCGGAGATCGATGGTCCTTGATGCGTGCCAGGCCAGCGTAGGTTGGTTCCAGTGCGTCGGAACCGATGCCGCATAGTACTCGGTGAGTCGGAACTGTCTGCGGTGATGCCCCAGTGAGTCGGGGTGTTGCTATCCCAGTGATTCGGGATGATGTCCCAGTGAGTCGGGGTGATGATGTCCCAGTGAATCGGGATGATGCCCCAGTGAGTCGGGCTGGTGCGGTCCCAGTGAGTCGGGATGATGCTGCAGGCTCTAGTGAGTCGGAGTAGTGCTGCTGGCTCCAGTGAGTCGGAGTGGTGCTTGTGCGACGTAGGGCTTGACTGCTGGCGTCGACCAGGAGAGGTTCTTCAAAGCTCTTTATGTGACTGGCCGAAGGTGCGATGTGCCAAGGTCGCTGATGAGGCTGAGGGGATGACCAGATAGTCTTGCTGATGGTCAGGATACCCCTCATAGCCGTGGGTGCCGGCTGTATGGCTCGCTGCTCGAAAGCATGAGGAAGTGATGATGACGTCACGAAGTAGTAGCTGCACGAAGACTGCGCTGACGTTCTTTGTCGATGGTCACCAGTTTGGAGGTATGCGGAACAGAGAGTAAAGTCCCGCAAACCTCCGTTGAAAAGGGAGGATCCTCCGACCAGACAGGTGTTATGGTCTGGTGGGCGACTGCCCGATAGATGATTTCGGGCTGTCGTATATGTTCAAATCGCGCGGAGAACTTTGATTGTGCGATTCAGGATTTCGTACTTTCTTCGTAGTTCTCTATATGTGGCGCCATAGATGTCGCTACACGGGTTTAAATTACACTTTAGGGGTAGGGCAGACAAGACTGTGTGAAATCGGTTTTGCATCAATTTGTTTTTGTCACTAACTTTTGTAGCACAACATAATGACTTTTTATGACACTGTTTTAATTTAATATTGAAACTGCTTGTGTACAATATTAATTTAAATATTTACAGTTTTCAGATTTTTTCATAAACTTAAACTGATACCAAGACCTTGCTTTTTGTCAAGTTCCAAGACTCTAAGACAACGGGTAGGGTAGTAGGTACTACCCTATGAATTTTGATTCCCTTGAAAATATTATATTTTGATTTTTTCACAGCTTCAAGGGACCACAGACTTGAGTATATGGTTTTAATTTCAACTCTATCCCACCCAAGATAAAGGGTCTTGACAGACAGCAACAATTATTTGTATGGCCTATAGATAGTTGTCCCGGATCTGACTGTTTTGTGTATCTGGGTTTGTATTGTTATGAATGCATTCTCGGTGGTCGAGTTTTAATCGAACACTAAGCGAAAATGCATAATTGCATCGAATGCAAGTATGCACATTCGCTCGCCCACCAAAATGTGGGCCAGTTCGCGTTCGGGTCTCATTAGAGCTACACGTACTCAAAACCATTACCATTTTACCATATTTACCATTTTATCTAGCTTGTAACCTAGTTTTGTAGTGATTTAGAGCAATATAGTTATTCTCTTTACAATATGAGACTTTAACTTACCACACAAACCATATCCTATATTAGCAACACACGAAAAGAGTGTTAGGTCACCATAGCGCCAAGCACTACTTTTTACACTCGGTACTGGAGTAATTCCTAGTGAGTGGTAACTTTTTGTTAATAAAAAAGATTGCATGCGCGCTTCAGTGCACCCAATAAAATTAAATACGCCACCGCGCCGTCGCGAGCCCATGCGTGACACATGTAATGACGTCACAAGCAGGTACTCGCCGCGCGGCTGCCACGAACAGAGCTAATCAATTTATTTCAATATTAGTGCAGCGCGAGCGCCTCAACACAGCTCGGTGCATTTCTGTCCCACATTTTACACAAGAACGCCTCACTATTTATTAAAACACACTCACTGTTGAGCATGCCATAATAACGGCGGTAAGTCCCCTCTTTGAGGAGTGCCTGGAAAGTCGTCACGTCCTCTCCACTGCGCAACGCGTGCAATGCCGTGCAACGCCAGTATGCCAGACATCGCAGGCGTCGCATCCGTCCGCCGGATGCGGAGGCCAGAGAGGCGGAGCTGTACGAGGGATACAGAGCGGCAAAGCGCACCCTCCGAGGGGACATAAAGCGGGCCAAATTAGAGGCCCGTAATGTGTGGCTAAGGACTCTGAACGGAGATACGTGGGGACGCCCCTACAAGGTGCTGTGGGATAAACTCTGCCCCTAGGCTCCCCTGCTGGTGCAGTCTCCGAGGGTGTGGTGTGCACTCTGTTCCTTACGCAAGGAGAGCAATCCCCCCCTCCCCCCTCTGCCCATGGTTCCGCCACCAGCGGTGTCTAACGCGGACCACGATGGCGACGACAACGACAATGCTCCAGAGGTGACCAAGGTAGAGATGAGGGTGGTGGTACGAAGGCTGAGTGCCTAAAATTCCGCCCTAGGACCCGATGGCTTGCCAGGAGAAGTATGGGTCCTGGCCATGGAGGCTCTCGGGCCTCGACTAAGATGGCTTTTTAGCGCATGTATGGAGAGGGTCCAGTTCCCACTTCGCTAGAAAACGAGGAAACTGGTCCTCATCGTGAAATCGGGGCGCTCTGCGCACTTCCCATCCGCGTATCGGCCTATATCGGCTCAACGAGGTGGGCAAGCTCTTTGAAAGAGTAATTGCAGACCGCCTCGTTACGCACCTAGCACGGGTGGGGCTGGACCAGGAGGATGGCCAGTTCGGCTTTGGCAGGTGCTCCAAGGTGGACGCCATCATGCGCGTGCGAGTCGGCACGACAGGGGATGCAGTGTCAGCGAGCAGGTGTGTCTTGAGGGCACTCTGGTATCACCGGGTGCCCGGCTAACTCTGTCAAGTGGTCGAGGCCTACCTGTCGGACAGATACATCATTTACCCTGGTCACCGGGTAGAGTGGAAACGGAGAGAGATATTGTGCGGTGTTCCGCAGGAATCGGTACTAGGACCACCCTTCTGAAACATTGGGTACGACCATGTGCTGCGTGGTGACCTCCCTGGCGGGTTCGTGGTCTGTTACGCAGATGACACGCTGGTCCAGGCGGCAGTCGAACCAACGACACGCGGGGTTGCGATAGCGGTTGAGAGGATCCAGGAATTGGGATTCGAGGTGTCTTTGCACAAGTCCGAGGCCATGTGTTTTCACGGCCATCGAAGCGCGCCACCGCGGCTTTCCCAATTAACGGTAGGAGGAGTTCACATCGGCGTCGGGTTGTCGGGTGACCTTGGACTCGTCCTCGACAGCCGGTAAAATTTCGAAGAGCACTTCCAACGTCTGGCTCCAAAACTGAATTGGACTGGGGCTGCCCTCAAGCGGCTCCTGCCCAATTTAGGGGGTTCAGACTCCTTCTGCCGGAGGCATCGTTCGGTCCTTCGCTGCGTAAGCGAGCGGTGGCCCAGCTGAACCCATGCCATACGGAAGGTGTGGAGAAGAATGGCAGGCGGCCGGCTCTTTCTACGAAGCAGTAATGCTAGAGAAGGAGGCGGCCGCACGCGTGAGGGAACAGACGTACTCACACCCTGGCCACCGGGATCCCGACTCCGATTTCCAGCTACCGTAGGCGTGGACGAGCAATCGGTAGCTTGCCATCCAGCCGTCTGGTAACTGTCCAAACTGATCCTAGGTCGTCGGCGGCACGTGTGTTCCACGCATGCCTCAAGAAGATATCAGCAAAACTCAGGCTCAGTAGGGCCGAAGCCTGCTGGGGCCATGGATTTGCTTCTGATAGGACAACCCGATCCCGGAAGGCAAGGCAAAGAAGGAAAATAAGAGTGGGTTTTAGTTAGTAAAAGTCTGATACTCCTTCCTACTCTGCCCTAGAAAGGGTAGTCATTGAATGATTTTCCACCTAAAAAACTTTTTATAAAAAAAATAAAACCGACTTACTAAAAAAAACACTAAAACTATCAAAATAACTTTAATTTCGGAAGTCGGTGTTTCTGTAATAGTTTTGCCTCTTCGTTATTTAACACCGACTTCCGAAATTAAAGTTATTTTGATAGTTTTAGTGTTTTTTTTAGTAAGTCGGTTTTATTTTTTTTATAAAAAGTTTTTTATTTCACACTTTTTAGTTGCAGCGAGAGTACCTTTTTCTCATGACAATTCCAATTAACTCTAACCCTGCTAGGATACATTGTTTTATTATGAAGTTCCCGTGTCTACCTTCCGGCTCCATCATAATCATCAGATCAATTCGATAGTACCTTATGGCCAAAGTGCATCTCATGACAATTCTAATAAGCCCAAACACGGCTAGGATACATTGATTAATTACGGAGTTCCGGTGCCTATCTTCCGGCTCCATCATCATCATCAGATCAGTTCGATAGTACCTTATAGCCAAAGTGCATCTCATGACAATTGTAATAAGCCCAAACACGGCTAGGATACATTGATTAATTTCGGAGTTCCGGTACCTATCTTCCAGCTCCATCATCATCATCAGGTCACATCGATGATACCATTTTCAACATACCTATTCAGAACTATTCATTTATTTGTAACTATGTTCATTGAGAGATCGGTGTGACTATGAACTTCCGTTGGCCATTTCTGGTCGTCTTCACCAGTTCCACTTCATCAAATGTCATGTTTTGACTATAAATGCTTAAGTCTTTGATAAAAATACCAAAAGAACTATATGGTTGCCTATAATATTTGAGGAGTTCCCTCGATTTCGCCAAGATTCCATCATCAGATCCCGACTTGGTGACTATGGGACCATTTGGGAAGTATACCCTTTCCAACAAAAAAAGAATTTTTCAAATCAGTTGGCAAGTGACGAAGTTATGCGCGAACATACATAAAAAAAAAAAAAAAAATACAAACATCCGAATTGAGAACCTCCTCCTTTTTTAGAAGTCGGTTAAAAAAAACCATATTCACTTATGTAAATCACACAAATAAATAGCACACTTTCTGACCCAAGACATCTGACATAATAATATTATATCGGCCATAATTATACTCTGAAAACGTCATAGCTATTTTAGAAATTGAATTTTTGTTACAGGTGTAACAAAAATATATTTTTTTACTAAATACATAATCGATACATTAGGTATATACTTTATTATTATGTGTTCAGAAAAAATATTTTGACATTACAAATAGACACTTCAATTTTATTTATATTATTATGTGTATGTATGTATGTATGTATAGAGCTTAGATAGACATAGATTGTAAGAAATGCCAACTTGAATTTCATGACCCGCGCCAATCAATAGATAAGTAACAGGCCAGCAGCTGGTTGTCACAGAAAGCGCATTAGCCGCCGCGGCGCTGACGACGTGATTATCTCAATAATCTACAGACCTTTACTGACTAAAACCTATCTATGTCCTTCAGTTGCTCTTTGCATTCCAGATCTACGGTAAACATTCCCGCAGCAATTTATCAACAGCTGCAGTGTGTCACTTAGAACGATACTTCTGTTCGTTGGGAGTGGTGTAACTGACAGCGTCTCGTGTGCCACGGAACTGCTGCCGGGGCGACAGGAGCGAGCGGTAGAGGGGAAGGAGTGGTTATATTTAGGAAGTGCAATCTGTGCACGTGAGCACCCTCCCCGGCCGCGCCGCGAGCGTCCTCCTTACTACGATACGCAACAGCTTGAGCCAAGTTTAGTGACACTGATAACGCTTCCAGTGTAGTTTATGATATACTAATAGTGGTAGCCATTAAGACGCCAACCGCGAAGCTCCAACCGCCCCGTGACGGACGTAAGATACTGCCGGAGAAGTGCCGATGAATTAAACTGGTTTTTAAGTAGGTAGGAAATTGGAAATCTAAGAACTAAGTACCTAGTTGTAAGACATAGAACAATATAAGTAATCTATTTTCCAATAAGCCAAAAATATTTTTCTTTTCCCAACAATGTAGAGTTACCTACCCTACAGGTTGAAGGCGCAGCCTGTTCCATGTGGACGTCTAGTCAGACAGGACTAGATCATCACTCCATTAATTATGTGTGTACTAAAGCAATCGACTTGTTTGGTGATTAAACTCAATGTCCGGAACGAGGTCATTCGGTAATCAGCAATTGTTTGTTTAACGCTAGCATCTAATATGTGAGACGTCAACTAAAACGAAACACTACCTAATTATTAGGAAATTGAATTCGTGCCGCGAACTAGTAGCTGAAGCCCGGTTATTAGTAATTATAGGAAATGGAAATGATTGGTGGAGCTGTCAGGAGCAGGTGCGGGCTGCGGCGCCTTGAAACGTGTGCGAGTCGCGCCTGTGGACAGGGCGAGCAGGGCGAGCACTAATACGAAGTAATCCCAGCAACAAAGTGCGTCAGGTACAGCTACTAGTGCCGAATTCATTTTAATACGTATTCTATTTGTGTCCTCGACAGAGAACAATAAACAATTGAACTCGGATCACTATTGTGTCCCGCGAACGCGCTCGTGCGCCGCGAGTGGGTAATACAGGCGCTTGTTCACAAGACAGACCGGAGACGATTTGCTGGTTTGTTGTGCTGCTTGTTTTATTCTTCTCAGTTTAATGTACTTATCGAGATTGATTTCTAAAGTCCGAAAAAACAATTTCACTTACATAGGTATAACTGGAATGTATTTGCGAGGTTTATGAAAGTTTTTTTAAGGTAGGTACATATAGCTGTCACTGGAAGATAACGCACCGTACTTGCAGTGCTTTTTTATTCTTTTTGTACACAAAAAATTTTAACAAACAACAAAACAGGGCATTTGATGTACATTCAGTCAAATAAGTATCGGGAATGGATGATTTGTTTATGGTTCCAAATTCAAATTTTAGATTTTTTTGTTGTTGCTTCATTGGCACAACTGTTTTCCATTTTGGCGCGGAGTTTGAGTTGCATCTGTTATTTATATTAAATACAGTGCTGTTTTTGTTATATCATAATTATCTAATGTGTATTGCGAATTTCATGATGGACAAAAACATCGAACAAAGAGTTTGTCTTAAATTTTGCATCGCCAATGGAATTTCGTGTTCGGAGTCACTGAAAATGTTACAGAAGGCCCACGGTGAATCGACTTTATCAAAAACACGTGCTTATGAGTGGTACACACAAAGACCCAAGAAATCTGACCCACGTGACAGTAGAAGGTAATATAAGACATCCTAAAAGTTGGACGAATTTGAACCTTCTGCAATTAGCAGAAGATACATGATAATCAATTCGGAGCATAATAATTTAAATAAATATAACGAGAGGTAGTCTAGTAAGAGGTAGTATAGTCAAATATTATAGAATACTGTCACGTCAATTTGATCTTTAAGAGGTAACGTTAAGGTTGGTAAACTTTGAATACGGTTTTGTCTTATAATCCACTTGTTAATTTCAATTTCAACAAAATATCGTAAGTCACATTAATCTAATGGTCATGACAGTAGACTTATACTGACATGGTCGTAAGTTCAAATCCGTCGTGCTTCTTTTAGTAATTTTGTGTTTACAATATTGGATTATGATTTTTGAAATCAAATTATAATTTATATTAAGTTAAATAAATAAATTTAAATTAACTTTTCAAACATAAAAGCAACATGAATAAAAAACAAAAATGGTTAGGATAAGTAACGGTTTATTCAAGTAATATTTACAATTTACATAAAAAATATTTACTCGTCTAATAGACATAATAAATAACTATATATAAAGGTAAAACATATAACAGAAGTTACAATATTAAACTGCTTTTGATATGGTAGAATTATTTGTAATACGGTTTTGAGCAGGAGAAAAAACAATTTATTTATTTCAATACATAGTGCTAATGAAATACTAATTTTATTCTTAAAGAAGAGTTTAATGCTGTGAATCAACATGTTACATAATTAGAAATATATAATATTTCTATTTTATAACAATAGCATCACTGCATTAACTGTCATATCTGCTCAAAAAATCAAAGTGAAAATAGCAGTAAATATTTTGACATTTTAACTACTTTACAGGTTTTATGTAGCATTTTAAGTTTGATTATGAAAGAAATAAAGATCAGTTAATTTATTTTAAAAACACTTCCTAATAAATTAAGATTGCTATGATTTATTTAACCAATATACTACACATAAGCACTGACAAGAAGGTATTATGGCTGCTTACAAGAAGTAAATAATTATCCATTGTTGCTTACACGCACTGATGACATTACGTCACGTAATATTTATTACTGAATGGGCCACCAATTTCTACAAGATAACCAGGTTCCACAGAAGACATTCAACACAAGTAACCCAGAGTTATACCCGCCACTTCCAAATGGCAGTACAATAACATGTTATTTTCACAGATAGAAATCCAGATATTCTTGGGGAAAATGGACTTGACGGATGACCAGCAGTTATTTCAATTTTACGTCCTGACTTGTTTTGTTTATTATAGTTTTAAACCACAATCTGACTGTATTTCTCTGAAACAAAGAAACGAAACAGAAGTTACTTTATAAGTAAGTATAATTGAAACGATGTTTGATTACGTCACAGCATAAAAATGTGTAAGTTTAAAGAGAAGTATAAATTAAATGGAAAAAAAGACACTTACCTACTGCTATATTAAGATGTCTCCTATCAATCTCTCTGAAAACCAACATTCTCCTCATGTAAATAGATTGTTTTGTATTTTAGAACTAGGTATATAAAAATATTCTAAATAAAGGCATTGTTTTACGCAATTTAGTAAGGTAACGTAAAAATTGTTTGCACGACGTCACTGCTATTGAGCGTCGACGGGTTTTTGCTTTACTAAAACGGTTCATTTTTATTTCTCTACCCTTAATCTAAGTGACATTTGAATACCAATTTTATGTTGAATACGCATATTTATCTTGACTACCCGCTTATTACAAGTCAGACCAAATTATTCCAAATATGTTTGAAGAATATTTAGTTCGTTGATTGTTACTTAAAATAATAAAAAAGTTCTGAATGGAAAGCAAAACAATATACAGGGTATGAGAATTGAACTCGTGCCTTATTGGGTCAAAGTCTTTACACAGATCAATAAGCCATACTATCTTGTTTAAGAATACCAAAATAAGCTATCATTAGTCACTACATTTTAAAATACCAATAATAAACTTTAAGTCTAAGGGCATAAGAATCAAAATTGCTTAATAAGTAGTTATTTATACCATTATTATATCCCTTTATAAATGTTTATACATGTGTTTATTTGATTATAATATCAAAAAACTGTTTTTTTTTTTAATTTTTGACTTTGACCATTTACTTACTTTATATATATATTTTAAATATAGTGAAATAATAAACATTTTATTTACTTGCAATATTTTGTTTCATTTCTATACGAACTGTCCATTTCTCGACTTTTGTCGTTAAAGAAAAGTAAAAAAATATAACTAAAACACAAAAGATGGAAAACAAAAAGTTAGACGTTTAAACTGAGATTTGAACCAGCTACACCTGCGTGCCAAGTCGCTGATATTGCCACTGGACTATATGTATTCTCATAGACGGTATCGAAATTTAACGTTACTTGTAATGCTGGACGCAATGTTATGGCCCATTAACAAGCAGTTGATAAGACTCAAGGAATTAGCTAAGTTAACTTTTGTCACTGACGTGCCATTTTCTTTTATCCTACCCTCACACTAGGATAGCAAGATTTATCGAAATGCTGGCACAAAGGATTTTCATCTTTAATAACAGCAAAATAATGATTAAAATAGCTTATCAAAATAGTGGGTCAGCCCTCTTAGGGCACCTATAGTACAAAGCATTCAAAAGCGGTCGCGATGTGATGGAAGATTTGCCTCGCTCTGGTAGGCCATCAACCTCTGCAACTGAAGTTAACATCGCAAAAGTGAAGGAAATAGTGACTGAAAATCCTCATTCAAGATTGAGAGAGATAGCCACCGAACTTTCTGTATCTCACGAGTCGATCCGTACCATTTTAACTAATCATTTGGGTATGAAACATGTTGCCACTCGGCTAGTCCCAAAAGACCTGAATTTTCTCCAAAAACTCAATCGCATGAGAGTTGCTGAGGACATGCTAGAACGAGTCAATTCCGAGCCAACATTCATGAAACGCATTGTTACTGGCGACGAGACGTGGGTTTACGAGTTTGACATGCAAACAAGTCAACAAGCTTCGGAGTGGCGCCTTCCAACTGAACCAAAACCGAAAAAACCACGCCAAAGTGGATCAAAAGTCAAAGTCATGTTGACTGTTTTCTTTGACTATCGCGATATTGTGCACTCGGAATTCTTACCGGAAGATCAAACGGTAAATAAAGAATATTATTTGAGCGTTATGCGGCATTTAAGAGAGCAAATTCGACGAAAAAGGCCAGATTTGTGGAAAGAAAATTCTTGGATTTTGCACCACGATAATGCGCCTTCGCACAAGTCCATCATTGTGAACGAATTTTTGACCAAACACTCAACAAATACCTTCTATCTTTTTCCTAAACTCAAATTACTACTTTGTGGCACTCGTATTCAATCTGTAGAAGAAATAAAGGAGAATTCGCGGCGAAAGAAGATAGCGAAGAAATAAAGGAGAACTGAACTCAATTTCGGAAACAGAGCGTTTAAAAAATGTTTTGATGATTGGATTATTCGTTGGCGTAAGTGTATCGTTTCTGAAGGGGCATACTTTGAAGGTGATAAAATAAATTTGGATGAATAACAAAAATTTTGTGTTTTATTGATCTTTTCCCGGTACTTTCTTGACAGAGTAGTATATATTACCGACCTATAAAAACTGAGCAAGTGCAAGTCGGACTCGACTTGAGGGTTTCGTACAAACTTACTTATGTAGGAAAAGAGTTTAATTCCCGTTCGGAGTCTGGAAGTTTTTCCAAATTGCAAAAAAAAAAATTGTGGTTGAATAACAAATTTTCTGTTTTCAGATTCATTCCTGACCTTGCTTTATGCAAAATTACAGGATTCTGGGTCAACGAGAGGTACCCTAGAATTTCAGTTCCCTTGAGTGACGAAATATATGTTTTTTGCGACGTGATTACTGAAACAGCCGTATTTTTTGTCTGTTAACTTAGAAGTTTGATTTTTTTACAGCTTCAGAGAACCGCAGACCTAAGCTAGGGGGCCCCTTTAAATATTTATTTTATTCTGTTTTTTAGTATTTCTTGTTATAGCGACAACAGAAATACATCATCATCTGTGAAAATTTCAATTGTCTAACTATCACCGTTCATGAGATACAGCCTGGTGACAGACGGACAGCGGGATCTTAGTAATTGAGTCCCGTTGTATACGCTTTGGATATGGAACGTAAAAACGATTTTGTCACTATTGTGCTTTCTACGCTTTGACGACTTAAACTAATTTTATCGACATAAACATGGCAGTATGTATGTGTTATCTGGTTTTGTAATTGCAGTGTGTTTATTTCAAGTCCCTACAACATGTAAGTTATCGAGCGGTGCAGAGCCATAGGTATCTTTATTTACTGTAAATTACACAGTTTAACACAATGTACGTAATAAATTAATGATACTTGCTATTACAATATTTCCTGTGTGCCACCGTCGACCTGCAGTATCAACAAGACGTTACGCCATTCCGAAAGCAACTCAGCTACACGCAGAAGTTCAGGAACGTCACAGAAAAACATAAACATCTAAATTTCAATCAACAGTGACTTGTTTTATGACTGTTTAGAACAAATAAGTCCCTAAATGAACACACATATGTCATGATGTCTTATTAGTAAGATGGTAATACGTTCTGCGATGTTCTGATCAATGATTACTGATCTCGTCGTCGTTTTTTTCGGAATCAGAAGCGCGTTTGTTTGACTGTGGGCGCAGTCATTCACTCCGCATATTCTGGGCACAAAATAGATAGGTACAGAAGACAATCTCATGTATGTACTTTACTTTTATACCTACGTTCGGTAGACGCACTCTAATGAGCGTTTGAGCCGGAATTGTTCGGCGAGTGATCCGAGACTCAACCGAGACATCGTGTCTGTGAGCGGTGTCTTTGTGTGCGTTGCTCAAACGCACACTGTATGTAGATTGTCTTTTGTACCTATGTATTCTGTGTTTTTGGCGTGCATGCACGATGTCGTGCTCGTCAGCTGTGCTGGCGGGAAAGGCGCACGGCGATCAGTGCGCACTGCGCACCGTGTCGCGTGGTGCAACCCCACAACAGCACGTGATACCGCATGTCGGACGAGCCGGCCCTTGTTTAGTGAAGACTGAACAACTACGCAGTATTACATTTGTGTATTGCATAGACTACAATCGTACGTGTGCAATCTTTCTTTACTCGTTCTCATAGTCCAATGAGTAATAAATCCGATAAGAACGGGTAAAGATCATGCGCATGACTCATTATTTTTGTAGTTGCTAAAACAATATTAGGTTTAATGAATTTATCTACAGGGTTATTTGTAAAACAGTGACAAATATTTTCTATATAAGTAAATGAATAAAAACTAATTGCCGAATGCCTATGTGTGCCAGTACATAAAAGCATTAATTTAGAACGGCTGTAATTATTTATTTGTTGTGTTCGTATTTGTCACAACAAATGAACGCGCAAAAAAATTGAAAAAAAAAATTGACAAAAAAAAAAATAAAAAATTGCGCCCGAGCGAACCCGAGGCGGGCAGCTAATTTCTCATAAAGAATAAGGTTTACAACACATATCACAGGATATAGTAATTAATTGATGTATAGATAATAGACCCATAAAATTAGTCATATCAGTTAGCTCGACCAACGCTATATAAATTATTATTTGTATGACTGTCAGATATTGCAACGTGTGACATTTGTAGCCCGTCTTGTGTGACCGAGCGACGGGAGGAGGTGGCGCGACAGGTTGCAGCCGGCGACGACGACGCGACGCGACGCCGCGCGTTTATTACATATTGTTATAAATACCGGGAGATGACGTTTGTCAAGCTTCATTAGAGCTATATTCGAGCAGGAAGACATGATCAGGGGTCTGTTCATATCATGCGGCTATCTACTCAAACAAAGAAATGGTGGATCGAATTCCTGACGCACTTGTTCTTTTAAGAAAAAAAAAAAATAATACAAAATTATATATAGGTACTTTCAATGAGTAATGATGATGAGTAATGCGACGTATATTTATGATAATGATGAGTTCGAACCAAAATATCAAATCCTATTATTATTTAAATCTATTGAGTAAATTGGTGCTTTGATCAATTTGGTAAGCGCAGTGCATTTCCCGATGCACACGACTACCGCGGCCCAGGCGCGCGGGCGCGGTTGCGGACGCGGGGCGGGGCGGGGCTCGCGCTCTCATGCCACTACGTGCGAGTGTGCGACACGTTACGTAACTTGTAATAGCCAACCTTCCACATCGACCAGTTTTTGACACATCAATGATTCACGTGAATATTACAGCAGGTCTCATGACTGAACAGTTCGGCCGGAAACAGCCGGCAGCTGAATATCAAACAGCACGTCAACATTCGTTAGTTTATTTACGGAGCTCGTTATATTTACACACAAATGAATGTACATAGATGCATGGCGATATTCCGGGATGTCACAACGGTGCCTTTATTATTCGGTGCCACAGCCGAGCAACGCGTGCTCACACGACGCACTGTGTCGCAATAGATAACGATCGGCTGCATGTGGCGGTGGTCATAATCAGGTTCAAGCGCAATGACGAGCATCGACACCGGGCCCCCACACGAGTTTCACCAACGTCTCTGCTTTCGTCCAAAATGTGTCGAAATCATGTCACAAGCCGTCACAATGGGCTCTTCGCTCCGGCCCAATTTACCCGCAGCGAAACGACGCTACGTTCGGAGGACTGTCATTACTGACGGAAACGGTGTAACAACAACCCTCAGACGAGACGAGGGTAAAGCCGTGAGCGCGACGAACAAAGAACATGACAGTAAACACTGCAAATAATTTACAAAAGGCAAAATACTTTCCAAACACGAGCCCGGCCTTGTATTGTGAGACGTAAGCGGTATCTCTAGCACTAATTAGGACCATTGTTGCTGAAGCTCGCTAGTGCCCCGATGGCTGCGGGAAACTTATCATGGTGCCTGAAGAACTTGCCTGTGGTTAAGTTCCGCGTAATGATGTGAGACCGATTGTGTGCGCGACGAGCGTTTAAATTCAACCATTGACTTAATTTTACTGGCATAAAATAATTGTGTGACACTATTCTATTATGTGATTATTCTATTGGCACTCAAGTAGAACGGACGTGTATCTTATGTATCAATTATTTGGCGTTAAAATATCTACTAGTGATTTGTGAACTAGAAAACATATCGCGCATTTTTGCTAAGTTAGTGATTTACTTTAAGTAAATAATTATAAGCAAACAATAAGTATTATGTCAGATATGGAACAAAGCCCTCGGAGTTTCCCAACTCCTTCAAACCCATGCACTTGAAGAAAAATTTGAAACGCTGTACACCTGTGACATTAGTAATTGGCTGATATCTATAGATAAATGCTTGAGTGAAGTGTGTTCCATTGCTCAAGAAGGAAAGTTAAACTCCGATCAAAAGCTTAAGATCAGCTCCTTGTCGCGCAAGATATGACATGGCGTTTCGCAGATGGCAATTTTCTACCAGGACTTGAAATTAAAGACTCAGGAAGTGGGAAGCTCTGTTCAAGCGATAAGAGAAAAATGTGACCTAACCAACTGCCTTAAAAATTTCCAGCACACCATACAAACAAGCATACAAGAAAACTGGACCAAACTAACGATAGCAGAAAAAGTTTTGTTCGCTGACATGGTAAAACCAATAAAAATAATTATTTACGTCCCAACAACCTCAGCTCTATTGCAATTTATCCAACGGATAAGAATAAATCGAGTGACGACACTAAATCTCTTGTCCAAAAAATAATACGCTCTAAGGAAATGAAATTACACGTTAGAGGATTGCGCAAGACAAAGAACAGAGGTGTTATCATTAGCACGGAGACCAAGGATGATATAAAGAAACTTAGGAAATCATCTCAACTAAGTGGTTCCGGTCTGAAAGTGGAAGAGCCCTATAAGAGAAGACCAAGAATTGTAGTAATAGGTGTACCAGAGGGTCATGGCAGTGAGGATGGTGCGGGGATACTGCACGGTCTCCCGCGAAGCGGCGAGCCTTCTGGCTGGCCTACCACCGTGGGATCTGGAGGCAACAGTCCTTGCACACATGCACGATATGCGCGTGGAGATGCAACGCCGGGGTGAAAGTCCGCTGCCGCGACAGGTCACGGCATGGCGGACAGAGCTCCGGCGGGATCTCATGGCGAAATGGCGTCAACGACTATCGCAACCCAGTGCTGGGCACGCCACAGTCATGGCGGTAAGTCCCCTCTTTGAGGCGTGGCTGGAAAGACCTCACGGCGTCTTTACCTTCCGCATGACGCAGGTACTCACCGACTTCTGCGAAGCAGTAATGCTCGCAAAGGAGGAGGCCGAACGCATCAGGCAACGGCGTTATCGCCGCCGCCGCCACCGGGATTCTGATCCCGATTTCCGGCCAACGTAGGCGCGGGCTTGCGGACGGTGAGCAATGGGTAGCTCACTGTCCGGCCGTCCGGTAACTGTCCGGACCAAGCCCAAGTCGCCGACGGTGCGCACTGTTCCCGCGCGCCTCAAGGAGTTGACAGTAAATATCTCCCGCTCCGCTCAAGGGCGGGGGATGTCAATGCAAGATTTTTCCAACCATAAAAAAAAAAAAAATGGTGTACCGACCGAGTTAAGTGCCCAGGAAGTGTACGATTGCATTTATGAGCAGAACTTAGCTGATAAGCTACCTAATTTACCCCGTGACTCTTTTTTGGCCTCTATAAAATTAAGTCACAAGTTGAGCAAAAAAGAGGGACCAACATGCACTTATGTTCTAGAAGTAACTGCTAGCATAAGAAAGGCGCTTATAAACCAAAGCCAAGTGTTCATTAATTGGACATCCTGCACAGTGAGGGACTTCACACTTGTGACCAAATGCTTTAAATGTCAACAGTAAGGGCATGCTGCGAAGACTTGTCGCGAAGCAGTCTATACATGTGCAACATGCATGCGTTTTAATAAGCCGAGTAATCACAAAACAGGGGATCAAGACTGCCCGGCTAATAAAATTGCTGAGACAACACTCATAAATTCGATTAATTATAATGAGGACACGTAAATAGCGTCGTCATATTTTCTCTTACATAACTTTAACGAGTTTTATAACTTCTTAGCATAATATTACGTATAAACAATATTGTACCTATTTATTTATAATTTTACTGATTGTGCTAATCGACCCAGTTTATATACGAGTAAAGTCTGCTACTTCGCAAAAAAATATATATAATGGAATGTTGTGTCACAATAATGTCTTGCAGTGATGCAGATTTGATGATTAAGCAAAGTATTCGTCAGTTTTAGACTAAATTTGTTCATATGTTAATTACTTTTTGTTTAAAAAATTTTAGTTTATATATTACTAACATATAAGCACTTAGATAAGTTACCTAAGATACAGGTTTATATATACCTAGTTCAGGTAGAACGCAATTTTGTAACTTTAGCTCTAGTTTAAGCCCTTATTGTAGAAATATTTATGTCAATCAAACAATTCCATTAACATTATAATTATTATTATTCGAAAAGCGACACTAGATAAAAAAAACTGGGCACCCTATGCAAATTGGTAATTCGCGAATCGCATAAAAAAATTGTGACTTAACAAAAAAAAAAAATGTTTTCCGATTTATTCCTATAATAATATCTGTGAAGACCTTGCTTTATGCCAAACTTCAAGATTCTTGTACAATGGGGCTGAGTACTGAGTACCCAATGAATTTTGATTCCCTTGAACGTGACGAAATATATGTACGTTCTTTTTGCGACATAAACGACCGTATCTTTTTTTTTTTAACTTAGAAGTTTGATTTTTTCAAAACTTCAAGGGATCGCAGATTTAAATATAAGTATGGTTTTTATTTCAACTCAATACCTTTACGCGTTCACGAGATAAAAAGTCTAGACAGACAAACGGACAACAAAGTGTTCCTATAAGCGTTACGTTTTATACCCTTTCGGGTACGGCTCGAAAAGTAGGAGGTGAAGATTATGTAGCGAGAGAGAGTGAGAAGGGAAATAATAGGATGATCCTTCTTATACTCTTTATTGTGCACAAATTAAAATTTGTTAAAAATAGGACAGGTGTGGCTCGCCTGTGTACATAGGCGAGCTTAACCCACATATGGGTTTTCTCACAGCAAGTATAACCGATTTACGGGATTATTTATAAAACACTAACAATCTTGAAGGACTAAGCAACAACTTTAGTATTATGACTTTTACAAAACATAATTCATGTACTAAAAAAAACTTTTTACAAAAAAAAAAAAAAATAATAACCGACTTCACTAAAAAAAACACTAAAACCATCAAAATAATTTTAATTTCGGAAGTCGGTGTTTTCGATATTGTTTGTTCCTTATTTAACACCGATTTTTTTTTTGTAAAAAGTTTTTTATTTTCACTTTTTAGTTGCAATACTCTTACAGCCAGAGTACCTTTTTCTCATGATAATTCCAATTATCTCAAACCCTTCTAGGATCCATTGTTTTATTATGAAGTTCCCGTGTCTACCTTCCGGCTCCATCATCATCATCAGATCAGTTCGATAGTACCTTATAGCCAAAGTGCATCTCATGACAATTCTAATAAGCCCAAACACGGGTAGGATACATCGATTAATTACAGAGTTCCGGTTCCATCATCATCATCAAGTCACATCGATGATACCATTTTCAACATACTTATTCAGAACTATTCATTTATTTGTAACTATGCTCATTGGGAGATCTGTGTGAGTATGACTTTCCGTTAGTCATTTCTGGTCTTCGTCACCAGTTCCACTTCATCAAATGTCATTTTTTGACTGTAAATGCTTAAGTCATTGATGAAAATACCATAACAACTATATGGTTGCCTATAATATTTGAGGAGTTCCCTCGATTTCGCCAAGATTTCATCATCAGATCCAAACTTGGTGACTATGGGACCATTTGGGAAGTATACCCAAAAAAAAAGAATTTTTCAAATCGGTTGGCAAGTGACAAAGTAATGCGCGAACATACATAAAAAAAAATACAAACATCCGAATTGAGAACCTCCTCCTTTTTTAGAAGTCGGTTAATTAAAAACAAACCTTCAAGATTTCGTTGCTCTAACACATTTTAACTTTATATTTTGGTATATCGTGCTGACGTCTGTATCACGCAACACAAGCGCATCAAGCACCCCCACTTCTCGATCCCGCTCCTCTCTGCTGTTGTACTATCGCTTGCTTCGCATAGACTTCGTAATATTTAGAACGTTCAATTTAAATATTTTTATTTTGGTATGAAAATCTGATGAACTAAAATGTGATCATTTTTTAAGAGTCATGGAACGAGTTGTTGTTTATGACGTTAATAACATAGCCCTGAGAAATTGCCAGTGTTTTACAATTAATAACCCTGTGTAAAGAAATATTATAAAACTCTTATGCACAACAAAACTTAAGTTACTCGTAACATAAATTATAGCATAGAATAGCATAGTCTGCCTTATAATGTTCCCACTGTGGGGACTCAGGCCTCCTCTCTAGGAGAGGGAATGGACCGTAATCCACGGCCCGTTTTGAGGCAAGGAGTTGTAAGCAACAGCAGGGGCCTAGCCGGGTCGAAGCCTACTGAGGCCAGGATTATCCGAAAGGGAACTCGAGCTCCGGTACGAAGGCTGGAAGGAACGGGGTGGGTTTTTTAGACAATAAGCGTCTGACACTATCTCCTGCTCCGCCCAGGTGCGGGGTTTATCATTGGATGATTTTCCCTACCAAAAAAAAGCAGTGATGATAAAATAAATTACACAAATTAATGTGCCTGGCTGGGTTTGAACTCGTGACCTACAACTTGTATCGGGGTCGTTACCACTCGGCCATCATTGCTCTAATATAAATTATATTGTGATTGTGACTGTTTCTATAATAATAATAATACATTTATTTGTTAGAATATTGTTTTTACAAGCTGTTACATACAAATATGTCCAAAATATTCTGCTGTTTCCAGCGTACAAATATTTTCAGAAAATTAAATTAAATTAAAGTCAATTGTTAAAAAACCATACAGTGGCTATAGGAAACAAGTGTTAACAATTATTCAATACAATGTCATAGGTATTAGCCCACTTTTTACTGAATAGACTTTTTGTATCCGATTGCAATGAAATTCAGATATATGTATCCTTGTATAATCAGATGAGTAGGAAAAATGCAAAAAAAAATTAAAACCTGTTGGGAAACCGGGAAATTGGTGTCCTTTTAAAAGGACATTAGTAATATGTACTACTTGTTCAAGTAAATCAAAAGAAAATACGAAGTGTCTTTATTGTCGTTAATTTATTACATAAAATCATGAAAAAAGTAAAGATAATGAAAAAAAAAAAAAAAAAAATTTAGACTTGAAAAAAAAAAACATTATTTCGTATGGTACGTTTCAAAACATTCTTTTGGATGTAATGTAACTTCACACGTTTTACACGAGAAATTGGCTTTTTTGTGGCAAATCACGCACCTCAACTGCGTTTCGTTGTATTTTACAAGGTGCTTATTATTATCATACCGAGAATTTTGGTGATAGTTTTGTGAAGTGCGACCTGATTTTCTGTTATCCTTTCTACGATATGTTTCTAGAAGGGAAGTTGCAATATTTCTACGAAATTGCAAATGATCACAATCTCCGCCATCGATGTGGTATAGTTGCCAAGCATTTTGAACTGCCATGTCTAGTGCGTGACATATCAGTGGGAAATACCATTTTTTTCCTCGTATCGATGTTCGGTATAAACCAATATTTTGGTCTGACCTGTCTACACCTCCCATGTTTTCATTATACACCTTTATCAAGGCTGGCTGGTCGACTTGTACATATCTTTTCTCATGTTGTGAAAAGCGTTTTACTTTGCTCAGTGGTAAAACTTTAGCAGCATTTGAAGCCACTGTTACAACACTATTATCATTCCACTTACACACAATAATTTCTTCAGCTCTTGTTGCTTTGTATTTCAGAGAACCACGATCAGTTTTCTTGAATTCTTTGTTTGTTGGAAGCGGACATTTCGATACGCGATTTTCTCTGATTGTTCCGGTGGCCTTCAACCCCCTTTCACGTAGTTCATCAAGTAATGGAATCGATGTGAAGAAATTATCAAAAAATAGGTGGAAAGGTGCCTTTGCATCGATTGTACGAAGAACATCTGCGAAACGTAAAATAACACTTGCTCCAAGTCCCAATTTTTTATAATCATTGAAGTCGTCTCCCGTTTGCCCTTGATACGGATCAAACCATAATATGTACCCAAGACGTGTCGATCCTACCCAAAATTTGTAACCCCATCTGATAGGTTTACCTCTTATAAATTGTTTACAAGGGTGACCACCATAATACGGAATCATCGCTTCATCAATGCTGTAGTTTTCTTCGAATGGGGCATAGTTTAGGAAGTTCTCATTCAACGCGTCAAAGAGTGGTCTCAACTTCGCATATTTGTCATTAGATGGCAAATCTGTATTATCACAGCAGTGAATATGAGACATTATAAAAGTAAATCTATCTCTCGACAATGCATTATAAACTATTGGGTTCCCACAGTCTGCAGCATTTTCCCAATACATATATCTTCTGGGTACTACCACATACCCACTGAAGAGAAGTATTCCGATAAAGCATTTCATCTCTTCACACGTTATATTTCCAATTTTATTTTTTTGATTTATATAATTATTGGTGTAATTTGTCAGCAAAACTGTAATTCTGTCGCTAAAAAGTTGCTCAAAATAATAAAAGGCATTTTGCTGCCTTGCAACTTGCTGCATTCCGGCCCATGGTCTAAATATTGGACGTATATCTCTTGAAATCCAGTTATACTGTTTAGTTTTTGGAATTGTCATGCTTGTGGAAGTTGAGGGTGTTGGTTCGTCGTCAGGTAACAACTGATTTTCAATCGGAGGATTGAAAATTCTGATGCGCATTCTTTTCGATACTTGAGCTAGACTTATTTCGTCTTCACTGTCACTATCGTCTGTCAAATTCATATAATGAACTTGCGCTGGAGTCCTTAGTTGAGTGCCAGGTAAATTTTGAATGCGGACTTGATTTTCGTCACCAGAATCTTCGTCGGTGACATCAGCATTACAATTTTCTGGTGGAAAAAATGTGATGCTGTCAGGAATAGGAGCCTCCTCATCAAATTCCAATTCTTCCATGATTTCATGAAGTTGCGACTCCCATCCTCTTCCAAAAACTCTCCTGACAAAACAAAACATTTTTTTGTATCAAGTAGTAGTAGATATTACTATTGGTCTTTATAAAGAACACCAAATGTTGCACCAAAAAAAAGTATAAAAAATGACAGTTGGTACTTATATTTAATTTAATTCACTTAGAAGAGATATGAAAGTTTTATTATTCATTGTCAAAAAAAACGATTTTTTAATAATAATAAAATAACTCACCTCATATCAGTCATGATAAATTTACCGTAAAACAAAAGTTTCAAAACTGATTAATAATAATGCGTTATACCACTCACAATACTTATATTGTACTGCCACACAATTCAACTTTCAAATGTCACCAACAATATTTGTTTACTTTACCCTCATTAATCACAAGATTTTTGTTTATGCGCCGTCCTTTTAAGAGGACGATAGTAATAAGTGGGCGATTCAATACAATTGTTAGGGATGTAAAGACAAGTCCTCCAGTTTAAATTTAGAATCAAACTTTTCATTTAAAAACTCATCTGTTTAGAAGCACTTAAACAATAGGAAGTTAAATAATTTCTTTTTAAATGTCATGAAGTTAAGATCTTTAAAAACATAAGGTAATTTATTATAAATACAAATTGCCATACAGTAAATATTATTGGAAAATAGTTTTATTCTTTGTTGGGGTACACATAACTTATGGTTATCTCAACTTTTTCTTCTAACAACATCATTATGTTTTTTAAATAAAGCTATGTTTTTATGTACAAAGATAAATAACACCCTTACAACTAACGCCAATGCGATGTTATTACCAGCTATAAATATATATATATTCAAAGAAATAACCAAATATATATTAACTATTAAATTAACAAAAACAACACAACAACAACAGAGTTAATTAATATTATATTTCATGTTTATACAAAATAACATTAATCAACTCAAAACGTTTATATTGTCTCTTCACCACCCTAGGTTGACTGGTAGAAAATGACCAAGGCATTAAGTCCGCCTATGTATGTATGTTGCATGAAGATTAAAAAAAAAAAAAAAAAAAAATATAAATAACACTTTGTTACCAATTTGGAATTAGTGACAGTCACAATCATCATCATCATCATCATTTCAGCCGATACACGTCCACTGTTGGACATAGGCCTCCCCCAAGCGTCGCTACATCGAACTTTCCTGTGCGTCCCGCATCCATCGGTTTCCCGCTACCTTCACCAGGTCATCTGAGTTTGTTTCGGTGTTTCTTCTCAGGGTAGTCAGATAGGAAACACCGGCCTCATCTAGCATAAACTGACGAAAAAAAATTGACGTGTAAAAGTGTTTTTTAAACCTATTTACAAAATAAATATCATTTATCCGTGCTGAAACCTTTTCGGAATCCGGCTTGTTCGGGAGGCTGGAAGTCGTCAAACCTGCGCGCGAGACGGTTCGTGATGACCCTGGAGAACAGCTTGTAGACATGGCTCAGAAGTGAGATGGGCCTGTAATTCTTCAGCAGGGTTTTATCACCCTTCTTAAAGAAGAGTACCACCACACTTCTGCTCCATGCCTGTGCCTCACCCGACGCCTTGTTGTTCTTCAACTGCTTCAGAGCCATCCTAATCTCGTACAGCCTGACGTCCGGGATATCTTCAGTGTAGTGTCGAGTCAATCTAGCTCTTGGGTCGTTTGCCAGATTTGTAGCGGGTTTGGAGATTGACGTCCATAAAATGCCTCGATCTCTCCCAGAAGCTCCGATTTGGCGGATATGACTCTGCTATCTTCGGTCTTCAGTTTCGTGAACTGGCTCTGCCCAATAGACAGAACCCGTGCAAAAACTTTGGAGCCCTTATTCCGCTCAATCGCGTCCTTAATCCTCTCGGTATTAAATCGGCGAAGGTCGCGTTTCAGAGATTTCGAGATCTGTTTATTGAGCTGCGGGCACGTGCACGCATTATCTGAAGACTGCTAAGTCATTTCACGCCTCTTCTTCATGAGCTCGAGAGTTTGATGCGTGAACCTCTTGGTCTTACTTGCACGAGTCTTAAAAAACTGAGCCCCGACTGTATGGACAGCTTCCACGAACCCATCATTATATTTGTCCACGGAGCTTCCTAGGCACTCGAAACGGTTTTGAGGTTCGAGCTGATAGCTCTCGGAGTTTTGGATCCGGATCTGTGCAGGACGGAACGTAGTCTTCATCAGTCGAGATCTTTCAAGCTTGACATTGATATTCAATGTGCCTCATACCATACGGCGATGACTCCCGGTTTTCACCGCATTGATCACAGAGACATCATTGAATATTTGCTTCTTCGTCGACATGATGAAGTCAATCTCATTTTTAGTTACACTATCAGGGCTTTGCCAGATCCACGTCCTGTGCTTACGCTTTCTGAAGAAGGAGTTCGTCATGTAGAGGCCCTCCTTCTCCATAAAACTAGCCAGTAGGTGCCCCCGGCGGTTCCGATGTCCAAATCCAAATTGCCCCACTCGCAGCTCATCACCGTCTCGTTTGCCCAGTTTCGCATTAAAGTCCCCTATGACCACGGTGAAGTGAGCCTTAGTACCATGCATGGCTCTAGATATATCCTCATACATGGATTCCACTTCGTCATCGGGGTGTGTCGAGGTGGGGGCGTAAACCTGTATGACCTTCAGCGAATATCTTGATGATATTCTGAGTATCAGGTACGCCACCCTGGACGACACACTCTCGACTCTCACCACATTGTTCACGAGGGACCTGTGGACGATAAACCCGACACCACCCTGGGACTGCTGATCACCCTCCCGGAAGTAAAGCAGGTTACCGGATTTGAGAATTATCGTGTCCTCCCCCTGTCTTCGGACTTCAGATAATCCCACAATACTCCATCGTAACCCGCTCAACTCTTCCTCCAGTTCGATGATCTTCTCGTGGGACCGGAGTGTACTTACGTTATAGGTTACCAGGTCCAGTCGTCGACGGTTAAACGTTCCCGCCTGGAGATTTTTAGCACCCCTGACCCCAGGGCTGCGCCCACGCCCGTCCACGTCAACACAACCACTGGAGTCGCCGGGCATTTGGGGCCAGTGTATATTGTTATATTCCATTGGGAGGGTTCGGACCATAACCCGCCACGCTGGTCCAGTGCGTGTTGGCGGGTCGCCATAGCCGCTTCCGTTTTTCAGCAGGGTGCACGTGCGGGTGAGGTTGGCTTGGGTCCCGACAGATGTTGGTTGGGACCCCGTATGCACCCCAACATCATATACTGACAGTCACAATATCATATTTAAAACTAAAAAATAAACTACATAAAATATGAGCTCACAAATGTGTGTATCCTTGTGAGGTAAAATATGTGTGATTCCAAGACATGACTTTTTGGCCAGTTCGTTTTTGAAATCTTTCCAACCGTTCGAGACAACATACAATTTTACACATAAACTCCCTTTAAAATATGTGAAATTAAATACATATATATAGAGTGTCAGTTCTGTAGTGGCTTTAAGTGGCTTTATAGCTTGATTACCTGAATCTCATAAGAATTCTAACTAGCCAAAACATGACTAGGATACATTTTTTATTACGGAGTTTCGATGCACACCTTCCCTTGATCATCATCAGATCTGTTCGAAAGTATCATTTTTATCAGGATTTAAATTTTGCTTCATTATAGTAGCTAAAAAATGTCAATAGAGATATTTTATTGCACCTCACCATCAGAGATTGCGTCACTGCTTACCATCAGATGGGATCGCAGTCAAGCACTAATTTATGTTATAATAAAAGAAATATTAAACACGAAAATTAGGTATTACTGCATATAAAATGTTTCTTTCAGCAAAGGCTTTGTATGTCATTGATATCTGATTTTTATTATTATTCGAATGTTTGTATTTTTTTTTTTGTATGTTCGCGCATAACTTCGTCACTTGCCAACCGATTTGAATAATTCTTTTTTTGTTGGAAAGGGTATACTTCCCAAATGGTCCCATAGTCACCAAGTCGGGATCTGATGATGGAATCTTGGCGAAATCGAGGGAACTCCTCAAATATTATAGGCAACCATATAGTTCTTTTGGTATTTTCATCAAAAACTAAGTATTTATAGTCAAAACATGAAATTTGATGAAGTCGAACTGATGAAGAAGATCAGAAATGGCCAATGAAAGTTCATACTCACACAGATCTCCCAATGAACATAGTTACAAATAAATAAATAGTTCTAAATAGGTATGTTGAAAATGGTGTCATCGATGTGACTTGATGATGATGATGGAGCCGGAAGATAGGCACCGGAACTCTGTAATTAATCAATGTATCCTACCCATGTTTGGGCTTATTAGAATTGTCATGAGATGCACTTTGGCTATAAGGTACTATCGAACTGATCTGATGATGATGATGGAGCCGGAAGGTAGACACGGAAACTTCATAATAAAACAATGTATCCTAGCAGGGTTTGAGTTAATTGGAATTGTCATGAGAAAAAGGTACTCTGGCTGTAAGTGTATTGCAACTAAAAAGTGTGAAATAAAAAACTTTTTACAAAAAAAAAAATAACCGACTTACTAAAAAAACAGTAAAACTATCAAAATAACTTTATTTTCGGTGTTAAATAACGAAGAGGCAAAACTATTATAGAAACACCAACTTCCGAAATTAAAATTATTTTGATACTTTTAGTGTTTTTTTAGTAAGTCGGTTATTTTTTTTTTGTAAAAAGTTTTTCTTTTCTAGCATACGTGGACATGTTGCGTGTCCTTGTGAATACAAGCGAGTGGTTCCAGGCCCGACGCATTTCACGCTCGCACGTCCTACCGACATTCCGAGGTATAAATAGGCCGGCTCGGCGGAAAGCGTTGACTTGCTCCTCAATCCTTTTGATCTCAGACCGATATCTCAGCTCGCGCTTAACGGATCATTGCAACAACTTCTACGTATCGTTGAGAATTTATTAAGTTTTAATTTAAGTTTTCTATTGTATTTCCGATACTGTCATAAATAAGAAGTGTTTTGGCAATGCCTATCCACGAATCTTTGGTCTAAGAGTGCTTTATAATGTTCTGGAATAATGTTCTGTATTGGAAGAGTCCTGTGCGTATTCAGTGTGTGTTAGCTAAACGGCTCATGTGACAGGTGCGCGCCTGCACCGCACCGGAGACGCGCGTCAAGTCATCTCTGCCGCGCCCCTCGTCTCACGCTCATCTGCGGCATGAGTGCCAGCTCATCTGTAAACATCTGTGATTCACGATGGCTCTCAGAGTCCACACCTTATCATGTGGATTCGATTTGATAAATTCTGTAGGTCACCGTTCACACACTTCCAACCTTGCCTATTGCAAAGTACATTTTTGTATGATTAGACCTAATAAGCCTGGAAGCGAAAGAAACGCGTTTGCTGTTTACTTTACCATAATAAACATCAGTTAGTTAGATTTTATAGAAATCTCTCTTGTATTCGTTCTAATCACAGAGTGAAAAAAAAATCGTGAGGAAAATATAATTGAGTAAGAAGCATAAAATTATTAAATTTACTCATCCATACAATTATAATAATTAAGACTATTTAATGTCAAAAATTATTTGCTCCATCATAATCATAGTCAATAATTCAAAAAATTTCATACTTGTCAAAGATTTTATAAGTCAATAAATAATAATAACAATAAAAATAGTCCAAACATGTCGACAATTCAAAGTTATGTTAGTTTATAGGTAAAAGAAATAATAACATGAAATAAAATAAAAATACTTAATGCTGTAATAAGCTTTCTCTAACAAAACTTTTTTTAAACCTAGGTATTTCTCAATTTTGCGGTTGTATTTGATGTCAAAAATTATTTGTTACGAATTTAATCATAGTCAATAATTACAAAATTTCATATAATATGGAAAGGTTTACTGTCAATAAATAATAATAATAATAAAAATAGTCCATATATGTCGACAAGTCAGAGTTCCTATTTCTTAATTTTGCGGTTGTATCTTCCCTCCAATATTTTGGTAGTTTATTATAAAGAATTGGCACCATACAGAATACGCTTCTACGTAGTAATGCAGTTCGACATCTTGGGATGCAAAATTTGCTGTTGTCTCGTCTATTTCGAATTACTTTGTCAGATACTAGGGGAAATAGTTTTGGATTCATTTTGACAAACATAATGGTCTCAAAGATGTACACAGATATTAAATAGTGGTTTGCAACTGTCAGTGACTTGAAGTCCGAACATAGTCCTTAGACACCTTTTCTAGGCTTTAAAAATTACATATTTGTTTGTAGAGTTACCCCAAAAAATTAAACCGTATCTTAGATTAGACGATATTAAGCCATGATAAGCTGTTAACAGCGCGTTACTATTAACCAATTGTATGCCGGAACGCAGATCTACGCAAGACACAATGGCTTTTTAATTGTGTCTCTAATTACGGCATACGAGAGGTTAAGCATCGGGGCTATCTTAAACAGTTTTTTTGTTTAGAGCTTCTATATGTGCTTTCCAATCTCATTTACTGTCTATAGTTACACCAAGGAATTTAGCTGTGTGGACTTTGTTTATAGGTGTGACACAATAGTTAGCATTTACTTTGGGAATGGTTGATCTTTAGGCGAAATGCATAATGTTTGTTTTGTCCAGATTAATTCTAAGATTGTTATTTTCCAACCATTTTATCATACATTCAATTGAATTGTTAATGTCAGTTTCGTAAGTACCTCTATTTTTACATGCAACTGTAACAGTACTATCATCGGCAAATAGTGTCATTGGGTGGTCTACACTTTTGGACATGTATATTATAAAAAATAATGGACCAGCTACAGTACCCTGAGGAACGCCAAATTTCACTGTACGTTCTGTTGACTTATAGATTATTTCACGTTTGGTCCCTTTATTTATTCCATGTATTTCTGTGATCTTTTTTCTGTTGCTTAAGTAGGATTGTATCAGATTGGAGACATTACCTCTAATGCCGTATGCTTCTAATTTGTCAATAAGTATATCGTGACGGACATGGTCAAAGGCATGTGTCATATCACAGAATATAGTACATACAGGTATATTCTCGTCTACATTCGTGATAACATTTTGTAAAAAATCAAACACCGCCAAGTTTACTGTTTATATAGATAGTCACTTGATTAAGATTTAAGCATATAGTTGCAGTCCATTTTCAGCAAACTTTGTTGACTTGCTAGGTACCGTTCGGGTACAAATATTTCGGGAAATATTATTGTGATGGTCACTCGAAAAATTATTTGACAAATGAGTCGAATTTTGGAAAATGGTACCGTAGGCCCAATATTTTCTCATTTCTATTCACAAACACGTTTGACTTTCAAGATAATATCCCTGCTAGCACTTTTAATCACTTTTGGTATAATAATGAAGACTAAATAGTGGTTTAGACTTTAGAAACGATAAAAAAACATAACACAACACATTCTTCTGACACATGACGTAAGTTACGTCAAACGATTAGTTTCCAATATCGGCCACGCGCCAACTTATCTTGCGCTAGCTCTAGTGGCAGTTGAAATGTCTAATGCCATGTTTTTTTCTGATGATGTGATTATCGATATTATATTTATTGTAGTGACAATGTCACATTGTGTCATTTTAGCCACCATATTTTAAGAACAGTTATTTTATTGTTCATTATTAAATGTGGAAATGTATTTTCTAAGGATTAAAACATATATTTGCAGCGTGGGAAGAAGCCCAAGATGCGATAGGGATTTTTTGTGACCTCCCAAAGGCTTTTGATTGTGTTAATCACGAAACCTTGCTTTTAAAGCTTGAACATTATGGGCTAGGTAAACTTGCACTCAGCTTGGTAAAATCTTACTTAATTGACAGGCAACAGCAAGTTCAGATAAATAGTTCAATTCTCCGGGTTTGAAAGTCAAAATGGGTGTACCGCAAGGCTCAATGTTGGGTCCTTTCCTCTTTTTAGTATATATAAATAATCTACCGCATCTATTAAAAAAACAACCACATAATGTATTGTTTGCTGACGATAAGTCGTTAATTTTTAAAATCAATAGACGTACCACAAACCTTGATGACGTAAACAATACTCTACAGTAAGTCCAAAACTGGTTTACTGTTAATAATTTAGTATTAAATGGAAAAAGAACTAAGTGCATAAGATTTGCGTTACCGATTAAAAGCAATTATTCCGACATAGTATTGAACAAGGAGGAAATGGAATTCGTCGAGAGTACGGTTTTCCTAGGGATCACGCTTGACTCGAGGCTACAATGGGGTCCTCATTTAACATCTCTGGCAGGACGGCTTAGTTCAGCAGCATATGCTGTCAGAAAAATCCGTCAATTTACTGATGTAGATACTGCGAGACTAGTCTATTTTAGTTACTTTCACAGTATCATGTCTTACGGTATTTTGCTATGGGGACGGGCTGCAGTCATAGAGTCTATTTTTATATTGCAGAAAAGAGCTATCAGAGCCATATATAATCTTCGCAGACGCGATTCGCTTAGGGAACTATTTAAAGAAATAAACATCCTGACGGTCTCTTGTCAATACATTTATGAAAACATAATGTATGTTCGAAAAAATATTCATCTTTTTACTAAGATAAGTGACAGGCAAAATTTTAATACTACGAATAGGAACAAATTAGAGATTAGCTAAAGTACATAGTTTTTTCATGGGGTACTGTGTAAAATTTTGTAATAAAATACCAATTGAGATTCTATTCTTTCCAAATTTAAAACATGCATTAAACGCACACTATGTAGACAAACATATTATAAACTGTAAGATTATCTCTTTGACAAAAATGCTTGGCTAAATGCTGGTCCTGCTCCACAACTACAGCCACTTTTACCTTCAAATTAGTTTATTTTTTATTTATATATTTCTAAATATTGGAAGAGATACTATTCCCCTTTTTGTATTTTTGCTTTCGAAATGTATTTTTTTTTTAATTTATTTGTTTATTTCAATAGAGCTAATGATAATTTATTACCTTTTTTAATTTGAAACTAAATAGCAAAGTATAATGTAGAAGCACATTTTTTTTTCAAGTTTTGTGAATATGAAGCACCATGGAGCATCTTTATTAGGTTACAACTTGTTTGACATTACAAGCATGGCAGTTGAGAGTTTGTCATGCTCACCCGAATGTCTTGCTAATGTTGGCACGTGTTATTGGGTCATTCGGTTCCCTCTGAAATGGTTGAGCTGAGTGGGGCTGATACACGTGTCATGCCCATGAACGGGTGCCATCGGTTGAGACTGGTCATCTCTTGGCTGCCAGTGGCTTAATTCGGTTTCTATTTTTAACTCATCATCATCAGCTTTTTTTTTTTTTTTAATGTTCCCACTGCTGGGACTCAGGTCTCCTCTCTACGCCGTCGCCGGGATTCTGATCCCGATTTTCGGCCAACGTAGGCGCGGGCTTGCGGACAGTGAGCAATGGGTAGCTCACTGTCCGGCCGTCTGGTAACTTTCCGGACCAAGCCCAAGTCGTCGACGGTGCGCACTGTTCCCGCGCGCCTCAAGGAGTTGTCAGCAACAGCAGGGACCCAGCCGGGTCGAAGCCTACTGGGGCCAGGGTTATCCGAAAGGGCGCTCGAGCCCCGGTATGAAGGCTAGAAGGAACGGGGTGGGTCTTTTAGTCAGTAAGAGTCTGACACTATCTCCCGCTCCGCCCAAGGGCGGGGGATGTCAATGCATGATTTTTCCTACCATAAAAAAAAAGGTCTCTCTAGGAGAGGGAATGGGCCATAATCCACCACGCGGGCCCAGTGCGGGTTGGTGAATGTCACATGTCTTCGAATTGATGGTTCTAGGACATGCCAGTTTCCTCACGATGTTTTCCTTCACCGTTTTGAGACACAGTGGTGATGAAATAAATTACACAAAGTAATGCGCCTGGCTGGGTTCGAACCCACGACCTACAATTCGTAAGTCGGGGCCATTACCACTCGGCCACCACTGCTCTCAATAGAGAAGCGACAAGAAATATGTAACCAAGATCTATGTAACTCATAATATGTTTTAAAAAGAGTGTCCATGGAGTTTCTTGCACGTTCTTCTCCATAGAGACCTATGCTTTGGAACGTGCAATTTAGCTTCACTTTTCTTGGACTGACCGACCTGATATTTGAAATAAATGACTTTAACTTTTTTTTTTTTTGTTGACTGATTTATTATTAATTCATAATGCAAAGCATATTGTGTTACTTGACCAAGATTTATATTAGTGGCAACATTAAGAGATAAGTTTAACCAAAAACCCTGGATTTAATCCAGAAAAAAAAGTTAATATCCCGTTTTAATAGTTGGTAAAACTTATTCGTTCCTACGCTACGTTAGTGTTGGTGAAACTTGAAGAAGCACAGGTTTACCGCGTCCGAGCGGGTGAAGTCCTTCAAGTGTCGGTGTCCCTAGCGTTGCGTGTGGTGCGTCGTGCGTCGCGCCGAATCTGGCTGTCGCACCCTCACTGGTCAACACGTGCGCAGTGTGTGAGTGCGCCTACCCTCAAGAGTGTCGGCTTACATTCCCCGAAACAGTAAGCATGAGTAGCATGTGTACCATTAGATTATGTTTAAGTCGAGAGGGTGATGCTATTGCCATCATGCCGGAGCTTAGGCACGCCGTAATTATGACGGTAAGTTCCTTCTTTGAGGAGTGGCATGACGCAGGTTCTCACCGAACATGGTCAGTTCAAAAAGTCACAGCTCCGGATTCATGCACAAGTAACGCCCGGGTGCCACCACTGTGTGGATCGCCCGGAGGACACGGTGGAGCACACGGTATAGATGTGATTTATTTATTAGAACTTCATGCAACACAAATGTACAAATGCGGACTTAATGCCTTAGGTATTCTCTACCAGTCAACCAAGGGTAGTGAAGAGAAAACATGGCAGGTGCTTAGAGAAAAAAAAAGGATTAGGGTACAAATGTATATATATAAATAAAATAGACATACATATATTTTTAATATAATATATGGATACCTACATATACATTTATATAAAGTAAAAGAAGGTGGGTTTTTGAAACGTCTCCGCTATTTGTTCTGAAAGTAATGCCACAACTTTCGCTTAAATGCATATTGACTGGTGGCCGTCCTGATGTCGAGCGGAAGCGCATTCTTCAGAAGTTTGTGCCCCGCTTGGGCAGAGTACCACTGTGTCCTCGTACTCTTGATCGGCGGAAACGATCTTTCGCACTAGGCCTTGGTTCAGACCATGGTTCGAAGCGAAGAGGAGGAGCAGCAGGAGGCCGACTCCTTCTGCGAAACAGTAACGTTAGCAAAGGAGGAGGCCACACGTGCACGCGCCAAGGAGCGGCACTCACGCCCAAGCCACCGTCCGGTCACGTCGCGTCGTCGACGGTGCGTACTGTTCCCACGCGCCTCAAGGAGTTTACAGCAAACCGTAGGGGCCCAGCAGGGCTGAAGCCTACTGGGGCCTTGGACCGGTTTCTAAAAAGAAGGTCCGACCCCGGGATGACACTATCTCCCGCTCCGCCCAAGGGCTGGAGATATCATTGGATGATTTTTACCCACCGAAAAAAAATCCTAGCAGCTATTGTAAAATTATAAGTACAGAATCCAATATCTTTGCTCTGGTTGGGGCTGAAACCAAATTTGGTACCCTGTGTCACTTGTCAGCAAGTCGCACTTGTGTGCAAGGTCGCATGCTACGAATATTATAATTTTGTGGGTGTTCCACGGTCCACGGCTATAACTTGAACATTTCTGTACTTACCAATGTTTTGATTTCTGCCTGAAATATTATATTTTCTCATTTTGTACTTGTCTTCTACACTTGTTTCGTAGACTTACTGAAAACCGACAGCGGCAGTTTTTAAGACTTATTTTTTATTTTAAATAATTATTGTACATTGTTATTCCCTAAGAGCGGCATAACAAGTGGTCATTACTTACATATTAAGATTTCTAATCTAAAAAAATACAAAATCTAAAGTTATTCTTAACTTTACATTTTGTATTTTTTTAAATCATACTTTTTATTTTATAATGTTAATTTAATTGTATACGCCCCATGTATGTAGTGCAGGGTCATTTTGACTGTATTTTAACAATTTAAACATATTATTATTTCGATTATTTATTAATATGTACATATAAATTATATTTTTACACATTTCAAAAAGAATTTAAAGAAAAACATTAAAAATATAAATACCTAAATAATATCCCACCGGTATCGGGACGCTGAAAGTATTCTTCCAATAACTATACGACGCTTATCCAGTAGTACCGCTTTCTGAATCAAGACCTTGATTGAGTCGCCTAAAGACTGCCTCCTAAGATATTGGTCACGGCTCGAGGCTGTTAAACCATTGCCTGACATGACTATTGGTACAATAAAATTTCCACTTAAACTTAGACAACATGAAATTCATGTTTACCTATACATTTGTAATGTGCTTATCGAGACCTTACTTTTGATACCAAACATGACTGGATTATCTCAATTTTATTTAGTTCGAGGTTCATATCTCTTTGATCTGTAAGCCCACCATAAGTCGGAATATAGGCAGCGAAATATAGGCGGAATTAATATAGGCGTTACCTGGACTATCCTAATACACTTCTGGACACATCTATTGGCCCACCTTGTATTTTCAGCTTCGTTTGGTCCTAGCTAAAATTTTATATTAGGTCGAGCAAAAAGTTTTTATGCAGTTTTGAACCTGGCACATTCACAATTTCATTCAATAGTCTTTTTTTGAATTTCGAACACAGAATTTAAAGAAACAAAAGACAATTTGGAGCCTGTTTGTTGATATCAAACAATCGAATACTAAGAAAACTTGGTTTTATTGGTTTACTTGGATTTAATTCTTGAAAAAGTGATTGATATCTTTGGTTTTGCAACAAACATTACTTATTCTTAACATTAAGGTGAGGTTCTATCAATAATCTATGGATACTTCACCTGAAGTCGCCGCCCAAGCTGTGGCACTTATTCAGGCCGGACACAGCCAAAGAAACGTGAGTGCTCAACTTAACTTAAGTCGATCTGCGGTCCGAAATGTTTATCGGAGGTACCTAGAGACTGGCGGCTTTGTTCGTCGCCAAGGAAAGCCACGATCTCGGGTCACAACTGAAAGGCAGGATCGATTCATCGTGACGACCAGCTTGAGAAATCATCACCTTACCTCCATTGAGATACAAAACCAACTTCGCGACTTCCACGGAGTATCTGTGAGCGCTCGAACTGTTCGGAGAAGGTTAAAAGAACGCGATATGGTACCACACAAGCCAGCTAATGGGCCCAAACTAACGCGAGCCCACCGAACAGCGCGCCTTCATTTCGCACGCAGTCATTTAAATTGGACACAGCAAGATTGGAGCCGTGTACTCTTTTCTGATGAGTCTAAAATTGTGTTACATGACAATGATGGAAGGAAGAAGGTCTACCGACGTAAGGGAGAGCGTTTCGCACAATGCTGCTTTGAAGAGAGGGTTGCTTATGGCGGTGGCTTATGGACTGTCTGGGGCGGTATATCCGCGAGCGGCAAAACTCAACTTGAGGTTGTTACAGGACCACGGCTGCCAACATTAAATACTGAAAGGTACATTCGTGAGTGCTTAGAACCTCACGTGATACCATACGCGGACTATGTGGGCCCAAATTTCCTTTTTATGCATGATAATGCAAGAGCCCATGCGGCCGGCATCGTCAGGGAATATCTTCGGGATGTGAACATCACAGTTATGGACTGGCCAGCCAGAAGCCCAGACATGAACCCCATTGAGCACATGTGGGACGAGCTAAAAAGACGTGTTAGGGCTCGTCAGCCAGTTGCCCAGACGATGCAGGAGTTGAAAACTGCCATAGAAGAGGAATGGGAGATGATCCCTCAAAATTTCATAGAGCGGTTGATAAACTTTATGCCTAATCGTATGAGAGCTGTGGTAGATGCCCATGGAGGCAACACGCGTTATTAAATTAAACCTTTATTTGATAAAACATGTTTTTTATTCAAAAAAAAATCAATTGCCTTTAACAAGGCGCATATCCGACTTGTTAGGCGTAGCTCCATGTCGTATGGTATTCTGAATTCAAATTTAAAACAATACGATCGAAAAAGATGGTAAAATGTATCAGGTTTAAAACTGCATCAACAGTTTTTGTTCAATCTAGCAATCATATTTCGGTAGGGGCCATCGAAACCTAAACTCTAAGGTGGGCCAATAGATGTGTCCAGAAGTGTACTATTAATCTATTGAAATCAAAATCGGTTCATTGGGCGCTACACGTAACATATTTTCGCACATGTGCACTGGGATCTGACGTTTCATAAGTGCCCATTCAAGCCTATGTGAAATAAAATATTTTTGCACCTTTGAACAATTCAAACGTCTGCTAAAATCATAACCCTTCCTTATGGCTTTGCCGTACTTGGGTAAAATCATGAAAAAGGTTTAGCTCGAGGTGATTACCGAATATGCATGCAACGATAACAGTATAGAAGCAATCCCTCGTAGCAGTAAGTGGGTCACTGACTCACCGCGCCATCGCGCCGCGGCATCGCTCTCCGGTGCAGTGTGATGCTGATTGCGTCGGAGGCAGAGCGGAGCGTTGCGATGCGGAGCGGCGCGACACGCTGGCTAGATGGATGGCCGCAAATGGCTTTTTAATCTGCGAGAGATCGTACCACAGCGCGACGCGGATGAGCGACGTGCGACGTGATGCTCACAGATCACCCCCCGCCTCCGGGGTCCCAGCGGCGGCGCGGGGACTGAGCCACTCTGTTATGTAGGATTTGCTTATTTTCGCATATGGCCGTTCGTTCTTTGTCTTTCGTTATTTTTTACCTATTCGAGTTTCGGTTATTTTCTGTTGTATGTCTTTTTATTATACGAGTTGCCGGATGTTGTCCCTTCCCTATGTCAAGCATCTTACACGACGTGTTTCTTTTGTAAAAAATAATAATTTTAGTAATTTCGCAATTGTATATAAAATTTCATAGACAAACAAGGCACCGTCATGCGTCAGACAATACTCCTCACTCCGTACCGTCGCCTTCAGATCCTTGTTTGTATCTTTGTTCCTCGTTCACTGCATATTTAGAACGGCTGTTCGACATGAGGAGCAAATCCGTTACATTCTTATCCCAAGTGACAGGCGACATGGAGGGACCGATGTCATCGTTACTTTAAAATGTTGCTATTGTAGGATTGCTCGCGTAAATAGAATAGTTTCACGTCGAGAATGACAGAGATCAATCTCGCGACATTCATTGTAAGTATGCATTCATTGTAAGCGGCTCCTGATGGAAAAATATGCGGATTATAAAAAAAATCAATTATATCAAATAATTTAATCAATTATCTCTATTGTATGAAAAGGATTATATCAATCCATATAAGTATTTAAATCACCATTTAATTTGTAATGCTTCCGTCAAACATTTTACTGGCAACCGATAGATACCTGACCGGCCACTTGTTATTCGATGCGTGTGTATGCTCCGTGAGCGCACACAAGGCGCGTACTTCGTGTACTTCGTCCTTTAGACGACGTTTGAGGTACTTCGAGCAATCGTTGTCAACTGTACAAAGACATCGTTTTGCATCCCATTGTTGCATCGTGTCGATTAGCTTAGGGTAGTTCTGCTGCCGTAGATTTTCTTAGACAATGAAGAATGACCGGTGTTTATACGATCTTGATTGTTTATGATACAAAGGTAAACACAGAAAGAGGAATACAGTTCCGGTACTAAAACTTAGTTAAAATTAGCTCACTTCTGTTTCGATGCTTTTAATGACTTCTTTACTTCATGTGTTTTCTTACTAGTCAAGTGTTTAGGTAGTTCCGCTTTTCATTATTAAGCTTTTTGAAACGCTAACAAGTCCCCTCGACCTCTAACATATTCCCAAACTTGTAAACTTTAGTCGGCTTTCCAAGCTCGTAAACTGGCTACCTTCGTAAAAACAATTTGATTAAATTCAGCGACCGCCCTATTCAACTTCATCGTCCATCGTTAAGTAAGTCTTGATTATCTCTGGAACCTTCCGTTTGCGACGAAAAATGGAGTTAAAACATAAAATTCTGTTTCAATCTTAAAGAGAGAAGAACAACAAAAGCTAATTTCACCGTTAGGATTGTAGAGTGCATACACATCGTACAGTATAGCATAGCAAATCAATGTAATACGGAAAGTGATATTTTACCGATTGTCTTCGATGTAAGAAAACAAACACCGATATAATTATGTATTTAATATTCCAAGTTTTGATCCGTCTACTTTTATATACTTGGGGCTAACATAGGGGCTCCAACTATTTTTGACCGACTTGAAAAAAAGGAGGTTATTAATTTGACCCGTATGTACTACGCGTTCCAAATGAGAATAGGACCGATTCCTATGATTTGACGTTTCATCGAACTGTCAAATCGAAGAAATTTTGGCAAAATTGAAGAACTTGGAGATGAGTAAAATTGAAGAACTGGATTCTGATTAAACTTTTTCGTTCACAGTTCATAAATAAATTAAATTTTTCGTAAATTAATTAATGTTTCAAAATTTCTTTCCTCGCTTTGACAGTAAATCGTGACGTCACAACATGGCGGGCGATCCTATTCTCATTTGGAACGCATTGTATGTAATATTTCCCGAACCGCACAGTTTTCGTATATGTTAGTCTATATCAGCGTCTGAACATTTTTTATATTTCTATGGTCTGAACAAATGTGCCAAATTTCGCATATCTCCGGAACTACAAGTTCGAGTTAAGTAATTGTTTTTTTTGTTGTACTAGGTATTGTTCAACTTAGGGAATACTGCAAGTTTCATCCAAATCGGTTCTGTAGTTTTTGAGATAGGGAACTTTATGATTTATACTCAAACAGATATCACAATGAACATACTTAAGCGACTATGACAATACAAATAAATGAATAGTTCTGAATAGTTACAGAGTAATAAAATAGTATGATCGAAGTGATCTGATGATGATGATGGAGCCGGAAGATAGGCACGGAAACTCCGTAATTAATCAATGTATCTTAGCCGTGTTTAGGCTTATTAGATTTGTCATAAGATGCACTTTGGCTATAAGGTGCTATCGAACTAATCTGATGATGATGATGGAGCCAGAAAATAGGCACGGAAACTCCGTAATTAATCAATGTATCTTAGCCGTGTTTAGGCTTATTAGATTTGTCATAAGATGCACTTTGGCTATAAGGTACTATCGAACTAATCTGATGATGGAGCCGGAAGGTAGAAGATGGACACGGGAACTTTATAACAAAACAATGTATCCTACCAGGGCTTGGGTTGATTGGAATTGTCATGAGAAAAAGGTACTCTGGCTACAAGTGTAACGCAATTAAAAAGTGTGATATAAAAAACTTTTTACAAAAAAAAAATATCCGACTTCACTAAAAAAAAAAACTAAATTAAAGTTTTTTCCGTATAAATGAAGCTTTTGTGTTTTTTGAAGAGTGAAATGATCAAATGTTTTGCTCTAGGAAAAAGAGGTATAAAGTTGAAATTAAAACCATATACTCAGGTCTGCGGCCCCTTGAAGCTGTAAAAAATCAAACTTCTGAGTTAACAAAGAAAAAAGAAAGGGCCATTTATTTTGCAAAAAAAAATCGGCCGACCCCTAACTTTTTGGTTTAAAACACGGTACTTAGAGGAAAAACTAAAATTAATTAAATAAAGTTTGTGACATCAATTTATAGATCAAGAAGAAAAGCTTCATTGCACTTGTTTTAAAAGTCATAGTTTTTTTTATTTATTGATATTACAGACTTATTTATAGCACGATCAAATTGAAACCACGTTTAGCGACGCGCAGGAGATAATTTTGGATCATTGGCAGGCTTGTGTGGATGTAATCTAAGCTCTGCAAGTCTTCGTCGTACAATCCACTCACTTATTGAGACTCTGGGGACTTAGAGAAGTTTTTGTTGCACCTGAACTCCAGTGAGATGTCGATTACGCAAAGCAATTGATACCAAAAATCGGTCATCGCGCTTTGATGTCGCCCGATTTCTGCCTGAACCCGATCGTCTGTTGAAATGTCTGGTCTTCAACAAACCTTTGGCGCACTATCTTACTGCAGATCGACTTAAATGAAGACGTTTACTCGCGACGCCCTTACTATACTTGAGCGGCCTCAGTTGGACTTGTATACATTTTTACATGAAGTAAACACCCTTAAAATTAAGTTAGATGATCAAGAAACTAATAAAGTTAGGCAAATTCCAAATAAAGAAAGATTTGATTCAATTTAAATACGGACCAAATATTCAAAATACTGATAAGAAATCTCTTCACCTCCTGGGCTCGCCAATTTTCGATGAATCATATCTAAAATTCATTGAGCAGAAAACACAAAATTTTGCGAAAATACAAAAAATGCATTCGTCTTTGACACTCATTTGATACTGTTATTTTGGGTCAAAATTTAAAGAAAAACTCTTACAAATGTTTAGGAACACACTTCAATCTTAAGGGCCAAGCGCCCGAAAAGTGCCATAAAACAATGACTTTCTGAGGCCTACTCCTCCGTAACGGCTAAGTCAATTGGTTTGAAAAAAATATATGTTTATTATAGATTCATGAACAATATTATCAGCATTTGATTTTTTCGTGCGATTAATACTTTTGTCAAAAAACAAAAATATCTAATAATTTCGCACCTTTTCCCTACTCCTTCGAAACGGATTGGATCTTTGGAAATATTTTTACACAGAAAAATTGGTGATTAAATATTCTTCAAAGTGAACATTGCTCACGTAAATTAATCAATATTTACCAAATAAAATGATCAGTATTGAGACCGAATATAAATAAAACTCTGCGGGCGCAGGCGGCCAGTCATGCGCTAGCATTCAGACGGGGAGTCTGTGTCGCTCGGCGCTCCGTTCCCGCCATCGAACCACAGCGCGCTACGTATGTGTTGGCGCGAATGTTTATGAAGATTTTGTATTAGTGTGAGTTTATAGGCTAGCTCGCTTGTAGAGGATGAGAGGACCCAATATGATACGGCATAAAGATTTCGGGTGGCAGATAGTCGCTCTAAGTTGTGTAACTTACCGAGTCGGAAGGCGTACACAGCTTGATCAGAGTATACTGTATAGCTTATGATAAAAGTCATATCGCTTGTAATCTGTAACATGTATGAGTGTAAATTTTTTTTTTTGTAATCTTTCATTTCACACACGAACACATCATACAGATAAATTTTGCCCCACTCTCGGAATTACTCTTTTATCGAGGGTGCGTTCCTAAATATATACATCGCGCTTTCTGTTTCGCGCGGGAGTCGAATCCTGACTCGAAGCGCAGCAGTCAATTGCTCAACCACTGTGCCAATAATGTGCGTGGACGCTTTATTATTTCTTTGAAAATTATTTTCTATGTGCATTTTTTTCAAATACTTTTAGTATAGGATGGCATAATTGGCATTTATATACTCACTCATGCATTTTAATAAAAGAATTTTATCGGCCGCAAAAATAAGAGTAAGATAATAATTGTTTTGTTTGTTTCTTTTTCCTTTCACTTTTACACACGGTGTCTACTTCTCTTTTTTTCCAATTCTCCTTTCGCGGGTATGCTGGAAGAGATTTCGTTAGAAATAAGCATCACCTATGTACCTATTTTTCTGTTTCTGTCTTCTTTTCTTATATAAGTTAAGTGTGTACATGAATTGTTAAATAAATAAATAAATTAATTTTGTGTTTCCTGTTATTTATCAAAAAGTATGTATATGACATAAAAGTGATTTCTGCGATGGTAACCGGTTTCAATTGCAATTATTGACTGAAATAAAAAAGTCATTTAGAAACAATATTATGTTTGTAAATAGTATGCCAGCCCATATGTGGCTGCAGTACACACGATCGGACCTGCCCCCCTAGCCAAGTTACAACCGTTTCGCTTGCGCCGAACGCTTCGAGTTGACCTGGCCGCCAATTCTTTTGTTCTGACCACGTGATTAAGCCCCACTAGTGGGTGGCATACACTAGTAGGTCCCCAGTGGATCGATTGTGGCGAAACCCGTACTGTCGGTCACTGAGGAGATCGTTACCTTCTAGGTATGCCATGAGGCGCGAGTTCAATACACGCTCCATAATCTTGCAGAGTATGGAGGTTACCTAAATCGGCCGATAGTTGGCAGGATCGGCACGACTGCCCTTTTTGGGCACGGGTTGCACGTTGGCAAGCTTCCAGGACTTGGGCACTATTCCAGTCCTAAACGAGAGGCGATACAAGCGTGTCTATACAGGAGACAACTCGGGCGCACAAGCCTTGAGAACAATCGCTAGTATACCATCGGGTCCACTAGCTTTATTCACGTCTAGAAGACACAGTGCTCTCAGAACTTCTTTGTTCCTTATGCAAACCTCGGGCATCGAAGTGTCGCAGTGAGGTAGAGTTGGTGGAATAGCACTGCCAGTATCAAGACGAGAATTATGGGCGAAGAGAGATGCAAAGAGACCTGCTTTCTCTCTCGCCGTATGAGCCAGTGTTCAGTCAGGTTTAACCAGCGGAGGCAATGTGGGCCAACAGAAGTTCGCTTCGACCGATTTGGCAAGGGACCAGAATGCTCTGCTACCGGATGGCTGTGCAGAAAGCTTTGTGCTAATATGGGCAATGCGGTCAAAGCGAGCCTTCTTTAGTGCCTTTTTGTAGGACTTGGCAGCACGATTAAAGGCTCTCTTCGCTGAGCTCAGATCCGGAGATTTCCGGTTACGAGCGTCAACCCAGGCTAGAAACGCCGAATGCTTACGCTCTTCAGCTTGAACGCTATCAGCGTTGAACCATGGGTGAGCTGAGCTTCCGATGGGTACGTCACTATAAGGAATGAAATACTCCATAGCTTGACGCACCACATCGGACACAGCATCCGCACACCTCGACGGATCCTTAGAAGAGAAGCAGACCCGCTGCCAAGGATAAGACGCAAAAAAGTGACGCATCTCATCCCAATCTGCTGACTTGTCGCCACATTTGCCGTTCACCACGAGAGTCGCAGTCAAGTGAGGTTCTCCCTTCGTCCTTCTGGACGATACAGACTTCACCAGACAGAGATCTGAAGTTCCAAGTGGTGAAGAAACTGTTACGATACATCTGTCTGGGTCGGTGGTCAGCAGAAGGTCCAGACAGTTGGCAGTATGACCAGCTACATCAGGCACCCTAGTCGCTTGCTTCACCAGCTGGGACAGGCCCATCGATACCACAAAGTTTCGCGCTTCTCTCCCAGCATGGTCGGTCTTCTGGTACGGGAAAAGCTAGTCTTGGTGACAGGCATTAAAGTCCCCCAGAGCGACGAGCTGCGCATCAGGGTGCCGATGCAGAGCCTTATCGGCGGCCTCACTGAGGTGGTCAAACATTCGAGTTGTCTCCTGATCACTGCTGTGCGATCGATAGACACGGGCATAGACAATTTTGTCCATGCTAGTGTCCACCAACAGCCAAAGCGTGGAAAGTGTTGAGTCCTCAAGGTGACGGAGACGCTGGCAGCAGATGTCATTACGGACGTACACACAGACCCCGGCACGCTGCAGGAAATGATGCTCCAATGAATATCCCGGGTAGTTGAGGTACGCCGCATTTTTAATTTATCCATAATATATAAATGTACAAGTATGTTTGTCAATTTTCTAGTACTCATAGCACAAGTTCTGTTTATTTTGGGACAAGAAGCTGGTCCTAGTAGTAGTTTAAGAAATATAAAAAAACTCGTGCACAAAGGGTTCCGTACAAACTTACTTAAGTAAACGGTTATTATTAGTATGTACTAGTTATGGTTAGTAATAGTTCAATTCCCAAATGGAGTCGCGAATTTTTTTCGGAATCGCAAAAAAAGTATTTTTTTTTTGTGACATAACGACAAATTTACTTTTTTCAGTGAGTTTATTATCTGTGTTAGAAGAAGACCTTGCTTTATGCCAAATTTTAGGATTCTGGTTCAACGAGAAGTACCCTATAAATTAAGATTCCCCTGAGAGTGTCGAAATGTACGTTTTTTTTGTGACATAAACAGCCGTATATTTTTTTTTGTTTTCGTTAACTTAGACGTTTAACTTTTTTTTTATAGCATCATGGAACCGCAGACCTGAGTATATGGCTTTAATTTCAATTCTATAACTCCATGCGTTCCCGAGATAAAGGGTTTTGACAGACAGACAGACGGCCACAAAATGATCCTATCCTATAAAAGTTCCGTTTTTTACTTATGAGGTACGGAACCTTAAACATTATAGCAAATCTTTTGCGATTGCTATAATCGCATGTCTGTTTATTGTGTCACCATTTCATAATATAAGATCACGATAAAACGCTCTGAAGGGATACCAAATATGTGTAAAGTTCACACTGGTATGGTATAGTGGTACCCTTATATCACCAATTATGTTCATATTCAATGATTTCAATTTTTTCAATCGGTCCATTTGTTTTGCAGCTTATTTGTTACAAACGACAATATAAAAAATCCAATTTTTACCTCATCATAGTTATAGAAAAATCAGATACCTCTAGCTAATATTTATCAAAAATATTTTGAATTACTTTTGTAACCTACACATTATGTTATGAAATAATCGAAAAAAAGCAATTTTGTTGTTGTGTTGTTTCTTTTTCTACGTCTAACATACAAATGATAAAATTTAAGATTTACACGAAACATAATTAGTATCTATATTTAAACTAAAATTAGCCGTACATCTTAGAACTTCTAGAGTCATAGGCAAAATACCACCGAAAAGGCACGCCTCTCTGCGTCCCTGCATTATCTTTGAGCGGTAGCGCGCTCGGTACGGAAAGTCAGTGTGTGCAGGCCTCGCGCGTATGTGTGAGTTCGACGATCAAGGTCGATTTGCACACTATACACCTTAAATGTGGCCTTGGACGACCGAGCGTGGTAGCAAGGCTACGTTTTCCATCCGGCTGCGTGACCTTGACGTCCGCAAAATTGCAAGTATACGAGTGTGTTTACCAGCTCTCCTCTCCTCGGTACATCCACAGTACTGATACATTAACTAGGAATATTTTATCTTCCTCTCTGTGTGATGTTGAGGTACCGTGTTTGTTCGATGCAGTAAATACTTGCAAAATGGCTTGTCTTAACACAGATTTGCCTGGCAACCTGGTCTCGCAGAGACGGTGGGTTGTGCCGTTCTGCAGTAATATACCTTCGTAACAAACTAATCAACACGTCTTTAAATACTGCTGAGCATGCGTGGCTGCTGGCTGTGGGGAAATGGGAATCGGGCTATTGGCTTCAGGCACTCCCTTCATCCACCACAAGCACTATGATGGATGACGCCTCGTTTCGGTTGGCAACCTGTCTACGCTTAGGCGCACCTTGTGTTACTCTACATCGGCACCATTGAGGCGAAGCTGTCGACAGCCTCGGACACCATGGCCTATTACGGTGCAGGAGAGCAGGTCGCATAGCACGACACGCTAGCATCAACGATACCGATACCTGATGTATTAGAACCAAATGGCTTTGTACGTGACGATGTTATTTTTATTATCTAATTCGGAAATTTTAATGTATTTCCTAAGTATTTGTTATCAACAAATATGTATAGCCGAGCATATTATGTTACTTGACCAAGATTAATTCAAAGTTCAATTTAGCCTAAAGTCATGAAGTCAAACCAGCAAAAAAAAAATTAAGACATGATTTTATTTTTGTAAAACATATAATCAATTCAATTTCTAAATATAACGATTTCTTTGCAGTCTAAGTCAATTACTCCTTGATATGTATCATGGTAGCTTATGTAGACACTTAATAATTTAATCAACAATTTTCTCGCCGTTGTTCTTTTATTATAAGTAAACCACCTACACGCACAAAACGTTTTGGGAACACATTCATTGTGCGTGCAGCTAGGGAGTGGAATTCCTTGCCGGAGTCTGTGTTTCCTGATAGCTACAACCCGGGAATCTTTAAGTCAAGAGTGAATAGGTTTCTTGTAGGTAAGCGCGTTCCATCGTCAACAACATCGTCGTTTTCCATCAGGTGAGATAGTGGTCAAGCGCAAACCTATAAACAATAAAAAAAAGTTTTGTTGAAAAAAATTGTAAATTTTGTTTGTTTCAAATCTCAAAACATGTCGAGTGATCATGAGTTAACATTAACATATAAATACTGTACCTCAGAGGTAAACAGCATTATGTGCCAAAAAGCAAATTTTACAGGAGAGGCAAAAACGCGCGGATAGAAACTTTAAATGTATTTTTGACATAGTTGCTTTAAAGATATTGGAACAAACTCAATTGTGTTTTTTATAATTATTAGATGGAATTATTATGTTTTTTACACATAATTACAATAAAGTTTAGAACAACATTAAGTGCGTATAAAGCTGAGAAGTAAACAATCTTAGCATCATTTGAAGTCCTCTACCCGACACGTTTTGGTGGGTTTAATGTCATATATGATTGGATATTTCTCTACCTAGATGTCGTAGGACTTGATAACCTATACCATTACGTAGAACAGGTTCTTACGATTTTAGTAGTGCAAAAAAACACATTTTCAAAAAAGTGGAGTTACTATTGTTTACCTCTGAGGTACAGACTTAAGTATATTTCTTTAATTTATATTTTGTATCAGTATTGTTCTCTACATATCTCACAGAAAGTGTAAAAATTAGAGTATCAAACATGAGATGAGGATAAAGCTACCTTCAGTCATACTATGTGATTTTGTGACCAAATTCTTGATTCATTATGATACTTATTGCTGATTTGTGATATCGTTAATAATATTATTAGGTAAAGGGGAATTATACAACGAGCGACTAAAAAAAAAACTTTGCAACTGATGATGAGTTACTGTTTTGATAACTTGAGTGGTATGAATTTAAGTAAGCGACACATTAACTTAACTAACGACAAATATAGATTAACAATAAAATCCAGAACGAGCTTACTAAAAGGTGGGTTCTTGAAATCCTAGTTAAATGCCTAAATTAGTAAGTTAGTGACTTAATTAATATTATTATGTGAGTTACTAAATTAATAAGTGAGCGACTAAATCAGTAAGTGATCGACTAGATATAAAATCGAGGTTTTACATAACGAACACTAAAAAGTTAACTTTGACAAATGTTTTCACCATTGTCTAATTATCGAGTCGCAGGTAGATCAATCATTTTGAACTGGATGAAATAGATTAGGTTAAGTTAGAACTGTGATCTACTGTGAGTGAGCCGAGCGAGCAAAGCGAGCGGAGCCGCGGCAACGACCGGCGAACGCTACAACCAAGTTGCTCCCATATTTTATTTCACCATTTTATAATTATCCGGGTTTTCGCAATATCCGACTTATCAAATTAAGTACCTTGTTACCATAGTACATAAATATCGATATTAAAGATATTCGATAGTGTGTTCTTCGATATTTAGGACATTCGGAATACTTCATTTAAGATAAAATGCTCCTCAGTATAAATAAATCATTGACCAAATATTGAATAAAATGCAGGACGTAACGTTGCCACTCAAACAAATATTATGTCGCTCAAATAATATGAAGCTTCTCATTTTGTATTTCTAGTAACTCAAATTAAAGTTTCTAGTAAGTCGTTGTTCTGATGATGCTCACTTAATATTTCTATTACCCAAAATAATTATTTTTTCACTTAAAATTAATTTACAGTCACTCGTATAAATATACCCTTAGCTAAATATGTAAATAATATTGTCAAGTTGATTTAGATTAAATATGTGATTTTCAAACGATATTTTTTTGTTATAAAGTCAAGCCGTAAAAAATTTTAATACGTTACGTTACGTACCTATATTGTTCGTTTTTGAGCTTAATAATTGTCTGTTAAATCATCTGTAACTAAACTCCTTGCATTTCGTTCAGTTAACTTTGTAAATATTTTTACTATAATTCCATAATTATTATACAGTATGTCGTGGAGGCTTGTAAATGGCTCATCCTGATCTACATTTTTGTTAAATTGTTAAATGTCAGCCACCCAATAAAATAAAATATTGTTACTTTGTATATATTTTCGTAAATTACCAGTACTTTAAATAAATCTATATTTATAAAACTCTTCCGTTACTGAGTGACTGACAGACAACGCACAGTCGAAACTACTGGCAGTAGAGAGCTTTTTTTTTTTTTTTTTTTTATTATTGATAGGCTCGCGTTTGACCTCTATCTCACCTGATGGTAAGTGATGATGTGGCCGACGATGGAGCACGCTTGCCTAGAAGTAACCTATTCACTCTCGACTTAAAGACCCCTAGGTTGTAGCTATCAGGAAACACAGACTCCGGCAGGGAATTCCACTCTTTAGCTGTACGCATAATGAATGTGTTTCCAAAACGCTTTGTACGAATGGGTGGGATATCCACCATGTACCGATGGCGCAACGCCGTACGTCTAGTGGTCCGATGATGGAACGGACTTGGCGGAATTAAATTGTGCAATTCCAACGCACACTCACCGAAGTGTAATCGATAGAAAACCGCCAGGCCAGCAACTCGGCGTCGATGCTCAAGGCTTTGGAGCTTTGACTCAACAATCGCATCATCACCGATGATCCTCTTGGCTCGCCTCTCAATCGACTCCAGAGCATCAAGCTGATACTTGGCAGACCTATCCCAAAGATGAGAGCAGTACTCCATACACGATCGAACTTGCGCTTGGTATAGGTTGAGCAGCTGTTCCGGAGTGAAGTACCGCCTCACCTTAGCTAAGATCCCCAGTTTTTTGGCAGCCTGTTGTGCTTTTGCCTCAATGTAAGAGCCGAAATTGAGGGTAGATGATAACGTTACCCCAAGAAGCTCAAGGCCGTCGGTTATCGGCACGGTCACACCCCGGAATATAGGAGCCGGGTAAAATTGGCTTCGTTTGGCGGAAAAAAGACACGCCTGGGTCTTAGCAGCATTGAACTTGACCAGGTTGGCATCGCCCCAATCGGATACCGCCTCCAAGGACAAGTTCAAGCGCTCAACCATAGCTTCCCTCAAAGACTGGATCTGTGACCCACTAGTACGTGCATCGGACACGTAACTCTCAGCAACAGTGCTATCGTCTGCATACCCAAAGGTACCGGGTTTAAGTAGGTCGTTTATGTGTAGCAAGAACAGTGTTGCAGAGAGCACCGACCCCTGAGGGACCCCGGCATTAATATCCATTTGCCTGGACGAGCAGCCATCAATAACTACTCGGATGGATCGCCCCCTCAAGAAGTCTGCTATCCAGTTACACAGACCAGTGGGCAAACCGAAGGAAGGAAGCTTAGCAATAAGGCTATCATGCCAGACCCTGTCGAAAGCCTTCGAGATATCAAGGGAGACTGCAAGTGCTTCCCCATGCTTCTCGATGGCCTCGCTCCAGATGTGAATGGCATACGCTAGAAGATCCCCAGTTGACCGATTTCGGCGAAAACCGTATTGACGATCACTGAGGATGTCATTAGCTTCTAGGTATGCCAGGAGCTTATTATTGACCACTCGTTCCATACACTTACAGAGAATGGACGTCACCGAGATAGGTCTGTAATTAGCAGGGTCAGCCCTACTGCCCTTTTTGGGCACGGGTTGCACATTAGCTTGCTTCCAAGCCAACGGCACTTTTCCCGCCTCAAACGAAAGACGAAAAAAACGAGCTGAAATTTGGCATGTGTGTTTGTTGGGAGAAGTAGGCTACCACTGAGAGAGGATTTTTGGAAATTCCCCCCTAGGGGGAGAAAAATCAATTTACCTCCCGTAAATTGTTTTTTTTTTATTTCTAATGGATTCACTTGAAACTTTGTATGTAGGTCCCACCAGTGAAGCAAGTGAGTATTAAGAGAGGATTTTTGGATTTTTTCTGTCACCAGACTGTATCCCATGAACCATGATAGTCAGATAGTTGAAATTTTTACAGATGATGTAAGCTGAGCAAAGGCCTCTTCACTAGACCGTCCGACCGTCGCGTCGTGTCCTCTTCGTCCTGTATAAATTCTCATTTATTTATTTATTTTACAATTTATGTACACACAAATATACTGAAGAGGATAACATCATTAGAATACTTTGTACAAAGGTACTGCTAATTTAAAATAGAAATTTTTTCCAGCAGACCTGTGAAAGGAGAAATTACAAGAGATGTAGACAGTAGTGTGTAGAAATGAATAAAGAAGAGTTAGTGAAATCTTAAATTAAACCAATAAATAGTTATATAACTATATATACCTTATACTAAAAATATGCACATAATATTTATATATATATATACGATTATCGCGCAAGAGAGGAAGTAGTGCTCTTTTACTTTAGTCTTAAAGAGTGAGATCGTTTTCAAATCACGAATGCTAGGCGGAAGTGAGTTCCAAAACCTTACTGCGTGGACAGAGAAAGAGTAGGAATAGTAGCTGGATTTATGAGGAGGGGATTTTAGGTGGGATCTTAGGTGTGACCTGCACGGTGCGTCGCGAGGGCGTGCGTAAGGAAAACGGTCACGCAGGTAGGTGGGATAAGAAGGGTTGTGTTTGTATAGGGGGATGTGGCTCATTATTATTTTCTTCTTTTTTTTAGACTATAATTTTGTTTTTTTTTTACCTTTTCTAAATCTGTATGTGTACTAATACAAAGAGACACAAATAGAGACAATTTGATTTTTTAAATGTTTGTTTACACACGTAATCGATAGACCATGGAAAAGGCGATAACTAATTGAAAAACCCAAATTCTGCCGGAAGTCATTATTCCACGCGGACGAAGTCGCGGGCAAAAGCTAGTTAAATATAAAGCACTACATCCTAATAACTTGGTATCATTCAAGTTGGAGCTCTTTATTATACAACATTAGTTTTAGTGTAATGTGAAGCCCGAAACCCATGTCTTATATTTTTATATAAAGAATCTATGTAAAAAAAATCATAACTGTATCATGAAAAATCACAAAGTTAAAAGCTTGTTATGTTTCCTGGTTGTCCTTACATAGGTATATTTCATGGTTACCGTTCATCCGGACAACTGTGGTGGTTCTGATTTGCTCTCGCACCCAGTTGTGCTTGTGACCTGTGTTATACTTGTCGTTAGGCTGTCGGTAGTTTCCAACTTGTTACCTTTTTCAAATATTTTTGGGAATAAATGTAACCTGGTGTAAAAAGGATACCGAACCGTTTCCCGCACAGCGGCAAGCCTCCTTGCTGGCCTGCCACCATGGTATCTGGAGGCAACAGTCTTTATACACATGTACGATTTGTGTGTGGAGATGCAACTCGGCATGGCGGACAGAGTTCCGGCGGGATTTCATGGTGAAATGGCGTCAGCGACTATCGCAACCCAATGCTGAGTACGCCATAATTATGGCAGTAAGTCCCCTCTTTGAGGCGTCGCTGGCCTTACGGCGTCCTCACCTTCCGCATGACGTAGGTTCTCATCGGATATGGTAAGTTCGGGAGGTAACTGCACCGGATTCGAGCGGAAGTGACACTCGGGTGTCTCCACTGTGTGGAACACCCAGAGGACACGGTGGAGTACACAGTGGATGTATGCATCGCTTGGGCAGAGCATCACCGTGTCTTTGTGAGGGCGATCGGCGGCTGCAATCCCTCACGTTGAGCCTTGGTACAGACCATGGTCCGGAGCGAGGAGAAGTGGCAGGCGGTCGCCTCCTTCTGCGAAACAGTAATGCTAGCAAAGGAGGAGGCCGACCGCACCAGGCAACAGCGCTCACAGTGCCCCAGCCGCCGCCGGGATTCTGATCCCGATTTCCGGCTGCCGTAGGCGCGGGCTTGCGGATGGCGAGCAATGGTAATAATGGTAGCTCGCTGTCCGACTGTCGGCTAACTGTCCAGACCGAGCCCAAGTCGTCGTCGAGCGCGCGCGCTGTTCCTGCGCACCTCAAGGAGTAGCAATCGTAGGGGCCCACCTAGGTCGAAGCCTACTGGGGCTAAGGTCTGTTTCCTTAAGTGACGCTTGGCCCCGGTACGAAAGGCAAGAAGGAACGGGGTGGGTTATTTAGTCAGTAAGAGTCTGACACTATCTCCCGCTCCACCCAAGGGCAGGGAATGTCATTTGGGTGATTAAAAAAAAATTAAAAAAAAAACTGTGCAAGTGCAAGTCGGAGTCGCGCACTGAGGGTACCGTGCAACCTACAATTCCCGATCGGAGTCTTGAAGATTTATACGAATTGCAAAAAAAAAAAAAATTGTGATGTAGTTAACAACAAATTTACTATTTTTAGATTTATTCCTATACCTGTGCTATAAGACCTTGCTTTGTGCCAAATTTCAGGAATCTGGGTCAACGGGAAGTACCCTATGAATTTCGATCTTTGAGAGTATCAAAATATACGTTTTTTTTTGCGACTTAAACGGCCGTCTCTGTTTTATTCGTTAACTTAGAAGTTTTTTAAAATTGTAAAATTGTAATTGTAATTGTGTGTTGTGTTGTTTTGTAATTTTAAAATTGTACACTGGACCCTACCCTCTAATGTCAACTCTCTCTATCGCTCAATGGTTTGCTGGAAGAAAACTCAACTTTGAGTTAAGCTCGCCTATGTACATGAACTTTGCTTTTTTTTCTTCACAGCTTGAAGGGACCGCAGACATGAGTATATGGTTTAATTTCAAATCGATGCCTCCACGCGTTCTCGAGATAAAGGGTATTGAGTGTATTGACAGACGGACAACAAAGTGATCCTATAAGGGTTCCGTTTTTTTTCTTTTGAGGTACGGAACCCTATAAACCTGGTGGAAAAATTATTGAAATCGATTCAGATACTGATTCTGAATAAAGGATATTTTGGATTCGCATATACTAAAAAATAATGTTGTATACCTATGTTTACCATAAATATTTTTACACATTATATCGAGAGTAACTAAACATAATTTTAATGAGAAAAGTAATAAACCCTATGGTCTTTGGCGACTCTTTATATAATAAATAGAATGTCCACCACGCCACTCGTCCACCGGAGTCAATTTGAAAAACAGAAGTGAACGGCTCATCGATGATGGTAATGATCGCTAAAAGCATTTTTAGTAAATGACAGCTGAGCTTATAACTGTATGTTAAACTTACTGGACTAAGTACTCTTGTGACAGTGTCCTGACAACTGCGTCGCCGTCATCCTACACTACATGTCAGACGGTGCGGCGGCGGCGGCGGCACGTGCGGAAACAGCAGATTGTCACGCGGTGATTTCCTCGGGGGCCGACTCCCCTCGCGCCCGCCGCTCCTCTGCTTACCGTCACATACTTGCTAGCTAATTGTAACGTCACTACCAACCCTAGTCTCCTCACTCACTGCAACTCAGCGGCGGCGCCGCACACCAAGCTGTATATGACAATCTTGTGACATCTAACATGACGTCTCGTTTGTATGCATACGTCGTCACCTTAGTTCCTGTCATTGTAAATGTAAAACTTCTTCCGTAAATAACCCGCGTCCTTGGTAAACAGAATATACTTGTTGCTAAAGCATTGTTACAAAAAAATATTTCTTTTTTACTGGTTCGATAAAAAGAAATGTAAGAATTAAAGAATAAGAAAACTTTAAACCATGCCAACATGCGTGACGATTACATGCCACGAATAATGATAATAACAGGCCGGTGGCTAAGAAGTGATACGAGTAACAGACAGAAACAAAATGAAATGTGGCGGTAATCTAAATCCTGGCATGGTTTAGTGAGTCTGTGAGGCGCAGCAGCCGATAAATGGAACGTTGAAAGCTAATAAAGCGGCAGTTGAGAGTGCTGTAGCGCTATAGAGCGCGGTGATAGCGCTCCGTCTGACGAGGCGACAGCGGCGCCGAGCCTATCTGTGGCCACGCCGCACGCCGAGCGCGCACAGAAGGCGCGCAGCCTTAGGAGCTGTCTGTGGCAACTTCAGCACGAATATATCTCTCCTTGTAAGTGAACCTTTTGTACGTTGTTGTTACGCAGTACCATGAACAAGCATCGCTCGCTCCGCTACATTACACTTCAAATACTTGCCATTTGACACATTTTCTAGCGTTTTAAATCAGTCTTTTGGAGTTCTGATAGCCAGTCCTTAGGACGTTATCTATCAATGAGTTCTTTCAGAAATGTCTATGTAACTGGTCAAAAATTGCGCTATTGTAATTAAGTATTGCGCTATGCTAGGCGTAGTCATGTTCATTGGTTGGTGTCCTTACATAATTCAGATTATGCTGGTCCATGTCCACACGAGGACTCCTCGTAAGTTCAATGAAGCCATTAAACATTACTATTAAATATTACTACTAATCATAACTATAGAAAATTCTTCAGTATTACAAAACGTTTTAACATGAAAGTAAAACATTTTATAATAATTTCGTTATTACTTTAAGTGAACTGCACTTGTTGGCAGCTAGAGAGGGAGCAGTGCGCGGGGGCCGTGGTCAACAAGTCTGATATTTCCTTTTGATCCATCCAGGGAGAGAGTCTTTTGATTCTTTTCCATCAAAATTAAAGGAGCCATTGTACCTGCCGATGGTGGAGCAAGCGTGTTACAATAAGTTACTGGAATCACAGACAAGGTTGGATTAGGTGGCGCTGGTGGCTGAATACTATCCATCTAGCTGCTTCTAGCAGTCTAAGTTGAATTAACAGGACTTTCTAATTATTACAGAGCTCCTCTCGTCCCGAATGTTGAATATTTGAAGGCCGCAGTCAATGCGACAGAGCGTCGGCGATGAGCGCAGTCCACCTGCACGATCTATTAACTTTTGAGAGAGACCGAAATAAAATTCAATTAAGTGCGGTGTCGCCTGGCGCACCAGCCACCTACTGGAGTACTCGGCCGCGGCGTGGTTTTATTTCAATTCGTATTTAGACTGTGGTGACACGTAATCCTATTTAAAATTGTGTGGACCAATGTATAACACGAAAGTGTTCGTCCTCAATTTATTGGTAGAAAATAATACATCTTCTGAACGTACCTATCTAATTATTACGAGTATGTCAATATCAGCCAAAGCCGTAACATTGCTGTATCTTATTTATGTAATTCGTTGCGTGATAGATTAACGTATCTCATAAACTAGACAAATGCAGGTGGAACAGTAACTGTTATCTGGAAGCTTGATGATGTCCATTCGCTCCTTGTGCAACGACGATTGTGCCGAGAGGTCGTGTCGTATGCTATGTCCCAATTAGATACGATCAGATTTTTTTGGTGGGGTAAATCATCCAATGACAACCCCCGCTCTTGCGCAGAGCGGGAGATAGTGTCAGACTCTTACTGACTAAAAAACCCACCCCGTTCCTTCAAGCCTTAATACCGGCGCTCGAATTCCCTTTCGGATAACCCTGGCCCCAGTAGGCTTCGACCCGGCTGGGCCCCTGCTGTTGCTGACAACTCCTTGAGGGGCGCGGGAACAGTGCGCGCCGTCGACGACTTGGGCTTGGTCCGGACAGTTACCTGACGGTCGGACAGCGAATCACCTACCCATTCCTCACTGTCCGCAATCCCGCGCCTACGGTGGCTGGAAATCGGGATCGGAATCCCGGCGGTGGCGAGAGCGCCGTTGCCTGATGCGTTCGGCCTCCTCCTTTGCGAGCATTACTGCTTCGCAGAAGTCGGCGACCGCCTGCCACTCCTCCTCGCTCCGGACCATGGCCTCAACCAAGGTCCGGCACGTGAGGTCTCCGCCGCCGATCGCCCCCACGAGGGCATGGCAATGCTCCGCCCAAGAGACACGATCAGATGGGTTGTGTAACCAATCAAGCGAATACAAGCAATTAGTTGCGGCGGACGCGCCCGAAGACGCCTCTCGTAGCCCAGTACATCGTTAGCTTTGTAGGGACACAATATACATGCTAATTCAGCAATATTATTATGACGCACGGCTGCGCCCGTGATGCATAGACAATATAATTAGTCGCGAATAAACCGTAGTCGCAAATAGTCGTTTCAATTAATCTTCACCCCAACACACCGTAGAACACATTCAGTGGAAGTAAAGTCGAACTCTCAGTGAACCTTGACATACAGATAAATATAATATCCCCCAAATTGGTGACCCCTGTGAACTTTAGTGTTGTTTTTTTTTCGGTGAGATTAGACTGAGACGGATATGAATCCGCAACAGAGTGTTACACCACGTGCTCAGGACGTGAAAGTGGACAGGTCCGGCGACACCAGCGAAAGGGAGCTGGCGAGCATAACCGTCGCTTCACGAATCCCAGAGTTCTGGGCAGACCAAACGCGACTCTGGTTTGTCCGGTTCGAAGCCGCGGTGGAAAACCAAAAATTGAGCGATGCCGCGAAACAAGATCTGGTGGTAACCAAATTGAGCAAGACGGCTATAGAACACGTGAGCGATTTATTGCTCGCTCCACCAGAAACTCGGAAATAACAGACGCTGAAGGAAAGGCTGCTGGAGGTTTTCGAGGAATCGGAGTCAAGGAAACTTCAAAAACTAATTAGCGAAATGGACTTGGGAGATCAGCGACCATCGCATTTGCTACGGCGTATGCGTGAGTTGGCCAGGGAGAGAGTGCCTGACGAGACCCTTAAGTTGATGTGGCAATCACACCTGCCGACTTCGGTGCGAGCTGTACTGACGGTGACGGACTCAAAGAGTTTGGATGTGCTCGCTACGATAGCAGACAAGGTGATGGAAACTGCAGGAGAGAGTTCATCATCGGTAGCTGTAGTCAATGCAGAAAAGGCCCAGAAAAAGCCCGCAGGGAAGATGACTGACGTATCATCGGATATAAGCAAAATCCGAGGGGAGTTGGCGAAGATCAACCTGCGGTTGGCAGGACTAGAGCGTAGCAGAGGCAGAGGACGTCGGGACAGCAGCAGCAGCCGTAGAGCCAGGTCAGCATCGGTTGGCGACAGAAAGAGTGATAAGTGGTTATGTTTCTATCACTACCGTTACAGGGAAAAGGCAACAAAATGTGTAAAACCCTGTAATTGGAGCAACGGAGCGGAGAAGTCAGCTCTTTGGAAATAATAGTAATTGTGTGTGCTGTTTTCATGGGAATATTGACCCTATGGTTCATCTGAAGCCAATGTAAGAAACGGGTGCGGGACTGGTTTCAGAAAGAAGCAGTCGTAGCTGGGTGGAGTCCGCCCGTGGTAAAAGTACAAACAGTGCAGCCACCGACTGTACCCCGTCACTCAGAGGCATATTAGGATTGAGTGTTATGTGTTTCTAGACGTAGTACAGTGTTATATGTGTAATTGTTGATTGTACCCATATAATGGAATTGTGTTAAGGAATGATGATGTTGGATTGGATTTATGTAAAAAAAAAAAAAAAATGCGATTAATTAATTTTAATTTTATTTTATTTGTTAACATTGTTTAACATTATGTTGTATGTGTATACTCAGTGTAAGTACTTTCTTTTTGAAGTGAAAACTTCTTTAGCGGCGTTGAGCACTTTTTCTGTAATGGGTATAAAATCTTAAACTCGCGTCAGGACACGTGACCTGGGGGCCGACCATAAGACCTTAAAGCAGTATTGTTTTAATATTACTTAGGCTTTTCGTACCATGACGCCTTCAAAACAACCTTATTACATTATTAAAACAAGATTGTTTTCTTAGCGATTTTGTGACGTCACTCTTAAAAAGTTCATTCTTTTCGTACTCTGACGAGATTTTTGACCGCTAGCAGTATTGTTTTTACGTCAAATTAGCAGGAGTAAAAAAGTTGCTCGGACGCAGCGGATTTATTATTGTTTTCCAAATAAGTACCATTTAAAGGGTTTTTTGGGACATATAAAGTATTTAAAACTTATTTCGATGCCTAAAAGAGCCCAGTTAATTGTTTAATCTAGTGATTTTTGTCCTTACGTGGGTTATTAATTTATTATTTTATTCTAAATGGCGCACATATATGATTTTTTGTTTCTGGAAGCAGATAACTCTGACTTCAACATTACACGAACAACAACACAAACAACAAGTTATTTCACTGGAATACACTGTTTTACTTTACCTTGATTCCATGACGTCCTTAGACAATAAGTTTCAAGGATAACATACGCACTTCGTGGGTTCAGTTATCCGCTTCGAACACCAATCACTTGAAGACAGATTACCTTCTTTAAATATATTTAAGCACTTGAAAACTATTTTAATATTTCAAAATCGGTCCGCACTCAACAAATCAACACTGATAAGAATCTTGTTAATGTAAACATACGTTCCGAATTCTGAATACGATTCACACTAACTTGCAACTAAAATTAAATGTTAACGTAGTCGCTTGCAGCTTTTTGTTTTTCTACTTTATTAATGTAAATTCTTAAAGTTATTACGTCCTTTTTATGAAAGTTACTTAGATCGTTTTAAAAATATATTTAATAAGGACATTTTTTGAGTACAATGTATTCTATTGGTTCACAATGAACTAGCGATTCAAATAAACATGTGAAAGAGACAACGCTATACAGATCTATATAGCGCGTATCTTTTCTTTTTAGCAGGGAATAGACAAAATCTTTAAAATCGTTCATTCTTTCCCAGCCCCTAGCAGGAATACAATCATACTGAGCGATTAAGTTCATGGTACAAAATGAAGTAATATTACTTTAAGATGGAAACAAAACGTTCCTGCAATAAGATTGTTTTATAAATGTTTATGGTTCGACCCCTGATCGAAAAAGCGTAAGACGGATGGAGAGTAGACAGCTATCCCTTATCGCGCGTTGTGAAAGGGGGCTAGACGGAAAAAATTCTCACGAAAAATTGTACCGACACTTTTACTGTCAAAATATAAATCCAAGATGGCGGCTGCAAGAAATTATCAACTTTTTCGTCATGGGTGTCGTTTTCATGGTTTTCGAGGGTGTTGAAACCGATGGTACTGTCAAAATATAAATCCAAGATGGCGGCTGCAAGAAATTATCAAATTTTTCGTCATGGGTGTCGTTTTCATGGTTTTCGAGGGTGTTGAAACCGATAGTACTGTCAAAATGTAAATCCAAGATGGCGGCTGCAAGAAATTATCAAATTTTCCGTCATGGGTGTCGTTTTCATGGTTTTCGAGGGCGTGGAAACCGATGGTACTGTCAAAATGTAAATCCAAGATGGCGGCTGCAAGAAATTATCAACTTTTTCATCATGGGTGTCGTTTTCATGGTTTTCGAGGGTGTTGAAACCGATGGTACTGTCAAAATATAAATCCAAGATGGCGGCTGCAAGAAATTATCAACTTTTTCGTCATGGGTGTCTTTTTCATGGTTTTCGAGGGTGTTGAAACCGATGGTACTGTCAAAATGTAAATCCAAGATGGCGGCTGCTAGAAATTATCAACTTTTTCGTCATGGGTGTCGTTTTCATGGTTTTCGAGGGCGTTGAAACCGATGGTACTGTCAAAATATAAATCCAAGATGGCGGCTGCAAGAAATTATCAAATTTTTCGTCATGGGTGTCGTTTTCGTGGTTTTCGAGGGTGTTGAAACCGATAATACTGTCAAAATGTAAATCCAAGATGGCGGCTGCAAGAAATTATTAATTTTTCCGTCATGGGTGTCGTTTTCATGGTTTTCGAGGGTGTTGAAACCGATAGTACTGTCAAAATATAAATCCAAGATGGTGGCTGCAAGAAATTATCAAATTTTCCGTCATGGGTGTCGTTTTCATGGTTTTCGAGGGCGTGGAAACCGATGGTACTGTCAAAATGTAAATCCAAGATGGCGGCTGCAAGAAATTATCAACTTTTTTGCCATGGGTGTCGTTTTCGTGGTTTTCGAGGGTGTTGAAACCGATGGTACTGTCAAAATATAAATCCAAGATGGTGGCTGCAAGAAATTATCAAATTTTCCGTCATGGGTGTCGTTTTCATGGTTTTCGAGGGCGTGGAAACCGATAGTACTGTCAAAATGTAAATCCAAGATGGCGGCTGCAAGAAATTATCAACTTTTTCGTCATGGGTGTCGTTTTCGTGGTTTTCGAGGGTGTTGAAACCGATAGTACTGTCAAAATGTAAATCCAAGATGGCGGCTGCAAGAAATTATCAACTTTTTCGCCATGGGTGTCGTTTTCGTGGTTTTCGAGGGCGTGGAAACCGATGGTACTGTCAAAATGTAAATCCAAGATGGCGGCTGCAAGAAATTATCAAATTTTTCGTCATGGGTGTCGTTTTCATGGTTTTCGAGGGCGTGGAAATCGATGGTACTGTCAAAATGTAAATCCAAGATGGCGGCTGCAAGAAATTATCAACTTTTTCGTCATGGGTGTCGTTTTCGTGGTTTTCGAGGGTGTTGAAACCGATAGTACTGTCAAAATGTAAATCCAAGGTGGCGGCTGCAAGAAATTGTTAACTTTTCCGTCATGGGTGTCGTTTTCATGGTTTTCGAGGGTGTTGAAATAGTGCTGTCAAAATGTACATAAAATAGGATAGTATTTTTTAGTTATATTGTATTGGCTAGACGGAAAAAATTCTCATGAAAAGTTGTAACGACACTTTTTCTATAGTAAGCTATTGTAAGCCGTGCGGCGTGCGCATGTTTCTCTGTCTTTCTCTCTTTCTCTCTCTTATAGAAAGCAAGCCAGAACGGAACTTCGTTCCATCCGGGTGTCCCTTGACACCTCAGTAGTTTTTCGGAGAGATAAACTTTTTAATGTAAAATAATTGTAATAGTTTTAAAGTGTTAAATTTTTAATGTAATATAAATTGTCATGTTTGTGTACGATAGCGCAATAAATGAATATTGTATTCTACCACATAAATGATAGTACTTTTATACTGATAAAGCAATTGGTGCAAAATTATTCCCTAACCATTCCAAAATATCAAACATGCTCAACGTTAATAATCAAGTTTTCACTTCTGCCGACACTCCCGGAGTGCAACCCGTCTTTTTTTTTTTAAGAAGGGGGCTACTGTAGGGACACAATGTACATGCTAATTCAGCAATATTATTATGACGCACGGCTGCGCCCGTGATGCATAGACAATATAATTAGTCGCGAATAAACCGTAGTCGCAAATAGTCGTTTCAATTAATCTTCACCCCAACACACCGTAGAACACATTCAGTGGAAGTAAAGTCGAACTCTCAGTGAACCTTGACATTACACACCCATAAATATAATATCCCCCAAAGCTTCATTGTCTCGTAGCCCAGTACATTGTCAGCTTCAATCGTCAATTTCTTATTGACCATAGTTGCCATTATTTTAATCAATATTCCTAATTTATTAATAGTTCTAATGAGGGATAACTCCAATAATTGCTAAATGGGGACACCCGCCGTCTAAACGTTTCGATTCTATTATATAGATAAAAACTATTCGATTCAATTTTTTTAATTGAATCGAATAGTTTTTATAAATTTGCATGCCGTAAGGTAGTATAAACTGAAAACCCACAGCTATGTACCATCTCATATCTGTACCAACATTGCTGACAAATAAATATGTCTGATCGTTATATCAAGACGAAGGCTTGCCACCGCTCGTCTTGATATTATAAGTTGTTTTATCTACCTTTTGTTTTTTTCCGAAACATTCTTCTCTTTTGCCACTATTTACGCTTAGGTACTATTACCACGCATATACTACAATTATACTTAGGTACTATTACCACGCATACCAATGAACTCCACAGATATGCCATTTCAATTTAGACGTTTACATTTTCCAGTGCGACTCGCAGTTGACTGGCCTCTAGTGGTTAGTAGCCCCGACTGCTATGAGCACGATCATTTGTTCTATGTCTGGGTGTAATTTATCTATATTATGTACTGACACACATCATCGCTTACCATCAGGTGAGATGGTGGTCAAACGCGAGCCTATAAAAAAAAAAATATATAGAAATAAATATACATAAGTATGTTTATCAGTTGTCTAGTACCTACTTATAACACAAGCTCTGTTTAGCTTGGGACTACTAGACGGCGTTGTGTGATAGTTGTAGAATTTTATATTATATTATTATTTGCAATGACTACCAACAAGGCGCAGGGGCAATCTTATAAATTGTGGTGTGTGTTTTATAGGAATCTATGTATACTCATGTCTACACTTTACCAATTTTATTAGAGGTATGACTGGGTGGTTTCACCAACAGCGTTTTTAGAGGTTTGCGTGAAATCACTATGTAAAGTGTTTATCTGTGTCCATTCTATTTTTTTTCGTGTAATAAGAAAACTAGCTGATATGAAGGCACTTGTATAAATATATTTCTTATATAAATTAAAAATTTTTTTTTTTTTTTTATATTAAATAATCACTAGGTATATATATATACAAACTTAAAATAATAATATGTACAAACGAGTAAAAAAGGCTGAAAAACGGGGAAAACTCAGAGGGCATCAAAAAATTCGTCCACATCGATGTCAGTGGGAAAAGTGCCCAAAAAATTAAATATGTCCGTTTCTCAATTTCGGTGGTAGGTCCATGATTAACTTTTAAGTACATTTACCTCTTTAAATAGTTGTGATGGCAAATTTTGTACCACAATTAAACATTATTATATTGGCCAATACATATTTATTTTATTTTATTTTATTTTATTGATTTTAAGAAAACTTACAGCTAATACAGTACAGTAAAAACATTATAATATACAGAAGAAGGCCAATTACAAGTTTCCACTTATATAAACTTATAAATAAAATTAAGAAACGGTATAAAAGCGTGAGCAATAAACATAGAAATATTAGACGAAAAGAAACAAAAATACGATACATCACAAAACACAATCAAGCTTCAAAGAAAAAGTTGCTTAACATTTTTTTAAGTTTTTCGACACTATTTGTGAACAAATCAAGCTCGACATCCCGGCACATTGAGTTGAACTTTCGACATACTCTTTGAATGTACGAGTTCTGTCTATAGACAGTTTTCACGATAGGTACATGTAGAAGATCAGGTCTCCGAAGAAACACAGACGGTGCACGCAGTCCAACCTTGGCCACCAGCTCAGGTACATCAATAGACCCGTTCATTATATTGAACAGGTAGGCAGGTCTGCAATTTTTCTTCGTTCATGTAAAGGAAGAATATGAAATTTCTTGCATCGGCTATTATAGTTCGGAAGATAACAATTTGCTCGGTATTGAATGTACCTTAAAAATCGCTTTTGTATGCCTTCAAGGCGTTTAATATAAACATTGTAATTTGGATTCCAAATTTGAGAAGCATATTCTAGATGGCTGCGGACAAAGGCACAGTAGAGGATTTTCATGGTTTTGATGTTCTTAAACTCAGAGGATACCCTAAAAATGAAGCCCAACGCTTTAGAGGCTTTGTTGACCACATTCTCGATGTGCGCGTCAAACAAAAGTTTAGAGTCAAAAATTACCCCAAGATCCCTAATAACGCTCACTGGCAATTGTTGTATTCGACAATTTATAATCGTACATAATAGGGTTTGGCTTACGAGTATACGTACATACGTAACATTTGGAAATATTTAAATCCAACCTATTTCTGTAGCAGTAATTATGGAAACGGTCCAGATCCTCTTGTAATAGATGCGCGTCTTCGATTGTCGAAGCTTGACTCAAGATTTTCATGTCATCCGCATACAATAATATTTTTGAATGTAGGAAACATGAGGCGATATCATTTACAAAGATATTGAATAACAGGGGTCCCAATAAGGATCCTTGGGGGACTCCCGAAGGAATGTACATCGCTCTCCAGGCATAGCCGTTGAGAACTACAGTCTGGCATCTGTTTTCTACATATGATACAAACCATCTGTACAGACTGCCCCTCACACCAATGTCTAACAGTTTGCGCATTAGAAGCGCATGATCTATTCGATCAAAGCACTTGCTGTAGTCAGTGTATATAACGTCGACTTGAGACCGCTTAGACATATACTCAGATAAGAAGTCACTACAGACTACAAGATTGGAGGTGGTGGAGCGACCTTTTAAAAATCCATGTTGATGTTCGGAGAAACTTAATTTAAGTGCAGATGAAAGTTGCACGTGTACGATTTTCTCCATAATTTTAGCGAACACGCAGAGTTTTGAGATCGGTCTATAGTTAACTACGTTGTCTTTAGGTCCTTTTTTATGAATCGGCGTTATATACGCCGACTTCCAGATAGTAGGCACCACACCTAAGTCGAATGACCGTTTAAACAATAATGTTAATGGAATGGACAGACACTTGGCACATTTGGCTATAAAAATAGGCGAAATATTATCGGGGCCAGCGGATTTGTTAATATCAATTTGCTTTAACAACCGAAATACCTCCTCCTCTCGCACATTGATAGTGCTAATGTCTGATACAAGACCAGTAGACTGATCGAGTTGATCCATCCTCACAGTGCCTAAGAAATCATTCGCGTCACGTTGCTCTTGAAAGTTCGAAAGGAAGTAGCTACCAAACATATTACAAATCTCCTCTCCACTGCCAGATGACACTTCATCAAATTTAAACACTGATGGGATAAATGATAAATGATATTTATTTTGCTTATTTGATAATTTTTTTTTTTTTTCGTCAATTTATTCTAGATGAGGCCGGTGTTTCCTATCTGACTACCCTGAGAAGAAACACCGAAACAAACTCAGGGGTCAAAGTCTCTTTTAAAGTCCATACAGTAAATATGTAATGGTCAAATCACATGAGAACCATGCAGATTTGTCTGAGATGGTCTTTTGAAGAAAGAACCATACAGATTTGAGTGGACCTGTCCAATCAGTGTAAGCATTTGTCAGTATTCGAAAAGCTCAACTTAGGACTACTAAGGAGCTCCACGACTTGACGAACAATACCAAAGAAAGGACATTTGGGTAGGCCGCAGAAAATACTCAAATTGCCAGACATACGTTAAAATTACTGAATAGAAAAGAAAAAGCAATCAACATAGTCCTCACATTTACAATAATCTAAGGAAATTAATAGTTTACAAAATATTTAGCAAAGTAAATATTTGTGTCTAAGAAAAAAAAAAATACTTTAAGTACTTAAAATGTATACACGTCAATTTGTAAAATAAAACAAAAATAATCTCCAATGTCAAATTGTAAAAAATTAAATAAAATAAAAAGAAAAGGCACATTTGAAAATAAAAATAATTTAAAAAAAAATACAAAAAGAAGATAAAAATAAAAATATCAACAGTTGTAGTAAGTACTGGAGCAGGTCAATCCCAAGCCTTCTCGTCCTGAATATAGTCCTTTACAGTGTAAAAAGCCTTTTGACAAAGTTTACGTTTTACAAATGATTTGAACTTATTAAGGCTTAGTTGTTGAATATGACTAGGAAGTTTATTATAGAAGTGTATACATTGGCATCTAAATGAGCCCCCTATTTTTTTGAGCCTGCTTGCAGGAACTACAAATTTATGTTTGTTTCTTGTATTAAAATTATGAATATCACTGTATTTTTTAAACATGTCTATATTTTTATGGGCATACAAAATATTCCCGTAAATATACTGTGAAGGCACAGTCATTACATTAATTTCTTTAAATTTATCTCTGGGGAGTATCTGGGACTTAATTTATAAATTGAACGAATAGCCCTTTTCTGTAAAACGAAAATTGTCTGTATATCGGCGGCATTTCCCCATAATAGAATACCGTACGACATGACGCTATGAAAATAGCTAAAGTAAACTAAACGGGCTGTCTCTATATCAGTTAAATTTCGAATTTGTCTTACAGCATATGCTGCTGAACTAAGTTTTTTCGACAATTTGTCTATATGTGGGCCCCACTGAAGCTTAGCGTCTAGAGTAATGCCCAAGAACACAGTAGTATCTTCAGGACTCAACTCTTTACCTTTTATTAGCACACTGGTTTCTACTTGCCTCACATGAGGCATGGTAAACTTAATACATTTGGTTTTTTTTTCATTAAGAAGCAGGTTATTTGCATTAAACCAGTGTACTATTTTTGAAAGAGCTATATTTATATCGTCAGTAACCTGCTGCTGACGTTTAAGTTTAAACAAAAGTGAAGTATCGTCTGCAAACAACACTATATTATGATTGTATTCTCTGAGGTAAGGTAAGTCGTTTATGTAAATTAGAAACAAAAATGGGCCAAGAATTGAGCCCTGGGGCACACCCATTTTTACAATAGATCCGGGAGATCTTTGTCCGTTTACGTCAACTCTCTGATTCGGTGGTAACTTTATTACCACCGACAGTTTTTTTTTTTCCTTATTATTAAGAATAAATTTCTTAATAATTGATTACAATCTAGCCTAAAAGACTAGTAAGTAATTTAACTCTAACTTATTTTTATACGGTTTTGCTTAAACTAAGAATAGCGTCCTTTAGCACTTATAGAAGTCCATAGCACTTTCTTAGAGTCTGATATTGATAAAAACACTTTGTTCATGTGTAATATGCATAGCACAGCATTGATCACTATTATACACTAACTTTAAACACTACACTAACTCAAAAGGTTTAGTTCTCTTCAACATATGAACCTGGTTCATGTGTAATCTCTGGGTAAATATCTTACCAAAGGGTTACAAAATTAATCCAACAAACTTTAGCGTTATAAGTAGGTAGTACCTTTGTAGGGTTTTTCCTTACCGATTTCGCAAGGCTTTAGGTACTGTCTTACGGCAGTCGACCGATTTACTAGGTGGCCAGAGGTCATACCTATCGTCGACATAACTGCCGAGACAGTAGCTAAAGCGCTGCTATCCGGATGGATTGCCCGGTTTGGCTGTCCCGTAGACATTGTGACGGACAGAGGTCGACAGTTCGAGTCGGCCCTGTTCGAGCAATTGTCAAAACTGGCTGGATTTCAGCATAAGCGGACGACGGCATACCACCCGGCTTGCAATGGTATGGTGGAGCGTTTCCACCGCCAGCTCAAGGCGTCCATCATGTGTCATGTAAATGACAAATGGACAGAGTCCTTGCCGTTGGTTTTGCTTGGTATACGGAGCGCATACAAGAAGGATGCCCAAGCGTCTTCAGCCGAACTTGTTTACGGCGAACCACTAAGGCTCCCAGGTGAATTTTTCGCACCTAGTGACGTAGGAACGACCGACGTCACAGATTTTACTGCGCGCATACGCAAGTTTGCACAAAACCTGCAACCAACTCCAGCATCACGACACAACAAGGCCAGCATTTTTGTTTATAAGGATCTGCAGACCACTGATCACGTGTTCCTTCGTGAAGACGCATTACGTGGCTCGCTACAACCAGCGTACACAGGTCCTCACAAAGTTCTGCAAAGGGGAGACAAGGTCTTCCGTATATTATTCAAGGGCAGAGAGGTCACGGTCTCAATCGACCGCCTGAAGCCAGCTTACATTTTGGCGGACAAAGCTGACCCAGAGGAAGTCACTCCACCTAGCGGTAGCAAGGAGCACACGCTCTGGTCGTCATGTCAGGTTCCCGGACTTTTATCGCCCTTGACGGTCTCTGGAGGGGGGTGATGTAGGGTTCACCCCTACCATATAGTTTATGTACGTTTATAATAAACTCAGACAACACAAATAAAACACAACAATAATACAGCCACAGTTATATTATCGTGTACGTTTATTAATAACACTACACTACATTCACGGCATTCATAATGTTTAACATTATACTGTCGGATGGTGTCGGTCGCCCCAGCGCGCGGGCCAGCGCGCGAAACGGTTGAGCATCCCTGCTCAACCTTAACATTTGAAAATATGTGGGTCAGTCGGACGTAGACCTCGCCGCCTACCGCCTGCGCCCTCGCATCGTATTAACTGAGACTGGAATATTAATTGTGACGCGAACTTATATTGTTGTTGTGGACTGTTGTTTTGTGCTGTATATTGTGTTTCTCTTCTGTCTATTCTCCTTCTGTGTTTCTTGTGTACCTGTTGTGTATGAACAGTGCGAGTAAACCGTGAGTACTTTCTGAGTGACTTTTATTTCCACGCACCCGCACTCACCGCTACTAACATAAACTTTTACCAAACCTTCATATTTCACGAAGATATTTTTAACTGGCTTCAAAAAATTAGGCAATTAATTCGACCCGTATGAATGTAGCTCAGTCCCGGTATGAATAACAAGAGGGAACGGGGTGGATTTTTAGGTCAATAAGAGTCTGACATAATCTCCCGCTCCACCCAAGGGCGGGGGATGTCATTTGGATGATTTTTTCCCACCGAAAAAAAATTAAAAAAACCAATTGAATGTAATATTGATGAAATTTTAAAATTCTTGTCATATTGTAGGTATATGTGGGCTTCTAAACGAATGTGCCAAATATCATAAGTGTATCTGTATATGTATGTTTGTATGTATAAATATCCATCCATTTCTCTGGGATCATAAGTCAAATAGTAATTATTATTTTTATATTAGATAAGGAAGTTAGGGGACAGTGAAAGTTTCATCAAAATCGGTTCGGACATCTTCAAGTTATATAGTGTAGTGTAATGGGACCCAATAAATGGCTCTCTTAGCTCATGCGACCAGCGGCAGACATGTTCAGCCCAATCCCACTTAAGAGTGGCAGCTTTTTGGGTAACATATTTTAATTTAGTTTTGGCGCGCAGCATTGTGTTCCTTACGCGGTTGTAAATTCGAACACCCAGGATATGTACTGACTATGACTATGACTCGCTGACAAACCTCGAGATTGAACCTCTGCTGAACCGTCAAAGACCATTGATGTAAATGCAAAGCCTTCTCCATTCCAGAAACTTAAAGACATCCTCCATTGCGTCCGTGAACAGTTTCGGAGAAATAACATCTCCCAGCCTCACACCCCGCTGTAAGAGGATAGGTTTTGAGGTCTGGAAGTCGGACTGACATGTTGGCGTTTTTCTACAAACACTTTAGCAATTTCTTGTAGCGATAGTCAATCTGGCACCGTTGGAGAGGCTGCAGTTCAGCACAAGCCTCGATCGAATCAAAGACTTTCTCGTAGTCTATAAACGCTAAGCAGAGACGCTGATTATACTCCTCAGTCTTCTGTATAAGCTGCCGCAGTGCATTTATGTGGTCCACGATGCTGAAGCCTTTTCGGAGCCCGGCTTGTTCAGGAGGCTGGAAGTCGTAGAAACTGCACGCGAGAATGTTGGTGATGACTTTCGAAAACAGCTTGTAGACATGGCTCAGAAGTGAGATGGGCCTGTAGATCTTAAACAGGGCATTATCGGCCTTCTTAAAGAAGAGTATCACCACACCTTTGCTCCATTCCTGGGGCGTTTTTGCCTCGATTGGGGACGTTTCGGGGATGAGCTGCTCGCGTCCGTAGGATTTACTTGATTTCTGACCACCCTACACGTGTCCCCTGGGTAAAGAAAGAAAAAGAAAGAAAGAAAGAAAGAAAAACGTTTATTTGTGCCTCACACAATAATATAAACTAAATATACACAATGAAAAGAAAAAGAAAGATATAATCAGTGCGAGGCCAAAAAGGCACCTAACTCAGCATATGCTACGTTATTTAAAACGATAAATAACGCAGCGCTGATATTCTGTTAGGGTAGTGCTAAACGAGCAGTAAACGCGGTGGTAGGCCATAGCATCGGCTGTCGGCTTTAAAGTTACCACCCACCAGACAAAGGCAAGCCGCCAAGCGATCCGTCGTGTTCCGGCGTGATGTCTGGTGAAGCCGTACGGTGGAATTTGGATCTGAGCAGTTGTGTTGCGATGTATACCGGTTATGATGCACCAGCTGTGATGAAAGGTAAAAAGAGAAGCAAGTGTCAACAGCGGATGCACGTCCTCTCATTCAAAGTGCACCTCTCAAACATTAGAGGACTGCACTCCAATCTCGATGCGGTCCACCACCATCTAGAGACTGACAAGCCGCACTTGCTTTTCTTGACGGAGACGCAGATTAGATGTCCGGCAGATGCGGCGTACCTCAACTACCCGGGATACTCATTGGAGCATCATTTCCTGCAGCGTGCTGGGGTCTGTGTGTACGTCCGTAATGACATCTGCTGTCAGCGTCTCCGTCACCTTGAGGACACAACTCTTTCCACGCTATGGCTGTTGGTGGACACTGGCATGGATAAAATTGTCTATGCCAGTGTCTATCGATCGCACAGCGGTGATCAGGATTAACTCGAATGTTTGACCACCTCTGTGAGGCCGCCGATAAGGCTCTGCATCGGCACCCTGATGCGCAGCTTGTTGCTCTGGGGGACTTTAATGCCTGTCACCAAGACTGGCTTTTCCCGTACCAGAAGACCGACCATGCTGGGAGAGAAGCGCGAAACTTTGCAGTATCGATGGGCCTGTCCCAGCTGGTGAAGCGAGCGACTATGGTGCCTGATGTAGCTGGTCATACTGCCAACTGTCTGGACCTTCAGCTGACCACCGACCCAGACAGATGTATCGTAACAGTTTCTTCACCAGATCACTGTCTGGTGAAGTCTGTATCGTCCTTCTCCCCACTTGACTGCGACTCTCGTGGTGAACGGCGAATGTGGCGATACAAGTCAGCAGATTGGGATGAGATGCGTCACTGTTTTGCGTCTTATCCTTGGCAGCGGGTCTGCTTCTCTTCTAAAGATCCGTCGAGGTGTGCGGATGCTGTGTCCGATGTGGTGCGTCAAGCTATGGAGTATTTCATTCCTTATAATTACGTACCCATCGGAAGCTCAGCTCACCCATGGTTCAACGCTGATTGCGTTCAAGCTGAAGAGCGTAAGCATTCGGCGTTTCTAGCCTGGGTTGACGCTCGTGACCGCAAATCTCCGGATCTGAGCTCAGCAAAGAGAGCCTTTAACCGTGCTGCCAAGTCCTACAAAAAGGCACTAAAGATGGCTCACTTTGACCGCATTGGCCATATTAGCACAAAGCTTTCTGCACAGCCATCCAGCAGCAGACTAGAGCTTTCTGGTCCCTTGCCAAATCGGTCGAAGCAAACTTCTGTTGGCCCACATTGCCTCCGCTGGTTAAACCTGACGGAACACTGGCTCATACGGCGAGAGAGAAAGCAGGTCTCTTTGCATCTCTCTTCGCCCATAATTCTCGTCTTGATACTGGCAGTGCTACTCCAGCGACTCTACCTCACTGCGACACTTCGGTGCCCGAGGTTTGCATAAGGAACAAAGAAGTTCTGAGAGCACTGTGTCATCTAGACGTGAATAAAGCTAGTGGACCCGATGGCATACCAGCGATTGTTCTCAAGGCTTGTGCGCCCGAGTTGTCTCCTGTATTGACACACTTGTATCGCCGCTCGTTTAGGACTGGAATAGTGCCCAAGTGCTGGAAGCTTGCCAACGTGCAACCCGTACCCAAAAAGGGCAGTCGTGCGGATCCTACCAACTATCGGCCGATTTCGGTAACCTTCATACTCTGCAAGATTATGGAGCGTGTATTGAACTCGCGCCTCATGGCATACCTAGAAGGTAACGATCTCCTCAGTGACCGACAGTACGGGTTTCGCCGCAATCGATCTACTGGGGACCTAATAGTGTATGCCACCCACTTGTGGGGCGAGGCCCTCGAGAAGAATGGGGAAGCAATTGCTGTCTCCTTAGACGTCTAGAAGGCCTTCGACTCTTAAGTAAGCTTCCAGCATACGGCATTTCTCCGGGTCTGATTAACTGAGTAAAAGATTCCTGAGAGAACGGTCTCTTCGAGTTGTTGTCGATGGATGCTCATCAGAGCCCATGACGACTAATGCCGGAGTTCCTCAGGGGTCAGTGCTCTCTGCAACTCTTTTCCTGCTGCATATTAATGATCTGCTGATGCCCGGTATCTATGGGTATGCAGATGATAGCACAGTTGTAGAGAGATACCTGCCAGGTGCCCGGGCTAGTAAAGAGCAAATCCGGTCCGAACGAGAGGCTATGGTAGAGCGTACGAATTTCTCGCTTCAGGCAATCTCCAAGTGGGGCGAAACCAATCTGGTGGGATTCAACACCGCCAAAACACAAGCGTGTCTGTTCACCACCAAAAGGAGCCCGTTCACCCCGGTTCCTACTTTTCAGAATGTATCATTGGATTGTACCGACCGCCTTCAGCTCTTGGGTTACGAAATTTCCTCCGACCTCAATTTTGGGCGGTTCATTGATTCCAAAGGTAAAGTAGCTGCTAGAAAACTAGGCGTTCTCGCAAAAGTCCGGCGGTACTTCACACCGAGACAGCTTTTAATGTTATACAAAGCACAGGTCCGATCGTGTGTGGAGTACTGCAGCCACATATGGGCTGGTGCTGCAAAGTGCCACCTGGCAGCTTTGGACTCGGTGGAAAGGCGTGCGAAGAGGCTGATTGGTGATCCAGATTTGGTTAAGTCCAATCTTCAAAGCCTTGAGCACAGGCGTAGGGTAGCCAGCCTTTTGGTGTTTTACAGATTGCATTTTGGAGAGTGTGCGCAGGAATTGCATGACTTAATTCCGCCATCTCATTTCTACCATCGGACAAACCGACGCACGGCTAGTATCCACCCTTACGTTGTTGAAACATCTACGGTCCGGACTAAGCGTTTCGCCTCGTCATTTATACCGCGAACTTCGAAGGACTGGAACAGTTTGCCTGCTGCGGTCTTTCCGTCTGATTATAATTTGGGTGTCTTCAAGGCTAGAGTGAATAGGCTCTTAATAAACTAGTGCGCCTTACCATCAACGATTGCATCTTCTGATTGATCTGATTGTGTTGACTGCGGTCAAGTACTAGTTTATAACAGATAAAAAAAAAAAAGATTATAAAGGATTCAAACATCTTCTGAAGGGCCTTTAAGACCGGTTTTCCGGTAATTCTGTCCTCGCCCGACGCCTTATTGTTTTTCAGCTGCTTTAGAGCCATCCTGATCTCGTAAATGTTGACGTCAGAGATATCTTCGGAATAGTGTCGGGTCAATCTAGCTCTTGGGTCGTTTGATAGATTTGCAGCGGGGTTAGAGATTGACGTGTATAACTGTTAGAAGCTCCGATTTGGCGGTTATAACTCTGCTATCGTCGGTCTTCAGTTTCGTGAGCAGAGCCAGCCCAATAGACAGATCTCGTACAATGTTGTCGTTTGTTTAAAAACTGTCATGAATCATGATGGGGAAGCGCTTGCCGTCTCCCTTGATATCTCGAAGGCTTTCGATAGGGTCTGGCACGAAAGCCTTATTGCTAAGCGTCCTTCCTTCGGTTTGCCCGCTGGTCTGTGTGATTGGATCGCTGACTTCTTGCGGGATCGATCCATCCGAGTGGTTATTGATGGCTGCTCGTCCGGTCAAATGGATATTAATGCCGGGGTCCCTCAGGGGTCAGTGCTCTCGGCGACGCTGTTTTTGCTGCACATAAATGATCTACTTAAACCCGGTATCTTTGGTTATGCAGACGACAGCACTGTTGCTGAGAGATATGTATCTGACGCACGAGCTAGCGGGACACAGATCCAGTCATCCCGAGAGGCTATGGTTGAACGCTTGAACTCGTCCTTGAAGGCGGTCTCCGATTGGGGCGACGCCAATCTGGTCAAGTTCAATGCATCTAAAACCCAGGCGTGTCTTTTTTCCGCCAAACGGAGCCAATTCCACCCGGCTCCATCTTTCCGGGGTGTGACCGTGCCGATAACCGACCACCTTGAGCTTCTTGGAGTTACGTTATCATCTACTCTCAATTTCGGCTCATACATCGATGCAAAGGCTCAACTGGCTGCCAAAAAATTGGGGATCTTAGCAAAGGTGAGACGGTACTTCACGCCGGAACAGCTGCTCAATCTTTATCAAGCCCAAGTTCGATCGTGTATGGAGTACTGTTCTCATCTTTGGGATGGATCTGCCAAATACCAGTTTGATGCGCTGGAGTCGATTGACAGGCGAGCCAAGAGAATCATCGGCAATGATGCACTTGTAGAGTCGAAGCTCCAAAGCCTTGAGCATCGCCGCCGAGTTGCTAGTCTGTCGGTTTTCTATCGTTTACATTTCGGGGAGTGTGCACTGGAATTGCACAATCTAATTCCGCCAAGTCCGTTCCATCATCGGACCACACGACGTACAGCGTTGCGCCACCGGTACATGGTAGACATCCCACCCATACGCACAAAACGTTTTGCGAACACATTTATTGTGCGTACAGCCAAGGAGTGGAATTCCCTGCCGGAATCTGTGTTTCCTGATAGCTACAACTTAGGAGTCTTTAAGTCGAGAGTGAATAGGTTTCTTCTAGGCAAGCGTGCTTCATCGTCGACCACATCATCGCTTACCATCAGGTGAGATAGTGGTCAAACGCAAGCCTATCATTAATAAAAAAAATGATGCAATACAACAAATCCATTTTGGTGTGATGTTGCAATTTCGGTGTCAAATTTTCAATTTCGGTGACCGTCATATTTTCAAAACTATTACAGTTATTTATTTCCAAAAATATCTAGAATACTAATGTGTTTTTTTATTTATTTAAACTTCATGTACAATAGTGGTACACATGAAGGCACAAAAGACGTGACCCACGTGACAGCAGAAGGTAATATAAGACATGCTAAAAGTTAGACGAATTTGAATCTTCTGCAATTAGCATAAGATACATGATAATCAATTCGGAGCATAATAATTCAAACGAATATTACGAGAGGCAGGTAGTCAAATATTATAGAATACTGTTACGTCAATTTGATCTTTAAGACGTAATGTTAAGGTAGGTAAACTTATGAATAGGGTTTTGTCTCGTAATGCACTTGTTAATTTCAATTTTTTATCGTAAGTCGATTTAGTCTAATGGTCATAATAGTAGACTTATAATGACATGGACGTAAGTTCAAGTCCGTCATGTTTCTTTTAGTAGTTTTGTGTTTATAATATTGGATTATGATTTTTTAAATCAAATTATAATTTATATTTTTTTTTTTTTTTTTTTCATTAGCCTGTTCTGTCCCACTCCTGGGCAAAGGCCTCCCTCCACTCCTTCCATTTTTCGCGCGCCCGGGCTTCTTCTTGCCAGTTCTGGTGGAATCTATCAAGTTCGTCGCGCCATCTCCTTCGTGGTCTACCGCGACCCCGACGCGCTGTTTCAGGGCACCAACTTTGTGCTACTTTGGCCCACAGTTTGTCGGGCTTGCGGCAGACGTGTCCTGCCCAGTCCCACTTCAGTTTGGCAGCCTTTTGAGCCACATCCACTATTTTGGTTTTGGAGCGCAGTATAGTGTTTCGAACTCGATCCGTTAATTTAACACCTAGTATACTGCGCTCCATTGCTCGTTGGCAAACCTTAAGTTTGGACTTCTGGATGTTAGTCAAAGACCAAGTTTGTGCACCATAGGTTAGGACGGGGAGAATACACATGTCCATGAGTTTTTGCTTTAGTGCCATGGGCAATTCACCCTTGAATAGGTCTTTCATGGACCAGTAGCTCCTCCAGGCGTTTTCAGTCCGTCTTGCGATCTCTTTGTCTTGCCTCGCCTGGAAAGAGACTACTTGACCCAAGTAAAGGTATTCCTGGACATGTTGTATAGTCTCCCCGTGTACTTGTATGACTTTTGGTGCTTCGTTGGTCATGACTTTAGTCTTCGACATATTCATCTTCAGTCCAACCTCAAGGCTTGCGTCACTTAGCTCTTGTAGCATGCGTTCTAGTTCAGTGGCTGAAGAAGCAAAGAGAACAATGTCATCAGCAAAACGGAGATTTGTTAACCTCGTCTCGCCAACGACGATGCCTCTCTCCCTCCAATCGGCTGCCAATCTTCTGAAAATTTCTTCTAGGGTACTGGTAAACAATTTCGGAGACAGCGGGTCGCCCTGTTTGACTCCTTTTTCTATATTAAACTTTTGACCTGTGGTTTCTAATTTGATTGCGGCGGTACTATTTTTATAAATTATCCGTAACAGGTCAATGTAAGTGGGATCTATTTGTTGCCTGCTTAGAGCGTCAAAAATGGCAGTGTGTGTAATGCTGTCGAATGCTTTGGAATAGTCAACAAACGCCAAGTGGAGCGGGATCTTGAATTCTTGGTGTTTTTCTATTAATTGGTTGACTGCGTGAAGATGGTCCGTCGTGGAGAGGCCAGAGCGGAAACCTGCTTGCTCAGGCGGTTGCTGTTTGTCTAATTCGCCGGATTTTAGTTAAATTAATAAATTTAAATTAGTTATTGAAACATAAAAGCAACATGAATAAAAAACAAAAATGGTTAGGATAGGTAACGATTTATTTATTTACATAAAAAATATTTACTCATAGACATAATTTAAATAACTATATATAAAGGTAAAACATATAAAAGAAGTTAAAATATTAAACTGCTTTTGATATGGTAGAATTATTTGTAATACAGTTTTGAGCATGAAAAAGAAAACAGTTTATTTATTTCAATAGTGCTAATGAAATACTAATTTTATTTTTAAAGAAGAGTTTAATGCAGTGAATCAACATGTTACATGATTAGAAATATATAATATTTCTATTTTATAACAATAGCATCACTACATTAACTGTCATACTTGCTCTAAATATTTTGACATTTTAACTATTTTACGGGTTTTATACAGAATTTTAAGTTTTAAATTTGATTAAGAAAGAAACAAGGATAAGTTAATTTATTATATAAACACTTTCTAACAAATTAAGATTACTATGATTTATTTAACCAATACACTACACATAAGCACTCACAAGAAGGTATTGTGTCTGCTTACAAGAAGTAAATAATTTTCCATTGTTGCTTACACGCACTGATGACATTACGTCACGTATTATTTATTACTGAATCGGCCACTAATTTCTACAAGTTAACCAGGTTCCATAGAAGACATTCAACACAAATAACCCAGAGTTACACCCGCCAGTTCTGCGAGTATACGGCAGTATAATAACATGTTTTTTTCTCAGATAGAAATTCAGATATTCTTGGGCAAAATGGACTTGACAGATTTTTTTCACTTTTTTAAACTTACACATTTTAATAAATAAAATTGAGAAAAAGACACTTACCTGGGGCTATATTAAGACGCCTCCTATCAATCTCTCCGGAAACCAATATTCTCCTCATGTGAATAGATTATTTTATGTTTTAGAACTAGGTATATAAAACTATTCTAAATAAAGACGTTGTTTTACGCAATTTAGTAAGGCAACATAAAAATTGTTTGCACGACGTCACTGCTATTGAGCGTCGACTAGTTTTTGCTTTATTAGAACGGTTCATTTTTTTATTCCTCTACCCTTAATCTAAGTAACATTTGAATACCAGTTTTATGATGAATGCGCATATTTATCTTGACTACCCGCTTATTACAAGTCAGGCGAAATTATTCCAAATATGTTTGAACAATATTTAGTTTGTCGATTGTTACTTAAAATAATAAAAAAGTTCTAAATGAAAAGCAAAACAATATATAGGGTATGAGAATTGAACTCGTGCCTTACTGCGTCAAAGTCTTTACCCGGATCACTAAGCCATATTACCTTAATTAGGGCTACCAAAATAAGCTATCAGTAGTCAATACATTTTAAAATACCAATAATAAACTTTAAGTCTAAGTTGGTAAGAATCAAAATTGCGTAATAAGTAGTTATTTATACCATTATTATATCCCTTTATAAATGTTTATAAATAGTGTTTGTTTGATTATAATATAAAAAAATGTATTTTAACTTTGGACTATTTTAGACCATTTACATAATTTATATATGTAATATATAATATAAATAAATATATGTATGTATTTAATTTTATTGTATGTATGTATTTGTTGTTTGTATTTGTAATGTATGTATTTATATATGTAATATATGAAATATATTTATATGTGTGTATATATATGTAATGAAATAATAAACATTTTATTTACTTGCAATATTTTGTTTCATTTCTATACAAACGGTCCATTTCTCGACTTTTGTCGTTCAATAAAAGTAAAAAAAGATAACTAAAACACAAAAGATGGAAAACATAAAGTAAGACGTTTAAAGTGTGATTTGAACTAGCTTCACTTGCGTGTCAAATCGCTGTTATTACCACTGGACCAAATGGATTCTTATAGACAGTATTGAAATTTAACGTTACTTGTAATGCTGGACGCAATATTATGGACCATTTACAAGCAATTGATAAGACTCACGGAATTAGCTAAGTTTACTTTTGTCACTGACGTGCCATTTTCTTTTATCAATCTACCCTCACACTAGGATAGCAAGATTTATCGAAATGCTGGCACAAAGAATTTTCATCTTTAATGGTAGCAAGATAATGATTAAAATAGCTTATCAAAGGAGGTGGGTTAGCCCACTTAGGGCACCAACTTTACATAGGCGGACTTAATGCCACAAGGCATTCTCTACTAGTTAACCTTTGGGTTAAAAAAGACAACACTGTGGTATGTGTTCTAGAATAAGATAAGTTAATTTTTTGATCTGAAAACCTACAAATAAAAAATACCACCGAAATTAGCAAAAAATTGAGCCTGCGTGAAATGACCCGACTGTGCCGCAATATTATTTACTCGTAAATGTATTATAATAAACTAGCTTTTACCCGTGACTTCGCCCGCATACATAAAATGTAGAATAGAATAGAATAGAATAGAATAGAATAGAATAGAATAGAATAGAATAGAATAGAATAGAATAGAATAGAATAGAATAGAATAGAATAGAATAGAATAGAATAGAATAGAATAGAATAGAATAGAAGAGAATAGAATAGAATAGAATAGAATAGAATAAAATAGAACTGCACGCTTAGCCAAGTTGTTATTCTGCAATCGTTAACGCTGTCGAAAAGCGATGAAACGTTTGGGAATGACGTCATCTCAACGTAAAGTCGCGTGGTCAGAACAAACGAATATACAATTCGTAGCCAAGTTCACATCGTTCAAAATCATTTTTTTACAATGTTTAACGCTACATCCTTTGTTATACAAACGCTACATTGTAGAACGAGCGGCCGACTCAGGCGCGTCAACATGGCTACCAACTTATCGTTTTCTACAATTGCTGTCACCGAGGCGTTACCGATTAGAGAACGGAATTCGATACAAACTGGTTGTTACTTGGCTAGGGGGGCTTGGGCACGCCACAATCATGGCGGTAAGTCCCCTCTTTGAGGCGTGGCTGGAAAGACCTCACGGCGTCCTTACCTTCCGCATGACACAGGTACTCACCGGACATGGTTCGTTTGGGAGTTTCCTGCACGGGATTCATGCGGAGGTGACGCCCGGGTGTCGCCACTGTGCCGAACGCCCGGAGGACACGGTGGAGCACACAGTCGAGGTGTGCCCTGCTTGGGCGGAGCATCGCCGTGCCCTCGTGGGGGCGATCGGCGGCGGAGACCTCTCGCTCCTGGCCTTGGTTGAGGCCATGGTCCGGAGCGAGGAGGAGTGGCAGGCGGTCGCCGACTTCTGTGAAGCAGTAATGCTCGCAAAAGAGGAGGCCGAACGCATCAGGCAACGGCGTTATCGCCACCGCCGCCGCCGGGATTCTGATCCCGATTTCCGGCCAACGTAGGCGCGGGCTTGCGGACAGTGAGCAATGGGTAGCTCACTGTCCGGCCGTCCGGTAACTGTCCGGACCAAACCCAAGTTGTCGACGGCGCGCACTGTTCCCGCGCGCCTCAAGGAGTTGTCAGCAACAGCAGGGACCCAGCCGGGTCGAAGCCTACTGGGGCCAGGGTTATCCGAAAGGGCGTTCGAGCCCGGTATGAAAGTTAGAAGGAACGAGGTGGGTCTTTTAGTCAGTAAGAGTCTGACACTATCTCCCGCTCCGCCCAAGGGCGGGGGATGTCAATGCATGATTTTTCCCACCATAAAAAAATAAATAAAAAAAAAGGTCGGCTGAACAGAATAGAATAGAATAGAATAGAATAGAATAGAATAGAATAGAATAGAATAGAATAGAATAGAATAGAATAGAATAGAATAGAATAGAACAGAACAGAATAGAATAGAATAGAATAGAATAGAATAAAACTTTATTGTACACTAAAAAGTAACCCAGGAATAAAGCAGCTTCTACTGGTGAAATTTCCCAATCGTACCAGTACTTTCAGAAATGACATCTTAAAAAAAATTTCCCTTTTTAGGGTTCCGTAGCCAAATGGCAAAAAACGGAACCCTTATAGATTCGTCATGTCTGTCTGTCTGTCTGTCCGTCCGTATGTCACAGCCACTTTTTTCCGAAACTATAATAGCTATACTGTTGAAACTTAGGAAGTAGATGTATTCTGTGAACCGCTTTAAGATTTTCACACAAAAATAGAAAAAAAGCAATAAATTTTGGGGGTCCCCATACTTAGAACTGAAACTCAAAAATTTTTTTTTCATCAAACCCATACGTGTGGGGTATCTATGGATAGGTCTTCAAAAATGGTATTGAGGTTTCTAATATAATTTTTTTCTAAATTGAATAGTTTACGCGAGAAACACTTCCAAAGTGGTAAAATGTGTGTTCCCCCCCTCTAACTTCTAAAATAAGAGAATAATAAAACTAAAAAAAATATATGATGTACATTATCATGTAAACTACCAACGAAAATTGGTTTGAACGAGATCTAGTAAATAGTTTTTTTTTAATACGTCATAAATCTAAAAAAATACACTATTATTAAAATATCGATCAAAGTTACAACGAACTACAAGAACTTTTATATTATGTTACTTGCTGCTACGGAACCCTCCATGGGTGAGTCCGACTCGCACTTGGCCGGTTTTTATATAATATTATATAGATAGTGTAGGTCAGTACTTACTCAACAACCGTGTCGTTATCATTTCAACGCCATCCCTACAAAATCAATTTTATATTTTAAATTCTGTTTAGTAATATTCATTGTACATTCATATAATTTTTTTCCTTTCGTAGAGAGGAGGCCTAAGTCCCAAGAGTGGGAACATTATAAGGCCGACTATGCTATGTTATAAATTTTTAACTATCCAAATAATTTTGTGATCATGATGTTGATTTGTTTTTTTTTTTAACTTTATACTTAACTGATATTTGCACGTCATAGAATGCGGAAACATGTCTGGACCATTTTTAGGGTTCCGTACCTGAAAAGGAAAAACGGAAACCTATTACCTAAGGGTGTTACCACACCAATCGATCGATCGTCAATCGATGTCATCGATCGACATCGGTAGACGTTGATCGATTGGTGTGGTAGCTTCAATTGACCGACGGATACCGGTCGACTATCCAATTGATCGATTACCGGTCGATGGACTCGATCGACGATGACAGATTAATAAACGCCATCAGTTTCGTTAGAAATGTGGATTCCTCTTGTGACTCGTACTGATGATGCTGCTCGTACTTGAACTACTTATTACTGAGACGCAAACCTAGAAGACTGCATACGATCGACGTCGACTAATCCATTGTACCCTCGATCGATCGTCGATTGACAATCGATCGATTGGTTTGGTAGAATCAATCGATCGACGTCGACTAATGCATTCTACCATCGATTGATAGCATCGATCGATGAACGATCGATTGGTGTGGTAACACCCTTATAGGATCAATTTGTTTGTCTGTCTGTCAAGACCCTTTATCTCGGGAACGCGTTGAGGTATCGAGTTGAAATTAAAACCATATACTTAGGTTTGCGGTCCCTTGAAGCTGCAAAAAATTCAAACTTTTTTACTAAAAAAAAGATATATTTCGACACTCTCAAGGGAATCAAAATTCATAGGGTACTTCCCGTTGACCCAGAATCCTAAAAAGCACAAAGCATAGCCTTATAGCACGATTAAAGAAATAAATTTAAAAACAGATTTGTTGTTAGGTACGTCACAAAATTATTTTATTTGCTGTTCGGAAAAATCTTCGAGACTCAATTTGGGAAAATAATGGAAATAATTTGCTAGTTAACTGTGTATATTGTGCAGGTAAGAACCAGCCACAGTTTCGTGTGTCACGTCAAACAACGGTATCAACGCGATAGTATGGAATAGAATAAATATTGTACACCAAAAAAAATAATACAACATACGAGTACATACACTAATTTATATTAGCCGCTCGGTCTGTCGATGTCGTGGCTCGCTGTTGCAGTAGTCTCCTTTAATGTGTAGGCATAAGGCTCAAATTCAAGCGCATTTGTCATGCGGGCACCACCACGTCCGTCACACGCCACTCCGACAACAACAGATTACGATTCAATTTTGCAATTAAAACTAGAACAGGGAACAAACGCGGCCGGTCGCGCCGAGTGACGCAGAAGTACAGGATAGAAGGTCACTGGTACAATATATACAGGATATTCACTCAGGCACTCTTTTGACTTATCATCGTGCAAGCTTATCGCTAGACGATGTACACGATACTCAAGCCTGCTTCGTCAGTTCACAATGTCCAGCTGGTTATAATATAGTGAGCTCAATAACCACGCTGTGTTGCATTAAAACGCGTGTCAGCCCGAGAAGCTGTTATCTGTGCTGTGTTGACTGTGGATCAGTCTTTACCAATACTGGGACTGCTGTGCTGTTGCACTGCTTGTACCAGAGCTCGAACTCCATGAGGCAATTTGACAGCTCTGACTGCGCGCGTAGTTATAGCTATAGCTTCTTTTCAACCTTCCGTAATACTATTGTCGCCACGCCATTCATTTGTTTTTGGCTCTCCCAAATGTTGTGAACCGAACTGAACCGATAAGTAGGTATATTTTACGTCGAGCCATAAATGTAAACTTTTTATGATATAGTCGCTATACCAGAAAGACTTCATTTTCAAGGTAAACGCGCAATGATCGCTCCAACTTTTAAAATGGCTTACAATTTAATAAAATGTATGTTATGCCTGTATATTATATGCGCTCCTTCGCAAATTTAAGTGTTAATTACGTTAACCTACGCTGCAATGATTGCCTGCTACTTACTACTTTATGATTATTCTATCAGGATAGATCTAAAATTCGTGCTAAGTAATTCAAATTAAATGCTTATTATGCAAGGTTGTGAAGCCCAGATAACAAGCATGTCGTTGTGTGAGGGGGGTACGGGGAACCGAAGTTAATGCCAGTTTATTTGGCACACGCTCATTGAGCGGCGGCCGTGGCCACATGCAGCACCACAGCCGCACAAGTACATCACGTCAAGTGACGGACACGTCGCGGTAACAGTCTGCTGCGGAGTTGCTGTTGTGTGAAAAAATTGCGGTGTGTGCAACTATAGGAACACAGGTAGGGCTTTTAGTCAGTAAAAGTCTGACACTAAGTTATTTCATAGTATCCCATAAAAAAGGAAACGATGGGGAGAGAGTGACTGCTTCTGTCGATATTAACAGCGATTTCGGTCGTGCGTTATGAACGACGATATTTCACGCTCATTCCTTTCCGAACTTATACGTATTTATTTTCCGTTCCAGTGTACATATGTTCTGGCACGTTGTGTAGAATTGACTTTCTACCTCGTCTCTGCAGTGGCTGTGAGTATGGGCCGCTGGCTGCCAAAAGGTGACATCTTAACAAAACATTCTGATTCGCGTTACAGATGGCCACCCTCGTGCTACGTGCTGTCCGTGACTCGTTCGCAGTTTATACAACTATTGTGAATGCTCACTAGTTTAATTGAGCGCTCCGTAAATTGGTCGTGTCTAGCTGTCTGACCTTTGCTGACCCTGGCCGAGTGCGACTACATAAAAACTGTGAGAAGAAGCTGCATCACTGGTACGAGACTGTTAATTTGCATACAAAAAAGTTAGATTCATCTCCAAGGAAAAATATTCCAGGTCGAGTCCTGAAAACAAAAGCGTTTTGTATCCTTTACCCAGCTGTTTCCTCTACTTCTAGATATTTCACTTCCCAGCTCATGTGACTTCTAGTCTAAAAGTCGTAGAAACATTCAATATTGTCACGTTGCGTCACAGTACTTGCGGTATGTCTCGCGTGAGGCCGGTAGCCGCGGAGCGGCAAACAGACGACAGCACGGAATGCTCCGTGATTGTTTTGTTTTGCGTTCATTACGTTCGTTAGTTTCGGCGACGCGCCGGCGCCACGCGCCGTGTCTAGCTAGCCTCACTATTTCTACATATTCATATTTGTGTAAGGTTTTTTTTTTTACTAGATACGGTCCGTTAAAACATGCCTTCACCTATCATCGACGATTTCATTGTAACGAGAAGACTTTCTCCAGACCTGTGCTACTGATATACAAATATATAGATGAGGCCACGCAATCCTTATCGATGTGTAACGGTCGCTTCACATCCCACCACTAAACTTGCTAACAATTTAAGAACATATCTACATTGTTCAATTTGTACTAACTACTATCGAACTTTCTGTAATAGGCAATAAAATTGATTGAACTACTGTTCGTGCTGCTCCCGATCGATTGACAAACAAGGAGCCAAAGTACATACTCCTTAATTGAATACTGATACGGTCAGCTCGTAAAATTGAATATATTATGATTACCTATGTGTGTACCTTATAGTAACACAAGACATTACGAACATTCATGAGCTTACTACGCAAGTTAAGTTAAGGCTTTCAATTACACTATATTTAGTATCATAGGTAATGGGATTAATGACTCATCACAACATAACATGACATCACTGTTAATGCCGGCCCCACGGGGCTCGCACTGCCTACTGACTATAGGACTTGGTAGTACATCATAATTACAACGTATTGAAGCATTCTTGTGGCGTGCCCGTCAGTGCTGAACTTGTATAATCTGGTTGTTTCGTAGATTGTCATTAAATCGACCACTAAATGTTTATTGAACTAAACATTTTTACAGAAGCTGCAAGAAACAAATACATTTAATGAAAACTATTCGTTGAATGGAATAGTCTCGTTAGATCAATAGTTCACGCGACGACTGCAACTAATTTCTTTATCATCGCCACGGCACCAATTTATTTACAGCTGATGCTGCTGCTTACCAGATTACGTCTCAGAAGAACTTGGATTAAGAAAACAAAATATCATGCCCTCAAAATATGTCTTTATAAACAGATTTTTTTCTTTCTTACGACTAAATTAAATAGAAATTGAAACATCTACAAATAAAACATGTCATTTTCTTCTAAGTTAATTAAGTTCTTAATAAAGTCATAATTAATATTCATTTTCATATTTATTATTATTTAATATTTTTTTCTTTTGCCTCGGTACCTGGCAAGGCTAGGTAGAGTTTCTACTCATGGGTTTCGAGAAAATCCAATTTTCGTTTAGTTTCGAATAAAAATGTTGTGTGTTGTAGCGGTGAGTTCCTCGAGTAGGTAGTTAATTGTTCTGTGCACATAGTTCACAGTACTACGCCCTGCCGAGAAGACGTCGAGTTGCCACTAGCCTTGTAGAAGAGCTGGCTATGTGATCCTATTCTTAGCAGTATTCACTCTGCTGGTGAATCAATTACCGAAGTTTGTTCAATACTCTTTCATACTTCGTTTGATGAACGGGCGAGTTCCGGTAACTTTGTGTTGCTATTTGTAAATAAGAGTTGGAAGCGTTTGCCATAGAGCTGGTTCCTTTGGAAGCTCTCGCAGCGCTCGATGGCGGCGCTTCACAAACATTGAGTGCAGTTTTAGGTATGAGGAGCGATGATTAAACTGAAGAACGCAGCGAGCACTGAGTTGTGACGTGCGACACGGTGATGGCACAGTATAAAATATGAAACAGTACGGAAACTGCCTACAAATGCTCGAAACGGCACACTCACACAAACATATGCATCGACGAGACCAACAAGGGAATGTCGCGGTGCTGTCAGAAGCGACTGCCGCGTCGAGACTAGTGGTCACGTATAAGTTATTTTCCCGAACTTTATTAAAATGCTTGAACTTAAAACCGTAGCTATAATTTTTTTTAATTTTTCTGCTGATTTTAAAAGCTAAGAATGATTTATTGTTAAATTATCGTATTCGAATAAAATTATAAGTCCATAGGATCGATCACAATAAATCTCCGAAAGTACATAAATCTATTTTTTTTTTTAATGTTTTTGGCTTGGAAACTAAATCTTTATCTATTAATGGAAATTCAAGATGGCGGCTGCAATAAATTATCAACTTTTTCGATATGGGTGTCTTTTTCATGGTTTTCGAGGGTTTTGAAGCCGAGAGTACTGTCAAAATGTGAATCCAAGATGGCGGCTGCAATAAATTATCAACTTTTTAGATATTGGTGTCTTTTTCATGGTTTTCGAGGGTGTTGAAGCCGATAGTACTGCCAAAATGTGAATCCAAGATGGCGGCTGCAATAAATTATCAACTTTTTCGATATGGGTGTCGTTTTCATGGTTCTCGAGGGTGTTGAAACCGATAGTACTGTCAAAATATAAATCAAAGATGGCGGCTGCAAGAAATTATCAAATTTTTCGTCATGGGTGTCGTTTTCATGGTTTTCGAGGGTGTTGAAACCGATAGTACTGTCCAAATGTAAATCCAAGATGGCGGCTGCAAGAAATTATCAATTTTTTCGTCATGGGTGTCGTTTTCATGGTTTTCGAGGGTCTTTAAACCGATTGTTGTGTCAAAATGTAAATCCAAGATGGCGGCTGCAATAAATTATCAACTTTATCGATATGGGTGTCTTTTTCATGGTTTTCGAGGGTTTTGAAGCCGAGAGTACTGTCAAAATGTGAATCCAAGATGGCGGCTGCAAGAAATTATCAAATTTTTCGTCATGGGTGTCGTTTTCATGGTTTTCGAGGGTGTTGAAACCGATAGTACTGTCCAAATGTAAATCCAAGATGGCGGCTGTAAGAAATTATCAATTTTTTCGTCATGGGTGTCGTTTTCATGGTTCTCGAGGGTGTTGAAACCGATAGTACTGTCAAAATATAAATCAAAGATGGCGGCTGCAATAAATTATCAAATTTTTCGTCATGGGTGTCGTTTTCATGGTTTTCGAGGGTGTTGAAACCGATAGTACTGTCCAAATGTAAATCCAAGATGGCGGCTGCAAGAAATTATCAATTTTTTCGTCATGGGTGTCGTTTTCATGGTTTTCGAGGGTCTTTAAACCGATTGTTTTGTCAAAATGTAAATCCAAGATGGCGGCTGCAATAAATTATCAACTTTTTCGATATGGGTGTCTTTTTCATGGTTTTCGAGGTTTTTGAAGCCGATAGTGCTGTCAAAATGTAAATCCAAGATGGCGGCTGCAAGAAATTATCAACTTTTTCGTCATGGGTATCGTTTTCATGGTTTTCGAGGTTGTTGAAGCCGATTGTACTTCAAAATATAAATCCAAAATGGCGGCTGCAAAAATTATCAACATTTTCTATATGAGTGTCGTTTTCATGGTTTCGAAGATGTTGAAATAGTGTTGTCAAAATGTACATAAAATAGGATAGTATTTTCTTTTGTACAATGATTGTATGTTTACCTTCCTCCTGAGTTGTAAAAAGTTGGTCACCAGCTTAAACTTTTGTTTATTAAACAGATTGCAACACACCTTTTCTGATGAAAATGATAAAGAGAATATTTTATTATTTTTGCAGACGTTCCCAAAGGCTTCGCTTAATATCTCGAGAAGATTTAATGAACAGATCGCCTCAAAACTGTATCGTCTGTGAGAACATTTTAACGCGGCCGGTACCGTTCAAACCTAAAATTCGTGTCGAACACCCGAAAATGATAAATGATATTTATTTTGCAAATAAGTTTAAAAAACACTTTTACACTTCAATTTTTTTTTTTCGTCAGAAAAAACAGCCGTTTATGAGTCCAGGTGGGTTTCCATGACGTTTAAAGTAAGATTCTTTATTCTTATTCCAGTGTGGGTAAGAGACAGAGCTATACAGGTTGTCTAGCACTACCTCTCACCCGCACTGGAAAACGTCGTAGCAACCCACCTGCCCGCGCGTCACCTGCGAAACGTGAAACGTCGTCGAAACGTCTTCCAACCGTGGATTGCGTAGGTTCATTCCCGTCAAAACCTGTGAAATGTTACGCCTTAATGACAAGTTAAAGATCTTCAAGTTGTTTTGTGACAATTGTTTTTTTTTAATAGTCTATACTGTCCCACAGCTGGGCAAAGGCCCACAATTGTCAGTTGGGGGACCAACTGACAATTGTTATCAATAGTAATTATCTACCTAGTTTAGTTGCCTGATTTATTACTTTGATTTAAACCTAACACTAAAAACAAAACTTTTTACAAAAAATTTCTTTTTTTTTTGTGTATGTATGTAATGTGTATATTTTCACTCATTATTTTCTACTTATAAGCCATAAACCCAAATAACTGTGGGATACATGATTCGGATGATATCACCCCATGAGAGATTTAACACAATATAAATAAATAGATTACTTATTTAAATTTTATTTACAGTAAACTAGTTATTTCAATTCGTTTGATTGATCAAATCCGTTCGTTGTGGCGACGCTTGGGGGAGGCATATGTCCAACAGTGTATGTCTTTCGGCTGAAATGATGATGATGATTGATCACTAAAGAATTTTTTTTTTTTTCATAAAATAATACAACATTAAAAGTTACAATCCTATTGAGTGAGTACAATATATAGGTATCACATTTATCAAGACTTAGGTTAAAATATAAATTTTTGCATTTTAGTATCCCTACTACCATTTAAAATTATAAGCGTACCACTTGGGTTCAGCCCAGGGTCGTGTCAAGGAACCACATTTAGCCTTTCTTTTTACTGTAATAATAATTTATTTTTTATTAAAGAAAGAATTACGGAAGAATCGCCAAACTTAAGTGCAGGCGGGGTACATTGGTCACAGAACAGAAGGTCGATGGTGCCGAAAGTTTCTAGAGTGGTGACTGCGTACTTGAAAATGCAGCGTTGGTGGGCCACCCATAAGGCGAACCTGGTGATGGACGGAGAATTCCGATAGATGCGAGAGACAGACCGGTCGTAGTAGTGACATTTGGGGAGGCCTATGTTCAGTCTTTTTTTTCGGCTGAATCTGAACATGAAGTCCACAAGCACAACTCATTAACCCTAAATACAGATAAAACAAATTATATAAAGTTTTCCATGCGCAAACAACCTTCAAATAATTCCTCAACGTTGTATGCTCATTGTTGTACAGTCCCTGCAGAATGCCCTAAGCGGGCATTCTGCAGGCTGTGTCCCAATATTAATAAGACTAACAAAATAAAATACTTAGGTGTTATAATAGATGAGACCCTTACGTTCAAACAACATATGGAAGTCTTAAATAATAGAGTTCGTAAGCTGATATTCGTGTTTAAGCAGTTGCGACATATTGCGGACCCAAAAATAATTAAGCAAGTTTATTTTGCTCTATGTCAGTCAATTTTGACATACTGCATTACCTCATGGGGTGGAGCAGGCAAAACTTTATTACTACCAATCGAAAGAGTCCAAAGAGCGATTCTCAAGGTGTCTACTTGCCGCCCTTTCCTTTTTTCCACTGACCTGCTCTACAAAACTTGTGAAGTACTAACAGTCCGGCAGTTATTCATAATGAGCACTGTATTAAAACAGCACGCAGCCCTCCGCTTTAGCACTGAACATACTAAAAAGAGACGGAAAGATATAGTTTGTCCCACAAAAAGCACAAAACATGCTTTTACAGCTAAATTTTATGTATTTCTGGGACCACTACTCTATAACAGATTAAATGCAAAAGCAAATACATATTTATTCCCTAAATTATATAAATTGCAAGAAAGCTCTCAAGGAAACCCTACAAAATTTGTCCTATGAATACACAGAGAAGTTATTAGTTGTACTAAGATAAAGATGTAATGCACTTTTTATTATGATTAGTTAGCTTAAATAATATATTAAGATTTTAGCAAGTAAGACTTTTATACTATTTACACCTCTTTTACATACTTATTTGATGAATATTTTACCTTTTTGTTATATAATTACTGTGATTATTTGGTTATATTATTTTACCTTTTCTCGCCTGAAACACAGGATAACCTAGTTCAGGCATATAGCACTTGTGCACCTTATATTTTTGAATAAAATTTTATTTTATTATTATTTATTTTTATTAGTAGCGGACGTCTTTCGGCTGAAAATGATAATGAATAATCATTATCATTTTCAGCCGAAAGACGTCCGCTAAAATTAAAAACGTAGTTGAAAACAATCTATACACGTAAAACATATACCCTACAAAACCGTTTGTAGTTTATATATGTTTGACAGTCGTTACAGGTATAGCCAAAAAGTTTAATAACCAATCAACTAAGAGTTATCGTGTACCCAGTGCCTTAATAATTTAAAGAAGTCAGATACGCAGTCGCTCCAGATTTAGAAAAGAAGAAGCCAAAATGAAAATTCAAACTAAAATAATATGTCTGTCGTGGAGAACGATATTGAACTACAGTCTTTGTTTTGTTATTATTATGGTACCTACCAAAGGGTGTAACGCAGTGGCGTCATTTTTTATACGTCACGAGGCCAGAGTCATGAAAAAGGGGCTGCGATCCTATGATGCGAGCGCAGTTTAGCTTGCACAGTTTCAAGGGTCACACACCTCTAACATGAAACTGTCGGTTAACCCGTGTATTCGTAATTATTTAGTATAGGTACTTGCAACACTATTGTGAATTATAAAAGTGACATTATAACTAATTGTGAACTGTGAAACTGACATTATTAGTAACTAGAAAACTCAAGTGCATAGTTATTAATATCCCATCAAAATGAACCCAGTACCACTGAATCAAAATGATGACGGTCATATCGCTCAGCCACTCGTGGCGCTGTCATGTCTCAAAAGCACACCAAAGCTTTAGCAGATTTCTATATCACTGTTATTATGATGTTGTAATGAGGCATCAAGCCCCTCCTATAAATAGGTATTAGCGACGCCACCTCCTCGCACATCAGCTGCCCTCCGGCACGGGTCAGTGATCGCTGGTGTTAATTAGCGTGACCTTTAGTGGAAGGTGAGCAGGGCGCGACACCTTCAGCGACTCTCCTCAAATAACATATTGAAACATTTGGCTCAGTACCAGATTATATGCTTACACATTATCTACTGTAATATAGGCATGTATGTATTCGGACGCTTTGCATGTTCATTATACACATTATACAAAAACATTTTTTTTAGTTATTTACATTATAGCGTGCCATGCTCGTGTGCTTATTTGAGACGTAATCTATATATTTTAATCAATGCCACTTTTCATTGTAATTTTACAACTCAAGAACGGGCTCACCTATCCAAAGTTCCAAACCAAATGTTTAGGCTTTGTTCGGACTATTTAGTAGATGGTTTATGTGAAGTTTGGTAGGGTAGAGTAGGGTAGAGTAGGGTAGAGTAGGGTAGTGTAGGGTAGAGTAGGGTAGAGTAGGGTAGAGTGGGGTAGAGTAGGGTAGAGTAGGGTAGAGTAGGGTAGAGTAGGGTAGAGTAGGGTAGAGTGGGGTAGAGTAGGGTAGAGTAGGGTAGAGTAGGGTAGAGTAGGGTACAGTAGGGTTTTTTTTTGTGTGCATCGCTTTTTGTCCTCCGACACTGGTCAGAGTCTTTATTTGGCTAGGCACGGATTGTCGCTACAGTGTTTTTTTTTCCCCTTGCTCTGGTTGGTTGTGAGAAGGCCATTAGACCCATCACGGATGCTTTTTTCTTTACATGAAATTACTAATAAATAATTACTAAGTTAGGTTATGATTCTATGTTTTGATTACTTTTGTTTTTCTTTTTTTTTGTTCTTCCTTTTATCTTTCTTTTGCTGTTTTCAATATTTTTTTCTGTTCTTTTTATTACTTTCTTAACTTATTAATTACTTACTAACTTAACTTATCTTTAACACTAAGTACAATATAGGTCACTATATTTACAGTGTTAGTTTCTTAATCTACGTTTTATTTCTATCGATTACAATTCTTATTACACCGAAACAAAAATCTAAAAAGTTACTTCTTATTTTTTTATTTAACATTAGTTCGCTTATATTGTTAATGCATATTTTTATACCTATTTCATTTTCCAGGTTAAATCTTCTAAGCTGAAACACTGGACACTCTGTTATCAGGTGTAATATTGACTCCTCCGCGGCTGGGTCGCAAATACATGCAGGTGAGTCCTTCTTTTTCATACGATTGAGGTATTGTGAGAAGCCCCCGTGCCCTGTGAAGAGTTGTGTGTGCAGGTGTGTAAAGTGAGTGTTCTTGTTTTGTTTAAAAGCTTCTCTGGCTGAGGGGAAAAATACTTTGGTAACGCTAGCTGTGCTCTCTTTTTGATATCTCTCTTCCCACTCGTCAATCGATCCCTCCCTGATAGTTCGCTTAATAAATAAAATAGGACATTTATCAAAATCAGGTCTTCTCTTTATTTTTAGTGCCGCTGTTTTTGCTAACTCATCTGCCCTTTCATTCCCCTCTATACCAACATGAGCTTTCACCCAGAAGAGTTTCACATCTTAACCTAAGTTTTTAAGTTTCTTAACATTTTTCTTTATTTCCAGAGCGAGTGGGTTGCATGTGTCACCGTTCATTAACAGTTCTAGAGTAGACCTGGAGTCACTCAAAATGTTAAAGTCCTTCTCTGTGCTCTGTTCGATCAGTTTTATAGCTTGGTATACTGCGTATAGCTCCGCTTGAAAAACGGTACAGTACTCCTCGAGCTTAAATTTCTGGCATTTAGTTTCTACTGCCCCATTCCACCAGGATAGGGCAGCCCCAACCTTATCCTCTATTTTGCTACCATCTGTAAATATTTGTACTGTACCTTCCTCCATGTGCAGCTGAACCTCCACATCACTCTCCAAGCATTGAAAGCTGAGATCCTCCTCCTCAGCTGGGTGAGGTCTCTCCAAGAAGCTTGCCCTCTCTTCAATAGATCGATCTTTCAGAATTGGCTGAGGCTTCCCTCTCTTTCCCTCATAAAGAGATGCTGCTTCCTTGACTCTCAGGTCAAGAGGTAGCAATCCTGTTAAGATTAGAGCTGAATTCAGTTACACTGTCCTGTATGACCTGCTGATCTTTTGGGCGAAGCCTCTAACTACAGAGTTGAGCTGTTTCTGAATATAGGCTTTATCCACCGCTCTACCCCATACACTAGCTGCGTAAAGAATCACCGGCTCCACTACCGCAGTATAAATAACCCTTATTACTTCCGGATTTAGTCCCCAGGTTACCTTTGCCGCGCCGGATAGTTGCCTAAAGATATTAATGGCTTTTTTGCAGACGTATGTCACGTGGCTTCGGAAAGTCATCTTCCGGTCAATTATCAGTCCCAGTAGCTTGATTTCCTCTACTAGCGCAATGTCGATCTCGCCCATGCGCAGACGTGGGGTGTCGAACTTTAGCTTCTTAGTTAGCAGCATAGCATGAGTTTTGTGCGGCGCAAACTTTAGTTTGTTTCGAGCACCCCATCGCTGCACATGCGCCAGACTAGCATTGGCTTCAGTCTCTAGATCCAGAGCCGTTTTTGCGGAGAAGATAAGAACCACGTCGTCTGCAAATGCCTGGCAATATATGTTTCTATTCTCCAGTTCATCTAGCAGTGGGTTCAATACGAGATTCCAGAATGTGGGCCCCGTGATCGATCCCTGCACGCATCCTTTTGAAGTCCTCTTTTTATGTTCTGCTCCAGCATATCTCACTGCAACCGTCCTGTTTTCTAAGTAGTTTGCCACCAGTTTTCGAAGGTTTAGGGGACAGTGTTTCTCTACCAGGCGGTTTTTAATTGCTGGCCACCATGCACTGTCAAACGCTCCTTCTATGTCTAGTGAGACAACTACCACCAAGTTCTTCTCCTTCAACCTCAAGTCTATATGTTGTATCATGTCGTATAAAGCATCCTCCGTACTTCGCTGCGGCACAAATCCGTACTGTCGAGGGTTTAATTGTGATAGCATATGCCATCTCAGTCTCCGGACTAGCATCTTCTCTAATATTTTTCCGAGGATTGGCAGGAGTCCGATCGGTCGGTAAGATTTTGGTTAGGTATAATTATCCTTTCCAGGTTTCCTCAGTACTATGACCGCCGCTTCCTTCCACTTTTCTGGGAAACAGGACAGCTCGAGGCATTTGTTAGTTATGGCCAAAAACACTTCTTCATTATTACTGATGGCGGCTTCACAAATGTCAGAAGTGAACCCGTCAGGGCCTGGCGCCTTTTTCGGGTTGAAACTTCTTGATGCATACCTGAGCTCGGTAAGAGTGAAGGGTGGATCAATTTTATCCTCTGGTGTGCCTTCCACTGAACGTGCCGCTGCAAGTCTCATCTCAGCGTGTTCTGAATTGTCTTCTTTTTCTTCATCGTCAGGGAAGAAATTTTCCGCTAAGACCCTGGCAGAGTTTTCCGGATTTAATACCTCACCATTTTGTACAATTGGAAGGTCTTCGTGCCTCTTCTTTGTCTTTATGATAACCCTATAAATACCATCCCAGACGCTCTCCCTGTCCTGTCTCACGCAAAAGCTCTTCCAACTTAATACTTGTGCCTTGCATGCTTGAGACTCATACTCATTTTTTGCCCTCAGGTACTCCATCACAACCCATTCCCGACGACGCGGGGCCGCACATCGGATTCTTCGTTTCTTCGTAATCATGGATTTTTTAAGCTGATCGAGTTCTTCATTCCACCACGGTAAGTATGTTTTATCTACTTTCTTTATTCTAGGTACTGTCTTGTCGCAAGTTTCTGTAATATTTTTTGTTAATTGTTCTGTGCATTTTTCTAACTCTTCTAGGCTATTAATTTCATCTACATATGTTTTGTCAATTTTATTTTCTTGTATTAATTTTGATAGTTCTTGTCGAAAACGACTCCAGTCTGCTTTTTTAGTATTATTTACTCTAGTGTTACTCTACTTAATTTTATTTCCAATTCCTTTTTTTGTTGTTATTCTGATTACATTAACATTATCTGTCATTGTGATCCGAGCTTGTCATTTCCGTATTTACTATCCATTCTTCCACGTGGCGGATCATGTCATCTGAACATGCTGTGTTGTCTACAGTACTCTTGTATCGCTTTCCTCCTCGAATGGTATCAAATGTTGGGAGGTTTCCGCAATTGAGTACATGGAGGTTGAGTTCATCCAGTGTTCCAGATAGAAGTCTTCCTCTTTCGTCCTCTCTGTCACTTCCCCACCAGATAGAGTAGGGTAGAGTAGGGTAGAGTAGGGTAGAGTAGGGTAGAGTAGAGTAGAGTAGGGTAGAGTAGGGTAGAGTAGGGTACAATAGGGTAGAGTAGGGTAGAGTAGGGTAGAGTAGGGTAGAGTAGGGTAGAGTAGGGTAGAGTAGAGTAGAGTAGGGTAGAGTAGGGTAGAGTAGGGTAGAGTAGGGTGCAGTAGGGTAGAGTAGGGTAGAGTAGGGTAGAGTAGGGTAGAGTAGGGTAATGAGGGTAGAGTAGGGTAGAGTAGGGTAGAGTAGGGTAGAGTAGAGTATAGTAGGGTAGAGTAGGGTTGAGTAGGGTTTAGTAGGATGGAGTAGGGAAGAGCGGGAGGTTTCTGTTCCGGATTAAAGCGGAAGAGACGCCCGGGTGTCACCACTGTGCGGAACGCCCAGAGGACACGGTGGAGCACACAGTCGAGGTGTGTACTGCTTGGGCGGAGCATCGCCGTGCCCTCGTGGGGGTGATTGGCGGCGGAGAATTCTCGCGCCGGGCCTTGTTTGAGGCCATGGTCTGGAGCGACGAGGAGTGGCAGGCGGTTGCCGACTTCTGCGAAGCAGTAATGCTCGCTAAGGAGGAAGCCAACCGCATCAGGCAACGTCGCTCTCGCCACCGCCGGGATTCCGATCCCGATTTCCAGCCACCGTAGGCACAGGCTTGCGGACAGTGAGCAATGGGTAGCTCGCTGTTCGGCCGTCCGGTAACTGTCCGGACCAAGCCCAAGTCGTCGATGGCGCGCACTGTTCCCGCGCGCCTCAAGGAGTTGTCAGCAACAGCCGGGTCGAAGCCTACTGGGGCCAAGGTTTTCTATAATAATAATAATAATCTATAAGTGTAAAAAAAGAATAAAGAGAATAATAATAATACGGGACGGTTGACGTGTGTCGGGCATGCCACCGTCCGGGTGAATCTATCAGACATATTATCTCTAGTTGTTCTCGTTTGGCTAACGGCGAGTACGTAACTTTGCACAGACATAACCAAGTAGCCAGGATAATCCACCAGCAACTTGCTTTGAAGTACAACCTAGTGGATTTAGAGGTACCGAATTACAAGTATGTGCCCGACCCAGTTCTCGAAAATAACCATGTCACTTTGTACTGGGATCGGTCTATCATTATTGGCCGGACTATTGTAGCCAATAAGCCGGATATAGTGGTGATAGAGCAATTAGCGCGCCGTGCAATGATAGTCGATATCACAATCCCGCATGACGAGAATCTCGTGAAAGCTGAGAAAGAGAAACAAATCAAATATCTCGAGTTAGCACACGAGGTTATCGACATGTGGAATGTAAACTCGGCTGTCATTTTGCCGATTGTCGTAACTGCCAATGGTCTTATTGCCAAAAGCTTCGACGACCATCTGTAGAAGCTGTCGTTGCGCGGTTGGATCAAGGGCCAGATACAAAAAGCAGTACTCCTCGATACGGCTCGCATTGTGAGGAAGTTCCTGTCTCTGGAGCCCTAACCACCGGTAGCTTGGACCCTGCTCCCGACATCGGTGGACTACTGTTTTTATATTTTTTAATGTATTTTTATATATATTTCTTATAAAAAATATTTAAAAATATCAAAAATATGTGCTATAAGAAAAATAAAGGAGATAATAACATTCCACAACTATCACACAACGCCGTCTAGTCTCAAGCTAAGCAGAGCTTGTGTTATGAGTACTAAACAACTGATAAACATACTTATATATTTCTAAATACATATATATTATAGATAAATTACACCCAGACACAGAACTAATGATTATGCTCATCCCATAAACATTTGTCCTGGGTGGTAATCGAACCCACGACCTCCGGCATAGCAGTCAGTGCTACTAACCTCTAGACCAACAGGCCAGTCAAAAATGTAAAAGGGAACTCGAGCCCCGGTATGAAGGCTTGAAGGAACGGGGTGAGTTTTTTAGTCAGTAAGAGTCTGACACTATCTCCCGCTCCGCCCAAGAGCGGGGGTTGACATTGGATGATTTTCCTCACCAAAAAAAAAGCCGCTCGGGCAAAGCTAGTCAAGTAATAAAATAATAGTCTCTCTGGTTGTCTTGTCCCAAAATTTCATGTTTTCAGTAATCCTTTAAAGTTTAAAGGATTACTGAAAAGATTAGGCAATAACGCTGCGGCTTCAGAATGATAAACAATTACTTAACCACTTGAATACCCGTGTTTTTGTTGCCAGTATTTGGATTTTGTGAAGACAGAGACGATTAACTTGGGAAGACTAACTTGGGAATACTTTCAGTACACTTTATTCATCCGCAAATTATCTCGTGGTCAGTGTTCCGCAAGTTTTATAGATTTCCTATTGCTTCTGGTCGAGCACGCCACAAGTGGCACACAACACGACACTCATTATTTTAATATGTGATAGTTTATGTTATTGGTTTCATCTTAAGATACGCGTATTTTAAATTATACTGAACCATGCTTGAGTATGTTTTCGAAGTAAGTTGACTCAAGACGTTGCACGTCGTCTGGTATAATCAAGGGGCTTCTCGCTTGACATACAAAATTTAACTATTTAGCAAGACTTCAGTGCTTACGCTAGCTACGGGATACAGTAAAAAACATTTTCGTATTTGATAGATAAGAAAAAACATAAAAAAATATTTTGTAGCAAAAATTCGTAGCAATGTTCGTAGCAAGCTACGAGTGGCGTAGGCTCGTAGCATTCAGATACAAACAGGTCTAAAAAGGTCATCTATCATGTTTTTCTTGGCGTAGGTAATCATCAAATAACTTCTCCAGTTCTATCCCTGTAGAAGTCATTTCTGATTTTGACTTATTAATAATTCTTAGTGTATGAATAATCTCTTCAGCAAAGCAGGTAACTATTTGTGTTGTATTTGATCGCATAAGTAATATTATAATAGTTACATGTTATTTTTTCTCAGATATGGTTTCTACACGTCTCATACGTCACACGTATCATACGTGTAGAAACCATAATATATGTATGGTGTATATATGTATTAACCATAAGTACTCATGATTCAGGAGAAATCGTATCGTTTTAAATATAATAATTTTCACTGGAATGTTTTCCTTCTTTCCGTCCTCTCTCCACACTCTGCAGTTGTGACTAATTCCTCTTCATTAGGGAAAAGTTAATTCCCTCTTAAGTGGTCGGTTTCCTTGACGACAGACACCATTAAGTATAATGATCGATTGTGACGTCACTTGCGGGTACAGACCTTTCATATCTTTCTGCGAAGACTGTAATTGAATCAAAGTTAACCGGATTCTGGATAGGTATTATATTTTTCATGAAACTGCGAAATTAGTGATTGATTCGTCTGACTATTTATATATATACCTATATAAAAGGAAAAACTGACTGACTGACATATCACACACGGTCGTAACTATTCGTACCGAGCTAGGAGTGTGTGATTTATAAGGTTTACTTTTCTAACGCGAGCAACAAGAGAGGACTTTCCAAATTTCGCCTCTTAAGGGGATGAAACGGAAGTCCATAGTTTGTATGGAGAAACCAACTTTAACGTGAGTGAAGCCGCCGGCAGACACTAGTAGCTTATGAGTTGAGTTTGTAAAATATCCGATATAATATAGAGAATGAATTGCTGCTTGAATCCATGTCAATTGACATGCAGTGCGGCTGTGGAGCGCTCTGCCGTGTCACCGAGACAAGCGCAAAGCTTACCACCTCTCTCCTTGTATGGTTTTAAACATCATACGTGCATATTTCTCTGCTATCTATAAATGTTTAACATGTAACATTATAGTCGCTCATCCAGGAAGTGGTATTTTCGGTGCTGGCTACTGAATCGATTTCAGCTATTATTTAAATAGGTACGAGTAATTATGTTTGTCCTATTTTATGGTGAAAAATAATCTATTTTAAAAAATTATTGATAAATCTTGATCGTGTTACTAGCCGTTTGTGTGTGTATTTGTAGAGATACTAAGAGTCTTTAAACAAGTTTTTAATTATTATTCTTTTTTTTTATCTTTCATAGCGCGGTATATTATTAAGTATGAGCAATATTTATCAAGACCATTCCAAAAAGCTCAAACACGATAGAGTTATCTGAGCTCTCTCTTATTACGCCCTGCTGTGATTTTAATTTACAGCTACTACTGTGATTATTAATGGCGTGCAATAGAAACCAACCATAGATAGATCGACAGAAGTCAGACCTTAGGCTACGATATATTATCCTTAGTTATAAAAAGAAATGATATTATGTTGTTATAAATAAATTTCAGGACTGACCATTGAACTTGGCACCCATTTAGATCTCACATCTTTTGTCATTGAAGTCAGCAACCAAGGCATGTATCATAATATTGAACTTGGCTCTCATGTCACATTTATGTTTTTAATGGGATATTATTTAAAAAAAACTATCAGGAAAGCATATTTATGTGTAAATATTATGTATATTTTAATGTGACAGCTATTTCACAAGGTGACAGTTGTGAAATAAATATCACGATCATCTGAGAGGCGGTGGACATCCCTGATAAGTGAAAAGTTCGATGACAAGGGTGGTACCGTTTCAGGAATAGTTACGAGTGACGGGTAAAACGGTGGGATTGACTTTTCATTTTCTATAGAAAACTTAAAATTGCTTTTACTGTCTCGCTAAACTCTCTTCCAAAAATGTTTTCGTAATTCACTTTTAGGCCCAGGTATCTTGCGTATGTTTATCAAGTTGCATTTAAATCGGTTCATTTGTTTTTAAGATTAGGGACTGACGAGTTTGTATGACATACCGTGAGAAGTAAACGCTCTTTCGAGAGAGATCAGCATCGCACACCATACAAGTATGCTAATGTTTTACTTTTAATTTATTTATAATATGTAGATTCTATTGTATTAAGAAATACATATATAAATATGTTTATCAGTTGGTCTAGTAGGTACTCATACCACGTGGGGCCGGACCTTTCGGACGGACAGTTCGGCTTTCGCACGATGCGCTCTACGGTGGACGCCATCTTATTTAATTATTTATTAGAACTTTATGCAACGCACAGGTACAAAGGCGGACTTAATGCCTTAGGCATTCTCTACCAGTCAACCTAGGGTGGTGAAGAGAAAAACATGGTAGGTGCACAAAAAAAAAAAACAACAAAAAATGGATTATTAAGAAAAATAAGAGTGCAAATGTATATATATAACTAAAATAGACATACATATATATTCAATATAATATATACCTACATATATATTTATATAAAGTAGAAGAAGGGGGGTTTTGAAACGACTCCGCTATTTGTTCTGAAAGTAATGCCGCAACTTTCGCTTAAATGCATACTGACTGGTGGCCATCCTGATGTCGAGAGGAAGCGCATTCCACAGAAGTATGGACTGTATATGAAAGGAAGAATGAACAAAATCAGAAGTATGAGAGGGACAGAGCAGTAGGAGATTGTTAGAAGAACGAAGATTCTTAGAATGGGAAGAACATAAATATTGAAAATGAGATATAAGATAAGAAGGAGGGGTAGGAGAGTTGAGCAGAGAGAAGAGTGTAGTCAGTGCGCGCAAACTTCTTCTCTGGCGAATGGGCATCCATTTGAGCTCCGATCTGTAACTCGAAACATGGTCATATTTGCGCAAGTTAAATATGAATCGGACGCAGTTGTTGAGGAGCCTGTCAAGTTTGTCTAACAACTCCGCTTTCAGGTCAAAGTAGCACACGTCACCATAGTCGATTACAGGGAAAATTAAAGTTTGCACAAGCATAGTCTTCGTCTTCGCGGGCAAAAACTTCCTCAGACGATACAGACACCGCAAAGTCCCGTTGACTCTTTGGCAGACACTGGAGACCTGACTTTGCCAGCCAAGAGTCGAGTCGAGATGCAAACCGAGATCCTTAACGCGAGACTAATGGGGATGGAGGCACCATTAAAAATAATTGGGGGAAGAGAGTTAACCACCACTTTACTCATCATGCGCGAGCTTCCAATAATAATGGCCTGACACTTTGAGGGGTTTACAGACACCCCAAATCTTTCAGACCAGTCTTTGATAGCGTCCAAATCTCGGTTCACATCCTCTACAGCGTCCGACAAACCTTCCACTCGCGCAGCTGTATATAACTGAAGATCATCGGCATAAAGGTGATACGAACACCGAAGACAGTGAGTTATAAAATTAATGAAGATGGAGAATAGCAACGGAGAAAGAATACCGCCTTGTGGAACACCAGAATCTAGATCACGCCAACTCGATGAATTCTCATCAACGCGAACAGACTGTTGACGTCCCCGAAGATAAGATGAGAACCATTCCAGCGCCTCGGACGAAACCATAAGATGTGAAAGGATAGATAGAAGAATATCGTGACTGACAGCATTAAAGGCATTTAAGAAATCAATTAAAACCAAAACAGTAACCCTGGTGTCCTCCATGGCTTCTCTAATGTCGCCAGTCACTTTAAGGAGAGCTGAGGAGGTACTGTGACCAGGCCTGAATCCGGATTGAAAAGTGTTCACAAGATTATTCCGGTGAATAAATCCTGAAAACTGCTTGTGGACGCAGGCCTCCAGTACTTTGGATAGGAAAGGAAGAATAGAAATTGGGTGGAAATGGTTAGGTAGGGAGGGATTAGAGATTTTAGGAAGTGGACGCACATAAGCCATACGCCACAGGGATGGGAATTGTCCGGAATCAAGGGAAAAATTAATAATGTGGGCTATCGGGTGAAGAAGATAGTCAATAACTAAGGTAATCATATGACGACTGATGTCATCGTGGCCCACAGCCTTGGATTTTATGGACAGGATGATCTTTTTGATTTCATCCAAAGTAGCCGGAGAAAAGTGGAACGGTTCAGTGGTAGGACTTGGTAAACCAGAAATGAAATCAACCGTGCGAGATAACATTTGGGAATCTGCTGCGTGTAGTATCTCGGTTTGATACCCCCAGTCTGTGACATACCTTTATCGATGCTGCAGTGACGTCCGGCAGGGCTAGTTTGTTGTGAAGAATATCCAGAACTAAAGCCTTGCAGTCTTCTTTATCCGACTCAGCAAATCCAGTAAAGAGTAGGGCCTTCCGTCGAGAACGCGTTTCCAGTCCATCAACCACTCTGGAGCACTCGGTGATTTGCTTCCGGAGAACACCCAGCATGCCAAACATGAGCTCTCTGAATGACCGGAACTCCTCTCGGACCTTAGCCACAGTGCCTTTGGCAGGTCCTGCGGATTGGATTTGCGCTTCGAGTTCGTTCATCTTCCTTAAGAAGCACTCCTCGAGGTTCTTCTGTGCAGATTGAATATCGTCCAGTGTTGACATTATGAAGAAAATTATGGAATGTAGAAAGTACTTGTGATAGCTGGCAGGTGGTGTAGATTTAAGTGATTTATTTCATGGAATCTTTCACCAATGTAAGTATAGTTGTTTAACTTAGTAAAATAACTATAACTAATAAAGAAATATTTAAAAAATACTTTAAATTTATTTTTAATTAAAGCTGTTGAAAAAAAAACCCGTCTTATCTTTTCTACACCTACCGCCGAAAAAAAAAACGCCATCATGCGCGTGCGAGCCCTCACGACGGGGGATGCGGTGTCCCGGGGCAGGTATGTCGTGGCAGTGTCCTTGGACATTGCCAACGCGTTCAACTCCCTGCCCTGGAGTACGATCCGGAGGGCACTCCGGTACCACCGGGTGCCCGAATATCTCTGTCGAGTGGTCGAGGCCTATCTGTCGGAGAGACTTATAGTCTACCCCGGTCACCAGGGAGACTGGAAACGTCGAGAGATGTCGTGCGGTGTTCCGCAGGGGTCGGTACTAGGGCCACCCTTGTGGAACATCGGGTACGACTACGTGCTGCGCGGCGACTTCCCTGACGGGGTCAGCGTGGTTTGCTACGTAGACGACACGCTGGTTCTAGCGCAGGGAGAGTCGTATATAGGACGATGGTCGTTGATAGGATCCAGGAGCTGGGACTCGAGGTGGCGCTTCACAAATCCGAGGCGATGTGTTTTCACGGTCGCCGCTCTCGGAACGCGCCGCCATTGAGTTCCCAACTAACGGTAGGAGGAGTTCACATCGGTGTCGGGTCGACGATGAAGTACCTGGGACTCGTCCTCGACAGCCGGTGGAATTTCGTAGAGCATTTCCGACGTCTGGATCCCAAACTCAACCTGGCTGGGGCTGCGCTCAAGCGGCTCCTACCCAACCTTGGGGGTACAGATGCCTCCTGCCGGAGGCTCTACGCGGGGATCGTTCGGTCCATGGCCCTCTACGGGGCGCCGGTGTGGGCGCCGTCGCTGTAAAAGAAACCGGCGGCCATACTGAACGCCTGCCAGAGGGTCATGGCAATAATAATCATCATAATGGGTAATGGTATGGGTGGTGGTGGTGGTAATGGGTTATTTGTGTATTTCATCTATGGGCCTTAGTTGCCTGAAAATAAAGGATTATTATTATTATTTATTATTATTAATAAGGATGGTGCGGGGATACTGCACGGTCTCCCGCGAAGCGGCGAGCCTTCTGGCTGGCCTATCACCGTGGGATCTGGAGGCAACAGTCCTTGCACACATGCACGATATGCGCGTGGAGATGCAACGCCGGGGTGAAAGTCCGCTGCCGCGACAGGTCACGGCATGGCGGACAGAGCTCCGGCGGTATCTCATGGTGAAATGGTGTCAACGACTATCGCAACCCAGTGCTGGGCACGCCACAATCATGGCAGTAAGTCCCCTCTTTGAGGCGTGGCTGGAAAGACCTCACGGCGTCCTTACCTTCCGCATGACACAGGTACTCACCGGACATGGTTCCGGCCAACGTAGGCGCGGGCTTGCGGACGGTGAGCAATGGGTAGCTCACTGTCCGGCCGTCCGGTAACCGTCCGGACCAAGCCCAAGTCGTCGACGGCGCGCACTGTTCCCACGCGCCTCAAGGAGTTGCCAGCAACAGCAGGGACCCAGCCGGGTCGAAGCCTACTGGGGCCAGGGTTATCCGAAAGGGTGCTCGAGCCCCGGTATGAGGGCTAGAAGGAACGGGGTAGGTCTTTTAGTCAGTAAGAGTCTGACACTATCTCCCGCTCCGCCCAATGATTTTTCCCACCATAAAAAAAAAAGGTACTCATACCACAAGCTTTGTTTAGTTTAGGACTAGATGGCGTTGTGTGAAAGTTGTGGAATCTACACCAATATAATGAAGAGGTAAAGTTTTTTTTTTTTGTTTATAGGAGGTAATCTCTGGAAGTACTGGTCTGATTGCTAAAATTTTTTCACCGATATAAAGCTGTTTTATTTCTGAGTGACATAGGCTACATTTTGTATATTTTATGTACGCGAGCGAAGTCGCGGGCAAAAGCTAGTACATAATATAATTGGTTGTAATGTGAGAAGTAACTCAGACAATGGAACTTACGTTTGTCACTGTTCCGCAGTTTGGCACGACGAGTGTACGACCATGCCGACTGTGTACCTGCCTCGGTGCAAGGGCGCGTTATTCACTCGCGCTACTAATACTATGTAAAGGTACCTTCAAGTCTACTGTTGGGTAGCTACTCCATTTTCTACTAATATCTACAGAACAATAGTTATTAGTCACACTAGATGATGAAGTAAAAGAATTTTACCTAATTAGTTTTTTTCAGAAATGAGTGTGTCATAAAATCGTACATTTCTATGATATGATAAGGTACGTAGGCGGTTATCATCATCATAATAAATAATTCCTGGTTACTCCGATGATAAAGAAATGCGACTCATTAGAAAAAAGTGCAATAAAACCTACCAAGTTGACGGCTCCTGCTATTCCGGATCCAGATAGTAGTTGCATTCGCCCAATTTTGTTTTGACATGCGGCAGTTATGGCCTGCCTCACTTCCATTTAACTTTTGGCGGCTAAGTTGTCTGCGTCAGCGATTTTTTTGGTACGAACTATACCGTTCCCTAAGTGTTTTTTGATTTTGACCCCAAGAATTCTTCGTCCCATTGCTCGATACGGATTTTGACGTTTCGTTAATGACCAGTTTGGCACGCCGTAGGTGAGGGGACCAGTGTGCTAATAAAAGGTAAAGAGTTGAGTCCTGAAGATACTACAGTGTTCTTGGGCATTACTCTAGACGCTAAGCTTCAGTGGGGCCCACATATAGACAAAATGTCGAAAAAACTTAGTTCAGTTCAGCAGCATATGCTGTAAGACAAATTCGAAATTTAACTGATTTAGAGACAGCCCGTTTCGTTTACTTTAGCTATTTTCATAGTGTCATGTCGTACGGTATTCTATTATCGGGAAATGCCGCCGATATACAGACAATTTTCGTTTTACAGAAAAGGGCTATTCGTTCTATTTATAAATTAAGTCCCAGATACTCCCTCAGAGATAAATTTAAAGAAATTAATGTAATGACTGTGCCTTCACAGTATATTTACGGGAATATTTTGTATGCCCATAAAAATATAGACATGTTTAAAAAATACTGTGATATTCATAATTTTAATACAAGAAACAAACATAAATTTGTAGTTCCTGCAACCAAGCTCAAAAAAATAGGGGGCTCATTTAGATGCCAATGTATACACTTCTATAATAAACTTCCTAGTCATATTCAACAACCAAGCCTTAATAAGTTCAAATCATTTGTAAAACGAAAACTTTGTCAAAAGGTTTTTTACAATATAAAGGACTATATTCAGGATGAAAAGGCTTGGGATTGACCTGCTCCAGTACCTACTACAACTGTTGACATTTTTATTTTTCTTCTTTTGTATTTTTTTAATTATTTTTATTTTCAAATGTGCTTTTTCTTTTTATTTTATTTATTTTTTTACAATTTGACATTGGAGATTATTTTTATTTTACAAATTGACATGTATGTGTACATTTTAAGTACTTAAAGATTTTTTTCTTTGACATAAATATTTACTTTACTAAATATTTTGTAAACTATCAATTTCCTTATATTATTGTAAATGTGAGGACTATGTTGATTGCTTTTTCTTTTCTTTTCAGTAATTTTAATGTATGTCTGGCAATTTGAGTATTTTCTGTGGCCTACCCAAATGTCCTTTCTTTGGTATTGTTCATCAAGTCGTGGAGTTCCTTAGTAGTCCTAAGTTGAGCTTTTCGAATACTGACAAATGCTTACACTGATTGGACAGGTCCACTCAAATCTGTATGGTTCTTTCTTCAAAAGACCATCTCAGACAAATCTGCTGGTTCTCATGTGATTTGACCATTACATATTTACTGTATGGACTTTAAAAGAGACTTTGACCCCTGAGTTTGTTTTGGTGTTTCTTCTCAGGGTAGTCAGATAGGAAACACTGGCCTCATCTAGCATAAACTGACGAAAAAAAATTGACGTGTAAAAGTGTTTTCTAAACCTATTTAAAAAATAAATATCATTTATCATTTAGGGTGGATACTTTTTTCCTGTTAAGGGAAAGTGGAAGTGATCTTTTCTTTAGGTGTTTCATCGAACAATAGCTCTTCCAAGAGTACGGTGCGTACAGCAACTTCTTGATCATGCCTAGCCTGGAGTACTCAAGTACTCATGGACATATTCAAACTCAACGCCCTCGGTGTCTTATTAGGGTTCCGTAGCCAAATGGCAAAAAACGGAACCCTTTATAGATTCGTCATGTCTGTCTGTCTGCCTGTCCGTCCGTATGTCACAGCCAGTTTTTTCCGAAACTATAAGAGCTATAAGAGCTGTTGAAACTTAGTAATTAGATGTATACTGGGAACCGCATTAAGATTTTTATACAAAAACAGAAAAAAAAGAAATTTGGGGGTCCCCATACTTAGACCTGAAACTCAAAAATTTTTTTTTCATCAAACCCATACGTGTGGGGTATCTATGGATAGGTGTTCAAAAATGATATTGAGGTTTCTAGTATCATTTTTTTTCTAAATTAAATAGTTTGCGCGAGAGAACCTTCCAAAGTGGTAAAATGTGTCCCCCCCCCCTATAACTTCTAAAATAAGATAATGATAAAACTAAAAAAATACATAATGTACAAATATGTAATGCAAACTACCAATGAAAATTGGTTTGAACGAGATCTAGTAAGTAGTTTTTTTTAATACGTCACTACATGTACAGTAAGGCCGCAAAAGTCCATAAGAACGCTAAAGATTATATTGCTACGAACCGAGCGAGCACGATACTTCCGTGCATATGTGTGCGCGTGTATGAGTATCCACATTCCACAGATAACACACACTAAGGAACTGTCGTCGCACTGAGCTTCAAAACATCATTATTATTTTTCTGTGCCATTGAATACGCATCACACAGTCACAGAGGCGACTTTGTCTTACCATTGCATTGATAAAATTCGCGCAAATGTGTCATGTGCTGGTAGCCGTGTGAACTAAGTGTTGGATTCTCAAATCATGTAGTCCAAGTTCAAATCATGGTCGGTCCGTTGCGGTTATTTCTTACTTTGAAAATTCCCAATCTATATTTATACAGAGTGTAAAAAGACCGATCACATACCCGTTAACTACTCATTCTGTACATATAACTAAGTCATTTTGGCCAAAAAATATTGCTGGGAAACAAACTTTTTTTTCAACCTTTAAAAAAATGACGCTTTTCTTTGCGCGCAATGTAAAGCGCCCCACTGATTGTGCCGGTGTGTGTGTAGGTACAGGTCGCGCGGTGAATCAAGATCGCTCGGTGAAAGTAGTGGGGGCAATCGGCGCATGTGTACAATTGCGCACAGAAATTCTTAGTATGTTACGATTTTATTTTTAATTTCGTATGTTTGAACCTTAGTAACATAACTTATAATAACACTAGTTTTTGATTGTAATTTATCTTGTAAGTAGGTAAATTCAAAAAATTAATTTTTTTTAAATAAAACATAAAATTGTTAGTTTCTTTCTTTAACGTAATAATTCACGTCGTAAACCATTTTTCTGGCTAGCCGTTGTAAAACTTTATTTTTAACCATTTTTTTTTACGACTACGTATTACTATTACGATAACACAAGCTGTACGCAACAATACCCAAGTACAAGAGTATCCAATGAGAGGCGAGAACGTAATGCGGGAATTGAAGAGCGACTCTATCTACCAATGACGTGTCGCCGTCGGCGCACACCCGCCCGTACGTCGCCAAATAGACCGTAGAATTGAATACTGCGCATGCCCCTTCCACTTTTGCCGAGCGATCTTGATTCATCGCGCGACCTGTACGTCGACTGGCGAGGCGAGGCGCGGCGCCCGGGCGTCGCGCGCGCTTCGCGTTGTGTAGGTATTACATACGTTAAAGATTGGCAACATGGTTGTAAACTAGCGTTCCAACCAAGGTAGCCTTGGTTTATGCTGCGGCTACATGGATGTAAACCACGCGCCAACACGTTCGGTGGTTGGGAAAACGCGCCTCCCAACCAAGGACGTTGCAGGTCAAGGATTACAACTGCTGTCTACACGGATTGCAACTAGCAAGGTCACCTTGGTTGGGACGTGGGATTATAACCATGTGGCAATTTAATAGGCTCTTGGTAATTAAAAAATTCTGTATTGTGTTCGTACAATTGCTCAATTACACGAAATAAGTACAGTTTTAAAATAGCTTGAGTACTTACCTACACTGTCCGTCGCTTTAGCTATCATCCAGCACAGGTGGCCTCTCGACACTGACGAGCTCCAGTTCAAACTGCCGACCTCCTACGCGAAGACAGATGCGTGCCCTAGCCCGCGTGTTTTCGTGAACCCGCTCCAGGATTCCTTCTTGCGCTGACCGCTGCTTAAGTTCGTCGAACACATCAATAATTTTCTGTCGCATTTCAGCAGCGGTCTCGCATGGGCGGTCAAACACCCTATCTTTGACGTAACCCCACAAAAAGAAATCCAGAGGGGTTAAATCAGGCGAGCGAGCTGGCCATGCATGAGGCCCAAACCGTCCGATCCAGTTGTCTCCGAAAAGCGTCGTCAGTTCCTCACGAACTGGTCTCACGACATGAGGCGGCGCACCGTCGTGCTGGTACCACAACCCAAGCCTCTGAGCTAGTGGCATCTCTTCCAAAGTATCGGTTAGGTACCCAGTAATAAAATCGAGGTAGGCAGGCCCGTCCATTATCGGTGGCAAAAAAACTGGGCCTAGGATCTTCCCACAATGCCAGCCCACACATTGTGTTTCCACCGTGTCTGGAAGCCCGTTTCCATGGTTTGATTCGGATTGACGGAGCACCAATAATGGGTATTTCGGCGGTTCCACATTCCATTATTTGTGAAAGTACTCTCGTCGGTGAAAATAATTTTTGGGATAAAGTCTTGGCCCTGGCTCAACAGCCACCTACAGTAATCCATGCGACGCATCGCGTCGCCTGGCACGAGCGCTTGCACACGATGGATTTTGTAAGGCCGTTGCCTATCCCTCCTCAACACTTTGTGCACAGTAGAATGGGAAACCGTGTGCCGAGCGTGATGACCATGCCGCCTCCGCAAAATTTTGGCTGCTGTTCGTACGCCCAACCGTGGGTTTTCCCGCATCACAGCGAGAATGGCCTCTTCGGCTGCCGGTCGTACTTGTCGGCCGCCTCCCAAAGAAATTGGTACTATCGGTTGATTGTCCAGCAATCGTTGAACAGCTCTCGTGGAGATCCGCGAATCCGTGGGCTGATACGCAGTAGGGTGCTCAATCCTGTACAGTCGCAGGGCCGCAGTAGCGTTTCCATGAGCCATGCCGTAACAGTAAACCATATTCACGTACTCGCGCGCCGAATAAACATGAAAAGGCATTTTATCTCGCCTAACGTGCCTACTACTAAATTAATCCTAAAAAGACACTACACACACAAACACACAACGCACTCACAATATCTACACTAAGCCCTAGTCACTCTAACACTTTCACTACTATCAGTCGGACTATCACACAATACAACACAAACGATTAACAATACCTAATTCGCAACAAAAAAAACCACAAGTGCATTCGATGACGCAAGAAATCGAACTAATAATACATAAAGTAAATTCGCTGTAAATAAAAATAAAATTCCTATAAATTTGCGGGGATAGAGGAGGTCGGACCACAGGCGGCTCTTTTGATGCCACAGCCGCGCACCGCCGCGGTGGGCGGTAACTTTCTTTGAGCACGAGCCGCTCGCATGCTACTGGCTGCTGGCGCCAGCGCCCGCATGGTGTAATAAGAAAATATCGCACTAGTAATAAATAATTTCCTAAATTGGATTTGAAATTTAACGAGCATTTAGAGGTGGGCTTCAACAGTTTACGTAAATTACATTTAAAAAAAATGTTATCAATGAACACAGATAAATGAAATTCTGACTAAATTCTGGTTAGTATTTGAAAAATAGCTAGAATGTAGTTTTGAAGGCCGTAGTCGGTAGGTATCTATCTCAGTTCAGACTGTTGCACGGAAGTGTACGTAGCTACGATTTATTTTGATGTTGGGAAACTATCAAAATTACTTCGCGCTCTGCTGAAGCGAGAGGGAGTTTGACTTTTACTGACTACAACCCAATGTTGTTCCTTCAGTTGCCTTGACGATTCAGGGTCGCGATTATTCTTTCGAATATTCACGCGACCCTTTCAGGCATCGCTTCTATCAGTTTTGCTGACAGCTTCTTAAGGCGCACGTGGAACACAACGCGCCGTCCACCAGGATTTGATAGTTATTGGACGGAGAGCTACCCATTGCTCTCCGTCCGCAAGCTTGCGTCTACGGCGGCCGGAAATCACTCTATGACTCCCGACAAACAAACGAATTCACGCAGATAAAACGCGCCGCGTGCTCGTTCATGTTTTGAAATGTAATTTATTCGGTACCTACTAAACAATTTTTAAAGTGAGGTAAATACCTATCTACTTGCGAGATTTATTTCCAATCATTCCTGCTTTTAGTGATTAGGCCTTACAGCCTTATGCACTAGAAGCCATCCTTACTAGAAAATACCAGAAATCATTCTCAAAAATGCCTACAATATTCGTTGCGTCACTAGTACCTACCTACTGAGTTTTATTACGTTGTTATTTAAGAAGTTTAAATGTAGGTAGGGCTTAAACCTAGGTAGAAGTTTAAACCTAGGATTCAAGTTTAGTTTTTAGATAAATAGGAAGTACTTACCTACCTTTTTTGCGATGGGAAATCAATCATCAAATGACCCCTTGCGCTCTGTGTGAAGACTTTTACCGATCTTTAGTCAGTAAAAGTCTGAAACTCCCTCTCTCTCTCTCTCCGATTGTTGTTCCTTCAGTTGTCGTTTGTATCTGGTACTTACGCAGAGATATTACGAAAAGGTCAATGACCGTTATTTTTTTCTTTTCTGGCACCTACCTCAGTAGGTGTAGGTGTAAGTACCTTTGAAGGCCGCATTTGGTAGGTACATAAACACACACAAAATTTTAACACTAAAGACTAGGTGCCTTTTTTTTTAGCGGTTGGAAAATCATCTAATGACATCCCCCGCTCTTGGGCGGAGCGGGAGATAGTGTCGGACTTTTACTGACTAAAAACCCACTCCTGTTCCTTTGTTGCCTTTCGTACCGGGGCTTGAGCTATCTTTCGAATTAACCCTGGCCTTAGTAGGCTTCGACCCAGCTGAGCCCCTGCTGTTGCTGACTGCTCCTTGAGGCGCGCAGGAACAGTGCGAGCCATCGACGACTTGGGCTCGGTCCGAACAGTTACCGGACGGCCGGACAGCGAGCTACCCATTGCTTACTGTCCGCAAGCCTGCGCTTACGGTGGCCGGAAATCGGGATCGGAATCGGACTCCCGACGTCCAGGTCATCTCTGGGGCTGCGACGGCTAGGTCGAGAGGTTGTTCTCCCTCTGATGCGTTCGCTGCGGGTTTCGCCGTAGACCCACGTTGTCAAAGAAACGAACTCACGTAGGTAAGTAAGATGCGCCGCGTACCCGTGCACAGCAAAAGCAGCCCTGGCGCGCGTTTAGACAAGTAGGTACCTATCTAATTTCAAAATTGTAACAACCTACCTAGGTACCTATTGATTTATAATCAATGTTTTTGTTGAAACTGTGAAATCGAAAACTGTTCGATTGATAAAATAAATAAATGTACCAAATAATTTCTATCAGCTGAGCAACGTAGGTACACTAGGCCGGGCCGCTCGCCGCTCGCCGCTCGCGTGGTCGGTGAACTCGACGACTGCACGCGTGTGCGTGCGTGCCATGCTTGTTGTTTAGTATTCATTGCATTTTTGTAACTTCAAATGCGTAATTTGTTATGAAAAATCAATAATTTTGATAATGTTTGTTTGGAAGAAAGTTTACTAATGATACTTGTTATACGATTATGAAAAAAAAACCGAAAAAAAAAAATTAACTTTGACCTTGAATATCTCCGGAACTAGTGATTTCCCAGGCATGTTCTAGAAGAAAAAACTATCCTAGTGATGGGTAGAATACGTGGTTTTCGTTTTCGTTAAGGGTCTTTTTACACCCTATATAGTTGTTTTTTATATTTTTATGAAAAATACCATTGCATTTTTTGCACTAAATAGTTGCAAATTACGAATGTGATCTATTAACCACAAGAATTCTAATTCCTAATTTGCAATTATTTAGTTGTTACATCTTTTCGATGTTGTAAGGTGGAAATAAAAAGACGTGTTTATTAAAAATATTTATTCTTTATATTTATAAATTAAACATATACCTATATGAGAATTGTGACGTCGAATTGTTACCTAGACAAAAAGTTATCTTGTAACCGTTATCTATGTTACGCAGAACATTATATAATATGAATAACGTAACAATGAACGAATATTCAAATTTTAATAAAATAAAATTTAGGTAATTGTTTATATCCAGTTATTTATTGAAAAGTGATATATGATTTAGACTTTGTAAACATTTTATTTTTATGTAACGTCACAATGAATGTGTTGAGGTCATAGCTTAATTGTTCATTTTCTTGACGAAAAGAAGATTGAAACTAAACCTCAATTTCTGTTAAAAGAACTTTAGTTCTCACAAGATAATCGTCAATTAGATGAGAAAAATAAATTGAACTATAGTATTATGTTAGAACAGTGCGGGTAGAAGAATAAAAAACGAAATAGAATCATGATTATTGTCAACAAAATTGATAGCGAGTTCACTGCATTCTTAAGATAAGGCGATGGCACAAGTTAAAAGATATAGCTGTTTTAAACGAAAGTAAACACAATATAATACAGTGTTTGTTAACGAATGATCACGGATATGTTAAAATAAAATGGTAGGCTATTTAGTTTAGTTAACATTAAACATTTAGTGCGAAACGTAATCGTTCTTGTTTGTGCCTCTCTGTCAAGTACGTCTTTTTAGCAGGTTTTCTGTGATGCACGCCTTCAGCGTGAAGTGCACGGTGAACAGTATCCATCGAGGTGTCATATAATTCCGCAAAATGTCTCGTTGGTGCGAAACCATTCGTTTCGTATACGTCCACCATATGTCGTCGCTGTGCCTCGCTAATAAGCTTCGGTCTCCCACTTCTCTTTCGACTAGCAAGGCTACCTTCTTCCTCATATCTTTTTATCCAAAGACTTACAGTATTTTTCTAAAATTAAAAAAAAAATACATTAGGCAGCTATACCTACTTCACTTCATTTTCATTATATAAAATGTTAATAATCATAATTATTGAATATTATTTTAAAATAAAACTGCATTTATAAATCCAATAACCAATCCAATAATCCCAACGATTTACGTATTTCTCTTTTAAACCTCATAAAGATACGATGAATGGATTCATAAATGGCATACATTTTAATTAGAAGATTAATTTGTAATTTATTTATTTATTTTATTTATTTATTTAATTCAAATAGAACGGCCGAAACCAATTACACTATATAAACACATAACACAAAAAGAGAAAACAATAAAACATTAAAAAGAACACAGACAAGTCATATGTCGCACAGGACATTAGTGGTAGACACTATTTATTTAATAAATAAATAGTAGACACAGTCATGCATTCATCTCACAGAATTTCATACATTCTGACAGTATCGTCTTCCATTCTTTCCCAAACATATCAAATTCTGTGTTTTTGTTAAGGAGAGCATTAAGCGCAGAGAGTGTCCGCGGTATGGGCGATTTGGAATGTGCAACTGTTCGACACGTCGAAACTGCCAGGAGCCGATGTTTCCTGCCACGGTTGTAGTGGTTTGGTACATACAATTTACAGATAAGGTTTTGTAGATCAGGAGTATCTTTAATTCCCCTGAGTATTTTGAATGCCACAATCATCTGGTCACGTGACCGTCTAGCTTCTAAGGAATTGAAGCCTAAGCAACCAAGCAAAAATTTCGTGGGATATAAAAAAGGATAATATCCATAAAGACGTTTATAGAGATTCCTTAGGAATGCTTTTTGCACTTTTTCTAGAGTTAAAGCATATTGTTTTTCAAAGGGATTCCAGACGCATGCACTTGACTCAAGCTTGCTACGGACTAAAGCTCCGAAAACAAGTTTGATGACATGGGGACTGTGGAAATCGCGACAGTTTCTTAAGACGAAACCAAGACGCCTAAAAGATTCCTTGGCGGTGGATGTTATATGGTTGTGAAAGGTAAGTTTATTGTCAAATGTAACTCCCAGGTCTTTCATAGCATCAGTTCGTGCAATAAGATCGTTATCAAGTTGATATCTGAAGTATAATGGGCGCCGCATTCGACCAAAACTCATTACATAACACTTTGAGGTATTAAAGTCCATTTGGTTATCCAAACTCCACTTATACACTGAGTCTATATCAGCTTGCAGGGCCAGGCAATCAGCCTCGGACTTTATTTCGTAGAAAATTTTTAAGTCATCGGCGTATAAGAGGCATTTGGCATTTTTAATAACGTCAGGTAAGTCATTGATCATCAAAATGAAGAGGAGAGGACCAAGCACCGAACCCTGGCTTACTCCTGAACGAGTGTGATACGGAAGTGACTCGTATAGTCCTAGTCTCACAAATTGCTGTCGATCTCTTAAATAGTCTGCAAGAAGCTGGAGAAGTCCTGGAGCAACGCCTATCGCACTGAGCTTTGATAGTAGGACGTCATTGTTAACTCTATCAAACGCCTTTCGGAAGTCAAAATATAGAACATCGACCTGGCGTCCGCGATCAAGACTGGTGGAAATAGAGTCAACTAGTGTCAGCAGATTAGAGTTGACTGACCTTTTTGTGCGAAAGCCAGGCTGCTCATTGCAAAGATGCTGTTTCACCTGGCTGTAAATACCATCGTGCAGGACATTCTCGAAAACTTTCGCTGCAGAAGATAGTATCGCTATCGGGCGATACTCATCTACAGATGATTTATTTAAAGATTTTGGTATAGGAGTAACGCGCGACAACTTCCACTGGGACGGATAAGCTCCAGATTTTAATGATAAGTTGAAGATGTAGCTAAGGGGTAAAGTAAGAAACTTCTTACCCTGTTTTAGGAACCATGAAGGAATATTGTCAGGACCAATTGAACTATTCGACTTTAGCTTATCTATCCCTTTGCTTATATCATTCTCAGTGAAATTGAGTATGTTAACATAATTACTGAGATTGCATTTGCTTGGATGAGTTACATTTTCCGGATCTAATTTTGGTACATTAGTTTGAAAAACACTGGCGAAATATTCTGCAAAAGCTTCTGCGGCCGCAACCCCACTGCAAGTTTTCCCTTTATGGGTTACATTTGTTTCAAATCCCCCTTTCGATCGAAGGTTGGTTACGTACAATTCATTACTAGCTATTATACTCACATTCAGTCTGGTTTCTTCAGATATTTGTGTTTTATTAAGACCACTTTTATGCAGCCCAATGATAGTCGCCCTCACTACAATACTAATATTAGCCTGCATTTTGCGAATATTACAATACTGTTAACCACACGTCACTAACCAACAACTACAACCAAACGAGAGCTCATTTCGGTCAAGTTAAAACTCATGTCTTCCTCGCAGAAATCTAATTCTTTATTTCGTTTTTTTTGTGATCTACCTTTCTAACTCTAAGAAATGTGTGAACAAGTTAAAGAATAATTTAATATGTAATGCTAATCCATAACTTCCAATCTGGTAAGAACTTACAAAAAGTCAATAATTGCGTGGGATTTGAACTTGCGGCACCCTGATTTGCGCTTCAATCTGTGTGCCTATACCACTGGGCCATCTTGACTTATGCTAAGTTGATGAAATTGTGAATTTCAATCATTTGTTGGCGAAACTTGAAAATAGAAGGTCGTAAGTCAAACTAAACGTCAAACTAAAACGTTTTGAGAATTCTTACCGACTTTTGCAAGTGATAGTACAAATCTAAAAAAAATACACTATTATTAAAACAACGATCAAAGTTAGAACGAACTACAAGAACTTTTATATTATGTTACTTGCTGCTACAGAACCCTTCATGGGTGAGTCCGACTTGCACTTGGCCGGTTTTTTATGTTTCGTGTTGTTCGTAATTAACTTTGTCATTTATTCATTTTGAGCCTGACCTCGAGGCTGGCATGGCTCACTGGTTTGAGCATAAAGCTTAACTCAGTCACCGAAGAAGAGAAAAGGACAATGTCGTCAGTCTCCGACAATAATGCTATTTTCTCGTCAGTGTGCATCTAGATTGTTAAAGACTTGTTCAAGGATTACTGTTACTGAAGAGTTTTGGAGATTTTTTTAGGTGGGAAAATCAGTCAATGACATCTCCGCGCCCTTGGGTGGAGCGGGAAATAGTGTCTGACTTTTACTGACTAAAACCCACTCCTGTTCCTTCATTGCCTTTCAGAAGCAGATCCTTGGGTCCAGTAGGCTTCGACCCTGCGGGGCCCCTACGGTTTGCTACCCACGTCTTGGGCTCAATCCGGACAGTTACCGGACAGTCGGACGGCGAGCTACCCATTTCTCGTCATTCGCAAGCCCGCGCCTACAGTAGCCGGTAATCGAGATCGGAATCTCGGTGACGGCTGGAACGTGAGGGCCCAACGGCCCTCACGCCCCAGCCGTCGCCGATTTAGGCACCCCTTACGCGTGCGGCCTCCTTCTTTGCTAGCCTTACTGCTTTGCAGAAGGAGGCGACCGCCTGCCACTCTTCCTCGCTTCGGACCATGGCCTGTACCAGGGCCCGGCGCGAGAGATCGTGCCGCCGATCGCCCCCACGAGGACACGGCAGTACTCTGCCTAAGCGGGGCACACCTCTACAGTATAATCCACCGTATAGAGTTTTGGAGAGATTGAATCCCTTTGTTTGGTACCTTTTCAGAATGGAAAGGGATTGGCCAGTAGTATTCAGGGGTAGATTGAGCCTTCTTTAAAATAATTGAATATAGGTGGATTCTATTTATTGTTTTACTTAATCTCGTTAGCCTTTTCCCAACCATCTTGAGGTCAGCTTCCAGTCTAACCGGATAGGCTGAATATCTGTGTTTTACTTGGAGAGGCTGGGCCATCACAACATCTTATTCTAAGTGTCCTTTTCCTAGTTTATATAGAGTGATAAATATGACTTTGTGTGAACAACTATCAAAAGCTTGGGAATAAGTAGCATACGAACGCGAGAGTGTAATGGTAAGTCAAATTCTTCGTGTTTTTCTAGCAATATTGGTGATTGGTAGGGAATAGGCGGCGGCGGTGGCACATTCTCCCCCATAGAGATCTACGCTTTGGAACGTGCAAAAAGCTTAATCTTTTGTGATTAATTTGGGATTAATTCAAACAAATTCTTAGTATAAGTTTGACAAGTTGCTGTATACAAATAATAAATGTAAAGATTCGTGCCAGAGCGCGAACATTCAGCAAAAGCTCGCCGTCCGCAGTGTCTGGTGCGGCGGTTCGGACGCGAGCTCTATGAAAAGCCAATATTCGCTGTTTATAGCGCTCGCTACCGCTTCAAGACATAATGCCGCACTCACTACTTATGCGAGTGTTATTACTTTACATTTATGTGCCGAGGGGCGCATGATGCCGCCGTTACCGAATAGCCACTTAATGTAAGTAGCTACCACCAGTTATGTATGCTTTATTGCTGCGTACGCACTTGTGCATAGGTGTTTGTTGGCAAACATAAACGTGCACACAATACTTTGTCGTGAGTAACTCAACACGACACAAAAGGTTTTTACTTAATAGAATTTACGTATATTGAAAAATAGTTAAATATCTAAAATCGAAAATATTTAATTATTGTTCACAGCAAGGAATATCGTGCAACCTGAGCTGCAGCTGAGTGTTCGTACATAAAAATCGAATGCTTTAGAACCACTCTTTACAATCATGTCCCTGATCAAAAAAAAGGCGCACCTCTCTAGGAGCAGCGCCCAGAGATCATTCTTTAGATGATGTTTTAAGGTTTAGAATTGCTATTTTGATTTAATTCATTTGTGTGGCATTTTTAAGAATTATGAGTTATGTTGTTGCTCGTTGTAGCTTGCGATGTTACGATTATAATGCAATATGAAGGCTTGAGCACACGTGCGCGGGCGGTGCAACCACACAGTAGTGCATGCGTGTAGGTGAAGGCGTTCTAAGGCTGCAGGTGAAGCCGCAGCAGTGTACCCTATTAAACCTAGCGCCGCCGCCGCCACGCGGGGCGTGTTACGAACCACTTTTATAGTGATATAATAATACTCATACAAAAAAACACAGAAAAAAACTCACATTGCCTTAAATTACAAAATCAGGAAATCGTCCTTCGCGGCTCTGGCACTCTTCTAAGCGATCTCTAACATTCTCTGCAGTACTCCACATACGGTCGGGCCTGTACTTTGTATAACATTACAAGCTATCCCGGTGTGAAGGACCGCCGGACCTTTGCAAGAAAGCCGAGTTTTTAGCAGCTACCTTGGCCTTGGACTCAATTAATGAACCGCTCAAAGGTTTGCGGAAATTTCTTGGAGTTTAAAACGGTCGGTGCACTCAAAGAATACCTACATACTAAAAATCAGGAGTATGGTTGAATGGACACTTTTTGAGTAGACACGCTTGTGTTTTAGTTGCATTGAACCCCACCAGATTGGCTTGGCCCATTTAGAGACTGCCATTTGTATGCTCTACTACAGCCTCACTTTTCAACTAGTTTTTTACATATTTAGTTATGATACTATATTGGCAGATTTTTCTATAAGTCTTCCCCACAACGAGTACCTACGCAGCAGCACAGCCGCGCCGCCGAGTCGCCCCGTGCTAATAGCTTTGATAACATCTTCATGAATTTAAATGAATTCCCGAACGTTCCCGTTCGCCGTCACTTCACAGCTCTATGCATATTTAATTGATCCGTTGCTGAGTGATTGACGTAACGTAAGACTTTATGTCGTCGTTGTCAAAGTCAAAATATTTTATTTCACATAGACATGGGCACTTATAAAACGTCAGAAGCTAGTGCACGGTTCCAAATTGGTCGTTTCCTATGGAGAAGAACCGGCAAGAAACCCAATGGTTACTCTTTTTAAAAAAAGTGGTTCATGTTACAATATTTATAGTTATTATGAAAGAACAGCCCCCCTAGCTAAGTTACAACCGTTTTGCTTGCGTTGAACGCTTCGAGTTGGCCGCGCCGCCAATTCTTTTGTTCTGACCACGTGACTGAGCGTTGAGATAACGTCATTCCCGTGCATTTGAAGCTTTCTAAAAGCGTTAACGATTGCAGATTAGCAACTTGGCTAGGGGGGCAGTGTAGACTGCACACAAAAACACACAAAAAAAAACCATAATAAAAAAAAGTAATTCTTAATAGGAAGTAATCTGAGAGTTCGTGGGGTATACAGTGTTCTCACATTCACAGATATGTCGATTTGTAAACATACGTCTGTGATGGAGCTCTTTGGGTCGTTGTTGCGAGGGAGTCCTTCGGTGCGGGACGGGTTTACTTGAAACGGGTCACAAGCACACAAAACAAGAAGGTACAGACCTCACCACCACACACCACCATGAAAGAACCGCAAAATTGAATTTACTAAGCCTTCTGTAATTACCACGACTGCTTCGCTGATTGAGACTCGTTGTCCCACTGCGGCACTTGTACTGTCTTCGTAACTTGGAACGGTTACAAACTTAAAAAACTTGAAACTTAAAAAATAAATTTGACAGTAATTTCAAAAGACGGCAACACCCGGCCCGTCTAAATATGCACGACCATTTGGAAGTTGTAATTTGGAGTGTTTTAGTTAGGGTTCCGTAGTCGGCCGCGGCCGAGCTTGTTGCGACTTGTTCGTGTTTAGGGAAGCGTTAGGCTGGAGGCACTCGCGGCTCGCCCCTGCAGGGGAAGCATGTTGTGCGACTCAAATTAAAAAAAAATTCAAAATCAATTATTTCAAATAGACCACTTGCAGGCACTTTTGAATAGTTAAATGTCGGTCAGTCCAAGAAAAGTGACTGTGCCGCTCGGGGCACGGATGGGTGCATACATATGTTGGAAATGTTGGAATATATTTGCTACAGTCTTATTGAACGGACGGGCTATACACGCCATCAATATTATCAGTATTTTTAAACAATGTTCTTTGTCGCCGATGTAACCATGCAAACAGTTCGTTTCCTGGAAGTTGGTAATCGGTACAGAATGTGAGTGAAGTGACCGCGCGCGTCGCGCCGGGCTTGTTCTGAGATGGCGCAAGTAGTGGCGCGTGCCGGGTCAATTCGCGCTGTCGCACAAACATGAATCTTTTATGTGAGGGACCCGGCCGGCCCTCCTCTTGCCTCTTTGTGTCGTTCGGAATTGATGAATGCCTGAGCTCAAAGGAAATTTGATATACAACTTATCGTGTATTAGGGCACAATATTTTGCCCTGTTGTTTGTCAATCTGAGGAAATAAAATTGTTTGACTGTGTTACTTAAACCGACTCATGCGGCCATTAAAAAAAAAATGCTTTTAACCGATTGAGAAATTCAGAAAAGATTTAAATTTCTTGGACTTTTTACGCACAATAGGTATGGATATATACAAAAACATGACGTTAAATTATAATCGGAACTTTAAACTAAGTACATAAAGTCTTACTAAAGTAGGTACAACGAATGCACTGTGCAGGGCACAATACATGGCGCGGATCATGAATTGGTTTGTGACAACTGTGACGACGACCAAGTTACTTTTAATCTCTAATTACTGTTTGCCGTAGGTGATGTTTTCTACATTAAGTCAGTGACCATCATTGCTAAAAACGAGATGACGATATATGAGTCCTCGTATTCGCTATAAAATATAAGCGAGATCTGCAAATGAGATTGTCCAAAAATAGGGTCGGTGACCTTGACCTGGCAGAGGGCGGAGGGCGAGGACGGAGGGCGCGCCGTGCCGGCTGGCGGGACACGACGCGTGCCGATCGCGCCCGCCAGCCGGAACTAGTGCGCTGACTAGCGCCGTGCAGATTATTGGAGAATTTCCACTTCAAACAGAAAGATACAGGTCAGAGAACACTGTAGTTGTACAAAATGAAAAATGAGTTAATGTTTAATTTTGGCTCCTACTTTCTCTCCGTAGTTATTTGGATTCCGTCATGTTCTTATAGATTCCTACAGTCCACAAGGTAGTACGCAGTGGTCCTTCTGCTGGCCTCCCACCGCGCGCCGCGTCAGCAGTCAGCACTAACTAGTTCACACTAACAATCACGTCAAGGCCGTCCTCATTCGCTCACAGTCGCTGTGTCATTTACATTATTGATTCAATCGATGAAATTGATTCAATTCCAGCAAATTATTGGCTACTTTGTACTTGTTTTGCTTGCATCAATAATGTTCAAAGGACGTTTTGTGCTGAACGATTTATTTATTTAGTTTAATACCTAATAACTTTTTTTTCTGATCTACAAAAGCAACTATTCCTCACTTATTAAAATACCTACATAATTCTTAAAGCATATTATTTCTAAATGGGGAATTATAAAACGAGCGAATAAAAAAAAACTTAGCGAGTGATGATGAGATACTGTTTTAATAACTTGAGCGAACTAACTGATTGATTAACTGAACTACCTAACGACAAATATTTATTAATAATAAAACCCAGAACGAGCATACTAAAAGTTGATTGTGATTAATCCGTTTTAGATATTTAAAATTGTAGTCGTGCGACTAAATTAGTGAGTGAGTGACTAGAAATAAAATTGAGGTTTTACATCACGAACTACTAAAACGTTAACTTTAAAAGTTAACGTTTTAGTAGTTCAACAAACAACTGTAAACATTTGTTACAAATGTTTTCACCATTGTCTAATTATCTAGTCACAAGTAGATTTATCATGAACTGGGTGAAATAAGTTAGATTAGAACTGTGACCTACCGCGCGTGAGCCGAGCAAGCGAAGCGGCCGATGCCGCGGCAGCGGCCGGGCGAACGCTCCGTCCATGTTACACTCAGATTTTATTTCACCATTTTCTAATTATCTGGGTTTTTGCAATATAGGAATTATCAAATCACTTTATGGCATACTTAATACATAAATATCGAAATTTAGGACATTCAAAACCCTCCATTTAAGATAAAATGATAAATCATTTGCCAAATATTAAAAAAAATGCAGGACGTAACGTTGACACTCAAACAAATATTAGGTCGCTCAAATATTATAAAGCTTCTCATTGTGTATTTTAAGTAACTCAAATTAATGAACCTATACCTCGCTGTATGGCCCAAAATTGAGAGAAGATGTTAACGTAACACCAAGAAGTACAAGATTGGACATGCCATAATGGTGTAAGTACTCTCTTAGAGGAGTGTCTGGAAAGACGTCAGAGTGATCATTGTATGATTTTGGTCGGCAACTTTTTAGGGTGTAAAGTTTGAGCAGGGTAGATCTGGCTCTTCTTAACAGTAAAAAGACACACCTGTGTTTTAGCAGCCTTGAACCTGATCAAATTTGCATCGCCTCATTGTTCAATGTTAAAAAGGTTCAATTTGTTCTTAAGTAGATGTACTCGCACCTTGCTCTCCGATTGGACACAAGTAAATTTTAATATTCATGAAAGAACTATCATAATTGAAAAAAGAGAGCATTAAGAGTATAGTAACGTAAATCAAATTAACGAAGCCGCGGACGGCTAAACAAGCCATTTCTGACGAATTCTAAAGGAAAGTCTATTCAGCGGAGGTGTATCTCTCTACAAACTACTCAAACTGCGATTACGACACTATTGTGCTCACAACATTAGGCGCTGTTGAGCTCAAACGGCAAACATTAGGACTGTCGAGTATCTTATTATTTTCATAACAACTTTTTTTTGTTAAGCCACTTGACAGCAAACTGGCCAAAGGATGGTATGTAGTCCCACTGCTGCAGTGAATCCGTAATACTAGTGTTGAAGCACATTTAGGAGTTTAAAGTTGTACAAGCCAAACATACAGTCAGTAATTTAGTTACTCTGATTATTAAAGTAACCACCGACCGTATTAAATAAGCATATAGCCAATAAAAACCATCTAGGACATGCTTGTTAACCTTTATTTTTAGGTAAGAAAATCATCAATCATCTCTTGGGCATAGCGAGAGGGCGTGTCACACTTTTTACTATGTAAAAACCCACCCCTGTTCCTTCGTTGCCTTTCGTACCGGGGCCGAATTTTCCTTTTAAAAGTAGATCCTTGGCCCCGGTAGGCTTCGACCCTAAAGGCCACTTTGTAGCTCGTGCACGTGCGGCCTCCTCCTTTGCTATAGCATTACTGCTTCGGAAAAGGAGACAACCGCCTGCCACTCTTCCTCGCTTCAGAGCATGGCCTGTACCAAGCCTGGACACAGTATACCGTCTCCTCCGGGCGGTCCACACAGCGCGGTGGCACCCAGGCGATACTTACGCACGAATCCGGTGAAGGAACTTCCCGAACTGACTATGTTCGGTGAGAACCTGCGTCATGCGGAAGATGAGAACACCGTCCAGCCACTCCTCAAAGAGGGAATTTGCTACCATAATTATGGCGTGCCCAGCACTGGGTTGCGACAGTCGCTGTGGCTGCATTTCACCATGAGATCCAGCCGCGCTTGTTTACCTGGGTCAACTACTCGCAAATCCAAAGTGAACCCTACCCTACGCAACACTCGAGATAATACTGTAATGTAATTACAGAATATCACCGATGCCCCTGCATCAGCCACACGCATGTTTCGGCTAATAGTGGTAGATAGTTCTTTCTCGCACAAGCTCGTTGACAAAGAATTACAAGTAAGTAAATGTTTATCTTCAGAAGATGATTGTGGCACATTCAATCAAGTGTTAGTACGTAGAGAAGCTGTGCCGGCAGATGTAACAGCAGGTCGGTGGAGCGGGCGCTGCATTCATTAGGAACAAAGGGGCGAGCGGGTAAACAGCGTTTGTCGGTAACGGCCGCTTGCGGCGAGCGCGGGACCCTAATTATGTTCGACACACCCCCCGCGCCCCGCACCACCACACTCCTCCACACACCCCGCTGACTCCTCGCACGCCACAATTTTCATACTGAGCTAGGTAATATTTAGCTCACCAAAATACTTATACACGGTGGCCACTTTGAAAATGATATAAGAATTTTCCTGTTTGTGACTCATAATTTTTGCCATTATTAAAGTTCTTTAATTTAAAGTGATGGTAGTTTTTAATTAAAAACTTAATAAGTTTACCTACTTTATACTAACTACTCAAATTCAGAACCTCCTGCTTTTTTGAAGTCGGCTAAACTTACTTTATTTATGTAAAGTCATAAAAAAAAATGTAAAGCATTTGGCTTGTTAATCGATTTTAAGACAACAGCCGTACTTAATTGGCGTACGTAACATCACCATATGACGGAGCAGGCTCACCGCCGCCAGCGTCACGCAACCTTTAAGCCCGTAGGTACACCCACCACAACTTGTGCCCACCAGTAACGATGGTCACGCGTAGTCGCCATTAAGAAGATTTCGCGGCCCGCAAAACATCTGGGGAAGGGCGAAGATTAATTACTGACAGCTACTTATGTCGGCACGCATGTGAGTTGTGAGGGGTTACAGCGTTTACGAGCAAATGAAACTTTCCTTTATTGTTCCACCCATTGACCTTGAGTCATGTCTGATACATTTAATTGCTAACCTGATCATGGAGATGCACTGAAACTCTCATTGCACAAAATCGTACAAACGATAAGAACCTATTAATAATAATAATAATAATAATCATTTATAATAATAATAATATCGCCTGGCTACGTTTCAGCAACCTCTTCGGGGAAACTGAAGGTTTTATCTGTGCAATTATGGACGAAGTCATCTTGACGAATAACTACCGGAGATATATAATGAAGGATGGGACGGTGGACGTGTGTCGGGCATGCCATCGACCTGGAGAGTCTATTAGACACATTATCTCTGGTTGTTCTCGTCTGGCTAACGGCGAGTACTTGCACAGACACAACCAAGTGGCCAGGATTATTCACCAGCAACTTGCTTTGAAATACAAACTTATGGAATCAGAGGTACCGTATTACAGGTATGTGCCCGACCCAGTTCTCGAAAATGACCATGTCACGTTGTACTGGGATCGGTCTATCATTACTGATCGGACTATTATAGCCAATAAGCCGGATATAGTAGTGATAGACCGATTAGCGCGCCGCGCAATGATAGTCGATGTCACCATCCCACATGACGAGAATCTCGTGAAAGCTGAGAAAGAGAAAAAAATCAAATATCTTGACTTAGCACACGAGGTTGTCGACTTGTGGAATGTGGACTCGGCTGTCATTGTGCCGATTGTCGTGAGCGTCAATGGCCTTATAGCCAAAAGCTTCGACGACCATCTGTCGAAGCTGGCGTTGCGCAGTTGGATGAAGGGCCTGATACAGAAGGCAGTACTCCTCGATACGGCTCGTATTGTGAGGAGGTTCCTGTCTCTGGAGCCCTAACCACCGGTAGCTTGGACCCTGCTCCCGACACCGGCGGACAACTATTTTTAGGGTTCCGTAGTCAACTGGGAACCCTTATAGTTTCGCCATGTCTGTCTGTCCGTCTGTCTGTCCGTCCTCGCTTAATCTCTGTGACCGTTAGTACTAGACAGCTGAAATTTGGTACCAATATGTATATCAATCACGCCAACAAAGTGGTAAAATAAAAATTGGAAAAAAATGTTTTATTAGGGTAGCCCCCCTATATGTAAAGTGGGAAGTGATTTTTTTTTTAATTTCAACCCTAACGTGTGATATATTGTTGGATAGGTATTTAAAAATGAATAGGGGTTTACTAAAATCATTTTTTGATAATGTCAATAATTTCGGAAATAATCGCTCCAAAAGTAAAAAACAATGCGTTCCCTCCCCTCTAACTTTTGAACCATAAGTTTAGAAAATATGAAAAAAATCTGGAAAGTAGAACTTTATAAGGACTTTCTAGGAAAATCATTTTGAACTTGATGGAAAGAACAGTTTTTGTACAAAAAAGACAAAAAGGTTGTACAAAATAATTTCTGGTCTCTAGACTAAGTTTGTAGTATAATCGTATATGCAAGCATTTTTTAAACTCATTAGTCGGTACACTTATTGTGACGGACGGGAAACTACGGAACCCTACACTGAGCGTGGCCCGACACGCTCTTGGCCGGTTTTTTTTTTAAGAAATATTTAAAAATGTAAATGATATGTTAAAATGGAAAATAAAGGAGATAATATCTATTAAAAAAATTATAACACAACATGGAAAAAAATAAGCTTTTAGTAAATTCACGTTCATAACAGTTGAATGAATGTGTGCGGCTTACCTTTATGAAGCTCTCGTCTACAAGTCGTCCTGCAAATCAAACCATGCAACAAGTGGTTATGACGAACTCACAAATGACTTATTAATGGTAGTAGTGAATGGTCCTCGACACACCATGACAATCTGCGAAACTTTCGCGACACATTAAGACGCAATAACACTTACTCAAATGTTAATGACATTTCCAAATACACGTTGAACAACTGCTGATTTCATATTCAATTGTTAACCGACGTCGAAAAGGAGGAGGTTCTAGGTAATAAATTTAATTTCGGAAGTCGGTGTTAAATAACGAAAAGACAAAACTGTCTATTATAGAAACACCGACTTCCAAAGTTAAAGTTATTTTGTACTTTTCAGTGTTTTTAGGGTTCCGTAGCCAAATGGCAAAAAACGGAACCCTTATAGATTCGTCATGTCTGTCTGTCTGTCTGTCTGTCTGTCTGTCTGTCTGTCTGTCCGTCTGTCCGTCCGTATGTCACAGCCACTTTTTTCCGAAACTATAAGAGCTATACTGTTGAAACTTTGTAAGTAGATGTATTCTGTTAACCGCATTAAGATTTTTGCACAAAAAATAGAAAAAAAGCAATAAATTTTTGGGGTCCCCATACTTAGAACTGAAACTCAAAATTTTTTTTTCATCAAACCGATACGCGTGGGGTATCTATGGATAGGTCTTCAAAAATGATACTGAGGTTTCTAATATTATTTTTTTCTAAACTGAATAGTTTGCGCGAGAGACACTTCCAAAGTGGTAAAATGTGTCCCCCCCTCTAACTTCTAAAATAAGAGAATGATAAAACTAAAAAAAATATATGATGTACATTACTATAAAAACTGCCAACGAAAATTGGTTTGACCGAAATCTAGTAAGTAGTTTTTTTTTAATGCGTCATAAATCGAAAAAAAGACACTATTGTTAAAACATCGATCAAAGTTACAACACATTACAAGAACTTTTATATTATGTTACTTGCTGCTACGGAACCCTTCATGGGCGAGTCCGACTCGGACTTGGCCGGTTTTTTTTTTACATTGAAGTCGGTTTAATTTTTTTTTTTGTAAAAAGTTTTTTTATTTTACATCAAGTTTCATAACTTTTATGAACCTTTTACAAAACTATTTTAAATAAAAAAAAACAGTATAGTGTCTAAATATTATTATTAGTAAAGTGAGGCAAGCAATTCTTTGGAACAGTCATGTACGTAGCATCTGCGAGTATAATGCGATACGCCTGAACTGGCTACGAGCTTCGCTTTATCTTTAAATCTGACACGTTTTGCTGTTACAAGCACAGGGAGGTGTGTTGGTGACCCTGTCTGGCTGTGTGCCGCGTCAGGGATAACAGTTTAAGCGATACATTCTATTGAACAGGAATATAATCTCGCAGAAACGGGTGAGATGTGAATGTGAGGCGGAACGAAGTGAAATCGTGCGGGTCAGTGTGCCGGCCGCCGCGCTGTTTCCTATCGTTACGTGCAATCGTGGTTGCGGAATCTTAAGTGAGCGCAACGCCTTTTCTAAAACAGCTCAAGCCAAGTTCGCTCCCGAAAAGTAGCTACTTAGAACACGTACCTACTTATGTAAAACTTTGGGTCCGGTGCGCTCCACCTCCCGAAGTTACTAGTGCAACTCCTCGACAAAGAAAAAAGTGAATTCTACAGCTTTCGTCTGCTGCATTACAATGATCGTTTGCAGAACTTTGTGCAAAGTTGTCTTTGGGCGTTAGGGGCGTCACACGACTGCTCGTTATTTGCGACTGTTCGTCGAGTCGCGAGGATACACAAAGGTCTTCGCTTACTCCACCACATCTTGTAACAAGATCCTCTCTTCTTTAACAATTTCGTGTTTGTGTTGTTAGACCGTTTCAATAGGACTTCCTCGGGAGAGTCAGTGGCAGTTTCTTTATCTATACTGCAACAACAGTCAGTGAGTGCAGACGTTGCGCCGCAGCGCGCGCCCGTCCTCACGTGGTGCTCGGAGACTTTCGATTGGTGAACAATTCATGCACGACTCCAGCTTTACGCTTGAGTGCCGGTAAATTGAATACTTTCGCGATTTTTCACTTTATGTCTAAATAAACGGAATACGTGTACTGAAGTCGGCGAATATTCCCAAATAATGCATCGCTCGTGAAATACAAGCACCCAGTGAATCGAATATCGGAACAGCGAAGTGGGAACGGGAATGTGTTGGCGCGGTCATTGCATGAAAAATCCATACGAGTAGGTAGTATGGCGGCGGCAGGCGTTGGAGTCAGGTGGTGATCACACATCACCACTTCACTGGAAAGAGCCAGTTGTTTGAACGCACAGTAGCGTGTTATGTAGCATGATGGTGGTACAAGACGTAGCGCGCCGTGTCGACATTTAACTGAATGTTCCTATTATTATCTAAGTAACGTGTACTTGACGTCAAGTAAGCACGCATTCGTTACGTGTATTAGATTGATGCGCGTGAATAAATAAACGCGCACTCCACGCGGCGTGGCGGCATGGTGACGTGGCGTGAGGGAATTAATGAAACAAAAATATTAACGAAGTAAACATCAATGTACGCATCGTTCAAACAAAATGAATATTTTATTTCTATATTTTCGTCAAAAACCCGTTTTGTAATTTGTATCCAGAGTATTTCAAGTAAGTTTATACGAAGGAGGTCGTTAACGTTGATTTTATTAGAGCTATCTGGCGCAGCGCTTATCCACAGTTGCTATCTCCCAGCCTCGCGAGGCGCGCGGAGCGAGCGCAGATGTTATGTTAGCACAACTACACGAAAGTAAGACGGTCTCGAGTCATCACAAAATTATTGTAAGAATAAGAACATAGCAGAACATTTTTCTAAATATCTATACAATCTTATTCCTCATGACGTAATCTGAAACATCTTTCATTCTTTTCACGTTGAATTGCGTATAAAAAAGAAATTCATTTTGTGCGGGCGGGGAATTAATAATTCTAAGCCGAACAACAATACTGGAAAGAAATGAGAGTGCGAGATCGCGTGGTGCGCAGGTGTGCCGGAGGGTGAGGCGCGGGGCTGTGGGGAGTCGCCGGCGCGGAGGGGGGCATGGAAGAGAACACCGGCTCCTATCGGGCACGACTCAAAAGTCGTTGAATTAACTGTAAATCTTTAATAAAAACTTGTGAAACTCTGCTAGTTAGTGTGAAATTGAATTTAAATTGGCCCGCGAGCGTACCGCGGCCGGCGCCCGCGAGCGCGCGCCTCATCCCGCTCTCTTCCGTGAAAAAGTTGTCGGGGGCGGCGCACGTGGGGGCTGCCTTTGAATTATTTAGTCCTTGGCGTATGTAAGAGATTACTGTTAATTCAGTAAATTGGAAAGGGTTCGCAGCGAGGTTAATCATTTAAAGTCTGCTATAAGATTTGTAGCGATGACACAAGCGGATAATGAGTGTATTTGAATACAAATAAAGTACAGTTACACTAATCTTTGAAATGTTTACTTGCTTATAAATGTTGAACAGTAATAACTGTTGGCTCATTGTATTAAACGTTAGGTACTCATATTGTACACAACAAAACAACGAGGGTAAAATAAAAAATCCACAATTTCCGATCTTTATACTTTTACTTTACGATAATTACAATTTCCTGTTTTTTTTTTGTTGCAGTCGACTGAATTGTTTAATTATTAATTATTTTTAATTGACATTGACCTCTCGCACCGCACCCTGGTGCAGACCAAGGCCCGGAGCGAGAAGAAAAGGCAGGCGGTGCCTTCTTCGCGAAGCTGTAATGCTAGCAAAGGAGGTGGCCACACGCATAAGAGAACAGCCCTCACGCTCCAGCCGCCGGGATCCCGACCCTGATTTCCAGCCACCGTAGCTGTGGGATTACAGAAAGTGAGCAATAGGTAGCTTGCGGTCTGTCCATCCGGTAACTGTCCAGATCATAGATTTCTATGGTCCAGACCGAGCTCGAGTCACCAACGGTACGTAGTGTTCCACTTAAAGAGATGTGAGCAAACTATACATATATGTATAGATATCGCATTCCGCGATCACTTCCAGGCAACCAGGGGCCAATTCTCGATTTTAGAGATGGTGTCGAACTCGACAAAAATTTCTAATGACGTCATTTTTTCGACAAATTTTTAAAAGTTGCTATTCTGGGGATGTCGAATTCGACATTTGTCGCAAGATAACGTCAGAGTTCATGTCTAGTGCTTCTGAGCAGTAGAGATGTCATGTCGATTGTAGTGATATGTCATTTCTGAGTGAAGTAGTTGAATTTTGTTAGATTATTAGTGCGATAAATTGTGTTTTCTTTGGTTTTTAAATAAAATACGGCTTGGCTTCTCATATTGGATATTCGATTTGCTCTGTGATTTGTGCAATATATTACAAGCTGAAATGTGTTTTTGTTTTAAATACATTTTAAGATTCGTTATCGACGATTTATATGACAGTTATCGGCGACAATACTTACCTACAAACAGCAGTTTTACTGCCTTCAAAGGACTTCTCAAAAAGTTCCAAGTGTTCCAACTATGGAAATCGCCACCGCGAGGCATTTTTATATAAGTTTGTTAATTATCAACACACAAGTTTATTCTGGCGCAAGGAGTTTTCACTGTCACATTTCTTAAACACTAATTTACAGAAGTTATACTTTACAACAACAGTATTACGTATGATTCAAAATCACAATCACAACATTCACAGTGATAAAACATTCATAAACATTCGAAAAAATACTCAAAACGATCGCGGTTCACGACAACACCGAGCGCATCCGCAATGTTTACAAACAACTAACATAGTAAAAGCAAAAATATTAGTTTAATTCAATACGACTGAATAAACTAGACAACTCGTTTTAACAAGATTCGTATTGCGCTATGTGCCTACTTAACTCATAGGGGTTATAATAACAAAAATCATGCAAGGCACGACTCGAGCCGACTGCTGTCCGAGTTCACCCGATGCGCTACAGACGTGGCGCGCAGCGCGGCGCTTTCGCGCTATATTGCTATCCCGTTTTGGCCACGCTGTTGGCGTTTTGTAAATGATAAATGATATTTATTTTGTAAATGGGTTTAAAAACACCTTTAAACGTCAATTTTTTTTCGTCAGTTTATGCTAGATGAGGCCAGTGTTTTCTATCTGACTACCCTGAGAAGAAACACCGAAACAAACTCAGGGATCAAAGTCTCTTTTAAAGTCCATACAGTAAATATGTAATGGTCAAATCACATGAGAACCATGCAGAGTTGTCTGAGATGGTCTTTTGAAGAAAGAACCATACAGATTTGAATAGACCTGTCCAATCAGTGTAAGCATTTGTCAATATTCGAAAAGCTCAACTCAGGACTATTAAGGACGACTGGACGAACAATATCAAAGAAAGGACATTTGGGTAGGCCACAGAAAATACTCAAATTGCCAGACATATGTTAAAATTACTGAAAAGAAAAGAAAAAGCAATCAACATAGTCCTCACATTTACAATAATATAAGGAAATTGATAGTTTACAAAATATTTTGCAAAGTAAATATTTATGTCAAAAAAAAAAACTTTAAGTACTTAAAATGTATACATGTCAATTTGTAAAATAAAAATAATATCCAATGTCAAATTGTAAAAAAAAAATATAAATAAAAAGAAAAAGCACATTTGAAAATAAAAAAAATACAAAAAGAATAAAAATAAAAATGACAACAGTAGTAGTAGGTACAATCCCAAGCCTTTTCGTCTTGAATATAGTACTTTACAGTGTAAAAAGCCTTTTGACAAAGTTTTCGTTTTACAAATGATTTGAACTTATTAAGGCTTAGTTGCTGAATATGACTAGGAAGTTTATTATAGAAGTGTATACATTGGCATTTAAATGAGCCCCTTATTTTTTTTAAACCTGGTTGCAGGAACTACAAAATGTTTGTTTCTTGTATTAAAATTATGAATATCACTGTATTTTTTAAACATGTCTACATTATTATGGGCATACAAAATATTCTCGTAAATATACTTTGAAGGCACAGTCATTACATTTTTTTTTATTTATCTCTGAGGGAGTATCTGAGACTTAATTTATAAATTGAACGAATAGCCCTTTTCTGTAAAACGTCAATTGTCTGTATATCGGCGGCATTTCCCCATAATAGAATACCGTACGACATGACGCTATGAAAATAGCTAAAGTAAACTAAACGGGCTGTCTCTAAATCAGTTAAATTTCGGATTTGTCTTACAGCATATGCTGCTGAACTAAGGTTTTTCGACAATTTGTCTATATGTGGGCCCTCACTGAAGCTTAGCGTCTAGAGTAATGCCCAAGAACACTGTAGTATCTTCAGGACTCAACTCTTTACCTTTTATTAGCACACTGGTTTCTACTTGCTTAACATGAGGCATGGTAAACTTAATACATTTGGTTGTTTTTCCACTAAGAAGCAGGTTATTTACATTAAACCAGTGTACTATTTTTGAAAGAGCTATATTTATATCGTCAGTAACCAGCTGCTGACGTTTAAGTTTAAACAAAAGTGAAGTGTCATCTGCAAACAACACTATATTATGATTGTCTTTTTGTTGAGTGAGACGTTATATTATAGCATATAGCGCGGAGGCCCATTGGAAATAGCAAACGCTATATGCTATAATAGCGTGCTACATTTTGGCGCTATAAATTATATTATAATTAACCACCACTAGTTGGAAAGTAGCGAGCAACTGGCCAATTCACGGCGACAACAGCGCATTTATCCCGCCGTCGATATACGACTTGAGCGAAACAAGTAATTAAAAACTTCAGATTAAATAAAAATGTTATAATAATTTTAATAGATCTCGTGGCTCTTATAATTCAGGACACTACGAAATTAGACCTGAAAACGAAGGCATGTATTTAATTGTTCACCATTAATACCTAAATTACTAAGTGTGCACCAAATTCTTTCTATGCTTTGGTGTACAAATGGAATTTTTAGAGCGCAAAAAACTATTTATTTCAAAAGTTTTGAAGGAACCGCAAATTCTTCAACTGTCAAGCTGATTATTTTTAGACTAAAAGTTTCGTTTTATACATAAAGAATTAGGTTTAGTCAGTGTTTTAAAACCAAATCATTCATTCACTCATAACTACTACAAAACGGAACGTGCGATTCTTCCTAATGGTAACATTATCTTCACTCGACTCGACATTTTCGTGAAATTTATTTCTATTTCGACTGAGAATACGGAATTCTTCTCAATTCGACATTTTTTGGTAAAGATAAAGATATTTTTGGTAGACATAAAGATAAACTTGCAATCTCGAACTCGAGATAAATGGCGAAAATCACGAATTGGCCCCTGAGTGAATTTTGTTGTAATGTTAGTGCGTTACATTGTGTTTTCTTTTATTTTAAATAAAATACGGCTTAGCTTCTCATATTGGATATTCGATTGCTCTGTGATTTGTGCATTGTGTATTTTCTTGAAACGACGATCTTCGCGCACAATAACGGACTTAGTAATTTGTGTTTGTACTTACTTTGCGCCAACCATCCCAAGATTTTTTTGGCTCCGGCCAAAGCATTTAATCGATGAGCGGTGGCTTGCCATCTTCTTTCTGCTTCTTTTTTTGTAAAATTGGAGGAGAATTTACCTCCCATCAATTCCGGGTCTGCTTCAACTAGTTGAATGAGCAAAAGTTTTTGCTGTGTACTAAGGTATTTTTCCCCTCCATGTTGTTTAAAATATTATATGAAACGTAAAAGTTTAGACAGCACAGCCCACTAAAGATGTAAACACATAAAAAATTTTGAAGGAACCGCAAATTCTTCAACTGTCAAGCTGATTTTTTAGACTGAACGTTTAGTTTTATATTTAGTCAGCATTTTAAAACCAAAATCATTCATTCACTCATAACTACATAAAACGGAACGTGAATTCTTCCTAGTGGTAAAATTATTTTCACTCGACTTGACATTTTCGTGATACGAGTATTTAATTGACTGAGAATACGGAATTCTGCTCAATTCAACATTTTTTGATAGAGATATTTTTGATAGACATAGAGATAGACTTGCAATCTCAAACCGCTATGCCCGGTATGGATAGTAATCTAATTATAGTAGGGGAGGGACGGATGCTAAATTTGCAGTTACTAATGCGCTATGGGGACCTAATGCATTGTGAAGATTAGGTTCTAAAACGAAAAAAGTCTATAACAAGTTTCCATTTTAGTGGTGGAAAGAGCGATGGATTTTTATTTTATTTTGAAGATAATCCTATTAGAATTACGAAAAACCTATAAATAATCTAACGGTTTTCATGGGGCGATGTAACCATCGATAAGTGTAAAATTTTCAACGTTCCTAAAAAAAAAATATGCAAACAGTGGTAAAATAATTACTCTTGCAACAAAATATTAACCTTACAATCTAACTTTATAAGTTGCCTATTTGCTTGTGCCACGCTCAAATTGTCAGATAATTGAAGTATAGACTACTTAAGTTGACCTGACGCGCTCGATTTTTTCAGATGATCATTTTTTTAGTAATCTGACGGACTGCTCTCAACGAACCTCATCATATTAACGTTACATATGTATATTATAAGATGCAAGATTGCTCCCCATATGATTTTCTGACGTGTTCGAGTATTCCAAAAAATCCCCATATCACCACCCCTACTATTACGTGGACAAGAAATGAGGCTATCATTGGTGTGACAAAACCAGTATTAAACATATTTAACATACTAGATACACAGATATCTAAATATGCTATATATAATAGATACATACATATAGACATATTGAAAATTATAGACAGAAATATAAATGATGACTAAGTATCGATATTCACAGCGAAAGGTAACGTACCCTATCAAAAAATCAGGCAATAATTGAGAGCGTTTAATTGTGTCTTAACTGTTTAAGAAAACATGTTATTTGGAAACTAAAAAGTAAGAAAGCTTACAAAGAATATTTGGGTGTTTCAGGTCTGTTTTAGTGTCATTGTATCGCGGTGTTCAAAGTTCAAAGCGAGTGACATCCAAGGTCAGGGTTAATGGTGTCGGTCTTGAGTCGGCTCGACGAGCGACGAGGCGGAGCGGGCCACGCCGAGAGAGACCAGGCTTAACCCACTTCACGCCAGCCAGACACATTGCTGTTGATAGAATTATTTACTAGCAAAAAAAAACCGTTTCTTTACAACGTTTAGATTGTCTTCTCATATAGCATTGTTTTTTTTTTTCAAAAGTTACTAAGTTTTAAACCATCGTTATAAAGGCCACCCACTTAAATCTGCCATTGGTATACACACACTCCTGAAAGCGCAACTTCTGTTGACCGACGGCTCACAGAAAAGTAGAGTCCTTACATGAGGCCGGGAATCGGCGAAGCAGTAAACTTCATTTGCTCGCCTTCTGATTTGTAAGTTATATAAAAAAATCTGATAATAATAAAGTCTTTATTGACATATGTATATAGTAATAACAATTTATGAAGCCTCTGACTCTTGAACTAGGCGGGCCTAAATGTTAGGAGTCAGTGCCCTCCTAATTTTTGCCCGACTACGGCAAAGCCAAAGGAGGGTTATGATTTTGACAGGCTGTGTGTATGTATATATGTGAGTATGTTCATCTGTTCCCTCATAGCTCCTAATCTACTTATTGGAACTCGACATATGAGGTATCGTTAGAACCGTCTTAATTGTCCGCTGAACATAGGCTACGTGACGTGTCACAAGACGCGATACGGCGCCCTCTAGCGGGCAAAAATGTGAGTTAAAAATAAAAATTGAGATAAATACGCCGTGTTTGGAATGGCTTAACTTGTACATTTCCAAACTATTGCTCAAATTTAAAGTGAAGCCCTCTAGCGGACAAAAAGTAATGTGTTAAAAATATTTTAAGATAAATACACCGTGTTTGATATCGGTCTACTAATGATTAGCATAAAATATATTGGCATAATATACATTGGCATATCAAAATTCAGCATAATGATCATTACGCATAAAATTATTAGACATAAAATTTTGCCATAATGCTTGTTGCCATAAATACTACTAGCATAATAATAAAGAAGCATAATTTTATACAGCATGATGTTATAAATGCGTAATGTTAAAAACACATAATGTTCTTTGGAATAAAACTAATAAACCGTAATCAATAACTCCAAACGGTAAGTTGTAGACACTATTTCACCTTATTGATTGTAATATATTATTGGGCGTCCATGATGGACTTCAGACTCCTGCAACAAAAAAAAAACCTAACCTAACCTAATCCTGTAACCGACGATACGTTCGCCACAAAAACATCGCTTAGAAGTCAATTTAAAATTATTAGCTACATTCTCCCAATAATGACTTTTTATATTTATGGCTCATGATTATTAGACGAATAAATAATTATGCCTTTAAAATTTATGCAACTGCAATTTAAGCCAAAACATATTAGACTAAATGACAGTTATACTAAACTATGCATTAAGCCATAGTATTATTACGCAACAGTATTATTATGCTAAAAAAATTTTTGCGAAAACGTTATGCCAAACAATATTATGCCTAAAAATTTTATGCCAACAAAGCATTAGCATTACCTTTTAAATTAATTTAAAGGGCTTCACTGGTACTTAACAAAAAATATCATCAAAATTCAATGTGGCGCCCTCTAGTGGGCAAAAAGTTTTGTTTAAAAAAAATACGTCGTGTTTGGTAGTCTGTCTAATAAGTCAACCGACTTGTGTAATTATTAGAGTAAAATGAAATCTGATGTAGTCAACGCTGGTTTTGATCATTGTTTACTACTAGAAGAACCTTATAAAGAGTATCGAAGATAAGTATTTTTTAAATATTATACAAAATTCCCAAGTCGGTTGACTTTTTAGACAGACTATATCATTTGAACGGGCTTTACTTAAATAGTAGGTATAGAAACACAGTGATTTAACAGCAAAATTGTTTAAATAAAAATAAAGTAAAAAGCTAATACTCAAAAACTAAAAAAAAAAAATTTTCAGAATGGTGAAAAATAAGAAAAGAACAAAGAGAAAAACCGTAGTCGCATTCTGAAAATCTTGTTTCATTCTTTTTCAGCGTCGTTTTTTTTGTCATAGTCGGGTTTTAGTTTTTTACTTTATTTTTATAAAGTTGTCTTCCAATTATCCATTTACAACTATAAGGTTGAATCGTTACTAAATTTTCAATTTTGTTTTATATGAGAATAGCTTTTGCCCGCGCGGCTTCACTCCAGCTCTTCTCTACTCCACCCTACTATACCCTACTCTACCCTGCTCTACCCTACTCTACCTTACTCTACCCTACTCTACACTACTCTACCCTACTCTACCCTACTCTACCCTACTCTATCCTACTCTACCCTACTCTACCCTACTCTAGCCTACTCTAGCCTACTCTACCCTACTCTACCCTACTCTACCCTACTCTAACCTACTCTACCCAACTCTACCCTACTCTACCCTACTCTACCCTACTCTACCCTACTCTACCCTACTCTACCCTACTCTACCCTACTCTGCCCTACTCTGCCCTACTCTACCCTACTCTACCCTACTCTACCCTACTCTACCCTACTCTACCCTACTCTACCCTACTCTACCCTACTCTACCCTACTCTACCCTACTCTACCCTACTCTACCCTACTCTACCCTACTCTACCCTACTCTACCCTACTCTACCCTACTCTACCCTACTCTACCCTACTCTACCCTACTCTACCCTACTCTACCCTACTCTACCCTACTCTACCCTATTCTAACCCTACTCTACCTCTCTTGGCGAGTGGAACCGGAGGTATCAGTCAGGGACGACTGCCGGGACGACTAAAGCCTTCTTTCCGGACGCCATCGAGGGGTACCGAATTATAAAGAAAATTGCGCTGGATTGTATCACGACACAGATACTGATGGGGCACGGTGGGTTCTCCGAGTATCTGACTAGATTCAAGTGCAAGGAGAACCCATCGTGCGCCTGTGCCCCTGGGGTCGAGGAATCCGCCCTACATATCTTGCTCGACTGCCCGATTTTCAGTCGAGCAAGATATGATAGTGAGCAGGAAATGGAAGTAAAAATTTGCACGGAAACATTGAAGGAAATATTGGCTGAAGGAAGGAAGAGGAATATATTTTTGAATTACGCAAAGAAAGTAGCAGAGGTCGTAATAAAAAGGAACAAATAAGACTTGCAATAAATACGCGAAATTATACATGAAATATAACATATATATATTGATATAAAATAAACTATGTAATGAGAACTGGATTGATGGATAGATGAAAATTGAAGAAAAGCCTCAAGCAAGCGCAAAATATTGGGTGAACCAAGCGTTTGCGCAACCCTTGAGGAAAGAGAGAAGGAATAAAGAATGCAATAAATACATAAATATATCAATATATCTGTAAAAATTAAAAACAACAATCTAAATATAAGAAAGTGAACGAAATATTTAACGTATCTTATAAATATAATCAATAAATATTAACAAAAACATATATTATAAAAATATTAACATGTTAAAAAGGAAATAATAAAAACATACCATGACAAATACAAGACATGAATTAATTTAAAATAAAAATACAGTTAATAAAAAAAAATAATAAAGTAATATTAATACACAAACAAAATAAACAAGGACGAAATCTTCACTAATTAAATGAAATGATGAGTTTACAACGACCCTGCTCAGGGCTGGGAGTGGCGTGTCAGAGAAAAAAAAAAATGAGACAATCGACGTCATCCAATGTCCCACATTGACAACAAAGAACATCGCTGCTGCCAAGTTGAAAACGACTGCCTGGGAAATTGTGGTGATATTGATCTACCTCGAGGGAGACAAACCGTTGGACCCCTATGTAGAACGAATCACAAAGATCGTACAGGAGATCGGTGCGGGAAATGTTATCTTGGGAGGTGACGTGAACGCTTGGAACACATGGTGGGAAGGCAGAGAAGTGGATCATAGGGGTGAAGAGGTAGCGGGAATGCTTGATGACCTGGAGTTGCACTTATTAAACCAAGGACTTGAGCCCACGTTCGATACCTACAGAGGGGGAGTCAGGTATTCAAGTAACGTGGACATAACAGCGTCCTCAGCAGCCATCCTAGGTCGCGTCAATAATTGGAGGATAGCCACTGACATCACAGTCTCTGACCATGCGACAATCCTGTTCGAGCTAAAGTTAGAAAAGTCAAAAGGAACAGCTATAAAGAGTAGTACAAGAAAATTTAACACTAAAAAGGCGAATTGGGGTCAGTTTCGTGAGAAACTGGCTCAAATTTGGGAGGTCGAAAAATTAAATAAAGAAGAAATAGAAAATATTAGGAACATTACGAAATTAGAAATAAAAATAAATAAATACATAGATACAATAGACATGGTTAGTTCAGAAACAATACCGAAGATAAAGAATAAAAATCGAACAGAATTGCCGTGGTGGACGGAGGAACTGGATAAAAGGAAAAAAGAAGCATCAGCGACGCTTCGACAGTGGGTAGTGGAGCAGTACCTCAAGGAAAAGGAAGAGTACCTGGCGGAGGCACAAAAAGCCCAGCCCGCAGCTGGAAAACCTTCTGCAAGAAACAAGAAAGGGAGACGATGTGGGACGGCATATATCGTGTTATCAACAACACTTCCACTCGCCATGAAGATGTGCCGCTTGTCGTGGAGAGTAGGGTTCTTGAAGGCGCCGAGTCCGCAAGCCTCCTGGCGAAAACCTTCTACCCGGATAATAAACTCGAGGAAGACAACGCAGACCACAAACTTACCAGAGATGTAGCAGCCAGCATAAATGTGGAGGAACATGATGACTCATGTGACCCTCCATTTACAGCAGAAGAACTGAGGTGGTCAGCGTCCAGTTTTAATCCAAAGAAGGCCCCTGGACCCGACGGCTTTACAGCGGACATCTGCAGGACAGCAATATCATTGAACCCAGAACTGTTCCCTTCCCTACTGAATAAGTGCCTCACCCTGCACCACTTCCCGGCCGCGTGGAAAGAAGCTGCTGTGGTGATCCTTAGAAAGGCCAGAAAATCCAATTACACGGTTCCCAAGTCATACCGGCCGATTGGTCTTTTGTCGATACTTGGGAAGATATTTGAAAAAATGGTCATAAAACGGATAAGGTGGCACACCCTCGACAAGACCAATAATATGCATTATGGATTTACACCACAGCGTAGTACGGAGGACTCCCTCTATGTCATGGTGAAGTACATTAGGGAACAACAAGAGAAAAAGAAAATAATACTAGTAGTATCGCTTGACATAGAGGGGGCCTTCGATAACGCTTGGTGGACAGCCATTAAATGCAGGTTGGCGGAGGTTGGTAGTCCGATCAATCTAAGGAAATTGGTAGATAGCTACCTGGATGGGAGGAAGGTGAGAGTAAGGTATGGGGGGGCGGAGAGTTTTAGGGACACGGAGAAGGGGTGTGTTCAAGGCTCGATAGGGGGTCCAACTTTTTGGAATCTTTTGTTGGATCCTCTACTGAGCGAACTGCAACAGACGGGAGAACACGTGCAGGCTTTCGCAGACGACGTGGTCCTGATTATTTCGGGAGACAGTGGATCAGAAGTCCAGAGACGCGCCAATGTGGCCCTCGGGCATGTTCAGGGCTGGGGTGTCAAAAATAAGCTCAAATTTGCGCCTAGTAAGACGCAAGCCATGGTGGTGACGCGCAGACGTAAATATGACACCCCGGCTCTGTCCATGGGCGTGGTATGCGTGGGCCTGTCAAAAGAGGTCAAAATTCTTGGCCTGACGATCGACGATGGTCTCACTTTTAACACACACGTGTCGAATGTGTTGCGAAAGGTGCTGGGTCTCTATCATCAGTTGTCAAGAGCCGTCAAGGTTTACTGGGGATTAAACCCCGAGATAATCAGAACGATGTACGTGGCAGTAGTAGAGCCCGTCCTAATGTACGCCTCCAACGTATGGGCACCAGCTACGCGTAAATTGGGCGTGAGGAGGCAGCTCGATGCGGTGCAGCGTGGTTTTGTCCGTAAGATCACCAAGGCGTACCGAACCGTCTCTCTCCACTCGGCCCTGGCACTCTCTGGGTTGCTTCTTTTGGATCTTAGGATTTAGGAAGCAGCACTTCTCTATGAGATAGAGAAGGGGTACTCCCAAAGGGTGATAGGGGATCGAGAGGTTGAGAGACCGGTAGCTTTTACGGACATACCGCACCCAGCCGAGCAGATGAACCTGACTTTCAAGAAATTGGAGGATGCTGCAGAACGACCCCAGAACGTGGAAAATATTTACACAGATGGCTCAAAAATCGAGAGAAAGGTGGGAGCAGCCCTGTCTCTATTGAGAGAAGGACGAGAGATTTTTAGACATAAAGCCAAGCTGGAGTCCTACTGCACCGTCTACCAGGCGGAGATGTGGGCCTTGTTCAAGGCCGCCGAACTGGCCGAACCGAAGAGAACCGTCCCTCATGTGCGTATTTTCTGCGACTCGAAGTCGGCACTCGAGACAGTCGTCGATGGAGCTTCTCTCCATCCCCTAGCAGTGCAACTTAGAAACGTGATTAAAAGAGCTCAATCGCGCGCCCAGAAAATTGAGTTATTCTGGGTGAAAGCACACGTAGGATTAGAGGGAAATGAGAGGGCTGACATTCTCGCGAAGGACGCGGCTCTTAAGATCAAAAAGCGGACCGACTATGACCAGTGTCCGATCTCATTCGTCAAGCGACAGATCCGTCTGGAGACGCTTGACGAATGGAATCGTCGCTATAGGGATGGTCATACTGCAGGAGTTACGAAACTCTTTTTCCCGGATGCGGTGGAGGCGTACCACATTGTCAGGAAAGTGGAACTGGACCAAATTTTAGTGCAGGTTTTGACGGGGCACGGAGGATTCTCTCAGTACCTACACCGCTTTAAGTGTAAGGAGAGTCCGAAGTCCATCTGCGATGACTACAAAGTGGAAAATGTTGAGCATTTACTGGTAGAGTGCCCTGTAAATAGCATCGATAGGCTACAGGTAGAAGCAGAAATGGAAACCGTGGTCAGGGCAGACAACTTCAGCCAGATAATGAAAAATAAAAAATTAAGAGGAATATTTATAGAATACTGCAAAGCAATTGCCAAAAGATGCAAGAAATAAGGAGCCAAGACAACTACGTGTATGGAGAGTAGCGGTATAGTTAGGGCTGCTTTATTCTTGAAAATATATTTGTTTTGCATGTATTTGTGTTATGACATTAATTAAATTGTATGCAGCGTTGAATAAATTATTTACCCTGTGTTGAATATAATAAATTAGAGGCTAGATGGTCTATCCCGACCTGAAAGAAAGATATGATGGATAATAGAAAGATATAGTATGAAGAATGAGAGTACGAGAGGCATGCGAGCGAGAACTGGAATGCAAGAGTACAAAATTTCGAGCATACCAATGACCCCGATTAAGTCAGGGGAGAAATTAAAAAAAAAGAAAAAAACAACCCTACTCTACCCTACTCTACCCTACTCTACCCTACTCTACCCTACTCTACCCTACTCTACCCTACTCTACCCTACTCTACCCTACTCTACCCTACTCTACCCTACTCTACCCTACTCTACCCTACTCTACCCTACTCTACCCTACTCTACCCTACTCTACCCTACTCTACCCTACTCTACCCTACTCTACCCTACTCTACCCTACTCTACCTTATTCTACCCTACACTACCTTAATCTACCCTACACTACACTAATTTTCATTTTTTTGAAATCGGTCCAGCCGTTCACGCGTGAAGTCTTGACCAAGGGAAATAGGAATTCATTTTTATATACATAATATATAGATAAGCTTAAACACGTACAACACGTGTTTCATAAAAGTTCAAAAGAAGCATTATGTTTTAATTTCCTTAGCTTGAGAAAAAAGGCGTGTACTGCAAAGTTGTATGAATTTATACGAGCATTATCTGCACTTAGCGCGAACTTTCCAAACTACGTATAAGTTCAGCTTTGATCTTAGTTGAGCACTTCTCACTACCTACATTTTATTTGTATAACTTCTCAAATTGTTAGCACTAATTATTCACCTATTATAGAAATTATTCTAACTACCGTTTATATGACTTTCTAAAACTTATAATATAAATATCCGTATAAACCAAACAGACTATATTTTAAGCAGCAACCCAAGATTATTATTTAATGTTGAGGTGCTTCTTCCCTTCGGACCACAGAGTGGTTTGAGGATCTTTAAATCTTAAAGCGATCAAAAAGCAAGAAAAAACTATCATGGTACTCAGCACAAACTTGCTAGACGTAACGGAACAGAATAAATGCCATCGAACCTGGGACAGCAGACTGGCGCTCTGTACGAGGAGTAGACTGGCACCTCACGCGCTACACAAGAGCGGCGCCCAATCTGGGACAGCAGACTGGCGCTCTGTACGAAAGATTAAACTGGCACCTCATGCGCTGCACTAGACGGGCTCTCAATGAAGGCAAGAAGTCTGACCGACCGACATATAACAGGACGGTGGAACAGACATTCGCCAATTAGCGTAATTGATCGCTCACACTAATTACGTCAGTGCAATTCTACAGCTGCTCCGAGTCGCCCCCGCATCAATACCAGCAGACTAATCGGATACAACACTAAATGGTCTGTATTTTTCAACTTACGAATGACAACAAAATGGAGACATTGAATAATGTGCTACCAATTTAAATACATAAAAACTAAAAACTGTTTATCGTATTCTTAAATTATAATTCATATTTTAGGTGTGTAAAGTTTTTTAATATTAATAGGCTTGCGATTGAACATTATCTCACCTCATGGAAAACCACGATGTGAGTGACACTGAGGATTGTCTAGAAGTAATCTAATGATAAACTTTAGTGAAAATATCCCTCGATAGTGCTAAATATGTTGTGCATATCATAATTATATTGCTATAATAATTATTATGTTCAAAAAATAGTTCCGCACATATTGTAATGATAACATATGATGTCGTCGTTTCTGAAGTAGCGTAGCGGCTATTACAGAAGTCACGGCGCGAGTTGGCAAGCTCACGACTGATTTGCATCCGCTAAGAGAGACTGAACTCTCCGAAGTGTGCCGAGTACTGCCGAGGCTGTTCAGAACTCATTCTTAATGCTAATGTGTTACCATCACTGTTTTAAATGACTACTTTGTATTGGGCACGGTTTTGTACGTAAGTAGCCAGTGTAAGTTTAGTACTGGCCTAAAGATTTCAATAAGAGTTTGCATTTAAAGCTTAATTAATTAATTTAATTCTACGTTACATCTGTGTTCTTTGATATTGACTTGTTTCAGCTGGTATTAAGGTAATGATCATGTCGCGTGCAGGTGTACCGGAAGAAAAATGAATTATATAGGAAAGGTACAGTTAGTGTGGAATGTGAAAGTGGCTGAGTGTGTGGCGGTGACGTGGTCAGGCAGGGATGAGATTGCTAAGTAACGCTGAGTCAGCGCAGACGACGCATACCAACGACACCACTCAGCTTCTGTGGCCTACCTACTAAATTTTATATGGTTTATTTACTTATTTGGAAACAACAGACTAAAATATTGACAAGAGAGCTATACGAGGACAAAGTGCATTACAAGCTACGCTTTGCCAATTCTTTGCGATGAGTTATATTGACGGTCGCTGCTGAAACTAGTAAATAAATAAGGCACTTTGTACGTGTTCTGTTATTGCCAGTAGAAAAACAATACAAAAACAGTTATTTTATGATTACGTTTTACATAAAAACGATTCACTTTCTACGTACTATAATTTAAGAGTTTGACCACATGAGTAAACTCATGTGGTTTGACTAAACTAACACTAGTTTATATCCGATAACTTTTGTGCAACATCAGCCGATGTCAGATGACCACTAAGTCAACTTGATCCTCCAGCCTCCAACTTATCTCAATATATTAACCTGGAGGCTCCAGGTTAATATGACAAATATTGAGATAAGTGAAACATCTCATTATCTTAGCACATGTTACATTGAAGCTCTCTACGTGTAATCAGTGGGGATTATCAATGAAATCACGCGATGATTATGATGGTGGTTGTCTCGTCGCTACCAGTAGAGGTGCCACGCTATTGATAGACGAAACGCGATACACTAGGCTTTATTTAAGGCTGGTAAGTCTCTCAATCAGATTTTCTACATTTTTCTTGATAACGTGCTGCTTTTAGACCTAATTCCGCCCTGCTCTAACTTTCTGAGGTGAAACCGTTACCGCCTATGTACTTTTATGTTGCATGAAGTCTTAATAAATAAGTAAACCGTTTCGCTGACCGTCGATCTTGGTCTTCTTGATATTACGCTAACATTTACTCTCAACTTCGTCCCATACATCGAGGCAAGCTCAGGTAGCTGGTAAAAAGTTGTCAATCTTAACAAAAGTGACAGTACTTCACGCCAAAACATTTGTTTTACCTTTATCCCCTTTATGCTGATTGTACATACGTCTGTACAACTTTAATGACCTTTGAAATTGCTTAATTGTCGTACTGTACACGCGTATGGAATACTACTTTCATGTTTGGGACAAATCCGCCGCATAAATCAATTGAGAAAAAAAAAATTAGAGGGATATTGGAAATGATAGACTCATCGAGTCAAAACTTCCAAATTTTGACGTCGAAAAAGCAGAAAGTTAATTTTCTTTCAAGCGTAAAGTTCAGAAATACTACCTCTCAATCTTAGTTTAATCTTCGTCATAATTGTTATGTTTTAAGTTCTATTGTTTATATTGATTTCATATTTATCATAGTATTTATTAGTTTATAATATTTATAAATACTGTCAATTAGAGACCCAATAGTAAGACAATAGCAGAGCGAACGTTGGCGTTCACTTGGGGCTTCATGAATTAATATATACGTATTTTATTGTTTTATGTAACTTAATTTAATGATATTACATTAAATTTTAAATATCTGTTATTTATTTTTTGTGCACACCTACCACAGTGTTGAATTTTTTACCCCAATGGTTGACTGGTAGAGACTGTAGATGAAGCTTAAATAAATAACCAACACCGAGTTGATATATGTTATCGGTTTTCTACCCTTTGCATTTCGGAGAGTACGCGTAGGAAATGCATCCACTAATTCAGTTCCACCACCGGATCCACAGATGTACGGCGATGTGTCACCAGTAGGTATATGATGAACATCTCACTCATACTCACAAAACGTTTTGGGAACTCACTTATAATTTGGAAGAAAGTATAAAGACCAGAAGCCTTACCATGACGTGTTAAATTGTCTGACGTGCGAGCGAGACAGAGGGATGGTGCTATACACCCTATATACCGCCATCACTTTAATAGTTCAGTTTAGATCGTCAAAAGGATCGCCCTATTAGGTCGTGGTAGGATCTCAGTATTTAATTTTTTGTTTAATTGTTAAAAAATAAAAAGGAGTGTCATATCTCGAATTAGATTTTACTGTAACTCATTGAAAGTAAACCTTGCCCGTAAACTTTTCTTTTTTATTTAAGGGCTCCGTCAAATATTTTGCGTTCCAATAGGGTTCCGTTGGAAAAAAAGTTTGAGAACCGCTAAGCTAAGGAGTGGATTCCCTGCTGGAGTCTATATTTCCTGATAGCTATAACTTAGGAGTCTTTAAGTCAAGAACGAATAGATAAATTTTAGGCAAGAATACTTCATCGGCGACCTCATCATCGCTTACCACTAGGTGGAATAGTCAAGTGTGAGCCTATCAGTAATAAAAAAGACAACCAATATGGTGTGGAAATGCTAATGACTTTTATAATTTTAAGTATCAAAATGTAGACAGGCCTATGATCTCTAGATGCTCGAGTTATTGACTGGTGACAGCGTATTTAGTGTCGTTTCACTGTACGGATACCAAACATACACACACCACATTATATCAGACACAGATTTGTGTTAACTTTGCACTGGAAGAGCACATTGTGGGATAACAGTGTAGTTAAATTCATCATACTGGGGAATGTAATAACTTACGAGGCATGTAAAACATTAAGCTTTTGGCGTAACGGCTGTCAATTTTTTCAAATTGACAGCCGTTACGCATGAAGGCATATATTTCATTGAACGAGGTGTTTTGTGTGTCGCCGAAGGAGATGCTGTGTGTAACTCTGGACGAAGTGCAGTGTGTAACTCTGGGCGAGGTGCTGTGTATCTCTTCAGTATAACATTATCTATTTGTCATGCAGTATAACTAAATCATTTTTGCACAATATCGTATAGTTGTGTGACATGTGGCAACATTTGCTATAAGTTCACTAGTCTCGATTAATAAAAATTACAGAATTGTGACAATACCACTCCTAATCCTTATAAATTATTTTTAAACGAAGCACGGCGGCATCGAGATAGTTATGTTTACTGTTTGTATTGTCGCCAGCCATCAATCAGCCATTCATTATGAAGTAGCTTTGTATCCAATACACGGTTTCACCTATGTAATATATCTATATAAATGTTTGTGCATATGGAGCGTCGCAAGTAAACAAGAACATTGCGCCCATTGTGATAAATAATAAGTTAGTACGATAATGAATGATTTATCTTTATCTGCGCCCGGCGCCGCTTCTGTGTCACACTTATTGTTATATGGACACGCATATAAATAGATTGTTATTACTTATAACTGAATACCTATTATCATAAATTCAAATAAACGGGTCGATAGGAGCAGGCAAAGGTACTGCTCAAGGTTCCAGCTGTCAGTAGTTAGTCAACTGTCTTTTGTTTCTTTAATGACTTTTAGCTGTCGTAGCAGTGATGTAGCGATCTAAGAAAGAGTCTGTCCAACATTACGCTAAAGCACGCCTAGCTTATTGGCAGTTTTGCTTACGACTCCCGAAGAGAACGGTGGATGCAAGGCTGACTTTTGCATAGATAGATATATTATATATTTAAAGTCACGGTGTACATAGATAATAATGTAGTGTAGTAGCACATAAGTCTGTTTAAAATATTGATATTTATTCATTTGCAATGTTAAGGTATAGATAAATTGGAGCAATTTAGGTTTAGTCAGAAGGATGCATTGTTTTGTATTATTTAAAGCGTTCATGCGCACGATCATATTATTGGATGGTCTGCAGCAAGCTACTTGATAGCAAACTAGTTCAATAACTTAATGTTCATTTGCACATTCGTACGTGCTTTGTCGATCAATATCACGAACCGAGCAGCGAGAAAAATTCTTCCCGCTGCACAGGTCACGACTTTAGAAATATGCGATTACAATGGAAAAGTCTTATAAAAATCATATACGTATTAATAATGTTATACATGAATGTGTGACATTTTTTTTTTTTAAATCTTTTCACCCAATCGTTACCGAAGGGTGGGCTTCAGGAAGTACTATCACTTGCAAAAGTCCATAAGAATTCTTAAAACTTATTCGTTTGACGTTTAGTTTGACTTACGACCTTTTATTTTCAAGTTTCGCCAACAAATGATTGAAATTCACAATTTCATCAACTTATCATAAGTCAAGATGGCCCAGTGGTATAGGCACACAGATTGAAGCACAAATCAGTGTGCCGCAAGTTCAAATCCCACGCAATTATTGACTTTTTGTAAGTTCTTACCCGATTGGAAGTTATGTATTTGCATTACATATATTAAATTATTCTTTAACTTGTTCACACATTTCTTAGAGTTAGAAAGGTAGATCACAAAAAAACTAAATAAAGAATTAGATTTCTGCGAGGTAGACATGAGTTTTAACTTAACCGAAATGAACTGTCGTTTGGTTGTAGTTGTTGGTTAGTGACGTGAGGTTGACAGTATTGTAATATTCGCAAAATGCAGGCTAATATTAGTATTGAAGTGAGGGCGACTATCATTGGGCTGCATAAAAGTGGTCCTAATAAAACACAAATATCTGAAGAAACCGGACTGAATGTGAGTATAATAGCTATTAATGAATTGTAACTTTATTACAAATTAATCTTCTAATTAAAACGTATGCCATTTATGAATCCATTCATCGTATCTTTATGAGGTTTAAAAGAGAAATACGTAAATCGTTGGGTTTATTGGATTGGTTATTGGATTAATAAATGCAGTTTTATTTTAAAATTATATTTAATAATTATGATTATTAACATTTTATATAATGAAAATGAAGTGAAGTAGGTATAGCTGCCTAATATATATTTTTTTTTTATTTTAGAAAAATACTGTAAATCTTTGGCTAAAAAGATATGAGGAAGAAGGTAGCCTTGCTAGTCGAAAGAGAAGTGGGAGACCGAAGCTTATTAGCGAGGCGCAGCGACGACATATGGTGGACGTATACGAAACGAATGGTTTCGCACCAACGAGACATTTTGCGGAATTATATGACACCTCGATGGATACTGTTCGCCGTGCACTTCACGCTGAAGGCGTGCATCACAGAAAACCTGCTAAAAAGCCGTACTTGACAGAGAGGCACAAACAAGAACGATTACGTTTCGCACTAAATATTTATTGTTAACTAAACTAAATGGCCTACCATTTTATTTTAACATATCTGTGATTATTCGTTAACAAACACTGTATTATATTGTGTTTACTTTCGTTTAAAACAGCTATATCTTTTAACTTGTGCCATCGCCTCATCTTAAGAATGCAGTGAACTCGCTATCAATTTTGTTGACAATAATCATGAGTCTATTTCGTTTTTTATTCTTCTACCCGCACTGTTTTAACATAATACTATGGTTCAATTTATTTTTCTCATCTAATTGACGATTATCTTGTGAGAACTAAAGTTCTTTTAACAGAAATTGAGGTTTGGTTTCAATCTTCTTTTCGTCAAGAAAATGAACAATTAAGCTATGACCTCAATACATTCATTGTGACGTTACACAAAAATAAAATGTTTACAAAGTCCAAATCATATATCACTTTTCAATAAATAACTGGATATAAACAATTACCTATATTTTATTTTATTAAAATTTGAATATCCGTTCATTGTTACGTTATTCATATTATGAATGGTCTAAGTGGGTATACTTCCAACAAACAATCTTAGGCGTAACATAGATAACGGTTACAAGATAACTTTTTGTCTAGGTAACAATTCGACGTCACAATTCTCATAAATGTTTAATTTGTAAATATAAAGAATAAACATTTTTATTTAACACGTCTTTTTATTTCCACCTTATAACATCGAAAAGATGTAACAACTAAATAATTGCAAATTACGAATGTGATTCTTCTTGTGGTTTATAGATCACATTCCTAATTTGCAACTATTTAGTGCAAAAAATGCAATAGTATTATTCATAGAAATATAAAAAAACAACTATATCAATATAGATTGGGAATTTTCAAAGTAAGAAATAACTGCAACGGACCGACCATGATTTGAACTCGGGTTACGTGATTTGCGAATCCAACACTTAGTTCACACGGCTACCAGCACATGACGTATTTGCGCGAATTTCATGCTATGGTAAGAACAGAAAAATAATAATGTTTTTAAGCTCAGTGCGACAACAGTTCCTTAGTGTGTGTTATCTGTGGAATGTGGATACTCATACATGCGCACACATACGCACGGAAGTATCGCGCTCGCTCGGTTCGTAGCAATGTAATCTTTAGCGTTCCTATGGACTTTTGCGGCCTTACTGTACCTAACAGTTCTATGGCACTAAAGAGTAGGGATCATTTGCCGTAGCACTTGTAGCGGCCCACGCGCTGCCCTAGCGAGCGCCATGTGCGGCTAGGTGTACAGTGTTCTACGTCGTCGCTGAAGATACAAGTTATTAGACTTGTGATGTGGGGCGCGCGGTGACAACCCAGTCCATTCCCCCGACGTCCAATTACGGCATGTAAGTGATTGTTATTGTCGCGGGTATCCTGCGCCGTCAATACTCGTGTCACGGCGATCGAGCACAATTGTATCGTTAACTGTTATTTATTCACACTAACGTCATCAGTTTCCAGCGCTTCAGCGTTCCTGTTGTACCGAAACACTGTGACGTCGTTATTGTGTTGAACCTGATGTTGTAGTTAAATAAATTGGGGCGTGATAGTGACGGTCCCTCGCACGCGTTGTGACAATAGTGTAGCAATATATTGGATGAATGTTGTGCTACGTTTACCTGCCAGTAGGTATACAGAAAGATTTACGTAAATAAATGACGTAAGAAAAATAGTTTAAGTTCACACTACGGTATAATATCATCATAATAGATCATGAAAACCGACTTCAACGTAAAAAAACTACGAAACTACAAACTGAAAAGTACAAAATAACTTTAATTTCAGAAGTCGGTGTTTCTATAATAGATAGTTTTGTCTCTTCGTTATTTAGTTAGTTATTTTGTACTTTTCAGTGTTTTTTTACATTGAAGTCGGTTTAATGTTTTTTTGTTAAATGTTTTTTATTTTTACTTTTTAGTTATGGTACCACCACTAAAAGTACCCCTCAGCCAAACTTAAATACCTTATAGCCAGAGTGCATCTCATAACAATTCTAATAATCCCAAACACGGTTAGATTACATTAATTTACCTTCTGGCTTCATCAACAGATCGGTTCGATACATCCCCCCATTTTCTTTCAGTCAGTCAACGCTTACACGTATAAACCGAGCAATTTTACTTGTTACGACAATTCTGTTGTGATCCTATGAGGAGTTCTGTTCCATATCTTCGAAGTTCATGATAAGATCATAACAATATTTCTACGGGACCTACTTGAAAGCATATCCTTTCAACCGAAAAAATAATTTTCAAATTCGGTCCACAATTGACCGAGATATCGGTGAACTTATGTAAAAAAAACATACATTCATCCGAACATAGAACCTCCTCCTTTTCGAATTCGGTTAAAAAACAGATTTTACACAGTTTTCACTGAACTCATAAAAATATGCAAATATATAGACCGCTATTTGCATACTGTAAAAAAACTTGTTACAAAAAAAAAAAAACCGACTTACTAAAAAAAAAAAAACCATCAAAATAATTTTAATTTCGGAAGTCGGTGTTTCTCGATATTGTTTGTTCCTTATTTAACACCAACTTATGAAATTAAAATTATTTTGATGGTTTGTTTTTTTTTTTTGTAAGTCGGTTATTTTTTTTTTTTTGTAAAAAGTTTTTTATTTCACACTTTTTAGTTGCAATACACTTACAGCCAGAGTAGCTTTTTCTCATGACAATTCCAATTAACTCAAACCCAGCTAGGATACATTGTTTTATTATGAAGTTCCCGTGTCTACCTTCCGGCTCCCTCATCATCAGATCAGTTCGATAGTACCTTATAGCGAAAGTGCATCTCATGACAATTATAATAAGCCCAAACACGGCTAGGATACATTGATTAATTACAGAGTTCCGGTGCCTATCTTCAGGCTCCATCATCATCATCAGGTCACATTGATGATACCATTTTCAACATACCAATTCAGAACTATTCATTTATTTGTATTATCGTAGTCGCATAACTATGTTCATTGTGAGATCTGTGTGAGTATGAACTTCCGTTGGCTATTTCTGATCTTCTTCACCAGTTCCTCTTCATCAAATGTCATGTTTTGACTATAAACGCTTAAGTCTTTGATGAAAATACCAAAAGAATCATATAGTTGCCTATAATATTTGAGGAGTTCCCTCGATTTCGCCAAGATTCCATCATCAGATCCCGACTTGGTGACTATGGGACCATTTGGGAAGTATACCCTTTCCAACAAAAAAAGATTTTTTCAAATCGGTTGGCAGGTGACGATGTTAAGCGCGAACATACATAAAAAAAAATACAAACATCCGAATTGAGAACCTCCTCCTTTTTTAGAAGTCGGTTAAAAAGTAATAGTACTTTTAGTTCTAAATCTGGATATCTGCTAAACAGAATTATGAAGTAGAATACTTTTAATAGATCAACAGGAAGATAACAACGTTTGACGCATGCGTTAGTGAAACAAGTTAGGATTCTTGTAAGTCTTCCGAGAGGTATTTTGAGGCAGGCACCTGGTCATGTCAAGAAAAACTTTATTCTATCCTCTTTAAATACTCAGTAAAATAAACGGTGCCTTAAAAGCCTATATTGCAACTAATCCTTTTAATCAATTATAAAAAGCCCAAACACGGCTAGGATACATTGATTAATTACAGAGTTCCGGTGCCTATCTTCAGGCTCCATCATCATCATCAGGTCACATTGATGATACCATTTTCAACATACCAATTCAGAACTATTCATTTATTTGTATTATCGTAGTCGCATAACTATGTTCATTGTGAGATCTGTGTGAGTATGAACTTCCGTTGGCTATTTCTGATCTTCTTCACCAGTTCCTCTTCATCAAATGTCATGTTTTGACTATAAACGCTTAAGTCTTTGATGAAAATACCAAAAGAATCATATAGTTGCCTAATATCCGCAAAATTGCAAGTATAAGTTTACCAGCATTCCTCTCCTCGGTGCATGGTACTGATACATTAACCAGGAATATTTTATCTTCCTCACTGGTTGATGTTGAGGTACCGTGTTTGTCCGATGCGTTGAATGCTTGGAAAATGTCTTGTCCGAACACGGATCTGCCCGACAACCTGGCCTCGCAGAGACGGTGGGATGTGCCGCTCTGCAGTATTATACGTAACAATCTAATTAATACGTCTTCAAATACTGCTGAGCGTGCGCGTCTGCTGGCTGTGGGGGAATGGGAGTCGGGCTTATGGCTTCAGGCACTCCCGTCATCCACCATAGGCACTATGATGGATGACGCCTCGTTTCGGCTCGCAACCTGTCTTCGCTTAGGCGCACCTTGTGTTGCTCCACATCGGTGCCACTGCGGCGAAGCTGTCGACAGTCTCGGACACCATGGCCTGTCCTGCTGCAGGAGCGCAGGCCGCATAGCTCGACACGCTAGCATCAACGATATTATTCGTCGAGCTCTTGTCACCGCCGGCGTACCCGCTGTATTAGAACCAAATGGCTTGGTACGTGACGATGGAAAGAGACCAGATGGTATGACGTTGGTACCGTGGAAGGTGGGTAGGCCTCTGGTGTGGGACGCAACCTGTGTCGACACCCTTGCGCCATCCTACATTCCATGTACGGCGGGCTGTGCTGGCGCTGCCGCTGCGGCTGCTGAGAACCTTAAACGGCGCAAATACTGTAACCTTATTGGTAATTACAGTTTTGAGCCGTTTGGGGTCGAAACGCTTGGGTCATGGGGTCCGAATGCGCGTCTCCTTTTTAAGGAAATTTCTCGCCGACTGATCGACACCTTGCGTGACCAGAGGGCTGGCTCGTTCTTCGCTCAAAGAATTAGCATTGCCATTCAACGTGGTAATGCTGCCAGTCTTCTGGGCACATTCCCGGATGACAGCGATGTGGAGGAGTACTTCGACGCCTGAGTGCACTTTGTGTTTTTGTGTTTTATTTATATACGTTAGGTATTTATTTAGGTTTTAGTATAAATAGTTTAAGTTTGTTTGTTTATGTAGAATCTTTTGATTAATTATGTTTAATAAATATAAACGTCTAATTAAATTAAACTTGCAACTTGTATTATCCTTTTTAGCATTACATCAAAGTAGGAGCTATGAAGCTTCAAAGTTAATGTTTTCCGCTCGGTAGCGGCAGCGGCGACGGTAGGGTGGCGCATCAAATGTTGTTTCGTAGTCAGCGACTCAGCGCGCGATGGCGATGTGATGAGAGCTGGTGAGAGCACTTGCTGCCATAGTCATCGCGCGCCGATGAGGCTGCAAGGTGCAATACTAGCTTCAAATATATTACCATTACCTCACACTTTTGAAAGACACTGTTGACATGGCAACGTCAAGGTTAATTGCCACTTTTCTAAAATTGATAATTCCACTTTAAACTACATGGTGATTGGTTTACGCATGGTGGTTATCAAATTTATCACTCTGTGTACGTAAAACAACTTCTATAATTCAAATAATTCAAAATATTTATTTCACAAAAGCCTACATGGGCACTTATAAAACGTCAAAAGCTAGTGCACGATTCCAAATAGGTCGTTAATAGACACAATGAGTTACCAGGCCACATGTGCAGAGGTAGTCATTGCCAAACAAGCGTATCTGCGACATAGTCTTTAACCTTGTAATATGCATTTTAGGTTAGGACACGCTTGATATGAGTTTTGAATTTTCCCTCATTAAGTTCAGTTACCGTCTTGGGCAGGTTGTTATAAAAGCGAACGCTGTTTACTAAGAATGACTTGCTAGTCATAGAAGAAGTGATTTTTTGTTTTATTTTTGTTTTTATTTTTATACAATTTTTGACCTACTTTAAGTACCTTGTTATTTAAGAAACTTGAAGTTAAGATTTGGTAATATTATAATAGTTTTAACTTGCCTACATTACAGATTTTTTACACTTTTGTATTGAACTATAGAATTCGTTTGATTATTTGTTAATTTTAAATTATTTCAGCTCTTCTCGCCTGAAATACAGGACTTCCTAGTTCAGGCATGAAAGACTCAGAATTAAGATTTATAATTAAAACTGTATTAATTTATCCTGTAAAGAATTTTGAATAAATATTATTATTATATTATTATTGGTCTCCATTTAGTATAATATATCATTTAGTATTTTTGTTGTGAAAATCGCTTCTAATTTTAAAGAGTCCTAAGTTTTTCGAACATAGGTACAAAATGCTTTCTAAGATATAAAGAGTATCGACTGTCGAAAAGTATATCGATTTCTTTGAATTTATTTCTGAGGGACTCGCGAGGGCCCATTTTATTAATATCCCGGATTGCTCTCTTTTGTAATGTGAAAATTGAGACTACATCTGCTGCAGAACCCCACAGTAAAATGCCATAAGACATAATACTGTGGAAATAAGCATAGTAAACTAACCTAGCTGTGGCTACATCGGTCAATTGCCTTATTTTTCTTACTGCATATGCAGCTGAGCTTAATCTTTCCGAGAGAGTTCTAATATAAGCACCCCACTGCAAATAAAGACAAAGTCCTGTTAATGCGACTTAGACAGCTAGCAACGGCTCCTTTTATTTTGATGGGATATTATCAAATGACTCCTCCCGCTCTGGGAGGAGCAAGCGTCAGAATTGTAGAGACTAAAGCCCACCCAAGTTCAGTCAGTTGCCCTTTGCGTTCCAGGGCTGCAGGATTCTCCGAAAGTGTCGCTGGCATCCTACCGGGATGACTAAGTGATTTTTTTAGTTTTTTCATATTGTACGTACTTAGGTTTAGTGTAAATAGTGTGATAATGCATATTTAGGTCGTGATTAATATGGTATTTCGAAGTTTTGAACTGAAACATTCATATTTTTTTGGTACATCAGGTGCAGTCATACTGTATCTGTATCAAATGCATGAAATATGTCGCTCAAAGCGTGGAAATAATCGGTAAGTTAAGTATACAATAAATGCTTCGAAGGTTCTAAGTAGTTAAAGTCGAGCAATAAAACCAGATAGCGTTAAATGATATCTGAGTTAAACCGTCAGCAATGAAGGCTCGATCTCAGCGGGGAGCGCTATCAAAGTTTTTCGTTAAGTTTAGATTCCAGTTGAGGCGCCTGAATGGGCCGGCACCGGAACTGCCGCCGATTTATGGCGACGACGATTTATTGACCCCGTCGTGACACCCGTCCCCAAGTTATGACGTCCAACTCCAATCATTACACTAGGATCCGAGCGCGGCACTGCCTCAGACGACCTTAGATATTGCTCCATTATACAATTTAGATTTCAATTATAGTGAAATGGTCAAGTGGACAAGTGTTTTAAAGGCAACGTTGTGAAACACTTGTTATTTACTAACACTAATTCTTCTATACATATAAATAAACTTATTATTATTAATTTCTTCGTATTATTATTATCACTCTATTTCTGTTCTACAATTCTGATTAGAAGCCTAATGACATTACATTACGACAAAACGCATAATTTCCGCACTAAATTACGTGGTATTTTTTCATCTTTTAATGTAAGGATAGCAATCAAACTAAACGACATTCATGGGACACTATTGACCCGAAATTGATCACTCTGCGTATGTTTAGAATTTCATGCTCCAAAACAGAGAACAAATACACAATGAAAATTAAAGCTTTATTCAGTGAAACTTTGTCGTGGACTCGGCTAGTGTCATTGAAATCGCAGACTGTCGCAAGCTTGAGAATTGTGATAGCCGCATTACAAAAGCTTATTATTATAGTATTCTGGTGAAAACCTTAATTTGTGGATAAATCATCTCTGAATTATTGTCGGATCTCTGTTCATAGGTAAATAAGTACGAGTTTCAAGTAGTTTTGAAAATGTTTAGAAATTAGATTGTGGTGAAGCAGAAGTTGCAAAACGATTTTAAAAACGTTTGATTTAAACACGGAAACGTGACAGATGTCGGTCCCTCTCGTCTACTTACCTACCATTAAATGTTTTTGCTTTTCGGAGCCCAAGACGAATCGTATGGAGGTCAAAGTCATTCGTTTATCCGTAATTCAGCAGCAGGCAAGTAAGGAAGCTCCCTGGTGATTAGAGATGTATACATATATGTAGCTAAGTAAGCAGTGTGTACATAGTAATACATCGATGCCGTCCTTCGGGAATCTTGCCAGCGTCGCTAGTTCCGGGCCGGGCACGGACCCGGAACACCGGCGCGTTTGACCGATCCGACTTGTGGTACGACAAAATTATTCGTCCTAACCCGCAAAGCTGTTTTTTGGGTCCGGAAACCGAGTTTAACCGCTCTATGAACTTTAATCGGTCCGTCCATTTGGAAAGGATTGGATCAAGGAAAATGTAATTTAAGTTAAGGAAGAATACCGCTAACTTAGGGTAAGGTTACTGGATTACGAGTACATCAAAATCTGTCACTCGTTAGCATAACAAATAGTATCAATAATATAATAATATGCAGTACTTGATGTGAGTTGTTCATTTTGTGCGGCTTTTATGCAAGCTCGCTGAGGTGTTGGACGGCTCTTGCGTCAGCTCGCTGATATTAAAGATTATTGTACTCTTTCATTTGATTTTATAAGAGACTAAACAAGCATTTTAAAGTTTCATATACAAGATGATTGGATTTTTTTTGATGTAGACATTTTTGGACTACTATAAAGGATATACTGAAGATAAACCTTCCTTCACAGTTCGGACATGGCAAGCGAGCTTCAAGGTCAAGCAGGACACGTGTACTATTTATGTTTAAGCCGAGTTGCCCCCGCTCCCACCATGGACCCAGGAGAGTGGGGCACCCTCCGATACTTAACCCCGACCAAGCTGAATATTTTAATGACGCTGTGATGCCCAAGTAGCCTACCCTGTGTGAATTACATTTCATGCCAATGCCCTTCTTCCAAAGACTGATCGATGGAAACAACTTGTGCCTTAGGTATATTTTCTTTAGAATGTTGTATCAAGTATCGGATTTAATGTTCTCCTGAGCAGCATTAGTACGTTGCCTGCAAAAATGCAATTAATATAAAAAACACGGCAATGCACTTAAGAACAAAAATTTTGAAAATAAGTGTAACTGTACTTCGTGACTTAATTCCTAAGTTGACTCACGGCGGGTGAAGCTAACTTGTTTTCAGTTTGTTAGTGTTTTCCATTACTAACTAGTAAAGTGTAGCAACGGGAATTAAGCTAATGTAAATTGATTGAACAGTTTAAAATATATATTTACAAAAACACAACACAGTCCGTGATTTTATTGTTAATAACTTTTGAATGGTCACATTACGTGTCATGTAAGTTCAACTGTTTGTATTTCAAAGGATTCCACGGTATATGGCGTTCCAGAATTGATTACCATTAGTCTGACAAATTGCCGTTTTTGTTCAGCACGGTATCATCGTAAAAAAACGTAATAGCCGTAGTCGGTGGGATTGTGGGCAGTACAGTACTTGTTCATTAGTATACAACTGTGCTAACTTGGACATTTTTCATTTTTCATGTCCGGAAATGCTTGCTGGCGATATTTTACTGACCGATCTAGTGACCGCTAGAAGGTTCGGTTTTTAGCCAATGCTAACCAAAAATCAGGTTTCGATTAAAGTTACGTTTTCGTTATGATAGAGCCCTTAAACTAACTGTCTCGGTCAATTATGCTTTATCAGTTTTGTATACAATTGATTTATTAAAAAAAAAATTAATCTTCTGATAACCCGGTTTTGGCTGAATATTGTGTTTCGGTCGGTCACTATTTAATATCTTTCTATAATTCTATTCTGTCTTCAATTCTTTCAGCCCACGGTGAAGCGCACCGTGATTACGTTGTTAGTTTAGTTTCTCAGAACGAAAAAAATCACTCAATTATCAATTATTGACTTTACGGTCTGACTGCGACGCGCGACTTACAGAGACTTACTGGTAAACTAGGTAAAGACGGGCCAGGGATACTCTAGGGAGATTTTTTTTTTTTTAATTGAGATAAACTAGTGCTTGACTGCGATCCCACCTGCTGGTAAGTAGCGATGCAATCTTTAATTGTAATTATTTATAACTCAATTGTAATGGTGCTCTTCATTTCGATTAATGGGCAATCATTCCATATTAAGTGGATGACTTAGTGACGGCCCCCGTGCCCTTTATCGACGAAGAGTGGATAAACGCGTGTTCAGCGGTCGAGCGAACACACGCGACTGGTGAGGTGCTTGGAACAAGTCGATCACGAGCAAATGCGGTAACATAAGAGTCGTGACCAAGAATCGTTATTGGTGGCTGCTTTACATAAAGGACAGGGCACTACTTAGGGTTTGTGTCCCGGAACGTTTTGTGTCTCGAAGTCCCGGGACTTCTAATAATTTTTGTTGTCTCGAGTCCCGGGACTTTCGTGTCGAGACTCGAGACGAGAAAAGATTGTCGAAATCGTTACTGGATGGTCTTTTCTAAATCAAATGGAACAAGAAATAAAAAATATCTAAGAAAATGTGCCCGAAATGGAACAAAAATCATGAGCAACATTTAAAAAACGTTTCAGTTGTTTGAAGCATCCGGAAAACGTACAGAAAATTTAGATCTTCTTTAAAAAGCCTTAAACACAATTAAACCGACAATAACGAAAACGAGAGAGTATTCTCCTTGTCCGGTGGGTCCGGTGGCATTATTATAAAAAACAGACATAGATTGTCGGACAAAGCTGTTGACGATCTGATTTTTTTTAAACCCTATTTTATTATATCAGCAAAGAAGTTTAATTAATGTGTTAGTTAATTATTTAAAAGACTGATTTATAAGTCTGCTTTATTATTTATATTATTTAATTATGAAACATTTCTGTGATTATAAGAATTAACAATGTTGTGATTACAAATATAACAATGATTAGATACTAGAAATACTAGATACGAAATTAAATATTCGTATGTTTTTTAAGTAATTTCGTTTTATAACTAAGATTTAACTGTGTGATGAAAAATAAATAAATAAACAAATAAATTATTAAGACTGATATTTACGCTAAAGTTGCTAAGTTTTAATTTTCTGTTTAATAAACTTTGATTTAAAAAAGAAATGCAGATTGGGATGGCATGCGATCTTTCTTCGCATGTTATACTTGGCAGCTTACTTGCTCTTCTTCGGGAGATCCATCGTCGTGCGCAGGTGCTGTGACGGATGTGTTGCGGCGGGGGATGGAGTACTATATTCCATTCTCCGACGTAACCATGTCTGGCCGAGCTCGCCCTTGGTTTGGTGCGGAGTGTGATCGCGCTGACGCGCTCAAGCACGCAGCATATCAGGCATGGGCTGACGCTCGTATGCAAAAGACGAATGACGTAAGCCAGAAGAAGAGAGCCTTCAACAGAGCTGCCAAGTCTTGCAAGAAGGTGATGCGGAGGTCTCGGTTCGACCACATTAGCCACATCGGGAACAAACTAGCTTCATACCCTGCGAGTAGTAAGGCGTTTTGGTCCCTGGCTAAGTCGGTTGAATCGAACTTCTGCCGCCCCTCACTACCGCCACTGCTGAAACCCGACGGGTCACTGGCACATACCGCTGAGGAGAAAGCTTTGTTTGCCTCACTCTTCGCGGAATCTTCGCGTCTAGATCCAGGTAACGCGCGGCCCCCTGCTCATGCTGATGGTTGCGATACGAGTATGTCAGATATTCGCATCCGTCAGAAGGTCGTCCGTAGGATGCTGCGTAACCTTGACGTGAACAAGGCTAGCGGTCCAGACGGGATACCAACAATTTTTATGAGAATGTGTGCGCCTGAACTGTCTCCGATCCTGACACGCCTATTTAGGCTTTCATTTGAGGCTGGAAAAGTGCCGATTGCATGGAAGCAAGCTAATGTCCAACCCGTGCCCAAGAAGGGGAGTCGGGCTGACCCAGCTAACTACCGACCAATCTCAGTAACGTCCATTCTCTGTAAGACTATGGAACGTGTACTTAACGCTAAGCTCCTGGCATACCTAGAATCTAATGATATCCTAAGTGACCATCAATACGGCTTTCGCCGAAATCGGTCAACTGGAGATCTTCTAGCGTATGCCATCCACATCTGGAGTGAGGCCATCGAGAAGCACGGGGAAGCGCTTGCCGTCTCCCTCGATATTTCGAAGGCTTTCGATAGGGTTTGGCACGAAGGCCTTTTTAGTAAGCTTCCTTCTTTCGGTTTACCCGCTGGATTGTGTGCTTGGATCGCAGACTTCCTGAGTAACCGGTCCATCAGAGTGGTTATCGATGGCTGCCCGCCCGGTCAAATGGCTATTAATGCCGGGGTCCCTCAGGGGTCAGTACTCTCGGCAACATTATTCTTGCTGCATATAAATGATCTGCTTAAGCCTGGTACCTTTGGGTATGCAAACGATAGCACTGTTGCTGAGAGTTACATATCCAGCGCGCGAGCTAGTGGGTCACAGATCCAGTCTCTCCGAGAGGCTATGGTTGAGCGCTTGAACTTGTCCGAGGCAGTCTCCGAATGGGGTGATGCTAATTTGGTCAGGTTCAATGCTGCAAAAATCCAAGCGTGCCTATTTTCCGCTAAAAGGAGCCAATTCAGTCCCGCTCCAACTTTCCGGGGTATAACCGTGCCGATAACCGACCATATTGACCTTCTTGGTGTTACGTTGACATCAACACTTAACTTTGGGCCATACATCGAAGCAAAGGCTCAACTGGCCGCAAAGAAGCTGGGAATCCTCGCATAGGTCAGACAGTACTTCACGCCGGTACAGCTGCTCAAACTTTATCAAGCGCGAGTTCGATCGTGTATGGAGTATTGCTCTCATCTTTGGGACGGATCTGCCCGATACCAGCTTGATGCACTTGAGGCAATTGAGAGGCGAGCCAGAAGAATAATTGGCGATGATATACTAGTCGAGTCAAGGCTTCAAAGTCTTGAGCATCGACGCAGAGTTGCTAGCCTGTCGGTTTTCTACCGGTTGTATTTCGGGGAGTGTGCGTCGGAATTGCATAACCGGAAATTGTCGGAATTCCGCCTAGCCCGTTCCATCATCGGACTACCAGACGTACGGCTATGCGCCACCGGTATATGGTGGATATCCCACCTACACGCACAAAACGTTTTGGGAACACATTCATTGTGCGTGCGGCTAGGGAGTGGAATTCCTTGCCGGAGTTTATGTTTCCTGATAGCTACAAACCGGGAATCTTTAAATCGAGAGTGAATAGGTTTCTTCTAGGTAAGGCGGTCCATAGTCGACCGCATCGTCGCTTTCCATCAGGTGAGATAGCGGTCAAGCGTGAACCTATCAACATCATCATCTCATCATCATCTTCCTGCCCTAGTCCGAACCTATCAACAATAAAAAAAGAAATCCTATTTTTTAATACGTTTCACCAGAAATAAATTCATTCAAAATTCTTAAAAAAAGTGTGCCCACCTAAAAAAAAAACTTCTCAAAAGTCCCGAAGTCCCGGGAATTCGCGGGACTTTGTGGGCTGTCTCGTGTCCCGGGGCTTTGAAATTGTCGGGAATTCCCAAACCCTAGTTCCACTAGGCAAATAGACTGTACAAATGCAAAAAAATGCTAGTATCAAAATAGGGAGCTGGCGACTAGTTGATTCTTTACTGCAACATAACTGGTTTTAGGTCTTTAGTACAGAGAAATGACAAGAAACACAACGTTTGCTTGTCATCCCTCACTATGTAGACACATAAAATGTACATTCTGCTGTACAGCAGGAACAATCTGCATCTGGGATCTGTGTTATGCTAAGCCCACTGAGCGAGCCACCAGAAAAAAGAAAATCATACTCCCCAGTGTTTTTTTACTCTGCCAAACAGCACAGCATGGCAGTTTCACAAAATGGAACTTTTGCAAAATTATAAATCTAAATTTTATTTTCAAAATCTTTTCTAAAATTTATTTAATTCGAACGATCCATATTTTGTTAGTATTACAAATAACATATACATATTCTAGTGTTAGTAGCAGTGATATAAAGTATTGTTTTTAAAACGAATGATATTAAAATTATTAATTTATTTTTTTTTCGATTTTCCGTGCGATGATATTTTGTTACGAAAAAATGCTTTTCATTTGATATTTATTTCTACGTTTGTTACATGGGATGATATATGCGAATCCTATTAAATACTTCTACAAACTTTTTCTTTCGAGACGTAGAAATAAAAGTAGACATAGGAGTAAGAGCCTTGAATAGTTTCACGTGTGAGTCATACAAGTAGTTGGTGCTGTTTACTGCATAGTTGTCAGCGAGGAGCTGGGGAGCGGTAGGTAGGTGAGGCGCGGCTAATGAGGAGACACCTCACAACTAACTCCATCCTGTGCCAACACGTCAATCATACTTGTTGATGTGCGTGTAAGGCAAATGTTTACATTGAGATTTTTTCAGCAGCAGCCTATTAGTCCGTAGCTTGGGTTTTAGCATTTAACCCCAGTTTACGTCAATAAACCACGTCAGTGGCCGAATGTGGCTTAACAAGAGCCTTCTGCTCTACTCTTTGGAAAACGCAAGCGTACCTAATTACTTGTTTTGTAATTCCAAGTTGGAGAATTAAAATTTTTGATAGCTAATAATGATTTTGGTAAAATGAAAGAAAAAACATTTAAGATCATTTGTCCTTAATACAAAATTAAATAACCTAATTTGAATTAAGTCGTATACACAGGGAGACTTATTTTGGAATCAATGAATCCTAAGAAACGGTAGTTGGAGTTGTTCAACAAGGCGCATCGACGCGGTTCGCTGATCGTCGCGTCTTGTAATCACATTATAACTGAACTTCAGCGGCGCTTCAGTACCGGGTCACGGGTTCAAGGCCGAGCTTGTCACTCCTCAAAATAAAACCGCGGCAATAGTCAGCTACGTTTCAACCACAGTTCCAACTCAAAGCTTTTAGTGAACGCGTGTATTTGAACGACACCCATCAGCCGGGATGTATACTCATCTGCTTTGTACAGGTTTATACTCTCTTCGTTGTTGACTCAACGTTCAGATGATGACAAATATGCTCCCGACACGTCGAGAGTGACGGAGACAAGCTAGCACGAGTAGTGAGTAACACGTTACACTGTCGTCCTCGTTATAATCGCGACTTCGATGCTCCACTACAACATGGTACCACCTGTGCTCCTTAGCTTATGCGCGACCCATTAACGTGTAGTCGCTTATCGTTGCTGGTAAAGTATGTTGTGAGTTACCTGCCGAGAAATGCCTACTATGTAGGTTTATAATGATAATTATGGACTAATACAAGTTTCATAAGAGAGATGATACTGCTAAGAGAAATAAACAAAAAAAGAACAAGGGAAGATGACGACGCGATACTGACACGGACACCTCGGTATTTACCGATGGCTACTTTTGAACTGAAGCAGACCTTTTGTATAGGGAATGAGCGCTTAGATTTTTATATGGCAACTCTATGAGCTTCCTTGCTTGTCTCATAAAAGCTAAGGCAACATAACATAGGCCGAGTCTTGTGACCATCGCGCGCACTGGAGACAGGTGCAAGTCGCGCGTCCGTGCCCTGCGCCGGCGTATTTATGTGTCGCTTCAATTAACCACGACACTACGATAGTTAGTACCTTAATAGCAATTACTTTGCCTAAGTCCCGAATGTCACTTTATAAGTGTAGTTTTTCTATATTTGGAGCACCAAGAGGCTATATACTGTTCGTAAAAATAAGATCCGTGTCGTCTTAAGTGCCTGGTAGTCTCGTTTGTGTGTCAGTGATGGCTGATATGGCACAGGAGAGAAGCGGCACGAAAAGCATCATCTCAATTCATACAATGTGGCAATCTACATACAGTCAGAACTCAATGGGCCGAGTACCTTTTAGGTTCAGTTGTTATTTCATGATATTGTAGAATAACGTCAAGAACAATAGTTCTACTTTCTCTTAGATAGCAAATCAATGAACATTTTCACTCACAAAGTTATGCAATAATATCATGTCATATCATGTTTAAGTACAGTGGTTGCGATGTTTTTGCGTGATGTAGGTATATCTAGATAGTGGTGCAGTACAGCTATAGCAGTACTCAGCGGACGTGAACACCTGTTCTCGCCGCTAAGTGAACTATGAATGTATAATGCCGCGTAAGAATAGTCTCGCACTGGCAACACTTGGGATGTCACACTTACACTGCCGCTTCACACTACACTGTGTAGCGCAACATTTATCGTGTTGCGGACGATTTACAGTGTTATCATTTACTTGATGTGATGCTACAGAAAAGGACACCTACCTACTACAAGTTTTTAAACTTGAATTATGAGAATTAGTGAAGGTATTCGGTAATGGTTTTCGGGTATGATTGACACCAGAAGGCTGAAAACCAAAAATGCATTGTGATGGGTTATAATTTTGATTATTAACCGGCTTCAATGAAAGAAAAACGTTCGCAACAACGCATTGACATCTTCAATTTTGGCTCTTACATAGAAGCAAAAACTACATCTACACTAATATTATAATGAGGCAGTTTGTTTTTTTTTTGTTTTTTTTTTTTATTCCTGAGTGACATAGGCTATAAAATTTATGTACGCGGGCAAAGCTGCGGGCAAAAGATAGTCATTTATAAACCCAATATGGAAGCATCTTGATGTTGCATTGACATCTTAAATGTTGGCCCTTACATCGAAGCAAAAACTCATCAGGCAGCCAAAAAATTGAGGGCCCTAGGAAAAGTGAGACGGTGCTTTACGGTGGAATAGCTGCTCAACCGTTATCAAGCGCAATTTGGACCGTGTATAGAGTACTACGAGTACTCTCATCTTTTGGATGGGTTTGCCAGATACCAGTTTGATGCGCTGGAGTCAATTGAAAAACGAGCCAAGAAAAACGAATCATCGGTATTGATGAATGGTCGAGTCGAATTTTCAAAAGTCTTGAGCATCAACGCCGAGTTGCCAGCCGGTCAGTTTTCTATCATCATCAGTCTTTTAAGGGTTCCGGTGTCAACTAGGAACCCTTATAGTTTCGCCATGTCTGTCTGTCCGTCTGTCTGTCTGTCTGTCCGTCTGTCCGTCCTCGCTTAATCTCTGTGACCGTTAGCACTAGAAAGCTGATATTTGGTACCAATATGTATATCAATCACGCCGACAAAATGGTAAAATAAAAATTGGAAAAAAATGTTTTATTAAGGTAGCCCCCCTATATGTAAAGTGGGAAGTATTTTTTTTTTAATTTCAACCCTATCGTGTGATATATTGTTGGATAGGTATTTAAAAATGAATAGGGGTTTACTTAAGTCATTTTTTGATAATGTCAATTATTTTGGAAATAATCGCTCCAAAAGTAAAAAACAATGTGTCCCCCCCCCCCTCTAACTTTTGAACCATAAGTTTAGAAAATATGAAAAAAATCTGACAAGTAGAACTTTATAAGGACTTTCTAGAAAAATCATTTTGAACTCGATGGAAAGAACAGTTTTTGTACAAAAAAGACAAAAAGGTTGTACAAAATAATTTCTGGACTAAGTTTGTAGTACAATCGTATATGCAAGCATTTTTTTTAACTTCGTTTACATATTTTACTATCCTGAACGTTTCTTCTTTCAAACAATAAACGAATTATTAAAATCGGTTCTCGCAATCCAAAATTACCACCGAAAACTTCTTCTGGTACCTATGTATTAATTAGTAACCCAATTCCCCGAGAGATGGCGCTGGCTGGCTTTGGGCTATTTCGCGTTCGCGCTGTTAGGATTTTTCCTGAGTTGATTGGGTCGGATATTATCAAATTGTTCGGTTGGTCTCCTTGGCATTGGCGGTATTATCTTTTGATTTTACGTGCTTTCATGACCTACCGTGGTAAAAAATCGTTGCTTCTTAAATATATTCGTAATTTTACGAGTGCACAATCGCTGAAATTTCTACTACTTGCATACTGTTTTAGTTATCACCGTCCTTTGTAGACCCGTTTTTAGGGTTCCGTATTTATTAGAGTTCCGTACTTAGTATGTCAACGTAACAAATAGCCTTTTTTAAAACACATAAGTGGGAACACTTATTGTGACGGACGGGAAACTACGGAACCCTACACTGAGCGTGGCTTGACAAGCTCTTGGCCGGTTTTTAATGTTCCCACAGCTGGAACTCAGACCTCCTCTCTAGGAGAGGAAATGGGCCGTAATCCACCACGCAGGCCCAGTGCGGGTTGGTGAATGTCATCAGGCAACGGCGTTCTCGCCGCCGCCGCCGGGATTCTGATCTCGATTTCCGGCCACCGTAGGCGCGGGCTTACGGACAGTGAGCAATGGGTAGCTCGCTGTCCGGCCTTCCGGTAACTGTCCGGACCAAGCCCAAGTCGTCGACTGCGCACTGTTCCCGCGCGCCTCTAGGAGTTGTCAGCAACAGCAGGGACCCAGTCGGGTCGAAGCCTACTGGGGCCAGGGTTATCCGAAAGGGAACTCGAGCCCCGGTATGAAGGCTAGAAGGAACAGGGTGGGTCGTTTAGTCAGTAAGAGTCTGACACTGTCTCCCGCTCCGCCCAAGAGCGGGGGTTGTCACTGGATGACTTTTCCCACCGTAAAAAAAAATTTTTGGTTCTAGGACATACCGGTTTCCTTACAATGTTTTCCTTCACCGTTTTAAGAGCAGTGGTAATGAAATAAATTACACAAAGTAATGTGCCTGGCAGGGTTTGAACCCGCAACCTACAATTCATCGGTAAGTCCCCTCTTTGAGGCGTGGCTGGAAAGACCTCACGGCGTCCTTACCTTCCGCATGACGCAGGTCCTCACCGGACATGGTTCGTTCGGGAGTTTCCTGCACCGGATTCATGCGGAAGTGACTCCCGGGTGTCGCCACTGTGCGGAACGCCCGGAGGACACGGTGGAGCACACAGTCGAGGTGTGCCCTGCTTGGGCGGAGCATCGCCGTGCCCTCGTAGGGTCGAAGCCTACTGGGGCCAGGGTTATCCGAAAGGGCGCTCGAGCCCCGGTATGAAGGCTAGAAGGAACGGGGTGGGTCTTTTAGTCAGTAAGAGTCTGACACTATCTCCCGCTCCGCCCAAGGGCGGGGCGCCCTTGTCAATGCATGATTTTTTCCCACCATAAAAAAAAAACCTACAATTCATAAGTCGGAGCCATTACCACTCGGCCACCACTGCAGTTTTCTATCGCTTAAGTACATTTTGGGAAGTGGGCGTCGTAATTTTGTAATATAAATCTGCCAATCTCGTTCTATCATCGGACTACTAGACGTACGGCGATGCGCTACCAGTTATCCAACTACAATAGTTCTTGGGAACACATTGATTGTGCGTACAGCAGCCGAGGAGTAAAATTTCCTGTGGCAGTGTGTTTCCAGATGGCTACAGCCTGAGAATTAAAGGTTTCCTTGACCCCAGAAAATGACGAGGGCGAGGGTGATCTAAGAAAATAATCTGTAAAAACTCCGTATCAAAATCTTCCTTAAGGAAAATATACGCATGGATTGTTTCTAATATTCAAGGTAAATACTCGGTATAACATAATTTGGCGCACAAACTTAGACTCACGGCTCGAGGATGTACGTTAATGATACTCCTAATCTTGTGTTCCAGATGAGTCGCGCGTCGCCGTCGCTTTTTCGGTCAAGGCTGTGGGAGTAGGCTGCTCTGGGATTTGCGCTCCAGTTAGCGACAATATATCATAGGTGCCATCTGTTTCAGTGTATCTCGTAAGTAATATGTTTATGTTCGACGGAAGCTAAGATTTAAATGGTCACAAACAAGAAAACAAGAGTTTTCAAATTCCGCTTTTAAAACTATTCTACACAGTAAGTACCTATAATATTTAACCGTCAAGGAAAACAGCAGTTTAAGAATAAGTATTATTTTTTATATATTTATTTATCTCAGGACCCTGAGTTCCTGGACCTTTGGAAGGCATATGAGGAGCCGAAACAACTCGCAGAAACCCTTTTAGACGCTTTTAATGGAACGTAGTTCCAACCGGTGATTAACCCTGTATGCGCTTTGCTAGTGAATCCAAGGACAAACCCCGGTTGAAAGGAAATTATTGCGACATGTGGAAGATTAATATAAGGCTATGGTTTTTGGAGTCTTAAGTAGACTGATTACCAGGATCTATGTTAAGACTATGGCCGCGGTGCCTGAACAATATTTTTAATTTCCATCGATAAAAAGGTAGGGGGTGACTTGCACACTCAACAAATGGGCCCCCAACACGGTCGCTAGCACAAAGTGAAGTAGCAACAAGAGGGCAACATATCTTGATGTGCTTGAGGAGTGGAGAGGAATACCAAGGCTATCAGGACAATCCCGGAAGTACGGTCAAGATCCCTCCTCCCCCCACCAGCACCTTACTGGATTATACATCCTTCTCTCGAGCACGTTTGCTCTTGCGAATCTCCACTCAAGCCAGCCAATAAAGGCAAGAGAGAGGTGGGACCTCTGTTCCTCGTCAGTGCTCACTACGGCGGGCCAATAAAGGCAAGTCCGAGATGACGAACAAGAATTCTCCCAGGAGATCGGGTCCGTGGGGTCGCTAGCGCCCAACAGTTCACCACAAAACTGCCCTGCGGATTGTATCTCTCTTGGTTTGGCCCCTCACCCTAGGCATGCTACGGCAATGCAAGCAAGACACAGACTTAGGGTTTATTGGAGGAGCGCACAAGCCCCACCACGACGTCAACGTAGAGATACGGCGATGGGGTAAGTATTATTATTGTTAGAGTTAGCCCATATTGTCCTACTGCTGGGCAAAGGCCACCCTCCACTCCTTCCAACGATCACGGTTCCTCGCTTTCTCATTTTACTTACGCTTTTCAAGAAGAAGTAGATAATAAAATAATCTTTCTTATTTAGAAAGATTATTTTGCGCACACCAGCAGCTTCGATACGTCTTGAATTTATTTTTAGATACTCGTATCTTAGTAACGTTCAATTGTAGGAAGCGGTACTGCGGAAGCCATCGCTCCAAAGGGACACATCATTAATACAAAATGACCGCCGCCTGACAGGAGGAAGCTAAAGTAAACAGGTCCATATTTACTGCCTCCGTCGTTTCGCACAAGTGGATCAACTATTATAGGCATGTTTAATGGCCACGGGCATGTATCTGCAAGCACAAGTTTAATCACGCTAACAGTAATTACAACTCTAATTATTCGACAAGAAATGTAAAGCCTTCGAGCCGTTTACTCAAGGAGTTGAAGCTCTATTTCAATACTATCAAGGTTGAAGGTAAGACAATATGTGATCGAACTCATGTAAGTGCGCAATGCATACAGTTCACCGATTTCCGGCGAACTTAACAGATGTTTGGCCGAACTTGTGCTTCACCTATGTATGGAGTCAAGTTCGAACTTCAATTTAAGCAAGATTAAGAACAGAGAATCGTTATCCTTAGAGTTAGTTGCCAGCTTAATGTACTGGGTATTATTGCATGTTGTATCCTCTACTTACTTATATAAATTAAATCGTTATAATTTATTGTTATTGGTTTATTCATTAAACTTACATAATATATGAATTATATTTTTAAATATTTAAATAAAAAATAAACATTTAAAAATATAAAAAAAATGTGTCCCACCGGTATCAGGAACAGGGTCCACGCTACCGGCGGTCAGGGCTCCAGAGAAAGGAACCTCCTGAATATACGAGCCGTGTCCAGGAGTACCGCTTTCTGAATCAAGACCTTGATCCAGTCGCCTAACGCGAGCCTCCTAAGGTGTTGGTCGAGGGTCTTGGCTATTAAGCGATTAGCTGAAACGACTATCGGTACAATAATTGCTGAATCCACTTCCCACATATCGACAATAGTCCTGTCAGTGATGATGGACTGATCCCAGTACAACGTGATATCGCCATTATCGAGAACTGGGTCGGGCACATACCTGTAGTATGGCACCTCCGATTCCACAAGAGAGTACTTTAGAGCAAGTTGCTGATGGATAATCCTGGCTTAACAAGGTTGTGTCTATGTAAGTATTCCCCGTTAGCTAGACGAGAATAACCGAAGCCTACTGGGGCCAGGGTTATCCGAAAGGGAGCTCGAGCCCCGGTATGAAAGCTAGAAGGAACGGGGTGGGTCTGTTAGTCAGTAAGAGTCTGACACTATCTCCCGCTCCGCCCAAGAGCGGGGGATGTCATTAGATGATTTTTTCCCACCATAAAAAAACAAAAAAAAAAGAGATAATGTGGCGGATTGATTCACCCGGTCGGTGACATGCCCGACAGATGTCAACCGTGCCGTCCTTCACAATAAATCTCCGGTAGTTATTCGTCATGATAACTTCGTCCATAATTGCATAGACAGACAGACTACGGACGCTAGTTGGTCTACATTGGGCCCATGAAGGGCCCGGAAAAAGCGTCCGTGAAGCTCCTTACTGTGCCATACTTCCTTGCGTACATTAGTGTCAAGCACTACAGGTTTGCGCCAGTTCTCGTTAGCCAAGGATAGCGGAGTGAGTCCCTTGTTTACTGCTACTACATCACGATGCATACCCACGTCGGCGGCTAGGAAGTATTCCCTGAGACTGCATACCTCGCGATTGTGCAAGGTCTTAGCATTTAAAAAGCCTCGACCCCCACACTTCCGCGGGATATACAGTCTCATTACCGACGACTGAGGGTGATGCATTCGATATGCAATCAGCAGTGAACGAAACCGCCTATCCAGGGCGTCAAGTTCCGTTTGAGTCCATTTGAGTACACCGAAAGCGTACATCAATACCGGCATGACCCAACCGTTGAAGGCACGCACCTTGTTTCCACCTGGCAGAAGGCTGTTAAGTACCTTCTTCAGGCGGCCAAAAAAGCACTCCTTCAACGATTGCTTCATGTCAGTGGCATTGATGCCTAACGCTTCCGACATACCCAAATACTTGTAGGTTTCGGTTGGAGAAAGGGATCTCAGGTGTATGGAATCCGAGAGTTGGGTACCTACGGATTCCACAATCTCCCCTCGCTTTATATGCATGACCACACATTTGTCCACGCCAAACTCCATCCTGATGGCACTACTGAAGATTTCCGTTATCTTCGGTAACTCCATCAGTTGCAGATTGTTGGGGGCAAAGTATTGTTATTATTATTAATATCGTAATAAAACCGCTCATTTCAGTATAAAATTATATATATTTGATTGCTCAATCCTTTGAATTGTCAAGAAGTCAGTCAGTCAAAAAAGTGATGCTAATTGCACATTCCAAAGCGAGGAGGAGAAAGTGCAAGAAACTTCATAGACACTCTTTTAAAATTATATTGTTACCTATTCTTTATCACTATAATAGGTAATGTAAGAGACAAACTGAGCATATTACCTCAACCGATTGGCAATTTAACAAGATAACTGTCACCCGCCATTACTCGACAGCTTTTTTTTTAAGCTATTGCATAGCTTCTATCGCGGGCCTTGAGCGTCGAGACCGAATCCAGAAATTCCGTAACGAAAATAACCTAACACCCCCCACTCATTTGTTTTTTGAGCGTGGTGACCGATAAGAAAACAAATGAGTGAACAATCAATCAAAATTCAATTCAATGTGTGAAAGTGTAACTTCAATTAATTTCAAAGAAAAAAAAAACAAAGGAAAAAAAATACTGCATAAATAAAATAAATAAATAATTATAATTGCATAAGTTGATAAAAATGCTATGCAATAGCTTTACCGCGGCAGTCCCCGAGTGCCACACGTCTTTTTTATTAATGATAGGCTTGCGTTTGACCACCATCTCACCTGATGGTAAGCGATGATGTGGTCGACGATGAAGCACGCTTGCCTAGAAGAAACCTATTCACTCTCGACTTAAAGCTTTAGGTACCACAAATAATCACAAATACGTTTCGGTGCTGGCAACAGCACAATTAGTCAATTGCAATGAAAAATCGAATACAAAATAACTTAAATAATATTCTTGGTTACAGAAACAGAGTAAATAATCCATTACGTATCAAAACCGAACAATATAATAAATTATTCGGTTGTGACTTCATTTGTAAGTTTATTATGCTAATTTGTAAAGTAGTTGTTTTAATTTATTTCATCATCTTTTAATTTTACTGTCGACAATTCATTATTTCAACAGTAACTTTGAAAGTTTAATTTAATTTAGATTAATCTACTTTTAAAGTTATGTACATAACCACTAACTCGTAGTCTCAATTTGCGAACAATATTGTACATAATCGTAATAGATTTGTTTACACAAAACCATCTTGTGAATATGTGATGTAGGTAGAATACTACTCTGTCAAGAAAGTACCGGGAATAGATCAATATTACACAAAATTTTTGTTATTCATCCAAATTTATTTTATCACCTTCAAAGTATGCCCCTTCAGAAATACTTACGCCTTACACACTTACACTTACGCCAACGAATAATCCAATCATCAAAACATTTTTTAACCCTATTTGTTAATATTTATTATATTTTGTTTTTTTAGTATTTGTTGTTCTAGCGGCAACAGAAATACATCATCTGTGACAATTGTAACGGTCTAACTATCATAGTTCATAAAATACAGCTGTTGACAGACGGACAGATAGACAGACGGACGGACGGACACCGGAGTCTTAGGCCGCAAATTCGGAACGGCGGCGGGGCGTGCAGCGGCGCGTTGTTTTGAGCGTGCACGCTCGCTCGATTACTGAACATAGGGATTTCTCTGTTAGTGTATTCTTAGCAACATTTTGAGCGTGTAGTTAAGCGGCGTGATCAGTGTTTTGGCGTTTTAACAAGCGTTTGTTCAGTGTGTCATGATTTTCCAGTAAAAGAAGTGGTGTGTTCATAAATAAAATAAAGAATGGGAAGATATTGACATATTATTAGAAGAAAATTCATTTTTAAGATGTGAACTATTTAATGAAAGAAAAAGTAAAACGTGATTGCAATTCGCTATTTTATCATTTCGGATGACATTATGTTGACATAAATACTATCCTGGAAGGATCACATTCGTAGATTCATTAAACCCTAAGCGAACGCCGGCGTTCGCGCATCTATTGTCTTACCATTGAGTGTCAAATTGACGGTAACTGAAAGGTTAAACAAAACAAACAACAACAATTATACACGAATGTCTCGTAATATCGTTCTTTTGACGTGATGACACTTACCCTTGAATGGCGGCCTCCGGGTTGGTCAACGTACTTGAACGAACCGCTCGCACGCACGCTTTAGCGAAAACTAATTGCGTTCACGCTGAACGCAACGCTGCACGCTACAATACACGCTGGAACGCTCCGCTGCACGCCCCACCGTTCCGAATTTGCGGCCTTAGTATTAGTGTCTCTTTTTTGGGGTACGGAACTCTAAAAACTAGTAGACTGATTTCAACAATTATTTTCCGTGTAGAATGCTACTTTATCACTGAGACTTAAAGGTATATATTTTCTACATTGACGCAGGCAAAACCTCTGGCATAAGCCAGTTAATAAATATACCTAGTTGTGCTATATTATTTGGAAATAGTTTGTAACTCTCTTAACAACCACAACACTAAAAGATTTCCGTTGTAATTAAAAACGTTCTACTGAAATGAAGATGTTCAAAGACTACAAATATAGCAATGCTGTCCGTGAACCTCCATCTGAGTTGTTATCTATAACGAAATCTGTCAAAGTGATTTACAACCAGAAAGACAAGCATTATCATCACGTCTCACCTGGAAGAGACCTCATAGAAATGACGCGGTGTGAAATTACCGTTGGTTCAGCATCGGTCAACTTTTTAAACAAGCTTGACCTGTCCTGCTTTAAGTCTATGTCTAAGTCTAAATATGGTTTCCACACTTAGTCCTTACCTACCATTGTACGTGGGCCATGGCGGCCATAGGTAGACATATTCCAACCAACCCAACAGTCTCTCCAAAAATGGATTAGGGCTTTCAGGTTTTTCCGCCTATGTACCTCTACTGTACATGAAGTTTGAATAAGTAAATAAATAATAAGGGATTTCGGGGATCCAGAGGTTCATGTGCATATTTCATGTGTGTATTTATCATCATTCAAATCAAATCAAATAAAAAATATTTTATTTCACATAGGCCTACATGGGCACTTATAAAACGTCAGAAGTTAGCGCACGGTTCCAAATTGGTCGTTTCCTATGGAGAAGAACCGGCAAGAAACTCCATGGTTACTCTTTTAAAAAAGTGGTTGTTTTTACAATATTGATAGATATTATGTAAGAATGTAAGGACATTAACTGACTTACTGAAAGTATAGTTATGGCAGGGATCTAGAATTCACTCCCTTACCTGTATATGCTCCAAATCGCCAGTCACAAAGGCTTTCCGGCAAATCAAAGTCAAATTAACCGAAGACCTATGGGGAATGTCTGTTAAAGTATGCACATCCATAATTGAGACTATAGCACCATACTTAGCTTTAATATTTAATTTGTGTGTGGAGAAAGGCGTCTTTCCAGATATAATGAAATACAGTAAGGTTATACCACTTTTTAAATCCAGTGACCATAAGGACACTAATAATTACAGACCTGTATCAGTATTGCCGGTTTTCAGTAAGGTGTTTGAAAAAGTTATGCTTAATCAAATGCTTTATCATTTTAACAGCAATAAAATCTTTCACGATCAGCAGTATGGTTTCACCAAAGGACGTTGTACGACTGACGCTGGTGTCACTTTATTAAAACATATATTTGCAGCGTGGGAAGAAGCCCAAGATTTTTTGTGGCCTCTAAAAGGCTTTTGATTGTGTTAATCACGAAACCTTGCTTTTAAAGCTTGAACATTATGGGCTAGGTAAACTTGCACTCAGCTTGGTAAAATCTTACTTAATTGACAGGCAACAGCAAGTTCAGATAAATGGTGTCATTTCTCCGGGTTTGAAAGTCAAAATGGGTGTACCGCAAGGCTCAATATTGGGTCCTTTCCTCTTTTTAGTATATTTGGAGGTATGCGGAACAGAGAGTAAAGTCCCACATGCCTCCATTGAAAAGGGAGGATCCTCCGACCAGACAGGTGTTATAGTCTGGTGGGCTACTGCCCGATAGATGATTTCGGGCTGTCGTATTTGTTCAAATCGCGTGGAGAACTTTGATTGCGCGATGCAGGATTTCGTACTTTCTTCGTAGCTCTTATGTGGCGCCATAGATGTCGCTACATCACTCCCCTCCGGAGATCGGAGATCGATGGTTCTTTGATGCTTCATGATGCGTGCCAGGCCAGTGATAGGTTGGTTCCAGTGGGTCGGAACTGATGCCGCATAGTTCTCGGTGAGTCGGAACTGTCTGCGGTGATGCCCCAGTGAGTCGGGGTGTTGCTATCCCAGTGAGTCGGGATAATGCCCCAGTGAGTCGGGGTGGTGCTGTCCCAGTGAGTCGGGATGATGCCCCAGTGAGTCGGGGTGGTGCTGTTCCAGTGAGTCGGAATGATGCCCCAGTGAGTCGGGGTGGTGCTGTCGCAGTGAGTCGGGATGATGCTGCAGGCTCCAGTGAGTCGGAGTAGTGCTGCTGGCTCCAGTGAGTCGGAGCGGTGCTTGTGCGACGTAGGGCTTGACTGCCGGCGTCGACCAGGAGAGGTTCTTCATAGCTCTTCATGTGACTGGCCGAAAGTGCGGTGTGCCAAGCCAAGGTCGCTGATGAGGCTGAAGGTGATGACCAGGTATGACCAGGTAGGCATGCTGGTGGTCAGGATACCCTCTATAGCCGTGGGTACTGGCTGTATGGCTCGCTGCTCGAAAGCTTGAGGAAGTGATGATGACGTCACGAAGTAGTAGCTGCACGAAGGCTGCGTTGACGTTCATACTCGAGGGTCACCAGTTTGGAGGTAGGCGGAACAGAGAGTAAAGTCCCACATGCCTCCATTGAAAAGGGAGGATCCTCCGACCAGACAGGTGTTATAGTCTGGTCGGCTACTGCCCGATAGATGATTTCGGGCTGTCGTATATGTTCAAATCGCGTGGAGAACTTTGATTGCGCGATGCAGGATTTCGTGCTTTCTTCGTAGTTCTTATGTGGCGCCATAGATGTCGCTACATATATATAAATGATCTACCGCATCTATTAAAAGAACAACCACATATTGTGTTGTTTGTTGACGATACGTCGTTAATTTTCAAAATCAATAGACGTTCCATAAACCTTGATGACGTAAACAATGCTCTACAGCAAGACCAAAACTGGTTTATTGTTAATAATTTAGTATTAAATGGAAAAAAAAAAACTAAGTGCATAAGATTTGCGTTACCGAATGTTAAAAACAATCATTCCGACAAAGTATTGAACAAGGAGAAAATCGAATTCGTCGAGAGTACGGTTTTCCTAGGGATCACGCTTGACTCGAGGCTACAATGGGGTCCTCATTTAATATCTCTGGCAGGACGGCTTAGTTCAGCAGCATATGCTGTCAGAAAAATCCGTCAATTTACTGATGTAGATACTGCGAGACTAGTCTATTTTAGTTACTTTCATAGTATCATGTCTTACGGTATTTTGCTATGAGGACGGGCTGCAGACATAGAGTCTATTTTTATACTGCAGAAAAGAGCTATCAGAGCCATATATATTCTTCGCAGACGCGATTCTCTTAGGGTTCCCTAAGAGATATTTAAAGAAATAAACATCCTGATACCAATTGAGATTCTACAACTAAATGAGTCCAAATTTAAAACATGCATTAAACGCACACTATGTAGACAAGCATATTATAAACTGGAAGCTTATCTCCTTGACAAAAATGCTTGGCTAAATGCTGGTCCTGCTCCACAACTACAGCCACTTTTACCTTCAAATTATTTTTTTTTATTTTTTATATATATATTTCTAAATATTGGAAGAGATACTATTCCCCTTTTTGTGTTTTTGCTTTCGAAATGTTTTTTTTTATTTTATTTTTTATTTCAATAGAGCTTACGATTTAATTTATTACCTTTTTTAATTGGAAACTAAATAGCATTGTATTATGTAGAAGCACTTTTTTTTCAAGTTCTGTGAATGTGAGGCACCATGGAGCATCTTTATTAGGTTACAACTTGTTTGACGTTACGAGCATGACAGTTGAGAGTTTGTCATACTCAGTCAAATGTCTTGCTGATGGTGGCACGTGTTATTGGGTCATTCGGTTCCCTTTAAAATGGTTGAGCTGAGTGGGGCTGATGCACGTGTCATGCCCGTGAACGGGTGCCATCATCTCTTGGCTGCCAGTGGCTTAATTCGGTTTCTATTTTTAATTACATTTAAAAAAAAAGAAATAATAATAACTTATTATTATTAAGTATCTACCTAGGTACATTGTGCTCACATATTAAAAGCGACGAGAAATATGTAACCAAGATCTATGTAACTCATAATAATTATGTTTTTAAAAAGAGTGTCCATGGAGTTTCTTGCACGTCTCCATAGAGACCTACGCTTTGGAACGTGCAATTTAGCTTCACTTTTCTTAGACTGACCGACATTTGACTATTCAAAAGTGCCTGCAAATGGTCTATTTGAAATAAATGATTTTGACTATGACTTTGACTTATCAGTCATCGATTCATGGCACGAGAGAATAACCGAGAATTTCAAAGGTCTTGAAAATTCTTTGTTTTTGTCTGCTAAAATATGCGTGTGTAATACACATCAACCTTCTTCATGAACTCTGTTTATGGTAAAAACTGCATGAGAGTCCGATCAGTTGTTTGTAAGTTTATCGCAAACATACAGACAGTAGACGCGGTCGGAAACGTTGTTTTTATAATATGTAGTAATGTTGCAACAGAACTTTGCTTCCGCTTCCGCTTCTGCAGAAGTTCCGCAAGTTCATTTCCGTTTCTGTTTCTGCTTCCGCTTTTATAACAAAACTCTAAACGGAAGAATACAGCGAGGATCGCGGGGGTGGAGGGCGCGTGGACAACTGGACGCATCGGGAGAGGCGCGGGGGTGGCGGTACACAAACCTGTCGCAAGGAAGTTCCTTTATTATTATATTTTTTCTAATAGTAATATTTAATTAAACAAATCTTGTAAAATAAAATTGTGCTTTTTCTTCATATTAACACTTACCTACGCTTCCGCTTCCGTTAGGACACTTCCGTTGCATCACTAATATATAGGGATAAGTAAGTATGTAGATACTTTATTTTTATTTTTTTATAAAATTATAAACATAATAATAATATTCTTAAATAATAATAATGTAATTCCAAATTAATTTAATGAAATATTGAAATAATTAAGCAATGATTTATTTTATTAACTTATGCTACAAAATTAATCTATTGTTATGATTTTAAAAAATGTAAGTTATAGAAATATCATTGTTATTATAATAATAATATTATTAAAAGGATTATCCATCAGCAACTTGCTCTTAAATACAATCTTGTTGAATCAGAAGTACCGTACTATAGGTATGTGCCCGACCCAGTTCTCGAGAATGGCAGCGACACATTGTATTGGGACCGATCTATCATCACTGACAGGACTATTGTTGCCAATAAGCCTGACATAGTGGTGATAGATCGACTAGAGCGTCGCACAATGATTGTTGATATAGCGGTCCCTCATGACGAGAACCTCGTGAAAGCTGAGAAAGATAAACAAACTAAATATCTTGACTTGGCTCGCGAGGTTGTCGACATGTGGGAAGTGGATAGAGCAATCATTGTGCCGATAGTCGTGACGGCCAATGGCTTAATAGCCAAGAGCCTCGACCAACATCTGCGGAGGCTCTCGTTAGGCAGTTGGATCAAGGGCTTGATCCAGAAGGCAGTACTCCTAGACACGGCGCGTATTGTCCGGAGGTTCCTCTCTCAGGAGCCCTGACCGCCGGCAGCTTGGACCCTGCTCCCGATGCCGGTGGGCTACTATTTTTTATATTTTTAAATGTTTTTTTTTTTTATATATATATTTGTTATAAAAAATATTTAAAAATGTAAATTGTATGTATAATAGAAAAATAAAGGAGATAATAATAATATAATAATAATAACGCCGACTACTAACGCAATCTCGCCGCGGTCCGACCATAATAATGATGATGCAGATGATAGGGTTGTCACAGTAAGTAGCCAGTGCAACGAAAGATTGAGGAGCGCACTGGAGGATGCGTTGTGCGAGTACATGTCGACTCCGACTGAGCTTAGGCCTCGTTTGCCGCGGTTACCCATGCACAAAAAAAATAGGGCGCTGGTGTGTGCTTTGGACTCGTTGCTCAAAAATATCTTTGAGAGTAGCGAGAACCTTGTTGATACGCACTCAATCTTGTATTGTGGGGCTGTTGCGGCATGTCGTTTAGCTAAAATTAAATTTCCAAATATAGATGGAACTATACGACCGAAGACTGCTGTACCAGCCTGGCAATGCAGGATTGAGAGGCGTATCGATGAGGCCAGAGTACTCATCGGCAAACTACACTGCTTCAGGGAGGGTAATACACGACCACGAGTGATGCGCTTTGTGAGACGGGCGTTTTTGGGGACAGGTATTAGTCCTCAAGGATACATGTCTCGTGTCACAGAGCGCATCGACTTCCTGAAGCAGAAAGTTTGTGCATGGGCGAGCCGCATTCGGCGGTATAAGCGGCGAGTTGACCGGTACTCGCAGAATCGCATGTTTCAGAGCGATGAGAGGTGGGTGTACAGAGCTTGGGAGCGGCCTGAACACAGTGTGATTGACGAGTGCCGCCCGGATGATTTGGCCACGATTACATTCTGGCGAAACATTTGGTCGGTAACTGTCAGTCACACTGAGGGTGGCTGGATGCGTAACGTCGAGCGCGTGTGTGAAGCTATACCAGAAATGGAAAAAGTTACCATCACCCCAGAGGATGTAGCCAAAGCAGTTCGTCCGTTACCGAACTAGAAATCACCGGGACCGGACGGACTGCAAAATTTCTGGCTGAAATGGTATAGCAGCTCACACGCGCCCCTGGCGTCGCAATTCCAGTCAATCTTAGAGTCTGGCTCGCTACCAGAATATCTGACAACTGGCGTTACCCACCTGCTCCATAAGACAGGTAACCCCGTGGATCCCAAGAACTATAGACCTATTACATGTTTGTCAACGGTCTATAAACTTCTTACATCCATCCTGAGAGCAAAAATTAATATACACATAGAAAATAATCAGATTATTTCTCCCTCTCAGAATGGATGTAGGAATGGGTCCCGGGGTACTAAGGAGCTACTTCTCATAGACATGGCCATAAGCCAACAGACTCGTCGATCCCGCAAGGATCTGTCGACATGTTGGATAGATTACAAGAAGGCCTATGACTCTGTTCCACATACATGGCTCATGAGGGTGCTGGAGTTATACAAAATAGATATAACTTTACGCACCTTTCTTGAGTCATGTATGAGGCAATGGAAGACGGTCGACCGATCCAGGGGAATGATGAGCCTATCTGGATTAAACGGGGAATATTTCAGGGCGACAGTCTGAGTCCGCTTTAGTTTTGCTTAGCCCTGAATCCTCTTAGCACATTGCTGGAGGATTCAGGACTAGGCTATCGGTTGAGAAGAGGTGGTCAGGTCATATCTCACCTTCTTTACATGGATGACCTGAAACTCTTTGCCCCCAGCAATTTGCAACTGATGGAGCTACTGAAGGTAACTGAAACTTTCAGTAGCGCCATCAGGATGGAATTTGGTGTGGACAAATGTGCAGGCATGCATGTAAAGCGAGGGAAGATTATGGAATCCGAGGGAATTCAACTCCCGGATTCCATACACCTTAGATCCCTTTCCTCGACCGAAACTTATAGGTATTTGGGTATGTCAGAAGCCTTAGGCATTAACAATGCTGACATGAAGCAATCGCTGAAGGAGCGCTTCTTTGGCCGCCTGAAGAAGGTATTAAATAGCCTTTTGTCGGGTGGAAATAAGGTGCGCGCCTTCAACGGTTGGGTCATGCCGGTTTTAATGTACTCTTTTGGCATACTCAAATGGACTCAGACCGAACTTGACGCCCTGGATAGGCGAGTCCGTACATTGCTGACGGCAAATCGGATGCATCACCCACGATCCTCGGTGATGAGACTGTACATCCCGCGGAAGTGTGGAGGTCGAGGCTTTTTAAATGCGAAGACCCTGCACAACCGCGAGGTGTGCAGCCTCAGAGAATATTTCCTTAAAACCGATGTGGGTATGCACCGAGATGTGGTCGCAGTGGACAAGGGACTCACCCCGTTATCCATGGCTAAAGAGGACTGGCATAAACCTGTAATAATGACTACTGATAACCGCAAGGAAATATGGAAAGGCAAGGAGCTCCACGGGCGCTTTTTCCGGGCTCTTCACGAGCCTGATGTAGATTTCTTGGCGTCCGTGGCCTGGTTACGTTTCAGTGACCTCTTTGGGGAAACTGAAGGTTTTGTCTGTGCGATTATGGACGAAGTTATCTTAACGAACAACTACCGGAGATATATAATGAAGGACGGGACGGTTGACGTGTGTCGGGCATGCCACCGTCCGGGTGAGTCTATCAGACATATTATCTCTGGTTGTTCTCGTTTGGCTAACGGCGAGTATTTGCACAGACATAACCAAGTAGCCAGGATTATCCACCAGCAACTTGCTTTGAAGTACAACCTAGTGGATTTAGAGGTACCGTATTACAAGTATGTACCCGACCCAGTTCTCGAAAATGACCATGTCACTTTGTACTGGGATCGGTCTATCATTACTGACCGGACTATTGTAGCCAATAAGCCGGATATAGTGGTGATAGACCGATTAGCGCGCCGTGCAATGATAGTCGATATCACCATCCCGCATGACGAGAATCTCGTGAAAGCTGAGAAACAAATCAAATATCTCGACTTAGCACACGAGATTGTCGACATGTGGAATGTGGACTCGGCTATCATTGTGCCGATTGTCGTAACCGCCAATGGCCTTATTGTCAAAAGCTTCGACGACCATCTGTCGAAGCTGTCGTTGCGCGGTTGGATCAAGGGCCAGATACAGAAGGCAGTACTCCTCGATACGGCTCGCATTGTGAGGAAGTTCCTGTCTCTGGAGCCCTAACCACCGGTAGCTTGGACCCTGCTCCCGACACCGGTGGGCTACTGTTTTTATATTTTTAAATGTTTTTTTTTTTTAATATATATATTTGTTATAAAAAAATATTTAAAAATATCAAAATATGTATTATAAGAAAAATAAAGGAGATAATAATAAATAAAATAATAATTTTTATATTTTTAAATGTTTTTTTTTTAATATTTTTTTTTTAAGGAATATTTAAAAATGTAATTAATATGTTAAAATAGATAATAAAGGAATAATAATAATATTCCACAACTATCACACAGCGCCGTCTAGTCCCAAGCTAAGCAGAGCTTGTGTTATGGGTACTAGACAACTGATAAACATACTTATATATTTCTAAATACATACATATTATAGATAAATTACACCCATTATGATTGTGAAATGATTCGACAGTAAAACCTTGAAATGAAATGCATTTAAGAACTATCAGAAATAAAGGCTATTTGTATTTGTATTGTATTTGTAAGTAGTACCTATATGTTTATAATATGACTTGCTACTTCCTTACTTACAACACTATTTAAGGTGTTCTGAAATATTTTAGTCACTGGAACACTTACATCTATTTTTGGTAGACTTACACTTAATAATACAATGACTGGGTAAAACACGAACCAGGAGTTATATCTACTTCAAATATAAGTTCGTTATTCAATAAGTAGAACAGTTAAACGCAAGCAAAGCCACGGGCGGAAGCAAAAGCACTACAATATTGTTTAGCGATATAATGAGTATTGTTTCTCTGACAGCTGCGCACTAACAAAGCCTATCATAAAGTCACGCTGCTCTCGTGAGGGTTGCTCCGCGTCACACAATGGGGAAGCGAGCTTCCCACACGCCAGCACTTTTAAACTCCGCCAAAGTTTAATTAAATACTCTGTAGAACAGACGCGGAGATTAACAAACGAATCAGATCTGCGTGGGCTGGCGGGTGGCTGGCGGCTGTATGCGGTTCAGCGGCGGCGGGTAGCTCCTCCATGCTCGTGGCATTATTACATGCGTGAGGCCGCTTATGGCGGTAGTAATCAACTTGCTGTGGTGCTTCCTGTCAAGTAAGTTCGTATAAAAACAGACTTTTTGCAACATACATATTATGTGGTTAATTTTAGGTTCTTGGGTTCCGTATAGCTGAAGTGCTGGCTCAAGATATTTCAATTTTTTGCTGATCTTAAATTACTTGGAATGGAAATGAGCTAAGAGTTTGTCTAGCAAGTCTAGTTTTTAGGGTTCCATCGGTGCCATCCCTATACGTATTGTTTCTCAACTATTCCGTAGTTATGTGGTTACCGTGCACGATTATAATAGTAGATTATATTGTGACTACCGATAAAACAGTGTCTTTGAGTCGCGGGCGGCACATTGTATTCCGAACGAACGAAACGTAGATTGCTCAGTTTTAATCCCGAATGCCAGTAATGGAGTTATACAATTAACTCCTGAACATTGCGAGGAAGTTAATATAGAAACCTGAGTGAAGCTCTATCACCGTGTTAGATTTTCAAAGAAAAACGGCGAGGAAATTGTTTATTACGTATTATCAAATCATGCTTATAGCCAGTTTGGGCAGTGCAAAAATATCATCATAATTCGAAACTGAATTGACTAGATTTTTTACGACAGTAAAAAATCATGGCCTAGCATTTTTTTTTCTGGATTAACTCCAGGGCTTTTTGTTAAACTAAACTCTTAACACATTCACTGCGTTACGGCAACTACTTTGCCGTATTTAATGGTCAGCCAGTGCGGCCGCTGGTTGTCCTTGTTTTGCGCGCTGTGCGGCGGTGATTTAACTAAGTTCCCGTACGCGTAGGAAAAAGACAGTGATCTTTTCAAAGTCAAAGTCAAATCATTTATTTCAAATAGACCATTTACAGGCACTTTTGAATAGTCGAATGTCGGTCAGTCCAAGAAAAGTGAAGCTAAATTGCACGTTCCAAAGAGTAGGTCTCTATGGAGAAGAACGTGCAAGAAACTCCATGGACACTCTTTTAAATCATATTATGTGTTACATATAATGCTTGGTTACATATTACTTGTTGCTTCTATCATGTGAGCACAATGTCGATAATGAAATAAAAATGTAAAATAATTAAAAGATAGAAACTGAATTAAGCCACTGGCAGCTAAGAGATGACCAGTCCCATCTGACGGCACCCGTTCACGAGCATGACGCGTGCATCAGCCCCACTCAGCTCAACCATTTTGAAGGGAACTGAACGACCCAATAACACGTGCCACCAACAGCGAGACATTTGAGTGAGCATGACAAACTCTCAACTGCCATGCTCGTAATGTCAAAAAAAAAAAAAAAGTTGTAACCTAATAAAAATGCTCCATGGTGCTTCACATTCACAAACTTGAAAAAAGTGCTTCTACGTTATACAATGCAATTGTCTTTCAAATTAAAAAATAATAATATTAGTTTCCAACTAATCAACTAATTAGTACGCCCTAGTGGTAGTGGAGCTGGACCAGCATTGAGCCAAGCATTTTTATCTTGAATATAATCCTCCAACTTATAATATGCTTGTCTGCATAGTGTGCGTTTAATACAAGATTTAAATTTCGTTTCATTGAGGTCTAATATTTGGGGTGGTATTTTATTATAACATTTCAAACAGTACCCCATGAAAGAAGAGGCCACTTTAGCCAGTCTGAAACCTGGTTGAACTAATTGATCCCTATTTCTTGTAACATAATTATGTCTATCGCCTCTTTTGCTAAAAAGATGAAGATTTTTTCTACATTGTTGCTTTTAATGTAATAATATTGTACACTAATATTATACGGCAAAATGGTTGCCGTAACGCACAGTAATTTAAGTATTTTTGTTCAGTGCGGTACGGCGACTATCTTGCCGTACCCCCGCACTACACTGCATGCGTCCGCGCGGCGTTCAAGTTTGCTTACTTTACTGCTGACCGTAAGTATGTAACGGCTCGATATTTTTTGTGCAAAATATTACGCAGCTACCCTAACAATGACAAGACCACGTAAAAAACGTTGATGTGAGTAAAGGAATTTAAAGGGAAGGTGCAGAAGTCAGAAAAAAAAGTTGTTCAGTGTGATAACTACTTACTAAGGCTAATATATAACATTGATGAAACCTTTTCAAGTTTTTTTAATTTAGTTTATTTTATCAAATTAAAATTCCTAATAGTATGTAATTTTTTCATTGTGACGTCAGAGAAGCAGCTGCTTCGCTGGCATCAACACTTTGAAGAGGTCTTCCGTTCGTCTGCAGCATCGACCTATGACACAATGCAGATTGTATCTCCACCAGCCCAGTTACTCGACATCGATACGGAACCACCATCAGCCTCTGAAGTTGCTAAAGCAGTCCGTTCTTTGAAGACAGGTAAAGCACGAGGACCCGACCTGATTACGGTGGAAATACTACAAGCTGACGTATCCTCTGCCGTCGATGTTCTGACGCCCCTTATTGAAGAGATCTGGAATGCCAAAGAGCTCCCGGACGAATGGAACAAAGGTCTTTTAATCACTATACCCAAAAAAGGTGATCTTAGTCAGTGCAATAACTGGAGAGGTATTAAGTTGCTCTCAATTCCCTCAAAGGTGTTCTGCAGGATTATCTTGGATAGACTGTCTAAGGCCGTGGATCCTCTCCTACGCAAGGAACAGGCTGGTTTTCGTTCTGACCGCTCGTGCACGGATCAGATCCACACTCTTCGTATCATACTTGAGCAGGCATCAGAATGGCAGAGGGAGATTTACTTAACTTTTGTCGACTTCGAAAAAGCCTTTGATACGCTGAAGTGGTCCAGCATTTGGTCTCGCCTACTGAGCATTGGCGTACCACCGAAAATTATCCGTCTTCTGGAGGCTATATACAGGAATTATTCTTGCAAGGTTACGCACAACGGCCTCGTCTCTGATGACATTGCAGTGCACGCTGGTTTACGCCAGGGCTGCCTACTTTCACCGCTTCTTTTTCTTGTGGTTCTTGACAGATTGAGTGGGGATTATCCAACGTCTTGGAGGACCTTGATTACACCGATGACCTATGCCTCCTGAGTCATACCCACGCCGACATGCAGGCAAAATTGGAAGATTTAAGTCAGGAGGTTGTAAAAACTGGTCTTAAAATAAACATCCGGAAGACACAGGAGATGAGAACGGGTGTGAGGAATCCCTCACTGTTGATGTTAAACTCAGAGGTAGTGGAACGCGTATACAAGTTTACCTATCTAGGAAGCGTCGTTTCAGAAACCGGTGGTAGTAAAGAGGACATCACTTCACGCATCGCCAAATCCCGAGCAAACTTCGCGCAGCTGAAACTGACCCGAAGAATAAAACTTAAAATCTTCGGGTCAAATGTCAAATCTGTGCTGCTCTACGGGTGCGAAAAGTGGAAGGTCACAAAAGACATCTCACGCCTATTCCAAGTTTTCGTCAACTGCTGTCTGCGTCGCATCCTCGGAATTTACTGGCCCGAGACAATATTCAACGTAGAGCTGCTGGAAAAATGCCACGAGAGCCCGATCGACCGCCAGATCAAGCGTCGCAAGAGGAGATGGATTGGCCACACGCTCCGAAGGAATTCCGAACACATACCCAAGCAAGCGTTGGACTGGAATCCGCAAGGAAAAAGAAAGCGTGGCCGTCCCCGTCAGACTTGGCGTCGCACCGTGTTAGCGGAAGCAGCGAGCATTGGAATGAGTAGGAGCGAGGTGAAGCGTGAAGCTCAGGACCGTTCGCGACGGAGGATTACTGTGGACGCCCTCTGCCCCATCTAGGGGACATAGGACATTAAGAGAAGTATGTAATTTTTAAAATTGTAAGAACAATTATTATGTTGACTATTTATGAAGAAATTTGTTGATTTATATTACACTGTTAAATTTTAATGTTGTGTCTATAACAAAAAAAGACTTTAAAGTATCGATTGTCATTTCAGAAGCCCTTAATATAATTATAACCCCATCCCTAGCATTTTTTCACTTTTATGCTATACGGCATCGAGTATATTACCGTGAATTACTGATTTTTTAAAATCTCTGTATCTTTCGAAATTTCACTGACAAAGACATTAAATATATACTACCAATAGACAGGACATAGCGAACAAAAGTCAAAATCCGAAACTTGTTACTTTGTAGTAACAAGTCGGTCAGTCTAGTATGACACCCCTACACGTCAAGTCATGTTTGTATCCGCTTTAGGCACTAAAAGAAAATCATTTTCTGAGAAAATATGCTGAGATGCGCATTACGCTATTGCAAATCTTGTTATGGTAAAATTGTTGGACCTAACTTCGGTTTATTTTCGTAAATATTCTTGGTATTTACGCAGTAATTAATTAAAATTCAACAATTTCCATGAATAGTTCTAGAACATTTGCTGATTTTATGATAGCGCCATCTATTGCTGAAAAGTTTAACCTTACCTAGCACACACCAGTGACGTAGCGTGGGTTTTCGCCGCTTGGGGTCGACCAGAAATACGCCGCCCTTTGTTGTTATTATGTTTAAGAACACCAGTATTAAGAACGACTGCAGGTATCCCGTCGGGGCCACTAGCTTTATTCTTACGTACGTCTTTCTGATGGATACGAATATTCGACATACTCGTCACGTACCCATCAGGAGAAACAGGGGGCGGTGCGTCACCGGAATTCAGACGCGAAGATTCCGCAATAAGAGAGGCAATTAAGTTTGCTTTCTCCTCAGCGGTGTGACCCAGGGACCCGTCGGGTTTCAGCAGTGGCGGAGGTGAGGGACGGCAGAAGTTCGATTCACTCGAGTTTGCCGGGGACCAAAACGCTTTACTACCAACGGGGTTTGTTCCCTATTCGGCCAATGTGGTCAAACTGAGACCTCCACAACACCTTAAGAATCACGTCACTTGCCTTGCGCTTACGAGCATTAGCCCAAGGTCGGTATGCGCGTGTTTATTCGCGTCAGCGTGAACACACTCAGTGCCAAGTCATGGTTGATTTTGGTCCGACATTGTTACGTCAGAGAATGAACTTGGATTATTAAAAAGCAATATATCTGCTGCAGCATGCAGGGTAGACGTAAAATCGACATCAAAATTTGCTTGGCACGTACGCAACATTGCGCTCGCAATTTCGAATATCTAAGGATTTTTTTTTCCAAATAAATAAATTGGCGCTTTCTGCCGCCTCCTTTCGTATGCCGCCTGGGGCCATGGCCCACCCTCCCTTTCCCAAGCTACGCCACTGGCACACACTGAAGCTTCTGCCACGAGCTCTTAACGTGATCTATTTTACGACCTAAACCGAACTTAGATCCTTTTTCGTTCGTAATACTGACATTTTAACATATTATCATGGTAAAGCCTCTGGCCACCTACCGAGCAATAGTTAAATTTATTCAAATTTTGACAAATTTAATTCGCGTGATTGCTATTCAAAGCTAGATGGCGTCACTGAGAGATAGGATGACAGTTTTTCTAAGACATTTCTCCTGATAGCCGCTCTATTGTATCTTTTTAAATCTCTTTAAATCTTTTATCTCTTTTCTTTCTTACACGAGGATGTAGCCTATCAATTTGTTGAAAAATATCATTGATATGGGTTGTTTCCACGTCTTCGACTTCGCCATGATCCATTTTATACCATCAGTGACATAATTAAAAGCCAATTTACTAAAGCAAATTACACATTACAGAAATATTATTATTTACAAGTTAATGTTAACTAGACTCTCGCCAACGAAAGATGGCACAACAAAAAGGAGGCCGTATTAAAAAAATAGAAGCTGTTCACCCTAGCTGTATGCCACTTAAACGCAGTTGATACGTTTAAAAAAAATTCATGAAAATTATAAGTATGCTATATAATACATCGATTTACCATTATGATGCATGTTTATTTAACAATTAAACATGTGCTGCTTATTTAGCCGCGTTATTCAATGCCACCAAAACCCAAACATGTTCGTTCACTGCCAAACGGAGCCTGATCACCTTGGCTCCTGCTTATTAGAATGTATTCTTGGAGTGTATCAACCGCCTTCAGCTCTTGGAAGTTGAAATTTTCTTGGGTTTTCCAAAAGTACTAAATAAATTAGTATCTTTCTACTAAATTAATTAATTAGTAGTACGGGGCACCTTGGTCGAATTTGCTACAGACCCCGCGCCGGTTTAATCCGGCACTGACGGCGCTTCACACCAATCATTTGTGGAGCCACATGTCATGTGGGCGGTGGGTCTTTCAATATGCACTTCCCTGGAATCTTTAAATTTGAATAAAAGAAATTGTGTGTTATTGATTTTTTTTTTTATTAATTTGGATGAGCGATTGATGTCATTATGTATGGAATATAATATCGTTCAAATTTCCACCGCACCTTTGCTGGATAGCGTGCATACGAAATATACAACTTTCCATGTCCTTTGCTGTTTTCATTATTAGAAGTTTCGTCTGCTTATTGTCGAAACCTCCTGAAAAGTAGAATAAATTCACCGTGCGAGTAATATTGCAATTATAAAATAGTCAAAAAGTATCAAGTTTTTATAATAGAAATGAAAAAACTTGTGATGTATGAATTACCACTTTTACCGTAACATTTTATAAATAACTGCAACATAGCTCGACTCGCACAAAGGATCGCTGAGTAAGACATTTTGTAATTATAAATACTTGTGCTTACCAACAAGAACGTTCTTTTTACTCTACTAAACACCTGACGTTCATGATACCATCTCCGCCCATTGCAAACTAACCTAGAAATGATTTTATTGTATCCAACCGTCGCATTTTTTCAACATGTTTCTAATTTCATTCGCTTTTTGCGTCGTTTTTGTCTATCATATTAACTCGTACCCTGTCCATTGAACTAGTGATTTTTCTCGGCATTATTTTAAGCAAAATGAGTATAATAAGATGCACGTATCTTAATTACATAAAATTAGAGCTAGCGCAAGATAAGTTGGCGCGTGGCCGAAATTAGAAATTAATCGTTTGACGTTTATGTCATGTGTCAGGAGAATGTGTTGTATTCTGTGTTTTTTATCGTTTCTAAAGTAAATAACCGTCATTATTATACCAAAAGTGATTAAAAGTTCTAAAAGGGATATTATCTTGAAAGTTAGACGTGTTTGTGAAGAGAAATGAGAAAATATTGGGCCTACGGTACCATTTTTCAAAATTAGACCCATTTGTCCAATATTTTTTCGGGTGACCAGTACAATAAAATTTCCCTAAATATGCGTAGATACCCGAGCGGTACCTAGCAAGTCAACAAAGTTTGTTGAAAATGGACTGCTACTATGTGCTTAAATCTTAATCAAGTGACTATCATGATGATATGAATCCTGCAAACTTCATCCATGAAAGAATAAATAGTGCTAAATCTAAAACAGAATTATATTGTTGTAACTGATAATGCATCATACCACTGCACATAAATAAACAAAGCTACAGCTACAGCCTACAAGAGACAATACAAAAGCGCAAGTGTTACTATAATGCCGGAAGAATGACAATGTATCTCTACAAGAAAAAGTTCTTTAAATCTGAAAGTTTAATGGATCTCAAAATAGACAAATTAACAATGGACTTATCCGACCCTTCTGATAAAGACTAGCATGGAGTTCTGGTGCTTAAAGCGCTAATTAATTTAATAAGATATTCAATAAAAGATTTACAAAGTTCTCACGATTTTCTTTTAATAATAAAGACATAAATTAAATAAATAAATTCTTTAAATTACACTGTGTTATGAAATCTGCGTTTTTAATCAAATTAAGGAAAATAGATTTGTTAGGCTGGCAACATTAAGCACGCCCCCTAGCTACGCGTCAAGTTATCTTACTCGCACTCTAGTTCTACGAAACGTCATGAACACAATTTATTTTGACAATTCTTAATCTTTTTAAATGCTGCCAAACACAAAGTTTGATAAACTCGACATGTTTTGACATTTGAAACAAACAAAATTCACTACGCTAAAATTCTACAGTTTTGAATTTTATATAACGTTCACGCTCTTTCTTTGCTTTCTTTTAGACTTCTGCTTTTCTACAACTTAGCAACCATTTTTTATTAGCCTAAGCTATAAGGTATCCCACTACTGGACAAAGTTTGCCCCGCAAACATGATAAAATCGTCACATCACCTTTGCTGTGGTCGAAAATTCATGGTAATGGTATATATTAAATGGATTTAGAAGAAAAACTATCACAGTCACCTTTCATTTAAGAATAATAGTTTGCGCAGTATTTTAGATTTTAACGAAGATTTTGTAACAACAATAATTATGCAGTTTAAAAATTAAGTGACGTAAGTATCAATCTTTTTTATAACCTGCTTGCCTTCCTTCTTCAGATACCATGTTTTCATGCGGTGCTAGCAGGTACATAGTTTAAAATCCCGTTCTAACTCCATATGTTGACACGGGCAGTAGCCCGTCACGGAATCCTACACGGTGTATGACTCGTCACGAACTTGGCCAGTTTTTCTGTAATAGTTTGAATTTGTTTCACAAAGTATCGAAATAAAACAGAAGAGCATCTCGATTCCCGCTTTATTCTCCACCTAGAGGTGAATATTCGAAATTGCTCGCTTCACGCAAAGTCCGGAAAATTGCTTCCATAAGATATTCTGTAAACGTGACATCGAGATCTTCAAGAGTTATGAAAGTTGAAGAAGTCAAACTTCATAATAACGAACTCAAACAATCCAGACAAGTGATTTCCAAAACAACTTTGCGTAACATTTGGGTCACCCATCGTAGACTGCGTTGATTGAAAAAGGTGTGACACAGTGAATAGTTGGCAATGAGCTCATTGTTCATAAATAATTATTTCATAATGGTATGCTGACACCCTGAGCGATCTCAGCCTTTACGTGCATTATTGGAGGACTATCGGGAGCGCCCGGCGTCGGTCACGCGCTGAGAATACATTATGCAATAATGTGAATATTAGCGCGCTCGTGTGTTTCTGTGCGGTTCCGTGCGGCTTCGTGCGGACTGCTGCGGCCTGGTGCGGCCGGAGCGGTGTGATTTACATGTCAAAGCTCGCCTCACCTCACCGCTAACGCAATTATGCGAAGAAACAACACGTTGTACGTGGTAGATATTAAATTGGAACTTGACTATAATAATAAACCGTTCCACATACACATTACTATAGACCTACTGTTAACTGCTAATGAAAACACCAGACTAGATATTTTATATCAAACATTATTCGAGTAAGTTTTCATTTAATCAAACAAACCACATCTTGACTGAGATACTAGGTTTCACATTTTAAATAATCATGTTTTCTGATGTTTGAATACCGCTCGCGTACCAAAAGTATTTCAAGGAGTGGAAGGTATGACTCAAGAGCGCATTGGGGAGCCAGCTATCAAAGTATCGAGCTATCAACACCGAATTTACTTCAAATGAGTGTAAGATTTGGTTTAGATAAGTTTTTCTGAAAAAATCAGGGATTGATGTTTTACAATAATTGATGACGTTATTAAAGAAACATACAATGTTTGTTTTAGTTTTACTTATTTTTTGAAATAGCACGAGCTAATGAAAGACCGCATGTGCGAAAAAAACACTGCAAAGAATATCTGCTTCAAATTCTACAGAACACACAATCGAATTCTTTTAATTAGTGATATCTCTTCATTGAGTGGTCTTCTCTGCACGTATTCATTCGCTCGAGGTTCGTTCATGTTCCATGTAATCACGGCTCAAGCCGCGCGGTGCATTGGAGCCGAGATATTGAAGCTCAATGAAATGACGGAGTCTAAAGAAAGATGTCTTAAGTCTAAGCAGAGACGTCTTTGAGCTCTTTTGTTGAAGAAGTCGCTACAATGGCGGCTTTCACTTCGATCCGCGATGTCTTAAGCACAATGAGCGCAGATCTAGGGTAAATCTTAGAATGGATTGCCTCGTGGATATAAAAATATATCCATAGTAATCTAGGACGTATCAATCAATCTGCGAGGTAACTAATTCGACCCCTGCGTGGATCAGCAACAACAGATGATAATGATAAAGTATGTGTTCCCAGGCTATTTTTGAATGTCTCGTATATAATTAAATTTCATGTGCAACTGGAACAGGTTTGATTAAAACGCTGCTGTTTGTATCACTTTTATTTTTAGTAATATTTGACACATTTCCTTTCTCGGCTTTTACTAAAAAATTTACTCGCGCAGATTCTACCTAAAAATTGCGTAATTGTAGTGTGTTTTTTTGCGACTCACATGCCACTCACAAGTCATGTAGGTTAAATTAAGAATAAAACAATATATTAGGACCTCATATTTGTGACGCGATGATCCCTCCACGTTGTAACTTGCTCCCTGAGGCAGTAAACCGTCTGCCACTCAGCTATTAAACCTCAGTTTAACTACTAAATATTTGCACCGGACCGCGCCATATAATGTTACGCACTGTTAGGTATCCCTCGTGCTCGTAACGCCAGCGCATGAAGACATCACAACTGTATTAAACGCTAAGCCAACAGCAATAATACACCATACGTTCACTCATTTAGAATTACCGACAAGGCAGTAATCTGCTAAATAGCTTTCAAACAACATCATAACCGACAGCAAACTGAGCTATATTAGTCCTTCTGTGTACGGGTGTAAGGTCGTGTGTAGTGGTCGGCGGTGGGTGGTGATCCCTCAAGTAGGGTGCCCGTAAAGCGGCAAGCGCGTTAGGCACAACGACGTCACTTGTGTTGTTCTATAACGATGGTATCTACATATTTTTGACCTTATCACTGCTGTAGATCTAAGGCTGTATTTTGGTTAAATTTTAAATTAATAAAAAAAAAAAACGCACATCTTTGGAACACTATTTCTATCTCATCATCACCTGAGCTCTTTGTTATGAATTGCTGAGGTTCCTATGTCATCAAAACTTCATTTCATATCTTTTAACCCATTAATTCTATAATAAGTAAGTATACTTAATGGATTCTTACTATCATACCACAACTAAGTATTTGAACAGTACCTATTAGCAAATATGTAGGTTTAAGAAATACAAATACTATTCAATGACAGTAGAGTGACTTCCATGACATTGGATTTAAGTGAACTTGGTGCATACATATTTGAGATTTCAATCGTCTAGAATCTAGATAACGAATTACTATGATTTTAGAATGACATCAAATAAAGAAGTAAAAAATTATGTTCATGGTTTGCTCTTATGGAGAACCTTCACAAATTCAATCAGTGTAGCGTACGAAATCATAGCAAGGTTAATCTGTCAGCCCACGCATTTAAGTAGGTATAATATAGGGAATAATGAAAACTTAAAGATTGCACAACTATTCAATTTTTAAATAAAAAAATAGAGTTTCACGTTGTAATTGTAGAGTATCAAACGGAAGGGTGAATCAGGAGCTCTTGTCGGTGTAAGCACTCACGGACAATCGACGCGGTCGCACGCACGGCTCGCACTACGCTCGCACACTTGCTCGTCGCTCGCATGCTCATCAATCAGCCGTCGATCCGCCACCTGTCGCCGCACCCAGTCACCCAGTCAGCCACACCGCACGCCACGTTTGTTAACGTGAGATATACTCGAGCTCACATTATATTATCAACTTCGGTATCGGTGTTCAACTTTGAGTTCAGGAAACATTAATTTGTTGACGGTTTAAAGTGTGTTAAGCATGAACGTGTCGATGGAGGTGTGGATTCTAATAAAGGGGGAATGATTTAAATTAAATTAGTGAAAAAAATAATTAGTAAAAAGATTAAAAATGTGATAACTGCCCCGTGGCAGTTCATCTCATTTTGTTTTACATGACAGTACATGTTTGCTAATGGAAGCTCTGACTTCTACAACTTAAGCAGTCTTAGTCATAGGCTTAGACATATTAATCGGCCGTACATCATTTTCGTTGTAATATATTATATTCATTGGCATTGCTTTATTTAAGTACTTCACTCGCTACGTTTTTCAGCATAAGAAAAAAAAACAAAAAAAAATAAAACTAATAATACTCTCAACACTAAAAACTAGTAATACTCACAAACATACTATATACTAGATTTTTTTAAATCATTTACAAGTTTAACATGGAAGATCAACAATCACTATGCCCACATACATATGTTGCAGCTCTACACACACTGAACGTTTACAGGGCATTCTCCAGATGTTCCATTAGAACACGACGCCTCAACAGCAGCTAAATTAAACGTAAACTATTAGCGGCGAGCCACCGGCCAGGTGCTCTCGATGTCGGTGCTATTCAGTGTCGGATCATTCTCAGTGCTGTAGCGAGGCTTCGATAATTCTCGCTTCTATTGAGATTTGAGCGACGGGTCATTGTGGGCGAGGTTGGTACATAGTTGTGGCTCACTCGACGCATTCTGTATTCATGCCGTGACGCTGCTTGAGGTCGACATCAGTTGGGCACACGATCTCTTCAGTCTGGTTTGCAAAACGCTGTAGGCATTTATTTATTAATGCTTTTCTTAATTGATTACGTGTTCGGGGTTGGGGTAAGATAGAGATAAAGGATGAGATAAGAGATGAAAGTCAGTTTAAGATTAATAAATTCACTGTATTGTCAGTTTCCACAAATATAAGATTAAGATTAATTTATACTAGGATGGATGGTGAACGATGTGGAATTATGAGTCACGCGCACGGTATGTCGCCGAATTACGTACTGAACTATTGCGGTGTAAGTGCAATAATATTAATATTGGAAACATACTGAGTGGGTGGCGCAATAATGATGACCCAGGTAAACGTATTGTACGGTGGTTGGTACGGGTGTACATACGAATCTCAGGAGTTACTGAAATAGAATAGAAGCCGCAGCCGTTAAGACCATTTTGATATTTCCATTCTTTTTATGGTTTATATCGAAATACAATTTCAAGAATTCGATACAAAATATCCCAGTTATAATAAATCATGCTCGGTGTTTTCTTACATGTAAATACAAATCTAAATTTACATGTTAAATGAAAATGAATGGCTAAATATGTTGCTAAGCGCAAGTAAACCTCAAGGATCACCGGACCAATTTGTATAAACTTATTTTAAAACTGTTTGTTGAAATCTTTAAAAGAAAAAAATTGGAAAAATCATTAAAAAAAAAATAATTTGTTTCGATTAGGTAGTTTCAAACAACTTGTAGTGTCGTTATTAGGGGTTTTTTTTATCGTGGGACAAAAATCATACAATGACAACCCCCGCTCTTGGGCGGAGCGGGAGATAGTGTCAGACTCTTACTGACTAAAAGACCCACCCCCTTCCTTTTAGCCTTCATACCGGGGCTCGAGCTCCCTTTCAGATAAACCTGGCCCCAGTAGGCTTCGACCCGGCTGGGTCCCTGCTGTTGCTGACAACTCCTTGAGGCGCGCACTGCTCCCGCGGGAGCAGTGCGCGCCGTCGACGACTTGGGCTCGGCCCGGATAGTTACCGGACGGCCGGACAGCGAGCTATCCATTGCTCACTGTCCGCAAGCCCGCGTCGAGATCGCCCCCACGAGATTATTAGGGTTAGTAGTCGATCCTTACTATACATAATTATGCTATGTATTTCAATAATACTTATTTATTCCTAGATTTGAAACTTTTTTTCTTTTTACGATATAACATTTGACTTTGATAGTTAATGTGTTATCAATAACAGAATGATACTCGCGGGTCAACTAGCATTAGAAGAGAATAGAATCTACTCAAACCCCAAGCGAACGTCGGCGTTCACGCCATTCGGTTAAACACCAAGATTATTAAAAGTCCGCATAGATTATTAAAACATTGAGCGTTTTATTGTGTATTGGGTATGTATCCAAGAATCTAAATTCCCTCATTAAGTATTCTGTAAACATCGAAAATAAGCAACTTTTCCATTTTTCTATATTTATACTTACAAAAATGCCCAAGGCCGAAGCGATAAACTTTATTGTATACCAAAATAGTAATAATTTCACAGAAACTTATATCTATGAACAAACAGCCAGAGTGTAGAGTCAGTAGCACTAGTAGATATAAATCTTGAATTCTTCTAATCTAAAGTTGACCTAAAAAACAACAGAACCACGTAATGCTTCATCATTTATCGTTGAGTTGAGCTTTATCTGATAAGTCATAACTTTGTGTTTACTGTGCCCTTATCTAATGTTTTATTTCAGAAGCCAGGCTCGTATGTATGCAGCTCAAGTTTAGAAGATTGATGTAGGTTTTATAAAATAAAAGACAAATTCTTGATGATAATAAACAAAATCAGTTCAAGTGTGTTTATAAAGAGAAGTTCCCTCGATTTCTGCAGGATCCCATCATCAGATCCTCGTTTTTTTATGGTGGGAAAAATAATCCAATGACAACCCCCGCTCTTAGGCGGAGAGGGTGATAGTATCAGACTCTTACTGACTAAAAGCCTACCCCGTTCCTTATAGCCTTCATACCGGGGCTCGAGTTCCCTTTCGGATAACTTCTTTCTGGCCCCAGTAGGCTTCGACCCGGCTGGGCCCCTGCTGTTGCTGACAACTCCTTGAGGCGTGCGGGAACAGTGCGCGCCGTCGACGGCTTGGGCTTGGTCCGGACAGTTACCAGACGGCCGGACAGCGAGCTACCCATTGCTCACTGTCCGCAAGCCCGCGCCTACAGTGGCTGGAAATCGGAATCGGAATCCCGGTGGTGGCGGCGAGAGCGCCGTTGCCTGTTACGGCCGGCCTCCTCCTTTGCGAGAATTAGTGCTTCGCAGAAATCGGCCACCGCCTGCCACTCCTCCTCGCTCCGGACCATGGCCTGAACCAAGGCTCGGCGAGAGAGGTCTCCGCCACCGATCGCCCCCACGAGGGCACGACGATGCTCCGCCCAAGCAGGGCACACCTCGACTGTGTGCTCCACCGTGTCCTCCGGGCATTCCACACAATGGCGACACCCAGGCGTCACTTCTGCACGAATCCGGTGCAGGAACCTCCCGAACGTGCCATGTCCGGTGAGGACCTGCGTCATACGGAAGGTAAGGACGCCGTGAGGTCTTTCCAGCCACGCCTCAAAGACACCAGCCACGGCTTACCGCCATAATTGTGGCGTGCCCAGCACTGGTTGCGATAGTCGCTGATGCCATTTCACCATGAGATCCCGCCGTAGCTCTGCCCGCCATGCCGTGACCTGTCGCGGGAGCGGACTTTCACCCTGGCGTTGCATCTCCACGCGCATTTCGTGCATGTGTGCAAGAACTGTTGCCTCCAGATCCCACGCTGGTAGGCCAGCAAGAAGGCTTGCCGCTTCGCTGAAAATCGTGCGGTATCCCCGCACCATCCATATTGCCATGACCCTTTGGCAGGCGTTCAGCATGGCCGCCGGTCGCTTTTGCAGCGACGGCGCCCACACCGGCGCCCCGCAGAGGGCCATGGACCGAACGATCCCCGCGTAGATCCTCCGGCAGGAGGCATCTGGACCCCCAAGGTTGGGCAGGAGCCGCTTGAGCGCAGCCCCAGTCCGGTTAAGTTTGGGAGCCAGACGTTGGAAATGCTCCCCGAAATTCCACCGGCTGTCGAGGACGAGTCCCAGGTACTTCATCGTCGATCCGACGACGATGTGAACTCCTCCTACCGTTAGTTGGGAACCCGATGGCGGCGCGTTCCAAGGGCTGTGAAAGCATATAGCTTCGGATTTGTGCAGCGCCACCTCGAGTTCCAACTCCTTGATCCTACCAACGACTATCGCAACCCCGCGTGTCGTTAGAGCGACCGCCGCCTGGTACGACTCTCCCTGCGCTAGAACCAGCGTGTCGTCTGCGAAGCAAACCACGCTGACCCCGTCAGGCAAGTCGCCGCGTAGCACGTAGTCGTACCCGATGTTCCACAAGGGTGGCCCTAGTACCGACCCCTGCGGAATACCGCACGACATCTCTCGACGTTTCCAGTCTCCCTGGTGACCAGGGAGACAAACTATATACCTGTCCGACAGGTAGGCCTCGACCACTCGATAGAGGAATTCGGGCACCTGGTGGTACCGGAGTGCCCTCCAGATCGTACTCCAGGGCAGGGAATTGAAGGCGTTGGCAATGTCCAAGGACACTGCCACGACACACCTACCCCGGGACACCGCATCCCCCGTCGTGAGGGCTTGCACGCGCATGATGGCGTCCACCGTGGAGCGCATCCTGCGAAAGCCGAACTGTCTGTCCGAAAGGTCCGGCCCCACCCATGTTAGGCGCGCGACGAGGCGATTTGCAATAACTCAGCTAGAGCTTGCCCACCTCGTCGAGCAGCACAATGGGCCGGTATGCGGACGGAGAGTCCGCAGGGCACCCCGGTTTCGCGATGAGGACCAGTTTCCCCGTCTTCCAGCGAAGTGGGAACTGGCCCCTCTCCAAGCATACGCTGAAGAGCCCTCTTAGTCCAGGCCCAAAAGCCTCCATGGCCAGGACCCAGGCCTTCCCAGGCAAGCCGTCGGGTCCTGGACCGGTGTTCTTGGCACTCAGCCTTCGCACCACCACTCTCATCTCTGCCTCGGTCACCAGATCCTGACATGATGAACAGAGGACCACCTGGAAAGTGAAAATAATAACCATATCGGGGTATGTGTGTTCGAGCAATCGGGGAACATAGACCAATTTATCTGATAGTCACATGACATGTGACTATCAGAATGTTGTGAAATGTATTAATTAGGCTCGAAATATTGCATTTCATGAAACAACACCAAGCCACGATTACCGTGACCAAGCTTTGTATGTGTAATGGTAACAAGAAATTACTGTTACACATTAGCAATGTAATAGAACTTGTGGCATTTAAGGAAAAGATAAATATTAAAAGTGTAGATAATTATAGTATGTATGACTATGTCTGTATGTTATGTTTATTGTGTATATCAACAGCGATATCGGCGATTAGGAAACGTTCACCATCACGACATCGCGGTGCGTGGCGCGCGGACCGCTTGATTTCCGGGACAGACTGTATCTAGTGCCGTATTTTATAATGTTGACATTAAGAAACATAAACATCAAGATATAGATTCCTATATCTAGGCGTGATGTGACTGGGCACGCCACAATCATGGCGGTAAGTCCCCTCTTTGAGGCGTGGCTGGAAAGACCTCACGGCGTCCTTACCTTCCGCATGACGCAGGTCCTCACCGGACATGGTTCGTTCGGGAGGTTCCTGTTCTAAATTAAAGCGGAAGTGACGCCCGAGTGGCGCCACTGTGCAGAATGCCCGGAGGACACGGTGGAGCACACAGTCGAGGTGTGCCCCGCTTGGGCGGAGCATCGCCGTGCCCTCGTGGGGGCGATCGGCGGCGGCGACCTCTTGCTCCGGGCCTTGGTTGAGGCCATGATCCGAAACGAAGAGGAGTGGCAGGCGGTCGCCGACTTCTACGAGGCAGTAATGCTCGCAAAGGAGGAGGCCGAACGCATCAGGCAACGGCGTTATCGCCGCCGCCGCCGGCGCCGGGATACTGATCCCGATTTCCGGCCACCGTTGGCGCGGGCTTGCGGACAGTGAGCAATGGGTAGCTCGCTGTCCGGCCGTCCGGTAACTGTCCGGGCCAAGCCCAAGTCGTCGATGGCGTGCACTGTTCCCGCGCGCCTCAAGGAATTGTCAGCAACAGTAGGGGCCCAGCCGGGTCAAAGCCTACTGGGGCCAGGGTTATCCGAAAGGGCGCTCGAGCCGCGGTATGAAGGCTTGAAGGAACGGGATGGGTTTTTTAGTCAGTAAGAGTCTGACTCTATCTCCCGCTTCGCCCAAGAGCGGGGGTTGTCATAGGATGATTTTTCCCATCGGAAAAAAAGCGTGATGAGAGACTTTTCCAGTCAGATAAAATTGCCATCATTAAATAATCATGAAACTATACAATCAATGATTCGTACGAGCTTACAGCTCACGTACGGTTCGATACGTAGCTCGCTCACACAACAACTACGCAACATAAAGCGGTCGACGCACTTACAAAGAATTTCATTTATTGCGTACCAACAATTTAAATGAATCACGGACTCTACTGTTTATACAATTTTCAGTTTCATACGAACTGTAAATTGTGATGTGGCGATGAATTTAAAGTACTGCCAGTGAGTGTATTGAATGATTCACGAGACTCGATAGCCGAGGGAGACGCGAGATATGAACAGCGGCACGAGTTTAGTACAATGTACTTTATGAATATTGATACGAGATTGAAACAAGACAGACTCGGACAGAGATGGAAGCTTGGCGGTCGCTCAATTACTGCAAATAAGAATTTGCTTTGATTTAGTGTCGGGGTGAATGTCTGTTTAGATAATATACACTTTATATTGGTTATTGAAAATAGATCATTTGTGTGAACGATATTAAAATACTACGCTTGTAAATTCTGGTATCGGTAATGTGTCATGTCTTCAGTCACTACTAGGTATTTAGTATGTAGGTTCATGATCTCTACGTAGCCTATTGTCTTAAATCGGTCACAACTGATGAAATTGTATACACCGTTAAATTTTAATTGTTTTAATACCGTGGAGAGTCGATCCGGTACATGAAACACTATCGATTTGTAAAGAAAAAATAAAGTACCTTTTTTTTCAAAACTCGTATTAATTTACGCATGTACGAAATTTATTTCTTTAAGAAAACGTCAGCTGAGCGAGTTCAATGATCTGTAGGTAGTTGCACGCAACGCCCACTACTAGCTACTAAAAAAGGTACTTTATTTTTTAATTTTATCTTTACAAATCGATAGTGTTTCATGTACCAGATGGGTCGATCCGGTACATGAAACACTATCGATTTGTAACGGGATTAAAACGATTAAAATTTAACGGTGTATAAATAGATAATGTGTATTATTATAAACTACTACTTTAACTGTACAATGAAACGACTTGGGTCATGAACAATATTAATACAAATTACTATGACTGTTCCACACAAAGGTTAGTTTAAAACTGCACAATAACATCTTAATATTTGATGGAAGCACTGGGTTTTGTTACAGTTCCCATGCTTAAGTCAAGAGGTTAACGGATGTTTGTTGTCGGGTCTCGGGCTACCGCAGCCCGAGCACTTGAACTGCCTTGCCGATCCCATTGACGTATTCCAACACCGTCGCCGTCTGTCGATCACCCTCAGCCTCGTCAGCACAGCGATCTCTAACATTATGTAGGTGCTAATATTATGTATACGAGTACAAAAACCGCGGAAGTTGGCGCACTCGTCCGAGCCATGAGCGTTCAGCTGTAGATCAGGGAGAAACAGTCAAAACTGTTTAAGCTCATCTATATTCGAACCAAGTTAGACTGGCATTCAACACCACCTATTTGGGACGGTGAAAATAAGAACTGTTTAATATTTTCTCTAATTCATCAAATACAATACGATTATCATGATAATGCATGCAGAACTAAAAACATATATATACACACACATACACATACACACACATACAAATATATTCTAGCAAATAAATAAATTTCATTTCATTTTATTTCATAGTCACTCAAGTGACTTTTCATTCCATCATTCATATATCATTCCAAAATCTTGAGTGAAGTACTTAAATTTGTCTAAGTTCAGAGTATAAACACAGCCTCAACTCGTTCGAAGGTGTTAGTGTTCAAACTTGAAGGAGAGCTGACGAGCTGGCAGCGTGGTGCCGTAATAACGAGTAAATGTATGCGAAACATAGGCAAATCGCGCCGTTTGGCAACGCTGCGAGTCTGACGAGCGCGCAAGACGGGGACGACAGCGACTCACATTCTGTAGAAATGCTGAGGAGAGAAGCACAAACAATGGTAATAAAAAGACTAGTACACAAACAATAATAAACTGTTAATGCGGAAATGTTTATATAATATGTAAAACCTACTAAGCAAGCTGGCACAATTTTCTGTTCCTACCTACAAAGTCGTTTGATAAGCCCGAGTTAATATCACTTCACTGTACACCACCCAACTCTGTGGAACTTGCTTATCTCTCAACAAACACGCTCTGTTGACATTACACAAGTGCGTTCAAATTAAACAGAATGAAGAAGTAGTCCAGGTCACTGATACGCATTCGCTGGTAAGTTTTACCGATAGATTAGCGCTTACTCAAATATGGCGTCTTATCAAACACTCGCTGTTTGTACTTCGTTAGGATGACATAATAAAATTATTGACATTGGATAAGGAGTTCCTTTCGTGTCAATATAGGGAGTTATCGATCAACAAGATTGCCACAAAACATGCCTTGTCGGTCACGGAAAATAATATTGAAGAGCAAAAAATACATTAGTACCCGGTTATTGGGTGTGTGTTTAAAGAACCTTCACGGGCGACTATTCCGCAAATACATTTGGCGCCAATACGGGATCGTATTCCTTCTTAGACGTTTCTAAACCAAAAAAAAACTTAGCACAAGCGCTTATTTAGAAAGTGCATTACTTGAAGGCTCAATATAGGAATAGGAACATTTACAAATATTGAAAAGATTTACCTTCATATTATGTGTCACATCATATTAAAAGACGCTTCACTAGAAAGGCTCCAGACAACTGCACGAAGAGACCAATTATGAGGCTGTAGCTTTGGTTGCGATTGGGCATAGCTACGGTGAAATTAAAATTGTATATTACCGTTGATAAAATGATCCGCTTTCATCTAAAACTTGAGCCAGATATATGTATCAGTGAATAGTGTCTAGTACGAGCCAAGTGCACTGTAGCTGCGACGAATACCGCAAAGGCGTTACTTACTGCTCACGTTGTGACCCTGTATCACACCTATGATAGAGCAGCAAGGCTAAAAGAATATACACTGTTAAACGATCTCTCTACTTCCTACATCAGCACTCACTCACTTGAACAACGATAGTTTACATACTTATTGATTAGAGAGGGCATGGTCATGACGTTACCGCCGTGTAGTGCACTTACATTACCGTAAAGGTTATGTGCTCATATATGTACAATGAAATGACAACTACTCGTAGTTAGGTTTGCGGTTGTGTATAATGTGTACGAGGACACGACTCGTATAGCGCCTACCCGAGTCGCATAATACGATAATGCGATTACAGTACATGTACATCTTAGTATGGCATTATGTTGATTTAAAATGTATTTCAAATTTCAGAGCAAATAATGGCTGAATTGGATATTATTTTATTTTTATTGCAATAGTTCTGATCATAGACATCGTTAACTGTAGAAGATAAGTAACATATGGCTATATGCTCAACAGTATCAAATCTCCAAGTTGTTGTGTTGTGAGAGAAAGGGTGTGCTCTCATTAGTGAGCAGAATGAATGTAAATGATATATGTATTTTAATCCAGAATCACGTCAGAAAATAATCCTCTGTAAATTAAACAATGAGACACAGTTTGTTTTGTTCTATCTGTGGGAACGGTTGAAAGAGCTACTGTGGTTCTAAAACTAAAAAGGGCAATTGAAGGAACATAGGCAGGCTTTAGTCATTAAAGTGTGACACACCCTTTTGATAATTATAATTAAGTACCTGCTGTGACATCTGTGTCGCCACATAGGAACTAAATATACAAAATCCTGTATTGCGTTATTTGACCTGCATTAAAACATAAACAACAGTTCGAAATCAACTATCCAGTAGATTCCCGCGCCAGATACAACACCCACCCAACTCTGACCAGACGATCGGAGAATACTCGTTTTTCAACGGGGGTTTGTGCGACTGTCTGCCAATCACTCAAAAACAAAAAAAAAAATCCATCCACCTCTACTCATCTTAGTAGTCTGCCCTCTAACAACGTTTTTCTTCCGGAAGTATGATAACCTTGTAGCAGTGTTATTTTCGAGCCGTCAGGGGTTGAAACTCTCGATTGGTGGGGTCCGAGTGCTCACAAATTATATAAAAACCTCTCGTAACGCCTTGTTGATACTTCGCGTGACCGCATGGGGGGTTTTACCTGGGACAGAGAATCAGCATCGCTATACAGCGTAGTAATGCGACCAGTCTGTTGAGCACATTACCTTTTTGCAAAGCTTTCGTTGCTATATGTATTTTATAAGTGTAGTATGTAGCAATTGTAAAATAATATAATACAATGGGGTCTTCCATTGTTGACTACAGGCGATGCAATTTGCGTTATGCGCAATGTACGTTCGCATCGCCATCGCCACCGCACACATTCGTCCCCGATCTTACACGGTATTTACTTAACTTCTCATTCTCTCTTTATAGCCTTTTACGGAAACCAAAATGACCTTGACCATGAATTGGATTAAAAAATGCTCGCTTAGTAAAAATTTAAGTACTTAATGACCACCACAAATTGCAGTTGGATAATGTATTTTTTCTTCTTCACATTATATTTCTTCAATGACTAAACTAAACCCCCCAAAATTTCCCTCTCTTAGAGAGGAGGCCTGAGTCCCAGCTGTGGGAACATTAAAAAGGCTGATGATGATGATAATGAAATTGTCTATTGTAATTAATTTTTTGGAAATAATTTGAACAACCGCCGTTTTCCAGGGCTTAGATTCAATGACATGGTCGTCTCCAACTATTTTAACCTGCCTCATTTTACTTTAACTTTCCCGATATTTCTCAGACCATTCGTGTGGTCGTGGCCAGATCTTAGAACGGTCACTTTGATGTGACCAGTCTTTTCATGAAATGGCGCTATTTCAGCTAAACGCATGGATGGACATAACATCGAACGTTATTGTTTAAACGATCAGGCAGGCAGTTCTACTTGAACATAATTATCATGAAGTGATTAATTCTAAGATCTGGACACGACATACACACCTCGTCGCGGCACCTGCTGCATAATTGGAAGTTGGTATACTTCATTTCCGGGTTTGTGGACCTCTGAAGTCGCAATGTTTGTAAAGTGTGACTATCCCATGTTTACGATTGCGTGCTGCAGGCAAGCTGTGCGGATCCTAACGTGTGAATCAAAGCTTGTGGCAGTTCGGGATACTCCGCAAGTTACTGCGCAGTAGCATGTTCTGATGACGTCATAAATGTTGACTCGAACTATACTGCACTGGATACCCCGCTGCCCCGGTGTGCGCCGGGAGCCGGGGCGACGACCTGCCGTCCGCGTCGCTCTAATTCGACGCCGGCCGCTTTGAACTGCAACGGTTATGAATGACACAGCTCGTAAACCAGCAGTTTTATGACGTCACACATGCTTTGATCTTGATGGATCACTGCGCAAGCGGCTCAGCACGACAATGAATCAATCGTTGACATTGTCACGTGTTTTGAATAAAATTGTATTGTTTCAATGTCAGTTGTAAATTGTGGGAGAGAGCACCCAGTGCTTTTTAATCTAAAAATCTTATAAGTATCCATAAATAAAATCAGTACTAAAGAATGAAGATAGATCCTCTGTTTCAATTAGTATAAATATTGGCTATAGAACAAAAACTGTTGTATTCCTTAGTACGTATGTATTTTGTTACCATGGCTTGTTCCACTAAACACTATTCTAAGCGGGAAGCCACTCGGTCAAGTGGGTCATAAATTGTCAACACAGTATAAAACAGCCATGGTCTCTTAATGCTAGTGAATTAGACTTATTTCCTGTAACCTGGCTCCCAGCTCCGCCTTCCGAGAACGAAGTAAATCGGTCACTATAATTATAGGAAACAATAAATATTGCGTGCCGACTGCTGAGCAAGCGCCGTGCGCCATTGTGCAACCTCGTTCATAGTGTTTGACTTGAGAATTAGCCACAAACACCAATAGAACCAAAACATACGTGAATTATGTACAGAAACCTTCTGTTTACCTTCTAAACAAGGCTGATTTTTCTTTAAATATATCAGTTTCTGAAAGTCCAAATTCAAAATTCAAAGTGTCAATAAGAAAAAAACTGTAGTTTGTTAATAACATTATCAACCTTGTCATATTCCCACTGCTGAGATGCAGGCCTTTTCTCTAGGAGAGGGCCGTAATATACCATGTGGGCCCAGAGCGGGTTGGTGTAGTTTGTTAATATTTGAAGCTATTCAGTTACAGGTCGCGCGGTGAATCAAGATCGCTCGGTGAAAGTAGTGGGGGCAATCGGCGCATGTGTACAATTGCGCACAGAAATTCTTAGTATGTTAGGATTTTATTTTTAATTTCGTATGTTTGTACCTTAGTAACATAACTTATAATAACACTAGTTTTTGCTTGTTATTTATCTTGTAAGTAGGTAAATTCAGAAAAATTAAAATTTTTAAAATTAAAATTAAAATAAAAAAATAATTTCGTTAGTTTCTTTCTTAACGTAACAATTCACGTCGTAAACCATTTTTCTGGCTTGCCGTTTTAAAACTTTATTTTTAACCATTTTTTTTTTCGACTACGTATTACTAATACGATAACACAAGCTGTACGCAACAGTACCCAAGTACGACAGTATCCAATGAGACGCGAGAACGCAACGCGGGAATTGAAGAGCGACTCTATCTACCAATGACGGGTCGCCGTCGGCGCACACCCGCCCGCACGTCGCCAAATAGACCTTAGAATTGAATACTGCGCATGCCCCTTCCACTTTTGCCGAGCGATCTTGATTCACCGCGCGACCTGTACCTACTTACTGTTTTTTATATTTCTACGGCTACTTATTACATGTTTCACATTACATTTCTTTTGGATTGCCTCGGATATAACTCACTAGAGGTTAGACGTGCGCGAGATCAGCTCATCATAGCCTGCAAGACGCTCCGTGACACTGTTGACGCGCCTGACTTACTTACTGTATTGGCACGTTTCTTTGTCCTGGACAATTACTGCCGCGGCAAGAAGCACAGAATGTTTGCTGTGCCTCAGTGTCGCACTGTTGCCCGTGCTCAGTCTCCAATACCTCGCACTTTGGCTGCACTAAATGATCTCTTGGATTCTTATCCAAGAAACGATTTGTTTGCGGATGAATGGAAGATGATTTTGTTGGCATGTCAGAAGTACTGTCAGAGGGATTGATGTACGTGTTGTTTATACTTTTACTTACTTATACTATTTGTTTTCTTATTTCTTTTTTGTTTAGTTACTGTAATTGGTTGTCCGACCGTTGTAATTAAAAATAAATAAATAAATGTTGTGTAGCTGCAGCGGCGGGACAAGCGGCCGTGTTACAGAAACATCTAGCCGCTGAGTGCCGCACAGCGAGGATATTATTATAGCGTGGAACGGCATAGCAGGCCTATAAAAATTGTTTTTTTTTTGTTAGTTTGGAAATCATCAAATGATTGCTCCCACTTTGCTTGGAACGAGAGGTAGTGTCAGACTTTTAATGACTAAAACCAATTACTGTATTCCTTTATTTGGTCTTTGCAGTCCAAGGGCGCGGTACTTAACTATCCCGCGATTATGAAATCCAATCCCATCAAAACCACAATCCCGCCGCTCCCCGGTGCGGCGGCCTGTGAAATTTCAGTCACCACGATAAAGTGATTTTTGAAGTTAAATGCCTTGGTCGGTGCTGCAGCGACATCTATCATTTGTAAATAGAAGCCAACGATACATCACTGCAGAACAACTCTAAACTTGAAGGACATTAAAAGAGTATTAGTTGTAAGGAGCGATTCGCGTGCTCCGACCGCCGTCGCCGCGCCGCCCCGCACCGGTCGGCCGCATGCAAGCTGTTCTCGTTGCAGCGGTAATTTACCTGCCGAAATGCCGGCCGCAATTCGACATGTTTCTTCTTTGTAACAAAGCAAACTTCACAAAAAAGCATTACGAACACGCACGTTAGGTATATAAGATATCGAACAAGTACGTACATAAGTAGCGACTCGTATGGCGGACGCAGAACGGCTCGTTGTTAGGAAGTCGCGTGTGTTTCATCTAAGTCGCGTGCAATCAAATGCCGCCTTAAATCGAGCGTTCGGAAAACTTTATTAATATTAGCTAAATATGGAGCGCGGTGTGTACGTTGTATCTACAATCGAGGAGACAAACGGGCTCAGTTTCTAGACTAATTCCGAGCTCGGTAAAAACAAACCTTATTTAAATTTTAGAACAACAGAATATAACTTTTAATCTGTTTTGTGGGACGCTTAAAAGTTTTGTGTTCGTAATCCGGTCGGTTGTGTGTTATTTTATTTTTGACACAGAACGGCTTAAGAGGATGTCTCGACTATCTGAGCGATTCTTATACCGCTCCGCTCCGCACCGCCCGCACTTCCACTAACCGGCAATCTACTTACGTTACGAGAGCTTCAGATTTTTGTCTGGCGTGGAACATTACTCTATGATAGCATCTAAAACTACTTACGGATAAATATCATCAGCTTCTAAAGGCGAGGTCTGATTGATGCGGTACTAAAGGTCTTGCATCATAGTCAAGTGATTATATATGATGAGCAGTACTGACCTGGCGCTGTTGTGCTTGGGATTAGTTGCCCATTGGCCCTGTAACAGCTACGCGATCATTAGATATAGGTTTTATGAACTTTGTACTTTGCAGCTTTCGGATAACTAGATAGTTCAGATAATTCTTTATTTCTTTTCATAAAAAGTAGTTCATATTCGGGCTCAATAATAAAGTCTTCGTAGTTCTCCGAAATCCCCGAAACTGCGCAAGTCTGGTCTCATTATAAGTTGTCCAAGTGGAGGGACCGGCCGCAATAAGCGTGCTCACCCATTGTCACGTTCTGCAGACACGCCGCCGCGTGCCGTCGCGAGGACGATCATGTTCACTCAAATAAGACTTGGTTTGGTTCGGACGACGACTGACACGCGGTTTGAGGGTGTTTACGACAAATAAAACTACGAGCATATTTGCTCGAATTAAAGTGTAATACTTTCAGTATTATTTTAGAAGAATTCTGCCAAAAGCCAATCAGAAACGTTTAAGTTTCTGCCAGTGGCTTCAGCCGTGTTAGATCTAAGTATAAATTGAGTGTCGTCATTATACTAGGAATATTGTTTGGTGCATTAAACATTGGTCATAAGAATCTTGAATAAAATAAAAATAAAAAACTGGGCAAGAGCGAGTCGGACTCGTGCGCTGAGGGTTCTGTGCAAACTCATCTATGAAAACAGTTCGATTCCCAATTGACTTACGTGGTTTTCCGAATCGCAAAGAAAATAAAAATTTAACGTAACTACAACTGTACAGTTTTGTATATTTTTATTCTATATTTGTGCTATGAGACCTTACTTGATGCTAAATTTACGAAATATACGTTTTTTGCAACATAAGCGGCCGTATCTATTTTTTTCGTTAATTCAGAAGTTTGATTTTTTCATAGCTTTAAAGGATTGCAGACTTGAGTATACGGTTTTAATTTCGATTGAACAGCTCTACGCGTCCCCTTAGAGTCTTGACAGACAGACAGACGGACAACAACGTGATCTTGTAAGGGTTCCGTTTTTTCCTTTTGAGATACGCAACCCTAAAAATAATAAGAATACCTATTTAAAGATGTGTTACAAGTAAATTTATTCACTTGTTATACAACTATAATTCTAAATAGAACTTGGTATCGCCAGATTCGAACATTGTTAAGTTGTTAAAAGTGTATAAAAACCTTATAGAGCTGTTCCTGTAGAGTTACTGTAAAATTTAATCGTTTTGAGAGCAGTGATGATGAAATAAATTACACAAAGTAATGTGCCTGGCTGGGTTTGAACCCACGACCTACAACTCGTAAGTCGGAGTCACTACCACTTAGCCACCACTGCTCTCTAATACACTCACACAATTACACACATATACAAACTTTCACCGTTGTGTTATATTTTGCAGTTCGATAGATAAATAGAAAAATTAGCATATTGAAAGCAGGAATTTACTTCACAGTAGGAATATCAGAAGTAAAAACATAAATATGAGTCATAAGTTGAGCAGAGAACTAGCCGCCACGAGCCCGCGTCCCGACGCGCTAATACTTCAACCGGTAGACATAATATCCGGCGATATTTGTGGCGCGATCGAGTCGAGCTTGCGAAGAGATCCACGCTGTACATAGGTGACATCCTTTACAAGCTCTGCAGTGATATTGATAAACACGACCAAAACTGTTCTAATTTTGAAAGTTAGTTTACTTTTTCTTTTCCTTATATCTTGGGTCACGATGTGACGGGCTTATAATAATATCAGAATTTTTGGTTGTACGACAGCCTGTAGCATTTAGTCTGTTGGATTTATTTAAATAGGAAACTCTTGATTATTATTTTCTTTGTTACTTAAATGAATTTAGCTATGAAAAAATGTAGTTTTTATTTTATTGTGTGATCGGCAAATAAGTAATGTTTATACACTTATACGCTTGGGGTCTCGTCAACTTCCGGCAATATTTGCGCAACACGAATGTGATCGCGTTATACGTGCAAACAAGTTCACTTGTTTGTTTGACAAAACTATTGAGCATAAAAACAGTGTGCCCGGGGTGTCCTGCAAACACACGCGTAGACGCGGATCGTTTTCACGTAGCTCGTAGGTCTATTGACGTTAGGACAGCTAAGCACTGCGTTGTATCACAGACACGGATATTATTATAATTTCTTGTAAATTTTTAACATTTCTGTAATTATTGCATTTTCCAAAATAAAACACAAAAAGCTTTGCTTTAAAAGTTCAGCTGATACTCAATCCATTTATTTATTATTATCGAATATGTAAGAAACAATTCTTAGCTGAAACTTTCAAGTTACATTACACAGGTTACACGCAAGTACAAAAGAGAAAATGGGTTTCTCAAAGTATGTGTATGAAGTGAAAGAAAAGTACTAAGTTAAAGAATTCTCTGACAATGTGAAAGTACTGAAACCTTGTGTAAAGGGAATATTTTAGCATTCATTATGTGTTCTTTATTTGCGTAGCTCGTACTCTCACGTGATTTTTCTTTTTGAATTTTAATAATTTAAGTTTTTTGCTTTTGAACATGTTTTTTTTTTTGCTAGAATAATATTAAGAGCAGTAAATATCTGTGTTTTGATTTTTAAATACATATGTTATAACGCCATTGTTTTTCGTGTACTGTATGTCGAATGTCCGATGAGCCCGCTGCAGCCCGCTTTTTGCTTAGAGTCAGTTCAGAAATTGCTACGATGCAGTGTTCGTAAACCCTTACAATAACAATCAAATCTAAATTCAGTACAATTTAAAATAAATGGCTGTTGATTTAGTGTGTGTGTTTACAGAGTATATTTACAGCGCGTGCGGCCGGTGTGCACTGCACCTATTTGTGGCTGTATCACACTGACTCGTGGCTAGTCGTAGCTAGTGGCTGCGTGCACCTACTTGCAGACGCTTAGAGACCAGGTACATTGGCGGGACTACCATTCGCTGTAATAAGAAATAACCACACTGACCATAAACTATTCCTATGATAAATTACAAAATGCCGAACATTTTCCAATGCCTATGTCTTCGTTGTTAGTACCTAGCTTGTTTCAAAGCTTTTTATTCGAAATACAAAATCTAAATTGAATCTCCAAACGTAATTTAACTCGTTCACATCAAAGGTACGCTGTTACAAATGGGCTCTATTCCTGAAACCGTGTTAACCTTACCTGGGTCGTTGACCGATTACACGCACACTCGTGGCTACTTCATGAACCCCGTGCGTGACGTCGATCAGTAACGTCGCTAGTTGAACATTCATGACTACACGCGCTCGGGGACTGGCAGAGCTTTCCAAAGGGCTTCGGGTTGTAATCTTACTTGTTGAGCAAAGAGTTAACGTTGAGTGGCACTCAATCAAATTATTAGGTTTAATTTTATATAGATATTGGGTGATCCAACGAAGTGAATCAGTGATCACCCGAATGAAGTGATACGGGTATACCGTGTCGTCGTGAAGGCGATAGGCGCCCGGCGACGGCGAGCTCTCGCGCCCGGCAAGGCTGCGAAAACATTTGAATGAGTGACCGTAGCCATAGATGCGAAGAGTAAATGAAGGACACAGGTGGGTTTTAGTCAGTGCAAGTTTGACACTCCCTTTCGCTTAATCCTTGACCGCGAAAATGATTTCCCGTCGCAATTTTTTTATGCGGGATGTGCTGAAAAATGTCCAGAAAACCTTGGCTTACTCTTGCTATTTACAGCCGTACGTTGAAATTACTTTGCTCTTTATTACACGATATAGAAACGATTACTTATCAAAATTAGTTAATCAAGATTGAAAGAAATTGAGTTGTCTCCTCCTTGGTGTGAATGAGAAAGCCTCAAGATGTCATCCTGTGGGCCCGTGGGTCACGCTGCGCCTAAGAGTTACACTAAAAGAATCCTTTATGAAGTACTTGTTAGTTACAGTAGTTTTACTTTTGTATGTGAAAGGAACTAAATAGCTACGTGAATGGTGATTTTTTTTCTGTGATATAGTTTTATACATATACGGTTGTGACTACTACCAATAAATTACAGTTGATTGGACTCCGTTACTGCTAAACTTACTAAATTGACGCACAGACAAATAAATACTTGGTGCGATCCTGTGGTAGGTGCTGCGCCTTAGAGCATTAAACCAACGTGGCAGCTAATCTGGTATGCGTTTGTTTACGTTTATCCAGTCGCATCGAAATATTACACGTGGGTCTGTTTACCGGAAATCTATACATCTATACATATTATACATACATATAAATAAAATTGGAGTGTCTGTTTGTATTGTTACGCCATTTAACGCGAACACGCCATATCTCCGAGAGAATAACGAGTAGCACTTAATAATTAAAACGCATTGCTGTTCGAAAGATAATGGTTGTGCGTAGCCAGGCTTAGAAAAATCTCGAAACATCCACAAAGTACCTACAAGTAGTAGTTAGATATTTATCTACCGAAAAGGGAAATGGTACTCTCCGACGTTAACAATAGAGTCGAAATTCGCATGAAAGTGACTCTTATTACCACGAGCAATAAAAATGATTTATGACTTCGAGAAGCGATTCAATGGTTCTGGAATTCTGGATCGATCGCGGGACGTCGGTATCTAGAATTTTCTTGGCTTCGCATATAAATATGCGCCCCCGGCCGGAAGCGAGTCAGTTGTGATTTCGACTGCGATCAAGAGCGAACTACCCTAGTACTTGAGGTGATTTTACTTAATGACCTAAGCGATAGTGTAACGGTACTCTAGTGTTAATTGCGATTCGGATTATTGTTGACTGGACTAATTTGTTATTGTTTGTGGTGAATAAAGTTGTCTCTTAGTAAATCGGCATTTGATTACCCACGTACGTAACAGTATTATTGAAATAACTACTTTTTACTACATGCATATGAATATATATACGGTACATACATATTAGGGTGTCCCAAGCTTTAAGGGCGTAATTTTTTTTTCCGATTTTGAATACGCATACCCTCTATTTTTTTTCTATTTGACCCTAAGAACTAAAATAATAAATATTATTGGTATCGGAAGACGATAACCCGTGCCGACTTGATGTCAAACTTTTAGAAGAAAGTTTGTATGAAAACTACAGAGGACATTTTAGAACTTAATTTTTATTCAGAAAATAAAACATTGCTTTACTTGTATCTTATATTTTTCAAGTATCTGTTATTACTAGGACTTAATCTTTCCAAATTTTGGTTTTTACACTCAGGCTAAACCTATCTATCTGTTCTTGTACACAACATTAGAAAATATGTTTTTGTTCGTTATTCCTCTTCAGTAGTGATTTTGCTATGAAAGTGCTCTCAGAGTCAGCACCTGTTTTGTAGCATGTTGTAATGCATTACTAGACCATGAACTGCATTCTAAACTGCTGATGCCTATTTACTTCCTGTAAAGTTGTCCAGTTTTGGCACCACGACAAGTTGTTCTATAGGACTGTGTCACTATGCGAAATAACTATCGAAGAGGCATTATTCTTTACATTTGCGCACATCTAAAGCCGAAAACAGTTTATCATCTGTGTCAATCGACAGTTTATAATCGTACCAGTACCTACCTTGTTTTGGAAATCGACTTTAACAGCTCCTGCGCGCTCTTTTTCTATTCTCCGTACGAATTATTTGAATCGAGGACTTGCTTATGGGAAATTCGTCAGTGTTGTATGCTTAGCAAAGGTGAGACGGTACTTCACGCCGGAACAGGTGCTCAATCTTTATCAAGCCCAAGTTCGATCGTGTATGGAGTACTGTTCTCATCTTTGGGATGGATCTGCCAAATACCAGCAGCATCGCCGCCGAGTTGCTAGTCTGTCGGTTTTCTATCGTTTACATTTCGGGGAGTGTGCACTGGAATTGCACAATCTAATTCCGCCAAGTCCGTTCCATCATCGGACCACACGACGTACAGCGTTGCGCCACCGGTACATGGTAGACATCCCACCCATACGCACAAAACGTTTTGCGAACACATTTATTGTGCGTACAGCCAAGGAGTGGAATTCCCTGCCGGAATCTGTGTTTCCTGATAGCTACAAGTTAGGAGTCTTTAAGTCGAGAGTGAATAGGTTTCTTCTAGGCAAGCGTGCTTCATCGTCGACCACATCATCGCTTACCATCAGGTGAGATAGTGGTCAAACGCAAGCCTATCATTAATAAAAAAAATAAAAAAAAGTGTCTCAACAGTAGCTTTTATAGCAAAATTCTGTGTTTATTATTGTTAACACAGAAATGCTCATATTCAAATATTCTCTACTCAAAGCTGCAACTGTCTTTGGAGTGATAAAATTTTTCCCCACGGAACTTTTATTCGTATGGAGCTGTGTACTCTTAGCTGGTATGAGTAGATTTTCTTGTAAATCCATCATTTCAGAATCTGAAGACCCATTTTCGTGATAAGGTGATTACAAAGCAGTTAAGGAGAAACAATTATTATTAGTAGCCAGATGGCATGGTTCCTAAATATTTCTTAGGCGCACTTTTTTTTTCGAATTTTTGGTCCACTCCATCTAAGTAACCACATCAACCTGGCTCTCTCTGGCACTACAAGAAGATTTTATCTTTTATTAATGGAAACGCATCGGCATGTGCAATGTCCAACAATTTGTCTAATTTTATTACAAGCTCATGTCTTTGCTTCTCGAATACTTCTTGTGATTTGTTCGCATTTTTTGCAGATCTCTCCAAAACTCTCAAGTTCAAATTTTTAACACAGATAATGCTTTAATTAGGAAATGTCACGTATATTGTGCCTTTCTCAATAAATAATACACTTTCGAATAGTAAGATTCACGATTTTTAGTGACACATAAATTCATTAAAGGAATGTTGTAAAACAGTACTTGTCAATTATAGGATAGTTTTGAACCCGTAATTTGATTTTATACGTATCCCATATTCAAAATATTTATTTTGTAAGACTTCGTAATCCTACTGACATGTAGACTGAATGAAAATTATGCATTTACTAATTTAATAAATAAATAATAACGAGCACTTGATACGTTAGCTGCTTCGCACCAAAGTATGAAATTCCGATATCTATCGATGCAAGTCGGCACGGGTTCCCTTGGTCCTAAGTACTTAAAATTTTATTTACAATTGTTTTGACACTATTCAAACAAAATTAGAGGGTATGCGTTGTAAAAAAAAGAATTTGATTTTTTTGGGACACCCTAATACATATACATATATTATATAATTTGACAGGCCTGTTGGTGTAGTGGTTAGTGACCCTGACTGCTATGCCGGAGGTCGTGGGTTCGATTCCCACCCAGGACAAATGTTTGTGTGATGAGCACGATCATTTGTTCTGTGTCTGGGTGTAATTTATCTATAATATATATGCCGGAGCGTCAGAAGGGACCTCGTAGCGGTCTTGGCTTTCGCTATCCATCGTGGGCGTTGTAACGACCGGAATTTAAAAAATAAAAGCACACTTGTATTGTCCAATGTCTTATTATTTGATCTTCTTACAATTTTATGCAAAATCACAAACACTTAGCAGGATGAAACTGGATTGCGAGCCAATAGGTTAGCACGTGTGCACTTCGTTCGGCAGCTGTCAATAGAATGACCGCCGCCATTACTCGTAGTGACACTTACTACTCTATTCGGGGTTACCCGCTCATAATTTTTATTTTACCAATAAACTAATCGACTAAAACTAACAACATTGAAAAATCGAGTTATGATTAACAATAAATCGCAAAGTAATAATTGCCTACTTTACTTTATAATTAAAACTAATCAATAATCGGCGCGCCGTCATATATAAGCATGTTTATCAGTTGTCTAGTACCCATAACACAAGCTCTGCTTAGCTTGGGACTAGACGGCGCTGTGTGATAGTTGTGGAAAAAAAAAGAAAAAAAAAAAGAAAAAGAAAGAAAGAAAAGATAATAACATTTTTTACAATTTTTGTCTGTCTGTCTGTTTGTCCGGACTAATCTGTGAAATGGCTGGACCGATTTTGACGGGACTTTTTTTGGCAGGTAGCTGATGTACTGAGGAGTAACATAGGCTACTTTTATTATAGAAGAAATAAATTCAAAATCCTGTAGTCCACGCGAACGAAGTCGCAGGCACAGCTAGTCTACGTAGTCTAGTACGAGCATTACTCTCTAGTTCTCTATACCTCCCGCGTGAACTGTGTGTGTTATCGTCTCCTAAATATACATGTATGTACATTTGTTATTAACATAGTTTTATGTAGGTACATACTTATCTGCTCAACTAACAAAATATGGATCTTGTATCTGAATTAAATCTAAACTAATATAATAAAGAGTTAAAGTTTTTTTGTTTGTAGGAGGTAATCTCTGGAAATACTAGTCCAATTGCTAATTTTTTTTCACCGATAGAAAGCTGTTTTATTCCTGAGTGACATAGGCTTATATATTTTATGTACGCGGGCGAAGTCGCGGGCAAAAGCTACTGAGTAATAATAAGGTACTCTTATTACCACAGCCTCATACACTCAGATGTCTCGATAAACATAAGTTTTAAAGCGCAACATAAAGCAAAGTTGGTTCATCAATCTCATCAATATTGTCTGAACATTTTCCCGCTCAATGCGTTCAGTTAATACAGTTTTTAGCGGCGCTCAATATCGTTGGCATGTGTGTCAATGTCGTGCCAAGTATGGTAATATTCCCAAACTTTGCCAATAAAGGGGCGCTCCCGGGGGATGAGGTGAGGCGCGGACACGGATATTCCCCCCCCCCCCCGCCGTCCCCGGAGCTTGTGTTTGTCCACGGGCTTACTGCGGTGGCGGAAGGACGCTGGAGACTGAGTCTTGGAATAAAGACAGGCTTTCTTTGAGACAAGAGGTTAATTAAAGTCCGTATAAAAACAGTCGCTTCTATATTTACATCTCACAAACCTATGATACAATTACTGGATTTGGGGTTCCTTTAATGCAAATTAGCTTCAGGGCATGGCAAATAAAAACTTAGAAGCTTACAAAAGAAAATGTCTTGAAACCATCTTGTAACATATATAGTAATGTTTTTTTTTTATCGGTGGGTAAAAATCATCCAGATGACATGCCTCGTCCTTGGGCGGAACGGGAGATTGTGTCAGACTTTTACTGACTAAAAAACCCACCCCGTTCCTTCGTTGCCTTTCATACCAGGGCTGGGGCGTGAGCGCCGTTGCCTTATCGTTCGGTCTCTTCCTTTGTTTAGCATTATTGCTTCGCAGAAGTAGGCGTCCGCCTGCCACTCCTCCTCGCTCCGGACCATGGCCTGTACCAAGGCCCGGCGCGAGAGATCGCCGCCGCCGATCGCCCCCACAAGGACACGGCGCAGGTTTAATGATTACTTTAATAAGTCATTACTTTCATTATTATATAATATAATCTCAATTACAGTATCTTGCATTTTATTATTTAAATAGTTCTCAATTATTTTGAGGAGGTATACTATCATTAATCATTAATATTCATTCCAGCTTACCCCTTATTTCTATCTTTTACAATTTACCAAGCAAAAGGTCATTAACACAATCAAATGCTTTTGACATAGCAATAAAACGACCAACACATTGTTTTTATCCTAGATGGAATTGAATAGTTTACCTATATTGTTAATAATGTAGTTTTATTCTTCTTGAATCCAAATTTCCACCAGTCATGAGTCAGTCTGTCAAAAAAAAATAATATTTCCATTAATTGCTAATGGAAATGTGTTTGTTTTTTCGTAGCCATCACTGCACCCAGCAGTGGGACACTGCTGGGTAAAGGCGTCCCACAAGTCCTTCCAGACAGTTTTCTACCGCGTCATATAGAACCAGTCTTCGTTATACGCGTCGGAAATATGTTTGTTTTTTTTTTTACTGAAATTTATATTTTTTTTTTATAATCTGCATGAGTTTTTTGATAAAAATTGCGAGTGCCTTTCCTTAAATACTGTTATTCAATTTGGGGAGACTGTTGAAACTAATAATGTAATGTTTATTAATAAGAACTTAATGATAAGTTATGCAATAAATTGCACAAGTTAACATTTATCGTCTTATGTGGTATATAACAGTACTAATCTCTAAAACACTAAACTAGATTATAGAAATAATTGTTTTTTAACATTTGTAAAAATGTTGATTGGCGAATAAAATAAATACATAAACTGTAATGTCAGGTACAGCATTACACCAGAAGCTATTGGGCCTGAGTATAGTCAATGAAGCGCATTCTCTGGACCAGCGATATTATCTATCGGTTCTAGAAACGGTTTAAGTATAAAGTTGCTGATCGGTATAAAACTATTCCCGACTGCCACATACTACAATAACATTCCATTTCAATATTTGTTCGAACTACAAAACGTACGATCAGTGCGAGCGTAATATTTTATTATTATGCTTATGAACAAGTTTGTGCCATAATATTATCGAATTTAGTTCTGTTCAGGGTCATCGCACGTCGGGATGCCGACACGTCGCGCTTCGTGGGATCCAATGAAATTTATTTGATACAATTTGTGTTTATACCAATTGCCGTTACATACAGATCAAATTTATATTTGCTGATATTCATAATATCTAAAATGCTTACACATTTCCAGTGAGCTGGATGGGTGAGTGGTTCGATGAATGGATAGTGTTAATGGAATCGTGCCTGTAAGCGATATAAAAGCAGAATTACTTTAACACCGGTTTCCTGCAATAGAGAATTGTGGAAGGTTCAAGTAAAAGGTTTTTGTTACAATAGGGCGACACATATTGAATGGTATACACGGGTTACAAAAGAACAGCGGGTGAGTAGTTACAGTGGAAGTAGCGAAGGCAATTTCTCGAGAGGTAATACAAAGTAATACCTACTTTATCAAAAATGTCAGTCATAAAAATGGCGGAACAGCTAAACCTATTCAAACTGCTAAATGTAAAAATACTGCTTAGTTCTTGTTAAATGATCCTAAAAGTAAGTAACATGTTCACTTTCATATCCTATACCTTAGTTTAACAACCGTAATCACATCCACAACTTACAAATAGACTTCTTAACTGATGGCTAAATGAGGAAACTTTCGGATGACAACGTTAGTTCTTCACACTAATGGACCAGGTGATGACATTACTACCTGCCAGGATGTTGGCTTAACAGAACCCAGAAATTAGGCGCAACAAAGTGAAACCCAAAGTTTTTTCTGAGTTCATTTATTATTTTGTGACAATACTCACGTTGAAAATGTTTGCTGGCTAAGATAAAATAAACGGTTTGTTTATATAACCTACTCAAAATTCATTCGGACTTATAACAAACAGTCTTGCCAGGAGTGACGTTTGTCCAAGTAGAGCCGATACAATAAAAAAAATTAAACTTTTGTCACTTTAAGAATTTCACTTTCAGATTCAATTTTCCAATAATCAAACGGAATTATTCAGTAGTTAAACACGGAGCAGAATTATGAATTCAATGTCCACCCGCCGTAAGACGATCCCGACCCAGTTAGAACGAACAATAAATTTGGTGAAAATGATGATAAACTTAGTTAGCGAATATTTTGGAGAGCAGTGTTTGTGTCTGCCGGTGCCGAGCTTGCGGAGCTGTGGCTTTAAGAAAAACAGATGGTGTCAGCTGCTCGCGTCAGGGAGAAACTTTACACTGATGACAGAGATATTGCGTTCCCGAAATTTTGCAATTTTGTTGTTGTTCGTTAGTGTATTCATTAAAAAAGTACTAGTTTCGGTAAATTACTCGGATTAGTGAAGTTGAGTTAAGGCGAGTACTTGAAGAGTCTACGTAATATCCGTATAGAAAAGGAAAGTATAAAATGATAGCCTAATGTCACTTAGTGAAGTTGCTACTGGTGTACGAATTTCTTAAATCGCTCCCGTAGATTTTGGGTTTATTTATTACAAACAAAAATAAGTCCCCACTTTGAGGAGCCGGGTTCGGCGGAAAGAAACTCCCGAGTGTCTCTAGTATGCGGATTGCTCGGAATAAACGGTGGAGCATGCAGTGAAAGTCTGCCACTTTAAAGTAGAGCATCACCTTGTCTTCGCGGAGGCGATCAGGGGCAACGACTTTCAGGTCATGGTACGAAGCGAGAGGGTATGGGGAGCTATCATTTCTTTCTGCGAAGCAATAATGCAAGAGAAGAAGGTGGCTAAAATCATGAAGGGGACATTCTTATGCCCCAGCCCCCACTGCAGGAGCCGCTCCGGATTACGTGGATCGTAGAGCGATTCCTGACCACTGTAGGTGCGGGCTTAGGGACGTCGAGTAATGGTAGCCGGGCGTCCGACTGTCTGTTAAGGCGCGTGGTGTTTCACGCCTCAAACTGCTGCCAGTAAAAGTGACGAAGCCCACTAAGGCTGGTGGCAACTAGAGCTGCGGTATTATTGGAAAAAGATTCCGTAGCTCCGGAAAGCAAAAGACAACTGAAAGGTAGTTTTTATTATTAAAAATCTGACAAACCCTTCTGCTCCCAGATTAGGTGGCATTATTTAACCCTTAAGAAAATGAAAAATAGAAAAAAAAAACCTATTTAGCTGATAATCTGAGATAATTAGTGTATATTATACTATACATTGCTCCCAACGTTAGTAAATCGTATGTGTAAGGGGCGTATAGTATAATATACAAAATACACTTTTGACATAGCTTGATCAAAATAATACAACGACAAAAATGTTTTCAAATTATTATAAAATAATAACATCAGTGCTTATGATATGCTGCAAAACAATTTTTTTTTAGCCACGTAACAAAGATGTTCATTGCACTTCGTACAACGAGTACTTACTACTACATACTTGGCCCTTTTTACAGTATTTGCACCTCTGATGCTCGGTGTGTTCCGGCCACTGATCTGCGGCGTCATATCTGATGGCATCTATGGGCCTTTCAGTGGCTGGTTTCTTAATTTTATTTCTCCTCAGCCACAGAATTCGTGACTAAAGTTTTCACCATTTGTCATTGCTTCTTATAGGACCAGCAAACCAATTTACGATGGCAATTTTATTTTTATTGCAGGTTGCTTGACAATTGCATCCTCCCAATAGTCCTTGATAACCAAAAAATCAATTACATCCTCTTTGAGTTGACTTGCTTTTATTGACTTTCTAGTCTCTTGTATAATTATAGCGTAATTAGTGTTATTTGGTATATCAACAATAAGGTCATGAGAAAATTTCAGCTGCATGTTGAAACCTTCTCTTGGTCCATTAAAAAGAAAGTTTGAATTTCTATATGCTTAGGTCTTTTTACCCTGTTGGCAGCAACTATTAGGAACTCTGTTTCCTTTAGACATGTGTATGTAGGTAGTGGTGTCGACAGTTGAACTGAAGGCAAGGAAGGTAGCGATGCGGTAGAAGGTATAGCATTATAATTGCATTCCGTATCGGAAGGAATTACTGTTGAAAGAACTGAGCTACTGTTGGTGTGAGTGGTGGTGGATCTTCGAAGGCTTCGGCTACAGTTTCGTGGCTTTGAAAATTTATAGAATCCAAGTTTAGATATAGAATCGATAGCTAATTTTCATCGAGTGTCCTATAAACGAATCATTACTAGATAGATCTGGGCTATTGAAATCTAGTCTATCTAACGATGAATTACAGATGGAGCAGGAGACGATTCACGACTGTTTACTTCTTCTTCATTGCTAGTGACATCACTGACGTCGGAAGTAGCATTGAATTTAGGAACAAGTACTAGTATGCGTCTACACCGATCGTGCTGTCTAGGCTAGAACAAATAGTTTAAAAGTAAGCATGAAAGCAAGGCCATGCAAGAAAAAAGTACTAATGTCGAAAAGTAAATAAACGTAAACATAATATACGATCAAAGTCAAATTATAGTACATATAGTTCTGACATAACCAACACCCTTTAGTTGTCAGTGTATAGAATAATATACATCACAAACAAAATGTATTTTGAGCTAACAGTCGTAATGTATATTATGCTATATATCCAAGATCATGTTCGTAAAAAGCGATGAAAATGAGCGTATTACGTAATTTTTTTAGCATTAGTTTGAGCTCAGTATATTTTTGATTTGAATTCACAACACACTTATTAGATTTTTACAATAGATAAGAAATTATAATAAATTTTATTTTGATGGGAACAAGATTCCTCGGCATGGTTTCGCAATTACGCCACAACTGTCAAATTTACCATAGAAAATACTTTCGTTTATTTATTATTTAAAAAAGGAGTATTCTAAAAGTACTTTTCCGTAAAAAAAAAATTTTAAGTATTTAGTTATATGGGATTTTTTTTTTAGTTTAGTGTATAGTATACTATACAAATCAACCTTAAGGGTTAATAATTTCCCGACTCAAAGAAAAAGAAAAAAGTCCAGGTTAAAGAATAAAATCATAATAATATCCATGGGTACGAAGACCCATAGTATTCAGCAGCAGTTAATTACAAACGTCCCTAACGTTCAATTATAGCGCCTTTTCACGGTTCGTAGAGACATTTAAAAGTTTTAGCATTAAAGAATTTTTAATCACATCTAATATTTTAGCTAAAGAAAACTCCAACGTTGGTCGTATTACTAATTCATCGTACAACCACATAAAAAATAATATATTAGTTGACGTTTTAGCAGCTCAAAATTGAGTTTTATGCAGATTTGAAGTGCTGAGCGCGGGCGTGGTAAAGAAGTGCAGACGGTGAAGCGACACGACCAGATATCTTCAACGCCAAGTGCTATCATTTTTAGGGTAAATATAAAATAATAAGGACCCTTTTGGTTGCTTCATGAAGTTGAGTGACTGTGCAAAGTTGCCAAATATATTTTTTTAGTGTCTGTATTTGATCTGAAGCTGAGAGTATTACATTTAAGATACTACCCGCCTCGTTTTATGTAGCAAACTCACCGTTTACTTTGAATTACTATTAGACTTCCCATTTACCTCCCATGGGTGTTGTAAGAGGCTACTGAGGCAAAATATATTGGTATTACCGAGCCTTTCAAGCATGGTGTTATTATGGCAATATCCCCTAAAGATAGTTCGTTATGGCGGTCCATGTGAGAGGTCAATGTTCAGCACTAGCCAGTTATAAGTTGATTTATTGTCGTGGTAGCTTTTCATGTCATGGTACTCTTTTAAATCGAATTTATATTCAGTGCTGTCATGGCATCTCGATACAAAAGCGCCTGTTATCGACAAATTGAGAAATCATTTACAGCATTTTATATTATAGTTGGAAGTGTGATTCAATCATCTTCAGTAGGGGACGGAAAGTCGTAATCGTAACGTGATTCGGGAGCGATCGACTAATTGTTCGATAAGTTGTAGCAGTTGAAGAAAAACCTGTTGCCGCCTGCTCACGCTCATCGCCCACCGATCATACTTCCGCTGTAGCTAATAAATTCTTCGCAGAAACTCTCTCTTTTTCCGACAAATTTTTTGCCACCATTTCTCAACAGAAGTCAGGGGACATATTTTTAAATTCCATTTAATGCGTCGGAGTTTTCTTTTCCTACAAATCATTCTAAGATGATTCTGATAAACTGTTTCTTGAATCAGGGAAATAATTATGTGTACGTTTTGATTGAATCGATGATACTTTTTTATAGTGTAAACTAACTAGGTAAAATATATCTAGTAAAAAATTTAGTGACGTCACAGAGATCTCGGTGAACGTGCATCAATATTATTACCAGCTCAATCGAGTCGAGTCGTATTTGTAGCTTTAAACGATATGTATGGCTGCACGTGAATATTGTAGATGTAATATACTGAGATGATTGCTAGCCTCGCTCCGCAGCACATATCCAACATGATTGTGTGTTTGACGTGCGCAGTTTACGGAACTGATTGAGTAATGAAATTGGAGATATGCAACCTACGTTTAATAGCTAGCAAGCTTCGTTGCTTGCTGTTTGTAGGTTGCATATTAACTTTATGCAGTCATACATAAACACAGTTAATATTATACCAGGTGAAAACATTAATAATATAGCATTCTGAGGAATCCGTTTAAAACATAAAATCATGATAGACACAACAGTATAGGTATGGCTGTACTATGAATATAAACTTTATGGATAATCATAAGAAAAAAAAAACTTCTTTTTAAAACAACATGTAAAGAGACCAATCACGCATCCCTGTGGCATTCTAAAACAGTTTTACATCGAGCAGAGCTGAATGTAGCTTAAATAAATCGCGCAGGTCATTAGTATTGTGCAAACAGTCCTTAATTACAAGTATTGTATAATTGCTCGCGTATTTTTACCACAAGCATCCCGATGCGATACTTTTATTACACAATGCTTATTATAATTTATGAGCGGGAGGTTACGTTGCGGTGGCAATTAGGCTGTGTCACGCTGAGAATGCTGTGCTACTTGCGAGACAGTTCTGCTGGTATTTCTGGTGTTATAGTGTCCCTGAAATTTAAAAATATTTTTTCTTGAGTAGGTACGACGATATATTTTGTATTTTATCGCAATGAATTACTGTTAGCAGTTTAATTTACCACAATCAATATGATATAGTCTAGAAAAATAGTTTGAATACTTGTTAAATGTGTCGTACGTAGGGTCCTAAAAAAACTATTGTCAGTGAAATTGAATAACGGTGCATTTTTTTTTTCGACTTGTAAATGTTATTTGCAAACAATGATTGAATTTTTCATTTCCAACCACGCAGCCGCAACGTTACTGCTACACAAACAGGCGTGAATCGAGTGTTTGTTCATTACAAACTGCTCCCGCCGCCGCCGCCCCGATGTACCACAAAATGTAAAAAGTTACAATTGAAAGCTATGGTATTGCCAGTATTGCCACACAGTTTTTTTCGTGTTTCATCCAGTTGGCAAAAAGTAGGTTGGATATAGGTAACTAACGACTCATAAACGTTGAGTTTTGTTTCTGAAACGAGTTTCTGTTCACGCATGGGGATGCACCCCTCCGAGCCACGAGCCATGAGCCACGAGCCATGAGCCCCGAGCCACGCGACAGAACAGACCAAGTTTTTATTCATGGAATGGGAGCGGGGCTTTGTAAGGAAATGAAAATAAACAATAGAAGAATATGATGTTATATCCAACTAAGTTATGAAACGCTGAGCGAATAATTTGACTAAAGCTTTTGTATTTATAGACTTTGTTGTTATGGAACTGTTTCTAAGGGTTATGGACTTTAGTTGCCAAGAAATAAACGGTTGAATTTAAACCAAGGAACTATAAAGCGAATAGAAACTTAATCGAAAGTGACTGAGGAGTTACTTTTAGGTACGTTAATATTATTATTATTATTTAGAAGATAAGGGGCTATGCATCACCCATAGTGTAGGGGATGTAGTCACTGCGACCTAAAAGATCTATTGTGACTCGCCACCTTGTTAGAGTAACTCTTTTAGCCCGGAGGCTTCCAAGAAATTTAGAATACTCCTAGCTTTTAGAGTTTTAATCTCCTCCGGGCGAATAATGTGTCGGCCCAGATGGACACTGCGTTTGTGGACAAGGGGCCCGCATTCACACAAGAGGTGCTTAGGAGTCTCCCTCTCCTGATTGCAGTACCGGCAAACATCAGTGTCACTCAGTTTCATGTGAAATTGGTGCCTGTTTAGTTTGCAGTGGCCGGTTAAGGCGCGGGCTATCGCACAGATGTTCGTCCTGCTAAGCTCAAGAAGCTCGGCAGTTCGTTTTTGTGAGTAGCCTTCTATGAGAGATTTGGCGTGTAGCAGACCTGGTTGTACCAACCAGTTCTTTTTTGAATCGCCAAATAAGTTGCCCTTAAGGGTCTGCATGGCCTGGTTCTTTGAGATACCACAGAAGGGTTCTGGACCTATCTGATGACCTTGAGCCCCAGCCCGTGCAAGTTCATCGGCTTTTTCATTGCCGTTGATTCCAGAATGACCTGGTACCCATCTCAGAATAACTTTATTCCTTTGCCCCAGGTCATTCAGTTTGTTAACGCAGTCTTTTACCAGTTTCGAATTTAAAGTATTCGAGTTCAAGGCGTTAAGAGCTGCCTGGCTATCTGAGTAAATCAGAATTAATTGATTTATGTAGTTTCGTTGACGGTTGGCCTCCACACATTCTATAATGGCGTATACCTCCGCTTGGAATATGGTAGCATGTTTACCCAGATTCAAGCTTTTGCTGAATTTCGGGCTAATGCCAAATATTCCACATCCTACATTCTCACCCATTTTGGACCCGTCTGTAAACCAGATCAGGCTTCCAGCCTTGCAAGTGATGAGGTTGTTTGACCAATCCTCTCTGCTCGGCAGTTCCACTGTGTAATTCCTTGTGAAATTACACTGTGGAAGCATGACGTCTGTTGTCATAGCTAGTTGATCGTGTTCAAGTACTGATTCGTGTAGCGATCTCAGTGCTTGAGAGCGCCAGTTTGCTTTGCCAGTGCTGTTTGTTCTGTACATGCTTGCCTTCGCCTCCTTCGCAATGAATAGATGAAGTGGCGGTAGGTTAAGCAGGGCATTTAGAGCAGCTCCTGGGGTTGTGGACATGGCCCCTGTTGATATGAGGCATGCAAGTCTCTGCAAACCATTAAGTTTGTTAATGACTGTCACTTGAGTTGTTTTCCTCCACCATACTACGCAGGCATACGTTATTATCGGCCTGACTATGGCGGTGTACAACCACAGGGCGATTTTAGGGTTTAAGCCCCATTTCTTCCCTGCTAAGCGACAGCATATTCCTAAAGCTATTTTAGCCTTTTGGATCACATTGTTAATGTGAGTGTTCCAGGTCAGTCTCTGGTCGATAGTTACGCCCAGGTACTTGACTTCGCTGGAGAATGGTATGAGAGTCCCCTTTACAGTGGGCGTTACAAGTTTGTCCAACTTACGCTTCCTAGTAAAGGGGACTATTGTTGTTTTACTCGGGTTAACCGATAAATTGTTTTCTGTGCACCATGTGTTAATAATGTTCAGAGATCTCTGTAGTATAGATGATACCGTGCTGTGACAGGGGCCGACAACACAAGCCACCACATCGTCAGCATAGCTATGTACATCTAAGTCTCTTGTAGAGGCTTCAACCAGCAATTGGTCAACAACGAGTAGCCATAGAAGTGGCGATAAAACGCCTCCTTGCGGGCACTCTTTAGTTGTTTTGAAGCTCTTTGTAGTTCCGTGTAAGGTAACACTGATAGTTCTGTTGAGGAGCATGAATTCGATCCAACGAGTAGTTGTTTCGTCAATCCCTTTCGCCTTCATTCCCTTGGAAAGGGCGTCTATGGTGACGTTGTCGAAAGCTCCTTCAATATCAAGGAAAGCACATAGGGCTATCTGTTTATCTTCCAAAGCCCTTTCGATCCTGTCTGTTAGTTCTAACAGAGCAGTTTCTGTAGATTTTCCTTTTTGGTAAGCGTGTTGCTTCGGATGCAGAGGGTTATCCCTTAATGGTCCATCCCTGATGCATTCGTCAATAACCTTTTCCATACTCTTGAGTAGGAAGGAGGTAAGGCTTATTGGTCTGAAGGACTTTGGTTGAGAGTAGTCCTTCTTACCGGCCTTTGGGATAAAACAGACTTTAACCATAGTCCATTTCTCTGGTATATATCCCCAGGCAAAGCTTGCTCTGAAGATTTTGATTAAAATAGGGATGAGAATAGTCTTCCCTTGCTGCAGAAGAGCTGGGAAGACATCGTCATCCCCTGCAGATTTAATTGGCTTGAATGAGTCTATAGCCCATTCTACCTTGTTCGGTCTAAAATACCTCGCCGCTCTTCTCCAGTCTTCATTTGAAGGCCTGGTGAGGCGGATATGAGGAGTATTTTGTACGATGTTATCTGGTGCCATCACCGAGCCAGGGAAGTGTGTAGACGCCAGAAGTTTCAGGGTTTCTTCCGCTGATGCAGTGAAGGCACCGTCTGGTTTCTTTAAGAATCCCAGTTGATTTGTAGGCGATTTGGATAAGACTTTGTGGATTCTGGCTCCTTGAGGGACTTTAGTAATCTCCTCGCAGAACTTCCTCCATGACAGTCTTTTCGCCTTTCGGATTTCTTTATTATAGGTAGTTAAAGCTTTCCGATACCGATCCCAGTCGTCAGTCGATTTAGCCTTATTAAACAACCTACGTGATTCTTCCCTTAAAACATCGAGCTTTTTGTTCCACCACGTCACTTTTCTATCCCTCACAGTTCTTAGAGGGCAGCTCTCTTCGTAAGAGGCTGTAATGGCTTCCGTAACTTGAGCAACAGCATAATCCAATGTTTCAGGGGAGCGTATGGTTTTAGGGAAGTCTTGGAGTCTATCCTGGAGCTTTATTCTGTACAAGTCCCAGTCCGTGGCTTTTGCGTCCCTAAAAGTGATGGTTTCGCAAATGTTGGATGTATTCAGTGCGAATTTAATTAGTCGATGATCAGACATAGATGGTTCATCACTGACATGCCAATTGGTTATCAGCCTGGCAGTGTGAATAGTAGCGAGAGTTACATCAAGAACTTCCTTCCTCGATCTAGTTACAAAGGTCGGTTTACATCCCTCATTAACTATTTGGAGGCGGTTAGTTAGTACAAAATCATGAAGCAACTCACCTCTGTCGTTGATGTCAGTGCTGCCCCAGTTGGTATGGTGGGCGTTGGCGTCACACCCAATGAGAAGCTCGGCATTGTTGGCATAGGCGTACTCGACTACCTTTGCAAGCTCCTCGGATGGGTCGGTATTCGTCCCGTCCAGGTATGCCGAGCACACGATGAGGCGTCCATTTCCGCTCTTGACATTAACATAAGCTGCAATCAGGTCATCGCTGCACAGGCCTGGTATGCATAAGAAATCAATATTATTATTGAAAAGTATACACGCTCTTGGTTTGACTCCTCCGATATGGTGTACGACCTTACCTGCAGAGCCCAGTCCAGACACCGTGTTAGTATTAGCCAGCCACGGTTCCTGAATAAGAGCAATGTGAAGGTTCTGTGTGAAGTGTTTTTCCAGAACAGCCGTGGCTGCTCTGGCATGGTGCAGGTTGATCTGCACCACTTGTGTGTTTGTGTGTGTCTGTGTTATGGTGTGTTTGTGTTGTGTTAGTGTTGTGTGTTTGTGTCGGTGGGTGGGTTAAGTGGCGTTATTCGACCCGCTTGGCTTCGGGGCTGTAGGGCAGCCCCGAGGTTTGGCCGGTCGGCTCTCCACTCCCGATCGATTGGGACGTGTAGCCCTTTTCGTCGGTGGTGCTCCGAGGGGGCGGTTCCTGACGCCCTGGCCTCCAGGTTTCGGCTTGGCGTTTTGCCGCTTTGCCGTTTTACCAGAGACCTGGACGCTCGGCCCCGCCCTAGGAGCGTGTTGAGCAGGTGGCAGAATCCCTGCGCTAGATTGGCTAGTTCCTGCCACCCGCTCAGCCCTCGCCGGCGTATTATCGCCGCGAATGCGAATCCAGACTTTGCGAAAGCCTAGTTGCGGCCTGCAGTCTAGCTTGCGCAAGGCTTCTACAGAGGCATCATCGATAGAGAGGGCGGTCGTGATTCCGTCCCTTTCTTTCTTGACGCTCAGCACCTTCCACAAGCCAGTCTGCAGGTCGTTTTGTTTTTCCAGGAGATTGAGGGCATCTCTTGGAGTTTTCAGGACATCTTCTGTCTTGAAGTGGAGGATCCCAACCTTAGCTTTTGGCAAGTCCTTCTCGTTAATGAACGAGAGTTCCGCCTCTGGCCACGGCTTTAGTGTCCCCACTTTTTCTTCAAGCCATTTCAGGCTGTAGTCGTTTTTAATTACGACTTGCAGCCATCCCGGCTTGAAAGTGCAGCCCTCAATTCGAATTTTGAATTCGGGGGCTTTGGGCATAGGGGCGTTAAGAATCGCCCTCAATATGTCCTTGTAAAGGAGCCCCAATTGCGCGTCCGACATGGGCTCCTTGTTACGGATTCCCACCCGGATGTTAGTAAGGGCATCCTTAAAAGACATAGCGCTTGTCTCAGGCGGTGGTCCGACCTGAGTTGCGGACGGCTCATCAGGGATCATTGGAACTGACCCTGACTTTTCGTCCACACGCGTAGTCTTTTTGACATGATCCTTTGGCGACTCGTCCTCGGATCGGGATCGTTTTACCGGCCTCTTCCCCGAGGACATATCGGCCATTAGACCAGTCGAAGGAGTATGCGCACTTGCCAACCGCTCCGTGACCAGCTTGTAGGCCTCAATGGGGTCCATACCGCCAGCCTTGAGGCGCCGCAGGCGCTTACGCGCTGCTCCTGTCAACCGTCGTTTCCTGGGACTGAGGTCAGTTCCCGACGGCACTTCCGAGTCCATCTCAGTAGGCCTCGTGCCATCGTTTGCCGACTCCAGCTCAGGAGGGTTGAGTTCGGTGTCCAAGGTGACTAGGGAGTCTCCCTCAGAACCGAGCAAGAGAGCAGTCAGATCGGGAATTGACCCAGTCAGACTACTCGAGAGTTCCGGACGTTCGTCATCGTCCAGAGATGGAGTATTTTTTTTAAAAAGGTGTAGATCCATACAGTTCCCACGAGAAGCTAGGGAAATAAACAGTCCACCTGGGCAGAGCCCCGCTTGCCCAGGTAAGGCGAAATTACTACTCCAGGATTGCCATCTCCCTGGAGAGACACCGATAGGAACCAAGCTCCCCCTTGGCCACGCATCCCTCGGCTCGGTACGTATGACACCTTGGATTGGGTTTTGCTGATTATTCGCCACCACTGTAAGTGATTCCCCTACCCATGCCAAAAGTAATGACACACGTAAGAGAGCCACCCACAGTGGCGCCCAGGATGCACCGTCCCCCCCACTGTTCTTCCCAGCGAATGCCTACATACAGCCGCATATAAAATGCAGATGCATACATGCATGAACTGGGACAAACAGCAAGAGAGCACACGTGGAGGTTATCTAGCACGCACCCCAAGGTACGTTAATAATAATTCATTCAATTTTGTGGTACATCGGGGCGGCCTGTCTAAACCCCACATTAGGATGCTCCATGTCGTCGATACCTACATTCTTTTAGCATTTATAACATCCCTTTAAACAAAAAAATCTAGAACGTAGCATGTAAATGCTAGCATGTTTGTTGTTACGTTTGTGACGTCACTTCCCTGATCACCAATAATATAACCGTTCGTTAGCAAAAGCTATCGGTAAAGTATAATCGATGGTCTATAACAATATTAGCGTGGACAAGATAATGCCGGGTATAATATCTGGGCTTGTCTCACCACCCGAGGGAATGCGCTAAAAGCAAAGTTAGTCCATGCTGAGCCACCAAATGTGATCGTACAGAAGGGAAACTTGAAACAGAAAAAGTTACCCGCGCGCCTCTAGGAGTTGTCAGCAACTGTAGAGGCCCAGCAGGGTCGAAGCCTACTGGAGCCAAGGGTCTAGTTTCGAAAGGGAGGCTCGGCCCCGGTATGAAAGGCTACGAAGGAACAGGGTAGGTTTTTTAATCAGTAAGAGTCTGACACTATCTCCCGCTCCGCCCAAGAGCGAGCTATTATTGCTACTGTTTCCGGTTGTTACCTCTTTGGTTATTATGTCATCTTGTATACCTGTAGTGGTTTTTCTATATTTATTTACGTTGCGACAGCGCCGCGGCACGAGCCGATCGGTTTCGATATACACTGCAGAAACTTGCGAAGTTTTTAATGGATTGTATCCTTTTTTTCCTTCAGTGCTGACGGTGCAAATAAGGACCGAAGTTCTGGTGTCTCTACTTATCTATCTCCAAATTATGTTCCGCAATGTTTTAAGAAAGTTGAAGAATCTAATTAATATAAATTCTTTAAATTTTACCGAATTGCCACATGGTATTACCGTATGACCTATAGGTCATATAATATATTATGATATATAAGCAGATTGACCGGCGACAGTTTTCAACTTCCCCAAAGGCTTCTAGTAAAGTTAGATGAATAAGCTAGTTAAAGTGCGCATGCAACTTTCACGAACTTTCGCACGTAACTTACATAGTGTATCCATGAGTTAGAATTTATGTTCTTAGAAAACGTCTCCAGGATCACGTAGAAGTAACTCCTAATGGGCTGACTGACAAAAATAATAACGACAATTTGGCAGAGACAAAGTAACTTAGTACGAGAGCATCACATTACTAACAAGAAAATAATCTGGAAACAAAACTCTACATGACGAGTCTGAAGAAGGTACACAGTGTAGTTAGTGTACACGCTCCAAGTGTTTAAAGTCGAGAATTCCTTGAACATCTCTGTTAGAGGTCAGTGTCCAAAAATTCCGAACCAGTTCAGGAATGTCAGACTTCTGGACGACGAAACTTAGACCCTTGGTTGCACAGGCGAGAAATAATGTCGTGTGGAGACTGTGGTTACGGTACTAACACGAAAAGAAGAATGACCATTTTTTACCTGACTTTGTATAGTAATGAAATAAATGTTAAAATTTAGCCAATTATATTGACAGGCCTGTTGGTCTAGTGGTTAGTGACCCTGACTGCTATGCCGGAGGTCGTGGGTTCGATTCCCACTCAGGACAAATCTTTGTGTGATGAGCATGATCATTTGTTCTGTGTCTGGGTGTAATTTATCTATAGTATGTATGTATTTAGAAATATATATGTAAGTATGTTTATCAGTTGTCTAGTACTCATAACACAAGCTCTGCTTAGCTTGAGACTAGATGGCGTTGTGTGATAGTTGTGGAATATTATAATTATTATATTATTATTATTATTATATTATGTGTCTAATACGCTAAAAACAATTTTAAAAGAAACGCAGGAAAAAAGATTTTTAAGTTTTTCTATAAACTTGTTTTACGTTTAGGGTTACATATTACCATGTTTTGAACGCATCTCTATTACCTTTTGCCATAGATTATATATAAATACTAAGACCTTTTTGCTACAACGTTCCATTTTACGCACTACTACTTGACTTTATTAATGTCTGTTTCTGAGTTTTATACATTATTTTACATTTTATTCAATCGATATGTTATTCTTTATAAATATAGTCCTTGTATAATACAGATTCATTGAAAATAAAATATTGATTAAATAAATTAATCATTCAGTATGTAATTGAGTTCGGATGACTGAAACGGACTTTTTTACATTTGACAGTTCTACGATTGAAATTGGCGCAGCCCTTCGTTGGCGCGTGTGCGTCTCGTTGTGTACTGTGCTATTTTGTGTGTGAACTGATACCTCTTTTTACGACCTTATTGCTGCCCCCTGTACCGCGATATCCTCCTCATCTGACGACCTTTGCTTTCCATATTGTTGTAAATCCGCCCTCTTGATAATGCCGCCGTCAACAAAAAGCCGACGTATACTTTGCATAAACTGCAACGTCTGCTTAAATACGTTTCGACGTTATCTTGTTTAAGAGCTCAACACAAGAGTTATTTCGCTTCTTAGTGAGTGGATATCACCAGTAATCGTAAGTATTTATTTTTATAATGTTTAACTAAAAACTATATAAGATGTCCTAATCAAACTAACTGCCTGGCGCTTCTTTATTATGTATGACAACACACACGCAAATGACCGAAAGATGGATTAAAACTAATACCTAGTTTTGTCTTGTTATTTCGTGTTTCGTTTTGAACTGTTAATCTTGGCTTTAAACTATAACCTATATCAATTGTAAATAAAAGAAGTTTATATTGTCTTTCCTATTTCAGATTACTTACAGAGGAAGATTACATTTGTGAACGTTGTAAAGAACCTCATGAGAAGCATAAACCAGCAATAAACGACAAGCAGTGATGGTGCCCCACCAACTGTGTTCCCACGTTGTCGTCGTGGTGGGGCTTGCGTGTCTCAGTGACCTTGAGGGCTATGCCGGTAGAGCTACTCATGCCGGAAGGCCTCAAACGAGAGACCAGACCAAGAGGAACATACGGCGGAGTCCAGTCGGACCGCCCGGAGGGTGCGCTGTCCAGAAGCGCTGGCACAACAGCTGTTGGCGCCTTCTGGATAGTGATGTCGGGGAGATAGAGTTCGCCTCCGGTACGTGTCTGTTCAGCAGACATGACCAGGATGGCGAACGTGTAATGGGGACCCCACACCATTCAAAAAAGGCAAAGCTGTGATCAGCACACCATGAGCGCGAATGGGAAAAAAATAACTACCCCAGGAGGGTACCTGCTTGCAGGAGAATCCCTCCCCGAGCAGAGCTCGGGCTGCCCCTCGTATTCTGGGGGGGGCAACCATCGCCTCGGGTCTTCGGACCCTGTTCCGTCCTCCGTGGACGCACAGAGCCAGGGTGGCTCACACTTCGGCAGCGCGGAGTCCCTGGGACCAGTTCCCAGCACGTCCGCGATGCCAATGGAGGCCGGCCGTAGGTTTGGCCTCAGGGAGGTGAGTGAAGACGCGGCATCGGACTCAGATGCCGCGTCTTCACTCAACTCAGACGGGAAGGAGGTGGAGGAGGTGCGGGAGCCCCTCCATTTGATGGAGGTGGATCCGTCCACGTCCAACAAGAGGAGGGCGTTCATGCGCTCCGTGTCCGACGACGAGACGGGACCTGCCCGGAAAATCTCGTCCTCGGGGCGGGGCGCAGCCCGAAAAACGGGCATAGGAAGAGGGCTCCCCGCTGAGATTGCCAGCGAGGGACGCCAGGCCAGCGCCTTAGTGCCGAAGATCCCTCAGGACTTGCCTGAAGGGATGGTGGAGGCGCTGGCTAAGTTTCGGGAGGTTGTGGCAGCCGCAATAACGAGCGTGGCCAACAAGAGGGAGAGGGTGGCCAAAAAGCGGTCTATTGAGCTGGCCAACACCTCGATTGAGGAGGCGCTGGGGATCGTTTTTGAGCCCTACGAGCGCACCCTCAGCGGGAGGTTTGGCCGGCTCGAGGAGGCTGTGGCCGCTCTCCAGGGCTCTCGTCCCGAGGAGGGGAGCAGACAGGAGCGGGGCCGATCCCGGCCCTCGCCCCAGGCGGAAGGCGAGGTTGTGTCTCTGCTGCGGCAAGAGCTGGCTGCCTTCAGGGAGCAGCAGCAGCAGCAGCAGCAGCAGTTCCAGGGGCACATTCAGCGCCAGCTCTCCGTCCTGGAGGGCATTGTCCTGCGCCCCCCTCTCGCGGCCTCCGGCCAGAAAAGGACGGCATCGTATGCCGCCGTCGCCGCGGCCCCGTCTACAGCACCGAAGGCAGGTCCGTCGGGGCAAGCCAGGCACGTGGTTGCGGCGCCGGAGCCTGCGAGGCCGGCCCCGGCGGCCAGGCAGCAACAGCGGCAAGGGAAGCCTGCCCCTCCCCCGAAGGGCAGGGTGGCGGGTGCCACTAAGCCGGCGGGGACTCCCGCCGCGGCGGCGACAAGGTCGCGCCTGCCGCCTCCTCTGCCCGAAGACCCCTCGGCTAGCGCCGAGTGGACGGTCGTCGGCGCTAAAAAGAAGGCGAGCAAGGCGGCAAGGGCGGCCAAAAAGCGCAAGCGGCGACAGGAGCGAAAGAAGCGGGCCATGGCCGCCAGACTTCGCGCCCCAACTTCCGCAGCTGTAGTGATCACACTACAGCCAGCTGCGGAAAAGAGGGGCGTGAACTATGACATGGTCATGGCAAAGGCGAAAGAGGCGGTGGTGGGCCACCTCGACGAATACGGAGCCTCAGGGGGCTTCCGTATGAGGCGCACCGCAACCGGAGCCCGTATCCTGGAGGTCCCAGGTGCGAACAGCGGACAAGCCGCTGACGCCCTGGCCGAAAGGATTAGGGCGTCCTTAGACGTCGAGGAGGCCCGAGTGTCCAGGCCCACCAAGTGCATCGACATGCGCATTATGGGTCTGGACGACTCCGTTAGGGTGGAGGAAGTGGTGGCCGCCATCGTCAGGGCGGGTGGGTGCACGACCGATCAGGTCCGGGCGGGCACCATCCGCGCTGACAGCACGGGCATGCGAGCCGTTACGGTGAGCTGCCCCGTGTCGGCGGCCAAGGCCATCACGACCGAGGGCCGAAGGCTATTGGTGGGTTGGGTTTCGGCCCAAGTCAAGATGCTGGAACCCAAACCTCTGCGGTGCTACCGCTGCCACGTGGGGCACCACGTGGGGGCCCACTGCGCCGCGGAGGTGGATCGAAGTGATCGCTGCCACCAGTGCGGACAGCCTGGTCACAAGGCCGTCGAATGCCGTGCAAAGCCGCACTGCTACGCATGTGCGGCTGCAGGCAAGCCGGCCGACCACCGGGCTGGGGGCAGGTCCTGCGACCCCCCCGCCAAGGCCAAGGGCAAGGTCAGGCCCATCCACCCTGACGTCCTCACCGCCGCAGCCACCGCCTTGGCTGCCGCCGCTGTCGCCGCCGCTCCCGCCGCGGCAGTGCCCTCACAGGGGGCTCAGGAGGAGACTGTAATGGAATGTCAATAACGACACCATTACGTCTCCTCCAGGCGAACATCAACCACTGCGCTCCCGCTTAGGATCTGTTGCTCCAGAGCATGGCGCAGTGGTCGATCAATGTCGCCATCGTCTCCGAGCCGTACTACGTCCATCCCCGCTGGGTTCAGGACCTGGACGGCTCGGTGACGCTAATTTCGTCGGCCGCCGCCGGTACCCCGCCCCTCGAGGCTGTTGCGAGGGGACGGGGTTGCGTGGCAGCACGGGTCGGGGACATTGCAGTGGTAGGCGTCTACCTGTCCCCGACCAGAACTCCCGACGAACTCCATGTCTCCCTTATGGAGCTAAGTGCCGTCGTCGCTGGGTTTGGTACCCTCCCCGTGGTCGTTTGCGGGGACTTCAACGCCTGGAATACGGCTTGGGGTTCCCGGCGCACGAACACACGGGGTCGGTTGGTGGAGGACTGGGCCTTGGAGCTGGGCCTGGTCGTCCTGAACCGGGGTTCTGTCCCCACGTTGGTGCGGAGGTGGGGTGAATCAGTGGTGGACCTTTCGTTCGCCAGCCCCACTCTGTCGCCGCGTGTCGTCGACTGGCGCGTTATGGAGGAGGTGGAGACGTACTCCGACCACCGGTATATCCGGTTGGACGTCTCCGCCGAAACCTCGGCCGCGCCGGTCCGACAGAGCCCTTGTGGTCCGCGGTGGGCGCTTAAGCAGATGGACCGGGAGCTCCTCCTGGAAGCCGCGACGGTACAGGCCTGGGTGCAAGCACTGGACAGGCCTGTCGACATCGACGTCGAGGCGGAGTGGTTCCAGGAGGCCATGTCGCAAATTTGCGATGCGGCAATGCCCCGAGTCCGTCCAGGACGTGCTAAGCGCCAGGTGTACTGGTGGTCGCCGGAAATCGCTGCACTGCGCAACACGTGCAATCACGCGCGACGCCGGTACGCCAGATACTGCAGGCGCCGCATCCGCGCGCCGGATGCGGAGGCCAGAGAGGCGGAGCTGTACGAAGGTTACAGAGAGGCAAAACACACCCTCCGAGCGGAGATTAAGCGGGCCAAACTCGAGGCCCGCGACGTGTGGCTGGGGTCTCTGAACGCGGACCCGTGGGGGCGCCCGTACAAATTGATACGGGAGAAACTGCGCCCCTGGGCTCCCCCGCTGACCCAGAGTCTCCGGCCCCAACTCGTGGAGGGTGTGGTGAGCGCTCTGTTCCCTGCGCGAGGGGAACACTCCCCCCCGCCCATGGCTCCGCCTCCGCCAGCGGTGTCTGACGCGGACCGCAATAGCGACGACGACGATAATGCTCCAGAGGTGACCGAGGCAGAGATGAGAGTGGCGGTGCAAAGGCTGAGTGCCAAGAACGCCGCCCCAGGACCCGATGGCTTGCCTGGGAAAGCCTGGGTCCTGGCCATGGAGGCTCTCGGGCCTCGACTGAGAGGGCTCTTCAGCGCATGTTTGGAGAGGGGCCAGTTCCCACTTTGCTGGAAGACGGGGAAACTGGTCCTCATCGCGAAGCCAGGGCGCTCTGCGGACTCTCCGTCCGCGTACCGGCCCATTGTGCTGCTCGACGAGGTGGGCAAGCTCTTTGAAAGAGTGATTGCGAGCCGCCTCGTCGCGCGCCTTTCACGGGTGGGGCCGGACCTTTCGGACGGACAGTTCGGCTTTCGCAGGATGCGCTCGACGGTGGACGCCATCATGCGCGTGCGAGCCCTCACGACGGGGGATGCGGTGTCCCAGGGTAGGTGTGTCGTGGCAGTGTCCTTGGACATTGCCAACGCTTTCAATTCCCTGCCCTGGAGTACGATCCGGAGGGCACTCCGGTACCACCGGGTGCCCGAATACCTCTGTCGAGTAGTCGAGGCCTACCTGTCGGACAGGTATATTGTCTACCCCGGTCACCAGGGAGACTGGAAACGTCGGGAGATGTCGTGCGGTGTTCCGCAGGGGTCGGTACTAGGGCCACCCTTGTGGAACATCGGGTACGATTACGTGCTGCGGGGCGACCTCCCTGACGGGGTCAGCGTGGTCTGCTACGCAGACGACACGCTGGTTCTAGCGCAGGGAGAGTCGTACCGGGCGGCGGCCGCTTTAGCGACACGCGGGGTTGCGATAGTCGTTGGTAGGATCCAGGAGTTGGGACTCGAGGTGGCGCTGCGCAAATCCGAGGCCATGTGTTTTCACGGTCGCGGCCGTCGGAACGCGCCACCGTCGGGTTCCCAACTAACGGTAGGAGGAGTTCACATCGGCGTCGGGACATCGATGAGGTACCTGGGACTCATCCTCGACAGCCGATGGAATTTCGAGGAGCATTTCCGACGTCTGGCTCCCAAACTCAACCGGACTGGGGCCGCTCTCAAGCGGCTCCTGCCCAATCTTGGGGGTCCAGACGCCTCCTGCCGGAGGCTCTACGCGGGGATCGTTCGGTCCATGGCCCTCTACGGGGCGCCGGTGTGGGCGCCGTCGCTGCGAAAGCGACCGGCGGGCATTCTGAACGCCTGCCAGAGGGTCATGGCAATTCGGATGGTGCGGGGATACCGCACGATTTCCTGCGAAGCGGCGAGCCTTCTGGCTGGCCTACCACCGTGGGATCTGGAGGCAACAGTCCTTGCACACATGCACGACATGCGCGTGGAGATGCAACGCCGGGGTGAAAGTCCTCTGCCGCGACAGGTCACGGCATGGCGGACAGAGCTCCGGCGGGATCTCATGGTGGAATGGCGTCAGCGACTATCGCAACCCCGTCACGGGCACGCCACAATTATGGCGATAAGTCCCCTCTTTGAGGCGTGGCTGGAAAGACCTCACGGCGTCCTTACCTTCCGCATGACACAGGTCCTCACCGGAAATGGCAAGTTCGGGAGGTTCCTGTTCCGAATTAAAGCGGAAGTGACGCCCGGGTGTCGCCACTGTGCGGAACGCCCGGAGGACACGGTGGAGCACACAATCGCGGTGTGCCCTGCTTGGGCGGAGCATCGCCGTGCCCTCGTGGGGGTGATCGGCGGCGGAGACCTCTCGCGCCGGGCCTTGGTCGAGGCCATGGTCCGGAGCGAGGAGGAGTGGCAGGCGGTCGCCGACTTCTGCGAAGCAGTAATGCTCGCTAAGGAGGAGGCCGACCGCATCAGGCAACGGCGCTCTCGCCGCCGCCGCCGGGATTCCGATCCCGATTTCCAGCCACCGTAGGCGCGGGCTTGCGGACAGTGAGCAATGGGTAGCTCGCTGTCCGGCCGTCCGGTAACCGTCCGGACCAAGCCCAAGTCGTCGACGGCGCGCGCTGTTCCCGCGCGCCTCAAGGAGTTGTCAGCAACAGCAGGGGCCCGGCCGGGTCGAAGCCTACTGGGGCCAGGGTTATCCGAAAAGGCGCTCGAGCCCCGGTATGAAGGCTTGTAGGAACGGGATGGGTTTTTTAGTCAGTAAGAGTCTGACACTATCTCCCGCTCCGCCCAAGAGCGGGGGTTGTCATAAGATGATTTTTCCCATCGAAAAAAAAAAAAAAAAAAAAAAAAAAAGCAGTGATGGTGCTCAAGCTTCAGGGTTTCTCGACCAGGTCAAAGACAAGTGTGCAGTCTCTGTGGACGGTCAATACTTAATCGTCAGAGCCATTCTATTGTTTTTGACAATCCTTCAGAAGAACTAAGACAGATAAATTCCAAACAGATAAACAAACAAGGATTGCATCACGTCAGGTATTTATGTTTCTATATTGTTAATTATTTGCCAGTATATTACTTCATACCGTTACGGTCTTGGTGATTTCTCTTTTTGACCTTGATGTTGTCTTTTATTAATACATTTACAATACCTGATATTAACTTAATATTTTCTTTCATAGATGTCACCATCTGATAGAATATGCCATTCATGCTGGATGAGTTGTAAGCGTGCTGCCATACGTATTGGGCAAGCTGATGGAGCTTGTGGTGCATCTACTACTGAAAAAGTTGAAACAGGTGTCTCTGGGCCAATCACTGCTGAACCAGATGACTCTGGGCCAATCACTGCTGAAACAGGTGACTCTGGGTCAATCACTGCTGAAACAGGTGACTCTGAGCCAATCACTGCTGAACCAGTTAGTGAAGTCTAGAAGTACATTCTGAAGTTGTATCTACATAACATTTGTAAATTATAGACGAGCAGCAAATACTGCTTCACACTGCCTTTTTCCTCAATGTCTCAATCTGCACAATGTGGCAGATTCATTTAGAGCCACGATACTCAGTACATATAAATATTATATCCCTGTACATAGCCGTGTCTGCACAGAACATAGACTGAGTAATGAGTGGAGTAATCTGTATGATTCTAGTAATAGCATGAGTACATTTACTTCACAACATGTAGAACACATTTTTTCATTTGTTAACAATTATGACATTAGTGTGGTATCTTGGGTGGGCTAGGTATCAAGAAATATCTCTGCTCCAGCAGAATTTCTGGACGATGTAGTTATAAGAGAATTAGATGATAATGATGATAGTTAATAAACCATTTCACTAAAACATATTGTATAATTTTGTTTTTCCCTTTTTGTTTATTATATGTACCGTATACATACCGTAAGCCAATAAAATGTATCGGGTAGATAAGTGATCAAGTGATGAACAGGTAGGAGATACTTTTTAGAGGCAGATACCTATACAAACTATTTAGCATTTTTCTTTACTAAAAATGTATTTACTAGATAGTAAGTACAAGTTATTTGTGCTGGAAAAACAGAAATTATTATGCTCGACACTCGATTTTTTCCAATCATCGTGAGTCTAAGCAGTGACGTAAGTTGAGGAATAAATAAAATAAAAAGAACTTTTCGACCACAGCTAAGTATTCCTATTTTAGTTTACAATTCGAGAGTCAATAATTATTTTTCTAACATCTTACGGCAAATTCTAACCTAAAAAGAAACATTAATATTTTTTGGACTTCGTGGCGTTTAAATCGTAAAAATGACTATGAGACATTATTTTCTAGACTTACAGGTAGTCTGTCTACTATACATTATAACTATACATTAACTTTTATTATCAGGTTTTGAAATGTATGGAAAGTGGTCATTGTTCTTTAAAGAAGTGTCACTATTAACACACCAACTACTTAATGCATGAAATAATCATAGATTTTTTTAATAACGATAATTGTTTTTTCTTTGCAGAGTCATGACAAGTCAAGGACTTATATAGTATATATAAATATTAGTAAAAGATTCCGTAAAAGGGAAAAACTATTAGTAACACTGTCCGTGATACAACTGCAGCCAATGTTTATCTGTTTTTGAGTGATGTAAAGAGCGGGACTTCTGTCGTGCTTGCAAGTGTGTCTAGTAATGGATCAGTAAGTGAAATACATTGTCTTATACATAGACGCGGGCTAGGACAGGCCGTATTGTTTGCAAACTTCATAGTCAAGAGACATGTTCCATCGATTTGCAGGGTTCAGCGGACTTAGCTCCGCATATATGTATGACATGCTCAATTGTGGGAACCGATTAAGATTTAGTGCGCGCCAGAGGAGGTATATCTGGTTCTACATCTTAATCGGTTTCTAGTGTGTGTTTGAAAGCAACAACCTCGTGTCAACTACAACGAGTACGTGTAGATATTATTATACTTGTGTTCCTAACTTGGTTCCCGTAGTATACGCGAAACGAGGAAATTGATTTTATATCGGTTTATAGCACAAAATATAACATATTAGTATTCCGATTTAAAATCTCGAAACTTGTTCAAAGCATGTAATAAGTATTTGGTGTGAAATAGCAACGAGGAAAAAGTGTTAACACACCTTATAGTGAATTATTGTTGTACCGAGATTATATGGCAAAAGGATGAGGTAGTCTAATACACAACGGTGGATGATTTTGGGCTGAAATGATGAGGATAGCTAGCCCTGGCCAGCGTGTACAATCTCGTTGTACAATAATATAGCAAACTATCAATGCAAAGATATAAAAGCCACCGTTAACATCACACAACCTTTTCGGCCTGCGTGTCATCAAATATATTCGCGTACACTCGGCTAGGTCTACAACGTTACGTATTTGTTCTCCAGCGAGCAATGCTGAGAGATTGTATTCGTGATCCGCATACTGCACGGTACGTTACTACAATTATTAGACTTTATGCTTAAGCAGCGATTTCCCAAATGATAAAGATATAGGTACGTCGGCAATTTCACGGCGAGATATATGTGATGTGATTTTCATGACTTGCTTACAAGTTGTGCTCCTACTACACTGTTAAACGAGACCACGTTTAACAGTGTAGGTATTTTTGATTGTATAACCTAGTATACAGTTTCTGCAGAATGACGTTAAGACTAACTTTATTTTAAAATAAATATCAAAATATGCTGGAATAGTTTCCATATGCATTGTATGTTCCGCAGCATATGTACAAGTATTTTCAATAACAAATGCTCGTTAGTATAGAGCTCACATTTTTCAGCGCTCACTGCTCAGCGCTTGACAATGAGAGCCACAGGTGAGATATGTAATGTGATTGCTGTTTTTTGCCACAGCTGTGGCTGTGTTTTATATTGTTGAGAGTAAGGTGATGATATAAACAGTATGTTTTTGATATTTACAAATAACACACTTATTATGCATCGTTAGTATACAAACAATGATATATTTTTAAACCGATTTCAAACAAATCAATCCAATACCAGCATTTCGTTGATTGATTTGTTTGAAATCGGTGCCCAGGCACATGCCAGAAGAGTTTACCACTACAGAATTTTCGAAACACGTACTATTTACTATCAATCTTTAATTAACTTCGAGGGGAAAATCCGTTGCATACAATTTACAAATCTTGTTGATGACCGGCTGTTCGCAGCGTGGTGCTCGTAATCGCTTCATCGTCATTTGTCAGAGCGGTGCGGGCAGAGGTGCGGGCTCCGAGGTGCGGGGTGCGGGGCTCCTCGGACAAATGAGTTAAATTAGTGACCTGATACCGCCAACAACGTATGAGTAATTGATGTCCGCCTAACGAATGCTAGGGTTTAAGTGATGGTGCTAAGTACTGCTGCAGTTAGTATGTAGTGGAAATGATCGAAATTAGGTGTTCTTTTAAACAAAAGATAAAAGATACAGTAAAAATTTACAAAACATCCGGCGCAACTGCATTGTTGGCAAGCAATCATGAGATTGTCCTTCTGTGTAAAGGTAGAATAGCGTAAGTTGAAAAGTGAACTACCGTTAAGGCATTACAAAAATGTTTTTCCTAATTCAGCTTATGAAAAGTTTCATTCTTATCTTATTACTACTACTGAAGACATAGGTACCGAGAACCAATACATGGTTATACCTTGATTCTCAATAATTATTTATTGTAGCATCAGTGGCCGCCATGTTCGTGTATTATTCGCAGCTAATTTAGCGAGTGCCGCCTGCCCGCCTGCTCGGGCGCACGTTGAGTAAATTGTATTCTGAGCCGCGCGCTGCCGGTGCGTGGATACATGACTGACTTAATTACTGACCAGTGAACTGATGTCTAGGCCTCTCTCAAGGACGTACATATACATGAATTAAATGATGCCTGATTGTACGTTGGTGAAAACATTTATTTGTCACATCGAGTTTACAAAAAATTGGCTTACCAAAGCGTCATCTTTGTCACTCATGTGCGGCAAGAATAGGTACGGAAATAAATGCTTGAAAAGCTTATTTCAGCTTTCCTAACAACCTCCTTTTGTTTTTCTCCATCCAGACAAAAAGGCACATAGAATTACTTTGTTGTATGTACAAGTGCCGCCACAGGGACAATTATTTGAGGCCTCGTTATTCCGGATAAAAACCAGGGACAAACCGCAAAAAAGGCTAAAAGTTAAATACATGAGCGAGCTCAGCAAATACAGATAATTCGCGAAACCGTTTGTGGCACAACTTTGGAGTTAGAACGCAAAAATATCAAAACATTAGCGTTTCAAATACCATCCCATAGAGGTTATTTTTAAGACTTGCGTCTCTCTTTCCGCTTATCTTTGTTACTATCATATGGGGCCGGTTCCTGAAATTTTTGAGTTCATTTGGATGTACTATCTTTACCAGGGTAATTGGTATTTCTATTCAGCAACAACCTTAACCAGCTCCCGCTAGCTCTTTTCTTCTCATTTTAAAAACTTTGACAATTTCATAAAAGGAAACTTTTATTTTCTTTGAAAATTTTACATCTGTTCGGGAGACAGTAATCTGACGCAAATCTTTCCTTGCTTATTACTCGCTCTATGCTTCGAGAAATAGGCTTCGCTTTATTTTGTAAGTGCCTACACGAGAATCGTCAAATACGACTTGCGGCGTTTTATACGTAAAAGTAGTATATGTATATCATGACAGTGTGGTAGACAATTCGACGAATATTTTAAGTTTGTCACGCTTTCATTACTCTTTTGCCCATTTCTTAACTTATGTTAAGTCGGTGCCACATTTTTTCTTTCACAATTCTGCATTTCAGTAATTCGGTACCCCTTTTCTAGCCATAATAAATTTTTAAGCAGCTTTCTTAAATATCTTGTAGTTTAGTAACAGAATACTTCCGCTGCTCAAGTGCGTAGAATACAGAAGTCTGTTAAAGGCATCATCATAATATCAGCCAAAAGACGTCCGCTGCGTCACCACAACAAGCGGTTTTGTGCATCTCGCATCGAAAGGATTCGTGCAATCCTCATTGGGTCATTGGTTCACTTTATAGAGATGGCTTTCCAATGCTGCACCTTCCAGTACGTGGTCACCATCCCAGAACCTTTCGGCCAAATGTGCACACTGCCGGCGTTGCACACTGCCACTTTTTGGCGATTCATCGGGTGTCTGTGGGTAACCTTGGTTCTCTTTTTAATCTTCATTTCTGATTAAATCATGCTAAGAAACTCCAAGCATAGCTCTTGATGAGGCTCATTGTGAGCAACCACGTTTTAGGACCGTATGTCATAGATGCAAGACTTTGGGCTTGAGACATTGTGGTATGTTGGACAAGAAATACCGCACAGCTTCCTGAATGCTTTCCAGCCGTGTTCCAGCTAGATTAGGTGTTTGTCCTCTTTCTCGATGACCTACCAAACTAAACTGGCTATCCCAGGTAAAGGTAGAAAAGTGTCTAAAATTTTGAGTGTAGAGTATCGGATCTTGATAGAAGTGGGGTGCTACGTACTAAAGTATTTACCATGACCTTGGTTTTATCCATGTTCATTTTACGACTCTATTCTGGCGTCATGACGTTTGTGGAACTCCCAGCTCCTCAATAGTCTCAGTCATAACTGCAGTCCTATGCTGCCAGAAAATTGGAGCTAGGTGATGTGCTTGCCTTTGACATTTCCTATCTCACGCCTCGTTGCTTTGCATTCCCTTCGATGTACCTATCTATTGTCAATCTGGCTCTGTTGGAAGGACTGCTGTACAGCTCAACTCTCGATCAAATCAAAGCTAGTGTTAGTCCACAAATACGAAGCAGAGAGGTAGAAAGGGTATTATACGGCACTTCGGTTTTCTGTATAACTTGCTGCAGTATATGTACGTGGTCTACGGTGCTGAAGCTTTTTCGGAATCCGGCTTGTTCGGGAGGCTGAAGGTCATCAAATTGACATCAAAAATAGTGCGTGATGAGTGCTCCAGAAAGCATGTTATTACAGTATTTTGTACATTTGAAGTTCGAATGGCCGATGCATTGCATAATAAAACATTTCTGAATTCGTAATTACGTTTGTTTAAGGATTTATAGCTAATTAAACTCCAAAAAAGTATACGTAATATTTTAAATTCTTATATTACTGTTTATATATTGATATTTTATGTCGTATGGAGAAATTTTCAGTTAATTCCAAAACTCCTACGCCACTTTAAACTATAGAACTATTTAAGAGATACAATTATGTAATATACATTCGTAATTACGTTTCGTTTGCTGGGTACAGTACCTAGTTAAATCCATGACCTCAAAAACGTGACATCGTGCCTGTCGTGAAAACATGCTTTGCAATTTTAAATTTATATAAATAGCAAGGTCTAGTGAATTATACTGTTCTAAAGTAACGTCAACATTGTTAAAATTTTTCAGATTCTCTGAATCAGAACGACAAAGTTGGCTATTTAATGCAAGAATCACGGTCGAAATGTTAGAGCACACAAGTTAGGTAACATCAACATCCACATAGTTGAAGTACTAGTGCGTTGTTTGCTCGCCCGGCGTGTAGTGCTATAGTTGCTAAGTTAATATCAAGTGCTGCGGCGAGCCACTGACTTAGCGCACTGTTATTGTACAGTAACTTTTTACTGAACATTGCTAATTCATTTGAGACAGAACATTGTCATCGCAGTTTGCGCTAAGGGAGGGCTGACGGTTAAGGGTGATGGCTTATTTTCCTAATTGTATTAAATATACGATAATGTATTTTTAACAATGTAAAAACTTGATATTCTTACTACTACTACTGATGTATAAGAACATTGCCTATTAACATTGTAATTGCAAATACTTTTTCAAGAAAGAAAATACTCCTTCCTGCAAAAATCACTAATTGTTGTTTACGATGTTGTTCTTGAAAAGGATCGATTGAGCAGCTTTGCTTAAAGAGATTTGTGTCGAAGGCATTTCAGTGCAATACTCTAACTTTCATTAGTTTTGAACAATCATTCAAATTAATATATTATACAATATTTCTATTATTTTGACTTACTGATATATCTACTCAGGTTCGCTAGACTAGCTACTGCCAGCCACCTTTGCCAAGCGCGTCCCACCTAATAATACTCTATGTGTTTACTAAAAAGGTCAGCACCCTCCTAATAGATAGATAGATAGATAAATTCTTTATTGTACACCAAAAATAAAGCAGTTACATAAGAAATTTAAAATTAATAGGGTAACACTAATATATTATGTAGAAAAGCCACATTACTTTTAACTTCATATTTCGGGATTACCAAGTAAAGTAAAGTAATGCAGGTTTCTGTCTCCTCCGGTAAGCTGTTATGCGCTAAAGATAGCGTGTAATAACAGTTTGCAACAAGAGCTGTAATTCGTTTCGCTTTAAATATATTTGCTCAGGTGTACGACGCAACAATAGCCAGCCAGGGTGGTAGCGGTGCCATCCGACTTCCTTTAATCTTAAAGAATTTCGTGCTGCACTCGCTACAAAGTAGAAAGGTATACATACAAGCAGACCTGAAGCCATGAGTATTTAATCTTTCAAGAGGAGAATGCTCTCACGAATTTAAACACCGACGCTTATTTTTAAATCATAAAACAATACAAAATCTACGGTAGCAATCTACGCACAAAAAGCAATAGGTACTTAATGTCATTGTCATGCCTTTTTGTATAGGTATGTTTGAAAGTGGGTACGGTCTGATCCCAACTTGTGACCACCTTCACTCCTCGACAGTAATCATGTGGCTTCTGTAAAATAAAATTTGTATTTTTATCATTTTCAAGTCATAAATAACGAGGTTTTGCCTGCATTTGTCCAGGAGATTTAAGTTGAAAATTCTAATGATTGCGATCGATGGAACACATCGATCGCATTTACCAGGTTTAATCTTAAGGCATCCCTTCACGATTGTAAAAAATACATTATATGTACTGAACTTTGTCGCAAACGAAATCAGGTTAGTTGAATAAAGTTAAAACTTTTCCAGACAATGTCGACGACAATTAGGAAATAGTTTGAAAGTGTTCTCCGTGGATTTAAATCACTAAAATAAAAAGAAAAAATAACATAGTGGCAGAAGGCCGCGACGCTGGTGGTGGTGTGTTGGGGTGTCGTTACACCCCACTCACACATGCATCCTGGGGTGTGTGGGGTAGCCCCCCATACCTTTTGAAATTTAATTATGTCATTATTATTCATTATTTTGTATGGCGCTGTTGTCTTATGTTACACATTTTTGGTGAAAAATAATATTTCATAACACGGAAGAGGAATACATTTAAAGAGAGCTGGTGTGGTGGAGTGAGTTGTTAAAAGTAATTCAAATAGTCAAATGAATTCTTATTCGTTTACTCTGAGTGATTAGGATGATGATGATGATCACCTAAGGTTTCTTTTCAAGGAATTAATCTCTTCTTAATCTCAACTACTAATGTATAATTTAGGTCACCAGAATCTATTTTGTATTAACCAGCGATTTTCATAAAAATCTCGAAGCATGAAATACAAAATACGAATGTTTGTTGAAGAAGGTTAAAAATTCAGGTTAAATAAAAATACGTTAATGACTGAAAAAACGCGCGGCGCCTGCGCTCGCCGGCAATATGTTCAGGTTTCCTTGCGTTGTCCACAACCGTGAACACGACTGTACACGTTCATAAACTATGCTTAGTATTTAAATTAATTCCTTTGAAGGCTGTCTAGACGTAAATAAGCACATTTAATTTAAACGCACAATTAATTTTTGCTCGCTCCTTAACTTCAATTAAAGCTATTTCAAACATTACGTTTTCAAGGTTTTCAGTGTTTTTATTAGGATTAAGAATAAATGTTTGTGAACTAAACAATAAATAACCTACAAAAGAAAAAGAAACAAGGCCAGATAAATGATAAATTATATTTATTTTGCAACACACTTACATTTTAATTAAGAGAGTCTGAAGGAATCTATTTGTGTATGATTTGGTATAAATGTATGTTTGCTGAATGGTTTTGGTTGTAATTTTAGTACCGGGAAAGCTTAGGTATATATTAGATAAACCAATAAGCTATAATTTTTAAAGGTCGGTTGTACTAACAACATGCGGACGGCAGCTTGTTGTTTTTAAATAACTCCTTAACGCGTTTTTTTTTTTTGTTAATTTTATTTATACGATATTGGTGTTTCCGAGCTAACTGCCCTAAGAAGAAACACCGAATCAAATTGAGCTTTTAAAGTTCATACGATATATATGTAATGGTCAAATCATATTATGAAAACTTAATTGATTAAAGGTGGTTTTTTTAAGAAAAACCACATGGGTTTGAGTAGAACTGTCCGTCAGTGAAAGCGTCTGTTTATATTCGTGTAGCTTAACTAAGGAGCTCTACGATTCGACGAATAATATCTAAGAAAGAACATTTGAGTAGACCGCATAAAATACTGCCTGACAAACGCTAAAAATAATGAAATATTGTTATTATCTTTGGAGATTGACTGCGGAACTCTTCAATAACTATTAGCAAATTACCCACGATTTGCGTAATCGTGGGTGTTTATATCGTTTAATCATTCCATAACAGAAGTAACATCACGCCGGTTTGCTCTGTAGTCACGGTAAAAAGTTTTTCGCTCAATGGTAGGAGCGGCGAGATGGAAAGAGATAGAAGAAAGAAAGAAAGAAAACTATTTTATTTAGATACACACAATGTGATGGGGATTTTGCGCGATACTCGAGCGCGTCAGAAAATCATAATGGGGAGAATTCTTACACCCCTAACATATATGAAGTCTTAATATCATGGGGTTCGTTGAAGGCAGTCCATCAGATTAGTCAAAAACTCGATCTCGTCAGATTAAGAGGTACAAGGTAAGTTAAGTAGGTACATGCAGAAATGTGTACAGTGGCAGGTGCCAGCCTCCTTCTGCGAAGCAGTAATGCTAGCAAAGGAGGCGGCAGCACGCGCGAGGCAATGGCCTTCGCGCCTCAGCCGCCAGGATTTCGACCTCAATTTCCGGCCACCGTAGGCGCAGGCTTGCGGACGACGAGCAATAGGTAGCTCACCGTCCGACCGACCGGTAACCGTCCGAACAGTGCCCATGTCGTCGACGGCGCGTAGTGTTCCACGCTCGCCTTAAAAGGAGTTGTCAGCAACCACAGGGGCCCAGCAAGGTCGAAGCCTACTAGGGCTTTGGGTGATACGAAAGAGACCCCGGAACCCTGGAACAATAGCAAAGAAGGAACAGGACTGGGTATCTAATTAGTAAAAGTCTGGCACTCCCTCCCGCCCACTCAAAGGCGGGAGATGACATTTAAATAAATAACAAGATTTTCAATCAGGATTTAGTCGTCGTCTTAACTGTTGAGCCCCGCATATTTTTAGTAGAAGTATATGTTTGGTTTTATTAATGCTTACATTAGTTTTCCTAATGAACGAATCCACGTAATAGAAAAAGGTATAATACCTGATACCATTGTCAGATTATTATCTTTAGTTGGTTAAAACTTTATTTTCTAATGAAAAAGCACCAGTTAATTTGTAACTTTATATTTATTACTTTATTCGTCAACAATATTCTTCATTTCACTACATTTAGTTTAGTGAAATGACATATCCCTGACTTTATATTAGTATTTTGTCATTTCATTAAATACTTTTAGTAAGAAGACGTAATAAATAAGAATATTAGATACCTACCGGAATTTCGTGATAGCCCTAGGGATTTCGTGAAATCCCTGATAAGTATCCTCATCTCCCTGCGATATATATTTTAATAATCTGACAATTTGAGCATGGCCTAAGCAAATGGGCGAGAAACAAAGTCAGGTTGTAAGGTTCCAAAAAAATTGCACGTAGCAACAGAATTGCTACGTGCAATTTTTTTACCACAGTTATCTTTTTTCAGTTTTGATAATTCTTACACACTATCCCCCCCACTAAAATGGAAACTTGTAATAGACTTTTTTTCCCGACCTAACCTAATCTACATAATTCACTAGGTCCCCATGTCGCTTTAGTAACTGCAAATTTAGCATCCGTGCCTCCCCTACTATAATCTGTAAGTACATAAGCATATCGAGAAGTCAGGATTAGAATTTTCAAAAACCATCGAATGACATCGTGTGGGCATGGATTGCAGGTTTATTGAGAGAATGACTTCACCCTATTAAGGGCCAAGCGCCCGAAAAGTGCCATAAAACAGTGATTTTCTGAGGCCTACTCCTCCGTAACGGCTAGGTCAATTGGTTTGAAAAAAATATATGTTTATTATAGATTCATGAACAATAATAACAATATTTGATTTTTTCGTGCAATTAATACTTTTGTCAAAAAAAAATATTTAGCAATTTCGCAACTTTTTGCAACTTTTCCCTACTCCTTCGAAACGGCTTGGACCTTTAGAAACATTTTTACACATAAAAATTGGTGATTAAATATCCTTCAAAGTGAACATTGCATATGTAAATCAATCAATATCTCGCAGAGAAAATGGATTTAAAGCGCTTTCCGGGCGCTGCTGGCCGCAAATAAATGCACAGATTTGCGTACTGCCGCCTAGGCGAGTGCGTGAGTTGCGTTCACATAATTTTGGTCAGATGGTTCAAGGGACTATACGCCTTAAAACAAAAATGTTTGCGTCATTTAGATAATGAAATTCTATTTTTTGTTTATTTAATATAAACCAGCGCTTGACTGATACGAGTCCAGTGTCGCTGACACACCGAACTTGGCGATCCTGATTTCCTGCTGTTGCGCCTACTGCAGCCGCATACTATGGGTTTTGATAGCGCTTCAAACCCCAGTTGTTTGTTAAAAGGGTGCCAAGTAATTCGTGACCAGTGTGCATAGGTACCTACTATCAAATAGATCTATATATTTATTAAAAAAAATAACTTTAAATCTAAGTAACGACCCTAGTTCTCCCAGTTGTCTCGGCGGCGTCGGCGCGTTGTTCTGTGCCGCTGCCACACCGCATAGTACCGCCCTCCGCTTCCGTGCCGCATGTGTGCCGCGCCTGTACCGCACCATTGCCGCGACGCATTTGTATCTTATCTTCGCATGTAGAACACAGCGATTATTTTGCATGCAGTGTTACGCATGCAAAATAATCGCTGTGTTCATAGAAAACAGTTCAACTTTAATATTTTCCAACGGAAAATAATATCGTGTTATTTTTCCAGTAGCTTTTCATTGGAGCATTGACACGCCACTATCGGCAATTCAGATCCGGCCAACTTTTATTCCGGAATTTTATGACCGTTTTAATTAACATTCAAATTAATATTGGCTGAGCATTATTTACATTTTGCTTCCTGTTTTCGCACTGTGACATTTATTTCCTCTATGTAAATACTTCGGTATCACATTTAATTCCCAGACGAATCGAGCGATGTGGCTACTGCTACAATATACAAAATGGAAAATAACTCGGAACTTTAAAACTTTATCCAACCGCGATTGTACGAATGGACAACTCGGATTTAAAGCATTTTATTGCTACTATTTGCATCACAACCAGAATGAGATATTGTGTAGGATAATTTGTACATTTATAAATCTTTAAATATCTCATGTGTAAAATGTTTGTAGATTTTTAATCTCTTTATTATTAAGTGAGCGAATTATGTTTATTTGTTTCTTGAGTCAATAAAAAACGTAATTTTCTTTTTATTGACTTGGCTCGACTTTGAGTTGAAGACAGTATTACACGATATTAAGTCTCGTGTGCATATTGTCTACGTCTATTTTGTTCTCACGTGATGAGGCATCAGTCTTCTGTCTTAGTTATACAATCACTCATATTGTAGTCTATTCCACTGCACCTAAGCATTTTTTTGGATAAAAGTAGCTCACATGTTTTTGAGGTTCTGTGACACTGTCCGCATGACTAGCAGGCGAGCTATCCACTAAAACAATTAGGTAAACAAAATGAATACGACAGTACTCGGCTATAGTCTAGTCTGCACTCAACGATGCGCGGCTGGAAGTTACTAATTACTTGAAGCCGTAATTTGGGGGTGAAGTGGCTCATCGTAGTCGCTGCCTTCCTTGCTTTGTACAGCAGGTCGCTCGTAGAAAGGGGCCTTACCATGACATGTTAAAATGTCTGTCATGAATGAAAAGAGAGATGCATCTTTTTAACAGTTCAGTTTACGTCATAAAAATGGACCGCGTCGAGAGCGTCGTGGTAGGTCCTCAGTAAAGTGGTAGCAGAATTACTCATATCAACAATATTGGTACAGGCAGTCTGATAGAATTATAATAGTGTACCATTGTATGATCAAGATTAATTTCAATCAAGGGATCAGCTAAGGCGTCAGAGACTGATTGGATGCGGAAACAGTAATAGGCTCATACAAGACTCCATGTAGCGTACAGCTAACACATTGCCTCCTAACAAAACTATGACATTCTAGCAGCACGTCGCATATCTACCATTTCTAGATCAATTACGATGACAATAATCCTTTAAAAGTAATTTCGTTTGTTACCGCAGTAATGTTGAATGTTGGCCACGTAAGTGTTCACGTCGGCAGCAAGTCCAAATACATAAGAATTCACATCTACATCAGTTTTAAGGAGGTACTTAATGTGTCTTAGTAAAAACCGAATCAGTGCTAGTTGGAATTAGCGTTACCTGCCAAAAAGTGGCGCAATGTTCTCTTAAGTAAGTGTAAGCATTGTTCGGACATTCACTTGCTTGTTGGTGTTAAGGACGTGCTCTGAATTTATTTAACAAAGATCGTCACGCAATAGCTGGGCGCCGGAGTGACCACTGACTATAGATACATAATAGATTGCAGTAGGTACATTCTTGACTAAACAAGCTAACAAGCTATTACAAGTTCTCGTGAGTAAGCTTTCTGTGCCTCTCTACGTGCTTAACTATTTCGTAATATAAATGTTTTATGTCCACATTCACAGTGGAATATGTATAGTTTCATGAACTTTGCGGAGTTGTTGGCAAGCGCCGGCGCTGCTGTATGAACCGCGCGCTGTCACCGAATACTTTATCATCGTTACGACGAGCCTGATTTATTTCTGCTCACAACCTAATGCGCACTTTATGTACCTATTTCAAATTAGGCACATAGTTCTTGAACTAAGTTGATTATAGTAACCGAGGGCTGCGCCGGATAATAATTTTCATAAATTTCTATGCGGTAACGGAAATGCAATATTTTGAATACCAATGAGCCATCTTTAATTTATGCTAGGAGAATTCAATGGTGATAATAATAATAAGCAAGAAAACTATTAGTCTGTCAGGGAAATTAACTATTATTTAGCAGATTTACTTAACATTATAAACATTAACGTATTTTTATTAATAATATGATGTAATAAATATTATATACTTGCAAATTCCCAGTGCCTGTAATGTTGGCGATCCTAATAATAATTATTTAAACTTTAATAACTATGTTAGTAAACACAACATTATATTAAAAAGTAGGTAATCTTTATTCCGTAATGACATTTAGGAGACTGTTTACGCTACCCTAAACCCTCAAATCTGCATCAACGATGTGGTACGTTTACCCATGATCACTGCGAATCCATCAGTACCAAATCAGCGAATATGCCCAAAGTGCTGCAGAAGTATTGCAGCGCTGTATCAGACTCGAAGAGCATTGATGGCTTTCTATGTGCTGCTTGCCCATAGACTGCACGCGTAAAATAACAGTATGCTTTCGAAAGCGTCAGTTTCACTTCAGACGTGCAACGAATAAATCTACCGACAAGCATATTGTATCAAGCAAGATTCACACAATGACAGTCGTGATTTGGATCTGTTTAATCCGAAGGTTATATGGTAGATAATGCCTTGTTGCATTAAGTCCGCCTATAAGTATACCACTATTGTACCTACATGAAGTTTAAATAAAAAATTTAAGGTGTCAGTTTACTGAACTGTGTTTTTCCTTGACTGTTTGTCCTGAATCAAACAATACTTCCCCGTACATGTCAGCCTCAGCGATGCCCGCTCACGCATTCGGTCTTAACTTCCGCAAGCACACAGCAAACGCTAATGAATCTCAGCAGCACTGCGAGCCGAGCTAATTACCAGCCGTAGTGAACGTCCCGCGTCGACTTTTGTACTTCTGTTCTAGTTCTGAAGTGCCTCTAACCTAGAGTTATAGTGAATCAGGAGTGATGTGCGATTATGAGGCAGTTAGTTTATACAGAAAGTGAAACACAAAAGAAAAAAAAAGGCTTTTAGTGCGGTATGCCGAGGTCGCTTTTAGTTTAGCAGTTAGCCTTTTTACTGCTAACTACAGTTTTTTTGATTTTGGATTTTGTCATGAGAGATACAAGCAATGTCAAAACCCTATTTGTTTGATTGGTTATTGAGTCCGGCCGTAAGTTGTTAACCAGCTTGCGAATAGACTGGCATTGTGAAAAATCGATATTGCCATATGTTTTCATTTGAAAAAATTCAGCCATAATCTTCAAATAAAAGCATTGTCATAGTAAACAACCATGTAGCAGCCATTTCTATCAAGATCGGTGACTATACACTCGAAGTTGTAGTTACGTTTACCTGAACCAGACGGTACAGATGGGTAAGTCTAACTTCTAGAAAAACTCGGTCAGATTCGACGAGTCAGTTCTTGGAGGGCAGCGTTCGTGAAGCTGCTCGGTATTTAGAAGGTAGAAAGGGCTATGCTCAGAGTTTCTTCGTGTGATCGAATCAGGAATTAAGATATCCGCAGGAGAAGTAAGGTTGCCGACATAGTACGCAAAATCAGTTACGACAACTTCTCTATCTTTGCACAGGATTACTTAATTGTTTTTTATGGTTTGGTTATAACCTTTATAGTCCAAGACTTTAGCTCGTTTTAAAACTCTTGTTTAGAGCTAGCAATACAAAGCTGCAAAGACCTAATCTGAGACTTTGCTAGTAAATACTAATTTACCTGACTTAAACTTAGACTTTAGTTAGCTTTTTAACTGTGACTTAGGTCGACATGTAAATCTTGTAACAAATAACTCTGTAGCAGCTGTGTGGTACGTTCTAAGCTAGCAATGTTGTAACTATCACTGTACCGCTGCAGCGCCGTGCCGCGCCGCGCTCGCGAAACGCATTGTTTAAACTATGCTGCGATCATTACGAGTATATTAGCTACCTAGGTCAGGTGGAGACACACGGGTTACAAGGATACGAAGCTATGTGGCTACGAAAAGGCTACGAAGCTATATGGATACGAAAAGCTATTTTCAATTAATTAAAATAAGAAAAATTAGCCCATTCTGCCACATGGGCCCACAAGGATTCCTTATTTTCTATTTCCAATACTCAGTATTTTGAGTTAGAGTGGATAGACTTGTTCTTCTATAGGTTTATAAAAAATCTAACCAGCTATTGTGGCTAGGTTGTTCTTCTATCGTTAGGAGGCTCCCGGGATCCTTGCGCTAATTATGCATTTTGAAGAGTATGTGCGGGAATTGCAAGACTTGATTCCGCCATCACCTTTCTACCATCGATCAATCTGACGTACGGCGAGTATCCATCCTTACGTTGTTGAAATCTCTACGGTCCGGACTAAGCGTTCCGTCTCGTCGTTTATACCGGGTATATCGAACGAAAGGAACAATTTGTCTGCTACGGTCTTCCCGTCCGATTATAATTTGGTTCTATTCAAGGTTAGCTGTTGTTGCAGCACTGCAAAAAAGTATTGTGCCGATATAAACATATTACGACAAAAAATGGTATAGTGGCGACATCAATCGCGCACCTTCGCACATTTATACTTATAACTCTATAGAGTCTGGTCCCCAATAAGTAACATCGGTTCGTCCCGATGGTTGCACGGATGATATATGACATAATAGCAGTTCGGGGCGCCACGCCGCGCCGGGGACGCGCGCCTGGCGTATCACGCGCATTTGTTACGCCGATATCACGCCGCCGTACCTGATCGACAACTGCGGACAGATTATATGTGCTTACGTAAGCTGATGGCTTACTTTCGGTATGTTGTCGTGGAAAACGCACACATACGTTAACGGAATTTTATGCGGATTTGAGATTCTTTCTCTTCTGAGTGTACGAGTATTACTCAGCTTGTATTGAGCGTCGCCATGGTATCATTCAAATCAGGCACTGAGTGTATAATCAGGGAAATGTGTTATTGAGCAGATCGGACACTATAATAATCATCTGAGAGAATAATAGTGTTTTTTTTTAGGGTGAGAAATCAACATATAACTTCTCTCACTCTGAGTGGAGAAGGAGGGAATTTCAGACTTAGAGATGATTTGAAATAAAAGTTTTTTTATTGTGACTTTACTGAAACCCACCCGTGTATGTACTTTCAGTTGCTGTTTGCGAGGCAATTATTTCAAACGATCCTGTACTCCTGGCATGCCGTCGGAAGCATCTAGCTGGCACGTGAAATATGCTGGCAGCTATTTGGCGTATTCGGTCCCCCGGTTCCTCTATCTCGAACGCTGGAGAATGTAAGGACGAGATCAAGCGCCGATCAATTATCACCTGGTCAGCAGTAGAGCGAGATATGGAGAGACAGCAGAATACACAGAATATCAAAGTTTGTTTAATGCAGTGTCTGGTTTTCCAATCTGTCTCTACGGGGCCGAGACGCGGGCAATAAATCGCCGAAAAATCGATACCTTAAAGATGTGGTTTTAGAGATGGATGTTAAAAATAACTCCATCCTTAAAAAGCTTTACTTATGGGATATCTTTCGTCGATTGTGGCTAAGCAGTCGACCGCAGTACAGTGTGCGCGTAATCAACAGCCACGACCACTCTGACAGAGTACCCGACTAAGAAGAAGATTTGACGTAGAATAACACAGCTATGATTCCTACGCGTGGTTTGAAAGTGAGCTTGTCAGATTGTACTTTACCTAGACTGTACAAAATATTCCGTGACCTTCGTGGAATAATTCATGTTTATGTGTAACGTGCTCATGAAAGTGCATCGATCAATGGAGAGTGTTTATTATTTCACGTGGGATCGGTCGTGACTTGGGCTCTCTCACAACTCTTTGATCTGGTCTGTAGAATGTACGAGTTTTGAGTTATGCCCGGTTTGTTTAAACGTGTCTGGTTTATTTCTGAAAGTAGTTTTTGGGTATAACGTTACTCTAAATTAATAATTCCATAACAGGCGTACGTATTATAACTTCCTTAAACAATAATCTGTATTTATAAATGCTCAAACATATAAAGTACTTTCCATTTTTTTTAAATGAAATAACTTATCAGAATTGTTATTCAGTGGTTAGAAGTATAGGTATCTCTATAACGCTATATAAGTTTTTTTTGGACTTTGAAAGATTGCTTTTAATGTCCTCCCTAAACTTTGAAGAAAGACAACCTACCTAGTTAAATTCGTCAGCTATTTATATTTCGTAGCCTGCATCATCAACAACTTTCAGGACATCAACGACATTACTCATCGCTATCCTAAGTTTTCCAAGTGATCTGTCAATGTGTCACCGGAGATGCACCTCGTACTTAAGCAGCGTCGCTTCGTGGGTGCAAGTAGTGGGTGGTGTCGTGGTGGAAGGAGGCAGATCCTGCGCCAGGTGACTCCGCTCACAATATCGAGCCGCGGCTTGCCCGCGATTTTGTTGTTATTGCGCTATTTACGTAAATACAAGCTGCTTGCTAGAACAAAGGTTGGAATTCTATATTACGTTTTAGTTTTTATCTCTCTCGTAATAATCATTATTGTTATTACATTGTACTAAGAAAAAGATTGTATTAAACTAATGTTTTCTTGCATTAATGTGGTCTGCAAACAGAGCTAATAATTATTACAATGATAAATTATAATGAACTGAAAAAGAATTGAAAATGGAAATGTAAGGGCTTTCATATAACAAATAATATTTGTTTGTTTGTTGTTTGTTATTTTTGCTTGTTGTGGTAAAGGGGTTATACTTATTTCATTCAAAGCGAAATATTCGAATCCTTGGACCGCTACAGCTGCTGCTATTATTTCAATAAATATTAGATATTATTGTTGCTATGGGCGTACCCAGGTTCTGGGCCAGGGGAGGGGGGGAGAGGGAGGGGGGGGGGGCAAATCGGATTTTTATAAGCTCTTAGTCAAATAAATGAACGTAAATTAGGTAATTTTTTATATAAATTCTTTAATTAGGTATACAGTAACTACTATAAAAGCAACTTTCGAACTTTCTTCCGCGAAATGGTTATGACGTCTGCTAAAAAAATCGCTTCGCGCTAATCGCGTTAACAAATTGAAAGCGAATTGAAGCGAAATTTTTTTAAGTGATCAGATAGAAATGATCGCGATGGTACACTGACCATGCAAAGTCCATTCAATCTATCCTCGGACAGAGTTGATCTTAGCCATGTTTTTACGCGTCCATGTGTGCTAAATGATCTTTTGATTGTAGCTGTGGAATAAGGCATTGCTAGTAAAATTTCTAGGGCTATTTCTACCTTTGAGTAAAAAGATTCTGCTACTTGTATTAAGAGAGTCCTTTTCTACTCGCCTATCGTCAACATCGAGCATGGTTTAAAAGCTTGTTGCTACATTTAACGAAAACCAACGTGATGTTTTTGATGAAGAGACAATGCAAAAAGAAAGAGTTAACGCCTGAAAACTCTTTTAGCATTCGATAATTCCGTGATTTAGTCGAATATTTCACAAAATTTGTTCCAGGAAGTAAGTGTTTATTCTAAACCTTTTAAGGGCTATTCAGAAAAAAATTCGTCATTCAGAATCTCGAAAGGCTTCTATTCATGTACTTTTTTATATTTTTAATTTATATAAGTACATTATGGAGGGCCAAAGTTCACGTGAAATAGCAGATTTCCAGAGGTTTTGCTACATTAGTTTTACACCTATTTGATTTCTATAGAAGCCTAGATAATATCCACAAGATAGCTGTTTATCGAAAATATCTAGAGAAAAATATGTAATAACATCGTAATCACGTAAGAGCGGTTGTATGAAACTCGAAAAGCACGCTCTTAATTCCATTATTCCAATACTTTCATAGTTCGGCTTCCGATATGATCTCTTCTAATTCATAATAAAAATCAGATACTTTCTTCACACATTTTTGCAATTTTGGAACTGTAACTGTGTGGACTTGTGTGTATTGTATTACCAATGTCAAAAGAAAACTCTTTTTTTTTTCCTAAAATTTAAATTAGATTGTTAGTACGGACGTCAACAAAATCCAAGGGGGGGCAGCTGCCCTCCCCTGCCCCCCCCCTTTTTTATGGTGGGAAAAATCATGCATTGACATCCCCCGCCCTTGGGCGGAGCGGAAGATAGTGTCAGACTCTTACTGACTAAAAGACCCACCCCGTTCCTTCTAGCCTTCATACCGGGGCTCGAGCACCCTTTCGGATAACCCTGGCCCCAGTAGGCTTCGACCCGGCTGGGTCCCTGCTGTTGCTGACAACTCCTTGAAGCGCGCGGGAACAGTGCCCGCCGTCGACGACTTGGGCTAGGTCCGGACAGTTACCGGACGGCCGGACAGTGAGCTACCCATTGCTCACTGTCCGCAAGCCCGCGCCTACGGTGGCCGGAAATCGGGATCAGAATCCCGGCGGCGGCGGCGGCGATAACGCCGTTACCTGATGCGTTCGGCCTCCTCCTTTGCGAGCATTACTGCTTCGCAGAAGTCGGCGACCGCCTGCCACTCCTCCTCGCTCCGGACCACCCCTGCCCCCCCTGGTTACGCCCATGATTATTGCTAAACATAGTTCTCAGAAAGTCGTTTGTTGTTTTGCACAAGCTACAACAGACACTCAATAGCATGTTAATGGCGGCAGTAGTCGTGATGTAATTACCGGCGGCGCCTGCGACACGTCACCCTGCACTGTTGTCACTCCTCCGCACCTCCGCCACGGAATACATTAGCAAGGTGTCGCCTGACGCACAGGCGAGACACTTTAATGGACTAATAAAATACTTTCAAATAGACCTTAATTGTCTTAGATTTTTACTGGTGCAAATTAAGAACTAGCAACACATTGATAACAAAATAAGATGAAATATGCACAATAGATCATCGTCATCATCATCATTTCAGCCGATAGACGTCCACTGCTGGACATAGGCCTCCCCCACACACAATAGATACTGTTACTTATTTTCAGATAGATACTGAGTATGGTGTCTGAAAATAATTGTGTAAATTAACGACGACGAGCTAAAGTACCGAAAGCAAATTCTACAACAATAATGAAACATAAGCAAACACAGTCCATTGTCAGTCGCAGCCAACAATACGTCAAGCTTGGGGCTGGTTCAGTTCAATTATATTGGTGGAGTTACATCTACAATGTGTTCTCGACGAAATAATTGAACGAGCGGTAACAACGTGCATCATTGTGGGGCCGGGCCCCTCCTCCCGGGGCCCGCTCGAGTGCGTGCGGAGTCGGACCTCTTGTCGATGGAGCAGGACGAGTGTTGCGCCACAGAACGCTGAGCTTCTATTGTGAGAGAATCGTTTTGTTTGTTTCATTAATGGAAAACTTTGCTTTCTGCTTTTGCTCATTGATTTGACATTTTAACGATCTTTTGAAGCCATTGGAGATTTGAATGACTTGATTTGAATTGACCTTTTCGCCGAAACAAATGAATAAATAGAGAAATTACATTGTTAAAACTGACGTCGTCACCAGCAATAGTGATAATTGTTAAAATTTGCATCTAGACAATGACCAGACTAAATACGGGAAGTGACTTGGGGTAAGTTTAGGTTCTTCATTGTTGTTATCACCCTTTGTCACTTGTATCGTAATGTTGACGACGAGTCAAGTAGAACAAATAATGAAGTAATGAAAAGCTTCTACAAAATCGGCGTCGTGTTAACAATGTAGTGTAACAGTGTGTCAGTGATGTTGTAGGTAGGCAGCGTCCGGTTGTTGCTGACGGCACGGCACTCGGAACAAACTGCGTCCTCGGAGCACTTGGAGAGAATATAGTGCGACCGACGACGTGTTGTGAGGCGCTCACATTGTTGGCTCATTGGATGGAACATACCAGTAACCAATGAGTCAACAATGTGGCTTGGTCAACTTGTATCATTTTAAACTAAGGACTTTTCCACTTTGTATTTGTTGTTTTTAAACGTCAAATGTGTGGTCCATACATAATTTAACTTTAAGTAAAGATTAAAAATTAAACAATGGATTCGTGTTTAAGTCTGTAAAAATATTGAAAGTTTTTATCAGGGCACATGAATAAAACTATTATTCTGATCTTTGGCTACTTAGTGAGTCAATGCTATGAAAGTCTACTTAAAAATCTTATACATATTAAAAAAAATCGCTCGTTACATTTAACCTTGCATTCAACCCAGCCTTGGTTATATTTATCTGTGCAATGTCAAATTTGAGGGCACGTCACAATCACGACGGTAAGTTTCCTCTTTGAAGAGAGGCTAGAGAGGCGCCACGGTATCCTCACTTCCCGTCTAACGCTGGACCTTAACGGATCGGGCTAGTTCAAGAGATTCCTGTTTCGGATTCAGGTAAAAGAAATGTCCAGGTGTCATCATTGTGTGGGTCGCCTGGAAAATACGATGGAACACATGCTGGAAGTCTGCCCTACTTGGGCAGAGGACCGTGCCGTGACCATGGTCATGGACCGGAGCAATAGGGAATGGGAAGCAGTTGCCTCCTTCTGTAAAGTAGTAATGTGAGTGAAGAGATGGCTGCAACCGTGAGGGAACTGATATCCTCACGCCCCCTATTCATCGCCGAAGGAGATGCATCGAATATCGGGAGTTACAAATTAATCTCCGGCCACCGTAAGCACGGCCTTGCGAACGACGAGCAATGGGTAGTTCGCCGTCCGGTTGACCGGAAAAGTGCTAGCCCTAGTTCCATGCTTCAAAGAGATCCTATCCGATGCTTACTAGGGCTGTCAGAATGGTTAAAATAATGACGATGGCTAGAACACAAAGGGCAACTGAAGGACTCAGGTGGGTTTTGGTCAGGTGCCAAATCACTTATCTCTAGTTATTTGATGATTTTCAACCTAAAAAAGTTTGTGTCTAAAATAAACTAGCAAAGACATTAAATACTTTAAATCTTTTTGTAAACTAACATTATTTCGTTTATTGTTTAAGTTTGTGTAAGACTTAGGCATAAAACGCTGTACACAAAAGCTGTTGGTTTTACCTTAATAAATAAATAAATGTTTGGCATAATCATTTGCCCACCGGCCAGGCTGGACTACGCTGCGCTACTTTTCCAACACAGACCTTCCAAAGACTGATGAAACAGTTTAATGAAAGCTGTTTAAATTATTAAAAAAATGATGGATGGACCTATATATCGATAATGCTACCAGTACCCCTAGCCATGTTGATAATCTGTAATCGTTAACGCTAGTAGAAAACTTCAAATGTACGGGAATGACGTCATCTCGCCGCTCAGTTACATGGTCAGAACAAAAGAATCGGGGGTGTGGCCAACTCGAGGCGTTCGACGCAAAAGAGTCCAAAACGAAACGGTTATAACTTGGCTAGGGGGGCAGGTACATTTCTCAAGAAGAAAAACATCGATAAAACACAATTCGCGCTACAGAAACCTCTCGACAACATTTTTCTCTGGTCATAAGTGAATTTTCTACTTGTTTCTGGTGAGTGGTAGTCCTCAACAATGTTGTATGTTGTTAGGGCGAGTCCACAAGCGCGGGTTTGCTGCGCCACTCGACGGCTCGCTCGCGTGCGCGCCGCCCGCCGCGGACCGCACTCAATGGAAATTGGAAAAATTTCTACTTTGTGATTGTATTGTAAAGTAGATAATGATGATTGTGTTACAACTTGTAAACCCGAATTGTCAATGTACTTGGAAGTAGAAGGTAAAATTTTCCTTTTGATGTCTGAAATACAAACCTGTACTTTTGTGGGTTTGAATAAAGAAAACCTTTTCGAAAGGATGTAATTACAATTTAAATTAATGGTGAGTGAGAGAGAATAGGAACTTATATGAAGCAACCTTATAGGCATAAACTATGTTTTAGGTATTTTCCCGAACCGAAACCGATTCGAAATATCCATTAGTAGTCGATGTTAACGCGACAGTTACTTCCGCTTCTATTTCCTTATCGGTTGCAGAGACTCCACGAGCAACAACTTATATGTCAAATTGACACTTATTGTGCAATCAAGGACGATAATACAATCAGCTCCGGCCTTCAGAAACTAAATCAAACATTTTTTTTTGTGATTTTTTTGCTGGTGTTCCTTTTTTCCTTAACTTAATTGGAAATAAATTAACCGTATTGTAATACTACAACACACACTATTGTGTGTGTTCCGTACATATATACATTTCTCTGTATTCCGTACATAGTAGGAGGAACAAATCGATTTGGTAATAAAGGTCCGGTCGGAGTTAACGAAATGTTAGATTGATGTCGAACAAGAGTGTATCGAACACCAACCGCAGTGCACTCAGTGTGCACTCTACTTTGTAGCAGTTGAAATAGGTACTGACTGCTGTTTACAGATGAACTGTGAAGTAGGTACATAGTTGAACAATTTGTGTTTAGTTAGCACTAGTCGTATGTTAAATACTAGTCGTGTATTGATGTTAATAAAAATAAAGTACCGGCAAATTGGTCTGAATAAAGGAAAAGTTTAATTCTATCCCACCGGATTCACAACAAGAAAAGCTTATCGAAAAGTTAGCTCATCTGATATAATAACCGCCGAATTCTACCAAACAGATAAAGCTTTACAAATACAATTCGCTTTCACAATCACTTGTAACACAATACTGAGATCGCGAGAAAGCATCTTCATTTAAAATTAGCAAAGTTTTGATAACCTCATCGAGTTTCTGGATAAGCTCCATTCCTGTTTGTGGTACTTAAATACAAAAGTTAAGGAATCCTTAATGGTCTTCTATAATTCAAACTTAATTTACTAAGAAAGCTTTGCCGCCGCCGTTATCAGGAAAAAATGGCGATTGGCAGCCTTGCCTTCTCACAGCTTGTTGAAAAGTTATGGAAATGGAGTCTTGAAAACAGCAAAATGTTTTTATCGGCCTCAGTGATTTACATGACATGGGCTTGCGTTTTACTGTGATGAGCATGTTATTTTTATTTGTAGCTTTGGAGGGAAATTTCAACAGCTTCCATAAGGTATTCTCTACCTTTGACGTAGTTCTACGAGTCAACCTCCTCGCTGGCGTTAATATTCTTTGGCAGGACATCGGACGATACCATTGTGTTGACCGGCGATGATACTTTCGACATTCAGCTTTTCTAGCTCGGAGTGGCGAGAGTCATAGTATCAATTCGGAGATATAATATATAGTGCCAATTCGCGGACTGGGTAGGTCGATGGTCCGATGGTGATGACCGAAGTGCTTTGAGATAAAAGTCCCATACTTGCAAGTTTTTTTCTCGTAAGTCCAGGTGCTTTTTGAAGGCTAGTCTAATCGGATGCGGCTGAAACTTTTTGTTTTAGATGGAGTCTGCCTATCAGTCATGCACAACCCAGTTACTGAGCAAAACGATATTCTTTGGGTAGGCTGATGATCAAACTTTCTGGTGTTTGACTACCTGTGACGTTGGTCAAAGATCTACGAATGACAATCAGGACCAACGACTTTATGAACGACAATACTCGCGCTTATGTATTCACATGTTTGTTTAAGGTAAGCTCTACTAGTATTGATCTAATAATAAAAAACTGTATTAACAGATTTATACAGATTTTAGCTTTCTATCATTAGATAATGAGACAATGATCGAGGGACAGCTGTGAGAAAATGCTAGTCTATTGTTTCGGTCCGTGTTATATTCAATATCTGTATTGAATTCCCTGTAGCAGCGCTGGACGCATCCGTCGACGACACTGAATAGCGCCGCGATTCACGAACAATCGCGATGGCGGACGATTCCCTCCGATTGATTTAACGTCACGTTTAATCAAAAATACTTCAATCAGTTGCTCGTAATTACATTATTTCGTACTTCATTGTTTTCATTTCGCTTGTTATACAATTGTTGCAAAAGGATCACTCGAATACCCAAAGTGTTCAGGAGTGTTCGGAGTTTTCGAGTTCCTACTATATAAAAGTATTATAGAACTTGATATACAACTATTACAAATATATGGTAGAATAAAAGCGATATAGATGTAATGAAATGACCTCCTTGGAAATGACATTTCATTTTTTTAATTTTTAAGCTGTGGATACGGGGTGACGTATCATTCAATGACAGATGATGTTTAGATTATTTTTGTGCATTTTATTGTTATAAAAACTTGTAGAGAGATAATTAAAGGGATATAATTGAGGAGGCGATATTAATAAACTTTAAATGTCGTTTCTTTGTTTTCAGGTGAGATAAAAGTGTAATTTTAGTTAAACGATAATTGCTATAATGTAAAAGCGTGTTGAATAAAATAAAACTTTGTTTTCAGAGAAACAATTTGTGGTTTATTTCGAAAATCCTCAATAATATACCTTATAAAACGACATTTTTGTTAACTAAAAGAAGATGGACCGGCTGCAATTTGAGTTTACGATGATAGCTTCAAATGATGGCAAATCAAATGTATTAGCCATAACCTCAATATCTACAGAAGAAGGAAAATGTTATGTTTTACCTGATGAGCTGAAGCCGGTGATTCATCATACATATATTGTCAAAATGAATACTTTCTCAAAAATAAAAAATAGTATAAAGAAAAGACATCACAGTAGAAAAATATGGATAAAATTGGATGAAGATCTTAAGAAAACATATAGAGATGAGGAAGGTAATATGCAATTTTTAGATCAATATTTAGAAGAAATAAGCACAAAACAACCAATAGACATAAACGACAATTTGCAACATATCTTGGAAAAATTAATAGAAACTACTACAAAGAAAGAAAATCAACATAACCTAAAACATATTTCAGAGAAATTTATTATTGAAAAATTCACAAGCAAGAACCCTAATGCAATGCAATGGATTGAGAATTTTGAAAAGGAGTGTGAGCGCTTTAATATATCAAAAGATGAAACAAAAATAGATATATTGAGATTATTTTTAGAAAAATCTTGTTTGGATTGGTATAGCTCGATGGCCATAAAACTAACAATAAAGGCTGAATGGAATGAATGGAAAGACAAATTTTTAGAAACTTTTAAAAACCGAGGATGGGACATAGTAACATATGCTCTCGCATTTAGATATAAAGAAGGACTACTAATTGATTACGCTATTAGAAAAGAAAGGCTTATGCTAGACATAAACAAATCGATAGACTCCAAAACAATGATAGATCTTATTGCAACAGGTTTACCTGGGTTTATCTTAAATAGGTTAAACAGAGATGAACTCAATGACACCACTGATTTGTTCAATGAGATAAGAAAATATGAAGGTATGATGTACAAGAAAAACTCAAGTTCAGTAAAGAGTTGTACATTCCTTTATAAAAATAAAACTAATGAGAAGAAGCCATGTAACACTTGTGAATCTTTGGACAAAGGAATTAGAAATCATCCGGAAGAGTCATGTTGGTTCAAGAAAAATAAAAATGAATCTGAAAAAGTTTTTAAACCCAGAAATGTAAATAACAACTCCATTATTGAAGTGGATATAAATACTGAGAAAAAAAACGAGTAAGTACACCATTAATCAAAATCAAGCTCTTATTAGGAAATAAACTAGAAGTGAGCGGCATTTATGATTCAGGCTCACAGATCTCTTTAATAAATTCAAGACTGATTAAAATAAAAGAAAAAAAGGACAATGAGAATATAGCATATATGAAAACGGTTAATGGTGTGAAAAAAACAGATGGCTTGATAACAATAAAAATAAAAATATTTGATTTAGAAGAAGAGCTGGATGTATACATAGTAGAAAATTAATATTTTGATGATTTTATAATCGGATTGGATATGATAAAGAAATTCAAACTAACCCAAAACGAGGACTTGCGGATAGAACAAAAGATAAGAACAAATAAAATAGATGAAATGTCTAAAGATAACAGAAATGAAGAAAAGAATATAAAAACATTAGCAATAAATTTTAATGAACATATAGAAACAGAAGAGTTTGTAAGTATGACAGACCATTTAGATAATGAAAAGAAAATTGAGATCGAGAAAATAATAAAGGAATATAAAACAATTTTTGCAAAGGACAAGTATGATATAGGAACAGTTAGAGATTATGAAGCTCACATAGATTTACTAGTAAATAGATACTGTAGTAAAAGACCATACAGATGTACAATAGAAGATAAATTAGAAATTGAAAAGCAAATATCCATGTTACTAAAGAATAATTTAATAGAAGAATCCTACAGTCCTTTCGCTGCTCCAGTGACATTGGCATTTAAAAAGGGTGAAAATAGGAAATCCCGCTTGTGTATAGATTTCAGGGAACTAAATAAAATTGTTGTTCCACAAGCTCAACCTTTTCCGTTAATAGATGATTTGATTGTTAAAACTAGAAATTGTAAGTATTTTACTACACTGGATATAAATTCAGCATTCTGGGCGATACCATTACGGGTGGAAGATAGATATAAAACAGGATTTGTCACACAAGATGGCCACTTCCAGTGGACCTGCCTTCCCTTTGGCTTGAAAACATCACCAGCAATTTTCCAGAGAATTTTAAGCAATATTCTAAGAAAGCACAATCTCACAGGATACTCCGTAAACTATATTGATGATATTCTGATATACTCGAAAACCTTTGAAGAACATATAAAACACATAAGAAATGTATTAGAGGCAATAATACAAGAAGGCTTTAGATTGAAGTTTACGAAATGTAACTTTGCTTCAGACTCAGTAAAGTACCTCGGCCATGTAATTCAGAACAATTCGGTAAGACCACTAAAAGACAATTTGATCTCGATAAGACATTTTCCAACTCCTAAGACACAAAAGAATATCAGACAATTTTTGGGAAAAATTAACTTCTACCATGAATACATACCAAGAAGTGCAATTATTTTAGACCCATTACATAATTTATTAAGAAAAAATGAAAAGTTTGTGTGGTCAGAGAAGTGTGAAGAATCATTTAATCAAATAAAAAGATATTTATGTTCTCAACCAGTGTTGGAAATATTCGACAAAGACTTACCAATAAAAATCTTTACAGATGCATCTTTAGAGGGTATCGGGGCAATATTAAAACAGACTCAACTAGACGGTAAAGACAAACCGGTGGCATATTTTTCAAAAAAACTAAACGAATCTCAAAAACGAAAAAAGGCAATATATTTGGAATGTATTGCTATGAAAGAAGCAGTTAAAGTCAAAGTCAAAGTCAAATCATTTATTTCAAATAGACCATTTACAGGCACTTTTGAATAGTCAAATGTCGGTCAGTCCAAGAAAAGTGAAGCTAAATTGCACGTTCCAAAGAGTAGGTCTCTATGGAGAAGAACGTGCAAGAAACTCCATGGACACTTTTAAATCATATTATGTGTTACATATAATGCTTGGTTACATATTACTTGTTGCTTCTATCATGTGAGCACAATGTCGATAATGAAATAAAAATGTAAAATAATTAAAAGATAGAAACTGAATTAAGCCACTGGCAGCTAAGAGATGACCAGTCCCATCTGACGGCACCCGTTCACGAGCATGACGCGTGCATCAGCCCCACTCAGCTCAACCATTTTGAAGGGAACTGAACGACCCAATAACACGTGCCACCAACAGCGAGACATTCGAGTGAGCATGACAAACTCTCAACTGCCATGCTCGTAATGTCAAAAAAAAAAGTTGTAAGTAACCTAATAAAAATGCTCCATGGTGCTTCACATTCACAAACTTGAAAAAAGTGCTTCTACATTATACAATGCAATTGTCTTTCAAATTAAAAAATAATAATATTAGTTTCCAACTAATCAACTAATTAGTACGCCCTAGTGGTAGTGGAGCTGGACCAGCATTGAGCCAAGCATTTTTATCTTGAATATAATCCTCCAACTTATAATATGCTTGCCTGCATAGTGTGCGTTTAATACAAGATTTAAATTTCGTTTCATTGAGTTCTAATATTTGGGGTGGTATTTTATTATAACATTTCAAACAGTACCCCATGAAAGAAGAGGCCACTTTAGCCAGTCTGAAACCTGGTTGAACTAATTGATCCCTATTTCTTGTAACATAATTATGTCTATCGCCTCTTTTGCTAAAAAGATGAAGATTTTTTCTAACATACATGATGTTTTCATAGATATATTGACAAGGTACCGTCATTATGTTAATTTCTTTAAACAGTTCCCTTAAAGAATCGCACCGGCGGAGATTGTAAATAGCTCTGATGGCTCTTTTCTGTAATATAAACATTGACTCGATGTCTGCAGCCCGTCCCCATAGTAAGATACCGTACGACATGACACTATGAAAATAACTAAAATAGACTAGCCTAGCGGTATCAACATCCGTAAATTGGCGGATTTTTCTAACAGCATATGCAGCTGAGCTAAGCCGCCCTGCAAGAGATGTTAAGTGAGGACCCCATTGTAGCCTTGAGTCAAGCGTAATCCCCAGGAAAATCGTTTTATCAACAAATTCTAGTTTTTCATTGTTCAATACAATGTCACAATCACTACTTTTGACATTCGGTAAGGAAAATCTTATGCATTTAGTTTTTTTCCCATTTAGAACCAGATTATTAGCAGTGAACCAGTTTTGAACCTGCAATAGGGCGCTATTTTCGTTGTCAAGATTGTTAGTCTTTCTATTTATCTTAAAAGTCAAAGAAGTGTCGTCAGCAAACAACACCATATTAAGTTTATTTTGCAACAAATTGGGTAAATCATTAATATAAACTAAAAATAAAAAAGGACCTAAAATTGAACCTTGGGGCACCCCCATTTCAACATTCAATCCCGACGAATTGACACCGTTTATTTGCACTAATTGCTGTCTATTATTCAAATAAGATTTTAATAAGCTTAACGCTGCATTGCCTAGTCCGTAATGCTTGAGTTTCAGAAGCAATGTTTCATGAACTACACAATCAAACGCCTTAGATAGGTCGCAGAAGATGCCTATAGCATCTTGTGCCTCTTCCCACGCATTAAAAATGTGTTTCAGTAAGGAAACACCCGCGTCAGTTGTACAACGTCCTTTGGTGAAACCATACTGTTTATCATGTAGGATGTTATTGGAGTTAAAATGACTAAGCATTTGATTTAACATTACCTTTTCAAATATCTTGCTAAGAACCGGCAAAACGGACACCGGCCTATAATTATTAGTGTCTCTACTATTCCCGGATTTAAAGAGTGGTATCACTTTACTATATTTCATTAGATCTGGAAAGACTCCTTGATCTATACACAAATTAAATATTAAAGCCAAGTACGGCGCTATAGTCTCAATAATTGAGGTACAAACTTTGATAGACATACCCCATAGATCTTCTGTCAATTTAATCTTGATTTCTTTAAAAGCTTTTATTACTGTTATGGGGTTTATATGTTTAAAGTTAAATTCAGTCGAACAGGCTGCAACGTTCGCCTGTAATAAGCCAAAAGCATGCGATGGCGACGAATTTAGGGCTTCAGTAGTTTTAATTTGTATACTGGTAAAGAAATTTACAAATTCTTCTGCAACTAGTTTGTTATCGCTAATAAGACCATGATGAGTCTCCAATGTGTAATCATTATTATTTCTTTTGTTTCTGTTGGTTTCATTATTTATAATATTCCAAACCGTTTTTATTTTATTATCTGCTGTTTTAACTTTGTTGCTGATGTATAAGGCCTTAGCTGCCTTACAAGTATTTTTAAACATTTTAGAATAAGTAGCAACATATTTATTAAAAGTTTCAGTGTTAATAATAGGCTTAAGGCCATACAACTCAAAAAGTCTTTCCCTACTTATTCTGATTCCTTTAGTTGCCCAGTCACTAAATTTAAACTTAGGGCAGATAGTTTTAGTTTTTTTCTCAAACGTCTGATTAAACTCCTTTTGAACTACTGAAAAAAAATTTTTATACAAAATATTACCATTGTTTTCTGCAAGGTTCCAATCACCCAACCTGCTAGTTAAAGTGCTATTAAATTTATTTAGTTTACCCGATGTTATTGGTCTGAATTGTATTTGCACTTGTTGTATTGGTAAGTTGGATTCAAATGTTACCATTAGGCCGCTATGATCAGAAGGCAGATAATTTACAATGGCTTTTTCTAAATACTTGCAGCAACAAAAAACATTATCGATACATGTAGCAGTAGTTGTCGTTGTTCGAGTTGGTTCAATAAACACATTTGATAAATTAAATGATTTGAAAAGATTTAATAATCTACTGCTATCTGAATTATTTTCTAAAATATTAACATTAAAGTCTCCGCAGATAATTACTGGTTTATTACCAGTTGAAAGTTTAGCCATAACATCTTCCATGACTGACTCAAAAATAGAGTAGTTTTGATAATTAGGGGGCCTATAAACGCACACTATGATATGCCTATCCAGCTCAACACACGACACTTCAATGCTATGTTCAACGGACAGTGCAACTATATCTTTACGAGTTTTAAATTAAATACTATTTTTAATAAGGATTAGTGAACCCCCACGCAACATTGACTTTCGGTTAAAACAACTGCCCACATTATAATTATCATAATTAATTAACATTTCAAAATCCTTTAACCAATGCTCAGTAAAATACTGGCAACACTGGCTAATTGGAAAACATTTCACTATTTACTCAGACCACAAACCTCTAGAGAACATGAATATAAAATGCAGGACAGATAAAGAATTGGGTGACCTCACATATTACCTATCTCAATATGACTTTACAGTAAAATATATACCTGGTAAAGAAAATATAGAAGCAGACTGTTTGAGCCGAAACCCTGTATTAGAATCAGAAGATAACAAGGAGGAACTATTAAAAATAGTTAATTTAATACAAATAAAAGATATAGTTGAAGACCAAGAAAAAAATGAAACAATAAAAGAAAAGAAACAAAATCTACTACATAAAAATAAAATCTATTATAAAAAAATAAAGAAACTTGAAAAGATTATACTCTCAGAAGAATTTAGTAAAAAAATTATAAAAAAGGTGCATGAAGATTTATGCCATATTGGAATCAGACAATTACAGAAAACAATAAGTCCACTATATACAGCTAAAAACCTAACAAAAAATATCATAAATATTTGTAAAACATGCGAAATATGCATAAAAAATAAATCAAGATGTCAAGGAAAATTTGGGTTAATGTCACAACTGGGACCAGCAACAAAACCATTTGAGATAATGTCAATGGATACTATAGGTGGCTTTGGAGGATCTAGGTCAACAAAAAAAATACTTACACCTTTTAGTAGACCACTACACAAGATATGCGTTTATTGTGACTTCAAAAACACAGAACGCAAGTGACTTTATAAAACTAACAAAGAAAGTACTCGAGACAGATGAGATTGGAATAATTCTGACAGACCAATATCCAGGCATCAATTCAAAAGAATTTAAACAGTATTTGCAGGAGAATAACATCAAACTAATATTTACAGCTGTGAATACGCCATTTTCGAACGGCTTGAACGAAAGATTAAACCAAACAATAGTAAATAAAATAAGATGTAAAATAAATGAGAAAAATAATAAGAGAACATGGACAACAGTAGCAAGAGAATGTGTACAGAAATATAATGAAACAGACCATTCTGTTACAGGTTTTGCACCAAAATATTTACTGGATGGTACAAATGTCAGTATTTTACCAAATGAAATTAAAACAATAGAAAAGGAAGACAAGTGGATTGCTGATAGAAGATTAGCATTAGAGAATACAATAAAATCTCACAAGTACAACAAGAAAATATTTGATAGAAATAGGAAAATACAAGATTTCGAGATAGGAGACAGTGTATATGTAGAAAATGGAAATAGACTGAACAGGAAAAAATTAGACGAATTAAAAATAGGCCCTTTCAAGATAATAGAGAAAATATCGAACTCCATTTATAAGATTGACACTGGCAACAGAAAAACAGAATCAACTTTATTCCACATAACAAAATTACAACCTGTTACGGCAGAAGATGAAGTAGAAGAAAACGAATAGGTATAAAGATAGCTTGCAGGTGCATTGTTTGTATTATATTATTTAGAATTTTCGTTCCTATGGGGGGGAGATGTAATGAAATGACCTCCTTGAAAATGACATTTCATTTTTTTAATTTTTAAGCTGTGGATACGGGGTGACGTATCATTCAATGACAGATGATGTTTAGATTATTTTTGTGCATTTTATTGTTATAAAAACTTGTAGAGAGATAATTAAAGGGATATAATTGAGGAGGCGATATTATTAAACTTTAAATGTCGTTTCTTTGTTTTCAGGTGAGATAAAAGTGTAATTTTAGTTAAACGATAATTGCTATAATGTAAAAGCGTGTTGAATAAAATAAAACTTTGTTTTCAGAGAAACAATTTGTGGTTTATTTCGAAAATCCTCAATAATATACCTTATATAGATATCAGAAGTCATCCTTTTGTATCAGAAGTCAGGCTTTGCTTATATCCTTTCGACTGCTCTTAACATTAAAAAAAAAAATATTAAAATTGTAAGGGAATAAACTATTGAGTTCAATTGAATGCAGAGTCTTCATCTAAAGTGAGCCACTGGTTTTCCCTTGACAGTCAAAAGGATATTGTTGTTGAAAAGTAGAAATTTTCAATAGTATTTGACTCTTACGGCAGCTGTGCCTTATGAAATATTCTAAACTGTCGTATGTATTTAATCCACATGCACTTAATATAACGCAAATTTTCATTTCAAAAGAAATATTAATGAATTAATGAAGAGTTTCCTCCTGAAACAAGATATTAATGTCGGAATGATTAATATTGCTCTGTTAACATCGTAACGTTTCATCTGAAACTTAATTAAAAATAATGTAACATCGGATCTTGTTACCGTTTTAATATTTCTGTAGAACTGTTGGGAACGTTTTAAGTTAAAATTAAATACTGAATTTGGAAGTCTTCTGATGCGCTACTTACTGTGCCAAGTCCCCGTGTGGGCTGAGCCAACTTCCTCATTAATTAACAGAATGATTGCTCAAAAGTGTACGTTGCACTCGGCAATCCCACACATATTTTACTTTCTGTCAATCGCTATCGCTACGCTATCGTTAATAGAATGTCACTTGTATAGACAGTATATATATACAGTAAGTATATATAGACAGTATATATAGTGTATAGAAATAAACAGAGACGAAAAGCTCTCTCCTTTCGTCTCTGTTTGAGATTGTCAAAAATTAATGCAATTATTGTAGTAGTTAGGTTAAAGGTTAGTGTTCATGCGACCTCGGATATTTTACCACATTAGTGCTTCTATAAAAAGACGATTCTTTTACCCTGTTGCCCAAATACATAATTAAAGTAACGTTGTCTCATTTGCAGACTGGAGGGCCCTGCGAAGAATTTCGAACATTTGCAAAGAAACGTGTCGCAACCTGTCCGATCATTGTCGTCCGGCCATTTAGTAACCGTCCAGACCAAGCCCGGGTAGTCGATGGAACGTAGTGTTCTACGCGCGCCTCAAAGAGAGGCCAGAAATGGAAGGAGCCCAGTAGGACCGAAGCCTACTGGGGCATGGGTTTACTACTGAACGGAAAACCCGTGTTCTTAGAACACAAGGGGCAACTGTAGGTACATACGTATAGGTAGTTTTAGCTAGCAAAAGCCCTCCTGCTCCACTTTAGAGCGAGAGAAGAAGTCATTACATGATTTCCCGGCTAAAAAAAATTTCCGGATCATTTTCAATGCTAGAGTGTTCAAAACTTATTGTAATTATCAGTAGCAGAGGTTTTTTGTATATCCAGGATCAATTTAATTAAATTAATTTACTATGACTTACGAAAATAGCATATTATATAAACAGTGTTGCATTAGAGTGTGGTTTTTGGTAAGAGCCTGATTTAGTTGCTCATGAAGCCCTCCGATGGCGCGATTAGCCGCGAGTAGGTACGTGCGGAACCGGTCGGCGCGCAGCGGCCTCGAGCGCACGCAGCTAGCTAGTTTGCGCGATACCATACTTTGTTCACTGGTGAAGCCTACAGAAGGATCACTTTGTAATGTTGGGAGAAACAACCACAACGTTACACTCTGGATTAATTTATAAAGACGCTACTATGTTTAAACCTAATTCAAATTAGTTCATCATCATCTTTCCAAGCGAAAAACGTCCGCTGATAGACTTAGGCTTCTCCCTAACGTCGTTGCGTCGAGCTCGCCGCTTTTATCAGGTCATCGGTTCACCTAATGGAAAGCCTTCCATCGCTACATCTTTAGGTATGCGGTGGCTTATATTCGAAGTTTCCCCTCCATCTGTCATCCGTTTTATGAGCAATACGCTCTACGCCTCTTTGCATATTATGTGTGACGACGACGGTTTTATGAGCACGTCTTGGATTCACTTTCTTCTCGTCACAAGAAACACGACGCCTGTCAGTTTTCCCTCCACATGACTCAGTGTGGGTCTTCTACCCCTGCTTACGTGTGGTATTGCACCCTGACGTGTTGCCGCTCGTGTTCGGTTCCTACCGCGGAGTAGTTTTTAACACATTTCCGCAGCAATACGAAGCCTATTTATTGTTAATGTACATGTTTTCATTCCAAGTGGGGGCCGGGTATGTTACCTATAGCAGGTATAGGAACGCTACATTCTATTAATTTTGGGAAACAGTAAAATTGGAGAAATTTTCCAAGGCTTTGAGGTTTTTAATACTATAATTGTCGTAGCACTTAAAACGAGCATATATATATATGTAACGAGCATGTATATGTGCACCATTTACGATGATATAAAATTCTTTCAACTACAATATACTCTACTTTAGACCTATAAAAACTATTTTTATTCTCTCTAGTTTGGTTGCAGCATCTACTGAATATTTATGAATGTATTTAGAGCTTACTAATGTTCTTCCTGTCCACATTCTTTCACCGCCGTGGCCGTGCCACAGTAGAGCCGCACAAATAGCCGCGCTGCCCGCCACGGCCGCCACGGAATGGTTATCTTTCTGTAAACAGTGCCGTCGGACTATAACGAACGTTCTCCATAATTCTTGGAATGCATTCCGAGCTCAATGATTTAATGTTGCTCTATTTGGTTTTTGTTTGGTATTTCCGCTTTGGGGACGTACAGGTATTACTAACTGGCTCTGTTCAAAAGTTTTTATACCTACTTAACACTTACCATTCCTATGCATACATTTTGAAGGCGTTCGTAATAGTAAATTGCTAAGTATTATCACAGACATTGCTTCTGTTAGGTATTACTTCTGGATCTTTTCACAATTACAAGCAGATCAACGCTGTCAAACGAAGCGTGTTGGAATCCTCTTACCGTTCCGCTGCGTTGTCTGTAGAGCTCGGTGATTACCTCCTCCCACCGGTCACATATCACTGTGTCTTGGTCACACCCTCCTCGGTGATCATTCTAGTTGCTTGCACTCCTAAGCGAGCTTCGTTTGGTGCTAAATTACATTTACTTCTAATTGTCTAAGCAAAGGCCAAAAAACTTTTTATTAGAGTAAATAGGTCTGAGATGAGAGCAAGCAACAACTAGCAAGTCGTCATCAGCAAAAAAAAGTGTTGCCACATCGACCTGCTGAGTGATGCTGTAGTTTTAGCAAGTAAATTCAGTGAAACTTTTGACCATCGGCCAAATTAACGTCGTGACTTTTATTCACAGATCTTTTTGTAGATTCGCATGAAAAAAAAAACTAAAACATGAAGAAGCAAGCAATAAAAACTGTGAAAGTAAAAAAAAATCCTACTTAATTTAGTCTTTTTATTTCCTGATCTCTCTTCGTTATACAAAAGCTTAATTTCACTAAGTACCATCCGACTACGCTGCAGACTTCCACTGTGCACGATTTCACACACACGTCGTGACGTCACAATGTTACCGCCATCCCAGCGCCATCTACAATGATGTAGATGGCGCTGGGGTGGCGGTGTGCTGTGAGTTGCCATTAAATATGAGTCTAATAGCAACTGCTTAATGGACAATCACCGACCGAGTGAGCCAGCAGGTAGCCAATACCAAAACATTGAACTCGCAACTTGCAACCAAGGCAACTGTTATCGAAAAACTTTGTGCTATGTTGCTGAAGGTTAGTCGTATTACTTCATTATGGTTTGTTTTGTTTTTTTTTTTTATAGTAAAATAGTGTCAAAAAGTACTGTTCCTGACGTCACATCGGGCCACACACCACATCGTAGTCGCGGACGTCCCCTCTCCGACCACTCGCTCGCCGACACCTCGCGCGTACGCACACATATCGGTTATCTCAGAATTTGTAACTACGCATACCTACGTGGAATACAGTCTTATAAAAATCAAGCAGTTTTATTAGTCAAGACCACCAGCAGCTAACCTGGAGCTTGATACTCAACATATGGTCCTTCGAGCTAAAGAAGATCACCGTTTTTTGTGCTACGCACGCACCTCCTGTGGAATTTGGACTGGCCGTCCTCCGTACAGCGTACTCGCCTGTGCCGTAGAGGACACTTGAAGGACAGTCTACCCAGAGGGACAGTGTACTGAGTGAGTCCGTTCCATTATCCTTTTATACATTCCTTTCTATTTGCTTTTTCTATCCAGGAAATTTAAAATAGTGCTATACGGATCGGGCATATTGATCTCTTCATATATAGCTTACCTACACAGTGGAAATTTCCATAGTTAAATCATCTTTATTTTGCATAACTACACATAAGTTTTAAAAACATTTCTTCGCTTGCTAACCGCAAGTCTTTGCTAAACGCGTAAACAAACTCATTAGTGAATTTTATATTTTTTTCGATGTTGCACGTATTGCATCGGTGACTCATCAGGCTCATTAGCAATATCAGCTGATTTTACCGTTAGATTTGCCAGCTTTTTATGCGTAATATTATAACGTATACGTATTACGTAATATTGGATTCTTTGTCTTTGCTTGCACTACTGACTTTGCCTTTTTTTGCCCTGCTTATACGATCTACCTACACCTTCTCATTATGTCTGATGCAAAATTAAGGGAACTCGTAAAGAGGCGTGGTAGCTACAAAGCAAAGCTTACGCATTTTAGCAACTTTTTAAGATTACTACCTAGCACGGGAAATGATTTAGATCATTTTCAAACAGCAGAATTAAAAAACCGTCTTAGTTTAATGGAAACCTTATACAAAGAATTCGACGTGTTGCAGACAGAGTTGGAGCTGTTGTCGGAGGATGCGGACGAAATGTACCAAGTGAGGGAGCAGTTCGAGTCGCAGTACCACGCGCTGGTGGCCCGCGCAGGGGCGATCTGCGCCACTGCGCGCGCCTCCTCGCCTGCGCTCGTGTCTGCCACCTCCATCGATGATCTCCCGCGCCACGGTTCTGGCTGCAAGCACGACTTCGTTCGGCTGCCTAAGATAGACTTGCCTCACTTCGACGGGGACTATCAGCACTGGCTTGAATTCCGAGATACGTATCTTTCCCTTATTCATAATAACGACAGCATACAAGATATTAATAAATTTCATTACTTGCGTGCTGCTTTAACCAGCAGCGCGTCATTAGTGATAAAAAGCATAGATTTCAAAGCGGATAACTATGGTACAGCTTGGCAGTTATTAATTGAAAGGTACGACAATGAAAGACTACTTATTAATAATCACGTGCAGGCCTTATTTAATTTTGAATCAATACAACATGAATCTTGTAAATCTTTGCGAAACATAATCGATGTCACAAATAAAAATCTTCGTGCCCTGTCCACCTTAGGTCAGCCTTCTGAGGAAGGGGGTCTAGGTGAGACTCTTATAATATACATGATGTCAGAAAAACTGGACAAAGTCACGCGAAGGGAGTGGGAAGAATGTAAAAATAATTTAGATTGCTTTCCAACTTTAAAACATTACATAAAGTTTTTAACAAACAGAGCAGATTTACTTGAATCCTTAAATTACAATAAAAACACAACATCAACAAAAAACACTAACGAACACAATAAAACTAAAAACTTCCTTACAACAACAAAAACAAAAAATAACAACAATTCAGATAATGTTAAGTGCCCTATGTGTTCTGAGAATCACTTCTTATTCAGTTGTCAGCCTTTCAGAAAACTTGACGTAGAAGCACGCATTAAAAAAGCATCAGAAAGCAATGTTTGTATGAACTGCCTTCGACCTGGTCATACCGAGAAGCGTTGCAGTCTTTCGCATTGTAAATATTGCAAGACCAGACACAACACCCTCTTACACAGGGAATCAGAAAAACAGACAGAAAACATAGTTTTATCTACAAACGTCACATTACCCACGGATAGTAATCAAGGTCACATTTTACTTTCCACAGCCTTGGCAAAGGTGGCTGACGTCAAGGGAGAGCTTCATACTGCCAGACTACTGTTGGACAACGGCAGCACCTCCAACTTCATCACCGAAGAGCTCTGTGGGAAGCTCGGCCTGGTAAAACGCAGCACTAGCTCCACCGTCTCAGGTATTAATGGTCAAGTTTCAAGTACCTCAGAAAGTTGCAGTCTTCATTTGCAGTCTTATGATAGTAGCTATCAGGCGAAAGTAAGCTGTTTTGTTTTACCGAAAATTACACAATCGCTGCCTGGCTCATATGTCAACAAAAAGTATATTACCATCCCGCCAGGTATTCAATTAGCAGACCCAACATTCAATGTTCCTACTGCCATCGACATTCTAGTTGGTGCTGAGGTATTCTGGGACGTCTTAGGTTCCAAGACAATTAATTTAGGCAATAATCAGCCTAGATTACAATCATCCAAACTAGGTTGGCTTATTTCGGGCCGCGTCAGTCGGTCTCGTCTTCGTACACAACCTTCTGTTTGTCACTTTCTATCACACGAGGAGTCAGATCAGCTGACTCGCTTCTGGGAACTTGACACAGTGTCGTCTACTAACTGTTTCTCTTCAGAAGAACAGGCCTGTGAGAAACTTTTTCAGGAGACCACACGTCGAGATGCGCATGGTCAATTCGTTGTCACCATACCATTGAAGGACTCGCTCGAGTGCTTAGGTGATTCTTACGCAATGGCCAAGCGTCGTTTTCTCTCCCTAGAGCGAAGATTTGAGCGAGACTCCACATTCAAAACTAGATACATGCAATTCATGCAAGAATATATTGATCTTCATCACATGACAGAATATTCAAAAACCAATCATTCAGAAATTAATTATTTCATGCCTCATCATGGTGTTGTGCGCGAGTCAAGTTCTACCACAAAACTTCGCGTAGTTTACGATGCTTCGGCCTCCAACACCTCGGGCAAGTCCTTCAATGATATTCAGATGGTAGGTCCAACCGTACAGGAGGATCTGCTTTCCATTCTCTTGAGATACAGACAACACAATTTTGTTGTAACAGGTGACATTGAAAAAATGTATAGAGCTATTTTAGTTGAACCATCTCAGCGCCCGTTACAACAAATTGTTTTCAGATTCAACTCCTCAGACCCTTTAAAGACCTATGCACTGAATACAGTGACATACGGTACAGCTTCAGCCCCGTATTTGGCCACAAAATGCCTAGTTTCACTTGCAGATCAATGTTCAGACCCAGAAGTAAGTCAGTCAATCAGACGTGATTTTTACGTAGACGACTATTTAAGTGGGGGCGACTCGATTGAGTCAGTCATAAATTTATGTCGTGGGGTAGTAAACACTCTCGAGTCCGCCAAGTTTCACCTTAGAAAGTGGCAATCAAATAGTCCAAAAATATTAGAGGCCGTTACTAATATAAAACCAGAACATCAAGATAAAAAATTAAATCTAAATGATACACCTAGCAAAACACTTGGGCTATACTGGGATTGTAACACAGACAAATTATTCTTTTCTATAGATTTAAAACCCATTTCCAAAATTACAAAGCGGAACATATTATCTTTAATAAGTCAGGTATTTGATCCAATCGGCCTCGTCGGGCCATGCGTAGTTCAGGCTAAACTCATGTTGCAGCAGCTGTGGATACTTAAATGTAACTGGGATGATGAAGTACCAACAGAAATAAAATCACAATTCCTTGAGTTCACACAGTCACTGCCAGCTCTTAACTCAGTTCACATTCCTCGTTGGGTATCTTGCAGTAACGCATGTTTATTGGAGCTACACACTTTCACAGACGCTTCTGAACGCGCTTACGGTGCGTGTATTTATGTCAGAACGGTAGCAGTCGACGGAACAGTTTGCGTTCGCCTTTTAGCTTCCAAAAATAAGGTCGCCCCTATAAAGCCCACGACCATACCAAGGCTGGAGTTGTGTGGTGCTTTACTGGGCACAAGACTTTTCCTGAAGGTACGTAAATCACTTACTCTACAGTTCAATCACTGTTTCTTTTGGTGTGACTCGACGATCGTGCTTGGATGACTGTCTACATTGCCAAATCAGCTCGATCAATTCGTCCGCAATAGAGTAAGTGAAATCCAAGAAGCTACGACCGGCCAGACGTGGAGCTATGTGCCTTCGAAGAGCAACCCCGCTGATCTCACATCTCGGGGGGTGAAGGCTGATTGCATCAGCTCGTCCACTCTTTGGTGGTCGGGTCCTGATTTTCTAAATCACAAAGAAATACAATTTCCTAAATCACCTAATACACAAAATCATTATTTACCAGAAACATCTTTACACACAACTACTGACACACATAAACAAAATTATAACAACATATTTTCAAATTTAATTCATAAAAAATCATCTTTTACATCACTCATAAGAATCTTTGCCTATATACAAAGATTTATCAATAATTGCCAAAAACAGAATAATAAAAAAACATCTTACTTAATAGTTTCAGAATTACAGTCATCACAGAATCTCATATTACAGATTTCTCAACAGGAAATGTTTCCTGAGGAATATTCATATCTTAAAACTAATCAGGCCTTACATAAAAAAAATCGGTTAATAAGTCTTTCTCCTTTCATTGATTCAGACAACCTAATACGCGTAGGTGGACGTCTCGACAATTCCAACTATAGTTACAATGTTAAACATTATTTTATGTAGCAAGCATCACTTAACAAAAATCATCTTCGAAAGAGAACACAAAACACTCTTTCACGCAGGGCCACAATTACTTTTAGCGCACATTAGACTCACCTACTGGCCTTTAGCAGGCAGAAACCTAGCTAAGCAGGTAGTGCGTAACTCAGCCTATTCAGGTCATCATGGGAAACCTACCAAAAGACAGGACCAACCTAGAGTACCCTTTTTTGAACACAGGGCTTGATTATGCCGGGCCAGTGCTGATAGCCGACCGTAAGGGTAGGGGATGTAAACTTTTAAAATCTTACATTTGTGTTTTTGTGTGCTTTGCAGTCAGAGCCGTTCATCTGGAGCTAGTATCCGACCTCACCAAGGAAGCTTTTCTTGCGGCCTTCAGCCGATTTATTAGTCGTCGGGGCAAGCCTCAACGCGTGTACTCCGACAACGGCACTACGTTTGTGGGAGCTTTCAATGAGCTTTCACGCTTCTTAAAGGTTTCATCCAGTAACATAGAGTCGGATCTTGCAAGCAGAGACATTGAATTCAAATTTATACCTGCCTACAGCCCACATTTTGGTGGGATTTGGGAAAGTGCAGTAAAGTCCACCAAACACTTATTGCGTAGGGTTATGAGCCTAACTCATTTAACATATGAAGAGCTCTCAACATATCTGATTCAGATAGAGGCTATTTTAAATTCCAGACCTTTAACACCTTTATCCACTGATCCATCAGATCTTTCTTATCTTTCTCCTTCACACTTCCTCATCGGACGGTCACTCACATCAGTCCCTCGGCCCCAGATGAGCGACGTCAACATCCAGCGGCTACAGCGTTTCGACCGTATCGAAAAATTAAGGCAACATTTTTGGCAGCGCTTTTCTAACGAATACGTGTCTCTCCTACAGCAGAAGACCAAATGGAAGACAGCTGGACAAGATCTTAAAACTGGCACCATGGTCTTAGTCAGAAACACCAACCTTCCGCCTCTTCTGTGGTTGCTGGGCAGAGTGGTTGCAGTGAGGACTGGCTCTGACGGGCATTGTCGGGTCGCCGACATCCTGACCAAGAAAGGCATCATCACACGTGCATATAACAACATATGCCCGCTTCCTGTGTCTTCAGCAGCATATTGAAGTTTCTTCAACGGGGGGAGTATGTTCCTGACGTCACATCGGGCCACACACCACATCGTAGTCGCGGACGTCCCCTCTCCGACCACTCGCTCGCCGACACCTCGCGCGTACGCACACATATCGATTATCTCAGAATTTGTAACTACGCATACCTACGTGGAATACAGTCTTATAAAAATCAAGCAGTTTTATTAGTCAAGACCACCAGCAGCTAACCTGGAGCTTGATACTGAACAAGTACTCTGTAACTCCGTTCGTAGTATCAGAGTAGATCTAGGAAATAAACTTAAAGGAAGTGGGGGACGTATTTAACATAACTGATCAATGCCTTACAGTAGGTACGACCCCAGGTTGAAATAATGTTGATAATGGAACTACTTCTAGTTGAATAAGCATCTACAGAACTTTTGGCCGCACCAAAATTAAGGCGGTAAGTCCCCTCTTTGAGGCGTGACTGGAAAGACCTCACGGAGTAACGGCGTCCTCACCTTCCGCATGACGCAGGTTCTCACTGGATATGGTAAGTTCGGGAGGTTCCTGCACCGGATTCATGCGAAAGTGACGCTCAGGTGTCGCCACTTTGCGGAATGCCCGTAGGACACGGTGGAGCACACAGTAGAGGTGTGCCCCGCTTGGGCAGAGCATCGCTGTGCTCTCGAAGCGGCGAGCGGCGATCTCTCGTGCCGGGCCTTGGTACAAGCCATGGTCCGGAGCGAGGTGGAGTGGCAGGCAGTCGGCTCCTTCTGCGAAGCAGTAATGCTAGCAAAGAAGGAAGCTGACCGCATCAGGCAACGGTGCTCTCAGCGCCCCAGCCGCCGCCGGGATTCCGATCCCGATTTACGGCCACCATAGGCACGGGCTTGCGGACGGCGAGCAAGGGTAGGTCGCTGTCTGACCGTCCGGTAACTGTTTGGACCGAGCCCAAGTCGTCGACGGCGCGCACTGTTCCCGCGCGCTTCAAGGAGTTGTCAGCAATAGCAGGGGCCCAGCCGGGTCGAAGCCTCCTGGGGCCAAGGTTAGCTTCGAAAGGTAGCTCAACCCCGGTATGAAAGGCACGAAGGAATGGGGTGGGTTTTTTAGTCAGTAAGAGTCTGACACTATCTCCCGCTCTGCCCAAGGGCGGGGGATGTTATTTGGATGATTTTTACCCACCAAAAAAACCTACAGAATTCTACTGATTCTTATATATATGTATCATTGCCGTAACCTTATAAGATCAATGTAAAAAAAAGCATTACCAATATAAATAGGTACTTACTTTATAAATGCGAAAGTTACTTTGTCAATTAGTTTTGAAATAAACCTTAGCCGCTCAACTAAATGAAATTTCACATAGTATCAACTTCCACGAGGGTGAAGGTGCGAGCAGAAGTTATTTCTAAACATACTAATATGTCATTATACCTAAGGAAAAAATCTCGTTTCTACAAAATATCTGTTTTCACGAAACTTGTTCGGATTGCACATAAATACGGAAAGTAGATAGAAATTATAAATTTAAAATAAAAATAATAAATAGTAATAATAGAAGATATAATAGTAGTTTATGTGACTAGGGGATAAAGCAGTGTCTTTAAGTCGCGGGCGGCATGTTGAATTCCGAACGAAACGAAGGTTGCTGATTTTAATCCCGAACGATAGTGAGGGATTTATAAAATTAACTCCCGAGCATTGCGAGGGAGTTAATAAAGAAACCTGAGTGAAGTGAGGAATTTAAGCCGCCCAAGACAAAGACAGCTTTATCCCCGTGTTGCATACTCTACTTTTTACACCATCTGTGAGATAATTAAAACACAATTTGGTCGACCAAATCATATATTAGAGAAATATAAGTATTATTACAAGTTCATCAAACAAACAAAATTCACTACTCCAAGATTCTATAGTTTCAATTTTCTATAATTCTCCCGTGTCGTCAGTACGCACGTTTTATTCTATTTTCCTTTTTTTGTTAGTGGCCAGTTTGAATCATAGTGATTACATACTCTTTGGTTTGAATTTCGAGTCAACTTGTTCGATGCGCCTACATTTTAATTCACAATGTTGACGATTCTTGATGCTCTAAATTCAAATCTCATTATTCCCTAGGGATCGGCCATACTGCATTATCTCCCTAGGGATAGAATGACTTGCTTTAAGTGAGGTTTGTATGACGTATAAAACGACATTATCGAGCAGGTGGTGTAAAATAGTAGTTTATGTGACTAGGGGATAAAGCAGTGTCTTTAAGTCGCGGGCGGTATGTTGAATTCCGAACGAAACGAAGGTTGCTGATTTTAATCCCGAACGATAGTGAGGGATTTATAAAATTAACTCCCGAGCATTGCGAGGGAGTTAATAAATAAACCTGAGTGAAGTGAGGAATTTAAGCCGCCCAAGACAAAGACAGCTTTATCCCCGTGTTGCATACTCTACTTTTTACACCATCTGTGAGATAATTAAAAGACAATTTGGTCGACCAAATCATATATTAGAGAAATATAAGTATTATATTTACAAGTTCATCTAACAAACAAAATTCACTACTCCAAGATTCTATAGTTTCTATTTTCTTTATTGCTCCCGTGTCGTCAGTACGCACATTTTATTCTATTTTCTTTTTTTTGTTAGTGGCCAGTTTGAATCATAGTGATTACATACTCTTTGGTTTGAATTTCGAGTCAACTTGTTCGATGCGCCTACATTTTAATTCACAATGTTGACGATTCTTGATGCTCCAAATTCAAATCTCATTATTCCCTAGGGATCGGCCATACTGCATTATCTCCCTAGGCATATAATGACTTGCTTTAAGTGAGGTTTGTATGACGTGTAAAACGACATTATAGAGCAGGTGGTTAAAAAAAAAATTAATGACGTCTCGGATAGACTTTTCAAAATTAATATGCATTCGGCTTTTACACTTATTCGATACTGTTGTTTTGGGCCAAAATTTACATATGGCCTTCGCTCTTCCCATCTTTGGAAGTACCCACAACTTTTGAAAAAAGTCGATCAAATTATTAGGAACACTCTTTCTTCTATCTTAAATGTGGCCTTGGACGACCGAGCGTGGCAGCAAGCTACGCTTCCCATCCGAATGCGGGGCCTCGGCGTCCGCAAAATTGCAAGTATAAGTTTACCAGCATTCCTCTCCTCGGTGCATGGTACTGATACATTAACCAGGAATATTTTATCTTCCTCACTGGTTGATGTTGAGGTACCGTGTTTGTCCGATGCGTTGAATGCTTGGAAAATGGCTTGTCCGAACACGGATTTGCCCGACAGCCTGGCCTCGCAGAGACGGTGGGATGTGCCGCTCTGCAGTATTATACGTAACAATCTAAATAATACGTCTTCAAATACTGCTGAGCGTGCGCGTCTGCTGGCTGTGGGGGAATGGGAGTCGGGCTTATGGCTTCAGGCACTCCCGTCATCCACCATAGGCACTATGATGGATGACGCCTCGTTTCGGCTCGCAACCTGTCTACGCTTAGGCGCACCTTGTGTTGCTCCACATCGGTGCCACTGCGGCGAAGCTGTCGACAGTCTCGGACACCATGGCCTGTCCTGCTGCAGGAGCGCAGGTCGCATAGCTCGACACGCTAGCATCAACGATATTATTCGTCGAGCTCTTGTCACCACCGGCGTACCCGCTGTATTTGAACCCAATGGCTTGGTACGTGACGATGGAAAGAGACCAGATGGTATGACTTTGGTACCGTGGAAGGTGGGTAGGCCTCTGGTGTGGGACGCAACCTGTGTCGACACCCTTGCGCCATCCCACATTCCATGTACGGCGGGCTGTGCTGGCGCTGCCGCTGCGGCTGCTGAGACCCTTAAACGGCGCAAATACTGTAACCTTATTGGTAATTACAGTTTTGAGCCGTTTGGGGTCGAAACGCTTGGGTCATGGGGTCCGAATGCGCGTCTCCTTTTTAAGGAAATTTCTTGCCGACTGATCGACACCTTGCGTGACCAGAGGGCTGGCTCGTTCTTCGCTCAAAGAATTAGCATTGCCATTCAACGTGGTAATGCTGCCAGTCTTCTGGGCACATTCCCGGATGAAAGCGATGTGGAGGAGTACTTCGACGCCTGAGTGCACTTTGTGTTCTTGTGTTTTATTTATATACGTTAGGTATTTATTTAGGTTTTAGTATAAATAGTTTAAGTTTGTTTGTTTATGTAGAATCTTTTGATTAATTATGTTTAATAAATATTCTTTTATAATCAATATTCTACTATAATAGTGCCTCGTCTCAGGTGTTCACTATTTCCATCCTCGGATACCTCTCTATCACAACCGAGACCGTGTCGGTCTGCCGTCGCCCCGGGCCGTCGGCCGCCGGAGCCGCGCCTGAAGGGGAACTGCACGCGATTTACATCACAATAGCAACCGGCTCACGGATAATTACCGGATAACCGGCCTGACGGAGCCACCAGCCATTTGTCATCTCGTTTAGAAGATCGTTTCAATAGCCATGTAAACGATCTTCTCTCTCTCTTTACTGAAAAAAAAAAACTTTGATTGTTTAAGCAAATTAATGGACCTTTTTCAAACGTCAAGAATATACTTGAATATTATACATGATTATTTTATGGAAACTATAACGCTTTAGCATAATCAAATCCAAGTAATTTGGTAGTTCTGAGAGGATCAGCTCCCAATAAACAGTTTTATGGGATAATCGTATAATCCTTATTAATCATAATCCCTTAACTACATTGGGGCGATAACCGGATTATAAGCACTTCGATCACGAAAGGCTCCGAAGTAAATATAAATGAAATATATTATTATGTAAGTTTAGCACAATACAAGGATCTGTATTCTACCTGTGATTTTGCAATTAAGGCGTATAGTCTCTTGAATATCTAGTCGGAGAATGCACATATACTTGTACTGCTCCCGCATATAGCCCCGTTGACCTTTAAAATCATTCATTAGGAAATATTGATTGGTTTACATATGCTATGTACGTACATACTGAAGAACACTTAACCAGCTATTTATTTTTTCGTAATAACGTGCGAGAAATTCCTTGTTCACTCATTTAACCAAAGATAGTTCAACAAACTCTTAGTGCTAAAACAGATCTTGATTCCGCAATCTTATTTATACCAATGTTCCTTGTTATTTGCATATCTTTCTGTGCTTATTTTACGGCTATCAAACTTGTAAATATCTATAACAGTAACCACACACAAATGATCGAACATGACGCAGTGTATTAACTAGTTTACGTAGCTTGGTCTCTATTCAAACAAACTGTTCCAGCTCGCTTTGTTCGCTCTCTATTTATATCCATTTCCATGTAAATTAATATTGTGTTCCAATCCATTTACAGAGAAGTATTAATGTGCTAGCTGCGGGTGAAAGCGCTAACTCAATGGCTTATGACGTGTTCGAAAAATATTAATTTGTACCTCGTATTCACACCATTTTCAAATTGTTTATTATTTGAAACCAGACTTTTATAGATATTACTACAAACCAAATATACGAGTTTCTTTATAAATGTATGAATAACTTGAGTGATCAATCATAATATCCAGTATATTGATTTGTTAGCCAGATAGTAATCTGTATTTACTTTAGGCTTTCAGTGAATACAATCAATCTTAACCGATCTTTGGGTACCTTTATTGCTGAAAGATAGACTGTTACAAACTGTTTATATATTAGTATAATAACTAGGCTACTGTATTTTTTTTTTCTGTATTATAGTTGCAACTGTTAAAAGATAAATATATTATTCAGAGCCATAAACCAGATTAATTGTATCAAGCATAAATACCTATTTTTATTCATGTTCTTGAAACAAGTAAAACTAATCCCATTTGCATGTCTTAAAGGCTTGCTCCTGACTTGAGTGACGTATCTCCAACAGAATCAGTTCATTGCACACAATCACACAACACAACAACTATGTAAGTATGTGGAACAAAGCCCTGCCGCGCCCTCCACGTTATGACACGATGATTAAAAATAGTTTGAAACAAACAAGACCTTGTACACTTTATTATAAAGACTTCTCATTACATTTTGAACTTTAGAACGTGTGTCTAAAGTTATAGGTCGTTTGAGTGAAGTTTTCGGAAACGATGGCAATTTAACAGTGATATCACGCACATCTAATAGTGCTTCAGAGCCGTTTAATGAACCATCTTCTTCGTAACACAGTCTCGTTCATGTTTCTTCAAGGAGCTGCAAATTTCATTAAACGTTCATAATATTCTGTTCGGAGAATTTGTAAAATTGTTTACTCTGCAGTAAGAGCTTCAGATGATGTTGTTGGTTCCCCGTTGTTTGCTCCTGCCTTATTATCAACAATTTCGTGCTCCACTGAGTACACTAATATCTCTTTAGCATTGTGCGCCAGTTCAAGGTCTGTTTATTTTATATCTTAATCTTCGTAATGAGTTTGTATTCAAGTCTAAAGGCATATAGCTACTAATTTATTTATCGTTGGCACTCTAACTAATAGTCCACTGAAACATTGCATATACAGAAAATTATTCATATTTATGACAGCCAATTTATTAGATATAAATGTGTGCACAGGACTTACAGAAACAAACAGTCATTAATTGTGGAATTCATTATGTGAAATACTTAATCAAAAAGCTATGAAACATAATTTTACATTGTGCTGTTAGAATAAAATTGTCCCAAGGGAATATACTATTGGCATAAGAACCATCTTAAAAAAAATCTTAGGATTCCAGGACATGGTCTACCCGTATGCCAAATGTCATCAAAATCAATTCAGTCGTTTGAGTGTGAAGGAGTAACAAACAAACTCACACTCAAACTTTTGCCTTATTAGTAAGGTCCATGTAATCTGTGCATACATTACACTAATGTAATGTGATGTGATGTACGTGTGAGACGCAAAAAATATTTATTTATTTATTTACAATTTACAACAACATTACAGTCTAAACTAATGCGTTGTAGGTACAGAAACAAGAAATAAAAGAGGAAAGTAAAAAAAAAGAAGACAACATATTAATTATTATACCTACATTACCACTAATATAAAATAAAATATCCCACAAAACCAAATAAGATAACGTTTACTTATTTTTCATCAATATGTACGCACACACTATACACACAGACGCATACAGTCAATTGAACAATTTAATTTACCTATCGCAAACAGAATCTCATTTCCATGAAATTAAGGTTCAGTGAACTGGAATAATTTTGTCCTCAGACCGCCTCAACATATAGTTGATTCAGCACTTTTATTCATAATTATTGAAATAGTTTTCATAGCATTAACGAGTTTTTTTTTGTACTCTCACTGTAAAAGTATTAAGTGTGTACGAAAAATTACTCTCTGATAGTAATTTTTCGAATACACTTAAGCACCAGAAACTCAGAAATTGCGAAGATCATCAATTCGCCGATTAACTTAAATGTCAGGATCAAACTTGTCTGGATCTGATCGCATTATATTCTCAGTAGTGACTTAATTCTCTTGAAATAGTTCGTTCATTAAAGTGAGTAGATCATAATATTTTCGAGCTCCACCTGCTGTCGCAGAAGGTCATTAATCATGCGCATAGTCAGCCAGGCAGAACTGACGCAACTAACGTGTATGCTGTCATTTGTGTCGTGCGTTGAAAACTAAAGTTACGTTTGTTCACCACACTGTAAAGTGTAGGTACTCTTGCAAGCAAATATTGATCCGATGTCATGCCAAGCCATTAATATAAATTGGGACCTTAATCGATTTAGAAACCTCATAACATATAGAAAGCGCTACGAATAATACGAGCCTTGTAATACATTTCATCACAGTATCACGTCTTACACATAAGCCCCCCTATACCCGAATATTAATAACTCTCAACTCAAGCCCTCTTCAGTAAAGTGTGCCATATTACAACCCAATCAAGTAAAACCGAGATCCTTCTCTCCGCAACGAGTCTGATTGAATCACGTCATGATTCGCTAATACTGCCGTGATTGATTGCCGATAATTAATTGGGCTCCGTCGGGGAGCCGGAGTTGGGAAGCCTTAGGGAGTGTACCGCGGCTAATAGGATCGCTCTGGTCATTGTAGCGTTCAACCGACGACTATCCAGCTGGACCAGCAGGGCAGTGGTCGTAAAGATTATACCTAAGGTTAACTCGTAATTCAATTCTAATGAAATTGTACAAAAATGACCCTTAACGCCAAAATATCTCTATAACTCGGTTAAGTCATACTTAAAATCATAGACTATAGTTAAACTCTGCAACAAAATTGTGTGTACATAATCAATAATTTTTCTCATTTAAAATCTTACATTTGGCCATAGAATATGCCTGGTAGACCCACAGTGCGCGGTTACCCATGACAATACAATATAAAAGGGTAATACATGCCGTTCTTCTGCCATTACATCGTATGAACGTCCCAAATTGTCCTAGACCGCACCCATCTGTTCGTGTATTATTTTTCTATTAAACTTAGTGTTTGTAGAACATTGGCACGTAGGTCGCCACAGTTGGCCTATTGTTCCCAACTGCTCCATATCTGCGGGACGTTCCGAAATTCCAACGGATTTAGAAACGAAAGGAAAACTTGTAACAGCTGCTTATCTTGCCGTTCAATTCCGAAGAGGGTTTTTACACACGCAGGATAGAAACAGAAGTTTCAGTTGTTTAGGAAGCATGTTACGTCCCTACAATGAGATAATCAACTAATTTTACAAACATTAAGATCGTCAGACTTCTCACAATCTTGAACCGTAATCTTACATCATACACTTTATAATGAGTTTTGTCAATATCCTCCTATCTCTTTACATGAAAATACCTCATCCTAAGTTCACAAAGCTGATATTTCTGCCCATTCGTTGCTACTTCTAAATTCAGGTCAGAATGGATCTCAAAAACTTGATACTATTTAGGACACTATCTCAATCTTTAAACCAAAGACGTGGCCGAAAAGTTCCCGTTATAGTCACTCGAGGTTCTGCTTAGACTATGAAGAGAGTTTGCTTGAGTGATAGACACATCGGGAGGGGTTTTATGTCTCGTCCCAAACGATTTGGGAGTCCAGAATGATCTACAAGATCCTTGAAATCCCCTTGACGTAACTGTGTTAAAACCAAATATATCACCCAATGATAAAAGAGTTTTTGATAAATTTATTTTTATTTAGATTTGATAAATTCATCTTTGCTAAAAAAGATGTAGAGTAAAAATATAATAAAGTCTTCTTGAAAGCAGACTATGCATATAAACACAGCCAAGAAAAAGTTTGGATAAATGTGGCAAATGGAAATAATATAGAATATAATAATAATAAAAAAAAAACTACTGAGGTGTCAAGGGACACCCGGTTGGAACGAAGTTCCGTTCTGGCTGGCTTTCTATAAAAGAGAGAGAGAGAGACAGACAGAGAAACATGCGCACGCCGCACGGCTTACAATAGCTTACTATAGCAAAAAGTGTCGTTACAACTTTTCGTGAGAATTTTTTCCGTATAGCCAATACAATGTAACTAAAAAATACTATCCTATTTTATGTACATTTTGACAGCACTATATCAACATCTTCGAAACCATGAAAACGACACTCATGACGAAAAAGATGATAATTTCTGACAGCCGCCATCTTAGATTTACATTTTGACAGCACTATCGGCTTCAACAACCTCGAAAACCATGAAAAAGACACCCATATAGAAAAAGTTGATAATTTATTGCAGCCGCCATCTTGGATTTACATTTTGACAGTACAATCGGTTTCAACACTCTCGAAAACCATGAAAACGACTTCCATGACGAAAAATTTGATAATTTCTTGCAGCCGCCATCTTGGATTTACATTTTGACAATACTATAGGTTTCAACACCCTGGAAAACCATGAAAACGACACCCATGATGAAAAATTTAATAATTTTTTGCAGCCGCCATCTTGGATGTATATTTTGACAGTACTATCGGCTCGACACCCATGACGAAAAATTTGATAATTTCTTGCAGCCGCCATCTTGGATTTACATTTTGACAATACTATAGGTTTCAACACCCTGGAAAACCATGAAAACGACACCCATGACGAAAAATTTAATAATTTTTTGCAGCCGCCATCTTGGATTTATATTTTGACAGTACTATCGGTTTCAACACCCTCGAAAACCATGAAAACGACACCCATGACGAAAAATTTGATAATTTCTTCCAGCCGCCATCTTGGATTTACATTTTGACAGTAGTATCGGTTTCAACACCCTCGAAAACCATCAAAACGACACCCATGACGAAAAATTTAATAATTTTTTGCAGCCGCCATCTTGGATTTATATTTTGACAGTACTATCGGTTTCAACACCCTCGAAAACCATGAAAACGACACCCATGACGAAAAATTTAATAATGTTTTGCAGCCGCCATCTTGGATTTATATTTTAACAGTACTATCGGTTTCAACGCCCTCGAAAACCATGAAAAAGACACCCATGACGAAAAATTCGATAATTTTTTGCAGCCGCCATCTTGGATGTATATTTTGACAGTACTATCGGCTCGACACCCATGACGAAAAATTTGATAATTTCTTGCAGCCGCCATCTTGGATTTACATTTTGACAATACTATAGGTTTCAACACCCTGGAAAACCATGAAAACGACACCCATGACGAAAAATTTAATAATTTTTTGCAGCCGCCATCTTGGATTTATATTTTGACAGTACTATCGGTTTCAACACCCTCGAAAACCATGAAAACGACACCCATGACGAAAAATTTGATAATTTCTTCCAGCCGCCATCTTGGATTTACATTTTGATAGTAGTATCGGTTTCAACACCCTCGAAAACCATCAAAACGACACCCATGACGAAAAATTTAATAATGTTTTGCAGCCGCCATCTTGGATTTATATTTTAACAGTACTATCGGTTTCAACGCCCTCGAAAACCATGAAAAAGACACCCATGACGAAAAATTTGATAATTTCTTGCAGCCGCCATCTTTGATTTATATTTTGACAGTACTATCGGTTTCAACACCCTCGAAAACCATGAAAACGACACCCATGACGGAAAATTTGATAATTTTTTGCAGCCGCCATCTTGGATTTATATTTTGACAGTACTATCGGCTTCAACATCAACGAAAACCATGAAAACGACACCCATGACGAAAAAATTGATAATTTCTTGCAGCCGCCATCTTGGATTTATATTTTGACAGTACTATCGGTTTCAACACCCTCGAAAACCATGAAAACGACACCCATGACGGAAAATTTGATAATTTTTTGCAGCCGCCATCTTGGATTTATATTTTGACAGTACTATCGGTTTCTACACCCTCGAAAACCATGAAAGCGACACCCATGACGAAAAATTTGATAATTTCTTGCAGCCGCCATCTTGGATTTATATTTTGACAGTAAAAGTGTCGGTACAACTTTTCGTGAGAATTTTTTCCGTCTAGCCCCCTTTCACAACGCGCGATAAGGAACTTCGTTCCAAAAAAATCGTGTTACACTTTCGACGCAATAAACTTTACTCGCACATCTTCACTCGCACGATTGAGTATCCAGCGTAGTACGGACAGCAAACTACTGCTAGTGGTTTCGGCCGCGTGAAAGTAGAAAATTATTTCAAGAGAACATACTCCTGGGATAAAAAGTAGGTAACGTATATGTTGTTATCTGGAATCTGATAAAGGATACAAGTATACAACGATAAATATCATCTAAATCTGTTTAGTCGTTTGAGTAACGAAGGAATAACAAAAAAACATAGATAAAAAGTATGGCTTCTATAATAATAGTGTGATTTGAAACTACTATCAATCCTCTGCAGCGCCTATTTCAGTAATGTTTTGGCCGCCTACTAGGTTAGTTGCGGTCTAGTACAGTGGTCTGCGAGGGGTGGTGTGTGCCTGGGATCCTTGATTTATTGAAAGTAATGCTACTAACTCCGCCTGCGCCATTCGACCGTTGCGGCGGCTCACCACACCTAATTTTCGACATTCAATTAACTTTTGCGTAATCCAATTAGCTGTTTCAATCACGTGATTTAATTAGACATTCCCAGTTGCACATCTATATCCAAGGAAGAATCAAGTGAAAATCGAAGTGACCATACTAATCTACTGCCCCTACCGGCAGAAACTGGAATGACTTTAATTGAAGTTTTAAGGTTGCCGAAGTCGTAGAATGGGTTAAACAGGAATATAATAATGTGATAAATCAAACACTTCAGGATAAATTGTATAAATATTTTATTCACTTTGATCAACACAATTTCATACTTATCGTTCTATTAACAATCATTTACAAATACACAGTTTAGTCGGACATGTTTTCTGTTCAACGACTCAAAGCCGACTGACTGTCCAAAATGACAGTAACAAACTCAGTGTTTCCCTACCACAAACTTTCACAAACACTCGGTCGACTAACCGACCAATCAGAGCAAAGTAAAGAGTACGTAACGTCAATTGACTAACTAATATACATTAGAGTTTATCCAATAATTTACTGCAAGTAAATATTTCATTTTAACAATTATGATATATTTATACAAAACAAATCCATAAAGTCTAATATTATAAATTATTACTTAATATCTACAACGAATGTCTAAAGTTCATGTAACTACTAGCGCCATCTATCGCTTATCATTGGAAGTTGAACGATTTATGAATATTTTCTTTAAAAATCATTACATTCGGCCATCCGACATCGTGCGATCTCCTGACGCACGATTACAATTAAAATGATAGGATATTTTCATTAAAATTATGAAACTTAATTCCAGTTCTACAAGGAACTGAGTTTTACATTCATAATCATTACATTCGGCTTAGTCTTGATTATTTGCTTTATCGTCACGTCATATGTTTATAACATTCTCATCACGCGAAGAATAGAGTTTTTTTTTTGTCAAAGGCTTTTCTCTATATCCGAGTTTATATAAGGTCGGAGGAAAGTATGCTTCTAAATGTTATTCCTCAGTTTGCCAAAATCGGTAATTACAGTAATTTTATACTTAAAACTTTGTTTTTTTTCAATGGATCTATGGATTTTAAAATGAGGCAAATTCAATTTTACCCTCATAATTGCAATCAGATCTACTAATCTTTATTAAACCACTTATGCTGTAGGCTGTATCAAGGATTTTACTGATAACGAAAGTATCTTTTTGCTAATCTAACCCAGATATTGGCGCTCACTTCATATCTTAAACTTTTTAACGTATTTTACTTCGTAATGTTTATCATTTAAAGGCACTCTGATCCTGGTAGTTTTGTGGCAGTCTGTCTAGTGGGACATTTAACAGAATTAATAACACGCCATAGGCATGTTTCCTTGGTGTTCGTCATAGGAATCATTTTATTTTGCTAGGGGATTTAAAATAGTGGTTATACATTTTAGCAAAACCGCGCTCAACCTTAGACAAGATACAGCGTTAAAACCAAGGTCAATACCATGACTATCGCAAAAGCTCTTGATAGTAGGGTATCTAAAAGAAATCCATGATTGCAGTATTATTCAAGTTAATAAAGTACTCTCAAATATGTTTTATAACCAACACTCAATTAGGTACTCAAAACCATTGGTCAATGTTAATTATGTGAGACTGTAAGCATAAAGTAAAATTGATCAGCTTTTTGTTCGAAAGTATTCTTCATTATTTACGCGCACTGAATTCACTTCATGTCATTAGGTTTTTCATCGGGTTCAGCTATAAGAATTTGAAATCTAGATCTTATTCATTTAATCCTAAGCAAATGCTGGCGCTTGCTCTCTCATTTTGTTTCTATTGTGTCTCTAGTCAAAGTATTCGAAAATTTGATATTTAGATCAATTCTCGTCTCAATACTATAAACAGAAACAGTATTCGTCTTAATTTCTGTGGGAAACATGATATTACGACTTAAGGTATCGACATACGCGTCCTAGATCTTACACTCTCAGTGGTTAAATGAAACTCACAAATCTGTAACCACCATGTTGCTACATGTTGTGTGGCGACTCGTTTAGTCAGAGTTCATTACTTTCATTATTTGAAAGCATAATATAAAACAGAAACTTAAGCATTTAGAATAAAAGTGATTCTTCTGCTAGAGGGTCTAAGGGCTTAATTGTACTAATATTATCTCTCAAATAATATTAGCAGCATATGTGCGTGATTTCGTACCAAGTAAAGGTTCTAATAATGAAGTTTGGATCGCACTGTTCGTCAAACTTTATTTTTATTTGAAACCTTGAAATTGGTCCTCTACTCTAGTGTATGGATTTTCAATCCATCTTCCCCTTAACCGAATAAATAACGATGTAATATTTAGCTCTATTTAAATCATTCATTGTATCATAATCATCTTAGGAACCGGCTTCGATTTCAGTCTGGACGACGAGAACTAGTTATGGTCATGTAATAGTATATATTTTATCCTACTTGTAAAATAAATATCATTGTGTTCTCTATCTATAGAATCAGTCTCTGCTACAATATGCACACGTCACAGGAATTGAAAACGTGTAATAAATCCATTTCCTCGTCTACAATTTAATGGTTTGGCTCAATTCCTAATAGATTTATCATTAATCCCGTGTGTTTAAATTTCTATCTGCAGCTCTTTTACTTATATGTTATCCGTATATAAGCATTAATTTGTCGTAATAATATTCACATAAGTTACACCTTAATTCTTACTAGCTAAAATTTCTGCTTGAAACCGGCCATAATTCTGCTCATTAGATAAAATCATTTTAGTTTAGTTTACCACTTCGTCACTAAATGCTAACTTACAAAACTTGGCAAGGTTTCGTAAATTTTCTATTTTCTCTTGGTAAGACTAGCAAGTGTTTGAGACAAATTGTATAGTCAGTTTCTGATCCTACTTGCTTAACACAAATCAATTATAATTACTCTTTCTAATCAAACTTAAATACTCTCAAAATTTACAGTAGTGTTCTATTCCCGTATCACAAAGTTCCAATGGATATGTTCAAACCTCGACTTGTAACGCTTTCCTCCTTGAAAATCATTAAACCACTCTCTTAGACCAACGTGGGGTACCTCTTCGCTTCTTGCATCGTGGTGGTGTCTTATTCCTTCCAAATCGTCTCTTTGCATCATTTTTCTTCAAGTCTGTACTGTTTGAACCAGGAACTATCTATTTGTTCAATAAGACTGGCAATTTTTCCTTCTGTAGTTCTGTCGGAATCCAAGTCCTCAAAAATAAAAAAATCTGTGGTTAAAACATTTACAGGAAATAGTACTTGTATCGTTCATTTGAAATTCTTTTTTAAGAATCAAATCCCAGTGTTAAATTATACTTTCAATTCAATTTATCTATACCTATAATATCTTCAAAAACTATAACAGAATGTTCAAATCTCATCCAATAAACAGTTCAAATATGATATGAATAAACTTAATAAATTATTCAATTCATTTACAACATCTGCATTAAGCCAACGTAGTCAGACTAAAATCACATTAATAGGTAAATTCATACGTTACTTACGCTCTTGAGGATAATTTCGTCTGCACCGGGCACACTTAACCCGAATCTTAATTGGCTCATCTGGCCAAATCAAATGGCCCACTTGGCCTCAGATGGCCCACTTGGCCTCAAATGGCCCACTTGGCCTCAAATGGCCCACTTGGCCTCAAATGGCCCACTTGGCCTCAAATGGCCCACATGGCCTCAAATGGCCCACATGGCCTCAAATGGCCCACTTTGCTCCAAATGGCCCACTTGGCCTCAAATGGCCCACTTGGCCTCAAATGGCTCACTTGGCCTCAAATGGCCCACATGGCCTCAAATGGCCCACATGGCCTCAAATGGCCCACATGGCCTCAAATGGCCCACTTGGCCTCAAATGGGCTCGCTTAGCTTCATCAAAGGCATGCTTGCCTCATCCCTCATTAAGGCTCGCTTGGTCTTATTAAGGCTCGCATGGCTTCATCAAAGGCACGCTTGGCTTCATCAAAGGCACGCTTGGCTTCATCAAAGGTACACTTGGCTTCATCAAAGGTACACTTGGCTTCATCAAAGGTACACTTGGCTTCATTAAAGGCACGTTGGGCCCATCAAAGTCACGTTTGGCCTCATCAAAGACACTCTTGGCCTCATCAAAGCGCTGAAATCAAATCAAAACATTTCTAATGAACCATTTACAGACTCTTAAATTGCCAAGAAGTCAGTAAGTCAGCAAATTGACGGTAATTACATATTCCAAAGTGTAGATCTCTATGGAGAAGAAATTCCATTTACAGCCTTTTAAATCGTGTTATACATATACAAACTCAGTTTTAACTTTGTTCTCTCAAATTCATTTATTGTTTGTCATAGGTGGAAATTTAGTTCATAAAACAACAGTACAAAATAAATATCATTTATCATTTAAGACTTATCATTTATCATCTATCATCTATCATTTATCTTTTATCGTTTAACATTTATAAATAAATAAATTTATCATTTATCATCATTTATCATTTACTATTTATCATTTATCGTTTATCGTTTAACATTTATAAATAAATAAATTTATCATTTATCACTGATCACTGACCACCTATCACTGATCGCTTATCACTGATCACTTATCACTGATCACTAATCACTCATCACTAATCACTCATCACTAATCACTGATCACTAATCACTGGTCACTAATCACTGGTCACTAATCACTGGTCACTAATCACTGGTCACTAATCACTGGTCACTAATCACTGGTCACTAATCACTGGTCACTAATCACTGGTCACTAATCACTGGTCACTAATCACTGGTCACTAATCACTGGTCACTAATCACTGGTCTCTATTCACTGGTCACTAATCACTGGTCACTTATCACTGATCACTTATCACTAATTACTTATCACTTATCACTGATCACTTATCATTTATCATTCATTAAATATCATTTATCATTATTGTGACATACTAATAAGGGGTACAACATGTTTTTACAACTATGCGTCGAAACGAAAGGGAAATTATCGTGCCACACAAAGTAATCCGAGGCAACAATGACAATTATCGCTTTGGGAAATAGGAAAATTTTACATATAAACTGTTTTTTTTTTTTTTAATCTATCACTATACGAATTCGATGAAATTAAATAAAGGAAAAGCACCCAATTTGAAATATAGAAACTAAAATGAATCACCAGCATTTAAGAGGTGTTTAGTCTTGTCAACGTTCGATTACGAATATGACGCGCATATCTGTACCACTCAGTTCACATATTTGAAGGGAATCGAATGATTCAATACACGAGCCTGTCACCATCAGTAAGAAATTTGGGTGAGTATGATACTGGTCTAAAATACTTGGCACACTTGGCTAAAAAAATAAATAAATCTCGAGCTCACTTAGCTTCAATTTAGGCACACATAACCTCTTGTCTGAAGTAACACTAGCACACATGGGAAAAAGAATAAAAAATATCTCGAGCTCATTTAGCTTCAATTTAGGCACACAACTTCTTGGCTTAAAGTAACACTTGCACACTTTGGTGACAAAAAAAAAAATATCTCGAGCTCACTTAGCTTCAATTTAGGCACACATAACCTCTTGTCTAAAATCACACTACTACACTTGGAAAGACAAAAATATATTTCTCGAACTCATTTATCTTCAATTTAGGCACACATAACCTCTTCTTGTTATCACTGCACATATTTGTAGGCATATCCCACTTCTGAAATGTGATAAATCAAACACTTCAGGATAAATTGTATAAATATTTTATTCACTTTGATCAACACAATTTCATACTTATCGTTCTATTAACAATCATTTACAAATACACAGTTTAGTCGGACATGTTTTCTGTTCAACGACTCAAAGCCGACTGACTGTCCAAAATGACAGTAACAAACTCAGTGTTTCCCTACCACAAACTTTCACAAACACTCGGTCGACTAACCGACCAATCAGAGCAAAGTAAAGAGTACGTAACGTCAATTGACTAACTAATATACATTAGAGTTTATCCAATAATTTACTGCAAGTAAATATTTCATTTTAACAATTATGATATATTTATACAAAACAAATCCATAAAGTCTAATATTATAAATTATTACTTAATATCTACAACGAATGTCTAAAGTTCATGTAACTACTAGCGCCATCTATCGCTTATCATTGGAAGTTGAACGATTTATGAATATTTTCTTTAAAAATCATTACAATAATATATGAAGGACATATGATATTATATAATGAGGTGGTTACATTACGAAGGTTATTTCTGGCAGGTTGTTTCACAAAGTTTATCAGGTTTCACAAGGGTGATGTTAAGTAATGTTTCTCTTTCCTTCCCGAATGAACATGAGTTTTCGAATAACTTGTGAACAGGGTATTTTTGGATACAGCGTTCCAGTTTTTAATCCACTCAGGAGATTAAAAGAAAATCTATGTAGCCTGGCGTTCACCCGAGATTTTATTCGTTGCGAGTAAGGAGTGCTATAAAAATAGTCTAAATGGCTCGGAGGCGCGAGCTGCCAGCCGGCAGCCTTCTGGAGACCTTGACCTGGTTAATTGGGGTGTTGGTAAAATGAAGAGAAATATGTAGAAAACTTGTAACTACAGGCGCAGACAGTGATGATGCTACGAAACATGTAGGATGCCTTATTGAAAGACCATTCTACTTTGGTCAATGGGATGTTTACCAAAAAAATTATTCAGCCTTGTTGCATCACATGTGCAGGCAAGTTTAAAAAATTATATTACAAAGTGAGTGTGTATTAAAGTAGGTGTGCTTCTGAATTCTGAAATTAAATCAAGATTTTTATGACCGTATTTCTATTGTTAACATTAGTTTCCACAAAGTGGGTGCCTGACAATGGTCGGTGAGTCCGATCTGGAAAGAGGTGGTGAAATGACTCAGATGCTTACCGCAAAGGTTGGCTCGAGGTGGTTTGAGAAAAGAATACCTGGAAGAACTAGGGGGAGACGTTTGTTTAGCCCAGGTTAGACAAAGGTTTCTCCCTACTTCTTAAAAACCCTACTGTTTAAAAAAAAGACAACAGCAGTTTAATTCATTAAGCCCCAAGTAAACACCGGCCGTTCGCTCTTTCATTGTCTTTCTATTGTGCCTCTAATTAAGGTATGCGAAAGGTTAATACAGTTTAAAAAATACAGATATCATCTTATATTAAAGTTCTCTTATACTATAGACCTAAAAAATAAATCTTGAACAATTATTTCTCTATTTTCCCTGCTTGCAAAAGAAAATGCTTCCTAAATAACGAAGACAAGCTGTTGTTTCACACTGAAGCCCACGTTTTACTAAAACAAAAACTTAAAAAAAACACGTACACAGAGCAAATGTTAATATATTAATATCTCATATATGGCAGGCAGTATAATACGTGCATGTAAAATTAGGCTCTTTGACTCCGCACCGCGTGCCGTACATCGTGCCGCGTCGTACGTGAGCCGTACGTGATCATTGTCTCTGACCCTGTACTGCATGAGCGATGAGAAGGCCAGCAGACGGAACCCCTCCACCGAACATTGTGAAGAGATATTTGCAAGAAAATCTTGAAAATAAATTTCTTCATATTTCAAACAAAATAAATAAAAGTCATTTATCTCTCAATTCATAACAAGGTTAATTCAAATACGAATATCTACGAAAAAGCCGAAGCTTCCAATAAAGTGGAGAGGTGCTTCAATCACAAAAGTTAAATTGACGTCGCAACGACAATAGCAATAAGAACATCGGAGCAGCTCCGATAGCAATACAATCATACGATTGATAACCATTCCGTACACGCGAGGGAGATGGAAACAGAAGCACCAATCTGTGACAAGTAAGAAAATACACTTCTTGACCGAAATAGCGTTCAGTGGTGGTGAATCTTAAATGACATAGCTACCCACCATGTTTTCCAATTTGGTTCAGTCAGACTGTTGCTGTCTAAAACTGTATGATCTAGACACGTGGCAAGGTATGAACCAAGTTCGCAAAGCAAAAAGACTACACACAGCCGCGGCTTCACACGAACTTTTTAGGACCAGTTTTGAACTTCTTAACTACTTGACTAACACAGTTACGTAATGCAAAAATGAAAATACTTACACAGTACCTAATTTTTACAGTTATAACATAAATGACTTAATTATATTTAAGCACAAAGATTCAAGTTCCTGGATAAAAACTTGCCAACGCGTGTTATGGTATCTCACTTCTTTTATAAGCAAAACTGTAATTTAAATTAATTGTAACAACAACAGTTGTTTACTTTCGTAAAACTTGTATTCTTTTATATTTACACATAATATAGTTGGTAAGAATACCATTAGATATACCTTAGAGTGCAATTTACTTTTTGACCGGCCAATATATTTAAAACCTTTTTTTACCCCCCGACGAAAAAGAGGGGTGTTATTCTGGAATGTTATTATGCAAGTATATTACTTTGAATTTTTAAATACTAACATGCAAGATTAGGCAACGTAGTCTGCTTGAAAAATTTGAATTTAGATCGCAACGGTGTAATGCAATAATTCTGCTTTGGCTCAAAGATTTCAATTCCAATACTTTCATCAATCTCAACAATTACGTTCTTTATTACGTTCCGAAGGTTCACCAAATACGACATGATAAAGACAAAGACAACACAGGATTAATGTGCGTGTCGCGTAAAGCTGTCCATTGAGATGTGCACGCTGTTACTTAGATTGCTACACACATAAACAAACAGACGTTCGGAATCTGGGGCGACACATTTTGTGCTCAGTGTATTAACTAACAAACTGAAGTAGGACTTATTGAAATCCCTTTCAGCTTCGCCAAAGGATTCCTTTTTGACCCTAAAATATGAAAGCTATTCTCCTTTGGGAATCTAAAAGGTTAACGACGTGGTCATTGGCATTAGTGTAAGGAGGAAAGATCAGACATTGTCTGGTCGGACACAATAAGTCGGTAATATCGAAGTCAAGAGGTCGAGACTCGTGACATTTTGTCGTCAATTACTGTCAGACACTTGCGACATCAGACGCATTGAGGCTTGTGTTTCTTTGCTTGATATTTGGGCAGAAAAAAAACATACGACAAGTACCTATATTTTGTTTCAAGCTTAAAAAATGAGACTCGTACCTATCTAGAAGAAAAACTTTTGTTCAAAGAAGAAAAAGTCTTGTTAATTTAATTTTAATCTTTTACTAAGAGCATGCAATACGAAACAGTTTGTCGTCTCGAGTTTATTTAAATGAAAGAATGCAAGTTCAGGTGGAATGGAACCATGCCAGTTGGGCGGCCGCATACCGTCGCCGTGGCACATCTCACTTATATCCCATAGATGCATTTTGTTGCCGCTACATGCTCGCAGGAAGATATTGTCTCAAAAATAAATACGTGAAACGAGATTTGGTAAGGGTTTTGATTCACAGATTTAAAGTGATATTTTCAGTAGGTATTATAAAATACATTAGTAAATCTATGTTAAAATCTAGATAATTACGTGTTTTGAATAAGTTTTAAAAGAGACGCGTTTCATTGCATTTGAAACTGTTTATTGAAATTCTTCTTACATGCGAAAATTGTGTTATGAATTTGAAAAAATTGATAATAGTGTGAAATATTTTCCTGACAATGACTTTAGATATAGAGGTTATATATAAGGGCTCCGTTTATGTTCAGTCAGGGTCTCTAAAAGCAATTTAAAATGTTCAGGCCAACATAAAAGATAGTATGAGTATTCTGAAAAAACAGCGGCTAATGGTAATGTGGATATATTATCTAGACTCGCCACCGTTTTCAAGATGAAAGCAAAAAAGTCTTTATATTATAACGAATTGAAGAGAATTTATAAAAGAGATCCAATTTTAGTTTACTTTAGGATTCTGGTAGAAGTCGTAATTACTGGGAATTGAAAAATGTTTAAAACGGTATTTTAGGCTTATAATTATTTTTTACAAGAAATCATGGTTTGATATTTAATTAGGTACGTACCTTTGTATTTATTCTTGACAGGTCATAATTGATATTTTAATAAAACTATCTCAGTACCTACGTGTAAAGCTATCTTAAAACTAATTTATATAATAAATGATTAATTATTTACATTAAATATGAAACTCATATATTGTATATTTCGATGTTTAGTTAAAGTATAATAGTGACAAAAGAAGGTGGGCCAAAGTTAATAATATACATAATATTAACGTGGTTGTGACGGGTAGCACTAACAATCACGAAGGTTTCAAAACGCGATGTTTGCGGAGCCTCGTTGTTTTGAGCCGACATTATCACGATTACCAATCCTCAGTTTTACATTGAAAGCCGACCCAACTATGGCCAATTACCAATTTAGTCTGTACATTTTCCCACAACCTTAAAACTTAAGAGATACAGGTGAATTTTGTCTGTTATAGTCTTTCATAGCGATAAGTGTTACTATTTGTTTTTGCAGGGCCGTGCCCGAACAAAGGTCCGTGCTAATGAACGGCCGGCCGCCGCCGCCCGCCGCTATTTACGACGCCCTCAATGCCGGCCCCATTCACTGTTGTCTACAACCTAAGTGTTGCTTCAAAAGAGCCTGCATTCTCTCATTCTCTCCCATTTATCAAAGCCAGTGTCGAAGGGTCCATGAAAATTAGCTGGGTTTAGCGCTTTTTATGCTACGAATATGTACTTTGTTTTCTGCTTTGACGCTTTGGCGTGAAATTAGTAGGTACTGACGCTTTATTGTAATGTTCTAGAATTGCAAAACTTGCGGACACTAGACGGTTTCAATATGACGAAAAATAAAATGGAGCCTCATCGCCAACAGGCTGCACAGTTCAATTCATATATCCATCATAGGATTAGCAGAGGCGGGAGAGCGCCGAGCGCGCTGCTTGCGTGTTGACATTTCCACGTCTCCATCATTCATGATGCCTTGTAAGCATACCTGGTGAAAATTTTAAAATAACAGAGGCTAATAATCTAGTCTGTCAGATTAAACAGATCTATAGGAAGAAATATAATGACAGCATAAGCTAAAAATAATAACTGGTATTTGCTTTATCGTAATCAAGATAAAATAGTATCATTTCAATGGGTGTTATATATCGTATTATTACATACGAGTGTTTCTAACTTTCTAATGTAACATTAACATGTTGACTATTTTGGTTGCCGTGCACAGCCACATAAATATATAACGAAGGGTTTCAAACCTGGCTCCTCCTCCTCCAAGCTTCTAATCGGAACTACCGAACATAAAAAGTTGGCTCGTTTCAATTGAAGCTATTTATAATTTCTACTCCTGTTGTACGTACTCAATCATTTCTATATTTGGAAGCAATTTTTCTTTACCCTCGGCAGGAGGTATTTATTTTTTGTTTCTTAGTGACCGTCGACATAGAACGATTTGATGTTTCATGCGATATGATCGATGTTTTTTTACGAAATATAGGTTATTAGTGTCATTAAAAGCAATCAGTTAAAAAAAAAACTAGCTGACGTGTTTCAGTAGATATTCTTGTAAGGAAATCTCTCTCGTACATATTTTTGTCTTGTTTCTCTAGACACTGCGTTGATCCAATTGACCTCGGTGCCGAGTGCATCACGTCAATATTGGCTCTCGTTACGTCATGCAGAGGGAGTCAAAGTGAGGGAAATGCACAAAGCTTGTCTGAACACTCTGAACACTGCCGGCAAACCTCTTTGCGCCTCACGTATATACAACTCTGAGTACGTACCAATTCAACATTCTTTGCATAAGCAAACGTTTTGAGCTTTAGTTTACTGAATTTGAGTTTAGTTTACTATTCACCCTGCATGTCATGTCACTCTATGCGGCCACTGTGTATAGTTATTGAATGACATAACTTCTACACGCATTTGAAGCTTTTGTGCAAACTTTTCAATCAACATTTTTCAACCTGTAGTTCAGCTGAGTTCGTAAGCACTTTTCCATCCGATACTCCGTAAAACGTAGTTGGAACTGATACTACAATTTCATTTGCTGCTCCGTGCGTGACCCAGTCAAGTAAAATATGAGTGACATGAATACACACAACACACAATTTATCCAGAGACCGCACAAAAAATCCAATTTAGATTTGCAAAACGCGGTTGTAGGAATGGTACCAAAGGTGTACGTACACGGGCAACGTAAGTGCTCAGTTCTGGCAATATTCGTGTTTCCTGACTATTTCGTGAAGCCTAAACACTGAATCTATAACAAGAGCAGCACTGTGGTCAATATCACTTTTAAAGTCAAAAGAAAAGTACCTACATTTCAAGTTTTAAAGACTTTTGAGGAAAAAATTATCCAAATAGCGTACGCATGTGCGACCAATTGTGTAATCCAGAATTTAATGATATCAACTCAAAAAAAAAAAAACTTTTTGAGAAGAAATACTAATTATCCGTAAAAACACAAATTTTCTACTGGTCTATGTAGAATTTCACCGTAAAAACTTACGTAAAATTAACTGGCAAGCTGGAGATTGTTATGGTAATTCAAGTTTACCTATATATTCACATCGAGATTTTCTAAGATTGTACTCTATTAATGGCAATAGTTTCTGATAAAATTGCTCGTGTAATCGCACCTCTACATTGAGTACCGTCACGCTTCTCGTTTGAGCAGCAGCTCAGCAGGAGCGTGGTGGCGTGGCGTGGCGGCAGGCGAGCGAGGCCGATCCGGCCGGCTACGGGTTAATTGAAGATGTAACGGGCCCGCGCTATGAATAATTCACGGGAGCTAGAGCTGGCGGATCGCCAGCGTTTAAGGGTTGAGAGCGATCGTGGCATGGCGGAATGTTAAGGTAATGTGGGGCAGCTTGCCGAATATGGGTTAGTAGTGGATTGGTACTGAAACACAGTGCACGTTGAACATTGATGAGTAGTGAGATATGAGCGTGAGTTGATGACAACGTGAGATGATTTTATTAGATTATGGCGCTAAAATGATTTGAAGTTGTATTAACCAGACAACTTCAAATCATTTTAACCTATTTTAAAATACATGAGTTGCAATAATATGGTATGATGCCATATTATTGCATTTTATATTGCTTGTATAATAAACTTCGTTACAAAGAAAAGATAAAAGCATTTGAAATGAACGTGTTTCAATATTTATTCGATATACATGATTCATATTTTCTACATTATGAGCGCAAACTAGAACTTGATGTCCTAACACAGAGAGCATAAAGAAGCAAGTATTTTTCAGGCACACCGCGTCTTTTTGTTCCGTCGCGTCGTAATAAGATCCGTAAAATTCACACTGTATTTTTCACTGAGCTGACTTGTGGGTGTATGTGTGTTTACTTAGTAGGTAATGTTTTTGTAGCAAACACTGAGATTATGCTCGACTTTACACTGTTATAATAAAATTAAAATGATTTATACAGCATATACTACATGAATGTTTTACAGTTTCGTTGTGCTCATTTTGAAATTTGGATAAAACTTGTATTGCTTAAGTTGGTATTGTAAAAGTTATAATTAAAAACTTATTTCTGTGTTGTTAAGCCTGCATTTCGAAGTAATCAGATCCTGTCATTTGTCATAGTAAATTATCGCTCATAAACTTGATACGTACCTATAGTTCTCAATGAACTGAATATTCAGGATTTGCCTGACCGGAAATCTTACGGCAAGATCTTCTATCAAAATTGAATTCCCGGTGTGCAGAGAGCTTAACTGCAGAAACAGACATTGATTGAGACGTCACCAAAACCCATGTAAAAGAGTCGCGCACATAAATTACGAGCACTTTAAGTTCAGATGGACCGCTGGTGTTAGGGAAGGAAGAGTTATTAATTTATTTAAGAAGAGGGGTAAAAGAGCTTAGGGCAATAATACTAAATAGCTAGACGGTCCGACGCTAAGTAAGATGTGCACAGAGATTCATTTGCTTGCCAACCTCTGACTTTCACTGCCTTCTGACGTTTTAAAAGTGCACGTGCTTATGTAGAATAAAGTTTTTATAATTAAATTTGTGCGCAGCATGAACTTGGATTACCGTGAAAGATCCAGTCTAACCCAAGGAGGTAAAATTAAATCTAGAAGCTGACAAGCTACACTTGCATAATTTGTATTGTTGTGTTGTGTGAATTCTGCATAATCCCTTGGCCTGAGAAAGATGCTGAATTGTTTTAAATTGATTAATATAGACCCCCACTTGATTAGCCATGTCTCTCAAATGACCAATTGCTGAACAAATAAAGGCGTCCATCGCAGGTGATCGGGCGTCTCCGACCATCTGTCTAACTGTGATGTTATAAACTCTGATAGAATTAATCAACTTAGTCCAGACAACTAAGATGCAGAAGGTAAAAACGTATTGATATTGAAGAACGTCCTTGAGGACGTTTTGGTGTTTTTTTTTTAATTTCTTTTTTGTTAGTAGGTTCGCGTTTAATCATTGTCTCACCTAATGGTAAGCGATGAAGTGATGGTAGAAGTAACCTATTTATACACTTTTGACTTGAAGACCTTTAAGTCGTAGCTATCAAGAAATATAGCAGCAAACTCCGTCAGAGAATTCCATTCCTTAACTGCATTGCTCATAAATCGTTTGATGCATGTAGTTGGGAATACGTACTGGTGGTGCATCCTCATTTGTTTTGTGATTCGTCAATGGAATGGGTTTAATGAAATTAAATTGAATTTTAATTCGGACGCAACGCCTCGAAATGTAACCGATGGAAAACCGACTGGCAAATTTTGACCCAATGAGTGCATTTATTTTTATTTTCTTTTCAATTTAGGCATCATGAATCATGCCTAAATTGAATTGATTAATAGCGCGAATTGATTAATAGCGTATGCCGAATAATAACGAAAATGCTCCCTAGACGGATTGAAATGTCGTTGTTGGTAAAGGTTCTTTTCTGAGTTTGTTCAATGACAAGCAGCCGATTTTGGTTTAGAAAGTCGTTTATGCTCCTTTTATTTCTGTATCATTATTTAAACCTTCTGCGCCTCCATCCTCTGTGTTAGACTGGTGCTAGCAAGTAGTTGTAATGACTGAACTTGCTCGTCTAGTTCGCAACTCGTAATTGGATTAATGTCCTCCTTATAGATTTGGGGCGGTAATGAGTCATTGAGACGGTATTAGGGAAGGCGCAAGTTCAGAACTGTCTAGTTTTCTCAATAGGATAGAAGACAATGTCTAAGTTTGTCGTAGGACTGTGGCAAGAAGAAGACAGCATTATCCGCTTACCTCGTGATAAGGTAAATTGAAAACATGACTGTTTCGCTTAGAGACATTTTAGTTTTGACACTGAGGTGTCCTCTACAATTGCAGATAAGGTTATCTGAGATGGGGCGATGGATGGATTAATACTAAACGATAACACTAAACGATTGCCAAGTGTCATGAAATTGGGCACGGTACAATCACGGTGGTAAATCCCCTCTTCAAGGAGTAGTAACAGAGGCACCGCGGCATCCTTGTTTTCTGTATAATTCAGGTCTTCACCGGACATGGGTGGTTTAAGAGGTACCTGGTTAAGAACCAGTGGAAAGAACCGCCCGGATGGCAGTTGCGGGGGAGCATACGGTGGAATTCTACCCCACTCGTGCAGATCACCCCTCGTAGAAGCAATCGCGTCCGGCCTTAGTTCAAGGCAAGATCTGGAGCTTGAAGAATTGGGAAACGGTCACCTTTTTCTAAGGAGCTGTAATGTGAGCAAAGGAGATGGCTCCTACCGCGAGAAAATGACCATCCTTATACCCCAGCCGAAGCCACAGGAGGCAATCTGGGCATTCGGAGTCGTAGGGTGATTCCTGACTGCTGCAGGGCGGCCGTCCCGTAAGAACCAACCATCGACTTGGATTTAACGCTTTGCGGTCAAGAAAACTACTGAGGTGTCAAGGGACACCCGGATGGAACGAAGTTCCGTTCTGGCTTGCTTTCTATAAGAGAGAGAGAGAGAGAGAGACAGACAGAGAAACATGCGCACGCCGCACGGCTTACAATAGCTTACTATAGCAAAAAGTATCGTTACAACTTTTCGTGAGATTTTTTTGTGTCTAGCCAATATAAGATAACTAAAAAATACTATTCCATTTTATGTACATTTTGACAGCACTATTTCAACATCTTCGAAACCATGAAAACGACACTCATGACGAAAAAGTTGATAATTTCTGACAGCCGCCATCTTAGATTTACATTTTGACAGCACTATCGGCTTCAACAACCTCGAAAACCATGAAAAAGACACCCATAACGAAAAAGTTGATAATTTATTGCCGCCGCCATCTTAGATTTACATATTGACAGTACAATAGAATAGAATAGAATAGACTTTATTGTACACCAAAAAGTAATACAGCTTATAAAAAAAACTTTAATTTGTGGGTACAATTATGGCGGTCTTATCGCTGAAAGCGATATCTTCCAGACAACCTTAGGATGGATAAGAGCTTAAAATCGGTTCCCTCGAAAACCACGAAAACGACACCCATGACGAAAAAGTTGATAATTTCTTGCAGCCGCCATCTTGGATTTACATTCTGACAATACTATCGGTTTCAACACCCTTGAAAACCATGAAAACGACACCCATAACGAAAAATTTAATAATTTTTTGCAGCCGCCATCTTGGATTTATATTTTGACAGTACTATCGGTTTCAACACCCTCGAAAACCATGAAAACGACACCCATGACGGAAAATTTAATAATTTCTTGCAGCCGCCATCTTGGATTTATATTTTGACAGTACTATCGGTTTCAACAACCTCGAAAACCATGAAAACGACACCCATGACGTAATTTTTTTTTTTTTGCAGCCGCCATCTTGGATTTACATTTTGACAGTACTATCGGTTTCAACACCCTTGAAAACCATGAAAACGACACCCATGACGGACCCCACCAACTGTGTTCCCACGTTGTCGTCGTGGTGGGGCTTGCGTGTCTCAGTGACCTTGAGGGCTATGCCGGTAGAGCTACTCATGCCGGAAGGCCTCAAGCGAGAGTCCAGACCAAGAGGAACATACGGCGGAGTCCAGTCGGACCGCCTGGAGGGTGCGCTGTCCAGAAGCGCTGGCACAACAGCTGTTAGCGCCTTCTGGATAGCGATGTCGGAGAGATAGGGTTCGCCTCCGGTACGTGTCTGTTCAGCAGACATGACCAGGATGGCGAACGTGCAATGGGGACCCCACCCCATTTAAAACAAAAAGGCAAAGCTGAGTTCAGCAACATTATGAGCGCGCATGGGAAAGAAATAACTACCCCAGGAGGGTACCAGTTAGCTGGAGAATCCCTCCCCGAGCAGAGCTCGGGCTGCGCCTCGTATTCTGGGGGGGGCAACCATCGCCTCGGTTCTTCGGAACCCGTACCGTCCCTCGAGGACGCATCGAGCCAGGGTGGCTCACACACCGATGTCGCGGAGTCCCTGGGACCTGTTCCCAGCACGTCCGCGACGCCGAAGGAGGCCGGCAGGAGCTTCGGTCTCAGAGAAGTGAGTGGAGACGAGACGTCGGACACCGATGCCGATGCCGCGTCTTCACGCAACTCAGTAGTGTTGGAGGTGATGGAGGTGGAGGAGTCCACCTCCACGAAGAGGTTGGCGTACCTTAAGCGCCCCGTGTCAGGTCCCGTGTCTGACGACGAGATGGGTTCAGCCCGAAAAATCTCGACTGCGGTGCGAGGGGCAGCCCGGAGAACGGGCGGAGGAAGAGGGTGCGCTGAGGAGGCGACCCGGCGTCCCCCGGTGGAGGTCGCCAGAGCGGAGGAAGGCCACCGACTCAGTCCCTCGGAGCCGGAGCCTTATGGCGATGAGCCAGAAGGCATGGTGGAGGCGATGGCCAAATTTAAAGAGGTAGTGGCAGCCGCCATAAACAGCGTGGCAAACAAGCGCGAGAGGGTCGCCAAGAAGCGCTCCGTCGAGCTGGCCAATACCTCGATTGAGGAGGCGCTTGGGATCGTCTTCGAGCCCTACAAGCGCACCCTCAGAGGAAGGATTGGTCGGCTCGAGGCGGCCGTGCTGGACCGTACAGGTGCCACGGAGTTCCCAAAGGGGGGGAGTGGGCAAGAGCGGGGTCAGTCCCAGCCTTTGCCCCAGGCGGAGAGCGAGGTGCTGTCCCTGCTACGGCAGGAGCTGGCTGCCTCCAGGGAGCAGCAGCGGCGGCAGCAGCAGCAGTTCGAAGAGCGCATCCAGCGCCAGTTCTCCGTCCTGGAGGGCATCGTTCTGCGTCCCCCTCTCGCGGCCGGCCAGAAAAGAGTGGCGTCGTATGCTGCTGCCGCCGCGGCCACGGCTGCTGCGCCCAGGGCAGGCCTGTCGGGGCAGACCGAGCGCGGGGCTTCGGTGTCGGAGGCCGCGAGGCCGGCCCCGGCGGCCAAACAGCAACAGCGGCAGGGGAAGCCTGCCCCTCCCCCGAAGGGTAGGGTGGCGGCTGCCACCAAACCGGCGGGGCCTCCCGCCGCGGCGGCGGCTAGGCCGCGCCTGCCGCCTCCTCTGCCTGAAGATGGCGCTGAATGGACGATCGTCGGCGCCAAAAAGAAGGCAAGTAAGGCGGCTAGGGCGGCCAAGAAAAGAAGGCGGCGACAAGAGCGCAAGAAGCGGGCCATGGCCGCCAGACTTCGCGCCCCGACTTCCGCAGCTGTAGTAATCACACTGCAGCCAGCTGCGGAAAAGAAGGGCGTGAACTATGACATGGTCATGGCGAAGGCGAAAGAGGCGGTGGTGGGCCACCTCGACGAATACGGAGCCTCAGGGGGCTTCCGTATGAGGCGCACTGCCACCGGAGCCCGAATCCTGGAGGTCCCAGGCGCGGACAGTGGGCAAGCCGCTGACGCCCTGGCCGAAAGGATTAGGGCTTCCCTAGACGTCGAGGAGGCCCGAGTGTCCAGGCCCACCAAGTGCATCGACATGCGCATTATGGGTCTGGACGACTCCGTTAGGGTGGAGGAAGTGGTGGCCGCCATCGTCAGGGCGGGTGGGTGCACGACCGATCAGGTCCGGGCGGGCACCATTCGCGCTGACAGCACGGGCATGCGAGCCGTTACGGTGAGCTGCCCCGTGTCGGCGGCCAAGGCCATCACGACCGAGGGCCGAAGGCTACTGGTGGGTTGGGTTTCAGCCCAAGTCAAGATGCTGGAACCCAAACCTCTGCGGTGCTACCGCTGCCACGTGGGGCACCACGTGGGAGCATATTGCGCCGCAGAGGACCGCAGTGACCGCTGCCACCAGTGCGGACAGCCCGGGCATAAGGCCGTCGAATGCCGTGCAAAGCCGCACTGCTACGCATGTGCGGCTGCAGGCAAGCCGGCCGACCACCGGGCTGGGGGCAGGTCCTGCGACCCCCCCGCCAAGGCCAAGGGCAAGGTCAGGCCCATCCACCCTGACGTCCTCACCGCCGCAGCCACCACCTTGGCTGCCGCCGCTGTCGCCGCCGCTCCCGCCGTGGCAGTGCCCTCACAGGGGGCTCAGGAGGAGACTGTAATGGAATGTCAATAACGACACCATTACGTCTCCTCCAGGCGAACATCAACCACTGCGCCCCCGCTCAGGATCTGTTGCTCCAGAGCATGGCGCAGTGGTCGATCAATGTCGCCGTCGTCTCCGAGCCGTACTACGTCCATCCCCGCTGGGTTCAGGACCTAGACGGCTCGGTGACGCTAATTTCGTCGGCCGCCGCCGGTACCCCGCCCCTCGAGGCTGTTGCGAGGGGACGGGGTTGCGTGGCAGCACGGGTCGGGGACATTGCAGTGGTAGGCGTCTACCTGTCCCCGACCAGATCTCCCGACGAACTCCATAATAATAATAATAATAATAATAATGATTCAGTGCCGCATACATGGCTCATGAGGGTGCTAGAGCTATATAAAATTGATGTAACTCTGCGCACCTTTCTGATGTCATGTATGGGGCAGTGGAGGACGGTCCTTCACTATCCAGGGTGTCGACGGGTTTCGGAGAACAGCGAACCGTTAAGGATCGAGCGTGGCATATTCCAGGGTGACAGTCTGAGTCCACTGTGGTTTTGCCTAGCCTTGAACCCTCTCAGCACACTGCTGGAGGGTTCGGGTGTAGGCTACCGGTTGAGAAGAGAGGGTCAGGTCATATCTCACCTTCTTTACATGGATGATCTGAAACTTTTTGCTTCCAACAACTTGCAACTGATGGAGCTACTGAAGGTAACTGAAACCTTCAGTAGTGCCATCAGGATGGAATTTGGTTTGGACAAATGTGCAGTCATGCATGTAAAACGAGGGGAGATTATGGAATCCGTGGGAACCCAACTCTCGGATTCCATACACCTTAGATCCCTCTGCTCAACCGAAACTTACAAGTATTTGGGTATGTCGGAAGCGTTGGGCATCAATGCTGCTGACGTGAAACAATCGTTGAGGGAGCGCTTCTTTGGCCGCCTGAATAAAGTACTGAAAAGTCTTTTATCAGGCGGGAACAAGGTGCGCGCCTTCAACGGTTGGGTCATGCCGGTTTTGATGTACTCTTTCGGCATACTCAAATGGACTCAGACGGAACTCGACGCCCTGGATAGGAGGGTCCGCACTCTGCTTACCGCAAATCGGATGCATCACCCACGATCATCGGTGATGAGGCTGTATATCCCGCGGAAGTGTGGGGGTCGTGGCTTCTTAAATGCCAAGACCCTGCACAACCGTGAGGTATGCAGTCTCAGGGAATACTTCCTGGAAACCGACGTGGGGATGCACCGAGATGTAGTGGCGGTGGACAAAGGCCTCACCCCGCTCTCCTTGGCCAACGAGAACTGGCGCAAACCTATAGTAATGGATACTAATGAACGCAAGGAAGTATGGAAGGGCAAGGAGCTTCACGGGCGCTTTTACCGGGCCTTACATGGGCCCGATGTAGATCTTTTAGCGTCCGTATCCTGGCTACGCTTTGGTGATCTCTTTGGAGAAACCGAAGGTTTTGTCTTTGCAATTATGGACGAAGTTATGATGACGAACAACTACCGGAAATATATTGTAAAGGACGGTACGGTTGACATCTGTCGGGCATGCCACCGGCCCGGAGAATCAATCCGACACATTATTTCTGGGTGTTCTCTTTTAGCTAACGGAGACTATTTGCACAGACACAACCTTGTAGCCAGGATTATCCATCAGCAACTTGCTCTTAAATACAATCTTGTTGAATCAGAAGTACCGTACTATAGGTATGTGCCCGACCCAGTTCTCGAGAATGGCAGCGTCACATTGTATTGGGACCGATCTATCATCACTGACAGGACTATTGTTGCCAATAAGCCTGACATAGTGGTGATAGATCGACTAGAGCGTCGCACAATGATTGTTGATATAGCGGTCCCTCATGACGAGAACCTCGTGAAAGCTGAGAAAGATAAACAAACTAAATATCTTGACTTGGCTCGCGAGGTTGTCGACATGTGGGAAGTGGATAGAGCAATCATTGTGCCGATAGTCGTGACGGCCAATGGCTTAATAGCCAAGAGCCTCGACCAACATCTGCGGAGGCTCTCGTTAGGCAGTTGGATCAAGGGCTTGATCCAGAAGGCAGTACTCCTAGACACGGCGCGTATTGTCCGGAGGTTCCTCTCTCAGGAGCCCTGACCGCCGGCAGCCTGGACCCTGTTCCCGATGCCGGTGGGCTACTATTTTTTATATTTTTAAATGTTTTTTTTAATGTTAATTTTTGAAGAAATATTTAAAAATATGATAAATATGTATATAATAATAAATGAATGGAATAATAATAATAATAATAATAATAATGATAGTTTGAGTCCGCTTTGGTTCTGCCTAGCTTTGAATCCTCTGAGCACATTGCTGGAGAATTCAGGCCTAGGCTATCGGTTGAAGAGAGGTGGTCAGGTTATATCTCACCTTCTTTATATGGATGACTTGAAGCTCTTTGCCCCCAACAATCTGCAACTGATGGAGCTACTGAAGGTAACGGAAACCTTCAGTAGTGCCATCAGGATGGAGTTTGGTGTGGACAAATGTGCGGTCATGCATATAAAGCGAGGGGAGATTGTGGAATCCGTGGGTATCCAACTCTCGGATTCCATACACCTGAGATCCCTCTCTCCAACCGAAACCTACAAGTATTTGGGTATGTCGGAAGCGTTAGGCATCAATGCCACTGACATGAAGCAATCGTTGAGGGAGCGCTTCTTTGGCCGCCTGAAGAAGGTACTTAACAGCCTTCTGTCAGGTGGAAACAAGGTGCGTGCCTTCAACGGTTGGGTCATGCCGGTATTGATGTACGCTTTCGGTGTACTCAAATGGACTCAAACGGAACTTGACGCCCTGGATAGGAGGGTTCGTACACTGCTGACTGCATATCGAATGCATCACCCTCGGTCGTCGGTAATGAGACTGTATATCCCGCGGAAGTGTGGGGGTCGAGGCTTTTTAAATGCTAAGTCCCTGCACAATCGCGAGGTATGCAGTCTCAGGGAATACTTCCTAGCCGCCGACGGGGGTATGCATCGTGATGTAGTAGCAGTGGACAAGGGACTCACCCCGCTCTCCTTGGCTAACGAGAACTGGCGCAAACCTGTAGTGCTTGACACTAACGTACGCAGGGAAGTATGGCAGAGTAAGGAACTTCACGGACGCTTTTTCCGGGCCCTTCATGGGCCCGATGTAGACCAACTAGCGTCCGTAGCCTGGCTGCGCGTCGGTGACCTCTTTGGGGAAACCGAAGGTTTTGTATGTGCAATTATGGACGAAGTTATCATGACGAATAACTACCGGAGATTTATTGTGAAGGACGGCACGGTTGACATATGTCGGGCATGTCACCGACCGGGTGAATCAATCCGCCACATTATCTCTGGTTGTTCTCGTCTAGCTAACGGAGAATACTTGCATAGACACAACCTTTTAGCCAGGATTATCCATCAGCAACTTGCTCTGAAGTACTCTCTTGTGGAATCGGAGGTGCCATACTACAGGTATGTGCCCGACCCAGTTCTCGATAGTGGCGATATCACGTTGTACTGGGATCGGTCCATCATCACTGACAGGACTATTGTAGCTAATAAGCCTGATATAGTGGTGGTGGACCGAAGCGAGAGGCGTGCAATGATTGTTGACATATCCGTTCCGCATGACGAGAACCTCGCGAAAGCCGAGAAAGATAAACAAATCAAGTATATTGACTTGGCTCGCGAGGTTGTCGACATGTGGGAAGTGGATTCAGCGATTATTGTACCGATAGTCGTTTCAGCCAATGGCTTAATTGCCAAGAGCCTCGATCAACACCTTAGGAGGCTCTCGTTAGGCGACTGGATCAAGGGCTTGATTCAGAAAGCGGTACTTCTGGACACGGCCCGTATAGTCAGGAGGTTCCTTTCTCTGGAGCCCTGACCGCCGGTAGCTTGGACCCTATTCCCGATACCGGTGGGACACTATTTTTTATATTTTTAAATGTTGTTTTAATAATTTTTTTTTAAGGAATATTTAAAAATGTAATTAATATGTTAAAATAGATAATAAAGGAATAATAATAATAATTCTTTATTCAGGTGTAAAGTAAGCGACATTATAATTTACATTAATTACAATCGACATAAATTTAATTCAAACTGTATTATAGATCTGCCTGATCTAGGTTAATGAAAACCTGTGTTTCAGGCCATCCATGTACATCAAACATTTAAAAAAGAATAACAACAATAGAAATGAAAGCTAAATTAAAACGAAGACAATAATTCCAATGACTTAAAAATAAACCATTAAAGTAAAAATATTTTAAAACTAGATTAGTTACGATATATTATGTTTAAACAAATTAACGAATAATAATAATGCAAATAAAGTGCAGACTATTAATTAGGTAAAGAAAGTGATTGGGATTAGATAAACTTTATTTTACAATTTCTAGAAGTTTTTCCGTGTCTTCATAACTGTGTTTTGCCAAATATTCCTGAACTAGTAAATTACACCTATTGTAACTTAAACTATAAATCTTTAGTATTCTGTTAAAATGGTTGTATAAGTAGGGGCCTAAAAATAAATAAAATCGTTTAGCAAAAGCATGTTTAGTCTTAGAGTTAGCACAAACCAAATCCTTTCTTCTCCTATCTGAGGGTATTGGGTTAAAATAAAGTTCAGTGTGTTGGAACAAAATTACATTCAAAACAAATAATTGGCGTACTGTTAGGACCTTACATGCCATATAAAGCTGATTTGTAGGAAAACGAAATGGGCGAAAAGTAGCAACTTTTAAAACTGCTCTTTGGGCGCGTTCTAAAGGTAGTAAAATTGATTTAGCGGCACCACCCCATGATGTTATGCAGTAGGTAATTATAGATTGACACAAAGCCAAATAGACCTGTCTAATTAATTTAAATTCGGCGATGTTACGTAAGTTTTTAAAAATATATATTAGTTTACGCACACGGGTGCATAATAAATCGATGTGTTTGCGGAAATTCAAGTTTGTGTCAATCGTTACACCTAAATATTTTATATGGTCAGTTTTTGCTAAAGTAGGACAACTACATGCAATATCAGCACAATGTAGATTACAATTGTTATGCGCTTGAATACTTAGATTAGTCAGCGTTGGATAAGTGTTTCTCATTGTAAATAATAGGTATTTGGTTTTAACTGCATTTAAGCTTAAGAGATTATTATAAAGCCAATTAGACACAGTATCAAAACCCTTCTGTGCTAGATCATAGACCTCGGTCTTTGATTCAGCTGCAAAAAGTAGAGCTGTGTCATCAGCATACGAAATAATTACACCATTTTGAAGGGTCAAATTGCACAGGTCATTTATATAAATAAGGAACAAGGTAGGACCCAAAATACTACCCTGTGGGATTCCGTAACAGGTACTTTTAAGTTCAGAACTTATGCACTGACCTATTTTTACAGACTGATGACGGTCGCTAAGGTAATCAGATAGTAATTTCAGTTGTTCTCCTCGTATTCCCAGCCTTTCCAGCTTGTACAAAAGCAAATTACAAGAAATTGTGTCAAACGCCTTGGCAAGGTCCAAAAAGATCCCTAAGGTATGCAAACCGTTATCCAGGTTTGAGCTTATAAAATTCGTTAGATGGTGAACAGCTTGGCTAGTTGATCTTTTAGGCCTAAAACCAAACTGTTGATCAGAGAGTAATTTATTACTTTCAAGGTACTTTACTAATCTACTGTTTATAATTTTTTCTAATATCTTTGACAGGCCAGTAAGAACTGCAATTGGCCTGTAATTATTAACACAATTCTTGTCACCGGCCTTAAACACAGGAGTAACTACGGCTTTTTTAAGCAATTTCGGAAATATTCCTTTGGTTAAACATAACTGAAAAATGTAAGTCAAGGGAGGGGCAATGACGTGTTTAAATCTTTTGAGTATGCTATTTGGTATGCCGTCATAACCTATGGCACAATTTTCCTTTAATCCATTTATTATGCCTATTATCTCATTAACATCGGTATCTAGTAAAACAAAAGAATTTCGTGATGCACTTGTTCTAGTTTGGCTCTGACTGGAAGGACACTTATTTGAAAGTAAGAGTTCATGTCATGCCATGTCTCCCTTATGGAGCTAAGTGCCGTCGTCGCTGGGTTTGGTACCCTCCCCGTGGTCGTTTGCGGGGACTTCAACGCCTGGAACACGGCTTGGGGTTCCCGGCGCACGAACCCACGGGGTCGGATGGTGGAGGACTGGGCCTTGGAGCTGGGCCTGGTCGTCCTGAACCGGGGTTCTGTCCCCACGTTGGCGCGGAGGTGGGGTGAATCAGTGGTGGACCTTTCGTTCGCCAGCCCCGCTCTGTCGCCACGTGTCGTCGGCTGGCGCGTTATGGAGGAGGTGGAGACGTACTCCGACCACCGGTACATCCGGTTGGACGTCTCCGCCGAAACCTCGGCCGCGCCGGTCCGACGGAGCCCTTGCGGTCCGCGGTGGGCGCTTAAGCAGATGGACCGGGAGCTCCTCCTGGAAGCCGCGACGGTACAGGCCTGGGTGCAAGCACCGGACAGGCCTGTCGACATCGACGTCGAGGCGGAGTGGTTCCGGGAGGCCATGTCGCAAATTTGCGATGCGGCAATGCCCCGAGTCCGTCCAGGACGTGCTAAGCGCCAGGTGTACTGGTGGTCGCCGGAGATCGCTGCACTGCGCAACACGTGCAATCACGCGCGACGCCGGTACGCCAGATACTGCAGGCGCCACATCCGCCCACCGGATGCGGAGGCCAGAGAGGCGGAGCTGTACGAGGGTTACAAAGAGGCAAAACACACCCTCCGAGCGGAGATTAAGCGGGCCAAACTCGAGGCCCGCGACGTGTGGCTGGGGTCTCTGAACGCGGACCCGTGGGGGCGCCCGTACAAATTGGTACGGGAGAAACTGCGCCCCTGGGCTCCCCCGTTGACTCAGAGTCTCCGGCCCCAACTCGTGGAGGGTGTGGTAAGCGCTCTGTTCCCTGCGCGAGGGGAACACTCCCCCCCGCCCATAGCTCCGCCTCCGCCAGCGGTGTCTGACGCGGACCGCAATAGCGACGACGACGACAATGCTCCAGAGGTGACCGAGGTAGAGATGAGAGTGGCGGTGCAAAGGCTGAGTGCCAAGAACGCCGCCCCAGGACCCGATGGCTTGCCTGGGAAAGCCTGGGTCCTGGCCATTGAGGCTCTCGGGCCTCGACTAAGAGGGCTCTTCAGCGCATGCTTGGAGAGGGGCCAGTTCCCACTTCGCTGGAAGACGGGGAAACTGGTCCTCATCGCGAAGCCAGGGCGCCCTGCGGACTCTCCGTCCGCGTACCGGCCCATTGTGCTGCTCGACGAGGTGGGCAAGCTCTTTGAAAGAGTGATTGCGAGCCGCCTCGTCGCGCGCCTTTCACGGGTGGGGCCGGACCTTTCGGACGGACAGTTCGGCTTTCGCAGGATGCGCTCGACGGTGGACGCCATCATGCGCGTGCGAGCCCTCACGACGGGGGATGCAGTGTCCCAGGGTAGGTGTGTCGTGGCAGTGTCCTTGGACATTGCCAACGCTTTCAATTCCCTGCCCTGGAGTACGATCCGGAGAGCACTCCGGTACCACCGGGTGCCCGAATACCTCTGTCGAGTAGTCGAGGCCTACCTGTCGGACAGGTATATTGTCTACCCCGGTCACCAGGGAGACTGGAAACGTCGGGAGATGTCGTGCGGTGTTCCGCAAGGGTCGGTACTAGGGCCACCCTTGTGGAACATCGGGTACGATTACGTGCTGCGGGGCGACCTCCCTGACGGGGTCAGCGTGGTCTGCTACGCAGACGACACGCTGGTTCTAGCGCAGGGAGAGTCGTACCAGGCGGCGGTCGCTCTAGCGACACACGGGGTTGCGATGGTCGTTGATAGGATCGAGGAGTTGGGACTCAAGGTGGCGCTTCACAAATCCGAGGCGATGTGTTTTCACGGTCGCCTCTCTCGGAACGCGCCGCCATTGAGTTCCCAACTAACGGTAGGAGGAGTTCACATCGGTGTCGGGTCGACGATGAAGTACCTAGGACTCGTCCTCGACAGCCGGTGGAATTTCGTGGAGCATTTCCGACGTCTGGCTCCCAAACTCAACCGGACTGGGGCCGCTCTCAAGCGGCTCCTACCCAACCTTGGGGGTCCAGACGCCTCCTGCCGGAGGCTCTACGCGGGGATCGTTCGGTCCATGGCCCTCTACGGGGCGCCGGTGTGGGCGCCGTCGCTGAATAAGCGACCGGCGGCCATTCTGAACGCCTGCCAGAGGGTCATGGCAATTCGGATGGTGCGGGGATACCGCACGATTTCCTGCGAAGCGGCGAGCCTTCTGGCTGGCCTACCACCGTGGGATCTGGAGGCAAGAGTCCTTGCACACATGCACGACATGCGCGTGGAGATGCAACGCCGGGGTGAAAGTCTTCTGCCGCGACAGGTCACGGCATGGCGGACAGAGCTCCGGCGGGATCTCATGGTGGAATGGCGTCAGCGACTATCGCAACCCCGTTATGGGCACGCCACAATTAGGGCGATAAGTCCCCTCTTTGAGGCGTGGCTGGAAAGACCTCACGGCGTCCTTACCTTCCGCATGACACAGGTCCTCACCGGAAATGGCAAGTTCGGGAGGTTCCTGTTCCGAATTAAAGCGGAAGTGACGCCCGGGTGTCGCCACTGTGCGGAACGCCCGGAGGACACGGTGGAGCACACAATCGCGGTGTGCCCTGCTTGGGCGGAGCATCGCCGTGCCCTCGTGGGGGTGATCGGCGGCGGAGACCTCTCGCGCCGGGCCTTGGTCGAGGCCATGGTCCGGGGCGAGGAGGAGTGGCAGGCGGTCGCCGACTTCTGCGAAGCAGTAATGCTCGCTAAGGAGGAGGCCGACCGCATCAGGCAACGGCGCCCTCGCCGCCGCCGGGATTCCGATCCCGATTTCCAGCCACCGTAGGTGCGGGCTTGCGGACAGTGAGCAATGGGTAGCTCGCTGTCCGGCCGTCCGGTAACTGTCCGGACCAAGCCCAAGTCGTCGACGGCGCGCGCTGTTCCCGCGCGCCTCAAGGAGTTGTCAGCAACAGCAGGGGCCCAGCCGGGTCGAAGCCTACCGGGGCCAGGGTTATCCGAAAGGGCGCTCGAGCCCCGGTATGAAGGCTTGAAGGAACGGGATGGGTTTTTTAGTCAGTAAGAGTCTGACACTATCTCCCGCTCCGCCCAAGAGCGGGGGTTGTCATAAGATGATTTTTCCCATCGAAAAAAAAAAAAAAAAAAAAAACACCCATGACGGAAAAGTTAACAATTTCTTGCAGCTGCCATCTTGGATTTACATTTTCACAGTACTATCGGTTTCAACACCCTAGAAAACCATGAAAACGACACTCATGACGAAAAAGTTGATAAGTTCTTGCAGCCGCCATCTTGGATTTACATTTTGACAGTACTATCGGTTTCCACGCCCTCGAAAACCATAAAAACGACACCCATGACGAAAAAGTTGATAATTTCTTGCAGCCGCCATCTTGGATTTACATTTTGACAATACTATCGGTTTCAACACCCTCGAAAACCATGAAAACGACACAAATGACGAAAAAGTTGATAATTTCTTGCAGCCGCCATCTTGGATTTACATTTTGACAGTACCATCGGTTTCAACACCTTCGAAAATCATGAAAACGACACCCATGACGAAAAATTTGATAATTTCTTGCAGCCGCCATCTTGGATTTATATTTTGACAGTACCATCGGTTTCAACACCTTCGAAAACCATGAAAACGACACCCATAACGAAAAAGTTGATAATTTCTTGCAGCCGCCATCTTGGATTTATATTTTGACAGTACTATCGGTTTCAACACCCTCGAAAACCATGAAAACGACACCCATGACGAAAAATTTTATAATTTCTTGCAGCCGCCATCTTGGATTTATATTTTGACAGTACCATCGGTTTCAACACCCTCGAAAACCATGAAAACGACACAAATGACGGAAAATTTGATAATTTCTTGCAGCCGCCATTTTGGATTTATATTTTGACAGTACCGTCGGTTTCAACACCCTCGAAAACCATGAAAACGACACCCATGACGAAAAATTTGATAATTTCTTGCAGCCGCCATCTTGGATTTATATTTTGACAGTAAAAGTGTCGGTACAATTTTTCGTGAGAATTTTTTCCGTCTAGCCCCCTTTCACAACGCGCGATAAGGAACTTCGTTCCAATAAACGGAGCCCACCAGGACCGATGCCTGCTAGAGCTGCGGAATTGTTCGAAAAAAATATACCGAGGCCCGCAAAGGGCATCTGAAAATACACAAGTGGGTTTTATTCTATAAAGGTCTTACACTCCTTCTCGTTCTACCCAGATTTGATAAATAGAAGCTATTTGATGATATTTACCAAAAAAAAAATGAAGTGCCCTGAAATAGTTGATATATTCTGTGTCACATCCCTATTATAGTTCTATAATACTAATAATACGAATATATTTAATTAGCTCTCATGAGCAACACGACATCCGGCTCACTACAACCGGTTTTTTTCATCAATCATAAAACCAAATCTATCGTGTAGGAATTTCACTTCAAAAAAACTTTAAATGAGCCACTTCCTCTCATTCCATAGCACCCGTGAATTAGCGTCTGGGGTCAACCGGTGACCCCGGCGCGACCCAGTGCCGCGTGTACGCTCAAACGCGCATTAATATTAATTCGCGCCATAACCTCCTGGTCGCACTACTGTTACATGCCGGATGTAAGGGGAGAGGGGGTGCGGGGTAAGGAGAAACAAGTGCTCTTAGTTTGGTACTTGAGCGTTGAGGATAAGGAAGGTTTTCGGTTCTGTGTCGATTAATATACTGCAGCAAATACCTATTCGTATGATAAAATGGTACAGAAAACTCAAATTCTTATTACTTATTTCAATTTGAATATTTCCATCACTTTTGAATTGTCCAGTATTCGGTCAGTCCAGAAGATGAAGCTTATAAGTGTACATACCAATGCGAAAGTAGATAAAAAAATAGTAAGTAGTAGTGAAGGTCCGCGAGTAGGTACATTCGTAAGAAGTTGGCAGTAGTTTCGTCACAGCGCTAATTTGTTTCCTATTATTTGTTTCACTAGATTCGTGTATTCTTCATTTTCATTTTTTTGTCTCTTCGTTGTAGTTTGAGTAAATATAAGTATATATATTGTATACAAGGTGTAAGGGACAGCCCTCCACGAACTTTAAGGGCTTGCTCAGTAGACGAATTTGAACAACCTTTTTTTTTTCAAGAAACGAAAAAAAAAATCATTTATTTTTCGTTTCCTGAAAAAAAAATTATGTGGAAAGTTGTTCAGTTTCGTCTACTGAGTAAGCCTTTAAAGTTTGTGGAGGGCTGTCCCTTACACCTTTTATAGTGTTGTATTTTATTAGTTATTTGTATAAGGAATTTTATAATATGTGAGTAATGTTTATTTATTTATTTATTTATTTATTCCATTTTAAAGAAGGCTTACAGACTAACAAAATAATTGATACAAAAAGTTTGATATTTTCAAATCGCTAATTACAAGCCTCCACATGTAGACAAAAAAAATAAATAATTATATAATAATATATCGTGACGGAAAGTACATGTCACAAATAATTACAAGTTTTTTTTTTCTCGTAGCAACAAATGAGAGAAGCCACTCAATTATCAAAAAAATGTCTGTGCTATTTGCCGCCGCAAGGACGCCACACTGGTGCAGAACAAGTCGATATCAAGTTCCCTAGAAAGTCTATTAAAATCAAGTGCACTCCTTATTGAAAAGACATTTTTCACATAATTAGTCGATGCGAAAGGTACACTTAATATTGGTCGCTGACGTAATCCCATTAGGTTTGTGCGTAATGCTAAATTTGCAACGAGTTCAGGATAGTCAATATGGCCATTTGCGATACCCATCAGCAGAGTTATGTCTCCAATATGACGCCTCATCTCCAGAGGAAGGAAGTGATACCGTTTACATCGATGCTCGTAGTCAACTGAGTATTGCTGTGCTCTATAGTCAAGGTATCGTAGAAATTTTCTTTGGACACCCTCAATGCGGGACTTATAAATCTCATACTGCGGGTTCCAAACCTGAGATGCGTATTCTAAATGACTACGTACGAAAGAACAATACAAAATTTTAACCGGTTTAAGAAATCGGAAACAGGCCGTGGCGCGTAGTATAAATCCTAGAGCTTTTGATGCCTTTGTAACTATGCTATTCACATGTTGATCAAACAGAAGCTTGTTGTCCACAAACACCCCTAAATCTCTTATGCTATTTAGTCTACATTGTAAACAACGAATTAATTAAATTCGTTGTTTACAATGTAATTAAAATTTATCAACGACGTCCGACGTGAGAATGTTAGGACGAAACATTTAGAGACATTTAATTGGAGTTTGTTACGGATGCAATATATCTCAAATCTGTGCAGATCGTCTTGTAGTTGATATGCATCAGATATGTCTTTTATAACTTTGTGAATTTTCATGTCGTCTGCATAGAGAAGTATATACGAATGATGGAAACACTGCTTGATATCTGAAATGAACAGTATGAATAACAAGGGACCCAGAATGGAACCTTGAGGCACACCTGAAGGGACCGAACTCCAACCAGAGGTGTAACCTTGAAGCACGACAGCCTGCGTTCTGTTCTCTATATAGGATGAGAACCAACGGTACAAGTCCCCGTGAATTCCGGCAAGAAACAGCTTTTTTAATAGCATGCGGTGATCAATACGGTCAAAACACTTACTATAGTCGGTATAAATTCCGTCGACTTGACGCTGTGTCATGCCTTTCGTTATAAATTCCTGTGACAGAAGTAAGTTAGACGTGGTCGAGCGGTTCCTAACAAAACCGTGCTGTTCATCACCAAGAATAGTCCTGAAAGCCGCATAGACATCAGTGTAGACTATACGTTCAAGAACTTTGGAAAAAAGGCAGATTTTAGAAATGGGACGGTAGTTTTCAATGTTTGCTTTATCGCCTTTTTTAAAGACGGGAGTGACGAAAGCAGACTTCCATATCTTTGGAACTATACCTTCAGAAAGAGAACGCCTGAATAGGATAGTGATGGGCTCAGCAAGACTATCAGCACAGGTAACAATGAACAATGGAGGTATAAGATCTGGTCCACCTGATTTAGTTAGGTCTAAGGATTTGAGTAACTTCAATACACGTGAGTGGTTAATGTCAACTGTGCTGACAGACATAGCAGCATTATTAATATTGCACCTACCACTATTTGTCTCTGCATCACCCTAAGGTTGACTGGTTTGACTGCCTTAAGGCATTAAGTCCGCCTCTGTACTCTTGTGTGCATAAAGTATAAATAAATAAATAAAAACACAAATAAGCCGTGTAACGCGCAGACCAGTGGTAGGTAGGTTCCCGCGCAGCCAGTGCCCGGCCGCCCGAGCGTACGCGAACCGTTCCCGAAGTTTTACGAACTCTACTACGCATGCGCAAGACGCCGCGTGGCTCGCGACGCGCAGGCAGATCTCTCGTTCCGTAACCGCCAACAAAACCGACGCACGCGAACCGAGATCTTCGATGACACGCGTCCTAGCAAATGTTTTCTCGCTCATGTTGTTGTTCCTGGTATTATATATTGTAACTGTGTAAACTGTGTACCAAAACTTTGTTTTGTTAAGCAAATAAACGTTTCCAACAAGCTTACAGCCGTAATTAAACTTAGACGTCTAACATTCGCTTTTCCCCTTTAAAACCATTTATAACCATTCGTTGATTCGACGAAAAATTCTTAGGGTGTTTTATTTTCAAGCACCTATTAATTACAAAACCTTTTAACACCAACTACAGTCCATGCTTGTACAAGTGCACAGGGAAGTACAATCATGTTTAGCTGAAGGGGTTGAGGACTCAGAATTAGGACAGCTCGCTAATTCCATGTAGTTGTTCGGGGCCCAGGGGCGGATTTAGGCCCATTTCGTCCGATTGTTCGATCCAGTATTTTAGCAAGAGCTCCATATGTTAGTGTTATGTGCACGTTTGTAACCCTTACAGACTGCTCGTACAGAACTCGGACGTATCACTCGTGTTTGGACATCTTTATGTTCAGTAGACACAATCAGGGGCAATACTGTGTTAATTGTGCAGGTGAGGAGTGGCGCTTTGTTACTTAATGCTCTTAACTTCTGAGCTTGACATGAGAAGTCTATTGTGTGTGTGTTTGTATTCAGCCGAATGTTGAGTTTATGGGCGAAATGTTCGTTCAAACGTTCAACGTTTAATTATCCCTGTGGACTCCTTAACCTGCTGGCCAAAATATCCTGGATATAAAATAGAGGTTGATATTATAAAGTAGATACAATGTTCTAAAGAAAATTTATTTCTAGTTACCTATAAGGGTGCTTTTTAACTAGAAATGGTGCGAGGATATGTTATAAGAAATCCGTCTTAAGGCTTGTTATTATAATTAGCAAATTAAAACAGTTCGGACCAGGAACTGTGTAACTGTGTAACTATTTATAATAGTTTAAATGAAAGATTCGAAATACAATAGTACCAGTTTACAAAACACAATTATAAATTTATTAATGAATTTTCGCACAATCCAATCTATTTCAGTTAAGTGCGTAGTCTATAATTAAAAAAGAACGAACAAAAACAAGATTTATTTCCAAAACATTTTTCATAACGAAAAACACACAGAACGTCAAGAAACTGACAGGTAAGTGTACCTCGCTGGGTCCCATTATGCCAACAATGGCGGGTGCACAAAGCGCACAAATTGCCCGCTCGAATTATACGCACTCGTTTAGCTAGCGATTTGGCACGGCCCGCACTCGCCGGCGATTCTTCACATTGTCCGCAATATGAACATCGCGGCGCACGATAATGGCGCCGACTTACTATCGATTTGGAATTAAAATTGCTTTTGTGTGAACTGTGTTGATTTTTGTGATAACAGATTTCAATGATAAGGTTTTTTTAACACACGGAAAGTTGTTTTTGTATTACACTGTTGAAAAAGACTGGTATAGTTACCTATTGGTACCAGCTGGAACCATAATTGATTGCATAGTTAAGAATATGGTTAAAATATATACCTAATTCAAGAATATATTTTCATTATAACTACCTACATTTATTGATCACCCCAGGAATTTATGAATGCTAATGAATTTGCGGCCATGAAATAAACGTGTGATGCCCTATCTCCCTAAGTTTCCCAAAGCCTAAATAAAACTGTACGACTCTGTCTTGACCGAAATCTGAATGACGTAGAGTCGCTAATCAATAGTGGTGTTAATGTTTACGGAGAGGGGGAAATATTTATCTAATATTATTTTTGCACTTATGCGAATAAGAAGGAAGTATCAATACAAAATCAAGTTTGGTCACTGTGCTACTTGCGGGTCTTGGATCTTGTATTTAGTTTTTGTGTTTTCCCCAGAACAACTTGGAAATATTTCTGACTTACCCCCTGAATACATCCCTAACATTCGCGAACACGCATCCATCCAAGCGCTCCTCAAACAGATGCCAGCAAACCGGAGGGGCCAGCAGGGCTGAAAAGATTTTCTGAAAAAGAAACACGTAGTCCTAAAACGCAAAGGGCAACTAAAAGACTCAGGTGTGGTTTTAGTCAGTAAAAATCTGACACACCCTCTCGATTCACCTACACCGGGAGAAGTCATTGGATGATGTCCTTAAAAACCCTGGATATGTATCTCGAAACAATTATTCATCAAAATTATACAAGGTTAATTTTAACTAGGTAATAAAGTATTAGTGGTTTTATTTTATTCTGACGTAAGTACAAATAAATTAAAAGAATGCATGAAAAATACTTTTTTGGAAACTTAGAATTTCGGAAGATAGAGCATCACCCAAACAAAAAAGTCCTAAAAGCATGCATTTAAAAGCAATTAAATTAACGAGAAAGTCACTATCAGAACTGCTGTAAAACTAAAAACAATTTTTAATTAGAACCCTAAAAGAGCTCATTTTCCCAGTCAGTGGTAGAGAAGTTTGATGTATAGCGAAAGTAAAGCAATTGCAATACCCAGAGGTGCCATGCCATAAAGTATAGTTACGATTGCGGGCAATGTAGACAACGCTGCTTCAAACTATTGCGGAGCTAACTTTTATCCCTCTATAAAATAAAGACATAACCCTGTTCGGCGATCATGTAATAAAAATAACTGTTCCATATCTGGAAATACGGTTTCAAAATTAATAGTCCAATTTGGGAGAAACATGAAAATATATCATTGATTTAAACTTACGATATGACCGCAAACTACCGATCCGATATCGTTACGGCCAGACAGAATGCGGTTGGCGTCAAATTTAGTTTTTGAACACAAATACGAGTATTACGGTATTCATTAGGGACTACTTACGGTGGTGGTAGATGCATATTATCACTCATTTACTGTCATTATTGATTGATCAAACGTTTACTTTCCATTCAATTTGGATCTCCTGTGTGTATGTTACTTCTTTACACTCAAAATTTTCCAACTAAATGAGTCAAAACCGTGCATAAAATGCACACATGTGAATTAGAAAATTATATTCTTGATGAAAAGACTAAGTGTCGCCACACGTGGGCCACATACCACAGCCACAGACGCCGCCACGAGAAGCTGGAAGCGGCCACAAGTCACTTGTAGCCGGTGGCTGCTACCTTTTTTAGGGTTCCGTGGACAACTAGGAACCCTTATAGTTTCGCCATGTCTGTCTGTCCGTCCTCGCTTAATTTCTGTGACTATTAAATAAATTATTATTTTTCATTAAATAAAAATTGGAAAAAAATGTTTTATTAGGGTAGCCCCTCTATATGTAAAGTGGGAAGTGATTTTTTTTTTAATTTTAACATGTGATATATTGTTGGATAGGTATTTAAAAATGAATAGGGGTTTACTTAAATAATTTTTTGATAATGTCAATAATTTCGGAAATAATCGCTCCAAAAGTAAAAAACAATGTGTCCGTCCCCCTCTAACTTTTGAACCATATAGTTTAGAAAATTTGAAAAAAATCTGAAAAGTAGAACTTTATAAGGACTTTCTAGGAAAATCATTTTGAACTTGATCGAAAGAACAGTTTTTGTACAAAAAAGACAAAAAGGTTGTACAAAATAATTTCTGGACTAAGTTTGTAGTATAATCGTATAAGCAAGCATTTTTTTTTAACTTCGTTTACATATTTTATTATCCTGAAAGTATCTTCTATCAAACAAAAAAATAATTATTAAAATCGGTTCTCGCAATCCAAAATTACCACCGAAAACTTCTTCTGGTACCTATGTATTAACTCTTCGAATGCCGTAATTAGAGACATTAATTAGTAACCCAATTTCCCGAGAGATGGCGCTGTACTTTAGGCTAATACGCGTTCGCGCGGTTAGGATTTTTCCTGAGTTGTGGTGATGGGGTCGGGTATTATCGAATTGTTCGGTTGGTCTCTCCTTGGCATGAGCGGTATTATCTTATAATCACATAAATCTTCTATCAGGAACATGCTAAGGCAATTCAGAACAAAACTAAAATTCATTTTTTTAACGCCATCTATCAAAATGTTAAGGTAAAAATCAGTTCATAAATGGTTCGATAGATGGCGTTGCGTAATGACGTCATCTTTTTAAAAGTCGATGTTAAGATTTTCCGTGCTTTTATGACCTACCGTGGTAAAAAATCGTTGCTTCTTAAATATATTCGTAATTTTACGAGTGCACAATAGCTGAAATAACTCTTAAGTGGGCACACTTATTGTGACGGACGGGAAACTACGGAACCCTACACTGAGCGTGGCCCGACACGCTCTTGGCCGGTTTTTTAACCCATGTGCGCAGTATCATAATAGACTTGGTCGAAGAAGATTTTAATGTGCGAATGGCATGTTTCGACGTTTTGTATTGGCGTTCAGTGGCCGATTCGGGCCACAAGAAGCAAGTAGCGACGATTAGTAGCGTGTGACGACCACTGGCGTCAATCGTATGCGTCGAATCCATATAAAATGCATGAAACCTACAGGAAATATACCGGTGGCGGCGTTTTGTGGTTGGTGGCGGTGGCCCGTGTGCAGCGACCATAAAAGCTTCACAGTCAGGTCTCGGGTCCACTAATTAGTTTAATATTTTTACATAATTGTAATACCTTATATGTGACTATATACTGGAGGAGATATTCTTTCCTCATTTTTTTTTGTTTTTGACATTATATTAATTACAATTTTAGTTTGATAAAGCTTATAGTAATTATTAATTTTCATTACACTTTGAAACTAAAGCATTGAAAATTTTTCTTCTAAATGTGAAGTACCACGGAGCAATTTATGCTGTAGACACATGTTTAACTTAACAAAAAATGATACATAGTTAGCATTCTCAATCAAATGTGATGGCGCATGTTTTAAATCATTTATTTCTCTTCAAAATGGTTCATCAGATTTGGGCTACTTTTTTTTTTTTTTCGATTGGGAAAATCATCCTATGACAACTCCCGCTCTTGGGCGGAGCGGGAGATAGTGTCAGACTCTTACTGACTAAAAAACGCATCCCGTTCCTTCAAGCCTTCATACCGGGGCTCGAGCGCCCTTTCGGATAACCCTGGCCCCAGTAGGCTTCGACCCGGCTGGGCCCCTGCTGTTGCTGACAACTCCTTGAGGCGCGCGGGAACAGTGCGCGCCGTCGACGACTTAGGCTTGGTCCGGACAGTTACCGGACGGCCGGACAGCGAGCTACCCATTGCTCACTGTCCGCAAGCCCGCGCCTACGGTGGCCGGAAATCGGGATCGATATCCCGGCGCCGGCGGCGGCGGAGATTTGGGCTAATGCACTCGTCATGCTCGAGAACGGACGCCGTCGCCTTTCGTTAAAACTGGTCATCTTTTAACTACCAGTTTAGAGTTTATTTCAATTTCTATTTGTGAAATACTTTTTAAAATTACTTATTTACATTGTGTTTCCATATTTTTATTTACATTGTGATTTTTGTGATTCATAAGATGATTTAAAAGAGTGTCCGTGGAGTTTCTTTGATGTGCTTCTCACCGACGTTTTGAAAATTCAAAACCGCCTGTAAATGGTTTATTTCAAAGTAAGGAGTATTTCCATACTGGCGAATTTGCTGACAGAAGCTGATATGTAAATGAATGGATGTGTGGGTATTTGTGCCTACCGCAAGCCTCAAGGATGCAATAAGGCAGTGACGTCACGTCTAAGTGGGGCATTAGAGTGGCGACACGTAGTTAATATGCAGCTCCCGACCAAGGGGGGAGGGGGAATCTAGAGTGAGCAGGGATCAAGCAAACAGGTGGGTAATAGTGCTAATGTCGGAACACCGGCTACTAATGTGGTGCCATGCTGTTAGAGAGAGCGGTGATGCGATCCTGATGAACAGATTAACTTTGTACCTGAAGTGTACCCACTACCACTACAACCTAAGTACATACATGCGTGCTACAGACTTAGTAAGCTTTTATGGCAAAGCGTTTGTATTGGTGAGATGGATAACCAGGAATTTCGGTGGAAATAGCATTTTTTTAGTCAGTAAAAGTCTGACACTATCTCCCGCTTCATCCAAGGGCGAGGGATGTCATTTGGGTGATTTTCACGCACCAAAAAAAATATCTAGCTGGTTTTTAACGATAGTATTGGCAGAGTTGAGTAGAGTTCGACAGTTATGATGAAAAAAAAACTATACCTGAACATTATCACATGGTGCATTTGCATCTCAAAAGTTCCCTGGAACTCCACACCACAGGGTCATAAAATCCTTGACTAGCTTTATCATGAATCATGTTAGCTCGTCGACTAACATAATCCTTGACCAAGTCCAGTATCAAAATCACCCACGTATTGATACTCAGCCTGTCGCATTTAATAACTGAGCTCATAATGAACAAGTAATTGCTCTCTAAAGTGGGCTATAAACGTTGATGGCATGCATATAAGAGACTCAGAAGGTCCATTTCATTATTATTACTCAGAAATAAATGAGAATTAGTAGTAACAAAAGCAGTAGAAGACGATGTAATTATGAAATATGGTTTTCTTCTAAATTTTTAATGCTGTCCTTACTGTGATGTTGTGCAAAGGGAAAGGGAAGGACAAGCTACCAGCCAGTAATATTCACATCTGTAACTGTCGTTAGTAGGAATATTCTCTCACATAGTAGTTACATGAGCAGTTTGTTTGATAGGATGCATTGCGCTTAATTAGGCATTATTTGGAGTGAAAGTTCTGTGTCACCACTTCAGTACGATCGGCTCGATGAACGGTGGCCATTACGCGTAATAACCGAGAAGTTGCGGAACTTGCGATACCGGGCGCCGTTCGTTTGACCCGTTCAACATTTCCTATACAAACATACGTATTTGTTCATACCTTAAGTTGTATAAGCTCTTAATGGATCGACCATTGTTTTGACGTCATACATTAGTGACTGTTAGTCTACTGAAGTCTCTATCAAAAGATATTGTTGTCAGCTCTTGATTGTGTGTTGTATGGCATGTAACCAAGGCGGACTAGTAATATGATGTAACCAGGAAGGATAAAATCAGAATACCGCCCTGATTATGACCTACTGTAAAACAATGATCATAAAAGCATATTCTGGTACACAGTACACCTGGGCAACTCCTAAAGGCCAAAAACACGTCATAGACAACAAAACATATCTTCCGCAAGATGACGTCAGACGATCTAAAATAGCATCTCATCCTGACTAGTTGGTGTTGTCCCGCTGGTCGGTCCATTTGTCACCGCAGCGGTTAAAATCTGGGGCGAGCCGCGCGCGCATGACGAATCGTAGCCTGCGACTAATTAATGTGCTAATAATCTTCGGAGACCAGCTTGGAAATATTCCCTCATCAATCTAAATTATGCTCTAGTTCGCGTGACTGAATTAGAGATGAGGGATTTTTCTTTGTAAGTGAATAAGTGAAGTGGTTTCTTTGAAGAAATTGATTGTTTGATGCACGTGATCAGTTAATAATAAATGGGTGCGGTGAGGATTTAGTGGGAATTCAAAGTAATGAAGTTTTCAATTAAATGCCAGCAGCACACTGCGGCAGGGTTAGTTTATATGTCCCTATTATCCTAGCCCGTAACATAACTCCCCTGTCATTCGCCTTCCCAGCTGTCTATCAGAGCAGCAGTCAATTTGGGTTTCATAGTAATCGCGTTTGAAGCGAAGTGAGCACTAATAGGCTACATGCAATGCATCGCCGTTTCCAGCAATTTGGGAAATAACCCTAATAGCCCTATTGAGCATTAGGTTTCAACGATATTGGATAACAATATGTGTGTAGGTCATATTTGGTTCTGAAAGGAAATTATATTCGCATCAAATTCAATTGAAAACGTCCGTATGTGCGCCATATGTTTGTGTTTGAAGGTATGCAGATATTTGCAACAATATGCAGAATTCGAAATATCCCAATAGAGGTACGACGACATAACCTGGGACACATGAGTATGTGTCCCAGGCAATGCTCGCTTACTACAATGATTTACGAGTGTAAATCATTGTTGTAGGCGAGCATTGCCTGATTCATTCAGTTTTGTTTCTATTTAGGTTGGTATTATTATGCTTCTTCAGTATTTACTTTTCATTATACAGCTATTTCATCAAAATAAATCTTCAACTTGGTCAACTACTATATCAATGTTGAACTATGAAGATGAAAGTGTTAGATTTAAATTATGTATGTCGCAATTAAATAATGAATTTTATTTTTTTACGAATATAGTTTGTTGTATTTTAAACATTGGTCACATTATGAAGCTTGAATCATAGTCCTTACTCCTTACTTAATATTATAAAAGCGAAAGTGAGACACGGTGGAGCACACAATCGCGGTGTGCCCTGCTTGGGCGGAGCATCGCCGTGCCCTCGTGGGGGTGATCGGCGGCGGAGACCTCTCGCGCCGGGCCTTGGTCGAGGCCATGGTCCGGAGCGAGGAGGAGTGGTAGGCGGTCGCCGACTTCTGCGAAGCAGTAATGCTCGCAAAGGAGGAGGCCGACCGCATCAGGCAACGGCGCTCCCGCCGCCGCCGGGATTCCGATCCCGATTTCCAGCCACCGTAGGCGCGGGCTTGCGGACGGTGAGCAATGGGTAGCTCGCTGTCCGGCCGTCCGGTAACCGTCCGGACCAAGCCCAAGTCGTCGACGGCGCGCGCTGTTCCCGCGCGCCTCAAGGAGTTGTCAGCAACAGCAGGGGCCCAGCCGAAGGGTCGAAGCCTACTGGGGCCAGGGTAATCCGAAAGAGCGCTCGAGCCCCGGTATGAAGGCTTGAAGGAACGGGATGGGTTTTTTAGTCAGTAAGAGTCTGACACTATCTCGCGCTCCGCCCAAGAGCGGGGGTTGTCATAAGATGATTTTTCCCATCGAAAAAAAAAAAAAAAAAAAAAAGGCAAAATATTTTGATGAATTTTGGTACAAAATCAAAAAATCAAAATCAAAGCATTTATTTCAAATAGACCATTTACAGGCACTTTTGAATAGTCAAATGACGGTCAGTCCAAGAAAAGTGAAGCTAAATTGCACGTTCCAAAGAGTAGGTCTCTATGGAGAAGAACAGAGATAGTTGGGACCCTGGAGAGGGACATATTTTTTTATAAAAAGAGTGAGAAAAGGGGGAGAAAGAGGGAAGGTCTTTTATGTACGCGGGCGAAGCCGCAGGAAAATGCTAGTATATAATATATGTACATAGAGACTACCTCCTGCTAATAAACACAACTTATGCTATAGGCATTTAAATCCAAACTCACATTTAAACTGTCAAGCATGACAATCGTTTATCCCAAGTTTATGTATATGTCTATGAGCCTCTAAAGCTATGAAGTTCAAAGTGTATGACGAATCGCATCCCATCGCCGGCATCTTGCAATTAATGCCGCGGTCGGAAAGCTGAAACATTGCCTCATTTATCAGCGCTGAGACTTCATAATTGCCTATGAACTTCCCCAGATCGACCTTGAAACGATATTAGTGGTGCGGAAACTGTTACAAGTTTTCCGTTTAATATTAATGGGTGAAAAGTTTAGCAGTGATGATTTAATAGCAGTGTGTTTCATATAATCACTTCAAACTATACGGTAATTAATTAGTTTGAAACAATATAATCTGAGATTCACCTGAGTTGAAGAGGGCAATCGACATATACATAGTGTTGGTGATGCTATTTTAAAAAGACTACAGCTGAAACAAGTGCTTCAGAGCGCGTAAACAAAGTTCCTGTTGACAAGGAGCTTAGGTTAGGAGTAATCTTAGCTCAACACGTTATTCAAACTGCTGCTATATGGTAATTAAACAGTCGGCCGCAGCAGCCTTTGATTAATCGGCGCTAAATACCCGTGGGTCGAGCCAACTGCTGCACTGATGCAACTTATTTACGAACTTCCTTCATTCATCAAACCAGTTTGAGTTAATTTCTTTACAAGAAGTTTAAACTCTTCGACGGGAGCAGCGGGGGTGGCGGGAGCAGATTTATGTTTAAACAAAACAAGTAGTTTTATTTTAAAAGGCTGATTTTAAAGGCCTTTTTTAAACCGCAAAATAAAAAAATGGACTACCTACCCTACCAACCTTTCTATTATTATTGACTAGCTTCTGTCAACAGCTTCACTAATATTTCCGTTAATACTTTGGACTCCCGTTTCATCTTCTGATGAATTTTAGAAAATCCTCTCTTATTCTTCATACATCATAAAAGGAACCTCTGGACAAAATTTCAGCGTCCTAGGTCCAAGGGTTTGGGCTGAGCAATGATGAGTCAGTGAGTGAGTCAGGACTTATTTATATTTTACACTTCATGTACAAAAGAGTACAAAGGCGGACTTAATGCCTTGAGGCATTCTCTACCAGTCAACCTTTGGGTGATGCAGAGACAAATTGTGGTAGGTGCAATATAATCAATTACTTATATAATTAAAATTCTTCATACAAATACATAAGATACTAATACTATATACATATATAATATATATACATACTTACGTTTACATAAACTCTAACGACGAGAGAGAAAAAAAAATGGAAAACAAGAATACACGATTCTAGTGGAACAATTGGTGCAACAAATAATAAGAAACAAATTAGCGCTGTGATGAAACTAATGCCAACTTCTGACGAATGTACTCGCGAACTTTCACTTTGAAGGTCAATCGGTTGGTACCCTCCTGATATCCTGGGGAAGTGCATTCCAAAGAGAAATAGCTTGGACATAAAAAGAATTGTGAATGAAGTCGGTACGGTGAGTGGGACAATGAAGTAGACGGTTATGAGATGACCGCAGACTTTTGTTGTGATTAGCGCAAATTTATTGGAAGTGAGGGGCTAGATAACTAGGAAAATTTGGAGAGACTAAAAATGAGAACAAGGTAGTAAGCGCTCTTTGCTCTCTGCGCTGGCGTATAGGCAACCAGTTTAAAAGCGACCGATACGCAGAAACGCAGACTTTGCCTTTTATTACAGATATCCCAAGTAACTAAATATATGTCTAGGTATATTTTATTGTCTCTCTGTGTGTGTTTGTTTGTTTGTCTAGATCTTCATTATACTCCGCCAAGCATTAATTTGTCCTCCGACCCACAGAAGGTATTAAATAGTCTTTCGTCTGTCCATCACATTATCAAAATTTTAAATACCCTCGAAAACAATGTGACCAAATCCTTTGTGTAGCTTCACATTTTGCGGCATGTTTCCTTGTTCCTATTAAGCTGGTTGTACATGACGATATTAAACGCGCTTTGTTGTCACATCAGTGTCGGGGCGCAGGCGGGGACGTCTGCGCACAAAAGGGACAAGTGTCACGCGCCTTCTTTTGTTTCGAAGACACCAGGCTCTGCGCCTGACATGTATACCTACAATGCTTATAAAAGGTGAGCAACTATAGCCGAGTAATACACGTGTATTTGTTAGAGCGGATTTTTTTTTCGCAATACCTTTAGTGGGCCTAAAAGTATGACTAGCATAACCCGTGTTTGTGTTACATCGACGGCGTCATCATGGCTTATCATCAGGTGAAATAGTGGTCAAACGTGAGCCTATGCATAATAAAAAGACAATAAGAACAATGCGTAAGACATTGTAAGTATACAATAATTTCTGGGCTTTATAATATAATAATTTTCACAGCAGGATTACGATGCCAAATTTCATGTTATTATGACTTTTAAATTTTAGTCTTTATAAACATTTACTCTAATTACTAACAGACGAGCTATTCGAAGTTGTATTTAATCCGCAGGGCAAGAAAAGTGACCTCTTTAAAGTTCACCATGCATTCTATGTTCCTAGTTTCCAGCCATTCACCACTCAAGCTTTGTGGCGTGTGGTCGTAACGTGGCCCGTGTGAGCTAATTACAGCGTAATGTGTGAAGTAAATACCCGTCGGTGGCAGCCCGGACTCTCAGCTTAGAGGTAAATACTTGTCGGAAACAACCCTGACTTCGAGACGAGCGACTGTCGCCTCTGCAGTAGATGGGAAGATACGCTCTGTGGGACAGCTAATGTAGCGAGTTAAAGAGATTTACGGAGAAAACGGAAATAAGAAAACATTTAGGGCTCAAACTGTCCTTAGTTTTTTGAATCTGAATGTTTTATTTGAGGATAGGAGGAAAAATATGTCATCTGTTTACGCCAGATTTTTTCGACCTGTTCATTCTGCTGTCCAAAACTGCGACGACCTAAAGAAACATACGAGTATGAGTATTTAAATAAATATGAGACTAAATTTGACCAAAACTATCACATTGCGACGGGAGTCGTGGTCCATAGAGTGTTCGAAATAAGCCCGCATCGGTTTCGCGCTGCACTTACAAGCGCTTCGAGAACATGTGCGTTCGCCATGCAACGTGAGCTAAACCCATACTGATATTTCGCTGGCGGTTTCAAATTTGCCCCGATTGCGAATTACGCCTAGTGAGTTCGCGACTACTCGCTTCGCAACACATAAAAACTGACATCTTCATACATCGATCGTTCTGTCGAGTCCCATACTCCCATTCCTTTATATGAGCTGACTCTTAGAGATTTCTATAATTGACCGAATTGTCTGTTTACGTTATCCCAGTTTCAAGCTAGTGTTGGTAATAATGTGGTTACGTGTCTATGATGCATGATAATGTTCTTCATTCGGAATCCCTCGCGTCGCCGTCGCCCCACAAAGCCAGGCGTAATGTAATCTGCGCCACACCTGTCCAGCCAGTCCTCAGGGAAGCCTTACATTGTATCTACCTACATGTCTATAGATACGATTATTCGGTACACACCACTGAATTGTGTTGCACGAAGGTGCTATAGTAAACTTGCTTGTCATTATGTTATAAAATCCTCTTAATACCTAAGTAATAAAAAAGTGAATATAAAAATTCTGTTAAAAAAAATTAAAGCGGCCAATCAAACACAACCGAAGTTCACAAAAAAAAACGCATGATTTTACTGGAATATTAGAGTGTCCCGAAAATTAAAAAATAACTTGTAATTTAGTTTTAGATAAATTGACATATACATATACGGTTATATCAAACTATCTTTAATGGGAATTCTTAAACTAAATATTTATAAAAAACTATACCTACTTTTTTAAGGTAATATACGACGTTTTGCATACAACACAACGTTACCTGGGACTTCAAATTCATTTGTTTTCGACCTGCAAAAACGCTCAAGTTTTAATTTGAGGACTTTTTTGATTTGACTTGCAATTGCGAGTATTTTCTTCGTAGACACATTTATTGTTATCCCATAAAAGTATAGTTTCGATTGTTACTATTTTTTATGATTTCTTTTTTTGTGTAATATTACGCAAATGTTTTGCATCTTAGAAAAATATTTTTACACCTTAGTGCATATCCTTAGCTGTCGAGTGTAAAAGCACGAATTCTTGCAGAAGAAGTGCTTACACAACGAATATGAATAATCAAAAAGATCGAATAAAAGACGAAAGCTTCTATAGAGGTTTTTAATTTGTGCTGCAGGGAAATCCCAATGGGCACGGCTTGTGGGCACACGATCTATATTATACTAGCTTTAGCCAACAACTTTGTCTTCGTGAATGTCAGTTATTATTACGGACATACAAAAAACTTTAAAAAAAAAAAAATAACCGACTTCACTAAAAAAATTCACTAAGGGTGAGTTGCACCATTTAACTATAACGATAACAAAGCCGTTAACAGTTGTCAAATCGTCGAATTGACCAATAGGCGGCCGTTTCACGGCTGGTTATGGTTTGGTTATCGTTATAGTTAAATGGTGCAACTCACCCTAAAACCATCAAAATAATTTTAATTTCGGAAGTCGGTGTTTCTCGATATTGTTTGTTCCTTATTTAACACCGACTTCCGAAATTAAAATTATTTTGATGGTTTTAGTGTATTTTTTTAGTGAAGTCGGTTATTAATTTTTAAGTTTTTTATTTCTCACTTTTTAGTTGCAAAACACTTACAGCCAGAGTACTTTTTTCTCATGACAATTCCAAATTACTCAAACCCTGCTAGGATACTACATTGTTTTATTATGAAGTTCCCGTGCCTACCTTCCGGCTACATTATCATCATCATATCAGTTTGATAGTACTTTATAGCCCAAGTGCAACTCATGACAATTCTAATAAGCCCAAACACGGGTAGGATACATTGATTAATTACGGAGTTCCGGTGCCTATTTTCCGGCTCCACTATCATCATGTCCTACCTTGGGGTTCAAGCCTACTTTGTACCAGATTTAACTAAAAACGATTCTAAAGTTAAGCCGTGAAAGCATAATCAGAGTTACTTTCACATTTAGAATAGGCATTAGTATGAATTACTAGTTTTAGTCTTGAGAGTGTTGTGAATTATTCTAACAACTTCTAATGAGAGACAGAAGAAGCTAGCAGTAGTAATGTGCACAACACTTACGTATTTCTTAGTAACAGAATGGACTGGAGGCTGATCCATTATTCACGCAATTTGCTTTGAGTATTAGTATGCAATGGTATTAATAGGTTCTGTCAACATTGATGAGTAGTTCTGGGAATTCGCACTTAGTATGTAACAGAATCTGCTTTAGTGTATTCAGTCATTCATAGAGAGTATTGAGATATATTCGGTGTGCAGATATATGTAATATAAATAATCTGTTAGTCTGTTGTAAGCCAGTGTCAAAGCTGCAACGTTCAGCCGGAGTTCAACTGATGTAGTAAATATGTAACAGCTACGCCTGCAGACAGCTTGGGCGGACTGCATCGCCTCCCGAAACTTCGCAGACATGTATAATTTCAGATCGATTTAGGCAGAGCTAAGTCGATACTTCTTTCAGTATCTTATAGGAACTAAGTTTGTCTTCAAATTCGACTTCTAAATGTATTTTCTTTCATTTATTTAATTGATACTAATTTATTAATGCGGAGCCTTTGAAAATCTCATGCGAAATTACGACTCCGGCTTGTTAGAGATTTGCTTTCACATAGACGCACTTCCAGCTTTTACAATTCAAGAGTGATGACACAACGAATTACTCCTATCATTGCTTTAAATCAGAATTTGACATATTTTTCATGTAACAGAGAGAATAAATTACATTTTTACAAAGGAAACGAAAGCTAACAAAGAAAACAAAACCACATTGGTCTAGATTGTGCTGCTCTATGCCGCTCTGGGAAAAAACAAGTCCAAGCGAGCACAGATATTCGTTTATACAACGTGCCTGCTTTATATCTGTGTTGTAACTGACGCTTTTTACAGACGCCGTGTCATTTCAGATTGTTCTGCCCCTGTGAACATGGAACGTACCCATAAATTGAACTGTAAACATTATTATTGTAGTATGAAACTACGACTTTTTACTTCATGCTGAAAAATATTTACATTAGCCTAGCGATTTATTTAGTTTGTCATAAGTACCAGGAATTTTGTAAGGTCACAAAAATATAGTGGTTTGCGTATTTTTTACAATTTATTAGCAAGGTTTAAGTATTGGAAACTAAATCAAACCAATTTGTGTAAGTGAACTTCACAACACGAACATTATATCTTTAGTTTTCAGCACAATGCAGAGCTAAGAGCATACTTCGGAAATTGATAAATATAATTGTGCGTTACTGTAAGTGTATCAACGCTTTTATTACCTAAATACAGTTTCTGTCACCGTTTATTACAATTTTCTATGCAAGTGATGTAATAGTTAGCCTTTGTTGTGTTCTGAGAAAAACATTAAAACGAAGCCTTTCTGCTTACTAACTTCAAAATCTGCGCTGAGGACACGTCTATACAAGTATATATTTCATTGTAATTCATAAGGTCCTCACCGGACATGGCAAGTTCGGGAGGTTCCTATACCGGATTCGTGCGGAAGTGACGCCCGGGTTTCGCCACTGTGCGGACCGACCGGAGGACACGGTGGGGCACACAGTCGAGGTGTGCCCTGCTTGGACGGAGCATCGCTGTGCCCTAGTGAGGGCGATCGGTGGCAGAGACCTTTTGCGCTGGGCCTTGGTCCAGGCCATGGTCCGGAGCGAGAAGGAGTGGCAGGCGGCCGCCTCCTTCTGCGAAGCAGTAATGCCAGCAAAGGAGGAGGCCGACCGCTTCAGGATACGGCGCTTTCGCCGCGCCGGGATTCCGATCCCGATTTCCAGCCACCGTAGGCGCGGGCTTGCGGACGGTGAGCAATGGGTAGCTCGCTGTCCGACCGTCCGGTAACTGTCCGCCGTCCGGACCGAGCCCAAGTCGTCGACGGCGCGCACTGTTCCCGCGTGCCTCAAGGAGTTGTCATCAACAGCAGGAGCCCAGCTGGGTCGAAGCCTACTGGGGCCAGGGTTAGTTTCGAAAGAGTAGCTCAGCCCCGGTATCGAAGCAACGTGGTGGGTTTTTAGTCAGTAAGAGTCTGAAACTATCTCTCGCTCCGCCTAAGAGGGGGGGTTGTCATTAGATGATTTACCCACTATAAAAAAAATGTAATTAGCCTTTTTAATGTTCCCACTGCTGTGGATGTCACATGTCTTCAATTTTAAGACATGCTGGTTTCCTCACGATGTTTTCCTTCACAGTTTTGAGAGCAGAGGTGATGAAATAAATTACACAAAGTAATGCGCCTAGCTGGGTTTGATCCCGTGACCTATACAACTCATAAGTCGAGGCAGTTTTCACTCGCCCTCCACTGCTCAAATGTAATTCGGCGGTGATTAATTTACATTTGAAGCGTAGTTAGCTGTTTCTGCAAAGTAATTACCGTCTGCAGAGCTCCGTGTGTTCGGCCGGTCGATCATTTAGCTTTTATTTCAGTTTGGTTTGAGCTCCAAAGTTTCACTATTTTTCGGCATTAAATTACCATTTCTAGGTACGCTCAGCGTTTTCAGTAGTACAAATAGTCTGAACAGAGAGCTTAATAAGGAAAGTTATAATTATTTAGTTGGTTGGTATTTAATTTTTTAATTGAAAATGCTTGTTTATTGGGCCCACAGAATTTCTTAGCAATTCCTACTAAAACTGAGAGATATTTTAATTATGAGTCAATGATAAATATCACCTTGTCCGTGAGATGAACTATTAAGAACCGTGACTAATTAAAATATTCCATGAGACCAATTCATTTGTCACAATCGCTACCTATCATTCCACGCTAGTTTTCAGAACTAAATAAACTTTTCCATATTTTCGTACTTCAAGTGTTTGTTTGCGTTGCACTTCATAACTCTTCCCTAGTGTCAGCGCGAACCATGAATAATATTTGGTCTCGTGGAACATACTTATATTCTAATAGAGGCAACATTTTCTCATCACCTCGTCCGGCACGTGACGGCGCCGGCCCGGCCCGCTCCGGCGCGACCTTTATTACACCGTCACAATGTATTAAATCTCACGTCCCCAACTAATTTATGACGACAACGTAATGTTAGCAAATTAAACGCGTTTCTTACTTGTTAGTGCTAGACGTGAGGACTTTGTTCTTAGTCAGAAGTAACTCATGTAATGGGCCTTATGATATTAAAGTTGGTTTAATATTTCAAGAGCCATTATGATATGACATTATCTGTAGTCTCAGGTGACATACTACGTCTTTTTCCAAAAGGAATTTCGGTGGAAATTGTGAATTACAGCATGATAAATGACTAGAGCCGCCACTGTCACAGGGCATCTTAAAAACATAATTTAGTTTCGTATATTCAACATGGTTCTAAAAGAACAATTCTTATAAAACTGGAATGTTTCAATGACTGTATCGCTAATTTAACTGTCCAATGGTAAATGATGACTCCTAGCTTTTATTTCACAGCAAGGTTGTTCGATTTCTTTATATTTCACTGTAACCGTAGTTTATGTGTGTGAGCGAGCTTCATTTGTTTCCGCTCGAATTGAACTTAGCTGTGGCCTGTGTGGCCGGTGCCAATGTAAGATGCATGCTCGTGCTTGAAGCTACGTACAGGAGCTATTTGTTGGGTGTACCAAACGACCAATATGTGAAATATATTTTTGCATGCGTTTTATTGACACAACTTCACGTTCTAATCTTTTTCTCAGTTCTACACTTCAACGTGTTTGGAACATGCAATTAGTTTTAATTTTCTGTTTAACTGATTAACTTTTTGATAATTTAAAAGTAACTGAATATATGGTATTTGCAAAGTCGAATTGAAAACTTTATGTTTTAGTTTTTTACACCGTTGATAAAGAACTTCAAAAAAGTAAATTTTAGTGTTGATATTATTTGTTATTTACTATTTTATACTACTTAATGTATGTTATTATTTGTGACATGAACAACATGCCTTTTACATAATAACAATAATATTATTATTTTCAATTCTAGTAGGCAATGAAAAAATGCTTTTATTATTCCTTACAACAAATAATTTAGGGTTAGCGTGTTAGTAACATATCTATATTCTATAATTGTTAGTGTTGTGTTATCTTCGTCTTTTTTACTCTCGTGTTCAGTCAAAAGATCACCTGTGACGGTAAAAGCCGCTTCCAAGTGCTTCCATCGCTCTCGTAGTATGGCTGTTCTGGCCCAGAGTTTAACTGCTTCCTTGACTATGTCATTTTTTCACCTTGTAAATAGTTTACCTATTTTTCCTTTTAACATTTTTAGGAATACAGTTTGTTATAATATGGGCCCATCTTTATGGTTTTAGCCTCAGAATGTAGCTTTTCTAATTCTAGCAGGTACGTGAATTTAATTGTCACGTAGGTATATTCGGAGCTAATCCCACTGTTCAGACGCGCTGTCCGAATAAAATTGTTAATTAATTTCACCGCACTACCGCTGGCTGCTGAAATTAATATACAGTAGATTTTGGTTTAATATTTTATTCCTTTGATCCTTTCAATGGTATTTAAGGTTACAGTTTGTTTCTTTTTAAGCCACATTTCGCTTGATAATTAAGATTTTCATTTCGGTGTATCCTCATTGCCACAGAGCCTAAAACTTTTTCAAGAATTTGCATCAAATTATTAAATTCTCTGGAATGCCTCCGGCCTAGCATGTTTACCGACACGCGACTAATGCCGCTATGTCGGTGGAATTTCGCCAATAAAGCTTTTCAGCGGTGCACGCACTCTATAAATTTAACCCTTTTGTTCGTTTTCAAATTATCTTTAGAATATGAGATACTGTGAGCTACCTTTTTGATATATTGCGCGGCGATACCGATCGCCCGTATTTTGAGAGCTATTCTATGATTAAGTATGAACAGTTAAACAACCTATGTAGTATATAGTAATGACGGACTAATTTCAATATTTAATTTTTTCAAAATAATTTTAATAAATCAAAATATTCACATAAACTATTAACACATTAGATTTAAAACAAATATAGCTACTTAGCTATAATAGAGTTTAATACGACAACAATGGGTTGAAGGTAATAACTAATTTTGAAAAAGAAATGATTGATATATCTGTAATATAAAGTTTATTTTAATGTATAATTCCAAGGCATTCCGAGGTTATAACAGTTCTATTTCCAAAATGACAACTTCATAGATAAACACCTCATATGTTTCCTGTACTGCATTATTTTTTTCGTATTGTTTTTCTTTGAATGGTTTTCGCATCATTCATGCATGGTGCGACTGTCACTGTTGCATCGTATGTCTAGTCTACATTTAAGTTTAGGCAGTATAATTATGAATAATACTAAAGTAAGTAAGATACAGTTATGTTGGATAATCCCATTCAGCATGATTACAGCAGAAAGTACAATCTATCAGCTTCGTATCAGCTTCGTGGGTTAGCAAAAATAGGGGCGCGTAAGAGGTAAGTTTTTTTCTAAGTCGATCCAACAATATAACAGTATTATATTGTTTATGATACACATGGGAGTTGGGGGGCTGTATGTTGATAACATCTCGCGTGTGTAAATTGAGAATTACCTCCTTATAGCAGTACTTTAATTTCAATGTCATACTCATTATTTATTGGTCATACTCATTATTTATTGGTCGGATCTCAGCCCTTATCTCTTCCTGATGATAATGGACGCTCTGACGTCGAACATTCAGGAAGAGGCTCCCTGGTGTATGCTGTTTGCCGATGACATTGTGCTGGTTGCCGAGAGTGGCCTAGAGGTCCAGAACAGATTGGAGGTGTGGTGGCACACACTGGAGAGTGTTGGCCTGAAATTGAGTAGAACCAAAACGGAGTACTTGTTCTGCGATTTCGGCGGTGTCTCCAATCCAGTGCCTTTAGCTCTCGCCAGAACGCCCATACCGATCTGTTCCGACTTTCAGTACCTCGGGTCGCTTGTCCAAGGGGATGGTGAGGTGGACCGGGATATAACACGTCGGATCAACGCAGGATGGATGAAATGGCGACAGGTCACGGGAACCACTTGTGACCCACGGATGCCCCTCAAGTTGAAGGGTAAAATCTACAAGTCCGTGATAAGGCCTGTCATACTGTATGGATCAGAATGTTGGGCTGTGAAAAAGACGGATGAAAAAAGATTGCATGTAGCGGAGATGAGAATGTTAAGATGGATGTGTGGTGTGACGAGAATGGATAAAGTGAGAAATGAGTATATTAGGGGAAGTTTGAAAGTGGCGCCAGTGACTGAAAAGTTGAAAGGGAACCGTTTGTCTTGGTATGGTCATGTGAAAAGGAGGGATGAAACGCATGTTGCTAAAAAAGTTATGAGTTTACATGTGGATGGATGGAGGGGAAGAAGGAGGCCAAAGAAAAGATGCATGGATTGTGTGAGAAGCGATATGAAAGAAAAGGGAGTTAGTGATAGCGTGACGAGTGACAGGACAGAATGGAAGAAAAAAACGTGTTGCACTGACCCCAAATAAAACGGGACTAGGGCAGGAAGATGATGATGACTCATTATTTATTAGCTTATGCTAGCAATTTCGCTCGCCTGATAGTAGGTTTCTTAACACAAAATTTGGACCCCCATTTAATTTCCTTAGGGGGTGAATTTTGAAAAATCCACTCTTAGTGTTCGTTTTCGTAATAAAAGGAAGCTTTGTGCAAATTCATGCTTCTAGTCCTAGTAGTGTCGGCTGTGCGTTGATAAGTCAGTGAGTCAGTTTATCCTTTTATATATATAGATGATAGATACCTCAATTTGATATTGTACTCAACTTAACTCCGTAAGTACACAAATTAAATAAAAAATACATCTATATTGTCTCTACGTCTATATTGTCGCACAAACGTAAAAAAATGTGACCCAAATAAAAATCTATTCAAATTGAATTCCTGGTATTCCCTGTCACTTTTACAATTCGTGAAAAAAAAAAACAACGAATTAATATTTTTGTCGTTTCTTTGATCACAAACATGATATGTTTCATTAGCTAGCCGTCATAACTCGACACTCAATCTAATCAACTTCGCTTGGGATAGAATTCAATGAACGAAACCACTTATGGTTTCATAACTGACAGTTTAATTATAGTAGACGAATATTTCACGAAGAAATTAAAGATTCACTCTATTTAGAGTATAGAATATAAATATGATTTCTAATAATTCAAATGGATTACCACCGAATAATTAATGATAGATATGAGGTAATACTGACAATTTTTCAGATTAGTCAAACACAAACAAATATGTCAATAAAAGTACATTGTTTATGAATGAACATTGAACTGATAGTATATATTTTGGTTACTCCTTTGTACGGTCAAAATGGGGATCACGGGAATGCCTGAGAATTTAACTCTTTTACATACACGTCAAAGGCTTACAGTATTTTGACATATTCCTGCTAGTTATTCAAAAACCTGTCCAAGAATAGATCCAAACCCGATATTCACAACATAATGCTGTAGAGATTCTTTCACCGGGGCCCCTTTACACAGTTTAGAACTCATAGCACATAATAAATATAAGTAATAAACACTAATTTGAGTTTAAAACGAAAGAAAATTGTCAGATAAGATTGAAGATAGATGTCAGGCCTAAAGTCGTTAATAACATGTAGGAATATTATCCATACATACCTATAATAATATAAAAAAGTAATCTATTAGGAATAAATTTTATATTCAAATGTGTATAAGCCCATTTTATTTACGTCCGATCCCTATAAGTAGGCTAAGTACATAAGGCTTATAGGATCGCGTGTGCGAGGCTAACATAATAAAGACGACTAGTACCCCACATAAATCAAACAGTGCCTTCCAAAAGCAAGGTTATGTATATCAAAGAGTGTCTCTCGAAGGTAAGGCAAGGTTTAGTTTAATTACTAAGGTACTGAAAAAATGTCTGGAGAAATGCAATGGTCTTTATTAGTTATTTAATATTAGGAGAGAATAATGATCTGATGACAACTCCATTTATGCCACAGAGAAACCTGCGGCGGAAGGAGCAATCTAATCAAAAACATGATTGCATTGTATGAATCAAAATAAAGGAGTGTGTCAAAACCAATTATTTTAAGGTTTTATGCTGGCGTGAGACCTTCAAAAGGAGCGTAGATTTGGAAAAAAGACCAGAGGGTGGGAGTTTTATCTCACTGGAGACTTTTCTGGTGATCGCCTTTGCTACTTGGAAAAGGGCACCATGACCTTTTGAAAGGCCACCCTGGAACCTCCCCTATAATAAGATAGGGCAAAACTTTTTCCAGGATGAACCACAGGAGATGGTTATAATTCCTTTATATTTTATATCTATATCAATAAATGGATGGAAAAGGTCCATCTTCCTCGTCTTGTATCAAACAATATTGGTCTTGATTTTTTTCAATACTTGAAACATTTTTTTTAAGCCATCAGTTTCTTATGTTGGTGAAAAGATTGTAAACAGAAAAATCAAAGCAGGATCACCACTTAAAAATATTCAAAATCGGATGTATCAATAAAGGTAACGTTTGCTTGTAAATAGACTATATACCTAAAACCTATTACGTCAAGAACTAATAAAGGGATTATCTGAAGTCGTGGGGGTTATTAGCCGGCGGCTGGGGTATTACCCGATTTAATAGAATGTGATAGTGTATCTGTTGTGATTGAGGACGGGCTGGTTCAGGCGGTGGTACTACGAGTTGTAAGTTTGGTGTTTCCGTTATTGTTTCTGATGTAGTAGGTAAACCTGTGAGAGGTCCTCCATGTTTACTGTGTTCAAGACCCAGAATCGTACTCTATTTAATGAGATAGATATCTAAATTTAATAATACACAGGCCAACGATGAAAAATCTTTTTTTTTTTTATAATCTAAAATTATAAAATTGTTGTAAACAAGTGCTTGGCTGCGATCCCACTTGATGGTAAGCAGTGATGCAATCTTTGATGGTGAGCCGCTCTAGTTTATTAAGAGCCTATTCACTCTAGCCTTGAAGACACCGAAATTATAATCGGACAGGAAGACCGCAGCAGGCAAACTGTTCCAGTCCTTCGACGTACGCGGAATAAATGACGAGGCGAAACGCTTAGTCCGGACCGCAGAGGAGAGGAGAGGAGAGGAGGACCGAAGAGGTTTCAACAACGTAAGGGTGGGTAATCGCCGTACGTCGGGTTGTCCGATGGTAGAATTGTGATGGCGAAATCAGGTCATGCAATTCCTGCGCACACTCTCCAAAGTGCATCCTGTAAAACACCGAAAGGCTAGCTACCCTACGCCTGTGCTCAAGGCTTTGAAGGTTGGACTTAACCAAATCTGGATAACCAATTAGCCTCTTCGCACGCCTTTCCACCGAGTCCAAAGCTACCAGGTGGCATTTTGCAGCACCAGCCCATATATGACTGCAGTACTCCACACACGAACGGACCTGTGCTTTGTATAGCATTAACCTTTCGTATGCCATAATTAGAGACATAATTAAAAAGTTATTGTGTCCCGCGTGGATCCGCGTTCCGGTCATAAAACGGGTTAAAAGCTGTCCCGGTGTTAAATACGGCCGGATCTTTGCAAGAACACCGAGTTTTCTAGCAACCACCTTGGCTTTGGACTCAATGAACCGCCCAAAGTTCAGGTCTGAGGAAATTTTAACTCCTAAAAACTGAAGACGGTCGGTACACTCCAGGGATATATTCCGGAAAGCAGGAGCTAAGGTGAACGGGCTCCTTTAGACGGCGAACAGACACGCTTGTGTTTTGGCGGCGTTGAATCCCATCAAATTGGCTTCACCCCACTTGAAGACTGCCTGAAGTGAGATATTCGTACGCACTACCATAGCCTCTCTTTCGAACCGGTTTAGCTCCTTACTAGCCCGAGCACTGGGCGGGTATCTCTCTACAACTGTGCTATCATCTGCGTACCCATAGATACCGGGCACCAGCAGATCGTTGATATGCAGCAGTAAGAGAGTTGCAGAGAGAACAGACTCCTGAGAAAATCCGGCATTAGTCGTCATGGGCTCTGATTAGCATCCATCGACAACAACTCGGAGAGACCGTTCACTCAGGAAATTTTTTACCCAGTTAATCAGACCAGGGGAAATGCCGTACGCTGGAAGTTTATTCAAAAGGCTAGCGTGCCATAACCTGTCTTAGACCTTCGAGACGTCTAAGTTAACGGCAATCGCTTCCCCATTCTACTCGAGAGCCTCGCCTCACAAGTGGGTGGCATACACTAGTAGGTCCCCAGTAGACCGATTGCGGCGAAATCCGTACTGTCAGTCACTGAGAAGATGATTACCTTCCAGTTATGCCATGAAGCGCGAGTTCAATACACGCTCCGTAATATTGCAGAGTATGGAGGTTACCGAAATCAGCCGATAGTTGGCAGGATCGGCACGACTACCCTTTTTGGGCATGGGTTGCACGTTGGCAAACTTCCAGGACTTGGGCACTATACGAGTCCTAAATGAGAGGCGATACAAGCGCGTCAATACAGGAGACAACCCGGGCGCAGATCAGATCCGGAGCTTTGCGGTCACGAGCGTCAACGCAGGTGAGAAACGCCGAATGCATACGCTCTTCTGCCTGAACGCAATCGGCGTTGAACCACGGGCGAGCTGAGCCACTGATGGGTACATCGCTATAAGGGATATAATACTCCATAGCTTGACGTATACCCGCTGCCAAGGATATGACGCAAAGAACTGCCGCATCTCATTCCAATCTGCTGACCTGTATTGCCACATTCACCGTTCACCACGTGAGTCGCGGTCAGGTGGGGAGAAGGACGATACAGATTTCATCAGACAGTGATCTGAAGTTCCAATTGGTGAGGAAACTGTTACGATACATCTGTCCGGATTGGTGGTCAGCAGTAGGTCCAGACAATTGACAGTATGACCAACTACATTAGGCATCATGCATAGGATTTAGGTAAATTGGTCTTAAAAGTTTTTAGAAATATGTTTTTTTTTCGGTATTGATGCAGTACAAAATACCTACGCTGGAACCAATATAAACCATTTAGCCCCTCTTATAACCTAAAATTTGTTTGTCATCTTCTGTGCTGAATGCTTAGATTAAATTAGTAATTGTAATGTAAGACTAACACTAGTTTTAAGGTATTTGTTTACTAACGCTATGGATAATTTGTTGTTTGTGAAAATAAATAAACAATTAATATAGGAGAAAAAGTTATTAAAGCGGTCAGTTCTGAAGATTACGTAGGTATGAAACTTTGTATAACATTTTTGGCTCTTATTATTGAGTAAGTTTACTTCAAATACCCAGAGCCGACTCATACTCAGAAATACCAGTGGCTTGTGTTAACGTAAAAGCTCCTATTAACGACCCCCTAAAATGTGTACTCTATTAACGATCCAATTTTTAAATCACTCATATTAGACATAATATAGGGTTCCAGAAAAGTCATACCTTAAAAATTAGTTACGTATTTTTGTTGGACAACAAAGAGAGTAAAGTTTGTGTGTTTAAATAGCCAGTGAAAGAAATAATTTGACTTTGAGTGGGACGCGCCCGAAGCGGACGCACTTTTCATAGTGTCACGTCTCCAGCCACGTAAGTACACCTAAATATTACTTAAGGCAAATAACACCCTAAAAATGGATTTGTCTTCTTGCAATCACATTACAACTGGAACGTATATATTCGTTTTCTAAACTAACTCTTAACATAATACTTTTTATTGGTTTTCATGTTATAAAATCATGTTTTAATTTAAGGCGGTAATAGAACCCAAATTTCAAAACTTGATTCTAATAACGACCCATGGCGTTGTTAAAATTTTGAGAACATTTAGTATTTTAAAATAATATCTATTATAAACTACCTCATTTGATTTTAATTTTTGCTTATTCAATTCTTAAAATTATTTTACTTCGTTAGATCTATTAACGACAAAGCTATTTCTTAAAGTTTTGTGTAAAACTCGATTCAACGTTAGACAATATCTCTATTATTATTTACAGTATAATATTATACTGTAAATAATCTGTATTATCTGAATTAAAAACTAACTGACATTAAAAGCAATAATATAGTAATGAGATCGAATTTAACAGTATACCATAAAGCGGATATTTTATCGGTTTATTATTAATTTTATTGGTCGCTAATAGAATATTGTAACCTTTATACTTGATTCTATTACCGACTCACAGCTGTGACGATATATTTGGTAATATTACAGTACACAAAAAAAAAAAGACGGGTTGCACTCCGGGAGTGCCGGCAGAAGTGAAAACTTGATTATTAACGTTGAGCATGTTTGATATTTTGGAATGGTTAGGGAATAATTTTGCACCAATTGCTTTATCAGTATAAAAGTACTATCATTTATGTGGTAGAATACAATCTTCATTTATTGCGCTATCGTACACAAATATGACAATTTATATTACATTAAAAATTTAACACTTTAAAACTATTACAATTATTTTACATTAAAAAGTTTATCTCTCCGAAAAACTACTGAGGTGTCAAGGGACACCCGGATGGAACGAAGTTCCGTTCTGGCTTGCTTTCTATAAGAGAGAGAAAGAGAGAAAGACAGAGAAACATGCGCACGCCGCACGGCTTACAATAGCTTACTATAGAAAAAGTGTCGTTACAACTTTTCGTGAGAATTTTTTCCGTCTAGCCAATACAATATAACTAAAAAATACTATCCTATTTTATGTACATTTTGACAGCACTATTTCAACATCTTCGAAACCATGAAAACGACACTCATGACGAAAAAGTTGATAATTTCTGACATCCGCCATCTTAGATTTACATTTTGACAGCACTATCGGCTTCAACAACCTCGAAAACCATGAAAAAGACACCCATATCGAAAAAGTTGATAATTTATTGCAGCCACCATCTTAGATTTAAATTTTGACAGTACTATCGGTTTCAACACCCTCGAAAACCACGAAAACGACACCCATGACGGAAAATTTGATAATTTCTTGCAGCCGCCATCTTGGATTTATATTTTGACAGTACCATCGGTTTCAACACCCTCGAAAACCATGAAAACGACACCCATGACGGAAAATTTGATAATTTCTTGCAGCCGCCATCTTGGATTTATATTTTTACAGTACCAACGGTTTCAACACCCTCGAAAACCATGAAAACGACACCCATGACGGAAAAGTTGATAATTTCTTGCAGCCGCCATCTTGGATTTATATTTTGACAGTACCATCGGTTTCAACACCCTCGAAAACCATGAAAACGACACCCATGACGGAAAAGTTAATAATTTCTTGCAGCCGCCATCTTGGATTTATATTTTGACAGTAATATCGGTTTCAACACCCTCGAAAACCACGAAAACGACACCCATGACGAAAAAGTTGATAATTTCTTGCAGCCGCCATCTTGGATTTACATTTTGACAGTAGCATCGGTTTCCACGCCCTCTAAAACCATGAAAACGACACCCATGACGGAAAATTTGATAATTTCTTGCAGCCACCATCTTGGATTTATATTTTGACAGTACCATCGGTTTCAACACCCTCGAACACCACGAAAACGACACCCATGGCGAAAAAGTTGATAATTTCTTGCAGCCGCCATCTTGGATTTACATTTTGACAGTACCATCGGTTTCCACGCCCTCGAAAACGATGAAAACGACACCCATGACGGAAAATTTGATAATTTCTTGCAGCCGCCATCTTGGATTTATATTTTGACAGTACTATCGGTTTCAATACCCTCGAAAACCACGAAAACGACACCCATGACGAAAAAGTTGATAATTTCTTGCAGCCGCCATCTTGGATTTACATTTTGACAGTACCATCGATTTCCACGCCCTCGAAAACCATGAAAACGACACCCATGACGAAAAATTTGATAATTTCTTGCAGCCGCCATCTTGGATTTATATTTTGACAGTACTATCGGTTTCAACACCCTCGAAAACCATGAAAACGACACCCATGACGGAAAATTTGACAATTTCTTGCAGCCGCCATCTTGGATTTATATTTTGACAGTACTATCGGTTTCAACACCCTCGAAAACCATGAAAACGACACCCACGACGGAAAATTTGATAATTTCTTGCAGCCACCATCTTGGATTTATATTTTAACAGTACCATCGGTTTCAACACCCTCGAAAACCATGAAAACGACACCAATGACGGAAAATTTGATAATTTCTTGCAGCCACCATCTTGGATTTATATTTTGACAGTACTATCGGTTTCAACACCCTCGAAAACCATGAAAACGACACCCATGACGGAAAAGTTAATAATTTCTTGCAGCCGCCATCTTGGATTTACATTTTGACAGTACTATCGGTTTCAACACCCTCGAAAACCACGAAAACGACACCCATGACGAAAAAGTTGATAATTTCTTGCAGCCGCCATCTTGGATTTACATTTTGACAGTACCATCGGTTTCCACGCCCTCGAAAACCATGAAAACGACACCCATGACGGAAAATTTGATAATTTCTTGCAGCCACCATCTTGGATTTATATTTTGACAGTACCATCGGTTTCAACACCCTCGAAAACCACGAAAACGACACCCATGGCGAAAAAGTTGATAATTTCTTGCAGCCGCCATCTTGGATTTACATTTTGACAGTACTATCGGTTTCAACACCCTCGAAAACCACGAAAACGACACCCATGACGAAAAATTTGATAATTTCTTGCAGCCGCCATCTTGGATTTACATTTTGACAGTACTATCGGTTTCCACGCCCTCGAAAACCATGAAAACGACACCCATGACGGAAAATTTGATAATTTCTTGCAGCCACCATCTTGAATTTATATTTTGACAGTACCATCGGTTTCAACACCCTCGAAAACCACGAAAACGACACCCATGGCGATAAAGTTGATAATTTCTTGCAGCCGCCATCTTGGATTTACATTTTGACAGTACCATCGGTTTCCACGCCCTCGAAAACCATGAAAACGACACCCATGACGGAAAATTTGATAATTTCTTGCAGCCACCATCTTGGATTTATATTTTGACAGTACTATCGGTTTCAACACCCTCGAAAACCATGAAAAAGACACCCACGAATAATTTCTTGCAGCCGCCATCTTGGATTTACATTTTGACAGTACTATCGGTTTCAACACCCTCGAAAACCATGAAAACGACATCCATGACGAAAAATTTGATAATTTCTTTCAGCCGCCATCTTGGATTTATATTTTGACAGTACCATCGGTTTCAACGCCCTCGAAAACCATGAAAACGACACCCATGACGAAAAAGTTGATAATTTCTTGCAGCCGCCATCTTGGATTTATATTTTGACAGTACCATCGGTTTTAACGCCCTCGAAAACCATGAAAACGACACCCATGACGAAAAAGTTGATAATTTCTAGCAGTCGCCATCTTGGATTTACATTTTGACAGTACCATCGGTTTCAACACCCTCGAAAACCATGAAAACGACACCCATGACGAAAAAGTTGATAATTTCTTGCAGCCGCCATCTTGGATTTACATTTTGACAGTACCATCGGTTTTAACGCCCTCGAAAACCATGAAAACGACACCCATGACGAAAAAGTTGATAATTTCTAGCAGCCGCCATCTTGGATTTACATTTTGACAGTACCATCGGTTTCAACACCCTCGAAAACCATGAAAACGACACCCATGACGAAAAAGTTGATAATTTCTTGCAGCCGCCATCTTGGATTTATATTTTGACAGTACCATCGGTTTCAACACCCTCGAAAACCATGAAAACGACACCCATGGTGAAAAAGTTGATAATTTCTTGCAGCCGCCATCTTGGATTTACATTTTGACAGTACTATCGGTTTCAACACCCTCGAAAACCATGAAAACGACACCCATGACGAAAAATTTGATAATTTCTTGCAGCCGCCATCTTGGATTTATATTTTGACAGTACCATCGGTTTCAACACCCTCGAAAACCATGAAAACGACACCCATGACGAAAAAGTTGATAATTTCTTGCAGCCGCCATCTTGGATTTATATTTTGACAGTAAAAGTGTCGGTACAATTTTTCGTGAGAATTTTTTCCGTATAGCCCCCTTTCACAACGCGCGATATGGGATAGCTGTCTACTCTCCATCCGTCTTACGCTTTTTCGATCAGGTCACGTGTCCTGACGCGAGTTTAAGATTTTATACCCATTACAGAAAAAGTGCTCAACGCCGCTAAAGAAGTTTTCACTTCAAAAAAGTAGGTATATTTTTGAACAAATTGGCTCATTTCTTGCTTAGGTGACGTTTTGAGAGATTTTGTCACATACCATATTATTAATGTAAAATAAGATTTGCTATCCAGTTTCATTCATGGCTTCATGGCATTGGCTATATTTTATATGATTTCAAATCAAATAAAAATGGCGGGACGGAATGGGGGCCATGTAACTTTTTAAAGCTTCTTTCGAAGAATTAAATTCTATATCTCTTTAAAGATTGTGTTCTTTTATAGAATCATGGAGCCGCAGAAGCGCAAGCAGTACGCCTCTGCTCAACTAGAAGCTGCGCTTCTAGCTATAAATGAAGGGACCAGCTTATATGAAGCTTCAAAAACCTATGGCATACCGAGGACAACTCTGCGTGACAAGAGAAATTATTTTGTGATTGTATTACGGATAAAAATATTTTTGTTACTGATTCATAATATCTTATTAGTATGTAGGTAATTAAAAAGTAAGCATTTAATTGTTTGAAGACTTTTTTCTGGGACTGATTATATTTTTTATTAATTAAAATAACAAAAAATAAGTGCTATAAGCGTTGCAATAAATAATTATTTTCATATTGTAATAATGTTGATCTCATAACTATTGCTATTATATAATAAATACCTTAAAAAATATTTTTTATTTTATTTAATAGTATAGAAGAAGTGAAATCTACGATACCGGTCGGTAAAAGAAGCAGAAAAATCGGTAATAGAATCTTGCCGCATTCTATGGGTCGGTAATAGAATCAACTAATCTTTTGGATTAAATAATTATTTAGTAACTATTGTGTTATTGAATATTGAATTTAAGTACTGAATTGCAAAGAATACTTTGCTGAGATTAATTATAAATTATAACACCTTTCCTAACATTACAGCTTATATCTATTTTTTTAAAGTGAATCCTAAGACAGCTAAAACTGGCGGTAATAGGAGCATTTACGTTAATGTATTCGCAACCCATGACAGTCTGGGCACACCATAGTCATGGCGTCCAAAGGAGGCGGCCGCACAGTTCAATGTGTGTCAGCCCGTGACAGTTCAATTATATACAAAACTTACAATATATTTTTTTAAATTTATATTTATCTTTACAATATATTCATTTAGACGTATAAAATAAAAAGATTTAACTATATACCGAGTTCCCTCAGATGGACAACATTATTCAGTAGCAAAATCAAAATCAAAATCAAAATCAAAACATTTATTTCAAATAGACCATTTACAGGCACTTTTGAATAGTCAAATGTCGGTCAGTCCAAGAAAAGTGAAGCTAAATTGCACGTTCCAAAGAGTAGGTCTCTATGGAGAAGAACGTGCAAGAAACTCCATGGACACTCTTTTAAATCATATTATGTGTTACATATAATGCTTGGTTACATATTACTTGTTGCTTCTATCATGTGAGCACAATGTCGATAATGAAATAAAAAATGTAAAATAATTAAAAGATAGAAACTGAATTAAGCCACTGGCAGCTAAGAGATGACCAGTCCCATCTGACGGCACCCGTTCACGAGCATGACGCGTGCATCAGCCCCACTCAGCTCAACCATTTTGAAGGGAACTGAACGACCCAATAACACGTGCCACCAACAGCGAGACATTTGAGTGAGCATGACAAACTCTCAACTGCCATGCTCGTAATGTCAAAAAAGAAGTTGTAACCTAATAAAAATGCTCCATGGTGCTTCACATTCACAAACTTGGAAAAAGTGCTTCTACATTATACAATGCAATTGTGTCTTTCAAATTAAAAATAATAATATTAGTTTCCAACTAATCAACTAATTAGTACGCCCTAGTGGTAGTGGAGCTGGACCAGCATTGAGCCAAGCATTTTTTTAGCTTAAGAAAATCCACCTTGTATTATTGAGTTAATTAGATCCGATTATTTCTATCAGTGGAACTATTAGAAAAACTTTGCTTTTTTCATATAAATTATTATTATGTCGATACAAGATACCGATCGACCCTATTTTGTGGGTGGCGAGTGGGTAACAAACAAACAATTTCAGATCACTCAACTGATTTATTATGACGTAAGCTCTAAGTATTCTTTCGTGAGGTACAGACAAACAGTTCTTAGGCAATGTTGTACGAATTCCAAAGACCTCAAGGAGTTCTTGGGATTTTTATCACTTCTTTTATAGCCGGACTCATTGCAAACGACATGCTAGATTCCGTCAAAGTCAAATCGGTCAACGTCACATGCCGCTTCGTCGCGTTGTCAAATCGGCTTCCGTCCTTTTAGCTCAATATAGTACCAGTCGATGAAAAGGTATTAACATTCAGTTGGGCATTTAGAAACAGAACAAAACAAATATTCGAACGAAAACAAATAAATTGACTTTACCACTAGCTCAAGCACGCTAAATAGATCTTAGGAAAATACTGAGCGAAACAGATCCGACGCCAAATCAGCTCCAAATAACACGCATTTAGGAACATTAAGTAAATAAATCGACTCCGTTCCGATCACATTAGAGTATTGTTTACCTCGCGAATTGAATACAAAACCTTTTGTGCGCTCATTAGGAGAGAAGGACCAAATAATTTGCCGGCGGAATTTACTGACTACGCCACAAACTAAACTTATTTGTATTTCACCTGCAGTAATGTTCGATCCACCAGCTTGTTTACAAACAACAACGCTGTAGGATGCACGTCCATTGCTCGTCGGTGACCACAAAATGGTTTCTACGTCCTAATCATACCGCCAGTGGATGTAATAATTGGGTGTTTGGATAGTCAATATCGAACGGTGTTTACATCCTAGGCGTGGCGACATGATCGTTTATTATTGTCTGTTTGCTGATCTAAAAACGGAAGTAATAATAGATACTAAACTACTAACCGAGGCCAATTTGTGGAAACAACAAAAAATCCAAGTTCATATTTCACTTTTATTACTTACTAGTAGATACAATTTTCTTAGGTTTTATTTTTTAATCTTACATATTTTATAATGTTAAGGGGCCGGCGACGGATGAATTTCCATACAAACAATACCACGCTCATTTGCAGTTGGAGCATATTTCCAACATAATATGATGATATTCGGTTATAGACAATATTTATCTAGGTACCTACGTCTTTCTTTCAAAAAAAAACAAAAAGAAATTTAAGCGAATTGTATTTCGCACTTTTTTAAAGCGTAAATGTCAAAACATGCCATTTGGCTTTTCCTGTGTTAAAATTAACAATATTTCTAATATTCTCGACGTAGGAACCTAGATAAATATTGTCTATAGCCGAATTATCATCATATTATGTTGGAAATATGCTCCAACTGCAAATAAGCGTGGTATTATGTTTGTATAGAAATTCATCCGTCGCCGGCCCCTTAAGTTCATGAAAGATAAAACGGACAATCAGTAAGTACTCAGCCTTTACTTTTCAAACTGAAGTTCATTAAAAGATTTGGTTTTCACTTTCGTGAGAAAAATACAGCAATGCAGAGAATTTTGTGTGGCGGACAAGATAATAAAAAATAACACCCTAACGCGGAGATAAAACTACACCTTCGTTATTTTTTAGAAACGTTTGTGTCCCGTCGTAAACAGCCATGCGCCAAAGTCGCGATTATCACGCTGTTCTGCACAAACAGACCGAACTTCATTGTTTATATTAGGGACGAATGGGGTCAGTATGGGACCGCTTAATATTACGGGCTCCGGAAGCAGCGAGTTTCCTGTTATGTCCCGTGTTATGTCCCTAGAGGTAAGTACTTAAACCGTTTCTGTCATGTAGTTGGTAATTTACTTTTCTATTTAGTGTTGGGCACAACGTTGGTGTCTGTAACTGTCTGATTGTATCAAAACATATTTAACATCCATGATGGATGTCAAACTTCTCTTACTTACTTATAATGCATCAAAGATAGATGGTCCATCTATGACGGCAAGGTTGGTGCAGTGGCAAAGATATTGGCTGCTGCACTGAGTATCTCGGGTCCCTGCACAATCCCGCACGGAACATATTATATTTGTATAGCCAGTTGTTCCGCGTCTGAATGTCTTGTGTATGTGACTTCACATGTTTGTGAACACACTCACGATTAAGAAGTAACTTATTTTGGGTGTGTGGCATCGTTTTTGTTTTTAACCGACTTCCAAAAAAGGAGGTGGTTCTCAAATCGGTTGTATTTTTTTAATTAATTTTTTATGTTCGTTACATTTGATTTGCAAATATTTTTTTTCCTCTCACATGATACGCTTCCAGATTGGTCTCATTTTTTTCAAAATCCATTTCTGATGTGAATCCATGAGGAATCGAGGGAACTCCTCAAATATTATAAGCAATCAAATAGTTATTTTGATATTATCATTATATATATGCATTTACAGTCAAAAAATGACATTTGATGAAGTGGAACTGGTGAAGAAGACCAGAAATGGCCAACGGAACTTCATACTCAAACAGATATCACAATGAATATAGTTAAGCGACTATGACAATACAAATAAATTAATAGTTCTGAATAGTTATGTTGAAAATGGTATTATCGAAGTGATCTGATGATGATGATGATGGAATCGGAAGATAGGCACCGGAACTTCGTAATTAATCATTGTATCCTAGTCGTATTTGGGCTCATTAGAATTATCGTCAGATGAACTTTGGCTATAAGGCACTATTGAACTGATCTGATGATGATGATGGAGCCGGAAGATAGGCACTGGAACTCCGTAAATAATCAATGTATCCTAACCGTGTTTGGGCTTATTACAATTGTCATGAGATGCACTTTGGCTATGAGGTACTCTCAAACTGATCTGATGATGACGATGGAGCTGGAAGATAGGCACCGGAACTCCGTAACTAATCAATGTATTCCAGACGTGTTTGGGCTTATTAGAATGGTCATGATAAGATGCACTTTGGCTATAAGGTACTATCGAACTGATCTGATGATGATCTTGGAGCCGGAGAATAGGCATCGTAACTCCGTAATTATTCAATTTAAGTATCCTAGCCGTGTTTTGTCATAAGATGCACGTTGGCTATAAGGGACTATTGAACTGATCTGATGATGGAGCCGGAAGGTGAACACGGGAACTTCATAATAAAACATTGTATCCCACCAGGGCTTGGGTTGATTGGAATTTTCATGAGAAAAAGGTACTCTGGCTACAAGTGTATCGCAACTAAAAAGTGTGAAATAAAAAACTTTAAAATAAAAAAATAACTGACTTCACTAAAAAAATACACTAAAACGATCAAAAAACTTTAATTTCAGAAGTCGGTGTTATAGAAGAAACAAACAATAACGAGAAACACCGACTTCCGAAATTAAAGTTATTTTGATCGTTTTAGTGTATTTTTTTTAGTGAAGTCGGTTATTTTTTTTTTTGTAAAAAGTTTTTTTTTAAATTAACGTTTACTACTTTGTAGAGGATTGAAGATTTTCTCTATAAGTTTAAAGCAAGCAACCGAACCATTTAGAATGCTTCTTTCTATTCTGTCGCACGACAAACATTTGTGGGTTTCCGAGTGACCTTCATTAACAAAACAACATCAACATATGCTTCCTTATTCCGAGAGTGGTCGGGAAGCCCACCCCCTCCTTCCTCCATTGCTGAATAGTTGAAGACAACAGCTCCCCAGGACGTGATGCCAGAGAAAAAAATCATCGTTAAGAATGGAAAGTTTACATTTTTTATCACGGGAATGTAGGATGTAGGGCTGACGGAGAATCAGAACGCTTTATTTATGAATCAATAAAAATAATTCTCGTGAATTGAAACGTGACACTTACTTAAAATATCATAATTTCGAACTATATTAAGTACAAATAAATCTGTTCGAATCTATTCTCTAAAATATGTATGAAGTAAAAATTGTTACATAAATATCTCAGTAAAATAATTTTCAGGAATGTTCCGATGTAAATTTCAATAGTTCGTTTATTTTCGGCAGTTTTCAGTATTGCTCTAAAATAAACAAAGTTTTAATGTAAATCATTTAGCAACGTCTATTTCATGTCAATTTATACTGTACCACAAATTCCTCGATCCTAAATGTAGCAATCTAATTCAAATTGAAGGTAACCCAACTGTTGGAGACAAATATCGATAATAATACCTGTCCGAAATAATTAGTGGAGAGGATGCCTGACATTCCCAAGATACCTGGAGATACAAACTGTATCGGTATCGAATACCACACAAACCTTATTTCGTTACTATTTATTAGGAGGTATATAAAATGTTGTTCTCAACCAACTTGGTGGAAAGGAAAAGTATTAGATGAAAATCGCGAACGGGAAAGTGTAGAGCCTATGGGACTGAAAATAATGGGCTAGCGAAACCGTCACTTTGGGGTCCCGCAGGACACCTCTCAAACTCGTCGATTATTCGTTTGCGAGGGTTCCTTACAAAGAGGATACGTTTCGTCCGTAAAGGGATTCATTCCTCCTCGTCGCAACAACAAGTGAACCCTGAACAGATCGCGCATAGTCTACAGGTACGAAATATCTTTCTGAATTGATTTTTACCATACTGATGCTTTATTGCTTGACATAATACTGATTTATAGTTAATGAAAAATTACGAAGCAATAGTTTTATTTGTGTTGCTAGTTAGGTAACAGCTTGCAGCCCTATAAGCAGTTTAAATAATAGAGCATGGCGTGCGTCTTCAACAAAAGGGCGCCATGTTTTATATACAACTCGGTCAGCGCGCAGAGAGCAGGCACGGAGCAGGCAGCCGCTCGCGAGGACGCGCCACGGTGCTGGATGCGAGCGTCTATATTTTATGAGCTTTCGCGGTTTTCTACAAGAGTTATCTTTTTGTGTGGTTTTGATCATGACCCTGAATTGGTTCACTAATGTTTTACCAAAACTCCATCGTCTAAATAATTAGTAATTTTTCAGATATCAGATATAGATTATGATTGGAAGGAAGCTTGTCTACCTCCCCTATACCTTTAGTTGCCAGAGGACTGGTCGACGGAGAACCGCTTCTCTTCGCGGGGCTCCAACTTTTGGGTGGTTTAATAAAAAATAACCGTGAAGGAGTCATCCCCTTCTTACCAGACTAGTCGGAGTGCCTCAAGTCTCGAGCACGCTGCGCTTGCTCTTGTATCTTAAGTTTTATGTGACTTTTTACTAAGCGAGAAAAATACAGCAGCGTTGACAAAAATTGAATGACATGACACAAAAAAAAAAAAAACAAAATGGCTACCAATCATTTGTTTTGCACAAAAAAAAATTAAGAGTCTACTACGGAACCCTGCAGTATATGAAAGACAAGCTAAACTACCTAGTTCAGCTTGTCTACTAAAAAATAATCTCTTTATTATGTTCTAAACGTTTTTAGGGTTCCGTAGCCAAATGGCAAAAAACGGAACCCTTATAGATTCGTCATGTCTGTCTGTCTGTCTGTCTGTCTGTCTGTCTGTCCGTCCGTATGTCACAGCCACTTTTTTCCGAAACTATAAGAGCTATACTGTTGAAACTTTGTAAGTAGATGTATTCTGTGAACCGCATTAAGATTTTCACACAAAAATAGAAAAAAAGCAATAAATTTTGGGGGTCCCCATACTTAGAACTGAAACTCAAAAATTTTTTTTTCATCAAACCCATACGTGTGGGGTATCTATGGATAGGTCTTCAAAAATGATACTGAGGTTTCTAATATCATTTTTTTCTAAACTGAATAGTTTGCGCGAGAGACACTTCCAAAGTGGTAAAATGTGTCCCCCCCCCCCTCTAACTTCTAAAATAAGAGAATGATAAAACTAAAAAAAATATATGATGTACATTACTATAAAAACTACCAACGAAAATTGGTTTGAACGAGATCTAGTAAGTAGTTTTTTTTTAATACGTCATAAATCGAAAAAAATTCACTATTATTAAAACATCTATCAAAGTTACAACAAACTACAAGAACTTTTATATTATGTTACTTGCTGCTACGGAACCCTTCATGGGCGAGTCCGACTCGCACTTGGCCGGTTTTTTTATGAGATAAATTGAATAAAAACATTAATCTTTTGTCAAATGACACGTTATAAACCAAATATAGTTTGTTTATAAAGTGAATTATTTGGAAAACGTGTTGTTGCAAAATCACAAATCATGTTTTTGCCAATCGTTGCATGTCAAGGAAAATTTTGTAAATTATTTTTAGTAAACTGACAAGCACCTCCTGAATTAGATATAGTACTAATAGTAGTTTTAGGCTTCTTTACCCCAAAAGTGTCAATGGGACTCTATTGCTAAGCTTTCGCTGTCCGTCCGTCTGTCAGCGAACTGTATCTCATAAATAAACCTTAAAAAGTAGAGAGTTAAAATTTTTGCTAAATGTTTAAGTACTTTTATTGCAGCTAAAACAACAAGTAATTAAATTAAAATAGGTACAGTAAAAATTGAAGGGAGTTATAATACAAAAAACGTTATTTTGTCGCCAATTTTTTTGCTCGATTTTAATATTGTAGTACGGAGCCCTTCGTGTGCATATCGTACTTGCACTTGATCAGATTTATTTTAAAAATGTATTAAATAAAAAAAAAATGAATTATACATAGACAAATTAAAAAAAAACACTTTCAGGTTTAATAATCTTATTTAACTAAGAAAACCAATTTTCGTGTGACTTAATATGTGTCTGTATCAGCTTCTATAAAATGGAGTGGAGCAGATTCGTTTCCAGCTAACTACACGTACGTATACAAGCTTTATCACTTTGTTACCCTACATACCGATGGACCGTAATGATACCACTCGATCGGCGAGGGATATAGGTACGCCACTCAAGCACTTCGGTAATACTATGCACTAGTTTATCCCCGAGGAAATAAGTACCTACCTAAACAATAGGCATGATGTACGAGTCAATCACGCTAAACATTATACAGCATAAAGCAAGCGTAATCAGCCTTTTACCGTTCCCACTGCTGGGACTCAGGCCTCCTCTCTAGGAGAGGGAATAGGCCGTAATCCACCACGCGGGCCCAGTGCGGGTTAATGAGTGTCACATGTCATCAAATTTTTGGTTCTAGGACATGCCGGTTTCCTCACGATGTTTTCCTTCATCGTTTACCGTGAAAGCTGTGGTGATGAAATAAATTACACCAAGTAATGCACCTGACTGGGTTTGGACCCACGACCTACATCTTGTAAGTCGGGGCCGTTATTACTCGGCCACCACTGCGCTAAACATTAGTTTTAGAATAATAAATTGTAAAAATAAAAACATTGCAATTATTACCTTCAAGGTAATAACGAGTTTTAAGATGCTTAGTACCAGACTCAAGCAATGGCGAGGCGCTTTAAACAAAACAGAAAGTGTTAGGTTCCTGCAAGTGCTAACTTCAGAAAGTAGGTTACTAGTGCTAACTTGTACCTACTTCTGCACAATTATGGCTTCGAATTGCAAATACAAGCTAACTCCAGTTTGCACACTTTAATTTTACAGTATTATAAACCTGCGGGAATACTGAATTCCTATGCATATAGAACGGTAAAAAAAACGAGTTTCGAATAAAAGCAAGTGCTCTACAAAAACGGAGCGTGGTGTTTTGTGCGTTGTTTTAGAACGAGTTCGCGTTTTCGTCGGCGACTGCGTGCTGTTAGCCTCGGTGGAACGGCGACACGTTTGTAAATTGCTCTTTATTAGAAATTATAGGTTGTGTTTGGTTTCGGTTGCTGGGTGCTGTGAGTTTTAGTTAGTGTTATTTTTACGGCGTGAGGTTTACAAAAATCACAACTAGTTTTTAGGACCGATAGACGATGTAATAAATATCTACATGAAAAGAGGATACCATTCTTTTAAATCATTTGTAAGCTCAGGTTTGACCACTATCTGACCTGATGGTAAGCGAAAATGTGATCGATGGTAGAGTTTGCTTACCTAGAATTAGGTAATACCTAATCTATTCAGGTTCACTCTTTACTAGAACAGCTATAAAAATAATCCGGTAGAGAATTTGACTTCTTAGCTGTACGCACGCACGATGAATGTTGTTCCCAAAACATTTTGTGCGCATGGGTGGGATGACCAACGTATACCGGTGGTACATTACCGTACCCCTGGTGGTCCAATGATGAAACGAGCTTGGTGGAATTAGGCTATGCGATTCTAACGTACACGCCATAAAATACAACCGGTAGAAAACCGACAAGCTAGCAACTCGGTGTCAATGCTTAAGCCTTTGTAGCTTCGAGTAGACGAGTGCATCATTACCAATGGCTCGTTTTCAATTTATTATGACGTTATTGCACAGTTTTCATCAGATATTTTGGAAACACACGATTTGGTAAATTTGTGTAAAACTAATCCAGTACTAACCTCTGAAAATAAGCTATTTTGCTTGAACATTGGCACTTCATAATTTACTCAAAAATTTAAAAAAAAGTCGACAAAGCATAACAATAGAAGCCTTGCAAATTTTAGCAAGATTCTAAATGATAACATTTTTTTTTTTTTAACTTTTCAGGGTTTAAAAAAAACACGCATTTCTTGGAACAAGTTTTGCAAAAAAATCGATTAAATCACGGAAATACCGAATTCTAACAGAATTTTCAGGCATTATCTATCTTTTTTCGCGTTGCCTTTTCATTACTCATCGCGTTGAATTGCGTTAGATGAAGTAACAAGCTTTTAAACCATGCTCGATGTTGACGATAGGCGAGTGGAAAAGCAGGCTCTTAATTGGTATTTCAATTAATTTCCTAAAAACTAGCCGAGGATTGGGTTTGTTACATATTACAAAAACCCAAATCCCGTAGTAGAAGGTGCTAACACCGCCATTCGTGCAACAGTACACCAAACATATCAGTCTCAAACGCGATAGCAACACAGGAATAATAAAATTTCACTGACTGACTGTTGTTTCCGAATCTCAGTGAACCGGAAAAAGGCAAAAAAAGAAGTAAAAACCACGTTTGCAATTTTTGCGAATGAAAAATGGCGATACGAGGCGAACGATACGCCTCACCCGCGCGGCTGAGTTATTGAGCTCGCAACTCAATTATTGTAGCTGCGTACTGTCGCTATAAGACATAATAAATGCACGGGGAATCTGATCCAGGCGTACGTCGTGAGAGACAACTTGCACGTGTCTATAATTTACTAGCTTTAGCCCACAGCTTCGCCCGCGTACATAAAATATAGCGATGTCACTCAGGAATAAAGCAGCTTACTATCGGTGAAAAATAATTAGCAATCGGACCAGTATTTCTAAACAAAAAAAAACAGATTTTACCTCTTTATTATATTAGTGTAGACTGTTGTCGTCAAAATTTATTTATACATTTATGTACACAAACACTTAAAACCAAAAAGAACAAATACAGATAGAAGAGTACAAAGGTCCTACTCATTTCTAAAGAAATTTCTTCCAGCAGACCTGCGACTGGAGAGTTGGATAAGAGATGTAGACACAGTGTGTAGTATTTATATATATTTCTAGTTGTGACTGAATATTAATATATTTATCTTAAACGCTTCTACTAGTTCATCGTCATCATTATTTCAGCCGGAAGACGTCCACTGTTGGACATAGGGCTTCTCCAAGTGTCGCTATAATGAACGGTCCTGTGCGTCTCACATCCATCGGAATTCCACGACCCTCACCAGGTCATCGGTCTACTTTGTGGGAAGCCTTCTAACGCTGCGTCTTCCGGTACGTGGTCGCCAATCTAGAATCTTTCGGTTCCATCGACCATGTGTTCTGCAAGCAAATGATGATAATGATAATTATAGTGTCGTTAATATGTCATACTACAAGTTTTATATGATTACATCATAATGTTTACAATTGGGCACGCCACAATTATGGCGGTAAGTCCCCTCTTTGAGGCGTGGCTGGAAAGACCTCACGGCGTCCTTACATTCCGTATGACGCAGGTCCTCACATGGCGCGTTCGGGAGGATCGTGCGGAAGTGACGCCCGGGTGTCGCCACTATGCGAAATGCCCGGAGGACACGGTGGACCACACAGTCGAGGTGTGCCCTGCTTGGGCGGAGCATCGCCGTGCCTCGTGGGGGCGGTTGGCGGCGGGGACCTCTCGCGCCAGGCCTTGGTTCAGGCCATGGTCCGGAGCGAGGTGGAGTGGCAGGCGGTCGCCTCCTTCTGCGAAGAAGTAATACTAGCAAAGGAGGAGGCCGACCGCATCAGGCAACGGCGTCCTCGCCGCCGCCTGGATTCCGATCCCGATTTCCGGCCACCGTTGACACGGGCTTGCGGACGGCGAGCTATGGGTAGCTCGCTGTCTGACCGTCCGGTAACTGCCCGGACCGAGCCCAAGACGTCGACGGCGTGCAATGTTTCCGCGCGCCTCAAGGAGTTGTCAGCAACAGCAGGGGCCCAGCCAGGTCGAAACCTACTGGGGCCAAGGTTATCTGAAAGGGAGCTCGAGCCCCGGTATGAAGGCTAGAACGAACGGGGTGGGTTTTTAGTCAATAAGAGTCTGACACTATTTCTTGCTCCGCCCAAGAGCGGGAGTTGTCATTGGATGATTTTCCCCACCATAAAAAAAAATTGCGTTTACAGTACTCAACACGGCTTCTAAACTATACAGATTTTTATATATGTAGAATAGCAACAAAAACGTAATGCCTTGAAAGCCATCGTGTTTTTAGTAGCTATCTACCGAGCACGGCAGCCTAACGTCCCAGCGACATTATTACCTGTGGGTTGCGAGTACGGCGGCTGTTGGCTTTTAGGTGGTTCTTACACGCTACACGCTCTTTGCGCAGTCATTCCATTCTGTCCTTGTTGCGACAAAGTGTAAGACCATTTTAGTGGAAATGGAATTTTCGCTTTACCAACTAAAGTCACCTTACCAACATTCCGAGAAAATCAATCACGTTATTGAAATAAACATCACTAGTTCTGTTACCTTCCTATCTAATTTCGATGCGAGAACACATACATGTAGCTACCAATAGTAATGTCGAACAAGCCCTAAATAAAACATCTATTTAACGGCACAATAAAAATACCAACATTTATAGCCGCAACGTGACTGACTCTGAAATGATAAAAATAACGCGAACGAGTCACTCACTCCCTCCGAGAGTGCTGAACAAATGGCGCGTTAATGCCTTATTACGCGGCAACACGGAGGCGCGACACGCAACCGGCGCGAGGCCGCGACGTGACCGTGACGACCCTGGGACGACGCCGGGACGCGGGCGACTCTACGACCAGTTATTAAATTTCCCATACGTAAATCTAGTATGACAGCAAGATACTGGTGTGTGTGCGCAGAATATTAAACATTCTGGACTTTTACTTAAACAATGAAGGACCATTTTATAAAGGTATTTTTATCTTAGTTGTTGAGCACACAAACTGTGACGGCAGGTAAACTGCTCCTAACTTTTGCATTACCCTTTTACGCGTCGCAGTTTATCAAATTATAAGTTTTTTATTTACAAACAGGGCCAAAATAATTCCGACTTTTGCTTACTCGTCAGGTAAAAGTAATTTTTTGCTGTCTAACGTACCTACTCAGAGTTTGTTTCGTGAAAATTAAAATTTGGTCCTTCGGCCCGCACCGTTACTTTAAATTAATTGTAAACTTTATTTCGTTAACTATTAACATTTAACGTGACGTGGGAGCTACAGAAATGTTTGTGTTTGAACCGTTTAATATTCTGCGCAAGTTGTAAAAGTCAACAAATGGAAGTAGGATAATTGTTATTATTAAAGTAACCTTTTAACTATTTGTTAGGAATGTACTAGTTCATGCGGTGTACTTCTGGGACGTTACTGTTGTTAGTGCCCATTTGATGGAGATTACTGTGATAAAGAACCGCCGTAGTTTTCGAACTAGAAATGTTTCTCAAATGTTTAACTCTCCTGTCTCGTCCATCACGGCCAAGCAATGTCAATACAATCTATTAGGCATTATTTCATGATCTGGAAGTTTCTTGAGAAAAAAGATATTGTTATTTTATCAAAATCACAAAATAAGAACAAACATAAGTGTAGCTACAATATAGGGTAAACTCACCAGTAACTGGCCACTTAAGAACAGCGCGTTGTTCATTTCAGTGCCATGGCAAAATGTGTCAAGAAATTAATATTCTTGTATTAACTTTAGATAAAGCAAGTATCCCTTTATCGTTATTAGTGAGTAAAAAATCAAATAAAATAGAATTATGTAGTAATATTTTAATAAAATGAAAAAGTAGTCTTTTTTAGTAATAACTGGCCATTACAAATTAGATATTAGCCACCATAATACTAATAATTGGCCATACAAAAATAATAATCAAAATCAATTAAAATATATAGAATATAGTAACTATATTAGAAATTAAAAACTTAAAAAACATAATAAAACAAATTCTAACAATGTTGTTCTTAAATCGTAAAAAAAAACTACAACTTAGCTTAATTTAATGAGATCAGTATACCACAGTTCGTTTGTACTTAAATCATAGTATGGTTACGAGGAACTTTTCATTTGTAGTTCTTGACATGCTTAAATAAAGTAATTACATCATCATCATCATCATCATCAGATGTAGAGTTACTCTCTTTGTAACAATTATGGCACAAAAAAGAATCACATTCATCCTCAGGAATATGAATCCTGTGAGGAAATGGTATACAATTCTCATGAAATTGTTTATTACAGAGACTACATAGAATCGCCTTCCTTGTTATTGGATTCAAGCAATAGTCACAACAAGTGACACATCGTTTTTTCTTATTTTCTAACAGTTTCTTAGACTCATCTTGACTATTTATCGTTTTGCTAGTAGCAGTCTTATTTGTTGTATTCTTTGGCTTCTTATTTGGTACATTATTCTCTTTTTGACTTTTTTTCTCTTCTCGTAATCTCTTCCTTTCTTCTTTTGCGGCATCTTCTTCTTGTTTTTTTAATTGTTTTTCTCTTATCTTATCAACATATCGGTCGGATGTCAACGCAAATGTAGATCTCTCAATTTGGCGCTTTCCTTGTCGTTTGGGAAAATCGGGCAACTTTTGTTTCAAATATTCCGAGAAAGGTATATTTGAGACGACAGAAACTGTTTTATTTGGATTAATCTGTTTTGAAGTGCTAGGTTGCGGTTCTATTATAGTGTTTGATATTTGCATCTCTATTTGTTTTGATGTGGTAGGCTGTAAACTACTAGTGTCGTTGGTAAAACTATCTGGTTCGGTAATCTTTATTTGGGTTGGTGTCGTAATTATAGGTAATGGAGTATAGAAATCTGGATTTTTTTTTAGTATTTTCTGGTGACTACCCCCTTCATTTTCTTCCCCTTCTTTCACTTGTATGCTCTGTGTCTCATTCTCATTATCTTCGTTGTTTATTATTAATTCACCGGTATATTCATTTAGGATCATTCTGCTTTCTTCGCTTGGTTCCTTCAAATCAATTACACAGCTACTTTCTGCTAAAAATTCATTTTCATCAGTGTGTAGACTTTGATTCCAATCCTGTCTAATTAATTTTTCGGGAACAGCTTTAAATTTCTGCCAAAGTTTATAAATTGCTGCAAAGTTGTCATCAATATCTACTTGCGTTAATGATGTGATTGTGTGACATTTGTGAATTATTGATTCGCCTACAATCTCACAAAAATCGGAGTAAGTCAGTACATATTCTGCATCTGTTGTGTTCATAATTGCTGTAGGTGCATCATTTTCAGGTTTTTTAGTTGATAAGCACTTGCTGTAGTCTACATTATCGGCTTCAAATGGGTATAGGCCAGTTACCCTAAATCCATTTATCAAAGTTTCTTTTTTTGCGCATGTATCTACAACTTTTTTTAGTAAAGGAGCAAAAGATTCTTTGTTGAGAGTTTCTTGGTAATTACATGCAATGTACCACTCCCGCAACATCTTTTTCCATCCAGCTTTTATCGGACGAAAAGCTGCCACATCCGCTGGTTGCAAAATTCGCGTTGCATTCGGGTAAAGTGCAATTAAATGGATTTTTAAGGTTCTGCAGAGTTCAGATACTTCTAATGTTATATGCGTTTTGTGGCCATCAACAAACAAAATTACTGGAAAAGGAATATTGTTCTGCGTTAGTTCTTGGTGGAAGCAGTTAGCTATATAGTCATAAAAGACCGCAGCCGTCATCCAGCCCGAGTCGCTACGGCCAATTCCCCATCCAGATGGCACACTCAACGCAACTCGGTCGGGAATTCTTTTGTAGGGATAAATGATCATGGGATTGCATACTTGACCGGCAGCAGAAAATGTGAATAATACTGTTAAGTTTTCCTTAGTAGACGATTTTTCAATTTCGTACACATTTTTGCATCCTTTTTCTGCCAAAACTTTGCCGGTTTTTGGACAAATATTAAAGCCACTTTCGTCAGCATTAAACACACGAGCAGGGTCTTGAATGACAGAAGATAAACCTTCATCGTCAATGTATTGTTGTATTTCTTGGAACCATTTTCTGATATCTAATTCCGAAACACAGGCACTTGCATTAGTGACTCCCTCTGATGTCCGAATCGAGATGTTGGGATGACGTTTCAAGAATGCCTTGAACCATACATCTCCAGGTTTGTTATTCCGGAATGGATTAGGTCTTGGATTTTTCTTCAAAAAATCTTGGACACAAACCTGTATATCTTCTTTCTTTCTGGGAAATCCTCTTTTAGCTTGTTGTATAATAAAGTTACACAACTCATTTTCTTCACTTTCGGTAAGCACTGGATCAGGTCCAGACTTGAATTTTGTGTTCGGATGTCGTATTTTGAATTGGACACTGCTTCGAGGTACGCCAAATTTTTTTGCTGCTTGACGGATCGAACCTTCATTGTTTTCAATAAATTTGATAGCATTTTCTATTGCCTCTTTAGAGTATTGGCGTTTTTTTAACGACATTTCAGAAAATCTGTTCAACAAAAAATATTCCGTCAGTAACTGGCCATACAACTAAAATACAATTGGCCACCCATGCCAGTTACTGATAAACATGTATATTTTTACATGATTTTTTTTTACGCGATAGTGTACCTTATACTCATGCTAAATACGTTTAGTTTTTCGTAAAATTCGGATATTAGCGTATAACTCAGTAACTGGCATGAGTGGCCAATAAATGAAAATATGCAAAAATGACAATCAATAACTGGCCACCCAACTAATCTCGCTTTATTATAGATACTGACAGAATAAAACTTTATGAAACGATTGTTTACCATCTATACAACACCACAAACATAATCAACTCACGTTTACTACACGATGTATCACAAAATTCATTTCCGATGTCAATCATTGCGTTAAAAAAAAATTAAAGACTTACCGTTCACGTCGGAACTCGTACGCTTGCTGTCACAAAATGGCCGATATTTTTGGCGCTAGTGTTCATAGAGGAAAAAACTGTCACTATAATGAAAGCTAGTTGAGTAGGTAATACAAAAAATAAATAATAGATGGCGTTCTATGAGAATAATTCTTAATTTATGCAGTTAAAATGAATAGTGGCCAATAATTGAAAGTGGCCAGTTATACCTCGGTTTACCCTACAAAATTATAGCAAGTAGGTATTGTAGTCCAGTTTCCCTTACTTATACTTAAAGTTTCCTTCCAACAATATGTAGAAACAAAAGTATTTACACAAAAATTTTAGGCATAGATAGATAGATTCTTTATTGTATACCAAAAATAAAAATTACATGAGAAACTTAAAATTAATAGGGTGTCACAAGGGCAGTTTTATCGCTAAAAGCGATTTTTTACCTTTGGATGGCATTTAAATGAATAAGTATAAAATCTATCTGTTATTTTAAAGCCGCGATTTTAAAAAGAGCCAGGTCCCACGCTGCCCGACAACGGAGCTGTCTGAGTAATTTAATTAGCTGGCGCGCAACCCCGCCGCAGACATAGTTGTATGGTTCGGAATACTTCGTTATTGTCCGGTCATTATACATGAAATTGGTACTGTAAGGGCGGCAAGAAAATCACTCGATTAAAAAAAAGTCAATACAATATATTTGAATTGATGGGTTATTCAAATAAAACATATTGTTGTAGATATTTTTTTATTGTAGAAAAATATCCGTAACTGTAACCAAAAACGATATAAACGTTTTAGTTTCAGATAACGGCGGAGTCTAAATGGCAGAAATAAGTTTTTGTTTGTGTTTTAAAAAAATATATCTATCACCGTAACTATCCGAAACTAGCGGATAATCTGAAACAATTTCAGGTCCGTAACCGTATTCGAAACCGTCCGTATATCTACAACATCCCTGGTTATACTCGGAGCAATTATTGTTCAGCTAATTTACCACCATCTAAAATTCTCACGACAGCTGTTTTCGGCGGCGGAGACCTCTCGCGCCGGGCCTTGGTCGAGGCCATGGTCCGGAGCGAGGAGGAGTGGCAGGCGGTCGCCGACTTCTGCGAAGCAGTAATGCTAAGAGAACAATAAGAGTCTGACACTATCTCCCGCTCCGCCCAAGAGCGGGGGGGGTTGTCATAAGATGATTTTTCCCATCGAAAAAAAAAAAAAAAAAAAAACGACAGCTGTTTTTAACTATATTTTTTAATACTTTAATTATTTAAGGTTGGCTCCTGAATGTACACGTGTGTCCGGTCTGTCCGTTTGTTCGTCTACATTCTCATAGACTGTAATAGGTAGACAGTTGACATTTTCACAGAGTGTGTATTTCTGTTGTCGTTATAATAATAAGCTTAAAAATTTAAATCAGCAGTAATAAAAACTTCTTTTGGAATAAGAAATAGATAGAGTAACTCTATCATAAAAATGGAAATGCAGTAGGTACAGCATTAAGCTTTTTACGACTATCATGTAGTGTTAATCCTCCTCCTTTTCCTCGCGTCATATTCCTCATTACTGAGGATCGTGAAGTTCCCGTTGGATCAGTTTCTTATTGATGGTATCTTAATACATCTAGTGCAACGTGCAATTGGGTGTCCAGTGATAATGAATAAAAAAACAAATAGGTATACTTCTGTTAAGTTCCAGGCAGACTCGAACACCATGGGGTCACAATGCCGTATTTTTTTCCGATATTCATAACACCAGTTAGTTTTTTTAAAGGTACGGAATATCTCGTGTGCGAGGCTGACTCACATTTGCTCGATTTTCTTTCTTCCTTTCTCGTAACTCAGAAAACTTTCTACAAATCTGAATCTGTAGTATTATGTTATGGACAAATACAAAATATTAAAGCAAAATCCCGACTAGAAAGGAAGTGAAACACTCAAAGAGCGACGACGGTGGAACAAGCGAGGGACAACTGAGAACAACCGGGAACAAGCCGGGGCCAGGCGGGAACACGCGGGGACGATCCGGGATATCTTTGAACCACATTTTGTTCCTTTGTTTATGGCTAGTGGAAAATAAAGAGGTGTAATGTACGAGTATCTATGTTTATGAAAGTAGATAAAATTGTAATGACATCATTTTTAAAGTCCTTATGGAGCACTCCGTTGCGTTTTTTTAGGGTTCCATACCTCAAAAGAAAAAAAACAGAACCCTTCTAGGATCACTTTGTGGCCCGTCTGTCTGTCCATCTCTCTGTCAAGATCCTTTATCTATAAGTTCTAAAGTCTCTCTAAGTTGTAAAACCATATACACAGGTTTGCGGTCCCTTGAAGCTGTGAAAAATCAAACTTCTGAGTTTAGAATTGACGAAAAAAAAAATGGCCGTTTAGTCAGTACAGGAAATGAGATTTTGCATACCTTTACCCTTTAAGGTGTTATTTCTAAAAACCACTTCTTCTCGATTACGTTCTTGTACGGACTTATGACACTCAGAACGAGCCACTTCACTCACAATCCCGAAGGAAGCATGAGGTGAATCTGCTTTGCCGTGATAAATGAACGTAACCCTACGACCACAACAGCAGTACGAGTATCAATACCGACCGTTACGGACTCCTACCAAGTGGAGCGAACTTAGTTTGTTTCCCAATAAATTGTACTAAATTTGACACGAAACAGACGTTTATGAACGAACTACAACTTTTATTTCCCAATACACGTAACGATTGTCGCTATAATATCATAAAATCTGTCGACGAGCACGAAGGGTTTTCACTGTTATTCTAAAACATACCTTACTGCCTTATTACAAGTTATAGAATCATGTGGCGCTCGTTGATACTTTGACGTTTTGCAGGCCGATCGCCGCGACAAGGTGAAGGCGTTTCACACCAAAATGGCGCTCAAATATAACCGTCTCACGACGATTTGATGACATCGATGCTCCCGAATCGAACAGAGAGATGATACTTTACGCTTATTAGGCTGTTTCGTGGTCGCCGTGAGTGCGAATGGCGGACAATTACCGGAACTTAACTTAAATGGCTCTATTATTGCGCAAATAACTTTTTCCCTTCTCTCGTTTACGAGGATATCGGTTGAACCATTTGAACTGTTTGGATTGGGTCTCTGACACACTCAATACCTACTAAATTAGGGATCTGGTTTTGGAAGCAAAAGAAAACAATCTAATATAAAACTCTTCCGTCACTGAGTGACTGACAGACAACACACAGCCGAAACTACTGGCAGTAGAGAGCTGAAATTCGGCATGTGTGTTTGTTGGGAGAAGTAGGCTACCACTAAGAGAGGTGATTTTTGGGAATTCCCCCCCAAGAGGAAGAAAAGGGGGATAAATTGTTTTTTTTTTATTTCTTAACGGATTCACTTAAAATTTTGTATGTAGGTTTCACCAGTGAAGCAAGAACACTAAGAGAGGATTTTTGGAAATATCCCCCCTAGGGGGAAGAAAGGGGGGTAAATAGAAAATTTTTATTTCATAATTGATTCACTTGAAACTTTTACACGCGCACGAAGTCGCGGGCAAAAGCTAGTAAAGTCTAAAGTATTGGAACCTATATTGGTTCCAATACAAACATAAAGTATATGTCCACGTATATTAAGTTCAAGTTCATAGTGACTACTGCAGTCCCATATTGTAAAGTCCCATATAGCTTCTTCATTGTTTTCCACAAATAAAGGCACTTTCCCTCTCTTGTCGTGGATCTTCGGCCCCACATCTCACACAGGCCGGTACTCCAGACCTACTTCCTCACTATGTATTTTCCTCATCGTACCGATGTTTTATTGGTTTCGTCATAAATCACGCGTGTCCGTGAATGTCTCAGTAATTTATTGGCGATTTTATGAATGGCCCTACAGTGCCTACCCATTTAGAAATACCTTTTGTTATCTGTATTAGTGGATTTTTCGAGATAATTCCTATATATTTTGTAGACAGTTTCCTCTATCAACATTATTTTTGTTTCTCTGAGTCTTTGTTTCAGATTTGAATTGTTCTTTTTTGAGGAAGAACAATTTCAGTGTGACAAAATTAAGCAGAGCCCATACTCCGTCGAGGATTTGATATCCGCCTCGTCGAGGACTTGATACCCGCCTCGTCGAGGATTTGATAAGCACCTCTGACGGTGCAATAAGCGTGGTTGTCTATTTTTTTATGTGGGGAATCATTAAATGACTTTTCCTGCTCTGAGAGGAGTGAGAAAGAGTGCCCGATACAAATTGACTGATCTGTATTCCTTCAATTTCCCGACCACGGTAACTCTTTCGAATAATCTCACTGTAGTGGAAGCCATTCGCCATAATGGGCCCGTCAATCTTGCTGACATCTCTATGTGCAGATGACCGCAAAGCACTGTCTACTAAAGCTTGGTCTTGTACCAGACGGTCAATAACCCATTGCTTGCTATCCGCAAAGTATACGTTAGCTGGGAATCGCCCCGACGGATGTCGGGGTATCTCCGACCTTAGCAATAGACGTGTCTATGCCTCACGCGTCCAGCCGCCTCATTTCCTCACATTACTGCTTCGTAGAAGGAGGTAACCGCCTCCCTTTCCTTCTTGCTCTGAAACATGGTCTAAACCAGGGCCGGACGCGAGAGATTGTCGCATCCAGAAAGACACGGTAATGGTCCACCTAAACGGGACAAACCTCTACCATATGCTCCATTGTGTCAACCGGGTGATCCACACTATGGTAAGAACCAAGCGTTTCTTCCCGCCAAACCCCAAAAAAGAACCTCCTGAAACAACCGTGTCCGGTGAGAACCTGGATCAGGCGTCAAATAAGGACGCCGCGGCACCTTTGTAGCCATTCCTCAAAAAGAGGCCTTACCGCTCCGATTGAGGCTCACCCAAAGTGTGGGTACCAAATAAATATTAAAAGAGTTCCGTTCCAAAAGAAAAAGAATAAAATCACTCAACTAGCTATTCTAACGAGCGAAATATTTGGACCATAATATCGATTTTATGTGTTCTTCTCCATTAACACACATTATGATCGTGTAAGCTGTAACCAACAGATGATCATGACTCGTTGACAGCTGACTTACCACTCACTCTGACTCACTATACGCCTAATTTTATGACCCGCTTACAAACTGTTTATAAACCATCGACAATTTTATGATCACATTGGCACAAATTCAATTTACCTACATTAAATAATTACCGCGTTCAATGCCCGGCTTACGAGTTTCTGTTAAATATTTTGATCGGACGAAGTATTAAAATTTAATTATCAAAATACTTTTCTTTCATGTGCAAATTTAAAAACATTTCTAGTTGGAAAAATATACTTTGTACACCTAGATAATAAATATTACAAATTAAGCTTTTTTTTTAAAAAAATAAAGAAACCTAGAATGGACAGACTAGAGTTTGCTTAAACACAAAATGGGGTTGCACTTGTTGCATTTTTAAACAAGTTAAACAATTAATATTCTGGTATAAATGTTGAAATTAAAGATTCTTAGATCTTTCAGCTGCTCTATAAGCCCATCTAAATGTAAAAAGATAATATAGATATAATTATAATAATTGATTGATAAGCACAATGTACATTGTAGAAATCTAATAAATTGTTTTTTGTATTTATGATATATGATTTAATCAATTAAATCACATAACACAAATACTGCAGAATACATTGATAATACATTATAAAATTAATAATAATTAAATAACGTTCATTTCACTGAGTTAAACGAATCGCTCGTTGATACAGTTGTTAATAATTTATTTATTTGCTATATAATTACGTGAGGCAAATAGTTAATCCAAATAGTCTGTTGGGAACAAATACTGTGCTCGCGTGATGTTCCCTGTTGTTGGTCAATACGGGAGATGTGAATACAAGCGTCGTGTGATGTGGGATGTGACATGCATACATACTATATCATGTGTCAATACTATCAGTGTGTGTGTAATTGATTCTAATCTACTTTGTTATATTGAATTCTTATGTGTTATATTGACCTTCGATCTACATTAATATAGTAAAGAGGTTGAAATTATATAGTAAAGAGTTGTTTTTTGTTTGTAGGGGGTAATCTCAGGAAGTACTGGTCATTTTGCAAAGTTTTTTTCACCGATAAAAAGCTGCTTTATTCCTGAGTGCCATAGGCTATATTTTATGTACGCGGGTGAAGCTGCGGGCGAAAGCTAGTATCTTATATGGACTTAGTCATAGTCATAGTAGATTATTGGTAAGGGTTTCTTACAAGTCATTTACAGAATGTTACCTGGTATTTAGTCAATAAAATGATTATATACAATGTCAAATAAATAAGCAATGTCAAAAAAAAATTTAGAAAAAGTCCTTGACCTTTTCCATAATAATCTACCTCATTGTGGAAAAAGGTAAGCGTCTCAAATCAACAAAAATGATTGTGATCACCATTGCCATCATTATCATCGCTTTAACCGAAAGGCGTCCACTGTGGGACAGTGGCGTCCCCCAAGACTCGCCTCATCGACCATCTGTTTTGCAAACAATGTGCCCTGCCCATTGCCACTTTAGTTTTACGGTTCTACGAGCTATATCGGTCACCTAAGGGCTCCTATGGATGTCTTTATTTCTGATTCGACTTTCGGAATCAAACATTATGGTATGTAAGACGAGAAGAATTACCGCGCAGCTAACAGAACACTGCCCATCCGAGGTGAATTTGACAGATGACCAAATCCTAAAGTTAAGGCCTGACCATATTTTGGAAACACATTATAAAGGATATTCTGATATAATTTATATCATTTATTCTGGAAACAGATTATCACATAGACAATTATCTTGTAGATATGGTTTAGGTTTTCAATTCCATTGATATATGTTTAAATAGTGTAAAACTAATCCAGTAAAAATCTGCTGTTTTGTCTGTACTTTAGGCCTTCATAATTTCACATAAATCTTACACATTTAATCGAGATTCTGGAAACGATTTTTTTTCCAAAAAATTTTAAAGAGAAAAAATATGTATTTCCTGGAACAATTTTTACCGAATGCCAACAGAGCATTCAGGCGTTAGCTCTCTTTTTTGCATAGCCTCTTTATCAAATGTTGCATTGAATGAAACAACGTTTATTATAGACGTATCGGGAAGAGCCCTCTTAACATGAATGGTGTGCTACCTGACTGCGGCACGTTGACGCTTCGAGCAAACATACGGTACCGATGCTCTACTGAGGTCACCGAGTAGTTAGCTAGAGTTAGTACAATACTAAGATGACCATGTCATGATGACTACGTCATGATGACTACGTCATGATGACTACGTCATGATGACTATGTCATGATTACTACGTCATGATGACATGTCATGATGACTATGTCATGATGACTACGTCATGATGACTATGTCATGATGACTACGTCATGATGACTATGTCATGATGACTACGTCATGATGACTACGTCATGATGACTACGTCATGATGACTATGTCATGATTACTACGTCATGATGACTACGTCATGATGACTACGTCATGATGACTACGTCATGATGACTACGTCATGATGACTACGTCATGATGACTACGTCATTATGACTACGTCATGATGACTATGTCATGATGACTACGTCATGATGACTATGTCATGATGACTACGTCATGATGACTACGTCATGATGACTACGTCATGATGACTACGTCATGATGACTATGTCATGATTACTACGTCATGATGACATGTCATGATGACTATGTCATGATGACTACGTCATGATGACTATGTCATGATGACTATGTCATGATTACTACGTCATGATGACATGTCATGATGACTATGTCATGATGACTACGTCATGATGACTATGTCATGATGACTACGTCATGATGACTATGTCATGATGACTACGTCATGATGACTATGTTATGATGACTATGCCATGATGACTACGTCATGATGACTATGTCATGATGACTATGCCATGATGACTATGTCATGATGACTATATTGTCGGTAAATCGAAGTCACTCCGATCTCGATTGAGATGGTATCTTTATGCCTCACACCCTGCTGCAGGAACTTATTGTTATTCTGAGATCTGGTTCTCAAGTCAAACTCTAGATTCTGTTTTTTTTTTGCACAAACACACCCACCTCGATGTATCGACAGTAGTTAATCCACCGTTGGAGATGCTTAACTGAGTACAAAAGCAGCAGAGACAAATTCAAGAAGCTTATTATATTCTAGGGATTTTATCGCTGCATCTACATTAGCGCAGTGTCTTCATCAGCGCAGTGTCTGCATTAGCGTAATGTATGTAGTCTAAGATGCTGAAAACTTTTCGAAATTTAAATTTTCGAGATGCTGCGAAACTATCGAATCTCGCGAGACGATTCGAGATGACTCTTAAAAAATCAGGTTTTAGACAGAAATGATTCAGAAATTAATGTCTGTCATTCTTAAGTAGGACAACGCCATGCCTATGGTGTTGGCGATCACAGAGTGGTTGTTAAAATACTAAACTGCTGCCCATTTTCTGGTGAATACCTTAGTCGCTTGTCTCGAGTCCCCTGAGAATTCATTTACTTTATTTCCAAAATACGGAAATGATTTCTTATGATGAATCATTTTGACCCGTCTATTATTGTACTAGATTGTATTTCTAGGTTTTTGGCATGCTCCGTAGTCTAAATGATAAAATGTATAGATATTTTTTATTTATTTATTTAAACTTCATGTATAATAGTATCGTCAGTCATGGTACATAGGCGGACTTAATGCAACAAGGCATTCTCTACCAGTCAACCTTTGGGATTAAAAAAGACAACACTGTGGTAGGTTTGCACAATAAACAAATAACAGATAATTAAAGTTTTAAGTTAGTACCTATGTTAATTGACATAAGCTAGTATTTTACTGCGGTCCCACCTGATGGTAACTAAACAGTGATGCAATCTTGGTGGTGAGGCGCACTAGTTTATTAACAGCCTAATCACTCTTGCCTTGAAGTCACCTAAATTATAATCGGACGGGGATTTATTGTACCTAAACAACAAACAATAAATTACAGTAAGATTAGATTTTTTTTTCAGTCTTTAAAAATATAACTCTTTCATAAAAACCAAGTAAAAGAAAACAAAAAGGTAAATAAGCATTTCCTTCATACAAATAATAGGAGTATTTTTACAGGAAAACGTGTCGAAAAGATCTCCTCAACACGGCACAAAAATTCGCAAACAGCGCGTAACGTTGTTCTACATATTTGCTTTTATAACCCGACCCCATTGCCTCTGCTGAGCTTTGCAAACAACTCGATGGGCTACGAGTACTGTTCTATGACAACGGTCATCTGCAATGGGTTTCTGTGTAAAATGATCTTGTTTGATCCATACGAGGGATACTTAATAGGCATGTTGTAATAAAGTTTTGTTTTAATGAGAAGTTACGCTGAAAAGCAGATTTGAGGATTTTATTTTATGTTGTATTCGTAAACCAAATTACGAATAGTTAAAGTCATTCAGTTACATAAAGCGAACACTTAACTTTTGAAATAAACTGAATAATTTTTAAATCAAGCTGTGCAGTGCTTTTTTAATAAATAATAATAAATCTCTTTACCTCCAACAAATAGCTCGTAATATACTCACGACCGGGACATATAATTTACCTGTACATCAGATTATATCTCCGTGATTGAATGACATAGCGGATGGGAAGAAGGGATCTGTTGAACCGAGAAAAATAAGATGAATGTTGGCGGCGTAGCTTTGAATAAATTTACGAGGAAATACTTTTACAAATAGGTAGGCTCATTACCTTATTATGTGATGCTGATGAAATGACCTGAGGGGTTCTCCTCGTAATTGAAATATAGGTTTAGGAATATTCCATGACATTTCAAATTTGTCAGTCCCTGTGGGGTCTTTCAATATCATGTGAGTCGTAGGAAGTAAACGACATATTTTGAAGAAATATTATAAATATTATTATTACTAGATTTTGCCCGCGGCTTCTCTCGCGTTAAATTCGGGGTAAAACAATTCCCCTTTCCTGATTTAGAGCACAGAAGAGAACTCAGAACAGAATATAATTTTTTACGCTACTGTCGATACTGTATATAATAATAATATCGCATATAATGTCGTCTTCAGTGTAGACGATATTATATGTCTTTCATTTGGGGATAGAATGTAAAGATTCTGGGCATTGGATGCACGCGAACATGCTACATTCAATTGTCAATGGGAAAAGCACGGCTTTTTTATGTTCACCCCAGCCACCTTTAAAGTTTGTCCTGGTGCTTTGTTAATAGTCATAATAGCGAAACTAAGCTTAAGAGGAAGGAGGAAATTGTAGCCTTTTAAACTGGAACGGGAGATCTGTGGGAATTATTGGGATTCGTGGGATCATTACATTTCCCCCCTTTCCTACGCCGGTTAAGATAGTGGCGCTAATATTGCGACCCAGTTGTAATCTCGGGGCATACAAATTTCGCATAAGCATGACTGGGATATCTAGTTTTTATATATATTTACTTTAAACAAAAAAAAAACAATTCACGAAGCAAAACGATTGTCTTATTCCTTAAAAGTCCAGGAATATTATAAATCTAAACTAAACGAACTAATACAATCCAAAAGACAACAACGGCAAAATCCGAAACCAAGTTTGTTTAGAAACCCATACCAAGACAACAACACCAAATCGCAAAGTTAAACACGAATAGCCAAAAATCGAAAGCAAATCAATACCTAGTCAAATAACAAAGTATATAGCCTGTACCGTATGCACTATAGTGTGAAGCGCGGGCCGATGATGCCATGGCCGCACTTCAGTATTAATAGATAAAGACCACACGACGTTAGCGTGTTTCAGAAACCTATCATTGCCATCTATCGGAATCCATTAGTAACACTTATTTATGTTTGGAATGTTGATTTTTTTCTCAAAAACTGATTGATTTATGGTTAAATTAATGTTTTAATATTGGGGGATGAACTGCTCGCGTCCGTAGGATTTACTTGACTTTTGATCACCCTACACGTGTCCCCTGGGTAGTGCTAAACGAGCAGTAAATACGGTGGTAGGCCATATCATCGGCTGCCGGCTTAAAGGTTACCACCCACCAGATAAAGTCATGCCGCCAAGCGATCCGTCGTGTTCCGGCATGTTATCTGGTGAAGCCGTAAGGTGGAGGATGGGTCTGAACAGTTGTGTTGCGATGTACGCCGGGTATGATGCACCAGTTGCTGTTGTGTCGGAGGTTTGATCATGGAGGGTAGCGGGATCCGAAGCACGGTGCTCCGCTGGCCGACCGCAGATAGTTGGGGGCCCAAGTAGTGTGCCAGCCACACACGAAAGGCTGCCCCGCCAACTGCGAAAAATCCCAGGGTGGCCCCATCGTGCCGGTTGGCGACCGGATGAGAGGACCCGATGGCGATCTCTGGGGGGGTTCGGGCGTCCCCGCAGTCTCCAAATCAACCCTCCATTGGCGCAGCAACTCTGGTTGTGTTGTTGGGTTTGACATCGCATCACCTCGCTCAACTGCCATCTTCCATCAGCCCTATTCACTAAAATTATATACATGAAAGCTAATAAAAGGAAAAGTAAGTGTGTACAGCGGATGCACGTCCTCTCGTTCCATGTGCACCTCTCAAACATACGAGGACTGCACTCCAATCTCGATGCAGTCCACCACCACCTCGAGACTGACAAGCCCCACTTACTTTTCTTGACGGAGACGCAGATCAGATGTCCGTCTGATGCGGCGTATCTCGACTACCCGGGATACTCTTTGGAGCACCATTTCCTGCAGCGTGCCGGGGTCTGTGTATACGTCCGCAATGACATCTGCTGCCAGCGTCTCCGTCACCTTGAAGACCCCAGTTTTTCAAGTTTATGGTTACTGGTGGACACCGGTGTGGACAAAATTGTCTACACCTGTGTTTACCGGTCGCACAGTGGCGACCAGGAGACGACTCGGCTGTTTGGCCACCTCAGTGAGGCCGCCGATGAGGCTCTGCATCGGCACCCTGATGCGCAGTTTGTCGCTCTGGGGGATTTTAACGCCTGCCATCAAGACTGGCTTTTCCCATACCAGAGGACCGACCACGCTGGGAGGGAAACTCGAAACTTTGCAGTGTCGCTGGGCCTCTCCCAGTTGGTAAAGCAAGCGACGAGGGTGCCTGATGTAGTTGGTCATACTGCCAATTGTCTGGACCTACTGCTGACCACCGATCCGGACAGATGTATCGTAACAGTTTCCTCACCACTTGGAACTTCAGATCACTGTCTGGTGAAGTCTGTATCGTCCTTCTCCCCACCTGACCGCGACTCACGTGGCGAACGGCGAATGTGGCGATACAGGTCGGCAGATTGGGATGAGATGCGGCATTTCTTTGCGTCTTATCCTTGGCAGCAGGTCTGCTTCTCTTCTGAAAATCCGTCGAGCTGTGCGGATGCTGTAACCGATGTGATACACCAAGCTATGGAGTATTTTATCCCTTATAGCGATGTACGCATCGGTGGCTCAGCTCACCCGTGGTTCAACGCCGATTGCGTTCAGGCTGAAGAGCGTAAGCATTCGGCGTTTCTCGCCTGGGTTGACGCTCGTGACCGCAAAGCTCCGGATCTGAATTCAAAGAAGAGAGCCTTCAACCATGCTGCCAAGTCCTACAAAAAAGCATTAAAGAAGGCACGCTTCGACCGCATAACCCATATTGGCAAAAAACTCTCTGCACAGCCGTCCGGTAGCAGAGCATTCTGGTCTCTTGCCAAGTCGGTCGAGGCGAACTTCTGTCGGCCCGCTTTGCCTCCGCTGGTAAAGCCTGATGGAACACTGGCTCATACGGCAAGAGAGAAAGCAGGACTCTTTGCATCTCTCTTTGCCCATAATTCTCGTCTTGACACTAGCAATGCTGCTCCACCGACTCTGCCTCATTGTAACTCTTCAATGCAGGAGGTTCACATGAGGAACAGAGAAGTTCTGAGAGAGCTGCGTCGTCTAGACGTGAATAAAGCCAGTGGACCAGATGGCATACCAGCGATTGTTCTAAAGGCTTGTGCGCCCGAGTTGTCTCCTGTATTGACGCGCTTGTATCGCCTCTCATTTAGGACTGGTATAGTGCCCAAGTCCTGGAAGCTTGCCAACGTGCAACCCGTGCCCAAAAAGGGCAGTCGTGCCGATCCTGCCAACTATCGGCCGATTTCGGTAACCTCCATACTCTGCAAGATTATGGAGCGTGTATTGAACTCGCGCCTCATGGCATACCTGGAAGGTAACGATCTCCTCAGTGACCGACAGTACGGGTTTCGCCGCAAGCGGTCTACTGGGGACCTACTGGTTTATGCTACCCACTTGTGGGGCGAGGCCCTCGAGAAGAATGGGGAAGCGATTGCCGTTTCCTTAGATGTCTCGAAGGCCTTCGACAGGGTATGGCACGCTAGCCTATTGAGTAAGCTTCCAGCGTACGGCATTTCCCCTGGTCTGATTAACTGGGTAAAAGACTTCCTGAGTGAACGGTCTCTCCGAGTTGTTGTCGACGGATGCTCATCAGAGCCCATGACGATTAATGCCGGAGTTCCTCAGGGGTCTGTTCTCTCTGCAACTCTCTTCCTGTTGCATATCAACGATCTGCTGGTGCCCGGTATCTATGGGTATGCAGATGATAGCACAGTTGTAGAGAGATACCTGCCCAGTGCTCGGGCTAGTAAGGAGCTAATCCGGTCCGAAAGAGAGGCTATGGTAGAGCGAACGAATATCTCACTTCAGGCAGTCTCCAAGTGGGGTGAAGCCAATCTAGTGGGATTCAACGCCGCCAAAACACAAGCGTGTCTTTTCACTGCCAAAAGGAGCCCGTGCACCTTGGTTCCTACTTTTCGGAATTTATCCCTGGAGTACACCGACCGCCTTCAGCTCTTGGGGGTTGAAATTCCCTCAGACCTTAACTTTGGGCGGTTCATTGAGTCCAAAGCCAAGGTAGCTGCTAGGAAGCTGGGCGTTCTTGCAAAGGTCCGGCGGTACTTCACACCGGGACAGCTTTTAATGTTATACAAAGCACAGGTCCGTTCGTGTGTGGAGTACTGCAGTCACATATGGGCTGGTGCTGCAAAATGCCACCTGGCAGCTTTGGACTCGGTGGAAAGGCGTGCAAAGAGGCTAATTGGTGATCCAGATTTGGTTAAGTCCAACCTTCAAAGCCTTGAGCATAGGCGTAGGGTAGCCAGCCTTTCGGTGTTTTACAGGATGCATTTTGGAGAGTGTGCGCAGGAATTGCATGACTTGATTCCGCCATCGCAATTCTACCATCGGACATCCCGACGTACGGCGAATATTCACCCTTACGTTGTTGAAACCTCTACGGTCCGGACTAAGCGTTTCGCCTCGTCGTTTATACCACGTACGTCGAAGGACTGGAACAGTCTGCCTGCTGCGGTCTTCCCGTCCGATTATAATTTGGGTGTCTTCAAGGCTAGAGTGAATAGGCTCTTAATAAACTAGTGCGCCTCACCATCAAAGATTGCATCGCTACTTACCATCAGGTGGGATCGCAGTCAAGCACTAGTTTATCTTAATTAAAAAAAAAAAAAAAAAAAAGTTTTATTTAATCTGTTTTAATTGAATTATTCGTTTTTATCACAGAGCCTGTACTAATTTTGCGGAGAGAGTCTCACACAAATTTGATCCCCTATTTTAGGGGCTAAGCGACCGGCGTCCATGCTGAACGCATACCAGAGGGTCATGGCAATAAGGGTGGTGCGGGGAGACCGTACGATTTCCCGCGAAGCGGCGAGCCTTCTTGCTGGCCTACCACCGTGGGATCTGGAGGCAACAGTCCTTGCACACATGCACGCTATGCGCGTGGAGATGCAACGCCGGGGTGAAAGTCCACTGCCGTGACAGGTCACGGCATGGCGGACAGAGCTCCGGCGGGATCATGGTGAAATATCGTCAGCGACTATCGCAACCCAGTGCTGGACACTCCATAATTATGGCGATAAGTCCCCTCTTTGAGGCGTGGCTGAAAAGAACTCACGGCGTCCTCACCTTCCACATGACGCAGGTTCTCACCGGACATGGAAAGTTCGGGAGGTTCCTGCACCGGATTCGTGCGGAAGTGACGCTTGGGTGTCACTACGGAGGCCCGGAGGACACGGTGGAGCACACAGTTGAGGTGTGCCCTGCTTGGGCGGAGCATCGCCGTGCCCTCGTGAGGGCGATTGGCGGCGGCGATCTCTCGCGCCGGGCCTTGGTACAGGCCATGGTCTGGAGCGAGGAGGAGTGGCAGGCGGTCGCCGACTTCTGCGAAGCAGTAATGCTAGCAAAGGAGGAGGCCGGCTTGCGGACGGCGAGCAATGGGTAGCTCGCTGTCCGACCATCCGGTAACTGTCCGGACCGAGCCTAAGTTATCGACGGCGCGCACAGTTCCCGCCCGCCTCAAGGAGCTGTCAGAGACAATAGGGGTCCAGCTGGGTCGAAGCCTACTGGGGGTTAATTCGAAAGATAGCTCAAACCCCGGTAAAAAAGGCAACGAAGAAACAGGAGTGGGTTTTTAATCAGTAAAAGTCTGACACTATCTTCCGCTCCACCCCAGAGCAGGGGATGTCATTAGATCATTTTCCCACCACGAAAAAAAAGGTAGGTATTTTCTGTTGGTAACAAAGAGTCTGTGTACCGGTTTTTAGCTTCCTACCTTGAAAACTGCTAGAAGTCCCATATAAAATTTCACCCCCTCTTTTAAAGGGTTGGGGGCAGATTTCCAAAAAAAAAAATAATGCACAATTTTTTTGTTAGTCACAAATAGTCCGCATACCAATTTTTAGCTTTCTACCTTAAAAATTGCGGAATGCTCCATACAAACTTCCACCCCCCATTTTAGGGAAGTGGAGGGGGTTAGAAAGAGATAAAAAGTAGTCACTTATATCACTCTCCATCCCTTCAACTATCTCCACTTAAAAAATCACATCAATTCGTCGCTCCGTTTTGGCGTGGAAGACGAACAAACAGACACACACATACACTTTCCCATTTATAATATTAAAGTATATGGATGGATAATATTATTAATATAGTATTTAATTCCTACACAAACCTGCCAAAGATGTAATTACGCCTGTTTCTGTTCCTTGAAAAAACTACGAAAGTACTTGCTTACACGTGTTTGGAAATATGCTGATAAAATTATATGGTTGCTCTTTTCTCTTTTAATAATTTCCTATAAAAGTAAAAACAAAAAATGTTTACCCGCAGGCTGACTTGTAAAAGTTTATAGTCTCAAAGTATTTTCTTGAGTTCTTAGCTCAAAGTATTATAACTTGACGTTCAAAAATGTTAAGTTATTTACATAATTTAGGCTGATCTAGTTTCAGTCGACCAACAAAACATTTTGAAACAAGAGGTATAGTGTACAAACGTTTATCGAATGATCGAGTTAATGGAATCAAAAGTCTGACGGCCTAAGCACGGATAGCACGTGAGGCGAGTAGGTCAGCAAGTTATGACAGTGCACTGGAGCAAGTTTGAAAGGTTAGTGGGTTAGTGGCGAGTGCATAACTAAGTCACCTTGAGGCATCATGTTATGTGCCTCGTTCGGGGTTTAAGCTCTGTGTAGATGGATTGCCTTGACCAAAGATACCTTCTCTAAAGGCTAATTTTAGACTTCATATCGGTCATAATAATTGGATATTACCTTGTTTTACTCCTGGATATAAACTAAAAAATGTTACCTGACACCAAACACAAAATGTGTAAAACATTTTATGTACAAGCCACTCTTGCCAAAATCTCATAAAGCAAAATGAAATAAAGCGCCATAAACTAAATCCTAAGAACTCAGATTGTAGCCAATGTATTATTCATTGCAGCTCATCATAAAGAAATAGCCCAATAAAATATCGTGTCGGACACTACACTTTCACAATATTTTTAAATTCAATTTTTATATCAATTTATCGGGTGTCGACTGTGGTCCCACTGGGTAGTTGGAGTTGCATCAGGACCACTATCGCATGCGATTTCTAAAAACCTTCAGGTATTGCAATAAGGATCATATTCGCTCGTGATGGGTTTAGCGTAAGTGTGTTGAGTGGGCTATGCAGTTACTTGTCTATGGATATCTCTATGCCGGTGAAGTATAGCCCCCGGGGCCGGGAACATGGGCCATTCAATACCTCTCAGTTATCAGTTCGTGTGTAACCGACGAGCTCGTGGAGATACGGGGTTATTACACACGTTATTATGTGTGTGTGTGATGTGGCAGAACTGAATGGTAGAGACAAGAACGAGGGAAATGACACTAATGGATTGTATGAATTATAGTTTTTCGCGTACCAATAACATTGTGGTAATATTGGATACAAACAAAAACACAGACAAAACGTTAAAAAAATAAAGTAGAAAGACAATTGAAGTAAGTTAGAGAAACATTATTAGAGCATTGAAAACCACCCTTAACTATTAAACATTAATTAAGTTTTAGAAACGTATTATTATAAAACTAAAGAGGGATCAACCACCATTATACCATTGTAGGAGCAGTTAGCGACTGAATTATATCCCGCTGAGAAGCTGGGATCGTGCCGTGCGGCAGTTCTATTGTACAAATGCTTTTAATTTAATTAAATAATACTATGATCCCGACAAATAGGAATATTTTTGGTAATGTAATATAACAACTAAATTCCGCGATGTATTTAAAAAATGAGCGTTGTACAAAAACTTTTATAAGAAGCAGTTTTGGTGCATTCAATAGTTCATGTTTGGTTTAATTTTAATAATCACACACGATCTTATCTAAATACATATTTTGATCTGACATGATACTCCTATCAAAAGAAGAAATCAATTGGGATCGAAGTAACTACATTATGCACTTTAGAGATTACTTACCGTTCGTCCGGGGAACCTAAACAAAAATATTGCAATCGCTAACAAAATAGAAATGCAACTGTAAACCTATTCCTCCGCCATTGAGTCTATTCAATCCTGAAGCACTTCAGAAAGATTCAGAACTCAGCGGCTGAACATTTCTAAGCCAGTTTGTATGGCGTGTGGCGGGCGTCACAGTCGCAGGCGGCGGGCGGCGCGCGCCGACCCCAGCGGCCTCTATTTCCGCAGCTGCAAAGATTCTCTAAACCGCCATTTAAGTTGAATAGAGCGCCCCCACTTACGCGTGTCGAACCAACAGCCCCGTCGAGCGCGAGAAATATTTTACTATTATTGTGCGACGCAATCCCCTCAACGAATTCGAGCGGGATTTTCTCGTGATTTTTAATGGCAACCACTATTTTCAGTATGTAAACGGTCCATTTTAAAGGCAAAATGTTAGTAAAGTTTCGAGTGCAAAATTGAAGCAATTTTCCTTAGACGCTTCCGTCGCCTGCAAGTTTAAGCGTAACAATATCAGCTTCATATTTCTCGCTTTTGGGAGCGTATCTTCAGGATTTCTTAGCGTTTGTTTTTGCGGGTATGATTAATATGAGGGATTAAGGAGCGGGTTCTATCTGCCGTCCTCCGGGAAAGATGTACGAGCGAGTAATAACGTATGAGCAAAATATTACTACCTACTTATTTCAGTAGTACTGAAGCAGTTATACTGCTTGGTTCGGAAAAAGAATAGAACTCATTTATTTCATGGCTGGTCATCACCGTTCATGTAACAAAATAATGTTGGCCTTGTCAATTTTACCCAGGATCCTTAATTTTATGGATTAACAAAGAATTATTAGTTCTTTAATAGTAGTCAAATTGCTTACGAAGACTATTATGCTAGTCTGCTCGTAATTTATGTACTAGAATGTTTGTCTAAATGTTTTGTTGTGTGGCATTAACATGAATGTTTTAAGCATTCGCAAGTGGTCCTTAGCAAAAATTAAGCAATTTATATTCCAAGTTTTGTTCGTTTTTATATGAAATGTGCAAACAACAAATTGTGTGTGGAATTTTTATTTTAATGCTTTTATTACTTCTATTCTTATTTTAATTTATAAGAACTATGTATAGGTATGCGACAATAATGCCGATTTTGTATAGAAATGTATGCAGTGTTTTTATTTACTTTGTGTATAAATATAACCGTTGTGCTGTGTCTGTACCGAATAAAAGTTTTTCTATTCTATTCCATTCTATTCAGTATGTGCATCGATCTGTGCCTGTCCAAGTTTTTATGCTTCATTGATGACATGAAAATCTTTGCCGAGGTTTTAACGATTGAAGATGAGTTAGCACTTCAGGCTGACCTCATCGACTTGAAGATTATTGTCGGGCTAACCAACTCGATTTAAATCCATCATAGTATTCTCCATTCTTCTTCTCCATTCGGACAAATGAATGATCATAGCTCTTTACTATTTAACATCGATAAAATACATTATGAACATATAAAATAAGCGATCCCCTTACTTCTTTTCAGTTACTGGAGCCTAAAGCTCTGCACGGCTTTGTACCAATTTTTTATTTTTGGGGTTCCGTAGTCAACAAGGAACCCTTATAGTTTCGCCATGTCTGTCTGTCTGTCCGTCCGCGAATAATCTCTGTGTCCGCTAGAAATTTGGTACCAATATGTATATCAATCACGCCGACAAAGTGGTAAAATAAAAATTGGAAAAAAATGTTTTATTAGGTTACCCCCCTACACGTAAAGTAGGAAGTGATTTTTTTTTCATTACAACCCTAACGTGTGATATTATTGTTAGGTAGGTATTTAAAAATGAATAGGGGTTTACTAATATAATTTTTTGATAATGTCAATATTTTCGGAAATAATCGCTCCAAAAGTTAAAAACAATGTGCCCTCTAACCTCTTACTTTTGAACCATAAGTTTAGAAAATATGAAAAAAATCTCAAAAGTAGAGCTTTATAAAGACTTTCTAGGAAAATTATTTTGAACTTGATGGGTTGAACAGTTTTTGAAAGGTTGTACAAAATAATTTCTGAATTAAGTTTGTAATTTAACCGTATACTTATGCAAGCAGTTTTCTTAACTTAGTTTACATATTTTATTATTCTGAACGTTTCAAACAAAAAAACAAAAATTAAATCGGTGCACGCAATCCAAAATTACCACCGAAAACCCAACATACATAACCCGTCTAGTTTGTATAAATTAGTAATCTAAATTCCCGAGAGATGGCGCTGTACTTTGGGCTACTTCGCGCTGTTATGATTTTTTCTGAGTTGATGGGGTCGGGTATTTATTGTTGAGTTGTTCGGTTGGTCTCTCGTTGGCATTGGTGGTATTTGTTCTTGCTCGTTGTCTGTCGTTCATTGTTACTAATAAGAATATTTGGTATAGTGGTAAATTGTAATTAGGGGACACTTATTGTGGCGGATAGGAAACTACGGAACCCTACACTGAGCGTGGCCCGACACGCTTTTGGCCGGTTTTTTTAACATTCTCATCTCCACAACATGCTATCTTTTATCATCCGTCTGTTTCACTGCCCAATATTTGGATCCATACAATACTATGGGTCATATCATAGACTTGTAGATTTTCCTCTTTAACTTTAGGGGCATCCAAGACTTGGTTCAGTGTGGCGCTATTTCATCCATCCTAAGTTGATCCGATACGTTACGTCTCGGTCTACTCCGCCATCCCGTTAGACAAGTGGTTCTAACTAATCCTTATCAATCTATTTCTTAATATCTTCTTCTTATCTTATGAATCATAATTTCCAGAAATTGCCGGTGTTTACTCTTCAACAACTCTGCTTCGTCGCGCCAATGTCACGAAGTCAGCGGGGTGACGGCACAATTACACTCAGTCGCAGCGATCGGCAAGCAATCGGTTTATTCCGGCCATCGCCTTCCAACCGATATATCAACACAACTATCAAATTCAGAAGGTTCAATAAAAATTACTAATGAAATATACGCGTTGGTGGTTTTTAGTAGCCGTATACTACGAACTGCTGCCTTAAGTACCACAAAGTCTCAAGTGATATCTTTCAAGGAGTTGTCAGCAAACTATAGGGGCCCAACAGGGTCGAACCCTACTGGGGCTATGGGCAGTATGAAAACGAGACCCTGAGGGCCCTGGGACGAAGGCAAGAAAGGAACAGGAGTGATGTTTTAGTCAGTAAAAGTTTGACAGTATTTCCCGCTCCGCCCAAGAGCGGGGAATGTCACTGGATGATTGTCCCACAAAAAAAGTGATATCTTAAATCGGTTTATGTAATAAAACATAGTGCAAATTAACTGACGTTTAGATTCGGGCAATTAATATTAAGTTCGCAACACCAAAGTCAATAATTAACTTTGTTAGTTCACCATATCAGTTTAGCTGAAAAACAGTTGAACAAATGCCTAACTTAGCGTTAACTAATTTTATACTATTACAACAAAGTATAGACATGCTCATAAATTTTGTTGTAAATGATGTGAACATAGACTTGACTGCGATCCCGCTTGATGGTAAGCAGTAATGCAATTGATGATGGTGAATTACTAGTTTATTAAGAGCCTATTTACTTTATCCTTGAAATCATCTAAATTATGAAAACTAGTTAGCCTTCTGCATATATTTTCTTTGCGTTAATGCCGCCCTGGCCACAACGTCTTCAGTACTTGATTAAAATGTTCCCAACACTTCTTTTTTAATACTCTTAAAGGTTTTTGTGAGATATTAACTCATTTTATGCACTTTTTCAGCATTTAAAACAGTAGTTTTATCACCAGAACTAAATGGAAATGAAAATTATTCTTTATTATTAGGTTCTTGACTAGGTTATGTTAAATTTTCCCATTTTATGTTTTTATGTAAATAAAATAAAAGACTGATCTCTTTTTTAGGGTTCCGTACCCGAAAGATGAAACGGACCCATTTACTAAACTCCGCTGTCCGTCCGTCCATATGTCTGTCTGTCAGTTTGTCTTCAAGTTGTATCTCATTAACAGCGACATTTAGATACTTAGAATTTTCTTGTATTTCTGTTAACGCAACAACAACAAACTCTCTCTCAAACGTCTAAAAAATTTACAGAATAAAATAAATATTTTAGGATTTTCTTACAACAAACTGTGTTTTTTTTGCCATTTTTATAGATAATGGTACGAAACCGTTCATGCGCGAGTCCTACTTGCACTAGGCCGGTTTTTTATCTTAAGTTATTAAAATTTTCTAAAAATTTAATTGTAAATGTTTCATTATAATAATGGAAGATGGAAATAAGCGAGTGGCTTAAAACACTTGATTACTCGCAGACGGAAAATATAGTCAAAAATCAATATTCATAATTAATAAATTATATGGTAGATAACATCTGATATAACTCAAAAGCACAACCACCTAGCACAGTCACACAGAGAAACACACGCATGCATCATATCACACATACTCATACATACACAACACATGGACTCATGCACCTATCACACGAGAGCAAGTTTGCACTACATAATTGTTTAATTACATTTTAGTTTTAATTTTGTTGCATAAATTGATAATGTTCCACAAACGGGTGAAGACACTGACTCCTGTAACGCAGCTGGCACCTAGCTCAGGAGCCAGGGTTTCAAATGATGTATGAACCTCTTTATGTCAATAAAACATTATTATTATTATAAGTTAATAAAGTTTAATTTTTAGCAGTACCTACTAATCCCGTTATGAATATTATTTCACTGATAGGAAGTTACACTATAGCTATGCTTCACACTATCGTTAAATTTAATCTCAAAAGTATCACAAGTACATTGTTCTCGTAATTCTAAACTTGTTGAGAGAATGGTAAATGTAGGTAGGTATGTATGTGTGGTTTGTACGATGGAGCAGTGTGTTGGTCTTAATATTAATACTCTAACTGCAATTAACTGTGAACCTAATTATTTACCATTCAGTCGTCGCTTATTGAGTATTGATATCCTCCAATTCCAATAACTATAATTATCATTATTTAATAAGACGATAAAGGCTGTTAACATAATAGGCAGTTTAATTACTAAATTAATTAGCAGAATATTGGTTAAGTCTAGATGTTGTTAATAATGGATTACATTAGCAACATCTAGAGGTAACAATAGTATTAAGTAAAAAGTTTCCTCAGATTCTGATTTTACTTAAAATGATGCTTTCCGTTAATCAATACTGTTTTGTTTTTCTTCTTAGCGTATTGATGGCAAAACTAGTTAAATTCCTTGCCTAGTCCAATATTCGGCCACAGCATTGCCATCCGCTGATGCTTGCTGTCATTAAGGCAACAGGGTACGTGATGCAGGATGGAAGGTGGGACTTGGCCTGTGGGGAGACGCCGCACAAACACTGGAGATCGGAGCCATCCGAGAACCCCCATCTCTGGAGATTGTCTTTGCGCCCAACTTGGGTGCAGAGTCTGTTCAGGATTTGGAAAACTTAAAACTGTTTTATTTATTTTAGTTAAACCGTTTTGTAAGAATTAAGATCTCTATAATATGACTTGACTCTCAATACTGCTACACTTAAGCTCACTAATACTCGTAATACGAATTTAACAGTAATAGTCACACCGATAGCCAACCATTAGATATTTATAAGGACACTAACTAAGAGTACATTAGTAGCTATGTTGTTTTCTGGAAATAACGTAGTTGCATACAGTAATAGTGCTAATTAACTGGCACACACAACACAACCACATTAGCATATGAATGACTTAAGACCGGCTAACGCAAACTTGAGCCGCATTAGCCGCGCCGCAGCAAAAGTACTAATTACCACACACATACATACACTGCACCTGACTATGTTAACTATTTAGTTCACATGAACTACTAGAGACATCAAAGAAAATGGAGTTTTAGTTTCATACATGTTATTATTCCACGAGCTGAAATACTTACTTACTTCACTTTTACCTGATCTTGCATGCATGTATGAGACAATTTCTTTTGTTTAGCTGTTTATTGTGATAATAATAGGATACACGCTTGACTGGTTGAATTGATTTAATTTTGTATGTATAGATAGGCGTTATATAATGAGGTTGGTTTAAAATTAAGATGGTGTTTTTTTTTTTGAGAAATTTAGTTTACTCTTTGATTTATCACACATCTTCTCATCGTATAATAATTATAAAATATCATATACATATAAAGCGGAAATCATTTTATTTACAAGCACTTACATATAAATTATATAAATATTACTACTTATAAACAATTTAATAACTATAATTACAGTAAATTAAAGAATAAATAAATAATAAATCCCTACGCTAAAATACACTAACTAACAAATGGCGTCAAAATACTTCCACATCGCTGTCGACTGGTAATATGCCCAAAAAACTGGTGACATTGCCACTCTATTTGGCAATGTTTATCCTCTGTCCAAGGTAAAAGCCAGCTCTTGGGTCACGCGAAGTGTTAACTAGACGTTTCGACAGATCTTTAAACGACTTGTTAGCACTCGGACCCCACGATCCGAGAGTTTTACCCTAAACGGTTCGAAAATATAACTTCCAACAAGGTTGTTATATTTCCGCCGCTTGAGGTTCTCCGCAGCCGCAGCGGTAGTACCAGCACGACACGACGAGCTAGAAAGATGTGAAGGCGCAAGAGTATCGACACAAGTAGCGTCCTATACTAAAGGCCTTCCCATCTTCCAAGGAAATAACGACACGCCATCTGGTCTCTTGCCATCGTCGCGTGCTAGGCCATGGGGTCCCAATACGGCTGGAACGCCGACGGTGACAAGAGCGCGTCTGATGATGTCGTTGATATTCGCGTGTCGCGCTATGCGACCTTTGACTGCATGACAGACCGTTGTGTCCGAGGCTGTTGACGACTTCGCCACAGTGGCAGCGATGAGAAGAACAGGAGGAAGCGCCTAGATGTAAGGCAACAGCGAGGTGGAAAGTACGAGTATTATTCTCGAGCAAGGTGCTAATGTTCGACGACGGTAGTGCGTGAAGCCAGAGACCTGACTCCCACTCTCCCACATGTATTATTTTAATTCCATATGCATATATAGGAATAAGAAATTTTATTTGCTCACAGCAAATACAATTTCTTATTCTTATCAAGTCGAATGGATCAATCACTATAACACAATTTAAGGTGATGATTTCAAGTTCCATAGATTACCAAAACTTCTATGAATATAATCTTTTATTTTAGTGCTTCACTTAATCTACAGATTTGAAAAATTACTAAGTTATAGAAAAAGTTTTAAAGAGTTATATTTAAATTTTTCTAATTCAAAGTTTATAATGTAGGTTAAACAAAAAAAAAACATAAATGTACCTGCTATACTTACTTTGTATTAAAACTTGAAAACAAACGAAACAAAGCTTTTCAAAGCGAATTGAAACCCTTTTCTAAGTAGGTACTTAGTTACATAATGTACCGATATTGTCCGAGTGTTATATGGTTTTACCTGACAAAGGGAAAAGGGTTTCACTTAAGAGAATATTTACCTGTTGCAGAGGAAACGGGGAACACACATTATTTTGCTGAAAAATGAACAAATAATAAAGTAGCAGATGTGTTGTACGACACTGAAGAGCCCGCGAGTTGGGAGCACAACCCAAGGGAATGACATTTGCAGATATATAGTTTATAAGGTTAAGTAAGTGCTTCGTGTTTATTTACCCAGTGGATTAGGTACCAAAACTATTTATTAAATTTTTTCAGTTTATCTTTACGTCGCAGATAAATGGGCATGCCATTATTGCGCCGGTTGGGCACGCCATAATTGTGGCGGTAAGTCCTCTCTTTGAGGAGTGTCTGGAAAGACCTCACGGTGTCCTTATCTTCTGCATGACGAGGTCCTCACCGGACAGTTTGAGAGGTTTCTGCATAAGATTCAGGCGGAAGAAACGCCCGAGTGTCACCATTATGTGGACACTCGGGCGTTTCGACCCGGATGACACGGTGGAGCATACGGTGGACCCGTCAAGCCCCGCTTGGGCTACCTTACCTACCTTACCTAGCTACTTTTCGTGCAGTACCATAGTTCAGGCTATAGTCAGGAGCAAGGTATGGCAGGTGGTCGCCTCCTTCTGCGAAGCAGTAATGCTAGCGAAGGAAGAGGCCGCACACGTGAGGGAATGAACGTCCTCACGCCCCAGCCGCTGAAATTTCGACTACCAGCCACGGTAGACGCAGGCTTGCGGATGTGGATCAATGGGAATCTCGCCATCCGGCCGTCCGGTATTTAACCAGACTGAGCCCAGTCGTCAACAGTGCGTAATGATCCACACGCTCCTCAAAGAGATCAGCAAACCGTAGTGACCCAGCAGGGCCTTTAACTTGCCCACTAGCTAGGACAGCGGCGAATTCCTGAAGGAGAAGCCCGTAGTTATAGAACGCAAAAGGCAACTGAAAGGCACAGGTGTAGTTTTATCTGAAACGCCCTTTCGCTCCGCCTAAGGGCGTGTCATTGGTTGATTTCCACAAGATAAAAAAAACTTCGTAGATAAAAATGTCTGTAAAATACAGTGTCATTTTATCACCGGTGATGACGGTTGTCAAAAGTACAAAATAAATTGTCAACTGCATCGATACCTAATGGACTACGGTCAACTGTATCGATATGTATATGTACTACATTAGACTGTGAAATTGTTTGTTTTCTATTTTTGTAACGTAAAGATACACATCTAAAAAAAAACCGGAGGCTATTTAGAAAACGTTGCAAATCTTCATAATTTCCACTTTAAAACTGGTTAAATTGTTACTTTAGAAAAAACTTTGACCAGATTGTAGTGCTATTTGTGCAATGTCCTTTTTGGTTTGTTTATTTTTAGTTGGATCGGGCCGCTCGTTACAGCCGGACACAGAAATAGCTCCACGGTGACCGTTTTATTATTATCTCTCTTACAGCCTACCGTTGACGTCATAAGGCTTTTACTTAACAACAATGTGTACTTCTCGAGTAAAATTCAAAGGATTTTCCTGGAAATATTAATGATAGACTATTTTTGATATCAACATGTTCCTTCTGGCTATTGTTAAACGAATTTAGTAGTTTTTTTTTTGGATTCTTTTTTATGAAGTTATTCTTAGTTTATACTATTTCTATTTTGGATTATACGTGGTTTTCGAAGCCTCTCTTTCTTCCTCTCTATACTTATTTTATGTTTTTTTTCCTTAACTATTTACATTCATAAATGTATTTTAATGCTGCTTGCACAACACCTAACTATATATAAAATAAAAGAAGAAACTGATTGACAGATATATCAACGCACAGCTGAAACTACAGGGATTAGGAACGTGAAATGTACAAGGCTTCCTTTTATGATTTAGGCAAGCTATAAGAAGGGTTTTTGAAGATTAAACCATTAAATAGACTGGTTGTCCGAAGACGGAACTGGATGGCTATAATTAATATAATGTGCCTGTTCTAAACCACTGCAGGGAAAAGGTCTTGGTTCCCTAGCTACTTTTGGCAACTCGCGCGCCATGCTATGCCACGCCATGTCCGTTTGAAGCTACTGCGTCGCCGCTCCTACTGTTCGGGATCCAATGTGGTTGCCTTTAGGATTTTTAGGACTAAATTATGGAATTTCAATAATCGGTCAAATTTCCAGATGGAAAAACTTTAGTCTTGCAACTCGGCAACGATGTTTAATACTCGACAGCTCTGTTATTGACTTGTTAAAGCTTGACAGCTTTAAAACGCACTTGCACTTGCAATTAATGCACATGATTTTTTTATGTAGGTTAGGTACCTACTGTAAACAATCTTGTAACTCTGTGATGCAATCGTTGATAATGAGGTACACTAGTTTATTAAGACCCTATTCACTCTTGCCTTGAAGACACCTAAATTATAATCAGACGGGAAAACCACAGCAGGCAAATTGTTCCAGTCCCTCGATGTACGTGGTATGTATCGTAGAGGTTTCAACAACATAAAGGTAGATACTCGCCATTCGTCGGCTTGTCCGATGGTAGAAGTGAGATGGTGGAATAAAGTCAATTATTTATATATAATACTTACAATCAATTGTTAAATTGTTGATTTTTTATTGTTATCGGTTGAGATAAAGAATAACACTTATACCTGTCCATAGTGCCTCACCTATTACTAACTAACGCTACTGTGCTACCACAGATTAATAAATACACAGGCAGTGCTACAACCTACAACGCGATATAGCATGTGAACGGGTTCATACTTCATGGAGCGTCGCTCTGACGTCATGATGTCGTATCGTCATCGATGATTGTTAATGCACCGGCGAGACGTGACGATGTGAGGCAATCTGTTTGGAGTTTATGTTAGGGGTGTTCGGTGGAACTGTGATATTATAGGATCTATAGGATAAATGAGTTATTAAATGTACAGAAAGGAGCTTTATTATGATAATGTCGTGAAGAGTTGCGATGAAATAAACAGTGGTCATGATTATAATCGATTGACTTAAATTCATTAAAACTCTTGTCTTAAAGAATTTAAGTAGATCAATGAAAAAGAAGTAAGAAATTAATAGACAGTTGAAATGTTATCTAAAGAATAAATATGGCAGTTTAACATATTTTCTACATAAAAGCTGTCAAAACGCTATTTTAATTCCTGTGTTTAAACCTACATGATTAGATCATTAGAAGAAATATTAAGGACTTCAAAAAAACAACATTGAATTCATTTTTAAAATTAGAAGTGTTTAAAAGTGTCATTTTACAAACAATGCTCTATCGTCAACGTTACCAGGTGCGATAGCGGTTAAATAGAAATAAAAAAAACTACATCAAACCCTTAGACACGTAACTGTTGCGACAACAAGAAATAATATTTTATTTTAGTTTCTGTTTATAATTTTAACTTGCGACATCAAAACCGTGTTCGGTATATGATAGTTTCAACCGCAAGTTCTGCGAAATTTGTATTCTCAGGAATTTACACTCAAAACAGCTTCCACTTTCCTTATAATTTAAACATACAAATTCACAACTAACAAAATTGAATTCCAAATGTAGTTCTCGGAATCCCACTTAGAGCACATACATATACATACGTATGTACACATGTACGTACAGTGCACACAGGTATAGTTTGTGTATATGATACAGATTGTATGTAACGATAGTGAGGGCAGCCTCTCATTTACATAATAGAGGCATACACGGCGAATTGCTGCCGTCCTTCGCCAAAAGGCTGTATGTTACTTTGATGTAGACGAGGAAATCGCAGTTTTATGCTTTAGCTTGCCATCATATAAAACTATGTCATGCATATTTTATACTGGCCGCTTTACCTGGTCGTAGTCCCCTTAGTTTGTCGCTAAAACTTATTTGTTTGTTGTAGTAATTTTCTAATATTTTTTTGCTGGGCGTAAGATTAAACAGAGGTCACACTTTAGGAATATACAGAAGTAAACTCGAAAAAATATGCAATATGTTACGACCAATCAATATTGTAGTGCTGTTTCTGTTAAATAGAATTTTTTATTTTCATATAACATTAATATATTTTTCAGAATGGAAGAAAAAAACATGTTGCGCCGACCCCAAATTAAACGGGACAAGGGCAGGAAGAAGAAGAAGAAGATTAATACACACAAAGTATCTTCTACAAGACTGCCAATAAATCAAAAATCAACCCTGTATGACAAAGCCTTGTGAGGCCTCTCTTAACTTCAACCAGTGAGTTACGTAGCCGAAGGTTCAACTCCGCCTACGGTCTGCGGTATCGTAGCACAGCGCCGAGCTACGTGTGCTACGGTCTACGGCTACGCCGTAGCACACGTAGCAATAATGCGCCCCTCATTAAGGCAACTGCATCTTGTGGCTAAATGTGCTTGAAATGGGTTTGATAAGAAGTAGGTGTTAATGTGAATCTTAAGCTTAGTACACATTAAATAATTAAATACACTTGCATTTATTATGCCGAGGTGTTTCTGGTGCGTATGGAGTCTATTTTTAATACTTGACCCCATATCAAAATTTCAAATACACCATATTCCAACAATAGTTTGAAAAGATTTTTCAGCTATAAAAAGAAAGTTGGACCGAACTAAATATATTGTTTCCAATTAAGCCTTCCAATACAAAACAATAAAACTATTCCATTCCCAGGTGGCCACTATCCCATGCGATTGACATAAAAATGTATTTTTTGAAGTAAAACAACCGTAAAAGAGAAAGATGGATCGCAATGAGCCATCAATTTTATATTCGATCGACGAAGATGGCCGGTCAAGTAGCGCGCCGTCGTTTTATTGGAGCACATCAAATATAATAGCCGAGCGGATAAGGAGCATATTTGCACGGAATGGGCTGCAATATGCTGGAATGAATTACTGCAAAGATTAAGGGCATCTCAAATGACGTGGGAGAACACGGAATATTACATTGTGTGACTATAAATTAATGAGTTCAATAGGGCAGCCTATAGCATAGGGCGCCCGCACGCGCTGGGCAATGGCCCTCGTGCTCTTGTCGCCGGGATTTCAATCCCGATTTCTGGCACCGTAAGCGCAGACTCGCGGGTAGCTCGCCGTCCAACCGTCCGGTAACCATTCGGACCGAGTCCAAGTCGTCGAAAGCAAAATCCCCGGGGCCCTAGAACAATGGCAAAGAAAGAACAAGGGTGGGTTTTTAGTTAGTAAAAGCCTGACACTATTTCCCGCTCCACCCAAGAGCGGGGGATGTCATTGGATGATTTTCCCACCTAAAAAAAGTACTTAATTATGTTTGCTCTTTATTTTACCATGAAGTTTTTACTACTTACGTTTTTTTTTAAGTTCAGAGATATTTCTTTCCTCTGTCATGGTATACAAAGTAATAACCAGCAACTATACGATTTTATAAAATTAAAACTAACAATAGAAAGTTCCATTGCAAGGACGTTTCATAAAAAAGTATGTTTACTTCTTAAAATAGTTCACATCTCTCACACAGCGACTTCTAATTTCAGATCTGTTAACAAATGAGAAAACATATGAGATTCATCTCAACTCGGAGGTTGTGCTGAATAGCTGACATCTTAATAGAGATGGATTACAAATCTGTTGGGCGGTTCCATGTTTGTGTTATAGTATTTGTGTATAGGAAAATTAAAAAGCACAGCTGACAAATAGTTTATTGCTTTGTATGATACATTCGCCCACAAGATTGAGGATTTTTTTTCCGTAATTACTGCCAGTTCTACAAAGTTTTCTATCATTTGTGATTGATCATTTCCGATTGATAAATTCTTTTGATCGTCTAGTAAACTATAAAAGGTAGTCATATTAAAAGCATTACCTATTTCAAGCCCAATCACTTCAGAATTTTTTTGAACTATGATTTTATCAAAAGAAACTCACATCAAACATACAAAATTCATGCATAAACGATATACACACTGATTATTTTATCAAGTACACTAATTGATCTAAATGTTATAAATTATTATGTTAAGTTGTACATTTATATTACTATTTCGAATACGGTAATTAGAGACACAAAAGAAAGACATTGAGAGAGCGAACACCGGCTTTTGCTTGGGGTTTAATGAATTAAAGAGTTACCATGGTCCTGAAATGCAAAAAACAACTGAAAGACTCAGGTGGGTTTTAGACTGACCCTCTCGTTCATTCTTAGAGCAGGAGAGGCGAAATAATGATTTTCCACCTCAAAAACAAAAAAACAAATACACCGCATAAGTATTTTAGGAAATAAATGTGTGACATAGAAATGGACGTGCTTATTCATTTGATCCACAAAACAATATTTTTTGCAGGCACACGGTTCTCCGCAGATTTGTTCCCAGAAGTGCTAACACTGGAAGAGACTTTGTAATTACGTTAGAGTCTGCAAACAATGAACTCAATACTCTTCATGTAACCTTACCTCTTCACTACGTGCGAGCACATTGAACGGTTTTCACGTAACCGGCTACCATTTCCAGCAGCTTGGGTTCCGTGACTAAGTGCGTTCGATGGCGTATCAGATGACTTGAGTGCTCATATTAATAGTGCGAATGAAGGAGAATATTGTGTATTGTGGGGATTCGGTAAATGTATTTTTATCATGTTCATGCACACATAGGTTGAGGTGAATTTTGATACAAAGCTAGTGAAATTGTCGTTTCATTTCGATTAAGACCATATTTGTCCAGTATTAATATATATGAGTATATAAATATAAAAAAGGAGAAACTGACTAACTGATAAATCGATATACAGCCGAAACGACCAAGACTAGGAGCGTGAAATTTTGCACAAGAGTTCCTTTTATGACGTAGGCGAGCACTAAGAAAGGATTTTTCAAAATTCACTCCCTAGACGTTGAAACGGGGTCCAAAGTTTGTTTGGAGAAACCTAGCTTCATGCCGGCGAAGCCGCTGGGATAAGCTAGTTTATTACATAACTAGCTTTTGTCCGCGACTTCGCTCGCGTACATAGTAGTAGTATAGCCTATGTCACTTAGGAATAAAGTAGCTTTCTATCGGTGAAAAGATTTTTGCAATCGGTCCAGTACTTCCAGAGATTACCTCCTACAAACAAAAAAACATAAAAACAAAAAATCAAACTGTACCTCTTTATATTATATTATATTATATTATATTATATTATATTATATTATATTATATTATATTATATTATATTATATTATATTATATTATATTATATTATATTATATTATATTATATTATATTATATTATATTATATTATATTATATTATATTATATTATATTATATTATATTATATTATATTATATTATATTATATTATATTATATTATATTATATTATATTATATTATATTATATTATATTATATTATATTATATTATATTATATTATATTACATTATATTATATTATATTAGTATAGATTACCTCATAATTCAGATAGCATAAGTTTTTGCAAAAAGGCAATATAGTGACAGATAAAGTTAAGATGCACTAAATAAATGGAAATAGATTCGGGGTGTATCAGTCAGTGTATCATCATTTAAGCCAAAAGACGTCCACTGTTGAACATAGGCCTCCCCCAAGTGTCGCCACAACGACCGATCCCGTGCGTTTAACATCCACCGCATTTCCACGACTGTCACCAGGTTGTCGGTCCACCTCGTGGGAGGTCAGTGTATAAAAATCATAAATTATATTAATTAGACATAATTATTATAAAAATAAATATAACACATATACGATACCAATTAATTTAATAAATTTAAATTGAGAGCGGAAAATATTTAAATATTAAAGTGAAAGGTAATGCTCCCTTACCATTGTTTTAAATGTCGGTAGCGGTCCACTCTTATTTTATTACACCTTCGCAAGTTTATTTTCAGCAATGCTACATAGACAAGTATATAATCAAAGGCTACATATTTCTACACGAATAAGTTCGCATTTATTTTTAGGTTTAAAACATATCAAAAACAAATTATTTCAATTTAAAAAATTAGTACGTAATTGATGATAAGAATGTACTAAGTATATGAAGAATATCCTAACTATTTAATGAAAGCAAAGACATTAAATATATACTACCAATAGACAGGACATAGCGAACAAAAGTCAAAATCCGAAACTTGTTACTTTGTAGTAACAAGTCGTTCAGTCTAGTATGACACCCCTACACGTCAAGTCATGTTTGTATCCGCTTTAGGCACTAAAAGAAAATCATTTTCTGAGAAAATATGCTGAGTTGCGCATTACGCTATTGCAAATCTTGTTATGGTAAAATTGTTGGACCTAACTTCGGTTTATTCTCGTAAACATTCTTGGTATTTACGCAGTAATTAATTAAAATTCAACAATTTCCATGAATAGTTCTAGAACATTTACTGATTTTATGATAGCGCCATCTTTTGCTGAAAAGTTTAACCTTACCTAGCACACATCAGTGGCGTAGCGCGGATTTTCGCCGCTTAGGGTCGACCAGAAATACGCCGCCCTTTGTTGTTTATTATGTTTAAAAACACCAGTATTAAGAACGACGGCAGGTATCCCGTCGGGGCCACTAGCTTTATTCTTACGTACGTCTTTCTGATGGATACGAATATCCGACATACTCATCACGTACCCATCAGGAGAAACAGGGGGCGGTGCGTCACCGGAATTTAGACGCGAAGATTCCGCAATAAGAGAGGCAATTAAGTTTGCTTTCTCCTCAGCGGTGTGAGCCAGGGACCCGTCGGGTTTCAGCAGTGGCGGAGATGAGGGACGGCAGAAGTTCGATTCACTTGAGTTTGCCGGGGACCAAAACGCTTTATTACCAACGGGGTTTGTTCCCTATTGGGCCAATGTGGTCAAACTGAGACCTCCACAACACCTTAAGTATAACGTCACTTGCCTTGCGCATACAAGCATTGGCCCAAGGTCAGTATAGGCGTATTTAATCGCTTCAGCGTGAACACACTCAGTGCCAAGTCATGCTTGAGCTTGGTCCGACATTGTTACGTCAGAGAATGAACTTGGATTAATAAAAAGCAATACCTGCTGCAGCATGCAGGGTAGACTTAACATCGACATCAAAATTTGCTTAGCATGTACGTAACATTGCGCTAGCAATTTCGAATATCTAAGGGTTTTTTTTTTCAAATAAATAAATTAGCGCTTTCTGCCGCCTCGTTTCGTATGACGCCTGGGGCCATGGTCCGCCCTCCCCTTCCCAAGCTACGCCACTTGCACACACTGAAGCTTCTACCTATGTAACTCCTTTATGTTACACATTACGTTACATTGTTACAATGTTGTTACACTAAGGAGTGAGTGTTACATGAGGAGGAGGTAAGGAGGAGGAGTATAGAGGAAGAGTGAGAGTAAGAAGTGTAAGTGTATAGTAAGAGGAAAGGAAGAGTGTTACGCGAGTGCAAGAGGGAATGTAGTGAGTAAGTGCCTCCAGGGAGTAGCCCTGGCAAGGCACGTGTGGTGAGTAGTGAGAGGTTGAGTGTGGAAGTAAGGAGTGTGGGAGGAAAGTATGGAGGGAAATAATATATCATCATCATCATCATCATCATTTCAGCCGATACACGTCCACTGTTGGACATAGGCCTCCCCCAAGCGTCGCCACATCGAACGTTCCTGTGCGTCCCGCATCCATCGGTTTCCTGCTACCTTCACCAGGTCATCGGTCCACCTTGTAGGAGGCCTTCCAACACTGCGTCTTCCGGTACGCGGTCGCCACTCGAAAACCTTTCGGCCCCAACGGCCATCTGTTCTGCGAGCAATGTGCCCTGCCCATTGCCACTTAAGTTTGGCAATTCTTTGTGCTATGTCGGCAACCTTAGTTTTCCTGCGGATATCTTCATTTTTTATTCGATCACGCAAGGAAACCCCGAGCATAGCCCTTTCCATTGCTCTTTGGGTGACTTTAAGCCTTCTGATGAGGCCCATTGTGAGCGACCACGTTTCGGAGCCATATGTCATCACTGGCAACACGCACTGGTTAAAGACTTTCGTCTTGAGACACTGTGGTATGTTGGACGAGAAGATACCGCGTAGCTTCCCGAACGCTGCCCAACCGAGTTGGATTCGACGGTTGACCTCTTTCTCGAAGTTAGACCTACCCAACTGGACTGTCTGTCCGAGGTAGACGTAATCGTCCACAACTTCGAGTGTAGAGTCTCCGACCTTGATAGGAGTGGGCGCTACATGGTTGTTAATCATGATTTTGGTTTTATCCATGTTCATTTTAAGACCCACTCTTAGAGAAGCTCTACTGAGGTCATTGAGCATTGTGCTGAGCTCCTCCATAGTCTCCGCCATGACTACTATGTCGTCGGCAAACCGAAGGTGAGTGATGTACTCGCCATTGACATTAATGCCTAGTCCACTCCAGTCCAGAACCTTAAAGACATCCTCCATTGCGGCCGTGAACAGTTTCGGAGAGATGACGTCTCCCTGCCTCACACCTCGCTGCAGGAGGACAGGTTTCGAGGTCTGGTCCTGGAGTCGGACTGACATGGTAGCGTTTTCGTACAAACACCTCAGCACTTCGATGTACCGATAGTCAATTTGGCACCTTTGGAGAGATTGCAGCACAGCCCAAGTCTCGATCGAATCAAAAGCTTTCTCGTAGTCCACAAACGCTAGGCAGAGAGGCAGGTTATACTCCTCGGTCTTCTGTATGACCTGCCGTAGCGTATGTATGTGGTCTACGGTGCTGAAACCTTTTCGGAATCCGGCTTGTTCGGGAGGCTGGAAGTCGTCAAACCTGCGCGCAAGACGGTTCGTGATGACCCTGGAAAACAGCTTGTAGACATGGCTCAGAAGTGAGATGGCCTGTAATTCTTCAGTAGGGTTTTATCACCCTTCTTAAAGAAGAGTACCACCACCCTTCTGCTCCATGCCTGTGGCGTTTTTCCCTCGAGTATGACGGAATCGAACAACTTCTGAAGGGCCTTTAGGACCGGTTTTCCACCCGCCTTCAGGAGCTCAGCCGTAATTCCGTCCTCACCCGACGCCTTGTTGTTCTTCAACTGCTTCAGAGCCATCCTAATCTCGTACAGGCTGACGTCCGGGATATCTTCAGTGTAGTGTCGAGTCAATCTAGCTCTTGGGTCGTTTGCCAGATTTGTAGCGGGTTTGGAGATCGACGTGTATAACTGTCCATAAAATGCCTCGATCTCTCCCAGAAGCTCCGATTTGGCGGATATGACTCTGCCATCTTCGGTCTTCAGTTTCGTGAGTTGGCTCTGCCCAATAGACAGATCCCGTGCAAAAACTTTGGAGCCCTTATTCCGCTCAATCGCGTCCTTAATCCTCTCGGTATTTAATCGGCGAAGGTCGCGTTTCAGAGACTTCGAGATCTGTTTATTGAGCTGCCGGTACGTGCACGCATTATCTGAAGACTGCAAAGTCATTTCACGCCTCTTCTTCATGAGCTCGAGAGTTTGATCCGTGAGCCTCTTGGTCTTACTTGTATGGGTCTTAAAAAACTGAGACCCGACTGTATGGACAGCTTCCACGAACCCATCATTATATTGGTCCACGGAGCTTCCTAGGCACTCGAAACGGTTTTGAAGTTCGAGCTGAAAGCTCTCGGAGTTTTGGATCTGGATCTGTGCAGGACGGAGCGTAGACTTCATCAGTCGAGATCTTTCAAGCTTAACATTGATATTCAATGTGCCTCTTACCATACGGTGATCACTCCCGGTTTTCACCGCATTGATCACAGAGACATCATTGAATATTTGCTTCTTCGTCGACATGATGAAGTCAATCTCATTTTTAGTTATGCCATCAGGGCTTTGCCAGGTCCACTTCCTGTGCTTACGCTTTCTGAAGAAGGAGTTCATCATGTAGAGGCCCTCCTTCTCCATAAAACTAGCCAGTAGATGTCCCCGGCGGTTCCGATGTCCAAATCCAAATTGCCCCACTCGCAGCTCATCACCGTCTCGTTTGCCCAGTTTCGCATTAAAGTCCCCCATGACAACGGTGAAGTGAGTCTTAGAACCATGCATGGCTCTGGATATATCCTCATACATGGATTCCACTTCGTCATCGGGGTGTGTCGAGGTCGGGGCGTAAACCTGTATGACCTTCAACGAATATCTTGATGATATTCTGAGTATCAGGTACGCCACCCTGGTCGACACACTCTCGACTCTCACCACATTGTCCACGAGGGACCTGTGGACGATAAACCCGACACCACCCTGGGACTGCTGATCACCCTCCCGGAAGTAAAGCAGTTTACCGGATTTGAGAATTATCGTGTCCTCCCCCTGTCTTCGGACTTCGGATAATCCCACAATACTCCATCGTAACCCGCTCAACTCTTCCTCCAGTTCGATGATCTTCTCGTCGGACCGGAGTGTACGTACGTTATAGGTTGCCAGGTCCAGTCGTCGACGGTTAAACGTTCCCGCCCGGAGATTCTTAGCACCCCTGACCCCAGGGCTGCGCCCACGCCCGTCCACGTCAACACAACCACTGGGGTCGCCGGGCACTTGGGGCCTGTGCGTATTTCTATGTTGCATTGGGGGGGTTCGGACCATAACCCGCCACGCTGGTCCAGTGCGTGTTGGCGGGTCGCCATATCCTCGTCCGTTTTTCAGCAGGGTGCACCACGTGCAGGTGAGGTTGGCTTGGGTCCCGACAGATGTTGGTTGGGACCCCGTATACACCCCCCTAATCTAAATAATATATATAGATATGAATCCTTGTGAGGTTTTATAACAAATATAAGCATATAAAAACAATAGAAATATAAAAGATATAAAGTTATAAAAATATCAGCTCAAACGGCGTCACGGCGGAGCGCAGCAGCTGGTGTAGGCGCAGCCCTCAGCCGTACGAGGGACGGCGAAGGCTGCGCAGCCGCAGGCAGCAACAGATGGTGGTCAGGCGACACAGGCACACAGCCCTCCAGCGAGGGCCGGCAGAAGTAGAGAGGAGGCCCTCAGAGGCCAGGTCCAATTGTAGAACAGCCCTCTGCCGTCAGGGCCGGCAGAGGCACAGAGGAGGTCTTCATAGTTCAAGGAGCTCAACCAAGAATCTCACACCAGGGAGCTGAGCCAAGGAGCTGAGCCAAGAAACTGTCACCAAGGATCTGACACATGTAACTGCACCAAGAAACTGTCCACAAGGAGCTGACACCAGGAGCTGAACGAAACTGTCCCAGAAACTGACTTAAGATACTCACAAACATGGTTTTTTATCAATTTTGACGGCTATGCTGGCTGTCAATTCATAATTTAAAATTTGAAAACAGGTTTCAGCCAGCATTGCTGTTTCACAAGAAAGATATAAATTACAATTCAATTTTAAAGAATGATTCGCAGATAGGAGAACATATAATTTGTTAGCAAATTATATGTTTACAAAATAAATAATATTATGAGTAAAAGAATAAAACCTAAGACTATAAAAATACTCTTTGTTGATACCTAATCAAAACCATAGAAGAAAATAGTAGTGACATGACAGATGACAGTGATCAAAGAAAATAAACAAACTAAATATATAAGAAATATTATAAAGAGATGTGATTATTGTGAAGTTATGTAAGTATTAATAACATTACAGGTTCCGTAACCAAAGGGTAAAAACGGGACCCTATTACTGAGACTTCGCTGTCCGTCCGTCTGTCTGTCACCAGGCTGTATCTCAAGAACCGCAATAGTTAGACAGTTGAAATTTTCACAAATTATGTATTTCTGTTGCCGCTATAACAACAAGTACTAAAAAAAAAATATTTAAAGGGGGCTCCAATACAACAAACGCGATTTTTTTGCCGAATTTTCCTAGGGACGGTACGAAACCCTTCGTGCGCGAGTCCAACTCGCACTTGGCCAGTTTTTATTTATTTATTATATACTTTATTGTACATACAAACATAACAAAGAAAAACTTATTTCTAAAACACGTACAATGGGCGGCCTTATCGCATTCCGCGATCTCTTCCAGGCAACTTAAAATAGACAGTAATTGTCAGAACATGATATGGGGCTGTCATAAGTTCAACAATAAGCATTATTTTAAAATTAATTACATTTATATTTATTATAATTGATAGATACACAGATACATACATATGCAATATAATACATACATAAATACATACATACCAAATATATGAGCAATCATAAGAAAGGACGACTTTTGATAATCACAGCGACAAGTAGTAATCCTTAACAAGTCTCTTGAACAGCAGGCAACGATTGAACGCGTTTTATAGCATCCGGTAATGCATTCCACAGACAGGTAGCCTGGACAGTAAAGGATTTATCTAAGAAAGTTGTGGAATGCACCGTTTTTATTAATGTTCAACTGCTACGTTTGCAATAACCAATTTCCATGCGGATGAAGCCGCTGGCAGAAGCTAGTACAATATAAATAGGTACTTACAAAAAGATAATAATTTAATGATTCCGTCCTACAGTCGTGTAAGCGTTCCACGTAATAATCGTCTCCAGATGGTAATGTTGTAATAAGCACGTTAATTAGAACGTCGGCGTAGTTAAGTAAGCTCTCGCACAGACGCACGCGTCACTGAGTATCGAGATTAAGACTCGCAAGTGTGTTCTACGCTTATTTGATTTTACTAACGTAGTTACTACACGCTTTATATTTCTATTGCACTCATTATGTTATCAACATGTATATCTGTTTGTGCTCGTTTTTTAGTCTTTTTAGCGTATTGAAGTGAAAAATTACTAAATTAATCACAATAATTGTCACATCAGCCGCATACACTCTGACCGTTGGGTAAAAATCTTCACAAAGTGGGTACCTAAAGATGGACGAAGCCGCCGAGTACGACCTGGGAAGAGATGGCGAGACGACCTAGAGGCCTACCTTAAGGGCTGCTTCGAGGCGGCTCAAGAAAAGAATACCTGGAAGACGTTGGGGGATGCCTTTGCCCAGCAGTGGGACAGTATAGGCTAATAAAAAAATTAAACGGTTCTTTTGGTCTTTTGAATTGACTCACTAATAGGTACTATACGCTACGACGTGAAGCTGTAAACTTAAAGGTCACGAAAAAGAGCCGAGCACGAGTGGGGCACGAGCCGAGCTCAAATCCGTGTAGTATGGACCGACTCTAGAAGAGCCGAGCACAAGTGGAGCACGAGCCGAGCTCAAATCTGTGTAGTATGGACCGACTCTACACGCCGAGCACAAGCGATACTAAGGTCTTAAGGTCGGCTCGTGCTCGGCTTCTCTAACGTTGAGGGTACCTTAAAAGTGTACCGATAACGTAAGTCTTGAATATCGGTCACGGCCGATTTGCAATAATTAGTTTTACAATCATTACCACACGTAACCTAGACAGCTTGGTCAGCTGAAAATGAGGTTTTAGGTTTGATCCCAGGGTATTAGAGTTTTTCACAAGTAGCATCACGGAGTTTAGATTTCTGCCCTTAGGGCAATATTTACATTTCTTTCTATAGTGAAACTCTAGTTGGCTCTTTGAAAAATATGGAAAAATGTGTCGTTTTAAATTTATCCTACTTGGCAATCTGGTGCAGAAATAAATATCCGGCAGAAGATTCCAATCACCATCGAAGGTCTGTTTAGGAACTCTGTTTTGTGGGCGATGACTGGGTAACGAGCAGTAAACAAACTTTTCCAGATCACACAACTGATTTAATATAATGCAAGCTTTAGGTATTCACTTCACAACGAGCCGTTAGACAGTCTCCAAACTAGATGTTGTTCATTTGTTGTTCAGAACTATTGTTTGCTTGGTTCGTGCAAACGTCACCCCTTATTCTGTCAAAGTGACATGTTTCACTTTTCATTTAGCTCGTTTATTCGTTCTCAAACTTCCGTACTATTGACTTCACTGACAAATATATAGTATACTGACCTGTTCAACTTTCAACAGTGTCTAATATATACCTGTACATACAATATACAAGTCTCGATATCAGTGGTCATTTCAAGCATACCTGCAGTTCAAGTTAGTTGGTTGCCGTCACATAAATCATTCATGGTGCGCAGTGGGCCGCTCTAGTCTTAGGGAAATAATAAAAAAGCCGCTCAACTGAGGCGCGATCGTGACGAGGGTGCAAGCGCCATGTTTTACACGGCAGGTCGCAGCCCACTGCCCACTGCCCAACTGAATTTGTAATGTGTACCTCGAACATTTTGGCAAGGTTAAGAATGTTTGCTGCGAGTTTTTAAAGCTTGTGATAGGTGATTTAGCTGGATATACATTTAAAGAGCTCGATGATCTTAATGTAGATAGAATTAGTGAACAAGACCTACCTTTAGTCTGTTGACGAGGATTTCGGCTAGCTAGAACAAAATGTTAAAAACGGTTTCAGCAAAATTTGTCAAAATCGATGGGTCCTAGTATGATTTCGTTTTTATCTTAGTATAGGAATTTCGAAGCCTAAAGCTAAAACGAGTATCAACACATAAATAAATTCATGAAAATACGTTTTGTTTGCAAGTTCCCAAAACCAGCAGGTACAAGTAAAAACCAACATTTATTTAAAAAGCACATTCATTGAACCACACTAGGATTAGCGGCGTCGGCTCACAGCACTAATGGCTATTAAAAAACGCAGGCGACCGCCGCGACACCGCAACACGAGCAAAACACTGCTGACATTCACGCGAGTGAAAAAAGTGGAGACAAAGCCTCGCGGGGAGCGGAGCGAGCGGAGTGAGCTGAGCGACGGACAGGCTTTGAGGCTTACAATTACACGTTTTACGAATGACACACGAAGCGACGCTTTAGACAAAATATGTCGAGGAAGCCCCACGTCAGCTTTGTGGCCTGTAATATGGGCTTTTAATTTATGCCTTTTTATGACCTGCTCGAAAAAATGTAATGAATAGAGGTTTTTCGGTGGAAATACTTTTTTACGGTCACCATGTGCAGTGTACATAATTATTAACAAGTCTCTTGTATTCCAAACCACAGTTTCTTGCCCTTGAAATAAAATTGATTTTCAACACCAAATAATATCGTGTTGTGAATTCTAAGTATTCTAAGCCAGTATTCGTTTCTTTTACCTGACACGACACGTAGCTTTATTTATTTATTTTGAGATTATAAAAAAAACATTTAAATGTGTTTTCATCTGGGAAACTATTGTTAAATCCGAAGTGTCGTGAATAATAGAAAAACAATTTACGTCAAGGAGATTAGTTTTTCAAAAATATATTCTTCGAAGAAAAATGGATAGATAAGTCGTAGGAATTTGCTCGCACAAACGTTCGAGCTCACGAGTCACGACACCAAGAATAATATCTCACCAAGTGTTTGTGTAAGGGATATGAGTGTGTGACAAAAGAACCGTTTTTGTAAGAAATTGAAAATTATTTAAAAGCTCTTTCGGGTGAGATTGATGGCTCGTCCTCCACGGGTTTTATATTGATGAGGAACTCATCTTCTTGTAATGTTATTTTTTTTTTGTTAAAAAGGTACACCAATGTTTATTTCGGTGTTTCTTGTCAGGGTAGGCAGTTAGGAAACACCGACCACATATCCACGAAAAATAAAATTTAACAAAAAAGAAAAAGTTTTAGTGTTATTTCTAAAATATTAGCAAAATAAACATAATTTATCGTTAGTTTCAAGATAAACTCTATTTATTTATTTATTTATACTTCATGCACATAAAAGTACAGAGGCGGACTTAATGCCTTTAGGCATTTTCTTCCAGTCAACCTTTGGGTGGTGCAGAGAAAACAGTGGTAGGTGCAATAAAAGAAAGAGATAAGGTGATTCCAAGAACTGATATACTAATAAACCATAAATTACACTTACAATTATATAATATATAGGTACATACTCAAATAAATAAACTACATACTCTATATTGAACTTTCAGAAGGTGTGGTTAAGTATACTTATCTATATCATTATTTTCTTCTTAGATAGAACTTAAATTAAACTGCAGTAAATTAAATTATAAACACAAATTCACTAATAAAATAAATATTAAAAGAAATAAATTAAAAATAGCAAAGTAAGAGATCGTAGACAGAGAAATCAATTCCAATATCAATCTTAAAGTAATTTACCTGTTTCAGTCACAGAACTTATTGGATAGACCAACTGTTGCAGTAGTAGTGATGACTTAACTAAGGGTGCGAGTTTACGAGTAGTTGGTCATAGTTAGAGGGTTGTACAGTAAATGTTTCTATTAATATTATACGACTACTTTATTCTTCATAGAAAACTTCAATGTTGCCTCGGCTTTGATTTGAAAACTACAAATAAACGGCCTATCAGACTAAAAAAGTTACAGGTTTAAAATAAAAATTAAATTCAATGACACGATCACCTAACCTAGTCCAATAAAAAAAAAAATATGCACGTCACTTTACTAAATTACGAATAAAAACCAAGCTGTGAGTAATTTCTCTGTCAGTACAATACCCCGTGCGCGTAATACAATGAAGTGTACGGTCGAACGGAGTCGGACGGACGCGACAGCGCCGCGCATTGGAGTGCAAACATTGCGTAACTGACCATAAAAAGATTCGCGCTTGGAGTGATCGCACACGCACGATAGTGTGCAGATATGTCGCGTGATACATTTAGTTCAGCTGGAAGTGGGACGTTGGGTACGAAGGGAATGGACCTGGTTTATTTATTCTTTGTAAGGAATGAAATGGTTACAGAGTTCTAGGAAGTTCAATATTTGACATCTAAAGAGTATATTAGATAATTATTATCTAATAATCAGTTCACCATTAGTTTTACGGTGTCCATCTTACAAGAGTGCAATGATGGCGATTGAACGGTCCAATTCTCGATTCTCGGCCACTATCATTTAGCTTATATCTGTTATAATCAGTTCATAAACATGCAAGATAGCTATCCTCCTTAGCATGATAGTATCTTACTTGGAAGTTTAGTCATAATGACTTGCTTCAAATACCTCTCGTGTTTGGTATCGTGTTTGCTCTAGCTACTATTTCTGTTGGTACTGTGTCTGTTTGGCTTAACTCTTTTACTGTTTTTCCTGGGATATTGAACGATTTTTTTAGTCGATATAAACTATAGCTAGACTACGATCCCACCTGACGGTAAGCAGTGATGCAATTTCTGATGGTTATGTTTTTTTTTTTTTTTTTCGATGGGATAAATCATCTTGGTGAGGCGCACTAGTTTATGAGCCTATTCACTCTTGCCTTGAAGACACTCAAATTATAATTGGCCGGGAAGACCGCAGCAGGCAGATTGTACCAGTCCCTCGACGTTCGCGGTATACACGAGGCAAAATGCTTAGTCCGGTCCGTAGAGGTTTCAACAACGTATGGGTGGATACTCGTCGTACGTCGTTTCGTCTATTATCTAGTCCAATAGTTGAACCAATATTAGGTAAATATAATTACAGCACATAAGTTTGACGACAGGCAACAGCCAACACATCACAGTATTAAGTGTTATCGCGTCCAATTTAATAGAACACGCTCATAAACAGACTTTATGTGATGGACGGTCAGACGGTGCCGTCGAGGTGGCGAGCAGTGCCGCACACTCTAACACTATCCATTTATTTAGTAATGACATCATTCCATTCCATGAGCTTTGCCACCTAAATAAGAAAAAGATGGAAGTTTTGTTTTTTTAAAGATTCTTCTGTATTCGTTGGAGGTTTAAGAAGTTTTGTTGTTGATAAACTTGCATCTGATACCTTACTTGACGGCATGCGATGCGAAGATATGTCATATATATATACGTATCTTCTTTTATCCTGTTAAGTGTTCGTAATATCGTGTTGCCTATTTAAAGTATGTATAGTTTCTGTACCAACTGAAACTCACGAACAAAAACTTTTTCGCTTTGTGCACACGCTTGCCATCGCGCTATTTGTGCCAAATCCTTGCTATATTAATAAAGTACATCATTTATGTGACGAAACGTTGTCCTTGGCCCAGTTCTCAATTCCTCACGAGATACCCTTAATGATTGTTACTAGGGTTCTATGCAAATTCGCCATGTATATGTATTATATAATGTACACAGCTGTAACACAAATATAGTTGGCCAAACAATAATTTGTTTACATTTGCCTCGCGTCACAACTCATAACTGCCTACATTATAAACTCCCCTGCCATGTATTCATCACGTTTATGTGTTAGAGAGCCATCACATGAAATACCTAAAACATTGTCTGGTTTAGTAAAAGCAATATGTAATGATAATGATGACGTCATAATTGAAATACATAATTACAGATAATTTTATCCATCGCTAACAACACAAGTATCAATGTATCAAATTTTTAGGCGATTATTTGTATTAAATGCCCCTAAAAAAACTATGCAATGTGAAGTTAGTCATGTATGAAATAGAGTTGTTACAAAATTTGATTTTTTTTTCAAATATAAATGTTTGCTTGTATGTTCAATCAATTGTTGATTAAATTGTTGTTTTAAAATTCGAACGAGACTGACTGTGGAAAGGGTTTTCGAAATAGGTAGATAGGAAAGCCTACAGCTATGATAGCGGTTTGGTGTCTGTAAAGCCAACTCTGTCAAAATGGTAGCGCGCAAACCTCGCTGGGATTATTCAGGATGGAGAAAAGCACTTCGTACGGCTACTGACACTGTTATCGTTGTGTGACACACCTATCGAGTTCGGCAACTTGACATTTCCATGCTGCGCTTGGGTAGGCAATATTTATTAATTATATTGGTTCGACAAAATATTTGAATATACTAAATGTATGATTGCAAGGTAAACTATCGTTTTTGTTGTGTTGTGTAATTCTTTAAAACTGTCATACCTATTCGTATGAAATGGCTTTACATAGTGAATAAACCTGCTAAACAACACAATGCTGTCGTCCTATGAGATACACATCATGTCAGAAGCGTCGGTTCCTTTTAGTTAACGTTCCGTAACATTTGTATAATAGCGCGGTTACCATTCTGTTTACATCCGAAGGCTTAGCAATTTAACTTTTCACCGAAATGAAATGTCCGGTTCACGATGACCGGTGTGTTTTATCGCCGCCGGCCGCCACTCGTCCGGGCCGGGACACGCCGGACGGCCGGACAACCGGACAAGTGGCTGCGACCCCACAGATAAAACGTTAAAACCACACTCTGGGTTCTGTCACAACAAATAAAAGACCTTTGGAGTCAAGTGTATGTTATGACTTATTTGATGAATCATGAAACATTTTTTTTCCTGTAGATGTCCCCACAAGAGGCGGCGTTTATGTGATGTCTAGAGGTCCTTGAGTAATCATTCTACAGTCAACTCACTCTTTCCATGTCTTGGTATGATAATACCTAACTGACTTCAAATAAAGGAAGTTATCATGATATCCAGATTGCTTTCATTTTTATTTTTACAGATTTAGTTCTGCTCGTCACGATTGACGCATCTCGTGGCTGTATGTGACTTTAATGGTTATCCTTACTTTAATATTATAAAAGCGAAAGTGAGTTTGTTTGTTTGTTACGTCTTCACGCCTAAATGACAAAACCGATTTTGATGAATTTTGGTACAGAGATAGTTGGGACCCTGGAGACGGACATAGGTAATTTTTTTTAATAAAAAAGTGAGAAAAGGGGGAGAAAGAGGGAAGGTCTTTTATGTACGCGGGCGAAACCGCGGGCAAAAGTTAGTATTCTATAAGTACATCGAGTCATTGTCATCGAGTATTCTATAGTCACCAAGTTGGGATTTGATGATGGAATCTTGGCGAAATCGAGAAAACTACTCAAATATTATAGGCAACCATGTACTTTTTTTGGTATTTTCATCAAAGACTTAAGCATTTACAGTCAAAAAATGACATTTGATGAAGTGGAACTGGTGAAGAAGACCAGAAATGGCCAACGGAAGTTCATACTCACACAGATCACAATGAACATAGTTATACGACTACGATAATGAAAATAAATGAATGGTTATGAATAGGTATGTTGAAAATGGTATCATCGAAGTGACCTGATGAAGATGATGGAGCCGGAAGATGGGCACTGGAACTCCGTAATTAATCAATGCATCCTAGCCATGTTTGGGCTTATTAGAATTGTCATGAGATGCACTTTGGCTATAAGGTACTATCAAACTGATCTGATGATGATGATGATGAAGCTAGAAGACAGGCACCGGAACTTCATAATTATTCAATGTATCCTACCCGTGTTTGGGCTTATTAGAATTGTCATGAGATGTACTTTGGCTATAAGGTACTATCGAACTGATCTGATGATTATGATGGAGTCGGAAGATAGACACTGGAACTTCATAATAAAACGATGTATCCAAGCAGGGTTTGAGTTAATTGGAATTTTCATGATAAAAAGGTACTCTGGCTGTAAGTGTATTGCAACAAAAAAGTGTGAAATTAAAAAACTTTTTACAAAAAAAATAAAACCAACTTCACTAAAAAAAATACTAAAACCATCAAAATAATTTTAATTTCGGAAGTCGGTGTTAAATAAGGAACAAACAATATCGAGAAAGTGGTGAAAAAGAAATGGTTTTAGTGTTTTTTTTTAGTGAAGTCGGTTTTATTTTTTTTGTAAAAAGTTTTTTATGTTACTAAAGTTCTGATTATACAACATATTGATGGATTGAGAGGGAGAGGGAGGCCAAAGAAAAGATGGATGGATTGTGTGAGACGTGTTATGAAATAAAAGGGAGCTAGGAATAGAATGACGGGTGACAGGACAGAATGGAAGAAAAAAACGTGTTTCGCCAACCACAAGTAATATGAGACAAAGAATACTCCTCTGTATGCTGGTCCAGTGATGAGGCCCAGGCCTGTACGATCGCCGCTTCAAATAGGTGCTCTTGGTCCAGCTGCTACGGCGCCCACCGCGGACCACACGGTGTTGGTTGATCCAGCGCAGTCAAGGTCTGTGCAGAGATGTGTGATGTGTGTGACAGAGCGGGGCTGGCGAACAACATGTGCTGGTGAATTAAAGGTTAAAAGTCTCCGCTTTGCCCACAGTTGGTAATTGCTCGTACCTTCACGGGTTGCTGTTATTACCAATTATTTACGTCCAAAAAACTATCGCGTGTCTACCACATAACCACACTTCTTAATACATTGATTAGTATGTATACATTTTTTAATTATTTATAATAATTACCTAAGTTTCGATAGACAGTGAATATTATATCAGAAGTGCCTCCCTAATGAGTCCTCGATCAACCTAGTTAAACATTTACATACAAAGAGGAGGGCTAATGGCTGTGGCAGGGAGGACCAACTTTTTAGTTGAGAGGCTATTTATTTTGAAATGTTAAAAGGGATTACTATGATTAGAAACTCAGGGGTTTAAACTACCTGATATTGTGTGATGAAACACAGGTGGATTGTTACACAAAAAGGTATAAAAAAATTTGCTCAAATTAAATTTCATTTTTTTACGTCCAAAGAAAAATTTATATTGCTGTTTTCTGAAGTAATACAGAAGTAATCAATTGCTTATGTAGGTTACTTTACCAAACAAAAAATAACGTTTTAACTAAACAAATTCCTAAAATAATATCTTCTTGAACGAATGATGGCGAGTAAAACCTCAACTGATAGGGCTGCCTGTCCCAGGGGCATGAGAAGGGAACGTAGTTCAGTCGCGGCTCGCAAGACAGACGTGGGTGTGTAGTTACCGTAATAAAAGATGTACGCCGAATTATATTACTTACTGTCTTTACGTTGGCGGAATACAATTTGATAAACGTACCTCTGGAAAATGCGAGGTCGTGTTCTGCATCTCTCTACACAATTTATTTAAGAAATATGTTACAGAAATAGGCTTCAAATGTTATGAATAACGTTGAATATTTTATTGAGAGAAAGCAACAACATACGCATTCAAAATATATTTTTTATTTACCTATTCATACTTAAGTGGAGTACCATCGAGGATACTTGATGGTACGAGAATCACGGCCGTACTCGTACCTATTCCGTAGTACTGACAGCATCGACTGCGCTGTAATTCACAGTGAGAGAGCAGCATTGAATAAAAAATACTAAAGTAACTAGTATCAAACGAACTTTGTACACATTTTTATAGAAACACTATAAACTTCTTCTTTCTTTCTTCTTCTTCTTATGTGTTACTTTTTGGTGTACAATAAAGTTTATTCTATTCGATTCCATTCTATTCTATTCTGTAAAACTGTCAGCTCTAAATAGTGACATTCTTTCAGCTAAAATAATTATCACCTAAGTCCAAAATATGGATATGATTTTTATGGTTATTTTTTCACTGGGCGTAGGAGCGCGCAGATTGTTCCGCCAGGTACGTGCCGGCGGGAAAAAAAAAGATCGGCCAGGAATTTTTTAGGCAACCCATCCGCGTCATATTATTAAGCTATTGCATAGCTTCTATCGCGAGCCTTGAGCGTGGAGATCGAATCCAGAAATTCCGTAACGAAAATAACCTAACACCCCCCACTCATTTGTTTTATGAGCGTGGCAGAATTAGTAAAGATAGATCCTTAATTTCGTCAGTCATTACAAAGTACAAATAGCCGACTTAGAAACTTGTCCGATACAGAAGCAAGGCGACCTGAGTTCGAATCCCCAGTCCCGCCAATCTTTTTGCATTTTTTTATCAAGTTTTTGGCCAATTGTTTAACTATGGGGTACTGTGTTTGCTTTTGACTATTTGCTATGTCACTGAAAAGAACTAATCCATATACTTCTAAGGGCAATTCCAAGATGGATACTAACCATAGTCCAGCACCAGCCACTGATACCGATAACAAGAGCTCAAGTCAGGTTCACGCCAGAAATCGGCCTCGTAAGCGTTCTTTTGACCACGAACTGACTGTAACCTTATCAGACACCAAGAAAACCCTTGAAACTTTTAAATTACAACAGAACTCCATACAGGAAAGTATTAATGGGATCCAGAAACAAAACAGCGAAATCGAAAAATCTATAAAATTCATGGAAAAACATTATGAGGAAATTAAAGACAAACTTATTTTCATGGAAACTGAGAGACGTACACATTTAGCCTACATACAAACACTTGAGCTGAAAGTGGAAAGCCTTGAGAGGTCTCAAAAGCAAACCAGCATTGAGATTAGGAATATTCCTGTCTAAAAAAGGGAAACAAAGGAGGATTTACTGAAGATTGTGTCAAGGGTAGGACTGGCAACCAAAGTAGCTGTTAATGAAGCTCACATTAGAGATGTCTTACGCTTAAATGCTGACAAATGTGGAAGTAGACCAATCATAGTGGACTTTTCATCAGTAGTATTAAAAGAACGGACTTTAACTTCCGTGAAAAAACATAATCAGGCAAATAAAAGCCACAAATTAAATACATCTCATTTGGAACTCGACGGTCGCCCTCAACCAATATATCTCACTGAATGTCTTACCCAAAAGGCAAGAAGACTGTTTTACCTGGCTAGGGAGTTTTGTAAGCAGTTATAGCTACCAGTTTTGCTGGACTACTCATGGGAAGATTTTCCTCCGCCAGAAAGTGGGCGCCGCATCGCATCGTATAGATACTGACAGTGATTTGTACAAACTGCGATCTCAATCTAACCTCTGACTAGGAAACTTTGTATGCCTTTATCTTTTGCGTTTGTATCTTTATACGTAATAGTGATGGCCATGGATAACATTTTGAATGACATTGATTCACTTCAAGTATCAGTTTCTCAGATTTGCTCCCCCGAAAGCTTGATAAATCATTTTGACTTGTTCCAAACAGCTTTAACTGTAATGCACACCAACATTCGTACACAAAAAAAAAACAAAGGAAAAAAATACTGCATAAATAAAATAAATAAATAATTATAATTGCATAAGTTGATAAAAATGCTATGCAATAGCCTTACCGCGGCAGTCCCCGAGTGCCACACGTCTTTTTTTTATATACTAGATTTGTCATAAAATACGTTTCATCCATTAAACAGACCGGAGAAGGTCGTTCTTAATCGTCTCCTCTACTAACATACGTCTTCCCAGACACAATCGGCCCTTTAAAAAGAACCATATCCATACTGAGTATTGCTGTGAATATTTCCTCTTCTATTAAAATACCTTGGAGAAGTTCTTACCATACGTAAATAAAATCAATGCGTTATTGGCTCGGCCTCCGTCTACCTCACTCGACCGCTGTCCGCCGCAGATCTCGTTTACTACACATGTTATTATAACAAATCTTGGAAAAAATTAAGCTGAGATAGTTTGGGAGTCATAGAAATATTATTATGGCTCTAGGTACATAGGACACGACTTGGTTTTACGATCGAAATTATTCTGGCTCGTTAAATTTACAGTACTTTGAATCAGTCTAGTGGAGCGCGCGTGATTAAACAATTGAAATAAAATTCTGAATACTCAATCTATTCACTAACCTAGTGACTAGAAGCAATGATAGATGGTTGACACATCTAATTACTCCAATAAAAGCACTTGTTGTGCTTTACACACAGCTACAGCTCAATTGATAAGTCACAATTTGATAGACCGAACAAGCTTACAACTAACTAAAAACAATGTAATCGATTTTTTACCAACGATAGATAGGTACCTATGCCTAAACGTTGAAAAGTTATTACGTAGGCAAACGTGCTCCACCCTCGCCATATTATCGCTTACCATCAGGTGAAATAGTAATAATAATAATAATATTCCACAACTACCACAAAACGCCGTCTAGTCCCAAGCTAAGCAGAGCTTGTGTTATGGGTACTAGACTACTGATAAACATACTTATATATTCCTAAATACATACATTTTATCGATAAATTACACCCAGACACAGAACAAATGATCATGCTCATCACATAAACCTTTGTCCTGGGTGGGAATCGAACCCACGACCTCCAGCATAGCAGTCAGGGCCACTAACCACTAGACCAACAGGCAAATCAATTCAAAAGACAATAGTAAAAAATCAAATCAAAAGTCAATAGTGTACAAACGCAACTCCAGAATAAAAAAAAACGTAGGTATGTAGTAAAAATAATAACTACTCTCAGTCTATGAATTTATATAAACTTATATAAATCACTCATGGTTAATTCCTTCCACTACACACAGCATACTTCCTTTACCACAGGTGTCCTATGTCTCCTATAGGGCACCTGTACGTGTACATACACTCACCAGAGTTAGTAAATAATTACAGGGAGTAGATTGCGAACTGTTGACGCCGCCGCGGTGTCCGCAAATACGGGCGCAAACTCACTGATTGATGATCTGATCAGTGCGATCAGTCTGATCACACAAGCGCGATCGATGAGCGGCTGATAGGGTGGATAACTTTGCAGTGGTTGGGGTAGGTATGGTTTTGTTGTTTTATTTTGTCGTTCGTCGGTTGATTCTTCTGCTGTTGACTTTGGTTGTAAACAAAAGAGTACGTAGGTTACACAAAACTAATTGATAATGTTTCGCACTCTGTTTTTAAAAACGATGCTGATTAATGACAACGACTGTGCATTAGGTCACGATGCTTGGTCTATAAAGAGAGATTCACGGCATGATATCATCATATTTGGATGCTAAGTGAGCTTAAAAACTAACTTCCGACAATCTGGACGTGAGAACATAAAAAAAACTGGGCAAGTGCGAGTCAGACTCGTGCACTGAGGGTTCCGTGCTAACTACAATTCCCGAATGGAGTCTCGAAGATTTTTCCAAATTGCAAAAAAACCTTTTTTTTTGTGACGTACTTAACAACCGATTTACTGTTTTCAGATTTTTTCCTATACCTGTGCCATAAGACCTTGTTTTGTGCCAAATTTTAGGATTCTGGGTCAACGGGAAGTACCCTATGAATTTCGATCTTTAAGAGTATCAAAATATAGGTTTTTTTTTATTGTATCTTTTTTATTCGTTAACTTAGAAATATAATTTTTTCACAGCTTGAAGGTACCGCAGACCCTGAGTAGGTGTATGGTTTTAATTTCAATTTGATACCTCCACGCGTTCTCGAGATAAAGGGTCTTGACAGACAGATAGACGGACGGAAGGACATGAAATGTTTAAGATAAATGATAATATGATGTGCTTTGGAAAGATAACAAGCTTCTACAAACACTGGATCAACAAACAGTGCTTGAAATAAATATCCGTAACAATATCTTTTCATGAATTATTCTTGTTCGGAGGAAGTACAGTGCGAGTGATCAATTAGTGGAATGTATTGTCGTCTCCGGACGTTTCTTTATTTATCCGTCGTTTGTCAACGTCCACGGACGGTGACTGTAATTGCTAATGTTACTACATTTGTTCTGCAATGAGAGGGATTGTTTTTGATAGGGTATATATTATTACGGGTTCAATACGAACGGAGTTTACAGTTTCTATTTGGAGTTCGTCCATTTTAGCTTCGTATAGACAGCAATTTAGAAGCAAAATTACATTGTTAAAACTGAAACTTGGTACATTTGCCTAGAACAAACCATGTGGTTAACAAAAACAATCAGTTTCTTTATAATGTGACAAAAAGAAAGTAAAAAGTTTATTTGTTTGCGCCTCGGAAAATACAACAAAATAAATTGGAAAATGTAAATGTATACTGTCAGAAGCCAAAAAGGCTCGTATCCCAACATACGCACTACAGAAATCAGATATTGAAATAAAAAAAATCGCAGTGCCGTATTCTATTAAGGCTTCTGGTATGGTGATTCTGATAACACTCACGGAATACGGACTAAAAATAAATAAAATATAAAATAACAGTAATAATAAACACAAAAAAAAACGCAAATATGTGTAGAATAAAAGAAGATAATAATTTTTAAAAATACTAATGTAGTTGTTGTAACTATAAAGATGGTAACTCAATATCTAATTCAACATTTCAAAGTGGTTGTCAAGCATTTCATACATGTATTTTATTTACTAAAAAAATTGTCACGCAATTTGCAACCTTAATGTACAACATTAGTTTTAGTATATTATATGCGAAACCCGAAACATGTGTCTAGTAATTTTATGTAAAGAATCTATGTACAAAATTTCATAATTGTTTCATGAAAAATCACAAAGTTATAAGCTTGTTATGTTACCTGGTTGTCCACACAAATACCATAATTATGTCACCGGATCATCCGGGCGACTGCGAAGTTATTTTGATCCCAAACCCAGCTGTGCGCTGGCACCTCATGCCCACTATAACCTGCTGTGACCTGTGTTACACTTAGTGTCAGTGGTATTCAAATTGTGACCTTTTTTTAAATTTTTTGGAAAAATATATAACATGGTGTAAAAATTATTCGAATTGATTTGGTCACTGATTGTGAACAAACTATATTCAGGTTTTGCATATACTAAAAAAGAAATTAATCTACTTTTTTCATTTGGCAAATGAATATAGTTAGTACAATAATATTTACATAGATTAATAATAAATAATCACTAGGTATATATATACAAACTTAAAATAATAATATGTACAAACGAGTAAAAAGGCTGAAAAACGGGGAAAACTCACAGGGCATCAAAAAATTCGTCCACTAAAAATAATGTTGTATAATATACCAGTAGTACATATATATTTTTTGCAAGTTGGCAAAGTTTCTCATTTCAGCCGAGGTGGAATAAACGCCCGAGCTGACGCCGAGGCGGTTTTGGAGCCAAAAGTTTGCGATGACAATTCACAATCTGCCCACGTGTGTCTATGGAGCAAGGAAACGAAAGGTAGGTAGGCTCTTGTTTTGACTATGTTCACATCACACGACCAAGTCATTTTTCAATTTGAAAAATTAAAAAAAAATGTGCCCTGTTACTCTTGTAAGGTGGTCAGATGAAGTTATGTGACCTGACATTCTTCTGCAACGGAGGGAACATGAGAGCAAAATTGTATAAACGAACTTGTACCTAAGAATGGACGATGCCACTGAGGTCAACCTGGGAAAAGGGTGGATGAGTTGACTCAGACGCCTACCACAAGGACCAAAATTAGGTCAAAAAAAATTTTGATCCTGGTAGTATCCTGGTAGGTAGAAGTAAAGATAAGAGGTTAAGTAAAGGACCAACGGCTTTACGGACGTTCTAAAGCACGAGGGATTCTCACCACCGAATACTAACAAATGCTTGCACTGACTGGCCAGGTCCACTCAGGAGAGGTTGCTGTATGGACTTTAAAACAGACTTTGACCTTTCTCATCAGGGCAGTCAGCAAGGAAAAACTGATGAGGCCGGTTTTTTCTAACTGACTACCTTGAGGAGAAAGGTCAAAGTCTCTTTAAACAGACTGAAAAAAAATTGACGTGTAAAAGTGTTTTTTTAAAACCTATTTGTAAAATAAATATCATTTACTGACTTCCAAACTCCGGGATATTAGGTACTGCGTAATATTTTTTTTGCCCAGCCCGGTAATCGAACTCAGAACCCCACGCTCAGTAGTCATGCTTTCGATCACGAGACCAACGAGGCAGTAGAATAATAAAACTTTTTCGGAGGATATTCCAACAGCGAGTGTTATCGTAATTAGTGTGAGTTCCCGTTGAAAACGCTGTTCTGTACTCAAAAACGTAAAAAAATAGCTCACACGCTGTTTTTCTTCCATTCCTGAACAAGAATAGAAAATGTGTACCTACCTACCGACTACCAATATTTTCTGCGTACGCATCATACATGGCGGGATGGTCCAATATTATTTTTATCAATATTTTCGTTCAAACTTCCTGCAAACTGTATGCGAAGAATATTTTTTGAGCTCACTAGCAGGCCAATAAAGCCGTTGGTTCTCGTGAAATTGAGAATCGCAGTTTTTTGTGATTCACTATTGCTGAACTGATATTGAGGATAGATTAATATTAAATTTTTATACAAGGGGAGAAAGTTTGTCATTGTGACCGAGGCGGCATTGATCCCAGCCATGGTGGGGGTGTTACGGAGCCGAAGGTTGCAGTGACCAATTTTCACATGTATCCAACCATGTTTTATATTACGCTTGCGAAGATAATAAACTACAATTCGTTTTAGTTGATGTTCGACTCGTGGAGGTCGACGTGCGCCTGATTTTTATTTTTTTTTAGTTGCAAACATCATCCAATTACATTCCCCGCTTCTGGCGGAGCGGAGGATAGTGTCAGACTTTTGCTGACTAAAAACCCACTCCTGTTACTTTGTTGCCTTTCTTACCGGGGCCAAATCTTCCTTTTAGAAACCGATCCTTGGCCCCAGCAGGCTTCGACCCTACTGGGTCCTCACGGTTTGCTGACAACTCCTTGGAGTCCCCGTGGAACAATACGAACCGTCGACGTCTTGAGTTCGGTCCGGACGGTTACTAGACGGTCGGACGGTGGGCTACCCATTGCTCGACGTCCACAAGCCCGCGCCTATGGTGGCCGGTAAAAGGTTTGAACAGTCTTTTTCTAAAAATACAGTACTTAGCACATCCAAGTTTAATGGTCAGGATGATTGCAGCCGCACACAGGCTATTAGATTTTAATAAACGGCGGCAACAAATTATTTCACGCTTGTAAACGTAAAATGCCTAATCCGTTTTAATGTTAATGTCAAATGGCCTGTGAACTTTATTAGTGAAACGATTTCAGCTTTATTTCTGAAACATAAATCAAATTTCTGAATTTACACAGATCATAAGATAAATGACCCGTAACACCTAAAAGGTTTCAAAATCAGTCTAGCAAACATCGATAATTATGTACTACGCACCTATCAAATGAGATAGCGAAGGGATTCGAAATACTTCTTTTATGACGTGTTCGAATAACAACTTCAAATATGCCATGCATCACAACCCCAAGCTATAAAATATCCCAGTTCTATTACAGAAAAAAAAAAAACTGTAATATTCTTCCTCAATTTATCTTGATACGACCAAAATAAAAGATAGGGTCTCAAAGTACGAGTTTATTACCGATGTATTGACCACAAAAACGCGCGCAATAACCCGCCGTGATGCATCGGTGTGGTGACAGTTATTGCGGCCACAGATTATATTTCAAGATGACGTCGGATCTTCACTGCGACACTAGCGCCGATCTCTGATACATTGATGCAATATTAAGACGTCTTTTTGAATTGAGGATGCAAATTACTACTTGTCCAATTCTACTTAGTTTGATGTAGGTATATCAATACGATATACCTACATCACTTTACTTTTAGCATGTTTGGCACGTTCTTATATAACTAAAAAAAGCCTGCCTGTAGTTGGGTAGGTATGTCATCATACAATGATTAACGGGGCCCTAGAATTAAAAAATCAACTTCAAATTCTCAATTGAGAATCAGACTTAAAGCGTTTAGACTTTCAATGTCGATGTCAGTATATTTATTTATATTATGCTCCATAACCGTAACCGAAACTATCGGATATCCGATATAAAATAATATCCATAACCGTAACCGAATCCGAAATAAAAGTTTCGGATAATATCGGATAGGGGCGGAGTTTAATTGCGACACGTTATGACAGGTTGTTTTGTTGATCGGCCGGGCAGTGGCCGACACACGCACGCATTGTTTGTTTTCTTCTGTTGTTCCTACCAAATAAAACCATTTTATTAGCTATTTATATTTTACTTCTGAAATTCCTTAAAAATCTAATATCCGTAACCGTAATTATCCGAAACTAACGGATAATCGAAATAATTTCATATCCGTATCCGTATCCGGTATAATAATCATTTCTATATCCGTATCCAATCCGTATCTGAAATTTCATATCCATAACATCCCTATTTAAAAGTCCAATATTTCTGATTCAAAGTCAAATATTTTATTTCACATAGGCCTACATGGGTACTTATAAAACGTCAGAAGCTAGTGCACAATTAAAATTGTGGAACTCAAATTCCTGTTGTAGGAACCAAAGAACACTTACTTAGTAAAGTAAGAGTAGTATGTAGGCAAATGCGAGTCGGACTCGCGCTCTGAGGGTTCCGTAGGCAAATAGTTCAACTCCCTAAAGGAGTTTCGAAAAGAATTCGAATCGCAAAAATGTATTTTTGTGTCGTTACAAAAAAATTAGGTACTGTTTTCAGATTTATTTCTATACCTGTGCTATAAGACCTTGTTATATGGCAGAATTAGGATTCTTGGCCAACTGGAAGTACCCTATGAATTTTGATTACCTTGAGAGTGTCGAAATATACGTTTTTAGTTATATAAACGGCCGTATCTTTTTTTTTCGTTCACTTAGAAGTTTGATTTTGTCATAGCTTCAAGGAACCTAAGTATAATATTATTTTAATTTCAACTCGATACCTCCACGTGTCCCCGAGATAAAGGGTCTTTACAGTCAGACTGGCAGACAGACAAACGGATGACCAAGTGGTCCTATATGGGTTCCTTTTTTTCCTTTTGAGGTCCGAAACCCTGAAAAAAGTAATTTAAAATATTTCTTAATTTAAAAAGTTATAGGCTCTAATTAATTTCAGTTATAAACCTGATTTCACAACAAAGCGGTTGCTGTTGGTTATTGTCGGCATCGCCTGTTGTTCGTCAAAAGCCGCTCATTAACGTTATTTCGCGTAATGGCCGGCGATTGTGAGCTGATCACTACCAGTCCACAACATTTGTTTTAAAAGCAAGATTAATGTACACCGTAACACTGGTTTTGGTGCACATGGCAGAAAGAGATAGAAATATTTTTGTGAAAGGACGAAAGGGATAAAGTTGTACAAAAGAGTTGTCTCACATTATTTCATAAGACCGGGCAACACAACATAACTTTTTATGTGAAGCTGTCTCCGCGGTTTTAATTTAGGGAAGAAATAATTTAAAGTGTTGCCTAGAAAATAATGTTGCTGAAACATGTATTATTTGCAGATATGTTATTTAAAAAAATTAAGTTTTCTCAATTAGTTTTGGCGCTTTTGGCACCGAACTGTTTATTAATTGAACAACAGTTGAATGTCGATGTTTGTGAAGGGACTGACATGATGAAACTAGAAGGATTTCCGTAGGAAACCCTAAACAAATATTAGCGATATCTCTCATGTTTGTAATCCCAACAAAAACATAACACGTGGCCCTATCTAAGGAATACTCAAAAAAAAATTCATTTATTGTTCAATGGCTCTTCCTTAACTCTGAGGGGTTGGTTTGTGGCTGTGATAACTTTTCCCAGCAGGAGGTGATCGGACTGTGATTACTAACTGTTATTATATTTGTAAGCCGTGTGTTTGTGAGAACATGCTTGTTGTAATGATTTCGTCGTCACTACCGCACCCGCGGGAGTTGGCGCTCAGTGCTTATCTTGTGACGATGAGGGGCTGTGATGTATTGGTATTGATGTTTGTTTTAGATATTGAGCTTTAGAAAACTTACTTAAAAACAAAATCGTTCATTGTTTTCATTGCAAATATTATTACTTTTTTAAGTTGAAAGATAAAACAAGTTCTTCAAAATACATTTGAGTATTTCTTTGCACTGACTTTCGTAAAGTTTACTTTTATAAAAGCTTTTATAAGTACCTAAGCTTTACTTTGATAGAGTACTACAAATATTTCTTTACATTATTTTCATTCAAAGCTCAAAATAAAATGAAACTGAAGTGAAATGATACACTTTCACGCAATTACCATATCGTTCAGTTTTAAAGTCATGCATCCATAATGAGCACACAACGCATGCGTGCATAACACCCCTTTGATATAATGTCCGCCTCTGTAAACGCATTCACGAAGCCCATGAAAATCTTTAACAAAAAGTTGATGACAATCGTTATTACAGCACAGCACACAGAAATATTTAATCGGGCGGTCATAACGCAGTGCAAGCGATGCGAGTCTCTGTATGTTCTGCTGCCATAAAAATAACAGCTTTTGCGAAAGTACACACCATTCCATTTAAAACGGCCGATTCGTATCACAGTTAAATTTAAAGCGCTCGAAACTATCGCTGAATCGCTGAATAGTGCTGATTTTAGTGCCTTTTTATTGAAATTTGCTTGATAGTGTGATGTAGCAAAAACTGTAATTTTGTCCATTAAAGTAATGACCTGACCCATGTATAAAACGATTTAACTTTATTTACCGAAGCTCGTAAAATTACTGTTATCTACTGTTAAAGTTTAGCAATTTCTGAATCTTTTTTATGAAACGAAGTGTAATGGCATAATGCGTAATTACCTATTTGTTTTAAATGCTATGCATAACGTAATTGTTTTAGCCTTTTTAAACTTTAGATTCTAAAACTGAGACATATTGTCTGACTAATCATATTTGGACACTTATTAAGACTTTGATTTTCCTGTGGTATAAATGTTAAGTTGGATGTATTACTTTATTATGTTTAAGATTATTTTATGTATAGTGTCTATGGGCCTTAATAGTCTAAAAATAAAGAATTATTATTATAAATATTCGAGGTTAGGGAACGCAAACCGATGCTGGTCTATGGATGAGGGGCCTTAGCAAGCTTGAGCAGCCGTTGATTCCGGTCGTCATTGGTAGGTCGTTGGCAGTCATCATTACGGAATACCCCTGAATTCAGAAGCCAGTAAATCTAGGTCCAGTCTTCTAAGACCCGTGTTATCCAGATATACAGTATAAGAGAAAAAGAAGAGGGAGAGGAATAGACTCCACGAAAAAAATCTGATATTCGACTGCATCTGAGCCACGAACTCTTGACGCGATCCATTTGACGACCTAAACTGAACGGTTAAATGCATGGGGCAACATAACGTGTATAGTTCCATCCCTCTTTCTAGCACGCCTGAGATTTTAACACGTCATGATAAGGCCTGGCCTGGCTTGGCTGAGAAGATTTGTTTTTTTGATTAACCTGTGAGTCTGATTAAAATTCTCATCATCACTGATTAAACCCTACGGATTAAACAAAGCTATCTCCTTCATGAGTGGAACTAACTGACTTGAGGTGTATATTGCGGTGCAGCGCGGCCGGGCGTGGTGCAAAGAGACGCGTTCGCAAATATTTGAGCAGCGCTGCCAGGCGAGAATTCTGTAAGATTGCCGAGACCGAGGGAAAAGAAAATTAACTCTGTAACTCGGGACTGGATTAGTTGGTTGTATGTAAGTCGTTTGAAAGCCGAGAAAATGAGGAATTGACCTGAAAAAGGAATTTAAAAAAATACTTTATTTCAGATCGTAGTCTCTATTATGACAGTAATCCCACCCCTTAAAAACTATGTTAGAAAAAGATAACAGTGTCATCTAAATTTCAATATCTTTTGAGCACACCTGACATACCGGGTACATGGTACGTGTATATCCCCTCGAGCGCCAGGGGTTCATTGACCCGGAAAATTGCACTGTTTACGTAAATCACCAAAAAAATAAACAAAAATTTTTTTTGCCACAGTATCCTCAGTTTAACTTATGTAATATTACTGTGGATGACGTTAGAAAATCAGTTCTCGCGATTTCGTCTTCTGCAGTGGGTTATGATAAGTTGTGCTCTAGAATTATTACTCTCATCCTTCCTTCTTTACTCCCTGTTCTCACTCACATTTTAATCACTCTTTTTCCACCTGCTCCTTTCCGTCTGTCTGGAAACAGGCTCACATTATTCCTTTACCTAAAATTAACAATCCAACTTTATTAACTCACTTTAGACCTATTTCTATTCTCCCATTTCTTTCTAAAGTCTTTGAGCACATAGTTCATAAACAGCTATCCCTCTTCTTAACATCAAACTCGATTATATCTCCATTTCAATCAGGTTTTCGCTCGGGTCACAGTACTGTTACTGCGCTTTTAAAAGTAACTGACGATATCCGCTGGGCTATGGAGAACAAGTCTCTTACTGTGCTTGTATTACTGGACTTCAGTAGCGCCTTTAATTCGGTGGATTTCGACATCTTACTTGGTATTCTTAAATCTATTAATCTCTCTTCTTCCGCTTTAACCTGGTTCAATTCATATCTCCGGGGACGCTCTCAGTGTGTCCGCCTTGAAGAGTCGTTCTCTGATTGGTGTAGTCTCACTGAGGGTGTTCCTCAGGGTAGCGTTCTCTCTCCTCTTCTTTTTTCGATTTTTATTAACTTTGTTACCAGAGTAATATCTTCTTGTTTCCATCTCTACGCAGATGACTTGCAGCTTTACCGACACTTTACTGTTGCTGACGCAAATTCGGCTATTGCTGCTATGAATCATGACCTGGATTGTGTCAGTGCTTGGGCTAAGTCATTTGGTTTGCAGATCAACCCAACAAAATCACAGGCTATGATCATAGGCAGTAGATTCGTTCGTGCTACCTGGATGCTACTGAGGAGCTATTAAACAAGCTTGAGCGATTACAAAACTTATGCATTCGGTTTGTTTTTGGATTACGAAAATATGACCATGTCCCTCATCTTCGCAAGGAACTGAAGTGGCTCCCTATTCGTCTTCGCAGGAATGCTCGGATTTTATGTCTTCTTTTTAATATCCTACACAACCCATCTTATCCCTCCTACCTTCGTGATCGTTTTTCCTACGCTCGTCCTAGTGACGCGCCCTGCAGATCACACCTCAGATCCCTTCTTAAATCCCCTCCCCATAAATCCAGTTACTACTCCTATTCTTTCTGTGTCCATACCGTGAGGTTGTGGAACTCACTTCCGCCTAGCATTCGAGATTTAAAATCGATCTCACTTTTTAAAAATCGAGTAAAAGAGCACTATCTTTCTTCTCAATTGTGATATTTATTTATATATTGTATGTAATATGTATGGTATATATATATAGCTGTAGGTATATATTATTTTTAGGTATATATAATTATATATGACTTTGGTTTAAGACTTGACATATTCTTCTTTTGCTTCCTACACACTATGGTCTACATTTCTTTTTGATTTCTCCTTTCGCAGGTCTGCTGGAAGAAATTTCTTTGGAAATAAGCAGTACCTTTGTACTAACGTCTCTTATGTATTATCTGTTTCTGTTATTTTTGTGTGTACATAAATTGTAAAATATATAATTAAAAAATTTAAAAAATCCTATTTTCGGATTTTCCTAGGAAAAACCAATAACATAATATATATAGAAGAATATGTAAAGAAACCAAAATTTTCGACCAAATTACTTTCGTACAAACTTGGGGAAAACACGAAAATTAAGCATTTTTCAAGGACATCCAAGTTGTACAGACGTATGTAAAATCGGCGCTCGAGGGGATATGCACCCAGTGTGCCAAACTGGCGCAACACGGTTTATCTACACTATTATAATAAAGAGGTAAAGTTTGTTGTTTTTTTTTTTTGTAACAGGTAATCTCTAGAAGTACCTACTGGTCCGAATGCTAAATTTTTTTTCACTGATAGAAAGCTGCTTTATTCTTATGTGATATTGGCTATATTTTTTGTACACGGGCGAAGTTGCGGGTAAAAGCTAGTATTAAATACATTAGTAATCACACCCCATAAAAACTATGTTAGTAAAAGATACAATAATACAATAGAGAGATCTTAATTAAATATCTTTTGCTCGCACCTGACACCGGGTACATGCACATGTATGTATCCAGTTTGCCAAAATGGTATAACACGGTTTATCGCTAATAATGACCCTCAGAGTGCTGTGAGCGCTCCCACGCATCCTACACATCATGGATTAAGACGTGTCCAATTATTTTAAATTAATTCTTTTCTTTTTTGCACATGCACATTCCAAATTATTTTAATTATAGATAATCATTTGCTGTGATTCTTCTAAACATGACTTTTTATATAACAATGTCTTTACTCTAATATAGCCTGGTTTAAACAAAATACTCAAAAACACTACGTCGTCGCCCTGACAGTTTCGAGTAGTTAGATACAAAGTTTCGGCGTCGAGAATCGTGATACCGGCAAAGCTTGTTGTTATTCCAAAGATTTAATTAAACTATTTAGTCACACGTTCGGGTTTTGCTAGCTTATACGAAGGGATTCATTTCAGACTCTTCTTATTGAAATTGGATGTTTAAGCTTTAAATCATGCAATATTATATTAATCACACACATGTGCCATCAAAATTAATCACAAATGTCATCAACATTAAATTTGTTTATTGTCAAAAAAAACAGTACAGGTAACAAACTATTTGAAACCCTGGCTCCTGAGCTAGGTAGCAACCTGTGATCCATGAGCCATGAGTCTTAATTATACACTCTAAGGTATTTTACACTAGCTTTAAAAAAGAAATCAAAAAAAAAAACACAATTTTAGATTACATAAAAAATAAATTGCACATTAAAATACATTGTTCTTATGTTGGCCTGTTGGCCTAGAGGTTAGTGGCCCTGACTGCTATTTATTTATTTATTTATTACAACTTCATGCAATATAAAGGTACAAAGGGGATTTTTTTTTTAAATAGTGGGAAAAAATCATGCATTGACATCCCCCGCTCTTGGGCGGAGCGGGAGATAGTGTCAGACTCTTACTGACTAAAAGACCCACCTTGTTCCTTCTAGCCTTCATACCGGGGCTCGAGCGCCCTTTCGGATAACCCTGGCTCCAGTAGGCTTCGACCCGGCTGGGTCCCTGCTGTTGCTGACAACTCCTTGAGGCGCGCGGGAACAGTGCGCGCCGTCGACGACTTGGGCTTGGTCCGGACAGTTACCGGACGGCCGGACAGTGAGCTACCTATTGCTCACTGTCCGCAAGCCCGCGCCTATGGTGGCCGGAAATCGGGATCAGAATTCCGGCGGTGGCGGCGGCGATAACACCGTTGCCTGATGCGTTCGGCGTCCTCCTTTGCGAGCATTACTGCTTCGCAGAAGTCGGCGACCGCCTGCCACTCCTCCTCGCTCCGGACCATGGCCTCAACCAAGGCCCGGCGCGAGAGGTCTCCGCCACCGATCGCCCCCACGAGGGCACGGCGATGCTCCGTCCAAGCAGGGCACACCTCGACTGTGTGCTCCACCGTGTCCTCCGGGCGTTCCGCACAGTGGCGACACCCGGGCGTCACTTCCGCTTGAATCCGGTGCAGGAAACTCCCGAACGAACCATGTCCGGTGAGGACTTGCGTCATGCGGAAGGTAAGGACGCCGTGAAGTAAGGCGAACTTAATGCCTTAGGCATTCTCTACCAGTCAACCTAGGGTGGTGAAGAGAAAACATGGCAGGTGCATAAAAAAAAGAATAGTTTGATAAGAAAACCAGTGTACAAATATTTAGGTATATAATAAACATACTTAAATATTCAATATAATATAAACCTACATCTAAACAAATATATGCCGAAGGCCGTGGTTTCGATTCCCACCCAGGACAAATGTTTCTGTGATGAGCACGATCATTTGTTCTGTATCTGGGTGTAATTGATCTATAATATTCATGTATTTAGAAATATATGTTTAAGTATATTTATCAGTTGTTTAGTACTCTCATAACACAAGCTCTGCTTAGCTTGGGACTAAATGGCGTTGAGTGATAGTTGTGGAATATTATATTATTACACTAAAGCGAAGGCTTTGGAATTATACTTCCGAAAAATGTGTATTCCATGGGAAAGGACGATAGCGTAGATTTTTTTTAATGATATGTCAGTGCTTGACTGCGATCCCACCTAATAGTAAGCAGTGATGCAATGGTGAGGCGCACTAGTGTATTAAGAGCCTAACACTCTAGCCTTGAAGACACCAAAATTATAATGGGATGGGAAGAGATCGGGAGGTATATTGTTCTAGTCCTTCGATGTACGCGGTATAAATGACAAAGACAAACGCTTAGTCTGAACCGCAAAAATTTTAAAAATGTAAAGGTGAATACTCGCCGTACGACGGGTTGTCCGATGGTAGAAAGGAGATGGTGGAATCATGTCATGCAATTCACGCGCATATTCTTCAAACTGCATCCTGTAAAATACCGAAATGCTGGCTATCCTACGCCTGTGCTCGAGGCTATGTAAATTGGATTTAACCAAATCTGGATCACCAATTTTAGCCTCTTCGCACGCCTTTCCAAAGAGTCCAAAACTGCTAGATGGTAATAGTGATAGTCTTCCACAGACTCGTACAAACACAGTTATAGTAATATACTCTGAGACTCCCCGGAATACAACTTCCAAATCTACTAACGCATTCTATCTCTACATGCTATTTACATAATAATCAAAGGAGCTGCCCCGCCGCAGCCCGACACTGTCCGACCGGAATTATGTTAAACCAGTGTGACAGCAGTTTGCAGATGTCTTCAAATGTGAGTTATTTGCTAAGTAAACTGCGACGGAGATATCTTAGCTCGCTGTGGCCTGATTTGTGTAGCACATGTGGACTTTGCAACTCTGCCCCAGTCCAAAGAAAAAGGGGCGCATCTGCCCTTTAAGGTAAAATTGAGTTATTTATATATTCGAGTTCAGGAAATCTAAGTGAATCTTGTAATATTTTTACACATTTTTACAAGTTACCACGATGGTTTCACACCAGTGAAAAGTCTAGTTTTGTTTTGGAATAAATTTTCAAGCATTTACGGATCTTTATAAATATTTTTCTCCTTTTAGTGTTTCGGTCAGATGGTCCGTTTTGGTCGCGGCGGCAGAACTGTGGCCCCGAGCTCCTGAGTGGACGGTCGAAGAATACTTATTCGTTCAGCTTGAAGACAGTTCGTTACTCGCCCAACTTCGGCAGACTAGAGTTGCACTGAGTTAGTATTCGCACTGCTAGTTAGACTTGGAACTGTACTCGAGTTCAACGCCCCAGTCGGTTGGGTTAGTGAAAACTATATAGCTGCAAAGTAGTACACCAATGTAAATATTGATGTTTCTGTTTGGCGTTATTGTTTGTTTGTTACAAATAACATATTGATACGAGTAAAATATTGTTAAAGATTTACACTCAATATGTCATTTAAAACCAGGTATTAACTATTTTACATTTACTAAATGGTAATATTGACACTATAATCGACATACTCGTATTTTGACCCAGAAATATTACATAAATAAGTTTACTAAGATACACAACATACAGATAGATTGAACAACATACCTAGGTAGCAGAAAATTCGTGAAAGTTTCACAGTTCCAAACCAACCAGCCTATTATTTACAAAGACACACCACTAAATCCCATACAAAACTCAATTTAAACTTAAACCATGAGCAAGTTCGTCGACAATTAATTTAGTATACGCTTATCGGCTCGACTAAGTGACATTTTAATTTGTGTAATTTAGTCGGTCCTAGGCGCGGGCGAGGCGGCGGCGGGCGGCGCCGGTAAACAAAGCTATGTTCGCGCCAGTTTTTGTCCGCGCGTGTTTTGCGCGCAAGATAAACGCGTCAAGTTTACCGCATGGTGGCCAAGTTACGAGATCCTGTCTGTGTTGCTATATGAGAATTAATAAAAACTGCGAAAAATGTAGGTGCTTTTTCTGGTAGGCCTATCTACTGTTTTGGCTGATTGCTTTTTTCAGATCTCTTTCTAGTCTTTCGATAAACAACAACAAAGACAGAAAGAAAAGTATTTATTTTGGCGCACAAAACATTGTAGACAACAAAAACTTAAGATAAACACAAAACAAAAAAATAAGTAAATAAAAAGTAACATTGTATGTCACATTTGCGCCAATAAAGGTCCAAGATGCCATACAACTACGAGGTAGTTGTCTGACGCTGGTTTTCAACTGAACCTTATTAGGAGTGTACGGATAAAAAGTTTACAATTAGGGTCAACACTACATTACATTAGTGTTACATTAGTGTAAAATAAAACATAATACGTGATAAAGCAGTAAATATGTGTTCAGTGTACAAAAAATAACATAAACATAACGGAAACCGGTTTTAAGCAATTTAGCCTCAGTCAACACAACGCCATCACTACGCGCAGTGCATCGATGCAGACTAATTAGTATGTTGACTCACGCTTCATTAGACATCTGACATTTCAGTAGAAACCCTAAACTTTATCTTAAACCTAAATTCACAAAGAGACCAACCTCTTCGTCTCATTTACAAACTTTACTTCGAACATACATCGCTACGTAACCGCGGGATAAACTCTTATATCCCAAGTTCGCAACTTGCGCTACCTGAGCATGTGGAGGACGTGGCAAGTTTTGTTTATGTGCGGCCAACGAGCCGTGTTATTTATTTGGCTACAACTAGACGCGCGCGGGGCCGGAGGGACGCGCGCGGGGCCGGAGGGACGCGCGCGGCCCGCTCGGGCTAATGTCGCGCTCATAAACTAGCCTCAGCCGCGCGCTTTTTGTTTGTACTCGCTAATTTCTTCATGGGTTAGTTTCACAAGGATATTTTATTTTCTTGTATTGATGATTATTATCGAATGTAGGAAGCAGTTTATACGTAAAGCTGAAATTTTTGCACGAAATTAGTTTCGAGATTTCCAGTTCAGTTACGGTTGATAAAAACTACCCAGCTCAACTCGTTTCATATGTATAATTAAATATATTATTTTAAAGTAATTTAATTTAGATTTGCAGCTTTTTGAGGTTCGATTCCATGTTTATGGTTCACTTGTGTAAACGCATGAGTTAAGATAATTAGTTGGCGATTCTTATAAGATATTCCCGCCTCCCAACAGTCCAGAAACCCTAAATTTAAATTTCATGTAAACGGCGCTTCAGGATTCCGAAGTTTTAGGTGTTCTCGCAAAATTGTTTACCGTTATTTTTGATGTGAAACCCACTACGTTACATTTATTTTATCTTCAAGTTTAACGTAAAATCAAGCTTAGCTTCTTTAAAAGTTTATTTCTGGTGTCAAACTTATTCCTCTAAGTAAAGCCTCGAGTTTTTATGAGGGTAGTCATGAAGTTTCTGCGGAAGCTAGAATTTAATTTGGCAAGTGGAGAAGTTATTTTATGCGCTGGTGTGTATCGCGTGTGCTACGATGGCGCTGGATGAGACCAGTTTATGACCGGGGATGTGCGAGCAGACGCCGTGGAAATGAATGCCAAATGAAAGTGGGTTTATCTAAATACCTATTTTCATTTCGTTGTGTATATAAGGAACTGCCTTGTGTCTGCGGGTTTGTGTGAGCCTTTATTGTTTCACTACCCTAAGGGAAGTTATTACCAGGATGAATTTTTTTTTTTTCCTTATTCCGTTAAAGACCTATCACGTGTAAGTCGATCCTGTTTTAATACAAAATAAGACCACACATAAAGTGAAGGTGGAGCAATCATTTAAATCTCAGCTCTAACAGAGCGTCCCCAGAAGTTACTCACCCACTAACAAACGTAAACTGTCTTATTTCCCTTCCACTAAGATATATAAGCTGTAGACACATTTCATAAATCAATGTCACGTAATAAACGTCACGATAAATGTATATTTGTCGCCCGTCAAACGGTGGGAATCACGAGGAAATGCGTGAAAAACCCATACTGTACTGAAAAAAACCTAGCCAAAGAAAAATATACTCTAAATACTGAAAATACAGTGTAATGTTCAATAGGTAATGGAAATACGTTAGTGAATATCGAATAAGGTTGGATCAGAGATTGATATCACTTTTCATGCCACATATATAGTAATATTGATTTACGTATAGTTACCTATATAGTGCACGGTCTAGTAAACATAAATAAAAAGGGGCTTGAGATCTCAAGCCGAGCGCGGACGTCGATGGTAAAATGTATCGGAACACTGATAGCGGACATTTGTCTTATGTTCCGAGACACCATCCATCTTAATAACAATATACTCGTACACAACTACTTAGAGAAGAAATATTTTACAACACCTGCCTTTGTCCATTTTTGTGTATACGCTCATGTTTGTGTTATTCATACTTTTTAAGGAATGTCATACTCGTACATTATCAGTTTATTTATACAGATAAAACTGTTTTTTAGTATTAATCTCTGGCAATACCAACTACAGATAGCTACCCTGTCACTGAGTGCCATATATTTCCTGAGCAATGACTGCTTGGTAAATCAAGCAGCACTACCTACTAAACTAGCTCAATCTGTTGGCTGATATTGCACCACCAGCTGTACGTGGGGATGATGAGCAAAACAAGAATCTACTTCTCGACATCCCCTCACACAACATCCCCGAGTAGATGTAAGAGCCGGAAGAACTTTCTTCGTTGCACATAGGCCATCCCTGACTCCCACCGTGAGTCTGGGATGACCTAAAGAAAAAATGCTGTGGGAAGAACACAACTTACTACTAACTGACTTCTTGATACCTTAAAGTTACTACATCTGCCGCCTAGACTTGAAGTATAATACAACCAGGCAGGTCGCTCTAACACAATTTGCCGAAATGGAGTTTTTTGAATCCGTCGGATACCCAGCGTGTCTGCGGTGCCCCTGTTGAGAACCCGTTGGAGTGTCTCAAGTGTGGATACACTTGCACTCTGGAGGATTTAATGAGCGCCTCCGATGCTGCAGGGAACGTAGCCAACTAGGCCTAAATATTTAAAAAGTTTACCAATGACTCAAAAAAAGAAGAAGAAGATGCCGCAAAAAAATGAAATATTTCGACGCCAATTAAAAAGTCCATAGCAAACTATCTCGAATGCACAAACAGGGATCAATCCAGGATTGCATCCGTCCGATACCGCAGCCGCTGCGATAAACAGGGACGTCTTGCCGGTACAACTGCCTTGCTAACGCCCAGGGGCAATTTGAACCTAAAGTTGTACATCTTAGAGGCGGGATGGACGGCAGGCTTAGTCTGTCTCGGGTAATGTGGACGTAATTGTGTGTCAGAGCCACACATATCCATTACTGATCCACGTAAACTCCTCAGATTAGTTTTTGATATAGACACGATAGTAAATTGAGGCCACTATTGTGAGATAAGACTCTTCACGATGTTATTGAAGGCTTACGAGATATTACAATTGCTATTGAGAATGAAATACTTACATTTGTCTCTTGTCAGATTTTCTAAGTATTTGTCTTTATTATTTCGGAGAAGTAGGTTGTTTTGTTATTTTGCTTTTAAAAGTTAAATGTAAAATACATTGTTTCAAGAAAGATTTCTTCTTTCATATATGTTCTAAAACCTAGTTAACTTTAATTAAACCCGAGGGGTGAACGGATAGTTAGAAAAGAATCGTACTTCGAATTTGTGCTGCGCTGGTCCGAAGATATTGACTAAGGCGTTAAAGTAAGATATCTCAACCTGCATAGGTACCGCAAGTGGCAAGAGACAAGAGACAAGAGTTACCTGGAAACATAGACTTCTTGTCTGATGCTGGTACCTGATCATAGATCATGATTTACGTATATTTTCTGATCAATATTTTTCAAAATATAATAATTTGCAATAAAATTTAGTAGTATCACAAAAAAGCATAAAACGCCTTCAGAGTCTTTTCAAAGGAAAGGTTTTGGGTCCTGATCCTGGAAATGATTCGATAAACCGAACCCGCATAAACAATCCCTTTATTCCTCACTATGCTCGGTAAAAGAGTGCCAACACACGCATAAAGTGCTTCGGCATGTCAATGCGTTGACAAGGAATCTCAATCACTTGTGACCCAACCCTTCGCCTAACCTAGTGATAAATTATTCAGGCCTAATATAGGTCTTAGTTCTAAATAGTTAGGTACCTTTTTGACCTCACCAGGGCTGGAACTCGCCGTAAATTAAATATGCCAAGCCATTACTCAATTTTGCCAGAAACTGGGACTTAGAGAGCCAGAGGGCCCCTTATTAAACTTTTTACGAGTCAAGTTGGCTGGAACATTAAATATATTGGCTTCGCTTGGCCGGAAGGACGCCTCCTGTTATGAAATGCTGTCTGTTTGAAGGGTAGTGCGAATTGTTAGGTGTTGACTGCTCTGGAACAAATATTGAACCTTTCGTTACTGATATGAGAACAGTAAATCTCTTTTTTATTTGCTCTGATATTGTCTTTTGAAGGACTCCTGATTTATATATCAAAAAAAAATAAATGATCAATGTTCCCAGTACTATATTATCATGTATATATATAATTTATAATTTAAAGCGGATCTATTTCTGGTATGTTAACCTTTACATAAATCTCATGTTCAGGTTCCCCATTAAGGAATTTGCATAATATTCTGAGATACAATATCAGAGTAAATCTAATCACTGCGTCGTAATAAGCCGGCGCGTTCAAAATAACTTGCCCCAGTTTTGTAACTATTATTAACGGAGTCGATGAAAGGAAACGGTTCAGCCTACGATTTTTATAAATAAAAGAATGTATATTATTGGCTAGGATAATAAAAATGTACAAAACAAAGTGGGAGTCGGCAACAAAGGCTCGCATCCATTGCTGTGTCAGTGGCAGATAGACGCGGCTGTCGTCCCAGGGATGCCAAACGACTTTGTTTTTCACAAACGTTTTTTGTAGAGCAGCTAGTTTTTTATTCCGTTGGGATTGGCGTATTTTTTAGTTTATACTGAGTGTATGTTTTTGAATGCGAGTGATATCAAACTAGTTGTTTGCGAAAATGATAAAGAAAGCATTGGGACAGTTAAAAGTGAAATGGTTTTAATTTGAAATAACGTTAAGTATAATTAAAATATCCACATCATCGCTTACCATCAGGTGAGATGGTGGTCAAACGTAAGCTTGTAAATAATATTAAAAAAAAAATGATGGGCAGAAATTAACAGTCTTATAAATATTATAGCGTGAGACCATAGATACACTGCAGTGTTATGTAGTTGGCAGCCCCGGCAGTTGTTTCCTCAGCCGCGTATAGAGGGCGCGCGGCAGTAGCACGCGCCGATGCGCGGACATTCAAATTGTGCTCTACGAAACGCGCTGCGCAGTGCCACGATTTCCCCGCGTTAGCGCTTATGTCTCAGTTGTGTGCGATTATGTTCTTGTCGACTTAGCATTTGCCTGGTTTCATGTACGATTGTATTTCATAAACGGCTTACAAACCAGAAATGCAGCGTTTCAAACCACCCCAATAGCGTACCCAACGCTATAATATCTATTTATATTATTATTCGGCAAATAAGAGCAAAATGATGTAAGAAAGCTAAATTAAGGGTGCTGGTAATAATTTAAATGTATTTGAAAGTTGTGATAATGTTTTTGTAATAAGGCAAGTGAATGAAGCAAAAATGTATTCCATAATATTTGGAACCAATTTCAGCTAATATATTAATATTAAATTTTGTTACCCACTCATCTTATGATGTATTTTTCTTTCACCTATTTCCTTAGACAGCCATACATACAACACAGGAGGTTCGGATACAATTTCCACTAGAATGCATTTAGTGAAACCTACCCTTACTGTTTACATAATAATTACATGTAGCAGATAAAAGTAACAAAGATTAAACACGATTTTATTACGATGAAAAAAGAATTCTGACGCTTTTGAGATTTTAAAGAAATAAGTAAGCACATCAGCTGTCTAAACTTTTCTTTACTAAGTTGGGATTAGGTCCTTTCTAACAGGCTGCAGCTGAATACTATAACTTCGTATGATTCGATTGCCTGACTTCCATGACTACAGGGCCCTGTCTGGGTACCATGTTATCTTTTGACAGGACTCATAACAGCCATATGTGCTTCTGACTTTGAATAACGATTGTCAAAGTTTTTTCTTTTAATTATATAGACCAGTCCCCCTAGCCAAGTTACAGCCGTTCCGCTTGCGCCGAACGCTTCGAGTTGATCTTGCCGCCAATTTTTTTGTTCTGACCACGTGACTGAGCGTTAAGACGACGTCATTCCCGTACATTTGAAGCTTTCTAGTCTATTCACTCTAGATTTTAAGTCATGTCTAAATTATAATTGGACTTCTATACCGCAGCAGGCTAATTGTTCCAGTCATTCGATGTACGTGGTATAAACGACGAAGCGAAACGCTTAGTCCGAACCGTACACTGTAAGGGTAGATACTCGCCGTACGCTCTTCAAATGACAACCGGGATCATCGTCTAAGCGTGTTTTCTGAGTCACAGGGGTGTGTAAACCTAATGAAAGGTCACCACCTATCTACAGACCAACCACAACAAACAAATAATAACAATCAAAACAGTAGTGACTCTACAACATTTATTTCCAAAAATTCACAGCTGGTTGACTGAATTCAATAAGAGTCCGTTTGAAATGAGTTTGTTGGCATAGAATGCCAACACTGACAAGTTCTCATCTCTCATACATTTTGCATGGACAAACGGCTTAACTCGCACATCTCAGCCGCGGCTACATACGTTCTCAACAATGAATATCACCAACACCGGTCTAACTTTGCAACGCCTCGGGCGAACTCCACAAAGGTGCAATACCTACCCGCAAACGTGTGCAAAACATCGTAACTTTTTATTCTTGCTTATCCAAAATAAACTGTGATCGTTTCTAATAAGGTCTTAATTTCAGTGAGGGTATATTAAAAGTGAAATGTTCTAGAATGTTTCCAAAAGGTTTTGAAAGCGCGGTCTCCTGGCAGGCATGTTTACTCTGGCGCTCTGCGGCTGATGTAAGAATGACCTCAATAGCCAACGGATTTGCTTCTTGCACCGCACTTTACATTAAAGTGCATTAACACCTCATTTATGACGTCACATTAATTAGTTATTCTATGCATATATTGTGATGGACGCTGCTAGAGATTTAGCGCACAATAACTGTAAATATTTGTGCACTGTGCTGGCTGCAAATATTAGTGTTTGGATGCATAATGGTTATGTTCGCGTTTGGCTAGCTGTTCGCATCGATAAGTTTTAATTATTCAGGCTTGTTGTTAAGTCTTTAGTGAGTTCAGCTGTGAACACTGTGTGGGATGGACAGTTACGTTGATATTGTCTACTCAATTTTTGAGATTATAAAATACTTTTTGTGTCGAAGTAACACTTTTTTTTATATTTAAATTAAAGTATTGGTACGCTCGTTTGTAACAGGCTGTTTTTTTTTATAATCATCGTCCCACATTAGGAATTACTCCTGTATCGCAGGTGCAATCACACATAATATGTAATCTCACATACTCAAAACACCCAGATCCGGAACAACAATTCGTAGGCCATTCAAATATTTGTTCGGTGCGGGAATCGAATCCGTGGCTCGCAGTGCAGCGGCCAATCTTTCAACCACTGCGCCAATCGTGCTGTCTAAACATGTATTACGTAAGCACAGCTTTCAGATGTTATTTTTGTCAATAAACATGATTAATACTACCTACAAATTGAATGAAATTAATTCTACACAGTTACAAAAAGTCGCTGCAGTTGAATTCTGTAAGCACTTCTAACTTTACACCTAAAATATTATAGATTTTCCGGTTCATCCCGGCTGATAGGAGCACAAACAAACTGATCCGCGCGTTGATTGATCAGTGAACAAATACTATGACAAATATTGGACAAATACTGTGACAAATATATTTGTGCCTCGGCGTCGCGGCCGGTGACGGGAATTTATTGTGTATGTCAATAAATGTGACGACTTTTTGTGATTTTTAAACCATTATTTTGTTGGAAAATGAGCAACTGATGTTTAGGATAACGTATATATTTGTAAATAAGTCAAAAGTACCTACGTTATTCAACATAACTCAAGTATCAAGGGAGAGACTTTTATCATTTCAAGCTTAAATAAATAGTCTTCTAAGTAACAAACTTCATGAATATTATATTCTTACTAACGTAAAATAAGTTGTCCGTATTTTGACTTGAGAAAAGCTCGATAAATATAGTATTACGTAAAGAATGTCGGCTATGTACGCACAAGATCACTGGCTCATTTCCCGCCGGGTTACGACTCCCCGAGAGCATGACTACGTGATAAACTGAGATTAGCATGCGAATAAGAAATTTATATTCATAGATTTAAGAAATACAGGACTTGGACTATTCAGCCTGATCCAAGAGTAAGGAGAAAACAAAGTATATCTTGAGAGATCATGTAAAACAAGTTGTTAAAGAGGATGAAGGCAAAAAGGTATATTGTTGTGCTCGTCAATCTTTCGGGAGCTGATAATGAATGTCTTCATCGTTCAGACTTTTGTTGTGCTAATATATCTTTACGAAACAAAAGTTTCATGAAGAGAAACGCTTCAGCCAACTCCGATCTACAACTACTACTGTGACTAAAGCAACTAGAGAATCATATAAAGCTCAAGCTGAACAATACCTTAAAACATATTCTAAGAATCAAACATTTTTTATGAAACTCAAAACTATAAGAATTAGTGTGATTAAGAGATAAATGAAATTAATTAGAATATGCAATTGTGCAGAGATGGAATAGATCAGGCTGAAAATTTAAATGTTGGATCCTTAAATAGTAGTACTCGTACTAACACAAGGGGTAAACATATTGGCGCATTACGTCACTGTCAAAGGATCACATGCAACTGTCTACTCCACCACTCATACACCTGAGGCAAGTGTATAAACACTCCAGATATCAATGCAAATTCGTCACCTATAGTATACTCTATCATTGATTTGATGAAAATTATTTCCTGAACTTCAAGTAGGTCCCACAAAAGATTAGGAGAGTATGTCTAAATGTTATTTACTCGGAAAAAGGCATCCTCTAGAAGAGTAAATCTATCATTAGCGACCCTTTTCAAAAGTGCTCAGTAGAAAGAGTACAGATACAAGGCACAGTTCCATTTGGCCCACGACTACGTCACGTACATGTGCCTTCACTACATAAATATGAAAACTACCTGCGTCATTGTGGAAGCAAACAAACCACCTCTGAAATTTAACGATATTGTAACTTTCCATCAAATGCAATTAAGGGTTTTTTTTGTCATAACATCAGACTTTTACAAAAAAAAAAATAAGAATATCCTCTAAGGCATCCTACTGCGTTACCTACAAGCAAATAGAATACGATGCCTGCAATCTACGACTACACACCGTACCTACGGTTACGTGACAAAGAAATGAACATCGCAGTTATCGTGTGTAAACTAAGGGTGAGTTGCACCATTAACTATAACGATAACAAAGCCGTTAACAGTTGTCAAATCGTCAAATTGACCAATAGGCGGCCGTTTCACGGCTGGTTATGGTTTGGTTATCGTTATAGTTAAATTGTGCAACTCACCCTTAAAGTTGTCTACTAGTCCGAATACGTAGCAATGGAATCGCGCCTTTATCCCTACTTCAACGCTAGAGGCTGCACTGGTAAGAGTACCTTTGCATGGATAACAAGAACTCGGTAATTAATTGGATTTTAAGTGTTAAATGGCTACCTATAGATGGATGATAAGGATGATAGTTTAGTTTTTACAATATATTGCGAAAACGTTGATGTTCATTCCTTTTCACTTAAACCAAGCTGAGTGGCAACGACGTGTGGTCGACTAAACTGTCCTGAAAGACCATCTCCATCATCATCATCATCATCGTCTTCCTGCCCATGTCTTATTTTATTTGGGATCGGCGCAATTATACGTTAGTATTCTTCCGTTCTGTCCTGTCACCCGCGATATCACAAACTGCCTTTTCCTTCATTGCAATTCTCACACAATACATATCTATGTTTTCTTTGACCGCCCTAACCAATAATGTAAATAATAAATTTATACTCATAACTCTTTTAGTAACATGTGTAATATTGCTCTCCTGAAACTTTACAGTTAGACACACACACCTTGGTGATACCACTAAAATACTTACAAACCAGCTGTCTTTTTCAAAATTATAAAAACGCCCTTTACTTTATTACTTGCTCGTACCTATATGAGTTCAAGTATGAAAATACGACGGGACCTTACCTTGAATCCAAGGTAATGCTGTAAGAAGGTACCTGTCTCCTAAACTATTCTAATAACGCTGTCACCAGCACCTGCAGCTCAGTACCCGTCCTATAAAGCACGTTATTTAATTATATTTAGAATACTAGGTGCCGCCGGCCACTTCGTTTGTCAAGCGTGAAATGCATTGACTGCTTTTCTAGAAATAAACATAAATAATAATAATAACCCTATCGCCGTACCTCTACGTTGACCTCGTGGTGGGGCTTGCGTGCTTCAATATATCCAAGGTCTGTATCGGTAGAGTTTGCTTTGCCGTAATATGCCTAAGGTGCGGGGCCAGACTAAATGAGATACAATCCGCTAGGCAGTTTTGTGGTGAATTTTTGGGCATTAGCGACCCCACGGAACCGTTCTCCCGGGAGAAATCTTGTTCCTCATTGTGGCTTGCCTTTATTGGCCAGCCCTAGTGAACACTGACGAGGAACAGAGCTCCCACCTCTCTCTTGCCTTTATTGGCTAGCTTGAGTGGAGATTCGCAAGAGCAAACGTGCTCGGGAGAAGGATGTATAATTCAATAAGGTTCTGGTAGGGATCTTGACTGTGCTTTCGGGGATTGTCCTGATAACCGTGGTATACCTCTTCACTCCTCTAGCAAATCAGGATATGTTGCCTCCTTGTTGCTACGTCACTTCGTGCTAGCGGCCGTTTTTGAGGGCCCATTTGTTAAGTGTGCAAGTCATCTCCTGCCTTTTTGTCGATGGATATTGTTCAGGCAGGGGCCATAATCTTAATATAGTTCCTGGTAACCAGTCTATTTGAGATTCCAAAAACCATTGCCATATTATCTTTGTTTTCCATAAGTCGCAATAGTATTTCATCAACCGGGGTTTGTCCTTGGGTGCACTGGCATAGCGCATACAGGGATAATCGTCGGTTGCTATCACGTTCTATCGAAAGTGTCTAAAGGGCCTTCTTTATGGTGGGAAAAAATCATCCAATGACAACCCCCGCTCTTGGGAGGAACGGGAGATAGTGTTACACTCTTACTGACTAAAAGACCCACCCCGTTCCTTCTAGCCTTCATACCGGGGCTTGAGCTGCGTTCGGTCTCCTCCTTGGCGAGCATTACTGCTTCGCAGAAGTCGGCGACCGCCTGCCACTCCTCCTCGCTCCGGACCATGGCCTCAACCAAGGCCCGGCGCGAGAGGTCTCCGCCACCGATCGCCCCCACGAGGGCGTCTAAAGGGCCTGTGCGAGTTGGTTTCGGCCCCTTGAACAATATTTTTTATTTGCTCAGTTAGTAGGTAAATGATAAAGACAAAAATTATAAAGATAAAGTCTTATTCATTATCTCCCCTGAACTGTTGAGCAACTGATTAGTAAGATATTTTACAGAATAAGTCAATTACGAAATTGCTTAAGCCAAACCGTCAGGACCTATATTATAAGACTAGTAATGAATATCTTCATACCGGATTTAAAAACTTTATACACACGGAAATGTATTAACTGTCTCAGACTGGTAAGTGATGCAGTATTTAACAAGGCTGATAGATTTTATAATAAGCACACATCTTAAAAAAATGTTTGAGTGAAATAATGGCAATTCCGAGTTGGATTCGCGTACCTCAGTACGCGTACTCAGTACTTGCGTACGAAACCCTATGATTCTTATACATACATATATCTGATTCTTATAGATAAACTTACCCATTAAAACGGTTCAATTCTGAAATTGAGTTGCGAAGATTTTTCTGAATCGCAACAAAGTTTTTTTTTTGTGACGTAATTACAAATTTACTATATTCAGATTTTTTTTCTGTTGTTGTACTATGAAGCCTGGCTTCATGCCGAATTTCAGGATTCTAGGTCAACGGGAAGTATCTTTGATTCCCTTAAGTTTAAATGTACGTTTTTTGCAACACGGCCGTATCTTTTTTTGTTAACTCGGTAGTTTGATTTTTTACAGCTTCAAGGAAACCTAAACCTGAGTATATGGTTTTAATTTCAACTCGATAACTCCACGCGTACCCGAAATAAAGGGTATTGACAAACAGAAAGACGGAAAAAACAATGATTCTACAAGGGTTCCGATTTTTCCTTTGAGGTACGGAATCCTAGAAAATAGAAATCGTTTGAATTTAGAATACAGAAAAGTAAGCAGGAGACAATGTGGCATACATATACAAAAACCACACACGTAATTTTCCGTGCAGAACACAAATCTAGCAATAAGTCATAATGTACGGAATCACTAAACATTACGTGTCTAGTTGATATTCACGTCAGGAGGCGGACATTACAGCTGTAGGCTCGGCCAAGTTCGGATCAGTTTGTGTAAACTCGGAGTAACTTCGGCAAAGTTCGCTCGGGCTTAGTCCACCTATTCGCACGGATTACCGTTGCGAAATATCATGCTGATCTAGGGAGCTGTCCCTTCGTTTCTCGTGTGGTTTAAAGTCAGTCCAGTGAATAGACAATGCCTTTAATCACTAGTTGCTGAACTTCTTGGAAAACTTTCTTTATCATCATAGAAATAAATCCCCAGAAATTTTCTGGGGATTTATTTCTGTAAACATGTTTTTTTGCTTTTAATAACACATGTTTTCAATATTTTTTAGTAAAAACGACTACCACGCTACTAGATAGGCGTTTGTATCGCCACTCTTCAAAAAGGGCTCTTACCGCCTCGATTGTGGCATGCGCATTTTGACCAACGCTGAAACTTGAACTAAATAAATATTATTTGTAATTAATTGCCTAATTATTTTCCTTCGTCTTATCTTAACGATATTCCACCTATACGCACTAAGCGTTTTGGGAACATAATATTTATTGTGTGTCAGTCAAGACATGGAATTTCCAGCCGGAGTCTGTGTTTACTGATAGGTCTTTAAGTCAAGATTAAATAGGTTATTTTTAGACAAACGTGCTCCATCGTTGACCACCATCAAGTGACATAGTAGTCAAACATGAGCCTTTCAATAATAATAGTAAAAAAATGTTCGGTTCAACGACAAATCAGAAGTCCATTTATTATGCAAACCACTTTTGATTTGCGGTTTTCAGAGGATGTTGGGAATTCATCCAAGTCCCTTATATTAAGGATTGACCCGACAAGAGAAGGGTCAGGGTATAATAATATTGAACTAATTTTGTTGACAAAAGAGACCGAACCTCCACGTATTCCTTAGTTTGGTTTGCGTTTCCGGTTTGATTTATATTCAGATTTGTCAGAAGTAAGGAACTTATGTACCTGTTAACTGGAATACTTACGTTAACCTCAAAACCATTTGGAAGAGTAAAGATGCAACGATGAATGATGATGTCTCTTTCTACTAGTGTGTCTATACACTAGTTTCGTACTGCGAGCCAATTTTGTTCTTTGGTCAGCAGCCGTATCATGACGTGTTTATATGTCAAGTGTGCCCGCGACAAAGAGGGATGGAGCTATATAGCTCCATCTCTTTAACAGTTCGGTTTAGGTTGTCAAGTGCATCGCGTTCTGAACTGGTGGTAGGGACACAGAGGGTTTTTCTTAAATGACACATTATGACAAATCTTGGGCACACACCTTTGGCTGTTGACATAATTAGATTCTATCACTGATAAGGATTGCATCATGTGTCCAAATCGTGTGGAGTTGATGACGTGTCATAACGATGGCGCATGTATAGAATAAGAAGAATAGAATAGAAAAACTTTTATTCGGTACAGACACAGCACAACGGTTATTACACAAAGTAAATAAAAATAAAAGTACAAAGTACGCCGAGCGTGCCCGCACCGAAAGGGTGACCACCTCAGCATTTGCCAGACGTTAGACACCCAGCGCTGGTTTTCAGTTGGCACCCCGCAGTGACGCACGGATTAGGGTAAAGCATATATATATACTCATAAGTGTAATTGAGATCGATATTGGCTGCATTACTCATAGAATGTCACTCGTTCAGGGCTGTTGTATTCATATAGTTTCCTAAATCTCTTCAGCTGGTGTTTCCACTCCAGCCTGTGTTCTGAGTATATGCACTCGAGTGCTTACGTCACCGCCGGGTTATTTATAGTCCACTCAGCGTTATCTACGGAACCACTATTTGCTTCAGTTATTAAGACGTTATTTATGCCAGATACTGGAGTAGGTTTAAACTGCTGAAATTTTTATTAGCAGAATTGTTAACATACATTTGAGCTTCTAAGATGCAAAATATTAATAGGTTATCGAAATGATGGAAAATATTAGTTTGACTTTGAAATCGTGATTGTATTTGTCAGTGTGACAAAGGACTTAAGTCAAATTTGATATAGATTGGACTTAAGTCTTTTTTGGTTTTGTCGGTTCTACCATATCAGTTGCGGAGTGTAAATGATGTCTTCAATAAGAAAATTAAAGAGCATTTCAGTGTTTGTGTACAATAAAGTATTAAGGAAGGCATAACTTGTCTGATAGTGCATACGGTAAAGGTATGTCCCGCTTGGTCGAAGCATCGCCGTATATTCGTGGGGGCTACCGGCGGCAACTACCTCTCACGGCGGGCCTTGATACAGGTCATAGTCCGGAGCGAGTAGAAATGGCAGGCGGCGGTGGCTTGGTGCGGCCTTCTCTTTTAGTCCGCCGCATGCGTGAGGGAACGGACTTCCTCCTGCCCCAGTTGCCGGGATTCCGACCTCAATTTTCAGCCACCGTAGGCGTGGGCTTGCGGCCGGCGAGCTATAGGTTGCTCGCCACGCGGTCTGGACAGAGCTCAGGTCGTCGTCGGCGAGTAGTACTCCAAGCTCGCTTTCGAAACATCTCAGCAAAATCGTAGAGGCTCAGTAGGGCCGAAGCCTCTTGGGGCCATGGGTTCGCTCCTGAAATGAAAACCTGGGGTCCTGGAGCGAAAAGCAAAGAAGGAACATAAGAGTAGGTTTTATTCAGTAAAAGTCTGACACACCATCTCGCTCTACCCTAGAGCGGGAAAAGTTATTGGATAGTTTTACACGTTATAAACATAAAAAGGTACCTCATGCATGATTAATTTATTGCAATATCTGTTTTTACAAGGTGTAAATATTTTTTTTTCCAGTTACATCTGCCAGTCTACTTTCGAATACAAGTAATATTCATAATTGCCAGTTCATAAGAACTAGCAATTAGAGTAGACGTTGGGTTATCGTTTACTGCAGATTAGATGGTCGATGTTACATCTTGTGGTCTTACAAGAAACTGTTGATCCATCTCAAGTGAGAGGTGATGCGGGTGTAACCTGTAGGATACCCGGCGTTGCAGCCAGCGGCGGCCGTAAATGATACCAGACCCACCTGTTAACAGAAACCAAAGCATTGTATTAGGTTATGGTCAAGGTGGCATTACAGACAAAAAGTTGTATTAAAAGAACTTCAGAGATTCAAAGCAGGGTTTTAAAGGTACCGAAAGATGCAAAGGATGGGATTTGTTAAGTCATGCGAACAGAATTTAGTAAAATAATAATTGTTGCTTAAGTCAATAGAGAAACGAGCCACAAGGATCATGGCAATGATGCTCTCATTCATCGAGTCGAAACGCCTGAAGTCGCCGAGTTGCTAGCGTATTGGTTGCATTTCGGGGAGTGTGCATCGGAATCGCATAGTTCAATTTCCTCGAGTCCATTCCATCAGCTGACCACTAGACGTACGGCTATGCCCCAGCACTTCAACGGTACATGGCGGACTTCCCACCCATGTGGACAATATGTTTTGGAAACACATTCATTGTGCAAACAGCTAAGGAGCAGAATTCCCATCCGAAATCGTGTTTTATGATAGCTACAACCAGAGGTATTTAATTCAAAAGTGACCACATCGTTTGAAACATTTGTAACGAAATAACATGCTTCATCATTTTCTCTTCAAGCAGTAAGAAGACTTACCAGCATATCTTCCCCAGAAGCACCGAGGTAGCGGCGCAGGATCAAAGGCCCACCATAGTCCCCACCGCAAGCCCCCTTGCCTCCGTCTCCACTAGTGCACATATGGTCCAGAGTCACAATGTCACCATAGATCGCCTTGCACTGGGTATTGCTCATGACTTTGACGAACACGTCACGAAGGCTTGAGGACCCGTCTAAAGGACCAGCTAAAAGAGAATAGTGTTATTTTTTAACAGCATTGGGCATAGTATGATTCGATAACAAAATATAGGAGGATTGCCATATTCGTAAGAGTGTTTAAGTACCAAAAAGTAGACTGTGTGATAGATGATGCTAGAGAATTACTTGCTATGGAGAAAAATCACATGGTGCATCAATCTACACTAATGTAATAAAGAAGTTAAGTTTGTTTTTTTGTTTGTAGGAGGTAATCTTTGAAAATACTGTACCCCTAGCCAAGTTGCTAATCTGCAATAGTTAACGCTAGTAGAAAGCTTCAAATGTACGGGAATGACGTCGTCTCAACACTCAGTCACGTGGTCAGAACAAAAGAATTGGCGGCAAGGTCAACACGAAGCGTTCGACGCTAGCGAAACGGTTGTAACTTGGCTAGGGGGGCTGGTCCGATTGCGATAATGTTTTCACCGATAGAAAGCTGCTTTATTCCTGAGTGACATAGGCTATATTTTATATAGGTGGGCAAAGCCGCGGGCAAAAGCTAGTCTTAAATAATCCAGGATAAAAACAAGTGAATGATGATGTTTTTATCAGTAAGTACTTTAACGTTCTCTTAACAAAATATAACTTACTTGGTGAAGTTCTTCCAAATCCTATGATTTCAGCTGTGTAGCCTTCAAGTGAGCTAAAGTAGCCAACAGGCAGAATAATCGGACTTATGAAGCCTGGAAAAAAACAACTTGTTTATAATATTACATAATACAAACGTTGTTCTCAAAAAGTATTTAGAATTCATAGCTTCTTAATTTTTTTTAAACATTTAAATTAATTTTCCTTGTACTTACTGCTTGAATAGATGTAAGGAACATTGACCATCGCGATGTCGTTAGCCAGGGTATTGGGATTGTATTCAGGATGTAGAGTGACTGAGTAAGCATACTTGCGGGTCCCTCCAGAAAACAGTGTTACCGTGCCTAATACAACCTTGGAAAAAGAAGTATAAAATTAAAAATAAGTTGGGAAGATTCTAATGACTGGAGAAGACCATTCTGACAATACCATTGAGTAAGGTATAATTCTGCAGACCCTTGAAATCGTATTTTGAGTTGTCAAAATTATAACAAATCAAAAAAATTATTTAGCAACAGTTTTACACTTTGATTATTTTACAAAGATTTTTATTATAACTGGGTTGCTATTTTGATGATATTATAATAATATTACCTGCATTTCTCGGCCCTCGGATTCACCGTCGTACCAGCATTGCCCAATTGTCACCACATATCTTCTGCCTAGGAGAGCTCCACCACAAATGGACGTCTCGCCTGCTTTTAGAGTTATGATCAGCCCCGCCTGGAAAAGAATTCATATTATAAGTATCTTATAGAGCTAGTAAAGGTCCGCATGTCAGTAATCAATTTACCTTGTGAATTTAATGTGATGCAGCTTTTAAACGTTTGATGATGCTTTAGGACTGTATATCTTATTAATATTATAGTCAACACAACCTCGCATTTTTCTTACTTCAATCTCTTTGATGGGAAAACATCGACCTCTTCCTACTGGCCAAGCGTAGTAAAAAAAGATATTGATACTCACAAAAAATGGATGTTCTCCGTTATAGGAACTGAGGCCACCAGCTATTCTCATAGATTCCTGTCGCCTGATTTTTGCAGCCATAGGAATCCCCACACGCTTGTGGTATTTCTCTTCAGCTGCTGCGGCTACCAGCATCACCACACAGACCAACAGCACTGCAGCCTTCATAGTGACAGATATGAAATGACTATGATGAAGTGTCAATGATGGAACTGTCTTTATATTGTCATGTTACTGGTGAGAATTCGTCGTATTTAGATTGGTTTAAGTATCACTTGAGAATAGGGACTTTACTAGTCGAGTGCTTTTGGCGTCATTTGTTTTTAGCTTTTAAACAATAGCATTACTATTAAATCATTACTATCCTTCTAGGACTAATATTACAAGTGCGAAAATAGCGCTGTTTGTCCATCTACCAAATAGGATACTTCTTCGCACACCCAAACGAACCGAAACGATTTTGATGTGGAGATAATTATGTAGAAAACATACGTTACCTTGGGAGTAACTCCGACTTCGATGCGGGCGAAACTGCTGGCTGAAGCTGGGAAGTCAATAAATTATCTATAGAAATTTGCTCTTTGGTTAGTTAATTTTCATCAGTATGTATGTATATTAAAGAGCGATAGAATGTGTGAGAAGTGATACGAAAGAAAAGGGAGTTAGTGATAGAGTGACGAGTGACAGGACAGAATGGAAAAAAAACGTGTTGCGCTGACCCCAAATAAACGAGACAAGGGCAGGAAGATGATGATGATGAATGTATATTGAACTGAACGTAATTTGACATCATCAGTGAATATGTGCAATAAACCAGACTCTCAAGACAAATTCAGAATGTCACTTATATCTCCAGACTGGCCTACTTTTCGGTCTGCATTTTGCTTAATTACTTACCCACGAGTTATATTTGCTTTGTTGCGTTAAGGTGGATCAGCAGACTTTAGTACGAAGCAGTAGTGCGGTCCCACCGTCGTTGGACAATTTCTTGAGATTGATGAACAGGTAAACATGAAGTAATAAAATAAATAGAGCGTTCTTAGTAAACTAATTTTCTATGAACCAACCATAGCCTTTTACTCTTTCACGTGTGTTACCATCTCCAGCCAATCTCCCGTAAAGACCTCTGATTAGTCACGCCAGCATACTATTGGTCACTCTCTGTGATGACGCTCGTCGTCCGACTTCCACTGCATATTGACTTTTAACTATCTGTCATCGAAACACATCTGTTTCATCGGCATTGGTATTATCTATAAAATCATTAAAAATAAAAGAATATTATAACTCGCAAATTATAAAAAAAACCTTTCATGACACGTCGACCAATTTATTAACTTGTTTCCGAATCAAAACAGAGAGTTTCAAAGCTACCACGTTAGTAATGGCCCGCTCGGTTTTGCCCGAGTGCAAATGATACACCTAATCCTTCCTCGTATCCGCATCAAAATCCGTTGCGTGGGTTAGATGGGGTTAGCGGATGTACAGGGAGACGTGAAAAGCCACTTTGTTTTATACTATGTAGAGAGTTTAACTATTCTTTTTAACCTAGAAAAAGCCTTCATGAGAGAATTTTAACTGGTTTAGAATCACTACTGAGGTTACCTAGGTACCGTTACAAATATATTTTGAGACGACGATGGTATGCTACCATCCGTAATGTACATCTACAATATCAGAGACATCAAGAAATACGTATAATAGATGTCCAAAAAAATAATCTAAAGTCCAAATTATTATTAATTAGTTAGGTTTTATAATTTAATTTGTAATTTTACATTTTATTTAAATCAATTTAACTTATTACATACACAACTAAAAACTATAATTACAGTAAATTAAAAAAACAAGGTGCAGGTTTGAAGCTGCTAGAAATTTCAGGAGGTAATTTTGTTAGTGATTCTCGACCCGAATCAATAATAAAATGAGTAGGTAATTTTTTAAATTTTTTTTCTTATTTATGGAAATCGGTATGTGTGAACTACCTTTGTTAAAACGCAGCCAGTCTGATACCTGCCTTATAACCGCGCTTTCACACACACAGACACGCAATGATAGTTTCATAATAAAGCACCTATCATCGGTCCCGTACGGCACACCCTAGCCACGCCCCCGCGGACATCGATCAATCGATTTACTTTAGTGTAATTGTTGTCACCGGCATGTGCATACGCGTGCACTTTCCGCTCTCAGGTTCGCCTTCGGTTAACGGTTACGTACGCGGTGTCTAGTGCTAAAAAATTACGGACCAATACTCAAATGTAGAATTGACGGAGATGGTCCGCTTGTATGCTATCAGTGGAGACAGCGTATCTCGAGCTATCGAGATGTTCGTAGAACTGTTTCCCAATAGCCAACGTCCATCTTAAAATAAGACTAGTGTACGGAGAGGAAATCACCAGTGTTACACAATTACGTGAAAAGGTGATCAGTGCTTTCGAAACTTTGAAAACAAATGTGTTTGTGCTACGTAAATTAAAAGAAAATCAACAACGTCGTGCTAGACTCTGCCTGGATTGTGAAGGTGGACACTTTGAACAATACCTCCAGGTAACATAAGTAGGTACTTAGGCAATTTATTTATTTTATTTGTGAATGTGTGAGTGAACATAAAAAAATCATTTGTAAATAAGTTATTAGCCAAATCAATTTGATTAACGTAAATCAGTTGATTTAAAATTTTTAACTATGCCAAAAATCAAGCACGATAAATCATTAAAAACCCTATCTACCTACTTAACTAGCACAAATTATCTTGAGGTCTTTTTATCGGTCCTCAGCCCGTTAAAAAGTAGGAAGGGAAATTTTACATCAACCAATTTAGTCCACAAATAAAAACGAAATTATTACGGAAAACTGACCTTGATAATGAATTACAACGCGCCGACTGCGATTGCAGGTAGGTATGTATCTACCTACTAGACGCCGTCGTCCGTTTTGTTTAGTGCCTAAATCCCGCGTGCGCGCGTTCTCTTTCATCATACCGAGAGGGTATGTCAACATCTTGTAGGTACAACATACTAACATTATGCGTCTCAGTCACGGTATCAGTAATAAAGCAAAACTAAGGCTAACATAAATAAACATAATTTTGGCTAAGCTATGTTCCGTCTAACTTGCAATCATAGTTTCAAAGTTATGCAGCAGGGACACGAATATTGCTTACGTGATATGTAATTGGTGCCTTTACACGTCGAACCAGCTTCGGTCAATCGCCATCCCTAGCCATTGTGTAAATGGGGTCTTGGTCATGAAATGGCATGAATGGCGTAAGCTGTATACCGTTTACACAATGGCTAGGGATTTTTTTTTTCGGTGGGAAATTCATCTAATGGCATCCCCCGCTCTTGGGCGGAGCGGGAGATAGTGTTAGACTTTTACTGACTAAAAACCCACTCTTGTTCCTTCTTGCCTTGCGGGAACAGTGCGCGCCGTCGACTACTTGGGCTCGGTCCGGACAGTTACCGGACTGTCGGATAGCGAGCTACCCATTGCTCGCCGTCCGCAAGCCCGCGCCAACCGTGGCCGGAAATCGGGATCGGAATCCCGGCGGCGGGGCTGGGGCGCTGTGAGCGCCGCCGTTGCCTGATGCGGTCGGCATTCTCCTTTGCTAGCATTACACAATGGCTAGGGATGGCGGTTGGCCAACCGCCACTGGAGGCTGGGCCCACGTGTAAACGCACCATAAGGTTTATTGACCTCGGCCTAACCTCTTAATCATCAGCTGATAGGTAAATAACTAACGACGCAACGTCAACTTGTACTTTTAAAAGATTTTCGCATTGTAATGATGCTTAAAAATTAGTTAATTAACGAAATTACATTATGATCATCGAAATTGAACTAGGTAGGTACATCTAAGGCTAAATTATTCATTTCGTAGAATAAGTGGGCGGAGCCTCGTACAGGTTGACGCCCTCACACACACAGAGACATGACGTACGATAAATCGAATCGCAACGGGTGATTCTGTTTTTTTAAGAAGTGTATTTAGAGAGTTATTCTGAAAAACGGTTAAAATTAAAAAAATAAAATAGCAAGTATTACTGATTATTGACCACGTTTCGTATTTTTACATGATTATTTATGAGTTTTATTACAACCTCCTGAAATATTGTGCAGTTTTAAAACTGCACCTTGAATAATAATAATACTAAAATATGCCGTCAAAAAACTCTTCCACATCGCTGTCGACTGGTAATGTGCCCAAAAGGCTGGCGGCATTGCCACGCTATATGGCAATGCTTATTATTAATTAATTATTATTATTACTAATAATAATACGTTTATTTAAGATAAGCAGGATCCAATCTGTTAGTAGTACAAAAACTTAAAACTAGTGTTAGTATTAATTCAATTATTGCTTAATCTACTCGCCCCCTGCCTGACCCATGAATCGAGGTATTTTTTTTTTTTTTTTTTTTTTCGATGGGAAAAATCATCTTATGACAACCCCCGCTCTTGGGCGGAGCGGGAGATAGTGTCAGACTCTTACTGACTAAAAAACCCATCCCGTTCCTACAAGCCTTCATACCGGGGCTCGAGCGCCCTTTCGGATAACCCTGGCCCCAGTAGGCTTCGACCCGGCCGGGCCCCTGCTGTTGCTGACAACTCCTTGAGGCGCGCGGGAACAGCGCGCGCCGTCGACGACTTGGGCTTGGTCCGGACGGTTACCGGACGGCCGGACAGCGAGCTACCCATTGCTCACTGTCCGCAAGCCCGCGCCTACGGTGGCCGGAAATCGGGATCGGAATCCCGGCGGCGGCGGCGAGAGCGCCGTTGCCTGATGCGGTCGGCCTCCTCCTTAGCGAGCATTACTGCTTCGCAGAAGTCGGCGACCGCCTGCCACTCCTCCTCGCTCCGGACCATGGCCTCGACCAAGGCCCGGCGCGAGATGAATCGAGGTATCAATACTCATGTGAACACTAATACAACAATTCATGGACAGGCAGTCCACTCTACTGGCTATTATACTTAAAACGATGTTGCGACTAGCCCGCACTCTGCTCAGAAGCAATCAATGCGTGCCTCTGCAAACATACAAGACGCAATACAGTGGTGGAGCAGCCGCACCATCGTTTTAAGCACATTATTATATTGTACCCGTAGGAGACTGTACGCTCTTTGAGTATAGACTGCCCACAGGCTACCGGTGTAAAAAGAGCATAGAAGGCTCTAAAGAGTGTAATTTTTACCAGATTGGTATACCGCGCAAACCTGCGAGCAATCATGTTCGCCCTAACGGACAGTGCCCTACGTTCACGTTCAATGTCCATTTCGTCTTTAAGGTCCTCGGTAATTAGATGACCTAGGTACCTGAACTGTTGTACCCTAGCCAACTCCTCTCCATTCTGAGTTATAGGGGGCACACTAGAGGGACCCTTAGTACCGGCCCTAAAAACGACAATAATCACTTTTCCTTACACTATACATTAGGCCCTGACCACCTGCATAAGTTTCACTTTGCAACAGTTTCCTAATGCCACAAACCGAGGCGCTCAGCAACACTATGTCGCCCGCAAAAGCTAAGATTATTAACACATACACCATCTATATGATAGCCGACATGCATGCTGCTGAACTCCTTGATCAGGGCATTTAGTTAAAGTCCCTTCAGATCAGTTCTCTTTTTGTTATTAGAACAATAGGCTAGATCAATCAGCTTCATAATTATTATCATTTCAGCTGAAAGACGTCCAGTGCTCACTGGACAAAGGCGTCGCGGAAATACGGTGCGTGACGTACAGGAACGGTCATTGTGGCAACGCTTGGGGGAGACCTGTGTCAACAAACTAACCACAGAAAAATCGTTTGAAAACACTGCGCCACCAGTCGTTGAGAATTATTTGCGTAACAAGTACCTACACATGATAAGAAAGTGGTTTTACTAAAGTGTTATTAATAAGCACTTGATTGCTATTTGAAGATTCTCTTTTGATACTTATGTGAAATTAAATGCTTGGAAATTAAGCAGTACCAAAGACGTTTTAAAAATAATGCAAAGACTAGAGTGTCTCAACTCTAAATAAACAGCTTAGAAATCACAGTGCAATGATGGAACAAAACAATGAATTGACATTTAGAGAGCTGAAAACCGTTACCTTGTTATTTCATCTTTTTAGCGTTCTTTATGTGTAAAAAAACCTAGTTGGAAGTATTCTCACCTCCGCCACTTTTCAAAATAAAAAAAAATACAGTTCAGGTGAGATCTTCAATTTAAGAAAAATAAATTCACCATGAGTAACCTAATAGACTACGTGCTACTTTTAGTCGATATTGTTTAAAGAATTTGTATAGAAATTCGTCTACTTTGAAATTAAAAACGTAAACATAAAGGCTTCTTTAGACAAGTTAATATAACATTTAACTTTTTTGGAAACCATAGTTTTGAGCCTCTTGAGAAGCTACTATTGGAACATTTTATGGAGCACACAGCATATCAGAGATAAAACTTTAGTATCTCAAGTTCAAACTGTTTTGTTGACCGTACCATCATCACAGACTTCTGACAGCTTTCTTAAAACAATACACATCTTGGCATCTGACAAGTAAGTGCGACAGCTGATAAAAACGTGCCCTTTACAGCATCATTAGGTTCTACTCGTTTACGACACAATTTGATATGAAAGCGATAAGCTTTACAACTTTGGATATTGTATTAAATTTTGATAGACCGTAAAAGACGTTAATGTGAAATGAGTTAAATGGCCTGTGAAGTGTCATGTTATGAATGGTTTTCATAAAACTAGATCAGTGCATTTGACTGTTTCAATTCTAAAGTAATATTTTAACTGCATTGTTTGTTGTTAGAATAAGATGTTGTGGAGATGGTTTACTATTTTTTTCCGAATTTGTAAGATAGCTACAGAAGCTAATTGCGAGTTTTGTAATTCACAAAAGTATATGCAGTAAACAGAATCAAAAATATATATAGGTCATTCTTCAGGATAAATGTTTGATGGATAGTGGATTCCAAACCGCTAATTTAGTACAATGGAAAAGCCTCTGAAAATTACATTTATCGGTTAAAAATCAGACAAGCATTTTGATTATTTATCTCAGTCGTTTAATTTTATAATCAAATCTGTATATTTTCTGTAAGTTACTAAAATGTTTCTTATACTTAATATTATGCTTACCATCTGGTGGTATCGCAGTCAAGTACTAGTTTATATGAATAAAAAAAGTATTTGTAATTTGCGGTCTTTTTTACATTTGTAAAGTATCTACATCCTTGTAGGTTTTTCTGCCGTATCCCTGGCCTATGTAATTGTAGGTATTGCTATTTCCACCCTTCACTTTTTGTGCGTGTAATAACGTCCATCGTGGTGTGTGGGTGCGCTTTATTACCACATTAGTGCTTCAACTTTAGCAATCGCGTGGTGAGTTGGTGTACCACGCGAGTAGAATGTACCTTAATAAGCAATGTTAAAACTTCATAATTAGAACATACTTCGAGAACATTTGACCTTTTGGATTGATAAACTCTAGAATTCAAATATTCCAGAAAGTTTTTTGAAATTTCCTATCATTATGTTAGAATTAATTATTCAAATATGACAGGATTTTTGAGATGTTATTAATAGTCATTTATTGCTGTATATTTGAATGATTGTAGTTTCAGTAATATCATTGGTATGTTTACGATCCATTTGTTTTTGTCAAATATTGATTTTAAATTTAAAGTTGTACGTCGTCGACCGCATCGTCAATTTCCAGCAGGTGAGATAGCGGTGAAACGCGAACCTATAAACAATAAAAAAAAAATAATGCAATTCCTGTCATCGTCATCATCATCATTTCAGCCGATACACGTCCACTGTTGGACATAGGCCTCCCCCAAGCGTCGCCACATCGAACGTTCCTGTGCGTTCCGCATCCATCGGTTTCCTGCTACCTTGACCAGGTCGTCGGTCCACCTTGTAGGGGCCTTCCAACACTGCGTCTTCCGGTAAATTACATAAAGCGCACTTCCTGTGCATTATGTAATTTATAATTTTTATATGTGTGCTTTATGTAATTATAAGTTAAATTAATGCCTTAGTTAGTTTTTGCACCTTTGGGTAATACAGAGAAAAATAAAAAATAAAGAGTGATAGGTGCAATAAAAGAAAGAAAAAAAAGTTGAATATAAAAAGATATACAAATGATTCGTAAATACAACACAATTATATAAAACATACTTTGTTGTGATGATACTACTGTCAATTTCTTATGAATATGCTCGCGAACTTAATCTTAAGAGACTTTTATTGTTATAAGAATAATTTCGTTTATTTAATCAAGTTCTGATTTAAATAATATATATAATAGTTTACTGTTTCTACCGATGTGGAGCACTACATCCGGTTCCTACGTTTGTTTGTTTTCTATGCGAGGGATGCCTTTTAAATTTTGTCGTTTGAAGAAAAAAACACAATTAGAACCTTAAAGTATTATTTATTGTTTTTCAAAGTATTCACCTCGAAGTTTTATACATTTTTTCATTCGCTCGAACCAGTAATTAAAACACTTATTCCACTCCAAAGTCGGTATGTCCAAAATGGCCGACTTGAAAGCGTCGACTGCTTCTTCACTGGACTGGAACCTTTGCCCACGAAGAGTTTTCTTAATTTTAGGAAATCTAAAGAAATTGTTAGGGTTTAGGTCAGGACTGTATGGGGGATGGTCTAGAATTTCTACGCTTTCCTGCTTCAAATAATGAATGGTTTTACCAGCGGTATGTGAGCTTGCGTTATCATGGTGTAGGATGATGCGTCGCTTTGGGTTAGATTTCAAAACTTCGGCGATGACTTGTGGCAAATAAATTTTATCGTGGTATACCACTCTGCATTAACCGATCTACGATCTTCAAGCGCAATTGTTGCAACGTGACCGGTTTTCGCCACGAACGTAGCCACCATCTTTTTCGAAGTACTTCGAGCTTCGAACTTTAGTCGGCTTTGGCTCATCTTGGAAGACCCAGGTCGTTGACCCACTGGTTAAATAAATTGAATTGTATAGATCGACATAACCAAGTGGTCACGTTTTAAAGGAACACTCATGAAGTTATCAGTTAATCTGGATCATCATATGATCTAGTAGCAATGTTGGATTTGTTACACAAGTACCTAATAACAGACAGTGTTACAATAGCCATAGATCGCTACTATTGCAAAAGTTACATTTTTAATTCGAATAATATCTATTTCAGGAAATAAAAATCTTTTTAGGCCATATATTTGAATCAGAACTCAAAAGACAGCTTTATGGAAGTAGACGTGACCTTTTTTTATCCCCTATTCAAGGTCTTATAACAGTGTGCAGAAATCAAATCATTATAATACGAATGATTGGCGAGGGTCATATTCGTGTATTGGTCAACGAGGTAAATATTAATAAAAAGCTGACAGCAGAGAGCCAAATTTAAAATCTGATAGTAAAGTAAAATGCTAATCTTAATCCTAAAAAATATATAAAAGAACACGTGACATGAAACTGAATATTTCGATTTTTATATACTCAAATATAAAGACTAAACGACTCAATTAAAATAGAAGTCATCGTTTCCCTAGCGTTTTCCTAGCTAGATTGGGGTAAACTTCCAGTCTAACTGAAGGCGGCTGGATACCTATGTCTTACACAGACCGACTGCATGTCAGACCTCCTTAACCCAGTTACTGGGCAACACGATGCTGCTTCGATAGACTGATGGTCAGACTTTCAGGCGTCTGATTACGTCTGACTACCTGTAAGGACTGTCATAAATCCACAAATAACAACCGGGACCAACGTTGTTACGTGTTTTCCAAAGCACGGGGTGTCAGTAATATCGATTAAAATTGGAGTATCTAATCAAATCACAAAAACTACAATACTTATTAGTGCGTACTTTCTTAGTACACAGGGTACTCCGTACCGGCTCCTTTCATGATTTATTGAAGAATAAGAAATTACGAACTATGTCAATAATAAATGACTGCCTACAGGCTACTTCATGAACATCTGAATGTACTCGTGTAATGACTTCTTTTATTCAAGACTCTTTAAATTCATATTTGGTAATGGTTGAACTGCGAAAATAAGTATAATTTTTTTTAATAATTTCAGGCGGTTTTTCTTGGTAAATCTTGATTCAGAAACAGCATACAGTTACTAAATTGATAAAATCTATAATTATCAATGGTTTTTATTCATTCATAATTGGTTTAATAGTGTTTGCCAAGGTGCTCAATATTTACAATTTTCTAATGGGTACTCGGTGCCTATGTATCCGTTTGTAAATTGTTTTAATCGTGTGTCTAGCTCGGGCTGGACACCACGTAGTCTACCAAGTTTTTTTTTATTAAATCTTTTCACCACATCATATTATTGTATTGTTTGTGCTTACGATTCCAGTACTTGCCCAGCTTCGATCCCACGGTCACATGTTCTATGTCTGCACACAAGTACGGATAATTTTAATGTTCCCACTGCTGGGCAGGTTCAGGCCTCCTCTCCAGGAGAGGGAACGGGCCGTAATTCACCACGCGGGCCCAGTGTGGGTTGGTAAATATCACATGTCTTCGAATTTTTGGTTCTAGGGCATGTCGGTTTCCTCACAAAAAACAAGCGTCTACTCCGAAACTTGGATCACATTCACACAATACATATAGGAACAAGTTATCTAATACAATAACTATCACAACGATTACATAGATAACAAATTGAGCACGTTACCTATTATATCTATAATTGTACCTATTCCTAGAATATTGTAAGTGCACGCATTACACGAATATCACAGTAGCCACTGAATAATTCAACCCTTCAAAACAACGCGGGTACAGTCGACCACATAATAACTTAATAATGTTCCAAAATGAAGTAATCGCGATGTGGTGTACCGCACTGCACGCGGATGTACCTGCGATGATTGTAGGTTAATATTAAATTTTATTAAAATGGCCCCTTGCGGATTGTAATGCAGTTGGAAATTCGAATAATGGGTTCTGTATCAGCTTTCAGCGCTCGGTCTGAATTATTTAATTGCTCCTGTAGGATATGGAGTCTAAAGCTCTATTGAGGTAATAATAAAAGGTTCTTATAAATGATGTTTATGGTTGGATCTGTGTTACTTGATGGCTATAATCTAAGGGTCTTTAAGTCAAGAGTGAATAGGTTACTTCTAGGCAAGCGTGCTCCATCGCCAACCATATCAGTGCTTACCATCAAATGAGAACAAAAGTGAACCAATCTTTAATAAAAAAAATCAAAGATGAAAAAGACAGGTTACTTGAAATTGCTGTCCTGGATAATCAATCAACGCTTGTGTTGGATTATTTTATGAACAATTCTCCCATCGAATACCCACTGGACATTTGAGTCAAGCTCAGTCCCACACAGAAACAAAAGCCCCTTAACACAGGTATTCAATTCATTCCATTTTACGGCACTAGCGTTCATTAACACCAGCGATGCTCAATGGGTCGGACAGGAACCCCTCTGCCTCCCCCCCCCCCGCACCGCACCGCACGCCTCGTTAACGACAACCTTTCATCTGATTAACTGCTAGCCTTTTAAATACCCCTCTGTTTCCCAGTTTTATTGGCGGGATCCCGACGTGTCACGTCATGTGAGAGATGCGATGATACAGCTTTATTGCATACCTATCCACAACTCTCAATAACGATTCCAATAAAAATCAATGTATGTATGAACGTTTCAAATTGAAGTATGCGTTTTGGTAATGAGATCATATTGTGGTAATGTATGAATGTTGGCGGCTAATTGGATTCACTGCCATTACTAAATTAAAACATTTGAAACAATTTTGGTTTAATGCGAATGCTTTTCGACCGATTTTATCACCGAAAATACGTCGAACGCAAAATATATTGGCGTCTAGTAAATTCAAACAAACTAAATGGTGTACATAAAACAGACTGGCTTATTTTAATAAAAGCGAATGTATTCAAGAATTTATTGCTGTGAATACAGAAACAATTTTACGAATGAAAAAGTGATGTTTATTCGCCAAGGTATCTTTCATACCTATTACTTTCTTAAGGGTTATATCGCATTTTTATGATCGACAATTTTCTTATCTAAAAAGTGTAGATAGAAAAAAGTGTATCGTAACAACGAGCAATAAAATTGTCTGTCTCTAAAACTTGTAATTTCAGCAAAAAAAAAACGATGTTAAACATTTAGCAAACGAGTGAACGAGCGACATTCGCAAGAACAGAAGACGAGATTTTTGCTACTAATGTCGCTATTATCACGCACGATCTAATGAACATATTAAAACATCTTATACGCTAGAACGTGCCAAGCCATTCTGTAACCGTAACTCAATTACTAAGAGCTTAATTTAGCGTGACGGCTTGACTCGGTTATTGAATTTTTTGCGCTCCCTCTGTCCGCTCACGTAGTTCGTTTTCACGCAGTTTGTGAGATGTTCCCAGGGCTATTTATCTAAATGTATACTGGTGGACGATATCTAGGTAATTACGACGTGAACACGAGTGATTACAGTCTACGCGAGATGCTTTTATTGACTGATTTTGATCTGATTATCTAAATGCCTTAGGTTACTGAGTCGAACAATATTTTTTATTCTATCAGTTTTTTTATTACCTAATAAAAATAGAAATTCCAACGAAATAACTTAATGTATGCATTCAAAGTTCCAGAAGGTTTTTTCCAAGTCATAAGTTTTAATTGGACAGCACGTGGGTATTTTTTAAGTCAATGTTAGACTTTCACAAAAGAAATAACAGAACAAGTACTACAAGAAATAATAGTAAAAAAATAATAATAAATACTAAATTCTGCCACGAGATCAGTTTATATCTGAAAACAAAAGCGTACTTAATAGTAATACCTTTGGTATTACAACTAATGAGAGATAGGATCAGGAATAAAACAAAACTAGTCACGTACATTTTATGTGAGTTCTCGTAGAACAAGAATTCACAGAAGCGAAGTGAATCCAAACGCATTGTAAATGCCTATCTTTTTGGAGTGTCAGATACTTCATCCAAGTAGTTTATTTTGTGACATCTCAATAAACCAAAACCGAGACGAACTAAGACTCATCTTTAGCAAAAACTTATTTCATACAACGATCTGTCATTTTAGTTGCAACAGCGTACCTACTTTGAAATGCTATAATGTTTGAGATTGACGGCACATCATTTAACGCGTGTCAATTCCATACACTTTTGACTTTTCGACAATTCTTATCCTTACTAGGATGTCACTTTGTATATTAAGTGTTACTGGAATCATCAATGTTTTGTCCATTGTAACGTCAAAAATATGCCTAAAGCCAGTGCGTGTCATAATTGTGAAGCTGATGTACCTATTTGCAGTAGGGTATACGTAGGTGGGAACAAACATATATAAGCAAGTCTCCTATTCCTTTTTAAGTTTCAAACTTCGTATTAAACTTTGTAAAAGTTTGCTTTGTACCGAGTTTTATCCAGTGCCGTGATGACATGTTACAAATGTAGCAGTCGTAGCCGCTGGGTAATGCGGACCGGTGATCAATTATTTATTTTGGAAATTCAGTTTTCGCTTCTACAGACTTATTATTCTATGGTGTTGTAGTGGTGTTGTCGGCACACGCCACCCCTATCAATCTGAGATCGTATCGTTTGATTGCTATTCAAACTAATAGCGCTTTTCAAACTGCTGTTTGTTGCTGTACTATGTACAAGTGTTGTTTTGTACTGACATTTTTAAATGAATTAGTTTTTGTTTTGCTATTCTATTTTAAACAAATGTCCAGTTGAATACTTGAATGTCCTAGCGTTCCTAGCTTGATACAACAGATTGGGGAAAAAGATTGTGTTCATTACCATCATTATTTCAGCCACAAGACATCCACTGCTGAACTCAGGCCAATCGGCTCTGTACGTTCGCATCCAGCAAACTCACATAGTCCTCACCCAGTCATTGGTCCATCTTGTTGGAGGCCTTCCAACAAGTTTATGTTGCTATTAAACCGTTTAGGTATTTTTATGAAGGAGATTCAATATGTCGCTCTATATAAATCACACATTACAAAACCACATCGAGTTTATGACAACATAAACAAAAATAAATAATCCTTAAAATTATGTTTTACGAACATCTACCAACAGCTTCGCCCAAGTTGAAATAGTACTTCTCCTCATTATAAACTGGCTGCTGCCCGCGGCTACGCTGCCCTAGAAGTAGCACTTCCCACTTTTAAGAGGCGATGCCCATACAAAATTACCGATTTTGAATATTTACATTTTAAACAGTTTTTCCTTTGGTGTTTCCTTTTTTTCTTTCAAACAAAACAAAAGTGGAAGTATTTAAATCGTTAAAGTTCCTTTTGAGTTTTAGCGAGACTAATGAACAGGAATTGATTTTTTTATTTAAGAAGAAGATTATGTTATTCTGATTTATAAGCTAATTTATTGTAAAGTTTTATCTAAATACATTCAAACATTGATGCGTGAAAGAGTAACAAGCATTCCTACACCAAACTTTTATCTTTATAGGTAATTTAGGTTTGATTCGTATAAACCGCCTGCTAATTGGCAGAAGATTGTAATTATAGATGCGACACGTGGAGCTCGAAGTTATTATAAATAAACCATTTTGGTGGGTGTCGTATACGTGCTGAATGTATATGATTTTCTAAGGGACCTTGTAACAAAAGTTACTTGAATAAACCTAAGATGGATTTGTAAATCATGTTCAAGGCGGTTTTATATACTCGTAGTACATTGAACCAAACGTATTCTAAAAACGATAAAGAGACAAATAACTTGGTAGTCATTATAAAGGAGAAAGTGAAATACTCGTAGATACAATAGGGACTCAATTTTGAATTACTATTTGAACAGTACTTTTACTGTTCAGAAATTTAGCGTGTTCCATGCCCCACTCTACAATTTCCAACCATTCACATCCAAATGACAAAATACACCTTTCAAACAAATCCCATTAATCAATTTAGGCAGCTAGCATTTAAAGTAATGACGACAAGGTCCTTTCACTCCGACTAGTACCCGCGGCGCAAATCGAATTCAAATTCAGGTAATTTTTTAAAACCCTCATCAATGGACTCCATTTGATTGGGATGAGAACGCTTTTAAAAACGCGTAGTATAAGGAAATGTAGGCTAAGTAAGTAATGGATTATATTGATGACATTATGTAAAGAGGGATTTTGAAGACTAGGTCGGGCCTCGGCGGGTACAGGCTTTCGGGATTGAGCTAAATTGTTTAGGGTAATTCACGGACATGTTAATTTGAAAAGGTTTCAAATGTTGTGCTCTTTATTAAAGTGCTTTGCTGATTTAGAGCGCGGTTGTATACAATTCTTTAATTGTATATTTAGTAAGAGGTAATGGATTTGTTTATCTTTATTAAAGTTTGTTATTACCGTTTGTTTTCCCAAATAAAATAAAACGAAAACATAGAGTAAATTACTTCAGAGTTTAAACGTAGCTTACGGGGGATGCTATAAATTAGTCGCATCTAAATTAATATAAGATGAATAAAGTGACAGAAAATAAAATAGGACAAGGGCAGAAAGATCTTGAAAGTGACAGAAAATCTTACTTGTTTACAAATTAGCTCAAGAAAACCTAATAAAAACGAAAGATGTCAAGCACCAAATCATGCCAAAAACCCGGAAAACCCAAAAAAATACGTGTTTATAAAATGCCAGCCGTCGATGAGGGATGTCCGTCCGTCACATCCGTCGCAATAAATCGTGTTCCGTCGCATCCGTCACCGCGCAGACCGGACCGGACCGTGACGCCGACGAGCGTCAATTATTTATGTTTCACAACGTGCCGCTAATTGTGTTATGTACAACACACTCGCGTTGACAACTTCATACAAATGAACATGTTTTTACGTTTCGAAAATAGTAACTCAATAGCTGATGGAATGAGAAAAAAATTGAACGTGATTGCTGCCAGAAGAGTCCTTGACGTATTTTATTACATTTACTTGTTTAACTCATAAGCCAATATTTGTAAAATGTTTCGCCAAACAAAATTTCGACACGAGCAATGACTTTACAATGTGTTGACAAAGGTAATTTCGTATTTATATTCACGTAACTTCAAACGAACATAAAACCAAATTATGCTTTTTTAATTCGGATCGGAAAGCTCCACGGTTGACACAAAAGATTCGTCATTGTTTCTTTAAAAGCAGATCAAAATAGCGTAAATAAACGTCTAAATTATTAATAACCGTTGCTTGACGTCACAGCGGATATTACACAGATATAATTAAAGTTAAAAGGTTTCTGATTTTAAATGTCGCTTGCATTATTAAATCAAGTGACACGAAATAAATCAGTTCCTAGGTACTACAGTTGAGCAAAAATGTTCTCTATAATACTTATTCTAGTAAATGGTTTAGAGCGTATTATAATGTCAAAAGCGCAATATGGCCACAATGAAAAAAGCGCATATTTATAGCCTGATAAAATTGTCGTGAGTATTAATTTGACAATGGTTAAATTAATACTGAGGTCATAACAATTGTTAATTTTGATAATTACCTTTACAATTAATTACATTTTAATCCTGCAGGCCAAGAAGAGCTGTACTGGCTTGCTAGAACAAGAGAGAGAAAGACGAAAGAAGTTTGTCAGGTAAAATGTGTAAGAAATGAAGCTAAAATGGTCCTGCCTGCCGAATGATGAAAAATCAAAGAGAGGAGAAATAGTACATTGTTACACTAGGGGTGAAAGTAACTCATTTCGTCCCGAGAAGGAGTTGGCGGCCGAGCGTAGCGAGGTCGCTAATTCGAGGGACTAAATTAATTACTTTCACCCCGAGGTAAACACTGCTTTTCAGTAGTAGGCGGTCAAAGGTATTCCACTACTGCTTTAGCCTCTTCTCTTATGAACTATTTTAATCTCATAAACATAACGTGTTAATACAAATCTCTGTTGTACGGAAACGTAAACAAAACTCGAAAAAACCAACGACTGATTGCCATTTTCCCGCCATTTTGTTTTTTTTTTTCTGCGGCCGGCCAGCTATTCAGCCTCATTAATGAAAAAGTAGAAATTAATTGTAATCTTTTAAAAATAAAGTATTTTAAAGAAATAGTTTAACAAATAAATCACTTAAAATATAACATTATTTAATTAATACTTGTCTTTAAGTTATTTCAATTTTATATTGCGCTGTGATTGACTGGCTGTATGGAAAATTGGAACATGGTTCAATGGAAATGTGAAGATAGAACTAGTTTTTTTTTAATAATTTGACAGCTGTCAGTTGTAAAGTAAAACTCCCTAGGGATGAAAAGTATCACTTTCAGCCCGCTCATCAGGCTACTTCAGACCTAGTTTCTGACTGATGAATGAGGAATATAATTAGAATGGGATTTTAGGCAGTAAACCAGTGAATATAGGATTAGTGAGAACGGTTAGTATGGACGAAGTGAAAATAGCAGTAAATGGATTGAAGAATAGTAAGGCTATCTTTCCAGATGCAATACCAGTTGAAGTGTGGAAGTTATTGCGAGTGGATGGATGGACGTAGTTAGCTTTTTTCTTCAATAAGTTGATGCAGGAAGAAGCCATACCAGATAATAATTGGTGAAATAGTTCTTTGGTGCCCATCTATAAAAACAAAGGTTATTTGCTTGAGGAAGGTGAGCCTGGGAAATAAGTGCAGTTGATCCGACTGATGTACCCGTACAGGCGATGCAGTACGTCCGGTCCACAATGGGCCCCACTAGTAGCTTCACTAGGAAGTTTGAAAGTGGCACCAGTAATTAAAAAGTTGAAAGGAAATCAGTCGTCTTGGTATGGTCATGTGAAGAGGATGGATGAAGGTCACATAACCAAAGGAGTTTCGAATAGACTTGTAAATGGATGAAGAGGGAGAGCGAGACCAAAGAAAAGTTGGATGGATTGTGTGAGGAGTGATAGGAAAGAAAAGGGAGTTACTAATAGTTTGACGGGTGACAGGACAAAATGGACGGAAAAAAAGGTAATGCGCCAACCCCGAAGTAATGTGAGATAAGGGCTGGAAAAATAAAAAGAAGACAATCAATTTTATTTTACATAAAAAGCTTATCCACGGGTGGTTTACATGATCTTATTTCAAACCATGGAGTTTAGCGTTTTGATTTTTCGCGCTTTGTACATTTTACTCTTTTGACTTACTGTCACTTTGTGGTTTTATATAAACTCCAGAAAATGTGTATGCTTCGGTAATGTACATTTCGTAGAAATATGACTTCTACTACACCTTATATTATTATAACTCTATCTCAAAGATGAGAGCAGTACTTTATATACGATCTAACTTACTCTTGATAAAGGTTGAGCAGCTGTTTCGGTGTCAAATATCGTCGCATCTTCGCCAAGATCCCCAATTTTTTGGCAGCTAGTTGAGCCTTTGCCTCTATGAACTGAAACAAGTCAAGCTGGCTATAAGTTCGTAAACAAACAGTAATAACCACACGCGTTGTTCTGGTCATCGGAACTAGTCGTTATCGGTGGATGTGAGAAATACTCGTACGTACGTAGAACGGCTTTTTTTTGCTTTACGTAGAAGGACTCGTACAGTCCTGCTAATGGAAGGCTTTAAAATTCAGGTAATTGCTTTTGTTTCTAGAAACTTTGCACTAATTCTCAACATAAATCAAACATTTTGAAAGCCTCTTACTAACTGCTACAATATTATTATTTCCCTATGAATTTTCTTAAGATTTTATCAAACTAAGGTTATATAAGACTTCAATCTATTATCTACACTTAGTATAAAACGAAATTGCTTCCCATGTTTGTCTGTTCATCTGCTTACTCCTATTAATCATGCTAAGAATTTTGATGCGGTTTTCATTAACAAAAACATAATTAAAATTGCACCCGGTCGAAGCTGGGGCGTGCCGCTAGTTAATTACAAAAAAAATGAGAAAATGAACATCCTGTATTATTTTCCATCCAATTTTCTATACAAAAAGACAAATTAGATTCATGAAATATGAAAACAAGCAATTATTTCATGCCAAAACTATTCATGAGTCCGCTTGTTAATTCACATAGGAATACCGAGTTCGTTACCACGTTGTCACACGGTCTATCTAAATAAAAGAGCCGCTCAGTAGCCCGGAGCCCCCACACGAACTGAAGCCGGAACATAATAACAGATTTTGGTCTAAATTACTAGATGAAAGCTTCACTATTCAGCGACAATAAGGCCTCCACGACTTGTACTAGCCAACTTTATTCTAGCACCAAATCAACTGAAAATAACCCTTATTCCTGTGTTTTAAAGTTGGAGCGGAGTGTAAACGTTACTTGGTAGGTCATTAGTTCCAGGATAGTGATATTTCGCCGGCCATGCATCACCCTGATATATGACATAATGAGGATAGGAATTTAGTGTCATAAAAGAGCTTATATGGACATTATTACGCAGACATTCGAGCCATGTTTCGTTCCGAGCTATTTTAATATTGTATGTTCGTACTCTAACACAGAAATTAAAATGTTGAGTTTCACAGAATTTAATCGCATTTTAAGCTTGTTCTTTGTACTGAAACGAGAATAAATTATTTATTGTTCTTTTTTTACAGTGTTATGAGTGTAGAGAATGGACGTGTTTTTTTAGGATTTGTTCATAAAGCTGGTGCTGCTTCAAAAGATTGTGTGAACATTTTTAGAATTGAATTTCACTTTTGCCGAGTCATGAATTTTCCTTCCTTCTTGAACTTGCAATATCGCCTGACGTCACAGTCAGCAAAACGTGTAGAATTTTAAATTGCCGTGCAGTGCCGGGCGGCGGCGGGTGGAGCCGCGGGATGGAGCCTGGCGTGCTCCCGCGAGTGACGTAAAAGGAGTGTGTGATTCTATCAGGCTGGCTACTGACAATAGCTGCATTCAGCCTGCTACCGGTAGATATTCGATTGTTATAGAGGTTTATAGCAGTCCAATGTAATTTTTGATGAAAGGACTATAAGTGCAAGTTAGGTCATCAATTACACATCATAATTTTAAAAGAAACAACCCTTTTGGTAAAGAAAAACACCACTGAAATGGACAAAATGGTACATAGCTGCACTACATTCCACCTTATAGTACGCAACTCAACTAAAACAAAAAAGTAATAGTATTATACTAATAGTTATTATATTTATTAACTTCTAATTTTAGTAGTGTTAATTAGAAGAACATCTTTTAATAACAACTAATCAATAAAATAAAAAGTCAATTACATATATGAATAAATCGATTCAAGTTTGGTTCTTACTAGACGGCCAGCTACTCATTGCTCGCCAGCAGTAGCTCGCCAACATGTCGCCACCACTGGACGTTTCCACGAGGACACCGCGTTGTTTCACCCAAGCGGCGTAGACTTCAACTGTATGCTCCATCGTGTCCTCCGGGTGGTGCGCACTATGACTCCCGGGCGTTACAACTTGCCGGATCCAAAACAGGAATTTTCCGAAACAATCAAGTCCGGTAAGAACCTATATCAAATGGAAAGTGAGAACGCTGTGGCGCCTCTGTGGCTGCTTCTCAAAGAGGGGTTTCCCCAACGTCATCATGATGTCATGTGTCCATGCATTCTTTGAACTGAAATAAATGTAGCGGTATTACAGAAAATAGAAAACCCAAGGTAACAAATAAATAGTTTACTAATTCTAGAAAATGAATCACATGAATGAAGTTCATTTGGACTTATCATTCAAAAGGCCCCGTCTCATTTAAGGGTAACTTCATAGGCAGTATCACAGCACATAACAGTGAATATCCCATGCACATTAGCGGTGGCATGGAGGCCAACATTACCATTCACGCGGTGCCCATGTGCTGAGCGTTGCGACGCTCTGAATGCGAGGACTTTTTAATAAAGAGCTCCGCAGACGATATGCATGCCGTACGAGCTTGTGTAGACGACGGCCATTTATAAAGATAAATGGCACTGCAAATAAAGTGGAATGAGTCAATCCAAATAAAACCAGGAAACAGAATCCGTTTCTTCTTTAAATTCGTTGAAATGGTAGTTCCATTTTACTTACTAAAGAGTTTGACAAATCGAGCTACTTAATTGGTAGACTAATTTTAATTACTATTCACGTGTTGCCATTACCAGCCACGTACAGACGTAACATAATGTAAATAGTATACCATGAACTACCTATGGATCTTTTTCTTGTTCTGTTAAATTCACCCAAAAGTTTTCTGTGAAAATCACTTTAGCGATAAGACCGCCTATTGTGACAACCTATTAATTTTGAGTACTATAATTTGATTTATGGTGTACAATAAAGAGTACATCTATATTATCTATCTGTAGGCACTTAACTAAAATAAATCCAATAGGATATAGAATCCTTTATTTTTGCTGAGATAACAATAGTATTTCACGAATAATTTTATTCTACAAAATAAAATTTTTCACTTGTATTTTTGTATAAAGCGTAGGTGTTTTGAAATGGTTCGATTTTTACGTCAGAGGATAAATAGAAAAAGTAAATTCGTAAAGAGTGGATAAATATTTATCGGATTTTTGGTTCTTTGATGTATCCTTCTGATTTATAATGTTTTTAGGCAAAATAGATATAATATAAATATGCTGAGAGAGGTGCTTTTTGGCCTCACATGGGTTTTTAATCTATTAATTTTTAATCAAAACTCAAATTAGATGAGGCTTTCTTTACTTCTTTCTTTTCTTTATATAATATCTGTCGGTATTAATATTTGATAGTTCTCAATAACCATCGTTAATGAACATTCAAATATAGTATTCCAGCGTATTTATGCTATTGTACACAACAAATTAAGGACAGTGTCTCAAAGAAGGACCACAAAAAGAATGCCATTAATGAATTAATAGTCGGTAAACGTATGATGCCCCTGGAGGCGAGTTCTGTAGCCTATTGTTCTGGTAAGTGATACTGTTGCAGACTCACAGAATAGATGGCTGGCTTACTATGAGTGAAAACAAGCGCAAGTGCGTGCGTGCTCCTGTTATCTAAAACGCATCTGTACGGTGAACTCAAACAAATGACTTTTATCACAATTTTCAATAAAATTTAAGTAAATTTAAAGCCCCATAAGAGACATTAACAAAACTAAATAAATTGCGCCTTTTAAGCTCATGACTCGCCTTTCAAAGTTAAGAAGAAATTGATTTTCTTGAACTGATGACAACATAAATTTAAGACCTTCTTCTCTTCTTCTTCTTATCTATCTATCTATCTATTTCCATTATAGAGGTTTTAAAGTTCAGCGGGGCTCTATGCGGGTGCAGCCGGCAGTACGAGTATGTGTGCACTTAACTCCGGCCAGATGCTCAAGGGACCCAATCCCATACGCCTTAAAACTTTAACGTAGGTACTGAACAAGTTTGGTAGGTGTATCGCTACATACAATAATCGTAGATGGTATAGACTTGGAGAAGTTACCAACATTAATTTTTTTATAGCAAATGAACAATGGTAGTATCAATTTGTTTCTTTTTCAGTGTTGAATGTTTTGGAACTAGATTATAATTTGTTTTAAGGTTGCAGTGGTGAAGAATAAAAGGTAATGATTAGATGGGTTTTTTTTTGTTGGTGGGAAAATCATGTAATGACTTCGTCCGCCCTTGGATGGAGCGGGAGATAGTGTCGGATTCTTACTGACTAAAAGCCTACGCCTGTTCCTGCTCTGCCATTGTCCAGGAGATCTCTTTCGCATCACCCTCGGCCTCAGTAAGCTTCGACCCTGCTGGGCCCCTACGGTTGATGTCAACTCCCTGAGGCGCGTGTTAGATTCTGTATTATTATTACGTAATAAAATTATGAATTTTCAATTTTCATGTTTATTGTTTGTAGTATTTTATACATTGGTAACATTTATGAAACTTGAATCTAATGTTGAAGTACCTTTCCTTTACCTAAAAAATCATCCAGTGACAGCCCCCGCTCTTGGGCGGAGCGGGAGATAGTGTCAGACTCTTACTGACTAAAAGACCCACCCTGTTCCTTCTCGCCTTCATACCGGGGCTCGAGCTCCCTTTCGGATAACCCTGGCCCCAGTAGGCTTCGACCCGGCTGGGTCCCTGCTGTTGCTGACAACTCCTCGAGGCGCGCGGGAACAGTGCGCGCCGTCGACGACTTGGGTTTGGCCTGGACAGTTACCCGACGGCAGGACAGCGAGCTACCCATTGCTCACTGTCCGCAAGCCCGCGCCTACGGTGGCCGGAAATCGGGATCAGAATCCCGGCGGCGGCGAGAACGCCGTTGCCTGATGCGGTCGGCCTCCTCCTTGGCGAGCATTACTGCTTCGCAGAAGTCGGCGACCACCTGCCACTCCTCCCTCCTCCGGACCATGGCCTCAACCAAGGCCCGGCGCGAGAGGTCTCCACCGCCGATCGCAAGGGCACGGTGATCCACGAGGGCACGGCGATGCACCGCCCAAGCAGGGCACACCTTGACTGTGTGCTCCACCGTGTCCTCCGGGCGTTCCGTACAGTGGCGACACCCGTGCGTGTCTTCCGCCTGAATCCGGAACAGGTAGCTCTCGAACGTGCCATGTCCGGTGAGGACCTGCGTCATGCGGAAGGTAAGGACGCCGTGAGGTCTTTCCAGCCACGCCTCAAAGAGGGGACTTACCGCCATGATTGTGGCGTGAATGTTGAAGTACCTACCAAAGATAATATTGTTGTGTTTACAAATATAAAACGCTAAACTTGTATAAAGCAGTAAGATTTTTGTAATATATCTCAGATTTTAAATATCTACTTAATTATAATGAGTTGTTGAACCAGTAAGTAATTTTATGACAACCTGAGATTTTTAGAAGGTAGAGGGATATTTGACGTTTAAGTGTCAACCTACAGGTTTGACATTTAAACGTCAGGTCTTTCATAAAAATAAGATTGGTTTCTATTAACGTCCTCTTACTTGCTGTTCACCTTTAGACCTTTACGGACTATCTCAGTTCACGTAAGTTATTTAATATAATATCTTAATATTATTGCTAATGGTGGTATTGATTCTGTGTATTTGTTATACCTACTGTGACTTATGTTTCTAATTATGTTATTTTAATTTTTTTAACTATTGTTTTAATATGTCTGTAAAATACTTTATCTGAGCTTCCGAGGTGTTTCTTGGCCGTTCTTCACCTCGTAGACCTAGTTTCCTAACGAGCCAGTAGTTTATTCGAATAATTGACAAGCCTATTTAAAATAAATACTTAGTCTTGTCTTTCTGTGCTTTTCTTCATATAACCCTTTTCTTACACACCACAGTCATAGGAACTTTGATACACAGTAAATAATTTATCCGTCTTGACATTTTAGTACGATATACAGGTAGATATAAATATATATCAATATAGTTTTCCCTTGTTTACTTCTAACACGAGCGTAGAGTATTACGCACCGTTGACGACTTGGGCTCTGTCCGGATGGTTACTGGACGGTCGGACGGCGAGCTACCCATTGCCGTCCGCAAGCCGGAAAGCCGAAAGCCGGAAAACGGGATCGGAATCTGCTGAGGCACGAAGGCCATTGCCTCACGCGTCCTTTGCTAGCATTACTGCTTCGCAGAAGGAGGCAACTGCCTGCCACTCCTCCTCGCTGCGGACGATGGCCTGTACGAAGGCCAGACGCGAGTGATCGATGCCGCCAAGCGCTCCCATGAGGATACGGCGGTGCTCTGTCCAGGTGGGGCACACCTCTATCGTATGCTCCGCCGTGTCTTCCGGGCGGTCCACACAATGGTGGCACCCGGGCGTCACTTCCGCACAAATCCAGTGCAGGAACCTTCCGAACTGATCATGTCCGGTGAGGACCTGCGTCATGCGTAAGGTAAGGACGCCGTGAAGTCTTTCCAGCCACGCCCCAAAGAGGAGACTTACCGCTATAATTATGGCGAGCCCAAATGATTAGATGGTAAGTTTGTTATCGTTTCAACCTCACTAATGCAGTTTATATTTAGAGACAGCACGGTTGAGGTTCGCTGCTTTGCGCTTAAGTCAGTAATTAAATTGAGTTGCTAAGCTACTGACTCTGTGTGACGTAGTCGGATCGGTCTACATGCTTGTGCCCGTTGGATGGAGCAGGCCTTCTGGATGTAATTATCTGTGGCACACTGTACACAGTACTAAGTAACAGTAGCTAAGAAGCCTACTATACATCACTATGAGCGACACTCGATTATCTCTGGCAGCCCGTTGGGAAATTATCGTCATTATACTTTACTTGTAACGTAATACTATTTTGTACAACATACATTGCGAGACGATTCATGTGGAATTAAAATAAATCATTGTCATGCTTTTAATGAGACTCGAGCTGTCACTTGTTAGGGCAGGTTTATCAACTTAAAGAAGCATTGCTCTATATGGTCTTAGCCCTCTAGTGTGAAATTTATATCGTATAATAGTTCTAAGTTTATCTAAGACATTACAGACACCCAATGCCTCGGAAAGAATATGAAGCCGTTGGTCCCAACAGAAGAATGGCTTGTTGGATGCCTTCAACACCACCTCAATGGGCGGAGCATCGCCGTGCCCTCGTGGGGGCGATCGGTGGCGGAGACCTCTCGCGCCGGGCCCTGGTTGAGGCCATGGTCCGGAGCGACGAGGAGTGGCAGGCGGTCGCTGACTTCTGCGAAGCAGTAATGCTCGCAAAGGAGGAGGCCGAACGCATCAGGCAACGGCGTTATCGCCGCCGCCGCCGCCGCCGGGATTCTGATCCCGATTTCCGGCCCCCGTAGGCGCGAGCTTGTGGACAGTGAGCAATGGGTAGCTCGCTGTCCGGCCGTCCGGTAACCGTCCGGACCAAGCCCAAGTCGTCGACGGCGCGCACTGTTCCCGCGCGCCTCAGGGAGTTGTCAGCAACAGCAGGGACCCAGCCGGGTCGAAGCCTACTGGGGCCAGGGTTATCCGAAAGGGCGCTCGAGCCCCGGTATGAAGGCTAGAAGGAACGGGGTGGGTCTTTTAGTCAGTAAGAGTCTGACACTATCTCCCGCTCCGCACAAGGGCGGGGGATGTCAATGCATGATTTTTTCCCACCATAAAAAAAAAAAACACCACCTCAATTATTTCCCCAGAAAAACTTAGATACATTCCTAACTCAGCCCCTGTGAGTCCCTGAATACATGGCCTTAATATATCATGGATATATGATCTGGAAACAATTACAAAACTCATCACAAATTATACATTGAGAAAAAAAATCTTTTCAAAGAAAGGTTTATACTTTTGGGGACATCAGTATAAGGAATGGTCAAGTGTAAACTTTACAAATAAATTAATTTTACATTTTGGGGACGTTAGGAATGAATGTATGAAGAATAAGTTTAGGGAATTTGGAAAATGGGAAGAGGGCATTACTCGTTTTTAGTCACAAACAGAATGTCTTTTTTAATTCATTAAACACCAAGCGAACGCCGGCGTTCGCGCATCTATTGTCTTACTATTGTGTCTCAAATTGACGGTATCGGAAAGGTATTCCACCAGTGTTATTCCGGACCACCACAAGGCTTCCACGACGTGATTAATCTTGTCTTTGAGTCACACGAAAAAAAAGATGGTGACCATTATTCATAAATCCATCCTTTTAGAGATAGAAAGTTTCATCATTTTTTATTTTTATTTTGTTGATACAGACATGAAAAACATTACTCACGTGGAAAAGATTTAAAAGAAAGCCATAAAACTAGAAAAACACAATGTTGACCAACGGACCCGCGGTGAAGAGTCTTGTCCTATATAATGTCCCTCAAATATTGACGCAGGGACCCTTGCCTCAAACATTATTCTTTCATCGAGCCAATGTTTGTTCACTTTCCTAGCTAAACAAACTCCCCAACGTTTTTCAATGCCCCTTACAAAATCTGGTGATGTATGACGCGTGAAATTATCGGTAAAAACATGCACAGGTCCTGGTGAAAGGTAAACGCTTCGATCAATAATTGATCGAAGGGTAAACGTGAACGATTACAATGGTCTGTTGACAATTTTCAGTATGTTTGCTCCAAGCTATTTGTAACAAAGGCTGATTTAAAATTGAAGACTCGTTTTGATTTATTTGAGCTTACGGTTTCGTCTTTGAAAAAAAAATATACAGGACTTTTCACAAAAAATCGAATATATTCGAATTAAAAGCAACGTCAATAAAGAACGAACGTCGGAAAAGATAAATGTAAAAGAATTCACGTCTACCGGTGGTTTCAAATAACGGCGCGTTTGACGTTGGCTATCAAATGTCACCGCGCGGTTGACGTGCCGCACGCGTTCGGTCGATTCTTCGCACCCTTTGATGTCACTTCCTGGGGAAATGTAGAATAAATTCAATAATGTTTTAACTGTGATTTGATCACAAATTAATTAAACGTTAATTTTGCCATGAAACATTTTTTTTTTAGTTCGGACTGGTTTACTGTTGTAAAATTCTTCTACGTTTTGTTATTGATCCGCTTTATGTTGGTTAGTTACATCATACTTTTGTCGAGTTTATGCTTCCATTTTCAGTCCCACATCAAACCCGTATTTCCCAATTTTGAAACCACTTTATAAATAATTTAATACAGCACGCGGGCCGGGTCTGTAGTCGTTTGGGCCCGCTCGATGTTGGTCCCGCGGGCTCAAACGACCACACAATTTATTTTATGTATTTTTGGTGGTCGATTGGGCCCATACACAAATTTAAAAAAAAATCCATTGTTTAAAGCAACTGGTGGATACAGTCAAGTGCAAAAGTGGTAAGTCAAAATATAATAAAACGCAATTTAGTTAGATTTAAAAGTTTATTAAAGATATTAAAAAAGCAGGCCTATGATTGAATGACCCGAGCAGGTAATCCGTAAAAGGCCCAAATGCTTGACCTTGAAATTAGTAGTGCTCGTACACTTAATTTAGTTATTATTACAGTAAAAAATATGTAGTTTTAATGTTTCTAGATAAGTGTGGTACGTAAGTGTAAGTACGTAATTGAATAAATTAAAAATATATATTCTCAGTAATATAAATAATATTAGGTATATACATATTTTAAGTCATAAAAATAAAACTAAAAGATTTGACTTTTTTTTTCATGACTCATCATCTTCCTGCCCTAGTCCCGTTTTATTTGGGGTCGGCGCAACACGTTTTTTTCTTCCATTCTGTCCTGTCACTCGTCACGCTATCACTAACTCCCTTTTCTTTCATATCGCTTTTCACACAATCCATCCATCTTTTCTTTGGCCTCCCTCTTCCCCTCCATCCATCCATTTGTAAACTCATAACTTTTTTAGTAACATGCGTTTCATCCCTCCTTTTCACATGACCATACCAAGACAAACGATTCCCTTTCAACTTTTCAGTCACTGGCGCCACTTTCAAACTTCCCCTAATATACTCATTTCTCACTTTATCCATTCTCGTCACACCACACATCCATCTTAACATTCTCATCTCCGCTACATGCAATCTTTTTTCATCCGTCTTTTTCACAGCCCAACATTCTGATCCATACAGTATGACAGGCCTTATCACGGACTTGTAGATTTTACCCGTACTTATAATAAAATTGGGCGGTGGGTCCAATCGGCACCTTCAAAATGGGACTGTGTCGATTGATCCCGCGGACCCAAACCGAGCGGGCCCAAACGACTACAGACCCGCGGGCCGTCAAACAAGGCCGTGGCACGTGGCTCGGGGCTGGTGGCCATCCTTTGTACTGACAATAAATTCGTAAAGCGCTACGTTTGGCGACGATCAATCACAGAGGCATTAACATGAACCCGGCTTGCCTTTTATTTCATTGATATCCTATAGGAACTGCCAAATATTAGCCCTCCCTCCCATCCAAATACAAACTCTCTGCTTCAAAGCTTAAGTTTGAAATTATGTTACAGTTTTGGTATGTTTTGAGGGTTCACTGTATCAGAACTTTGAACGTACGACGTGAAGTTTGTGCCCAAAAGAGATAAACTGCCATTGGGTCCGGGAAATGTTCCCCTGCGGTTGAACCACGTATTACGAGCAACAAGTCACTGGTACACTATAACAAAGTTTACTACCAAGTCCTGAATATATTGGAGCAATATTGGTCAGTGGAAAGAAATAAGAGCATACACAATTGGTCCTTGGCTGCGCGCCAAAGACCGAATATCATTTTGACCTAACTTTAATCGATCAAAGAAACTTTATACAATTTTCCAGCCTTTGTAAATCTTTGTTGGAAACTAAAGTGTAGCCCTTTTGTGTTCGTTTGAATACTGCGAGCATTTTAATACGAGCTCCTTTCATTCTTCAATATTAGAATATTTTCTACATAGCTGGCTGAAGATGTGCAGCAGCTAGCAGAGATGTAGATATTATGTTTCACAGAAAAGCGCTGAAATGAACAAAATTCTATGTTACAAAACTTTTTGGTATGTATTTTATACATAAAAACTTTACATCGTTATTCCTGCCTTTTGTTAAGTGTCGGAGAAAATACAATGAACAATTTACCACGAGTTATCAAATTAAGTAGGATATTGTGCAGAATATCTTTGAAACCAACATTTTAGAAATATGTGTTTAAATTTGAGACACGCTTGTTATCCCAATAAAATAAGAAGACAATATAAAACCAAAGTGGATAAGTGCGCAACATTTTCAGTTCTGTCAATACGTGGAAACAATAAAAGCGGGTTCACGATCATTACACGAGCACTAAGCTTTCGATCCCAAGCTGACCTGTCGTTAGATCGGGCTGAGCGACGCTCGTTAAAACTTCACTTTTGACCTACACTCCAAGACTACACCTAAATATTCAGCTGATATTTTTGACAGACTGAGATTTTTTTGGCTGCTCACGGTTTGTGCAATTTTTTCGTATAATATACATAAGATAAAAGTTTATTGATAGTAACTAAATTAAATTTACACGAAGACTACTATATCACCTAAGGCCCAGGAAAAAGTAGGAACTGCCCCGTCCAGATAACCAATACAGAGCTCACTAATCACCAGATGAACGAAATGCCTCAACACTCAAGTGTAATCATTTTCTGGCACACATCCTCAGCTATGGTTTTCAAGACGCTTTTGTAACTCTCCCGCACTCTCGTCATAAGCACCAACCTCCAAAGTCTCGGATGCAGCAGAATAATTCATAATGGGAATATCCAGTAGTACTTTTTGCCCAACCTGAGCATCGAACACAGGCTCAGCAGTCACATTCACAACCAATCGTTTAAATTAAGTCTGCTGATTTTTGCAAACGTCCAACATTCTCAAATTTTCTTCAGAACAATCTCATTTAAAAATACATCATGTTGATGTTCGTCGACATACGCTTGCGCTTGTAATTGTAACAAAATTTTTTTATGGACGCCAGACTATATTTAAACTTCAATTTTATTTCGCAGTCATATTTTTTCAGAGAAGTTAAAAACAGCTTTAATTTGGGTTTTATTTTATGGATCGTATTTTCCCCGGAGTTGAGCTCTGGAAAATCGTTCTGACTTCCTGAAATACTGTCGCTTTTACAGTTATTAACCATTTTGGGAAAAATGTGCTCCTAATTAAATTAAAAGTATTCATCAAATAATAATTATCCTTTAAAAAGAAAAACAAACGACGAAACTTTATGTTTTCCTCGGAATACAATTGTGCCCATACCAAAGTTTAATTAAAACAACTAACTAACTTTGCATTAATAATAAATACTGTAAACGAAGTACAGTAATAGTAACATCGATCCTGCAAAAAGCAGCCAATCCTTGAAGTCCTTTAAAATTCAGACTACTGATGTTAAATGAATGACTTTTACAAAAAACGTGATGAAAACGATCCAGAAACTTGTTCTCGTACAGAAATCTCGCAATATCTCATACATTTTTAAGTCAGCCAGTTTAATGCTACTCTTCATCACAGCCTCTGAATGTTTAATGCAGACAGATAATTTAATTCCTCGTTGCTGTGAATTATTCAAGGTAACGCCCGAAAAGATTGTAGCGTTCCAGCCCTTGTTTTGCTCGGATTATTGTCTTAATCCGGATGTTAAATTGTATACTGCGGATAATGCTACGTTTCCTCCCAAACGGTATGCATAGACGAGCATGTTTTATTTTGTGTATTTGCATGAAAATCTAGCATTGAGTTCTTTTTGTACAGATACGGCTTATAAGTCGCAGGTCCGGACTTTGATCAGGACCTTGAACTGTCCCAGTGTAATAATATATCTTCAATATAATGCGAAACCAACTTGTGCTGATTTAGTTGCCACTAATGTGTAGTCTACATACATATACAGTATTAGCAAGAACAATATAAATAGACAATGATGAGGATCATATTTATGTGATGGGCTACTACTTACTAAAATAATTATATCTTTCATTTTCTTTCTTAGATCGCAAACCTATCCACTGGCACAGTTCCAAGCTAGTAATTGAAGATATTTCAGACGTATTGCAGACGATATCTTTTGTTCAGTCTGGCATTTAACACACCTTTTTTGCGGACGATTACAGTTTTTTTCTCTCCTTGCAAGATACTTTGAAAACTCTAACAAGCAGAAGGCGTGTTCGCACTCCTCGCCCGGGCACGTGGCAAGCGCTCATCATATTACTGCATACCTCATACATAACTACACATACATACCACACAAGTAACATACACATTTATTATTGTTATTTTTTATTTATTTTTTTCTCCTACTGTCTCTAGTCGGTTATTAAACTCACTAAATCTTTGTAATTTGTTATTACTTGCTGTACTTATATGTAAGCTACTAAATGTGAATTGGAACTGGTGGGGACCTGGTGACCTGTACTACAGGTGTTACTACCTACCACAGGCACCAGCGATCCACAACCAAAAATTGTTAGCAATGGTTCTAGTGTAAGATTGTCTGTATTTTTTGGCTTGTGGTGAGGAATAAACGTTATTATTATTATTATTATTATTATTATATTATTCCCTTGCAGAACCTCCTTGCAAAAACTTTACCATTAAAGTTAGAACAAAGGTATAAAGATCAATAACCATTATAAGTCATAATCCATTTTGAGAAGGTTCATTTTCTTTTGCTCATATAAACCTTCGTAAAGCAATCATCTTTTAATTTCTTCAGTGGATTTTTGGAAACTGTACAATGGATGAATTGAATTTATTCAAAGCGTTTCAATTAAAAAGGGATGAGGTTAAAGAAAACTACTGAAGTTAAATCAGAGTAATTGAATTCAAATTTTTATCAATTAAATTCCAAACGTTTATTTAACATTGTCTTAAATGGGCACTTTTAAAATATCTCAAACTAGTGCATTCCTTGTAAACTAGCATCGGTTAATGTATTGTCGGTGCAGTGGTGGCCCTATGGTAACGCCTCGACTTACGAGTTGTGGGTCGCGGAACGCGGGTTCAAACCCAGCTAGGCACATTACTTTGAGTAATTTATTTCATCATCACCACTGGTCTTGAAACGGTGAAGCAAAACATTGTAAGGAAACTGGCATGTCCTAGAATCAAAAATTCGAAGATATGTGACATTCACTAACCCACACTTAGTTCGCGTGGTGGATTACGAACCCATTCCATCTCCTATAGAAGAATCCCAGCTGTGGAAATATTATCAGACTGATTATGCTATGCTATACTGTATTTCATGTACATCTAACTTCATGATACTCAATAAACAAATTCGGTCCTTCCTTCTATTTTACATATTTTGCACCGTGTGCGATGTTGCTGACTTTTTATTTCGCCCTTCCTCGTAATCTTTTCGTTCCTTTGATGCAGAAAAATCTTTCTATTTTCCTGTTCATATTTTCCTCCGAAACATTTTTTATTGCAGATCGAAGATTGTCCGTATCGGGTTTGGCGTACAATGGGATCCATCCATACAGCATGATATAATGGCTTCTCTTTGAATTCTATCTACAATATGATTAAAATATTGCAATAGTGCACAAACAAAAGCTTTGCTCTGACTTTGCAAGCACTGTAACCCACTTTCCTTTTCCGCGGAAACAAACATTACAGTTGCCCGACAACTTTTTTGCTTGTTTTCAATATCGACGAGAATGCAAATAAATATCTACTTGTAAATATTACACCAAAGTGTCTCTATTTTTACAAGCACTTGATATTTTATGCGCAAAGTTGGTCGAAAGTAATAAAACGAAGCTGGTCCTTAGGCTAGCTTCCTGCTCAATAATTCTCACAAATAAACAACTTGAGGACAAAGTTTTCGGACCCAAGTTTCTTGTGGAATATTTGATGTGTTTTGATTACGTGCGACGCAGCTAATGAGCTGAAGTTTTTTACTCTCATTTGTAGTTGTTGTTGTGATTAATTCTAGAAAACTTTATGTGAATTCGTACTATTAATTTGTTTTTCTTGGAACCCCGATTTGCTTGGCTTATTTACTTGGACTTTCACAGACACACTCTGTAGATTATGTATTATAATTACACTTTTTCTTTAAAAATATTTTTGTAAAAAGACTAACAAGTAACCGAACACACATTAAGTATTACTACTGTACAACTGGAAACAAGTCAACAACAGTAATTTAGTCAAACAAGTTTGCAACAAAGGCTAAGCGTCACCAAGTTGTCTCATCACTGCGAATCTGTGATATGAACAACCTTTGCTCTGAACCGTCACTCACATACACATAGACACAGAAGGGCAACTTGATACAACAAACGGACACGCCCGTATACAAAGACCCACTCCGCAGCTAACGCTAACTCTGCTATTGTAATATGTTTGAGATCACCGCATGTACGTGTCTTTGTGTACATGTGCCATCGATTGTAATTTATTAGCCTTCTAGATATTTATGGATGTCAGAATCAGCAGATATGAGAACTGCAGTTTGAGTGTAGCCTTTGATTACCCTTGCTAATTGGTGCTGTTTATTATGTCTACCATTTGTGTGTTTCATATGGCCGTTGGGGCCGAAAGGTTCTGGAGTGGCGACCGCGTACCGGAAAACGCAGCGTTGGAAGGCCTCCTACAAGGTGGACTGACGACCTGGTGAGGGTAGCGGGAATCCGATGGATGCGGGACGCACACATGATCGTTCGTTGTGGCGATGCTTGGGGGAGGCCTATGTCCAGCAGTGGACGTCTGTCGGCTGAAATGATGATGATGATGATGATTATGTCTACCTAATTTTAAAGTCAAGTGAGATATCTTCAGATTTTTTATTCAGATGTGTTAATGAAAACACGTCGCATGCTATGCGGCGTCAAATAGTCATTGTAGCTTATTGTATAACCTTCTGTACTTAACTGTTATATGACATCGTGTATTGTTTAACATCCGCACTAGTTCCAGAGCTTTGTACGAACAATTCCGAGTTACCTAATTAATAAGGCAGACAATGACAACTTCTGAACTTGTGTCACCATTGTATAGTATTGAAGTATTTGATATGGACGTAGAGATACGATGTTACTTGTTATTGAATAGAATTTGGCATGAAATATCTAGTACCTACGTAACACTGTAATCATGATGTTGTCATAGTAAGTTTTTGTTTAGGATGGTTCTTACTTCGTAATGTTTTACACTATATTACCTAAACTCATAAATCAAATGACTTCCTATTCGCCTTCGCTGGAACACCCATATACTTTATTTGCTTTGCAAATTTGCAATGTGTTGTTTAATACTTGTACCCCATTTTTTATCTTAAAGAACGATTTGAGTTTCTCAGTGACACACATAGTAAGACCTTGAGATCATCGGAAAACCTAAAATTAAGTATTCGCACGCATTCCACTTCCTTCGTTGACAAATCTTTCACAATTCAAGCTGCTCGTTTATGGAATGCGTTGCCCTTAGAAGTGAGGCGTGCTCAAACGCTACCAACGTTTTAAAAAATGGTGAAGGAGTATTATCTTTCACTTTGATTTTTTTTTTGCTTTTCCTGGCCCAACTATACGGGGTTATTTGTGAAACACTAACAACATTGCAGGGCTGTATTACTAACTTTATAAACAACTACTTTTGTTGTATGACTTTTTATAAAACATAATTCATTTACCAAAAACGAAATCTTCAAGATTCTTTTGTTCTATCTAACACTTTTCGACTCTGTATTTTGCTATACCTACCTACATACGTCTGTATGACGCAACGCAAGCGTATCAAGCCCTCCACAGCCCGATTCCTGCTCCCCTCCGATATTGTACTATCGCTTGCTTCGCATAGAGTTCTTAATATTTAGAACGTTCAATGTAAATATTTTTCTTTATATAAAAATTTAATGAACTAGACTATGATAAATTTTTAAAAGTTATAGAACAAAAGTTGTTGTTTATGATGTTAGTGACATAGCCTTCAGAGGTTGCCAGTGTTTTACAAGTAACCTGTATATTGGATATTTATTAGTATTTTTTTTTATTGTATGTATGTACATATTAGTTTTATTATGTCTTATTAGTATTATTTCTGATGTTTGTACACTGACAACCCTAAATTTATCTCCTTTCTTTCAGTCCATCCAAAGGTTGTCTGTAAGCAATTGCCCTGTGCGATAAGACCGCTCATTGTACACTTATTTTTTATAATGTTTGTCCTGTATTTTTGTTTTTGTGGTGTAAAATAAAGAATATAATGAATAAAATGTCGTTTGGAGTTTTTATAATAAAAAAAGAATGGGAAATTATGAAAAGTTTCCAAAGCAACAATAAATTTACTAGCCAGTTTGTAGTGAAAAGATAATAGCAACAATAAAAACAAACGCCCAATATGTTTACAGTGCAAACTTCTCGCTCTACTTACACAATAAACTTGTGAGCAAATTCTCATTCGACAGAACATACAAGTCAGAAGCGGCGCTCAAAGCCGTAGCACTCGTAGTAGTACAACGATGCATTTATGCAAATGGCGGCCGCAAATCTGATGAGCCGCGCTTACACCGACGGGTAATCGCCTTCGACGCCACTGCACGGAAAATTTGCAATTTCATTAAATAAGCTGAAAAGTCTTTAAATGTTTGGCTTGTTCGGGAGTTCTGAGTTGACGGGGAAGAGGATTACTGTTGTTTGAAATAAGCTAGTGGAGTATAAATGGGAAATTGTTGCAAAATGTTGTGCTAAAAGTGCTCCGAAGCGGATTTGAGGATTAGTGTAAGGATTAATAGAAACAAAATAGAATAATGGCTGGCTAATGGAGCAAAATAGACTACTAATGATAATCTTATGGAGCTCTCTTTTAGGAATTATGTAAATCGACTTGTTTTCACATTTTTCTCTGTTAAAGGTGGAATACCTAAGTTGCCAAACATCAAAATTTTAATGTTTGTAAATACTTATATTTTCCTGAGACTCTTTTATATATTTAAATATGATTAACAGCTTGTTTGTACTACCTATCGCTTAAAAAAAAAATGGAATTTTTACATGTATGCCCATTTGTTATGAAGATATACATAACGTAATAATAATGTACACAATATGATACACTCATTCAAAATATCATAATAAACACTACACGCTCTCAGATATCGTTTAATACGAAACTCATAAATATAACACCAGAAGCAGTAAATTAAACCATTTAGAGGTCCCCAGCCCCGGAACAAATTACGGCAGGTAGAAGATAAAACGTGAGGGCGCAAGATTACATAACAGTTTACCAACGGATTTGATAGAGATAATATCTGTAATATTATGCAAAATGTAATTTAAAAACTATTCATCGCAAGCATTATTGTAACAAAAAACTACAAGCGTACAGAATATGCACGTACTTGTACATACTACTTACATAATATTCATATTTTAAAAGCACGTTATAGAGTTTTTGTTATTAATTCCATGAATATTAACTTAATTTCCAACTTTATTTGAACTATTATTAAATAAAAGTAATAATAATTATATTATTTAATAATTTTTTTTGTTGAATAAAGGGCTCTTCCATCTATTACTTTAGTCATTAAGCCACTTGCCGCCAATTTTTTTTATTTCGGCTTCCCTTCTCTCTAGTGAATCCATCTCTCTCCTGTTTCCAAAAAGCATTATTTTACTAGATTGTTATTTGTTAGTAAGTTCCCGATGTTGTAATTAGATTTTAAAAATGTTTTTTTTTGTGTTATATTACTCATCAGTGAATGTTATAATATTCTTTGGCGAAATAAAAACTTTTCTAATGATTTGTTGATTACTTTGAAGACTCTATTAGGCACTAACAAAATGTTTAAATAAATGACTTATATGAACGAACTATTTTATAATCTAACGTATGAACATATGTACTCATTTATAGAAACAAAGTACACTCAGGCGTCGGAATCATATTCCTGTCATCTGGTATATAAAAAATATTAGATACTACTATTACCCAGATTTCTTCATTCACTGGTATATCAGTTGCCTTACATAATCTGAACGTGAGTTTGCGAAATCTTTCAAAATCTAGCTAGATATTAAACTAAGAGCAGATGTACTGAAAGTAAAATGAATATGAAATGGTTTTCCGATACCTGTGTTATTTGGAAGCTGGATTATTTAAATGGTGTATTTGATAAATTGTGATCCGCTATAAAGGTTATTTTCGAATAGATTTTATGGATAAATCTATTTCTATTTGTATTTACCGTTATAATACCGGCTTCTGTGTAAGCCAGGATCTGTACTTATGTTTTGATGATCGTGTCGTTGTATTTTGGAGTAAATACTCATACTACAACTAATCCGGACCCTGTATCGAAAAAAAGAGTAGGGAAAAAACAGCTGTTCAGTATATTTTGTTGAGTTATCCGAACATTATTTATAACGGTTAAATTGTTTCACACGAACCTTCAATTTTAATAATTTATTAATTACAACATCAAACTCATTTATTACTGATCCTTTCGTTGGTGAATCTACTTTAAAGTATAACTTTTCCTTGTGTACGAAATCCTCCTTCTCAAGCAACGTGTAGAGTAACGTTTTTACAGAAACATTTTGATCGCATTTCTAGTTGATGAAACATTTTACAACCTCCCTTTTGACGTTTTTACCAGATATTTTCTTTGAGATGATAGATGTATAAATACAGAACATAAAGCTTCGCCCTTAGAACAGAGAGTGGAAAACGTAAAAGTGCAGGAAATCGGATTGCGGTCACTTGCGGTTTGCACCGGAAATAAACAGGGAGCGATAGCAACGGCTCCATTTCAAAATAAATTGGCTTTTGGTTTGTATTTTACAATACTGTTATTGATTTCTATATCTGGATGTTGTAAGTAATGGTTAAGAAGCCAAAAAAAAAAGACTGCTCTGTAAATTAAATATCTACTGATTGAAGTAAAAATAAGTATTGCTCTTGTAAACTCTTACACACATATTCGTTTAAGATCACTAAGGCCACGAGACAGGCATTTCGTTGGTGTAGTGACCGCAGGTTCTATGGCTGATTCCGATTCATGCGGTCGGACCTAATGTTATCAAAGTTTCCCATTTAGATTTTCTCAGAAACTTGAAGTCTGAATTTGTTCCCGGTTGCAAACAAGAGGTTCACATCGTTACTGTATACTAGTAATTACACCTGTATCGTAGATGTGTTCACAAATATATAAACTCAACAAACTTACAACAACTATCCGTAGGTCATTCATGTAATTGTTTTGTGCAGAAAACGGACTCTCCTGTAATGACTTGAACTAGCGAAAGGTTGATGTATTTTCGTATACTCCTCTATACAATCTTTTTGAGAGTATAGGCAGCCTAGGCTTGTTTTTATGCAATGTTATGTTATAGGTAGGGTTTAGCTGTGATGGATGTTAAAACACTAAGTCGTACAATTTAGTTTCAACTCTGTCGGTACTTACAGCAAACTCTACTGATTGCAAAACTAAACGAACTGACACATCTAAGAATACGGAAGCGACATCTCGTTAAAGTGTGACATAACTTGTATCATATCTTAATAAGGTACTAACTCCTCTTCATAAACTGTGCGAGTAGTAAAGTTTTACGTGAATGTAAGCAACAGTGTTGCCAGTACATTACTGTTACTACGTCTATAAACCGAACTGCCAGTCAGTTCACTGCCACTAACGTTATATTTAATACGTAGCTCTCAGTGTGGTCCGAGCTGTGGGGAGACCATCATGTCATTTCCCTTGAGAAGTGTAAAAGAAGAAATTATTATCTAGGATTTTTGACTGTTTGTGGAGTATGATGATAGTAAATGACAGTCTCCTTGTAATATAGCATTTTGTATGCCCTGAAGACGTAGACCGACTTATATGTTTATCAGTAATCATTAATCCACCCTGACTCTGAGTAGAATAATGCTCAGAAATTCCCGGTAAAATAATACCATATAATTTTTCTTCAGTTTGCTTCGATATTGTCCATCCGTTAATCTATTACCGTTCATGATGAGCGGTTTTGTAATTATCTTTCAAGCACATTTAGGGAGGTACACACAGTCATACAATCATAATAACAAACAGGTAAATAGAGAAAACGTGGATACTTTCTGCCACCTAGGGTGAACAACCTATTTACCTGCCTAGTAACTTCTTCGTATCTAGAGCACCAATAAATGGCGATAGTTGTGTCGCCGACTTGTCGTCAAAACCGCGGACAAAGAGTCTTGTATACGCGCACTTTCATATAATTCCGTAGACTTGATGTAAGAAACAATGTAGCTGCACATACTAAAGTTGCATATGCGCGCTATCTCTAACATCCATATTATGTGCGCACTTTTGCAGTAGTGATGAGACAATATGCCTAGAGCACGCGGCTTGTGAGGTAATACCACGTCACAGATACGTCACTCGCAGACGTACGACACGTCATCCAGTCCGTTACATTTGTGTTGGCGCACTTGGGTGACAGGCGGGGACGGGAGTGACAAATATAATCCTTAACAATAGCAGAGTCAACATCCGTCACAACATTATTGAGTGAAAACACGATAGAATTAGAAGCATAACAAGAGAGACTGCTGGATTACTATTCAGTAAAACTTCGACTGCTGAGTTCAAAACATAATCAAAGTGTGATTAGAAATAACGTTGGTAGTTGACCTTAATTGAATTATCTTAACTTGACACAAATCATTAGTTGAATGATTTGTGACAAGTCAAGATAATTTCAATCGAACAAAATTATTTGCTAACAAATTATTGAAAGTACTTCACGTGACCCAAGCTAGGCTAGCTTGTGCCTTGAACAAAGGATAACCATTGCCAGTCGATAGCGATATGGAGGAGTTTTTCGAAGCCATATTTTAGAAGAAGGGCTTGTTTTTATTTATTTTTATTTAGTGTAACATATTGTTACGCCATATCTTAGAGAATTAACAATAGAGTCGAAATTCGCGTGAAAGTGACTCTTGGTACTTCTATATATATAAAAAGACATTTTAATAATAATAATAATAAAAAATAAAAATATAAATATAAGATAGCGCGCATATGCAACTTTATAATAATAATAATAATAAAAAATATATGTATTGTATATTTATATGTAAAAAAGAATTGAATAAAGAGAATAATAATAATAATGAAACTTTCAGTAGCGCCATCAGGATGGAATTTGGTGTGGACAAATGTGCAGGCATGCATGTAAAGCGAGGGGAGATTATGGAATCCGAGGGAATTCAACTCCCGGATTCCATACACCTTAGATCCCTTTCCTCGACCGAAACTTATAGGTATTTGGGTATGTCAGAAGCCTTAGGCATTAACAATGCTGACATGAAGCAATCGCTGAAGGAGCGCTTCTTTGGCCGCCTGAAGAAGGTATTAAATAGCCTTCTGTCGGGCGGAAATAAGATGCGCGCCTTCAACGGTTGGGTCATGCCGGTTTTAATGTACTCTTTTGGCATACTCAAATGGACTCAGACCGAACTTGACGCCCTGGATAGGCGAGTCCGTACATTGCTGACGGCAAATCGGATGCATCACCCACGATCCTCGGTGATGAGACTGTACATCCCGCGGAAGTGTGGAGGTCGAGGCTTTTTAAACGCGAAGACCCTGCACAACCGCGAGGTGTGCAGCCTCAGAGAATATTTCCTTAAAACCGATGTGGGTATGCACCGAGATGTGGTCGCAGTGGACAAGGGACTCACCCCGTTATCCATGGCTAAAGAGGACTGGCATAAACCTGTAATAATGACTACTGATAACCGCAAGGAAATATGGAAAGGCAAGGAGCTCCACGGGCGCTTTTTCCGGGCTCTTCACGAGCATGATGTAGATTTCTTGGCGTCCGTGGCCTGGTTACGTTTCAGTGACCTCTTTGGGGAAACTGAAGGTTTTGTCTGTGCGATTATGGACGAAGTTATCTTAACGAACAACTACCGGAGATATATAATGAAGGACGGGACGGTTGACGTGTGTCGGGCATGCCACCGTCCGGGTGAGTCTATCAGACATATTATCTCTGGTTGCTCTCGTTTGGCTAACGGCGAGTATTTGCACAGACATAACCAAGTAGCCAGGATTATCCACCAGCAACTTGCTTTGAAGTACAACCTTGTGGATTTAGAGGTACCGTATTACAAGTATGTGCCCGACCCAGTTCTCGAAAATGACCATGTCACTTTGTACTGGGATCGGTCTATCATTACTGACCGGACTATTGTAGCCAATAAGCCGGATATAGTGGTGATAGACCGATTAGCGCGCCGTGCAATGATAGTCGATATCACCATCCCGCATGACGAGAATCTCGTGAAAGCTGAGAAAGAGAAACAAATGAAATATCTCGACTTAGCACACGAGGTTGTCGACATGTGGAATGTGGACTCGGCTATCATTGTGCCGATTGTCGTAACCGCCAATGGTCTTATTGCCAAAAGCTTCGACGACCATCTGTCGAAGCTGTCGTTGCGCGGTTGGATCAAGGGCCAGATACAGAAGGCAGTACTCCTCGATACGGCTCGCATTGTGAGGAAGTTCCTGTCTCTGGAGCCCTAACCACCGGTAGCTTGGACCCTGCTCCCGACACCGGCGGACCACTATTTTTTATATTTTTAAATGTTTTTTTTTTTTTTATATATATATTTGTTATAAAAAAATATTTAAAAATGTAAATTATATGTATAACAGAAAAATAAAGGAGATAATAATAATACTTAGCTCACACTGTCCCGCTGCTGGGCAAAGGCCTCCCTCCACTCCTTCCAACGATCACGGTTCCTCGCTTTCTCATTCCAGTTCTTAAGGAAGCCATCCAGGTCATCCCGCCATCTCCTTTGTGGTCTGCCTCGGCCCCGCATTGCTGTGTCCGGGCACCAATCCAGCGTTTTACGCGCCCACAGCTCGTTAGACATGCGACAGACATGTCCTGCCCAGTCCCATTTAAGTTGGGCAGCCTTTTGAGCCACATCAACGATTTGCGTTTTGGAGCGTAGTGTTGTGTTTCGAACATGATCTGTTAGTTTAACACCTAGTATGCTACGCTCCATTGCACGCTGGCAAACCTTGAGTTTGGACTTTTGGATGTTAGTCAAAGACCAAGTCTGTGCACCATAGGTCAGAATGGGGAGAATACACATGTCCATCAGCTTACGTTTCAGTCACATGGGCAAAGTGCCCTTAAATAATTCCTTCATGGACCAGTAGCTCTTCCAGGCATTCTCTGTTCGGCGTGTTATTTCTTTGTCTTGCTTTGCCTGGAAAGAGACCACTTGGCCCAAGTAGAGATATTCTTGGACGTATTGTATATTCTCCCCGCCTACGAGTATATTCTTTTTGGAGCTGTTGGTCATAACTTTGGTCTTCGACATGTTCATCTTCAATCCAACCTCAAGGCTCGCATCGCTCAGATCTTGTAACATTTGTTCTAGTCCTGTGGCTGTGGGAGAGAATCGGCGGCGGAGACCTCTCGCGCCGGGCCTTGGTCGAGGCCATGGTCCGGAGCGAGGAGGAGTGGCAGGCGGTCGCCGACTTCTGCGAAGCAGTAATGCTCGCTAAGGAGGAGGCCGACCGCATCAGGCAACGGCGCTCTCGCCGCCGCCGCCGGGATTCCGATCCCGATTTCCAGCCACCGTAGGCGCGGGCTTGCGGACAGTGAGCAATGGGTAGCTCGCTGTCCGGCCGTCCGGTAACCGTCCGGACCAAGCCCAAGTCGTCGACGGCGCGCGCTGTTCCCGCGCGCCTCAAGGAGTTGTCAGCAACAGCAGGGGCCCGGCCGGGTCGAAGCCTACTGGGGCCAGGGTTATCCGAAAGGGCGCTCGAGCCCCGGTATGAAGGCTTGTAGGAACGGGATGGGTTTTTTAGTCAGTAAGAGTCTGACACTATCTCCCGCTCCGCCCAAGAGCGGGGGTTGTCATAAGATGATTTTTCCCATCGAAAAAAAAAAAAAAAAAAAAAAGGCTGTGGGAGAGAAAAGGACAATATCATCAGCGAAAAAAGACATTTAAAAAAAAAAATAACCGTCTTCACTAAAAAATACACTAAAACGATCAAAATAACTTTAATTTCGGAAGTCGGTGTTTCTCGCTATTGTTTGTTTCTTATACAACACCGACTTCCGAAATTAAAGTTATTTTGATCGTTTTAGTGTATTAGTGGATTTTTTTAGTGAAGTTGGTTATTTTTTTTTTGTAAAAAGTCTTTTATTTCACACTTTTTAGTTGCGATACACTTGTAGCCAGAGTCCCTTTTTCTCATGAAAATTCCAATCAACCCAAGCCCTCGTGGGATACAATGTTTTATTATGAAGTTCCCGTGTTCACCTTCCGGCTCCATCATCACATCAGTTCGATAGTACCTCATAGCCAACGTGCATCTTATGACAAAGATACATTGAATAATTACGGAGTTCCGGTGCCTATCTTCCAAGATCATCATCAGATCAGTTCGATAGTACTTTATAGCCAAAGTGCATCTCATCATGACCATTCTAATAAGGCCAAACACGGCTAGAATACATTTATTTAGATTAGTTACGGAGTTCCAGTGCCTATCTTCCGGCTCCATCATCATCAGATCAGTTTGATAATACCTTATAGCCAAAGTGTATCTCATGAGCCGGAAGAAAGGCACCGGTGCCTATCTTCCAGCTCCATTATCATCATCAGATCAGTTTGAGAGTACCTTATAGCCCTTATAGTAGGGTAGTGTAGGGAAGAGCAGGAGCGAAGCCGTGCGGGTAAAACCTAGTTGTTCAATAAAAATGATTTATGGCCCTACGACGTGTCTATTGTTCTAGATTGATCTTGAGACGTCAGTATTACCCCGACCGGAAGTGAGTCATGTTTGATTTCGACCGCGAACAAGAGCGAACTACCAAGTGTGTGAAGTGATCTTACCAAACAACCTAAGCGATAGTGTAACGGGACTCTAGCGTTAATTGTGATTTGGATTATTGTTGACTGGACAGATTTGTTATTGTTTGTGGTGAATAAAGTTATCTGCTAGTAAACCGGCATTTAATTACTCACGTACGCAACAATAATGTAATAATGATAACAAATAATTTACCTCATACATATATAACTTTTAAGCAAATTGTTCGATTTTAAATAAACACGTTATCCCTTGATAACATCTTGATAACTTAATATATCTTCTATTATTGATAAAAATAATATGTTTCTTAATCGTGCTGCTAACTAAAATGCTACTAGCGTCACACCTGACGGTTGACGTCACAAGTTCATAAGATGAATGTGAACATTTTTGCTACTCTTATTTTGCCGTGTTTGTGTGAATGCTGGATACATAAAAAATTATGTAGATTGGTTCACCAGGTGAGTATTCTGCTTTTATTTGAGGTAAACGGGGGAAATTTTGGTTCTTAAAGTATGTTTCAGTAGACGAAGCTTACGATGAATGGACAATGTCATCAACTGGTTACCCCCATTTTTAAGATATTAGAATGTGAGAGGGGTACATAATTGATACAGTTGTCTATGCCAATATTAAGAATCAAAACTATTATGTAATCTTTTGCGAATAGCTTTTGAGCATATTCAAAAAAAAAAAAATATTTCCCCGAAATAATACAAGATAATTACCCTTGTTAATAAGAAATATGAAAGGCGGAACGAAAAAATAATCATTTTTGTTAAATTAAAAATATTTTGCGGCATCATTAGGGTATCGAACACGAACCCATTGTCAGAACCCCAAGCGAGAAATAAAGGGAACTCAACTTAAAAAAAGTAAAAATACATTTTCTGCTTCAGTCACCCGGAGGGTGCTGGTAGGAATTCATTCTATTAAGAAGCTTAGAATAATCCCATAAAAAGAGTTCTGACAATAGAAATATCAGGGCTGGGTGCAACCTCAGCAAACATTTGCGTCACAGTTTAAGTACCGAGCCGAATTATTTGAAGTAATCGAAGGGGAAGCAAGCAAAGAATGGCAAAAGCTATTAATATAGGAAAATGTTAAGATGGGTGAACAATTGTGCAGATAAACGGTGCAGGGGTCGGCATTGACGCGTGTCTCCGAGCCAATTAAAAATAAATTAAAAGTCACACAAATCTCCGAGACTTTTCCGACTCTCTCGAACAAATTGCTGTAACATTGAAGAGGGTTTTTGCATAAATAATGGTGTTTACTTCCAATTATGAGCGGCAAAGTGGCTGACTTAGAATGTCCTTGACTTGTGTCTAAAAATAGTTTCCTTGCCGGGAAGCCGACATTTTATAGAATACTAAGTGTTCTATAATAATATCGGCTTTCAGTAAGTATGGTACTCATCATCATCATCATAATACTCTGCTTGACTATTGTAGTTATTATTAGCGGTACCAGCAAACGTCGTCCTACTTTTGTCAGACTTTTCGTCAGAAAAAAAATTGAAAACCCGATTGCAGAGCCACCTAACGAGTCCAATTGTATTTTCAAACCATTCAAGGACCCACTCAAATATACACACAAAACATCATCTAAATTGGTCAACCCATTTAGAAAGAGTTAGCTAACAAATACACGTATAGAAGAATTAAATAGTATATAAAGATATATAGAATTAGGTCCATCACCCTAACAGAAAACCTAACTCTTAAGGTTACAGTGACCAAAACCCTGACACAAGAACCGTTACTATTAATATCCACTTTTATCGTCTCAGATTCAATAAAACGTTACCTCCTTGCTCGGTCATGGACTCGTTCAGTTCAACGCGAGAATGGTACATGTCGACCTTCACACACGCTCGCACCCTTCTGATGCTATCACTGACTGTGATAGATCGAGCCTCACCAGTCCTCGTCATCCATCCAATCTGAATACTGATGAGGCATATAATACACGCGATTGATCAATGGCAATGCAATTACATATCAGTACGAGAATAAATTCCTTCTCGGAAAATGGAAGCGTTGAAATAGTCTGAAAACTCTGCAGTAGAAATAAATAAGTATTAAATTCACACATTGAGGCATATGATATTTACAAAACTGACCGTAAATAAGACATTTACAACGAACTCCGCTATGAAATGACTCCGTACCTTCGTTAACAGAATGACTTAATTAAGCCAGCACAAAGACTTGCAATCCCAAACTGAAAATCTTACATAATATTTCACCAGCTCTGAGTGGATTAAATACAATTTTGATGAAATCCACGAACCGATAATATAATTTATTTTTCCGCAACTCTGAGAGATCGTCATCGGACGGATTCTGTTTAATATTTAATGTACACAGCGCTCTTGGATTGTATTAATATTTCCCGATTCTGAATTAACGTGGGCTTTAGTAATATTATGTCCAAAATTTGCATGTTCGTGTTGTTGAATTAAACGAACCTTGGACTCGCAGACCGGAGATGTTTTGTATTTCATCGTGACTCGTGTTCTTATAATAATAATCTTAGATTGAAAATGAAATTACTTTTGGTAGCAATTATTTCGCGTTTCATTCCGACCGTGACCACAAGTGCTTCAAACGTGGGAGGCTGCTAAAGGTTAAATATTATACAACGTGCTTTAATTTGTTGGAACATCGTAATTTTTTTTTTTTTGGTAAATGTGCTAAAGAGAATGTTTATTTTCTAAAAACGGTAGGAACTAGATTCTTGAATTGAAGTGCAATCTTTTATTTTAACAAGATTTTCAATTATTTTTTTTTTTAGTAAGGTATAGTTGCAAAATTGTATTTAGAGACTTTTTTGTCTTCGATGTAAACTTGTTATAGTCCTTTCAAAATAATCACTAATAAGTTACCTACGTTGCATCAGCCCTGTGCATGGTAATAACAAAAAATGCTTAGGTAAGTGTCTCTCTAAACAAGTTATAAGTATATGAAATAGCTTGTGCGCAAACGCTCCTCAAATCACCAGTTAGGAGGTTTGAATCAACTCAGGCTTACAATAAAAGCTTCGTTAAATCGTTCGGTAAGCTTCGCCTATTTTTTGTAAATCTTAATTTCATTTAATTAAGATTTTAAATTAAGATTTACAGCTCTCTAGCCTTTTGTTAGATTATAAAATTACTAGAAGAATTTCATGACACTTACCATTAATATTCCGTAACTGTTAATATTATCATGTTATATGTGGTTATTAATTTAAAATCTAGTAGTTTGTGTCCCGCGTCTGAGAAAAATCTACGCTCGTCGTTCTAGCACACCTTTATTGCTTTAAAGCATCCGTCATGATACACCACTACTTATTGAATATAAAGTTAGAAATTGATAATTGGAATATTTTTTTTCTATTTTGATATTTAATTTTGTATCTACACGTTTTTACTGACTATAAGTTGTACTTGATCTAATAAAGCTCCCATTTCACATTTTAACCCTTCAATATCTTTTTACTTCATCACTTATTTCCATTATCTAACTTTAAAGCCCTTTTAAGGGGCCGGCGACGGATGAATTTCCATACAAACGTAATACCACGCTCATTTGCAGTTGGAGCATATTTCCAACATATTATGATGATATTCGGTTATAGACAATATTTATCTAGGTTCCTACGTCTTTCTTTTTTAAGAAAACAAAAAGAAATTAAAGCAAATTGTATTTCGCACTTTTTTAAAGCGTAAATGGCAAAACATGCCATTTGGCTTTTCCTGTATTAAAAATATCAATATTTCTAATATTCTCGACGTAGGAACCTAGATAAATATTGTCTATAACCGAATATCATCATAATATGTTGGAAATATGCTCCAACTGCAAATGAGCGTGGTATTACGTTTGTATGGAAATTCATCCATCGCCGGCCCCTTAATGTCAAACACATGATTATAGATATAATACTTTTTTATATACATTTGCATTAAAGATCGCTTAAAAGTCTGAATATTCTAATAGGATCCCGATCCTCCCACACAGTCTTTTTTTTTTTTTTATGGTGGGAAAAAATCATGCATTGACATCCCCCGCCCTTGGGCGGAGCGGGAGATAGTGTCAGACTCTTACTGACTAAAAGACCCACCCCGTTCCTTCTAGCCTTCATACCGGGGCTCGAGCGCCCTTTCGGATAACCCTGGCCCCAGTAGGCTTCGACCCGGCTGGGTCCCTACTGTTGCTGACAACTCCTTGAGGCGCGCGGGAACAGTGCGCGCCGTCGACGACTTGGGCTTGGTCCGGACAGTTACCGGACGGCCAGACAGTGAGCTACCCATTGCTCACTGTCCACAAGCCCGCGCCTACGTTGGCCGGAAATCGGGATCAGAATCCCGGCGGCGGCGGTGGCGGTGACGGCGATAACGCCGTTGCCTGATGCGTTCGGCCTCCTCCTTTGCGAGCATTACTGCTTCGCAGAAATCGGCGACCGCCTGCCACTCCTCCTCGCTCCGGACCATGGCCTCAACCAAGGCCCGGCGCGAGAGGTCTCCGCCGCCGGTCACCCCCACGAGGGCACGGCGATGCTCCGCCCAAGCAGGGCACACCTCAACTTTGTGCTCCACCGTGTCCTCCGGGCGTTCCGCACAGTGGCGACACCCGGGCGTCACTTCCGCATGAATCCGGTGCAGGAAACTCCCGAACGAACCATGTCCGGTGAGTACCTGCGTCATGCGGAAGGTGAGGACGCCGTGAGGTCTTTCCAGCCACGCCTCAAAGAGGGGACTTACCGCCATGATTGTGGCGTGCCCAGCACTGGGTTGCGATAGTCGTTGACGCCATTTCACCATGAGATCCCGCCGGAGCTCTGTCCGCCATGCCGTGACCTGTCGCGGCAGCGGACTTTCACCCCGGCGTTGCATTTCCACGCGCATATCGTGCATGTGTGCAAGGACTGTTGCCTCCAGATCCCACGGTGGTAGGCCAGCCAGAAGGCTCGCCGCTTCGCGGAAGACCGTGCAGTATCCCCGCACCATCCTTATCGCCATGACCCTCTGGCAGGCGTTCAGTATGGACGCCGGTTGCTTTTTCAGCGACGGCGCCCACACCGGCGCCCCGTAGAGGGCCATGGACCGAACGATCCCCGCGTAGAGCCTCCGGCAGGAGGCGTCTGGACCCCCAAGATTGGGCAGGAGCCGCTTGAGCGCAGCCCCAGCCCGGTTGAGTTTCTCCCACACAGTCTGATATGATAGGTCATTGGGAGAACGTAACGTCTTTATCTACCATTATGAACCAAGTTTAAAGTTTCGAAGAAAATATTAAACATCAAAGTGAATTGAAAAGGAGAGAGCACACGTAAGCGTGTTGGGAAACTTAAACTATGGCTTAGTCGACGTGTTTTTATTTGCAAAAAGGTTATAATAGTAGCTTAATAGTGCTATTACGTTTATTTGTATCTTCATAGACAGCTAGTTTTTTATATATATATATATATTTTTTTTATCTGTTATAAACTAGTACTTGACTGCGATCCCGCCTGATGGTAAGCAGTGATGCAATCGTTGATGGTGAGGCGCACTAGTTTATTAAGAGCCTATCCATTCTAGCCTTGAAGACACCCAAATTATAATCAGACGGAAAGACCGCAGCAGGCAAACTGTTCCAGTCCTTCGAAGTACGCGGTATAAATGACGAGGCGAAACGCTTAGTCCGGACCGTAGATGTTTCAACAACGTAAGGGTGGACACTCGCCGTGCATCGGTTTGTCCGATGGTAGAAATGAGATGGCGGTATCAAGTCATTATAATACATTGTTATCATGACAAGATTCACATTGCATGCAATATCGCGACTTTAAAAGAATATTTCCACCCTTTGTAATGTAAACATAGAAAGCGTCAATCTACGTTTTTTGCAGTTATGAGTTTTATCCTTAAGTAAAAGTCTCAATATCTCTATTATTTAAAAAAAATGTGTTTTGTTATTTGTACAACTACTGATCTACTTTCCTGTTTTAATTATGAAAGAAAAACCCCTTTTTGCAAAATGAGGAAACTGTCGGTTACTATATTGTTGCGTACGTGAAAAGGCTCGAATAGTGAAGATAAGAAATTTCGTTTGTAAATATCTTTTTTTTGTAATTTTGTGTTATTTCTGAAAATACTGGTACGATAACGACACTGATTTGAGTATATATAAAGCGACACTATAGCTTTGGTTTATAATCGCGAATTAATTCAACATTCTTTTGATCCCACAGGAAAGTTATCTACCCAGACAGCTGGAACAATGCCTCGGGGAAGAGAAATTCTGACACTTTCCTTTTCCGAATAACTAATTGAATCTTTGAAAATTTATAATTAAATCATTTTGGACAAGTCAAAAGTGACTGAAACGTTAGGAAATATCTTTATCAACATTATAATATAGGTATATATCTTCTTACTTCATCTACATTTGTAAAATCTTTTAAAATAAATATACTTTTACTAAATATTGGTGACGAAATATAGTGAAGAGATTATTGTGAACCCATCTAAAAGTGCAGTGATTGGCCAATCAGAAACTAAAACATGGACACAAAGTGAAATTGTACACGTGTGCGTGAACTAAGTAGTTGCAAGTATTCTATAAGGTACTTAATATCGTGATTTGTAACTAATTAATAAGTTTAATTACTTTGAAGACTATGATTGAAACATCAAGTAGTAGTAGAAGTAGTGAGATTATTAATAATGTCACTTATTTCGTGACTCTCATAAGTGTGCTTTCTTATGTTTTTATAAGAAAGCACACTTGTGAGAGTCGTCGTCGTCTTTGGTCTCATTAAATTTCTTATAAAGATTAATCACGAAACTCTTTTTTAGAATTCCGGTTTTATTAGAATTCCTTACACTAAAGTTACACTAAACTTTATATTTAAGCCTATTTCTATTGATTATAATAAGGACTATCAAAAAAATATTCCTAAGCCCGGATATTCCCCAAATATATTGTTAAGACCCGGATATACCTACCCCAAATATTTTGTTAGGATTCTTGGAGATATCATTGACATAAATTAATACTCCTATCCTAACAGAAATATTTAGTGAATGTTTAGATTTTTCTACATTCTCTAATTTAATAAAACACATTATGTAAAGGTAAGTAGTACCAATTTTCAAATCTCTAATTTTAATTTTACACCAATATTTATGATACCTACCTTGAGTAACATTTTCAATCATGCTCTGGCTGGAACCAGCGTGATTCATGATTTCAAGAGAACAGGCACCTAGCCCAGCTCAAGAGTCATGGTTTCACTTTATTATTCCCGATTAAAATACTATCATTTATTTTAACTGAAATGGAATTTTACATAACCTTGACTTCACAAAAACCAACGATTTGAAAATGTAAACTTCTCCTTCCTCTTCCAGCATCAGAGAGAAATTCACATTTTGAAATCCTGGAAGTACACTTTTTTGAGGTGGGAAATTATCTAGTGTTATCTATATGTGTTATCTTTAGAGAAAGATTGACTAAGAAAGTTATTTAGTGTACCTACGGGGTTTGTTATCAGGTTATTTAAATAAAACGACCAAAACGGGTACCACACCCTTTATACTTTTGCCATGCCAGCACACACATAATACAAGTATACAAAAACAATAACAGTAGGAATAAATAAATATTATACTAGCACTTACTGAGATGTTGCTTGCTCCGAAAACTAAGACGAAAAGAGGGACATGACAGCGCGCCGTTCCTTTTTATAAACTCTTGCAACTGTCAAATGCACCGCGCTGTCAAGTCGCAGTCCGTTCGAGTTGTCAGTGCAAAAAATACATTTAATGTCGCTAATACAGAAAATAATCATAGTGTATGAACATCATCATAAGAATCGCTAACACTAGTCATCCGCTTGTCTAGCGATAAAAATAAATATATTTTTATGACCTTTTATGATGGCAAATTAAGTCAAAATAATTATTTTGATGACACTTCTTTTATTTCTTCAATAGATAGAAAATATTCAAACATCTTCCATGTGGATTTGCAACTAATAACCTAGTATATGAGGCAAACAAAACTAAATAATTTCAAACATTGTCTAGAGTTATCATTTCCGAATGACTCTCAAGTTGGCTTCAATTTAATGTCACGCCAACAATTTTGAAGTGTTTATTTTCCATTATTAAACTCATACTCGTATATGTTGATGCAGACAGCTTGATTTGGATAATTTGTTTATTTGCATAACGTTATGCAGCTTAACTAGACTCAATTCTAATATTGAAAAAGAGTGCAATCCGGACAATTTTTAAACGGTTTTAATGTTCAAGGATCTTGTTCCATAGTTTTGAAATAGATGGCGTCACTAGACTTTATGAACATGACCTATTAATTTATTATTTGACAAGCGACGGTTGCGGGAAATTAGTGAGACCGCGCATAAGATGATGAAAAAAGAACAAATAGAGTCAAACGATCGTGTAAAGCTGTTCCACATTATTATTTTACTAGCTTTTGACCGCGACTTCGCCTGCGTACATAAAATATAGCCTATGTTACTCAGGAATAAAGCAGTTTTCTATTGGTGGAAAAATTTTTAGCAATCAGACCAGTACTTCAACAACAAAACAAACAAAAAAACATAAAAACAAAAGAAAACAAACTTTACCTCTTTATTATATTAAGTGTAGATTTTGGCTAATTTGCGTAATTTTATTGAAATATACCTAACGTAATACGTGCTATGCGAGTGTCAGTGGTGTATTGAGCAGTTGTAATACCTTTGAATGTGATTTGTGAAGGAAACGGGTAAGTGTCTGCGTCTATTTTACAAAAATAGTTTTTTTGTGATCGGGCCCGGTTCCACATTGCTGACGAATTTATTATTGCTCTCAGCTTGCGGAAACGCCTCTGTACCTGGACATTGATCAAGGTTTTCGACCTCAACTCATATTGCAACAGACTCATTGTTCGACTGACAAAGTGGCAACCGTCATATTCGCCGCAGTTATCAAGGAGCGTTCGGCTTCTAGGCGGAGCCTGCGGACTGGCATTCCCTTTGCCACGAGTTCGATCCCGATATACTCGTATGATAATATATTTGCGGTCGTTTTGAAGATTTTGTTTAGTAATAAGTTTTTATTGTTTAATGAATTAATTTAGTTTATTTAACTTAGAATTCTGTGCATAAATTTTTGAATTTACCATGTTCACCTTTTACTTAGTTCAATGTTACCCTGAGTACCTATTACACGGTTTCTCACGAGTATTTTATGATATGATTGAGTTATGAAAACATTGCCGACTTTTTTTTATTACATACTTTTTTTGAAATTGTATTGACAGGACACTGTCTCTTACACTGTCTCCTTATACATAAAAAGAAGGACATATCGAAAAGAGCTATTTTGTTTTTTTTTTATTATTATTACTTTGCTCATTTTGTTTATTTAAAGTAACGTGCGTTACACATCACTTATTTGTGTATGGTGACCAATTAAAATCATGCATTAGCTTCAAACATTTTATAAATACCGTTGTAATCCTCTGTGAGATATAATATTTAGTATTTGATTTTAAATCCACCTTTATTGAATGTTCTAAAAAAATCCGTTTCACGTTATTCTAATACCACCATAAATTTTATTCAAACGAGTAGCGTTCCCTAAAATACCCCAAAACTATTTACCCAGCAATAAAACATTGTCTAATGTAGGATAAGCACACGAGGAAAACGCTGAAGCACAAAATGTTGGCAAACAAACGTGCGTGAAAAACGCCACGCTAGGAGTACGTTTTAGGGTTCCGCTCTATGCCAACTGGATCAAATTCATTATTATGCCTTCGGCATCTTTGTCTGTTTGTATATCATAGAGCTGAGGTTTATTATATGTATTTATCAAAAAATTTGGAAAAAATAGTACCTACCTATGGAATTATCATTATCATCTGCCTAAAATTTCTCAATTGTCAAATGTTGACTTACAGTATTACCAGATGCAACTGAAAACTAGTACTTTAAATGGAGCAATAGCTTGCCTCCTTTTTTATGAACACAGTTACAGGATAGTGAGATTTTTCTAATGAGTGACCACTGATCACCCGTCTACAACTTAACCTAGCACAGTGATCTTCGATCGATTAGTGCGGCACTCTTTATTCAGCTACGAACTCATAATGTTACTGTGGCTACTATCATGCGACTATAAAAACTCTGGTGATACGGAACTATAAGCGTATAAATCCGACTCACACTTGGCCAAATTTTTCTTTTGTTTTTGTCTTTCTATCCTATTCAGAGCCCATTAATTACCTTCGTATGGAAAATTACAGTGCAGCGAGTGAGCGAGCGCGAAGAGCTTTGGTCTCTCTCTCTAAACGAATCTGTCTTATAATGGATCTTATTATTCTCCTGCATAATGTCGTCAGATCCTGTAATATATGGGGAAGCCATTTGTTTTATGTGAAAGAGATCGGGTTTATTCGGTTTTTGTTACATTTCAATACAGTAATAACGACGGGTATGATTTTATTTGACTAAAAGATGAATGGAATAGGTTTATTAATTTCATGTTAAACAAACCGAATGTTTTCCCTCATTACGTTCATAATATTACCGACAGAGAATGTTAAATCATTTCCTGGATTCAAGTCAGAAAGACGAAACAAATTACGCTACCGTCGTTTTAAGCAAAATCTGAAATATATTTTGGGCGATCCATCCCGTTAGGCAATTTGATTTGATTGAATTTGGGTGAAATTGTATAAAGCAGCCCCAACAGCACTCATACGTACTTAAGAAGTAAAAGGAAATCGAAATAGAATCGATTTAGAGAGTTTCCGGTTCAAAGCATACGAGCTGTACTGATAATAAAGTGGAAATATCTCATTACGCATCTGATTTAAAGATAATAACAGAGGAAATACAAACATGCACTGATGATATGAAATTGAGAAACGATGTTTTGAAATGATTAATATTAATTAACCGAAACGAAATTGAAGAAAATGTAAAAATTGATAAATCGACATTATTAGGAAGCAGATGGTATGTGTGTACTTACTTTTAATTTTTTCGTTAGTTAATCATTGTTTCTTACTTATTAATTATATTTTTAAATATTTTTTTTCTGAAAAACTAAACTAGAAAAAAAAACATTTAAAATGTAAAAAGATAGTATCCCATCGGTATTAGGAACTAGGTCTAAACTACCAGTTTAGACATAGTTCCAAGTTAGTGTTTAAAATTGATTATGAAACGTTCCTATGGATAATTCTACAAAAAAAAAAAATGTATTTGTTAAAACTAGTGAGTTTAGGGATCAGTTGATTGGTTACGCAAAATAAAGTTAATACAAAAGTGGTCGTTTCTAGACACACACCAAATAGAACGTTATTTTACAAAAAAAACTTAAATCAAACAACAGTCAAAATCGACCTCGAATCGAAATGGTGGCAAAAAAATATCTGAATGGAAAATGCATCACCAAAATCAAAAGGACACCCCTTCTTCTCAAACCATTTAGGTATTTCGTCAGAAAGTGGGTCACAGTTTCCCCGTGGATGAGACTGCAAACACAGTCGTTACCCCACCGAATCCTCACGCTCCCAGCGTGCTCTCATATTGTATCGTCTTTGATCTGACGCTCCACGGATATAATACTGAATGCCAAATATTTGAACGGTATCATCGATAGCATAATATTATCTATGTGTACTTACGTGGGTACATGATTTTCATAAACGTGGGAGAATTGACAACTGTTCTTGTGGTATAATTTCATTGAATGTTCGATATACCGTCAATAAAGATTGGCTAAGGTTTTTCAGCAGGAAAATTAATTTTATTGTTACGTACGTGGGTAATCAAATGCCGATTTACTGACGAGAGAACTTTATTCACCACAAACAATAACAAATTAGTCCAGTCAACAATAATCCGAATCGCAATTAACACTAGAGTACCGTTACACTATCGCTTAGGTCGTTAGATAAAATCACTTCAAGTACTAGGGTAGTTCGCTCTTGGTCGCAGTCGAAATCACAACTGACTCGCTTCCGGCCGGGGGCACGTATTTATACGCGGAGCCAAGAAAATTCTAGATACCGACTTCCCACGAACGATCCAGAATTCCAGAACAATTGAATCGCTTCTCGAAGTCATAAATCATTTTTATTACTCGTGGTAATAAGAGTCACTTTCATGCGAATTTCGACTCTATTGTTAACGTCGGAGAGTATCATTTCCTTTATCCTAGATAAATGCCTACCCACTAGTTGTAGGTACCTTGTGGATGTTTCGAGATTTTTCTAAGTCTGACTAAGCACAACCATTCTAGACCTTTCGAACAGCAATGCGTTTTAATTATTACGAGCTACTCTTTATTTTCTCGGAGATATGGCGGGTTCACGTTTAATGGCGTAACAGTGCCCCCCTCTTAGTCATGCTCGTCCCGAGCATTATTAGATCCGTGATACGGCGCCAATCTATCCACATGGACAACCTTGGGTTTCCCTCTTAGCCCTTTCTTGATGCGGTAGGTCACGTCATTAATCCTTTTTAACACGGTGTAAGGTCCTTCCCATCGAGCTTGGAGTTTCGGCGACTTCCCTTTCCGTCGAAGCGGGTTGTGGAGCCAGACCAGTGTACCTTCCTCAAATCCCTTGGCATTGGCATTACGGTCGTATCTAGTTTTCATTTTTACGCTGGTGTTCATGCTATTCTCACGAACTCGTTTATGCACTTCGTCCAATTGATCTTGAAGGTCACTTACGTAGTCCGTAACTGGCTTAGTCTTGTCAGGTGGCACGCCAGTTATGGCATCGACTGGAAGTCTCATCTCCCTGCCGAAATTCACTCTTGCTGGGGTATGTCCCGTGCTATCATGCACTGCCGATCGGTAAGACATCAGAAATAGTGGAATATACCGGTCCCAGTCCTTCTGATGGTCATCGACAACCTTAGCCAGGTGATTCACCAGGGTTTGGTTAAACCTTTCCACCATTCCGTCCGACTGAGGATGCGCAGGTGTTGTGCGTGTCTTATAAATTCCCAGAAGAGTACACATTTCCTGGAACAGCGCAGATTCGAAGTTACGGCCTTGATCGGAATGGATTTCCATAGGTGCGCCATACCGACATACTACTTCTTCGACCACCTTCTTCGCCACTGTCGTCGCTTCCTGATTGGGTATGGCGAAGACTTCGGGCCACTTTGTGAAATAGTCCTGGATCACCACTATGTACTTGTTTCCGTCATTTGTAACTGGAAAAGGTCCAGCGACGTCGATAGCGATGCGCTCCCATGGGGCTCCCACATTGTACAGCTGAAGCCTGCCCCTGCTCCTAGTCTGTGGTCCTTTCACCGATGCGCACGCTGTACATTTCCGACACCATTGCTCTACGTCATCTCTACAATTGAGCCAGTAATACCGCTGTCTCACTTTCAGTAGAGTTTTCTTGATGCCCAGGTGTCCTCCAGAAGCACCATCGTGTATTTCCTGTAGCAGGGGGACTACTTCACATCGTGGTACTATCACTTGTGTGGTCACCTCCTTGCCATCGTTCGATTCCCATTTCCTACAAAGCACATCATTTTCTAGGACTAAACTGTCCCACTGTGCCCAGTAGCTCTTTGTGACGGGACTATGTGACGATACTTCACTCCACTGGGGCCTAGTTCCGCTACGCTTCCAGTCCAGTATAGGTCGAATATCGTCATCTTCTTCCTGGGACTTCTTGAAGTTGCCGTCAGCCCTAATTAAATTAACGTGTTCTCGGGCTTCATTCTGCTGGCGGTGTCTGCAGTCCTCATTACATGGACGTCTTGACAGGGCGTCAGCATTGTTATGCCCTTTTCCATTGTGTACTTGATTGATGGTGATGGTTGGGGCCTTCAGTTGACCAGCCAGCACCCGCCCCGCGGCCCTGGCGACATGTAGTTTAACGACTCCTCGTTGACTTGAGTTCCGGAGTCCACACTTTCCCTCTTTTTCTTAGGACAATCGGTACGAATGTGTCCTTTTTCTCTGCACCCGTAACACGTTGGAATATAGCGGGACTGTGCTGGAGAAAAAGCCACTACTTCTCGGTGACGTGGTTGCACTGAAGGCGAGACCACTTCTTCCCGTACTCTGTGCGTACGAGAATCTTTTCGTACCGCTTCCACTTCCAAAGCGTGTGCCATCGCACTCTTCAGAGTTTGGTGGTGTCCGAGTCGCACCGTAGCCCTTACTTCTGTATCCCGTAGACCGTCGATGAATGCTTGCACCAAATTAACTTCCACCGTTTCTGGTGTCATCGACCTGTATGCACGCCGGACCAGCCGTTCAACCTCGACTCCCCACTGCTGGAGGCTCTCGTTCGACCTCTGCGTTCTATCGCGTAACTGCGCGCGGAAAACGTGCTCGAGGTGTTTGTCTCCGTAACGAGTGTCCAGTCCCTCCATGAGACGCTCCAATGTCCTGCCGTCCGCAGGGAGGTTCTCTAGGACCAGCAGGGCGTCCCCTCGTAGAGCCAAAGTTAATGCAGCGAAAGACTGCTCATCATCCCAGCGGTTTATCTTAACCAATGTTTCGAATTGGTATTTGAATGCCGTCCAGGAAGACGTGCCATCAAAATGCGGCACATCAAATTTTGCGGCGCATGCACAGGGGGTGTGCGATGGTGAGCCAACAGCAACGGGTTCGCGTGCTTCGAGCTTGATAATTTTTTTGTTGATGTCCAGCAGGCTTGTTTCGAGGCTATCAGCTCGGGCGGAAACCTCCTTGACCTCTAAGGTGAGATTCTTTACCTTCTCGCCCAACGTGACGAGGCCGTGATCGATCTTATCGAGGATTAGGTTCTGCTTAGCCTCCTGTTCGCGGCGAGCTTCTTCCTGGTTAGCTGCGATCAGGTCCTGAAGCTTACGCTGGTTGGCCTCTTGTTCGCGGCGAGCGGCTTCCTGGTCGCGGCGAGCGGCTTCCTGGTCGCGGCGGACAGCTTCCATACTAGCTTGCATGGCGGCCAACACCGCAGCGAGGTTCAATTCCGAGGATGGTCCTGTTGGCGCCTCAGCAGCTTTTGTTGCTACCATACCAGCCTGATCTTCCTCCTCCATACGATGACGCGCAGCGTCCATCTCCATTTGCCTTCTTGTTCGTGGTCGCTGTTCGTCGTCTCTCGGTGTTAATGGCATTTCACTTCTGACACCAGTTGTTACGTACGTGGGTAATCAAATGCCGATTTACTGACGAGAGAACTTTATTCACCACAAACAATAACAAATTAGTCCAGTCAACAATAATCCGAATCGCAATTAACACTAGAGTACCGTTACACTATCGCTTAGGTCGTTAGATAAAATCACTTCAAGTACTAGGGTAGTTCGCTCTTGGTCGCAGTCGAAATCACAACTGACTCGCTTCCTGATTGCGTACGATGGTCAAGAGCGAACTACCCTAGTACTTGAAGTGATTTTATCTAACGACCTAAGCGATAGTGAAACGGTACTCTAGTGTTAATTGCGATTCGGATTATTGTTGACTGGACTATTTTGTTATTGTTGTGGTGAATAAAGTTGTCTCTTAGTAAATCGGAAAAACGCTGAACCGTGCGTTGTTGAAATCCGGAAGAAAAAAAGCCAAGAATGGAGACAGAGTTAAAATAAAACTCATTTTTGAATTGTGTCAAAAAGAAACAAAAAGATAAAGTAGTCTAAAGGGAATGGTTCGTACTTGTAAAGTTACAAAAAGATTGGCTTTATGAGACGAAAAATAATGTTAGCTTCCCTTACTAACTAACCCTATCCAATGTCCCATTATTTTATAAAACTTGACATAAACAGGTTATAAAAGGCTCAGTTTACAAGACCCAAAGCGGGCTCAAAAAGTAAGTGGCCATGTTGTGCCATAACGAGAATAATAAATAGCATATTTGACAATACACACTTAGGCCAAAATTGGGTTGGGCCTCATTTTTGGGCCGTGATTTATGCCCTGGCCGGGACGCCTCAGCCCCGATTTATCGCCGCTCTAGAACACTTTATTTCTCCGTATTATAACCAACATTATGTTTCGTACATATTATCATACATTACAGTTTTCTCGTGACTTTTGTAAGGCTATAAATTGTTTGATTACCTGTTGATTACAGGATTACAGAAGAAATTTCAATACGAGTAGTTTGAACTGGCGGTGATTTGTGGTTATATTATTTAAACAAATATTTTTATTAGCTATTTTGCGAGTTTACAACGAGGACGTTTAATCATTTGTAGAATTGAACACCTTGTGTTGTCTGAAACTGTCTTCCTGTCCAAAATAATAATTATTACAATTATTCCAACCGACACAGGATAAAAACCGAACAAAAAGTCCTTCAAAATTAATACGATTTTAATCTAAAAATATTATCTTCGTTCAGCATTTTTTCATTATTTTATAGGTATTATAACAATAACATTGTTTTGGATTCATCATTGGAGATTATTTTTATCCTCAAAGATTTTATAGCAACGTGGCCTGAAGCGTTATTTAAAATCACGGTTTTTGTATTTACCATATTTTATTGAGAGGAATATTTTAATTTTCTGACAACTTTATTTCCATTTCTTAGTAGCACAGATAATTATATTGTTTACTAACTTCTGTTTACAGGTACACTTATTTTCGGTGTAGGCTTGCTAAATTGTTTATGGGTCATATTTATATATATATAATATATTTAGATAATCGATAGACTCGCGTTTGACCACTATCTCACTTGATGGTAAGCGATTAATGTGGTCGACAATAGAACATGTCTAGAAGTTACCTACTCACTTTTGAATTAAAGAGATTGTAGCTAGGAAACAGACTTCGGCAAGAAATTCCACTCGCTTTACGCACAATACTTTTTTTTATGTATTCCCAAAATGTTTTGCATGTATGGGTGGGATATCCACCATGTACAAATGGCGCATACCGTACGTCTAGTGGTCCGTTGATGAAGGGGTCATGGCAGTATTAAATTGTAATTGTGACACACACTTACTCCCCGAAATGTAAACCATAAAAAACCGACAGTTAGCAACTCAGCGTCGAGGCTCAGGACTTTTAAGTTTTGACTCGGCGAGTCCGTCATTACCGATGATATTTTTGGCTCTTTTCTGAATTAAGTTAAGAACTGTTATTGTGTGAGTTAGCTATTATGTAATGCGTTTTTTTTTAGAGAAGTCCAATTTTATGTTTTCAACGCTATACACCCCTACTTTTTAATCTGTACCCGTTACTGATCATATTTGTGTATTCAAAAGTAGAAAAAACTGAAATTCTAAAATTGACCACGAAAAGGTAAATTCATCATAGATTCTATCATACATAACAATTGCTAGTAGAAAATACTGCGGGCAGTGTTTTTCCATTTTAATCGTTATTTATTCATTCATAATCAATAGCCTGTACAATATTTCCATAAATTGAGAGACATTTTGGGATAAACACAAACGCTAATAACTTTGCTGTTTATGAAAATTATTTATTGAGACTTTACTTAAATTAATAAGGGCTTTTCTAATAAGCCCTATAAGTATTTGTACTAATTAAAAATTAGTGGTGTATATATATGACCGATTCAAATTCCTGAATTTTAATTCTCACTCCATCAAATCCCATATTGAAACAAGTAAAAAAGCACGGAAAAAATGTCCATCTATCAAAGTGAAAGATAAAGCGCTCACAAGTTTGGCAGTTTAACGAGCACATTGAACTACTGAGCGGGATGATGAGCGCGTTATACAGCCGTGGAGCCAAACAACTTCACCGCGACTCAGACGAGACTAAGCTTTATATATTGCTCTCTCCCTTTATAATTTGACTAGCTTTAGCTAGCGGCTTCATCCATGTAAAAATTGAAAATTATCTTATTGCAACGTACTACTGAAATAAAAGTGACTATGCTTTAATCCTGGCCACGGCAACAACAATCTGGCTTTCAAATAATAGATGTGTGTCGTGAAAGGTTTTGTGAAAGGATGGATAAAAAATAAGTAAACCATATTTTATTTGTTTTGTGAGATTATTTGTGAAATATATGAAATTATTTGATGAGACTTAATTAAAAGAACAAGGGAAAAAATATAACATAAGTTTTACAACAAATCATTTATTCAAAGATTAAATTACAAAAATTCTCATCGATTTTAAAAATCCTTTTATTCTAATTAATAAAAATATTGTCATAACTAATGCTTTACGGTTAATCATCCCCATGTCATACATTTTATTTTTCTATGTCCTTTTGTATTTCTCCTCTTAACTCTCTTTCAATTTCTTCAACAGTCTTACCCTTTGTTTCAGGCAGTACTAGTAAAACCACAGCAGCTCCAAATACGTTGATGATGACAAACAAAAAGAAGCCTACATGAGCTCCAAAGTTAGAGGTGAGCGCACTGAAGGCGATGAGTTGAACGAAACTCATGAACCACGCCATCATCACTAAGTATCCCATCAATTTTGCACGAATCTGGAAGATGAAAATTGTTCTTTAAATAGAGTACAAAGCCAATACCACATTTAGCAAAACCAGTTAAGTGTTCAAAATCAAATTAATCTGTTGCTCAAGTCATGCACAATGTTTTATTTGAGAAACAAAAGATTTAGGTAAGATAGAAATAGAATGACTCAAAGTAAAAAAACATCAAACACACTTTGAAACGAGATTTATAACATAACTTCAATAATCTTTTGCTTACCTGGAAGTTGAATATTTCAGGCATCAAAATGAAAGGTAAAGGGGAGACCCCTCCACCATAGCAGCAAATTGCGATCATCATTAAGGTGACATTGATCCAGCCAGGAGTAGTCCATCCATACTGTTTCAACAGTGTCGAGGTCGCCAGGCAAGCAAAGACGACGGCCGTGGCGCCAAAAGCGATTCCCAAGATCGGCTGTTTAAAGGATAAACGTTAAGTTTTAGATATGAAGTTCATAGCGAGAGTAAAACAACGTACCTATGAAATTTTTCACCACCTCACTTTGGTAGTACATACGAAGGTGACTATTCGGTAACCGAGGCATAGTCCCTTTTGGACTAATATTTTATTTGTTAATATTTTTATATCGTATTTAATCAATTGCTTATATGCTTAGTATTATGAAGATTATAGATTAATATTTTTGTTTTAATGGTGTACTCAGTTGTGTATTTTTCGTTAGTACATAGGTGTGTAGTTTTCCCTTTTGTAAAAGTAGAATATTACCCCAAGAGAACATACTCCTGGGGTAAAAAGTATCATTATAACCATGACATGGCCTACCTTTCAACGTGCCAGCAGTTTCAGCGTGAAGAAGTAACAAACATACAAATATACACACAGTCACATACCTATAATACATTAATATAAATATCTTATTTTTACCTTTCTTCCCAGTTTGTCAACGCAAGCCATTGTGATCATCGAGCCCACTGCCATGCATATAGGAATACTGAGAGCCTGCAAATCTGGACTGATTTGTATTCCCGAGTCTGATAGAAGAGCTGCAGCATAGTTGAGAATAGAGAAGCTTCCGTTTGTAGCGTGAGCGAAGACTATCATGATCATGATGAGAAATGCTTTCCGCCATACTTTTGTTTTGACTGTGAAGATGAAAAACTTCATTTAGATTTGTGTATAAAGTAAAATTATTAAAATTAGCACTTGGTCTGTTTAAAAGACAATAGATCAATATCTATATTCTATTAAGTTAATATTGCAATCAATATGCTACTGGTCAAACGCAACTTCTAAATTCTTATTCCTGGACTTCTTCTATTTTTTCTACATACTCAAGTTTATATAAGTGAAGTGGTATAAAAATGCAACATTACTTCCTGGCAAACTTGCCCAGTTTGGAGCCAAGAAAAAAACTTTGGTAATCTTTTTGTTATACAACGTTATTGGATTATGATTATAATACAACTAAAGCAAAACAAAATAATACTCACAAACAGTCATAATAGAAATTTCAGGTATGGATCTAAAATACTCATCGGATTGTTTGACTGCATCAATTTCTTGTTGAATTTCTTTGTCATCGACATCCATTCCTCTCAATAATGCTAGTGTTGCTGCCGCTTCCTACAATTCAGAGAACACCTACTCACAATATGCACAACATAAGTAACCTGTAAACAATAACAGAGAAAAACAAGTTTTGAGAATGTGAATCTTTAACCAGTACGTATCTAAATCTTAATTAGACTTACATCTTTCTTTCCCATCTTCACCAAGAATGAAGGTGACTCCGGAGCCTTGAAGAAGAGTCCAAAAGTCATAAATGGAAGACTAATAACAACCCACAACACCGTATGGTAATCTAAGAATCCTCCCAGTGTATACATAACGAGGATCCCAAAACTTTGAGCTAAAGCGCCTACAGATGACAAGGCGCCTCTGATGCTGTCCTGAGCAATCTCTTTGACATACATAGGAACGACGTGAAAGCAACCACCGCCAGCAATACCGCAGAATACTCTGGCCACGATGAGACTGGTTGTGCTAGCTGGTAGCAATGTAATTATCCAGACCAACTGAAAAATAAAAAAAAAATAGTTAGAAAACTAAGGTTTGTCTTCTAAAATTATTTATTTTGTTCTTATTTCTACATTAACTATTACATAAGATTTTCAAAACAAAAGTTACGAATAATAAGAGAATTATGTGATGCTAACATAGAAGAGTACGAAGTAACAGAGCAGGCGGAATAAAAAAAAAACAATGACATTACAAAACTCACCGCTTGAAAGATAGTCATGATCATTATACTAATTTTCCTCCCATATCTATCTACGATCTGTAAGAACACGAGGACCCCAAAGACACCCGCCAGAGAAGGTGCACTGGCTATTATGGATATTTCACTGTCTGTCAGTGGTCTCCCAGTGGGAGATTCTTCCGACTGCAGTAGTTTTGTCATGGGAGACATCCAACCGCATTGAAGACCGTACGTGAGAAGTGACATGTTGCCTGAAGAAGAAATCAAATATTGCATTTTAATTTTACTCTGACCATGTTCGCCGGGGTAAACCTGATCAACGATTGCCCTAATCCTAGTGCAGTTTGGAAAGAGAAAAGGGAGGTCTTGGCCCAGCAGTGGCATACAATATAGGCTATACAAAAAAATTACCGGGGCTTAGGTTGTTGACTTCCAAGGGTCAAAATTGTTTTTTTACACGACCCCCTAAATTAAAACAAATATCACTCAAAATAGTATACGCAATTAGTCCACTTTGAACTACCTTTTACTGATTACGAAAAATTTCCAGGCGCAAAATTTTACACTGAACACTAAACTTACATAAAATCGTTACCGTCCATTGCACTTTTGTGTGTCCTTTAGGTTCTGAAATTCCACTGAAAGTCATTGCGGCTTTTTTACACAAATTATAAACTATGAAGAACTACCTATTTAATTATTTTCAAAAGTGCGTACTTAGATCAAAGTCAAATAATCTACATACTCGCGTGCGGCTCTTTCGAAACTAAATGAGAATGGTACAGATATACTTAGCGAAAGTGCTTTTATTTCAAACGTGTGTTTACGTTCAGGGGGTGTTCCACTATTCTGACTACTTCTGTTTGCGGACGACTGATACCCATATTCAGATGAAATGTTTGACTTAGACTTTAAATCAACTTTCGTGAACTGCGTGATGTTATTTGCTCGGCAAGATAATTTATGAGGTTACATATTGTTGACTTTATTTTAAAAGTTGTCATTTTTGATGATTTAGATCACACTTGACGCAAAATGATTAAAAGGAGTGTTTTCTGCTGCGTTATTAATGGCTGCAATTCCGAAAAGCAAAATTTTGATTTCGTTTTTTTTTTGGTGTTATAAGTAGATAAGCTGCACTTGACAAGAATTGCATTAACTACTGGAAGGACCTCTATTTCAGAGTTTGTTTTCTTGATTTTAATTCAAATTGTTATTTAGTAAAAAAAAGTTTCATCTTTAATGTGTTCAAGTTAAATCAGGCTTAAGTAAATCCGACAAAAGATTGTTATTTTTCCCTTTTACATAATTTTGATTATTTTGTCAACAAAAAAAAAGATATTTTTAACTAAAATTAAACAAATGTTGATTTTACATAACTGACACTATCTTAAAATAAATGGAGCATTATAATAGCTGTTGTTTACATTAGCACAATGGGTGATTTTATTGCTTTATCTTGTTTGTGTTTGGTTAACATTTCTGTGGTCGTTATCACGCGGTCACGGGGTTTCCGTTTCACCTTTTGGAATCTACGTCCTATTTGGCATTTACTCAAAAGTGTCACTCGAAAACTGTCAGACCTGTAAAGATGATATTTCATTTTTTTTTAGTGTCGTACAATCTGTCCACTTGGAAGTGCCATGCAGCGCCCTAAAAAGACTTATGTTGTTTTGGGCTACTTGAAAACATAAATCGATTTCACGGTTTTTATAGCGATTGTTATGAATTAAAGTTCGCAATATAAAAAGATGATGTGCGCCGTAGATTACATTACAAGAAACATTTTGGACGACTTTCGACCCTATAATTAAAAATTTATTTAACCTCCACATTTGCAATTTTACGTACGAGTATATAGAAAACACTTACAGCAATATTATTAAATTATAAATTTCCATTGGTACTAGCCATTAACGAGATAACAATATCTAAAAATCATTATGTTTAAACTACTTCCAGGTGGCTTATGAATTCGAAACATTGGTATGGAGGTCGATGCCCGGGCGTAACTATCGACCAGAGACTGACCTGGAACACTCACATTAACAATGTGATCCAAAAAGCTAAAATAGCTTTAGGAATATGCTGTCGCTTAGCAGGGACGAAATGGGGTCTAAACCCTAAAATCACCCTGTGGTTATACACCGCCATAGTCAGGCCGATAATAACATATAACTGGCGCTTTCAAGCACTGAGATCGCTACACGAATCAGTACTTGAACACGATCAAATAGCTATGACAACAGATGTCATGCTTCCACAGTGTAACTTCACAAAGAATTACACAGTGTAACTGCCGAGCAGAGAGGATTGGTCGAGCAACCTCATTACTTGCATCGACGGGTCCAAAATGGGTGAGAATGTAGGATGTGGAATATTTGGCATTAACCCGAAATTCAGCAAAAGCTTGAATCTGGGTAAACAAGCCACCATATTCTAAGGGGAGGTATACGCCATTATAAAATGTGTGGAGGCCAACCGTCAACGAAACTACATAAATCAATTAATTCTTACTCAGATAGCCAGGCAGTTCTTAACACCTTGAACTCGAATACCACAAATTCGAAACTTGTAAAAGACTGCGTTAACAAACTGAATGACCTGGGGCAAAGGAATAAAGTTATTCTGAGATGGGTACCGGGTCATTTTGGAATCATTGGCAACGAAAAAGCTGATGAACTTGCGAGGACTGGGGCTCAAGGTCATCAGATAGGACCAGAACCCTTCTGTGGTATCTCAAAGAACCAGGCCATGCAGAACCTTAAGGGCAACCTATTTGGCGATTCAAAAAAGCACTGGTTGTTACAACCAGGACTGCTACACGCCAAATCTCTTATAGAAGGCTACTCACAAAAACGAACTGCCGAGCTTCTTAAGCTTAGCAGGACGAACATCTGTGCGATAGCCCGCGCCTTAACCGGCCACTGCACTACTAAACAGGCACCAATTTCACGTGAAACTGAGTGACACTGATGTTTGCCGGTACTGTAATCAGGAGAGGGAGACACCTAGGCACCTTTTGTGTGAATGCGGGCCCCTTATCCACAAACGCAGTATTCACCTGGGCCGACACATTATTCGCCCGGAGGAGATTAAAACTCTTAAAGCTCGAAGTATTCTAGACCTCCTGGAAGCCTCCGGGCTAAAAGAGTTACTCTAACAAGGTGGCGAGTCACAATAGATCCTTTAGGTCGCAGTGACTACCCTACGTTACGGGAGATGCATAGTCCCTTATCTTCAAAAATAATAAAATAATAATGGAGGTCGATCATTTAACGTAAATATTGAAAGAATTCAGATATCACCTCATTAAAGTTAGATTACTTCTAAGCAAGCGTGCTCCATCGTCGGCCACATCATCGTTTACCATCAGTTGAGATGGTTGTCAAACAAGAACCTGTCAATTAGATGAATAATTTTTAAAAAAGTTTGGAAAGTAACGTTATCCACTTCTTATACCTATAAGTACCTAATTATGAAAAACCCTTATGAAGAACTTGGCATTCTGTTTTACATAATATGTTTCGGCAGGGATTTATATCACTTAATAGTATTTAGAAGCGATCATCTAAGTAAATATAGTAGCGTACGTAATTATGATTTGACTAAAAGCATAGTAAACGTAGGAGTAGATTATCCAGTAGTCCATCGTTAGATAGTTACGAAAACAAATGGTGGTAGTACAGGCGAGGATTCGAACCGCCTGCAAGAAATACGAATTAAATGTTCGCTAAGTGCTCCTACCGAGCGCTTTCTTGTACCGAGTGGATTAGTATTGATCGTCACTTTACATCCGTTTGACTTGCTGTAGCATTCATTTGTTCCAGAATCCAGACGGTTACAATCAATTACCTACAATACGAGCAGCATTAGTGGTTGAGTCGAACAATTGTTTTCATAAAGATGTTCAGTAATGAAACAAACTTGAAGTTACGACCATAAAAGTGCATTTATTTATTGTAAATTGAAAGAAAATTTAGGCTAGCCAGCATGTATCTACGCAGGCATGCGGGTAACGAACAATAGCTCACCGTCCGACCGTCTGGTAATCGATCGGACCAAGCCCAAGTCGTCGACAGCGCTTATTGTTCCACGCGCTTTTCGAAGAGATGCAAGCAAACGTAAGGGCCCAGCAGGGCCGATGCCCGCTAGGTCCGCGGGGATTTTATGAAAAGGAAACCCGTGGTCTTAGAACAAAAAGAGCAACTGAAGGACATAGGTGTACTACATACCCTCACACTCCACCCAGAGCGGGAGAAGTTTGGATGATTTCATTCGATGATTAACCTACTGATATTTTACTACATTGATTACCTAGCACTGTAAATACTACTGATACTGTACTGATATAAATTATCATAATAAAATTATTATAATTCAGGATCACATCATATAATAGATATATGTACTCTAAATCTCTACGTTTGTACGCAATATTATATTATCGGTTTCTGATTTAGGTATATTATGTACGTATCTACAGGTTTGAGCCAACATGTACTAAGAAGAATGTTTTAGTCGATTTACTCCAGGTAAACGAGCCTATAAATTACTTTCTCTTTACATGTAGGTTTATTAATAGGTTTGTATAAGGGTCATGTTCCTTATATTGTTATCTTGTTCAGTACATAGTGATTCGATAGCTACTCGGGAGGCTCGTGCCAGTCAGTCACCACATTTATGTCAGTGTAAGCAAATAACTGTACGTGTTCAAATGTTTGCAAACTAAATTATTTTGTCTGTTAATAGATGCAATTTGAAAAAGAGTTGAATTTCTGCATTTATTCTACGAGTTTGTGTGTTTTGGCATATTTTACAATTTGATTTCACTGCAAAAGGTTCCCACGTTCTTTCATACCCTGCTTAGAAAGAGATCATGAGTATAACAACCCCATAAACGAGACTTGTGATCGTTGTGACTGAAATGGAGTACCACAATAAGGACACGGCGCTGCATTACCAAAGCTGACCATTCTACAAGTGTGCGTGGAGTCGGGTCCCAGCATACGCCTTACGAGTACTTTCCGAAGCGCCTATGTCTTCCTGGTTCATCCTATCTCATGAACTTCCCTGGCAAATATTATGTCTACGACAATATTTGACATCCGCAGAAAAAAATCGCTTAAAGTATTTGCGCTTCGTTCTCGCTGATTTATTACTGTTTCCACTATTTATTATTTGCTCAAAAACTTTCCAGTTTTATAGTATTTTATGACGCAAAACCGTTAATTTATTCAAATATTACATGATACAGCAACCGCTCTATCAATAAACTTAACGTCACTATTACGCATCAGTAACGTGATTATTTCAGTAGATACACAAGCTGTACGTAAATATTGATACAAGTGTGGAGAATACAATATCTCTAAATAAATATTTACTGATAGCAATTCAGTGGAATGATAGGAATCTGAACATTTTGTGAACTGAAACAAGTACTGCTGCGACTGAGGTAACTAATGGATACAGAAATTAAAAATACCTGTCAGGCATCTACTCCAAGGAATCCGAAGATGGAATGGAAGCTAACAACTCTTTAATTAATTCTCACGAGGTTTGTGAAAATGCATTTTACTACTAAATAATTATAGGTAAGAAAAATATTACTTTAGTAACTAAAAACTAGGTAAGTGCGAGTCCGACTCACGCTGAGGGTTACAAACTTACCTATGAAAACAGTTCAATTCCAGAATTGAGTTATGAAAATATTTCTGAATTGCAATTCTTTTTTTTTTACGTGACTAAATTTTCAGTTTTTTTCCTGTACTTGTGATGAGAGCTTGCTTCATTCTAAATTTCAGGATTCTAGGTCAACGGGAAGTACCCTATGAATTTTGAGTCAAGAAGTACCCTATAAATCATACACACATGTGTCGTTCCACATTCGTTGCGCAAGCCCTGCTCACTAAATCACACACACATGTGTGGTTTCACGTTCTTTGCACAAGCCTCTCCCGCAAAATGCACACCTTTATTGCGTCACTTTACATTCACACACTAGCTGTGTTGCTAAATCGCATACACACATTTGTGTCGTTCCACATACATCGCACAAGCACTGCTCGCAATATGCACACTCATAATGCGTCGCTCTACCTCCAACTATTAGCCCTATTGCTAAATCGCACACACATGTGTCGTTCCACATACGTCGCGCAAGCCCTGCTCGCAAATCACCTACACACATGTGTCGCTGCGCCGCCATCGCGCCACCAATATCCCGCCTCCCCCGATTTCCCTCATAATTTCCGGAGCTCGTCGCATATTGCAGACGTGTGCCGGATGTCATGAACGGCACGTCTGCAGCCACTCTTCATGGAAACGGTTTGGAAGGTCAAGGGCGGCCGGAGGATCGAGGAAGGGATTTAGAGGTTGTTAAATTGCAAAGGGATGTATTTTCCTTATTTATTGTGTGGAAAGTACTGTATCTACAAAAGTGGGTCAAATAAAAGAGGATATGATTTTTAGGTGTAAGTACTTTCAAGTTTCCATAATTTTAATCTTTTGTAGGGTTCCGCACCTCAACCCTTATAGGATCCTTTATAGGAACCTTTATAGGTTCATTTTGTTGTCTGTGTGTCGGCCAAAACCCTTTATCTCGAGAGCGCGAGAAGGTATCGAGTTGAAATTAAAGCCAGGTTTTTAGTCCCTTGAAGCTGTGAAAAAATCAAATTTCTGAGTTAACGAAAAAAAAAAGATACGGCCGTTTATGTTGCAAAAAAAAAACGTGAATTTCGACACCCTCAAGGAAATCAAAATTCATAGGGTACTTCTCTAAAAACTGTTAATTTGTAATTAGGTAGGTACGTCCCAAAAACACTTTCTTTGCGATTCACAAAAATCTTCGTAACTCAATCCGGGCATTGAACTGTTTTTTTCTCTCTGCGCACGCCACAATTATGGCGATAAGTCCCCTCTTTGAGGCGTGGCTGGAAAGACCTCACGGCGTCCTCACCTTCCGCATGACGCAGGTTCTCACCGGACATGGCAAGTTCGGGAAGTTCCTGCACCGGATTCGTGCGGAAGTGACGCCCGGGTGTCGCCACTGTGTGGAACGCCCGGAGGACACAGTGAAGCATACAGTTGAGGTGTGCCCTGCTTGGGCGGAGTATCGCCGTGCCCTCGTGAGGGCGATTGGTAGCGGAGACCTCTCGCGCCGGGTCTTGGTTTAGGCCAAGGTCCGAAGCAAGGAAGAGTGGCAGGCGGTCGCCGACTTCTGCAAAGCAGTAATGCTTGCAAATGAGGAGGCCAACCGCATCAGGCAACGGCGCTCTCGCCGCCGCCGAGATGCCGATCCCGATTTCCGGCAAACGTAGGCGCGGGCTTACGGACGGCGAGCATTGGGTAGCCTGCTGTCCGACCGTCCGGTAACTGTCCGGACCGAGCCCAAGTCGTCGACGGCGCGCACTGTTCCCGCGCGCCTCAAGGAGTTGTCAGCAACAGCAGGGGCCCAGCTGGGTCGAAGCCTACCGGGGCCAGAGTTAGTTTCGAAAGATAGCTCGAGCCCCGGTATGAAGGCCTGAAGGAACGGGGTGGGTTTTTAGTCAGTAAAAGTCCGGCTTACGAGTTGTAGGTCGCGGGTTCGAACCCAGTCAAGCGCATTACTTTGTGAAATTCATTTCATCACCACTGCTCTCAAAACGGTGAAGGAAAACATCGTGAGGAAACCGGCATGTTCTAGAACCAAAAATTCGAAGACATGTGACATTCACCAACCCGCACTGGGCCCGCGTGGTGGATTATGGCCCATTCCCTCTCCTAGAGACGAGGGCTGCGTCCCAGCAATGAAAATTTAAAAAGGCTGATGATGAAGAGTCTGACACTATCTACCGCTCTGCCCAAGAGCGGGGGTTGTCACTAGATGATTTTCCCACCATAAAAAAAAACAGTTTTCTCTCTAATTGAACTCTCTAAAATGTAGCCTATAGAGTATCGGAACACACCCTACTGTCTGGCTACCCTATGCTTGCGCTCCAGACTTCTTCGTTCTTAGAACATTGGCGACGTGATAAGTAGGTATACCTTAATTGACAAAGTAACAAATTAATAAGACAAAGTTCAAAATCGTAATTTTCGCAGAGTAATTAAAGGTACAAAGTGGCGTTAATTTGATTTTATTACAGACTGATTTTGATGTATCACTCGCATGTTTTTGACTCTGAATTCTCCTTTGTTTCTTCTATTTTTTTCTTCATTTTAAGCGATCCTGCATAAGTTAGCCCAGCAAACATGGTGATGATCATTTACATATAACAACAGAAAATAAATTCTAACTAACAAACTGGAATATTAACCAGTCTTGATAACTTTATAATAACAGTTTTGTTTTTCCTACACAGTAATATTATGTGGAAACCGAAAGTTCGAAACTAAATTAATAAAGGATTCAGTCCACTGCAGCGTATCATATCATCACTATCCTCGGAACGTATGAACTGCCTACTAGAACGCCTCAATAGTTTATTATACCCGCGCATTACGGTGTTAGTGACCGTAGTATCCGCGTATCATACCCAGGCAATTCTATTTCTCGTAATGTGTGAGTGAATATTTTTTAGAGAAAATTGTTGCCTATTGTTGAATCGAGAATCGGATTGAACTGATAGTTGTGTTACAACTGCCAGACAAGTGGCAACTCATTTGTAACTGGCTTAGAACGGTCATCACACGCGGTTTTAACCATTATACTCACCGGCAAAATTGACTGCGTGTACTATAAACGACGTTGTTAAGGGGCCAGCGACGAAAGAATTTCCATACAAACGTAATACCACGCTCATTTGAAGTTGGAGCATATTTCCAACATATTATGATGATATTCGGTTATAGACAATATTTATCTAGGTTCCTACGTCTTTCTTTTTAAAAAAAAAACAATAAGAAATTTAAGCGAATTGTATTTCGCACTTTTTTACAGCGTAATGGCAAAACATGCCATTTGGCTTTTCCAGTATTAAAAATAACAAAATTTCTAATAACCTAGATAAATATTGTCTATAACTGAATATCATCATAATATGTTGGAAATATGCTCCAACTGCAAATGAGCGTGGTATTACGTTTGTATGGATTCATCCGTCGCCGGCCCCTTAATCAGTGACGCAACGGACTAGTGAGTATAGTCCCAAATTTTTCAATATTAATAATATTGGTTTGCCTGATACGTTTCTAGCACGGTCATGGTTTGATTCTTTTGTGGTACGGTGGAGTGGGCGGCTTTCTTTAATACCAAGGTAGGGTCGGGGACGTCTGCCGGTTTAACTGCATTGCGACAATATTTCGAGATAATCGGGGCGACAATGACTTATCCCATTTATCATAAAGTTTTAATGAATTTATTGCTTTATTTTACAAAGATTTTGGCAGTAGTAAATCTGCTAAAAATTTGGCACTAGTGTGAGTATCTTATGTTAGTTGCTGACCTCAAGGTTAACTTTTATTTAAAGTCTTCTTTCCATTTTAACATTGAACCCAATATACTTCTATACTATATACTACGATACTTTCATCGACTAAGAATATGGTTTTAAATTTTACAAATTATGCTTAAACTCTCTGTGGGCAAAGCAGAGTAGTAAGCGGGTACGTGTTTTGTACATGTTATTGTACTGACTTATTCTCTCTATTAATGAAAGAATACAAACGAGTCGTCTCTCTATACCACTTAATTACACTTCATAATAATTGCTTGACTGAAATATTTTAAGTGCGATTTCAGCACTTCGGAATAAATTGGCTACTCTACAAGTGTTTATATTGAGAAGCCGAAGAAATATCAATTAAAACTTTCTACTTTTAGCGTGCTAATTAATTTTCACTTTGAATTGGTAATTATGAGGCATAATTTATTAAAACTTATGCATAATTGATTTAAGGACAAGAGTATCATGTTATAAGGAAACTAACCAACAATTTAGAATTTGAATTTTCGTAAAGATTGTTTTGCTAAATGTCGGAAAATGAAGTGTAGAAAATTAATGAAGAGCTATACCTACATGAAAAGTTGCCCTGTTGTGGTGCAAAGAAATGAATATAAGACTGTGTAAATGGTTTTCAGGATAGGAAAAGGGTGCCTGCTGAAATGAAAAATACTAGAAAAATTATAAAATCGAAGACACGTGGGCAGACTATTATTTAAGGTCATGATTATGCACGACGTAGTATAAGAACAACTTGCTTTTTCAACGCCTAGTTGATATTATACGTAGCCAAAGAGCTAGTTTTATCTTGGTTAGAGGATAAGCATTACGATATTGGGCAGTCGATAGCGATGAGCGGTTTTTTGATGCCATATATGTTATTATTACGGGCAGCATAAACATGTTTTCTTTCTTCTTCTTATTATATATAAATTACGTTTTAGACATTGTGTATAGTTTTATCCATGTTTATGAACAAAACCTTTGGGTTACCCTGTATTATAATCTGTACATTTCCCTATCAGTGGATAGAAACCCACAAAGCAAAGGTGGCAAAGGTTTCCAATACTATAGCATAACTCGTGTATCGCGCGGTACAATCGCGGCCAGTCCGCAGTGTTATCAAATATACATAATAACAATCTGATTGATTTTATTAACGCTCTGCACGGAACGGTACCTATCGCGCTAATCAGTGCTTTATTTTGAAACAATGTTGGACACGACATTAATTCAATATTTTAATTGTGATATAAATTGTGGGATTATGAGAATTGTTTGAAAAATATTTATGAAAATTTTCAGCAGGGAATTTAATTGTTTTTAATGATTCCAAAAATGTCCAATACATTTAATACTACATTAATAGACTATTAGTAAGAACGAAAGATAAGGTTAAGAAGCCATTTGAGCTCTCAGATTTAATGATGAGACTAGCTTCCGCCAGCGGCTTCACCCGCTTGAAGGTATTCTCCTTAAAAATTTTGAACACCGTTTCATCACTTTAGAGAGTGAATTTTTAAATATCCTCTGTAGGGTCTTTACACCTTTCAATGATAATAGTTTGAATGATAGGCAAAAGTACGTAATAATAACGTTTATTGACTGATAAATGATACTAACTAAATAATGAGTGCACGCGATTTGAGTGATAATTGTGTACTAAAATATAGACCACGCGTAGCGAGTAAAGTGCTGACACAATGATGTCAAATTGGTACGTGCTTGCACTGTACATCCTCTCTTAGTTGTCGCCTACGTCATAAAATAACACTTTGTGCAAAATTTCCGCCCCTGGTCTCAGTAGTTCTGGCTGTTCGTTGATAGGTTAACCGGTCAGTTTCACCTTTATAGATGATCGCTGACGAAGAACTTAGAAACTATGACTACATATTTTCAAGGTCACATTAGCAGCCTTTATTTCTAGATAAACCAATCATGGTGGTATTCTAAATGATGTAAGAATCTAAGAACCACATGGGTCTCCTGCATGCGTCACTAAAACAACAATCAAACAGCAGCACATAACTAAATCAACAACCAGTGATACTGTCAGTTACTACGACCACGTTATATCATATGCATTCAGTACCTATTTACTTAAGAACATTACTTGTGCCATTTATTTAGATGACTATTTATATTTATAAATAACTATCTAGATAAATGGTACAAGTTACTATATGTTTAAATCCATGTGGAGATAAACGTGATAGTTCGAAACCGGGTGAGTAACAGTACTATCTCGTAGTTGCTACGTTACTATACGCTGATGCTGGTTACTATTTGCATGATAACGATTGGAAAATGAAATAACTATTTGAGAAAATAAATTACTTTGTGAGATTTAATTGAAGAGAGATTGTAAGATTTTTGTAAGTTTTCAATTCTGTAACCTTATTGGTAATTATAGTTTTGAACCGTTTGGGGTCGAATCGCTTTGGTCACCTGGTCTGAGTGCACGTCTTACGTCTCACGTTCTTGTTAAGGAAATTTCGTATCGACTGATCAGTACTTTGCATGACCAGAGCGCTGGCTCGCTCTTCACCCAAAGAATTTGCATTCAACGTGATAATGCTGCCAATCTTCTGAACACATTTCCGTATGACAGAGATGTGGAGGAGTACTTCGACGCCTGAGTGTATTTTGCGTTTTTGTATTATAATTATTGCCATAGTTAGGTTTAGTATACATACTTACTTTAGTTAATATTTAAGTTTCTTATGTATATATATATACAATAATAATCTTAATTGTGATTCGTATAAAGTTATTATAATTACAGCGTTTTTAAGTCACTTACAACAAAGTAATCCTAATATCAAAGTAGTAAAGAAATTACTATAAAACCAAATCATAAAAAAGCAGTCCACCAATCATTCTGACGGCACTGAAACGTAACGAGCGGTATAAAAGGCGGCAATTACCACAACGGCCGGAAGGGTCAACAACGCGCGCTGAGCCCTCGATTAGTGCGTCCTCTCTCTAGGTGTACGGTCCACTTCAAACTTTACTTTGGATTCTATTATATCAAAATAGTTTTGATCTTAAACAGTTTCAAGTTTGATAATAAAACTAAAGTATCGATTACTTGTAAGTATCGTTTTTAATGTAATATGTTTGCAGCATTAGAAAACGTTAGGGATAACAAAGTGTAGAAAATCCCGTTTTCACAAATAACATAACATTCCACAATTTTTTCCTGTTTTGAACTGAGGTGCTCTATAGTAAAGATTGAGCTACCAAAATGTTTTACCAACGTTTCGTCATGCAGAATGTGTAAATAAATATAAAAATAAATAATGTTTGACTTGCCGGCTTTTGCATTTTCAGGGCAGTTGGAAGATACAACAACGCTGGTAAGGTAAACAACAAGAGTGAACACATTTGACAACACTTTCTTGATCATCTAAACTACAACTAAAGTTTAAGCAACAAGTTGTTAACCCAAGTTCTGCAAGTTTTACAGTGTCCTATTTCACTCGACTATTGACACATTTTATAGAACGACAAGCAAATGCCAGGTTATTTCGACTTGCTCTATGAAAAATTGAGAATCGAAAAATCTATCTTGAGATACAATATGTATGTGATTTTTTTAAGGCTAGGATATCATTAAATAACGTCTCCCACTCTGGTTAGAGCAACCAGCCTGTATTCCTTCAGTTTTTCCACTGCTCACATTGACTCTCGAACAACCCCACAGCCCTAGCTGGTAAAATATATATCTTAAACTTTATTCATATATCATATATTTTTGTACGAATATTTTTATGTATGCTTGGATCTGTTTGAGAAAAGTAAAGTAGTTAAATGAGTAATTTCTGCTATCGCTTGCACTACTCTGCAGCCTAACAATTCAGTATCAAAACAATAGGTCGGTAATGTCAGCGACAGTCCCGACTGGAATCCTTCGCGGTTAGGACCCACGGCCGGGTGGACAGGGACACTTTAGCGGCCTATAAACGTTAGCCAGGCTATTGCAGCTCTTATGGTACAAACTTTTGTGAAAATATTTTGAAGTACTCCCAAAAACGAGTGAGAAAATGCAGAACATCATAAAAATAAAGTGACAGATATTCAAGACTATAAAGATCAAAAGCCCGTAAGCTCGAGGCGAAGGCGTAAAATAAAAATAGACGGAGGAGAGCTCTGTTGACAGTCCGATGCACTTGTATAAAAATAACGTAAATAGAAAGGAACGGGGAAGTCTATTTCCATCTTGGAATCCTAATAAGATTGTGCAGTCATATAATAGCAATGATGAAGCTTAAGGTTTTGTGAATTGGGAAAATTGGACAAGAATGAGAGGGGCAACTATCAAAAATGGTGGAAATTGAAAGAGAATACGTAAAGAGTATTGGTACTGATTGGTACTGATACATATACTATTTATTTTTAATTATATTGCCAACATAACGAACCCGTCTACCAAAATAAATCGCTTGGGGATTATTTACCAAATTACATTACATATACAGGGATTAATTCCGCATTTATTCTATCGAATTGGGCTTACGAAAAAGTGAGAATAAACGAATTCGCATAGAAATCGGGTTAATGGGAAAAAAGTCGGAATAATTGAAGTAAACACAAACGGAGGCAAGAGGGATTGCGACGTTTAATCCTTTTACATCTTCAGAATAAGATTTCCTCTTATAGACGTCTTTTGGGAATAAAACAGCTTTGCTTTTGATTGAATTTTAGAGAAGGGAGTTGTTTTAGAGGTACTGTATCAAACTTGGAGTATGAATTAGATAAACTATTAACCTAATTATATATTATTATGCAGTGACTTGATCAAAACATACTTAACTGCCGCACTTTATGTCATGTCTTGTCAACTTTACATATATTGCTATAATTTTAGAACTACCAAATGAAAAACTGTTGTCTATTTTGATTTTATGAAAAAAAAAAAACATGTACCTAACCAAAAAATTAAAAGAAATGTAAATTTTGTAAAAAAAAAAAAAAACAAATACTATTAAATAAAGAAAACCGTTTTCGTTCGTTAAATAACTAAAAATCTTGTGAAACTTCTTGTGAAACTGTTCTCTGTGTCGATGCTTGTATTATTAATAATACAAGCATCGACACCAATAGTAGTATACAATCAAGAAAACGCGGCAAAGAAGAAAATCAGATAGCTTGGCATTATTCATACTGCAAGGAACAAGTCTACGAATGACTTCTTGTTCGTCGGCGTCAATTGATCGCGCGTGACTTCACTACATCTTATATTTTAGAGACAGTCTCAGATAGTCTGAGATTAGATTTGAGAATGTTATGATGTTTGTTATGATTTTCTCGGTAAGTAGACAGTAGGTAAGGATAGGACTGTAGTAATGCTAAAGTGTTACACATTTCCTTCTGAAGAAACCCTTTTTCTTCCAACCAAGGCCGATTACTGTGTAATTGTTATGCAGTACCTATATACCTTTAATAAACTTTTAAGCTTATTTCAATTTATTTGTGACTAATGCAATATGTCTTTTCAATCTCTATCTACTCTTATCTCAATAGTCACCCTTTCACTGGACTTGATCTTTCCATACTCATCCATACTTAAACTTCATTATTTTAACCAAATCATTTCATTATTAAAGACAGATTTAAGTCCACAGCTTGATATAAACCACCACAAAATTTTGACACATCGACTTGTCTTTAAATGTTGAAACACAATTCTTATAATATAAGTCCTGATACCACCCACCACTCACTTCCTATCACTCGTAATGTAACGGAAGTCAGAAACCTCACACTCCCACCACAAAGAGAGCAATCTAAATCACTCCCACCTGAAGTTCAGGAACTCATATAAAAACCGGTTTTACTGTCGGACGTGATAAACCGTTAATTGCGTCTATTGTCGGAGGCTGGTCGTAAAAATTTGTGGCGCCCTTTGTACGGAACCGCTCACAGCTGTTTGATGTGGAATCCTGTTGATACAAGTGTTGGGTTCTGCAGGAGTTCCTGTTTGGTTGAGAGGGTTGTTTTAATGAGAGCAGATGTATGTATGTGTGTGGTGTTAGAAGGCTTTAGGCTTTAAAATTATTCATATAAAACGGTTTTTTAGTCATTTATGTCTGTGTTGTTAAGTAATTAAAAACTCTTTAGTAAGTATCTATTCGCTTAAATCATTAGATACAAATTACGTTTTATGAATTTACAAGAAAACTAGACCTAAGTAGACATTATAATTACTCGTAATAGGCTTTTGGTACCAAAAACACAAGTTAATGCTTTATTTAAATAAAACAATAAGGTATTTTAATCAAACGTGATACCAAAAGAAAAAAGAAAATAAGTTTATTGTTAATAAAATCCTAAAACAGACATCGGCATATTACTAAAAATAATCATAACTCTTGTTTGTGTTTGTCAGTTCCACACTACCAACGTTCGTCAAGGCCACAACCATTCAAACAGGGCAATCCCGACACTCGTACAATCGCGCCCCGGCACGCCGACGCAGCCACGTCAGCTACTCACACTGCTCACGTCCGCTCGATCGCGACCCTCCTCACCAGACAACTCGACATTGAATTATTTAGACAGATACCTTCACAAAGACCCTCAAATATACATACAAAAGGTCAGAGCAACAAAGACGCGATTGTGGTCGCCGATAACGTCACGGTATGGCCCAACAATACTGCTCGATAAGGAGCCAGATACTACCGAAATGAATTGAAGCAGTCCGGGAAATGCGCCGGTGAAGTGGATTGTGATAATTAACACCTAATTTTTATTTGGGATACTAAAAGCTGGTTTTTTTTATCTTTATTGTAGGTTTTGGGTTTTATTGTATTGTGTTGGTAGAGAAGGTTAATAGCTGTCCACGAGAGATTGTCTCTTTGGTCGTAAAAGGCGACCTGGTGCTAAGCCGAGATAGGCCGTAATATCCACCAATGCTGCTGTTAATTTAATCAATTTGCTTTCCAGGTGTATGGTAAATACTTCCTTGATAAAACAAAAACGTTTGGAGGAATGGTTAGTATGGCAAAGTAACAAGTTGTATCACCATTATTTACCTGTATCTAGAAGTCGCGACCGAAGTGGTATGGACTGCTATGCTGTTAAATTTTTAAACTTTAATAACTTTAGAGATTTTTTTTGTAAAACGATAATTTAGCTAAGTTACGCTAAATGGTATGCTAACTGTCCAAATATGTACTGATGTCGGTGTACTGAATACGGCATACCTAGGTAGCTCGATTAGGAAAACGTCGTGTTCGATCGTGATTATATTGTATCGAACATCATTATTTCATTCGAAAAATGTCCATTGCTTCTAAAAAGCTTCGTGCAGCTGCTGTTGTCTATATGACTTTCTTTCATACTTACAAGCTTCTGATCCAATATAACCTGCCAACCTTTATAAAATACTGTTTGGTTTTTTGTAAAAAGCAACAAAAAGAACTAATTTAATGGACCCTCCATAACTTGTCCGTGTTCATAGTTCATCATAATTACGTCGGCAGTCGGGACCGCACGAAATGTCAAGAAGCCAAAATTAAGTTAATGAATTGATTTGAAGATTGCTTTAATTGAATACGGCTTTCGTGTTTTATGAAAATATTACTGGCAGGTTCTACAAAACAACATTTAGAAAATTAAATGTTTTTTTCTCTTCATTATTAACATTTACATGCTTTGTGATTTCTTTTTTAATTTGTAGAAAAATAACTTTATATTTTTGATTGCTACATTTATTAACGTTTCTCGAAATTACATCATGTTAGAATTTTAAAACAAAGAAGATGGTGGGTAAGATAAATAAAACTGGAAGTCTTTTATAAGTCGAAGTAGGTTCCTATGTATAAGACCCGGCAAAAATCTCCATGTAATAAAGTTTTATGTTTGATTATATCTAAATAGCAATGCCGTCACTCCTCACGTCCTCATTAGAAACTTGTCTAAACCCCTTTAATACTTAGAGTGAATAACGAGGTAATTAAGAGACCACGGTAAGTGTATAACGTAGGAACTACATGACGGATTTATTCAATAAGCGGCCTTATCACCCCCGAGGGAGGTGGCCCGCGGCGGCCCAAGCAAAGTTCACTCAAACTATTCTCTTATGAAACTGTTGTAACTTTGTTTATTGGGTTTTATTGAGTAAACGTTACTTTAGTAAACCGAATAACCTTCTGTCAATTATAGCGCGGTCGGCGGCCAGTCAAAGGGAATGCTACTGAATATCAGAATTTTATAAAGAGCGACGGCTTATCTCAAATCTTTATTGCAATCTATTCCTTATTGTTCTTATGGTTTCAGACAGTGGTATCGCTAAGCTCCGTAAATGTTTCAAAAATAAAAACAATTACGGACTCTGTCGGGCCTGACTTGCAAACCCAATAGTTAGATAACACTTAAGTATACCTACCCTTTGACTAGACTGGTGTCGGATTTTCAGATTTCTGACTACCTACAACGATTATCAAAGATATACCAAATTTCAATTATCAAATTAATTTTTTTGGGGTGGGAAATCATCAAATGACTTCTGCCATTCTAAAGCGGAGCGTGAGAGCGTATCAAACTTGCCCTTTGCGTTGGCCCTAGTAGGCATCGGCCCTGCTTGGCCCCTATACTTTTAGTGATATATCTTTGAGGCGCGCGTAGAACAGAATATGCCGTTAATGACTCGAGCTCCGGACGGCGAATTACCCATTGCTTGTCGTCAGCAAACCCGCACCCACGGTGGCTAGTAGTCGGGGTCGGGGTCTCGGCGGGAAAAAGGATAAAGAGCATTGAAGCTCATTAATAGACAGACCTCGGCAAATGTTGCTTAACTTTGAAGATCATCGATGCGACTGCGAGCAGCTCGTCTACTTCTTCAATTAAATAAAATCGCAATATTGTCCGTAATTTGTAACAACATGTTTTTCTTCGTTAAAGATACTTACAAAGTATTATAAATGGAATCAAAATAATATTAGATTCCAACTCAAGTACGTAGAAATGAGCGGGTCAGACGCACAGTGAGAGGTAGTCATCAATCAAGTGCCAAGATCAATGGCAACTCGTATATTTCAGGGGAATCAATGGGATCGCCGCTGACCTAAGGCTACTCTCAAAATGTATTCTTTTTTCTAAATTGAATATCCGTGTTTCAACGGAATTTGACCTTTTGTCTTTCTGTTAGAGGAAAATAAATGTGTGTTAATGTATAACATATATTTTGTAGTACTTCTGTAAAGCTTCCAAAAGCAAGCAAGCTTTCAAGCTTCTGTTTACTAATGGGCTGAGACAAATTTTGTGACCCACTTAGGTATAACAGCGTGGCTATGCTCCCCTCTACTGCACTGATAAAAGGAGTCTACACCATCATTTAAACCAAAAAACATTCACTGTTAGAAATAAGCCTCCCTCAAGTGTTACCATAATGACCAGTCCTATGCGACTCACATTCATCGAATTCTAGTGACCTTCACTAAGTAAAAATCTGTGCCACTTTTTTGTTTGCCTTGGTGTGGGCACTGCCTTACCCCCTCGTACAATCTCTGACTTAATAATAATAATATAATAATAATAATATTCCACAACTATCACACAGCGCCGTCTAGTCCCAAGCTAAGCAGAGCTTGTGTTATGGGTACTAGACAACTGATAAACATACTTATATATTTCTAAATACATACATATTATAGATAAATTTCACCCAGACACAGAACAAATGATCGTGCTCGTCACACAAACATTTGTCCTGGGTGGGAATCGAACCCACGACCTCCGGTATAGCAGTCAGCGTCACTAACCACTAGACCAACAGGATTGTCAAAATTTATTGAATTAAAAGGTAAAACTCAAGCTAAAACGCATGCACGATACAAAAATTCCATTTATGTGGAGTGCAATTAGTCGTAGAATTACTTCCCATTAGGCACCATCAAACATTCATACTGCATAATTTTTCCACGTCTCCACAAAGGCCTACTTCCACACTTTCCGGCCATTAGCAGTGCAATAATGATAGCCTCACACTGCACCCTACATGAATAATGCCCCATAGAGCCTAGAGCTCGCGCCTTCCCACTCGTATTTACACTGTCTCCCCCAGTCTAGACGAGCCTCTTCACTTTACCAAGAGCCTGATATTAATTTCTCACGGAGCTGCAAAAGGGAAATTATTTTCCGCTCTTATGAAAGTTTAGAGTTATATGTTAGCTGAATAAGTTTTTGAGACGTGTTAGTGGAATTAAAAAGGAGAAAGTTAGGTTTGTTAAGTTTTGTTTAAACTGTTATGTTCTCCTAAACGCTGTAGGTTAAAATAGCATGCTCTTGTCAAGAAGTTACTGCTTAATTTAAACTTAAGTAGACTAATGGCACGGATGGTGCAGTAGCCCCTGCTACTGCTGCGATTGGCTGCTGCGTTGCGTGCCGCGGATTCAATACTTGCACGGAACAAATACTCAAATTTGAATGACCTACAGAAAAGTGTTCCGGTGCCTTGTGCATGTGATATTATTATATCTGTGAACGTACCCACAATACAGGAGTCATATTTAGTGTAGGGTAAAATTAAAAAAATATCATTCATAATTCCGTATTGTGTTTTTTTGGTGTTATTTTTGAAATAAGAAGTCATCGATGTTTTAAATTTGATGCAATATTCCGTCACGTTTAATATCTCCAAGTCATGCCACAAAAATCGCTCAATATTTGTACACTCACATGCATAGATAACTCTGCTATTACATTTAATTTTATAAATAGTTATCAATATCAGAGAAAAGCAAATATTTATCACGAGAAGCAAACAGAAGAATGAAATGGCAAGTAATATCCTATCAAAATTTGTACTAACATGATGTAATATTCAGCAAATCCTTAGTACAGTAAATATTTGATGAGACAGGAAAGACATTTACGTATCTCGGCCAAGAGCTTTAAATTATGACTGATAACAAATGCGAAGGACGTATTTGATGCTCAAATAAATATTTGTTTGCCTTCTTCTATCTGCTTCGGATACAAAGCTCCCGAATATGGAACTGAATTAGTTTTTATTTAGATTTCATTTGTATTTCGTGTCAGAACTTTGTTGTTTCAGCTGAAATGTTAATCTCGGTGTGTCGGACTGTTAATTTATTTTTAACCGACTTCTAAAAAAGGAGGAGGTTCTCAATTCGGATGTTTGTATTTTTTTTATTTTTTTTTTTTATGTATGTTCGGGCATAACTTCGTCGCTTGCCAACCGATTTGAAAAATTCTTTTTTTGTTGGAAAGGGTATACTTCCCAAATGGTCCCATAGTCACCAAGTCGGGATCTGATGATGTAATCTTGGCTAAATCGAGGGAACTCCTCAAATCTTATAGGCAACTATATAGTCATTTTGATGTTTTCATCAAGGAATTAAGCATTTACAGTCAAAAAGTGACATTTGATGAGGTGGAACTGGTTAAGAAGACCAGAAATTGCCAACGGAACTTCATACTCAAACAAATATCACAATGAACATAGTTAAGCTACTATGACAATACAAATAAATGAATATTTCTGAATAGTTATGTTGAAAATGGTATCATCGAAGTAACCTGATGATAGTGATGGAGCTGGAAGATAGGCACCGGAACTCCGTAATTAATCAATGTATCCTACCCGTGTTTGGGCTTATTAGAAATGTCATGAGATGCACTTTGGCTATAAGGTACTATCGAAGTGATCTGATGATGGAGCCGGAAGGTGGAAGGTAGACACGGGAACTTCATATGAAAATTATGTATTCTAGCAGGGTGTGAGTTAATTGGAATTGACATGAGAAAAAAGTAATCTGGCTGTAAGTGTGTTGCAACTAAAAAGTATGAAATAAAAAACTTTTTATAAAAAAAATAAAACCGACTTCACTAAAAAAACACTAAAATGATCAAAATAATTTTAATTTCGGAAGTCGGTGTTAAATAAGGAACAAACAATAACGAAAAACACCGACTTCCGAAATTAAAATTATTTTGATCATTTTAGTGTTTTTTTAGTGAAGTCGGTTTTATTTTATAAAAAAGGTTTTGAATGGTATGAAATGAACACTGTGAGTGATGTTGTGCCTGGAAATAATTTAATTCAAATAATGTATGTATAAGACGTTATAATAAAAAAGTGTAACTAGTCCATATTTACTAATCAACAAAGTAATAAAAGGTAAATATCTAAACTAATAAATATTATTGTGGATGATGCGAATTTGGTTGATGTGTAACGAATACTATTATTTTCAGTTTGTATAATTTACCTATGAAAGAGTAGTTATACAATTATGATTTTATTGTTTAATAAATGTGTCCTTTTTTTTCTTTTTTTTTGGGTGGGTAAAAATATATGCGTGCTTGGTGTTTTTGTAAACAAAACATAAAATAAGAATATTAATTTGTGTGTAAAAACTCATGGCAACGTTATAAAAGCCTCTCAAGTAGATCTCCGAGGTTAAGCAACACTTGCCAAGGTTGGCCTATAGATGGGTGACCATCTTAACATTTCCTGATTTCTCAAAATTGGTAGATCTTTAACAGTCGTTATGGATAGTCAGAAGCTAAGAAATCTAACACCAGTTTTTAGCACGGGGTATTGTGTAATCCAATTTCAGGGTTGTGGCGGTTTGATATTCAGTTGCATCTAGTTTAACTGGAAGCCGACTCTAACACAGTTAGTAAATGTTTGGCAGATTGAATAACTCAAAACATATCAATGACTTACCTAAATATCTGATGACTTCGGTAACAATTCAACGACTCCACTATACGGCGCTCTCAGCGTCCCATCCGCCGCCGGAACTCTGATCCCGATTTCCGGTCACCGTAGATACGGGCTTGCGGACGGCGAGCACTGAGTAGCTCGCTGTCCGACCGTCCGGTAACTAAACGGATCGAGCCCAAGTCGTCGAAGGTGTGCACTGTTCCCGCGCCTCAAGCAGTTGTCAGCAACAGCAGGGGCCCAGCTGGGTCGAAACCTACTGGGGCCAGGGTCAGCTCCGAAAGGTAGCTCGGCCCCGGTATGAAAGGCAAGAAGCAACGTGGTGGGTTTTTTAGTCAGTAAGAGTCTGACGCTATATAAAAAAAAAAAACGACTTCACTATTATTTTCCGCGTTACCTACCTTTGCCCACATCACTATTGATATCAGATTTCGAACTCTTCCACTCACCGGTCGCACTCGACCTCATAACATCCTCTCGTACATTTTTAACAACTCTCGATCCTCTATCTCAATGCCAAGATTGAATCGAAACTCAAATAATAAAACTTTTTATCGGTGCCTGAGTAGTTGGACCTTTCAAGGTCCAACAAAGGTCCAGGTCTGGCAAAGGTCTGAATACTTGAAAATCTTTTCTTTGTGGAAACTTTCATAATATTAGTCGGCTCTTTGAGATGCCTTTTTGATTTAGATTGGATGGTTTTTGATCTATGAATTTGTTATATTTTGATATCAAACAGCCGAAAGGATTGAAAGTCAATTTAGTTTTTGTTGCCAAAGTTTGACATGGACAAATACTGTACTCGTATCAGTAAAGTTTGAAGTAACAACATAAGGGATTTTTATCTTATAAAATAATAATAAATAAATTAAATTAAATTTTTTACTATAAACTTATAACATCATTACACAATTTATCTTCTACACTTATAAAGAAGTAAAGTTTCTTTTTATGTCTGTATGAAGTAGAAAATCTCTGAAAGTACTTGACTGATTGCTAAAATTTTTTTACCGATAGAAGACTGCTGTATTCCTAAGTGACATAGGCTATATTTTATGTGCGCGGGCGAAGCCGCGAGCAAAAGCTAGTACGATACAAATTCTTGTCCTGAGATTTAAATACGTTGGTACTCGTATGTATTTAGTTTTAAAACATTAAAAATTAAAACCAATCAGATTAAGGTATTTAATTTACTTGTTTAGGTATCTACACAGGTAAATTCTAGTTTAGAATTTTGGGTAGCAGTAAGAGTTACTTTAAATTCAAAACTACAACTGGAATTATTTTCCGGGAACCAACTATTCAATCTAATCAAACACGCTTTGGCGCTAAAATTCTCTGTCCGACATTCCTGGTACCTATCCTGGATGCAGCTTCAAAAGTAAAGCAACGATCTGCTGTTCAAACACGGTTCACATTAGGATAGTTCCAAATTCAAACAGGTCGGGTACATGTCGATGTTAGCCGAAGTTTTCCGAAGCTGAGAGTAAACCTCCGAGAACCCCTTGCCGCTAAACGGGTTTTCAGGAACTCTAAAAACTCAATTTGTGTTGCAGGTGTAGCGAGCTGGGATGTTATTTGAGTTTGGATGTTTATTTGTATTTGAGATTTAATTCGAAGATATGCCAGCGATTGTCATTTAGAATGCTGTTTTCAGCGTTAAAATAAGTAATCCAACAACGGATTGGCCATCTACTTGATAATATTCTAATTACGATTTAAAAGCTTTAACAAATACAGAATCACCATGATTTACAACTAGCTATCTTCTCAGCAATTAGAAAAGATTTGTATAAATACCTTATTATTTTTTTATCACAGTTCTGCGAACGTGGCTATGTTTTTTTAGGCGGGCAATCAAGTAAATACTCCAGCTCTGGGTGAAGTGTGAAGGAGAGTCAGATTTTTACTATTTATTTATTTATTTAATCTTCATGCAACACAAAGTACATAGGCGGACTTAATGCCTTAGAACTAAATGAAACGAAATTTAAATCTTGTATTAAACGCACACTATGCAGGCAAGCATATTATAAGTTGGAGGATTATATTCAAGATAAAAATGCTTGGCTCAATGCTGGTCCAGCTCCACTACCACTAGGGCGTACTAATTAGTTGATTAGTTGGAAACTAATATTATTATTTTTTTAATTTGAAAGACACAATTGCATTGTATAATGTAGAAGCACTTTTTTCAAGTTTGTGAATGTGAAGCACCATGGAGCACTTTTATTAGGTTACAACTTTTTTTTTTTTGACATTACGTGCATGGCAGTTGAAAGTTTGTCATGCTAGTTTGGCACGTGTTATTGGGTCGTTCAGTTCCCTTCAAAATGGTTGAGCTGAGTGGGGCTGAAGCACGCGTCATGCTCGTGAACGGGTGCCGTCAGATGGGACTGGTCATCTCTTAGCTGCGAGTGGCTTAATTCCGTTTCTATCTTTTAATTATTTTACATTTTTATTTCATTATCGACATTGTGCTCACATGATAGAAGCAACAAGTAATATGTAACCAAGCATTATATGTAATACATAATTTGATTTAAAAGAGTGTCCATGGAGTTTCTTGCACGTTCTTCTCCATAGAGACCTACTCTTTGGAACGTGCAATTTAGCTTCACTTTTCTTGGACTGACCGACATTTGACTATTCAAAAGTGCCTGTAAATGGTCTATTTGAAATAAATGCTTTGATTTTGATTTTGATTCTCTACCAGTCAACCTACTATCTAATCCACCTGTGTTTCTTCAGACTCCCTTTACATTCTAGGGCTTTTTTTAATGGTGGAAATCATCCAATGACTTCTCCCAGAGCGAAACGAGAGAGCGTGTCAGACTTTTGCCGTCTACAACCACACCCGTGTCCTAAGTTGCCCTTTGTGTTCTAAGACTGTGGGCTTCCTCTTCAGAAATTCCCCGCGATCCTATCCGGCCCGTACGTGCATTCTAGAGCTGCAGTATCTCTTTTTCGAATAATCTCTCTGCTCTGAACTAGGTTACGTTCTTAAGTAAGACTTGTATGACTTCTTATTCAAGGGTACTGTTTTCAACAACCAAAATCTACTAAACATTAGTTACCAAAGCTTTGAAGCAATTAAACGCAGGCTTTAGTCACAGTATTTATCTCAAAGCGTACTAGTAGCGCTTCAGGTACGCCTCTCAAGCCTAAGCGTTAGTCAGCTAAATAGCTAAAGCGATTACTGAAACGCTTAGTAAGGCATCTTGATTGTTCTTGAAAAAATATAGTTTTGTATTAAAGATCAGATGAATCTCTCGGGGAATAATCGTTAAGCTGGGTTGAAAAGTTATGGCGCAGTAGGTAGAAAGGAAAGATTATTATGTTGAAGTAAATCGATAAGGATTGGAGATTATGACGAATGATTTTTGACCCAATTTTATGTACATACCAGCTTCTACAAACGGATTTGCCTGCGTGAAAGCAGAAAATTATCCCAATGCAACGTACTTCCGCGTCAAAAAGTATCCTATAATAATAATAATAATAATCCTTTATTTTCAGGCAACTAAGGCCCATAGATAAAATACACAAATAAATATATAAATTATTATTTTATAATTATATTAATTAAATAATACTTACAAAATAATGAACTAATACATAAAAGATTCTTTAACTAATTATTAAACTAAACTATTGTACACGAAGTGACAGCGACGTGTTCCGCTGCGAGGTCGGTATCCTTCCGCGAAATCTTCGATACACGACACCCTTCGGCCAAAACTCTCTCCGTGTCGAATTTCAGCCAAATCTGTTCCGTATGAGTTTCGAATTTCGTCCACACACAGGCACATAATGCGTCATGATTACACATTAATGTGATGTAAGTAGATATATAATAAGTTTCCGATTTCACTATCAGATCATCTACTTACAAGAGAATTACGTTAAGCTACAACTCATTAACCGAAATTATTTGAACCGTTCTCATCAAGCAGACAAAATTTAGATCGGATCATCGTGCCAAAAGACCACAGAGCTCTACTGCACGTGATAGGGATCCTCTTGATTTAACAACAGTATCACACATAAACATATCACATTAGCGCCACGTTTAACTAGATTAATATTAGTCCTACTCGACTACCGTGAGCTTCAAGTACACTCGCCTTTCCGAGCACTTTACCACGTCCTTTATGCGGAAACATAATACGACTCCACTCAAACTTTAAATATAAAAGTTCAAAACAAAGTAAGTACATAATTACATTGCCTCTCAATTTTAATTCACAAAAGAACGCGTCCAAAAATAGCTGATGCCTAATAATATTGTGAGAAAATATAATCAATCAAACAAATTGCTTGTGCCGTCACCCTGTTAATGGCTTCCATTAAAAAGCTTGGGATAATCAGCGCGACACCTGGGAGTAATGGGGGTAATGACACCCAGGGTTTGGGGTGAATTAGTTAGTAAACTGGCACTTCGGATAAAGATTCAGCCCTTTCGACAATATTTCACAAATCCACACTCCGGCCTTTTCAATAAACGCCTTTATTTCTCTGCTCTCAAACGGTGAAAAAATCGTAGGGAAAATTGCCATATCCAATTTGAACCGAGAGTCGAAAAACATGTGACATCTATCAATGTCCACTGAAGCCTCATGAACATGAATGTCATCATGCATGTGGTAGATGCCAAACGTGGCCCTTTCGTTCTCAGATGGACGGCGGCTTATGTACCTGCAGAGTAAACGTCACAGGCTGATACTATGTATTTCCTTGAAGAGTATTTCTTTCCCCATACTTAGGCTACAGGTTGTAGGAAAGGAGGTGGGTGGACATATATCGTGCATATAATTAAATAAAAAATATCATCCCTATAATTATGAAATGGGGAAATAGTGACTTTTTTATTTGAAGGACTTTAAGCCCTCAGTTCTTCCAAACAGTATTAGCCTATACGGATATTAGTATTCTGAAAACGCGTGTAGATATTTTATCCGGCAGAGCGCCAATTCTTCACGTAAGCGTTGCTTTTATTACTCATATTTATGATTGTCGTAAAACAAATAAGATATATTTCAGACTACGCTTCGGAACATAAATGGGTATTTATAAAACACTTCTAGGCTTCTCGAACCGCCATGGGAGTGCTGTGAGGAATTGTTAATCAGAACGAATGGAAATGGGATGCCTGATTGAAATGGAAAATCCTTTTTTCATTTCCGGCACTGTATAGGCTTTTACATTGACGTTGGAAAATCCCAGATACTAGCGAAGCCCAATCATAAATATTAAGTGCCTATTGATGACGAATTACGCGCTAAATTTAAATCATACTCTTACATAGACGATCGTTTTTCAAAGAATTCCTGGAGCAATATTTTACGCACACAATTTTGACGAAAACAAAATATTACGCCCGGTAAATATTTTATCCGCTTCAAAATTGCAAAAACAATTTTCTGTTCAACACCAGACTTAATCCCATTTCAATACCAATCAAAACAAAATAAATACAACGAAAATAACCACATCATATCCGAAAATCCATTTTGATCCAGAAAACATGGCACAAATACATTGGGTGGTGCCCAGTCTACAGTACACAGTACAGCTACTCATACTAATACCGATCCACACGATCCGCCGGGATTACAATTTTGTCCTCGTTCCTTCATGATAAAAATAAATAAGCCCAATGTATGGAGCGAACGGGAATTTCATAACAGGGTTATCATTTCATTTTTATTGTATCTGTAATGGAATGGCGTAATCTTAATTGAAATCTGACGAAGGAATGGGATGTTGACGAGACCATGGCTGGACTTGTGGCCAGTTGTGATGTGTGAGGTGCTTATGAGATCGTTACTCTTGGTTATAGACCTGTCTTGGACGTAAGTGTGTGATAGTGGAATGATTTGTTGAAATTAAATGATTCTTGAAGTATTTTATGCCATGGATATAGTTTACCAAATAGAGCATTTAAATGAAGATAACATTACTGACAATATCTACTAAGGCAGTCCATTAAGTCATTAAGATTAAATTAAAAGATGCAAAGTTCAATGCAAAATTGAAAAGTGCCTGCAAATGGTCTATTTGAAATAAATGGTTTGATTTTTTTGATTTGATTTTACTATGTTCTCAGTTTTAAAGTTACAATCATAGTCTGAAGAATCGCCGGAGTTAAGTGTCCGCCTATTTTCAAAAACGGACATCTTTCGGCAAAATATTAACTTCTGCTAGCGGCTTCATCCATGTAAAAATCTGAACCTATGCCCAGGGAACTTACTCTAGAGATAAAATGTATTTTATGTCATTATCCAGGGCACCTGACTTCAAATCTACCAAAAATCATCAAAAATTCATCAAAATCATGAAAACTTAACAAATAGAGTTGATTTTGTCTTTTTTTTATAATGGATAGGCTCGCGTTTGATCACAATCTCACCTGATGTATTTATAATTTTGATGTTGACATTTTTTTTCTTGTAGAAATAGATACTGATTATACACAGAACCAAGAGTGTTGTGATCCCGTTGAGACAGACCAAGCAGTTCATAAATTACAGACTGATTTGATAACACGACATAAACACCTACACCTTTCATCGCTCCCTTTTAACACACCACACATTGCCGGTGAACTGTAAACGGCCTATTATCGAGCATAATAAGCCGTTTACCCATTTGACGCGTAAATGTTGTCGCAGTCACGCCAATAGACATTAATTGAGGAAAATTGCTCGTTATCAGTCGCGATGGCAACCTGTCGTTCTGGCGCTGTGGACGCCTAATTACTGACATTAGTTCATGTGTTATTGTCACACTTGGCTCCAAAATATTGCCCCATTTGTGTATTAAACGGGTACCAGAATAAAACACTGTTTTCCCAGCTCTATGTGATAAGGTGTTTATTGTGAGCAGCGTTGTCTTTGCATCTTATAATTATGTATTGAAGTCACCAAAAAATCATTACAGAAAATCTACGAATGCCAAAAGTAGGTACCTACTTAAGATTAATTGTGTTCATCATTTTTGAAGAAAAACATTACAGTTGCACATATACACAAAATGATAATACAATAACTTCTTCTGCACTAGGTGGAGTGAGAGGTATTGTCAGACTAATACTGACTAACATACACCTGTTCCTTCAGTCGTCCTTTACGTTCCAGGGTGACTGTCCCGCAGCCCTGGCACTACAGAGACCCTAAACTTCGTGCCCGCTACCGCTAACGCTGCGTCCGTATTCAAATCACGAACAAGTAATCAGTGGCAAACATGCGACGCTTCAGATCCGTGCGATTAGACGCGGAACCGGACGACCGACGCCGGACGCCGTACGGCATATTTTAGTGAAACCGGAATAACCCTGCACAATTGAGTACCCTTGCAGTTTTCATTGCACGAAATATAAATGAGCTATAAACGAAATGGAAGTTATACACGGAACAGTGAATTAATTGACTGCGATTATTTATACTATACAGAATAATAATAGGCTTTGTTACAAATGCAGAAGGAAAATTTGCCAATTTCAGCCTTTTGTTCGGGTAAATTGGATTGGCTTACCTACTGGCCTATTTTTGCGGTGAAAAGGTTTGATTAAACTTAAATAATAAACTGGTTAACCTTCTTCTCATCCGCGATCGAAAACACGCTATGTTTCCTCATAATATTTTGTTGAGAGCGGTACACGGAAGGGTTTCCAAGGGTTAAATGCCTATTCCCTTATGAAGAGTTCACCTTTTCACCTGGTTACTCTTTTAACTCATTATGTTTGGGATGCGAGGACAAGCACAGAATAAATAAAGAAACATTCTTGTAATAGTTCCTCTTAGATCACGAATGGGTTCGGAATTCGTTTTGTTTAGGAATGTTTTTTGTTATTTAACGAAGGGACTGCGATACGGGAAACCTTTTTGTAAATTAACTTCGAAATTCTTAATAGTAGATACATTTTTTCCTTACTTAAGCAGTAATTTAATTTCACATTTCTCTTTTTGAGAGCACGATGATTTAAGCCACATACCTATCAAATAATATTTTTTTTTATTGATATAAACTAGTGCTTGACTGCGATCCCACCTGATGGTAAGTAGCGATGCAATCTTTGATGGTGAGGCGCACTAGTTTACTAAGAGCCTATTCACTCTAGCCTTGAATACACCCAAATTATAACCGGACGGGAAGACCACAGCAGGCAAACTGTTCCAGTCCTTCAACGAACGCGGTATAAACGACGAAGCGAAACGCTTAGTCCGCACCGTAGAGGTTTCAACAACTTAAGGGTGAATATTTGCCGTACGTCGGGTTGTCCGATGGTAGAATTGCGATGGCGGAATCAAGTCATGCAATTCCTGCGCACACTTTCCAAAATGCATCCTGTAAAACACCGAAAGGCTGGCTACCCTACGCCTGTGCTCAAGGCTTTGAAGGTTGGACTTAACCATCTGGATCACCAATTAGCCTCTTTGCACGCCTTTCCACCGAGTCCAAAGCAGCCAGGTGGCATTTTGTAGCACCAGCCCATATGTGACTGCAGTAGTCCACCTGTGCTTTGTATAACATTAAAAACTGTCCCGGTGTGAAGTACCGTTCTTGCGAAGGCAAGAACGCTTAGTTTCCTAGCCTATTTTAACCGTCACAGAAATAAATATCTAAATCTCATCAACATCACCAGCCCTTTTAATGTTCCCACTGCTGGGACTCAGGCCTCCTCACTAGGAGAGGGAAATATCTAAAATTCTTCACAAAAATGAACTGCCAGACAACAGCTGAACAAATCTTTTCTGCAAACCATCCAAAATATAACAAGGAGTTCTTTACACACTAGTGCAGTAAAAGTTGGGGTTCCTCGCAACACTGGCATAATACGCAGATTACGTCTGCTGACGGGACACGGCGCGGGTTTCATTAGGACGCGGGTTCCGCAGGATTACCGAACAGTTGCATTGTTCGCCGCACAAAGACGTCACAAGATGCGCAACAGTGAGTAGTTGACGAGCGAGTAAGGTTGGGTTTGTTACAAACATTTTTAGAGAGAACCTGGATTCGGTCCAGGTTTATTAATAACAAAAATGCTTTAAAATTGATCAGGTAGTGCAATTTTTTAAAGTATTTGTTTAATTATTGGAAAATCTGACATTGGATATTTCATATTTTTAAATTTAAACGCCAAAGTTTTCAGATTTTCAGGCTAGTAGAGTATGATAAATATTTAAAGTTAAAAATTAATAAAAGCTTTTTTGTAAAAAAAAAGCAAATAAATGTAAAAGTAGGTTGAAATAACAAATTTAAACTTTATAACAAGAGTAGAATGAAGTTTATCTTTCTCCATGATATTGTAACTCATGTAAAACAGGGTTCGCAGTAATTAACAACTGGAATTTCAACAGTCCCTGGATTTGCTAGCTGTTTGGAGATCCGGAACAAATGTTAGGAATTTTAGTGATACCAAGGAGGTCGGCGATAAATGATAACAGTTGCATGGATTAATCTTTCAGAAACAACCATTGCTGTAGTCGGTTCATGGGACTGACCATTTATTGTTAACAGACATCGTTTCGTGCTTTGGACAGCCAGTTAACGTTAACAATTTGTCTTGGCTGTAATTTGTTTATTATTTGTAAGTGTAGTTAGTTAGAAATCAGATTGTGTAGAAAAAATGGAATCATTATTGGCCAGAAAACAAAAATACCATTGGGTTTTGTATAGACGAAATTTTGGAGGTATGCGGAACAGGGTGTAAAGTCTTGTGGGACTGAACTTACTCCCTACAGAGACGCTTTACTCTTTTGCTTCAGTAAAGACCCACAATACTTTACTCCCTGTTCTTTTGTTGAAATGAGAGAATCTTCCGACCAGACGGGTGTTATATCTGGTGGGCAACTGAACGGTGGATGATTTCAGACTTCAGATGATTAGTTCATATGTGACGCCATAGATGTCGCTACAAAATAAAGAAGTAACGACTGTTTCATAATTTCTAACCAGTTGTATATAGCGTAGTGGCATCTAAAGAGTGAGAGAAGTCATTGGATGATTTCCCACAAAAAAAAAGCATCCTTATTTCACTAACAATACGCAGTTATCTTACTAAGTAGTCCTTCACTGTGGCACGCGCTTACATCCAGTTGCAATTACATCTTGTCTCAGTTGAATGCCCCTGAATCAGCTCCTGTTAAAACTTAATTTTATACTCGATCATTAAGAAGCTTCCAGTTCACGCTGTTACGAACTTCGCCACTAATTGAAATTACTTTGTTTGTAGTTAGTTCCATGTAGGTGGAAATGTACGGGAATGGCTTGAGGTGTTTTAGTTAGGGTTGGTGTATTAAATTGTTTACCTGATTTTGGAACTATGTTTTTGGAGTCCTAACTTTGCCTAAGACTACAACGCAAACCACAATAATTGACCTATATATTAACGTAGAGACGTTAAAAATCACAAATCGACAAAATGTGTGGAAATACTGGTTATGAAAAGAGACCTAAAACACTGTAATTGAGTTGTACAATACGCCAGGGCCTCAAATCTGCTATTACAATAGTGTCTGAATAGTCTATCATTGACTTCATAATTGTTGATTTTCGATAAGTTTCGTAATCTACTAATATAATGGCGTCATTATGACTATCCAATGGTCAACCACTGACACTCTATTGAAAGAAATGGCATAGAATGGTAATCTCGTACATAATAACAAAAATAATGTCTGACGAACTTATACGGTAATCTGCTAAAATTTTGACAGTTTTTTTGATCCGTGAGGACCATTAGAACATCGATGGGCAGTCATTGCTTTTAATTTGTTACGAGACAGCTCGATATTGTAATTCTTCCACAATTCTATTACGAGACCACTGACTGACCAATGATCGACCATTATGAATGTAGCAATAATATAAAAATGACTATGGGATCGTGTTGGAATGATGAATTTATAAAAATAATAGACTTGGCTAGCTAAGAAATTACAAGATATTATATATATATCTCATCGCTGTCACTGTGGCGAAGCTGTCAACAGCCTCGGTCACCACGGCCTGTCATGCAGTCGAAGTGCTGGACGCATAGCGCGGCACGCGAATATTAACGACATTATCCGACGAGCCCTTGTCACCGTCGGCGTTCCGGCTGTTTTGGAACCTCATGGCCTGGCACGCGACGATGGTAAGAGACCGGACGGTATGTCTTTATTTCCATGGAAGTTGGGCAGACCTTTAGTGTGGGACGCTACCTGTGTCGACACTCTTGCGCCATCCCATCTTCCTAGTTCATCATGCTGTGCTGGTGCTGCCGTTGCGGCTGCGGAGAACCTCAAGCGGCGGAAATATAACAACCTTGTCGGCAGTTATATTTTTGAGCCGTTTGGGGTTGAAACTCTTGGGCCGTGGGGTCCGAGTGCTCATATACTTTTTAAAGAGCTGTCAAGACGCTTAGTTGACAATTCGCGTGACCCAAGGGCTGGTTTTTATCTCGGTCAGAGATTAAGCATTGCCATTCAACGTGGCAATGCCGCCAGCCTCTTGGGCACACTTCCAGTCGACAGCGATGCGGAGGAGTTTTATGACGCCATATTTTAGTAGGAAGTAGCCCTTAGTGTGTATAGTTAGGTTAAGCATACTTAAATATTTTAATTTAAGTTTATTATGTATATATTTTGTTGCTTTAAGTTGTAAATAAATAATTTTAATTTAAAAAAAAACATAGGTATTAATAATTATCAACCCAAAAGAAACTTAATCTAAAATTGGAAATTAAGAAAATCTAATTGATTTAAAATTTATTTCAGCCTAGTTTATTTTAGGTTTATTATTTGAGCAAATTTAATTATAGCCATAGCCTTAAGGAGTACCTAACTTTATTCAGAAATAGCCTTAATTTTCTCACGTAAAGAAAATTTCAGATAATTTTCCAATATGCTTGGAACTATAATCTAGAAATACTTCTTGATAATTCTAAATGTACTGGCGTCGTAACCTCTTTTTATGACTCAAGTGTTCCTTTCTATGGCATTTTTCCGATAGCTGAACTAATGAGCGCGTATTATTCACGTCCATTGTGTCCGGGCGGCAATTAGGACATTATCGACGCTCGCTCCGCTACCTAGCTACCTATTATGGAAATCCACGATTCTACTCGATGCTAATATTTCAATATTGAACGGATAATGGGATATTTTTTTTAATTTTTTTGTGAAATCTATTAACGGTATTTTAGTAATAGAGAGGTGTTGTTGGTTTTACATGCCATGTGGATCATAAAGCTAATCAATCCACACTAATATTATAATGAGGTAAAGTTTGTTTTTATGTTTTTTGTTTGTTTGATGTAATTTCTGAAAATACTGGTCCGATTGCGAAATTTTTCACCGATAGCTGCTTTATTCCTGAGATTTTTTGTATGCAGACGAAGTCGCGAGCAAAAGCTAGAACTTAATAATTCTTGTTGCAATAATCTGTCTTGTTTCGGATATCGTACGTATAATAAGATAATTATGTGTTTTCTACCAACTGGCGTTTGCTAGCGGTATTGCCTGCGTGAAAGTCAGAAATCAAAACAAGAGAACACTCCCGGGATAAAAATGTATTGTAGATCAGGATTTACAAAACATTTTTTATCCCGGGAGTGTTTTGTGATTCTGGAACAGGTTCCAGAATACGGTCTGTCTGTTACCTTCTCATGTCATAACGACTGAATGGATTCGGATAAAATTTCGAACGCGGGTAAAATATAAACTGAGTAAGATCATAGTACTGGCTAGAGTAAATAGGCTCTTAATAAACTAGAGCGTTTCACCATCAACGATTGTATCCCTGCTTACCATCAGATGGGATCGCACTCAAACACTAGTTTCTAACAGACTTTTTGCAACGACAGGATATTTTTGTGGTAAGTTTTTTTTAGCTCCACGCAAAATCTTGTAAGGAAAACCAATAAGTAGGTAATTTCGTCCTCAAGTTTTCTGAAACCAAAGATTGAAATAAAAGTTAACATTTGTTTAGTTAAGTCGTGATTCTATTTTTAACGATTGTTTCAGAAAGCCACTCAGAGAGGAAAGTAACATTAAACCTTGTGTTAACTTTGTCTAGCGCTGTGTACTTCGGGTTGGTCCTCGTGTAGTGGTAACAAGTTTGTTTCTTACTCAAACATTATTCTGAGGGTTTAAAGTTGGAGTCAAAGACTAAAAGATATTTATTTTTAGTTTCGTTACGTTTCTTATATCTACGTTTGTTGGTAATTTCTTAAACATCTACTTATTTATTAAATGTGTATTTTACGATGTGACAGTCTGTCTGTTTTTAAATTGCGTACTCGTAATTTGATAAATTTGTTTTATTATTTAGATACCTTCGAGAAACAAATAGAAAGTATTTTAAAGTTTTGAATAATTTGTGTGACGCCTTTTTAAAACCACGTTAACTTTTTGTTTTTCTTTGCAAAATGTAATTATTTTGGGAGCAATGTTTTTATTTTATTGTTACTTATTATTTCTTTTGCGGTGTCCTTACAGAGTACATGTTCTGCAACTGACTGAAGATGCAGTAGGGTTGTGTAAATTTCGTATTATCTCAGTAATGGACGAAAGTCATCTTAAAGAGCGCATCCAGTGCTACTCATCTAATGGAAGAGTCATTCGGCAGTCTTTCGTCATTGGATTGAGGTACTTACAAGTCTTTTGTCATAGGATTGGGTAAGACATACTTGAGCGTAGGGCACACTCAAGTGTGCCGCTGTATTTCTAATAGGACAAAGGGACCTGTTAGAACTAAAGCGGTACTCGTATGACGTGCTAGTAAGGAAATTTATTAACATAAAATGATTTCCTTCACAATAGTCTAGAAGAGTAACGTGGTGCCGCAATAAATTAAAAATAATGTAGTTCCTAATGCAAGCATTACAGTTCATTTACCCTTTTGTGGTAAAAACTGGGAGGAAATCACAGTTTTATAACTTTCATAATTCGATAGAAAAGTAAATTTCCTTTTCTTATCTTTTCCGAACCCTAATTGGCATTCCCCTTTTTTATGCCCTCCTTGTCCTCTAGAGTTCTAAGTCAAAATGAGGTGATTTACTTCTTGAAAACATCGAAGACAACATACTGATGAGTATAGAGACGAGCGCTATAGAGCGTGGGCAGGCGGCGAAACTTGCTACTTCACCATAGGGAAAGCCGACTCAAAAACATATATATATATATAATTATATAATTATTATATAATTTATTAGCCTATGATAATTTAGTAAAACTTACGTCTGGCGAAAATGAAATAAGGTCATAGCTATTTTTTTGTAAGAAATTCTGAGCAAAAATTAACACGAAATCTAAATTACATATACACCGTCATCAGTATTCAAGATTCTTAATAATATCGTTATAATTAGTGCGAAGAAGAAAATATTATCTTTTCATATAAAAAGCTGTTAAGATTCGGCTCAACGAACATTTCTATACATTAAAGGAATTAATATTTTTATTACTCCTAAAACTCATTAAGGACGTAAAATTATTCATTTACTTTGTGTGCTTAGTTAGAGAACATTGAGATTAGTTTCGTCCTTCATATCTGTGAGCGCTGAGAGGTTTCAGCAATACGGAAATTATGTTCCAAACCGAAAGATTAATTAGCGAATATTACATACATATATAATTAATGTAACGAGTAACAGTTATATCTTTGTTAAACTAATATTGTTACTTTATTGTCTGATGAAGGTATAAAGCCTATTTATTAGCATTGGGATTGGATGAAAATTGTTTAACGAACTTGACTTTAATTAATTCTACGCAATATCGTTTTAACTAACCGCTCAATCAATTAGTCAGATATAGTTCCCTTTTAGGCGTGGCCTTTGAAAGGGTGCTAAATTTTAAATACCTGAAGCTTATAGCTGCTGAGACTTTGAAAGATGATGATGACATGGAAAGAGAACGTAGGGCGTTGACCGTCCGAAGCAATATATTGGCCCGCAGGTTTGGACGTTATATACCAAAAGTGAAAATGACGCTTTTTAAAGCATTTTGTCAAATTTTGTATACGTACACCTTGTGGGTTTAGTATACGCAACGGGCATACAACGCTCTCGAAGTTCAGTATAACAACGCCTTCAGGATGTTGTTGAGGCTCCCACATTACTGCAGTGCATCAGGAATGTTTTCCGAAGCACATATTGATGATTTTAAAGCCATCATAAGAAAGCGGGTAGCGTCCATGATGCACAGAGTGCGTGGGAGCGGCAACAGCATTCTGGGGGTTATTAATGATAAGCCGTGTTGCGCCACTTTGGCAGACTGCGTGCATGTACCCGGTATGTCAGGTTTACGCAAAAGATATTTAAATTAAGACCTTTCTATTAGGTATTGTATCTTTTACTCACATAGTTTTTATGGTCTGTGATTATTAACAATGGACCACGGTCTGAAATAAAGAATTTTTTTACCCGACTGTAAGAAGGGTTATGTTTTTCGCGCGTATCTTGTATGTTTGTATGTATGTAATATTCTTTATTACCTCATATCTTTCAAACCGCTGAACAGATTTTTATAATTAACATATCGTTAGATTCGTCTTGATAACCCAAGTGTTGACGTTAAAAAAAAAAAACAACATATCGACTGTGAGATGCTATATAGAAGTCTGTATCGATATTTTCCACCATTTTGTTTTACATACATGCGCGCACGCCAACTGCGAAATACGCGCGCGGTGCACCGTTCGGTTAGAGTAAAAAAAAAAAATAATTAATTCTGCAATATAGGTATCAAATTAAAGGGCTTTTCATGAGGATTTAAAAATGTTATGTCATGACCATATTAAAAAAAAGTACAATAGGAAATCTATGTTATTTATTTTGTACTGAGGCGAATGCCTAGGTCGGTTTTTGAACTTTATAGTGATTTTACGTCTAAAATATAGTGAACAAATAGTGATATTATAATTTATTGTAACTAAAAAGTGTAAATAAAAAAATAATTTAATAAATAAAAAAACCCGACTGCGTAAAAAAATGCTTTAAATAAAAACTGAAAAGAATAATAAACAAGTTCAGTCCACAGTTCAGCAACAGTCGGGACCCATTAGAATAATCTAGACTAAAATCATTCTATCTAATGTGGGTCCCGACTGTTGCTGAACTGTGGACTGAACTTGTTTATTATTCTTGTAATTTTATCTTTACAAATCGATAGTGTTTCATGTACCGGATCGACCGTCCACGGGATTAAAACGATCAAAATTTAGCGGTGTATAGAGAGATATATACCGAGCTATAAAAGCTTACTATGAAAAAATGATTTTCATTAAAAGCTTGTTTTTAATTTATTTACGCTACGAGTTTTCATTCTCAGAGAGTGCTGTTGAGCTTTGATGAGGCCTGCGTGACGTCTGCAATCTCTAAGGTACTCCCATAATAGTTACAGCCACTCATCTTAACTCGAGGGTGTCGTAAAACGCTACTAACAGATAACTTAGCTCTGGCATACAACAATAAAAATCAAGAAGCATACTCTCGTAGAATCAACCGCTGGTTCTTGGTAATACCTTGATTTTGAACTGGTCTAAAAGTTTGGTATACTTGGTTGAATACAAAATTGTAACTTTTACGTTTTAGGCCAGTGTTACAGTTCTAGAAATTCCACACGAGTCAGTTTAAAAATAACCTAATGTGAAAATTATTATCATAAAACAGATATAATAGAACTGAATAGAATATTCTAATATTATATAAGTATCTAACTTTATTGTACACCAAGATAGTAACAATTTCACAGATATAATGGTTTTGGTTTTTATATATAATAAATTAGTTCTTGACTGCGACCTGATGGTAAGTAGTGATGCAGTTGATGGTGAATCGCACTAGTTTGTTAAGTGCCTGTTCACTGTAGCCTAGAAGATACCTAATTTATAATTGGATGAAAAGACTGCAGCGGCAAATAGTTCCAACCCGCAAATAGTTCCGCTTAGTTCGGACCGTAGAGGTGTAAATAATGTGAAAGCTGCCGTTTGCCGCACGCCGGGTTGTTCGATGGTAGATTCACATTAAAAATCGCTTACCTAGATTGGTTTCTTTTTTCTATAAGTTCGTGATAATAACACATTTTTATCAGTAATCCACATTGTTGTTAAGTGTGTCTACTTATCCGCTAACTCCTAAACTACACAACGGACTTTTTGATGATTACGGTCCCCTTTTACTGAAAAACAAAATAACTGGTATCCATCACACCTAGTTTTTGAATTACATGCCAAGTTTTACAAGAACCTATCGTTATTTTAAGCATATAAGAATAGTTGATTTAAGATAAATCCAAAAAATTGAACCTACTTAATTTCATTGTTTTCATTGAATATTTGGGTATATTCCTAAGAAAGACAATGAGACATGATGGAAAGTAAATTAGTATGCATCATTGTTATAGAACCGTATTAAATACAAATAAAAAAACATTACAAAGAAGATATTTCAATTTTATTTTTATTTTTCAAGCAAAGCTCACCCAGGCAAAGTTAGAGCAGTAACTACTAAATAATATAAATACTTAATATTCCGTAAAGACAGTTAATAATGCCAACTTTCTGTTATAATGGAAGAACTACAAATAGCTTTTTCCCAACAGTTACTTGCTGCTCCACTTTATACGATTTACAACTACTTCATAGCAGTTGTATAGTCTCTTAAGTTCTTTCTGTACATAACAATAAACACACTTTATTATACTTTTCTGCCAATCTGCTCATATTGTGTGAGGTTTTTTGGTTTTATAAATTGTGTGAGTAATTTTACCGTTTGAACAAGTTTGGTGACTGATGAGTATACCGGAGTTATTATTGTAGCAAACAGGTACAATAAGATTAAAAATAATACAACCTCAACTTTCTTTGAGGTTTGTTAATTGTGAGAGATTTTGAGATATTATGAGTTTGCTTCCCATGTTTCTTTGAGATCAAAGGGTGGCCACCGGCGTATTTCCTGAAGGTTTCATACATTTTATATGAATTCGCCGCAAATGGTTAACGCCGGTAGCCGCCACACGCTACAAATTGCCGCTGTCTGCTTCTTGTGGCCCATTTAAACCTTGTTCGTCAGAGTCCATTATGATACTGCGCGTATGGGTTAAAAAAGCAGCAGCCCCCGGCTACAAGAGGCTGTCGCGCGTTTCAGCTTCCTTTGTGGTCGCTTCTAGCTTCTCGTGGCGGCGTTTGTGGTCGTGGCATATCGTCGTATCCTATAACCTAACGAACATTGGGGCTTTCTTTTTTCATTGCATAAATCAATTCTGCTCATCATACCACATGTAACTAGTTCAACAAAACATTTAAAAACGGTACAGGTTATCAAATAATTTGGTTTTCTAAAAAGTCACAATTATAAGCACTATAGAGTAAGATCCCAGGACCACCAGACATTACGTATTTTCTGACGAACGAAATGTGGACGATTGAGTACTGTTAGTGTGTACTAAGAACGCATGCCTACCTGCTAGCTTGCTTAGACGGCCAATTTTCAGGTATCAGGTAATCAAGGTACATAAAATTATTACTTACCTCACGCAAATTCTCAAAGCTGATTTTTACGTATTTTGTAGGCAATATCTTTAAAATCAAGTTGCCAATACTCCCAGACACATTCCGTCAGCCATATTGTTTAACAGACGCTTTAAAGCTCCCAAAAAAATGATGTAACTTCACGTATTTTCTCACGGCTGATTTTTACGTATGTTGTATGCAATATCTTTAAAATCAAGTCATACTGCCAGACACATTCCGTCGGCCGTATTGCTTAACAGACGCTTTAAAGCTCCCAAAAAAATGACATAACTTCACGTAAATTCTTATGCTTGAGCAGACACTTTTCAACGACGAACACACACACAATCACACAACAGCACAATCACACATATCAGCACAATCACACATACACACAGCCACAATCGCCATCACGCCTTCTTTCTTCGCGAGTGGTAGGGTTGTGCGGGCGCCGGGAGAGCACGCTAGCGCCACTCGGCCATAAGTCGGCAGAACGCGTTTTGTTAAATTGTAGTATTGATTTAGTTCAAATAACATAACATCAACGACTTTGTACTCAATTAAGTCATTCTAATTATTTACTGAATTTTCAATATTGGGTGCACAGAAAAAAGCTATTATGGTGATTGTGGCTGTGCCCTATGGAATGGCTATATTGCAAGACGAAGCCCTAACTACGTTTGCGTCTTTCTTTTACGTTCAAAATATGTTTTTGATTTTTTTTCTCCCCGGATAAAAGGTATAATTTAACTTATTGCTCAAATTCAGCACTGCTTCGCATTAATACAACAGAAAATAAGGATTTATTGGACAAAATGCGTATAATAATATAAAGATAATTTATTGAAAATAATCCTTGCTGAACCTCAAGATATCAAATACACATTATATGACTTAACTAATACATATTTGATAACATTTAATTTAATTAAACACAAAGATGTGTCTCCTGAAAAGTGGCTATTATGCAGTTACGCGGCGCCCCTATTCGTAGCATACGACGATATAATTATGTAGCCCGATTGCGACAACACTAAGGGCTTTAGATTATACAAACACGTACAACCATTTATGAAACTTAAGTAACAAAGACATATTTAGACTTGTATTTATGTCTAAATGAAAGTTCAACATTCTATTTGTAATATCTGTTATTATTTATTTATTGTGCACACCTACCACAGCATTGTCTATTTTAACCAAAAGGTTGACTGGTAGAGAATGCCTTGTTGAATCAAGTCCGCTTATGTAGGTACCACTAATGCACATGAAGTTAAAATAAAAATATAAAAAATATGATTAGGTACTATTACAATAAATATCCTGTTGTTATTTTTTACTATTATATCATTCCCAAGCATGTCTCACTCGTGTAATTTTTCATGCTAGCTTAATGAGCATAATTTTCTTTCATCTTGCTTATATATAAAATAAAATAAAAACATTATGCTGCAGTATCTGCCGAGAGCAGCGGATTATGAATCAAACGCGTGTGACACTGTAATGGCGGACGTTTAATTAAGCAAACTGTGTTGCGTCTGCTAGCATAAGATTTACTCCTTTGTCTAGACGCTAGTGTTCGTGTTTAGTAGAAATGTTCCTTGTTGTAAGTCGACTTAGTAGTTTGGTTTCTAAAACTTTACTGAAAAAAATAAGATATGCCACTAAACTACGAATTCTTAATACAAAATTATAATAAAACTTCTAAAAGACACCCTTTAAGAAATTACTTTAAAATGTCAAATAAAAAATCCACTACTACTACTTAGTGCATTAAAATTTTGATAATACTTAAGTATGCTACTTTTATCATTCAATATCTTTGATCCAGCCGACAAGTCCTCAAACTCTTGCAAAATAATAAGTAAATCGAATTTCCTTGTTCTCAGTTTTTTTCTAACGATTACTCATTGGATAAAAAATCCAAAATCTTGAAACAAAACACTAGGATATCTTCACAATAAATCAGCAGTAGGATTTATTCTGTTATCTCAGTTCTGTGGTTCTTATCGGCTAGATTTATTGTGGCACTGGGCTTTGCGCGCAAACTTTTATTTTGGCGCATCATTTAACGCTAAGGCAAGATAAATCTGGAAAAATCTACTACATTACTTATCACTTTAATAATACTTACTAATATATTACCTCAGACTAGGGATTATTTGTCAGGAACATGGAAATAATTTTCTTGAGGTAGAAAATTATGAAATAACTCCTTCCACTCAGAATGGAATATGAGGATGTGTCAGGTTTTTATTGATTACCTGTGTTGTAACTGTCCGGACCAAGCCCAAGTCGTCGATGGCACGCACTGTTCCCGCGCGCCTCAAGGAGTTGTCAGCAACAGCAGGGACCCGGCCGGGTCGAAGCCTACTGGGGCCAGGGTTATCCGAAAGGGCGCTCGAGCCGGTATGAAGGCTAGAAGGAACGGGGTGGGTCTTTTAGTCAGTAAGAGTCCGACACTATCTCCCGCTCCGCCCAAGAGCGGGATCCCATGTCATTGGATGATTTTTTCCCACCATAAAAAAAACCCAACTGTGTTCTTTCAGTTACTCTTTGCGTTCCAAAACCGCAGTGATTTTTTCAAACAAATTCTCAGTTCACCTTGGAATTTACTAAGTTGCAATGTCATCTTCTTTTCGTATCGATGAACTCAAAAGTTTTTTTTTCTAACCAGTAATTGGCAGCCTGTATAGCTCTGTTATTAGTCTCGTAAAGATTCTGAAAAGAGCAGGTGGCTGTGCAAGATAGGCACCATATCTTATGCGATACTTTTTTAAATGGTATGAATTAGTGCTTGACTGCGATCTTACCTGATAGTAAGCAGTGATGCAATCGTTATAGTGAGGCTCACTAGTTTATGAGGAGCCTATTCACTCTAGCTTTGAAGATACCTAAATTATAATCAGACGGGAAGATAGCAGCAGGCAATATGTTATGATTTATATTAATATCAACATTCCTAAGTCAACTATCACGACAGAGTAATAAAACATAATTAAAAATCTTACACAGTTACGTTTACTGCGGGTATTAACTCAATGTTTATTCAGCTGCAATGTTTACAAAGAGAGTTTCACGTTAATTCAATAAATAAAGCACACTTGAACTATCAAAGAGCAAAGTAAACAATGTTTAAAATAAAATGATGTACACAAACACTCTCGGCACCGCAATGTTTATTTACAAAACGTTTCATACAGTTATGATGTAATGCGATGAATATCACGCTAGTCGTGTTTTCGGGGGAATTTCCAGTGATTATTAATGACTCCGTATTTCCCGCTGCTTTGCTTACGAAGTTTATTCCACGGCTTTTTTTTTCCAAAATAAGAACAGTGAAATTTCATGAAATCTACAGTATGCTTTCTAAAGATGATAAATGATGATTGATTCTGTACTTCCATAAGTTATTTTTTCCAAAAACTCAAAAAACCCATCTTAATACCTCTAATTAATATTACTCTAGTTTTTGACTAAGCATGAATTGACGAGTAACAGATGCCATGTCGGACTCAAACTCACTGGTAGGCAAAAAATATGAAAACCGTAGAGTAAATGGGCCGAAAATGTAATCTTAAAGAAAACAAACTTCTGAAAATCTTCACAAAAAAAATTATAAGATTTTACACATTTTTTTCATTTCTTGTTATTTAACAGGCAAGTTTTTACGAAACCCCAATGTACCAAAATATTTTTTTGTTTTTGTTTTGAATGGGTTGGGCAAGGTTCTCAACAAGCTCGCGGGCCAGGTTATCTAGCGGTTTTCAAAATTGATTTGAGTCGCAGAAAAATATTAAACGAGTCGCAATATTGACATGACTGCTGTAAATGCCTTATAAGGTTTACATGGGATTGGGTATGAAGAGTGTGTCTTGAAATTCATTATCAAACAAACGTACCTACGGGTTGTAGTTTGTAGATAACACTTTCCAAAAGTACCGATGCTACATTGCAAACCATCAACGTAAATACTCATACACTGTACTGTATATATGTCTCGTACATGATTCGCATTATGACTGAGGCAGTATTTGCTAGTCCAAACCAGATGCTTGCTGAGTTACCAAACTGTGTGTACTTTGAAACTTTATCCAATTATAAAATATCTTGACGTTTTCATAACAAGATCTTAACCACAAGTTACTAAGTCAAATTAAAGACACCAGTGAAATTCACTGTCAGTATTGTTAAACGATATCGACTCTTGAACGCAGTATGGATGAGCTAATCACGTTCAGAAATTAGCCCTAAATGGCTTTTAAAATCATAACTTTCAGAATTCATTTATTCTTAAAATATGGTCCCTTAAGTTCAAAATTAATAAAAGGGAATTTCATCACGCCTTGCGATGGTCACACAAAGCGACAGAGGAAGGAAGATGAATAACATCGCTCCGCCATTGTGACCCAAATGATTGTGTGCTACGCGGCTACGGTGCTACGCGCTACGACGCCTACGAAGCTTCGTAGCACCTGCCCACTCACAAATTAGAATCATAACTTTATTTACATAGTAATAAAGCACATTTTTTATATTCCTCTTACATAAAAGGTTTCTGCAAAGGTAGACCCTTGTAGCGACGCTTGAATGATTCCATTTATCTTTCTTGTGTTATTACTTTGGCATGGTCTCGGCGATTATGGTGCTTATTTATAATACTTTAGAGACTAAATTAATTTTGAACTTGATTCTCCCGAGTAATGGTGTTACAGGATCTGGGTTGCAGAAAATTAAGCAAATAATTATGTTAAATTGTTGAGTTTGAATAAAAATGTCGCATGTTTGTCTGAACGAATCATCATTGTTTTGTTTAGATCAAAAATGTAAGATCTATAATATTTTCTAATATTTTGTTATTTTGTTTAGGATACCTTTTATTAACTTAATACCATTGTTATACTTTACATCAAAATATCGTATAGTAGTACTTTATGGATTACGGCGTATTTTCTCTCCTAGACAGGAGGCCTTAGTTCCAACAAAGAGAACATTATAAGGCCGACTATGCTATGCATTTTTTTTTGTTTTTCCAAACATGAGAGTATTTTTTCCTATTGAATATGAGAAACAAGAAAATATTTATTATTTTAGATTTACAAACCTGTTTATCACTTTCATACAAACATATGTAGGAAACTGCAAATCCACTTACTGTCGCAAAAGGGAATCATTCCCAATTCTTCCGGCATTTCTTTTGAAGTAGAGACATGAAACGCGCCTCAGGAGCAGCTCATTAAGTGAACTCATGTTTACCATAAACAAGCAGAAGAGTTTCTCGTCGGAGCACGCTTTAAGAATAATACACTGGAAATTGGGGAAAGTTCCAACAGACATGTTCCAATTTATTAAATTACTAGTTTATTCCCGTGGCTTCGTTCCTGTGGCCCATTCTGCAGGAACCGTACATTTAGCAGACTACAGTTTTGTGTTCATTTTACGTTTTGTAATCGCAGTAACAACTACAGTATTGTAGTATTGTGTCTGATTAGCAGGGTTCACCTCCGCGGGAACGAAGTTGTCGCTGTCCTAGAACGCAAATGGCAACTGAAAGTATACAGGTGGGTTTTAGTTTAAAGTCTTACTCTCCCTGACGCTCCGAATAAAGCAGGTAAAGTTACTTTTACTTACAGAGGTTATCAAACATAAAATCTTTTCCTTTCGTTCAGTCCATCCAAAAGTTATCTGGTAGAAATTGCCCTGTGCAATAAGCCGCCTGTTGTACACTTAATCTTTTTGTAAATGTTTGTCCTGTAGTAAGGTGTGCAATAAAGTAATAAATAAATAAATAATAATAAAATACTCTTTGTGTTAGATCCCATCTATGTTATATTTCTTATAAAAAATGAAACGAAAAATCGCAAAATACATTTACTATCAGATATCACATTTTTCCTGATCAATAAATGAATGCACACACATAATACCACGTATCGGAAGGCGCACGATGTATGGAGCCACAAGGCGAACCGGTGATATAACAGGTACAATTTGTTAGAATCCGCTAGATATGAAAAACACAGTACAGTAGTTCCGACAATTAAATAAAAGAGGCTTTTTTCCAACTGAAACACTATTTGAAAATTTGTTCTTTGTGTTGTTGGTACGATAGTGATTAAAGTTTTATTATTATTGGCTCTTAATAAACTTATTTTATTGTTATTGGTTATTGTTTGGTTGTCTGTAAAAATATCTATCGCTTTGAACGATAAGACCGCCCATTGTGACACCCTGTTAATTTTAAGTTCCAATAATTTTATTTTTGGTGTAACTATAAAGAATATATCTATTTATCTATCTATCTAAATATTAATTTGCACTGAATTTTACGGACTAAAGTCCATATTCCAAATATACTTCTACTCACATAAACCGTAAAAATCCTCGGTTAAGCTAAACTGTCAAATTTGTAGTTAAAGGTGAAGTTCACTTAGAGGGGTATATACTATAGGGGTAAATTATTTTCTTTCAAGGTTTCCGTTCCAAAGTCGACAAAAAGGAACCCTTATTGTTCACTTTGTTGTTCATTTGTCCGTCTGTCAAGACCCTGTTTACCAAGAACTCATGGAGGTATGAAACTGAAATAAACACCAGACTCTCAAGTCTGCAACCTCAAGCAGCAGTGAAAAAAATAAAAATTCTAAGTCAACGCAATCTAAAGAAAAGGCCATTTATATTCCGTGTAGGCGCATATATTGAGACTTGCTTGGATATCAAAACTTACTAGGAGGTACTTTCCTTTGACCTAGAATCCTGAAACTTGGTATCGAGAAAACTTTCAATGCAGAAACATAAGAAAAAGACTGAAAACTCTAAATTTGTAGTTAAGTCACAAAAAAAATATAATTGCGATTTGGTAAAATCTTCAAGACTCGGTTCGGGACTTGAACTATTTACACAGGTAAGTTTGTACGGAACCCCTCGGTGCAGAAGGCCAACTAGCACTTGACCGGTTTTATCAATATTGACTGTCCCAGTTATTCCACGTACCATATCCTAATACACCATCTTATTTGCTAAACACGGACATGCGCCGCGGCTGTGGGCGCGTGCACTATTACTCGGTAATTGCCTGTTGATTCAATTAATTGACAGGTTGCGGACGTGCTCATTGCTCGCTCAAAGGGTATTATTGTTGTTATGTCAGCGATTAGCCACAAAGTACGTCCTGTTGTACGTAACATTAATTCGCTAATCATGGTATTTGTGTTTAATTGTGGTTTCGTCTAATTGTCAAACTAAAGTACATTAAACATTATAAAATTACCCTATTTACACGTTTACAAGTTTCAAAGTGGCGCCTGTGACTGAAAAGTTAAAAGAGGATTGTTTGTCTTGGATATCAGACTTAACCCATTGGTCAATAAACGATATTTCGTTCAACTAGGTAAGGCCATGTGAATATAAGAGATAAAACGTATGTTACTAAAAGAGTTCTAGGTATACATGAAGATGAAAGGAGAGCAAGAGGGAGACTAAAAAAAAGATTGATGGATTATGAGAGGAGTGATGACCCTACTAAAAATTATTTTCCGACCCTGATCTAAATCATTTACTATAAGGTAGCACCACACTTGAAAAATATGCTGGATAGCGCCTCTCCTTCAGAATGATTATGCGCCCAGCCACTTGGCTGCATTTTCTTGCACATATAGCTTGTCAGCCTTAAAAGCAAGACTGAACAGGCTTGCATGCTCGATCCATATTAAACCTTTTCCATCGTCTTTACAAAACGACATCGTAATTATTGTAATAAATACTCAGTCTTAAAGTATTATCTACTTTCAAGCAGCCAGTCCTGTTGCAGGTAACCTGTTATTCTAATCATACCAGACCCTTGGTGTGCATTAACGGGTATCAATATTAACATTATTACCAACCAATTAGTTTATTCAAACTACAAACTCAATTAATCCTTGGACAAACACGATCCCTTCTTTGAGACAAACGACCTGCCATTGGCCACAACTTCCTGTTGTTTCCTTCTACAGGTACTCCGTCAAACTTATTTAAAATTAAAAGTGTTACTAGAATTAAAGTTTTAGTAATGAGTTCCTTTTTCTAGAAAAGATGTTAAAATGACGTCTCGTTAAATCTCGTCAGCCAGAAGACGCATAAACCTTAGTTTTTTTTAAATAACCTTCTAATTCATTCCCTATTTTTTTGTAATGTTTTTATAATGACTCATTTTACTATTACCTAAAGAGTTTCAATTAACTACTTGTTTAACCGTTGCAATTGATTTTGTACATGTATCCTTCTAATAAGTTTAACTCATTGTGTTCAGGTCTGTTTATACTCACTTCTCAATTTTAAGTCTGACACTATACGTAAGGACTTGTAATTGGTTAGCTGTTGTCTATGATTTTTTTTTCTTTTTAATCAGTATTTTTAGATAAATAATAATATTTATTTATTATTTATTGGTTCACCTGTGCTTTACCTTTTGGGATATAAAGGAATGATAAATTATGATATCAGACGAGAAAATACTCAAAACTATACTGAGAAGCCTAACTTCCAGATCCTAATGCAAAATCATACGTAATAATTAACTCAACAGAAGAACAACACCGTTGCAGAACACAGCAGCATTTACTCTAAAAATATTAATTACTGTCGACGTTTCCATTGGACGGTGCCCTGAAGCATTCGCATGAAAAATAAGCCTCACTTTACAAGATGACTTTTGGTGAAAGCTGAAGAGTTCTTGTTTGTGTGCGTTTCCCGCGAACTCTGTGTCAATATTTTGTAAGCTGGTTGAGGTTTCAACTTGCGGAGTGAATTTTAATCCTTTTTCGAGAGACTTTTTCAGTTTTTTTGTTTTTCCGTTAATGTGGGCTTCGCTTTCAATTTTGTTTACTTTGTTAGGAAAAAAGCACGATTCTGGTTTTTTGCTTCTTGCCGTTTGGTGGACCGCTATTTTCTGGGGTTGTTAATATTCCCATTTGGTTTAAAACTTTTGTTTTGGATTGTTTACCAATATAGAGGTAGAAAGGGAATATTAGCCGTGACTAAGGTTCAAATCGTATATTTTCAGTTCAATAAGAAAATCAGAAAAATAGTATCGTATAATAGGTGCATCTACTTTTCTGATATCTGTAGTATTTACCAATGAAAATAATGCTAACAGTCAAAGTAATTATAATACATTATTTCTTAAAGTCTAATATTTTTATTAATATTAATGATATTTTATGTATGTGTCACTAATTTCAAAACAAAATACGAGTATACAAAGCTTTAGTGTTTACCTGTTCAGTACTGTTGAATGAACACTTTCACAGTTCGATTAGCGCACACTAATTGATTGGCTACCGGACTGCAAGCCCGGGTGGAATTCCCTGTAGTTACCAATAACAAATATATTGGTACCTAGAGTTGTACTCGAAATTGGGGTTAGTATTAGTTAGTAAATTTAGTGTTAGGAAATGTAGTGTTAGGAGATGGTAAAGGAATATAAAAAAAAAAAAAACTGAGAAATATTGCTGCCTTGTTTGCCAAAATTCTCTCTGAGTAGTACATCAAATATTTGTGCAGAATCAACGTTACTGAAAAGCAACCTTTCCAAGAAGCATCAGAAAGCGAACAAAAGCTAACTCAAACAAAACCTACCTACCTAGGTATATTCTACACCGATCTGTAACTCTGATGTCCGAGCGCCGAATAAAAATCAAGTGTTCTCCGAAAAACTGCCAGGATCCGGATCAATGGCCGTTCAGCACATTTAGTTGGGATCCGCCGGCCATTCAGCTTTGTTTATAGGGGTGGTACGTAATATAAATTAATTATCTACGACGGCCTTTCGCCGACAACCCTGGTGAAAATATCTCGCCGTGAATAAAGAGCCGGTATTATTTTGGGATATCGTTAAAAGCAGAATAAAACGGTAATTGCATATAGATAGGTACGCTCAGTGGCTTTTGTTGATGTTCTGAAGGCGGTGTGTGAGGTTCTGGGTTGTTTACTTATTTATATTCGTTTATGAGATGAATGGAATTTGTGGAGCATTTGCCGCTTGGGCGTATCATCGGGCTGTTTGTAATGGGTTTCTTTGGGGTATCCTTTCGCTGGTAGGTAAATTATTCGCATACATTGTTAACCTCAATTTTAACAAAAAGACTTTCTATTTTATATTGGATTCATTTCAGAAGGATATGATTTGTAGGTACGTGTTCATTTTTACACTTTAGCCTAAAATGTTATTTATTTAAATGGGCCATTTTTTTGTTTAACGACGTTACCTCACACTAGGAATTACTGCTGTACTGTGTGAGTGCATTCACATACATAGAATATGTTATATAGTTAAAAATAAATGACAAATTTAATATCTCATTCAGATAATTTAAAATTTAACATCTTTTTCATAAGTCACGACCCGAAGGTCTTAAAATAATCTCCTCTTAATTTTGCATTATGCAAACCAAGAAGTACTTGTAACAAGTCCACTAACGACCTTCCCCCAGTCTTATCAAGTCGCAGCACGGCAGCAATGTGGTCTCAAACAAACAAAAAATAAACTCACGATTTCCATCATCGGATGTTTTTCTTTTGTTTCAAACTCGCTCTAAAGTTTTATTATTTCACCATTAACTTTGCGTTTGAGTTGTGTTCGTTAATCATTTGTTTAAGGGTCCGTGTTTGTGCGGATGCCTTTGTTTTTTGTTTTACGTAGCGTTAAGAACACGCTAATATTTAACTCACAATCAGTTTTGATTAAACTTATCATGATAAGTTTAATCAAAACTGATTACAACATGGTTGTAACATGTTACATGTTACTTGAGTGGTCATTCCCTAAAGTGTAATTTACTACACATATTATATGTAATTTTGTGAGAGGTGTAAAGCTATCCAAATACTTTAAACTTAGGCTTTAATACAATATGAACAGCATCTCGATCATTCTACTCTTCGAGGAACAATTTGTAATAATTAAAAAATAGCTGCGACACCGAAGAAGAACAACGTTATTACCAAGAGTTTTTATTAAATAAGCTATTTATCATGCAATTTATACCAAGTTAGGTTCATCGAATCGTCAGACATAAATGGCAGAAGACACATTGCTCATAAAACAGATGGTCGATGGGAATGAAATGTTCTGTAGTAGCGACCATGTACTGGAAGACACAGCTTTGAAAGGCTTCTTACAAGGAAAATGGATAATCTGGTGAGGATCACGGCATCTGATGGATGTATAGGACCGGTTGTCGTAGTGACACCTAAGAAAGGCCTATGTCCAGCAGCAGACGTCTTTTGGCTGAAATGGTGGTTATGAGGTTCAACAATTATTGTATTAACATTAGGTACACATTTTGAGCGAAAGTTTGTGAGTGTGTATGTTTCATAAAAAAAATACACATGGATGTACTATGTTCTGGACTAGCACATGGCATACGATACATTTTATCCCATTAGTATATTCCCTTGGCACAATTTCTACTTCATGTGAAGCCGCTGATAGAAGCTATTTTTATTCATAAAAGTAAAAAACGACGATTCGATTACATAATTATATCTACACAGAGAAAGAGTTCTTTGTGTCAAAAGGTAAAATGGCCTAAACATAATCTATTACAAGTCAATCTTCTCCTAATAGTAATCAGCAATAAAAAGTCGCAGAGGTCACCCACGTAATCACAGCCACTTGGCCGACTGACAGATTTCATCGCAATTCGCCATAACTTATCAATCGCAGACACTACTGCCCAATTCCACAGAATCCCTTAGTCGCATTTTACGACATTTTGTTCGCAAAGTCGGACTATTTTCCACCTAATCTCGGTATTTGTCATTTTCTGATATTGTAGATCACGCTGAGTTAGTGTGTGACGTTTTTGGTTGACTGTTGTAACCTCTAGCGTTTGACCACTATCTCACATGATGGTAAGCGACGATTAAGCACGCTTGCCTAAAAAAAATACCCATAGTACCCATTCACTCTTGAGTTAAAGACCCCTAGTATGTAGCTATCAGGAAACACAGATTCTAGAAGGGAATTCTACTCCTTAGCTGTACGCACAATAAATCTCTTTCCAAACGATTTATACGTATGAATGAGATTTTTACCATGTACTGATGGCGCAACGCCATACATCAAGTGTTCTGATGGTAAAACGAGCTTGGCAAATTAAATTGTGCAAGTCCAATGCACACTCCCGAAATATAATAACCGATAGAAAATCCTAAGCACATGGTCCTGGATTTGACAATGAGATCTTGAAAAGTGTAACTTATTGAGATCTCTGTCAGGGAATTGCAGGCTACAGTCTGTATTTTGACCCAGTCCATAATAATAAACTAGTCTTAATTACAAAAAAAAACGGTTAAACTTGACTTTACTAAAGGTAAATATATCTCCACCTAACACTTCGGGGAAAACAGCGGTGCGATATAGGATAACCTTCACCTTTCTGGAATGGTTAAAGAAGATTCAGTTCTACAGTAGCTACATACAAAATTGCAGAGGCATTCATTCATTTTACCAAACTCAAACACTGCAACGCTGCCAACTCAAATAGGTAAATCAGTAGCAAATCCTACTACCTAACTCTTAGTGAAGGGTTTTACTGATCAGGTGTTTACGGTAACCTCGTCACCATTCACTTCATTTTGTAGCTCCTAATCCCAAGTACTTGTACAAGAACATCGCTCAGCTGCAAACAATCACAAAAAGGTCTCAGTAATCGTATGACAATGAACGTTGTTCCATACTTGCTCCTCTCAATAGTTTGTAAACGTTGGAGCCAACAAAGTGTTTGTTTTCCTTTGTAGTGCTTGTAGCAAACGTTTGGCGTAAACTTCACCCTTTGTAGTCGGTGCTACTATTGCTAATGCATTTGTCGTTGTCGATTGATGCTCTGAGAGTAGAGGCTTGAATGTTTTAATATTTGAAAGGTCAAGATTGTATTTGAAAAGTAAAAATAATTATAAAATGTGGTTTACCGGCTTCAAAGTAACAGCTTTTTATTTATGAAAAAACTAGGCAAGTGCGGGTCGGACTGGCGTGCTGAGGGTTTCACACAAACTTACCTATAAATAGTTTAATTCCGGAATGGAGTCTCGGAAGATTAATCCGATTCGCAAAAAAAAAAACCAACTTGTGCTATAAGACCTTGCATTATAAAAAAATTCAAGATTCTGATTTAAAGGGATTTCTCGAGAGTGTCAAAATGTACGTTTTTTTGCCACATAAACCTAAGTATCTTTTTTCTCGTTAACTTACAAGTTTGATTTTTTACAGCTTCAAACGTCCGCCGACTTGAGTACATGGTTTTAATTTCAACTCGATAACTTCACGTGTTCCAGAGATAAAGATTCTTGACAGACAGGCAGATGGACCACAAAGTGAGGGTGAAAATAAATGTTCCGTTTTTTCCTTTTGAGGTACGGAACCCTAAAAACAATATTAATGAAAACAAATGATATTTCTTGCTTACCAAAATATCTGAGATTAATTCATTTGTGTCTGTGACGAAATCTTTAGTATTATCGCCGTGGGTGTAATCCAGCGGAACGCTAAGTTTTACCAACATTTAATTTTAGAAAAGGTTTGAATAAAACAAGTTAATCCTAAGCCTCCTCAAGTTAATTACAATTCTTGGTACTTGAGGGAAGTAATCCCGCAGGCTTATGAATTTAAGATTTGATTTAGGTATTGTCATTTACAATCATTTTGTAAGTCTATTAAGTTAATTCGGGTGCTACGATTACGAATCGAGTGACTTGTTCAAAAATGTTTCCGTTTGGGAAACAAGAATATCAATAATGTCTGATAAAGAAGTAAGTAAATCTGTAACTGTGACCAAAAACCATCTTAACCCAACATTTTGTCGATTTGTACAAATATAACTAAAAATAAATATGGAAAAACACAGCTGGTTTTTCCATATTTATTTTAGTTTTGCCTGTCGGTTCTCTATTGGTTACATTTCGGAGAGTGTGCATCGGAATTGCATAGCCTAATTCCGCAAAGCCCGTTCCATCATCGGACTACCAGACGTACGGCAATGCGCTACCGCTACATGGTGGATATCCCACCCATACACACTAAAACGTTTTGAGAACACATTCTTTGTGCGTTAAGAAGAGAAATTCCGTGCCGGAGTCTGTGTTACGTGATAAACACAACCTGAGGATCTAAATAGGTAACTTCTTGGCAAGCGTGCTCCATCGTCGACCACATCATCGCTTTTCATCAGAGATAATGGTTAAAAGCGAGGCTGTCAACAATAAAAAAAATTGTGAAAATGGTTTAAATTCTGGAGTACTTTAACAATTGTATTAGTGAGTTAAGTCACCTTGTATTTTAATTTTGAACTAAGCAGACACACTGCTAACTGACTGAAATATAGATTTGATTGATTGATTCTGATTTATTTACACTCGCCATAAAAGGTCGGAGCAGTTTTGTGTATTTTTTAACTATTAACACATTAAAAACGAACATGAAAAGGCTCTCAAACAAACATAAAAAGTTATTTTATTATTATAGACTTTAAAATCATCCCCTAAAAGCTAGCAGTACTACAGCGTTAATAACTTTTCTGACTTTAATAGTAATATATGTCCCAACGCACACCACTTGGTATCGTTTCTCAAACAGACATCAAAACTTAAGTAAACTTACGACCAGTTGATACTTGATACAGTATGCGTATGAAACCTGACTAAATCATAGCGTCACATGGAAGTTCGAAGCTGTGGGTAACGACTTCGGAAGTTTTCTCATCTGGGTAATGGACACGCGTGCCGCTACCGACTTCCAAATACTTCAACTTGAGGGTCTATTTATTTACTGAACTGCTGGTAGAATTTGCGTAAATGCAATGTTTGGAAGAAAAGCTTGCTCCTTGTGTAAATTACGGTAATTTGGTAATTACTTCTCAGGTAAATTGTAAGGGAAGGTTTCAAGAGTGCTTAATTGGATAATCTCAAGTTTGTTGGAAACTGCATTATAGAATAATTAATGAAATCAGCAGTAGCTCGAACACAATAGGTACATTATGTGTATTGTGTAATGCTTATGTAGGAGCTAATCATACTTCTCTAGTCTGATATCCAGTATGAGTAGGATATCTAGAACATGACTAGCAAGCTGGAGTCATACACGAGCACTTTTGAGAACCAAATAGGAAGAAAGAAAAACAATTTATTTGCGGGAAATGACGTAATCTTAAGACTAGCTTACAAGTTATAAACATTCTATAGAGAAAATATGCTCAGCATAATGCCATGACCACATGTTTAACGCGACGAGTTCACAGCGCTGGTTTTCAGCGTGGGCTGATCATAAACCAATGAACACCTGTAACGCCGGTATTAACGTGAACTAGTAATGCAAGTTAATACTGACTTCTTCGTTTTTTTTCGTTCAACCAATGCGACCACCAGGAATGTACCTTTGTTTTCCATTTTAGAAATCCTCATGGATGTTCTCTACTCTGGGATGGGAGGAAAGATCTGTTTGTACTGACTAAAACCACAGTTGTTTCCTTACACACTTGTGTCTGAAATTACGGTGTGGCGTAACTTTTTACCCTGAAATAGTGCTCTCCTACCATTTTCGTTCTGTAAATTGGCTAGTAACTAAACAAACAAGAAAACAGAAATATCAAAAAATAAAACTAGCAAACGATTACGCTCATTAACAAAAATCTAAAGCAGTTATTTTACTGCATCAATAAGCAAAGACAACTGCTCATACATAACGTCAACCCATCTCAAAACTACTTTCATTTCCTGCTAAAAATATGTCCGCATAAACCCCATAAGCCATGAGACCCGAGCCAGACAAACGATCTCGCAATAAGCCCCACATTGTAGAGATTAGCGATCATAACAACTTTGTCGGCGCCTCCTCGTAAACCTCTCAGAACCAGTACACGCTACTTGTTGACTCCATCGTATTACTGCTTAATATTGTTTTGACCTCATTTGGGCAAGGACACTATTATTTTCTGTAAATAGCTGTAAATCTATTCGGACTCTCTGGTCTGTCTGTCATTGTTTGGAGTGTAGTGCGTCGTTGATCCAGGTCGCCAGAATGCGCAGATGCTTAGTGTTGGAGGTCCTGGATTGGATTGAGTTTACCAAATCGGTAGCGTTTTGCTCGCTAGTTCTGAGTTTGGACATGGGATTAAAACTAATACTAGTATTATATGGATATATAATAAAAAAAAACTAGCGAAGTTATACGTAACAAAGGTCACATCTCTACCGGACGACATTTTGTGTTTCTTACGTTACATTAAAAAATACTGAGAAAAATCTAAGCCATAATCTAAACGAAACATCTTTAAAATAGGAAGATGTTTTCTTCTGGTTTGGTTAATTTCACAACATGAAAAAAGAAACACCCCAAGTCGATTAATTATTTCTACTAAGTATGTTATCTTTCCCTACAGGCTATTTCTGCTAAAACCAAATACTAGGCGAACTAGAAGTAGGGCGTCACGTGTAAGTGACTAAGCTTGTAAGTCCTTATAAGGCAGCTTCGGCCCCAGGGCTAACAAAACTAGGCCCGGGCCAAAGCCTTTGTTCGCCCCGGCCCGCAGGGATATCATGTGCTTTTTCTATTTGTTACATTAGTACCGGATTCTGAAGGCATTATTATCTGTCAGAAACAAGGATAATCAATACTTAGTCTAGATCTTTTCGGTATGACGTAGTGAGTGAAAAAAATCGACTTGATAAAGAAGATAGATTCTGTGCTAATGCATGATATTAGGTATTCTTATCTAACAAAAAAATCCATGCAGAGTTGATCGCATCGTCGCTCTTGCCATGCCCTCGTGGGGGTGATCGGCGGCGGCGATCTCTCGCGCCGGGCCTTGGTACAGGCCATGGTTCGGAGCGAGGAGGAGTGGCAGGCGGTCTCCTCTTTCTGCGAAGCAGTAATGCTAGCAAAGGAGGAGGTCGACTGCATCAGGCAACGGCGCTCTCGCCACCGCCGGGATTCTGATCCCAATTTCCGGCCACCGTAGGCGCGGGCTTGTGAACGGCGAGCAGTGGGTAGCTCGCTGTCCGACCGTTCGGTAACTGTCCGGACCGAGCCCAAGTCGTCAACGGTGCGCACTGTTCCTGCGCGCCTCAAGGAGTTGTTAGCAACAGCAGGGGCCCAACTGGGTCGAAGCCTACTGGGGCCAGGAAGAGTAGCTCAGCCCCGGCATGAAGGCACGAAGTAACGGGGTGGGTTTTTAGTCAGTAAGAGTCTGACATTATCTCCCACTCCGCCCAAGAGTGGGGTATGTCATTAGATGATTTTCCCACCGAAATAAAAACCGCATCGTCGCTTTCCATCAGGTGAGATGCCAAGCGCAAACCTATCAACAATAAAAAGAAACTTCTAACTAAAGGGCTACTAATAAAAAAAGAATTTTCTTTATCGTTTTTAATGACGGAGGCATTTCACACTTTCTGTTTTTCAATTAAATAGTTAATTGAAGGTTTCGTTTTTTCGTTATAGAACATCGGATTCCAAAATAAAATGAAAAAGTGTTTTTTTTTTTGTTTTAAAACTTGACCTAATCACTAAATATATTTGTTACAAAAGAATTCTTCAACCCTAACAAATAATTCCTACCAAAATTGTTATTCATAATCGCACTTCCTCCAGGAAAAATCTACGAAAAAACTCGTACAAAAAGAAACATTATTTTCAAACAGTGATTCCCACACTTGTTTGTATGCGACACTCGTTGGCGACTCAAACAAAAGTGAAGTTCTGTGGAGAATCCTAAAGAGGCCGGGTTCGGGATGTGAGCCTAATTATCTGCTGACTTCGTTATCTCTGACGGCGTTATGAGATTTGATATTTATGAGCTGGAGGGCAGAGGTGATTGAATTTAGGGGCGAAGGTCTTTTGTTTATTTCGTCGTTGTTTTTCAGATGGAATCATTATTTTGTAGGACAACATGTAAAAAATTAGCGAAATGGAGTGGAAGTGAGTGCATTGCCCCTGTTTAAAACATGAGCCACATGTTAGAGTGCCCTAAGTGCCCATAGACAGGCACTATGGAGGATTTAATGGGCTCCAACGGCTTAACAAGTTTACCACCGAGAAAAAAAAGAAGAAGAAGTACCAGACGTATGCTAGAGACGCTCCGGGAATTAAAAATCGCAAGACAATTTGACGTGGGCTTGAGGATAGTGAGTAATGGGTAGCTCGCCGTCAATTAAGGACCAGGCTCGGGTCGACGGTCCCAAGCGCGCGCCTCTAAGAAAAGATTGACAGGGCCAGTTAGGGTCGATGTCTGCCAGAGTTGTGGGTTATTTGAAGAAAGTTACCGTTAGCAATCGCAAAAAAAAAAACAATTAAAGGAAACAGTGGGTGTTAGTTAGTATAATTCTGACACTTCCTTCCGTTCCACCCAAACAACCCATCATTCATTTGATAATAACGATGTTTAGATCTTTTTTAGTATCATAAATGATCTTTTTTTTTCATTTATGATACAATTATTGTATTTTGACTTAGAGCTACTCCTGAATCATCAGAGCGGGAAGACATATAAAGTATTGCTTTGCTATGAAATAAAGCAGGCTTAAACCCAATTAAGGTAACTATTGTACGTACTTGTGTTTGATGCAATAATTACCATCGAACACGTGTTGCTGATCTAGCCACCCATTAAAGCACATATTCGGATAGCATACTGGGAGCTTTTATACTCCTTAGCCAATCATTTAGCATGACTGAGCATTTTTTACTGTTTGATCACGTTGTGATTGCAGCTCACGTGTATCAAACGATGTTTATCAGCGCACGCGAAAAAAAACATTAACGTAGATACTGTTTGGTAATACATTATTGTGAGAAATAATTCGTGGATTCTTATCGGAGCGACGAGGTCAATTTTTCTATGGCTGCCCCAACCAATGTCCCCGACTACCGACGACCAGTCTGATATTATCTAGAATAAGCTAGGCTATGTATGTAGAATAGGTTTAGGGGCTAGCCGGATCATTTTTTTGCACTAGTGCGAACTATACTTCGAGTTTTTTAAATAAGTAACCTACTCATTCACGTTTAAATAGCCTGAATACTGAAACTGCCTCGTTGATCGTAAGTGCGACTGCTGAGCGTTGTGTCCTAGGTTCGATTTCCGTATCTGGCAAAAAAGTCCTATTGGGTTTTTCTATTAAGAATTATTATACTCTGTTGCTCATAGTTTTAAAGTTGGTGGTATGACACTTCCGTGAACACACGCATATAAAAGACATTGGCTTACTTCTCTTCCGTCGAGTTAGATTGCTGTCCCATTGGATTATCAGGTAAAGGAACAAAGATTGTGCTGGAACCCCGTGTTAATTACTAAAGAGGGCAACATCAGTACGCTGACAATTAGTTTTAAGGCATAACGCTATGCTTATAGTCGGTGGTTTGTTTATGGAGGAAGTGAAAATAAAACTGCAATTGATCGAGTGTATTAATTAATGACCTCATCCAAATTGATAACCAGATATAACAGAGTGCACATGTGTTTGTGCACACACTAGGGAACTGTAATATCTCCTACGTACTTAGTAAATCTCTGTTGAGTTTGGCTTCCGTGATAGAAAGGTCGGGAGGATTAAGCTTTCATGTGCCCGCGTCACTAGAATGTACAAAATGAAACTGATTTTTTTTTGGCGATTTCCATACAAAATTCATTCACTAATGGACACCCAAATCGGATAAACATACGTACACTTTCAATGCAAAAAAGTGGACCCAAACGTCCAGAGTATAAAATCAAATGAACTTTTTTAGGTATAGTTCTAGATTCACGTTTAGACACACGAAAGCTGAAAGGATTTGGATAGGTTAAAAGGTAGAACGTGTTCCATAATACCTCTAACTAATTGTATTGGTAGATAATGCCTAGTGTTGTGCCAAATAAATTTATTTTCTTTCTTACTTTCAAATATCACTTAAGATACTTTTTATTCTGGAAGTGTGTTCAGTTGGTATAATTTTCAACTTTTACATAGACAAAGCACTGGCTGAAGCTATACTAACTAATACAATTAAATAATACATATTTATAGTTGAATTTGCACGTTTTCTGTTATTTGTTATGAATCTAGAAGATTTTAAAGGAACTGAAATCCACAATTACATTTACTTATTCGATTTTATTGTTTTACACTTATGTGAAACAAGTACACTACATATTCTTATTTCAATACTTCACTGACAAACAGTATCTTATTATCTCAATAATGTGTTTCCTACAAATATAACAAGCTAGTCCGAAATTCCTTTCATCTCAGTAACACATCGAAAACATTTAACTTACCTTTTGTTCTTTTGAATGAGTATGTATTTTCAGACATGAAACTAAATAACTATTACGAATACGACTTCGAAAATATATAAAGTTATAATGCCCAATTTTTAAGGGCGATTTGATTATTAGCTTTTTTTTCTATTTAGAAAAAAAGATCATTTCTGCTGCCCTACTGCTGGGCAACTTTAACAGGACTAACGCAACTTCCTCCAGGTATTCTTTACTCGAGACACCTGGACCAGCCTTTGCCGTAGGCGTCTATTTCGTGTCGCCACCTCTTTCCAGGTCGACCTCAGCGGCGCGGCGTCCATCTTCAGGTACCCACTTTGTGCAGACCCTTGCCCAACGGTCAGAGTGCATGCGGTTAATGTGATCCGCCCAATCCCATTTTAGATGATTAGTTTGGATAAATACCTAAAAACACGAGTGTGTGAACATATCAAAATTTAATAGGTTTAAATCGCAGTAGATAGCCACCATAGATCATACCAGCCACTTTACGAAATGCGAAAGTAAAAAAAGGAACAAGGTTTTTCTAAAATACTTCAATTTAACTTTCATATCAAACTAGACAAAAATATTACATCCAACAACATTCTACATTACGTATATCAAAAATCCAATCCCTTAAAGTAAACAGTTCACGCTTGACCAGTTTCTCCACAATTGAGAATCGCGACATTGTTACAGAAAAAAATATGTCTGCAGTCGGTGACATTTTATCAGACTGAAATAGAATTTAGTGAAAGCTTAAAAGATTGGGCCAGTATTTCACTATAACATCAATCTTTTCGGCTAAATTGAGCAAAGAAATGGTTCAAAAAGTCATGAGGCCTTCTATTTGCAGAAAGGCTGTGGAAATGGCGGCGACATTTTATTGTTATTTCCTCAGAGGGCAAATCAGTACGAATAAACGCGGTCACTGTTTTTTTTTTTATCATTATTTTAAGTAGCCTACATTTCTCATTGCTAGGCAAAAGCATCTCTCATTTCTTCCTGCAGTCCCGGCGCTGGGCCACTTCTTAATGCCAATTCCTAAGGAAGAGCTTAATCGTCCCGCCATCTCCTTCTTGGTCTGCCGCGACCCCGTCGTGAGATTTCAATGCACGTTCGTTGTTGCTATTTAATACGAAAATATTATATATTTCTACATCTTTGCTAAGAAAAACAATATTTATTTGTTATTAGGTGGCTAAGGATCATGAGGCAACTACAGAAAATAATCTTACAAATAAACCAATACATATTAATGGCATTACAAGTATTAATTACGTTGGGTCGGCGACGTATTGCGCTGAGCCGGGATGTTATGTAGCCTTCCAGAAAATGTCGATACACGACCCTTAATGAGCTTTAGTAAACAGTTGCGTGAACTTCAGTTCCTATAATATACGTTCTGGTTCATGTTTTACTTGAGACCTGTTCATAGCGTTCAAATACTGTTGTAATTTATAAATATTTGTATGTCCTACAGGTAATAAAATGATTCCAGGTCGGAGTATCTAGAGTATGTGAGTTTGTATATATTTGTGAACTCACCCACGGCACTGAAGTAATCTAAAAATAAAGAGGTACAGTTTTTTTTTTGTTTTTTTGTTTGTAGGAGGTAATTCTGGAAGTACTGGCCCGATTGCTAAAATTTTTTCACCGATAAAAAGCTTTAATCTTGAGTGACATAGGCTATATTTTATGTATGCGGATGAAGTCGCGGGCAAAAGTTAGTTTCTTATATGAAACAAAATTTTATTTAAAAAATAACACGAGTGATAGTTAATCCTTTAGACAACATTAAAAGCGCAAATATATAGCAGTAATATTATGCGAACAAAAAAACGATGATTTTTTTTACTAAACTTTTTTCTATTCGAAATGAAAGAAACAAAATTATATAAAAGATGACCAATTCGTCAAAATGAAAGTTTTCGTCGACTTGTCTCATTGGACACAGAACTCAAGCGCAGCTTTCGCCAAAAAATAAATGTTGTAGAAAGTTCTCTCGTTAGCCGAATTGTTCTGAAACGAGAAATTATTACAAAATGTTTGTGCCGACGTCTTTCATGACTTTTCTTTTTTAATTTAATTAAAAGGTTAAATTGAAGAAACTTTGTAGCACAAATATTCAATTATTCATTGAATTACTTTGAGCGATGTTATAATTTGCTTTAGAATTGTTAGTAATAGAAGTAACCGAATATACTCGTTCTGTTATTAGATTTATCATCTAAAGCAGTTTTTGTTTGAGTTTGCTAATACAGTTTTACTAAATATCGAAAACTTAGTATTATGTTCATAGTCCACTAGCTGTTGCCAGTGGCTTTGCCCGCATTATCCCAAGACAACATACTCTCGGAATCAAAAGTATCTTATGTGCTATTTCAGGATTATGGTCAGCACATGTGCTAAATTTCATCTAAATCTCTTCAGCAGTTTCAACGTAAAGAAATAACAAACACACAAACTCCCAAACTTTCGCCTTTATAATATTAGTATAATATATAACTTGCAACTTTCAATTCATAAAAAAAACCAGCACTTAATTCTCTTAAATAAAAATCACTATACACTCCACTGACTTAGGAAAACTCTTTTCCAATACCAAAGAATAGCTATTGACGTCACCGCGCCATTCATCACAAGATTTACATACTTCGCTCATGCAATCATTTTTCATCGTCATTCTTATTTCCCTCCCTTTCTACTGACGTATGAGTAAAAGAGATGTCTTCAATATGCAGTTAAAGGGTCTATAGTAACACGTGTAAGGACTTAACGAGGCTGAACGAAGGACGATTGAAATCTCCCTGATATATTACCCGTTAAAGGGATCATTTTCGAATCTTTTTGTCTGTGAAACGTCTCATGATTTGACTGAAAATATCGCTGAAAATAAAAGGATTTTCCTTAGAAACCGCAATAATGAAAATATTTCGTACTTCACAACACACAAGGCTAAAAAAAAAACCTTCATTTCCACCTTGAAAATACTAAAAGTAGAAACTGTTTTGTTTTCGTTCCTTAACGATTTGATTTTCTTTACCTGTTACCAGGTTTTTATAATTCTAAAAGATTGCCTTTAGACCTTAAAAATATTTTTAACCCGGTATTCTGCGTATCACCTTTGAACAGCTCTGCAATAAATTGTTTGGAAACTCATCTACATAACGCGATTCTTCTGACATTCGAAGTCACGTCCTATTGCAAGCGGAGCGAGGTACAAAAGGTTACTAACCGTGATAGTAAAATAATATTGTGCTCTCGGAGATTTTATGATTCTACCTAAACCAAAAAAATGTTCTGACGCAAAAATCATTGGCAGCAAGGAGGTAAATACCTAACTAAGTAGTGAGGAACATAATGATAATTAAATTTTAAATCAGACTAGATACAAAGATTTATTAATTAAAAACGAGTAATTTACATTTCAATAATACTTAACTAACTAAAATTACAGTAAAATAAAAAAAATAACAATAAAACCCTAGGCTAATTACAACTAAATAAAATCAAACTAAGATATGAAGTCAAAAAACTCTTCTACATCGCTGTCGACTGGTAATAAGACTTAATTATGTTTATGAATTGATTTTAAAATGTTGGCTTGCATTGTTATTACTGCTAGACAACAATAATCCTGCATACATTTTATTTTACTGGCTTTTTTTTGTCGGAGAGTTTAAAGATTTTTACAAAATGTTAACGTTGAGCGAAGCGATGCAAATCTCAGATTTCAGTAGAACCTCGCTCATGCGTCGTAAAATGTATCCATCCGTAACGCTCTCGACTGACGATTGAACGTATTTTTAACAAATATCTGCGTCTTATATTATGCCCCGCCTTTCACATTTAGGTACGATATGCTGCAAATTCTTTCAATACGCTGTGGAATTTTAGCTCCTTTTCATTTCTCTGATCGGAATATTTCTTAATACTTGAGTTTTGTGTATGGAATTTAGGGCACATTCTTCTGTTTTGAAGAATCAAATATCATATTAATACTTATTCATGAAGTGCTTGAAATAAGCTTGTTTATGTCTTGCTTTAAAAGGTATTGGAAATATTTATTGGGAAAACTTTATATTGAAAGATGTTTGGTTTTTCATTTGGAAATCTTTATCAATCTGAAGTCACGGTCGCTGCGGGCCACGGAGGAGACATTGGGATTGCTCAAACTAGAATATTACGTTTTCAGTAGCATTTTCTGCAAACTACTCATTTTTAAGGTAACAATTATGTTATTGCATGCAATATCTGCAATGCAATTACCGGTTAAAATGAATAAAACTCATTGGTGAAACCAATTTCAATTCGAAAGTAGAATTCGCATTTAGTTTGTATGACTTCCTTGTTCGACTACACTATTTTGCTTCAGGTATACTTATTATAATTGGGACAATTATCGTTAATAGAGTATTTTCATTAGTGTACTGCAGCCACTTAGTTCTCTGGAAATTGTAGTTACTTAGTGTTGCAATGCGGTACCTGTTATTGTTGAATTTAAAAGTATTCTGGTCATAAGAATAGTAATGAAAGATTTTCATAAAAATACAGAAATACAGGTATAACTGATGATCATTTTAAGTCAAGGCAAAATTTCATCAGCACGGTTGGTGCACTGGTTGAATGATTAGGTGCTGCGCTGCGTGTCGCATGTTCCATTCCCACACTTAACAAATATCTGTATGGCCTACATAATAGATGTTCTGAGTCTGGGTGCCTTGTGAATGTGAGTTTATATATTTATGAATGCAACCACATTTGGAATGACTCTTGTATCGGATTCATTCCGAATGTGGGTTATAATGCATAAAATGTTTTGTAATTTATGACACTTCGATACATACTGCCATAGATTACCTATTGATGTATGTATCCAAGTACCATGAACTAGGTGATCTTTAATCCAAAAAATAAAAAAACAGTGTTTCAAAAACCTCGACAATATTCAAAATATTAGTGCTGCGTTTTTTATTCCTTTTGGATAGCAGTAAACTTTTTCATATTCACAAAAACTGGAAAGTAATCAGCTAACTAAATGTCACCTAGAAACTACTAGTTCAGTTATTGTAGATGTTATCCGCAACCGTTAAATAAATATTCAAGGAGAGGTCTAATTCTGCGGAATTGTTCGAAACAGTCATCGTGGCTCTGAAACGAATAGAACAACTAAAGAAGCAGGATGGGTTTTAGTCACTAAAAGTCTGACATTCCTTGTCGCTCCATCCAGAGCAGGAGAAGTTATTTGATGATTTTCCACTATCAGTGAAAAAGGAGAGTTTACTTTCCATTTTTTTTAAATCCTACAGAACCCCATTTCTTCTTTCAAACAAGCGTACAACTGCTCAACAGTCGAGTGTAATATTTCCGACGATACTTTCCTCCGCAGTCCACTATTCCGGACTTGTGTTGAATAACCCTCACGACGACGAAATAAATTCTGCTATGTCCGGGGACACATAACTCGACTCAACAAGATTTAACTACAAAAAACCTAACGTTTCCAACTCTCTCATATTTTATTTCGTTAGAAAGTGTTATACATTCCGCGCAGTGAAAGTTTTCAAGGTATGATTTTTAAAGTAGTTTGCCAAAGTTTGTAGAAGTTAGTCTATGTACACGAAGCTAGAGGGGAGCTTGTGGTTCATTAGAGAATAGAAAAAGAAGACAGTTCAATTCAAATGTAATTAAAAACGTTTTAAAGATTTTTCACTCAATCTAGCTTTTGTCAGCGACTTCATTTACAAGAAAATTGTAATTTTTAACAAAAAAAAAAAACGATTTTTTGAAGGTTTTATTTTACTTATGAATTCATCAAACCCGTTTTCCCACTTTGGCTGGAGTGTAGCTATAGTATAAGAGTTGTGGCATGTCTATTGTGTGGTTACCTAACAACGGGTCTTGTTTGTGTCAATTATTAAAATTATATTTCAATGTAATCCAAAATCCATGCATTTAAATATTTAAATCTTCCAGATCCGTCAAGTCAATCATATTAATATCCATTTTTTACAATTTTTATATGGAATAACACACTTAGTATCGAAGTCAGTACCAAAGTTAAAAAAAAGCTCCTAGTTTCGGCGGTCTAACTTTACTACCACAGATAGTTAAGAAACTAGTGATAAACTTCATTTTTTATAACTAAATTCCATATTTGAAATCTACCTTATTAAACCTAGTAACAATCCAGGAACTACACGACATTTAGACCGCGTTTTGGAATAAGGTGGTAAGTGTTCAGCTGATATTTTCACAGTTTTCTTTTATAAATCTAAGTATTATCGTGCGACATCTAAGAGGCAAAATAATAAATTGAGTATTAATCTACAACCGCAACATTTTATAACAGTGGTTTCCCAAAAAAAACTTCCTTCATCCCTAAATCGTGCCGATAATATACTTCCGTAATTTATCAGCTCTTTCTCTCCCAATTTTTCTTCGTTGTTCAGATTAGGAATTTTCCAAGTCGTTAATATTTTATTTCATCAGAGCCGGTTGGCATAAATTTAAGTAATGAATCGGCCGCGGATCCGGCTCTTAGCCGGCGATAGATCAACTCGAAAGGATTTATTGCACTTGTTTCAGATTGTGCTGCTTATACCGAAAATTTGGCAATAAAGAAACGTTTTAGCGTTGTATTTTTAACCGACTTCTAAAAAAAGGAGGAGGTTCTCAATTCGGATGTTTGTATTTTTTTTATGTATGTTCGCGCATAACTTCGTCGCTTGCCAACCGATTTGAAAAAATATTTTTTTGTTGGAAAGGGTATACTTCCCAAATGGTCCCATAGTCACCAAGTCGGGATCTGATGATCGAATCTTGGCGAAATCGAGGGAACTCCTCAAATATTATAGGCAACTATATAGTCATTTTGATATTTTCGTCAAGGACTTAAGCAAGCAACATTTAAAAAGTGACATTTGATGAGGTGGAACTGGTGAAGAAGACCATAAATGGCCAACGGAACTTCATACTCAAACAGATATCACAATGAACATAATTATAGTTATGCGACTATGACAATACAAATAAATGGATAGTTCTGAATAGTTGTGTTGAAAATGGTATCATTAAAGTGACCTGATGATGGTGATGGAGCCGGAGGATAGGCACCGAAACTCCATAACTAATCAATGTATCCTAGCCGTGTTTGGACTTATTAGAATTGTCATGAGATGCGCTTTGGTTATATGGTACTATTAAACTGATCTGATGATGGCGCCGGAAGGTGGAAGGTAGACACGGGAACTTCATTATAAAATTATGTATTCTAGCAGGGTTTGGGTTAATTGGAATTGTCATGAGAAAAAGGTACTCTGGCTGTAAGTGTATTACAACTAAAAAGTGTAAAATAAAAAAATTTTTATAAAAAAAAAAAAACCGACTTCACTAAAAAACACTAAAACGATCAAAATAACTTTAATTTCGGAAGTCGGTGTTAAATAAGAAACAAACAATAACGAAAAACACCGACTTCCGAAATTAAAATTATTTTGATCGTTTTAGTGTTTTTTTAGTGAAGTCGGTTAATTTTTTTTTTTATAAAAAATTTTTTTGGGTACAATTTTTTTGGCTAATAATAATATTAAGTTCATTTTTACGGAATGCGTTTTGATAGCTATAACCCAGGGGTCTTGAAGTCTAGAATGAATAGGTTACTTCTAGGGAAGCGTGATCCATTGTCATGTCATCGTGGCTACATCATCGCTTACCATCAGATGAGATAATGGTCAAACGCGAGCTTATCTATAAAATAAGCATTTCTCGAAGATGCATCTTACTGCTACGATTATGCTGTGCTCAGATGCGGTTCCAACAATCGCTGTCGCCATATCGTCATAAAATCCAGTTGGAATTCAGAACATCGTGCCACGATTTGTTGTGGCAGCGGAGTTCCCCAGCGACATGTCTTCGACCTAAAAATATAAAAAGTCTAAGTAACGACCTTTCATCCTTTTTAATAGACTTTAAAAATAAAATCGTTCAATTTATTTTTATGAAGCCATCCCGTCTGCAATCTGAACCTATTCAAACTTACGACACAAAGTCAAGCACTTTAAAAATACTGATTAACTATTCAAAGCATTTATTCAAAAGTAGTTTTTACTGAATAGTAAAGTTTCTGTGTGCCGTATAATTTAACTTGAACGAAAATAAATAACAGTTAGCCGTAATGTGGGACTAATTAGCATACCTAGGTATTTACTACGATAAAGAAAAGAGCTCTGAATAACTGAGTTATGGAAGTTCGAATATTTTATTTATTACGACACTAAGAATTTGAATTAATTACGTTTGTTTTAATTTCCGCAGTGGAAGGAATATTTAGTATATTTATCACAGTGCCATGGTTGTCGGCACGCCATTGCTTATCATATTTACTGTTACAACGCATTTGTAATACTTAGTTGGGTTTTTGAAAGAAAATACTCCTTTTTACCATAAATATAAGGTGAATATTAATTTCTTGGCTATCAATGGGCTGAAAGTACTCCTTAAACCACTTTTACTTCAGGATCAATACTGAAAATTAACAGGTATGTATTATTAGTGTTTGAATAACGCGATATTCGGTACCCCCTGAAAGTTGTTTCCGTTCAGACCGAACTGTGACTTGAAAATCTTTTGACTGCCTCTAGTTTAATTATGAAAGCGGTTGCCAACATGCCGAGGACAAGACCGGGATGTTTGTGTTTGTAGATCATGAATATTTAATCCTCTCGGTACGTACGTATAAGGAAATTGCTAGTAACCCGATTACCCTCGTAGGTAGAAGCTTGAAACCACAAGGTTTTAGCGAGAACCAATAAAAAACTTGTTTTACGGTATATTACCACGACTGTTTTATCTAAAAGAATTTTACAGAAGCAAGTAGAATCTATTGATAGGCTCGCGTTAGTCCACATCTCATCTAATGATAAGCGACGATGTGGTCGACGATGGAGCACGCTTACTTAGAAGTAACCTATTTACTCTTAGCTTAAAGATCCCTTGGTTATAGCTATCAGGAAACACAAACCCTATCAGGGAATTCCACGCCTTAGTACGTGCAATGAAAGTGTTCTCAAAAAGTTTTGTACGTATGGGTGGGATATCCACCGTGTACCGGTGGACTTCACTAGAGAATACATTTAGCATCATAACGCTAATCGACTGCCATGATACATGCATTCAACATCACCACAGTACCACTGCCATATTAGGCAGCCTTAAAACACACATAGTCTTCACCAGTTTCGCCATTTATTCATCGAATACAATCAATCATTCATCTAAATCCCATAATCTAGCCATTCCAATGAATATCAAAACAAAAATCAATTTGTCAGCTCCAGGTTCGACCCCTTCTACAGACCAACCTATAGAGGACAGATCGTCATAATTGATGGTCATCTAATGTACTTGTTGCTCGTCCCTGAGGCCAGCTAATTGCCTGATCACTAATACAATCAATAACTTAGTCTACCCAGCAACGCTGAATCTGGACAGGTGATCATTAGTTTGTGATTTTGATCTAGATATACGTATACCGCCGTATACGTGCGTACCTATAGGTGCCGAAGATAAAATACAGACAAAATAATTTAATTACTTACTGTTAAGAGCCTTCAAGCTGTGTAATAAAGGATAAAATTTTGAAATAAGAAAAAAACCTTAGATTCCAGAGCTGGTGCTTTGGAATCTAAGGTTTTTGTAGCACTAACTAACGAGTGAATAAATTAGTGTACCTGTGGCGTACGTTGCAAAAGCTATAGCTATTACTAGCTTTTGCTGGAGGCTTCGACCACGTAAAAGTGGGATTTTATCATAAGGGAATAGATTCCCAGTCACCGTCGAAGAAGAGGTGTCTTAAGAGTCTTGAGACTTTTGAGAGTCGCAGGGCAATTTTGGGCCATAGTGGGCGTGGAATAGCGAACGACGCGACAGCTAGCAAATAGGTAGCACGCCGTCCATTCGTAATGTAATCCACGCGCCTCAAAGTAGGCAGCAAAACTGGGGGAGCCCAGTATGCGATGCCTTCTAGGTTGTGGGAACGTTTGAGAGGGTGACACTGGCTCTAGAAAGCAAAGGCAACTGAACGATACAGTGAAGGTTCTAGTCTGACTAGCAGAAGTCATTTGATGATTTCCTAGCTCAAAAAAAAAGATAGGGAACATACGACTACTTCCGGGATAACATAGGATACTTTTTATCCTAGAAGTATGTTCCCTATCTCTATTTGAAGACATTGTCTACAAGTTTGCTAAAATTCATTTAAAACTATTCAGACGTTCGATTGTGAAGCAGTATTAAACATACAAAGACACGTTCACAAACTTACGCCTTTTATATTATGTAATGAGAGGGACTTTATTTTTTCAGGGGCTACGTATTTTATCATTGGCAATCATATATTTTTACGAGTAATTCTGATTGTGATTTTAAACTTGATCATAAAAAGTGTATAGAATTGCCAGACGATTAATGTTTCAATAAAAAATCTTTTTAACATCTGTAAAACCTTTTTATTAAAAAAAAGTAATTTAATATTTTGATTGGTCGGTAAAAGTTGAATCCTAATCGAGTTCTGAATTCGTGAAGCGACGCCCGGGTGTCACCATTGTGTGGACCGCCCGGAAGATACAGTGGAGCATACGGTGTGCCCCGCTTAGGCAGAGCACCGCCGTGTCCTCGTGGGTGCGATAGGCGGCGGCGATCTCTCGCGCTGGGCCTTGGTACTGGCGGTCTCCTTCTGCGAAGTAGTAATGCTACCAAATGAGGAGGCCGACACCGATTTCGGGCCACCGTAGGCGCGAGCTTGCAGACGGTGAGCAATGAGTAGCTCGCCGTGCGACCGTCCGGTAATCGTCCAGACCAAGCCCAAGACGTCGACGGCGCGTAGTGTTCAACGCCCGCATCATGGAGTTGTTAGCAATCGTAGGGGCTCAGCAGGGTCGTAGCCTACTGGGGCCAAGAGTGACGCGAAAGAGATCCCCAGGGCCTTGGAACAATGGCAAAGAAGGAACGGGAGAGGTTTTTTAGTCAGTAAGAGTCTGAGACTATCTCCCGCTCCGCCCAAGAGCAGGGGATGTCATTGGATGATTTTCCCACCTAAAAAAAAACTACAGTAATTGGGCTCCTCACGCCAGCTATTTAATAACCCGATATTCCTTGACAAAGAGAAGGCTTAGCCAAGTTGATAATCTAGTAGTCTTGTAGAAAACTTGAAATGTCAATGTGAATGACACAACGTTAAGTCACGTGGTCATGAAACGTTCGTAACTAGGTAAGGCCTGCTGATGTCAGAACGCCTGATTTCTGACTAACCGTAACAACTGCCAAACCTCTACCAATTTTTTCAAAACAAATGCTTTCAACATGCTTCCCAAAACACATGCGAAATTGTATTATGTTAAGAACCAATACAACAAACAACAACAACAGTCCAACTATTCGGGCGCCATCGGCCACTCGACAATCTTCGGCTGGGTGTCGTGAAACATCGGAAGGTGGCCGAGCGGTACATTTGTATGTTCTAAGGTAAAAGAATAAAAACAATCAAATTCAGAACAATATAAGTCTTAGATACTTTAGGGGACGATATATGACGTGCAACGCTGTGAAATTGTACAACAACATGTCTTGCGTCACACGAATGCGTCGAATGGCGCGGGGCAAGTTGTGGGACACTGTTAAATGGTAAATAATTATTTATTTTGCAAATAGATTTTATAAAACACTTTTACACGACAATTTTTTGTCAGTTCAAACTAGATGAGGCCGGTGTTTCCTAGCTGCCCTGAGAAGAAACACCGAAACAAACTGGGGTGAGTCTCTTTTAAAGTTCATACAGCAACCTATACATTTATTTTTTAAAGTACAGCCTCCTTTCCTCCCAGCTGAACGTCGAACCCCGAACACAATAGCACAAAGCCGTCACGTCGTCCACGGCGCCAGAGCGCATCCAACTAATCTCGTATTATGAAGAAGTTCTTCAGATTCCTCGGCAAATTGTATCATAGGGTCGCGTGTTGGAATTTGCGCCACTTGGCACACACACGACTGCATTTTAAATGTTGGACCTAGTTGTGTCTTATTAAAGTGTAAACGGGTTATTTTGTAGTGGGGAAATTGTGCTTTGAGCGTACGGCCGTTTTGCTCGGACGTGGCGCACAAATTTTTATTGTTTTATTATTTGTCATGAAAAATGTGTAAAATAATAAATATAAAAATGTACCTATTTATGTAATATGTTAGTCTTAAGTTTGCGCCTTTTCGAGAAAATAAAATGTTTTTATTTCTTTCTTTCTTTTCTTTGGTGTTAGTTATTGCAATAGTTTTTATTGCAATAGGAAAAAATGGTCTTATTGTTATTCCCTTCAAGAATAATATGAATTGACAAAAGTAAAGTAAGTTGCTGGTAGCTAGTTCATCATATCATTCTATAAGGACCAAGACGCTGTCGACGATGAGTGGTTTTCCACGCGCGCTTCAAAGAGGTGTCAGCCATCTATAAGGGTCCAACAGGGCTGATTTTCTGAAAAGGAAACCCACCCGTGTTCTTAGAACGTTCACAAATGAAGGACACAGGAGTGGTATTAATTAGTAAAGCGGGAGGTATGATATTAACAGGGAACTACATTAGACCGACGCACACGTGGGTCACGCTTGATTTGTATGTAGAGTAGAGTACAAGTCTAGTTGCCATGTAAAATGTACTCAGACCGACACGCCCAGAAAGGCGTATGTGGCTCGCGTGCGCCCAATGTAATGTCTACCTTAAACATTTGACACGTTCTACCGCTTTACCCTAAAGGGACGTCAACAGTCATTTGTTGATTTCCAGCTCAAAAAAATGGCTCTTCATAATAACTTTATATTCTTCGTATGATAATGAAATAGGTGTGTTTACGTTAGTAACCCGTTAAATTCTTCCTGAATTCAATTACTCACAGTAAAATAACATTAATCATTAATAAAATATGTTTTGTTACTTATAAAACCAAATTAAAGTAACACCTGTATCTAGAACATGTTACAGTTTGATAACAATGTTACATAAACATAATTACGGTAGTGACACGTGCCATTTATCACATGTTATAAAAACATGGGCGTGAACTGTGTTATGAGTTCAAATAATAACAATATACTCGTAATTACATTAGTATTATTATTTGATTTAATACTAGCTACTACGGTTTTGTCCACGTAAAAAGAAAATTTTCCGAAGGGAACATACTCTCGGAATAAAAAGTACATACACAGCATAGCATAGCATAGTCGACCTTATAATGTTCCCACTGTTGGGACTCAGGCCTCCTCTCTAGGAAAGGGAATGGGCCGTAATTCACCATTCAGGCCCAATGCGGGTTGGTGTATGTCACATGTTTGACATGGTTCTAGGACATCACGACGTTTTCTATCACCGTTTTGAGAGCTGTGGTGATGAAATAAAGTACAGAAGGTAATGCGCCTGGCTGAGTTTGAACTAGCGACCTAAAAAGCGCGAGCGAACCCATAGCCCCAGCAGGCTTCGACCATGCTGGGCTCCTACGTTGTGTACATAATGGTGCAGAACTCTTCGTGCACGATTCCGACATGCATTTAGCCGGTTTTTCTGTTTTTTTTTTCTTCACTGCTTTGAAAAGAACACATTTTCCATCAAAAACTCGGGAGCAAATATCTGAGCCAGTTCCCTATACAAATCTGAGCCGGAATCTGGTCTGTTTGGGGCAATGTTTGCTGTACAAACGTCGACAGACGGTAACGCGCGGTTTTATCAATTTACATGCAACAATATTTGCTCAAATGTCGGATGTTTGGATCAAGACCACAGCCTGGCAGCGTCTTAGGATTTTTTAATTTTTTTTTTTGCTGAAGGCATGTGGGTTGCTAAAGATTGACATTACAGAAGGAAAAAAGGGAATATGTAGTTCCAAAACGCACAAGGCAACTGAAGGAACATAGGTGAGTTTTTGCCAGTAAAAGCTTGACACGCCAAATCGTGACAATACTCAAATTTGCCAATATCAGCACAAAACTGCTCTTATGCGTAAAAGTGTATTTTGTATGGCTCCAAAAGTTTATAATAAATTACCTAAAAACTGTAAGCAGGTTAGGTGATATAGTTCTTAAAAAGAAAGTTATTTCCTGGAAGATAAAGCTTACTACAATTTAAATGAATTCTTCATTCTTCACAAATTTTGAATTTTTTACATATTTATTATTCCTTTATTATTCATTTCAGCATATTAATTACATTTTTAAATATTCCTTAAAAAAAATATTAAAAAAAAACATTTAAAAATATAAAAAATAGTGATATTTATTATTATTATTATTATTTTAATTTCTTTTTTATTCCGGACATTTTATTATTAGTTTTATTTTCTCTTTTTAATAATAATAATAATTTTATTATTGGTTTGGCATTATAATTGACATTTATAATTATCAATTTATCATTTTTTGATGCCCTATGAGTTTTCCCCATTTTTACTCGTTTGTACATTTTATTATTTTAAGTTTGTATATATACCTAGTAATTAACTTAGAAGTAATAAATTAATATGTCCAATAATTTAAAAAAAATTGACATTGTAAACGTATATTTTTATTTTGACTTGTATCAGTATTTTATTTATGTTTAAAATTGCTTGACTTAATGACACGCTAGAATAATTTTATTATTTATGGAAATATTTGCATGCCATTGTCAAGGGCAAACATGACGATTAATATTGTATTCTAGCAACTCTTGCATGCTGAAAATTTACTTTGTGATGTACCTATGTATTGTAATCATGTTTGTGCAAATAAATGATTATCTTATCTTACGCCCTCTCGCTCTACCCTACGGCTGGAGAAGTAATTAGAAGAAGAATTAATTAGAAGTAATTTTGGGAGGTGAGCCTCCCAAAAAAAACACATGTTATACTAGGAACTATCATAAAAAAAACCAACATACATATTTATGTTTAGCAGTAAGTGTGGTTAGGCTGCGGATGATGAAAATAAACGACGGCGATGATTGATGATTACTGATGATAACCATTTTTCGAAGACTTTATATGAGTCTTTAAATAATGTTTTATTTGTTTTTGTTATTTTTTTTATTTCTCCTTTAATTTTATTAAATACCTATGTATATTTATAATTAAAATCAATTTTATTACTTTCTCTATAATATTCAATATTTAAATGAATTGTAAGCACTGTAATCTAATTTTTTATTTACTATGTATCTTTCAAACCTAAAATAAAATTATTTTATTATTATAACCAAAGTAGTAGTTATAAATATTGTACCAGCTAGTTGTCTCATATTCTACGTATTGCAGTTTGCTGATAATACCGATTACTACTCAGAAATTGACCGTAACTACAAATTATTTGAAGCAGCAGAAACAGAATAGTTGGCTGGATACCGTACGTTTGAGCTCCAAACCGTTGCAATTCAAGGAACGTGCAAAATTTTAACGCCATTTGAGTCTATTTGCAATCCTGCAAGCAAACCTGCTTAGTTCCAACTGGGATTTATGTCGGAATTGTGCAAGTATCTCCTTGTAAGCTAATAAAAAGCTGCTACAATAACACTTGAGAAGTTCTAAGCATTTTCTTAATGAGAATTCACAATGTTTGCGCTGTTCCTGTTATTGCTATTCCAGGAACTGCATTTTTTTTTTTTTTGTAAATAAAGTAGTAGATATTAGTGTAGCTCACTGCCAGTAAAAGAGTAGTTATATCCAGTACTTCTATAGATCTTCAACAAACTTCTAACAAACCTATCATCATCTTCTAGCCTGTGTTCCATGTTATTCAGGGTTGGCGCAGTTTATTTTTTCATCCATTTTATCCTGTCACCCGTCACGTTATCACTAACTCCCTTTTCTTTCATATCACTCCTCGTACAATCCATCCACCTTTTCTATAGACTCCCTCTCCCAATCCATTCATCAACATGTATACTCATAACTCTTTTAGTAACATGCGTTTCATCCCTGCTCTTACCATGACCATACCAAGACAAACGATTCCCTTTCAACTTTTCAGTCACTGGCTTTACTTTCAAACTTCCTCTAACATACTTATATAATAAAGTATTTCCTGACAATATTACAAACACATTTATCTTCTTCATTAGTGATTCATGTTTTTTAGTGATTCTCATTCTTTACTTAGCATAATCTCATATTACGCTCTAAAAATCTTTAATAAAGAATATTCATTCAGACACATATATACAGACTCAAAATGCTCATAAAATCCAACAAAAAGAACACAGATCTAAACAATAACCACGAACCAGCACACGAAGTTGGTTTCATTTGAAAGTTTTTCAAGCATACAGCACACAGCCCCAAGTGGGGTGACCTACTCTACTCTCTTCAATTCGCGATACGGAAGTTTTTTCATCAATAGCTCGCGACGGAACGAAAATAGTTGAGTTGACGCACTGGTGTGTTTTCACTTGAATGGTTGGGTTCTATGGTTGCTGTGAGAGATTTTAGACCTGAATACACCAGGTTAGATTTGCTATGTTCTTTGCTTTACAAAAGTAATGCAAGTTTTTTTTTTTTTTTATAAAGGGATTAATTTTTTTTTTTTTTTGCTTTATTTTATAGGACATCTTGCTTCTTATATCGTGAAACACTAAACAGTTTTTACGAAACGGAGAAGAATTTGAAATGTATCAAGTATCACGGACGCATGCAATTTCTTTTGTCTATAGATGAAAGTTAGCTAATAATTCTCGTATATTATAGGTTAGTATGTGTTTTTTAACCGAGCTCAAAAAAGGAGGAGTTTATTAATTCGACAGAAAGTTTTTTTTTATTTATTTTGCGATATCTTCGCCAATTGTTATTCGATTTTTATGACTCCTCTTTTGTTCGATAGAATATTTTTCGAGTTGCTGAAAATTTTGACATAATAAAATATATTGGGGCACAGTGATCAAATCGGCAGATTTTATTTTTAATAATTTTATTCACTGATGATTCGGGCACCACCAAATTTATTGAAGCTGTTTAGTACAGTCAGATAAAGAAAGTTTTAAAATATAATGTAAAGAATTACACAAAGTTGCCACTTTGAATCCACCTTAAAATCGTTTTGGTAACGCTTTTTACCTCATATCTATATCCTTTTAAAACTTTTTATCTCACTGTACTAAACAGTATCTAAATGGTCAGTGAAAAAGATATTGAAATCAATTCGGACAGTTTTCCGCCTTTTTTACTCGTTTGTACATATTATTATTTTAAGTTTGTATATATATACCTAGTGATTATTTATTAGATTAATTAAAACTTCAACGATAGGTAAAAAAAAAAAAAAATCGGACAGTGTCCAAATATATTGTGTCGGGATCGTCAGCTAGTCAGTTAGATTTTCTGGGATGTATCTGTTTCAATTTGATGAAGAACTTCGATGATAGACAAACAACCTCAATAATTGACTGCAAAGCTCCCGGGATTATCGCATCGTCTGTTTATTGTTCACGCCGCATGCGCGCTGAAGGGATCATTTCACCAGATAGCTGTATGTTTCATAGAACATGAAACATAGGCACATAGGTATAACTTTTTTTATATAAACCGAGTTTATTTATTTTTTTTGTGTGTAGGCTTAAGTGTCTCCGTCGTACCGATCCCAAAGCAAGGTTCCAAGATTTTGAAGCGAGGATCATTAGCTATATACTCGTATACCTATATCCTCGTGACTCGCTTCTCAATTGTTTTAAGTGCAACATTAAGTTTTTGATAGTGCATCGTAAGTTTATAATGCAACCAAATAATCTACGTAGGTAGCTGATATTTGCATTTTCTTAAAGGGTCGTCGAAGTTAGACTACCTTATATAATCTTTAGCCAAATATTGACGGTATTACTTAAGATATTCGGCAAAAAAACAGGATAAAATTCGCTGAAAAAATACCTTTTCCACCTTTCTGAGGTTTAAAGTGCCCTTAGCTAAAGTAAAAAGTGTGATCCTTACCTTTTGAAGTTTTTCTCTTGGTCGTTATGCTTTCTTAAGATAAGTCGGAGATATTATTAATGAGTTTGGCCGAAGATGGCAAGGTATACCCAGATAAGAATGATTCTCGTTATCGACTGAAAAATATGACATTATATAATTTTCTTCAAGGCCTGAAGAAGATCGTAAAACTCTCTGGATTATATTGGTTTGTTTTGTTTGCTTTTTTACCAGTTTAATATAATTTGTAGGGTTACGTACCCAAAGGGTAAAAACGGTACCCTATTGTTATCACTCCACTGTCCGTTTGTCCGTCACCAGGTTGCATCTCATGAACCGTAATACCTATCACACAGTTGAAATTGTCATAGATTCGCCGCGATAACAACAAATACTATATTTAATTTGTTGTATGGGACTGGGGACATAACAAACGTGATTTTGTTTTCAGTTTTTTTTAGTTTGACTACCCAATTTTTTCCCAAATATGCTAGGTCCGAATCCTAGTCTTAGTGAATTTAGCTAAAAACTAATGTAAAGATATCCAATCATTAGATGAGGAGATAACCTTTGGTAAAACTGATTTAGTCATTCGAGTACGGGTTTTGTAACTAGATGTTATTTAAAACTATGGTGTAATTATGTAAATATTAATTAGTTTGTTTGGCAAACTTTGATGTCGGAAACTATACAGATTCAAACTGTTGAAACTGCTAATAAAGCGTTGATGTTATTCTAATAGACAGTTCGTTTGTTCGTTGTCTAACTTACAGACACTGACACTGGATTAGTAGATAAACATCTAAACTTGAGAAGCTTTGTATAAATAATAAATCACAGTAGTATTAAGCCTAGAAAGTTCAAGAGTCTAGTTCCTAAGTACAGTAGGTATTTTAAGGGTAATCTTTTTTTTATTGTGGATAGGTTCGCGCTTGACCGCTAAACTTATTTTTGAAGCTACTTTCAGTTATTAAATCCATTACTCGTATTACTGTACATAAAACAATATTTAATTTATTTATTTATTAATTTAAGAACTGTACACATCCATATAAAAAGGCAAAAAGGAGGAAATGGAAAAATAAATACAAACGCGATGCTTATTTTTTATCGGTTGCAAATAAAATTTTATTTTAACTCGTGAATGTGATCTTTAGTGTCGCCGCACACGAGCCACTCGCCACAGCCACAAACGCCGCCACTAGAAGCTAGAAGCGGCTACAAAGGTAGCTGAAGCGCGCGACAGCCACTTGTGGCCGGTGGTCGACACTTGCGGTCGGTGGCTGCTTGTTTGCGTGCAGTATCATAATGGACTCTGACGAAGAAGGTTTAATTGCGCTACTTTTGATAAAAAGACGTCGTCGTAGAAGACGAAACCGTAGTTATTGGATACATCCAATTTTAACGAATGTAAACAAATGCAACGAACATTTCGATGAGACATTTCGAGAGAGGGGCGCGGAATCGCGCGAGTGGCGTATGGCGGCTTTTTGTGTCGGCGTTTAGTGTCCGGTGCGAGCCACAAGATGCAAGCTGCGACGATTTGAAGCGTGTGGCCGCCACCGGCGCCAACCGTGTGCGGCGAGTCCATATAAAATGTATGAAAAATACAGGAAATATGCCAGTGGCGGCGTTTTGTGGTTGTGGCCGGTGGCCCGTGTGCGGGAGCCCTTAGCTTCACCACATGAACAGTTTTATTTCACTCTTCACAAAGATTTAAATCTGTAAGGACAAACTTACATAAAATACACCAAACGCACATAACGTTTTAGAAACACATTTTTCGTCCGTACAGCTAAGGAATCTGTGAAAGAAGTCTGTGTTTCCTGATAGCTAAATTCTAGAGGTCTAGAAGTCAAGAAATAATAGTTTACATGTAGGCAAGCGAGCTCCGTTGTCAACCACATCATCGCTTACCATCAGGTGAGATTGTGGTTAAATGCATAAATCATACAGGGCGGCGGCCGCTCTAGCGACACGCAGGGTTGCGATAGTCGTTGATAGGATCCAGGAGTTGGGACTCGAGGTGGCGCTGCGCAAATCCGAGGCCATGTGTTTTCACGGTCGCGGCCGTCGGAACGCGCCACCATCGGGTTCCCAACTAACGGTTGGAAAAGTTCGCATCGGCGTCGGATCATCGATGACGTACCTGGGACTCATCCTCGACAGCCGATGGAATTTCGTGGAGCATTTCCGACGTCTGGCTCCCAAACTCAACCGGACTGGGGCCGTTCTCAAGCGGCTCCTGCCCAACCTTGGGGGTCCAGACGCTTTCTGCCGGAGGCTCTACGCGGGGATCGTTTGGTCCATGGCCCTCTATGGGGCGTCGGTATGGGCGCCGTCGCTGCAAAAGCGACCGGCGGTCAATCTGAACGCCTGCCAGAGGATCATGGCAATTTGGATGGTGTGGGGATACCACACGATTTCCCGCGAAGCGGTGAGCCTTCTGGCTGGCCTACCACCGTGGGATCTGGAGGCAACATGCACGACATGCGCGTAGAGATGCAACGCCGGGGTGAAAGTCCTCTGCCGCGACAGGTCACGGCATGGCGGACAGAGCTCCGGCGGGATCTCATGGTGGAATGGCGTCAGCGACTATCGCAACCCAGTGCTGGGCACGCCACAATAATGACGATAAGTCCCCTCTTTGAGGCGTGGCTGGAAAGACTTCACGGCGTCCTTACCTTCCGCATGACACAGGTCCTCACCGGAAATGGCAAGTTCGGGAGGTTCCTGTTCCGAATTAAAGCGGAAGTGACGCCCGGGTGTCGCCACTGTGCGGAACGCCCGGAGGACACGGTGGAGCACACAGTCGCGGTGTGCCCTGCTTGGGCGGAGCATCGCCGTGCCCTCGTGGGGGCGATCGTCGGCGGAGACCTCTCGCGCCGGGCCTTGGTTGAGGCCATGGTCCGGAGCGAGGAGGAGTGGCAGGCGGTCGCCGACTTCTGCGAAGCAGTAATGCTCGCTAAGGAGGAGGCCGACCGCATCAGGCAACGACGCTCTCGCCACCGCCGGGATTCCGATCCCGATTTCCAGCCACCGTAGGCGCGGGCTTGCGGACAGTGAGCAATGGGTAGCTCGCTGTCCGGCCGTCTGGTAACTGTCAGGACCAAGCTCAACTCGTCGACGGCGCGCACTGTTCCCGCGCGCCTCAAGGAGTTGTCAGCAACAGCAGGGACCCAGCCGGGTCGAAGCCTACTGTGGCCAGGGTTATCCGAAAGGGAGCTCGAGCCCCGGTATGAAGGCTAGAAGGAACGGGGTGGGTCTTTTAGTCAATTAGAGTCTGACACTATCTCCCGCTCCGCCCAAGAGCGGGGGTTGTCATTGGATGATTTTATCCATCGAAAAAAAAAGCCTATCCATAAAAAAATGCACTATATGTTCCAAATCAATTATGATTTAACAGTTCTAAACCAATATATTATTATTATCATCATAATTTCAGCCCGAAGACATTCATTGCTAGACACTGCCTACTACAAACATTGCCACAAGTAAACGTATAAACGAAATTGCGAACAATACAAGCATTATACAATAACTACTCAAAATTATTAAAAAAGGAACCCCTGGGGTCGCACGTGAAAATAATATTATTGTATGATAACCGTATAATAGAGGAGACGTGGCGCAAATTAATGGGGCTTGTAATATAAATTGATATAAATTGTGTCTCGGCGGACGGTGGGCCACGCTGGCCCGCGCTGGCTGTCGCTGGCCGGAACCTCTACGATACGAATGCGAAATAATGTTGGTTTAAAGTGAAAAGTGATCGAGATAGCGCAAAATGACGTGTTTTATTGCTGAAGTAAATTATGGCCGATGCAGGATGATGTTAAGTGTTAATTTATGTATACGGAATACCTTATTGAGCATAATTGACATGCAAGTATCGTTGGTGTGTCGAATAAATGACAATAAAAACTTTTTTATGGCACGTTTTACGAGTTTTCCACTATTTATCAAGTTTTTCCAGTTTTTAATTCATTAAACCCCAAGCAAACGCCATACGCTCTCTCATTGTCTTTCTATTGTGTTTTTAATTACAGTATTTGAAAGGCTAAAACAAAGAAACATATAAAGATGAGATTCTAAGGTTCCCCAAGTATCAACACAACAACCAATCGTGTACGTCTCACACCCGTTGGGTTCTCGCAACCCTCGCCAGCACATCGTTCTACCTTGTGGAAAGCCTTTTAATATATTCCAGTACGGGGTTGCCACTACAGAATCTTTATGCCATTCCCACTAGCTATTACGTTTGACGATTTCTAGGACTTTGTTTAACTTTGGTTCTTCTGCGGATATCTTCATTCCTAATTCGATCACACAAGGAAACTTCTAACAATGTGTCCCTCGTCTTCTTTTAGGTGACTTTAAGCCTTTTGCGGTGTTCAATGTAAGCCACCTTTCAGAGTCTAATAATGGCATACGCTTTAATTATATGTAGACTACACTGGCGATGTTGGACAAGAAAATTCCGCGCAGTTTCCCGAATGCTGTCCAACCAAGGATTCGACGGTTGACGTCTTTCTTCAAAATAAAGACAATGAATAAATCCATTCTTACGTTGCATCTATTTGTTAGGATAACACACATTACCGTTAATTTAGTGTTGTTTCCTAAGGTGATATAAAACCGGCGCTATGGTCTAGTTTTCTATACTTCATCAACATCATCATATCAGCCGAAAGACGTCCACTGTTCATCAAAGGCCTATAGGCCTCCCCCAAGTGTCGCCACAACGACCGGTCTTGTGCGTCACGCATCCATCGGATTCTCGCGACCCGGACCAGGTCATCGGTCTACCTCGTTTGAGGCCTTCCAACGCTGCGTCTTCCGGTACGTGATGCCACTCCAGAACCTTTCGGCTCCGACCATCTGTTCTGCGTGCAATGTACCCTGCCCATTGTCACTTAAGTTTAGCGATTCTTCGAGCTATGTCGGTAACCTTGCTTCTCCTGCGGATATCTTCATTTTTGCTGTAATCACGCAAGGAAAGTCCGAGCATAGCCCTTTCCATCGCCCTTTGGGTGACTTTGAGTCTTCTTATGAGGCCCATTGTAAGTGACCACGTTTCGGAGCCATAAGTCATCACTGGCAACATGCACTGTTGTGGACGAGAAGACACCACGCAGCTTCCCGAACGCCGCCCAGCCGAGTCGGATTCGACGATTACCCTCTTTCTCAAAGTTAGATCTACCAAACTGGACTGTCTGTCCCAGGTAAACGTAATCGTCCACAACTATTTTCTATTTTAGTTTCTATGCTTATGAAATACATTTTTAAATTAACATCAGTACTAATATTCTATTTCGAAAACCAATAGTGATATCTTCATGGTAAGTGCTAAGCAACAATTAATATTCATTAAGATATACCAGAGTCGGTCTATTAATTGAAGAGCTTCGTCCGATAGAGTTGGGAGCTCTTTGTTTCTATTGCAGCTCTGTTAGAGGTTTTAAAGTGGGTCTTGTAGTACAGTGATGAATAGCTCTCGGGGGAATGCTAGTGGAATGATGAATGGATGGTGAGAAGAAAATGTAAATAATAATTATCTTGTCAGCTGTCTCTGGATCTGATTGATTCTTTTTTTTTAGTTTATTTATGCAGTAAAACTATCTTGTATTATATAATGATAAATGCTTCCTAAAAACTTATCAGTTTTGAAGCGAATCGCACTTACCACTCTGGCCTGCTATGGTAGTCATATAAAATGATATAGAATGACCCCTTCAGGCATACGTAATACATAATGTGAAATTGACTACCGTATATGACATGTGTGTGTGCAAAAAAAATAAGCCATCAAGAACCAGACTTCGATTGAATCAAATCTACTGTAATTGCAATCCTACTTTATTGTCAAGTAAATATGAATACCAGCTAGGTGCCAAACTTTTTCTCGCTTAGGCAGAGCACAATTACCTATCTATTTTGTAGTACAATCGAATCCTGCAAAAGCTGATCAGCGGCGGTAGCTTCACGCACACGGCCCCAGTTCAAGTCATGATATGGAGTAAGAGGGAATGGGAGAAGATAAGCCTCCCGCCTCAACTCCCACCTACTAACGAAACGTCAGGACTCTCAGGATGATTTCTGGCCACCGTATGCACGGGCTTGTGGACAACAAACAATGGGTAGCTCGCCGTACCGTCCGGTAAGGACCGATACCGGACCGAGAAGGCACGGTGTGATCTACGAGTGCTTCAAGTAGACGGTATCAAAATTAACGTGTTGAGGGGCAACGTAGGTACTAAGTTACAAATAACAACCGAATCAGAGATGCCAGGAATAAAGAAAAGTATTTTTAAACCTTTTACTACTACTTACGTCGTTGCTACCTTAAGTAACTAAAATATTTATTATTTACTGATTCAGAAGGAAAAAGTACGAAGTATAATAATAAAGCCTATGTTAATATATCCACCATTAAACACAAATAGCATTAGTCAGAAACAGCTCGCGCCCTCCGGCTAATACATTGTCTTTGATGCTCGCTAATTATACCATTGTGAATCACATTCCTCTGCAAACGAAGCCTGGCTAAATTTTATGTTAATCAGCATTTGCGGTGTAGGTTTAATATTACCTTTTAAATTGACTGTTAGGACTACAACTAAGTAGTAACTTTATCGAGATACAGAACTTGTCCTAGTCACCTCTCCGGTCAACATAAGCAATTAAGCATGGACGGGTTTGCGAGCAACGGGTAGCTCGCCGTCTAGTCGTCCGATACGGACCAACGCTGGGTCGACAGCGCGCTGTGACCCACACGCGCCTCAAAGAGATGTCAGTAAAATTGACGGGGCCTGCTAGGGTCGACGCCAGTCAGAACTGTGGAATAGGGCAGCAGGGGTGTGAAGGGTGTGGGTGTGTTCGAAGGAGTTACCGTATGTTGCTTTCGTAAAACGGGGAACTGAAAGAAAACTATAGGTTTCGGTTAGTAAAAATCTGACACTCCTTCTCGCTACACCTAGAGCAAGAGATGTCATTTAATTATTGTCAAGCCTAAAAAAAGAGTAATGACGATAAAGACTCCATATCATTCGCCAAAAAGATTCTGGATCTAATCAGGACAAAAAACGTTACACTAAGAATTCTGTATCATGGATGCATTCACTAACATGGAAACTCACATACTCAAAACACCCAGAACCAGACCAACTACCTATCCACAATATAACATAATAAAGAGGTTCGGCGTTCCGGCTGTTTTGGAATCGGGCCAGGCCATGTGGCCCGCGACGATGGACGATGGTAAGGGACCGGACGGTATGTCTTTATTTCCATGGAAGTTGGGTAGGCCTTTAGTGTGGGACGCTACCTGTGTCGACATTCTTGCGCCCTCCCATCTTGCTAGCTTATCATGCTGTGCTGGTGCTGCCGCTGCGGCTGCGGAGAACCTCAAGCGGCGGAAATATAACAACTCCGTCGGCAATCATATTTTTGAGCCGTTTGGGGTTGAAACTCTTGTGCCGTGGAGTCCAAGTGCTCATACGATTTTTAAAGAACTGTCCAAACGCTTAGTTGACACTTCGCGTGACCCAAGAGCTGGCTTCTGCCTCGGTCAGAGATTAAGCATTGCCATACAACGTGGCAATGCCGCCAGCCTCTTGGGCACACTTCCAGTCGACAGCGATGCGGAGGAGTTTTATGACGCCATATTTTAGCAAAGTAGCCTTAAGTAGCCTTAAGTGTGTATAGTTAGGTTTAGCATAAATAATTTGTTAATATGTAAGTTTGTTATGTATATATTTTGTTGCTAATAATTAACAAATACTCCAGTTAATTGTAAAAATAAACATGTCATAAGCGTAGAAAATAAAAATAAAATATACATACAATAAAAAAAAAATAAAGAGGTAAAGTTTGTTTTTTTTTTATTTGTAGGGTCTCTGACAGTACTGGTCTGTGTGCTAAAGTTTGTTTACTGATAGAAAGCTAATAAAGCAGCTTGAGTGTTATAGGCTATATTTTATGTACGCGGATGAAGCTGTGGACAAAAACCAGGATATAATTGTATAAAGTGGTAAAAATTGTTTTTTTTTTGTTTGTAGGAGGTAATCTCTGGAAATACTGATGAGTTTGCTAAAAAAACTAAAACTATCTGCAAGCCATAAAAATATTTGATCCGCGCAGGAATCGCTCAATTACTGCGCCAGTCGTGCAATCTGCGGAAAACCTATGCGAGCACATCAAGCTTAAGAGAGCACATAAAACTTAATTTTTAGGTTGCAGCATCCATCTTAGTTATGTTCCTAACTATGACAATAAACAAAATGGGTATAATATGTACACATAAAGTAACGGACTAGCTAGGTGACGTCATAGCGGTCGGTACATTAATTATTTAGGCAAACTTGGGACTCATCACGAGACAGATTACCTGTACGAATAGTTTGAGCTGTCGGCTGGGGACTGAGACTTTCATTTAGGTACGTTGATTTAAGGGAATGAGAAAAACGTAAGTACGATCAGCAGTATAACCAGATTTATGTTATACTCTTTAGTTTGCGATTAATATTTTCCATAGAAGTATTATTAATTTTAATTCTCATATGAAACCTAATGTGACTACGTGTATTTTATTTGAAGGCCAAACTTACAAAACTGGTTATTTATCAATGAAATTAGCGATGAGTTCTTTAGGTAATGATTTGGATTTGTAATTGATGTTAATTAGGTACTCTTCATAACCTGTTACATCAGCCAAATCCAAATTATTTCGTGAGAGGGGAGTGACTTTTCTGTAATCTGTACTAAGTTTATTTCCCCAAAGAAATGGTCTAAAATTGGACCAGTGAGTTGTTACAGCTTATTACTCTGTATTTGGCACTGGTGCGCCAAATGTTACGCCAAATACGGTTTAAAGGACGCATAACGTGCCCGTTTGTCATGTTATTATCAGCTGAATGTCCACCGGACGGGTGTGTGCTATGCAGAGCTCAGCGATTATTGAGGACATCGTCATAATCATCTGGGGATATTGTGTTCATTGTGATTAGGTTTTATTATTTTGAGGGAGCATGTGTATGTAACGTTGCATCAGATGAGTCGTTGAATGACGTTCACAATAGACTACGTAGCATCATACCATATTTGCAACGATCTTTATAAATAAGTATACAATATTGAAAAACTTACCAGCCACTTATTTTCCGTATAATATTCTATAACATAACGCACAAAAAACGCCGTCTGAAAGTTCCCCATTTTTTCCGAAACATTTCTCTCACATAAAGGTAGACAAAACGTCAATAGATCCATTATCAGAACGTCTGTTCGCCGACGGAGAATTCATAAAACTTCCTCTAAATTGTCCGCCCAATTGTCCGTGCCCTGACCTCATTCGGGGACACAATAAATAGCCTCAGTACGGAGTCCTGTCAGCGATATTTTCTTCGAAATCGTCACTGTTTTGCTAACGTTCCGACCCGCGATTTGTACACTTAGGGAATAAATGGAGCGTTAAATGCTCGTGCATCGTACGAAAAAGATGCACTGCGTTACGGGATAAATCGAGCTTGAACACTCTTGCGTTAGTGAAAGATGGACGAGTGTGCTCAAATTGTTGTGAATCACGGATTTATCCTGTATTTTTTATTACTGTTTATGTGCATCAAGGCTTTGGTAGTAGTAGTTCCGTGATAATTTAACTGAACTTTAATCAATTTGCTTCAAATATTTTATATCTTCGCTGACTCAACATTGTTAATTGATTAAAACTAAAATAATAACTAATTAATACTAAAATATTTTTAAAACTTCACCGCTATGTAGAAACAAAGTCAATATTTAACATGAGAAGTTCGGTTATACGCAAAATATGTCTGAGACTTGAAATGAATCTCATTATTCTCATTTACCTATTTATTTATCAGATCGACGTGGATCTGATTAGTTATTGCAATAAGGCTGCTATCCACTGTACTTCCTAGTTTTCTATCGACGATATTTCCCCGATATTGCCGCCCACTGCTGCGCGGGCTTACTGCCGACTATTTATTGCAGTTACGTTACGAAAACAAAATTACAGGGCGGGTTTTGTCAGCGGGAAGCGCGTTCTGACGACGAAATATGTAGGTTTGGATATCGAGACGGAACAAAATTAATAAATTCATTGTAATGTGAATTTGTTTCTGGTTCGCTACTATAATAAAGTAATATTGGTTGTTCCAGGATTTCATGAAATTTATAGTTTAACTTATGAGTAATTCATAGTGTCACAATACATTTGCTATAGCGTTAAAGTCTGGTTCCAATATTTGTTTAAAATATTACAGTTCGATGAAATTTATTCCTTCTACAGATATTACAACTATATTTCACGAGCTTTATTTACATTTCCTCCGGCCAAACATCTCAATACAGTCCGCGTTTTAGTTTCCACAAAGTTCCATTTGATTTGCGACCACCGCCGCTGCGCCCCGCTCCGCGCGGGTCGTGCCAAGCCAGAGATCGGTTTTGGCAGTTACCAACGAAACTTGCTATATTTCAAACTTTTCAAACATACAACTTTGTTATATTTGGAGTACGAACAACTCTCGGCCAGGGAAATACTTGGAGAACTTGGCAGGTGGGTTTTTTGCCCTCGAGAGTCGAGATCCAAAGTTTTTGCGCTAATCGAAATATAGCTATCGCTTATTCTACCAATTCTTAAGTTTGGTAAGAAATTCAATTCTCTGTTGAGCGTGTGAGATATGAAAACTAATTGAAAACTCGTTTTTACGCACGTCTATCATTAACATTCGTTACATATAAAAATATTTTCTGGAAAGAAAAATACTAAAGTCTAAGCCGAAACCTTAGCGAAAATTCTCCTCTCAGAATAAGAGGAACATTGTATAACAGGACATTTCAGTAGGGTGTTACTTATTCACACCGTTTGTCGGGACCTAGTGCTGCTCAAATATTCAATGCCACCGACTTGTGCTTGTGTTAAGATAGCTTAACTACAGCCGCAAATGACGTGAGCAGAATGGGAGATGCCAAGAAACTGTGTCTTTATGGGGAACACGCTTCCTCTACTTGTAATATGAAATCTTAGAGAACGCTCGCACATAATATATAAATAAGTTATAGGCATACATATTTAAGAGGTTAGCTTTAGCTTCTTAGCTGCGTCTTTTGGTGACAGATTTTCATGAACATTTACTACAAAGTTGTGAGCTAAAATAGAACGAGGTTAAACGTGTTTAAGAAGGTAAGGTAAACTAAAATTTATATATCCCTAATTATAATAATCCGCCCGACTAAATTTCTATCTCAACAGATATAAGTCAAGTATGCTCGCGATATCATAGTGCAAAAATAGTGCGTAGGTGCAAAAATAGATGCACTCTATATTCCATTACTCTCATTGTCCAAACGGACAGTAATCCAACAGTGTTGGATGGACAGTGATCAGGCGCAGGACCAACGGTTAACGGCTTTATGTGCTTTCTGGTATAAAAGTGTCACATCGCCAACTTACAAAGTTCGGGCTGTTACAGAGCTCGACATACATTTTCACTGTTTTTCATACAACCGCTCTTACGCGATTATGACGTTATTACACATTTTTCATTAGTTATTTTAGAAACACAGTATTTTGTGGATATTATGTAGGCTTTTATTGAAATCAATTTATAAATTTGTGTAAAACTAATCCTTTAAAGACCCCTAAAAATCTGCTATTTTGCATGAACACTTCATAATTTACTCAAACATTTAAAAAGTCAAAAAAGTATATAACAATAGAAGCCTTGCATTAAATTTTATCAAAATTATAAATGACGACATTTTTTTAACTTTTGTGGTTTTAAAAAAAACACATATTTCCTGGAACAAGTTCTGTAAAATATTCGAGTAAATCACGGAATTACCGAATGCTAACAGAGTTTTCAGGCGTTATCTCTTTTTTCCGCTTTGCCTTTTCGTCAAACATCGCGTTGGATTGCGTTAGATGAAGTTACAAGCTTTTGAACTATGCTCGGCGTTGATGACAGGCGAGTGAAAAAGCAGCCTCTTAATAGATAAACCCATTAACTATTCCAATCACAGGAATCCGATGGATGCGAGATACACAGGACTGTTTGTTGTGATGAAACTAGGGGGAAGTCTATGTTCAGCTGTGGACACTGAACTTGTCCCGGCTGAAACGATGATTATGATGAGAAAAACCCAATAGCTTTGTTTGTTCAACCCGAGAAACAAACAGGATCCCGTGCTCAATAGTCGCACTTGAGACTATGTTACCAGCAAAAGTATTTCATCCAAGATAACTCACACAATTCAATTTTTATTTTATTACTCAATTCCCATATTTTATTTCTGAACACACGTGAAAGAAAAGTAAATGAAAGATTTTACGACAAAATATAAAACGGAGCGAACTTTCGATAAGAAAGTGGAGTGTCGTATTTTGATCGTTAAACCTCGGCGGTAATGTATTCGATACAGTTCGAAATGTTCGAGCCGAGTGGCAAGTTCTCGCGAACTTCCTGCGACTTTGTATGTGCTCGTGCAATACACTCGAATGAATCCAGTAATGCAGTTTTGCTCACACCTGTTTTCGCAGTAAGCCGGAGTTTTTCAAAAGAGAATTTAATAAAAATGATTGCTCGTGCATTCCACCTCGTTAAGTTTGGACAGGCGTGTCCGAAGTTATTGAGATGAGGTTTTAATATTAAACGATGAGTATTTTATTACTACCTACATTGTTTTGAGTTTCAGATTGGCATTAGTTTTAACTTATCTGTAAATAAACTTACACTTGAACTATTTCTTGTAATCGTAAAACAATCATGGCACGTATGTTGTCGGAGTCCTTCAGCCCAGCTTTCAAAAATTACCAGAGTAATGTAGAGTTGCAACCCAGGGCCGTTCTTTTAGAGTTAACCCAACTAACTCTAACTCTGAGCAGGGTAGGTTGGAATAAGCGGCCATGATGCTTGACATTGACAGTTAGACTCGTTCGCGTTCAAAAATTCCAGCATAGAGTACATATGACGTCATTAGAGTTAACTCTAACGCAGGGCCGGAGAGTTGCCTACCAGAGTCTATGTTTCCTGATGGCCACAATCTGGAAGTCTCTTTAACTACCATGCTCTAGTGTCGACCACATTTCCGTTTACCAACAGGTGAGATAGCGAAAAAAGTGAGCTAAAGCAAAAATAAAACTAGGCTAAAACGCAAAGCATTTACAAAAACTTGTAACAAAATATCGAAAAAGAAATTAACATTGTCACAATTACTCGAAAAATGTCTGTTAAAGTATCCGAACAAAAAGGGTGGCTTTATGATTGATATAATAAGAAATTACTTACAGCTCTCTGAAGGCTTTGTGATAGAATTAAATGATTTTCTGTTTACTTTCAATACTGTTCAGCTGTTCTGAATAAGAATAAATTATTTTTCCTTGGGCTTTATTCAATTATCTTGATCTCCCGCTATTTAGCGGTCAATTTAAGAATAAATTTTGATTGTTCTTGAACGCCGGTATAATTTATTTAATATTTGAAGTAGATCCTTTTTCAAAGATAACAAATATTTTTTTTTTTTAAATCTATTTCAGCCAATCTGTTTTCAAAAGTACTTAATTTTGTTATTTTCTACGAAATGTTAATGAATTTTTCATTGTTAGAAAGAAGAAAGAAAAGAAAGAAAAAGTGTTTATTCACGTCAAACATGACGCATACCATAACAAAATAAATAACAATATCGACTAAAAGTAGCACGTAAGTAAGATATGCGTCACATCCGCGCAAAACGGCCGGCGCTCAGCAAAATGCTGGGGCTCATGAAAAACAGAGCCACAGCGCTGATTTTCAGCACCAGCCGTCGTCGACGATGAGACGCCGATCGGTCAGCAAGAATTTATTCTACTTGCAATCAATTAAAAAATAAACAAATTAAAACATAAAATAAAGATAAAAAAATAAAAAAACAGAAAACACAAGTTGGCTAACAAACAAGAACTAGTCGATTATTTTCATCGATCAATGACCGGTCGAACTTAAAACTAGAAATTGTCAATGCGCAGTCACTTAGTCACATTTTGAGTCTGTTATGGAAAGTGATTTTGTTCTTTTTGATTTAAAAAATAAACGTTGCCCCACATTTGGGGTACATACCATACTCCTGTATCACGGGTGCGTCCACAAACATGGAAGCTCACATAATACAAGACACCCAGATTCCAAAATAACTATCTCTAAGCTACACAATTTGTTCCGTGCATGAATCACCCAAATACTGCGCCAATCGTGACAAGATTGGATTTAAGTTGAGTGAGAGCTTTGGGAGTCCAGTTGTGGATGGACAGTGTTAGCTCGCGTAAAAAATGTTTAAAATTGATACAGTTCTAGAGTTTGGTAAAGCCATTTAACTTATATTGGTGCAGTCATAAAACATCGGTGTGCCGGTACGCCGCATAATCGCCGGCTTTCGATATAAAACGGCTCTTTGTGAGAATTCCCCGGCATTTGCTCATCGGCTTCGTTTCAAGCTGCGATATGAATATTATTACATTCTTCTGTCCAATATTTATTGTGAATTTGTCTATAGTCTGCATTGATGTAGGTCTATGTGTTATTTAAAGAATTGACAAAAGTCACGTGATTAATTTTGTAATTTCTAAAGCTTCAGAGCTTCGGGCTTTTCTAAGTAACAATTAATTAACCTCTTGTTTTACTTGAATGTAATTAGATTATTATTAATAGAGCCATAATTCATACGAGTATTTCCAAGTGGTTTACGAAACAAAGAGAAACTGGTCTATCACCACATTACTCTCGAACTTAAGACTTAGTTAATTTGTATTCTATCAATAAGTTCACAACATCACCTGGTGCTAAATCATTCATAGTCATTATTCAGTAAGGTTGGCAACGCAGAACACCGCACTAATCTGGTACATTACCGCCAATCCGCGCAGCATCACTGAGCTCTTTACCATGCTAGGTCTATTGTTCTCGTAATCACCAGCGCGGCGGTGATAAACGCAGGCTTCTCTGATTTACGTCCGAAGCCACGCCATTAACGGCATTACTCTAACACCACGGAGTTAACTCGGGAGTTACGGCTGATTTGCAACTCGTGCTCCTGTCTTGAGATATGCGATATGGGTTTGTCTGGTTTACGAAGGAAAATTACAAGTGAAACTATAGGCGTTAATTTAAAAATAGAGATCGTTAAAATGGAATCGATAGAGATGGTACGGTTGGTGAATTAGTTAAGCGATTGACTGTTGCACTGCGTGTTCTGTGTTCGATTCTCACTCGGAAAAAATATTTGTATGGCCTATAGATAAGTGTTTCGGGTCTGAGTGTCTAGAGTGTTTATGACTGTTTGTAAATGCACCCATGATACAGAAGTAATTTATGAAGTATTTTAATCTAATTACACAAGGGTGTCGGGCAACTTTTTTTAAAACGCAATAAATATAGACAAATATTAAATGATGTCCTATATTTAAACAAACTTTGAAATTGTGGTCAAAGTTACTCTAATAAAAACCATATAGTTACAATCCAATACATTCAATTTCAGTTCCCAAAGAAAAAAATTATGAAAAGTGAAAACACGATATAATAAAAAAACTTACTAAACTAGGCAGTCTCTTTATGCTGACTTTCATAAATGTCGACAAAATCAAATCAACGCGCAAACACAACAACAAATAATCTCGCAAATTGAATTCCAACAATACACACCGCTTAGAAATCTTGAAAAAATAATCCAAACTCTCAAAGGCGGAATACTAATAAATAATACATGGCTAAAGTTCCCGGCTCGGCTCATATACAAGATTGATCCGCACATTCCGAATACATTTACATGTAGGAATAAATCATAACAGGGGGGCTCGTGGCTGGTGGCTGGTGGCTCGTGTCGATACAGCGCTACTACATGAGGAGTAATTTATATTGTTAGGAATATCGGGTGCTAACAAAGGTAAGGTTTTGAACGACGAATTTTGATATTGAACTTGAGGTCTTGATTGATGTTTTCAAATCCTATTCGACAGTTAATTCTAACATGTTATGTTTTCTCAGAAAGTACTGGCTCGAATGAAAAGGAAGCTTCTTTTTCTTTTCTTTCTCTCTTCTTTCTTTCTAAAAAAATTAATGATGTTTATCATCATTACACTTTTTTAGAAAGAAAATAAAGAAAACATTTATTATTATTATTATTATTATTATTATTATAATCTTTATTGTACACCAGATAAACAAAAATACAGGACAAACATTTAAAAGAATAAGTGCACAATGAGCGGTCTTATCGCACAGGGCGATCTCTTACAGACAACCTTTGGATGGACTGAGAGAAAGGAGATAGATTAAGGGTTGTCAGTGTACAAACATCAGATATAATACTAACAAGATACATTAACACAAATACATACATACAATACTAAAAAAAAATATACTAATAAATATCAAATATATAGTTGAATCAGGAGAAGAAAAAAATATCAAAGAGAAAGGTAATGCTCCTTCACCATCTTTTTAAATGTTGGTAGCGTTTGAGCACGCCTTACTTCTAAGGGTAACGCATTCCACAAACGTGCAGCTTGAATTGTGAAAGATTTGTCAACGAAGGTAGTGGAATGCGTGCGAATACTTAATTTTAGGTAAATATTTATATTATTTAAATTAATATTTATTTTATTTAGGCGAATATTTATTTTTATTTTTTAGCACGTATAGATACAATGACTGACGAAACGGCATTCAAAAACTTGAGATTAAAAAACTACACTAACACAACGACACACTGAGACTTTGTTGTGTTTTATTATGAACCATTTTGATTTTAATAACATGGGTAACCTTTTCTTCAGGCAATTTCTAAAGAAAATTAGGACCTACCCACCTACATAAAAAACGGTCATCGATACTATACTGTTTCATTTTCAACCCAGGTTATTGTACTAAAAACCATAAATCACACCTTTCCTGCTCCATTTTTTACAACATACTAGAATAACAATAGAGTTACTCTTAAACCTAAAGCTTAGGGTAATACAGGCAGCAAACTACTTCTTGAACAATGATTTGGCACATTTTTTACCAACAAAGTGAAGGAGGCGGTATATTGCTTCTAACTTTTTTTCTGTTACGGAGAAAATTTGTTGTTACAGACGAGTGCTAGATGATTGAAACAGTACATTCAAAGGAATACTTCAAGACTTGGAAAACATCGATGATAGGATTTCGCAAGAAAGTTTTTCAGGTATCGTATATCGAAAGAAAATAGCGTTGTTATTCTGGCTTTTTGAGTAAAGAGAGATAAAAATGTTATAGTGTGAATAACTCAACTGGAAATATGGCAAAGATGGTTTTGATTCTTCTAAACTTCTTCTTTGTCCTCTCCTGTTCTCATTATTTGGGGTGAGGTCTCCTTACGATGTGTGATATCCTATTCTGGGTTCTCCGCTTTGGCTTAAGGTTAACTTGAGGTCTCTCTCGATTTTAAACCACCAGGTCAATGGCGAGCGACGTCGGTCTTTCTTTTGTTCTGGCAGGTTTAGTTCAATTTTAACTCTTCTAACATGTTGGAATTATTCTACAGTTAGTTTTGAATGGTCAGGTAAACGTTTTTGATATATTTATAGATTAAAGAGTACATAATTATATTAGATTTGATACACTCCAGCACTTTTTCAACAGTTATTTCTAGTTGCTATGAACATGCCAAAGTGCGCTTATAGATATGACAGAAACTGTGTTCTGTTACAGTTTAAATATTTAATTAACTTCATATGGAATTTAATAGATATCAAAGTCAGACTACAATTCAAATAGCTGAAATTCTCTAGTGTCAACTATGCTTGAACTGCATAACTTGGACTTAATAATAAATATGTATCAAATAAGACTCAAAATTGCACAGCACAATTTATGTAACACACAATATTTTAAAAGCTATCCAAGCTAGCACCATTTTAGCAAAAATACTTTTTAACATAATTGCGAAAACTTTTTACTCAAAAACTCTTTTATTCACAGCAGTTAGAGCTAAAACATTTTGTTTTATTACTGTTGTGACTAATTCACGTCGATCCGTGAAAGTAGCGGGCGTGGCCTGTGACACAGAATGTAATAAAATTGTAGAATCCATTAACAGAGCACGCTGTTAAATCGTTACCTATTATATCAAGTCTTATTTTGGAAATATAGATGGGAAAAGTATTATTTTTGTGGTGGGAAAATCATCAATGACAACCCCCGCTCTTGGGAGGAGCGGGAGATAGTGTCAGATTCTAACTGACTAAAAACCCACCCCGTTCCTTCAAACCTTTAACCGGGGCTCGAGCTGTCTTTCGAAACTAACCCTAGCCCCGGCAAGCGTCGACCCAGCTGGGCTCCTACCTTTTTTTTTTTTTGGCCCCTACTGTTGCTGACAACTTTTTGAGGCGTGCGGGAACAGTGCGCGCCGTCGACGACTTGGGCTCGGTCCTGACAGTTACCGGTCGATCGGACAGCGAGCTTGCTCACAGTCCGCAAGCCCGCGCCTACGGTGGCCGGAAATCGGGATCGGAATCCAGGCGGTGGCGAGAGCGCCGTTGGCTGATGCGGTCTGCCTTCTCCTTTGCGAGCATTACTGCTTCGCAGAAGTTGGCGACCGCCTGCCACTCCTCCTGGCTCCGGACCATGGCCTGAACCAAGGCCCGGGCGAGAGAGGCGAGAGGTCTCCGCCACCGATCGTCTCCACGAGGTCACGGCAGTGCTCTACCCAAGCAGGGCAACACCTCGACTGTGTGCTCCACCGTGTCCTCCGGGCTTTCTGCACAGTGGTGAAACCCGGGCGTCACTTCCGCACGAATCCGGTACAGGAACCTCCCGAACTTGCCATGTCCGGTGAGGACCTGCGTCATGCGGAAGGTAGGGACGCCGTGAGGTCTTTCCAGACACGCCTCAAAGAGGGGACTTACTGCGTAATTGTGGCGTGCCCAGCACTGGGTTGTGATAGTCGCTGACGCCATTTCACGATGAGATCCCGCCAGAACTCTGTCCGCCATGCCGGGACCTGTCGCGGCAGCGGACTTTCACCCCGACGTTGCATCTCCACGCGCATATCGTGCATGTGTGCAAGGACTGATGCCTCCAGATCCGATAGGTATAGGCCAGCAAGAAGGCTCGCCGCTACGCGGGAAATCGTTTGGTATCCCCGCACCATCCGAATTGCCATGACCGTCTTGCAGGCGTTCAGAATGGCCGCCGGTGCTGGAAGCAAGCTGAACACAATTAGTATTTTTTTCATTTTTAGGGTAAAACGGGACCCTATTACTAAGACTCCGCTGTCCGTCCGTCCATCAGTCACCAGGCTGTATCGTGATACTTAGACAGTTGTTCACAGATGATGTATTTCTGTTGCCTCTATAACAACCAACAAAGTAAATATTTAAGGTGGCTCCCAAATAATGAACATAATTTTGTTGCCGTGTTTTGCTACGGCCGGTACGGAACCCTTCGTGCGCGAGTTTGACTCACACTGGAACCGTTTTTATTGTTATTATGGTTTCGATTTATCTGTCTTCGGAAAAAAAGCAAAAGTTTATGCTTAGAAAATAGCGAATATCTTAATCAAAGTAATAAAGAATTTCACTCTTCACTCCTTAGCTGTATGCACGATGAATATTTTCCCAAAACGTTTTGTGCGTATCTAGGTGGGATGTTCACCATGTACCGCTTAGCTGTACGGCTGGTAGTCTGATAATGGAACGGACTTGGCGGAAATAAATTATGCATTTCCAAGCACACTCCCCGAAATGCAACCGGTAGAAAACCGACAGGCTAGCAACTCTGCGTCGATGCTCAAGACTTTGAAGCCTCGACTCGACGAGTGTATCATCGCCAATTATCCTTCTGGCTCGCCTCTCAATTGCCTCAAGTGCATCAAGCTGGTATCGGGCAGATCCGTCCCAAAGATGAGAGCAATACTCCATAAACGATCGAACTTGCGCTTGATAGAGTTTGAGCAGCTGTTCCGGCGTGAAGTACTGTCTGACCTTAGCGAGGACTCCCAGCTTTTTTGCAGCCAGTTGAGCCTTTGCTTCAATGTATGGCCCAAAGTTGAGTGTTGATGTCAGCGTAACACCAAGAAGGTCAAGATGGTCGGTTATCGGCACGGTTACACCCCGAAAAGTTGGAGCGGGGCTGAATTGGCTCCTTTTAGCGGAAAATAGACACGCCTGGGTTTTTGCAGCATTGAACCTGACCAAATTGGCATCGCCCCATTTTCAGATTGCCTCCAAGGACAAGTTCAAGCGCTCAACCATAGCCTCTCGAAGAGACTGGATCTGTGACCCACTAGCTCGCGCGCTGGATATGTAACTCTCAGCAACAGTGCTGTCGTCTGCATACCCAAAGGTACCGGGCTTAAGCAGATCGTTTATGTTCAGCAAGAATAATGTTGCCGAGAGTACTGACCCCTGAGGGACCCCGGCATTAATAGCCATATGACCGGACGAGCAGCCATCGATAACCACTCGGATGGACCGGTTACTCAGGAAGTCTGCGATCCAAGCACACAATCCAGCGGATAAACCGAAAGAAGGAAAGTTACTAATAAGGACTTCGTGCTAAACCCTATCGAAAGCCTTCGAGATATCGAGGGAGACGGCAAGCGCTTCCCCGTGTTACTCGATGGCCTCACTCCAGATGTGGATGGCATACGCTAGACGATCTCCAGTTGACCGATTTCGCCGAAAGCCTTATTGACGGTCACTTAGGATATCATTAGCTTCTAGGTATGCCAGGAGCTTAGTGTTGAGTACACGTTCCATAGTCTTACAGATAATGGACGTTACTGAGATTGGTCGGTAGTTAGCTGGGTCAGCACGACTCCCTTTCTTGGGCACGGGCTGAACATTAGCTTGCTTCCATGCCATCGGCACTTTTCCAGTCTCAAATGAAAGCCTAAATAGGCGTGTCAGGATCGGAGACAGTTCAGGGGCACACGTACTCAGAACAATTGCTGGTATCCTGTCTGGACCGCTAGACTTGTTCACGTCTAGGTTACGCAGCACCCTACGGACGTCCTTCTGATGGATGCGCATATCTGACGTACTCGTATCGCAACCATCAGGATGAGCTGGGGGCGGCGCGTTACCTGGGTCTAGACGCGAAGATTCCGCGAAGAGCCGGCTGGATTTTAGCAGTAAACTACTTCCTTAAAATGCAGAAAAAATAGTCTTTCTGCACCATAATCTTCCCCTTTTAAATTTTGGTTATGAAAATAATTAAAATGCATAGAATTTTTTTTTTACTTTTCCAATACAGAAGATGATTAAATTATGTACCTTTTTTATATAGGTACCAATGAATACTTAATAAATGATAATAAAAGAAATGAGAATTATTGTCGTAATCAAAATTTAGAAGGGTAACCTTCTAAATTTTGATTACGACAATAATTCAAATAAATAGAATCCTTAACTTTTCTGATGCACAAGATGATTATGTACCTGTGTTATGCACCAATGACTACTTAAATGATTATAAGAGAAATGAAAACATAAATATATACGTAATGAACCGACTTTTTTTTTTCATTTTACCAATTATTTCCAAATAACAAAGTATATTAAGTAATATACTTTGTTATACACACAATACAGAATACAGAATGCTTAAGTAAGCATTCTGTATTCGGCTGAATAATATGTAGATATTCGGTATTCGGCTGAATATAATAAAAGCAGCTGAATAGGCCGAATACCGAATAGTTTTTACCACTGATGCCCCCACGAGGACACGGCGGTGCTGCACCCATTCGGGGACACCTCCACCGTACACGCCACTGTGTCCTCCGGGCGGTCAAGGCAATGGTTTTTCGCACCAATCAGGTGCAGGTACCTTCCGAACTTACCATGTCTGGTGAGGACCTACGTCATGCGAAAGAAGGTACTTACCGCCAAGATTATGGCGTGCCTAAGTCTCCGAGATCATCATCATCATTTCAGCCAAAAGACACCCACTGTTGGACGTAGGCCTCCTCCACGTGTCGTCACAATAAATAGTCCTGTGTGTCTCACATCCATCAGATTCCCACAGCTCTCACAAAGCCATATACGTCCACCTTGTCAGGAGGCCTTCCAATGCTGCGTCTTACGGTACGCGGAGCTGAGTCCAGTTGAAACAGTCAGTCTGAGTTCAAACTCCAACTAAAGTTAATTCCCTGAAGATTACAGATCAAACAAAAAGATATAGAAAACATTTCGATGCTATTTCCAATCCTACATTTTGAAAGAACTTCACACATATTCATCGGCGGCGCCATCTCGTTTATTCGCCGTACGTTTTCATTGTAAAACATTATTTAACACGACTCTTTTTACACTTTTCCGTCTTTATCTCGGCTCCGGAATAAACCGCTCGGATTAGATGATTCGCTTTGCAGCCTCCAAATGAATCGCGCGGTGATTTGTTAAAGCGTTCACAGTCAAAGGATTGACAAACTCCATTATTATGAAATTAATTAAATCTCGTAAATTTATTTTGAGTACAATAATTTCTACATTGAATTGTATTTATTAGCAATCATTGATATTCATCGTTTTTTAAGTCTTTATTGGCTGGAAGTTACCAGCTTTGCTTCTTAATATCTAGGTTTAGATCATCTAGTAGATCTTATCAACGCAAATAACCTTTCTCGTGTCTTGGCATTTCACTACGTTTCTGAAACAATGTACATTCTTATGAACTAACCTTGTTTCCATGACACACACCAATATCATATTGTTTTTAACGTCTGTTTTTTTTAAACGTAGTCTAAACGTGTTGATAACCTATTACAAGAAAAATACATGCAAACTTAAATAACAAAGAACAAAAAGCAAACACAAATTTAACTTACAAGACTCCTTAAGTTGAAGAAACAATTCCTAATAAAAACACTGCTAAAACAACGTTACGGAACACTTTCAACTCCACAGAAACAAACACACAAGAAGAAACAACCAATTCCATTACAAGACGAGAGACTGCAAAACCAGTCCATTTTCTAATTTTCAGGCAAAAAACAAGGTTAGGCGAGCAGTAATCCTATGCGTATCTTCATTACCAGCATTAAGGCGATGACTCGACTTGATGAGCTCCTTTGTACCCTGCCTCCCTCGTACCTCCACCCTTCTAAACCCTGTGACGTCACTCCACGAAACATTTTACGCAAATTGTAAAGATGTTGTTCTTTAATTTTGTTTGTACGTGTAGAAGGTCTTTTTGTAAGGTAGATTAAGATCTTGAAGAAAAATAATGTGAACGTGAGTTGGTAAGCAGACTAAATGTAATTGTTGAGAATTTTTAAGACGAAAAACTTATTTAAGTCTTACTGGAAGAAATGGTAATTTTATGAGCACGAAGCAAAATAGTTACAAACTCGATAAGCCTACACAAAATCCCTTATGATTTGTCGAAATTTATCAGAGATTTTACATAGCCTAGAAGAAAACACTGTAGTGGCTTCAAGTCACAAGATCTCAATGCACAGGGAATGGAGGTACTGGGTAAAGAGGAAATGCTTTTAAAACTAACTTTACACGCGTTTCAGAATCATGAATCGTTCAAATGAGAAGCCTTAATAAGTATACTCACTCGCTTGACTAAGACACTGACAAAGTTCGAGAGTACCAGTTGACAAACATTATAGTTAACATAGAGTCACGAGTCTTCCTGGGATCGAGATTTGTAAACGATTGGGCCACCGCTAGCCTTTAACAGACAAATATTGTTTTCATGGTGCCGTAGACATTTTTCTCCATTGTGTAATGAAGATAAAATAAATACGAGTACATTGAAATGTAATTGTCAATGTTTACCTTATGTTTTATCTAACCATTTTCATTTAAGAAAACAGACCAGTTCTCCTGTAATCAAGTAACAAACCTCATCAATTCATCGCCGTGTAGCCCGATGCGTGCGCACCAACTAGACAACAGGATTAAGTGCTCAGTCGGCTTACACAAGTTGTAATCGTCGTCGCTCGTCCGAGAGTTATTTGTATCGCTGACGGAATAGTTGCAGTTCTATCGTTTGAGATGCCTGATATATTGGGAACTGGGATTTTTGTGGGAACATTTATGTCTGTAAATTATCTTGTCAAGTTTTTGCTGTTTGTTTATTTACATTTTGGCACGGTGTGTTTTAATTACTTACTTCGTTACAAGTTTGCCTTTGTTACTCGTATGTGTTTTAGTATTAACTTTTCTACAGTATTAAGTAAAATTTTATTTTTGAAGTTGGGACATCCATTGACTTCTTCCTTTCTGGAGTGGAGCATGCAGACTTGTACTGATTAAAACCCACTCCTATGTCTGTGTGTGTGTCTGTGTATATGTGTGTCTGTGTGTGTGTTTTTGCCTTGCGTTCCAGGGTCCCTGGGTTTCCCTTTCGGAAGTCAACCCTAGGCTTTGGCCCTGCTGGGCCCCTACGGTTTTACTGACATTTCTTTGAGGCGCGCGTGGAACACTGTCTCTGTTCAGACCGAGGCCGAGTCACCAACGGCGCGTAGGGTGACTCGGGCTCGGTCTGGACAGTTACCGGACGGCTGGACGGGGAGCAAACCATTGCTTGTCCTCCGCAAGCCCACAGTATTACGTAGTATTAAAAAACACTTCTGCAGGAAAAACATTCATCGCAATCCACGATAAGTTCTGTGATCAAACGTCGGCTTCAGTCATAATCTTTTTTTTTATCTGATATAAACTAGTGCTTGACTGCGATCCCATCTGATGGTAAGCAGTGATGCAATCGTTTATGGTGAGGCGAGGTGCACTAGTTTATTAAGAGCCTATTTATAGAGTAAGCCTTGAAGACACCCAAATTATAATCGGACGAGAAGACCGCAGCAGGCAAATTGTTCCAAACCTTCGATATACGCGGTATAAATGACGAGATGAAACGCTTACTCCGGAACGTAGATCTGAATCTGTTCAGTTCAAAATTCCAGTTACAATATTCAGCATCAACCAATTAAGTGGTGAAGTTTTTGAACGACTTACAATAAATAAAACGACAGTTTCGCATTGCAGTAGCATTGTACAGAACGTCGCGGACACAATTATGTACAAAGTCGCCGTCGTCGCTCGTCGCGTGTCAGAGCTCAAACACAAATAGTTTATTATGCTAATGGAGGTTTTTCAATTTCAATGCAAATCCAACACGAGACTAACGAGGAATGGAGACGTTTACGCTCAAACTGGAATATTTAGTTAGAGACATTATGTTTATTTTATTTAGTTGTTGGCGGAGGCTTCTAGTCTTCTTAGTCTCATAGTTGAAGATCAATATATGGCCAAGTTTAATGTTAAGATAATTACATCACTCGATTCCGCCTTCGCCTTTCTACCATCGGACAACCTGAAGTACAGCGAGTGCTCCTCATTATATTGTTGACAGAACGGACTAAGCGTTTCGCATTTGCCTGCAGCGGTCTCCCCAGTCCAATTATAATTTAAGTGCATTCAAGACTCTCGATTCGAGGCTCTTAATAAACTATAGTGTGCATCACTGCTTACCATCAGGTAGGATCGCAGTCAAGCACTAATTTATGTCATTAAAAGATATTACTTTCTGCTGGATCACAAACAAAACCGACGCTTACCTATGACCAGTGGTCACCAAAGCTGCAACTTCAGAGACATCGACAAAGTTTTGCCCTTGACAGACAAAGCGGAAAATATCTCATGAGCCTGTAATAACTTCAGCACCCATATATTTGCGCTGGGCCTTGGTTCAAGCCATGGTCCGTAGCGAGGAGGAGTGGCAGGCGGTTGTCTCCTTCTGCGAATTAATTATGCTAGCAAAAGAGGAGGCCGACCGCATCAGGAAACAGCGCTCTCGCTGACGCCGGGATTCCGATCCCGATTTCCGGCCACCGTAGGCGCAGGCTTGCGGAAGGCAAGCAATGGGCAGCTTGCTGTCCGACCGTCCGGTAACTGTCCGGACCGAGCCCAAGTTGTCGACGGCGCGCACTGTTCCCGCGCGTCTCATGGAGTTGTCAGCAACAGCAGGGGCCCAGCTGGGTCGAAGCCTACTGGGGATAGGGTTAGTTTCGCAAGAGTAACTCAGCTCGAAGGAATGGGGTGGGTTTTTAGTCAGTAAGAATCTGACACTATCTCATTAGATGTTTTTCCAACCATAAAAAAAGCACCCATCTATTTCAGAGCGATTGTAGCAATTCTGCTTGACAGATTAATTAATTAATTTATTTTTACAACTTCATGCAACACAAAGGTACAAAGGCGGACTTAAGCATTCTCTACCAGTCAACCTAGGGTGGTGAAGAGAAAACATGGCAGGTGCATAAAAAAAAGAATAGCTTGATAAGAAAACAAGTGTACAAATATTTATATAAATAATAATAATATTAATATTTATATAATTTATTAATAGTGGTCTTAATACAGAGTTCCAAAGTAATAATAGTGAAACTTTGCAGATTATGTTGCATACATAAATGTCAAATATGCCCAAGCATAATTAATTGCATCTACATTATTTAGCTATTGCTTGGACTTAAGCTAAGTCCATCTTCAATAACCCAATATCTGCAATCTGGTCCATTGAAACGCTTTAGCAAATACGGGCCAGATTCCGAATATTATTGCATTTACGAGTATCCCCGATACCGTGACCGCAGGGATTCGAATTAAAATTAAAATGAATTCGTTGCTTTAGCGCACTCCAATTATTTTGTTAATTGGACTACTGTTAATTGTTGTTATAAAGAATCCTTTTTGATGTAAGGATGTTGGAGCGCGAATATCGTGCTTAATTACATCATGGTGTTTTTTTGCAGTAATGCGTGTTTTTTAAGATCAATTAAAAAGGTTGCATGGTACTCTCCATTGATACAGATTAATATGAAACCATTTCGATATTAATGTGGGATGCGAGAGGTTAAAACCAAAAGAAAAATTGGACAAAAACGCTTCTAAAGTATATTCTCTGGGCTAAAGCCTCCTCCAAGCTTGAAAGAAGCTCGGAGTTATTTTATATATTTAAAAAAGATGTAATACTTAAATTTTGCCCGTTTTATTTAAGAGGGCAAGTAAATTTAATAAATAAAGGCTATGACCAGTAGATAATAAAAAAACCGGCCAAGTGCGAGTCGGACTCGCCCATGAAGGGTTCCGTAGCAGCAAGTAACATAATATAAAAGTTCTTGTTATGTGTTGTAACTTTGATCGATGTTTTATTTAATAGTGTATTTTTTTCGATTTATGACGCATTCAAAAAAAAACTACTTACTAGATTTCATTCAAACCAATTTTCGTTGGCAGTTTTTATAGTAATGTACATCATATATTTTTTTTAGTTTTATCATTCTCTTATTTTAGAAGTTAGAGGGGGGGGACACACATTTTACCACTTTGGAAGTGTCTCTCGCGCAAACTATTCAGTTTAGAAAAAAATGATATTAGAAACCTCAGTATCATTTTTGAAGACCTATATATAGATACCCCACACGTATGGGTTTGATGAAAAAAAAAATTTTGAATTTCAGTTCTAAGTATGGGGACCCCCAAAATTTATTGCTTTTTTTCTATTTTTGTGTAAAAATCTTAATGCGGTTCACAGAATACATCTACTTACAAAGTTTCAACAGTATAGCTCTTATAGTTTCGGAAAAAAGTGGCTGTGACATACGGACGGACAGACAGACAGACAGACAGACAGACAGACATGACGAATCTATAAGGGTTCCGTTTTTTGCCATTTGGCTACGGAACCCTAAAAAGTAGTGTAGTTAGACTCGAATGCAGATCGCATTCAACTAGTAAAGAAATTAAACCTTCTTTGAATGATGATGGAAATTTCAATCATAACATTTAGAGGGAAAAAAGTAGGTACACAAATCTAGAGCATTAATTTCATCACCCTGTAAAAATACAAAAAAACAATACAAAGAAATGTTAAAATTACAAGTAAACTCTTTCTTCTTCACTTTTGCGCCGTCACGAACCAATCCTCATGGTACGTGTCTAGATCATCTCGCCACCTCTTTTTAGGCCGATCTCGATGTCGCTTGCTCTGCTGAAACCCTCTGCGTGGTGACACGCATATTCTATGAACAACAAAATAATTCTATGTACAATAGTTTGTTATATGGTAACACATGCTACTGAAATATCTGAATATTTTGCATTACAACTTCCTTCTAAAATATTCCACTTTTTATATCGATTTCTTGACATTTCTGGGTCAGCGCGTGCCAAACACACTGTATTGAATATTTTGGTTTTATTCATGAGCTTCGATAAAAAATATACGAATGGCCAATAAATCACTTAATTTTATGATAAATGAACATACGTTTTTGCCTGAAAGTTTTCCTTGAGGTTTATTTTTGCACCTTACATAATTACAACAAGTATAACTATCTCTTTAAAAATCTATCGCTTACTAATTGTTTCTAATGTCTAGCCCATTACATTAATGAATCAAATGATGAACGGTGATGTACCCCCGATAGGTACTTGGTGAGCACCCCACCCATATGTTCAAACATTTTGAGAGCACTTTCGTCTTGCTTTTTAGACTTCAGCAGGGAAATTTTACATTGCAGCGTTTGCGTTTGGACCTGCGTCTGTTGTTGTAATTCTACGTTGTAGTCGGCCACATCATCGCTTACCATAAAGTGAGGTACCTAGTGGTTGAACGCGAGCTTATACATATTAAAAAAAAAAACAAATGGTTGTGTTTTCTGTTAGCTACAACCATTTTTAAGTCTCTATGTACAACAATCTTTGAGTTGCAAGTGACTAGGTTACTTTTAGGCAAGTGTGGTCTAACGTCGACCACATCATCGTTTACCATCAAGAAAGATAGTGGTCTAACTTATTGTTGTGAAACTAAATATTAGAAAAAAGTGCGTCACAATTTATTTTTTATAATGTAGTAATGAAATATATTATAATTACAGTTTCTTCCCGCAGCTTTACTTCAGTTCACAAAAACCGTAAATCTGAGATAAAAAGCAGCCATGACACTCAGTGGCAGTTTAGTTAACTTAGGTTTGCAATAATAACTTAGGTATTCGAGTTATTTTAGCATACAATATAATAACAACTTAATCAGCCTTATAATATTCCCACTGCTGGGAATAGGACGGAATTTACCTTGCGGGCCCAGTGTGGAGACGTGACACGTCTTCGAAATATGGGTTCTAGGACATCTCGGTATCCTCACGATGTTTTTCTCCACCATCTTGAGAGCAGATGATAAAATTACAGATAACTATACGCCTGGTTGGATTCTAACCCGCGACCTACCACCCGTAAGTCAGGTTCGTTACCACTGCTCTCATTTCTCTTAATTTCAGTCGAGGCAGCTAACTTCGTTCGCATTTCATCGAACTACCACAGTTCTAATTCCATACAATGTGCTCTATTCATAATTAAATATTTAACAAAGCCGTTTATTTGCATACTACATGCTAGTACGTATTATGAGAATAATTTATGGTATTATGTACACCAATATGGACTTCCACACATCCACGACTGGTAGCTGATTTACATAGGTAATTAGTAGCTAGTGATTCATGACGGATTTGGCTTAATTAGGACAAATGTCACTTGTAATATTTAGCATAAATTATATTTGGGTGTTAAAATTGGCGCTTCCAGCAAAACGAAATTCTTTGTGTTACCTGATGTGAATGAGTATGTTAAATCCACTCAGCATTCAATTTCAAGAAAGGTCGACGAAGCGCCCAACGGCAAGCGGTCGAAGGAAGTTTGCGGAGCGGTTGTAGGTTGTGATTATGTACACTTTCACTCAAACTTATGACCATTATGCATCCTTCCCACATTCACATATGTACGTACAAACATAATCATATCTATATCATTCGTGAAACGTTTTTTTTTCTTTTTTAACGTGGGTAAAATCATCCAAATGACATCCCCACCCTTAGGCGGAGCAAGATAGTGTCAGACTCTTACTGACTAAAAAACACACCCCGTTCCTTCTTGCCTTTCATACCGAGGCCGAGCCTCTCTTTCGGCACTAAACCCTTGTCTCAGTAGGCTTCAACCGAGCTGGGCCCCTGCTGTTGCTGACAACTCCTTGAGGCGTGCGGGAACAGTACGCGCCGTCGGTGACTTGGGCTCGGTCCGGACAGCTACCGGACGGTCGGACAACGAGCTACCCTTTGCTCGCCGTCCGCAAGCCCGCACCTACCTTGGCCGGAAATTTTGATCGGAATCCCAGCAGCGGCTCGGGTGTGAGCGCCGTTGCTTGATGCGGTCAGCCTCCTCCTTTGCTAGCATTACTGCTTCGCAGAAGGAGGCGACCGCCTGCCACTCCTCCTCACTCTGGACCATGGCCTGTACCAAGGCCCGGTACGAGAGATCGCCGCCACCGATCACCCCCACAAGGACACGGCAATGCTCTGCCCAAGCGGGGCACATCTGTACCGTGTGCTCCACCGTATCTTCCAGGCGGTCCACACAGTGGCGACACCCGGGCGTCGCTTCCGCACGAATCCGGTGCAGGTACCTCCCAATTTTAACATATCCGGTGAGAACCTGCGTCATGCGGAAGGTGAGGACGCCGTGAGGTCTTTCCAGCCACGTGAGGCGTGGGGTGAGAGACTTACCGCCATAATAATGGCGTGCCCAATCATTCGTGAATCGTCAAAATTCCGCACTCAGAGTTTGTCCGAGAGCAATGGAACGACGACCACATGTCGCAATAAAATCGGACGAGGCAACTACTGACTGGATCCCAAATAACAGGAACCAGCAGGAGTTGGACTCCAGTTCCTTTTCCGGATTCCTCCACTGTGCGGAACGCCCGGAGGAGACGGTGGAGCACACAGTCGAGGTGTGCCCTGCTTGGGCGGCGCATCGCCGTGCCCTCGTGGGGGCGATCGGCGGCGGAGACCTCTCGCGCCGGGCCTTGGTTGAGGCCATGGTCCGGAGCGAGGAGGAGTGGCAGGCGGTTGCCGACTTCTGCGAAGCAGTAATGCTCGCCAAGGAGGAGGCCGAACGAATCAGGCAACGGCGTTCTCGCCGCCGCCGCCGCCGCCACCGGGATTCTGATCCTGATTTCCGACCACCGTAGGCGCGGGCTTGTGGACAGTTAGCAATGGGTAGCTCGCTGTCCGATCGTCCGGTAACTGTCCGGACCAAGCCCAAGTCGTTGACGGCGCGCACTGTTCCCGCGCGCCTCAAGGAGTTGTCAGCAACAGTAGGGACCCAGCCGGGTCGAAGCCTACTGGGGCCAGGGTTATCCGAAAGGGAGCTCGAGCCCCGATATGAAGGCTAGAAGAAACGGGATGGGTCTTTTAGTCAGTAAGAGTTTGACACTATCTTCCGCTCCGCCCAAGAACGGGGGTTGTCATTGGATGATTTTTTCCCACCATAAAAAAAAAGCAGTTGGACTCCTGCTAAAAGAGTAGTAGTAGTAGATGTAAAAGAGTTCTTTTCCCTGTAGTAGGATATAACAGGTTCATAACAAAAATATTTAAACAATTGCAAACTGAATATTTAAACAATTTGTACAATTCATTTTCGCAATTTTATAATCAAACTGACCATAAAGTATTTAAAAAATTCCAAGACAAGGGTTCTAAAATTATTGTTTTTTTTACTTTGAATAAGCGATGGAAAAAATGCTACGATATTGGTAAACATTATTACAAAAGCTTCTATAGAAACTCAAAGAACCTTTATTTGAAGAGCTACTTACAACCACAAGTACTGAAGTTGCTGTAGAAGTACCAAACAAGTTGTTAGATACTTAAATATGAAGCTATTCTCGATTCTCACGATACTGTTGTACACGAAGCAACCGCGAAGGATTCATCATTCATATTAGATGTCTAGGATGAAGGAACTTTCTAGACGTAGGTAGGTAGTTAGTCTACAAAGTTTTTTTCCAGCGTTCGACGTAAGTAAGGTACTCAGAATGTGTTAAAAGTTGGAGTACTTTTATTACGACTGTTGTAAGAGAGGCTTTAATGTTGCACTTAGCTGTTTTCTAGTGAAGAGGGTGGGATATTGAAGTGGTGGAGGATAATAGAAATAGCATCATATTCATTATTTCGGTGCATATCGAGAAACTAGATATAGACTTAGGACATGCCTGCCGAGATAGCACCCCATCTGTTTCTAAGCTGCCTAATGGTCGCTGGATACAAGGCAGAGTGCTTCGAGAACCATGGCACCCTCTGCGAAATGGTCAGTAACACCAAGGTACTGCAGGCCTTCCTTAAACAGCTGAGGTGGATCGAATGACACGTTTGTCCCGCTTTGACGCAAAAATGTGTAGAGTTGCAATTACCAGCCCGACATACAATACAGTATATAGAACATGTCTATATGTATTGAAAATCGAGCGGTGGACGTTAGTAGTCGTGTAGTTTCAGCATGCTCTGTAATTGAACAGCGTTATTGACAGCTTGAAAAACAAACCTGTACCTACGTACTGTTTCAATGTAATGAACAGAAAAACCAACCAACCTTGAAATGAAAAGAGCAAAAGGCTCGAAAACTTCGCTTAACTGTACAAAGTTAACAAATGTAAAAACTTGAACATTTTTCAGAGAACCGCAAACTACGGCCGAGTATTTCGATTGATTTTCAAATACGAGCGTTCGTACCGAAATCAAATTGAACAACTCGATTTAAAAATGGAACATTTCGCACATCACCGGCCAGCATTGGTTCACTTTGTTCGAAAAATGTTGAATATAAAGGTTATTGAATAAATTAAAAACTAAAGCTTTTTTGTGGGAGTGTAGATTAATAATGGACGTTATTGCTAAAGTTCTGGAGTAGGTTGGTTTTATTAAGTGGACGTGGCAATTGGAAACTTTTGCGAAATAATTCATGTTGCGCTTTGTACCGGGGTCAGGCAGGAACATTGGTTTAATAAAAACCCGTCTACTGGAAAACATTTTTGCTTTGAATTAAGGCGACTGATTTTTTGTTTGTTTTTATTTTGTTAGTCGTTAGGTTTTGTTGAAAGCAACGACAACAGGATTTATTTAAATTTGGACACAGAATTTGTAGTTGCAGTTTACAAATATTGCAATGTTGTGACTATTTATCCGCTTTAAGCGGTAAAATTTGATAAATAGTCACAGACACCAGCACAGAACTAACCTCTAAATTAAGATTAACATTTATAACGTCGCTATCTTGCTTACAATACAAGTTCGGACGGTATTCAAGAGCAGTTTTTCCCGTACTATGCAAGTTTTAGTACCTGACGGGATCTGCCAAGCTCCGCATTACACTCCTCACGAGTTTTGGCACGACCTGTTTTGGCAACCATTTTCATACGTTAATCCAAAACATTGGATACTTAATAGTGAATTTTGTGAGTTTTCTTTTGTTAGTGGAAAAGACAAAGATGAGTATTGTAGGAAACGCAAATACCTTCGCTGAGCTGGATTGGAACGGAACTTGAGAAATAGTTTGACCTAGTCTGTCTTCACAAAATTCTACGATCAGTGAAAAGGCGCATAATTGAAGTTAATGTCACTTTGAATGAAACTTTATCTGAAGAAAATCCATATAATTTATATTCAAAATACTTTTTAGTATATACGAAACCTGAATATAGTTTGTTCAGAAACACTTACTGAATCGATTCCAACAGCTTTTACGCCATGTTATATTTTTTCCCATAAATATTTAAAAAGAAAGTCGTAACGAGCATAAAGCTCTAGCAAACTACTGGGTGCAAGTGCCTCAAAAATCCCTCAGTCGCCTCGATGGCCCGTTGACTATGTATTTTTTCTGACATAACAAGTGTAACTTAGTGACTTTTCATGATACAGTTTTGAAATTTTGTACAAAGATTCTTAGAAAAATACTAGACAGGTGTTTCAGGTTTCGCATATATTTAAAATAAGGTTGTATACTAAGACCTTAATTTTGAATTAAATATAACTCCCTTAATAATATGGCTACAAAGAGTAAAGATGTTTCGAAACATCCCATTTATAACATTACATGCCAATACATAAATTTTATTTATCATAACTGGCTGTAAAACCACTAGAAATATACTTATTCGAGACACCATAACGTAAAATATAAACAAGCAAAAATAAAATAACATAAGTTAGTCCAAAACTCATAATTCCCAAAACATTTTTCAGCATAATTACAACAAACATTTTCTGCCTAAAATATGGGTCGACGTAAATGGCGGTGCAAACGAAAATGGAATGAGTTGTCACGTGGCCGGCCATGTAGCCCACAGTTATAATAATATGACTGTTAGATGATGTTTCATTATGCGGAAAGGTACGTAGGAGATGTGTTTAAAATTTAAACAAACTGTGGCCAAGTGGTTCGTAGTGGACGCAATGAAAACTTATGTTGACGACCTCAAGGTCACAAGGCCAGGCAGCTTTGAGCAAGATAAGCAGAACAGTTCAGTGAAGGTTGTTTATGATGCTTTCTATAGTGTTTAATTATCGTTGATATTCTTCATCTTCATCGTTAGTTGGCATCACACATTGCTAGTAAAGGTCTTAAGCCTTTTGTGCTGCACTTTTCTGATCCGTGCTTTATTTGTTTACAACTTTTCTTTTTTGACCATAATTATAATAACGAAATTATCTGTGTGTATCTTGGTCGATCTTAAATTTTAATCAAAATAGATTTTTTTTTTTTGAGGCAGACATAGCGCAACCATTATCAGCATAATAATGTTTTATGATTCATTGTTAGCCAACAAACAGGTGAAAAATCGGTAGAAATTGTTAGCCACACAATATCGCAAAGTCTAAACAATATATTTAATATCGGGTAATATTCGTCTCATAAAAATATCTTAATTCAATTTATATGTTGTTCAACCTTTAGTTCCTAAAACTATATTTTCAGTATTTATAGATAATAGTACACTCGTACATAATACACTGAGATTTCAAGAGAATCATTATAAAGGTTTTTCATCTATCCAATTTCCCAAACAGCTATGTTGTGTGTAATGATGCTGTTTCATTTACAGAAAAAACTTAGAATGATTGCAAACAAACTCATCGCAACCTATTCGGAGTTTGACAGTACCCGTTAGGAGATTGACGGTGTCAATTAAGAGATTGACGATGCCCGTTAGAAGATAGAACGGGGGTTTGTTTGAGTTATCGTGCTCCTGGACCGCAAAGGGTAACTGAAGGAATACAGGTGGTTTTCATTCAGTAAAAGCCTAACGACACTTGCTTTTGCTCCACGCAGAGCGGGAGCAATCATTAGATAATTTCCTACCTACGTAAAAAACCTGTCCAGGATAATATCGTGGCGTGCGGAGACGCGAATGAAAAAGCTTTAGTTCAGTTTAACTTATTTATATTGCACAAAGAGCCTTTAATTTTCTTGTGACATCTATCAAACTTATTTCTAAGTTCTAATTATATTAAACTTTTTCAATACCATAAACCTTAAAAGATTCATTACATTGCCAGTTTTAACCCCAACTAATATATGACCTTCATAGTCGTCACATAATACATATTCAAAACTATAAATTACTCGCTAATTTTCATACTTATAATATATTCTTTTGAGCTAAAAAGTATCATTTATAGTATAAAAAAAAATTTCACATCAGTAGTATCATTCTCAGTCACAGAGATGTTCCGATGTAAAAGTGGATATAATATACATATCTAGGGCCCACTCAGTCTAATTTCGTTTGTAGAATGTTTTATCTATTTTATTCTTCTGAGACACAAAAGACAAGGTCACAATCTATAACATCAAAATGATCTGATAATGTAATTATTCTGCTTAACAAACATTTTTATTCACCCTCAAAACACTTAATCTCTCAGGTCACTAGCTCATTGACCGAGGGCGCAAATTATTCCGTATTTTGTTTACAAACCTTGATAAAATCCCTTGCATATATTTTGTCTCAAGTAGCGTCACAACTTTCCTTCTCGCTGTCAACTTCTGCAATAAATTCTTTTTATATCTTCTTAATTGTATTTTTATTTTCCGCCTGTTTAAAATGAAAACAGATATCGAAGCTAACTTTCTCTTTCCGAAACTTTGTAACGGTATTTTGATGTTGTTCATTTTGTTCGTTCTTTTGGTAATTAAAAGATGTAATTATTTTCTTAAGCTTAGCTGCTGTTTAAAAAGAATTAACTTTTTATTTTACAATTTTGCCGACTTTTTAACATTACTAAAATGTAGTATAAACACTTCAAAAGTACATACGTTTTGATACAAAGTAAACCATATCGCTAATATTTATATATATTATGAAAACATTCATTGAAACAAAACAGTAAAGGATGGCTTATTCGAATCTTTGTGTAAACCATCATAAAAACTTCAAAAGGCATTCACAAAAAATCGAAAATATTCCAATACATTTTTGCCAGACAGACGCACATAGTAACGGTGTTTATTTTCTTACAATTCAGCGGGATATCAAAAGGACTCTATGATAATGTTCTTCTAAAAATAGAAGAAAAGTGAGTTAGGAATGTGTGCGTGTGCAAATATAAGATAGTACTGTAATGAGTCAAGTAAGTAATCGTCATAAATATAAAACTACAAAGGAGCATCGAGGCACCGATAAAAAAGCCGGAGGTACTCACAGAGTTCCGTCCTGGATTTATGTATCCGACTTAAAACAACCATGTTCCGGGATAGTTTGTTGTTTACCTTTGAAAATGTCCGGCTAAGACGAGAGTAAGATGGATAAGGTTTCATGAGAAACATTACCAACAACATAATTTATTGGTAACGTGACATGGTTTTTTCAAATCAAGGACGATTACAAAGAGGGAACATAATCGTATATTTATCTCTACCTGCGCGTAAATGTTCCTTATTGTCTAGGCATAAAACAAATGTAAATTAAAAGAGCTATCTTTTGAACACACTCGTCACAATGGAGACTTCAGCCATCGCTTACCATAAGGAAGGATTGAGATCAAGAGTGGGCTCATCGTGAATAAAGTATATGAATATTAATAATAATTTATTAAAAAATATATTTTTCCTACTACGGTATGGTTTGCTTTACAGTTAGTTTATAGGTTTAGCCAATTTAAGATGAAACATGACCTTTAAGGTCTTTTCATGCTTCATCTTCATCATTCTTTTTAAGATCCGTTAAAAAAATAAAACAACTGAACAGGCTTTGGGATGAATTCCCTTATCCCATTCCGTCCCAAAAACCTCATATCCAAACCGCACAGCACCGCCTCTGACGGTGTAAGGAAAAAACTACGACTTCGAATCGAACGAGCCGGCCGCCCAACTTATTCTACGCGCGCGCGATTAACAACCTCTGAAAATACCGTGAAATATCGTCTGAAAGTGCGTCCAAGATGATCCTGGATCCCAGCACCCAGTGAGTACCTGACTTCCAATTTTGTATCATCCCTGTAGCCTGTTTTTTTTAGAAACTTTGATATCGCGTCAGCCAACGTTGACGCTACACTTATTCATACCTATTCATATTTTTGGTCCATTTCGAGCGCGAATACCTGTAGATTACAGTTTTTTCAGGCATTCTCAGGTTCAATTTCGAATGAAAACTCTGAGATTTGCTATATTTTTGCATTTTAAAAGTATTATCCTACAAAATTGTGTTGGTCATATTCGCCGTGTAACCCATGCGAATTCAGAGGTCATCTTAATTTAGTCGGATTATAGTCACAAAAATTCATGTAATTTACGTAATTTGTTGTGGAAATATTATTATCTATAACTATTCACGGTATTTATACACTTACAAACATTATTACATAACTATTTCACCTAAAGGTATCGATTTACACACTTAATAAATCTCAACTTAAGTTCGTTCGTATTTCGTACCTACCTACCTACTGATTATTCGAACAAAGCAAAATGGAAGAAAGCAAATTAAAACTTCTTCAATCTCAACGCGAATATGTATATCGTGATATTCAAATCCTTTACGACTTATCAAAAACTATGATTCAAGATCGTTCAAAGGTATCGGCGTTCAAGGCGAGATATACTCGAATACATTCAATTCGCGAAGAATTCGTTTCGTTATGTAGTAACATACAAAGTTTGGAGTTAGCCATAAAACCTGACGCTCGAGTGTGTCAAAAGTCTTTGAGTTCGTTTGACGATTTGTACTACGCCGTAATTAGTGCAGCGACTGATCTGCACATTACTGATAGGAGCGACAACGTCGACGGGCCGCCGCCTGCGATTTCCATGCAAACGGGACGTAATGCGCGGCTACCTAAGCTTGAGTTACCTAAATTCGACAGTAAAATTGAGAACTGGCAAGCATTTTATGATATTTATAAAACCTTAATTCACGACAACAATTCGATCTCACAAATAGAAAAATTTCACTATTTAGCGTCCTGTTTACAAGGCCCAGCCTCATCCATTGTCAAAGGGGTCCCTATGACCGCTGATAATTATGAAATTGTTTTTAATAGTTTGATCGAACGTTATCAAAACAAGCGAATTATAGCTTTGACATACTTAGATAAATTCATCAACCAGCCAGTTTTAAAATCGGGTAACTTCCAAGATTTACAAAGGTTAACAAACGAAATTTATGAGGCATACTATGCACTTCAAGCTTTAAAAATTGACGACTTAGGTGATTTTATCTTATTTTGTTTAACTTCGCGCGCACTGGACTCAGGCACGCGTGATCGTTTCGAATCGCAAAACATTTCTCAAATACCCACCTTTAATGAATTGTTAAAGTTTCTTCAAGATTATGTAAAAATCTTAGAAACTAGTCATTTATCTTCTAAATCTAATGTCAACAACAATTCTAACCCTCGTAACCTTGAGGGGAAAAAATCTTCGCCCGCGACTAGTAGGCAAAATAGCAGCGGATCCAAACGCTCATCTTATCTCACAAATTCCAACCCACCTGCAAATGTGACTTGTGCTCATTGCAGTGAAGCGCACTCGATTTATCGGTGCCCTATCTTTCAATCCTTAGATTCTCGTACTAGACTCGCGTTAGTACAAGGTAAACATAACATGTGTACCAATTGTTTACGTACAAATCACGTCATAGACAAATGCCTGTCTAAAATGTCTTGTACGATGTGTGGATTACGTCACCACACCCTATTGCATATTAATCCTTCACCATCCAGCGTCGGCGCAACCACTGGAGCGAGCGTCACGGCTCACGCTCAGGCCGCCGTTCCCAACCGCGAGCTAGTCCTACTAGGAACATGTCAGGTGCGCGCGTTCAACACCGCCGCCGGCACTCAATGTACTGTACGGGCACTCGTGGACAGTGGGGCGCAGGACTGCTTTATCACCTCTGCGTGCGCACGCACGCTCGGGTTAAAACTCCACCGGTGTAATCTTAGCATAGCCGGACTAGGACAAAACTCAGTCACACAAGTAAAAGGGGTGGTGGAATGCACTATACGACCTGTACACGGTGATGCTCCACAATTTAATATCAAGCCAGTCGTATTAGACAACATCACTGCTCTAATACCTAGCGCTAAAGTACCGTCAGCTGTTCGTGAACGGTGCAACCATCTCGTGCTAGCTGATCGCGATTACGATATTCCCGCCAAAATTGATTTATTAATAGGAGCGGAGTTATTCCACGAAATATATGACGGTCAACGTATCAATCTGGGGCCCGGTTTACCTGCAGCTATGCATAGCGTTTTTGGGTGGATTCTCACAGGGACTGTAAACTTTAATTCTGCACCATTAAACACCGCGTGCTCTTTTGTGGCCACCACATTTAAATTAGATGAACAAATCAAAAAATCTTGGGAAGTGGAGGAACCACCGCGCGTTATCACCGTACCCGAGAATGACATCGGCGAACGCTTGTACACTGATCTTACCTATCGCGAACCTGACGGACGATCCGTCGTACCCAACCTCTTAAAGGATAACAAATGCTCTTTGGGTGAATCTTACAATAGTACTTTATCGCGATTGACTCATCTTGAAACGAAACTTAGTAGTCAAACTAAACTTAAATCCGATTATATTAACTTTATGCGTGAGTACGAGAATTTAAATCACATATATCCTGTACCTAACCCTGCGGTACCTACTCTCAATCCTTATCTTATCCCTCACAGTTGCGTCGTTCGCTCTAAGAGCGCGACCACTAAACTGAGAGTAGTGTTTAAATCAACTTTAAAAATCTTAGGAATCCAATATGACCCTGTGAGTGACAGTTTTGGTTACTCACAGTCCCCTATCGAGGACAGTAAATGCACCAAGCGTTCCATCTTATCTAGCGTCGCAAGTATTTCCGATCCTCTAGGGTGGCTTACACCTTGTATCTTAAAAGCCAAATTGCTCCTTCAAGATTTGTGGCGTCTTAATCTTTCATGGGACGAACCTGTGCCGAGAGACATCACACAAATATGGCGAAACTTTATAGCCGATCTCCATAACTTAAAACTAATAAAAATCCCTCGTAGTATTATACCATCTCAATCTAAGGAATTCCAGCTTATCGGATTTTGTGATGAATCCACCAAAGCATATGGATGTTGCGTTTATCTTCGTGTCGTTACCTCTCATGACGTACACGTTTCTCTTTTAGTTGCTAAGTCCAAGGTAGCACCTCTAAAAGTGTTGACTGTCAACCGTTTAGAGCTTTGCAGTGCTGTATTACTATCTAAAGTAATAAATCGCATTCAATCCTTGCTTAGTTCAAAACTCATTTTGAATAAATCTATCTTATTCACAGACAGCTCGACCGTATTGTCATGGTTAAACACTGAGCCACATAAGCTTAAGACTTTCGTTGCGCACCGAGTGGTCCTAAATAACGACAGTCCTGTGCCAACTAAATGGCGACATGTGTCTACCCATGACAATCCAGCCGACATCTGTAGCCGTGGTTTATCGTGCTTATCTTTGTCTGATTCTCGAATCTGGTGGTCTGGTCCTCAGTGGCTATCTACTGAACTCTTCAACTGGCCTGTTTCAGCAGTAGAAGTATCCGATAACGTGCCAGAACTCAAGCCTGCATCACGCGCGTGTCATGCCAGTGCGACACGTGAAGCCGATGCGCTGGATTCTATCATAGAACGCCACTCCTCTCTTTCCCAAGTTGAAAGAGTGGTTGCTTGGATATACCGTTTCATTAATAACGCAAAGGCTAAACTTTCAGAGCGTAACTTCTTACCTTACCTGACAGCCACTGAATTAAGCCAATCTTTAGATCAGATAACAAAGTATGTTCAACATCAAAGTCTTAGTGATGTCATATCTTTGATAGCATCCAAGAAACCTTTACCCAAACATTTATCTAAACTCTTTCCTTTTCTCGATACTCGCGGAATCTTGCGAGTGGGGGGACGTCTCAAGCACGCATCGTTACCAGGTCGCGTCAAACATCCATACCTCCTGCCTAAGATTTCTCGGTTAAGTACTCTTCTGATTGACCACTATCATAAAACTTATCTTCATTGTGGGCCACGCCTACTCCAATCTTTAATTATGCGTCGATTTTGGATACTCGGAGTTAGAAATCTTATCAGATCGCAGCTATCTAAATGCGTAACCTGTTTTAAAATCAAACCTCTTTCACTTCAACCTTTACAAGGTGATCTTCCACCTTCCCGATTACAACTGGGTCACTGTTTTCAAACAGTAGGCATCGACTTCGGAGGTCCTTTTATGATAAAAGAGAGTAATCGCCGTAACGCTAAAACTTATAAAGCTTACCTTTGCCTCATAGTCTGCCATGCCACTAAAGCCGTCCATCTCAAACGTGTCATAGGATCACAAATTTTGACTTACGAAGAATTTTATACTATCTTAACGAAGGTGGAAGCTATGTTAAACTCTAGACCCTTAGTGGAACTCTCTACCGATCCCGGCGAGGTTGACGCTCTTACAGCTGGTCACTTCCTTATCGGTCGACCTTTGGTATCTCTACCTGAACCGGTGTATGCTGAAAACGAGACCTTACGTACTCGATGGCAGCTTTTGCAGCGTCTATCTCAGAGCTTTTGGCGCACTTGGCAGAGGGACTATCTGCATACATTGCAACAGCGAATGAAATGGTTTAAACACGGTAACGGTCAACCAAAATTGAACGATCTTGTAACCATTTATGAACCTAGCTTACCCGCTAACGAATGGAGACTTGGTCGCGTCGTCCAGCTCCACCCGGGCAAAGATAATATCATTCGTGTTGTGACAGTCAAAACTTCAAAAGGCTTACTTGTAAGACCTACTATCAAAATTTGTCCTCTTCCAATCGCTCAAAATAATTAATAACCTTAATATCAAATCATATCAAATATCTATCAACTATTTTTTTTAAGAGTCTAACACTTATTATTTTATTTATTTTTTCTCAATCTTATACTTATTAAGTACATTTAACCAGCATAATCTCAACACTTAACATACAACTATATCCGTACAGTGACATATCTGAATCTGCATGGACCGCAAGTCTCGAACTTCATCTATCTTAACTTATGAAATCCCTCGTTGATTTCAAGTGGGGGGATATGAACAGGCTTTGGGATGAATTCCCTTATCCCATTCCGTCCCAAAAACCTCATATCCAAACCGCACAGCACCGCCTCTGACGGTGTAAGGAAAAAACTACGACTTCGAATCGAACGAGCCGGCCGCCCAACTTATTCTACGCGCGCGCGATTAACAACCTCTGAAAATACCGTGAAATATCGTCTGAAAGTGCGTCCAAGATGATCCTGGATCCCAGCACCCAGTGAGTACCTGACTTCCAATTTTGTATCATCCCTGTAGCCTGTTTTTTTTAGAAACTTTGATATCGCGTCAGCCAACGTTGACGCTACACTTATTCATACCTATTCAACAACTAAGTTTTTATTTATGTAAAAATAAAGGACAATATAACTAAGTATCTTCATAAAAAACTGATATATTGATTGTTTATACTAAATCTTTGTACGTACATAAATACGAAAAAAAAATCTTAGAATAAATTAACTGGTTTTGTTACGACAACTCATTAAAAGAAACGCTAATTTTGGGAAATAATATTACAACGTAGTCAGTATTAGCACTGTAAAAATATTGATAACTAAGTTAAATATGCACCACATTATTATCAGACGTAACTGAAACTCAATATTCATTACAAAAACTCGTAAATTGTGAATGAAATTTCTAAAAATAATTCCTTATATTCAAATAGGCTGTCGACGTGGGTGAATTCTGATCTCAGCCCGAATTGAATAATAATTATCGACTTGAAAAGAAGATGATTATTTAAATATATCATCTTTTTCTGTGTAAACTTCAATTGATTTACACAGGAAAAGCTACGAAAATGGCAGACGATTCCGTCACTCTTCAAGCTGACGTATAGTTTATTGGCAACCTAATTATGGCTACGCATTACTGGGCTGTTAACACCTTAAGGTGTCATTCCTAAAATTTATGGCTGTACCACATTAAAAGTACTAAGTTACTCAGACATTAGCCATTCATTGCTAATCTACCATCTAGTTCAGAATAATCACTTCAATGGGAATGCTAATACCCTCGAAGGGTTCAACCTCGCAAATGACACTTCTAATTTCTCTACCCTTTGTGGTCCAAGATTAGTTCGCCACATAAACTTTACAACAGCTGCATAATAGATAGATAAGGTATAGCGTTTTGATTAATACAATTTGTGGATACAAATTGATGATACCCGTCTCTCAAGTCTAAAGCAATTAGCAATTCGTTTGTATCTTCATCCATTTCGATTACTAAATTATTACTTTTGGCAGAGTTTCTGTTTTTGTCGGCTGTCTTTTGTTTGTCTTTGGATTCGGACTTCAGTATTAATTTACTTATAACTTCATTCATCGGTTTTATTGCCCAAGTTTTATTTATTTCAATTATCCAATGTCTCTGAAAATAAATACTTTCACACTTATTAAGCACTGTATTTTGGTGTTTGACAGCTAACAAATAATGAAATATGGAAATGGCTCAGAAAAATACAGTTACCACCGCAGATTATTATTATAGACTGAACAATGTAACGTGACATATTAGGTTTGCTTTAACTCACACTGTCTGAATAGATTAAGGAAAAAAAAAACGAGCATATGCTACGTGTTCTCATACAGTACCATCATTGCAGAGGTACGAGGTATAATAATTATGATCTCAACGTGTTTACCTGCTAAATTAAGCAAATTCAGAACTTCAGCAACAAAATCATCAAAGTTTACCTTAACTTTCTCCGTGTCACGTCTCTCCACGTGATTTACTACCTCACCGAGGTTATCTACCATCTCTGAAAATGTGAAGTCGGCGAGTCAATTATGTAATTATGAAGCCCGATGTTGGCTACCCATAATTATGGCCGAACTTGTTCTAGGAGAATTTCGCCGCTAAACGTCAAAGTTTGAAAATTGTCCGGAATAGTTAGACGTATAGTTATTCGAGATAGATCCGGCCTGTATTACACTACGGGTTGGAATTATTCATTAAAGATGTTTCAGAGAGCAGACGAAAGGGAATACTGTAGTACTCATTTGAATAAGACAATCTGGAAATATTTAGGGCGCCGAAAGATTTAGTGATGTCGCTAACATGTAGACTGGTAAGTTGTAACATTGAATTTAATTTGCAATCTTGTATAAAATACATTTTTAATGAGCAGATTTCGTGAAATGGTTTACTGAGAAAAATGAGGATGATTTACATATTATATGCTATTGATTAATATCACTATTTTTATTTATGTAATCAGAACAACAAAATGCCAATACACTGAACATACACAAATTGCGCACAGCACATAAAACATAAAATAATATCTTGCGCGATTTAAAAAATAAAACTTTTATTCCATCTTCTCGGAGATTCTGACAGCATTTCACCGTTGAATATCGATGATAATTTTTTGTCTAAAGAACAAGGTAGCCCTCTGGTCACGCTGTGTCAACCAGTTGTCGCAGAAATTTTATGAAAAGATGACGTATACGACCCCATGATCCATCCGTTTTGATCTCAATAAGCTCAAAACTGCATTACTAATGATAAGCTTACAGTATTTGTGCTGCTTGAGGGTCTCAGTGGTCGTAGCGGCAATGGCAGCACACTAAGCGGAACATGAGATGACGTACACAGATATGAAGCAACACAAAATGTGTTTAAGAGCAACACAAGTGGCAAGCCGAAATAAGGTTTCATCCATCATAGTGCCTATGGTGGATGATGAAAATGCCTGAAGTAACAAACCCGACTCTCTTTTCTCCTCAATCAGTAAAGTATGCTTAACAGTATTTGAAGAAATGTTAACCAAGTCATTCCGTTTGATACCGAAGAGTGGCCTCATAGTCCCTGGGAAGATATGGGAGATCCATATTAGGACCAGGTATTTTTCAAGCTTTCAACGCACTAGTCAGACACGGTACTTCCAAATTAACTAAAAAGGACGATTAAATATTCTTGTTTAAAATTTCAGTACTGTGGATTGAGAAAATAAAAGGCCTTCAAAAAGGAGAAATTGAAATTTTGCAGATAATCGCATTTACTTCATTATTTATTTTAAATTCAAGTGCCACAAATATCTATCTTTGTCACGTTAAATAATTCGGTACTTTCATAAATATGACAGCTTATTGAACAACTATCTACAAATTGGAAACCAGTGAAATAAAATATTGAATTACAGTTTTAATCTTACAGCGGGAGGCCGCAAATATTCTTTGATGTCGAAACTTTTAAAGGGAGCCGTTGGAACACAACGAAGTTAATTATAATATTCTAGCCTAACTTTATTCTCTTTGCAAAATCGAATAGACGCCGAAGTTTATAGATAGTTTGCTTTTCATTTGGAGATGAAAGAAAATCACAAACTGCTTTAATAAAATAATGTACTGGCTATGAATTTTATGGATTGATGTGAATTTTTCATCAGTGTAGTAATTTCTCAACCATGATGGAGTTAGATTTAAATTCAAACTTGACGCAAGTGTATGCTACATCAAATAACAGAGAGTGTAGACGGTGGGTGTTAGAGGTGTGAATAGAGAATATCGTACGATTTCTTGCGATACGACGTACATATTCCGGCCAATATCCTCTCCCTAGGAGCTGGATTCAAAAAGATGAGAGACTGGTGTAGCGACTGAACCCCTGTGCGGCGTGAGGAAAGGCTTTAACGTCCTACCGCCAGCCTCGCTATAACGAAAGTGATCCGGCCGATACTCGACCGCTCGATGCAGGTGTCTTCAAAGTTAGGCTCTAACTTAAAATACATTACTTTGTGTGATTAATTCATCACCACTGCTCTCAAAATGGTGAAAAAACATTTTGAGGAAACCAGCATGTCCTAGAACCAAAAATTCGCAAACAATACGTTCACAAGAAGTCGCTTATTATATTAGGGCCCATTCCCACAATTAGAGAGAAGGCCTGAAACCATGATAATATATATAAGCATGACTATACTATGCTATACTAAAACTTAACTTAACTACGTAAAAAACAATTTTTGCTTTAATTTTGCAAGGAAGTAATATAAAAATCAAGATCTAGATAGCCAGAGAATCTATAGTACGAATTAACCTTAAATTGTTCCTACTGTAGTTAGGGTCTGCCTACAATACACTCGGAGGTGCCACAATTTAGGTACGATAAGATTTTATCGCAACCGAGGTGCCTAATAAAGGGAGCAAACGAAGCAAAAGAATCTATGTGGGATGTAAAATAAAAGCCGGGCAAGCACTACAGATTAGCACTGATAAAGAACTAAGTAGCAAGCCTAATTAAAATGCTGATTTAACAAGATTACGAACGTTGATTAGGTGTTGCAGGAGTGGGAAATGTAATGTAACTAGAGCATTTGTTTAAACTCGTTTAGTTAAACAATCTTTTGTTTAAATGTCGTAAATGGGTCAACAAAAGTAAACGAAAAGCGGCAAATAACCGCACGAATACTATTGTCAAAGATTTCTGGTAAATTAAATGAAGGAAAACATCGTAAGGAAACGCTGATATCCTTAGAACCACAAATTTAAAAACATATTACGTTGCATCAACCCGTAGGGGTGAAAAGGAATGGGATGCGATCACATTCTTCTGCAAAACAGTAATACTTGCGAACAAGGCGGCCGCAAAATTGAGAGAACACACATTCTCTAACTCCAGCCGTCGTGACAGGAGCCACCTTGGGCATTAGGAATTGCAGAGCGATTTTCAACCGCCCGCCGAAGATGCAGGGCTCGCGGGCGACAAGCAATGGGTTTGCTTGCCGTCCGCTCGTCTTGCAAGGACCGAACTCACGTAGTATCGTATGGGGCTTAGCATGACTTACATAGATACATACTTGTGGTCTAAGAATACAAAGAGCAACTGAAGGAACAAAGGATTTTTTTAAGTCGGTAAAAGTTTGAGTCGGTTTGTTTTTTTTTTTCAATTTTTCATTATATTTTTTAACCGACTTCTAATTTTCTAAATGCTTAACTACTTAGTATTGACAGAATTGTTGTCGTTTTGAAAATGAAGACTCGTTTCAATTCATGGATTTATAAATGAATTAAAAACAAAGAAAACATGTTATCGCCTAATATTGTAGGCATCCTCAACGGAGAACTCCATGGGTTTTACAATGACGTGTTAAAATGTCAGACGTGCGAGCGAGAAAGAATATAATTATAGCTCCATCCCTTCAACAGTTCACCAATAACCACAGTCACATATCACATTCACCACCATCATACATCCATTCTATCCATTGACGGTATTTTTTATTTTCTTTCTGTTTAGGGTACCATACCTCAAAAGGAAAAAAAAACGAAAACCTTATAGGATCACACCCGTGGAGGTATCGAGTTAAAATTAAAACCATAGGTACTCAGGTAATGTAAAAAAAGCAAGGTTTTATAGCAGAAGTATAGAAATAAATCTGAAAACTTTTGTTGTTACGTCACAATATTTTTTTCTTGCGATTCGGAAAATTCTTCCGAGACTTCATTCCGGCATTGAACTATTTACATAGGTAAGTTTATACGGAACCCTCAGGGTTCGAGTCCGAATTATACTTTCCCAGTTTTTTTCTGTTGTTAATTTTTTTTTTTTTTTGTTTCTTTAACCCCTCCGACGTTAGGTCTTTTTGCGCAACGGGATTACTCCGCGTTCACTACAACTAAGATATCTCAGAAATTACGCAGCGTTTATATCATTGAAATTATTATAAAATAAATTATCTGAATAAATAGAGTTTAGTACAGTTTTACCTTTTAATATATTAGTTTTTTTTTAACTTTCATTTATAATTTTCTTCTTTGTGGTTGTTTAGCGGATGTCATATTACCCGCCAAATAAACTTGTGTGAGGCCGCTAAGTGGGGCCTGACCGAAACCTACAACAGGCACCTGCTCTCACAATACTAATTCATTTAAGCAGCTCTACTGTTAGGTGCAACAAAACTATTGTGAGAGAAAATGAATGACATTATCATTGGTTCAATTCAGGCCGTCAAATAGATCGCGTTAAGTAGTAGGACATTTAATTTAGATTGTAAAACAGCGTCTCGCTAGATCTGCAATCGAAGCGAAAACAATAAACAAAGTAGAAGGCAAGCGTGCGCACTGTGGGGCAAATTCGATTTAATTACTTCTGTTCCTTGACTTTTTATTTTTAAATTCTTCCAGCGGCTTGGCTCCCGTAATGTATCCCACGGGAACTGTACTTTTGCCGGGATACAATAGCGTAGTGTTTCTTTAACTAAATTCAAAATTCACAATAGGCTAGTTGCCGTAAAAAATGTAATTAGTCCGTCTTTTAGATTATTCAAAAATAAGTGACACGTATTTTTTTATTTGTAAATTAAACCAGAAATGACAAAGATATAGCCCAGTAAAGTTACGTGTAACGTCACGCCGTGCTACATTTTTTCGCAAGAGGTGACGTCACACGTAACTTTAATGGGCTATATCTTTGTTATTTTTTGTTTAATCGAAAAAAGAATAAATACGATATTATAAAAAAGAGATGCAATTTTGTGTAGAGAAACCTACGTTTTTGCAGGTGATGCTGCTGGCAGAAGCTAGTTAATAAATAAATTATAATCTTAATTAAAATATTACGTAACGTTTCAAAATATTACTGTTTATTTTATTTATCAACCAAGTTCGCTGACCCAGTAGCGAGGGGAATCATAGTGCAAAGTTATAATTGTAACCTCTTCAAGCGTTTTATTACTCCAAAATATTTTCGCTTCCCAAAGGATTCCTGCGAAAATGTTTAATTAAAACTTTGTTTTGTGTAATAAAAGCTGTCGGTATCAAGGTACAATCTGTCAAAGTTGCTACTCATTAGCCACGAGTTCCTTGGCTATCAGTTCGAAGTTTGCACGTGCAAATTGGACGTGCCGGGAATTCTCGGAAGATGAGTTGCTGCTTAGGTTATTACGAAAGCGAAGTTGATGAGGTGAAAGAGGATTACCTACCCGTTATCTTTTACTTGTTCCACCGTAAAACTTTAAAATGGTTTGTTTATAAGAATTGTCGGTCTTGTAATCTGAACCGTAACTGCTGACCGTGGTTTTGTGCAACGTTTTATGGGATTTTTAACAGATTGTAGTCTAAATTTTTGCCCAGTACCCGACAGAAAATGTACCGGCATAGCCATACAAAGAGTCAGTACCGTCAGTGTTTTCGGCATACTTCTACTCGACAGCGATACGGAGAAATTTTTTGACGCCATATTTTAGCTAGGAGTTTTTTTATAGTAGTTATAGTTAGATATCTTTTTTATAATGTTTAGTTATGTAAGTAGTATGATGTAGTTATATTCTTTTGCAAATAAAATAAATATTCTAAGGGTTACGAATGCTGTTTATTAATTTGGGAAAATAAACAGTTAGACAACACAGACAGTTAGTTTAGTTTAGTTGTTGGGGCGAATATAATTGCAAATTATGGCCAGTACTGAGGCACGTCTACAAATGCTACAATGATATAAGTAATATATTATCTGCCTTTTCAAACTGAAATATCTCAAAGGTTACATTCACCTGAATGGCCGTGTCATTAGATAACAGGTCGCTAGTCACCCAGAGCCTAGGACGAAAGTTCTGATGTCTGTAATCTCGTGTTAAGGTTCGTTTATCCATATCGTGTGGTTCTAAGCCTGAGTTTTAATCCCCTTTTCTGTGAACCATATAATTTCACATTAGACTTGATGGTTAGTTTGTAATTGTATTTAGAAAGTTGTTAGTACGTAAGCATCTAGCCTACGTACTATCAATTTACTGCCAATTTAATGAACACTTGATTCTTTAGAGGCTTAGTTTGGTTTATCACTCTGGAATTTCAATATCTAAGCTCTTTTTCAATTTATTTAATTTTATTTTTGTTCTTTGAGAATCTTGTATTTTGATACGCCATTGCCTATTGTTTACTTTTTACAAGTGTTGGCTTACCCATCGATTGTGATTATGTAAATGTAGGTACGAACACCTTTTGTCAATGATAAATGATTGCCTTTTTAGCATACAAAGCACAGAGACCCTTCACCTACCTATTTTAGCTGAAGCTTCAAATTCTAACGCCCTATTGTTTGAGTAAGAGGTTATTTGCAAAATTAATTCATATCGTTCGTATATAAATATTCATTGGGGACGCAAGTAAATTTTATTCAAAGTCAATCCTCCCTTTTGGATTATAATAGACATTCGGTAGCAAAAACCCGGGTATTGTTGGAAATGGAACCTAAACAAATGAATTGCTGGAAACTGAGGTAGATACTCAACTTTATGATCGTCTTATCACACTATTTCAGCTGGTGTGCTTTGTTGTGAAGGATTTTCTGTTTGGTTTAAGTTTCAGTCAGCGGGTATTTTAATTTTGAAATGTTTGGTTTACGGGGTCTTCATAAAACATCTGCTAGAAGATTTTGTTCTTTTCTTGCCTCATTTTGAAGCATGACACCAGTTTGTTTACGTAAGATTTTGCACAAATAATTTTAACTGAGATTTCGAAGACATCTTAATATAAATCTAAATATAAAATATATTAATTTATCAGATTCTACAAACTGAAAATTAGTATAAATCAACCTAAAATATAATTACCTAACCACCAAACCTCCTCAACCGTCCTCCTAATCCCATAACTCGTTCCTCCGTCACCGCCGGCAATAACTCTGTAATCCTGTTGTCACCAGGGTCAACATATAAATTGTGCCTGTTCCCTGTTCTCTGTAATATCAGAGCACCTGTACTGGCGTAATTTATTCCATAAATTAATAAGGGCGCCGCTCCGTTGCTGCGTCGGCGCCGCATGCTAACAATTGATAGTTACAAAGTTATTACCGGGATGGACTGGCTCTCCGTTGCTTTATTGCGGATTGTAAGCCTGGAATGGTTTGTCTGGGTTAGGTTTTATGAGTAATAAATTGATTTATTTACTTATGTAGGTACACACAAATATTTCAAAGGAAAGAACAAATACAGATAGAAGAGTACAAAGGTGCCGCTTATTTCAACGAAATTTCTTTCAGCAGAACTGCTACAGGAGAGTTGGATGAGAAATGTAGACAGTGTGTATAAATAATTCATAAAAGTTAAAATAGAATAAAAATTAAAATCATATAATACTAATAACTATATCAAAAACAGCATATAAATGTACACAGCAATAGAAACAATACATAAATAAATTATAATAATACAATTGTAAAACATATAACTTGATGTGACAGAATTGTATTTTAATGGATTCCTTAAATTTTTGGCGGGTTGCCGATACGACTTAAGCGATTTTCTGATAAATCAGAAGTATTTTCATGTATGGAATATAATATATATATATGGCGCCGACTCAAAATAAATTGGAAACGGGCAGAAATGTTAAGAAATAAGCTTTTTTCTGAGGTGGGAAATCATCTAATGATTTTTCCTGTTTTAAAGTGGAGCGGGGGGATGGATCAGACTTTTTACTGACTCAAACCACACTTATGTTCTTTTCGTTCCCATTTGCGTTTCAGTATCACGAGTAACCCTTTCAGTAGTCGATCCATGGCTCTCGAAGGCTTCCACGGTTAAGGTTTCCTGACATCCTTTTGAGGCCAAATGGAACTCGATAACTCGGGCTCAGTCCAGATGGTAACCAGACAACCAGGGGGCGAGCTAAACAAATGAGCTTTATGATTTTTGCTAAAGTTTTGACTCACAAACGTGATCGGATCGTTATATCACCTTCGCTGTGGTAGACATCGACAGCGACGTTCTTCTCCGGGCGGTGTCAATGAGTGATGATGTTCACGCATCTTGAGGAGCGCTAAGTGGCGTTTCTAACACGATCCATTTACTTACCGCCTTACTGCGCTCCATTGCCCATTGGGAAACCTTTAGTTTAGACTCATATTGTATAGTAAGCGACTATCTATGTTAGGACGACCCTTTGTTTTTGAAGATGGAAAATCAAATAATTAAGTGGTCAGACTTTTACTGACTAAAAGTAACCCACATTCCTTTAGTTGCCCATTGTGTTCCAGGTCTTCAAACAATTTCGTGACCCTCGGAGTTAAGACGGTCCTCAATTATAAAAATAAATTGCTACTAAAAATACAGCAAATTATGCCTCCAAAAAACAGTTACTTAGCGAGTAAAACAGCCGTAATAAAATAAAACATAATAACATAAAGTAGCATTCCCTTCACGTTAACATTAGCATAGAAACTGAAATAAATAACACTTTGCTCGTAAGAAAACGAGTATACGGAAAAGTAACCACTTATTACCACTCAAGTAGTATGTTAATGCTATAACGTCCTCGGCCGTATGAAAACGTTTACCGTGGAAATTATTTCTGTGGCCCTAGTGAAAAGGGGTATAAGTCCGATTTTGTCGAAAATGAGTTAAGTATACCAAAATGATCAGAAAAAAATGCTCTATCGTTTGGTGAAAAGAGATCTAAGCTAGCCCTAAAAATAAGGGAGTTACTTTGTGCAAAAGGATTCAACAGACACCAAAAAAACCACGCAACTTGGTTTCAAGTCCATTTATATTGTTTTAAACGGAAAAATAAAAACTTTCTTTTGTGTTTTTTAATCTAAATTAACATAAATCAACCAAATTTCAATTTGGTTGGTGTTTATCGATACAACAACACTTAGTCCATAAAAATGGTTTAAGTTAGAAAGGATATTATTAGACTTATATCCGTTTTCACCGAAATAAAGAGAAAAAATATTTCTTTCCATTAGGTAATTAGTTATTAAAAATAATTTCAAATGCGTATCCCTTTTCACGTGCATGAATTAATATTTAACTTATGGGAGAACGGGTCTAACTTATTTTATACCCTTACGGAATTCATTTTGTGATTGGTATAAGTCACTATCTTAAAAACTATTAACTTTACATAAAAAATAACCTAATAATAGTAAAGAGCATAAATTGTTTACCTATAAAAAACATCACATGTATTTAATTTGGTAGCGGTTTGAATGACACACGAGGTCAAACACGAATTTGAAGCACGCAGAGTGTTTTTTACGTCTCCTGTAAAGTTGCATTTTTGGACTTAGATCCTTTTTCACTAGGGCCACAGATTTATCGTCGTGCGTCGTGGCCCGCCGCGGCCCGTCGCCATTTTTTATGGCTGCCATTTTTGTCCCGGACGTTTGCGGACTAATTCGCCTTGGTCCTTTTGTCCTATTGTGTTGTTGAATTAAATTATTATTTTCTATATAGGATGATGTTGGGTAAATTATTTTGTTCTTTTTATTTTTTGTTGAGGATCCTTTTTTCTCTTAAAATTTGTTATTTAGAGAACTGTAAATGATTGAATAGCATAATAAATCAGAGTGTCATGTTTATTTTTGAGGAAAAAAGATACTTTTTGGACATTAATTTGTCAAAGCGGCAGACCGTGATAACGAATTTAAACTTTGTGAAGTCAAAAATTTCGTTTGGAGTTTTCTTGGATACTCATTTAGAAATTACAAAACAAAAATAACGATGCAACCCTGTTTTATGAGCATTGCTGCGTCTGGCCTAGGGCTCTAAAAATATCATTAAAAGACTGACTATTACACTATGAACTACCTGCGTATCTTTTTCTCCTTATCTGTCAAATCCATCCAATGGTTGTCTGTAAAACACCGCTTTTAGCGATAAGACCGCCCATTGTGACACCCTATTTATTTTAAGTTCCTTATTTAATTTTTATTTTTGGTGTACTATTTTTTTTTCCGATGGGAAAAATCATCCAATGACAACCCCCGCTCTTGGGCGGAGCGGGAGATAGTGTCAGACTCTTACTGACTAAAAAACCCATCCCGTTCCTTCTAGCCTTCATACCGGGGTTCGAGCGCCCTTTCGGATTACCCTGGCCCCAGTATGCTTCGACCCGGCTGGGCCCCTGCTGTTGCTGACAACTCCTTGAGGCGCGCGGAAACAGCGCGCACCGTCGACGACTTGGGCTTGGTCCGGACAGTTACCGGATGGCCGGACAGCGAGCTACCCATTGCTCACTGTCCGCAAGCCTGCGCCTACGGTGGCTGGAAATCGGGATCAGAATCGCGGCGGCGGCGAGGACGCCGTTGCCTGATGCGGTCGGCCTCCTCCTTAGCGAGCATTACTGCTTCGCAGAAGTCGGCGACCGCCTGCCACTCCTCCTCGCTCCGGACCATGGCCTCAACTAAGGCCCGGCGCGAGAAGTCTCCGCCGCCGATCGCCCCCACGAGGGCACGGCGATGCTCCGCCCAAGTTTGGTGTACTATAAAGAACATAATTATCTATGTATCTGATTTTAGATGCTGAATTTATTTTCTCGTACAAACCCCGTGAGAGAACCGTTAAATTGCGCCAATGCGCGGTCATTGCCTATTTGGCCATACGTCTACCTCACATACATTTTGCTTACCATGCACTCGGCCATACGTACAGTAATAAATGTGTCCCTACAGCAATATACTATTTTTAAAAAGCTGAAAAATAACATCAAAACTGTTTCTCACTAAAAACATCGTCTGAAGATAAAAATAAGCAGAAACAACAAACGCTAACGAAATAGACGACAGTATTGTGTTCTGCAATGTTTTAACTAAAAGAGAATATTGTTGCACGTGACATTCTTTCACGACTACGATAAAAGACAAAAAACATCCCCGAAACCGTACACTGGCTAACTTTTAAAATGAACAAAATATTTTGTTTATATACATGGCAACCCGTGTAGTGTTTACTATATTCTATTTGTCAGCAGTTCCCAAAGAGCATGTTTTTTTTAAATTCCTGTGTGATTAAATTCAATGACGATTTTTGTAAAGTGAACAAAATGCATGCTAAATCAAAAAGAGACGTAACTCAAAAAAGAGGATATTTGAAAATTATTTTTTTTTTTTGTTTTTTCAGATTCAAATATGATTTCTTTTTTACTTAGGTCTGTTTATGATTAAGCATGCGAAAAGTAATCGATTTCATAAGAGCGTCGGGCGTTGAAGTGAAGTATGATTCCCAGCCACAGTGTGTACGGGTTATTAGACGACAAATATTAGATAGCTCACCATCCGATGAGGATAATGAAGCGCGCTAATGCGTGGTAACTTGTATGTAAAAAAGATCTCAGCAACATTAACGGGGCTCGCTAGAGTAGATGCCTGGTAGTAATGCGAAGTTCTTCGTAAGAGTTACTGCGACACTGGAACGCAAAAAGTACCTGAAGGAACGCAAATGGGTTTAAATCAATTAAAGTGTATTACTCTCTCTCCTGTGTAATACCTAAAAACAAATCGCTTGCAATTTTGCCGTTAATAAATATACTAAAGAAAAGAAAAGTGATAGGAAGATAGACATCTTTCCAAGTAATAAACCATTTAATATTCACCTCCCGTGCAAAAACCCAAAGCAGTTAAACCAAGTTTAACGGTTTTCTTATAATTATGATCTTAAGATTGGCAGAGGCCCAAGACATAATGCCGTAACGGCCGGAACTCTGCTAAGCCCTTTTAGCAAGGGACGGGACGTGAGCAAAATGCTACATGCAGACATTCTCTTCCTCGTTTTAAAACAAAATGACATGGGCTACTGCTTGAATACGGAAACGGTATTATTGTGGTGTATGAAGATTAGATAATATTTATTTATTTATTAAAACTTCATGCGACACAAAGGTACACAGGCGGACTTAATGACTTAGACATAATATAATACTGGTAATGTTCATACGACGCAACACTTTGGAACGTGCCATTCAGCTTCACTTTTTTTGACTATCCAACATTTTGGCTATTCAAAAGTGCCTGTAATTGTCTATTTAAAAATAAATTTTTGATTTCTGATTCAAAAGCGATAAATGAAAAAAAAAATGTTTTTTCTAGACAAAATACTACTACTTGTTTATGTGTATAAACTCCTTGTTATCAAGCAACTAAGGCTCATAGACGAAATACAAAAATAATAATCATACAAAATAATATACTAATACATGTTAAAAAAACATAACAACTAATCTATTACACACGAAGTAACGGCGGCGTATGTCTATTGAAGTATAACTTGACACGAACTGCAGGGAAAAGTATGTGCTATGTAGGCATAATATGATACACTATCATTATGAAAATATAGGGTTAATCCATGCTTAATATGTGCTTGTGAATATCTCTTGCGCTTACCGGGTTTTTTTTTCGCGGTTGGAAAATCATCTAATGACTTCCTCCGCTCTTGGGCAGAGTGGGAGATAGTGTCAGACTTTTACTGACTAAAAACACACTCCTGTTCCTTCGTTGCCTTTCGTACCGGGGCTGAGCTAGCTTTCGAACTAACTCTGGCCCCTGTAGTCTTCGACCCAGTTGGGCCCCTGCTGTTGAGCTGTTGAGCTACAGCTCCTTGAAGCGCGCGGGAATAGTGCGCGCAGTCGACGACTTGGGCTCGGTCCGGACAGTTACCGGACGGTCGAACAGCGAGTTACCCATTGCTTGCCGTCCGCAAGCCCGCGCTTACGGTGGCCGGAAATCGGTATCGGAATCCTGGCAGCGTCTGGGGCATTGTGAGCACCACCGTTGCCTGATGCGGTCGGCCTCCTCCTTTGCTAGCATTAGTGCTTTGCAGAAGGAGGCGGCCGCCTGCCACTCCTCGCTCCCGACCATGGCCTGTACCAAGGCCTGGCACGAGAGATCGCCGCCGCCGATCGCCCTCACAAGGGCACGGCGATGCTTTGCCCAAGCGGGGCACATCTCTACTGTGTGCTCCACTGTGTCCTCCGGGCGTTCCGCACAGTGGCGACACCCGCGCATCACTTCTGGCGCTTTCCTGGTTAAACTACATAACCAATCTTGATGAAATTTGAATAACCTTTCTACTACTAAAGTAAGCTTAAACCCGAAGGACATAGGCTACTTTTATTTAATCTGGTTTCGACGTCGCATCCGCAATAATAGACATTCACGCAGACGCAGTCGCCAACAAAGGCTAGTAGTTATAATTATGTGCGGTATTGCACAAGTGCAGATAATAAAAGAAATGAGGGAGAGAATGAAACTTGAAGTCTTCTGATGACGCCCATTGAAACCGACCACGTTTTGAAGCCACAATATTATATTCACTTTTTTTTCAAAAATTGAGGCATCACAGAGCCAGTTTTCAAGTAAGTTTGTTAAAAAGTACAGTGATCATTGATCAGTACGCCAAAAACTATATTCTAAATGTCTGAAATTTTAAAAAATTAAACAAAAAAGTTTTAGAAACGCTTTCAGTCTATTTCAAATAGTACAAACAAGGTTAAAAAACGTGTCGACAGTGCTTCACATTTGCATACGGCGGGCTTTGCAAATATTTGGCTATGTTTTACCTATGACCGGTATGAGCCTGAATATCGTTGGACGAGTGTACCATGCAGGCTGCGTGAGAATTATTTATGACGAGGATTTTAATTGAATTTTGCTTAGAAAAATTATAACAATTAACAGCGCCCAACCTGTAACGACTTCTCATACAACCGTTCTTTAGGTACATAATGAAGGTCTTATTTTGAAATATCTTTAATATATTATATTATCCTTAATATATTATACTTTTGACCTCGGAGTATATTCCCTTGGAATAATCTTCTAGTGTTAGTTAACACTAACTGTGGGTTCAATATTTGTAAACTGTTTGTTGTACATTTGATTCCAATCATGGGTATGGCAATAACAATTCGATGCATGTAAATTTAAAGAAAGAATAAGAATAAATTAACTAATTAAGATGCATATAACTTTATTCACAACAAACACAAACCAAACTTCTAAGCACTCCGACAAAGCCATGGCATTACAGGCCATGGTGAGCGAGGAGGAGTAGCAGATGGCCGCCTTCTTTTGCGAAGCAGTAATGCTAGCAAAGGAGGAAGCCGACCGCATCAGGCAACGGCGCTCACAGTGCCCTAACAGCCGCCGGGATTCCGATCCCGATTTCCGGCCACCGTAGATTTCCGCTGTCTGACCGCCCGGTAACCGTCCGGACCAAGCCCAAGTCGTCGACGGCGCGCACTGTTCCCGCGCACCTCAAGGAGTTGTCAGCAACAGCAGGGGCCCAGGGGTCGAAACCTACAGGGGCCAGGGTTATCCGAAAGGGCGCTCGAGCCCCGGTATGAAAGACAAGAAAAAACAGGGTGGGTTTTTTAGTGAACAAGAGTCTGACACTATCTTCCGCTTCGCCCAAGGTCGGGATTATGTCATTTGGATGATTTTAACCCACCGAAAAAAAAACTCTAAGCATTCTAAAAAATATTGCGTCAGTTTGCAATCAAATCTTGTAACGTAATAATAACGTAGTTGTCAAACGTAACATAGTCTTTACACAATATTGTGATCCAAATTTATTTCCCAATTGGCTCTCCCAAGCTGCGTTAAAGTAAGCCAGGTCACATTAGAAGGAGATATCTCTAGCGCGGCATTTGCCAAAAAAGCGCAATAAGGGAAGTCGGTGCCAAAAGTACGTCCTGATAGAGATCTCATTACTGGATGAAAAAGTCGGCTTAACCATAATCTTTGGGCTTATTTTCTGGCGAGATAAGACCGGATACTTAACGCTGAGGTTACTTTAACACCATTTTTAAATAATAAGGTGAGGAAGTTTTACGTGACGGACTTATTTATGACTGGCTTGTGAAGTGAAGATTTTTTTATTGATGTTGATAAAGCCGTTTATGATTTATCCTTAGACAGCTTTGCTTACCATGAAACATATTCTATTCATCACTTTCTATTCATACACTTTAAAGATGAATGACAACTTATTTTATTTTCTATTACCAAATTTTACTTACTACTCGAAAAAATCTGCTTTTCCATATAAAGCGGTCCTTAATTTTTGACCCTCTAATACATTTAGTGTAGAACCCAAATAACAGCTGACCCAGACCGCTAGCTTTTCCATTTTCCCCTTTCCATTATAAGATTTACATAATGTAATAAAAACCTTTCGGATTTTAAATTTAAAAAATCTATTCTACAAACAGCCTACTAAGTCCTCTGTAGTATTAAAAATCATTTTGTAAAATCTTTTCAAACTCTGTTTTTGTCTATAAGCTTTTTCGGTTGAGGTTGGCAAGGCTTTTAAATCCTAACCGCATATTATACCTATTCTTGTTAAAATGCGAATTGTTGAAGAAAATTTTTATTTTATTACGAGTAATAATGGAATATAATTAAACACAAAACGTTTGATATATAAACATAACACTGGTGCACAATTAAATATCAATATATGAGCAGAAATAAATAGCACATCGACATTTTGTTGGCATCAGTCAATGACCTATCCTCGTAGAAAAGAAAGAAAGCATTGTAGGTATTTTCTAACGTACATCAAAAAGTAAGACGATATTAATACCAACAGAACGCAAACAACCTCAGCGCACATCCCAAAGCGGTTAATTACCAACATCATAAAATAAATGCTGGCGCATTAAGCCGCACATTAATGTAGCAAATAATAATGAGTTATATTAATCCATTTCCATCGCTTACTTTGTATGGAGTCAGCGCTCAGCTGCGGTAAGCCAACCGGCGTTGGGAATCGAGCACGGGAACCGTATGGCCTTGTCCAGAGTAAACACGCGGTAACTAGAGCGGGTGCGGGTGCGATTAAGCGTCCTTAGTGCATCGTGACTTGCTAAACCCGGGAATCTTTAAGTCTAGAATGAATAGGTTTCTTCTAGGTAAGCGCGTTCCATCGTCGACCGCATCGTCGCTTTCCATCAGGTGAGATAGCGGTCAAGCGAGAACATTCCAAAAAAAAAAAAGCAAGCAGTTGTGGCTATACCTACTAGAATTTATAATTATTATTAATATAATATTCAAGAACTAAAAATTCGAAGACGCGACATCCACTAACTCGCACTGGGCCCGCATGGTGGATTACTGCCCGTTCCCTCTCCTAGAGAGGAGGCCTGAGTCCCAACAGTAGGAACATTAAAAGGCTGATTATGCTATACTTATGCTGTGTCTTCTATGTGACTATTACATATGTACTTTGCGACGTATAATAACCATTAGTTGGCCTTAGCAGCAATAGAATTAGTATTTTTTTTTTATAACATAAACAAATTTAATATCTATTTGTTCCAAGAGCTTAGTGGTTCTAGATATAATTAATTATTATCTCTAGACGTGTTTCCTTAGAGTTAAATAAATAGAAGACCGCTAACAGCCAACACCGCACCGTCAAATTACGCTAGGCCCTACAACTTTAATATGGACGCAAACTGCGATTTTATGGTATGTTTATACTTCATGCCCTCTGTATCAAACGCGCAAGCTCCTCACTCTGGTCCCTGAAAACAATGTTTACAATAGTATGAGAATAGAATCCAATACGCTTGAGTAAAGCGTAGAATTAATGTCATCTTTTGTTAGTGAGGAGTTGGAGACAAGGAATTTGAGGAGCTTGAGGATGAGGAGAAATGACAACCACACCATGCAACTGACAACTGAAAATATATTTTGTTTCATAAGTTTTTAAAATATGTACAAAACAAAAAGTTTATAAAAAAAAGGTTCCATTCGGAACATCCGCCCATTTTTTTTTAAAAGTGGGATTCTTATAATTGTACTAGCTTTTTAAGCGGCCTCTTGAAAATGCCTGCTGCCGTAAGTACATCGGCCACTCTGGCCACTCCGTCCCTGCCACGGTAGACCTTTTCTATTCGGCCTTTAGGCCACACTCCTCGCGGCAGATTGTTATCAACAATGATCACCACGTCTCCAACTTTAATATCAGGCCGTTGTCCGGCACCTCTAGATAAGTGCAGTTGAGGCAAGTATTCTAATACCCAACGACGCCAGAATTGATCTGCCAGTTGGATGGCCTTCCGCCACGAAATTCTGCCACTCAGATCTCCTTCGCTCGAGTTGACCGGAATGTTTCTTCCAGAAGAGGTGCCGATTAAAAAATGGCTAGGTGTTAATGCCTCCGGGTAATCTGGATCGGGAGAAACGTGCGTGAGTGGTCTGCTGTTCACAATTGCTTCCGCTTCGACAAGAAGGGTTGTTAAGACCTCATCTGATGGAGACTTTTCTTTTAGTGTCACCTTTAGCACAGTCTTAATACTTCGCACCAAACGCTCCCATGCCCCGCCCATGAACGGCGCTGCCGGTGGGATAAAATTCCATTCAATGGCTTCATTTGTAGCGAAAGAGGAAACTTGGCTACCATACAATTTCTTCAGTTCACGATTTAGACCCACAAAGGCTGTCCCATTGTCGGAGTACATCTGGCGGGGGCAACCGCGTCTTGCGATAAATCTTCTCAAACTCATTACCGCCGCATCGGTGGAGAGGCTATGAACAACTTCAAGATGGACTGCTCTGACGACTAAACAGGTGTAGAGAGCAACATATCGTTTCTCGTGTCTGCGCCCGATGGTAACTTGGATGGGGCCAAAGTAGTCCAGGCCTGTATAGGAGAACGGTCGTTCACTGTGAGCTAATCTTGCTGGTGGAAGTTTTCCCATTAGCGGGTTGAATGGCGTAGCCTTTCGCTGTCGACAGAATAGGCAATGGTTTGCTACTGACCGAACTGTGCTTCTTAAATGAATTATTCAGTAGACTTGGCGAAGTTCATTCACAACTGTCTCTGTGTTAGCATGAGCAGCTTTCTGGTGGTAACGAAGCACTAAAAGGCGTACTGCCGGGTGTTTTCCATCTAATATAATTGGAGACTTGGCTTGACTCGAGACTCCAGAAGCAGCAGTGATCCGTCCTGATAACCGAAGTAGGTTGTCTTCTCCTATGGTAGGAGACAGGTTCAACAATCTGCTAGAGCGTGACAGGGAGGTTGCTGTCTTTAGGCAAACTATCTCTGTTTCAAAGCAATCTATCTGGCTTTGCCATAGTATATGGTTCTCCGCTAATTGTAGGTCAACCGATGACAAGTCAAAAGGAGTTAGTTTTGTGTTACCTACTCTACGGCAAATGTTAAGAAGCTTGCGTGCAAACAAATGAGCTAGAGCAGTGGCTCGAACGAGACATAACCATCTACTGATGCGCAACGGGCTAGCTGAAACGGGAACTAAGGGATGAAATGGTTCATCAGATATTGCATTACATATGACTTTGTGCCTTGGTTTCAGCTCAGTCTGACCAGCCGTCGGCGTTGTGATAATTGGTTCTACAGGCCACTGGTCTGATGATAATAAAAAACTAGGACCAGTAAACCAGCGTGACTCCATATTTAGCGGCTTTTTATCTATACGTGTCGCATCGTCAGCTACATTCATTTCGGTAGGAACCCAGTGCCATTCTCCGACACTAGAAAGCTCTAAAATTTCACCAATACGGTTGGCCACAAAAGGCTTGAATTTACGAGCGTCGTTTCGCACCCAACCTAAGACATTCATGGAGTCACACCAGAAAACTCGTTTATCTGGCTTAAACGTGTGAGCATTGCAGATGGTGTCGGCAAGTCGAGCGGCTACCAAGGCACCTTGAAGTTCTAACCGTGCTATGGAGGAGGGTTTTAATGGAGCTACTCTGACTTTACTACCGATCAGTACTACCGCAATGGTATTATTCGGGAATTGCAAACGCCAATACGCTACAGATGCATACGCAGATTCGCTAGCATCACAAAAGACATGAAGTTCTCTCTGCGCTACATCAAACTCGCTCAAATTATAACGACGAGGAATTTTTAAATTAGAAATGGAATTAAGGCAAACTTCGTGCCATTCTTTCCAAGCCGATGAGTCATTTTGAGTGAGTTGTTGGTCCCAATCGACTGCTTTACGCCATATATTTTGGAACATGATCTTTGCCCTCACCACAAGTGGGGCCAAAAAGCCTAGAGGATCATACACGCACATCAACAAAGAGAGAGCTTCACGCTTTGTAAAACTATCGGAAATGGATTTACCGATCAGGCCTTTAACTTCAAAACTAAGACAGTCCTCACCGGGCTGCCACACCAAACCAAGAGTTCTAACAGACTTAGCTATTTTACCCATATCAACATTTACATTATCTAAAGATGGATCTAATAGGTGCTCTTTTGGAATGAGAGCTAAGGCTGTCGGATCATTTGACACCCAAGATCTCATTTTAAAGTGAGCCTTTTTATGAATTTCTACAATATCAGCAGCAAGGCGCGCTGCTTTGGCTGCTGAATCTACCGAAACAATGCAATCATCCATATAATGGTTATGGAGTATAGCATCCACAGCTTCTGGGAAGTCGCTTATATACTCAGTGGCGTTTCTGTTCTTTATATATTGTGCCGTAAATGGGCTAGAAGCGGCACCGAATATCATTGACGACATCCTATATATTCGAATTGGTTCCTCGGGTGAATTTCGCCAAAGAAAGCGTTGGGCATCCCGATCTGCCTCGCGTATTTTCACCTGAGGAAACATTTCTTCTATGTCAGCAGAGAGCCCGACTTTGCCTTCGCGAAAGCGAAAGAGAATGTCTATAATAGAGTTAAGTAAGTCAGGTCCAGTAAGAAGCATGGTATTTAAGCTCACCCCGTTTGATTTGGCCCCCGCGTCGTAAACTATGCGCAGCTTGCGTGGCTTATTGGAATTAGTAACGCCAAAATGCGGTAAATACCAACATTTAGAGCTGGACGAATGGCTGCTTACAGGACCTTCCGCATATTTTTTGTCAAACGTTGATTGCATGTTCAATTTATACAATTCTGCATAGGCGGGCTCTTTGAGCATTTTTCTCTCTAAGGTTTTGAACCTCGACATAGCTAGGCCAAAACTATCTGGAACTTTAAATTGCTCATCCTTCCAAGGAAGCGCAACTTCATATGTATCGTCAGGTAAATGACGGGTACAATCTTCTAGTATTTTGATGGCTTTAATGTCGTTATCGCTACGACACTCTCTTTTAGTAATTCCAAGAGAATCTAGTTTGTAATAAGACTGAATAAGTGCGTCAAGATCATTATACTCACTGGAAGTACTAACATGATTGATTGTGTCAATAGCCTTTGTTCTACTTGACTGAAAACCAAATAAAACCCAACCTAGACTCGTGTTAATTGCGACTGGTTGAGACTTGCTGCCTCTTCGAGTTGATTTAGGAATCGTAAGATGCCAGTTGTCGATACCAATAATTACTTTAGGTTCGGCTTCCGTATAGCAGAGAACGTCGCTTAAGTCGCGCAAGTGGGGGAACTGCTGAATACTTTCAGTTCGAACAGTCTGTTTGGATAACCCTAGACTATTGATTGCCCGAGCCTTACAAATGGTGAACGTTTCCGTACATTGTGAACCTTTGATATCAAAGTCGACGTACTGAACCTTTACGTCTTTTCCTAAACCACTGACACAGTCAAGCCTAACGTGTGATTCGGGCCCTGCGACACCAATTTGTTCACATAGTTGGGCATCAATGAACGTAGCAGTGGCGCCATCGTCTAACAAAGCAAACGTATCGACACTACATAGCGGTCCCGAAATCGTAACTGCAACGACTTTTAACAAAGGTCTCATATGGTTATAGTTTTCGTCAGATAAATTTGAAAAAGAGGAGGTATACGCTATTAATTCACAAGGTTCTTTACGCGGCACCTCTGCCTGATTATTAGACGGTGATTTGGTATTATCGCAGTTTAGTTCATTCACTAAAACTGTATGAGCTAATAAATTTATGTCATGCAAAAGTTTATGATGTCGGAATTTACACTCAGTCACATTGCAAACCTCTTTCTTATTTTTGCAAAACTTATAACTATGTGAACCTTTTTTAAGACATTTATGACATAACTTATTTTCTTTTACAAACTGCCATCGGTCACTAACTGACAATGTCATAAAACTATTACAGTCTACTAAATTATGTTTATGTTTACACATAGGACAGGGTTTTATTTCAATTTCATCTGAAATTTCTAGTTTTTTAGCCGAAAATTTAGGTGATGAGGTCTTGGAAGTATTTTGGGTACTATCTGAAAATGAGGCGGAATGTACCTTCTCGTACTTTTTAACAACAATTGAGGGTTCTGATACTAAACCAAACTTGAGTTGCTTTTCAACTTCACGAGTCAAAAATAAAACTAACAACTCGAGCATAGTCTTACCCTGTTGTGAGAAGTGAGCTACAGCAAAATCCATCCATTTATTTCGTAGTAATGGGTTGAGTTTACCTAGAATAGTTTGAAATAACTCAGGAGAATCTAGGTAACTCTTCTGATCCAAGAGCCTCATAACTTCAACTGAATTTCTTACCTTGCAGGTGAATTTGTTGAGATCATCGCAATCTAAGGAAATTAACTTGGGCCACGACCGTACGGAAGCTATTTCCTGCAAAACAATAAATTCGGGGCGACCGAACCTAAGTTGCAATGCGTCCATTACCTCCACAGGATCACGCGCAGAAACTAGGAGCACCGCTACCGTTTCACGTGCTATTCCACGAAGTCCTAGGTTGATCCGTGTCAGGTTCTCAGATACGGAGAAGGAAGACTTCGTGTCTTCGTAGACTCGCTTGAAGGCGAGCCAGTCCAATGGATTGCCATCGAAGATAGGGAGGCGTCCATCGCCATTCTTGGGTTTTGAACCTCCACCGACATTCGCTAGCGACGACGTAATAGCCTGTGCTAATAAAGTTATATCAGAGGGTTGTTGTTTAATCTCTGAAGAATTAAAAGCAGGTTCTTGAGTGCTGTCAGGGATTGGAATCCGAGGCTGACTGCATGGAATAGCCTTTTCGGATGATACTAACCACTGTTGTACTTGCCTTTCTGATTCTATGGAGCTTCTGCGACTCCCTCGACTGTCGGCTTCTAAAGCTGCAAGCTGAGCCTCTAGGTCCAAGTTAGCAGCTTCTCGCTCCGATTTGGCTGCTGCTGCTGCCGCCGCCGCTGCCGCAGCCGCACGATCAGCCTCGGCGACCTTCCTAATGTGGGCCGCCTGTAAGGCCAACTTTTGGGCACGGATTGTCGCTGACGACCGTGACGTCCTGGAACTCGTCGTGGAGCGATCACCGCGCACTACTGGGGCTTCGCTCATGTTGCTTTGGTGGTTGCCTTCCTCCTCTCGAGCTTTCGCTTGGCTCCTTGTCTCCACCATACGAATTTTTAAAACTTATGTTTTGCTGGTTCGAAAAAAAAAGTGGGAGAAGGACCAAATGTTAGTGAGGAGTTGGAGACAAGGAATTTGAGGAGCTTGAGGATGAGGAGAAATGACAACCACACCATGCAACTGACAACTGAAAATATATTTTGTTTCATAAGTTTTTAAAATATGTACAAAACAAAAAGTTTATAAAAAAAAGGTTCTTTGGAACATCTTTATTCACCTTATGGTAAGAGATAATGTCGTCGGCGTCGGAATACGCTTGCTTAGGCTGATTGTCTACGGAGGTGTAGCTCCATAGACGCATATTCGTCATTATACGCTTGGTGTACGCCTACTCAGAACTTGCATACAAAACTGTAACGGCTCGTTCACGATCTTGCCGCTATGAGCGGTAGCTAAGCGCGGGGCGGCGAGCAGTAAGATCAAAAGTATTAAAATGTTTGAAGCACACCACGAGGCGCCGCTCATAGCGCCCTGCGCTTACCGATACCGCCTTGATCGCCGCGCCGCTCGACGCTAAGACCGAAGTCATGATCAGTACCCCTAGCCAAGTTGATAATTTGCAATCGTTAACGCTAGTAGTAAACTTCAAATGTACGGGAATGACGTCATCTTAACGCTCAGACACGCGCTTAGAACAAAAGAATAGGGGGCGTGGCCAACTCGAGGCGTTCGACGCAAGAGAAACGGTTGTAACTTGCTTCACAACGCCTGCCGTACCGCATGTCATAGTCGCGGGGCGTACATCGAGCGAAAGCACGTTTATATTTAAAAATAATTGCGAGAATGTCGTCCAACAGCATTGTCACAAATGATTGAAAACGTACGCGTGCAATACGTTTCGTGGACAGGGTTCAGAACACTGTGCTGCTCACGCTGCCTGGCGTATTTTGAACCGTCTATGAAGCTACGCGTGGCTTTAGATATAACCTATTCAATCTTGACTTATAAACCCTCAATTATAAATTTATAATTAGTAAAACAATCAGCTACGAATTTCTAACAGTCTAGACGAAACTAAGTAGAGATTTGTAAGAAAGTTTATTAATCAAAGTGTGTTATTACAGGTATCTGTGTAACATAATGTATTTAGTGTGGAGTTTAAAGTCATTACAGGTGAGAGAGTCACATATAAATTCGTGATCATACTAAATAGTTTGGGGGTAAACTAACTGTGAATTTATCTCATACATGTTTACAGATATGAATATTATAACCTAATACCTCCAGACGAAACGTGGTTTCTTGAAGCATAGGATACATTATCAGCTTTAATATTAAATGGCGAGATTTTAGCAAGAAAATGTAAGGTTTAGTAAACACGTGGGATTACGTAATGAGATCTACTCTACCAAAGTGCTTGTTCATGAACAGAAAATGGCTGTGTCTAAAAAGGAAATTAAGAGGTACCACCAAAATCTATTTTTTTACACTTATAGAGGTATGTGGAACAAGATGTAAAGTTCCACATACCTCCTTTGAAAATAGAGATTCGTCCGATCAGACAGGTGTTATGTCTGGTCTGGGTAACTGCCCGATAGATGATGGTGGACTGTTGTATTTATGTACTAATAGTGCGGAGAACTCTAATACCGCGATACTGGATTTTGAATATAAGTTCCTATTTGGCGACATAAGTGTCGCTACGCACTAATGAAATATTTCACAAAATTATACTATTTATGGGTAATGGTGAGGGTACCCATAAATAGTGAAAGTTAACTTAAACTTGTGACGACATGGTTGGCGCAGTGGTTGAAGTGTCTGGCTGTTGCAATGTGTATCGCGATTCCCCCACGGAACAAATATTTGTATGGCCTACAGATGGTTGATCTGAGTCTGGGTATTTTTTATATATTTGTGAATGCACCTTCAACTCATGAGTAATTTCTAGTTAGGGTCTACTTTAAAAAAAAAAAAATCAATTTTAACTTTGAATAAATGGTAATGCTGGAAATGCTGATTCAATTTGATACAAGATCACAGATAAAAAATTACACTATTACTGAGTGTAATTTGCTATTTTAGGACATGGACTACCAGTGTGCCAAAAATCAAAATTCGTTAAGACGTTTAAACATGAAGAAGGAACAAACACACACACTCAAAATTTTGCTTGCATGTGTGTGATGAGATAGAAGCATTAATTTTCATATTAAAATGTCTATTTATTTATGAAAACTTCATGCAACATAAAAGTACATAGGTGGACTTAAAGCCTTAGGCATTCTCTATCAGTCTAACTAGGGTGGTGAAGAGAAAACATGGCAGGTGCGTAAAAAAATAAAAAAGCAAATTAAAGATTATTACGAAAAAACAAACGTGCGTTTCTATCTAGTAATATTTTTTTTTTAGTTGGAAAATCATTAAATAGAATAGAATAAACTTTATTGTACACGACAACAGTAACAAAACTTTTAAAATAACTTACATCTATGGGTATAATGTCGGCCTTGTCGCTAACAGTAATATCTACCAGACAACCTTAGGATGTATTCAAAGTCAAATCAAAGTCAAAATATTTTATTTCACATAGGCCTACATGGGCACTTATAAAACTTCAGAAGCTAGTGCACGGTTCGGTTCGGTCGTTTCCTTTGGAGAAGAACCGACAAGCAACTCTAGGGTTACTCTTTTAAAAAAAGTGGTTGTTATTACAATATTACGTAAGAACAGTGTAGACCAGTCAAATATTGTACACAAAAGCACAATAAAAATAATCTTAATAAAAAATGTAAGTCGTAATAGGAAGTAATCTAAGAGTTCGTGGAGTATACAATGTTCTCACATTCACATTACAGAAAAGAGGCTATTTAGAAAAAAAAAAAGGAATAATTTATAAATAATTACAACTATCATTAAAATGTTAAAAAAATAAATTACTAACAAATTTAAGACAGTTAAAGTCTAAATAATAAAAAAAAATATTGCAAAAGCAATGTGTTCGAGAAAAAAAAAATTATATAAAATTATTAAATTGCAAGAACATAAAATAAAAAGGGAGTAGTCTGCGGTGTACTGAAAATTAATGAATAGGTAACTAAAGCTGGGCCCATCGGGCTGTTACTGACTAAACCTATCTGTATTCCTTTAGTTACTCTTTGTATCCTAAGTTATTGTAGAATACCTCCTACAAACATTCCCGTAGCCCATCGATAGTAATCTGAATCTGTCCTCAGTGTTATCTACACTAATATTATAAAGAGGTAAAGTTTGTTTTTTTTGTAGGAGGCAATCTCTAAAAGTAATGGTCCGATTGCTAATTTTTTTTTATTCTTGAGTGACATAGGCTATATTTTATAGAAGCAGGCAAAGTCGTGGGTAAAAGCTAGTCAATAATATACCCAAGAAAACTATTTATCAATAATCCCACTAGTTTCTTCATTTAACACGATACTGTTCAGTCTAATACTGTTATATCATTAAAAGTTCCCTTTGAAGGTCCTGTGATGTTATGTTGAAAGGATATTATTGCAAATAGACTGAATTTTGATAGGACTGTGAAATTGAATATTTTACAGGGAAATGACGATATCAGGGATTTCGAAATCCCTAGGGATATCACGAAATCCCGGTAGATGTCGAATATTCTTGTTTATTACGTCTTCTTACTAAAAACATCTAGTAATATGTCGTTTCACTAAACTAAATTTAGTAAAATGCGTATAACGTATGGGGGAGCACAGTTATTTAATCAACTTCCAAAAAATGTAAAAGAAGCGACTTCATTAAGTAGTTTTAAAAATAAATTAATCAACCATATTTACAATAACGATACACTATATTAATGTAATTTCATCATTTTACAACTTATTTTCAATAAGCACTAACTTCTTTTAACTTGGGCCACAGCCTTATCTCAGGAATGCAGCGAATTCGCTTCTAACTTGTCGACAACTAATAATGTATTTTTCATGTACCCACACTGGGACAATATTACTATTTTTTATTTAAATTTAATGTTCTCATGTAAGTGACAATTATGTTTTAATGGGAATAAAGATCTTTTTAAACCGAAAATGTCAGAAAAGCGGATACTGCCGAATAAAAATTGAACCATGCATTTATCTCGCTCGCTCTAACACGTGCACTAGTGGGAGTGAACAAATGTGTCGCTCGAGCTAGCGCGGCTCTTGTGGTTTAAGGCCCTGCAAGCGCCCAAGCAGCGCCATAAAAATGTAATTGTGAAAAATCAAAGGTCCAGGTATGTGATGACGTATGGCTCCGAAACGTGGTCGCTCACAACGAGCCTCATCAGAAGTCTTAAAGTCACCCAAAGAGCAATGGAAAGGGTTATGCTCGGGGTTTCCTTGTGTGATCGAATCAAAAATGAAGATATCCGCCAGAGAACTAAAATTGCCGACATAGCACGAACAATCGCCAAACTTAAGTGGCAATGGGCAGGGCACATTGCTCGCAGAACAGATGGCCGTTGTGGCAGAATGGTTCTGGAGTGGCGACCGCGTACCAGAAGACGCAGCGTTGGAAGGACTCCTACAAGGTGGACCGATGACCTAGTAAAGGTTACGGGAATCCGATGAATGGACGCACAGCATTGTTTATGGTGGCGACTCTTGGGGGAGGCATATGTCCAACAGCGGACGTATATCGGCTGAAATGGTGATGATGATGGTGCTGAAAGATCGAGTGCAAAACCAAAAGATGTATTTGCAAGAAGCTATGTTTTGTGTAATTCAGGGTGCCACAAATCACTGCCTTGATTAAATAACAAACTAGATTTTCCATTTTCCATCACTCTTTTAGAAATCTATTTTTTTTTTTTTATTAATATTTTTTTTTTTTTTTTTTTGTACCTAATGAACGAATCGACATAATATACAGAGGTATAATACCTGATATCATTGTCAAATTATTATGTTTAGTTGATTAAAACTTTATTTTCTAATAAAAATGCACCAGTTAATTTGTAATTTTGTTTTATTACTTTATTCATCAACAGTATTCTTTCACTAGTGCACGTGTGGATACTAGAGCGAGCGATAGAAATGCATGGTTCGATTTTTATTCGGCAGTATCCGCTTTTCTGACATTTTACTAGATTTAGTTTAGTGAAACGACATATCACTAGATACTTTTAGTAAGAAGACGTAATAAACAAGAATATTCGACATCTACCAGGATTTCGTGATATCCCTAGGGACTTCGTGAAATCTCTGATATCGTCATTTCCCTGCGACAAATACATTGAATCATCTTTCTTCTCTTACGACTCCCAGTTATTCTCCATTTGTTTTTAGTGAATTCTCAGCTTGTGATGTTAAGAAGAGCATTCTATCGATTACTTCCAATGCGGTGGGAAGCGACTGTATCAGACGTAAAATGTTACTACCGATGCTTGACGTAATCCTTCCCGTAATTTGCCACATCCTTAACTTTTCTGCGACTAGTGGCGTCTTCCATGTACATGGAAATATGCTCAAATTGTTGCTTTACCAAAAAAGTCTAATCCCTCATCTTTTTCTGAATACCGTCCAATATCTGTTCTACCGTTCCTTTCCAAAGTCCTTGAACGGTTAATCCACAATCAATTAAGTTCTTTCCTATACAAACATAATCTCCTGAACCCATTTCAGTCCGGCTTCCGTCCTGGTCATAGCATGACTACAGCACGGATGATATCAGATCAGCCATCGAAAGCAGTAATCTAACGGTCTTGGCATTGCTTGATTTCAGTAATGCCTTTAATACTGTTGATTACGATGTTTTGTTTGGTATTCTATGCTCTCTTAATATATCTCCATCGGTCATTGACTGGTTTCGTAGTTACCTGCTCGATTGCCGGCAACGTATTTGCATCGGAGAGATGTTGTCTTCCTGATGTAGTAATTCTGCCACGTTGCCGCAGGGTGGCGTGTTATCCCCTTTAATTTTTGCAGCTTTATAAACTCAACTTTTAACGATCAAACTTCTTCCTACCATCGGTATGCAGACGATCTACAAATTTACTCGCAAGCACCTCTTAAAAATCTGTCTGAGGCTATTATCACTATCAACCGTGATCTGGCCCGTATATATGCGATTGGAGCAAGAAGTATGGTCTTGCGGTAAACCCCTTAAAGAAGCAGGTTATTGTGATGGGCAGTTCAAGGATGGTTTCTAGGATCGACTGGAAGACTCTTCCCCAAGTCTCTTTTGACAACTCTGTAATTCTCTTTAGTGATAAAGTTAAGAAATTGGGGATATTCATTGATAAGAACTTTTCCTGGACTGCCCAGCTACAAGAAGTCAGCCGTTAATTATTAGCTTCTGCTGCATCTTTGAGAAGACTTCGCAATTTTCTGCCGACTGCCACCAGAATTGCGCTTGCACAGTCAGTTTTTCTTCCCATCCTTGATTACGCTGATGCCGGCTATCTTAACCTTACTGAAGAACAACTAGACAAAGAGCGGCTTCAAAATTTTTGTATAAGATTCATATTTGGTTTGCGCAAATATGATCACGTTTCCAAATTTCGTGTAAAGCTGAAGTGGTTGCCAATCCCCCTTCACGCCTCTTTACCTTAAAAAACGTTTTGAGTTTCTCTGCAACTCGCATACAAAATTGTTAAGATCATCAGAGAACTTGCGACTTAAATTGCCAATCCATACCACGACTTTCTATGACAAATCATTTACTGTCCTGGCTGTTCGTCTGTGGAATGAATTACTAGACACAATTAAACGCGCTCAGCCGTTGCCTGTTTTTAAAAGACTCGTTAGGGAATATTCCCTGTCGCTATGAATATCGTTATTCGTCATTTACTTATATTTCAGTAGTTAGTTTTCAATAATTATGTATGTATCTATTATACAGTATATGTATATAATTAAATGTGTGTATTTATTTTATAATATTTAAGAGTATGTTAAATACTAGTTTTATAACACCAATGACAGCCCCATTTCTTGTCCAGGCAATTACTGTCCATTCCAGGTTGCCTGAAGAGATCACTGAATGCGATAGTGCACAATAAAGTATATAATAAATAAATAATAGACGATTATTTAGTTGATTCTGATCCAAAGTCCTGTTACTTAGGCTTGTTATTTCATAAATCTATAGATAAACTTCGGTACCAACAACGACTAAAATATACTCGTAGGTAGTAAATACTATCACAAAAACCTAATTCTAATAAATGGTAGCTTATATAAAGTTTGGCCAAAATAATTACATGAACGAACCAAACTTGGCTTTGTTTGTTGTCACAAATGGGCTCAGAAACATTAAATAAAGACAATCCTTATTTATTGATTTAATTCTTTATACACACAAGTACAGAGGCGGATATAATGCCACAGACAATTAGTCTAGGTTTAAATACGCTATATAAATATTTTTTTTGTTGTTCTACGTCACATATAAAAAAATCAAGTAAAACTGGTAATAATTTCAATAATACAGAAAAACATATAGCAATAACCATTATAAGGATATGGCAGTAAAGTTATTATTCAAACATCCTCCACCATCTTATTAATCTTCTTAAAATATACATAATATTTTTAAACTCGCCTTGGTACATGAATTGTCAAATCACTTTGTTTTAATGTTAAGTTTTGTGTATGATCAAGAATTAAATAAAAACAAATATACATTCCCAAATTTAACAATTACTGAACGTACCCATCTCCAGATATGAAAACCGTTCATCCCCCACCATCCTTTCTACGCTGCGAGGCTGCACTAGGCTGCAGCATCAGATCCTCTCATCCGGCGCTCTCTGCCGCTCTACTAAAGAGCAGACGAGTCAATATCCGCGGTGGACGAGGCCAACTCATTTCCGTGCTCACTGGTACAATACAGACAATGCTAGAGAAGGTTAACTCCACACAAATGCCTGAAATTGGACGTCCATGACAGACGAAGTGGCTTCTCTGTTGAAAATTTTACTCGAAACTAATTATCACTCTCTGTTTTTGTGTCTAATCACATTACTTCGGATCAGAAATCATACACTACTAAATTTTGTAAAAGTATTAGCACGAATGCTAAATAACGATGCTGTCCTTTTACAGATGTCGTCAACGGTCACTGGTGGTGGTAGTTTGTCTACATCTTGTAGTATAAAAACTGTATTATTTCTTCGATCTGTTATAAAGATAATCATGTCTTTGTTTTCGTCACGCTACACCTAGTAGCAACTTTATGAAACGGAACTCTTCCACTAAGGTACTCGTTTCTTATACAAATACAAATATTTATTGGCACATCAAAAAAATAGTTAACCAAAAGTGTGTGTTCGTTGACAACCGCATTAATTCATTAAACCCCAAGCGAACGCCGGCGTTCGCGCGCTATTGTGTCTGTAAATTCCACGATTGAAAGGTTAATATAGAAGACTGTATCCGGTCACCAGAGCCTACCTCCAAGAGAGGACTGACAAATACGACTGACGACTGACCGACCGCATCGTAGCTTTTCATCTGTGAGATAGCGGTTAAAAGCAAACCTATTAACGAGGAAAAAAAATCATTGTTATGTTGTGGAATTATAAAGCGGTTTAGAGTTTCTTGCCCAGGTGACATGGAAATAGAGGAAATCTTTTGTTGTACAAATGTTGAATAGAAATCACGGAAATGGTATGCCTCTTGTTTTGACATGCAATTTATATTTCTTAATTGACTTTAATTGACTTTCTATAAACACGAGTTATCTTTTCCACTGTAAGTTATCATTTACACAGAATTAATCTTGAAATTGCTAACACAAAACTTGGTTAATCATTTATGGTAATGTAAAATATGAAAACACGTGGTTTCTAAGAGCAGTACTTAGCATAACTAAAAATAAAACTTTACATTTTATTTTACTGACAAACAATAGTCTTCCAATAAGGAAAGACCATTTGTTAATGAATTAACAGTAAGTGAGAGGATAATTCTGTCCATTTTTTGTTATACCTATATTTCTGCAGTATCGTCATTATGATATCCGAGGCATTCCACGGATGAGAAAAGGGTTCGTAAGGAAAAAAGTTTCAAACTAAATATTTGTAAGCGAAACAAATATATAGCTAGGCTGCGGTATTTGTTCGAAAGATGTAACCTCTATCCAGAAAGGCAAAGCGCTACAGAAGTAATACAGGTAGGTTTTAGTCTGTAATAGTCTATTTTTTTCGTAGTGGAAATATCATCTAATGACATCCACCGCTCTTGGGCGGAGCGGAAGATAGTGTCAGACTTTTACTGATTAAAAACCCACTCCTGTTCCTTCCTTGCCTTTCGTACCGGGGCTTGAGCTATCTTTCGAATTAACCCTGGCCCCAGCAGGCTTCGACCCAGCTGAGCCCCTGCTGTTGCTGCCAGCTCCATGAGGCGCGCCGTCGACGATATGGGCTCGGTCCGGACAGTTACCGGACGGTCGGACAGCGAGGTACCCATTGCTCGCCGTCCGCAAGCCCGCGCCTACGGTGGCCGGAAATCGGGATCGGAATCTCTCAAAAAAAAACAATCATGTGGTCGTCGATCGAGTACACTTGCCTATAAGTATCTCGTCGTATGTCGGCTTCAAAACCAGACTAAAATGATTAAGGTATTTTATTTTAAATTTAGGTATTCGAATTCTATATTTTTTTACCTAAATGAAACGAAAATCCGTTTGAACGAACACACATTGCCATTAACTTGGTAATCTTGTAAGACTTCTTGAATAGCATATCATAATATGGAGCATACGAGAAATATTAAACGTTTAGCACCGGGTAGGCGTTTCACTGAACCTAGTTTAAAGCTTAGAACTGAGTAAAACTACCTGTAGCGAGAAGCGGCGAATATAATGAGATCATTTTTGAGTTTTTGGTAGGATTTCTTCGAGTGAATTTTAGTGGCTGTTTAATTATTTGCAAGTTGATTCTTATTGGATATTGTGATGTAAAATTGGTGTTATTTTCTATCTGAAGTGTCAGCAGAACTGGACAATATGTGGCGTCAAAGAAACAGGCACGATCTCAGTGAAATGAAGATGAAAATTTTATTGTAGTGTGACTGTACCTCAGAAAAGTTTACCGAGGAAGTATACTTGATACATTTGCTGCCAAATATTACAAAAACATTTGAGAATTTGTACATCCATATTCTAACGGTAAATAAATTAACTATTCATACGAAGACATGGTGTAAAGGACAATATACAAGCCAAAAACTATACAAAAATAATATTTTTTTTAATTAATAACAAATATCTTTCTCAACAAAGTGTTGACTGTGAGATTTGAAAACCTTATTTTAAATTAATTTACAGCAGTTAGAGATACGAAAACTACTCAAAAATTGAATAATTTATTCTGAGTATAAATAAAAATATAGTGAAGTCTATGACGCCTTTAAGGAAATAAAATCCTACATCATGGTATAACAGTTCTCTGCGAGATTAGAATCTCTACAAAAGTCAGAAATTAACTATCGGGCAGCTGCCTGGACCAGACACAATACCCGTCTGGTTGGCAGATCCTCCCTATTCAACGCAGGTATATAGGACTTTACAAACTGTTCCAAATACCTCTACAATAAGTTTTCTCTATATAAATACATATAACAAAGAAACTAACTCGGGGAACTTGGATGGAACTCTTGCTCTTTTACCCTATCGGTTTAGGCAACCAATCTCTTTCGATATTTTAATGGCTCATCATTATCATTTCAGACAAAATACCTTCACTGCTAAACCCAAATGAGAGTTTTCCCTGACTGTTGTTAAAAAAATTCACGGAATACGTTCCTGCCCATTCACTGTGTGTCTTCCTTAATCGCTTCTTACGATACCCACGGCAAGTTATGGGATGATGATATTCTTTACATTCGACACCAGACGGTATATAAGATTAATTACACAAACAATCTTTTATATTTACAAAAGGTATCCCCAACTAATTAAATTCAATAGTCTTTCAAAAGCAGGTAAGATTGTCTAAGCTGAATCGCTTTCGTCTCCACCAAAACCAGAGCTCTAAAAATATAATACCATTAATATTCATTAGACGTTGGCGGGAGTCGAAGGCGGGACGTCTGACACGACTGCTGATTATTGTTGTGTTCACCCCACTTGTTCGATCTAATCCCATGCTAATCTATGGGTGCAATATTTCAACCTCACTGCCGGTTTTGTTTTACAATGTAAAGTGGGAATTATAAAAACTGTCAACAAGGTTTCGAATTACTATGTAGCGGAATGTCATCCTTACATTCTACCTATGTATTTACCAAGAAAGCTTTTCGAAAAGCTTGCACCTCTTATACAATTTCCTTTTTTTAATAATTTTTAATAATTATTATTTTTTTATTATTAAGCATTATATAATTTATTTTAAGAGTAGCTAAGTTCTGTTGTGCGTATGAGTTATCGTCATGTTTAAAATTCATAATGTATAATTATAATTATATAGGTTTGCTGTAAGAAAACCTAATTATGGGTTAAGCTCGCCTGTGTACATCACCTGTTCTATTTTTTCATTTGACTGTAATGTGTGTACAATAAAGAATACAAGAAGAAGATGATTGTAGATACCTTTATAATATTCATTCGAACACTAAATGGTAAATACGTAGGTAAATTGTACGGATGACATTCTGCTACAACTACATATTTTAGCTAATTAGACCTTGCATTAATCAATTAGGGTCATGTTTAAAACAAAAACTGACAAAGGCTTCTCTATTCTTTTATCAACAATGGAAACTCGCGTTTATTATTTTTATAAAACACAATCTCTCTCCAGAAAAAACTAGATCTGACATAAGCCCCAAAATCCGACATTTAGCAGCATGGAATATAGGACGAATTCCACTACAGACCGATTCAGCATATCCTTAGCTATATTGACTGAAATATATCAAAGTCAGACAGAACCTAACTGAATCCTGTCGTATATGAAAGGTATAAAAATATATGATGTAACAGGCTGCTAGCAAAAACCTTGTCGACCTACATCTCAATAAAAATGGTGGTATTGGATAATTTTTCCTTCAAATTAAAAACTGAAACAATTCGTTATGAGCTCTTTTGTAAGTACTAGGCTTTTGACAAAATACACACTGGGCGCTAGAGACTGGAAAACATTATTTTTTAATAGCCATGCCTCCTCTGTAAAAAATGAAGCTAAACCTGAATGTTTTAAGGCTTTAAATAAATAGAAATTGTTTTTAAAGTGTGAAATTGTTGAACTTTTAACAACCCCATATCATGTTCTGACAATTACTGTCCATTCTAGGTTGCCTGGATGAGATCGCGGAATGCGATAAGGCCACCCATTGTATGCGTTTTAGATATAAGTTTTTCTTTGATATTTTTTTTTCATCATCATCATCATTTCAGCCGATACACGCCCACTGTTGGACATAGGCCTGCCCCAAGCGTCGCCACATCGAACGTTCCTGTGCGTCCCGCATCCATCGGTTTCCTGCTACCTTCACCAGGTCATCGGTCCACCTTGTAGGAGGCCTTCCAACACTGCGTCTTCCGGTACGCGGTCGCCACTCCAAAACCTTTCGGCCCCAACGGCCATCTGTTCTACGAGCAATGTGCCCTGCCCATTGCCACTTAAGTTTGGCAATTCTTTGTGCTATATTTTTTTTTATGTAACTACAATATATATAATAATATAACATAAACATAACATTAATTAAAAAAAAAAATTAGTTCAAATGCAAGAAAAAAGGACACAATTACTTGTTTTTTCATCGTTTAAAATATTACAGACATAAATCCAAGTTATTGCACAGAATCTCAATAAAAAAGAACAATAAGGAAGGAATAAATAAAAAGTAATACACGTGAAATTATTTTATGGGTGCTACACGTAGTGTTACACCATTTTCTAGCGCTGTCAAAACGATAACGGTACGTGACAACGATGACTATAATGTACTACAAAATAGTTTCAATATTTTAAGAATAAACAGACTCATCTAAAATGAAGTATTAGTATAGTGGTCATGTAATCGGCCCCCTAGCCAAGTTACAACCTTTTCGCTTGCGCCGAACGCTTCGAGTTGACCTTGCCGCCAATTCTTTTGTTCTGACCACGTGACTGAGCGATAAGACGACGTCATTCCCGTACATTTGAAGCTTTCTACAAGCGTTAACTATTGCAGATTAGCAACTTGGCTAGGCGTACTGAGGACAGAAATCTGATGTGCTAAAAATAAAAAGAAATACGCAAGAAAAAGAAGCACGTAGAAACATATGTTTCTTGCAACCTGAAGTACGATCATTAACAACTCCACAACCCCATTCCTTGACATTCCTTAATTAGTTTAGAAACTGGAAATACATTTTATATACCTTGAGCTACGTAACGTGGAGCAGAGTGAAATACGGCGAGATATTAATGATATTTCAAATGAAAGCTCTTCTAAGTAGTCGTCACGTTGACTGACATTAGACGACAGCCCAACAACAATTTCGTCACTGTGAGAACATAAAAACTTATAAATCCCGGCTTACGTGACGTAAAAGCCCTACAGACAAGCCTTTTTATTAAAATCCCTTTCTATAAACCTGTATTTTCTCAGTTTAAACGCTGAAAAGTAATCCATGTTTCACAATTTTCCCTGTAAAGCTGTTAAAATTCAGCCTTTTAATAGACATAAACCGTACAGGATCCATCTTCATTCTCATTCCGCGTACATTGAAGGTTTTATTATGAATCCGTGCTGTACCACTGTAGGCTTTTTACGATGCCAATTCGCCAAGACATATGTAAACGGTACTGCTCGTAAACATTTTGCAACGCTACCTTAGGCCTCACAAACTTAGTATTCGACCTTACTGCCTTATGATATGAGTTAGTGGGGTGGTAAATCTAATTTGGTTTATCAAAGGATATTATTCCCGTTAGTTAAAGGAAGGATTACCGATGGTGGAAGATCGTTAATATCTCGAGTAAGGCTTTCTTTGAATATTTGGAAGTTGTGTTAGTTTCGCGACTCAAGTGTCGAGTATGTTTATGCGGGTTGTAGAATACGAGTGAATAACGATTTTATTACGTTGGAGTGGAGGAATAAGCGCTGTTAGCGGGTAATGGCTCTGTTTATGTCGCGAGAGTTATGTCATACACGTATGGAAATGTATCCTTTATAATTAATTGGAATATAAACTGAAAGCGTTCTGCTTAATTATTTTGTATAGCTATACAGATATGAAAGGCACCTTCTCCTGATTGATTTATGTTGGAAGGTAGGTGAATACAGCTCCTCATATATTTTGTAGTAATTACCGACATCACAGATTCATAATAAAATATACAAAAAAACCATAGTAGAAGACCATAGTGAATAACCAATTATACTGTGTAGGATGCGGGATTGTTCGAAAGGGTTACCGAGACCCTAGAATGCAAAAAAGTAGACTTCAACTGACTAAAACCTACTTAAGATTACTAAAACCGTTACTAAAACCAACATAGGTTTTAGTCCATTCAAGTCTGACACGTTACCCTTTGCATTTTAGGATCACAATCACTCTTTCAAACGTTCTCAAAACCTAACAAGGGTTTTTTGGGGTGGGAAATCATCCAATGACTTCTCCTGCTCTAGGGTAGAGTGAAAAGGTGTGTCAAACTTTTACAGAGTAAAACCACATCTGTTTCCTTCAGCTAACTTTTGGGTTTTAGGATTACAGATTTCCTGTTTAAACATTACCCGTGGCCATCTCCTTCGTCGCCATTCCTGCTTCGAAAAAGGAAGCAACCGCTTCCCATGCTGTCTTGCCCCAGACCTTGATCTGAACCAGGGTCTAGCACGAGATGTCACCGCAACCTTACATAAGTAAGTGCAGAATGATAATGATTAAATTACTGTTTTAAATAAAATTAATATTCTAAAGACTCGAAAACAATAAAAAACTATTTACAAAAAAAAACAATTAAACCGACTTCAATGTAAAAAACACTGAAAAGTACAAAATAACTTTAATTTCAGAAGTAAGTCCTTCTATAGTAGATAGTTTTGTCTCTTCGTTATTTAACACCGACTTCCGAAATTAAAGTTATTTAATACTTTTCAGTGTTTTTTTTTTACATTGAAGTCGGTTTATTTTTTTTATTGTAAAAAAAAAAATATTTTTCACTTTTTAGTTAAGGTATCACCACTAAAAAGTACCCCACAGCTAAACTTGAATACCTTTTAGCCAGAGAACATCTGATAACGTTTCTAATAACCCTAAACACGGTTGGATTACATTAATTTACCTTCCGGCTTCAACACCAGATCAGTTCGATACATACCCTTCCCCTTTTCTTTCAGTCAGTCATCGACTACACGTATAAACAAAGCAATTTACTTGTTACGACAATTCTGCTGTGATGCTATGATAAGTTCTGTTCCATATCTTCGAAGTTCATGATCAGATCATAATAATATTTCTATGGAACTAACTTGGAAGCATACCTAACCTTTCAATCAAAAAAATAATTTTCAAAATCGGTCCACAAGTGACCGAGATATCGGTGAACATAATACAAAAAAAAATACATTCAGCCGAATATAGAACCTCCTCCTTTTCGAAGTCGGTTAAAAAGACTATCAAACTAGACAAAAAATCCACCATAAGATTTTCCACTTTATCCCTGTGTATTACAAAGAAAAAACACAATTTACCAGTCTACATGGTCTGAGGCATAATGACCCACGGAGTTTACAATGTCTGAACTTCTCCGTAATGACGTGTCCGAAGGCGTTCGGGTTAGTATTTCAGCGAGTAGTTATGTGAGTGGAGGTGCGCAGTGGCAGTGTGCAGCGTGACGGCAGAACTTATCGTTCAGCGCGCACTGACCGGTAGCACGCGTTCTGTGGCATGAGCTGAAGCGGACAGTGTGTAGTGGCACTTGATTTGTGACACATAAAAATAAATAATATTAAAAGCGAACTTATCAATATATAAATAATAGTAAAATCTATTGGGTAATTTATAGAGCCTCATCAGAAGGCTTAAAATCAATCAAAAGGAAAGGGCCATGCTTGGAGTTTCCGCATCGCATTTGGAATATAGATATCCGTAGGAGAAACAAGGTTGCCGATATAGCTCGAAGGATCGCCAAACTTACGTAATACGAGCTTTCTCGAGATTGCTCATAGAACAGACAGTTGATGGGTCGAAAGATTCTGCAGTGGCGACCGCGCATAACACGTTTTTTCGCCACACGTTGGAAGGCCTTCCACTAGGTGGACCGATGACCTGGTGAGAGTCATAGGAATCTGATGGATGCGAGACGCACAGGATTATTAGTTGTGGCGACACGTGGAGGAAGCTTATGTCTCACAGTGGATGTCTTTCAGCTGAAATGATGAGGATGATGTTGATGAGTCAATAGGTTATAATTGATTTTATTGTTTGGTTATACTATTTTAATAGAAGTTTCTTTTATCTTCCAGTCTTTCTCTAGGAAATTTTCCATTATAGCAGCCCGGAGTATACAAATCTAGGCTCTGGAGCTAGTTTCTGGTAGTAGGCTTAAATATAATTGATTTTTAGGTGTGCTTTACACTTAAGAAAATGAAGTGATTCCTACCAATCGATGATATGAATCTCATATTATTGTTGACGGTGGCATCAATGTATGTATTTAATAATATGTAGGGATGTTGTTAGTGGCACTGACTGCTGTGCCGGAGGTCGTGGGTTCGATTCCCACCCAGGACAAATGTTTGTGTGATGAGCATGATCATTTGTCCTGTGTCTGGGTGTAATTTATCTATAATATGTATGTCTTTAGAAATATATAAGTATGTTTATCAGTTGTCTAGTACTCATAACACAAGCTCTGCTTAGCTTGAGACTAGACGGCGTTGTGTGATAGTTATGGAATATTATTATTATTATTTGTTGATGGTAATAAGTTTTCCAGTGTGTAAATATCTGCCGCTTATGCCTTAGTTCAGTATATAGGCTTAATTTTATAGCTAGTTTAGGCGAGCGAGTTCCGGTGATGCATAGCCGACAGGCAATTTTGTAAAATAGTGCGCCTAATTTTTAGCCAAGCCAACGTTTTACTGAGGCTCGAGTTTTGCAGCAAGTGGCCGATGCATAACTCTGCATACATTCTCGTAAACAACCGCCTTAATTATAGCCTTTTCAATGTACATTTTCAGAATAGGTTTTGTTTTATTATTTTTGTTTTGCTGTTGAACAACCAAATTACAGCATTTTTAGTGTGGTTAAAAAATTATATTATGAAAATGAATATTAAACTTTCTGCATAGAGCTATCATTATAATGTGAGTTGGTTCTTAAGCGAACAAATTTTTTTACCAATTTTTCCAAAGCACACTATTTTAAGTATCACACATTATAAAAGTATCACCATTATTACTGCTGAAATACGTTCACTGAGTATGGGCTACTCCGAAGCTTCGAAACATCGAGCAGTTTAATGCTACTGCATTGAATAGATTCTTACTGTTTTGACCAAATCATTCGAAATTGTCCCACCTTTTAGGAGGGCCAAGATGCGCGAGGTATATAAATACAATCGCTTTTACATAATTATGACGGTGTTACCTAATTATCATTCTCTAGATATTTTGAAAACATAGATTTCTTGTGGATATTATCTAGGTTTCCATTGAATTCAAAACTTAAAGTGTAAAACTAATCCAGTGAAGACTTCTTAAAATCTGCTATTTTGTGTAAACTTTGGCCATTCATTAAGTAGGCGTAGTAGACCTACTCATAAATTAAAAAAGTACTGAAAAAATATATATAGAAACCTTGCACGTTTAATCAAGATTAGATTCGATGATGTTTTTCCAAAAACTTTTAAGGTTTATAAAACAAACACGTATTTCCTTGAACAAGTTTTGTGAAATGATTCGAGTGAAGTGAATGAGAGAGTGAAAAAAAAGAGATTACACCTGAATTCACTCAATTCTGGTGTTATCTCTTTTTTTTCACTTTGCCTCTACATTATTTTTAGTATTATATGAAACCTGAATATAGTTTGTTAAGAATCAGTAAATGAATCGATTCCAATAGTTTTTACACCATATTATATTTTTTCCCAAAAATATTTACAAAGGTCACAAGTTGGATACCACCGACACTAAGTCGCCTGGATGGCCCGGTAAACTTGTATTTTTGCTGACATATCAAGCTTTTAACTTTGCGATTTTTCATAATGCAGTTTTAAAATTTTGTACAAAGATTCTTTACATTAAAATATTAGACAGGTGTTTCAGGTTTAGTATATACTAAAAAGAAGGTTATATATCAAACAATGTATTGGATTGCGTTGGGTCAGACAAGAAGCTTTTAATTCATGACCACGTTGACGTTGACAAGTAGGGAAAGACCATCATAAGTGTTTACCATACAGTTTGTCAAAGTAAATAACTTGAAAAATAAAAGTTACGAGCACGTATCTGAGTGTAATTAACTCGAGGCAAAGTTGTGAAAGCGAAGAACTGAGTTGCACTGGTCGACGCGAGTGGCGCGCGGCGAGAACGTCCCCTTCATTACGAGGTGCTTTACAAGAGACTGTTTGAGTTAACTTGCTGACGAATATAAAAGAAGAAGTTTTGTTTTTAAATTTATGAGTTTCTTATTTGATGAGAAATATTAAAAAGTGCAAGAAAGTTGTACATAGTTAACAGCAACTTTACTCACTTTGCAATCTCATTTCCTATTTTCTATGAAACCCTTTTAGGACATTATCCTGTAAGTTTAATGCCTTAGGAAATCTTCTAAGAAAACAAATACCAGTTTATTCTTCTCTAAAATCCCTAATACGTCTTGCTTCACCTGTTCAGTATTATGTTCGTTCCATGTTCGGCGAATAAAGTCATAATGATGCAGTTTTTACCTCCATGAAACATAAATCTTGAGGTACAGGGAAACGGTAAGTCCCCTCTTTGAGGCGTGGCTGGAAAGACCTCACGGCGTCCTCACCTTCCTTTCTCACCGAACATGGCTCGTTCGGGAAGTTCCTGCACCGGATTCGTGCGAAAGTGACGCCCGGGTGTCGCCACTGCTCAGAACGCCCGGAGGACACGGGCACACAGTAGAGATGTGCCCCGCTTGGGCGGAGCATTGCCGTACCCTCGTGGGGGCGATCGGCAGCGGCAATCTCTCGTGCCGGGCCTTGGTACAAGCCATGGTCTGGAGCGAGGAGGAGTGGCAGGCGGACGCCTCCTGCGAAGCAGTAATGCTAGCAAAGGAAGGAGCCGACTGCATCAGGCAATGGCGCCGACAGCGCCCCAGCCGTCGCCGGGATTCCGATCCCGATTTCGGGCCACCGTAGGCGCGGGCTTGCGGACGGCGAGCAATGGGTAGCTTGCTGTCTAACCGTCCGTTAACTGTCCGAACTGAGCCCAAGTCGGCGACGGCGCGCACTGTTCCGTCACGCGCCTCAAGGAGTTGTCAGCAATAATAGGGGCCGAGCTGGGTCGAAGCCTACTGGCGCCAGGCTTAGCTCCGAAAGGTAGCTCAGCCACGGCATGAAAGGCAAGAAGGAACGGGGTGGGTTTTTTAGTCAGTAAGAGTCTGAGTGGAGGGAGGCCTTTGCCCAGCAGTGGGACAGTGTGGGCTAAGTAATAATAATAATAATAACTGACTTGGCTCGCGAGGTTGTCGACATGTGGGAAGTGGATAGAGCAATCATTGTGCCGATAGTCGTGACGGCCAATGGCTTAGCCAAGAGCCTCGACCAACATCTGCGGAGGCTCTCGTTAGGCAGTTGGATCAAGGGCTTGATCCAGAAAGCAGTACTCCTAGACACGGCGCGTATTGTCCGGAGGTTCCTCTCTCAGGAGCCCTGACTACCGGCAACTTGGACCTTGTTCCCGATGCCGGTGGGCTACTATTTTTTATATTTTTAAATGTTTTTTTTTAATTATTTTTTTTTAAGGAATATTTAAAAATATAATATAATATGTATTAATGTTAAATAAAGGAAATAATAATAATAAGAGTCTGACACTATCTCCCACTTTGCCCAAGGGCGGGACATCTCCCGCCCTTGGGCGAGACGATCCAAATGACATCTCATTTGGATAATTTTAACCCACCAAAAGAAATAATAATTAAAGAATATATATTATTTCCTTGTGTTTTAAAAACAAATTTGATCCATCGTTAGAGTGGCTACATTAACTGTGTGAGTCGGTGCTGACAGCAAAATGATGATGTTCTATCATTCATTAAGAAGTTGCTCTAAGAAGAGAGAAGCAGGGACAATGATTTTTTTTATTGATATAAACTAGTGCCTGACTGCGATCCCAGCTGTTGATAAGCGGTGATGCAATTGTTGATGGTAAGCTGCACTAGTTTATTAAAAAACTTATTCACTCTAGCTTTGAAGACACCTAAATTATAATCGGACGTGAAGATCGCAGCAGGCTAATTGCTCCTGTCCTTCGACGTAAACTGTATAATTGACAAGGCGAAATGCTTAGTACGGACCGTAGATGTTTCAACAGCGTAAGGGTGGATACTCGCCGTACGTTGACTGTCGGGACAATGATCGGTCGACAACGGTCGACGGTCTCGAGAACACTCGCTAAATCTTCCAAGGCAACTCATGTCATGGGCTCGACGGTGGGGGCGTGCTCCAACACGGGGGACTTTAAGCAGATCGTTTATAAAAATGGCTTTTCGAGCAAGCATTTTATTCCTTTGATGTATTTATGATGACTGGAACTTTGACAGGAAAAATAATTTGACCTGTTATGTTGATTTGACTTTTATTTAATTGTAATACTTTTATTAATTTAACATTGTTTAATAAAGAGTATTTTTAATTATTTTGTAACCTTAATGTAATATTTATAATTATTATTACTACGAAAAAGAACACTAACCAATAAAATACTATACCAAGCTATGAAGTACACTCATGTTTGACGACACTGAAAAAAATGTTGACATACTATTTTTAATCTTATTTTTATGATAATAATTTAGGTACTCGATTATTTAATCTATAAATTAAGCTTTAGCTACTCTATCTGTAGGTAGTGATCCTTAAACCTGTAGCAACTATTGATAATGCCATTTTCAGGACAGTTTACAATGACTATTATACAGTGAATAAAATAGCTGCTAAACAAATCACAAATATTGTGTATTGCAAACAGGAAAAGTAATTACCAGAGAGCAACATTGAGCCTTTGTGTATTGCTACATTTTTTGCTCATCCGGCAAGGTTGGGTCCTGATTTATTAATCTGGCGCAAAACAAAAGCTATCAGGCTTAATGGGCGGCGGAACCCTGCTGTGTATTATCAACGTTTATAAACGTTTAATATCCTGTGATTGTGCGTAAATCTTGAAATACCATTAATATCAATAAGCGAGCTGTTATTAAATTTTCTGCGGTTTAATATAAACGTGTTGAGGTAGGTTTGTAGTGGCATGTTAGTTTGTTTTGTGGGTTTACTACCGAGTTGTTTATTGGTTTGGTTGTGCTCTACGAAATATTTCATTTCGAAAAGGTTTGTGTTGAGTTAGATTACACTGTCGCTTGTTTTGTAGAACAAACATTAGGTTTTATTAAAATAATGTTTTTGCAAGCTACATTTCATTATATTTTAGTAAATTAATAGGATTTTCGTACCTATCTACTTAAAATAGGAAACAAGTCGTAGATCATATCTAACAATAATACTTCTCAGCTGTATATCACAGACAGAGGCCATAGTTTGTAAGCAGTCCACTGTAACTACTACTAAACTCACAAAACCATAGCCTTTATCTATCTTTATTCTTTTCCTTGTTTTCCACAGGTCACAATAGCTTCCCACCAACCGGGGGTTGTCCTTGCGTGCATTGGAATAGTGCATACAGAAACAATCACCCGGTACTGTCACTTTCAATATGTGTAACTTTAACTTGACCTCTGTGATTGGCTTCGGCCCCTGGCGTTCCTTTTAAAGGGCCAGAACCTCAGGGTCCTGAAGTTTGTTAAGACATGTAGTGAAACAATACAGCTCATTTGCATAAAACAATCGAGCATTCATACTATACATGTATGACATGTATTGTATAAGGAGATGTCAGCAAACCGTAGGGGCCCGATAGGGTCGAAGTCTACTGGGGCCATGGGTTTGCTTCTGAAAGGAAAACCCAGCCTTGTAAAGCAAGGCAACAAAGGAACTAGGGTTGGGTTTTAGCCAGTAAAAGTCCTACACGCCCTCTCGCCCCGCTCAAGGGCGGAAGATGTCCTTAGATTTCTACCTAAAAAAATTGTATGTATCTCGTATTTTTATTTCTAAAGCCAGGACCTGCTATATTTAATGTATGTTTACACAACTTCTGACAAAACAAGACCATGCACACCTAAAATATAACCACAAAATCCTCAATAAAGATTGATACTTTCATTTTTAGAAGTCAAAACATTTGTGTAACAAATTACGCGCGGCTCAACTCCGGAACTCCGTAAATCCGTCTTTTGGTATAAATCCGGCTAATGATGGTGTTAGCGGCCGCGGACGCACCCGGATTAGACGCTGTTCTTATATCGCGACAAATGACGGCAAATTAATGTATTTATGTTTTTTATTCTTTTTCAATTATGGGTGTAAATTAGGACTTCCCTTCGAGGAATCGCCTTTTACTTAAGGATGTAAAAGGCAATTTATTCTTAGTTACTTTAGTAGTCTTTACTTGTATATTTTTATTATTAAATCTAATTAAAATCAATAATTAACTAATAACATCTACTGTAAATGTTGTGCATACCTGTAAGAGACTTTTTTTACACAATATGCCCTCGTAAATGTACTGTAGTCAATGACTTTAATTCTCTTTGACTGTAGTCAATGTTTAGTTAATACGTCGTTGGCGTGCTTAAATTAATAAAATAAAATAAATAAGTATGTGGCAGAAAATGTCTTAAGTAACAAATCACTTGGTCCTTACTTGTTGTTGCCTGCTATTTTAGGAAATAAGCTCCTGATCAAACAAACAGATTTTTATGTTTGTTTGACTTTAATATGAGCTAATATTTTCATATAATGAAACAAACGTAATAATCATCTTCTGAAATGTTTATTCATTTTTAAAGCATTGCAAAAATGCACGTGTAACTGAATCCAAAGAGTAAATATACGATGTAACTTCGTTGTCACCTACACTTAAATATAACTTGCAAACACACACAACAATTAACAGGATACATTATTTTATATGTGTGTGTCTAAAGTGCATGACACAGTGCACATACAAAAAGTGTGTGTGTATTACATGTTTTAATGTGATTACGTCTCCAGACGTATGTACAAACACATTCGCAGAGAGAGTTAGTTTCGCGCTAAAAGCATCGTCGGGAAGTCTTATGCAAATGGACTGTGCGGTCTAAGTCATAGATGCACTACGAACTTTCGTTTCAAAAGTTTGAGGGCAATAAATGTATCCTACTTGTTTATACTAGTAGCATTTTAGTCATTTTGTTGAAACTTTGCTAAAGCTGTCGCGATTTAGCAAGGTAGTGGCATTATCCTTTCGTTTTCCATTATTGTTATTATTCCAATACTAGGAAATGTAAGTGTTTTATTGTATGTTCGTAACAAACTGACGTGATAAAGCTTGTAAACTATATTATAACACTGCACTTTTTTCGTAGGCCTGCAACGCGGGTCCATTTCGTAGCTTGGCTACGGTGCTACAAAATTACTACATTATGAGCACTAGTATAATATAATCTTCCAATTTTCTGTATTATGAAAAACTGCAGAATAATATGTATAAAGGTGTTTCTAAAAATTGTATCAAGCCTTGTTTGCAAATTGCACACAACAATTTTTGATGCAATTAATACAAACATACGGTTTTTTAATTAAAAATAAAAAGTTTTTGTTGATAGGTTTGATGAGATGGCGGTACAAAATAAAAATGTTTCACTAATATATTGGAATGAGCAAACGCAGGTTCAAGAAATGTGGAAATAGTGAAAAGAAGCTATTGAAATAGAACTGAATAAATAAACTTGCTATGTCTGTTCACTACCCAAGGGCAAGTTTTGAAGTCTGCCATTTTACTGTGTGCATACCATACCATAATCAGTCTTATAATGTTTCCAACACTGGAACTCAAGCCTCATATCTAGGAAAAGGAATGAACCGTAATCTACCATGATACGGGTTGGCGGATGTCATCTATATTTTAATTTTTGGTTCAAGGCTAAGCCGAATTTCTTACGATGATTTCCTCCAATATTTTGCAAACATTGAACTTATATTACATAAAGTAAAGAAACCGGCGACGCACGTCTCTTAAATCAGGGCCGCTACCTCTCGACCACTTAAACTCTGACCTCAGTGCTTAGTGCATAAAGTTTTAAATAAATAAAAGTCCAGAAAATTATTGACCGCCGTCTCCTGTGCTTTGTATCACAGCATCTAGTTCAGATGTAGCTCACGAGAGAGCGACCGAGAAGAAGTTTTATTTACAATATTATCATGATTTCATTCACAGCTACAGATCACTGAAACATTCACACTCTTTGATCTGGTTGGCTCATTCAGTATTCTGCTGGTGTTTATTTTATTGGAAGCTCTCGTATGTGTAAAGTGACGGTTAGCTCTCTACCACCTGTTATTTTCAACTAGCTTTTGCCCTCGGCTTCGCCCACGTACATCAATATAGCCTGTGTCATTCACGAATAAAACAGCTTTCTATCGGTGAAAAAATTTTAGCATTCGGACCAGTACTTTCAGAGATTACCTCCTACAAACAAAAAACAAACTTTACATATGTATAACATAAATATAAATATATTTTCGGCAGCTTTGAAAATCATCAGTCATCCCAATCAGTCATATGGTAGAAGATCTCGGTTCGCATTTTGACTTCTTCGTGTTAATTTTCCCTATGATCGACTATGACACGGTATTGCTGGGTAAGCTCGATAGGCTCCTCAAAAACTGCGTCTGGTTCACATTTAACTTCAGCAAATATCACGATATGTCAAGTTCCATTGGAATCCAATAAATAAATTCAATTGAACTCAATTGACCATTGACCATTCGCCAGGAAAGAAGTTTGCGTGGTGAGCTATGACGCTATGACCACACTTTTCTCTCAACTCAACCCGAGGTGTGTAGGGTATCCAATCTAGTTTTCAAAATTACTATTTTGATATTAGGTACTCTTGGGTCTAGAATATTTAAATTTATATTACCTTGTAATTACTATCAAAGTCGAATGGGAAAATTTACTTAAAAAAATTAGTAGAGAACTAACATTAGAAGATTTTACAATACAAAAAAAAAATCCTTTTAAGAATTCAAAAATATTTTAAACGTGAAAGTGTGTGTGTGTGTATATTTGTTGCTTCTTCACGCTCAAATAGTTGAACGAATGTGGATGAAATGAGCAAACAGAACATGTCCTGGAACAGCACATAGGATACACGCATTTTTATACCGTGACTGGACTATTTATAAATATAATTATTTATTTATGCTGCACAACATTGTTTTAACTTAAGTTGAGATTAAAATATTTAGTTTAGTTTGAAATTCCCTGGCACGATTTTTTACCTTCACGCGGGTGAATCCGCTGGCAGCTGCTAGTTAGTCATATCGTTTACTAATGAGAACATGATCAGTAATTATTTTACATAATTAAACTCTGGCAAGAAGCCAAGGTTCACTAGGATTAAGCAGAAATCCACAACTAACTCGAGGATTTTATTTTATCTTTTTACTGGTTTTGTTTCACAGAATTTCCATGTTTTGTGACCATCTACTATCCTTGACCCAATTGGGTCACCTTCCCTGTAGTTACGTTAAAGTTTGTCTTCTAGTATAACCACATAAAGATCATCATTGTCATTTTTCCGAAAGATGTCCACTACTGTACATAAGCCACACCCAAGTATCACCACTACGAACGCTGCTGTGCATCTCACGTCCATCGGATTTCTGCGACCCTCATCAGGTCATCTGTCATCTAGTGAGAAGACTTTCAACTCTGTATCTTCTTATATTTACGAGCTGCCAATCTAGAACCTTTCGGCCCCATCGACCATTAGCTCTGCAAACAATTTGTCAACCGCCACTTAATTTCAGCAATTCTTCGGGCCTTGGTTTTCCTCTGCAAGGAAATCCGAGCAGAGCCCACTATACAAATGAATACCAATATTTTAATTGGAGCGAAAACTCAGTAACTATAAAATACAAAACTCATCGTGAAGACTTGTATTCGTCTTTTGGGCAACTTTCTACCATCACGTTTATATACAGGGTTATTTGTGAAACACTGGCAATCTCTCAGGACTTTGACGAACAAAACAAGTCGTAAAATATAATATGGAAATGATTTATTATGATATTATTGCCATCGATAATATTATTATCTGTTTGGTTTGTGGTCAGGGCCTAATAGTCCGCATCATTGAATAGTGGTTCGAAAATATTGATTTTATCACTCTCCGCTTTGATAGTCAAATTATTGGTAACCACTACAATTTCGGGAAGAGAAATTGTGGTTGGTATTATTCGTTTTGTTACTGAAACTTGGGTGAATACATTTATTGGTTCAGTTTTTATCTTACTTAGTAGAATGTAATTGATGTGAACTACTATTAATATCAATCAAATTGTTTGTTTACCTATCACACCAAGTTCACACCACATAAGTTTGTATGTTTTTTTGTTTGGGTGCATGGGCGAAGCCGTTGATAGTACAGTAAAAGATTTAAAGTGGCATAGAGTACTGTATCTTGGAGTGGAATGAGTCATTGGAGGTGATGTGAGTCGCTTCGTTTAAATATCAAAATTGCAGGATTGCTGACAAAATCGCTCACTTAACAGATACGACTTAGATCCCATTTTAAAAAGAACTTATATCTCAAGCTAGTGAAATAACAACACATTTCCTTTTATACTCACCACACAGAAATAATGTTCCTAATCACTTTGAAAATAAAACTACGCTTTAAATTAAACTCCTCTAACTGAATCCGGAGTTTTCAACAAAAAAGGAATTACAGAATATAAAGCTTTAAGTGTACTCCTAGTTTATACAAAAGCACCTCATTAGGACGATACTGCACGAATGCAAGCACCTATTGGCTGCTGAATAAACAACCCTACTAAGTTCGTCATAGAGTCGAAATTGCAGCTCTTTCAGCTAAAGCATCCCTGCCAAGTTTGTGACTAAAGGAAATTATTTAATATCGATATGTTTTGTTTGTGTAAAGGAGGCTCCAGTTTTTACGTTGACTTTCTGAATAGATTATGTTTTCCACACTTATTATCACTATAATGATCATTGGAAACCAGTAAGGCTATCGTGATAAGGGAAAAAACCTAAGGCTGCGAGATTGTTTCAAAAAATCAATGCAGCCCAGGAAAGCAAGGCAATTGAAGGGACACGGGTGAGGTTTAGTAAGTAAAAGTTCGACACTCTCTCTTAGACTTATTTGAAGATTTTCCACCCTCAAAGAAACGGGTCATCCTAACTTACGGTGCACAAAGTTGGTCGTTTACCGAAAATTTTATAATTAATATCGTGCGATACAAAACAGAACCAGTGCCTGCGAATGCGAATCAATTCTAGAATAAAGCTACCTGCACGCTCGGTATACAATAACGTTAGTGTTGCGTTTATATCAAGGCGTTCCTTTGTAGCGACAATATAACTCTCTCCTAAGAATTTACTGTAGGTAACCTACTTAAGAACTCTTTTATAGAAAATAAACAGAAGCACACATTTCACACGCACTGCGAAATAAAATAAAACCTTTCCTTTCACACCTTTGCACCCACCATTGTTACATACAACAAAAAAAGAAAGAAAGAAAATAATAAAACCCTAGGTTTTCTCTTAAACTTTGTTCAAGGCAACTAATCAGATCCAACACTTAAAACAGGAATGCTCCAGTCTGGATGAAAAATTAAGAGCAGGACAGGGCTATATTTTGTTAGCGTTAGAAAGAGACTGAAGATGTTGGTGACAACGGGAATAAATGTGCAAGCTTGGTTAAAATAATGTTGTGTGTCAAAATAGATGCAGTCGGAAATTGTTCTTAGAAACTTGCTCTTAATGTATGTATGTCTACATGACTTAAAGCACGGTCACTCTCTCATTTTATTTGAGAGTGACCGTACAATCGACAAAAATATACGCAAAGACACAATGCTTGCAGATATTGGTTTGGCATTTTAGCGGTTTGCTAAAGATAAACAGATTAGATTATAAAATTGAAACATTAATCAGTAAAACTTTGCTTGTAGAATAATAGGACAAACAATCAGAGTGATTGCATGTATATTTCGTAACCATCAGAATGATTGCATGTATTCCAGTTTTTGATTCATAAAAGTAAATTTTAGAGGCATCTCCGTTCTTCTATCGCATAGATAGATCCTAAAGAATAACATCTATTTTTCTGTTAACTGCATTATTTTATTACAGAGTTTCATCTTTCGGTTCCATAATCAGATTAGTCTAATGGTAATTTAGAGGTATTTGGAATAGAGCGTGAAGTCTCGCATACCTCCGTTGAAAAGACAGGATTCTCCGACCGACTGACGGGTGTTATGTCTGGTTTGGGTAACTGTCCGATAGATGATTTTGGGCTGTTGTATATGTTTAAATCGCGTAAAGAACTTTTAATTCATTAAACCCCAAGCGAACGCCGGCGTTCGCGCACCTATTGTCATTCTATTGTGTCTGTAATTTCCACGATCGAAAGGTTGCACACACCTTGGGATTTCGTACCACATGCAGGATTTCGTATTTTAGTTCTTATGTGACATCATAGATGTCGCTAGAGTACCTTATAGCTAGAAGCTAGATGGTATCTTATAACGATTGTAATAAGCCCAAGCACGGCTAGGATGCATAAATAATGTATTACAGAATTCCAGCATTAATATCTCCGTCGTTTATAATCGTATCGTTACAACATTTATATGGGACCAATTTTCAAAAATATTTCAAAAGCAGTTCATAATTGACCGAGAAATAGAAAAATACAGTAAAAAAAAATATACCTGCACAGTCGAACCTTTTTTTTTATGGTGGGAAAAATCATGCATTGACATCCCCCGCCCTTGGGCGGAGCGGGACATAGTGTCAGACTCTTACTGACTAAAAGACCCACCCCGTTCCTTCTAGCCTTCATACCGGGGCTCGAGCGCCCTTTCGGATAACCCTGGCCCCAGTAGGCTTCGAACCGGCTGGGTCCCTGCTGTTACTGACAACTCCTTGAGGCGCGCGGGAATAGTGCGCGCCGTCGACGACTTGGGCTTGGTCCGGACAGTTACCGGACTACCGGACAGTGAACTACCCATTGCTCACTGTCCGCAAGCCCGCGTCTACGTTGGCTGGAAATCGGGATCAGAATCCCGGCGACGGCGGCGGCGATAACGCCGTTGCCTGATGCGTTCGGCCTCCTCCTTTGTGAGCATTACTGCTTCGCAGAAGTCGGCGACCGCCTGTCACTCCTCCTCGCTTCGGACCATGGCCTCAACCAAGGCCCGGCGCGAGAGGTCTCCGCCGCCGATCGCCCCCACGAGGGCACGGCGATGCTCCGCCCAAGCAGGGCACACCTCGACTGTGTGCTCCACCGTGTCCTCCGGGCGTTCCACACAGTGGCGATACCCGGGCGTGACTTCCGCATGAATCGAATGCAGGAAATTCCCGAACGAACCATGTCCAGTGAGTATCTGCGTCATGCGAAGGTAAGGACGCCGTGAGGTCTTTCTTAGTACAGCCGAACCTAGAACCTCCTCCAATGTTACATAAATGAAACTCACCTAACCTAATTGTGTGTAACATCACACTGTACTTTTTCATTAGCGTATCTCCCAAGACACTATATTAGGCTTTAGGCAGATATTTTCGGGACAAAAGTAACCCTATCTTAGCCGAAACCCTACCTCAACCCTCTGAAACTACTTACTGCCATTTGTTAGGCCGCCTAGATGGTTCCAGATAGACTAAGGACACACACTCTATTTACAAATGCCAACCACGATCACAAAGTACCCAAGAAACAAAACACTATCTTTATTCAGCCCCGAGAAATTCGACCCTAAATGAATGAACACAAATGAATATTTAACTCCATGTAAATGTATTGAGGTTTTGTGCCATCTTGCTTTCCAACTAGAAAATACTTAGCTGTCTACAAAATAACTGTCGTCACACAAAGCTTTTGATACTCTTTTGTTACAATATTCTATTTCTTTAGACTCTTGAAACTCGATACTTAATAAAATACGAGGCATTTATTCTGCTGGCATTTCAATTCCAATTGTATTTTCGTGAAGAAATGTGTTCAGCCTATTCACCGTATTTGTTCATTACTTGTTGGTTAATTTAGTGTCTACAATGTAAAAGGAATTCGTAATAGGCCGGGGAGACTGGGTTACTTTGTACAATGTACGAGGTACAGTGGATTATTATAAATAATAAATGAATAAATTCATTTATTTCAGGCTAGAAAACCCATAGTACGAGTAAAATTACAGTTACAAAAAGTTAAAGTTAAAAATTTAAGATAATAATATTATAAAGTCAATGTTTTAAGATGTTTTATTGAATAAAAGATTATTCAATAAAACATAGTATGTGTTACGTTTAACCATACAAATAAATGCATAGTTGTAGTTGTAATTTCATCATCTGATGTCCAGTAACTTCGTAATAAAACAATGTATCCTATCCCAATCTGAGTTTATTAGAATTTTCATGAGCTGTACTTTAGCTATAAGGTAATATCGAAGTGACTTGATAATGAAGTTGGTCGGAAGAAAGGGCTTTTCAATAACATTCTAACAGTATTTCGGCTTATTGGAACATTCATAGGATACACTATAGCTATAAATGGTTTTAACGAAATTTTAATATACTGTCGGAACATCAGATCTAGTAAATTATTTAGGTTTGACTGTACCTACCACACCTAAAAGTGGAAAATAACTTTTTCGAAAGACGATGTTACATAAAAAAGAAACAAAATCAGAAACACTGACTTCCGATTTTAAAGTTATTTTGCACTTTCTTTTTAATGGAAATTATATTAAGGATATAACTACAAGCATAATCTGCCTAATAATGTCCCCACTGCTGCAACTCAGATATCATCTGTAGGAGAGGGAATGAGCCGTAATCCACCACGTGAACTGAGTGCGGGTTGCTGGAAATTGTGGTTATATTTCGCCTGGCCTGTTCCATCATCGGTCTACCAGACGTACGGCGATGCGCCACCGGTACATGGTGGGTATCCCACACACAAAACGTTTTGGGAACACATTGATTGTGCGTGGCTAGGGAGTGGAATTTTATTCCTTGCCAGAGTCTGCGTTTCCTGATAGCTACAACCCGGGAATCTTTAAGTCGAGAGTCAATAAGGTTTCTTCTAGGTAAGCGCGTTCCATCGTCGACCGCATCGTCGCATTCTATCAGGTGAGATAGCGGTCAAGCGCGAACCTATCAACAATAAAAAAAAATATTCTTCTGGCAAAAATTTGGCGATTGAAATATCGGTCTTAAATAATAAATAATACTATTGGTTACCGATAAATCAACTAGGTGGATTTGGTTGTTGCTAAGTTACACCGCGTGAGACGCAAACTAACTACTCCTCAACTGTATTTCATCCTCACCCAACGCAGGTGAATTCTTCTCAATAAAACCGTTCCGTTTAAGTTGTAAGACTCAAGATTTACACTGACGTAAACCGTTTTACAGGTAATAACCTCCCGTATGGATTCACTCGACGGACATATTTTAGAGGGGCGTAAATTTTTATCACTTACAATACGCTGGTTGTAAAACGAACAACGCGTTCAGCCTACCCCTCGTGATGCTGTATGAAATTCAGAATTTATATCTTGAGGATTAAGTTAGTTGATGTTAATTTAAAAAAATCAAAACAAAAAAACAAAATTATGACAATTTTAATTATTAATTTACTAAAACTTCACGCAACCAGAGGTGGACTCGATACCTTAGACATTTACCAGTCAACCAGAACAAAACAACAGGAAACAACGGTACAAAAGTAAGGGTAAGTATGAATGGGTGTTTTTATTTTTTGTAGGTAGGAAAACCCACATAATAACATCTCCCGCTCTTGGGCGGAGCAGTAGGATGTGACCGACTTTTACTGACTAAAAACCCACTCCTTTTCCTTCGTTGGCGTTTTTACCAGGGCCGAATTCAATATTGTAATTCGAAACCAATCAGGAGCCTACTCAAGTACACAAACAAAGTTTCATCCAAATCGGTCAAGCCCTTTAGGAGGAGTTAGGTGACAAGTATACGTATGGAAGAATTATATATTTATAAAGATATAATTGTGTTAAAAATCAGATGTGAAAATGACGCTGTAACTAAATAAAACCATAATCGATTAGACTTCTTAAAGTTCACAACTATACATTACACATACCTACAAAACTCACGCCTATTTTATACAGGGGTAGGCAATCAACGCCATCTACTACTATTTAGATCTAAAGTATTATGGAGCTCCGTAACCGTCAACAAAACTATTTGATATCCTATATACTCGTAAACATGCGCATGCGTGGCAGATTACGGCCCATTCCCTCTCCTAGAGAGGAGGCCTGAATCTCAACAGTGGGAACATTATAATGTTGGCTATGCTATCCGAAATAAAAATAACCGTAAGCGAAACCGATATGAAAGTTTCGGATAGTTTGGAATATAAAAACAGAGTCCAAATGACTGGTTACGATAGGTTTTTTTTTTTTTTTTCCCGCACAAACAAATAATAACCTAGACTAGAAATAAAAGTCAAATCTTGCTGTTTGTATTTTCATTTTATAATACTAAAATTCTATAACTGAAACTATCCGAAATTAGCGGATATCCGAAATAATGTCTTATCTGTAACCGTCTCTGAAACTGTACCCCTAGCCAAGTTGCTAATTTGCAAAAGTTAACGCTTGTATAAAGCTTCAAATGTACGGGAATGACGTCGTCTCAACGCTCAGTCACGTGGTCAGAATAAAAGAATTGGCGGCAAGGTCAACTCGAAGCGTTCTGCGCAAGCGAAACGGTTGTAACTTGGCTAGGGGGGCTAAAGGATAAAGAAATGGTATAATATTATAGCGGTTCCAAACCGAAACTGAGTCATAACATCCCTGATTTGCATCTGCTATTTATTTACCAACTCATGTATAGAGCTAAATAATATTTTTTATGAATATTTTTTTTTTGTGAATTAACAGAGTAGCACTAGGGGTTTATATACAGGGTTATTTGTAAAACACAAGCAACCTTGCAGGACTGAATTACTAACACCATAAATAACAACTTTTGTTCTATGACTTTTTCCATAACATAATTTACTAAAATCAATCGTTTAAGATTTCGTTGTTCTATCTAACACATGTCAACTCTGTATTTTTCCGTTTCTACTTACGCCTCCCACGCACTGTTCTCATAGTAATAGTAAGCAGGCTTTCGAAACATTGTCATCACACATAAAAAGCATTCGCACCATTTCCGAGTACTGGATATTAGAATTTACACCATTATGTAAAGGTAAATTACGTCCGCACTGCCGAATTTCGCTACAAGAACACGTATGACGCGACGCGAGCGCATCAACGCGACCGACCGACTAGTGAAGGTTGCCTTTCAATCGTGGAAATTACAGAACAATAGAAAGACAATAGGTGCGCGAACGCCGGCGTTCGCTTGGGGTTTAATCAATTATACCGGTCAAAATGTTCAGCTACCTTTCGCTATTATACTATCGCTTGTTTCGCATAGACTTCGTAATATTTAGAACGTTCAATTTGAATATTTTTATTTTAGTCTGAAAATCTGATGAACTAAAATATGACAAATTTTTAAAAGTCAGAACAAAAGTTGTTGTTTATGATGTTAGTAACATAGTCCTGAGAGGTTTATTTATTTATTTATTTAATCTTCATGCAACAAAAGATACAAAAGTGGACTTAATGCCTTAGGCATTCTCTACCAGTCAACCTAGGGTAGTGCAGAGACAAAATGGCAGGTGCATAAAAAAAAAAGAAAATATTACTTAAAACAATTATAGAATTAAATATATAATTCTATAAAGCTAAAACTAAATATACATATACAAAAGCATATTTAATCAAATATATAGCTATACATAAATACAAATATATACTATATATATATATATATATACACACAAAGAAAAGGAGTTTTGAGATAACTAATTGCTAGTGTTTTACAGATAACCCTGTATAGTTCTTTTGACTGTAGTGTTGCATTAGGTTTCCTGTAAAGATATCTTCATGTTTGATAAATAAATAAGTAAAAAATCTAAATTACAAGAAATTCAAACAAGAACCTCGATAATTCACCGAAGTTCTTAGACCATAACATTATGCAATGATACTAGTAACTCATATGTAATAGATCGATCGGAATCCTTAGTAAATAGAACTCCCGTAGTATTGATGAATCAGAGCTAAACGTTTACGATCCTATAGTTTGTTAGTAATCATATAATTTGCATATTATTAGTGTCTAATGCTATTTTGCAACTGGCAGAGCTCCGCCTCTTCCTGTGAGTTTTCAAGGGGTATTATTTTTAATTAGAGGAGTCATCATTGTCCTCATGGGTTTTATACAATGTATACATTTCAGTCTTATAATCAAATATAAAAATTAGTCATTGATTTATTAAAAAAAAAAAAGTAAAAAATCTAATATTTTTTCTGTAACCTAATTTTCTTCAAAAGTACAATTTTCTTTTATCAAATATCAAATTATTCTGTTGTTCAAGGTGCTCTGAAAGCAATTTTTTAATATTGAAAGCACTTACTCTAACTTTCACAAACCAATTATAGGATTAAATGTGAAGTTCCCATTACGTTCCACGGACTAAAAAGAAATTGATAGTACTCGCCTTCAGCCATCTCTGAAAAGGACTCATTTCAAAGATTTTAATGAGAGTTCTTAGTTCAGATGATTTTTTATTCAAATAAAATCTATTACTTGCTGCTATTAGCGGGATTTCTCATTACGTCTTAACAGAAAAGCTTTTCCTTGATTCCGATCAAAGATTATCAATTTCCTGATATTAGTAGGTACACATGAAGGCACAAGAGACGTGACCCACGTGACAGCAGAAGGTAATATAAGACATGCTAAAAGTTAGACGAATTTGAACCTTCTGCAATTAGCATAAGATACATGATAATTAATTCGGAGCATAATAGTTAAAACGAAAATAACAAGAGGCAGGTAGTCAAATATTATAGAATACTGTTACGTCAATTTGATCTATAAGACGAAAAACTTATGAATACGGTTTTGTCTCGTAATGCACTTGTTAATTTCAACATTTTCATCGTAAGACGATTTAGTCTAATGGTCATAACAGTAGACTTATATTGACATGGTCGTAAGTTCAAATCCGACATGCTTCTTTTAGTAGTTTTGTGTTTATAATATTGGATTATGTTTTTTGAAATCAAATTATAATTTATATTAAGTTAAATTAATAAATTTAAATTAACTATTCAAACATAAAAGCAACATGAATAAAAAACAAAAATGGTTAGGATAGGTAACGATTTATTCATTTACATAAAAAAAATATTTACTCATCTTATGGACATAATTTAAATAACTATATTTATAAAGGTAAAACATATAAAGAAGTTACAATATTAAACTGCTTTTGATATGGTAGAATTATTTGTAATACAGTTTTGAGCATGAAAAAAAAAACAGTTTATTTATTTCAATAGCGCTAATGAAATACTAATTTTATTTTTAAAGAAGAGTTTAATGCAGTGAAACAACATGTTACATGATTAGAAATATATAATATTTCTATTTCATAACAATAGCATCACTACATTAACTGTCATACTTGCTCTAAATATTTTGTCATTTTAACTACTTTACAGGTTTTATATAGAATTTTAAGTTTTAAATTTGATTAAGAAAGAAACAAGGGTCAGTTAATTTATTATATAAACACTTTCTAACAAATTAAGATTACTATGATTTATTTAACCAATACACTACACATATGCACTCACAAGAAGGTATTGTGGCTGCTTACAAGAAGTAAATAATTATCCATTGTTGCTTACACGCACTGGTGACATTACGTCACATAATATTTATTACTGAATCGGCCACCAATTTCTACAAGTTAACCAGGTTCCACAGAAGACATTCAACACAAGTAACCCAGAGTTATACCCGCCTGTTCTACGAGTATACGGCAGTATAATAACATGTCTTTTTTCTCAGATAGAAATCCAGATATTCTTGGGCAAAATGGACTTCACGGATGACCAGCAGTTATTTCAATTTTACGTCCTGACTTGTATTGTTTGTTATAGTTTTAAACCACAATCTGACTGTATTTCTCTGAAACAAAGAAACGAAACAGAAGTTACTTTATGTGTAAGTATAATTAAAAAGATGTTTGATTACGTCACAGCATAAAATGTGTAAGTTTAAAAAAGAAGTATAAATAAAATTGAAAAAAGACACTTACCTGCGGCTATATTAAGACGCCTCCTATCAGTCTCTCCGAAAACCAACATTCTTCTCATGTGAATAGATTATTTTATAGTTTAGAACTAGGTATATCAAAATATTCTAAATAAAGACGTTGTTTTACGCAATTTAGTAAGGCAACGTAAAAATTGCTTGCACGACGTCACTGCTATTGAGCGTCGACTGGTTTTTGCTTTATTAGAACGGTTCATTTTTTTATTCCTCTACCCTTAATCTAAGTAACATTTGAATACCAGTTTTATGATGAATACGCATATTTATCTTGACTACCCGCTTATTACAAGTCAGGCGAAATTATTCCAAATATGTTTGAAGAACATTTAGTTTGTTGATTGTTACTTAAAATAATAAAAAAGTTCTAAATGGAAAGCAAAACAATATACAGGCTATGAGAATTGAACTCGTGCCTTACTGCGTCTAAGTCTTTACACAGATCACTAAGCCATATTACCTTAATTAGGGCTACCAAAATAAGCTATCTGTATTCAATACATTTTAAAATACCAATAATAAACTTTAAGTCTAAGGGCGTAAGAATTAAAATTGCGTAATAAGTAGTTATTTATGCCATTATTATATCCCTTTATAAATGTTTATAAATGTGTTTGTTAGATTATAATATTAAAATATATTTTAACTTTGGACTATTTTGGACCATTTCCTTACTTTATATACTTATATATATATATTTTTAAATATAGTGAAATAATAACTAACTTTAACTTTTTATTTACTTGCAATATTTTGTTTCATTTCTATACAAACTGTCCATTTCTCGACTTTTGTCGTTAAATAAAAGTAATAAAAGATAACTAAAACACAAAAGATGGAAAACAAAAAGTTAGACGTTTAAAGTGAGATTTGAACTTGCTTCACTTGCGTGTCAAATCGCTGTTTTTACCACTGGACTAAATGGATTCTTGTAGGCAATATTGAAATTCAACGTTACTTTTAATGCTGGACGCAATATTATGGATCATTTACAAGCAGTTGATAAGACTCACGGAATTAGCTAAGTTAACTTTTGTCACTGACGTGCCATTTTCTTTTATCAATCTACCCTCACACTAGGATAGCAAGATTTATCGAAATGCTGGCACAAAGAATTTTCATCTTTAATAGTAGCAAAATAATGATTAAAATAGCTTATCAAGGAGGTGGGTTAGCCCACTTAGGGCACCGACTTTACCAATTTTTTTCTCATTTGTGATGCTTTTTGAGATGCTTTGTAGATCATTAAATGAATAATTTATATTACAATACGAATCATGGATTTAAACAATTTGCCTGCTGCGGTCTTCCCATCCGATAAAAATTATTTAGGTGATTTAATGGCTAGAGTGAACAGGCTCTTAATAAACTAGCCACCATCAACGATTGAATTACTGCTTACCATCGGGTGGGATCGCAATCAAGCACTAGTTTTTATCATTAAAAAAAATGTTGCTATTAAATAAATAAATTAAAAATATTTACTCTCTCGAATATTGCAATAACATACATGAATTTACCATCGAGGCAACTCCAGTAAGTAATTAATAATATTTTCCACTACTATATATTTCTGGATAAAACAATTTTTCGTTAAATAAAAAGAAAAATTGGTTAAAGTGTAAATAAAATCCCATCCAGCCGCCATTTCGGTGTGTGACGACATATATTTGGTTACAGTCCGCCATCGCTCGCCACTGCTCATTAATTCATTTGCCATTGATTTCTCTCCATCAATATGTATGGCGCTCTGATTCCCCATTCAAACACCCTTTATATCGACAATTTGTCGACAATGTTATGGCTTAATAAATTATTATCGTTTCGAGGGATAATGTAAAATTATATTTAGCATTAAAGGCTGTTTTTTAACCGACTTCGAAAAGGAGGAGGTTCTATGTTCGGTTGAATGTATGTTTTTTTTTTTTTATGTTGGTTCACCGATATCTCAGTTGTGGACCGATTTTAAAAATGATTTTTTTGATTGAAAGGTTATTCTTCCAAATTAGTCCCATAGAAATATTGTTATGATCTGATCATAAACTTCGAAGATATGGAACAGAACTCCTCATGGAATCACAGCAGAACTGCAGTTACAAGTAAAGTTGCTTTGTTTATACGTATAGTCGATGAATGACTGTCAAAAAAAGGGGGGGGGGTATCGAACTGATCTGGTGATGAAGCTAGAAAGGAAAAAATTAAATTAATGTAATCTAACCGTTTTTGGGATTATTAGAATCGTTATGAGATGCACTGTGGCTATGAGTTATTTAAGTTTGTCTGAGGGGTACTTTTTAGTGGTGGTACCATAACTAAAAAGTGTAAAATAAAAAACTTTTTACAAAAAAAAATATATATATATAACCGACTTCAATGTTAAAAAAACACTGAAAAGTGTAAAATAACTTTAATTTCGAAAGTCGGTGTTAAATAACGAAAAGACAAAACTATTATAGAAACACCGACGGTCGGATCTTCTATTCGGTTGAAGTCGGTTATATTATTTTTTTTAGTTAGTAAATCATCCAATAACTATTCCTGCTCTCGGGCGGAACGCGAGGGCGTGTCAGACTTTTACTGACTAAAACCCAGTCCTATGTGCCTTCTTTGGCCTCGTGGTTTTCTTTCGCACAACCCATGGCCCCAGCACACTTCGATCCTGATGAGCCCCAAAGATTTTGCTGACATCTCCTTCAGGCGCACGTGAAGCACTACGCGCCGATGATGATACAAGCTATGTCCAGAGAGTTACTAGATGACCGGAAGGCAAACTACCTATTGATCGTCGTCCGCAATCCCACGCCTACAGTGGTTGGAAATCGTTGCGTTTTAGTGAAAAGTTCCTCCGAATTTAGGGACTTGGTTCAAACTCAATAAATGCTCAAATGTCTACCACAAACACTTTGTAAATAAATTATGCTCGCCTTTGTGACAAGATAAAGACTTTCTTAGCGTTTTAAAGTCTTTTATAAATAATGTCTTAAGAGAATTCAAATAAAGTTACGTAAATTAAATAAAGCATCTCGAAAAGTTTAACTTAAAACGGCTATAAATAAACAATTGTAGGAATTCTCCAAGTTTTAAGTACCCATGCGTCTGGGGCTGGTGGCAAATTGAATTGCCTACATTTTGCGAATGCCTTACAATTTGCATGAAGATATTGCCATCGGGAGGACGTGACGTCACGGCGATGGGAGGCAAGACTTGCGAGAGATGGTATATCTACTTTTTAGCTGAATTTGCTAATAATTTGCTTAATAAACTGAAATTTCAATGCTGAAAAATTTTATGCTGATAAAAAACTTCCTGAAAAAAAAAACCTTTTTAGGATCCCATACTCAAAGATAGTAAGACTCCATTGTCCGTCTGTCTGTTACCAGGCTGTATCACTTGAACTGTGATAATTCTAGACAGTTGAAATATTCACAGTTGACGTATTTTTGTTGCTATAATAACAAATACTAAAAATAGAATAAAATAAATATTTCAGTGGGGCTTCCATACAACAAACGTGATTTTTTGCCGTATTTTGCTACAAACGGTACGAAACCCTCCGTGTGCGAGTCTGACTTGCACGGCTGGTTTAGTTTTTTTAATAGGGGCTAATTTTTTATTTGTCAATTCTCCATGCTAACATCATTCTATGTGAAAACCAAGACAACACGTAAAAAAAAGGGGTAAACATTACTTCTCTTAAATAGAAACAGCATTTCCTCTTACCTATCAGCTGACAAGCGATCGACATAAAATATTTATACCAACAATTAAATAACAAGGCTAAAACCTCACGTTATATTCTCGTGTAACCTCTATCGCATGTCAGCGTACACCACATTCATTATCATGTCCCTCGCGATCGTATTAATAAAGTGAATTTCGAACGTTACGCCGAATATCTCATTTTAAATTAATTTCCACGTTAATGCACGTACCACCTTGTTTAATTCAATGTTCATTATCGTTTGTGGAGATCAGAGCTGCTGGTGAATATATGACCGGCCATGTTTGTAGGTAATGAGAATCAAGGACTTTAGGTGATTAGGAGTTTAACTCCACACCTTCGACGACAAAAGACGTCCACTATTGGACATAGACTTCCAACAAACCACAACAACAGGGCCCCAAGTCTGCTACTACAATAGTGTCAGAATGGTCTATCATTGATTTCATATTTTTGTTGATTTTGTGTAACTTTGGTAATCTACAAATATAATGGCGTCATTATGACTTTCCAATCATCAACCACTGACACTCCATTGAAAGAAGTGGGATAGAATGGTAATCTCGTACATATTTAGATACAAATGAATATCTTACGTGTGTCGTAATCTGCAAAAATTTTGTCAGTTCATTTGCTCAATGACCTACCATAAGGACGTCAGTGTGCAGTGATTGCTTTTAATAAGCTCGATATTGTCATTTTACCGCAACTCTATTACGAGACCATTGACCGAACAATGATCGATCATTATGAATTAGCAGATTAGGAACTTTTAGCAAAATGACAATGGGATCGTGTTGGAATGACGAATTTATAAAAATAGCAGACTTGGGCCCCTGGTCCTGTTTGTCTCGCATCCATCGGATTCCCGCGACTCTCCCCAGGTCATCCGTCCGCCTTGCGGGAGCTCACGTGTATGGTGGCCGGGAATCGCCCTGCGAGTTCCGGCTCTCATAGCGTTACCTGCAGCGGTTGGTGCGTGAGGATTACTTGTCTTTCACCCTGTCCCTTACTTCATTTACTTGTATTACTACTTTATTGAAGGACATGACTGCTTCGCATTGCTTCGTACCATGGCCTGGACTAGGGCCGGATGCGAGAGATCATAGCTGTCTTGGAAATCGAATTTAAGATCTCTACACTGAATACTGTATTGTTTATTTACTTCTATCGAGACTGGTATTACAGGAGTTGAAGCCACAAAGAAAAAAAAAATTCAAACAAAATAGACTCACATTTTTTTCGTTCAAAGTAAACGTTAAGGATTGCCGTGTCGTATTATTGGACGGTTGATAGACAGGATAGACAGATACTTATATCAATACAATCGCCAAGTCTTTCCTAAAGATATTAAAAACCTCAAAAACTTGAAATACAAGAGCACAATGGACCAATACATTTTCGGATAAAAAAAAGAAATACAATCAGCCCTTTTCGATATACACGGAGAGTTTTGATACTTTAATTTGAAGTACATTTTTATCCGGAGATTTATACGGTGGTACTAGAGCTACGTTTTAATCTCAGAGTGACAGTTTGGGTCGGATCGATCTGACAGCGGCCCGGCCCTTATCAAACGAAACATCGCCAAACATGTACTTGATACTTGTGACTTTATTTCACGGATAATGTGAATTTGTGATATAAGTGTCAAAGAGTTGAGAACTTTAATGCAATTTCGTAAATTTGTTGACAAAATTCGACTCTCCGCTTTAGAAATAATAAACTTTTATTTTAGAGACATATTTTACGTAATTTGGTATTATACGATATATAAAGCTACAAAAGTTAATATAGGGCTTTCACGTTTAGGTGTTTTTTTAGGTGGGTTAATTATCTAAATGACATCTCTCGCCGTTGGGCGGAGCGGAAGATAGTGTCAGACTTTTACTGACTAAAAACCCACTCCTTTTCCTTCTTTGCCATTGTTCCAGGGTCCCGGGGATCTCTTTCGGATCACCTATGGCCCCGACTATGGCTTCGACCCGGTTAGGCCCCTACGGTTGCTGACAAGCCTGGCGCCAGTAGGCTTCGACCCAGCTAGGCCCTTATTATTGCTGACAACTCCTTGAGGCGCGCATGGGACACTACGCGCCGTCGACGACTTGGGCTCGGTCCTGACGGTTACCGGATGGTCGGACGGTGAGCTACCCATTGCTCGCCGTCAGCAAGCCCGCGCCTACGGTGGCCGGAAATCAGGATTGCGGCGACTGGGGTACGAGGGCCATTGCTTCGCGCGTGTGGCCGCCTCCTTTGCTAGCATTACTGCTTTACCGAAGGAGCCAATCCTCCTCGCTGCGGACCATGACCCGTACCAAGGCTCGGTGCGAGACATCGCTCTGTCCGCCATGCTCCGCATAGGTGTTAGAAACAGGTAAGAGGCAGAAATTAAGGGAAATGATTTCGGCAGGGTTGACATACAGAAAAATAGTTTTATACACAACTAGCTTTTGTCCGCGGTTTCACCCGCGCACATAAAATATAGTTACTCAGAATAAAGCAGCTTTCTATTAGTGAAAAAAAATTGGCAATCGGATCAGTACTTTCAGAGATTACCTCCTATGCTACTAACAAACCTCTCTTGGCGTACGCAGGTAAACGAGGTTAGTCGTAAGGTACATTTTTCCTTTCACAGTCTTAAATCCCTTCAAAAGTTTCTCCCATTTAAAACCAAACATTATTTAGCTCAAACTCTTATTCAGCCGATCATCGACTATGCTGATGCCTGCTACCTGGATGCCACTGAGAAGCTATTAAATAAGCTTGAGCGCTTGCAAAACTTGTGCATTCGTTTTGTTTTTGGCCTAAGAAAATACGACCATGTCTCCCAATTCCGCAAGGATCTCAAGTGGCTCCCTATCCGTCTTCGTAGGAACACTCGGGTATTATGTCTCCTGTACAACATCCTATTCAATCCTGCTTATCCTGGCTACTTGCGTGATCGTTTTTCGTTCACTCGCCCTGCCGATGCCCCATGCAGATCCCACCTTAAATACCATCTCAATTTCCCACCCCATAAAACCCATTTTTATTCCAACTCCTTCTCTTTTCATGCAGTACGACTGTGGAACTCACTTCCAGCTAAGATCCGAGACGCTAAAAATATATCTGTCTTCAAAAAGCTAGTCAAGGAACACTACCTCTCTACCATTTCGTAAATATATTTATTATAGATATTTTCATAAATATATGTATTTTTATAATTTATGTATTGTATGTATTCTTGTGTACATTTATTTACTGTTATTGTTATATATGTATGTATTATGAGATTTAATTTAAATAATATAGTCTATTTAATTACATATTTTGTTTGTTTTTTTTAATTTATACACACTGTGTCTACATATCTTATCAAACTGTCCTGTCGCAGGTCTGCTGGAAGAAATTTCGTTAGTGAAGGAACGGGATGGGTTTTTTAGTCAGTAAGAGTCTGACACTATCTCCCGCTCCGCCCAAGAGCGGGGGTTGTCATAAGATGATTTTTCCCATCGAAAAAAAAAAAAAAAAAAAAAAAGGTCCTTTGTACTCTTTTATCCTTATTTGTTCTTTTCGATTTTAAATGTTTGTGTGTACATAAATAAATAAATAAATAAATAAACAAAAAAACAATATATTAGTGTAGATTACTAAGCCCTTTATTACGCCTTCAACGATTTTTTTACTTGTAATCAGAGACTTCACCCAGGCCAGAACTTATACCAGTCCAATGGTTGACTTGAACTACAAAGGTTTTACATCTGCAAGTCTTTCCACCATGTGGTAAGGTAAGGTCAAAATAACCATAATTCTGATGTAAGTGATACATTAAAGCGTAGAATCAGTCTAGACATTCCAAAAATATATCATTAGTATAAAATACCACACATAAGTTAATGTGAACATATTACACGTTCCAATAATTATGTAGAAGACTCTAACACCCATTATTGCTCATTAACATAGATTTACATTTATAAACTAATGTTTTATAGAACAATGTTCTCTAAACAAAGTGAGGCTATTTTTGTAACTGTCTGCGTGGAACATCTTATTTATATAGGGAATGATTGTTAGGCAATTAATTAATAGTAATACAATACTATCGTAATTAACCGGATTACTTACCGGTTACTTATTATGTTAAAGAGTACTAATCTTACCAAATTCTATTCAAAGTTTTAATCTAAAATTGTTTTATAAACAATTTATTTTATTTATTTATTAGAAAGATTCCAGTACTAACAGAAACTATTTTTCCAGTACGTCTCGCCACCTCTATCTGGACAAGTCTCGGAGGTGTTGTTCATCTTCAGGCACCCGTTGTGTGAAGACTTTTGAGCTGCAGCAGTCGCGGATGCGTTGGACGCGTCCCGCCCCATTCCATCTGTGTTAAGCATTCATTTGTCAAGACAAATGAATGCTTAACATTAACTTAAGTTATCAAAATAAAACAATAAAAAATAATCTACATAGTTCAATTTTATTGTCAAACTAGCAGACTGGGCAAAATATTATTCCGCAATAACATAAAAAAAAAACAAAAGGGAGTGGCGTATTCGCAGACCTATTCAATGCAAACAAAAAATGTCATAAAAATCAGACAAGCTATTTCAATAATAATAATAATAAGCTATTTTTTGTATTTTTAAATGTTTTTTAATATGTGTTTTTTTTTTATATTTAAAAATGTAAACAATATGTAAAAAGACAAATAATGGAAATAATAATAATACCTTGAACAACACCTGAGGAGGCTCTCGTTAGGCTTGATTCAGAAAGCGGTATAACTGGACATAGCTCGTATAGTCAGGAGGTTCCTTTCTCTGAAGCCCTGACCGCCGGTAGCTTGGACCCTGTTCTGAAACCCGTGGGCTACTATTTTTAATATTTTAAAATGTATTTTTTTATTATAAAAAATGTTTTTTTTTTTTATATTTAAAAATATAATTTATATGTATATGAATAAACGAAATAATAATAAAATCAATATCAAACACTTTAACACGAGATTTTTATATATTATATTACCCATTGATTTGTTACTCTTTTGCGCAATTAGATATTTAAAACCCCATTTAGATTTTAATCCACGAGTTAAACGATACAAATTGTAGAAGTGGTCTCTAATGACGCATTACTCTCACAAACAAACGTTTAGGTGGTGAAACAGTTTAAGATAACGAAATTAATCGCGTCGTATTGTGAACGTATAATTAGTTTTCAGAGAACAAGTTTCTAAATTAAATTCTGAGACGTTTTGTGAGATATTTTGGCGCGGAGCGGCTCAGCTACGAAATATACGGGAGGCTACTTCTGGTACAGAAACGTCAACATTCATTTTGGCCCAACTACACACCTAAATAAATATTACACTACAGTAAACTGATAATGCGAAATGTTAAGCAATTTTGTAACACGTTATGTGCAACAATATATGTATGCCTAGGTTTGAAAATGAATGAAAGGATTCAAATCAGAGTTGTTGCTATATGTACTTGAATAATATTGTGGTCTACAGAACCCAGAGTCCTGGAACGCAAGGGAAAGAAGAAACATAGGTGTGATTTCAGTCAGTAAAAGTCTGACATAACAAAGCCTTCCCACTCCACCCAAGAGCAGAGCAGTTATTGGATACTTTCCTACCTTAAAAAAAATGATCTATAGATTATTTATTTTCGGATGACACTGCACTTACATTCACTGGTGACTCGTGGCAGGAAATCTTTGGTAAGGCACAAATCGGTTTTGATATCATCAAAAACTGGCTGGCTGAAAACTCGTCGACCCTGACAAAATGAACTACATGACTTTCTCATTCCGTCACTCTTCACAACCTCCACCCACATTGTTTCTCATTGCCCACTCGTCCCCAAATCAAATCTGCGACTGTCCCAAACTAGCACAAGTAACCAATATCTACCAAATATCTAGGCATAACTCTGGACAGTAATATGTCATTCACACTACATATCGAGCTCCTTCAAAATAGGATAAGGAAATTGATCTACATATTTAAGACTCTACGCCAGGTTTATTTTGCACTCTGCCAATATTTTCTGACTTACTGCATATCGTGTTGGGGTGGCGCGCCAAAAACACTGCTACTAAAACTAGAGAAATCACAAAGGGCGATCTTAAAAGTAAGTAACTTTAAAAAGATCACATTCCTGATAATAAACCTTTATAAATGTTGTCAAGTTTTAACTGTAAGGCAACTATTTATCTTGAAAACTATTCTTATTCAACATGCAGCAACCCCGTTCAAAATTACCTATCCATAAAAGGCACAAGGACCTAATTTGCGATACGAAAAAGTGTTATTTTAACCAATCGAAAAAGTTCAATTACTTCCTTGCGCCGACCTTGTATAGTAGGGTGAATAGACTGCTATTTGTCCACCATCTCCCTATCCTCGCCCGTAAAAAACAGCTTACTAAGTGGCTCCTTGGCTTGACATATCAGGAGACAGAGAGTCTGTTAAGTTCTATGGCCTAATAACAAACCACCCTCACCAAACATATACACTCACAAATAAACACACACCACTATCACATATACACACAAACTCACCGAAATAGAAAGTTTTCTTTGTTTTCTTAAGTTTTAATTTTCAATTTGTTTGTTTTTTACATTACTTATTATTAATTAAATAAATACCCTGATATATTAAATTATTGAATTCATGTTTATTAGTATTACCGACCTAAATCAAATTAATTACTAATATGTCCTTTTTATTAATATTATAAACTATAAATGTTATTAAATCTAATACGAGAAAATGTAACTCTATGGGAAATGGAACTAGTATCTTTAACACAGGTAACTCTGTAACCTAGCTAAGATGCCAGTTGCGCTATATTTTATGCCGAAAGCAATCATTAATGCACTTGACATATTTTTGTAATCTTATATCTGATTTTTCTGTGATTCAATAAAGCATTATTATTTATATTTTGTTTATCTCAGGACCCTGAGGTCCTGGACCTTTGGAAGGCCGTTTTAGTCACTTTTAATGGAATGTGGTAGGTACAAACCGGTGATTATCCCTGTACGCATTATTATTATTATATTTTTCTTTTATTAGGCACGGAAATGTCCAACCAATTTATGTCAAACAAAACAATCGAACATGTAATATCGTTTTTTTTGTATTTTTATATGATTAGTTAAAATCAGCACCGATTATTGCTAATGCTGATATTCAAAACAATACTGATAAATCCACGAATGTTGATACTGATATTTGCAACAACCCTACACATCCAATCTCACTCGGGCAAGTCGCTACTTAAATAAATAAATTTAGGTTTAAAGTTAATTTTCCTTAAGTCATAATTTAGTAGTTATTCGTTAAGAATTAGCATAATTATCTTTTGTTTAAGTTTTACTTGTGACTACATGTAACAATATTGTATAAAAGATTAAATATAGATTATTATAGGCAGTTCGTTTACTCTTTGTAAGAAATTTGTGGTTCATAAATTTCGATAACCATCAGCGTGTAAAAACAAATAGTTTGACACGTAGTAATACAATATATTACTTACTGCAAACCAATATTTCGGAGTTCAAAGCATGTACGAATATTTTGTAATATAGTATATGAAGCTTTTTTTTCGGTGGGAAAATCATCTAATGACATAACCTGCTCTTGGGTGGAGCGGGAGATAGTGCCAGAAAACCTACACCAGTTCCTTTGTTGCCTTTCGTACCGGAGGCTGAGCGGTAGCGACCGATCATTGTCCCGACACTCAACGTACGGCGAGTATCCACCTAAGGGTGGATGTTGAAACATCTACGGTCCATACTAAGCGTTTCGCCTTGTCAATTATACAGTTTACGTCGAAGGACAGGAGCAATTAGCCTGCTGCGATCTTCACGTCCGATTATAATTTAGGTGTCTTCAAAGCTAGAGTGAATAAGTTTTTTAATAAACTAGTGCACCTTACCATCAACAATTGCATCACCGCTTATCAACAGCTGGGATCGCAGTCAGGCACTAGTTTATATCAATAAAAAAAATCATTGTCCCTGCTTCTCTCTTCTTAGAGCAACTTCTTAATGAATGACAGAACATCATCATTTTGCTGTCAGCACTCACACAGTTAATGTAGCCACTCTAACGATGGATCAATTTTGTTTTTAAAACACAAGGAAATAATATATATTCTTTAATTTTTTTTTTTGGTGGGTAAAAATTATCCAAATGAGATGTCATTTGGATCGTCTCGCCCAAGGGCGGGAGATGTCCCGCCCTTGGACAAAGCGGGATATAGTGTCAGACTCTTACTGACTAAAAAACCCACCCCGTTCCTTCTTGCCTTTCATGCCGTGGCTGAGCTACCTTTCGGAGCTAACCCTGGCCCCAGTAGGCTTCGACCCAAATGGGCCCCTGCCGTTGCTGACAACTCCTTGAGGCACGCGGGAACCGTGCGCGCCGTCAACGACACCTCCTTTGCGAGCATTACTGCTTCGCAGAAGGAGGCGTCCACCTGCCACTCCTCGGAACGGGGTGAGCTTTTAGTTAGTAAGAGTCTGACACTATCTCCCGCTCCGCTCGAGAGCGGGGGTTGTCATTGGATGATTTATCCCATAACGAAAAAAAAAAAAACAAAAATATACCTGCCACTCCACCTCGCTCTGGACCATGGCCTGTACCAAGGCCCGGCGCTAATATATTAAGCTTATAACGCAAGTAAACATACGTAAGTCTATCGAAAATGCAAAAAAAAAATGAAAAAAAAATGCATCTTACAAAATTTTCCTGACATTAATCGAATTTTCTTGTTTAAATGTTCCAGTGTCAATAAATAGCTATGCAATCAATGTAAGAAGGCCATTAGCTATATTGAAATCGTGATTGACATTAAGACCATGGAAGATGGAGAAAATTCTCTAAGGCAAATAGTTAAATATTCTTTTTAAGGAAACTCGGACTAATATTGTGAAACGTAATTGGACAGGGGACACGATATTTAAAAAAAATAAGTACATATTTAGAAACAAGTACCTAATATTAACGTTAATAAAGGTTAAACCATTTTGAAAGAGAAAAGAAACAACGTACGGCGGTTAGGAGTGAGTAAATCAGAGGAAAACTTATTAGAGCTACTTAAAATAATCAAATCATAGAATATGATTTTATTGTTTCTATTACTAAAAACGATATAAACAATATCTACAGAATAGGAAAAAATAAAAACAAAAAAAAACCGAGATTTGTTTATACCTTAGTTATGGATAAAATCGAATTTAACCGAATAATAAAGGAATCAAAAACATAAAAAAATTACATTACTGAAGACTAATAAGTAACTTAACTTATAGGTATAATATATAACTTATAGGTGCTAAGAAAAAAAAATGAAAAACAAAAAGGAAAAACGGAAAAAGAAGGTTTAGGCAATTTTAGGTTGTGCCAAATCAAAAATGTTAATCTTCTTAATTAAGAGAAAACGATTAAAATAAAAACCGGGACAGTGCGAGTCGGACTCTTGCACTAAGAGTTCCTGTCAAACTTACCTGTGAAAACAGTTCAATTCCCGAATTGAGTTACGAAGGTTTTTCAATTGAAATAGCAAAAAAATAAATAAATTTTGTGACGTAACGTTTTACACTATTCGGTTTTTTTTCCCATACTTGTGCTATGAGACCTTGCTTCATGCCAAATTTTGGGATTTTAGGTCAACGAGAAGTACCTTGTGGATTTTGACTCCCTTGAGAGGGTCGAAATATACGTTTTTGCGACATAAACCAAGTATCTTTTTTTTTCGTTAACTCAGAAGTTTGATGTTTTCACAGCTTTAAGGGCAGACCTCAGTATATGGTTTTAATTTCAAATTGATATCACCACGCGTTCCCGAGATAAAGGCTCGTAACATCTAGACGGATAGATAACAAAGGGTTCCGTTTCATCCTTTTGAGGTACGGAACCCTAAACACGAAGACAACTAAGATGATTGTGTTTTCTTTATATTTTCCGAGATTTAAATAGAAAGCCAAACAAAACCAGCTAATAGTTTGTATTAGCTTAGATAGATAAAAAAAAAACAAACATACGATACCCTCGAAAGAATGTTGCTCTCTATATTTCGAAGGAATTATATTTTTGTTTATTAGATATCAGCTACTAGAGACAAAACGGCCCCAACACGGCCGGTTGGAAGGGAGAATAAACTATTATAATATAATATAATATTGAATACAAAAACAAGGACCAAGGACAAACTCATAGAGCTCGATCGAACATAAAGGATATTAAATGGGACATAATTGGACTCAGTGAAGTTAGAAGAAGATTGGAAGAAGAAATAAGAGAATACAATGATTTGAAATTGTTTTTACAGGAATAATACGGAAATAAAAAAGTACGCGATGAATTGCATCATCACGAAAAGCTTAATACGTTGTAGACTTAGTCAACTCTGATAGTAGTCATCTGATAGCAATGCAATCTTAAAGACTCATTCCTTATTTTCTAGTTATACGCTTAACCGATCAAAAACAATGTTTAAAACGAACCAAAATACTACTAATGGGAAATTTTAATAATTAATTAATTAAAAAATAAGAGTACTCTTAGGCAGAATTGTAGCATTTGGAAAAGAAATGTCCACCAACACATACAAAATGTTTTGGGAACACATTCATTGTGCGTGCGGCTAGGGAGTGGAATTCCTTGCCGGAGTCTGTGTTTCCTGATAGCTACAACCCGGGAATCTTTAAGTCGAGAGTGAATAGGTTTCTTTTAGGTAAGCGCGTTCCATCGTCGACCACATCGTCGCTTTCCATCAGGTGAGATAGCGGTCAAGCGCGAACCTATCAACAATAAAAAAAATAAAAAAAAAATAAAAAAGTTTATACGCAACGTCTAGTAACCTTTTGATAAGAAAATAATTTAGAAATAATGGATGCATTTTTAAAGCGAAAATCAACAGAAAATGGACCTGGATCTTTCACAATGGCAAAGGCAGTACAAAACATATCCAAAATATTCAGGTGAATCATGATATTACATACGTATAATTTAAATTCAGACAACAAACTTTTGAGAGGAATCACAGCAAGCAAAGTATATACAATCAAATCGATCTTCTAACAAAAACACATAATTATATTAGAACAAGATTTAAAGGAAATGAAAGAATCTCTAAACAACGTACTAGATAAATACAGTACCTTGAAATAATCAATATTGAAAGTATTTATAAGAATATAAAATGAAATAATGAAAAATGTTGATTGAAATTCAAATAAAAATCCAGATATAAACATTTTTTCTTTTAGCTTGCATATTATAAGGTTTTTTTTAGCTTATTTGCAAGCTAATATACTAGGTTATTTTAGGTTTCTTTTCAAAAGGCAAATGCGTTGAGCAGTGAAATGAGTTAAATATAATTGTAAAGCAATAAAAATATGAAAAATCCGATATTATTCGATTAACTTTTAGCGTGTCTTTCCTATTTTTGCCCCGTATATCTAGAATCTCACAACTCGGCCAATTGGACGTATATTAATTAGTGTACAATTTGCAAAATCTAACTTTGAAAGTTGATCAGTTTTCTTCTTAACTGCTTTACCAGCAATTATTTACGTTTGCAGCTCAAGTTTGCTAACGCAACTTAGTCTGTTATTGATGTAAGTTATAAAGAGGGTCATAAAATTTTGATATTTAATGAGACTATTCATTAGTTATTGAAACTATGGCCGGTAATTGTTTGTTACAGTAAAATAATGTATGCTTAATTGGATAATAGATGAAAATCATTAAATTTTGCATCCCAAAATAGAACACTAGTTAGATTTTACATTGCTAGTATAAATATTATTTATTACTCAAGTTTTATACTGTTAATGTACTAACATCTTAAAGTAAACAGAACCAATAAACCAAACATCAGTAAATTTATCTAAAAAAATACGATCAAACGTAAAGTCGTCGACAATCAATTTTTGTTGACGTAAAGAAATGATTGTCAACACAATTTGAAGCGTCAAAGATAATCAATTAATTTCGAACCCTATAACAAATTTGAGAAATTTCAGCTTTTACCTTTAACAAAAGCAGAAAAAATTTATTCAGCATCAGGTGCCTGTCGTGCCCGGCGATTAGTTAGTGTCAGCTTATTAATAGTTTCACGTTGCAGACAAAGTGACGCAGACGGTGGTTGCAAGCAATCTATTAGTTATTTTAATCTCGCTTCAATATCGACGTAGCCTTTTTTATTGGAAATAGTAGCAAGTACTTGCGGGATAATGGTAACCATTAGGCATTATAAGGGAAATAGGCAAATATTCATTTAAAATTTCAAAATAAATCTACAAATGAGCTCATAGTACTCAACACCAACAATCCTACCGAAAGATGTCTACGGCGGCTATAATATTAGTTAATTAAAATGGTTGCGATGGCTGTTACGATGAAACATTTGCGTTTTCATTTGAAAAACACTGGTTCCCTAGCCCACCTGTCCTGATAATCTATCTTATAGATGGATGTAACGATCAGATATTAGATAGTTTTGAACAACTTAACCTTACCAAGTTTCAAAGTGGTACTGACACAATGTACCTACTTTTGAAGCACCCGTTAGCACTGGTAAAACGTCGTTACAATGTAAATCGATAATAATCGAAGAATCGATGAATATCAAAACGTTCACCCATAAAATACTAAAGTGTTCTTAAATAAAGCGAGTAAATCAGAATTCAACGAGATTGTTCGTGGAACGAAGAACCTAACTCTATTTTATTTCTGTGCTGATAAAAAAACCTGTCTAGAATATTCATTTTAAATTGAAAAGTTTCTCGAAACAGGACGCGGTCTGTCCATTGTTTGTTTGTGCTGAGCCACGAAGATGGCGCGATCGGAGCTTTGTTATAGCAATATTTATAATTTAGTTTTGGTAATTATAATTGTCTTCGCACTGTTACAGCACCAATGTTATACTATTTTGGCCCACAGTTTTTCTGTATGTCCACTCCAGTCTCAATTCATTTGGGGGCAGCCTTTTGAGCCACATCAGCTATCTTGGTTTTGGAACACAGCATAGTGTTACAAACTCGATCCTTAAATTTAACGCCTAGTACATTGCGTTTCATTGCTTGTTGACCTGGACTGTTTTAGTCTAGTTTAGCTTAATAGGAGTGTATTTTAATTTAATATAGGGGTACTGACCTCTCCTTTATTTCTATCACTAAGACTTTGGTCGTTACCTCATATAATCAGCTTAGTAAACGACATAGCTACATTTAATTAGAAAAAAAGAAAAAAATTGAGAAAATTCATTGACTGCCACGGGCACGTAATGACCTATTTTGCCATTTGTTAATGTCCTGACACATCGAAAAGGGACATCTTAAAAGAATTGGAAAGAAGAAATGAAAAATCGTGATCGTTAGTAGTTGTGGAGGAAAATCTTTTGCCTTAGACTGAGACAATATGGATTAGTTATAAAATAATAGATTTAGTGTAGTTATTATAAACTGCAATGGGAAAAAATTACTATTGTACATACATACTGTATTGTAAGAACCCATTTTTTCGCTAGTTACACGTTATCTTATCTCTGTTTTTTCTACATTCCAAACTCCAACCTATTGAAACACTATCTGCACAAGTTTGCCTTTGAGGGTAATGAGAGTTGAGAATACAAATTAATCTTGCATTTAAGAACGTCTGGCTTTAATTGGTTTAGTCCGTTCGCTAAGATGGCATTGAAAAATTGTTCTCTTCTCTTTTCACAAAAGGAAAGGATTAAACCAATAGCGGATACAGAAAACGCTTGAAGATGGTACAATGTATTTATAATGTGTAAATAACAACAGCTCCAATATTTAAGTGGGTGCCACATAATTAAGCTTATTTCTCTAATTTATTGTTTCATGCATGAGGTAGGTAAACCCTGTAAGCGATAGTTGTACTGAAGTCTAATTTAAAAAAGGTGTTATGTTCCTGTATTCAGTACGTACAATCTTTGTTGTCCCAAATATAATAAATAAAACAATATATTATACGAGTCATGAGCATGACAGGAATACTTATTCAAATAGATTTCTCAACTTTTAATACAATGCCGCTTCTAAACTATTTGTATTTTATTTATGTGCTATTGCATTAATGTGTGCTAGAATAAATATTCAGAAACTTGTCGCAAAAACAGTTCTAAATGAAGGCATTTAATGGTTTGTCCATTTATTCTATCATAGTCACAAGAAATGAGAACTGGCGTAAACATTCTCTCAACGTTGATGTCAAATTAAAAAAATTACGTACCTTAAAACTGTTGTGTAGTAACAGAAGGTAGTGAAGAGGACATTACTTCAAAGATTGCCAAAACTCGATCTGCCTTCACGCAGCTACTTAGCAATCGCTATACGATACTTGAGGGTACTCTTCAAAACCTAAAGTATACAGCTCCGCAATAATTTTATGTATTTTTTCTGTAAATGGCCAGTATTTAGCCCAAATTAGATGTAAATAGACTTAGATTAGTCCAATAACGAAGTGCGAGTGTTATCTTTAAAAAATTCAAAAGAATCAGTGAAAAACCAACATTAAAGTCGGTCAGTTTAAAGTGTCAAAGACAAATCTCAACAGTCAACGATATTGTGTTGTAGTTCAGTAAAACTTAAGTTGATGGTGATAAATATAAAGTGAAGTACCTAATACAACGTACATTAGTGCAAAAATAAACAGAAGAACAATATTACTTCTCATGAGTCATCAACTAACTGTTACTAATTTAAATATTCCACATTCACAAAACAACACATAATTTCAACGCATCATCTAACGAGTCGCATGGTCGAAAGGCTATAACGTGTATCAAACACTCAACAGGCCGCGAGTTCGCGCCCAGCGTAGCACGTAGCAGTGTTTTTGGAATTTCAAAAATTTGATTATTAATATCTTACGGTGATTTTGACTTATTTCAAAGCAATTAACTAACGAATATTATGATGGAGAATGAGCAAACTGACCACATAACATTTAGAAAACCGCCGCAACATTCGAGTTCACTATCTGATGAGTCATCAAACCAGTCCCTCTTTGACACAACAATGTTAAGTTTGCCTAATACGTCTATCAACGAGTTACAAAACTATAAAGAGCTCTACGATAAAATAAATAATTTACAAGAAGAGTTACTAATCGCGAATCAAGAAGTGGCTAACTTAAACTTAGAAAACACTACCTTAAAGCAAGAGTTAATAAAATGTAAACAAGTAATTGATAATTATAAAAAAGTCTGTACGGCTGAAAAAACTATTCGGACACCTAAACATAAATCGGCCAAGAAGAAACGTGTTTCTAGGAGTCAGGCTCCATATACACCCCCCATACTACCGCCTGTGCTTACTGACCACCCATTGGAGACACCGAAAACTTCGCAAGAAATGGTAAGTCAAGAAGAACCTTACCTTGTCTTAAGTAGTGATGACCAAAAATCACACCTAAAATACGGAGCTAAACGTCAAATATGTTTACTCAGTACTGATAACAGAAATAACATACTGTCTGTTGCTGAAAGTACATTCCATAGTAACTATAGTCTTTGTCATTATTTGGTATCACATGGCAATACAAAACAGCTTCTAAGCGGTCTAGAGACAAAATTATTAGATTACAATATGAATGACTGTTGCATTATACTACTTGGGGAAGAAGACTTCAAGAGGACAAACGATTATTATGACATGATTTTCCATATACGTGAAATACTTCAAGCAGTACAACACACAAACATAATTGTCTGTTTACCAACTTATAAGTATCCATTTGACACAAGTTTATTTAACTGTAGAGTTGAGACATTTAACAATCTTCTGTACTTAGACATACTGACGCATAAACATGCATTCCTTTTGGATAGTAACTTAAATCTAGAATATGACTGCAGCATGTTTAGTAAATATTCTGGCAAAATAAATAAACTTGGAATACGTACTATATTTAAGGATTTATTGGAGTTAATTACGGACATTTTGCAAAACGTTGACATACATCATAATTTGAATGACATTGATACTACAGAAGACCATTTTTTTCTTGACTAATCATCTATACATCATGCACCAAAACATTGCAGGCTTGCTAGCTAAATGTGATACTCTGGCAGTCTGCCTCAATGAGTTAACTGACAGAAAGATAGGTGTCGATGTACTGTGCATTACAGAGCACTTTATGATGGAAACTAATGAAAAACACCTGAATTTAAATAATTACCATTTAGCAGCTTGTTATAGCCGAAAAGGAACAAAAAGAGGTGGAGCTTGCATAATTGTAAGGTCCGGGCATAAATGGAGAGAGTTGCCAAATATAGCAAAAATATCTACAAGCGGTGTATTTGAATGTTGTGCCATTGAACTGATCACGCACAAGATAATATGTGTTTGCATTTACAGAGTGCCAAATTTCAATAATTTCAATGAATGTATTAGTAAATTAGAACGGATATTACATATATTAATGAAAAAAGATTGTAAAAATATTGTTTTGGCAGGAGATTTTAATATAGATGTACTTAAACGAAATAAACAATCAATTGAATTCGAAAATATGTTATTAAGCTTTAACTTGAAACTGGCCCTAAATCAACCGACTCGACTTAAGAGCAAAACATGTATTGACAATTTTGCGCATAATTTCAATAGGTTCTGTAAGGCTTCTGTATTGGAGCTAGCATTGTCGGACCACACAGCCCAGTTACTGAAATGCCCAATCAGTACAGTATGTAATATCAATCGGTGGAGTACGATAAGACGTGACTATCACAATGATAATGTTAACAAATTTAAAGCCTATCTGAGTAGTATAACATTCTCGGATGTGTATGGATCAAATGGCCCAAACGAAGCATTTAACGCATTTTCTGATATTTTCTTAATGCTTTACAATCAATGCTTCCCCGAAAAAGTTGTTACAGTAAATGTCCATAAAAAGCAGAAATGGGTATCACGCGGTATCAAAAAATGTAGCGAAAAAAAACGGCACTTGCTATGGCAGTTCCGGTTAAAACCAACTCAGAAAAATAAAATACAATTTAAAAATTATACAAAACTATTTAAAAAAATTATAAATTTGACTCAAAGAGCTCAAAATAACCATAAAATTAAAATATCAAACAATAAATCTAAGACAACATGGCAAATTATAAATCAAATAAAGTTAAATATACCAAAGAATAATATTGATAAGATCAGAATTAACAATAATGAAATTATCACGGATCCAAAATGTATTTCTAACGTCTTTAATAATTATTTTATTGATAAAATTAAGCCTATGACTAATTCAGGAGACAGAGTCACAGAATATATCTTAAACAAAAAAGATTCTATATTCATGGCTCCAAGTTTGCCAAGCGAAATATTAAAAATAATTTTATCTCTTAAAAACACAAACAGTGTAGGTTACGATGGCATCTGTACAAAAATACTAAAAGCAGTAGCCGAGGTCATTTCTTCCCCTTTAAGTCATATTATAAATTTGTGGATAAGTGAAGGTATTTTTCCAGAAGCCCTAAAAAAATCAGTAATAAAACCTTTGTTTAAAAAACAAAATAGAGAGCTAATGGAACACTATAGGCCAATTTCTTTGATACCATTGTTCTCAAAAATAATTGAAAAGTATATTTATAAAGAACTCAATAGATACTTAGAAGCGAATAATATTCTTTGCCACGAACAAAAAGGATTTAGGAAAAACAAATCAATTAACATGGCTATTTATGACTTTTTGCTTACAGTTATGACCAATATGGATGAAAACACTCCAGTGTGCGCAATATTTTGCGACATGACACAGGCCTTTGATTATGTGCAACATAATATTTTACTAAAAAAGCTTGAGGCTTACGGTATTAGAGGTAATGTTCTTGAGCTCATAACATCCTACCTAAATGACAGAAAACAAATAACGGAAATTAAAAGAATAAATATGAGCACTAAAAGAGAAGAAATCTTTCTTTCGGAGGAACGTACTGTTGCCTACGGAGTTCCACAAGGAAGTATACTAGGACCACCGCTTTTTACATTATATATTAATGACTTTCCAAAAGCAATCAAATATCCTATGACATTGTTCGCGGATGACAGCACTATAACTATTCCGTGTACGCAAAGAGATTTCTATAAAGAGGACATAAATAATACATTAAAGGAAACTGTAGAGTGGTTAGATAGTAATAATTTAAAAATAAATCTAAATAAAACAGTAATTATGCATTTTAGCCAGCGCGCTTTGACTCTTCCCAATCTTGACATAACATACGATGACAATAAAATTGACACAGTTAATACAACCAAGTTTTTAGGAGTAACAATTGATCGGAATTTAAATTGGAAGGCACATATAGAGACCCTGACCAAGAGAATTAGCAGTAATGCATATGCTTTGTACATTTTGTCACGGAAGGTTAACATAGATGCATTGTTAACTGCGTACTACGGGCTAACAGAATCTGTACTCAGATATGGGGTTATCTTTTGGGGTAACTCAACTGACAAAGAAGCCGCTTTTAAAGCACAGAAGAGATGTATCAGAGCCATGTTTAAATTAAAAACCACCGACAGTTGTAAACCCTATTTCAGACGCTATAAAATATTGACACTGACCTCTCTTTATATTCTAGAAACAGTAATGTTCGTTAGAAATAATACCAACTTATTTTCGCAAATGGCAGATAAATTTCCCAGAAACAGGCGTGATCAATCTCAGCTGTGTCAGCATAGGAGTAGGACTGCTCTTATGCGCAAGAGTGTTTTCTGCATGGCTCCCATTATATACAATAAGTTGCCTAAAAGTTGGAGAGAGCTTAATAATGTACAATTGAAGAAAAAACTAAAGTCATTTTTAATAGATAAAGCGTACTATAACATTAATGAATTTCTGACAGAACCATTTAGAGTGACTTAGGTTCAATTACGATTTTAATACTTTTGACATAACTGTGTATACTTTGACATTTATAACCATTATGTTTAATTCACAGACATAGATTACATTATTATTATTTTTCTTTTGAAATGTACCTTTTTGACATGTATCTTTTTTGACATTTATACTCGTTGCTAATTTCTTAGAACTAAATGTTTATAACAAAAATTAACTTTGACATGTTTGATTTTGACATTGATATATTTTTCCAATGATATCTTAGTAAAAATTTTAATTTGTTATTAAACTATTCAAAACATTTGCACGCCATAGTATGTGGCAAACATGTCTGAACCAATTCATTACTTTATGTCATCCTGCATGCATTTTTAAATTTTGTATGTGTACACATGCTTGAGCAAATAAATATATCTTATCTTATCTTATCTTATCTTATCTTATCGCAAAAACTGACCCGAAGGATAAAACTCAAAATTTTTGGATCCAATGTTAAATTCTTGCTGCTCTACGCGGAAGGTCACAAAGGACTTCGTGTCTCTAGATCTTCGTCAATCGCTGTTTTCGTCGCATCTATAGAATCAACTGACCCGAGGTAATATCTAACGTAGAGCTATTGGAATGAGTGCAACGAGAGACCAAACCATCGCCAGATCAAACGTCGCAAGTGCAGATGGATTGGTCACACATCATCATCTTCCTGCCCTAGTCCCTTTTTATTTGGGGTCGGCGCAACACGTTTTTTTCTTCCATTCTGTCTTGTCACTCGTCACGCTATCACTAACTTCCTTTTCTTTCATATCGCTATGGATTGGTCACACGATCCTAAGATATTTCGATTACATAGGTTCTCTTAAAGATTCCAATCCAAGCAAACGTTGGACTGAAATCTTATTCTCGAAGAAAAATAATGCATGAGCATTCTAGTTAAACTTGCTAACAGAAGCGATGAGCAACAGAATGAAGTGAAGCTAAAGAATGTTCGCGATGGAAGAATACTGTGGACGCCGTCTGTTCCATCTAAGGGACGTAAGTTATTAAGTCCTATTATGTAAAACATAGTATTTCTCAATGTGCTACTTTATATAGTTTTATTCCCCGAGGAAAATCCTTTTGTTACAAAAATATCTTCCACCTGTCGATATGCGGTGCACCTGGCATCGTCAAATTTTTTTGCCGCGTTAGTCCACTGCGTTTTTACGGCACTGATTGTCCATTGTTCGACAGATATGAGTCAGCCTAGAGCATTGTAATACAATGTATGTGTCTTTACCAATGTTTCACGGCACATTTGTATGAAAAATTTGTGTGATAAAAACCATCTAGGAGGATCTTAAGATCTTAATATCTCAAGGGATCTTTGTGTATCTGTTTACAAGCAAGTAAACGACATCAAAGGAAAATCTCACACAAAATCTGTCACTCAAGTCCAAACTCGTGCACACTTACACACGCAGCTATATTTTCCCTCGAGATGTACGAAAAAACTTCGATCCCATTCCGCCTTCCCTTCAATTTTCTCCGTGACAATTTCAACATACGTACACCGACCATAAAAAGTAATAACATACTGCTTCTTTGAATAGTACAGCAATGTTAACATTGTACCGACTACACAGACTGGCGACAGCTGAATGCCGAGATCTCTTTAAACTTTAGAATCTCGACATGTTTCAGCTTCCGCAGACTTCAAAGTTTAGATAGGACAGCGAGAAAGGAAAACTTACTTTTTTCCAACCGGAATACTCCTTATTCCGCTTGTTCTCAAAACATTTGAAAGCTTTTTGGTCTGAAATGCAGTTGCATTAGATGCTACAAAATGTTTCAGAAATTCTGTGTGACTTTGTTCAGATTAAATTTTCAAGTTCTTCAAAGGAGTACTTACGAGATTGAGAAATGTGAAAGAATTTTAGCCAAGTGAATAGTGCGTCTGACATAATAATATTTATAGAGAAAGCTTTGAAGAAAATTCATTACTCAGAATCTGTTTTCGTATTAATGCTGTAAAAAACGTTTGAGAAAAGTACGAATTTTTAGTAAAAGGACTGGTAAAAGGTCAATTGGATTCATATTTAACGCACAAAGACCAACCCGCCACACTATAGGGGAGTTTTTAGTGGAAACTACGAATTACCTATCCTGTCATGCCCTACCTGAGACACATAGGGCTTTCATTGACTAGCGACACCACAATATACTAAAAGTGCATTTTATGAAAGTCGTGTGCTCGCAAGTAAATTCCGCGGCGCTCTTAAGACTCTCGTTAATTTGATTTAAGTACTGCCTCACCATTATTTAGCATTTACTGTCTCATACGTCTCACAAATCTTTTAAATCAACCATCCCACATACAGGCAGTTTTACACCAGTGAAAGTGGGTCTTAGTTTTACGACTATGCTCTAACGTCTCACTTAGATTTATGCTCCATTTACATCACTTTATGGGCCCTGCACCGCTTCTGTACAGATACTTCAGGATGCACTGCCTCGTATACTGTGGAGAGATCTCTAGGATCAGTTTTGTATGAATTTTTAAAGGTTGTTTAATGAAGAGGTGGAGAAATAGAACCGTTAGGTTTTACTGGTGAACATCTTTGGTAAAACTGTGTCTAATAACGGAGTCAGCCAAAATATATCAGCAAGTTCAATATAGAAAAAAAAACCGGTAAACTTTTTGAAAGGCTTAATTCAAGTTTAAGAGGTTTTGCAAAAGTGGAAAAGAAAATCGAATATAAGTGCTGCAGATATTTTTGGATACCAACTAAATATTATAATAAAAATCTCAATTGACATTAAGGCTCGGTCACAAGACATTATCAACAATACTAGTCCTTTTATTTGCGATGACACTTAAATTGGTCATACATATAAATTGATCATTCCGCTTTAACAAGAATTTACGACCCAAATTATTTACTTAATTGAGGACAAAATTTCGTAAAATAACTAAATCTCATATATTTTAATTACCAAAGTTTAATAATTAGGGCTGTTTTCAATATCGAGTAACCTCAGGTGCTCCCAGAAGATTCCAGTTTTTGGTCAAATTAGAGTTGTGAACGTATAATTTCAACTAGCGCGAATTATTAAAAGTTTTGATAGAAAACGTCAGATCGTTTATTTATTGCTAAATTGGATTTATTTACATATTTTCATGCTTGTTTGAGCATCGACGTTTGTGCCTCCTAACCCCTGTGGGTTTAAAATCATTCCGATTTTGACCAAATTTAGCTAGGTTTGAAATGAGGCAAAATAATGATATTTGAGTTAAAAATTGACAATAAAATTAACCAAACTTATTTTTACAATATAGTCATTTTAAACATTATATTAGTTAGTAACCGTTCCAAAACAAAAAGACAATAAAAAACATAAAATAAATTGAAGTATTATGCGTGATTACATTCTTATGTAATTATAGGTACTTACAATTAGCTATTTTCTTACAATTGGTCATTTTAATATCAGAACAAAATTGTTCTACTCTTCTTCAAATATTTTATACAGAAAACTTCCTCCTCATTTGTGACATCATCAGAAGAGCAATTTCGGACTTTATTTAACGTATTATTGGTAGGATCTGTTCAAGTAATCTAAGATTTGAACAAATACCAAATTACAAATAAGTTAACTTGATTCATCAAAGATTTCTTGTAGTGAGAGCAATATAATATTTAAGTGACATCTACGAATTACTCTCATCAGTCTACAATAAGTCAAACCATATTTACTTACAATTAGTTTGAACTTCTTTTAACAATTTCAATTTCTTGTAAAATCTATTCATCAACAGAAAAATGATTTACGATAATAATTATTAGCTTTAGCTCATAGTGAAGATGCAAAGTTTTGTTTTTAAAGAAGCACAACTTTAAACAAATATTTGTGAAAAAGCAACAGTTTATTTTTCCTTTAAAATGTTTATAAACCAAACATTTCCATAGTAAACTTTGGATAAATTGATTGAGTGCTGTGCAAGAATTTTGAATTTTCAAATTACGCTAAGAGGCTGGAAGTTAAAGTGCGGTTAAGATGCCAGAATTTACTTACTACGAATTTAAACGCGGTAATCAATGCTTTCCATGAATATGAAAACGTTGTTTTAGAAAACAGTAAAAATATACATAATTCTTTGCAGTCTACAATAGATCTTATAAACCAAAAATTAAATACAAACTTTTTTTACAACGTAACTTCTCTCAAAGAAATCTTTACTTTTGCTAAAAAAAAAAGTAGTTTTTTGTTTTTCAGTCGAGGCAGAAAGAGGGTAGAACCAGATTCAGACTTTTACTGCATTTTCTAAGTGAAACTGAACCATATTCCTTCAGACACCCTTTTTTTTTTATGGTGGGAAAAAATCATGCATTGACATCCCCCGCCCATGGGCGGAGCGGGAGATAGTGTCAGACTCTTACTGACTAAAAGACCCACCCCGTTCCTTCTAGCCTTCATTCCGGGGCTCGAGCGCCCTTTCGGATAACCCTGGCCCCAGTAGGCTTCGACCCGGCTGGGTCTCTGCTGTTGCTGACAACTCCTTGAGGCGCGCGGGAACAGTGCGCGCCGTCGACGACTTGGGCTTGGTCCGGACAGTTACCGGATGGCCGGACAGTGAATGATATCTTGTTCTATCACTGCAGCGATACTTTCGAACAATCCCACATCCTTGGGATAGTGTTTCTAACAATAAACAAATATTTCTAACCGAATTAGAAATACTAGATACTCAAAACCTCTTTTGAAAAACCAACAATGCCACTCAAGATATAGAAAATAAAAAAAACCTTAAAAACATTTCTTACGGACACTTATACAGAATTGTAGCCTCACCAGCAATGTAGGTACTCTAATCGTCCACATACAACGGAACTTAGCCGAAACTAAAAGCAAGTAAGATGAATGACGTCACAGATACACGCAACATAAATTGTCTTTCGGTACAGTGAGTTATGGCTCTTGTTTATAATTTATGAATGTTTGTCTAAAAGACAAACTTCGGTTTTTCTACGTAAGTGGTTATGAAGATTGGGGCACAAGATTCTGTTGTGGTGACATTGTTTATTAAGGGGTGACTTTCAGAAAATAGTAGAGTATCAAGGGTATTGCTTAGTGGGTGTTTGTGGTTATTAAACCCTCAATGACTTATTATGAAGCTAAATTTTTTGCCAGATTTCATTCAACTTATTTTACTTGGAACTTTTAAAAAGAAAGTGAAATCAAAAAAAAAAAAAAAAAATCTGTTCAGAAAGAAACCAACTGAAATGAAATGTTACGATTTTGAATTATAAAACATCTGTAGCAAAAAAAGATACATATACTTATTTAAAACAAATAATAATTTAATAAAATTAAAAGTTTTTGCTTTTCAAATGGCGGTTACCCTGACGGCTCGAACACACAAAAGCTGGCTGTCTACTAATAAATATTATTATATTAATAATAATAATAATAATGGGTTTACAGGGCTTGGGAGCGACCGGACCAAAGTGTGATTGATACGCGCCTGCCGGATGATGATGCCATGTATTCATTTTGGCGCAGCATCTGGTCGGTGCCTGTCAATCACACTGAGGGTGATTGGACGCGGGAGATCGAGCGAGTGTGCGAACTTATACCAGAAATGGGGGCAATTAACATCAGCCCCCAAGATGTAGCTCGTGCAGTTCGTCCGTTGCCAAACTGGAAATCTCCAGGGCCGGACGGGCTGCACAACTTTTGGCTTAAATGGTTTCAAAGTTCGCACGCTCGCTTGGCATTCCAATTCCAATCTGCCTTAGAGTCAGGGTCGCTGCCCCAGTTCCTGACGACAGGAATAACCCACCTGCTCCATAAATCGGGTAGTACTACGGAACCCAAAAATTATAGACCGATCACGTGTTTGCCGACGATCTATAAAGTTCTTACATCCATCCTGAGAGCTAAAATTAATAATCATATTGAGATAAATTCCATCATGTCTGCTTCTCAGAATGGATGTAGGAACGGGTCCCGTGGTACTAAGGAGCTGCTCCTCATTGATGTTGCCATTAGCCAACAGGTTCGTCGTTCTCGAAGAGATCTGTCGACACGTTGGATAGATTATAAGAAGGCCTATGACTCAGTGCCGCATACATGGCTCATGAGGGTGCTGGAGCTGTATAAAGTTGATGCAACTCTCCGCGCCTTCCTGATGTCATGTATGGGGCAGTGGAGGACGGTCCTTCACTATCCAGGGTGTCGATGGGTTTCGGAGAACAGCGAACCGTTAAGGATCGAGCGTGGCATATTCCAGGGTGACAGTCTGAGTCCACTGTGGTTTTGCCTAGCCTTGAACCCTCTCAGCACACTGCTGGAGGGTTCGGGTTTAGGCTACCGGTTGAGAAGAGAGGGTCAGGTCATATCTCACCTTCTTTACATGGATGATCTGAAACTTTTTGCTTCCAACAACTTGCAACTGATGGAGCTATTGAAGGTAACTGAAACCTTTAGTAGTGCCATCAGGATGGAATTTGGTTTGGACAAATGTGCAGTCATGCATGTAAAGCGAGGGGAGATTATGGAATCCGTGGGAACCCAACTCTCGGATTCCATATACCTTAGATCCCTCTGCTCAACCGAAACTTACAAGTATTTGGGTATGTCGGAAGCGTTGGGCATCAATGCTGCTGACGTGAAACAATCGTTGAGGGAGCGCTTCTTTGGCCGCCTGAATAAAGTACTAAACAGTGTTTTATCAGGCGGGAACAAGGTGCGCGCCTTTAACGGTTGGGTCATGCCGGTTTTGATGTACTCTTTCGGCATACTCAAATGGACTCAGACGGAACTCGATGCCCTGGACAGGAGGGTCCGCACTCTGCTTACCGCAAACCGGATGCATCACCCACGATCATCGGTGATGAGGCTGTATATCCCGCGGAAGTGTGGGGGTCGTGGCTTCTTAAATGCCAAGACCCTGCACAACCGTGAGGTATGCAGTCTCAGGGGATATATTTTCTGGAAACCGACGTGGGGATGCACCGAGATGTAGTGGCGGTGGACAAAGGCCTCACCCCGCTCTCCTTGGCCAACGAGAACTGGCGCAAACCTATAGTAATGGATACTAATGAACGCAAGGAAGTATGGAAGGGCAAGGAGCTTCACGGGCGCTTTTACCGGGCCTTACATGGGCCCGATGTAGATCTTTTAGCGTCCGTATCCTGGCTGCGCTTTGGTGATCTCTTTGGGGAAACCGAAGGTTTTGTCTTTGCAATTATGGATGAAGTTATGATGACGAACAACTACCGGAAATATATTGTGAAGGATGGCACGGTTGACATCTGTCGGGCATGCCACCGGCCCGGAGAATCAATCCGACACATTATTTCTGGGTGTTCTCATTTAGCTAACGGAGACTATTTGCACAGACACAACCTTGTAGCCAGGATTATCCATCAGCAACTTGCTCTTAAATACAATCTTGTTGAATCAGAAGTACCGTACTATAGGTATGTGCCCGACCCAGTTCTCGAGAATGGCAGCGTCACATTGTATTGGGATCGATCTATCATCACTGACAGGACTATTGTTGCCAATAAACCTGACATAGTGGTGATAGATCGGCTAGAGCGTCGCACAATGATTGTTGATATAGCGGTCCCTCATGACGAGAACCTCGTGAAAGCTGAGAAGGATAAACAAACTAAATATCTTGACTTGGCTCGCGAGGTTGTCGACATGTGGGAAGTGGATAGAGCAATCATTGTACCGATAGTCGTGACGGCCAATGGCTTAATAGCCAAGAGCCTCGATCAACATCTGCGGAGGCTCTCGTTAGGCAGTTGGATCAAGGGCTTGATCCAGAAGGCAGTACTCCTTGACACGGCGCGCATTGTCCGGAGGTTCCTTTCTCAGGAGCCCTGACCACCGGTAGCTTGGACCCTGTTCCCGATGCCGGTGGGCTACTATTTTTTGTATTTTTAAATGTTTTTTTTTTAATATCTTTTTTATAAGAAATATTTAAAAATATAATTAATATGTAAAAATATAAATAAATGAAATAATAATAATATATCTTTATTTCAGACATTCGTCCATACATTTTTAACAAAACAAAAGTTAGTAAGGTTGTTAGTAGAACACATAAAAATACAAAAAAAATATTATTCGGTCTCTATCTATTTCTTAAAATTTTAACAAGTTTTTGCTTCTTCTCCATCACATCCAGGTCATGCTGCCTTCTTATTCGTGGTCAACCAACCACAGCATCATATCGCTGTGTCAGGGCAATTATCTTGTATGTTTATGTGTACCCAGTTGATCAGGCACGCATGTTCTACTTAACGTTTGTTGTGCAGCCTAATAGATATTATAACATTATGTCTCCCGTTTCCAAAAAGGATACAATTTACCACCTGGTTCTAAACATAACCAAAGACGTCAATAAACAACCACTATCGTTCAGTTTAATAACAGACGAGTAAGCCCCAGGACGCTGCCACCTATGTCACTGCTCCCCATTACTGCTCTCGTGTATTCTAGCCATAAAATAGTTCTCCCTATCTTCGTGACGACGTCGTTCCGTCGATTAGTCGCAGAGTGCACTCCGAGCTACGTCGACGTACCTACATTTTGAAAAGAGTGGCTTTTTGCCATATTTCCCTTGATAGAACTAAAAACTTGACCCAGCAGGAAATGCGAAACCGAACTTTTTGATTCTTGATATTCTGTCATTCCATTGATTTACATGTTGATCAAGTTTGTTTAACATGCCTATAATTATCAAATCTATTCTCTTCACTTTACCCAAATCTCAGTAAAAGTTGGAAGTTGAGTACTTATTATGTACGAAACTTAATTTTTTGTCTTAAAATCTGTCAGACTTTGGAATTGTAACGTAAGGTATATCTAACTTATATTCCACCATTCTAAATTCTGTTCTCCAGCCAAGTACACCACGTATTTAGTCAATGAATGTCTACCGAGAAAACTACGTGTGTTTCACTCTACAATTCTACAGGAATAAAAGTAGATATTGAGTTTGAGATTTTTTTTAAATTTTTTTTGAACATTCACAATTCTGATATAATTTTAGTTATAAATGTAATTTTAGGCAATATCCTCACTAAAGGCTACTGGCTACTCCCTACTAAAATATGGCGTCATAAAACTCCTCCACATCGCTGTCGACTGGAAGTGTGCCCATATATATATTTTTTTAATATTTAAGTTTATTATGTATATGTCCTCACAAAATCAAGTAGAGCAGCCAAACATCTCATCCATGTAACTTACGGTTAGTACAGTAAAAGAACATTTTAAAATTTTCTCTCATCACCACGATAACTTCATTCTATTTTATAAAATCCGAACCAACGCTGCTAACGTTAACAAACACGTTTAACTACAGCTATCCGTAACCGTTAAAGTGGAAAAGTTAGGCAGGCGATACACCGAACAGGGAACAAGTAAAACAATATAGATACAAATAAAAAAGGGTCGGTATCAAACGAGCCGGGGCGGCCATTGTGGCAGATTCCGTTGGAAAATGAATAGAACACAGAAGGTTAAGTGAATACAATAAGTGAAAACGGTGGCATACAATAACACGCCAACACTTAAAATTCAAAACTATTGTATGTATTTCACATAAACTAGCATGGGTGACCTAAGAAACATCAGTAGCTAAGGGTACGGTTACTGCTTGTTTCCTGTCGAAAAGAACCAATAAAAAGCTGCACAGTTATTATTTAAAAAAAATTGTCATCAATGATTTTTACTCTTCAACAACAACAAACGGAAAGTTACTAAAAAAAGTAAAATAAAACAAAAAATTCACTGTAGAAAGAGGCATCTATGAGTTCAAACGAGGTCCAAGGAACTTGTTTGTGATGGTCGTACGTACGCGTGTTTGGGAATATGATTTTGTTCCTTGTATAGGTCCAGCCTTCTCTACGTGTATATTTATTAGTTCCACTGTTTTCACAATATAGAGACACCTTCATGAATTTGTTGGCTCCGTTAGGAAGACTATGTTCCTTTAAAATTAAACAAGTGGTTTCCTAGTTTTGTAATTGAAGATACTATGGAAATCGTATTCCGGGTAAATCGTATCGTTTGTTTGGTGCACGGAATTGAAAACTTGAAATCAACGGGTTCTCATTAGATATCATGTTTTAAGTCATTTACTCGAGATATTAACTGTAACATTAGCATACCTAACTTTCTCGTTACATACGAGATAGCCTAACAGCAATTATTACAATTTACACTTTTTACACACATTTGCACTCTTCACACACCTTTTAATTCAATTTGTGCATGATTCCCTTAATTAATTAAGATTTAATATTGTTTATTTTTGGAACCTAACAATCATTGATAACCCATTAGCATACTTATAACACGGTAATATTATAATGTGTCACGAACGTCAAATAAAAGCTAGATCCCACGACACAGGGTATCCTAGTGTGGGATCTAGGGCTACTTAGTTGCACTAAATGTTGTTTAGTCTTAAAAAATATTGTCATGTATTTATCTGTTATGCTTAACGTGTAATATGCAATGTCAAAATAAATTTTATTATTATTATTTATTATAATCAACCGCTAGACATTCACATAGTGAACTTGCCACGAGCACCTAAGCTGAACTGTTAAAAGAATAGAGCTATATAGGGCATTTCACTCCATTCCTCTTTCTTGCACGCACTCCTGACGTTTTAACACGTCATCGTAAGGCCTCGAAACCCATTGTTCAACATCAGAACGCCCGCGTCTACAGTGGCCGTGAATCGCCTTATGAATCCCGTCACTGAAGGTGTCTCCTGCGGAGGCTGGGCCGTGAATATTGTCTCCTCTTAATTAATTCTACCACCTCCTTTACCTGCATTACGGTTTCTCATAAGGAGATAACTGCTTCCTTCTGGCCCCGTATCATGGCCCAGACCAGACCTGGATGCAAAAGATCGCCATCGCCAAATGGCGCGCCGTTTACCACCGCGACGACACAGCGGTATTCTGCTCATACAGTAGAGACCTTCATCATATGCTCCGCTGCCTGACGTGTTTCCCGAGCTTTTCGTCCCGCCATATCTGAAACAGGAATCTCCCAAAATATGCAAAACGTACATTCGGTGTAGCACCACTCTAATCAGCAGCTGCAGGTCCGATACCCGCTAAAACCATGAGTGAATTTCTAAAAAGGAAATTCGTGGTCCTAGAGCTCAAAGGGCAAATGAAGAAACGTAGATGGGTTTTAGTCCCCATACCTCACCCAACCACAAAAACCGCTCTAACCACACCTTAGAGAGGGGACTTATCGCCGCGATAACTAACGCGTAACTTGAGGATCTTACGTTTACTCATTAGCGGTGTGCACTCCCTCCTTGGTTCTACGAGTAATGGCTGATAACTTATTCTGTTAACTGTCGACAACTGCGGTTTCTTTTTATACTCGACATAAAAAAACAGTTATCATTCAAGCCAGCCCTAACCTCCAAACTTGTGACGCAAGTATAACAGAACTTTTCAAGATGGCTAGCCCTTAAACTGGTATGAAGCGCTCGTTAACCTTTTTCGTAGACATAAAGAGAATTTATGATTTTAATATTAGTTGAACAGATTCCCGTGATTACTTAATAATGCTGGATAAGTGGTAGGGGATGATGTTTAAGTTTTTTGAACTAAGATTCTAATAGTTCTTAGAATTTATATACCTTGTTTTAGAATATTACGCCCTTTAATGGAAATTATTTCTCGGAATATTACGAGTCCTCACTAATTAAAACAGTCTTACACGTGGAGTCGCTTAGGTACTTAAAAGGCAATTAGCAATTAATTAGTGTATCTGTGCCTCCTGATGCTTCCTACGCTTAATGCAAAAAGTGGATAATTTTTTCAAGAATGCTGTTTTTGTAATTGTTAATGAGATAAATAACTTATGAAACACTTTAACTATTTTTTTGCATTATTTAATCAATAATGAGTTTATGATATTTACCAGATGCTGGATGTAAGTAATAATAATATTTATTCTACTTTTTTTGAATAACAATTAGACTCAAAAAATATTATACGACTTTATGCGTGAGGCATCGAAATTTAGGCTAAAATCTACCGCTACGCTTCAAAGAATTTTATATGATGCTAAAATCTTTTTTTTTTAAGAGCAATAGTCTTGTATATAACGTATGTTTATTTTAGCCACTTACAATAAGAATACGATGATTTGTTCTTTTTAAATCTCAAGCTTGAAACTTCACCTCGAAATACAAGAAGTTTACTAATACTCTCCACAGAACAAGCGTAATTTTCTTTAACACCGCTTAAACTCGTAAACTTTAAGAAAAATGAAATCTTAAAAAAATATACAGGAACAAAACAGCGCACCATTTTCCTTTACATTATGGGGCGGAAGAATCACACGTTACGAACATAAAGTGGCTAGATCGCACGGTTCCGCACCGCCCGCATCGCCCGCACCGACCCGCAACGCCCCGCACCAAATTGCACCTATTATGAAAATGCAGCGTTCACTTTGCGAAACACCCTCACTTTGATAACGATACTTTATTAGGCGTATTATGTTACGATATTCTGGAATAACATTTTGTAAATTTTTGGCAGTAACACCCTTAATGGTGTATTTGAATTTTAGTATCAATTTTGCTTTTGAAAATCTGTTTGTTATGAGCTCCTATTAGGTATACTTCAGGTTATTATTAACAGACAGGGCTGCCAAATTGCGATACATGAAAAATAAATTGAATTGTTAAGTTTATTTTGTCTTTCAAGACGACATTACGATGAAAAAAAATGAAATGAAGAAAGGACTAAAGTCCTTTCTTTTTCTTGTCTGATTTCCTCTCAACGATTTAACGAGAATGTTGGATATTGTTAGCTACTTATTGGTTTCTGCTACAACTATTTGGATTGAAACCCTTCCCCTTACGAAACCCTTTTCCCATTCGTGGAATGTCTTGGATGACGTAACGAGGAAACTACAGAAATGTATGACAAGAAAATGGACAGCAATACCCTCGCGTATGATGTTAATTAATAAGCAAATGTATGGATGGATTTTAGCTTGAAACATCTAAGTCTGACATTCCTTCTTGCTCCACCTACAGCAGAACTTACTTGATGACTATGTATTCCAAAAAAAGCTATTGTTGACAGCAGATTGTATCCTTATTTTTTTTGTTAATATTTTTGGCTTGAATAGTTAATTTGTTTACCATTAGAATATTGATACACATTCTAATGTTTTTGTTGCATTTGGTATTGTATCCTGTTGTGAAAAGTAATTTGGTTTAGCTGTCATTGTTTCTTTTTACTAAATTGTTTTGCTTATACTCAAACCCGATTTTAACAATAGGAGTTAGGTACCACATCTCGTCGAGAAAATCGAAGGTATTATGAAAATACAGTCATGTCGTAGTTTGTGAGTCCTTTAGTTTTCCTCACAGTGATTTATTACATAGGGAAGTTATATTCTCCGACAAAAATGATATATTTGGAGAGCTTTTATTATATTTTTAGTATTTTGTTTTTGGGGTAGGAAGGACGAATTATGAGGATGTACCCTCGTTGGGTTCGTGAAGTACAAAGAGATAAATAAAATGAACAGATATAAATTACTATAAATAAAATGTGTGTAGGTATACACATGTACCGGTAATTTATCTCACCCGAATACCCACGTATAATATAATCACCTGAGACTTTGCCTTCGACGAACATTCCTTGGCTTGGGGGATTTCTTAAAATCCGATCTTCTTTGTTTGAAAATAAATCTCTGTAAAAGTTTCAGCATTCTAAGCATAAAACTGGGATGTGCGGTATTGAGTCAATCAGTGTCTCACTGCCCTTTCATACCCATTTATAATATAATATGGAAACATTGTAAAAATTAATCACCTTTTTTTTTAAGTAACCATGGAGTTTCTTGCCGATTCTTCTCAAATTATCTTTTTTTTAATTTTGTCCCACATTAAGAATTACTCCTGAATTGTGAGTGCGTTCACAAGCATGTAATTGTAAGTCAAGCACTACTTTAAATCAATAAAAAAAAAACAGTGGGTCATACAAATTTTGGTTCCGAGCGGAAATCGTACACGCGTCAAGCCGCGTAGCAGCCGAACGCTCAACCATTAGGCCAACCGTACCATAAATAGGAACCGTGTGTAGGCCTATCTGAAATAAAATTTGTTCAGGTAAGAGTTCCCATACCTATATAGATGGATGGATTGTGTGAGGAATGATAATTATGAAAGAAAAGGGAGTTAGTGATGATGTGACTGGTGACAGGACAGAATGGAATGGGGTGATGCGCTGACCCCAAGTACCTAATATGGGTTAAGAGCAGGAAGAAAAAGAAGAGGAGTTCCTACACCTATATAATTTAGTTCAATTCAATGATGATGAAATATATACCTAACATAGCTTGCAAAATTACGACACTTTTGCCTATAAATTCTAGGAACACAGCCGATAATTTTATGTTAAATCAACATGTAACTATTTACCACAACAACTGTTGACCGAAATATTACCGTTTGAGTAATATTAGTGGCTAGATATTTACGCTCCACAAAGAGATGTGTAATTGAGCCAACGTTCGGTTTTACACAGCGTTGCATGTGATTGCATTTCGCGCCACATTTCGACGTAAAATTGGTCTTTTGCCGATCATGTGTGTAATTATATCAACGGCTTTAATTTTGGCCAACTTAACAAGTTTATTTAAGCATTTCGTAATTATAAAGATGTCGCTGACAAATTGTAAAATTTGGCGCATCACCAATTTTCATTGAGAAACATTTTACAAAAAAAAATTCCTCACGTGTGCGGTCATCTCGTTTGCTAGCATTACTGCTTCACAGAAGGTGGTGATTGCATCCTATTCTCTCTCGCTCCAGACTCGTTGAATGGAGTACCACCGTGTTCGCCTGAACCAGAACTGGGCGCGATTCATCGCCGTCAATTATTTCCACGAGAACACGGTGGTAGGTACTCCATCCAAATGGGGAACATCTCCACCGTATACTCCATGGTGTCCTCCGGGCGATCCGCATAATGGTAACACTTGGGCGGTCCGCATAATGGTGACACTCGGGCGAGATCGTACTGGCGTGAGGTTTAAATGTTCTGAAAAGGTATGTTAACAATGAACAGACATGCGATTGTAGCAATAAAATGGTCTATCACAGAAGTTCTTCATTAGCTCTTCATTAAATCTTCATCAAAAAATTAGACCACTTGGAAGTAAAATTATTACAAACGAATCAAAATTGGTTCACATTTGACAAAGATATCGCTAACCAAGATACAAGAAATAAAAATTAACTTGATGATTTGAGAAAAAAAAACGGATCCACTTTCCCGTGTCATTGCGGATCAAAGTTCAGTTGGAATGTTATAGCCATAATTTAAATGTAAACAAAGGAATTATGACTTCCTTTTTACTTTTCAGAATGAAGGCTGAATGAAAGTGGAAAAAAGCAATTTCTCGTTGTTCCACAAACACTTCACTGACCACGCTCTCACACAATTTAACTACGTAATTTTAATAATTTCTTTCTACACATAATTTTACTTTTGTAACAGTTTACAGAGAAAGCTATATTTATGAAAGTTTTAATTTAATTTATAACAACACGCTTACGGGAAGCTTGTGTTAGAAGGCGCGTACAAAGCAAACTTAGTTTTTGTTAACATTAACCAACTAAGATAACTCTGTTATTAGTAGTTTAATATTCTATTCAAGTTACCTAGCGTTTGTTAGTTTGCGAGTTGTTTTGTTTAAGTTTTTCTAAAAGGAAGCTTGTACGATACATACCTGTTTATTCAAAGGAATCATAAAATTTAAAAAAATGCCAAGTTTTACGATTCATTGGCCTCTATGTTGTATCAAAGCTTCTTCCTTTATAGTTTTTACTATTATATACAAAGCAAAAGAAAAGCTATTCTTTCAGGCTAGAATTTCCGCAAAAGGAAATATTAAATAGCTTTTTTAATTCTCGTTTGAGTCAAGTCCTTTCTCCGTCGACTTACAGATCGTCCGGATAAAAAGTACCTTCATTTCCACGTTTTTCTTGTAGTCTTAAGTCACAATGAAGAAAGAAAAACTAAGAAAAATATCCTTCCATTAACGCAGCTATAAAGATTCAACTAGAGCCGTCACCTTCCTACAATCCAACTTAAAGCTATACTAAATAATAAAAGTAAGAGAATGAAGGTGGTATTGAAACAAGTGGTCAGGAACATTTTTTCCCTCGGTTCGTGATTTTCCGCCGGTTGACCGGCTCTCCTTGTTATCATTTCTGCTTCTCTTTTAAATGTTTTATTTTTATCTGAATTTTATGATGATTTATAATTCTGCTATTATAAAGTGGCAATTGTTGGTTCGTTGGTTCTAGTTTAGTGTTCATGCGTTTTGCGTTGTCCAGCTGTTAAAAATCCAGGAGGACACGGTGGAGCACACAGTCGAGGTGTGCCCTGCTTGGGCGGGGCATCGCCGTGCCCTTGTGGGGGCGATCGGCGGTGGCGACCTCTCGCGCCGGGCCCTGTTAGAGGCCAGAGCCGACTTCTGCGAAGCAGTAATGCTCGCAAAGGAGGAGGCCGACCACATCAGGCAACGGCGTTCTCGCCGCCGCCGCCGCCGCCGGGATTCTGATCCCGATTTCCGGCCACCGTAGGCGCGGGCTTGCGGACAGTGAGCAATGGGCAGCTCGCTGTCCGGCCGTCCGGTTACTGTCCGGACCAAGCCCAAGTCGTCGACGGCGCGCACTGTTCCCGCGCGCCTCAAGGATTTGTCAGCAATAGTAGGGACCCAGCCGGTTCGAAGCCTACTGGGGCCAGGGCTATCCGAAAGGGAACTCGAGCCCCGGTATGAAGGCTAGAAGGAACAGGGTGGGTCGTTTAGTCAGTAAGAGTCTGACACTATCTCCCGCTCCGCCCAAGAGCGGGGTTGTCATTGGATGATTTTTCCCACCATAAAAAAAGCTGTTAAAAATAACTTTTAAATATTCACAAAACAGAGCGTACGTGTACATACATATACATAAGTAGAACAAAAATATAATATGTTCATATGTTTTTGTTCACACGAATAGTTAGTAGAGTTTATTAAAAAAGAAAAATGAATAACATAGAACAAAGAAAAACCGACTTCTAATATGTATAATAAAGTGAAATAATATATCGTACTCGTAGCGGGAAACATGAAATATACCACTGTTTCAGCTTTATTTTGAACGTGAGCTGTGACCCATTTCTTTGAGTCCCCTGAAACCAGAGTCTGACACTCGGGGGACAACAAAATGTCCAAATTTTTGGAATTTAGAGTAAAATAAATGTTTTTACATTACATATGTTTACTGAAACTGATTCATTATCCCGATACCACTTATAACAGTTATTATAACCAGGATTGAATTTCAGGATTTTGTATTTAAAATTAAATACTTGTCAAGATCCTCTTTAGCCCGAAAACCTGCCAAGTTTTGGCAAAAAGAGTAGGGTTTGACACGTTCTTAATTGTAAAGAACTCAATTAATATAAAATATATTTTTGCATATTTTAAAAATGAAAATCTTGTTAACAAACTATTTCTTACTTAAATAATATGTTTTTTTTTAGTTGGGAAATCAGACTTATAGTGATTAAAACCCACTCCTATGTTCCTTCACTCCGGATTTTCCTTTCAGAAACTAACTCATGATGCCAGTAGGGTTCGGCCCTTCTGGGCCCCTACGGTTTTGCTGACATCTTGAGGCACCGCCGCACGCGCCGTCGACGACTCGGTCTCGGTGCGGACGGCTGGATACAATATATGGAATTATAATAGGGATTCAAGCCTCTATTTGTGCGTACATAGTAGGCAATATCTTACTACGCCACTACCTATAATAACCTACAAACCTACCTATAATACTATATAGCATAACGGCAATGGTTTTAAACACATATTATGTAGCACTAACTCCAATTTGTTATACTAGCTACCTAATTAGTTTTACAAATAAAATGTTTAATCCTTTAATGAAAAAGAAAATTTATTATTGGCAAAGGAAAATTAAAATTCTACTGTTAATAGAAAACACTATCACAAATATTACTGTCTAGAATATAAAATAAAAGGAAAGAGCTCTCACCTACTTACAGAGGAGGTAGCAAACTGGAGAAATACTTATCGTTAAAACTAATTAATTACTTCTACGTTTTGACGAGGTTTTTATTTCGTTTTTGCTCCTTAGTTGCTAATACAAAACTATTTTTGAATTTGTAAAACAAATGGACATGGAAATATAGTCCATCCTCCTGTGGAATTCGGTACCTCTTAATATCCGGACGGCCATGAGTCAGTATGCATTTAATTAAACGAAAGTTGCGGAATTATTTTCTAATCAAATAGTAGAATCATCTCAAAACTACTTTACTGTGTGTGTTTAACTGTAGCTTTATGTATAATTTTGTAATACCTGTTGTCTAAATCATATTTTATTATTTTATGCATTTGCCATATTGTCTCTCCATGGCCCTAAGTTGACGGGAAGAGAATGCCTAAGACATTAAGTCTGCCTTTGTACATTTTGATGCATGAAGATTAAATACAGTAAATAATAATATTTTCTCTGAATACCCTTTTTTTGAGGCGTGATATCATCAATTGACTTTTATTTACCGTTCTATAGCGAAGCGAAAGGCCGGGTCAAACTTTTATTGACTAGGACCCACTTGTAATCTTTCAGTTTCAGTACCTTTGCGCTCCAGAGCTAAGGTAACTCTTTCGAATGTCCCCACAGGGCTCTGAATACACTAAGAGGTATTTTCGTTGGAATATTGCTGTTGAACGATGTCGGCCATGACACTCGACTAATATCCACGTAATTATTAAAGCAGTTCTTATGAACGTACATACTTACGTCTTCGCAACCGCAACAGGAGACGCCCCGTGCATCGAGAATCGCAGAGCAATCTCTGGCCACCGTAAACGCGGGCTTGTATACGAGCAATAGGTAACTCGCCGTCTGGTCGTCTGGTAAAGAAAAGAAAGAAAACCGTTGGAAAAAAAGAAAAATGATGAAACCGTCTAATAGGCTATGTGACTGTCTGTCACTAATTCCAAATTAATAACAAAATATTATGTAAATCTTTGAACACCACGTCTGGCGACGTAGGCCACTTAGACCCTCATAAATTGTCCTTTTAATGTGAAAGGAACAATTACAAAAAAGGAAATATTTTAGCACAATAGTAAAGAAATGGATGCAATTTCTAAAGATGGAACATGTGCACGCCGGGCGCGTCGTCGGACAAAGACGACCCAAACCTTTTAGAAACTATACAAAAATAAAGCAATAAAAAATAGTTAGCAAAGCGTGGGAATTGATAAGGGATACTGAGCCTTAAGGCGAAAGGAGGCACGGGGTTGACTCGGATAGGAGAGTACTGTGCGTGAGACCCTGGTAGAGGACAGACGTCCAGAGACTGAGCGTCAGGGCCGAGTAGGGAACACACGTCGAAGAGACTTGGCTTCAGGGCCCGAGAGAGGACGCAGGTCCAGCTAAGCCATCTGACTCACTATATCGTAGAGCTATGTCTCGTTGTAATTCTTAGAAGTGCCAGTATTGTGATACAGTTTTAGATATTATAGGTGGACTGAGTCCAGTTTAGGCTTCTCAAATATTTATAGTACAGATCTGTGCGTGTGAGTCAGAGTACGAATGGATGGGCGTTGATTGTGATCTAGTGAGTAGTGTGTAAGTACGCGAGTGAATCTCAGCGGCTGTGTTGAAGACTGAATGGGTGAGTGTTGTGTGTTTTATCCTTCCTTATTCCATCCTATGACAAGGTAACCTGAGCTTGCGGTTGGTGTTAGGGACTCGGAGAAGGCCTTCCTTTGGAGTGAGTTGACATTGACTTTCCATCGAGTGGACTTGACACTTCCCGCCATACTTGGCGCAACTATGACTAAAACACTGCCAATTGAAGGTTGAACCGAATAAACATTCGTTACATACTAAGGCCAGTTTGAACTGAGATACTGAGATCACGAACCACCAAACGTTAGCGACGGCTACCTCCCCCTAAGAACTGACTGACAGTAGAGTGATTTACATTACTCTCGTTATACGCACACTTCCAGGGAGCGGGGGTAGGCTTCACCAAGTACCCCAAACTGCATTGATATTCGTTCTAAGGAACGCTAGGGAACGTATCTCGTTAAAACACACCCGGCCCCCGTAGGCCTCTTACTGATACAAAAAAATAATATTTAGCGAGACACGTAATTTGGACTCATCTCTGGAAACTCCGCAAGCTAGACGTAGCTCGGAGACACGTAGGTTATGATGTCCTCACCTTTGGGTAGGGTAAGGAAGTGAGAAGTGTCGATAAACCACTTCAGCGTGTAGCAAGGCAACTGTAAATAGTTCTGCGACCGACTGACAATACGTCACGCTTGTTTAAGTTTTGTATTGTCTTAGTGAAGAGTGAGTAGGCCGTTATAAGGAGTCAATTGTAGAAGAAGTGTGTCTTATCCAATAGCAGAGGCCTCACAACCCTTTGCCGTAGGATTGGTCAGGACACGCACGAGCGAAACGGATTAAAAGTAATTTCTAAAATAATTTAACTTGCAAATACAAGCGTCACGTGTTATATACCCTTTTGCAGCCCTCTCAGTCTCATAATATTCATAACTCAAAAGAAAAGTAGATTATCCTTCCTTATCCCTTGGATTTCCAACCCTATTTGATTTTAACTTTGTTTTTCTCAATTCCCCACCTAATCCCCTAGCTTTCTAAGTCGGGAGAAGGTGACATATTCCTTGGAAATCCATTACTGTTGGTGGGAGCTCGTCCATGTCTTTGGTTGAAAGCTATAAGGACGAGCGGAGGGGGGGCTCGTCCTCTCCCCCCCTAAGGGGGGAGCCGACCTTCATACCTTCATGTAGGGAAATTCAGGAAAAATGAAAATTTTATCAGCCTAGGGTCTTATTGGAATCAGTCACAGCTAGTTGCCGTAAAAATGTAATTAGTCCGTCTTTTAGATTATTCAAAAATAAGGGACACGTATTTTTTTTATTTGTAAATTAAACCAAAAATGACAAAGATATAGCCCATTAAAGTTACTTGTAACGTCACGCCCCTGCTGCAATTTTTCGCACGGAGTGACGTCACACGTAACTTTAATGGGCTACATCTTTGTTTAATCGAAAAAAGAAAAAATACGTGTCCAATATTTTTTTATAATCTAAAATACGGACTAAATAAAATGTAATTATTTTGACCCTTGAAACTACCCTCCACTGCACACGTAGCTTGAGATGAATGCGTGTAACACCACTACAAAATCCCCGTTGAGCCGTGAGGAATTTCTAAAAAGCAAACTCGTTTATTTAAAATTTACCACAAAAATACCCTGTGATTTTTATCAACCATAGGTATTTAAAAGTAGAAAATCAATCATCAAAGTGGAAAGTTAAAAATCATTTAAAAAAACAATCAGACAGAGACTTTTCACACTTTTATCAATTCAAACAATGACTCTATATTATTACTTTTGTAAACAACATAAATAAAAATAAATACTGAAATATGAATTCGCCATTTTATTTTAGTTTGATGCCATATTTTTATGAGCAAATATATATGATGTGGGTACAGTTTTTGCACGAAACGTTATTCCAACAGTAATGGACTGTCAAATATAAAATCTAATACTTTGTCAGACAGTTTAATATTACCTAATAAACATTTTATTCACAAGTCATTTTGTAAAGACTTACTTTTTATAATAATATTTTATTTGTTTCTCTCAAAAAGGTACACAAGTTAAAAGTAACTATTTAGGTATGTATGCAATATTATTTATTTATGCAACAAAATAGAGATAAACGCGTCTTCATGATTTTTTTTTTGGTGGGGAAAATTATCCAATGACAACAAGTGTTTTCACAATTGTCTTACAGTTATCGAGTCGCAGGTAGACTCATCATTTTGAGCTGGGTAAAATAGGTTAGGTTAGGTTAGAACTGTGAACTGCCGTGAGACGAGCGAAACGAAGCGAGCGGTGCCGCAGTAGCGGCCGGCGAACGCTACGACCAAGTTGCTCGCAGATTTTATTTTCCCATTTTCTAATTATCCGGGTTTTTGAAATATCCGAATTATTAAATTACCTTGTGACATACATAATACATAAATATCGATAATTAGGTTATTCGATGCTGTGTACTTCGATATTTAGGACATTCGGAACACTTCATTTAAGATAAAGTGCCGCTCATGATAAATAAATCATTGGCCAAATATTGAAAAAAAAAATGCAGGACGTGCGTTAACACTCAAACAAATATTAGATCGCTCAAATATTATGAAGCTGTAAGTCGCTGTTCTGCTGATTTCTCATCACTGACAGTCAGTCGCTCATTTATCTTAATATATATAAATCTCGTGTCACAATGTTTGTCCTCAATGGACTCCTAAACCACTTAACCGATTATAATAAAATTCGCACACCATGTGCAGTTCGATCCAACTTGAGAGATAGGATAGTTTAAATCTCAAATTATAGTCACAATTTTAATTTATTGCTAATTATTTGTCTGTTATTATTTGACAGTCACAATTATCTGTTAACTCCAAATGATTCTAACAGATGTCGATACCTTTCGACTGGGTTGAGTAAGTAATCAATAGATGGCGCTGCTATGGTAAATCTACGAACGTGTCATATAAGCTACATTTTAACAGCATAATACTCACCACTACTTTCAAAAACTTACAAAGCTCATATCAATGTTGAGCTTTGCAGTTCTGTTAAATCAATTAAGTATATTTGTAAATATGTAAACAAAGGCAGTGATTTGGCCATATTTGAAGTACAAAACATAAATAAAAATGACGAAATAGCACGATACCAAATGGGCAGATACATTAGCAGCAATGAAGCTATTTGGCATATTCTCAGCTTTCCCATCCACGAAAGAGATCCTGCTGTCCAACATCTGGCAATACATCTTGAAAACGGTCAACGTGTATACTTCACTGAAGAAAATGTTCTCCAAAGAGCGTTCGAAGCTCCGAAAACGACTCTAACTGAATTTTTTACATTGTGTCAAAAACCTGATGTTTTTGGCCAATTCGCGAAGACATTGGTGTATGGTGATGTTCCACGTTATTTCACATGGAACAAATCCAGTAAAAAATGGGAGCCACGGAAACAAGGAAAACCACATCCTTCCATTACAGGCATATTCAAAGCTAAGACATTGGGGAGACTTTACACGGTACATCCAAAGCAACGTGAGTGCTTCTATTTACGTTTGTTATTGGTGAATGTTCCCGGACCAACGTCTTTTGAATTTTTACGAACAGTTAATGGTCGAGTATTCAATACATACCAGGATGCATGTCGTGAACTGCAATTGCTAGAAGACGATAACCATTGGGACTTAACGCTTGCTGATGCTGCGTTGACATCAACACCGAATAACATTCGTCAGTTGTTTGCAATTATTTTGACGACATGTTATCCCTCGCAAGCACAAACTTTGTGGGAAAAATATAAAAATTGTATGACAGAAGACATCTTGCACCGAATTAGACAAACAAATCAATGCCAAAACATAGATTATACACCAGAGATGTACAGTAAGGCCGCAAAAGTCCATAGGAACGCTAATGATTACATTGCTACGAACCGAGCGAGCGCGATATTTCCGTGCGTATGTGTGCGCATGTATGAGTATCCACATTCCACAGATAACACACACTAAGGAACTGTCGTCGCACTGAGCTATATGGTAGCATTGATAAAATTCGTGCAAATTCGTCATGTGCTGGTAGCCGTGTGAACTAAGTGTTGGATTCGCAAATCACGTAACCCGAGTTCAAATCATGGTCGGTCCGTTGCAGTTATTTCTTACTTTGAAAATTCCCAATCTATATTGATTTAATTGTTTTTTTATATTTCTATGAAAAATACTATTGCATTTTTTGCACTAAATAGTTGCAAATTACGAATGTGATCTATTAACCACAAGAAGAATCACATTCGTAATTTGCAATTATTTAGTTGTTACATCTTTTCGATGTTATAAGGTGGAAATAAAAAGACGTGTTTAATAAAAATGTTTATTCTTTATATTTACAAATTAAACATTTATGAGAATTGTGACGTCGAATTGTTACCTAGACAAAAAGTTATCTTGTAACCGTTATCTATGTTACGCCTAAGATTGTTTGTTGGAAGTATACCCACTTAGACCATTCATAATATGAATAACGTAACAATGAACGGATATTCAAATTTTAATAAAATAAAATATAGGTAATTGTTTATATCCAGTTATTTATTGAAAAGTGATATATGATTTGGACTTTGTAAACATTTTATTTTTGTGTAACGTCACAATGAATGTATTGAGGTCATAGCTTAATTGTTCATTTTCTTGACGAAAAGAAGATTGAAACCAAACCTCAATTTCTGTTAAAAGAACTTTAGTTCTCACAAGATAATCGTCAATTAGATGAGAAAAATAAATTGAACTATAGTATTATGTTAAAACAGTGCGGGTAGAAGAATAAAAAACGAAATAGACTCATGATTATTGTCAACAAAATTGATAGCGAGTTCACTGCATTCTTAAGATGAGGCGATGGCACAAGTTAAAAGATATAGCTGTTTTAAACGAAAGTAAACACAATATAATACAGTGTTTGTTAACGAATAATCACAGATATGTTAAAATAAAATGGTAGGCCATTTAGTTTAGTTAACATTAAATATTTAGTGCGAAACGTAATCGTTCTTGTTTGTGCCTCTCTGTCAAGTACGGCTTTTTAGCAGGTTTTCTGTGATGCACGCCTTCAGCGTGAAGTGCACGGCGAACAGTATCCATCGAGGTGTCATATAATTCCGCAAAATGTCTCGTTGGTGCGAAACCATTCGTTTCGTATACGTCCACCATATGTCGTCGCTGCGCCTCGCTAATAAGCTTCGATCTCCCACTTCTCTTTCGACTAGCAAGGCTACCTTCTTCCTCATATCTTTTTAGCCAAAGATTTACAGTATTTTTCTAAAATAAAAAAAAAAATATATATTAGGCAGCTATACCTACTTCACTTCATTTTCATTATATAAAATGTTAATAATCATAATTATTGAATATAATTTTAAAATAAAACTGCATTTATTAATCCAATAACCAATCCAATAAACCCAACGATTTACGTATTTCTCTTTTAAACCTCATAAAGATACGATGAATGGATTCATAAATGGCATACTTTTTAATTAGAAGATTAATTTGTAATAAAGTTACAATTCATTAATAGCTATTATACTCACATTCAGTCCGGTTTCTTCAGATATTTGTGTTTTATTAAGACCACTTTTATGCAGCCCAATGATAGTCGCCCTCACTTCAATACTAATATTAGCCTGCATTTTGCGAATATTACAATACTGTCAACCTCACGTCACTAACCAACAACTACAACCAAACGACAGTTCATTTCGGTTAAGTTAAAACTCGTGTCTACCTCGCAGAAATCTAATTCTTTATTTAGTTTTTTTTGTGATCTACCTTTCTAACTCTAAGAAATGTGTGAACAAGTTAAAGAATAATTTAATATATGTAATGCAAATACATAACTTCCAATCGGGTAAGAACTTACAAAAAGTCAATAATTGCGTGGGATTTGAACTTGCGGCACGCTGATTTGCGCTTCAATCTGTGTGCCTATACCACTGGGCCATCTTGACTTATGATAAGTTGATGAAATTGTGAATTTCAATCATTTGTTGGCGAAACTTGAAAATAAAAGGTCGTAAGTCAAACTAAACGTCAAACGAATATGTTTTAAGAATTCTTATGGACTTTTGCAAGTGATAGTACAATGAAGCATTGGTCTTGATCGAGGATTTATGTGTTCTTATTTCAATCCATCTCCATCTCGAAGTTCCCTTTCACATAACCTTTCCATCGTCTTTAGCAGGAATGAGGTCAGACTTATGGGTCGATAGGATTTGGCGTTAGTATAGTCACTCTTACCTGGCTTAGGAATGAATATTACTTTTACTTCCCTCCATCCCTTGAGAACGTATCTAAAGGCCAGGCACGCTCTCAATAAGGGCAATAGGCGTGATGCCAGGGGTGTCCCACCCCACTGTAGTAGTGCAGGAAAAACACTGTCCGGACCCGGTGCCTTAAAAGGATGGAAGCTTTGGATTGCCCATTGAAGTTTCTCCAGCATAATTACCCTGTGTGCATATCGCCAATCATCGTCTGTTGGTGTTTGGGTTGCGTCTGACCAGCCTGTTACCTGTACGAAAACGCAGTCTGGGTAGTGAGCTACAATTACTAGCTTCTTCAGGAGACGTGGTGAGTGTGTTGTCTGGTTTACGGAGCGTGGTCGGCCCAGGGGCATCCTGTTGGGCCAGAATTTTCCTCACCCTGTTCGCTTTTTGGCAGGATTCAATGCTACCACAGAATTTCCGCCACCCTGCGGTACGCCTGTACCTGATGCATTTTTTGTAGCTGGATTTGGCCGCATAGTAGGCGTTCCAGTCTTCATCCGCACATGTGTTCATGGCTCTGTTTAGAGCCTTCCTTACCTTGCTGCGTTTACGCTCCACCTCAATTATGTAACGGTACGCGTTTGGTCATCAAAAAGATCACCGGAAACATTCTTGAAGCAACCATTTTGGCTGGGAAGTTTAAAGGAAAAGTGGTCCTGCTGCCACGTATTCCGATGATACCATCAGATTCTACCATACCCTTCAAAAGGCTACAGTTTCCAATTCGTTTAGCTTTCGCCATGTCTATAAATAAATCTCAAGGTCAAACAATGTCCATTTGTGGTTTAGATTTGGAAAATCCATGTTTTTCTCATGGGCAACTATATGTTGCGTGTTCACGTGTTGGGAAACCGTCGAATCTATTTGTGTTAGCTAAAGACAGGTTAACCAAAAACATTGTGCACCGATTGGTGTTAAATTAAATTGAAATTGAAAGTATTTATAATTCAAAAAAATAGATATTAATGTTTAAAAGTTTAAGACTGTCTGCCTTGCCTACCTCATTCATGAGTTTAAGCGTCACATGTTATTTACTGTATTATACTGTAATATACTTATATTTGTTATAAAATTAAATGGAAATAATAAATCTGATAAATTTTTATTTTGTACCTTGATTGATTTCTGCTTAATATCAAGTGTAAGAACATTTTAATTAATTGTGTTCAACGTACTTCCCCTTCAAATCTCAATCCAGTGAATTTGTATACCAACATCAACATTTTCGTCTTTGTTCGTAAATAATTTCATTGTACTAAAGGGTTATAGTAGTAGAAAGTCAAATAAGGAGATCACCATATTTTTTTACAAATACCATCTGTGTGAAAAAGCATAGTGGACTCCGTGATTGATGTTCTCTTATTGTTCCTCTTAGATTGTTTACTATAATGTAATATAACAAAAACTTTAGCCACAGCAACGCGTGGCCGGGTCAGCTAGTTATTTATATAACTCAAAATAATTATTTTTGTCACTTAAAATTTTAATTTACAGTCACTAGTTTAAATACTACCCTATTTTTAATAATAATTTATTTTTTATTTATTTATTTAACAATTCATGTACACACTTAACTTATATAAGAAAAGAAGACGGAAACAGAAAAACAAGTACATAGGTGATGTTTATTTCTAAAGAAATCTCTTCCAGCATACCCGCGAAAGGAGAATTGGAAAAAAAGAGATGTAGACACCGTGTGTAAAGGTGAAAGGATAAGAATAATATTAAATTTTCAATAATATTTTTTTCATCCATGAATGTATTTGAATTTATTTATCTATGAAAAAATATATAATAGGTACATATATATAGTTTTATATAGCTTTGTGTTACTGCAGGCGAAGGCTTGCGGATAACGAGCAATGGGTAGCTCACCATCCGGTCGTCCAGTAACCGTCCGGACAGAGCACGAGTGGTCACCGCGGCATTGTGTTTTACGTGCGCCTCGAAGACATATCAGCAAAACCACAGGGGCTCAGCAGGGCCGACGTCTAAGACTAAAAATAAAGATTAAAATTTGGGTTCATGAAAAATTTGACTCATAAAAGTTTTTATGATCCCCTAAAGTAGGTAAACGCAAAAGTACTGGCAATTCAATTACAAACAACAAATGTAAGCATTGAAAGATCGCTATTGTTACAGCAACAGTAACGCAATGGCGCAGCAAACGAAGCCAATCGTAAGCGGCACAAACAGGCGCCTGGTCTCATTGCAGGTGTACCGAGTTCCAAACAAAGCGCCTGAACAATGAGTGCAGAACAAACGCCTGCTACTGTGCGCCAGGATACGCTCTGGTCTGCCTTTAACTAGCCCTTGTGGGGTTTTCCCAAGGTACAGGCGGTAGCGGGTTTGACGATGAGTACTTACTGGGAAAAAAAGGTAAACAGCTTTTTGTAATTTGATTTTTTTCCTTGATGCTTATGTCACAATACTGTAGACCAAATAGCAACAAACTAAGCATGGTCGCCACGATAGGTCATGGTGGAGCAAACAAAAGTTGCAGTGGACTGTATAACAAGTATAGAAATTACAACGGTTGGTTGAACAAAGGTAAATAACTAAATATGACGTTAAAAGAACGTGTACGCGCAGTCGTGCATGGAGGCATGCAACAGTTGACTGTCGAGTCCTCCGCTGTCCCTGCTCCTCTCGTACACTGCCAGCAGTGCGAGGTGATGTTGAGAAGAGCGGTGTCAACTAAGAATAGGTAATGACAGAAAGGCAAGGACGTTTTTGAAATACATCATTCCATATCCGAAAATTCGCAGTGATTAATTGACGATACAATTATTGAAAGTACATTTTTATTTCCATTCACGCAACTAAAACTGATCGTGTCTAAGGTGTCCGTATTATAAACAGAAGTTGAAAGTGATTTAGCTGCTTTATGATTCGTTTTTATATCATTGTTTAAACCGTAATTACAAAACCGCAGTCCGCTTTTGTACCTTTGTGTTGTATGAAGTTTTAATAAATAAAAACAAATCAAATAAATAAATCCTGTTGGTTAGTCCTGAATAAAATTACTATTAATGACTCGCTGTATCCCATATCTTGATCCACAAAAAACTGTACAGGAATCGAGGCGCGCAACTGTCGCGGTGTTTCCGTCGCTTTGCACAAGCGTCGCCGAGCAAACAAACACGAGCTCATTGAACGACGGCCGCTAACTCGCAGGACAGAACAACTCAGGGTACTTCCACACAGCGCAGATAAACTCAACACGCTTTGAGAAACATTCAATACTAGTTATGTTCCTGCCGATCGAGCAGCATTATTTTATTCTCTTTGTATTTATGTTATGAAACAGTGACATAAGCTATATTTAATGTATGCGGGTGAAGCCAGTGACAAAATCTAGTGAATAATAAAAAAAAATAGATAGCACAGTTCTCTCACTATTTATTAAAAAAACCCTTAACACTTTCAGTATCCATTAATGCAACATCTGCTTCTTTTAAATCATATAGGCAATCAAGTAACAGTGGACCAAAATCATATTCGTCAACTTTGAGCTCACAGTAATAAAATTAGGTCACAACCCGTTATAATTATTTAAGACAAGCTTCTGCCAGTGTCTTTCTTTAACTGTCCCAAAGGAATATGCTCCCGGCACAAAAAGTGCTTTTTTTTTTTTTTTTTTTAATTTTTATTCATTTGTTACATCGATAATCTTAATATAACATCTGCCAAACTGCATAGCAGTTTGTCGGCAGGGCGTTCTCGTGAACTTCGCTTATATTTATATGCTATTTCAGAACATAGTTTTACGCGTGTGCCAAAACGTGAAGAAGTAGAACGAACATATACAATCACCAACTATTTCCTTTATAATATTAATCTGATAGTTCCATAAAATGCTATTTTGAACCAATCCTAATTTCCAGAAATATCTCACACACATGAATTTCTCCTTTTGTCATATATTTATTTCCATAAATATGAAATACGTCCGTCATGAAAGGCCCAGCGCACAACCCCCTCGCGCTATGCGGGCACAATTGACCATTTCACGCCTCATAGCAATTGTTACCAGCCGACTGAGTAACAACTAGCCCCGTATGTTTTCGAATAAAATCCTAGTCAATCCGATATTGGATAGTAAATCGTCGCTGAAATTGCGATTGCTTTTTTACGTAATATTGTTTACGACCGTGTTTTGTTGTTAAGTAAGCGGAATACCTATATTTTTTGCGGATTTTATGGCTAGGCTCGAAAAGGTAGGGACGCAATTTGGTAGCCTTAATGAAATTACATACAGATTGTTTTTCTTAGCATGAGATATTTAGACCAGAAAATAATAGTAGTAAACAACAAATGTCGTGATAACAATTTTATTTGGAATGTTATGTTCGAGAACTAGATACTGCATTCTGTGAAATAACAACTTGAAAACACAATTGTGTTTAGATAGAACGTTGTCTTACAATAAAATCTTCGAGACAGTAGCGCAAACAACCCACCAGTCATCGTTATAATTAACCCTGTGCTCATTGTGCCAAGATATCCGTGGTTCGCCTTCGCTCCGCTGTAATGCGCGGTGCGGGCCTGTGGGACCCGCTGGCATTGCTAGTGTTAACCCAACAGAATGGAGAATGCACTGACGTAATTAGACACTCACTGTTCCGTTTCTTGTATTTCTGTCGTATATTTTTTATTATTTTGTTTTAATACTAGCGGTATGTTATGTTATGTGAAAAACTCATGATGAATAGCTAAATACACAAAGAGATGAGATCATTTCATTGCATTTATTTTATGCAAATAAAATAAAAACAAAATTAGGGTTCTCTAAAAAGTAAAAACTGCTAATGGTATGATCTATCAATTACTATTGTCCACAACTCTGATCAGAATATCGAGTTTTTTTAATCACATTAATGCGAAAAGTTGCTTTATCCAAGTTTGTAAATGAAAAATATTAAGATAAAATAAATAAAATTACAGTTCCATCCTGTTTTAATATAATAGGCACTTTGAAACTGAAGCCACGTTGGAAATACAATGAGTAAAACTGGAAGTTTAGTTGTAATGAAAACGTGGGTTGTTGTGTCCAGATAAATAAATACCGGGATTCATTTTAAGTAAGGTTTCTGTGTTGTGGACAAATAACCCGCTTTCCATGGACTGTCCTGTTTTTTGGTTCTTTGTTAGACATCTATTCTTCTTCTAAATGATAATAACGTTGCTGATTGGGTTACATTCATACAAAATAATGTTACGTACTACCCATTTCATTAGGGCGTTCGTGGCAATTGTTCCTCTTGATTGCTTTCCGCTTATCTTTCGTCTTATATAAAGCACTACTTACTGAAATGGATGTTTATTTGTGTACCAGCACAATCAGTGAATCTAACAATAGTACTGTCGGACAAAGCCACATTTTACGACAATGATAAGTTATCTAGTAATTATACTCAAAGCATTCGCACTCAGTAATTTTAACTTGAGGTACGCTCAGAAAGATTAATCGGTTTTTCGCGGTAAATCATAATTGGCTTTATATTAATAGATCCTGAAAGTCACACCTCACAAAGACGACCTTGATCAAATCCAGAAATAAACCTCCATCACAGATCTTATGACACCCTCGGGGCTAATCTATTCGCAGAAGCCTGTCCAGCTTTTGGAGCAAACCGCTGGACGTACGAGGCGTCCTCCGGCTCACTAATTGTTACTGCGAGCCCGCGGGAGCTCAAGTTTTAATTAATATCGTATCCCTTTCATACGCGTCCTTTGGTCCACGCTTTTGGCACTTGTGAAGCCATTAAAATTCAGAAAGGATTAATTTGTAGCTGTGATTGCTCGTATCTTTGTAAGGTTTGAATTGCGTGCCTTATTTTGTATTAGTTTAGTGAGATCTACGAAGTGATTTGGGTGGCCTTGAGCTCGTCTTAAGCCTTCTCGTGATGAAAACGAGGTGTTTTCTTAGAATCTCTTACAAAAACTGAGTCTCGTACCTATAAACCATTATAAAAAATATAGATAAGCTTTTACTGAGTGTTGCTTTACATATTTCAATGTTTTCATATTGTAGAAAGCTAAGAATTTGATACGCTTCGTTTCTAAGAAGCGCTGTGTATATGGACTCACAAAACAAATTATAAAATGAAAGATGAAATCTTCAGTAATTTGAGCTTTTAAAGCCTTTTAAAAGTCTCTTTGGAATCTATCTGGAACTACGAGCAATTTTAATACATTTATCTAATACTAAAGCATTACAGACTATTGTGTAATCATGTAAAAATGACTAGAAGCTTTACGGTAGAGTAGGATAATAGACTTTTAGATTCTGAAAAAAAAAACAAGCAAAGATCTAGACTCATAAATTATAGCTTTTATCTTTAAAACATTTTATACCCTATAAAAAGATACCGTGTGCCGTTTTTTCATTATCTCGCCTCCGATAAATAATAATATAATAATAATATTCTTAGAATGGCTTCGTAATTTATTATTGCTGGCTCAACGATCATAAATTATCTAGTGTCAGATAATTTATTTGACGTCGTTTTATTACGAATTATGACTAAACCGTTTGAAGGAATATTTATGAATTAGAGAATATTTTGGAATAGCTCCTTAAGGGATTCTTCAAGGAATAAAAACGTGAGAATCAAACGCATTCGAGGTCGTTTGAACCAGATTGTTCCTTGTGAATCCCATGGTACTCATAAAAGTCTGTACTTTTTCCTTCCTTCTCAAAAAAGAAAACTGGTCAAGTGCGAGATGGTCTCACGCACCGAGGGTTTTGTTCAAACTTACCTGAGTTTACATAGTTGTGTGTGATGGTGTGTTGTGTATGTGTTTGTATGTGTGTTGTGTTTAAATAGTTCAATTTTCGAATCGATTCTCGAAGCTTCTTTCGAATCGCAAAAAGTAACTATTTTGTATTCAGACTTTTTCCTTTACTTTTGTTCTTTTTCTAACTCTCTTTTACTCGTAACCTTGCTTTTTGCCAAATTTCAGGATTCAAGGTCAACGGGAAGCACTATCCTGTAAGTTTTGATTTCCTTGTGAGTCATATGCGGCTTTACCATTGTGTTGAATTACAACTTTGATTTTTCACTTCTCCAAGTAACTAGACCAGATTTAACCTTAAACCCTTCACGCATTTCTGAGAAAAAGGGTCTGCGTAGACGGGAAGACGAACAACAAAGTGAAGCTTTATAACACAACAACACAACAACTTTGATTTTCGTCTGCTGGACGGAGCCCTTATAGTAGTATAAGGTTTTCGTTTTTACCGTCTGAGGTACGAAACCTAAAAAGATAAACACATTACACAATATTTTACTTTTATTATGTATTATGTGGATAAGTAAATTATTAACAACAGCCGCAAGATTAGAGCTGAACATCTTAACAAATCGAGATTCTTTTGTCTTTGTCTTGGAAATCACGTTCAACCGTCGTTGTCAAAATCGTCATCAACAACGACTTCAGAATCATCATCAAAATCAGAATCACCCTTCAAATCGAAGGTACCAAAAGGACCCCTCTTTGAGGAGTTTCTGGAAAGACCTCATGGCGTCCTCACCTTCCGCATGACGCAAACACGCCGAACATGGTAAGTTATGGCCAATGTCCAATAGTGGTCGTCTTTGAGCTGAAATGATGATGATGATGTTGATGGCAAGTTCTTAAAGTACCAGCACCGGAATCGTGCGGAAGTGATTTTTTTTAGTCAGTAAAAGTCTGACACTATGTCCTGATCCGCCCACGGGCGTCATTTGGATGATTCTTAACCACCGAAAAAAAAAATCATTCTCAAATATTGCGTGACAATCAGAAAATTCTGGAAATACACATGAATCACTTTCACGAAATACGTATCATCAAAAAACAAAACAAAACTGCAGTTCATCACGTCAAAATGTTCATTCCCATTTACGACACGATCTCCTAAATAACACGGAAAATTGGCACCAAACATTATGCACCCAAAGTGTGCCTCATTTGTACAAATCACAATTCTACGCGCTCCCTACATTTGTTTGACAAACTGTCACCCTTTCGGATAAAAACAAGCTCGCATCGCGCATACCCGTCGTTGACGAAACAAACAAACGCCTGGCGTGACAAATGTGCAGTTTCCTTCATCATTAGCTATGAGGTCGAGTAGGGGTGGTGGAAATAAGGGTGGTATGATGGTGTTTTAATGGAAGAAAAACTTATGTTAACTGATTTTGATAACAAACTAAACATTTTAGCATAGAAAGTAAAAAAACACGAGACTCGAACAAAACAAACAACAAACTTAATTAATAACTAATCATAAACAAATATTTTACTGAATCAAAAAAGGAAAAGACACTTTGTACGACCGAAAAAGCTCTCAGTTTAAGTATACTTAGATACGTTCTAATAGGACCTTTGTTTACACTTTAGGCATGTTTCGATATGATCTATGTTCTCGCTGTAGGAGACGTAGACCACAACAATGTTATTCGAAGAATATACATTAGACTAGTGAATTAAACGGAATTATTTATAGTCAAAAACAATTTACAAAGTACATAATGTAGTGGAAGGTATTGGCTACGAAAACCGCGTAGCAGATTGGCGTAGCAATGCTACGTGCTATACCGTAGCTGCTACGACAACCATACGTTTGTGTGTATATTTTTAACATACCAAATCTACTATGTACATAAACATATTTCTACTCAACAACTGGCTTCCACTTACCACCCCCACTTATGCGTGAATGTGACCTAGAGGGATTGATCTCACGACGCACTTCGATACAAGTGCCTTAGTTTGGAGAAGTGTACTGAGTGATACCAATTTATCTCTATGGCACTTCAACATAAGCATTAATAATCATCAACACAGGACGTTAATGACTAAACTTGTAGATACTTTGATGAATACATAACGTAAACGTTACGTTATTTTAACACCCTTAGTATCGCCCGGACGTCACCATTGTGTGGACCTCCCGGAGGACACGGTGGAACATACGGTAGAGGTGTGCCCCGCGTGGGTAAAGCACCGCCGTGTCTTCGTGGGGGTGCTCAGTGTAAGTGATCTTTCGCGCCGGGTCTTGGTACAGGCCATGGTCCCGAGCAAGGAAAAGTGGCAGGCGGCCGGCTACCTTCTGGCGAATCAGTTGTGCTAGTAAAGGAGGCGACCGCACGCGCGAAGCAACTGCCCTCATACCCCAGACCGGGTTTCCGTTCCCGTTTTCCGGCCACCGTAGGCGCTGGCTTGCGGACGGTGAGCAATGGGTAGCTCGCCGTTCGACCATCCGGTAACTGTCCGGACCGAGCTTAAGTCATCGACGGCGCGTAGTGTTCCACGCGTGCCTCAAGGAGATGTCATTTGATGATTTTCCACTTTAAAAAAAAGACTTTTACTATAAACATAATCACTAAAATAAAAATGGTCTGATAAGTTCTGAATGTCTAACAATAACAATTGTCATTACCTTAAAAATGTCGTAAAAGTAGTTTCGATAAGTACCAAAAAACAAGATTAGAAGAAAGCTATTCTTGACACGCTCCTAAAAATGTGTTTTAGATAAGGGAAATTACATTCCTCCTCAGTAAAAGAAAATTAGGTATTCCAAATTATCTCACATTCTGAAAATAAATTGAATGATAAGGAACCAGAAATGCAAGTACATTTCAGAATGCACTCTGAAATAAATAAACCAGTTATTCAACTTGTTTTTATCTATTGTGGACTACTCTATCTTCGTGGGTTTGCAGACGTTGAGCTCGCCGTCAACGACCGAACCGAACAACAGTTGTCAACAACGCGTAGTGATGAAAGATGGCATCAAGCCGTAGGGGCCAATGGCGAGTTAAGCCAGCGCGGAGCCTGTAGCAAATTCGACAAAGGGGCCCCTGTGTCGACCTACTAAGTACTTTTCATTCTTATATCAATCACCAATAACCCATGGATGTTAAAATTGGATAAGATACGTGGAAAGTAAGGTGATTAGGGAAATCTAAGAGATTGACTATCATTTGTTTTTTATTTCTGACAGGCCTGTTGGTCTAGTGGTTAGTGGCCCTGACTGCTATGCCGGAGGTCGTGGGTTCGATTCCCACCCAGGACAAATGTTTATGTGATGAGCATGATCATTTGTTCTGTTTCTGGGTGTAATTTATCTATAATATGTATGTATTTAGAAATATATAAGTGTGTTAATCAGTTGTCTAGTATTCATAGGTAACAAGCTCTGTTTAGCTTGGGGCTAGACGGCGCGCTTTTGTGTGATAGTTGTAGAATATAATATTATTATATTATATTATATATTCAATGAAATAATTCTGATTTCAATATATTCATATAGTTTGGCATCAACATTTTGAGGAGGTCTTCCGTTCGTCTGCAGCATCGACCTATGACACATTGCAGATTGGATCTACACCAGCTCAGTTACTCGACATCGATACGGAACCACCATCAGCCTCTGAAGTTGCTAAAGCAGTCCGTTCTTTGAAGACAGGTAAAGCACCAGGACTCGACCTGATTACGGCGGAAATGCTACAAGCTGACGTATCCTCTGCCGTCGATGTTCTGATGCCCCTTATTGAAAAGATCTGGAACGCCGAAGAGCTCCCGGACGAATGGAACAAAGGTCTTTTAATCACTGTACCCAAAAAAGGTGATCTTAGTCAGTGCAATAACTGGAGAGGTATTACGTTGCTCTCAGTTCCCTCAAAGGTGTTCTGCAGGATTATCTTGGATAGACTGTCTAAGGCCGTGGATCCTCTCCTACGCAAGGAACAGGCTGGTTTTCGTTCTGACCGCTCGTGCACGGATCAGATCAACACTCTTCGTATCATACTTGAGCAGGCATCAGAATGGCAGAGGGAGATTTACTTAACTTTTGTCGACTTCGAAAAAGCCTTTGATACGCTGAAGTGGTCTAGCATTTGGGCTCGCCTACTGAGCATTGGCGTACCACCGAAAATTATCCGTCTTCTGGAGGCTATATACAGGAAGTATTCTTGCAAGGTTACGCACGACGGCCTCGTCTCTGATGACATCGCAGTGCACGCTGGTGTCCGCCAGGGCTGCCTACTTTCGCCGCTTCTTTTTCTTGTGGTTCTTGACGGAATAATGCTTCGCATCTTGGATAACAGGCGCCGCGGGATTGAGTGGGGATTATCCAACGTCTTGGAGGACCTTGATTACGCCGATGACCTATGCCTCCTGAGTCATACCCATGCCGACATGCAGGCAAAGTTGGAAGATTTAAGTCAGGAGGCTGCAAAAACTGGTCTTAAAATAAACATCCGGAAGACACAGGAGATGAGAACGGGTGTGAGGAATCCCTCACCGTTGATGTTGAACTCAGAGGTAGTGGAACGCGTACACAAGTTTACCTATCTAGGAAGCGTCGTTTCAGAAACCGGAGGTAGTGAAGAGGACATCACTTCACGGATCGCCAAAGCCCGAGCAACCTTCGCGCAGCTGAGACCTGTTTGGCAGTCGCGAAAACTGACCCGAAGAATAAAACTTAAAATTTTCGGGTCAAATGTCAAATCTGTGCTGCTCTACGGGTGCGAAACGTGGAAGGTCACAAAGGACATCTCACGCCAAATCCAAGTTTTCGTCAACCGCTGTCTGCGTCGCATCCTCGGAATTTACTGGCCCGAGACAATATCCAACGTAGAGCTGCTGGAAAAATGCCACGAGATCCCAATCGACCGCCAGATCAAGCGTCGCAAGTGGAGATGGATTGGCCACACGCTCCGAAGGAATTCCGATCACATACCCAAGCAAGCGTTGGACTGGAATCCGCAAGGAAAAAGAAAGCGTGGCCGTCCGCGTCAGACCTGGCGTCGCACCGTGTTGGCGGAAGCAGCGAGCATCGGGATGACGTGGAGCGAAGTGAAGCGTGAAGCTCAGGACCGTTCGCGATGGAGGATTACTGTGGACGCCCTCTGCCCCATCTAGGGGACATAGGACATTAAGGATATAGTTTGACTAGATTTTTTTCGCGTTCAAGTACAGGATTCTCGAATACGTGAGGCCTCCGAATGCGCGGGGCATGTACCGTTTACTACTCTCGCTATATAGCTAATCCGCCACTGGTACAATTTGTGATTTGTACCCATCAGAGCCGATACCCGCTAGGATCGCGGGGATTGTCCGAAAAGGACACAGGTGTGGATTTAGTCGGTAAAGGTCTAATACGCCGTCTCGCTCCACCCAGACCGGGAGAAATCATTGGATGGCACATTACAGAAATCTCGTCGAAATTAATAAACTAGTTGTATATTTATTGCAGACTATACTACCTTTTTGTTTTCCCTCTCATCTGATGAATGTTAGTACTAGTTGAAAACATTAATGATAGGCTCTACTTTAGTTTAGTCGAGCTTAGGACAAGGTTCTGAAGGTTTTAGGTCGTAGTCGTGATGTATAGTGGGCTTACAGAGAATGTGTTAAGGGTAAGTAAACAGTTTGTGCTATTACAGTGTGGCGGTTTTAAATTAGGGATTAAACCACAGAGTTTGGTTGGGTTAAAATTCTTTTAATGAGTTTAATTTGTTTCTGTGGTTTTGTTTTAACTATACTCATCACCTAATTGCCCTGGTTCCATTTTACCTGCAATCAGCGTAACACCTTTTTTTCTTCCATTCTATCCGATCAATCGTCACCTTATTACTGACTCCCTTTTCTTTCATATTACTCCTCAAAAAATCCATCTTTTCTTTGACCTCTATTTGGAGTTATGAATTATATACATGTAGGTAAATGGAGAACATTTACCTAATTCATAACTCTTTAAGTAACCTATGTTTTATCTCTTCTTTTCACATGAACATACATACAAAAACGATTCCCTCTCAACTATTCAGTCACTGGCGTCACTTTCAAACTTTCTCAAATGTAATCATTTCTCACTTTATCCATTCTCGTCACACAAAACATGCATATTAAGACGCTTACTCTTATCTCCACTACAAGCGATCTGATTTCATCCGTCTTTTTCACAGCTCAACATTCTGATCTTTGCATGCTAATTTATAGGTCTTATCACAAACTTGTAGATTTTATGCTGTAACTTGCTTAGGTCACAAATTGTTCCAGTGATTTGTCGCCGTTTCATTTGATTTGATTTTTGATTTTGATTCATTGAGTTAATCCGATGCATTACATTCCCTTGGATAAGCAGCACGAAGTACTAAGTCGGAGCAAATCGGTATGGGTGTTGTACTAACTATACTATTATGTACAAGATTTATTATAATCTCAGTCAGGATTACCTTTAATCATTAACAAATTGAGAACTTTTGACTTTCTGAAACAATGAAAACACTACCTCCTTTAGCATTAGAACTTTTCAGATAGATAGAATTTATACTGAGCATTTTTAAGTCAAAAGTAAGTTTTTAATTCACAACCGGATTTGAAACAGAAAATAACATAACTTTGAAATAACAAAAATACAAACACAATATTTATTATAATCTCAGTCAGGATTACCATTAATCATTAACAAATTGAGAACTTTTGACTTTCTGAAACAATGAAAACACTACCTCCTTTAGCATTAGAACTTTTCAGATAGATAGAATTTATACTGAGCATTTTTAAGTCAAAAGTAAGTTTTTAATTCACAACCGGATTTGAAACAGAAAATAACATAACTTTGAAATAACAAAAATACAAACACAATATACTTCCGCACAGTTTTCATGAAACGTATCAAAGAATTTTCCATAAGAAAATATTATATGATATTCCCTCGGCCTTGATCCAGTTTTTGAGTCAAGATACAAATTGATGGACAGATCGCCCCGACGAAATATGACCCAAGAGGCTATTTCACTGCGTACATACGGGCACGGCGAATGCAAACAAAGGGGTCGGATTGTTTGTGCTATTTCGCCCAGCTATCGTTATCCTGGTGCTGCAATGATACCGCTCTCAAGAATAAGGTTACGGGTTCAATCTGACACAAATACATTATAGTTATTTATTGGTCTTAACAAATTTTCAAGTCTTGAAAATTATCGACTTACTGGATATGGACATCGTCTTTAGGGTTCTGAAAAACGGAACCCTTATAAGATCAGTTTGTTGTCTATCTGTCTGTCTACTTCCCGTTGACCTAGAATTCTGAAATTTGGCATGAAGCATGGTCTTATAGCACAAGTATAGATATAAGAAAAATCTGAAAACTGTAAATTTGTAGTTACGTCTATAAAAATAAATGTGATTCGGAAAAATCTTCGTAACTGAATTCAAGAACCCTCATTATACGAGTCCGACTCGCACTTGCCCGGTTTTTTTAATAGTGTCTTTTTTATCTAAAAGAGATCAAAATGACTTCTTTTCACACTGTGACGAATATAAACTACCAACTATTACTCTTGATTTCAGATTTAATCAACTGAAGTTGAGAATTTATCAAACTCAACTTTAGCTTCAAAACCTGTCAAATATTGGCATTTGAGTTTGAGACGTTCTTAACTTAAAATACTCAACTCAGAAACCCGCCCTTAGTCACCTCAGTTTATTATCAAAATGAATGTCGTAAGTCGGAAATGTTAGAAATTGATCACAAGATACCTTTGTAGTGTATATTTTGAGCTCGTTAAAATTAAAAAACGTTACTGATTAAATTTTCGTTTATAAAACATAATTTTCTCTAAGCCCTCATAAATCTCTTTTCATCACGATATCGTTAATCTGATTTTATAAAATGTAATGAATACAGAATACACAAACAAGATATCTAATTAATCCTATCATAAGGAGCTAACTAGATTTTATAAAACTTAATTCAGATTTTCTTTCAACAAGTTAGGTCATTCAGTGGATAAATTGTTCATTAGTTTGTCAATAGTTCTATAGTAGGCGTGTTCTAACTTCATAATTAATTTATTTGCGAGCTTGTTTATTGCCCTAAAGGCTTCGTGTTGACCTCTCAAAAGCATTTGACTGTGTTGACCATAATACTCTGATCTGTAAATTACATCATTACGGAATTCGTGGAAGAGCTGCTGATCTTGTTTTTTCCTATTTATCTTGCAGGCAGCAAAAAGTATCCATAAATGGGGTAACGTCCTCGGGGTCTTTAGTAAGGATGGGCGTGCCCCAGGGTTCAATTCTTGGCCCTTTCCTTTTTCTGGTTTATATTAATGACCTTCCTTACATGATGGCTAATTTATCAGATATAATTCTATTTGCTGACGACACTTCTCTTATTTTTAAAGTGGATAGAAAAGATGCGGATGTCTTGCGTGTTAACGAAAGTCTGGCTGTTCTTTCGAAATGGTTCGCAGCCAATAATCTTTTACTAAATGCAAATAAAACTAAATGTATAAAGTTTTCATTACCGAATGTTCCTCAAGTTGGCGTCAATCTAATTCTTGATAGCAAAAAACTTGATGTAATTACAGAAACTGTGTTCTTAGGTATAACTGTCGATTCCAAACTGCAGTGGGGTGCTCATATTAGAACTCTCTCAGGTAGATTAAGCTCAGCGGCATATGCAGTAAGAAAAATAAGGCAGTTGACAGATGTCGCCACAGCTAGGTTAGTTTACTATGCCTATTTCCACAGTATTATGTCTTATGGCATTTTACTGTGGGGATCTGCAGCTGATGTAGACTCGATTTTCGTATTGCAAAAGAGAGCAATCAGGGCTATTTATAAAATGGGTCCTCGCGAGTCCCTCAGAAATAAATTCAAAGAAATCGATGTATTGACACTGCCTTCTCTTTATATCTTAGAAAGTATTTTGTATGTTCGTAAAAACCTAGGACTTTTCAAGATTAGAAGCGATTTCCATAATATAAATACTCGTAGTAAACACGAAATTATATTACCCAAATGGAGATTAGCCAAGACCAGTAAGTCATTTTTAGTAAATAGCATACGCTTTTATAACAAGCTACCAAAAGCGGTGACTGAACTTAGCGAAGGAAAGTTCAAAACCCATATTAAGCGTGTCTTAACCAAAAAAGCATATTACAAGGTTAAAGACTATGTCGAAGATACGCTTGTTTGGCAATGACTACCTCTGCACTTGTGGCCCCCTGGTAACTCATAATAATGTGTGAATGTATCTATTAACTGCTCCATCTTTGTTGTAACATTTTTTTTTTTTTTTCTAACACATTGCTTTTGCAATATTTTTATTTTATTTTATATTATCTGACTCCAACCACATTAAATTCGTTAGTTTTTCTTTTTTGGTTGTTAACGTCTCATTTATTGACAGCTTTTTTTTATATAGCCTCTTTTTATAATGTAAATGGAAGAACACTGTAGACTCCACGAATTCTTAGATTACTTCATATTTTGACTCACTTTTTTTAAATGATTATTTTGATGATTTTATTGTGCTTTTGAGTACAATATAGACCGGTTTACACTGTTCTTAAATAATACCTATACTTTTAATACTGTAATATGGAAATATTGTAACTACAACCATTTTTTTTAAAAGAGTAACCATGGAGTTTCTTGCCGGTTCTTCTCCATAGGAAACGACCAATTTCGAACCGTGCACTAGCTTCTGACGTTTTATAAGTGCCCATGTAGGCCTATGTGAAATAAAAAACTTTTGACTTTGACTTGACTTTGACTTTGAAACGACGTTATTCTAAATTGAAAAACGACCCTTTATTAATTTAGTTTTTAGGTCAAGGTGAATTTTCTTTTGAGTGTAAATTAGAAATGTTCTTTTTTTCCAACGTTGAGAAAAGATTGCTTATATAATAAAAGTGAAGACGAATCTTTAAAACAAACATTATTTCTTAATGGTATGCTCATTTAAAAGTTAAGACCGTCTCTGTTTAAAAATAATGTAAGAAAAACATTTCATTTATTACATTTTTCTTAATTAAAATGTAAAAAGAAAAATAAAACTTCAAAATGACTCTCACACATTTCCTTCTCTGCGGGAACGTTTGAAAGACGTGACCCTAGAACGCGAATAGCAAAATAATGAAAGAAAATAGGTGGGCAGTAAAACTCTGGCACGTTCTCTCACTCCACCCTACAGAGGGAGAAGTCATTCGACGATGTCCCAAATTTAAAAAAAAAATGTTTCTTTTATAGTCACGAGGGGTAGTTCATTTATTTAAACAATTTTTTTTTTTATATGGATAGGCTCGCGTTTGACCACAATCTCACCTGATGGTAAGCGATAAATAATTTAAATTTTAAAAATACTTAACTAACTCAAATTACAGTAAAATAAAAAAAATATAATTAAAACCTTACGCTAATAACAAATAAGTAAATAATAGTCACTTAGATAAATAATAACTTCATCTTTCCTAAACCATTTATTTTGTTTTCTAAGCCCAACCTATTTCAAACAAGTACATAAAAATACTTTCACACTACTTGTTCTAAATAAGAACAATAGTTTTTCCACACCTTATAATTTTTCCATAGCATACAATAACACTAAGTGTTTGCTGTGTCAACGTTCTATTTGTTCTATGTCGATGGTTTTTCACCGTAAGACTATATGGAACCGTGTTTGCACATCATGGGACCTTGTTTGCACTGGATATGGGTTTGGAGAGCTGAAAGGTACACTTGGATATGGGTTTGCAATCACTTTGGTTTTATTTTCAGTTTTTCAAAGTGAATGTTAGGGTTCATACGCACTATGCGGGTAGCCGCAATGCGGCTAGCTGACCGCACGCACAATCACGTAATATTCATTTCTATGCGCACTGCGATGCGGCTACCCGCAGACCACTCCGGTCGTTCGGAGGGCTGTGGCCCGAGTGACGGCCAGGTTGATGGTCTCTATACTTGCCTGTGTCTGCCCGCCATTGAGTGATATAGGTTCGATATAACAGCAAATCGCAACGGTTCGTCAACCGCTCGTTGCGGTTGCGAATTCAGCTGGCCGCATTCGCAACCGTGTCTTGTGGTTAGCCTCACGGCTAGCCGCAATGCGGCTACCCGCATAGAGCGTATGAATCTTTAGGTACTTTTAGGCTAGCGTGCTCTATCGTCAGCCACATCATCGCTTAACATCAGGTGAGATAGTGATCTCGTTTGACCATTATCTCACCTAATGTTAAGTGATGCCTAATGTTGCTGTTTTTTTTAAGTACCTATAATTTAAGTTGAGTGATTTTTGTGACAAGTAAATAAGTTTTCTTTCTTTGTTACTTTTTTTCTATCCAATATCTAATTAAATTTTCAATTGGAATATTAAAAAAGGTCGTTAAATTTTAACAAACCTATTAATATACATAATTATAAATTATCATCATTAATTAATTTTACAATCTAATAAAGAGTAAAGTTTGTTTTTATGCTTTTTTGTTTGTAGGAGGTAATCTCTGGAAGTACTGGTCCGATTGCTAAAATTTTCTCTATTCCTGAGCGACATAGGATACATTTTATGTACGCGGGTGAAGCTGCGGGCAAAAGCTAGTATATTATATCTAAACTATTGACAAATTGTAATATTGCAAGTTAGACAATCATTCTATATTGTACGCATTACGCGTACTTCAATAAAAGAAAATAGTGTTTCAAAATTATCTTGATAATGTATTCTAACTACGTTAACCTCTATTTAAAAAAAAAAACAGCCTGTTAACAGCCCCGGCTCCACCAAAACATTTCTACACGACACTTCCAAAGCCGACAATTACCCCGCCTCTTGATACTTAACAAAAAATAAAAATCTACCAAACTAGAGGCAGTTTTATTTCACAACAATATTAGGCCACCCGCCGGTACAACGGTGCCCTCATTAATTTTATTTTGACGTTATCACGAGAAACAATAACCGCCTATTGGACCCCATTGGACCCCTGACGTGCTCAAATTATATGACGGACGCTCACGCCCCGAGAGAAAGCAGTTTAGCTTAATTTCGTTTCAGAAAATCACATAGTCATTTTAGATATTTATGGAACGTAATATGAATACTTAGTTTATTACAGCAGTTAAGTATATTGAGGAAATAAATTTCTATAATCACTGTCTTATGTTTTGAATAATACAATGTCTTTAAGGGTTTTTTAATATCGTGCAGATTTTATTATGCATGTGGATTTGCTCCTTATGCAGAAAATGTCAAAATGCAAAAAAAAAACGCGTCCCGAATGCTTATACCACATCATCATTCATCATCATCATTTTCCTGCGCTAGTCCCGTTTTATTTGGGGTCGGCGCAACACGTTTTTTTCATCCATTCTGTCCTGTCACTCGTCACGCTATCACCCTCCCTTTTCTTTCATATCGCTTCTCACACAATCCATCCATCTTTTCCATCCACGCATTACAATAAATACTTGTATGAAATGGATATTTGCAGGGGTTACGCGTGCGGACCAATCCCGAATGCGTGATGAAATCCGCACGATATTAAAAATACCCTTAATAACATAACTCCACGTATATCCATATTTACTAATACTTCTTTGCGACATCATATAATCTGCTTAATAATTTGTATAATGCTATTATTTGTGCACTGAAGAATTTATAGCGAGAGACTGTATGGATCCTCTACTGTGGTTACATTTTTGTTGATACAAACTTCATGTTCAAGTTTATAACCTAATCAAGCTTTTAAACATACAAAACCCACATTTTAATAATCATAAATATTTTTTAATTTATACCTTTTCAATGTCGTTGCTGACTTTTAAAATTAGCTGAAATTAAAATCACCATATCTTGAAATTCCAACATTCCAAGTAAAATATTTACTTTAGATGTTTCTATTAAATAATATAATTACTTATGAAATGAAAGGAGTTTGGCCCAGATGTCTTCCAAGGGACGACGTCGACGTTGGGCGATGCGACATAAGATGGTCGTTACTCATCAATATTTGCATAACAATTGAAGGGGGTGTTTAGAGGGAGATCTGAATATTTATGGCAGGCTATTACCTGCTATGGTAGGTTTTATGACGGATTTTGCAGCCTTCGAATTTGGTAAGAAATAGATGTTTTTACATGAAAATGTTTAGATGTTGTGAATATTACCTAAATTTTATAGAGGCCAAGCCAAGGAAAACTGGTGGTAAGACGTCTAAGCACCTAATGCAAGGGTTAATTAAAAGGTGGCTCAGAACAATAAAATCTTAGCATATTTAAGTAGAAATCATTATAAAGATGATATTTTTTTGTAACAGCTCTGAAAAATCACAAATAATATTTCATTAATAAAAAACTACACGCCATCGTGTTATAATAAGTGTCAGAGCCAGTGTTCCGAAGCCTTGATATAATTACCTACAGGCACAGAGTCATGGGAAGCTCCTAGTGTTTAGACAAATCAGCCCTTCGCGAAAACCTGTTTAATCAAGATGTTGAATCTATTAATTTAGTTGCTGAAATATGTATGAAATTCATGTTTCATTTACATTTTGACAGCTTTTCATAGGATTTAATTTTAAGCCTCTGTAGATTTCTTATACAGACTCTAAATTGGTATCTAGTATTTGTCTCTGTAGTGTTTGTCCTATTATTAGGTTATGAGATATTTTTAACTTGACTCGGAGAGGTTGGGTAAGAAAGTAATGGCGTGGTTTAGTAAGTAATTTTATGATAATATCATAAACTACCACTGTATTCAATGACAGTACCATCTCGCTATATTTAGGAAAAGATTTAGTAACACAACACAACGCACAGCCCCAGGCACTTAAGTGCGTAACATGAAAGCAAGATATTTCACAGTGGGGTGTAGAGTTGTACTCAGTAAACTTTGTTCAAAATAAACCCCTTCTTAATTGCCTGTGTTCACAAAAACACGGAACATGTAAGTGGTTTTTTTTTTTCGTTTATTTGTTTATAAAATACAAGTAATAGGTACAATACAGATGATGCAAATCATAAACTCATTAGAGTTTTACCGTGCATCATAATCATCGACACAAAAAAAAAACTTTGCTTAACTAAAACACAATAAAAATATCACATTCCAGACCACATAATTATATCCGAAGAGGATATAAGTAAAATAAGACGCCAAAATTGTCGATTGAACGAGCGAGCGTAACACCGCATCAGACTGACCACCCGCTTTTCTAATCATAATGTAGTTAAGGAATGCTTTGAGAGTGATACAGGTTGTTCCTTTATTTTAATCACCTATCTGTGTGCATCCCACATCGCCTAAATCAATTTATGAGCACAGATGTATAAGTTTTTTTTATTATTATTATTTAGCTAGGTATTCAAATGTAAGAAGTGTTGTTTTAATTTGTATTTTATGTTTTTATGTGTAATTTTATCTATTAATGTTGTCGGTAAACTATTTATAAGGTATGGTATCATATATTTCAATAATCTCTTGCCATGTAGGTTGCTGTATTTAGGAAGTAAAAGCCTCGCGTTGATGACACTACGAGTATTAATTTGATTAACGCTTACGGGTTTTGATGTCCTATAATTTTCATTAAAGAATTCTTCATTCAGTATTGTTAATTTAACTTTTTCATAGACGGGTATAATTTTACAGAATTCAAACAGCTTATGGTAATCATTTTGGAATTTAATTTTAATATTATACGGAACAATAGTTTTTAATATACGTAGTTGTAATGTATATATTTTGTCAAGGTGGGTGGGACTATCGAGCTATGGGAGAACATATAAATATGTTCTCCCATAGCTCGATAGTCCATAAGATATTATTGATTCAGCGAGAGATTTGTACAACATCAGTAATATTTTATACGGTATTTTATATTTTATCAAAGAAAATTTGGCTAGGATACATCTTAATTTATCGCAAACCCCATCGGTATGTTGTTTCCAACTGAGCCGGCTATCAATGGTTAAACCCAGATATATTTGCTTATTTACGAGATCAATTGAGTCACAGTTGCAAGGTTTGGGGACTTTTTTATAGCAGTTTGCATGCATACACTCATGCGAGTGGGCAATCAGCCTAGGCAAGGTTGAACTTCTAAAACACACTTGGTTGACAGCTAGTAGTTATACATAGTAATATTCTTTTAGTGATAGCTATTGGCAAACAATCAACATCAAGTCAACGTGCCTTCAGTGGCCGCTGTTACCGTTAAGACCCTCTAGTTCTAAAAAAAAGTAACAAAGACTAGCATCGTAGGTCTACTACAACGTATGTGTTATTCTAAAGGTCAAATCATGTTCCGCCAATTGACAGAAGTTTTCTGAATACATAAAACAGGAACGAAAAAGAATGAACTACAAAGCAAGCGTGACCAACCCCCGTAAAGTGGTGAACGAGCGGCAGATTAGAATGCCTCGCATTAACTAATGAGGCCCGATAGCCCTTAACGAAGCACAGAGCAATCCATTCGTTTAGATTCCGATCTACATTAGCAACTACACGAGATCTGACGATAGTGAAAGTAGGGCTAACTTATAGTAGAACCAGAAAGTGTGTTGATTTGTTAGTGGCCGAATAATGAATAAATTAGCTGATAGAAGTTTTAGGAAAATTCATAGATATTATAATATATATACTTTGCTTCTGGTATTTAAGTTTCTCGTTATGAAATAAATTTGAGGCGCCCTATTTTTTTTGTTTTGTGGTTTTCACCTCAAAAAAGTCATCTCAATCAGTCATCCAATGACTTCTATCGCTCTAGGGTGCAGCGAAAGGGTGTGTTAGACTTTTTTCTTTCAGTGGTTTGTCCTTTTTTGCTTCAATTTTGTCCTTCAGTTGCCCTATGCATTCTAGAACCACGAACTTCTTTTTCAGGAACTTCCATGGTCCTAATGAGCATTGGTCCTGCTGGGCCCCTATAGTTTGTCGACATCTGTTTGATACGTGCGTAGACGTTGTGACAATCAAAATGGGTTTTAGGTATTTATAGCCGTTTCATTTTTTTTTATTTTTTAAACAAACAAACGAAATTAACCTTAAAACCATTAGGTAAAGTTAATAATAATTATAACTTACAGATAGATATAGAAGCACTAACTACTAGTTTAAGATTTAATTTTTTATAACTTAGTTTAGATTGCAAGAAATATAAGGCTTCTTATTTATGTATAATTATAACTTAGTTGGATTTGACCGGAGCCAGTCAAAACTAGACTAGTTGCAAAAGTACTGAAAGACTGTAACATATATAAGTAAATTATACAAGTATGTTATACAAACAAAGCCACTTTAAATATTGAAGAGAAATCAATTAAGCAAAAGTAATTAAAGTAACATAAATACCATGGCAGCCGAACAGACGTGACCACGGCTTCGAATATAAATAAATAGTGCCATACTTTAACTTTATAACTCCATTAGTAGTTCTCGTGCCGGTAAGGAAATTGGCAAGCTCGCCGAGTACCTTTACACTGGCTCCCAACATGGAATTAAGTGAAACGGTGAATAAAATATTTTGCAAATGACATTGATTGATTTCGTTTCAAGTTTTACGAGCAACTTTTTAAAGTAATATTTTATTAATCTTCTTAAAAGAACTAACCTCAAAAAATAGGAACAACTTTGTGTTATAAAAAAAATTAAGTTTAAGCTTGGAAACGGTTGCGACCCGTTCAAATGTAAAAAAAAAAAAAAATTACTGTATCCAATGGCTTCGTCCTCATCTTTGGTTATTACTCTAGTCCTCTTGGTTGTAGCATCATGTTATATAGCTTTTATAGATAAAAAGACTATCCAACACAAAAAAAAAAATACAATCCGAAAGAGTAGTTCCTGAGATTAGTACGTTTAGCCAAACATTCTTTTCAGTTTTATAACATAATTATGAGATGTCGGAATCGAAGCTATAAAAAAACTTTGATAATTATTATGTCACAGTCTATTCTCCAGTTTCTTCTCTTTCATTAATTTGAAGTTGTGTATCTGTTAAACTCTATCTTCAAAATCTTTGATATTAACATACAATTATTTGACATGTCTTAACTCCAAAATCTCAGTTCAAAAACCGACCTATGACACTCAAGGTAACCTTCAAAACATTTTTTATACTATATAGAGGCTCACGCTTGATTATCTCATCTGATGAAAAGCGATAGTATGGTCAACGATGGAACACGCTTGCCTAAAAGTAACCTATTACACTACAGTGTTCTTGGGTATAACTCTTGATGCTAAGCTTCAGTGTGGCCCTCACATAGATAAGTTGACGAAAAAACTTAGCTCTGCCGCATACGCTGTTAGGCAAATTCGAAATCTAACTGACTTAGAGACAGCCCGTTTAGTTTACTTCAGTTATTTTCATAGTGTCATGTCGTACGGTATTCTATTATGGGGAAATGCCGCCGATATCCAAACGATTTTTGTTTTGCAGAAAAGGGCCATTCGTTCAATTTATAAATTAAGTCCCAGATACTCCCTCAGAGATTAATTTAAAAATATTAATATTTTGACTGTATATCTATCTCATATATCTATGACAATATTTTGTATGTTCATAAAAATAAAAACATGTTTAAAAAATACAGTGATATTCATAACGTTAATACTAGGAACAAACACAAGTTAGTGGTTCCTGCAACCAGGCTCAAAAAAATAGGACGCTCATTTAGATGCCAAAGTATACATTTTTATAATAAGCTTCCCAGTCCTATTCAAGAACTTAGCATTAATAAATTCAAAACATTTGTAAAGCGAAAACTTTGCCAAAAGGCTTTTTATACTGTAAAAGAGTATCTCGAGGATAAAACGGCTTGGGATTGACCTGCTCCAATACCTACTCACTATAATTGTTATCATTTGAATGTTTTTTTGTTTTAACTGCCTTTTTTTTATTGACGATTGTTGTTGTTTTACAATTATGATATTGTATATATATATATATATATATATATATTATTATTTTTTACAATTATGACATGTTTATTTTTACTATTTGACTGAATTTTTATTTATATACTTTTTTTACAATTTTCAATATTTACACTTTTGTAAATTTTATTATTGTGAATGTGAGAACTATGTGGATTACTCTTTCCTTTTCTTTTATTTTCACATGATGTCTGGCAGTTTTGAGTATTTGATGTGGCCTACCCAAATGTCCTTTCTTTGGCATTGTTCGTCAAGTCGTTGAGCTCCTTAGTAGTCCTGAGTTGAGCTACACGCATACTGACAAATGCTTGCACTGACTGGACAGGTCCACTTAGAACTGTGTGGTTCTTTCTTTAAAAGACCATCTCAGGCTCAATCTGCACGGTTCTCATATGATTTGACCATTACATGTTTTGCTGTATGGACTTTAAAAGAGACTTTGACCCCTGAGTTTGTTTCGGTGTTTCTTCTCAGGGTAGTCAGTTAGGAAACACCGGCCTCATCTAGCATTAATAGATAAAAAAAAAAAAAAAATTGACGTGTAAAAGTGTTTTTATAAAACCTACTTGCAAAATAAAGATCATTTATCATTTATCATTTATTCGCTTTCGACTTAAAGACAACACAAATTCCGGCAGCAAATTCCACTCTTTAGCTATACGTACAATGAATGTTTTGTGTTTCCTTTAATTTGGTAAAAAACGAATAACTATTTGAGTGCAAAACTTTGAGAATCACTGAGGTGTAAGTGGAAGTGCTGCAGCTATTAGGAAGCTAATGAGTGTAGCTTGTGAGCTCAGGATTGTCACTCGTGTCCTCTAGTGTCTTCTGAACCCTGGCCAAGAATAGTTGTTTTATTTGAAGCAATTTTTTGTTAATATTGTATCGCTAGTGTAACAAATTTTTGTATTGATAAACCTGTCTTATTACGTATAATTCTTAGATAAGGAATGTTAGGAAAAACAGCCTTAGTAATAAAAAAAACACGCCTAAAGTTGGGTATTATTTCAGTGCCTAGGTTTAAAAACAACAAGGAAAAAGAGCTGGTAATCATGAACAGATATTCGTAGAACCAATTTGTTGCCAGTCATTTCAAAGGAACTATTTTTTCTCAGACTAATGACTTTGGTGAAATTGCTATTGCTTGTCTAATCTTTTGAGAAGGTTTAAGTCTTACTCATCAGTCATCTGGACGTTGCCACCAAAGTCGACCGCAATGGTGATGTATCGATCTGATCGAACTTGGCCAGAGATCATGCAAGATCGCAATGTTAGGAAAGAGGCTTTCCACTGCTGAGAGTCAGGCTTCCTCTCTAGGAGAGAAAATGGTTTGTAACCACTACGTGGGCCAGTGTGTGTTATTAGTGGAAGTCACTTGTCTTTGAGTTTTTGGTTCTAGGACATGCCGGGTTCCTCACGATGTTTTCCTTTACCTGTTTTATAAGCAGTGGTGATGAAATAATCTATACAAGGTGCATCTGGCGGGGTTTAAACCCTCGACCAACAACTCGTAAGTTCACCATTGCTCTAGGAAAGAAGAAGAGAAGGCTTTTGCCCAGCAGTGGGACACAAACTATTCAAGAAACAAAGAAGTGTCATCATCATCATCATTTCAGCCGATATACGTCCACTGTTGGACATAGACCTCCCCCAAGTGTCGCCACAATGAACGATCCTGTGCCATCCATAAACCTTCACCAGGTCATTGGTCCACCTTCTAGGAGGCCTTCCAAAGATACGTCTTCCGGTAAGCGATCGCTACTCCAGAATCTTTCGGCCCCAACGGCCATCGGTCAAAAAGTGTCAGTCTGAGCAAACATAAAAGTTTTTCTTATCCTACCTAATCTTTTGCGGTATGGGTAGCAGCCCTACCATGTTCTTGATCAACACTAGGCGTAATGTGACCAGCACCTTACAGGCGTGTCAGCGGCGTGACACGGCGCTTGAGTCCTAACCTCTTTATACCATGTCTAACGTTTCTACTATGCAAGTTCATAAGTGTAAGATGGTGGCTTTTTCGGAATTAAAAGCACCGTTTTGTTTTATAATGCGGTATTTCAAAAATTTTTATAAAAAATTTCGCATAGAAATGCCTGATACGCTTTGCATCACGAGGGCCACTGTGGCAGGCGGTCGCCGACTTCTGCGAAGCAGTAATGCTCGCTAAGGAGGAGGCCGACCACATCAGGCAACGGCGCTCTCGCCGCCGCCGGGATTCCGATCCCGATTTCCGGCCACCGTAGGCGCGGGCTTGCGGACAGTGAGCAATGGGTAGCTCGCTGTCCGGCCGTCCGGTAACTGTCTGGACCAAGCCCAAGTCGTCGACGGCGCGCGCTGTTCCCGCGCGCCTCAAGGAGTTGTCAGCAACAGCAGGGGCCCAGCCGGGTCGAAGCCTACTGGGGCCAGGGTTATCCGAAAGGGCGCTCGAGCCCCGGTATGAAGGCTTGAAGGAACGGTTTTTTAGTCAGTAAGAGTCTGACACTATCTCCCGCTCCGCCCAAGAGCGGGGGTTGTCATAAGATGATTTTTCCCATCGAAAAAAAAAAAAAAAAAAAAAAACGATATCTTTTTGTTAAATTATAAATGCGAAAGTAACTCTGCTTGTTACGTCTCCGCGCCAAACCGCGAAAATGATCATTAACTTGATACATAGATAGTCTAAAAAATTGAGAAGAACTTGAAATTTATTTTTACCATACTAAACCGGTGAAGCTACTGGCAGAAGTTTTATTTATTTTATGTCACAAAAATGACAGCAATCGTTCTTTACAAAATCCTTATTTTCTTAAAACTCACTTTCTTTTGCACATAAGTTACAGCACAAGCAGTAAGTCATGCTACTTTTTTGTCAAGTAAGGCAGTATTGTCTTTAGTGTTCAGTTCAGTCTATATATTTTAAGTTGATTAATATTTGAAAAGCTAAATAAATTTATCAAAAGTCTGGAACTTTCTTTTTAACTTAAAGTAAAGGCTGGAGTTACTTAGGTACATTCAAGAACTTAGTTGAATGTAAATATCGTCAAGCAATCTTTTCGCGCAGAAATAATACCTATAAATAATAGACTACTATCTTAAACCTAGACACTGTACTGAAACAACTTTAATCTTTCCCCCGCTCGACTACACAAATTCAAGAATACACCTAAAAATAATACCAATATCGACCTATTTATAAAAAAATATGTAAGATCGTTATCACCCCAAACTTTCGCCTCTGCCCTACCTCAACTGTTCCGGAAATATTTTCCACTCTCAATTGAAGCCGTGTTTCCTTTTCATTGCAATTCAATAAACCTATGGGTCCCCACAAAAACGCTCAATATAAACATTCTTCGCGAAAAGAATATAGATGTGGGATCCCAAAGAGACGCATGAAGGGTATCCGCGTATATATAGGGTCTACAAAGGGCACATAAACAAATATTTGCGTCAAAGCCCTAAAATATCCCTAAATTCAATTCCAGTTTTGATAAGTGATCCCTTAGTCCCCGTGGGTGAACCGCATCCTCAATTTGAATAATCAATGACGCTTTCTGATGGTATGGGACTATGAAATTGAGCGGCTTGTATTTACCTTAACGTAATAACTCAATTTCGACATTTTAAATGCAGGTTCTTAAAATTACCTGTAAAATTGATTCGTTCTTAACATGCGTGAGGCAAAATAGAATAGACTCAGTTTTAAATTACAAATATTATTATTTAATGAATTTGAGACGCATATATCTAGTTTTTTTTTAACACTCTTACTCGAAAACCGACTCATATCATAGCATCGGTTTTAGTGCCACAATGGAGTATATCTCATTTTTTTTTTTTGAGAAATGTAGTAACCAGTACGTGACCTACTACTGGAAATTAATTTATAATAGTATTGAAAAGCGTCGTTTGATGCACGTGAGCTTTTCAAAGGCAATGCTTGCTTTGAAACATTTTATTTTTAACTAGCTTTTGCCCGCGGCGTTGCCCACGTACATAAAATATAGCCTGCATCACTCAGGAATAAAACACTTTCTATCGGTGAAAAAAATTAACCAATCGGACCAGTACTTCCAGAGATTACCTCCTACAAACAAAAAAAAAACAAAAAAACAAACTTTACCACTTTACAATATTAGTTTATATAAACCATTTACAGGCACTTTTGAAATGTAAAAAAGTCAGTCAGTCAAAAGAATGATGCTAATTGAACATTCCAAAGCGTAGATCTCTATGGAGAAGAATGTGCACCCTTTGTCATTGCTCTCTTGGTTCTATTACGCTTTATGTTTCGGCTAAGGTTATGCCCGCATTACCTACGTATAAATGAACATAATAACCTATCTAACCAACGTCATCAACGCATTAGTCATTACAAATGCTAAGCCAATTACTCGTTTGATTTCTAATCACGAGTTCATTAGCTAGCGTGTCATTGGATTACCCTGCTGCACACAGGTGTTAACTAAACTCGGAATTTTAATTCGATTCCAGATTTGACAATTTCAGTGTTGCAACGTTATGACAAGTACTAAATAGTGACGTTGCGAAATTATTCGATATGGAAATGGAATATTTCCGGATCGATTCTTCTCGTTTATAATTTTATTTTACTCTCGTAAACTAAGTTTATCAGGAAATTAAATATTTCTGAACCGATAATTTAGTTTTGACGATTAATTAACGATCTGAGACTTTTCTTTTATAATTGTGTGTGAAATAAATAAAAAAATGTGATCATGAAGGAACATGACAAATAAAACAGATAGATGTATTATGGTAATAATTTATTTTATAAATTGTCGCCGTCATCGCTATCGCTATCGCTGTCACTTTCTGTAACATTTATTATAAATGTGTCTGTGATATTGTTAATTAACATATCTAGCCTACTCATTTTTTCCTCTCCTTTGACAACATGGGATACGCATTTAGACCATTCGGTAGCCGTAATTTTTTGAATGCCTTCCTGAAATAAATTTCTCACGTCTGTCAATTTGAAAGTTTTATTGTTTTGAGCTACATGCCCCTTTACCTGCGCCCATATCAATTCGATGCCTCCAAATGACCAGAAATTTCATTTTTCACGTATTTGTAGGCGTTGCGGATCATTACTTTTTCAGTAACAGTGAAAGCTTTTCGTGGACGTTTTTTTCTTGGGGACAAGAAAACATCCACGTCTTTTTGTGATGTACTTGGCTGAGGATCCATTTTGATGGAAAACTAAAACAAATAGATTCACTCAAAGTTCACAAAAAACTATAAACGTAACAACAAACACAACGTAACAACACTTTAACAAAAACCCAACAAAATATCGATTCGCAATGAAATAAGATATTCGTGCAGTCAGATTGGGAGAATGAAGCCCAATGACACGATAAACAAAATGGCGATAGCTGCACGAGCGCGCACGGGTTGCCAATACTGAAAACTATCTAGGCTCTTTTATTATAAGTTTTGTTTTTAATATAAAAACAAAAATATTAACTTTTTATAAAATAGAGCAGCGATTACTAATTAATAAATAATTATTATGAATAATTATGTATTTATTTAAATAAAAATCAATAATTTAGTCTTTAATTGGCACACTGATGGCACACACACTGATTGTTTATCGATATATCTACACTATTATATGTGGTATCATTATTTCACAAAATGACAGTAGCTAATGTCAAATCTGGAATCGAATTAAAATTCTGACTATAGAATGTCATGTGTTACATGCTAAGTAGTTTGACCGGGAGTAGATAGATGGCAGGGTATTCAATTTTTGCTTTCTTTTTTTCTCTGAAAAGAAATCGCGCTGATTATCTATCGAGTGATAACATCTACCAGAATAATGCTTTTAAAAAAAAACTTATTATTTTTTAGCTCAAAAGGCTGCTGTAAAACGAAGGATTGGAGCCCAGTGCCCAAAAGCGACGCGAGGCAGAGACAGACCACGAAGGAGATGGCGGGAGGACCTGGATGGCTTCCTTAAGAATTGGAATGAGAAAACCACGAACCGTGATCGTTGAAAGGAGTGGAGGGAGGCCTTTGCCCAGCAGTGGGACAATATGGGCTAATATAATAATATATTTTTTTAGCTAAAACAGTCAATGTTCACATCTGTGACCGTCGTTACTACTCATAACAACCTCACTAAGCTTGTGACAACCTCGGTAGGATTTAATTTCTCTTTACGGAAAGCTCCATAATGTGGAATAAAAGCGCTGTCAAATGTCACACTGTTACTTGTCTGCCAATATCACATGTCACTTAGACGTGTGGTTACCGAAATTTACGCATGAACGGAATAACAAAATGTAATTCAATTCATGCGTTAACATTATTAAGGCCTTTGTTAAGACTATCCTTATGCACAAAGGATCATGACAAAGTACTGAACAAAATTTTGCTGCTATATTTTTTAGCGTATAGTATTGAAAAATATACAAAAGTTTCTAAACAATTTTGTCTTAGACATTAAGTTCTATTAAAAGAATCCTCGTATCAAAAATATTCCAGTTTAAAATTGGAGTGATAAAGCATACTAAGTTCATAATACCCACGTACATCCTTATGAATTTAAAAAAAATCAATAAATGCATTTTTGAACAACTGACAAGATGTCATGTCATAATATCATGTTTTTTTTTTCTATAAGTCATTAGGCTGGATGACAGTTGAAATGTCTTATTGCCATGCTTTTTGTAGTGCTGTTGGTATACTCGAAATGCATTATGTTTTTTTATGTGCCATTATAATCACTTTAGTCTAAGCACAAACAGATATTTTTATTTATATGTTTATTATCTAATGCAGAAATATATTTCCAAAGTTTGCATTAGCAATATATAAAGCAAAGCATATTATGTTACTTGATCAAGATTTATGTTAGTGGCAACACTAAAAATTCAGTTTAGCCAAACGTTATGAAGTCAAACCAGCAATAAAAAATTAAGCCATGATTATTTTTTATCTTAAAAATCTAGTCAATTCGGTTTCCAATTACGACGATTTTTTTTTTGTGAAACTGAGATTGGCCATTTGCATGATTTTTGATAAAACTTAGTAAATTATTTCGCCAGTCTGTATCGCGATAATATACGAAGATACTTAATTTCATCAACAATTTACTCGCCGTTGTTCTGTATGTGTTATGAAACATAACTTTGTACTTAGTCGTGATAATGTTGTAAAAAAATTACAACGCACACAAAATGCTGTCTGCCCTCAAACAATAAAACTAAAAACCAACAAATCTCCCAGCCCACCTCCGTCAAACGCGCCATACATTAGGAACTCCAAACACTAAAGTACGCACGTTAAGCTGTCAGCTATAAATTCCTCTAATACAGCACACATTCGGTACATAATATGTATTTTTTGCTTTTTGTTTAGGAAACATTACAAACTATTGCGTGGCACGCGAGATTGTGTTCAGGGCTCGCATAAATACGTACATTAATCACCTGAGTTTTATGTCAAATGGCGATTTTTGGAGGTAAAAGAAAACCTAGATAGTTGAAATTAATACCATCATATTTTATTCCCTAAAAAATATCTACACTAATATAATAAAGAGGTAAAGTTTATTTTTTATTTTTGTTGTTTGTAGGAGGTAATCTCTGGAAGCACTCGTCCGATTGCTAAATTTTTTTCATCCTTAGAAAGCTGCTGTATTCCTAAGTGACATAGGCTATATATTTTACGTACGGGGGCGAAGCTGCGAGTAAAAGCTAGTATTTTATAATTTTGTATCTTCATTTTCTAATCAATACTGTCCCATTGCTAGATGAAATCCTCCAAGTTCTTCCAGACATTCTTCTCTCGTGACTTGAACCTATCCTTGTAGTACGCGTCCAAATTATCTCACCACATTGTTCTAGGCTGGCCTCGACGGTGCTTTCCATCCGTATGAACCCATTGCGTGGCAACTTTTCTCCAGCGGTCATTGCACAACCACATGGCTGATGTGACCCGCTCAAACTTATTTGAGCCTGGCAGACTTTTTGCTTACGTATAATATACCCGTTTTGGAGTACAGCATGTTATGGGTGTTTCGCGTAGTTCGTGCAAATTCGAAACAATTCTAAGTTTTAAATTTATTGTCGAATTATTTTGTTTTTCTTACTAATATCGTTAATATATGGATAATCTTTGAACATTTCGTAATTTCTACTATATTTTTATTAGTAACTTTGAATTTGATAACATTTCTAAAATCGAACTGAGACAGTAATGAGAACGACAGGGAAGGAAATGATTTTGAAGAAGAAAATTAAAAGAAGAGGTGTGCGAAGGTAATGAAAAAAAAACAGAAGGCAATGATGTTAAATTAAAGAAACGACGGTAAACGAACGGAATGAGGAAGAAGGTAGTGAGGTTTAAATCCTTTATTCAGTTTTTATTCAAAAATATTAAAATTACAAACCTAATACCTATTCCAAACTTCAAAGGGAATCATTGAAATTGATAATAAGCTAAGTAATTAACAAAATCATATAAATTCACGTTATAATACGGACAATAGGAAAGAGAACGATTCCAGAATAACCACCTCCCGCGACTCTTAACACGAAAATATTTTTTTTTTCACAAGCAAGCATGCACCTGTTACGACATTTACTGGCAGACTGAGACGTGCGCGGGGCTTGACATCGCAGTAGAGTAGCATTTAAGGTCAAGCGCAAACTATAATGTGGATTTCTTTTCATATCGACGGTAATCAGAAAAAATAAAAAATAAATATTTATCAAATCATATTTTAATATATTGAGAAGATAGCATTATATAATTTAGGTGTAAACGTTGTGTTTTTTAATATACTTAATTAATATGATTATTTTGTTTCTATTTACTCCGATTTATTTGATTAAAAAATACATTTATTATGGACAGTAGTAAATGGACACCGAAGGAAATGAGAATAAGTAGAGTTTTTTATGTATAATTAATTATTTATGCTGATTACTACTGTAAATATTACATGCATGCACGCATAAAAGTTATTCTATTCTATTCTATTACATTTGGTATCCTTTGGAAAGAATATACATATTTATTGAATAAATTAATGTTATTTCACTGGACGTATAAAATGCACGAAAAAAAATAAACACCCTTATTTCGTATTCGGTCTATTATTTTTACACACAGAATACTGCACTTCAAGATTCAATAACAAAATCAAAAGTTTTGGCTTTTACCACGCCTCCGATTCCTTTGTTCTGATCACGTGACTGAGCGTTGAAATGACGCCAGCACAAAAGAGTAGGAGGCGTGACCTACTCGAGGCGTTCGACGCAAGAGAATTGAAACGAAACGGTCGTAACTTGGATAGGCAGCTGTACTTCCAGAAATTACCTCCTACAAAAAAAAACATAAAAACAAAAAAAAAAAAAAAAACTACCTCTTTATAATATGAGTGTAGATTGAGACTACGGCTTCTAAACTACTTTTGGTAATAGTATTATGTCTTGCTGACTGTATACCTATTATGGTTTGGATTCACGGTCTTTTGAGTTTTTGGTTGAAAATGTTATGGGGAAGCGAAATAAATTTATACACATAGACTACAGACGTAAAAACCACAAAAAATCTTCTCTTAAAATTGGCAGTCCGCCATTTTTGTGCGAACTCGTTTTTGCGTAACGTTGCATTTTGCCGACTTCTACATTCATTTTCACCCTTCTTTAGTTATCTGGACACTTTAATTTTAGCTTGATTAAATTCTGGGTTCTTTTAGCTTTTCGTAGGTATTTTTTAATCCAATATAGCTGTAGAAGTTTTTGAGTAGTAAGCGTTTTTGTTGAGGTGGTCTCGCGCAATTCTTCATAGTGCTTGACTACTTGGTTTTGTAAATATTTTTTTCGAATAAGAATCTAATAAGATTCTAATATGATTCTGGTATCATTTTAAAGGGTATGTTATGGCCTATTAGAATACGAATAAGAATTGTTTCGGTATCTATCATAATTTTTTCGTACGACTCAAAATAAAATAGAAATACGATATTTTTTGCATTTTGCCGACTTCTACATTTATTTACACCCTTCTTTAGTTATTTGGACACTTTAATTTTAGCTTGATTAAATTTTGGGTTCTTTTAGCTTTTCGTAGGTATTTTTTAATCCAATATAGCTGTAGAAGTTTTTGAGTAGTAAGCGTTTTTGTTGAGGTGGTCTCGCGCAATTCTTCACAGTGCTTTGACTACTTGGTTTTGTAAATATTTTTTCTAATAAGAATCTAATAAGATTCTAATATGATTCTGGTATCATTTTAAAGGGTATGTTATGGCCTATTAGAATACGAATAAGAATTGTTTCGGTATCTATCATAATTTTTTCGTACGACTCAAAATAAAATAGAAATACGATATTTTTTTTTTTTTTGCCGACTTCTACATTTATTTTACACCCTTCTTTAGATATCTGGACACTTTAGTTGTTTTTTTATTAAAAAAAAATTAAAAAAAAAGTTGAAGTTGGCAAAAAAAATACAATGTTGCGTAATTGTCAGTGCCGTGTTACGCTTGTGTAAACAAAGTGTGTTTAAATAGTTAAAGTGGCTCGATTTGCTTGGTGTTTGTTTTATTTTCAAGGTAAGTTAACAACGAATACGTAGAAGTAAAGTTTTTAGTATGAAACACGAAATTTACTCGTCAAAACCCGAAACTTGGCGATACGGTTTCGCGAAAAATTTGAATTTACTGTTGTCAGTAATTGTCGTATTTCTCAGTAAAGATAAACGCTATCGCTATGACTTTTGTTTATTTTGTAAGTATATTAGATTACCTACATTATTGTAATACTTTTATTCTAGGCCTAAAGTGAAGTTTAACGGTAAATCAACACGCAAAATTTAACGGTTTTACGGCGCGCGCCGCCAGATGTTTATGCAAAATGAAAAGGCTCAAAAACTAATTATTTTGTATGGACGGGTGTATGGTATTATTTTTTTTCTTAATCTATATACCCTAAATATCGTAATTAAAAAAAAAAAACACTATGTCATCGCTTTAGATTTCGAGATATGATTTTTTAAAAACAAGTCGTGGCTAAAAAGCGCTTATCTCTGTGTTTACAGTATCATATTTCGACTCCGTACTCGACGAAACATCAACAAAGCACTTCAATAGGTCGACTCATTCATACTATAAACAAAAAACATAACACTTACGAGTTATAATAACATTTTGACGCTCAATGGATTGTTTATTTGAAATTCGAACCCGCGCGGCGGGAGGCCATAAAAAACGTCTCAAGTGGCGGGCAATTAAGATAAGGTTTGCGGTTTGTAGGTTTGTTAACATTTTTTTTCACTATGATTTGCTGTTATGCCACCGATAAAATTTAGTATATGAGACGATATATTTAATAGAGCGCCCTATGATATTTTTTCCGTGTTCTATTAACAGATGGACTTAGAGTTGTAGGCGTTTAAACTGAACGATACCCGTGTCATTCGTGTCCTGGTGACTATAGTCACCAGGACAGGTAGGTTATTAATTTTTTTGGTGACTATAGTCACCGCGTACAGTTGAATGGGTAGGTCATACGTCATTTGTAATAAAACTAATTCTTATAAGCCGGCTTAACAATTTAATCTATTAAAACTCCGTGCTACGATAAGTCAGTTCAAGGTTAATTCAGAACCGCTTGTAAATGGTTTAATTTAATGCTTCAGTTTTGAGGTCATAGAGTTACCACCGGCCTTTGACCTGTTGTAGTTACCTAGTTTTCAAGAATAAATTTTTGTGTTTAGCATTTTTATTATTTTTGGAGAATTTACTTACGTTCAATTGAAGACTAATTTTTATGAGCAACAAAAAAAAACTAACGACATTTTAATAACTCTCCTTACATCACTTTTTAAATATGTATCTAAAACTGCCTATAAACCACAATTAGTTAAGAGCTGGGATGAAGTTGAAAGTTGGTCCTCGTCGGTCGTCAAAATGTTCTCAACATTAATCAGAGTAATTTGAATCTGCTGGGTTTTATATTACTTAGTTTGTTATTTCTTTCTATATTAACACAAGAACGAAGCTAAGAAAACTAATTTTGAAGCCACAGAGAGCTATAAAATGCTGGATGTTTAAAATTATTAAACTTTGGAAGTAGTTAAGGTTCTGTGTACAGCTGGTATATTCAATGTCACAAAAGCGGGTTGGACTAGGCTGTGTGTGTTCACGTTAATTTTTTTTCAAGTGTGCGCCTGCTATTTGCTGTACAAAGCGTTAATGTGTGCGTAAGTACATAAACCTACACACATATCCATGACTAACCCACTTCGTAAGATAGAACAAGTCATCATCATTATACTTTTATATAATTAGAGTAATTTTGGTCAAATAGCTCATATACCAAATCATATTGAAGGTTTCAGGAATCTTCAGAGAATACTTTTTTTAAAGAAACAAACAATTTCTCATTTTTACAATTTCATTAGCTTAGAAATAATAGCAAAAATCTAATTAATTTCAATGAAAAACAAAAGTACCAAAATGAACACAAAGATAATATTAGAAGTGGCATAAATATAAAGAAATAAACATTATTTATTTGCACACTGAAAAAACACTGTCCGTGATCTTTCGCAAATCTCTCAACAAAAATAAAGTCATAAACCATGATTTTGGATCAACGTAATCCTATCTTTAAATATGTTGGCACCAGCTTCAAAGTCATGCAAATATCGTCTGATTGACAGTTTTTTACCCTGAACATCAACCCGTTATTTACATCATAAAGGTATCCGCTCGTGTGAGAAATTGACAAGGGTTGATTTTGCGGTGCGAAACGTCAAGCCGACATTATTCAATATGATTAGAATGATACCAGGGGGACTATCTGGCCACAAGCCAATGGTAGATGAAAAGTGAAGATGTTGTGTGATTTTGTATTTTTAGTGTACCCTTTCTTCTCTGAAATCGGCAGGGCCTTATGAATGACATTTCTGATCCGCTCTGCACATGATCATAACATCACAGTAAGAAGTGATCTTATTCTTTTTTTTCAGAGTAGGAAGTCATTTCTCTCCAGGTCTTAACTAACTGCTGGCAGTTCTGCGCTAATCCTAGTAAGCTATCACCACTTTGGTGTTGCCGGGTATTGTCCTTTGCGTCCACCAGAAGAATTGTCGTTTCAAAGGATACGGTTTGTATCCATGTGCAATTTTAGTCCTGAAGCGTTGGACACCTGACAGACTTTTTGCTTAAAAAGATGCCCGATAAAGGTCCAACATTGAATACACGAGCGACGCCCGCATACAGTCGGTGAAATTCTGAAGTCTCTCATAATGGGTCAGCCTGTGCATTGCACATTGTGCAAAGCACCCGCTACCTTACGCAGAGGACCAATGCGCTCAAAGTGCTCTTCGAAGCTCCACCAACCGTCCAATGTTAGACCAAGATGCTCAATATTGAAACACCCAAACTTCCACTTCAATTTTAACTGACGATCTTAATCACTCTTCGGCAGTTTAAGATACTAGAGTACCTCAGTATTGATAGGCGCTATCTCCAAACTCGACTTATGGATCGACGCTAAGACTTTTGTCACTCCAGACTCAACTCGCAAATTGACGTCAAGACCTGTCATTCGAAACCCGGAAAGCTGGATGGCCTTATCGGAGGTGTTTCCGCTGCTAAGGTTCTAATACCTAAAAATTTACCGTAGCCCTGAAACACGAAAGGTAATACCTATTGAAAGCTACAAGTGGTTTTAAAAAAGGTACTACATCTATTGTCTGATATCATTGTATAAGAAATAATAGAATGGAAAATATTTATTCAGTACGGACGATAACTTCTATCGTAATGAATGAAAAAGTTAACATAGGTCTTTTTATTCCATTTTTTCCGAAACTTCTTCCCTTTGATTTGCATTAATAAAGTACCTAAGTTATGCTTCTAAAATTCAATTTAGAATCTTTGGGAATATTTTAACAATAAACTGGGGGCTGGAGAACGTTAGCTACCTCTGTCTCTTTAACTCACGTTTTTCTGGGAATTATATTCAATCCATTGGGTTATGATTTAAATTTATTGTCTTTGTTATAAAGAAAGAAACATACTTAAATACAAAAGGCTAACGCTTAGGTCTACTTGCAAAAATAATTCGAGATATACATACAAAGCTGTACTCGTAGGTTCTTAGTTAACTGGTGCGCTTCACCATTAACGATTGCATTACTGCTTACCAGCAAGTGGGATCGCAGTCAAGCATTAGTTTATACGATTAAAAAAAAACCATTTTCATTAACTCAAATATTGACTATTGTGACTTAGTGACGTAAATTTTTAGTTGTGTGTAAAATAACGATTTATATTAAAAAGGACAAATGAAAAATATGGGTTGCAAAGAAATTAGAACTTTGTTATGGTTAACAATGGGTTGGTTTTTTCCAAAATTCGAAAACATTCGTGAATTATGAATTTTAGTATATAAGTAGGTGTTTTTATTTACGATGTCTTTTAGTCTTTTTTTATATTCTTTAAGAAGTTTTAGAATTTTATAAGAATTAACAATAACCTTTACTTTACACCGAAATAGTTTTTTTTTTTTTTTTTTTATGGTGGGTAAAAATCATGCATTGACATCCCCCGCTCTTGGGCGGAGCGGGAGATAGTGTCAGACTCTTACTGACTAAAAGACCCACCCCGTTTCTTCTAGCCTTCATACCGGGGCTCGAGCGCCCTTTCGGATAACCCTGGCCCCAGTAGGCTTCGACCCGGCTGTTGCTGACAACTCCTTGAGGCGCGCAGGAACAGTGCGCGCCGTCGACGACTTGGGCTTGGTCCGGACAGTTACCGGACGGCCGGACAGTGAGCTACCCATTGCTCACTGTCCGCAAGCCCGCGCCTACGGTGGCCGGAAATCGGGATCCGAATCCCCGCGGCGGCGGCGGCGGCGATAACGCCGTTGCCTGATGCGTTCGGCCTCCTCCTTTGCGAGCATTACTGCTTCGCAGAAGTCGGCGACCGCCTGCCACTCCTCCTCATTCCGGACCATGGCCTCAACCAAGGCCCGGCGCGAGAGGTCTCCGCCGCCGATCGTCCCCACGAGGGCACGGCGATGCTCCGCCCAAGCAGGGCACACCTCGACTGTGTGCTCCACCGTGTCCTCCGGGCACCGAAATAGTCTAAATTTAAGCTGCCAACTTTATAATTTAACTGGAACGTTTTCATTTTAAATAGACAGTTTATGTTTTGAGTAAAATTAAAGTAAAACCATTTATTTCAAATCGATTTAAAATGTACTTTTGAAAATTAAAAAGAAACCTGAATGCTACCTTATAATACCTTCATTTATTTTAAACATTTATCTTTCATTGTAAATAGTTTTTAATTAACCTAATGATTTACAATGTTTTATAAAGTTAGGATAAACTTAGACACTGTTGACGTGTAGCTGTACGTTTTTCAGCACTAGTTAGTCCATTACACCGATACCATTCACTAAACATCTAAATTTAAGGTTTCTTACACTAAGTTTCCCAGCTATCTTTCTTCCACTTTACGCTCCACACCACCCACGCAATAATCTCCTTTATTGCTTCATATATAAGGGTTAGTAATGTGTGTAAGTAAGTTAGCAGGTATTGACCCGTCATAAATCGGAGCAGATGGCCCATATGTTCGGTGATAACCTTCGTAACTCTTCGGGACGGATGAGGTGGTTCGATGTGATCGAGCTGAAGTACTGGTGCTTAGTTTATGTGTATCTGAGGTGGAGGTGGGGGAAAGTTTCGTATTTTATAAGAACTGCGAAAGTTCTGGCTTCTAAATATTAACAGGTCCCCAATTCGGAGAGCGTTAAGGCCCTTACTCCCATTTATTGCAATAAAATAGTGCCTTTCTAAAGCCTACTTTTCGGTAACGGCTAGGTTAGTAGATTTGAAAAATTTAATAATATGTTTATATAGATTCATGTACAACATTATCAACATGTGAGTTTTCGTAGAACTACTACATTTTCAAAAAAAAAAAAAATTAAAAGCCTGATATTTTTCGCTTGTTTTCGCTACTCTTTTCAAACGGCTTTGATCTTTAGAAATAAGTACCTCTTCTATCAATATGGATATATTTCCATTCAATACTACGCATAGGGCCGCTCAATGTACTCGTCTCTTTTTTTATCCGTTATAAACTAGAGCTTGACTGCGATCCCACCTGATAGTAAGCAGTGATGCAATCTTAGATCTCATCCTAGTTTCTGACCCTAAGAAAGTAGCCACACATGGACAGCTGCCTGCTCCTTTTTCCTACCATGACTTAAATAAAGTCAGCAGAAGCCTTTCTTATAAGATCCAACCCCCTGAACGCAAGGTCAAGTTCTCTTTCTTCGTGGATTAAAAAAAATTGTTTCTATCAGCGACTTCGTTTACGTGATAATAGAAAATAATAGGTACATAATCCCGGGATAAAAAGTGTTCTATGTTCTATTTCAGGACATGGTATTCCCGTGTACTAAGTACTCTAGTATATCGAAACATGTACAGCTATTGGAGCGTGAAGAAATAACTAACTTATACACACACACCATCACATTTTCGCCAAAATAATATTAGAGTGAGAAAGGTAGAAATGTACTTACGAATATAAACCATGTTCATTAGAAACATCCAAAATTAATGGATATAACTCTTAACAGATCTCCCAAGAGACCTCCATACATATCTATTCACTTAGGCTGAGGCTACAGTGGCCAGGGATTTGCGATGCAACTAGAAGAGCGAAACGAAAAAAGAAAAACGAGAAAGATAGCGATTTCGCTTCGAATTCGCATTATCACTAATCGCGTCAAGGCGGCTACATAGAAGCGGTACAGAGGTAAAGTACACGACTCGCGCAGGGGGAGCTCGTTTGGTTCGGCAATGGTCTAGTCGTAGACGTATATTATTTGAATAGTTTTGTCAAATCCAAACCTAATGTTTCTGCTAGAAAATTCTTAACTTAAGTACTATTTTTTTAAAAGATATTGTATTGGATCCTAAAATATATAAAGACCTGCGTACTACGCACGCACTTGTACTGCGGACACAAGCAATTCAACATCTATTGTAGACAAAAATATTTTTTCGACGAGCGATCTAAACAAACTGATTTAAACGCATCACCGCAATGTAAGGGATCGCCATCTTTAACGCGTTAATGTAGCCACTAGACAGCTAAGTAGCACTGTAAAACTTGCGCGTAAGTGAGAAATTATCTAATAAATTCGCTTAAATTTCGCTTGCGCTTTCGCTGATGATTTGATGTAGCTGGTGCTATTACAGTACAGAGGGCCTATTACGACCTCTTAATTCCAGTCAATTTACGCCGTAAAATGAACTGACTTGCTTATCCGTATTATGACATCTTATTGCCAGCCAGTCAGTAGTCACGTGACACTTGACCGTCTTCTGCATGGATATTGGCTGGGAATTCCGTATTATGAGCGTCCAACTGACATTATGTAGCTTGCTAAAGTGTCAAAAATTGTGACAAACAAGCCAGTCAGTTTAAGCCAGTTTCTAGTAACTTAAAGTGAATTGTTTTGACTTTTTATTATATTTGTTAAGTATAAATTAGTTAAATAAAACATTAAATATGTGTGATGAGTTGATAATCTTCGAATTTCTCGAAAGTGATGAGTTTATAGTTTTAGAAATGATCGAAGTTTGCAATGTTCGCGATCCCGATTACGTAATTGTAAACTGATGTTTACCTTTTTTGTTTTGTGTTCAATTCTCACCATTACTGTATTTTTGGTTAAAACTTACCTAAAAAATGATAATATAGCAGTTAGATTGACAATGGGTATAATATTGGGTGAGAAATTGAAAGATTTGTGTTTCAGAATATGACCGACATTGTATCTTTTGCAGTTTTTGTTCTAGAAACATTTTTATGTGTTAAGTTATGCAAAAGATTATTGTTTTATATGAAAGTAGACATCATAACGAGTATTTTGATGTGCATATTGTATATATTATGTGAAAAAAATAAATAAATATGGCATCCGAAAGGGCTCGGCTGAAGCGAAACTAAAAGTAAAATAAGTCTAAAAATCATGGTTCCCGCGGACGTAAAGTTTCGGGGTATATAGCCTAACCCCTAGGCACCTTTTCGTCGGAAACGTGTTTTATTGATCCTCTTCGATACCCGCTGTGAGGTGCTGCTACGTTCCCTCTTAGTCGAAAACGTACGCATTCAGGGGTGCGTGGTGGCGTACGAGACCAGCGCAACAAGCAACGTACCCCAGAAATCGGGTTGAACTGTCCCGAGGGCTCGGTAGCCGAAGGGTACTGCCTGCTACCGTCACCGCCTCCTAACAGGGGCCAGTCCACCACACCGTAGGTTATCGGATGTTTACGTCTGGGCTCAGGGTGGCGCAGCACTTCAACACCGCCACCGCGGCGACCACCATGCCGATCCCGTGACGTCACCCAGCACTCCAACTCCATCGCTAACCGAGATGCCAATCCGATGATATCACCCTTACACAGCACAGCGATCGCCAAGCTAACATATTTTTGTTAAAAAGTTTTGTTCAAGTAGGTACGTACACACGCTTACCCTTAGTTCCGAATTACGTCTAAAGCGATTATATCGCAAATCCGACCAAATGTAATAGTCACAAAATATAAGGACTATCAAGTACTATTTGTGACTTTGCGCGTTGGTCGGATTCGCAATATAATCGCTTTTGACGCAATTCGGAACACGGGGTTAATTTTGTTTTTGCCGGGTTAGGAGTTATCCTAGTACGTTCAGAAATGAAGTATATGAGACAATGCTCTATTTTCCATTTTATGACATTGTATTTACGGAAATAACACATAATTCGTTTTTAAACTCGTTGTTAATTTAGATTTCTGTTATAAAATTACATTAATTTCATCAATAAACAATATTTCATACAAAAATTTAAAAACCGTAAATACCGGTAACCTTTATTTTTATGTTTTCGAACGCCATCTTTCAAAGCAGTGCAAACCAGCCACAGACAACTGTCCAGGATGAATTCAGTCAGAATAACGTACGTCATAATACGAAAAAGAACAAGGCAGTTTACGGCCGTAAACTGACTTGCCTGGAAACTGACTGGATTTTAAAACGGTCGTAATAGGCCCGCTGTTGTTCCAATCGCTTACCAAAATCAAATGTCACTACAGGGCGTTTCACTTAAGAGGTTCCTTTGCCGTAATGTTGGCTCCCCTGTCTGTCTACGGAAAAAAAAGAGACAAATGAAAACCGTTGCCTACTCTACCAAAATTTTTGTACGAAATGTGAAACTAAATCGATTTTAACGGTAGTCACACCACTTTATGGAGAATAAATGAGGGGATTGAGATTTTATTAAAAAAAGCAAGTCTAAAAGGAAGTTGTTGAATGGAGAGGTACAATATTGTGGCGTGGCGTTTTCGGTATTTGAAAGAATTGCAGGACAACCGAAATGGAGCCCGACGTTGTATGCTTTATTCAAAAATAGTTTTTACAGTTTCCAAAAGAAATAAAAAAATTATAATTAAAAAGGCAATTGTTAAAAGTAACGAAATATCAGCATCTCCCTAATATTAAGTGATTTAATTGCTAAAAATATAGCAACACTGTTTTTCCGTATTGCCAATATTACGGCAAAAGAACCTCTTAAGTGAAACGCACTGTACTAATATTTGGCGTACAGTTTAGCCATATACGTGAATTGCATTTTTTGTTTTAATCGCTCATGTGTCGCCGATCGCAACGCGGTCTAGTGTAGCCTCAGCCTTAGTCCACCCACATGTTGCCCACTAAACTTCCATCAAACTAAATATTAGTTCCGTAACTCTGAACTAACGCGACCTACATCGATGATGAACTACCTTGAGCAATATGTACAGGTAACCCGCATGTCGTCGTATCCTATTGAAACTCCGTACATAATTACACTAAGAAAGCTCAATGTTAAAGTATCCATTTATAAGATTGTTGGAATGAGTTACCACAGCCTTGAAATGCAAAGGACGTGGGTAGATTTTAATCTGATTTAACAGGCCTGTTGGTCTTGTGGTTAGTGGCCCTGAATACTATGCCGGAGGCCGTGAGTTCAATTCCCACTCAAGACTAAATAGTTATGTGATGAGCACGGTCATTTGAACTGTGTTATGATGTAATTTATTTGAAAGTAACTGTGTATTTGTAATTACCTATTATTTCCTTTATATTCTTCTATTCATATTTTGATATTTTTAAATATTTCTTATAACAAATATCTAAAAAAAAATATTATTTAACTAGACGCCCTTTTTTTTATGGTGGGAAAAATAATGCATTGACATCCCCGCGGGAGATAGTGTCAGACTCTTACTGACTAAAAGACCCACCCCGTTCCTTCTAGCCTTCATACCGGGGCTCGAGCGCCCTTTCGGATAACCCTGGCCCCAGTAGGCTTCGACCCGGCTGGGTCCCTGCTGTTGCTGACAACTCCTTGAGGCGCGCGGGAACAGTGCGCGCCGTCGACGACTTGGGCTTGGTCCGGACAGTTACCGGACGGCCGGACAGCGAGCTAACTAGACGCCCTGTCTAACAGCTGTTATTTTTCTTTAGAAAAAACTATAGAACCCGATTGCAGCGCCACCACGCCAATTATATTATCAACCCGTCGAAAGACCCATTCAAATTCAATATTTATATTAATTCACACAAAATTAACTCCAAATCAGTCAAGTCGCTTAGGAAGTCTTAAGGGCCATATTTCACCGGGACACCACTGGTAGCGCAACTGGTTGCGCCACCAGTAAAATGTATAGAGCTCTATAGAGCGTTACTCACCTGGTGTCTGTTTGGTAGCGCAACCAATTTGGTGGCGCAACCAGTGCGGACACCAGTCCGGCCGCCAGTCACGCCCCCCACCAAAGAGTATGTAATAAGATGGAAATCTAACCTTTGAAAACCATAATTAACCAACTGTCAAACGTTAGTGACAGTGAACCAAGAATCTTGTACAATACAATCTGGATTGATTACGACAACCTTAAAGATGTAATAAAGAAGTACCATACAAGAATCTTTATCCCTTTCTACTAGTGTGTATAGACTAGTTCGTACTACGAGACATTCTGTTCTAAAGAAGTTCAAGATGTTATTAAGGATGCTTTGACCGTTTTAGACAAATATCTCGTTTTTTCGGGTACCATTATAATGCACCAAGAATCATAACTATGAGGATGTCACGGTATCAAATAAAAGATAATATACTTTTCTAATATTCATCTCTAGGATGGCATAAAAAAATATTATGGTTTTGTATAAAATTTTCATATAGTTAAATACGATTTTACCAACGCACTAATCAAGAAAATTACAAAATACAAGGGTCTGAATAGGTCGCGTAAGCTAAATCCAGTGCACATTTTTAGCTTAAAAATCATAAAATACCACAGCTTATATAGTCTTCTACACCTTTAACTAATTATTTTGAACTTACATAAATAACTTTATGATTTATGACCAAAATAAAACCACTCTAAAAAAATCTTCATACATTTTTCATTGAACCCACCACTTCCAACCCTCAGTCCGCGCTGAACGCGTCCGCGTTCTGAGAAGCACGGGCCGTTTCGCTTTCTTTAAAAAACGTGTACTGCTATTGTATGCATTGATACTTTTTCGAAATAAAATTAAGTACCTAGTTATGAGTATAAAAATAAAAAACGATTTGGGAATTTTGTATAATATTTAATCATTAAAAAAATACTATTCGATACTTTTAATAAGGTTCTTCTACTAGTAAATAATTATCAAGATCCCTTCATCAACCTTGATTATTAAACCAGTGTTAACTACATCAGATTTCATTTTACCCTAATAATTAGCTAAGTCGTTTGACTTTTTAGACAGACTCTACCACACTTATTTTTAGAATTAGATAGGTATTGATTTACTGATATAGAATGAAACTAAAAATAATATTTTTAACAACTTTAATTGAGTAAATTGATATGAAAGTCATTTTTGGGGGTTGTGGCTACGAATATATCATCCTTTTAATTGAAGAAGGTGGATGTAATTTTTTTTAACTGACTTCAAAAAAGGATGAGGTTCTCAATTCGATTGTTTTTTCCTTCTAAATTCGATGGATTACGACCCATTCCCTCTCCTCGAGAGGAGGCCTGAGTTCCAGCAGTGGGAACATTAAAAAGGCTGATTATGTATGTGTGTATATCTATAGGGATTTTGGTGTTTTTACCAAGAAGTCTCTGTATTCATATTCATAGTCTACATTCTACTACAGTCAAAAAGTATCATTTGATGAAGTTGAACTGATGAACAAGACCAATAATGGCCAATTAAATATACAAAAATTAATACAAAATTAATACAAAAAGTAAATTATTTAACAAAAATATATAACCATAAAGTTGGTACAAAACTGTAGAATCAAACCAAACTAACAGTTAATTTTTTAACAAAAACTATCTATAACAACAATTAGTTACTTATGTTTGTTTTACAGTAACTGTAAAACGATCAAAATAACTTTAAATTCGGAAGTCGGTGTTAAATAACAAAATATACCAGAAAAATCGACTTCCGAAATTAAAGTTATTTTGATCGTTTTAGTGTTTTTTTGTGTATTCTTTATTCAAGTCGAACCGATTTCGACTATTCTGCTAAGTCCATAGTAAATTGGAAAAACAAGTGTGTTTATAGAAATCTGAGTAAAGTGAGAATATTAAGCCGTCCAAGACAAAGATAATAATAGCAAATGTACTGAAACATACTAGGTGAAATACCTATAAGTGTTACTTTATTTAACCTGTTTTTTCTTTATTTTAAGCTTAACAAATTACACCTTATCAGTGTGGAAATAAATAAATAAACTGGTTTTCATCTGTTAACTCAATAAGTTTCAATTGAAAACTAGCATTAGGTAAAAAACTATATTTATAATTCACAATAGGATCCCTAAATTGATAAATAGTTTTCATACACTCGCAATATTTTTGAAAGACCTATCTAACGACATCCCACATTATGGAATAGTCTACAAAACAAAATAAAAAAGAATTAAAAAAAGGGCGTCCTTGTATCGTACTCTTCAGTACATTTTTGAGGTTGACGTAATCAATCCAGATAGTATAAAAGATTCTTGGGTGTGGCTACCCAAGAACGCTCTCTATCCCTTTCTACTAGTGTGTCCATAGATTAGTTCGTACTACGAGCCATTGTGTTCTAAAGAAGTTCAAGTTGTTATTAATACATTATATTTTAGAAAACTAATCAAAAACTAATATGTATATTAGACAGGTAAGACCTTATCACGATTACAAAATATGAGAGCCTAGAAGTTTTCGATAAGACAATTCTTCGAAAGTAAGCAAAAGAGAAGTTGATAGGTCATCGGCCTACCAAAAAACCACGCCTCACCGAGGTCATTAAGAAGAGACTATTGCACAGGGCCAAACAACATCAAAATATGACTGTTTCAGACTGAAATCGGTTAAAAATAAGACTTTAAATAGTACAGTACATTGTTAATGAACTACTGCCATTATCTGATGAAATAATATAATTTTTCAGACATGTTTCTCCGATGAATCGACGTTTCCGGTTTTGGTTGACAAAAGCTCTTTTGTCCGTTCAAAAAATGCTCCTTTCCGACGACGCCCTGGAGAATAGCTCCATAAAAACCGGTGTTAAGAGACAGCTAAATTCTCAATTAGTATTATGATGTGGTCTTTAATCTCAGGCAAGGGTCTACATATCGTGAAAGGGACCGTGAGGCATGACCAGTACAAGCGAGTACTAGAAACTGGACTGCTGCCGCATCTCGAAGAATGGTTCCTTATTGACGAAGAGTCCATTTTTATGCCCGAATCTGCATTGTGCTACAAAACCAGGGGTGTTACTGCATACTTGGCTAAAAAACATTAATGTTTTACCCTATACCTTTTTTGCCCTATGATGAGTTCCCTGACAGTTCATTTTTTTCCGTGGCACGCATACTACTTTAGATTACCAAAAAAATAAACTGGCAAAAAAAAAAAAATGAAATGTTAAAAAAAAATATTATCTTTCGTAAATTACTAAGTAAATTATTGTGGTTGTAATTAATTGTTAATAAATTAAGTAAATAAAATAAAAAAGTATAGAACTTCAAAATAAGTAATGCGTTAAACGGAACTTCTGCCAATAGAGATTGACACTACTTGACGACACACTAATCGACAAAATCGGAGCGGCCATCTTGTAATCGCATGTAAAATTGGAAAAAAGTAATAGAAAAAACTCAAAAAAACTATAACAGAGGACTGGAATAAATATATCCGGATCGACCGAATTAGGGACCAATAATTAATAATCGCGGTTAGTTGAAGACGATTCCGATTCCGATATGGATTCAAATCAAGAGTCAAGTTCTGACAGTGAATAATAAATAAATTATTATTTTAAACAGACTGCATTTTATTTACCACTAGCCGTCCCCCGCGGTTTCGCCCGCGTTATTTCAGGTTTTTAGTTTTTGTCAGGTTTTTTGATTTACTGTAAAATTGCTTCAAAATCCGTAGACTAGTTCTTGAGTGAAAGAGTAACAAACATCCACACACACATACAAACTTTCACATTTATCATCTATAAATCTAAAATTGGTAATCCGATTCCATTACCTTTGCCAACTGATTCGTTATTGTAAAAAATCGATTAAATTTCGTTAGGTCACATCACTATAATTGTCAGACAAAAACTGTCAGAGAACTCATCATAGGACAAAAAATCTAGTCAATCAATACACCAGACATGAACGCTATTGAAAACATGTAGGAGCTCACCAAGCAGGAGATCGCTTAGCAAGTGATCACCACCAAACTAATAAATTATTTATTATTATTGTTATATAAACACTAGCTGATTAAATTGCAGCTCTCAACAACACAAACCTGCAACAGGATGCCAGAATTTGCATAGAGAGCATATCACGATGAATGGAATCTATCACAAAATTCTGGTAATATTCGTCAAATTGACTAAGTATCTATTTTTTTTCAAAAATTTATAAATAATTTTGCTTTTAATTTTCGTTGTTTTTTTTATCTCAATAAAAAAAAATCTATAAATAAAAAATACCAGCCGGACCTACAAGCAACCTTTTTTCAAACCTATTAACCTGGCCGTTAGCGAGGAGTCGGATTCAGAAAATCACTGTTTTATGGCTCTTTTCGGGCGCTTGGGCCTTAAGCGTAACGCGCGAGTCCAAGCGAGCAGGTACCTTCCGATTTCACCTAATTTTTCTGTCGTCAACTCGCTCAGACTTGAAAATCTGACGTATTTATGTACAGTCAACTAAAAAAAAATTTTATAACATAGGTACCCACTAAAAATGTATTAGAAATTGTATTCGACTTGACTTGAAAATAAAACACTTATCGTAATGAGAAAGATATAAATCAACATTACAATAATATAATAATAATAATAATAATAACTACCTCGTTTGCCTATGCATAGGAAAAATAGGGCGTTGGTGTGTGCTCTAGATTCGCAGCTATCAAATTGTTTTGATAGCAGCGAAGACCTTTCCGATACTCACTCGATCTTGTACTGTGCGGCTGCAGCGGCGTGTCGTGTAGCTCACGTCAAAATTCCAAATAATGACAGAGCTACACGACCAGCTAAACCAGCTTGGCAGTGCAGGATCGAGCGACGTATCGGTGAGACTAGAGCACTCATCGGCAAACTTATCTGTTTCAGGGAGGGCAACACTCGCCCTAGAGTGATGCGCTTTGTGAGACGGGCGTTCTCGGGGACAGATATTAGTCCTCGAGATTATCTACCCCGTATCACAGAGCGTATCGACTTCCTGAAGCAGAAAGTCTATGCATGGGCAAACCGTATTCGACGGTACAAGCGACGAGTGGAGCGGTACACCCAGAATCACACGTTCCAAAGCAACGAAAGGTGGGTTTACAGGGCTTGGGAGCGACCGGACCAAAGTGTGATTGATACGCGCCTGCCGGATGATGATGCCATGTATTCATTTTGGCGCAGCATCTGGTCGGTGCCTGTCAATCACACTGAGGGTGACTGGACGCGGGAGATCGAGCGAGAGTGCGAACTTATACCAGAAATGGGGGCAATTAACATCAGCCCCCAAGATGTAGCTTGTGCAGTCCGTCCGTTGCCAAACTGGAAATCTCCAGGGCCGGACGGGCTGCACAACTTTTGGCTTAAATGGTTTCAAAGTTCGCACGCTCGCTTGGCATCCCAATTCCAATCTGCCTTAGAGTCAGGGTCGCTGCCCCAGTTCCTGACGACAGGAATAACCCACCTGCTCCATAAATCGGGTAGTACTGCGGAACCCAAAAATTATAGACCGATCACGTGTTTGCCGACGGTCTATAAAGTTCTTACATCCATCCTGAGAGCTAAAATTAATAATCATATTGAGACAAATTCCATCATGTCTGCTTCTCAGAATGGATGTAGGAACGGGTCCCGTGGTACTAAGGAGCTGCTCCTCATTGATGTTGCCATTAGCCAACAGGTTCGTCGTTCTCGAAGAGATCTGTCGACATGTTGGATAGATTATAAGAAGGCCTATGACTCAGTGCCGCATACATGGCTCATGAGGGTGCTAGAGCTGTATAAAGTTGATGCAACTCTTCGCGCCTTCCTGATGTCATGTATGGGGCAATGGAGGACGGTCCTTCACTATCCAGGGTGTCGATGGGTTTCGGAGAACAGCGAACCGTTAAGGATCGAGCGTGGCATATTCCAGGGTGACAGTCTGAGTCCACTGTGGTTTTGCCTAGCCTTGAACCCTCTCAGCACACTGCTGGAGGGTTCCGGCTTAGGCTACCGGTTGAGAAGAGAGGGTCAGGTCATATCTCACCTTCTTTACATGGATGATCTGAAACTTTTTGCTTCCAACAACTTGCAACTGATGGAGCTACTGAAGGTAACTGAAACCTTCAGTAGTGCCATCAGGATGGAATTTGGTTTGGACAAATGTGCAGTCATGCATGTAAAGCGAGGGGAGATTATGGAATCCGTGGGAACCCAACTCTCGGATTCCATACACCTTAGATCCCTCTGCTCAACCGAAACTTACAAGTATTTAGGTATGTCGGAAGCGTTGGGCATCAATGCTGCTGACGTGAAACAATCGTTGAGGGAGCGCTTCTTTGGCCGCCTGAATAAAGTACTAAACAGTCTTTTATCGGGCGGGAACAAGGTGCGCGCCTTCAACGGTTGGGTCATGCCGGTTTTGATGTACTCTTTCGGCATACTTAAATGGACTCAGACGGAACTCGACGCCCTGGACAGGAGGGTCCGCACTCTGCTTACCGCAAACCGGATGCATCACCCACGATCATCGGTGATGAGGCTGTATATCCCGCGGAAGTGTGGGGGTCGTGGCTTCTTAAATGCCAAGACCCTGCACAACCGTGAGGTATGCAGTCTCAGGGAATACTTTCTGGAAACCGACGTGGGGATGCACCGAGATGTAGTGGCGGTGGACAAAGGCCTCACCCCGCTCTCCTTGGCCAGCGAGAACTGGCGCAAACCTATAGTAATGGATACTAATGAACGCAAGGAAGTATGGAAGGGCAAGGAGCTTCACGGGCGCTTTTACCGGGCCTTACATGGGCCCGATGTAGATCTTTTAGCGTCCGTCTCCTGGCTACGCTTTGGTAATCTCTTTGGAGAAACCGAAGGTTTTGTCTTTGCTATTATGGATGAAGTTATGATGACGAACAACTACCGGAAATATATTGTGAAGGACGGCACGGTTGACATCTGTCGGGCATGCCACCGGCCCGGAGAATCAATCCGACACATTATTTCTGGGTGTTCTCATTTAGCTAACGGAGACTATTTGCACAGACACAACCTTGTAGCCAGGATTATCCATCAGCAACTTGCTCTTAAATACAATCTTGTTGAATCAGAGGTACCGTACTATAAGTATGTGCCCGACCCAGTTCTCGAGAATGGCAGCGTCACATTGTATTGGGATCGATCTATCATCACTGACAGGACTATTGTTGCCAATAAGCCTGACATAGTGGTGATAGATCGGCTAGAGCGTCGCACAATGATTGTTGATATAGCGGTCCCTCATGACGAGAACCTCGTGAAAGCTGAGAAGGATAAACAAACTAAATATCTTGACTTGGCTCGCGAGGTTGTCGACATGTGGGAAGTGGATAGAGCAATCATTGTGCCGATAGTCGTGACGGCCAATGGCTTAATAGCCAAGAGCCTCGATCAACATCTGCGGAGGCTCTCGTTAGGCAGTTGGATCAAGGGCTTGATCCAGAAGGCAGTACTCCTTGACACGGCGCGTATTGTCCGGAGGTTCCTCTCTCAGGAGCCCTAACCACCGGTAGCTTGGACCCTGTTCCCGATGCCGGTGGGCTACTATTTTTTGTATTTTTAAATGTTTTTTTTTTTTTTTTAATATCCTTTTTTATAAGAAATATTTAAAAATATAAATAATATGTATAAATATAAATAAATGAAATAATAATAATAATAATATCCCACAACTATCACACAACGCCGTCTAGTCCCAAGCTAAGCAGAGCTTGTGTTATGGGTACTAGACAACTGATAAACATACTTATATATTTCTAAATACATACATATTATAGATAAATTACACCCAGACACAGAACAAATGATCATGCTCATCACATAAACATTTGTCCTGGGTGGGAATCGAACCCACGACCTCCGGCATAGCAGTCAGGGCCACTAACCACTAGACCAACAGGCCAGTCAAATAATAATAATATTGCATATTTACCTATTAATTACCAAGAAATCACAACATTATCAGCAATAAGCAACCAAAGTTGACGTCCAAATATTAGTTAATGTTAGCACACGTTTAAGTAAGTGGAATAGGAGACTTAGAAATACACGTGAGTGAATATGCAGTATCGATACGTCATGTATGTGTCAAAAAAGTCAAGAGCGCCCACACGATGAACAAAATCTTTCTTGGATGCGTTCCATTTCACGATTAACCTGTGACCTTCAGTTACCCTTTGCATTCTAGGACTACGGGTTTCCTTCTCAGGAATTCGCCGGGATCCTAGCTTGCGGGCATCGGCCCTTCTGGACTCCTACGGTTTGATGTCATCGAGATCTCTTTGAGGAGCACGTCGATCACTACGCGCTGTTGACGACTGAGCTCGGTTCGGTTAATTACCGGACGGCCGGATAGCGGACTACCCATTGCTCGGCGTCCGCAAACCCGCGTCTACCGTGATCCGTCATCGGGGTCGGAATTTCGGCGGCCGATGGTCCTTTGGCCTCCTTCTTCGCTAACATTACTGCTTCGCAGAAAGAAGCGACCGCCTGCCATTCCTCCTCGCTCCGGACCATAGAAAAGTGCGGTAAACCTAAGGGAGGAGACATATATCGCGATATGTGTGACAGCAGAAGGATGTTCAAGTCTAGACTTAAATGGTGCCAAGATCATCAGGACCAATTAAAAATGGACATTCTTGCTGAGAAGCACCTAGACGGGGATTTTCGGGGTTTTTGGCAGGGTACCAAGAAGATGAATATAAGGCCTGGCCTTCCGGTGAGTGTCGATGGCGTAAGTAAACCAAAGGACATAGCAAATTTGTTTAGGTCCCACTTTTCTGTACAGCCACTATTGGGCAGCCAGGTTGCGGCGGTCAATGCTGAGGGTCCCATGGGCGAAATGGAGACGAGGTTTTCAGCTAAAGAGGTACGGAATATAATAAAGTGTATGTCGAAGGGCAAGTCTCCTGGCCACGATGGCCTCAGTATTGAACACTTGCAGCACGCCGGCCCGCATGTAAATAGGGTCTTAGCTATGTTCTACTCACTATGCCTGAGCCATTCCTACCTGCCGTGCGATTTTATGAGGACAGTGGTGGTGCCTGTAGTGAAAAACAAAACTGGTGATCTAGCCGATAAGACTAACTACAGGCCCATCTCCCTTGCTACTGTTATAGCCAAAGTTTTTGATGGTTTGCTGGAGGCACAGTTAAATAAACATGTGACATTGCACGATAATCAATTTGGGTTTAGACCCAAATAGTCTACAGATAGTGCAATACTGTGTCTCAAACATACCATCAGATACTATACAGATCGTAAAACACCAGTTTACGCTTGTTTCCTCGACCTGTCCAGGGCCTTTGACCTGGTGTCGTATAATGTGTTATGGCAAAAGCTTGAGGACATAAACATGCCACATGAACTTATCAACATCTTTAAGTATTGGTACGCACACCAAGTTAACAGTGTCAGATGGGCGGGCGTGTTGTTGGAGCCGTACAGGCTCGAATGTGGAGTGAGACAGGGTTAACCTCACCCACCTTGTTTAATCTGTATATGGATGCACTCATCGTCGCTCTTAGTGGTCACCGTGTTGACTGCTATGTTGATGGAGTTTGTGTAAACAATCTGAGTTATGCAGACGACATGGTGCTACTGAGTGCGTCGGTCTGTGGCCTACGAAGGTTGTTAGAAGTGTGTGAGGAGTACGCGTACAGACACGGACTGTTGTACAATGTTGTGAAGAGTCAATACATGGTCTTTCAGGCTGGATCCAAATGCCCTCAACATGTACCACCCATTCGCCTGAATGATATACCTTTGGAACGGGTGGACCAATTTAAATACTTAGGGCATTGGGTAACGGCTGACCTGAGGGACCATGTAGACATCGAAAGGGAGCGAAGGGCATTGTCTAAAAGAGCTAATATGATAGCCCGTAGGTTTGCGCGGTGTTCAAGTGAGGTCAAGATTTCACTTTTTAAAGCTTTTTGCACTTCATTGTACACGTGCAGCCTATGGGCTTCCTACACACAAGCGGTTTACAGTGCCCTCCGTATCCAATACAATAACGCGTTTAGGGCGGTGTTGGGGCTGCCCCGATTCTGTAGTGCCTCGGGCATGTTTGCGGAAGCGCGCACCGACTGTTTTCACACTACCATGCGCAAGCGGTGCGCGTCTTTGGTGCGCAGGGTGCGGGACAGCTCCAATACAGTTCTGGCGATGATTGCCGGCAGATTTTGTCCTTATATCGGACATTGCTGTAGCAGACATGTTGCTTCAGTAATGTCCGGACATATCCGATAGTGTGAATGAGTGTGTTGTGTAATATATTTGTGTGTATTTGCTGTATGGGTGCCTTTGGTTGCCTGAATTAAATGCTTTTTTTTTTTATTTTTTTTTTTTTTTTATAGTCTGAACTAGGGCCCTGCGTGAAAGGTTGTTGCCAAAAATTGCCTCCACGAGGAAACAGCGGTGCTCTGCCCGAGCGGGGCACAACTCTACCATGTCCTCGGGTGCTCCACCGTGTCCTCCGAGTGATCCAAACAATAGTAATACCCGAGCGTTACTGCCGTCTGAATCCGATGCAGGAACCGACCGAACTTGCCATTTTCGGTGAGGACCATGCAGGTGCAGGTAACATGAGAAAGTCAAAAGTAACGTAAAATGTTTTTAAAGTAACTTGGGTATCGTGTACCATTGGCCACATCCTACTCGCCTCATTCCTCACCTTTAACATAATATCCCGAAATCTAAGTAGATAACCGGTATAGCCTGCGTGAAAAAATCCGCGGGCAATAGCTAGTTATTTATAGTAATTGTTATTAATTGACTGTATTTTATACGTTTAAGCGAGATGACGACAGATAAAGTAGGTGAAATCGGAAGGTCCCAACTCGCGCGGACTCGCGCGAATTGCTTAAGCGAGTTGACGAACAAGCCATATTAGGTAATCTCTGGAAGTACTGGTCCGATCGCAAAAAGTTTTTCACCGATAGAAAGCTGCTTTATTCCTGAGTGGGGTGTCCGCGGGCGAAGCCGCGGGCAAAGCTAGAATATTATATTTATCGACCGTGAAGTACCAGTACCGCCTAAAAATATTTTTCCAAGAAAATCATGATTTACCGCTATGAATTTAAAAAGGTTTTTCCGCGTGTTTTAAGTGATTATCACACTGCCACGCATCACGCTGCACGTTGCGTGTCGACGCACCTACGCGCGTACTTGCGGAAGTGCAGATCTGCATCATCGTACGGGTTTTTTACGCACTCACGCGCGTTGGTGCGTTTTGTAAATTCACGCAGGCTCTGACTCATTTCATACAAAATCATACGACACTACGAGACTCAGTGTGCCATACCTTGCGTGTCGCCCCGCACCCACGCGCGTGTATGCATGTTTATCCTCATGTAGGCGCGTGATCTGCATGAACGCGCGTGGATGCATTTTCGGTATATTGGACTGTGCCTGTTTTCTATTTATATGGAGATACTTACAAGCAATGTTAATACACGCATTTACGCGCTACGCTGCGTGGTACGTGGCAATGTGATAATCGTCTTAGTAAAATTCGAGTAATTTTTTTGTTTTCAGGTTTGACAGACGGTTTGGAGTTATTGGTACTTTGCTGTCGATATAAAAAAAATACATTAATTAATATCAAATGCTGCAGTGACAAAAATAATAACAATTAATTTAGTAAAATCATGGTTACCCTAGTTAAAACAGAAGTAAGAAAGGGACACACCGACCCTTTCTCGTTGTCTTGTTCAGTACATTTTTCCCCGTTTGCTTGTCAATATGAACTTAATCTTAATGAAAATAAAGAACACTTTAGAGTGTGTTTGCTGCGTAGGCAATCTAGGTTATCCGTAGGATACATGAAATCTTTGCCCTGGTGTCTTGCTATATTTCACTGGGACACCATGGGCATGGTAGCGCAACCAGTGGCGCTACCATGGTGTCCCGGTGAAATATGGCTCTAAGTGATAAACACACAATGGATTTAGAAATACTTACATTTATATGTTACAAGTACACAAAGGACAAAGGTATGAGTACTAGACAATTGATAAACATAGACTCTGCCCAAAATGGCGTTGTGTGACAGTTGTGAAATTAAAAAAAAAAAAAACACTAAAAGTCTGACACTGCCTCGCACCCCAAGATTGGGAAAAGTTGTTTGATAGTTTTTCAGCCAAAAAAAGTTTCTACTGTACTGTGTACTGTCGTGAGAATTGAAGTACCTAAATATTTTAGTTTCTGTTTCGCCGATTATAACATTAATCTGTTTAGATAATTTAGTAAGGACGGCTGGATAACAGGAGTTTCAGAAAACAATATCGCGGTTTAATTTGAATTGAGTTATCAACTCCTTTCACTGCCTCTGTGAGGGCTTGTCTGTTGTTGATTGTGTTACAGCGCTTTTGTGCTAGTGTTTTGCATTTTAGGCCAATGATTTTGCTAAATTGGTTTATTTTACTAATCTAATTTTAAACTTACCGTACTGTAGTTTCGAACAATGAATTTTTTATTAAACTTGCCCACTTACTCAATTTTGAGCCAATTTTACACTGGATAACAACGTTTTGGTACTTTGGTCTTTTTTATAGTGGAAAATCATCCAATGATTTCTCCCAATCTGGGAGGCATGTCAGATCTTTACTGACTAAATCCACACCTGTGTCTTTCAGTTGCGTTCCAGAACTATGGGTTCCCTTTCAGAATATCCCCGCAATGCTAGTCTTTACTTTGGTCTTGTGTAGTAGATCTCGTAAAGTTTTATCTAAGACCTTATCTACATATTTCTAACAGAACATAGAGCGGAAATATTTTTTTTCAGCGGTTCGTTGCAACGGTTATAATATTTTTAAACTTGGTGAAGGTCGATCCTCTGTAAAATGAAGTTGACGACAACATACACATCACACGATTTTTTCCATCAAAGAGCTGCAAGTCACCAATTTACCATTTATCCATAGATTCCAGTCACAATTTCGGCACAAGAAACTAAGCAACACAAATAGGCTAGATTAGCAAGGCTGCTTAAGCCAAGAATACACAATTGGACGGCAAGGTAACAGGGGAGTGGCACCTCGCCAGCTCGTTGTAAAGTTGGCGATAAATTGCGGAGCAGGTGGCTAGTACCCAGATTGGACCAGTTAGTGCCCTGTTCCAGTCGCTATGCCAAAAATTATGGACCTCCCCAGGTTTGTTTAAATTTTGGTGTTTTGAGCATAAGTGGAGTAGCGCAGTGGTCAGCTGCGGCGTGTACTGCCGGGAAGTAATTGCAATCAAGCTATATAATTTGCAATGGACGTATAGCCACAGCACTTAGATACCTCTCACGAAATTAAACGCTTTTAATATAGAGGTGAGACACAACCACTTTGTAGCAACATTCCTCATTCAGAGTACGTAACGAAGTCGATAATAATTTATTTAACATTAGTTGCCGCCTCGTAAAAGAGCACCATTAAGATATATCATTTGGTCATAATTTTATGAAATAAACTTTTATTTTTAAACGGTGTGTGAAACCAAAAACCATTAATTTGAAAACACTTTGTAAAAACTGAAAATAAATTTTTGCCTGCCATTCATAAAAAAAATATACGAAGCTCAAACAATTCAAGGTTCAGAACCATCATGCCGCCAAAAAGAGCTTTAAAAAACTTTTATATTCCACCTTCACAACAAACTTCGTTGCACTTCGTGACCAAAAACATGACAATATAGCAGCACACTTAAGTTAGCCATCAACACCTTACCCCGACGCCATGCCAACAACAGACGACCAAAGAAACACACTTTGCCAGAACTTACGTCCGAACTTAGCGGATAAATGGCGTCTGCAATAAACTCGTGTTCAACAAAATGCTCCAAGCATTGTTTGTGTACTAACTTCGCTTGTTTAAGCCAGTTTAGAGGTGAATAAAGTTATGCAAGTTAGAGTTGGCTGAACTGAAAACGAATTGTCGGCGTCCTCGGCTTGTCTGGGCACGGCTTTACGCGTTTTTGGCTTGGAAAAGGATTTTCGAGTCACTTTCAGGGCGCAAGTTAGGGTGTCATAAAGTTGTTTTAGTTATTCACAAAGTTTCGGATAATGCGTTTGGCAGTGATATTTGAAAGCAAAATAGATTAGTTAGTTAAATGTAATAACAACAAAATTATAGCACATCATAATCAGCCATATAATGTTCCCACTGCTGGTACTCAGGCCTCCTCTCTAGGAGAGGAATGGGCCTTAACCCACCACGCGGGCCCAGTGCGTATTGGTGAATGTCACATCTCCTTAAATTTTTAGGTTCTAGGATATGCCAGTTTCCTTACGATGTTTTCCTTCACCAGTTTGAGAGTCTGCGATGGTGATAAAAGAAATTACACAAAGTAATGCGCTTGGCTGGGTTTTGAACCCGCAACCTACAAATCCTACAAATTGGGTCCGATCACTGGGCTTACACTGTCCCACAACAAAATTATGTAGTCAAACAACGAAAACAGTTTATAATAAGACAGAGTTTGAGACCTTGCAATCTAATCAACAGCTCACTTTCCTGTATCACCAAAGAGGGTTAATTAGCAAGGCTTTGTTATCAAACAAACAATCGTTTGAATCAAAAGCAATGTGGTTGCCTGTGTTATTTGGCGTACATAATTATACACTTGTCATCATCCAACATATACATACCGAATATACCAGAACCAATAACCTCATCGAAATCGACATCCGTTATTGCACAGCCTGGTATTCCTATTTAATCATTCAAATACTCGTACATTCGAAAGCAGCGATATTCAAAATACATATTCATTCTCCCCGTTTACACAGTCGACGGGGTAGAGTTGACGTATTTAATCCAAAGCATTCGAAGCGAGGGGACGCGACGTGAAGACCTGTTGCCGTTTTGGGGCGAATAGAAGAGATGTCAATGGAACCATTTAACCCGCCCCTTCTCAATAGTTTGAGGCACTTTGAACTATTTATGTGATTCGTTTGTAAGGTTGTTAATTTGGGTGATTTGAGAGACTCTTGTGTGAAGTGGCTTTTTTCTGTGGCACTTGACTTTTTGGTTTGATTAAACACGATTTTTTGTCTTTGGCAATCTTTTGTCGATTAAAGCTCGATTTAATCTACTCCACTTAATCTTCGAAGGTATTTCCTGCTATCTATCTTAGGTTTGGATATTAGTCCTCAGAGGTGTAACGTGGACTAATTTCGACGTGGGCGAATGCACAACAGCGAGGCCTTTTTCTTTCATAAATTCGAAAACGAGACAGCGACTGTCGCAACCCAGTGTTCGACTACATCATCGCTTACCATCAGGTAAAATAGTGGTCAAACGCGAGCCTATCAATTATAAAAAACCCTCCTTCTCAATAAGTGTTCGCTTGTGTGAGGCCCCTTCGTCTGCGAGGGCGTATACAAGAGCTCACTACTGTTAACTCTAACTGTATTACTTCCAGAACCCTTTCAAATAACTTATCTAACTATAATACATACAAAACTAAACCGTAATCCCATACCAATTTATGTAGTTACCAACTCGATTCCTAATAATCCCTGTCAGTACATAGAAAAGAAACCGAGTACATAGAAACCAATAAATCATTTTTAATATGTTCTCCACAATATCCTCCAACCCTTACCTCACTAATCCGCAATTACTTATACATCAATTCCCTCTGCCTAATATAAACCGAAGTCTTCTATTCAGAGACAGGTAACATATGCAAATCGGTAATATCCAATATGTGGGCTGGGACCTAATCCTTCCTTTGGAAGCCAATACGTTGGGGCCCTGTGGCTACAGCCTACGCAAGTACATACAGATCCATTATATGCGACCACAGACTACAAATCCATAAACAGTTGATACAAAAGCCTCGCTTTGTGCATTGCGAATCAATTCGTTAGTGGAGGATGAATATGTATGTTTCAATTTTAGAGAGGTTTGAGAATTTCTGTGCCTAGAATTGTATTGTAGAATCTGAAAATCAAATTATATATTCAGTCATTATACGAGTAAACCTATATACATGGCACAAAATTTTGCAGATACACAGAAAGGGGTATTTTCTGCCTCAGGTAATGAAACAATCAAAATCTCTATTACCCCAGTTATGCTTTCATCGTATTTGTCCTTGTTTTCCATCTATTTACATAACCAAATACACAGCTCAAGTACCAGGTCAGCATGGTTTGTTAGGAACTACAAACTAATAAATAGCCCAGTCGAGCAGTCCATAAACGTAACAACGGAGTCAGGGAGCTCTCAACTAACCAGTAAACTAGATTTCAACTTTAATTACTTTCCAAATGATTACTGTTTCTCATTACAGCAACTCCACGATGTCTTATTTAGTTTTAAATTAAGATTTTCATTAAGAATACTTACTTTATGGATGGACTTCGAAGTCTTCAGGTACTTTGCTTTAGTTTATTTCAGCGGACTTGATGTCGTAGATTTTTTGCTAAGACTACTAAGTTTTTAAGAAACGTAGCGAGGTAGAATATTCAGAAATAGTAATAGTAGTGCAGATGGGTAAATACCAAAATTTAATTAAAGTTATACTATAAAAATTTAATTATAAAAGAAAATCTGTCTACCGAACTGATTTTCAAACAATTTCAAAATAATTCTAACATAGTCCAAGCCATGCAAAGCCTGAGTAGGCCGCTTGCAGTCTTTAAAAAAAACATGGTTATAAATTGTAAATCAGCCAAAGAAGAATGTTTAAACGATACCACCTGTGAACATGTTGCATCCGTGCTAAGCTAAAGCGGGTCGTTGGTTAAAAATAAACGCCATACAAAAGTTACAATATACGAGATGAAAAGGAAAGCCATTGATATTTGTCTTGTTACTTCTACTTAACTTAATGTTCTAGAGGCAAAAGGTTTCTTAGCTAAGCGACTTTCACACCAACTCAAATACACAAAAATCTTCGGCAAAGCAGAAAAAACTATAACCATAGTTATATTGTGGATACACGGATCAAACTCCTAAACAAACAAAGATTTCTTCTGTTATTGTTAGCTATCGGTAAATACAAACTGATCCATCACCCGATGTAATGCGTTGTAAACAGCACGGATCACGCCCGCAGACGAACGCACACGACCGCCCTCGCCGCACGTTCGAACGTGACTGCAATAGAACTGCTATTACGAGATAAATGGTAGAATATCGAATGGTTCTGGTATAGGATTACTGGCACATGAGACGTTTTAATTTTGTTGTGAATGCAATAGATATTGTGGATGCCAGAAGCACAGGTACGGTAAATTTGTTGATGCTAGGGAGTCATAAGCAGGCCCGGATCTAAAGTACTCATGCTTCTACCGGCTACCAAAAAGTTTGCAGACGGCGAACCTTGGGAGCTCACCGTAGGTCCATCCGGTAAGGACCTAGCCCGGGTTGAGAGCGCGTTGTGTTCTACGTGCGCCTCAAAGAGATGACAGCAAAATTGATGAGCCAGTTAAAGCCGATGCCTGCCTAGGCTGTGGATTGTTTGAAAGAATCAAACAATCTCTCGAGGGCAACTAACCTGGAGGAGGGCTCTCGCAAAAGGGATAACTGAAAGAACACTGAGTTTTAGTCAGTAAAAGTCTGACTTTTTCATAAGAAGTAGTTTGATGATTTTTCATGCAAAAAAAGGTATACGTTACTAGTACTACTAAAACAACTTTTTATCTCGAAAAAATGCAGGATATCTGAGTTATAGCCCACCAAAGAGCAATAAGGAAAACTGGTATTAAATAAATGGCGGGATATCGAATATACAGCCTACAGATACATTTGACTTTTTACCTTTGCGTCTACGTAATAAAATGATACTTAGAATATGATACAGTTTGAATAAAAAGGAAGGACCTGTAAGTTAGAATAAAAAAACCGGCCAAGAGCGTGTCGGGCCACGCTCAGTGTAGGGTTCCGTAGTTTCCCATCCGTCACAACAAGTGTACCCACTTATGAGTTTAAAAAAATGCTTGCCTATACGATTATACTACAAACTTAGTCCAGAAATTATTTTGTACAACTTTTTTGTCTTTTTTGTACAAAACTGTTCTTTCCATCAAGTTCAAAATAATTTTCCTAGAAAGTCCTTATAAAGTTCTACTTTTCAGATTTTTTTCATATTTTCTAAACTTATGGTTCAAAAGTTAGAGGGGGACACACATTGTTTTTTACTTTTGGAGCGATTATTTCCGAAATTATTGATATTATCAAAAAATGATTTTAGTAAACTCCTATTCATTTTTAAATACCTATCCAACAACACCATCCACTTTATATATAGGGGGGCTACCCTAATAAAACATTTTTTTCCAATTTTTATTTTACCACTTTGTCGGCGTGATTGATATACATATTGGTACCAAATTTCAGCTTTCTAGTGCTAACGGTCACAGAGATTAAGCGAGGACAGACAGACGGACAGACAGACAGACGGACAGACAGACATGGCGAAACAATAAGGGTTCCTAGTTGACTACGGAACCCTAAAAAAGACTAACTTCATTATTTTGTGTAACTTAATGATACTAATGTTCTTCAGTTAGTCTATTGTCTTAAATAGTCTAAACAGGGCCATGATGATAAAGATAACACCTTGATAAAGATTCCTGTAACATAAACTGATTTCGATTTATGGAGAAACCTTAATGAAATTGCTACATTTACATTTCCCGAAATCAAAATTGTAAACACGACACAACCTCGTAATCTAAATAGAACAATCGAACGGCTCGTAAAACCGTCATAAAATATAGAAACAGCGATGTTAATATCACCCATTTACCAATTATACAGTCAACTTAAAGTCTCATTAAAATGAGCACAATAATAGAGCGGATTCGCATAAATTTTATGAAATGCATAAATTTTAATGTTCGCATAATAATGACACTGCAATGCGCTTGAATTTTGCGAGCAATTTCTTTATAGACTGTAATGAAGAGGGATGATAGCCTTTTAGTAACTAAAATAAAATTGTGTTTCTTAAGTTTCTGTTTAGCAAAGTCATGACGCAAAACCATCTCGTTTGAGCCTTTGTTCATAATGATATTAGAGTAGTTTGTGAGTGAGGTTTTGCAATAATGAGGTTCTTGACTAAATAAAAACGGAGCGGTTGACCCGCTTTTCAAGGTTAAACAATACCTGTTAAGGATGGGTGCAGTTCCCTTCGTGCTTCTGTGACTCGGGTCCCTGGGGTACTCCTAACCGCACCGCAGTGTAAAGGGAAATGATGATGTTATGGAAAATGCTAAGGAACAAGTACAATTACAAGATTTATTACAAACTACCTTTTGCCCACGACTTCGCCTGTTTACATAAAATATGACTTATATCACTCAGAAATAAAGCAGCAACTATCGGTGCAAAAATTTTAGGAATCGGACCAGTACTTGCAGAGACTATAAACAAAAAAAAAAACAATTAAAAGAATACATAGAACAAAAGTTATGGTTTATGATGTACTATAGTCCTGAGAGTTAGCCACTGTTTTACAAATAACCCTGAATATTTGGGATTTAGATACCCTCATATTGGGTTACATTAATCTCTAAATCAAAACCATAGCTTTTGTAGATACCTCATCTTGTATCTGAAGGGTGTTAGAAAAGTAAGTATGAGAACAGAACACAAAAACTCAGGCTCACTTGTGATGGGTTATGTGAAATGAACCGTTAGTAACTTCAACTAAATTTCTGCAGGTAAGTACGATTATATCTAAATTGTGTTCAGCGTTGAAAAGATTAAACTCTAAAGACACAGACATACATTTCAAGTTATAACAATCATTCAATACCTGAATTGCCCTATCCATAATGTATCGTACACCTACCCCTTCTCTCCCAGAATACAAGTAAACATAAACCTAGCTTCTAACCTAATCTAACCAGCTAGCGTAGTTAACGTAGTTAGAAACAAAGGCCCGGGGGTCAGTGACGTCAGACGAATCAGTCACTAAATCGCTTCCGTGAACTCTACGGGACGATTTTAAATACCTGATGGTGATTATACGTACATGGTTAAGTTTTACGTTATTAGAAGAAGTAAGTTTGTTTGCAACATTTTAATCTTCGGCCATAATGGGGCTTCCTCGACCCATCTCTAACACAGTGCCAGTGAAGAGCCTCTCCACAAGACATGCGACACCTGCTATGCTGCCCATCCTGCGAAACCATCTGCAGTTTTTAGGATCTATACGAGGCCAACAACAGAGCTGTACAGGTTGACAAATATTGGTCAGAAAAAGTATAGTTTGAGAGCATCGACACGAAAAGAAGAAGAAGAACGTCGGCCATGATCATGATATCGTACTTTCATTTTAAATTCAAAGATTAATGTAAGACTGTCAATATTCTCAAAACCCATGTTCTTTACTCCCAGACAAGATCAAAATGTTCTAACTTTTGCACCCAATCACGTTTTATGAAGATCTAAGTCTATTGTTCCAAAGAACAGAGCTAACTTCAAAGTTTCCGACAAAACTGTCCGGTTTACACTCAACTTTGAACTTAAGTTATTTCTTTTTGGATAACTTTGTTAAATATGGGTCGAGGTTGTAATATTGTAACCTTTTAAAGACAAACAACAGTAGATTTGTTATTATTTACTCTATGTAAAGCTAATTTAATCTAACCTTTGATGAACCACTTTAAACTTATGAATAAATAAGGTTCCGGACTATCAAATATTAATGATTTTGGAATGTTTAATCAATAGGTACAGACGGTACTTTTGTTACTATGGGAACATGGTAGTATCTATAGAACAATCTCTCTATTGTCAAGTTTCGGCAAACATAGAGCAACTATGTTTGAAGTGTTTTAAAATTTTTCTTTAACCTATCAACTATTTTTTGGGCCCCAGACTAGGTACAGCCTGTATCTCGGTATGATTTCAAGATTTTTTTACCAAAACTTCTTAATGAACTAATGCGACTCACCATCAATGATTGCCTACCATCAGGTGGGATTTAGACGCAGTCAAGCACTAATTTACCTGTATTGTTAAAAAAGGACACTCAATAATGTAATTGGGAATTTTTTTCACCACAATGATTCCACACGTCTTTCTTTTGTAATTTAAAAACGATTACAGCTCCTTCTACCTTTATATTATTTCAAGACAATTTACCAATGGAATTTTTGCAGGCTCGTATCACGCAAAACCCATACAAGAAAATGAAATAAATGCACTTAAAGTTTGAATAATCATATTGTTCAACTAAACCAGCAATATTATCAGCAAGCAATAGTGTCCCTGACTAAATATCGATTAAAATCATCACTGTCAGAACAAAGATTACTTTACGAAAAAGTGAATTTTGTAATTTCTGTAGCTTGCCGGGGAGGTTATTCCCTGGCAAGTTACAGAAGAACAGAGATTGTTCCATACTTCCATTAAAAATAATCAAGAGAACTACGTATTCTTGCGGAATACAACTTTTATATTGTTTGACTGACACTTTTCTATCCTGAGAGACTCTACCTCCTCTAAATATATAAAGCAACAGTCGCTTCTCTACAAAACAGAAAAAAAAAACATACAGAAATACAATAGTGTAAACTTCTTGCTCCTCGCTCAAATACAACTCCAGAATTTAATTCCCGCGCTTTTATGCAAGTGCTGAAACAAAAAAAAATGGCGTCACGTCTCCGAGTATTCTCTTTTAATCCCGTAAGTGGTTCATCTTAGTGATAGTTTCATTTGAATTGAGCTACATCTCGGCAGCCTGCAGCTCCGCAGCTCCCTAAGAACTTGCACTGCTATCAACTTGTTGACGATCCTCCCCATTAATGTTATTAGGTAGGACAGAGGACTGTCTTGGATTTGCTTTAGTTATAACATTGAAGTAACTTGAAGACGGTTTTGTAAGTTTTGAGAAATGTACTTAATATTTAAATGGATTTTGTGTAATTGCAGGATCAGTCTAGGATGGAGAACGCTTGTTTCTAAAATAAGGCAACTGAACTATAAAATGAAAATAAATTCGGACTGAAGATTTTAATGAGTTAAACTTCTTTTTTTTTTTGTAAAAAAGTAAAATAGTAGAGCAATGAGAAAAAATACTCTTTTTCAAAGTAAGATCTGATAAGATTTTAGGACCACAAGCCAAAAAATTAAGAGAATATACTTGCAAAGCGTCTTTCAACAGCCACACAGTCATAATGCTTGCCACTAGGCGTGGTATTAGTCAAAGACATGTCATGTCAATCATAAAAATGCATCGTGTTATCTAAGGTTTTATGCAACAAATAACCACCAGTTTTATTTATGTTAGCTTCAAAACATGTTCCGAAAACATTTTACACATCCGAGCTGCAATATTTCCGGCATAAAAATCAAAAACATCCTCTAGATGGAAGATTGCGGTGTGCACCATAACTCGATAGCTGACAAATACAACTATTTTCGTGCTTCTCGGTTGGCACAAATGTACGGGACGAGCACGAGTACGAGATAGACGACACCTGGGCACGAGTTTGTGGCAAATATTGTGCTATCAAGTTGTTATTGAAAGTAAGAAGTTGCAATCTTGTGGTGAATAGGTTGCGTTATGGGTTTGTGTATACCCTTGCTGGTTTTATAGGGCTATATAAGCTGAAATAGCCTGGTTAATAGGTAAAATTCAAAAACTTTTACTTAACTATTACAAGGTCAAGCACTAAAAAGGTGCCCAGGATAAAAAAGGTACTTCATTAAAAATCCTAAGAGTCAAAAATATACCTATCTGTTTGGATCTTAATGAGGTACTTAGGTACTAAATTTTTTTTTCTTACATTAGTCTTTTTAGATAAGACAAAATGCCAAAGTTTAATTATAATAAAAGAGACATAGATTATGTATTTATTTGCCACTTTGTTTTGAATGTTCCTCTTAGGCTAAAAATGTACGAAGTCTAAAGCTTTATTTTGGTTCAATATACCCATATTCTACGTTATCAAGCTCTTTTTACTTTAAGCGTAAAATGCCTTTATTTTAGGAAGAGGGTCTAGTATATTTTCGCACTCTCAGAGGGCCGATATCTTATCTCACGCTATAGAGTATGTAAAATGTCTTCGAAGCTTGTAAAAATAACCGTATTTTTTCGGTATTACTGAATCATTTATATCACATTTTTAGGGTAATTGTTTGCCACAGTACGGTCAATAGCTACTTAGTAATAATAGTAAGCTAATACAAATCATGATAACTAAGAGATACTAAATGTTTTTTGGAGAATTTAAGATGACTGTCGAGTCGATAGACGCGGGTTATTATGTATAAAAATTTTGGTGAAGAATTTACAAAAGCTGTCGGGCCGATAGGTGAGTGTGATTTTGTATTTGATGTAGGTTATTGATGTAGGCTTTGGAATGGCGACCACGTACCGGAAGACGTAGCGTTGGAAGGTCTCTTATAAGGTGGACCGATGACCTGGTAAGGGTTGCGGGAATCCGATGGATGCGAGACGCACTGGACCGCTCATTGTGGTGACACTTGGGGGAGGCCTATGTCCAACAGTGGATGTCTTTCGGCTAAAATGATGATGATGATGAATGTAATTGATTGCTACACTAATATCTATTCGAATAAGCTTTTTATTATCTACCTTATAAAGAAATAGTGATTTACAATCACTACCTTGCTCTATTAATTTTAACAACTGGCGACTGAAAAATTTGTTCCAAAATCACCTTGAAATAAAAAATGCTCATTGCTCATGTACCTACTACTTACTAGGTAATGTAACAGTTACAATACACAGCGTTAAATCTATCTTCAAGAAACACAAAAAAATAACTGCGGACGAACATTTAAAAATTGGAAATGTTTGTTAGTTTTTAAAAACTCAAATATTTAAATGGACTATTAAACAATGAACCCAAGTTTCAATTTAAGACTCAATATGTACTGATACGAAAACAATGTTTAGAAGCAAAACACATCATTTAATATAAATGACATGTTCCTCAATGTTTCACGACAAGTTCATTACTCTAGCAGCAGCGGCATGTTTTATTCAGACGTGCCCTGACCAGACGCTAAAGTGATTGCTTGCTTCTTCACTCTTTATGGATGATTGGGCTGCCGTGTGGTTTGGGTTCGAGATTGATGCTTTGATTGATAATATATTTATGTTATTAATTCAATTGAAAACTTTTGATTTTTTATTGTTTAAAATATACCTACTTCATTCTTAACGTCTACTAATTCAACCACTGTCAGACTACTTTTTCAAATTCACCATAATCACAAAAATATAGGGTGACTGTTAATTAATTAAAATTTACAAACAACTTTCCCAAAGAAACTTTTTTTTATACTCATTAGTTTAATCAAAATAACGAAACAGCTGTTCGCGCAAATTCGCACGCGCGCGCCTTTGACCTCTGAGCTGTTAGCCGCCAGAGGGCCATGGCAATTCGGATGGTGCGGGGACACCGCACGATTTCCCGCGAAGCGGCGAGCCTTCTGGCTGGCCTACCACCGTGGGATCTGGAGGCAACAGTCCTTGCACACATGCACGACATGCGCGTGGAGATGCAACGCCGGGGTGAAAGTCCTCTGCCGCGACAGGTCACGGCATGGCGGACAGAGCTCCGGCGGGATCTCATGGTGGAATGGCGTCAGCGACTATCGCAACCCCGTCATGGGCACGCCACAATTATGGCGATAAGTCCCCTCTTTGAGGCGTGGCTGGAAAGACCTCACGGCGTCCTTACCTTCCGCATGACACAGGTCCTCTCCGGAAATGGCAAGTTCGGGAGGTTCCTGTTCCGAATTAAAGCGGAAGTGACGCCCGGGTGTCGCCACTGTGCGGAACGCCCGGAGGACACGGTGGAGCACACAATCGCGGTGTGCCCTGCTTGGGCGGAGCATCGCCGTGCCCTCGTGGGGGTGATCGGCGGCGGAGCCCTCTCGCGCCGGGCCTTGGTCGAGGCCATGGTCCGGAGCGAGGAGGAGTGGCAGGCGGTCGCCGACTTCTGCGAAGCAGTAATGCTCGCTAAGGAGGAGGCCGACCGCATCAGGCAACGGCGCTCTCGCCGCCGCCGCCGGGATTCCGATCCCGATTTCCAGCCACCGTAGGCGCGGGCTTGCGGACAGTGAGCAATGGGTAGCTCGCTGTCCGGCCGTCCGGTAACCGTCCGGACCAAGCCCAAGTCGTCGACGGCGCGCGCTATTCCCGCGCGCCTCAAGGAGTTGTCAGCAACAGCAGGGGCCCAGCCGGGTCGAAGCCTACCGGGGCCAGGGTAATCCGAAAGGGCGCTCGAGCCCCGGTATCGAAGGCTTGAAGGAACGGGATGGGTTTTTTAGTCAGTAAGAGTCTGACACTATCTCCCGCTCCGCCCAAGAGCGGGGGTTGTCATAAGATGATTTTTACCATCGAAAAAAAAAAAAAAAAAAAAAAAAAAGCTGTTAGCCGCGTAACATGGTTATTTCATGTACCTTATCTACAATAGTGATAGTGCACCCGTTCCACTGCAAACCCATCGGTTAAATAATGAATATAAAAAAAAGTTTATTTGGGAAAGTTGTCTGTAATCATGAGTACAATCACGTGTATAACTATCGGTCATTCATTACCAGTCACCCTATAGAACTAAGAAGCAAGGTACATGTACAAGGTTACGACTCTACATTTTTTTTTTTTAATAAATATAACCACTCGTTGACTGCGGATTTTATTATAAGCTCCCATTATAATTATATGTCGTTATTTAATAAATGTTTCTGAGAAAGGGTTGTGGCATCGTTATCACATTTTCCCTTTGTGACTGAGGGAGTCGTTACTATAAAATACCCTTGAGAGGCTTCAAGAGCAACTCATGTAATTTACATAAAACTATTATTTAGCATATAATTTGAATAAAGTTGAAACATATTCATTATTTAGGCCGATATATTTTCTGTAACGATATTCATTTGAAATGCTAATAACCAACATCATTATTTAGGTCGCAGTAAATAAATATTTTCTTGATGTTGGCTCCTCGCAGGCGTAAAAAGGCACGAAGGAAAATAGTAATTGAAATCATTAGGTTTTGACGGGTACATTTAGGGTTGGGGTAGGGGTTAAATCAATATGTGAACGTGAACAAAGCTAGTAGCCTCGACCTGCAATCGTTCTTGCCAATTCTGCGCCTGAATTGTCCCTAATCTTGACACATTTATTTTACCTTTCGTATAAGGTTAAAAATTATCGATTGCTAGAAAGTGCACTATCGTACAGCTTGTGCCCAAAAAGGACAGTTGAGCTGACCCAGTAAATTAAAAACCTCTATTATAACCCTTCTCTGTTAGAGTATGGAACAGGTGTTAACAGGAAGATTCTGGTATATATCATTGACAGGCAATACGGTTTCTACCAAAATCACTCTACTGGGAATCTTCTAGCGTATGCCATTCATATTTGGAGTGAAGCCATCGAGAGGCACGGCGAAGCACTTACCGTCTTCATTAACACTTCGAAGGCTTTCGACAGGGTCTGGTACGAAAGTCTTATTGGCAATTTTCTTTTCTTCAGTGTTCCCTCTAGTCTTCGCGATCTGATCGTGAACTTCCTGAGAGATCGGTGCATCCATGTGGTAATTGAATAGCTGCTCATCCATTCCATTGAATATTCATGTTTAGCTCCTTCTGGGGCCGGTGCTCTCGGAAACATGGTTTTTGCTGCACATAATGACATTCTTATGCTCTTGGGTATGCAGATAACAGCACCGTTGCTGAGAGTTATGTGTCCAACGTACGAGCAAGTGGATCACAGATCAGTGGATCCGGTCTCGCCAAAAGACTTTTGTTGGGCGCTTGAAATTTTATTTACAGGCAGTCTCTGATTGGGGCGATGCCAATTTGGTCAAGTTCAATAATGCTGAAATTCCAACGTGACTTTTTCCACTAAATAAAACCAATTCTACGCGACTCTATCTTCCCAATGTATCAACCGAACCGAATCGAGCCGATAACCAACAATCTTCCAAAATCACGAGCTTGTCGTGGTAATGTTCACGAAGCAAAAGCTCAACTGGCTGCCAAAAGATTGAATTTGGAGGAATCTTAGTAAAGGTGAGACGATATTTCACGCCGAAACAGCTGCAAAGAAAAAAAAATTAACAAGATCGGTCATTTGTTCTTATCTTTGCGAACGAGCCAAGAAGATCATCGACATTGATGCATTATACATCGAGCCAAAACTTTAGTCTTGAACATCGACGTCAAGTTGCTAGCTTGTCACTTTTCTACCGTTTAAATTTCGATGAGTGTGCATCAGAATAACATAATTTAATTCCTCCAAGACCGTTCCTTATCAGACCACTAGTTCACGTACGGCGTTGCGCCACCGGTACATGGACATTCCACCCATATGTACAAAACGTTTTGGGAATACATTTATTGTGCGTACAGCTTAGGAATGGAATTCACTGCCAACGTTTTTATATCAAGAGTACCTAAATAAGTTATACACTACACACTATATCGCTTACTATCAGGTGAGATAGTGAACAAACGCAAGCCTATCAATAATAAAAAATACAATGCAATTGCACATTCCAAAGCGAAAATCTCTAGGGAGAAAAATATGTAAGAAAGTACAGTGGACACCCTTTAAAATTTTGTTAAACATTAGGTACAAATATTTCGGTTACATATTACAGTTTATTGTTTTTATTATGAGAAAACAAACAAACTAACAAATAAGCCACTGGCTGCTAAGAAATGACTCCACTGACAGCGTTCATTCACGAATATGGCGCGATTACAAATAAAATCTGAAAATTAATTAGAGTCATAAATCAAATGTAGCAATTACGATTCTAAAAGCGGATCACACAATATATCATTCAATCCTTGTCCCACTAAGGTTGAAATACAAAGTGCATATGAATGTAAACCGCTGCATTCGGTACTTCCTCAAACTTGCTGCAATACGTATGGCACATGGGATGGGAGGCCCTCGTAAGTCAGCCATTTGGAGATTGAGTAATTTGTTTGTAGTAGGGAAGGAACGGATGCTAAATTTGCAGTTACTAAAGCGCCATGGGAACCTATTGCATTGTGAAGATTAGGTTTTAAAACGAAAAAAAGTCTATGACAAGTTTCCATTTTAGTGGTGGGAAGAGACCACGAAATACTCGGGCGTTATTGTTTTTTTTTTTATTTTTATTTTGAAGGTAATCCTATTAGGATTACGAAATCTGACGGTTTTCATAGGGCAATTTAGCTAAAACCATCGATGTGTGTAAAATGTTCAACGTTCCTAACAAATTTATCTTAGCAAACATTGGTAAAACAATTACTCATTGCAACATACAATCTAACTTTATGACTCGCCCATTTGCTTATACCACGCTCAAATTGTCAGATTGTTGAAATATACACTTTTCTGTATGTACTTTAGTTACCTTGTCTTAATCTGACGCGCTCGAGTTTTTCCGAAGATCATTTTATTTTAATTATCTGACGGGCTGCTCTCAACGAACTCCACCATATTAAGGGTCCATATGTGGTAGGGGTACATTACAAGGTGCAAGGCTTCTCCCCATATGATTTTCTGACGCGCTGAAGTATCCCGCAAAATCCCCATCTCACCGTTTCTACTATTGTAGATTTAGCTTTTTGTCGGAGGAGTCTGTTATGTTTCAAGTTTGACTATTTGATCATAACTTAAAAAACCACATCCATAAAACCACCAGAGTTGTGTGACCTATTTTATGGGAATAATGCATTTTACTGGTTAATAATGGCTGTTTAGTGACTTTGGCAGTCATCGGTAGTGTAACTCACTGAAAGAATTGTGCACTTCTTTTAACACACAATAAAGATTACCTCTTTATAATACCTATTAGTTTAGATTAATATTGGCTTACAAAATCATGCGTAACAGTCACTGTTGCACCTACTCACTATTACCAACAATATACAAAGCGAATAATAAAATCATTCACCATCTTCAAATCTTGTACTACCGGGACATTAACATTACAATTTCCACACGAGTCCAGACGACTACATCACACACTCCCTCATACCTACATATGTACGCACATCGCTATAAACGCACGGCACTTGAGAGGATAGTTACAGCCATCGTAAGTCAGCCATTTGGGGGATTGAGTAATCTGCTTGTAGCTTGGGCTTTATGATGAAAAGGGCCGTTATGTTTCGGAAATGACCGAATGTGGTGTGATTACGGCTTAATTTGGCTTAAACAAAGAAGATACGAGTAGATAAGAAAATATTCTCGAATTTGGAACTTCTACTTGAAATCCTCTCAACCATAGTTTGATCTTCGTCATAGTTGTTATATTTTAAGTTCTCTTAATTATAATGATTTGATATTTATAATATATAGTTTATTATGGCGAGATTAGTGGGAAGAGAACCAACGTTACCGACGTAGCTCGAAGAATCGCCAAACTTAAGTGGCAATGGGCAGGGCACATTGCACGCAGAACAGATGGTCGATGGGGACGAAAGGTTCTGGAGTGGCGACCACGTACCGGAAGACGCAGCGTTGGACGGCCTCCAACAAGGTGGACCGATGACCTGGTCAGGGTCGCGGGAATCCGATGGATGCGTGATGCACAGGACCGGTCGTTGTGGCGACGCTTGGGGGAGGCCTATGTCCAACAGTGGACGTCTTTCGGCTGATATGATGATGATGATGATGATAGTTTATTAGCTTTTGCTCGCAGCTTTGCCCGCGTACAAAAAATAGAGCCCATGCTACTCAGGAATAAAGCAACTTACTATTGGTGAAAAATTTTAGCAATTCGTCCAGTACTTCCAGAGATAACCTCTTACAAAAAAAAAAAACTTTACTTCTTTACAATATAAGTTTAAATAATTTTAACATCTGTATTTAATTAATTTATGCAACTTAACCTTTTGAATGTCTTAAGTTACACAGGTCGACATAAGCAATTGTCTTTCTATTGTGTCTCTAATTACGGTATTCGATGAGTTAATGATACTCCATTTTATTTTTTGTCTTTTTTAACCCAATGATTGTCTGATAGAAAATGCCTCGTTGCATTAAGTAAACTTATACACTACTGTATATGAATTTTAAATAAGTAAATAACTAAAGAGCATTACAAACGACAGAAGCTATGATTTAAGGAACATCGAGAGAACTCGATACACAATCAGATTTCGCATCTTTTGTAAGTGAAACGGCTGTTTCGCTTATAAAAGATACCACGACCGTTTTTGGTAGGAGACAGTTTTTCAAGAACCATCCTCACTGCTCTAAAACGTATGTCAGTGAAACGAGCACATTATTTTTACAAGCCCCTTTATTACCGCCGTAAGTCAAGCATTTGGAGAGATCGAGTAATTTGGCTGTACTTATCAAGTGGTGGATTTTTATTGTTGTAATTTTGCCTACGGTACAAAAGAAGTCTGTTTTTTATGGGTTCTTAAATTTTTACTGACAGCCTTTACTTCAGATGACATTAATTATGCTTTTGAGTAATTTTCTTCCACTCGGGGTGGAATGATAATGTAAACCTAGTTGCGACTTCTTCATCTCATTCTACTTATGGCACTGCCTGAACATTCTATAAGCCAAGACCATAGATGACTTAATGAGGTCTGACCATTCAACGAGTTATCAGCCGCGAGAACTTTGGCTCTCTACTCTTCCAAATCTCGAATCGATTTAAAGAGCTTTCGTTGCAGATATCAAAATAAAGTTTTTCACTTGGATGAGCGATGAAAATCTTTACTTTGAAACGTTGGTGCAATTTACATAAAGCGTTTACAAGATAGTATTCATATAGTAAAAAGTGCATCTTATAATACCTCATATTTATTTTCATAAACTAACGCCAGCATTTTAGTAATTTACGCAAAAAAATAAGATACTTTTCCGTTTTCCGTAAACACTTCGTTTATATGTCACCGTACTCATTGGTGCTTGTCCTAAACCAGCATTTCAATTTCCTTTGCAAAGGATAATAAACCAACCTCACATAATATCAAACAAACCTAGATCTCTTATCATAAATCCGGAATGAAATTGAAAACAAAACAGGACACAATTTTACTTTCAACGCGTTTTAAATTAAAAAATAACTGAGGATACGACAAAAAATAAAGCTTTGTTTAAATCCTGGCTTTAAAACACACGTACGTAAAGGGCGATCCAATACACAGGAATATCAGAAAATGTTCGTCATTACATACGATCCCTCACAAGCTTTAGTATTTTATTGAAATAAAATATGCATGGGTCTGTGGTTTGTTATTGTAATTAAAAGCCGTCACACACGATGATGATGCTACAATATTATTAAAAATACTTATATAGTATCTTAGAACATGATAGAGGTTTTACAGGTTTGACTTCGTGGCTTCAAACCCAGAGAGGCGCTTTATTTTCAATACCACCGCTCTCAAAATTGTGAAAGAAAATATCGTGAGAAAACAGACAAGTTCTAAGACCGAAAATTCGAGAACCATGAGTGTCATCCACCAACCTACACTCGGCTGATTTTCCCTGTTAGAGAGGTAGCCTGAGTTCAAGTATCGCCAGCCATACATTTAAATGAAGCAACACTGTCGACGAAAATAATATATTTTTTATGAGCACGTAACTTAAGATAGTGAGCGAAGAAAGGTTTATGTTAATGTTTACTATCTTAACTCAGGTAAATATGCCATATTTTAACATGATTGTGGACTGAATAATGATTTCATGTAAGTATTATCGTATCTTAATCCTGTGTGATAGATTAAAATATAGTTAAATATTAATACTAGCTGCCCGCTGCGGCTTCACCCGGGTACAATACAATTTCTTTCTTTCTGTTAAGTTTTCTCCTTTGTAGGAGTCGTTGTCGCTGTCCCTGTCCTGACCACAAAAATATAATTAACCAAATAGATGCAACCGTTCTAAGGTGATGTGTTTACGTACACATACGATTAGCTCTTAATTTTCTTTACCTATATGGATAGCTCATTTACCTAAGCGGATATCGGATATTGGTAGCGAAATTTACTGTTTTCACTCGCTTGTAAATACTACCCAATACATCGTGTGAGATGACCTGAAAGGGAAAAATAGCTTTTATAGCCCTTTGTGTCAGCCGTTTTCATAAATGACGTAAATTGAATCCCACTAAAAACATACCTGTTAAAAAGGGGGCCAAGTTCCTATCGGCCAATTGTTCGCCTAAAAAAGGGTTGAAATCTAATCTAATGCCAAGTTTAGATGCACTTTAAAATCGATCATAATCATCTTCATCAACAGCTTGATCATCGTTAAATATGAACTTGGCAGGTTTTCATGCTACACATAATACTTGATTCATTGTATAATTAAATTTATTATTTACATAATTAAATTAACCTGCTGCCACGCCCGCGTCCATTGTTAACCTTAGATCGTATTCTCATTGTATAGTTGGTTCATAAATATTTTACTAAAAATTTGATATTCGATTAAGCCAACTCACGCTTGACTCTTCGTATTCTCATATCACTGGTTCGTAAATATTAGATTGGGCCAACTCACGCTTGACCAATTTCTTAAATTTATTAATTTTTTGTTAATCTACATATAACACACGACCTGTGTGCCAAATTTCATAACGCTAGGACAATTGGAAGTGGCCTAGGGGTTTTGATTACCGGTCAGTGAGTCAGTGCCAAAATTAGCCAATTTCACAGGGTCATATTTCAGGATCTACTGAAGCTATATCTATGAAATTGGCATACTGCTTTATTACTACCTAGTATATGATAACGTAGGTACCATTTTATCTCTGTACTTGCAATAGGCACTGAGCTACAGGGGGGTCAAAAGTGGGTCGAAACGGTTCGCGTTAATAGTGTACGGCATGTGCGCGGCCTGTTGCTGGAACTTGGCCTGCGCACGGCCGTGCGCATAGACTGTTTTATTACATACATTGGCATACAAAATATCCAGTTACGAAAAACCAGTTTTAATCAATCCAAAATAAAATTTTTGCTGCTGCATTTCCTGTTACAAAACTACGTTGATGTTTGGAAACAAATGGATGTATTTACCGTAAAATAAATTTTATTGAATGAAAACATATTTGAACAAGTCACAATCCGTCGATATGGACTAACAAACCAATCAATCTAACTCGCTGCAATTTACACGACTATATTGACAAATACTCGTATTTATTGTTCGCACTGACCATTGAAACTGGGCCCGTTAACACCACCCGATGTACAAATGAATTACATAAAGCCGCGTACAGATATCGCGAGGCGTGCTTCGCGAATGGTTCGCCTCACATGCCTCGGGCTGTGTGTGCTCACAGTGATCATTCACGTCATACGATCGTTGCGAACGCCCGCCGCCTCAGTTCGAGCCGTGCGCTTTGTGTGGACGGACAGGTGTTGTTTGCGTTTTCTTCTGACGAACACCGTGCGTGGTGGTTTGCGTGCTGAGCTTGAGCATGTGTCGTTCGGGACGCACTCATAAATGTACCGTCGTATGCCTCAGATTGAGACATGCGTAACAAACCATTCGCGACGCACCCCTCGCGATGTTTTTACGCGGCTTTATAAACAAGCTTCTATCAATGGCTTCTCTCGCATGAAAGCAGGGTTCCCCATACGAACTTTGGACCCACGTTTCATCGTTTTAGTCGATGAATTTTGGAAAATTCTCTCTCTTCGTGTATATTTTCGCGCTCCTAGACCCAAAAATTTGGGCTATGTCAGTCAGTCAGTATCTTCTTTTATATACATGGACAAATCAAACTATGTGTACCCACGTTGGCATTACCTATCTTTTCAGAACCATATGTTTTCTGAGATAACAGTTTATAGCACTCAGTAATAATGTAGCGTTTTATTAACACTGAAAATAGTTTACTTATAGGATCAAGTACAATGCGATTCAAATAAGAACAGGAACGTCAATGACCTCTATCTGTCGAATGTTACTTGAAAAATACAGTTTGCAAAGAAAATTTATTTGCGTATCATAAACGATTTTTTTTATTAGTCATATTTTTTTTTTATTATTCGAGATAAACTAGTGCTTGACTGCGATCCCACCTGATGGTAAGTAGCGATGCAATCTTTGATGGTGAGGCGCACTAGTTTATTAAGAGCCTATTCACTCTAGCCTTGAAGACACCCAAATTATAATCGGACGGGAAGACCGCAGCAGGCAAACTGTTCCAGTCCTTCGACCTACGCGGTATAAACGACGAGGCGAAACGCTTAGTCCGGACCGTAGAGGTAATTAGTGTAAAAACAAATGTTTTCTTTCTTATTGTCGTTGTTGGCAATAATTTATCTTCTTCTATTCGCCATTACTCAGACACTTTACGCAATAGACATGAGTGGAATTGAAGAACTAGATTTTAGTTCAACTATTTCGTCCTTGATTCGTAAATAAATCTTATTTAAAAACTATTTTGTTTTTCTGACCCTACTGATTCGATTTGACAGTTATGACGTCACAAAATGGTGCTAATTCGATCCTATTCTTTTTTAATTGCATAATACATAGATATCCTTATTTAAACAAACAAAAAATAATGTGTGTTTTTTTTTACATTTCTAGTTAAAATGAATGACGTATAATACGAAAATAATACTAAGAAACACAGAAGATGAAAAGAAACTACTTTTAATCGTGAAAATACTCAATGTTTTCAAAAGAAATCGTGTATTTCAAGCCATTCTGTGACTTTCAATGTCCGTACCCGACAATCGTTGAACGGATCTCGAACGACAATGGAGTTTCTCCTTTATCGAACAAACTATGTTGATTTATCTTATTTGTGTTGAGTGTTTTGCTTTGTGAGGAAAATAGGTATAAATACATGCAGATAATATATGTGATTATTTTTCCGACCCAAATATCGACCAATAGAATTGCACCATTCGACGTCACGTGGTACAACCTACATGGTATTATACTGATAATTTTTTTTTTAAATTTTCTCTGGTCCTTGACATATATAAAAAACAAAACATGATCACTGACAGGTTGAATTCAATTGTGAAAATTGGAGATTTTGCGACATTTGGGACGGAAAAATAATCCCCCGAATACCACACGAGCTTCAAAATTATCTGGCGAATATTTCCCTCAAGGTTCCCTGCAAACAAATAAAATCGAAATATTCGATAATTTTGAAGCTCTTGTGGTATTATAAGTGAATACATACACTACTATTAGTGCACTGTAAAGCACTTTTTATTAACTACATCATGAAAACTAATCTTAGTTATATTTATTAGCCTATTCTGTCCCACTTCTGGGCAAAGGCCTCCCTCCACTCCTTCCACCTTTCTCGCACCCCACATACCTATTCATATTATAAAAACATTTTTTTAAAAGATTAACCTACCTACTCGTTCTTCAACATAGAAAACGACCAATTGAAACCATGGAGTAGCTTCTGACGTTTCATATGTGCCCATAAAGGCCTATATGAAATAAGATGATTTTGAGTTTAAGTTGGCTCCCATTTTTCGAGTGGTACGATCCAGGCAGGCGGTGTTTTTTACTTTGTGTGATTTATTTTATCACTGCTGCTCATAAAACGGTGAAGGAAAACATGACGAAACTGCCACGTCCTAGTTTCGAAAATTTGAAGACAAGTGACATTCGCACTGCGCCCTCATGATGGATTACGGTCCATTCCCTCTCATAGAAACTATCCAAAGATTAAAAGGCTGATTATGTTACGTATATATTGGTATGTCATTCACTTCCTAACATTTTCACGCTCCTATTCTCTGAAACAAAAATCTCTTCACCTTCACTTATATTTGTTTCCGTCCCATCTACCCGGAAATCATAATATCTAAGACAGCAGTAGCGCTTGTTACCACTAGACCAACGACGCTTAAAAAAAAATTGTCAACTTACTAGAGTAATATTTAAATCCTTTTCATACCAAAGTATGACATATTGGAATCACTGACAAAATAAAAGCAAACCTATTCCGCCCCGATGGTCGTTATATCATCAATCAAATTTGTCAATCCGGATTTGCTAGTGGATGTACAACCAGCATATTTTTATAGAGATCAACAGTATAATCGGTTATACAATACGCTCGGTAGCGTGTCATAAAGTCTTTTATATTTTATTTAAAAGAAGAAAAACATTGTTTATTTTTATGTAAAAAAACTTAATTGCTGTAGGTAACTCTACAGACTGTACCGGAAAATGGTCATATTGTAAATACCATTTCTACCCATATAAGTATGTATCCTTAAAATGTTAGTTTAAGAAAAATAGTATTAAAAACTAAACCTCGTAGTAGCTGGACTGAAGTTTGAAGACCATATTTCAGGCCTGTTCAATCCACAATCAAATAAACATCAATATTCCTGCTCAAAACTACAGCTAAATTATCCCATACGAGCCCATAACAATCCCGAAACACACGTAACTGCCTCCACAGTATTTATGGCACATTCCGTACCACAGACCTGACGTGTTTATGAATGGTCTGAGATGTAACGGTCCTGGTCTCCACTAGAACGATACATTTTGCTCCTAAGAGCCATTTCCTTGAAAACAATGGATTCATTTATAAATTGACTCCAGTGGCTTATGTTGAAAACTTCCGGGGGCTTCATAAATATTGACACGACGCTTAGCTGTAAACGTAAAAGCTAATGGTCGACAACAGAATTAGAAAATTAATAGGGCAATGATTAAGGGCTTTATAACATTACGATCGTGATTTTGCATGAAATAATCAACTTTAGTGTTCTCATTAAAAGAAACTGAAAGGCTTTGACAATTTCTATTTATGTGAGAATAGGATAATAATATGGATGGTGCATAGCAGAAAATCAGAACTACATTTCCTTGAAAATATTACCCTATAGCACTACAGATATAAAGAAAATCTTAAACAGATTTGTTGAAAGTCTGAAAGCTATGAAATCGAGTACATATATATTTACGACGGATTTTAGTGTACGGAAGAGCGGAGTCTCCTAACACAGGCTTCATTTTGCTTAAAAGGAGGCTTTATTCATTATATACAATTTACATTTTTATATTAACCAAAGTCAACACTTGTTATTATTATTATCTACACTTATATAACAAAGAGGTAAAGTTTTTTTTGTGTGTGTAGGAGGTAATCTCCAAAGTACTGGTCCGATTGCTTTTTTTTCACCGATAGAAAGCTGCTTTATTTCTGAGTAACATGGGCTAAATTTTAAGAGTGCAGGGGAAGCCGCGGGCAAAAGCTGGTTCTTTATATTTCTAGCAGTTTTATCTCCAAATGACAACGTAAATATGGCAACGGATTACACTAATTATAAAGGTAGAAATTTGTACGTAGCACGTTTTATGTAGTTATGATCCACTTCGACGTATCGATACCCGAAGTATGAATTAACGTAAAGGACTTTTACCTAAAATGTCAAAAATGTTCCTTACGCTGATTTATATAAGGGTATTTAACGCAAAACGTAAAAATGTCCCTTACGTAAATTCATACTTCTGATATCGATATGCAGACCACATGCACACAGACAGGCCATGTCTTGAAAGAGCGGGGGTTGTCATAGGATGATTTTTCCCATCGGAAAAAAAGGCCATGTCTTCAAATAGATCGTAGGATACATTTTCTTCTACAGTACTTCCTTGATATCAATTTACATGAGCAAAGCCACTGACAGAGGCAAATAAATTCATAGTCGCGTGACGTTATTAATATAAAAGGTGTAAGGGACAGCCCTCCAAAAACTTTAAGGGCTTGCTCGGTAGACGAAACTGAACAACCTTCCAAAAGACTTTTTTTCAGGAAACGAAAAAAAAAATCGGCCTCACCATACAAATTGTCCAATCAAGTTTATCATTTTGTATGGTGAGGCAGATTTTTCTTTCGTTTCCTGAAAAAAAAAAAATTGTGGAATGTTGTTCAGTTTCGTCTACCGAGCAAGCCCTTAAAGTTTTTGGAGGGCTGTGCCTTACACCTTGTATATAATCCTATAACAAAACTACAGATTTTCAATAATTGTCAAACCGCAGTGTCTAGCAGAGTCAGTCCTATTTCATCTAGAAACATTTCCAGATAGATAGTCACAAGAGGCCAGTGATCAGGTAACTCCATTGTGACGTAATCAAAGCTTGGCTCGCGAGCCGGCGGAGTCGTTCGGGGACATCCAACTTTCACGGCTCAAGTCCTTCACACTTCAAATAGAATAGGTTAAGGGCGCAGTGGAAGTGATCTGCTAGGATATTGTTTACAGCTTTGTTAAGTTTTGAATATGGTTATTTCTTGAGCGTTGGAAAGCCACTCACAAAGTAAACCGATGACTTAGTCAGAGTCGTTGGAATTCGATGGATGCCACACGCACAGGACTTTTCGTTGTGGTAATTCTACGAAGAGGCATATTTCAAGCAGTGCAAGCAATTTTATGACCAATATTTAAATAACTGCAATGTTAGGAAGCACGAGTAGAAAGAGCTAAAGGTATAAGCATGCTAAAGGCCCTTAAATTGCGAGTGCTAGACCAAAATTATGTAAATTTAAATTTAGGATTAGAGAAAATTATCTATTTTTGGAATAACTGAACCATATTTACCATCATAATATGTAACCAAATATAACAAAATTCAAATTCCATTGCAATGTTTACTCTAAAGACGATGTATGGGTAATTTTAATATATTTAAATTTTCACGTAAATATCAACTTAAAATACGTAGCGTGAAAGTCGATACTTCAGTTGGTGGCGATATATCGAACCTAAATCGAATTATAAATTCAAGTGGAAATAGCGATTGTCGAAATCCCCAAAACGGAAGGGGTTGAACGTGACATTTCGGTAACGCATGACGATCATGAACTTTTCGGCTGACGTTATCAGCGATAACATTCAAATGAATGTCAATTTGTTTAAGGTTTCAATCCAGTATATCTCTACGAAAGAATGAATAACGCTACGTGGAAAGCTGGTAGAATTTTTCTAAATTACCAAGGCGTGTTGGTTTTCAATGTGTCTGTAGGCACATATACAGTACACGAGCACACGTTTCTCTGTATACGTAAAATTGAAGCGCTCGGTTTCATAGAAAATATCTTACTCACACAACCAGACCAACCCGCCTTTGTGAGATAGAACAACTATAGCATGTTTTGTGAAATCAAGCGTCCTGATAAATTGTAATTTTTACCAAGAAAACTCTAAGAATAGTGAAAAGAACCATGTTTTTACAACAACATCTGTTGTTTTAATAACAATACATTTTCCTAAACAAAATAAAACTAAGTCAGTAATAAACAAGGCAACATCTCTCTTAAGAACCACAGTACAACGCCACACCAAAATTCAATTTCTTCACAGTAAAGCGCTTGCAGCGCTAATCGCTTTCGCTGTAGCGCGTGCAGAAAATTCTTATAACGCTTGTAGGATCCAGTGCTAAATCAAGTTAGCGGTGCAGCGCTGGAAGATTTATTCGTTCCCCCGCCTCCGTTCCTTTGTGAACTTTAAAAATGCTTAAGATTTTACATTTTTGCTTTTTAGAGCGCGCTTTATTTAGTCGTGCAATGTTTTTGCGTGATTGCGTTTGTGTTCTTTTTGGAGCTCAGTGTTTATTAAACATGAAATTCTGTGGCTTGGATTTGCAAATGCAAAGTTTTCTAAAAGTTACCGAAAACTTTTATTTATTTTTTATCTGTTTCTGCTTTTTTAACTCAAAAACCGAAGTTTTCAGAGGCAATAAGTTTTTATTAGTATTTTTAAATTTACGTACAGGATGGGTATTTATCAATGCATAAGGCATCTTTAAATTAGTCAAAAGTAGTCAATGATCTACACTAGATTGACCTGGATACTTAAATGACTGTACTTCAAATTATACTCGTAATCACTCCATAATTTCAAGCTAACGTGTCCCATTCTTATCCAACCATAATAGCACGTAAACATTCAATCAAATAAAGCCAAAATAATAAAAAGAAAAGATTCCATAAAATGTTTAAACATCGTAATAAAGTTCTGCTCACGCTTGGCAGCGGAGGGTCTCCTTAAATATTTCATAAGATCTTCTCTGTCGAGCGTAGTCTCTACTTATGCTCCTACTATGTGGATTTATGATATTGATTCTAAGTATTAACCTTGTTTAGAATCGCGATTTGTTCGTGCCCTTGGAGTTGGTTTCTTTGTCTGTTGTATTTCAATGACCTTGGTAATAAATTAAGGTGGATTTTAAATTGTGTTACAGAAACATATTTTAAAACAGATTCATTTTGATTGTTCTATTTTTTTCTATGGTCATAAATATAGAAAGCTTCTTTATTCTATTAGTACGTAACCATTTCATTATTCCGCCAGTTTTCTTAAAGATAAGATCCGCTTTTATAGGGGTTTTGGCTTCGGAAAATACTCTCACAACGTTGTCTGTTCTTATCTCGAATACATCAGCAATTTATGAAGACCTGGTATTTAGGAAAGCTCTGTGTATACTTACTATCAAGATTTACTTAAATTAAACTAATCTACTTTAATTTAAATTAATAACAAAATTTATTTATATTTTTCATTGCTAAAATTTTGACTTTGAAAAAGAGCTATATGGAATAGTAGTGATATAACCGGATCCATATAAAAATATAAATTCAACCCTAAATAATCTGTGCGTAGTGAAATAAATTCTTCGCTTCGTCTCGAATATCTAGGAAACGATCTGGATGGTTCCCAAGATCTCCGTAAACGACCGACTTATGGGGAATCAATAAGATGATAGCAGTGAAATGTTCCACTTTTACGTTATATAGGGTTTCTTGAGCGTAATGTACGAGAGAAACGGTTATTAGTTTATTTGGTCGATATTTTTTTGTGAAGCCTCACTCTGACATTGAATACTGCAGATGGGATTTGGGTAGTTATTATGTGGTATATTATAGAATTGAAAATGATATTGTACTAGTCGGTTGTTACCCCACTGCTGAGCAAAAGCCTCTACTTATACAGAAAAGGAACTAACTTTAATCATCACATCCTTACTCGGTTCAGGTTGACATTTGAACGTTGTTAGATTTTTTGTTAAGGTGTTGGTTCGGCCACTACTTGACAGCTTGACAATATTTTATATATTTGTCTAAAATGAAAAATCTCTACGAGGGATTTCTGTCAACTATTTTCAGTAGAGTAGTCTAATCTAGTCTAATCCATATGTCATATCTAACCTCCACAACCCAATTATTGGATAACACGACCTAAATCATTGCGTACCCTACTGTATGATTCCTGTGTTCTGTGGCGTACCCTTTGGTTTCCAATTTCCTTTCTTCTCACTATCAGTTTAGTCTGTCAAAGAACTTATATTGACCCCCAAGACCAAAGCGTGTTTTCCGAAGCATGGAAGAATCTCGGTATGTTAGAATGGTCACCCCCTCAGCCCGACCTGCAAGCATTGCTTAAACTTGGTGATCTAACCGTGCTGCTGTTTTCATTCACCGGCTTCAAAAAGGAGAAGGTTTCTAATTCTGTTGTATGTTTTTTTTTATGTTTGTTACCACAGAACACCAGTCATTTACGGACCGATTTGTAAATATTTTTTTTCCTTAACACAATATGCTTTCAGGTTGGTCTCATTTTTGACAAAATCCAGTTTTTATGATCGGGATTACATACATACATACCTACAGTGATTTTGGTATTTTCATCAAAAAGTGGAACTGATGAGGAAGATCACAAAATAAACTAAAACTTTTTTTAGCTTTCTTTGTTCATTATTAACATCGACTTCCTAAATTAAAATTATTTTGATCATTTTATTGTTTTTTGTAGTGAATTCGGTTGTTTTTTTTTTTTCTAGCAACAAGTTCTCTCTGCTCAGTGAAAAGTTTCCGAAGAACATAAAAAACAAAAGAATAACACGGTTACTTAAAAAATACACTGAGTAAACGCTTGAAAATAACAGAAATAAAAAGTAAACTGTTACCGGATAGCTCTCTGTTGACTTTTTCATAAAACACCTTAAATAAATAGCTTCCCCAACTATTCTGTGCTCTTCTAGAAATATTATTTCATAAATTTTTAAAGTGTTCTACAATACTGCATTTTCTTTGTGGCATTGTAATAACAGGTTAGTTTTGACTGAATCATTGTTGATTCGTTTGTTTTTGTTGGTTTTCGTGGAAATTGGTAATCGATAGAAAAGTGTTGTCGTACAAAAATGAATACTTACAATATACACCAGTTAGCTTCTGCCAGCGGTTTTTGCCCGCGTGATATTAGAATATTATCCCAGGTGAATTTATTCCCGGGATAAAAAGTAACCTATGTGCTATTTTAGGATATGGTCTACCCGTCCCTTTGAGAATGAAGAAGTAGCAAACATACAAAAAAGTACAGCTTTAATATTAGTGTGAAATGATTTTATTATTTTATTTGCTGTTTTTGAAAACGATAGAAAATCAGTAGAGGTTTCTCTTCAGCAGGCCTGACCTCTAAAATATAGTACTAATTTATTTCAGACTATTAAAATAGTGTTGTAGTTCAAAAAGTTACAAATAGTCAAACATATTCATTTCTTTGACCACGCATCTGTGAAATCTGTTCTCACTAGCAAGAAACCCTTAACTTCAACATCATTAGACTTCCATTTTTAAAAACCTATAAGTAGTGCAACGGTCCAATTGAATTTTGCCGTAACTACGCGATCTGTGGCTGATACAATTATCCGATAGACCGCGAGCGGTGTGTTGCGGTGCCTCCTGATTTAGAGGCCTGCGCTAAATTAAAATGAATCTAGTTTGCCTGTGCTCCCGTTTTAATTAAGGGCCAATGTTTAGTTGATAGGTCCTTGCGGTTCTCGGTTTGTTGGTGATAAAGGTGGCTTGAACGTGATGCTATTAAGTTGGATTGGTATGTTACTTCGGAGAAGATTTCTCGTGAGGATTTATTTCATTGAGGTCACGTTTAAGTACGAACAAGTTTTACAGAAACTACATAGTTATAGTTACGATACCATAGTCGGTATATAAGGTTTTTCAAAGTCTTGAAGAATTCCTATCATGTAAACTGACATTTTCAGACACCAGTTGTACTTTTGATGTCATCCAATAATTATTGGATGACGTCAAAAGTAAACTTTTATAAACATTATAAAAGTCAATAAAAGTTAGACTATCCTGTTACGGGTTGACAACAATTTTAATGAAATTTTCAACCGGCATTGCTAGAAAAATCATTGTCATCATCGACGTCCACTGTTGGACATAGGCATCCCCCAAGCGTCGCCACAAGGAACGATCTTGTCGAAAAATCCTCAGCAATAGTAAATTACCTAACGTATGTGACATCTAACAACCCGCATTGGGCTCGCGTATATGTATTGCGGCCCATTACCTTTCCTAAAGAGGAAGCCTGAGACCCAGTAGTGAAAATATTATAAGGCTGATAATGATACGCTTATTATTGTTATTTGTCACCTCTGCCTTTTCATATTAATCGTTTCTAGGGTTTATCTCTAGAAACATAAAATATATCCCTAAATAATCTGATCGAAATAGTAAGAAAAATGAAGATATCCGTTGTGAGGGCTTCCCAACAAAACGCTTGTAATCTGTAGAGGCCCGGCTCTTAATCTTTGTGAAGTGATCCGTGAAATGGGACACTGTCGACTAAATATAGAAGGAATGAAGATCTTTTGTCTATAAACTTATCGCTTGATCTCGTGTTTACACTCAATTTGATAACAATTTACCTGGAATTGTTGTAACAATGTAAATATATTAAGTGATTTATGCACTGTTTGTTTTGCAGGATTTTGATCTCTAGAAGTACGGATTGCGAAAATCTTTGACATACGATTTAGTAATCTGCATATACCTATATTTGCATAGGTAAGTTTGTACGGAATCCTCGGTACACGAGTCCGATTCGCACTTGACCGATTTATTTTACTGTAAATATTATTTTGATTTCCATATTAAAATGAGTTATCACTGTAGAAGTTCCCCAATTATTTAATTAAAAATAATTATTTTACAAACGACAACAATTTCAACGACTTTTACAATAATAAATCAATTGCTTTTACTTATATGGCAAAAAAAAACTACAATGACCAATTTTTTTTCCGTTTTAAAATTAGTACCTATTGCCTACATATACTTTATGTTGTTCCAAGTCTAGTGTGTGAGTTTACATAATTCTGAACGTGACCACGACACAAGAAAAATCCTAGTGTGAGACCACAGAACAGAAGAATGTAGATGATTCAAAATATGTTCTGTGTGTGAGACAATGTTTTCAATGTTTCATCAAAATTATGTAAAGCAAAGGATAGAATTTTCCGTATTACTAGGCGAGTCTCTGGCAAGATAGTGATGTATGGTTGTATAGCGGCGGTAGGTACTCGAACTGCTGGAGTGTCAGATTAGAGAGCGACGAGAGCACTACTAGACATCCTCCGCTGGGATTTTTGTTCGGATCATAAAGTTGTGTTATATTGGAAGACTAGCTGTGCCCACTACTTCGTTCGCTTGGACTACAGGATTTTGAATTTCATCATCATCATCATCTTACTGCCCTTGTCCCTTTTTATTTGGGGTCTAGCTGTTGGATTTTGAATTTGTTTTTTCTAAAATAAAATTTACTACTTGTTACATCAACTACCTGCCAAAAAAAGTCCCGTCAAAATCGGTCCAGACATTTCAGAGATTAGCCGGAACAAACAGACAGACAGACAGACAAAAATTGTAAAAAATGATATTTTGGTGTGTGTGCCGTATATAATTATTTATATATGCATGTAGTAATAAGCGGTTATTTCAATATTAGAAACAGACATTCCAATTTTATTTCTACGTATAGATTAGGTTTTCTTTTAATCAATTGTTTATCAAGCCACAATCAGGTGGATTTTTTTTTCGTGGACGTGTCAGAATTTTACTGACTTGTACTATCAGGTGGTCCTATCAGGACTAGCAGATGGTGAAACTGTATTCTTCTGTTCTGTGTAATAAACTATTGCTCTCTCCTACTCGTATATTGACAACGGTACGTTTGCTTTTTAAATACCTATCAAGAAGCATTTAATAGTTAAGTTTGAATACCTAAAGTACTAAAATATCGAAATATTCATAATCCTATTTAACCAAAAAATACGTAGGTATATAATAGTGTGAATCCACTGAATCTTAAAGAAAGAAAATGTGTTTATTCCGCCTAAATTGACGAACAAATAATTACAATATCAATAATATCATCCTGTGATAAGTCTGCTTAACCTTCTAAATATGTATGTTATGGCTTGCTTCCAGTTGAACAGTTTTTTTTTTTTTTGGTGGGTAAAGAATCATCTACCTAACCTTTGGGCGGAGCAGGAGATAGTGTCAGACTTTTATTGACTAAAAACCCACCCGTTCCTTCGTTGCCTTTCATACCGGGGCCGGGCCTTGGCCCCAGTAGGCTTCGACCCTGCTTGGTCCTTACGATTGCTGACAACATCTTGAGGCGCGCGAGAATAGCGGGGGCCGTCAACGACTTGGGTTCGGTCCGGACAGTTACCGGATGGACGGACAGCGAGTTACCCATTGCACGCCGTCAGCAACCCCGCGCCTACAGTGGTCGGAAATCCGGTTTAACAGATTGCAATACATAGCCAGTATTTTACAAGAGACGACTGCTTGTCTAACATTCTCAATCCACACACATTTTAATAAATAAATAATTTTCCAAAAAATTATAAAAATATATTTCCAGAGGTACCTTGAAGACGCGTCCTAAGTTCAGAGGGACCCGTCACGTGTCGGAGGACGTTCGAGAGTTCACGAAGCACGCTACATGCTACACTGATCTCGGCGTGACACGCGGACTTTTCAATCTAGACCATAATAGAGCTGTAAGAGACACTCAGACTTGGCTGTTTCTTTGGAAAATAGGTTTTCGATTTTGTGTTTAGAAAAGATTTTATGTGATAAACATCTTGAACAGAGAGGTTATTTACTAAGTAATAACCGCCGTATCAATAGATAGACGACCTAGCTACGCTCACTGAAGAAACTTTTTTTTAAGTATAAATTTCATCTAATGAGTTTTTCCGCTCTAAGGCAGAACGGGAGGGCGTGACAGACATTTACTGACAAATACCACACCTATATTTCTTTTGCGTTCTAGGACCATCAACCTTTTCAGAAGTCAACTCTTGGCCCTTAGTAGCTTTTTTTTTATGGTGGGAAAAATCATGCATTGACATCCCCCGCCCTTGGGCGGAGCGGGAGATAGTGTCAGACTCTTACTGACTAAAAGACCAACCCCGTTTCTTCTAGCCTTCTTACGGGGGCTCGAGCGCCCTTTCGGATAACCCTGGCCCCAGTAGGCTTCGACCCGGCCGGGTCCCTGCTGTTGCTGACAACTCCTTGAGGCGCGCGGGAACTGTGCGCGCCGTCGACGACTTGGGCTTGGTCCGGACAGTTACCGGACGGCCGGACAGTGAGCTACCCATTGCTCACTGTCCGCAAGCCCGCGCCTACGGTGGCCGGAAATCGGAATCAGAATCCCGGCGGCGGCGGTGGCGGCGATAACGCCGTTGCCTGATGCGTTCGGCCTCCTCCAAAGGTGCTTCGCAGAAGTCGGCAACCACCTGCCACTCCTCCTCGCTCCGGACCATGGCCTCAACCAAGGCCCGGCACGAGAGGTCTACGCCGCCGATCGCCCCCACGAGGGCACGGCGATGCTCCGCCCAAGCGGGGCACACCTCGACTGTGTGCTCCACTGTGTCCTCCTGGCGTTCCACACAGTGGCGACACCCGGGCGTCACTTCCGCATGAATCCGATGCAGGAAACTCCTGACCGAACCATGTCCGGTGAGGACCTGCGTCATGCGGAAGGTAAGGACGCCGTGAGGTCTTTCCAGCCACGCCTCAAAGAGGGGACTTACCGCCATGATTGTGGCGTGCCCAGCACTGGGTTGCGATAGTCGTTGACGCCATTTCACCATGAGATCCCGCCCGAGCTCAGTCCGCCATGCCGTGACCTGTCGCGGCAGCTGACTTTCACCCCGGCGTTGCATCTCCACGCGCATGTCGTGCATGTGTGCCCTTAGTAGCTGCTGGGTCCTTACGGTTGCTCACATCCGTGCCTGGAATACAACGCGCTGTCGACAACTCGAGTTTGGTCTGGACGGTTGCCGGACGGCTAGAGAAATTGTGACATGATATCGCGAGGTTTCTCCGTGATTCCAAAAGATTCAGTTGTCATTTGAAGATTGTCAGTTAGCTAATTACGGATAGCCAAAGTTATCAAAGGAACTGAATTTGCCATTAGCAATATTCCCAAACACAGGTGTTCCAAAATACACGCCAGATTAAACGAATGTCGGGCAATCCGTTGGTGCAGACGGATTGATTCTGCGGTCACTATTAGACCATCCGTTTTTGCCGAAGACCTTTTGAGCACTGACCCGTAATGTACACTACCTTTCAGTATTAGTAGAGATCAAAGAACGAGGTAGTTCATGAATATGTTGAAGGTAAACAGTATAGATCATTTCATGAATATATTCCTGAAGTATTAATCCTAAGGGCTATATAGGGATCACGGAGTCGCTTCAGTGGACACTCTAGGACGGCATTACCAAACTTTCCGGTTGCTACCCTTTAATCATAGATATACAGCCATTTTAAAATTAGTAAAAGCCATCACTTGCTCATTTCAAAGATGACTATGACAGCCAAAATTTGTACTCAGGTTACGAATATTATTAGTTTTTGTCTTCTTCGTTTCTCAAATTTTGTTCGACCAAAGTATGTGGCTATCTGGACAGCTGTTTCATTAGCTCCGTTTAAATTATATAATGTGCAGGTATGTGTGTATGGCGAGCAAGAAAAGAGGTGATGCATTTCTTATTAAGTGGACTACAGCACCTAAAGCGCGGTCACTCAGACTGCATACAAAAGAAAGAGACAAAGACACAGTGCTTGCAATTATAAAGCGATTTACTAAAAACCTACAGACTTTATTATGAAATTAAAACACTATAAATAATAATAATAAATATCGGTAAAGAAAACTTTCTGCCAAGAGCCTCGGCCAACACCTTAGGAGGCTTGCGTTAGGCGACTAGATCAAGGGCTTGATTCAGAAAGCGGTAAGTACTCCTGGACACGGCTCGTATTGTTAGGAGGTTTCTTTCTCTGGAGCCTTGACCGCGGGTACCTTCGACCTGTTCTCGATACCGGTGGGATACTATTTTTTAAAGATTTATTTTTTTTATTAAAATATTTAAAAATATAATGTATACATGAACATGAATAAATGGAATAATAACGGTAAAACGTTTCGTGTTTTTTTAGTACTTAATTAACTGTATTATATGTATCCTGAAGAATGTTCTCATACATCGAGGCAAAGGCTCAACTGGCTGCCAAAAAATATGGGATCTTAGCAAAAGTGAGATGGTACGTCACACCGGAACAGCTACTCAATCTTTATCAAGCCCAAGTTCGATCGTTTATGGAGTACTGTTCTCATCTTTGGGATGGATCTGCCAAATACCAGCTTGATGCGCTGGAGTCGATTGAGAGGCAAACCAAGAGAATCATCGGCAATGATGCACTTGTAGAGTCGAAGCACCAAAGCCTTGAGCATCGTCGCCGAGTTGCTAGTCTGTCGTGCGTGCACTGGAATTGCACAATCTAATTCCGCCAAGTCCGTTACATCATCGGACCACACGACGTACGGCGTTGCGCCACCAAGCGTTTTGGGAACACATTTATTGTGCGTACAGCCAAGGAGTGGAATTCCCTACCGGAGTCTGTGTTTTCTGATAGCTTCAACTTAGGGGTCTTTAAGTCAAGAGTGAATAGGTTACTTCTAGGCAAACGTGCTCCATCGTCGACCACATCATCGCTTACCATCAGGTGAGATGGTGATTGGTGGTCAAACTCGAGCCTATCAATAATAAAATTTTAAAAAAAAATGACTTACAATTCTTCTGTTTTTGTTTGTTCTGTTGGTTTTCTGTTCTACTGTAGTCCCTTTAAAGAGTTCCATACTGAATATGATTGGCCATTGCAGTGCCTGTCCAGATAGCAGATGGTCTGCTAAAGTGCTGTCTGTTCTCCACATACCCCTTCTAGCAATATTATTATATAGATAAGATTCAGTGACTTTCAAGTACTGCTTACATAATTCATCACCTTCCTGCCCTTGTCCTGTTTTATTTGGCTTATTTCTTTCATATTACTTTCTCATACAATCCATCCATCTTTTTTTTGGCCTCCATCTCCCTCTCCATCCATCCATGTGTAAACTCATAATTTTTTTAGCAACAGGCGTTGCATCCCTCTGTTTCACATGACCATACCAAGACAAACGATTCCCTTTCAACTTTTCTATCACTGACGTCACTTTCAAACTTCCCCTTATATAATTTAGACGTTTATCTTCTCCATTCATAATTCATGTAATTCTCTTTCTTTACTTAACATAACTCGTTTCTCACTTTATCCATTCTGATCACACCATCTTCTTAACATATTTACACACCACAACACACCATCTTGTACACGCCACCACAGGTGAACACACCATGTTAACATATATTATTTTAACTGTTTACATAATTATTTCTACAAAAACAATTTCATCTTTTATCAATAATCTGACGTGCAATCTTTAGCTACAAAACTAATAAACGCCACTCCTTCCACAACTTTATCAAAGCTGTGAAGCTTGTTTTCCACTGAAAAACGTTTTGCTATAAAATGTGAGAAAAACAAAATGCAAATTGGTTTTTTCGCGATGAAAAATAGATTGCGTAGTGTAATAACTTTGTATGCAGTAAATAGGACAGGGGGAGGGGGTGTTAAAGTGAATGTTAAGATAGTTGCTAAATAGGGTTGCGAAGGCGGAAATTTTACCCTAAATAATGGACATTTACTGTTCTTGGAGTCGGGGTCATTTTTCTTTTTATTTTGGGATAATGTGCTTTTGAAGTAAACTGTATTTATAGTTTTGTGGTTTTGGGAACATTTTTGTTATATTATTAGGGATCCGCACCTAGAAATCAGTCAAAACATAATCTTCTTTTCGTCTGTCTATCTGACCGTCCGCTAAGATCCTTTTTCTTAAGAACGCGTAGCGGTATGAAGCTAAAATCAATATCAAATAATACTACTCCAAGTTTTTGAATCTTGGCGTTAAATCAAAACGATTTGGCATGAAGTTTTCCATCAGGTGAGATGGCGGTCAAACGCGAACCTATCAACAATAAAAAAAGATTAGGTCTCAACAAGTAGGTATAGAAAAAAAAACTGAAAACTATTTTTTTTTGGGTGAGAAAATTATCCAATGACACCCGCCCTTGGGCGGAGCGGGAGAGCGTGTCAGACTTTTACTGACTAAAAACCCACTCCTGTTCCTTCTTTGCCATTTTTTTAGGGCCCCGGGGATCTTTTTCGCATCACTCGTGATCCCAGTAGGTTTCGACCCTGCTGGGCGCCTACGGTTGATCACAACTCCTTGAGGCGCGCGTGGAACACTACGCGCCGTCGACGACTTTAATAATAATAATAATAACTGTTTATTTCAGGCATCGGAGGCCCATAGAAAAAAATACATAAAATAATCTTAAGCAATACTTAATAAACTAATACATACTTCTTATTATAACAATGAAACTTATTTTATAATATTATTATACACGTAGCAACGGCGTCGTGTTCCGCGGCGTGGTGTCGCGTAGCCGTCCTCGGAAACGTCGATACACGACACCTTTCGGGCAAAAGTCCTCTCTCATAAAGGTCTGTAGATGGTGGGTTGGAACTCGTATCACGAACGACTTGAAGTTGGTGTCGTGGCGCGATTCCAGACTTTCGACCCTCAGAGTCCAGTTGCTCTTTATCTTCATATACTCTACGACCTCCTCAACCTTCGTAGAGCAATGCAGACGCGAAATATACAGCTGCGTCGTAGGCACAGCAGGACGCAGCAGCATGTTTGGTCCAGTCGGTGCGGTACCGCACAGGTTACGGGAACAGGGTTTCTTCTTCTTTTCTATTCGAGTGAAACCCTCTTCATCAGCTTGGCCCGTTTTTGGCAAGGTGCCACGGACCGCAGTCAGGGTAGATTGACAACCCGTTTTCACTTTGTACCCTATTTTCGCTGGTCGCTTAGGTTGCGACGTACCTGATGGTTTCCTGGTGGTAACTACAGCAGCGTAGGCACGTTTAGGGGTCAACGTACCCACGTGTGACGTTTCCGCAGCCGGTGTAGAGGCGCGGGCGACGGCGACGGCGGGCGGCGCTTGATCAGCATTTTCGGCCGCTGGTGACGCACTTGTGTTCGTCGACTCAAAACCGCCGACTGATGCATTTTGCGCCTCTTGCCGTGTGTTCACCTTTGAGGCTTCAGGTGACCCAATTACTAAACCAGCGTTGCGCAATAATGCTATTTCCGCACGTAGTTCAGCATTGGATTTTTCTGACGCTTCCATTCGAGACTGCATCTTGGTCATCTCCACTTTTAAGGTAGTGATGTCCTTTAGCAGCCGTGTGACGTCGACGTGATCGAACGTGACGGGGGGCAGCTTACTCAGCTCCTTGGCCACGAAATCGGGCACGTCGTCCGGGTCAGTCTTCTTCAATATATCTATCATATCTTGAATACTTTTTTCAGTTCCATCTCTTCGGCGAGACGGCATCTGGTCCAGTTTTCCAAGAGACTGGAACAGTAGCAGTTTTCCACTGCTGATTTCGTCCTCCTTGCAATTGGACCGGCATATCTGCAGAATGCTCACCTCGTCCATGTAGTCAATAGCATGGACTAGGAAAGCCAGCAATTCATTCACTATGAGTTTTTTGGTAGTCATAGTGTTTTCGGGCGGCGGTTAACGCCACGCAAAACGCGAATAAAATTCGTACCGTGCACAGCGGAAACACGTCCGTATTTGAGCGTGCATCGCACTGCACTCGACTTTGACTCGGTCCAGACGGAAATCCGGAATTCTGTAGTATTTTTTTTTTTTTTGATTCTTTTACTTTTGATACGTGTTTTTGTGTATCATTGTGTTTGGGCCTTGTGCTGTACCAAATAAATTATTTTTCTTTCTAATTTTTTTCCACTTCCACACTGGCAACACCACCACTAACGCAGTTTGCCGGGCGCGAACAAACATTATACGCGAAGAGTCGTTCGCCTGACTCTTGATGATGACGCGATGGCTGTGTTATAGCAACACTGTTGTTCTTCGATGTTAGTTGCTCATCAAAACTGTTACTAATTGTGATGGAAGTAGGATTTTTTAAATTTAGCCGTTGCTGTCCGACGGCTGCCTGAAGCGTAGTTTTAAGGTTTTGTTTTTAAGGCCCAAGCGCCCGAAAAGTACCATAACATAGTGACTTTCTGAAACCTACTCCTCGGTAACGACCAGGTTTGAAAAAAATATATGTTTATTATAGATTCATGAGCAACATTAACAATATTTGATTTTTGTCTAAAAAATATTTAGCAATGTCGCAACTTTTACCTACTCCTTCGAAACGGCTTGAATCGTTAAAAACATTTTTACACATAAAAATTGGTAGTTACATTATTTTTCAAAGTGAACATAACATAATGTAAATCAATCAATATTTCGCAAAGAAAATGGATTTAAAGGTCAGTCGCGCACTATCCGGGCTCAGCTAGCCGCAATTAATTGCAGAAATACGCGTACTGCCGCCTAGGCGCGTACGAAACTTACTTTTATCGACTAAAAACTACTAATGTTCCTTTGCGTTCCAAGGCTGCGGTAACTCTGTCAAATAATTCTGCTGCCCTGGCAGACATTGTTGGCCCCATCAAGTAATTATGCTGAAGCCACCTTCCGTCCTGCATCACGTGCCCTGTTTCCTGCTCACGTAGGGACCTAATGACAGCATCAGTGGACGGCATTGCTGTGGCCGAATTATGGGCCAGGCAAGGAATTTAACTAATTTTGCCATCCATCAAGATTATGCTGATAGCTCCTTGAGGCTCGTGTGAAACACAACGTGCTGTCGCTGTGCGATGCAATCAACGGGTGCTCATCGACAAAAAGCAGGTTTTAATATAAGGGCTTATTATTTCACCGGGACACCAAGGCGGTCGACCAGTTGAGCCGCCATGGTGTTCCGGTGAAATATAGATCTAAGCTACCAAACTAGACACCATACAGACACCAGAGTAACCACAGGTTTGAGCTGATCGCGCCACCAAATTGGTTGCGCAACCAAACAGACACCAGGTGAGTAACTCCCTATAGAACTGTATACATTTTTTTAGTAGCGGCGACTTGTCGCGCCGCCATCAGTCCCGGTGAAATGCAGCCCTTAGGGCTGTGAAGATAAAACCTTAGTATAGCATAGTCAGTCTCTGATTGTTCCACACTGCTGGGAGTCAAGCCTCTTCTCTAGAAGAGGGAATGGACTGTAATCCACCACGCGGGCCCAGTGCTTGTCAGTGGATGTCACATTTATTCTTTTTTTTTTGGTTTTAGTACATACCGACCGGTGATGTTTTCCTTCACCATTTTGAGAGCAGTGGTGATGGGCCTTACTTACCAGTAATTTTACAAAAAGTTTGCATATAGCTTGCATGTGTATGTTTGTTATTTATCCAAACAGAAGAGATGTTGCAAGTTACTGGCATGATATGTACTATATTGGTGCCAATCTGCTTGTTATTTGAACGGTCGCTAAGAGAGGGTATCGTCCCCAAGATATGGAAATCAGCATTTATCACACCTGTTTTTAAAAAGGGGGACAAATCTAAGATAGAGAACTACCGGCATATATATCTAAACTTTGTCTTTTTTCTAAAGTTCTCGAACGCGTGGTACACACTCAAGTTTACTCAGCCTTCAAACGTTATTTTGGCGACGAACAACATGGGTTTCTTAGTAGACGGTCGACTGCCTCCAATCTGGTATTGTCTAACGAACTAATTACCGCTGGGATGGATAAACGATGCCAGGTCGATGTTATCTACACGGATTACAGCAAGTGTTTCGACCGAATTGATCACCGTGTGCTTCTTCAGAAGCTATTATCTGCAGGAATACACGGTGACCTATTTCGTTGGTTTTCATCATACATAGATAATCGGACACAGGCTGTTGTCTTGCGTGGTTACACTTCTGGATGGAAATCTGTCCCATCAGGAGTGCCCCAAGGCTCAATCTTGGGACCTTTATTGTTTATCATATTTATCTCGGACATTAAAAGCTGCTTTGCTAATTCGCAAATTTTACTTTATGCTGACGACATGAAGGTCCTTAAGTCTGTACGAACAGTGTCTGATACCGAGCTACTTCAGTCTGACCTTGATAAATTCGTAGCATACTGTAAAATTAATAAGTTACAATTAAACGTATCCAAATGTTTTCACCTAGTATTCACTCGTCAGAAAACTACTATCGGCTCAGGATACACGCTAGATGGTTCATACATAAGTAAAACAAGCAGTATCAGAGATCTGGGAGTGATACACGACAGCAAATTACTTTTTGATGATCATATAGAAACCATTGTCAAGAAAGCCTTCAAAACCTTAGGTTTCATTACTAGAGCATGTTCTAACTTTCGGTCTTTAAAACCAATCAAAGTTCTTTACTGTTCCCTCGTGCGCAGCCACCTTGAGTACGTTTCCCAGGTCTGGAACCCACAATACGAGACTTACAAATCTCGTATTGAATCTGTTCAGAGAAAATTTTTGCGATATCTTGATTTTAAAGCCAAACAATTCTCGGTCGACTACGAGCACCGTTGTAGGCGTTATCATTTCTTACCACTACACATAAGGCGTAATATTAACGACATATGTTTCTTGGCAAACATAGCAAATGGCTCGATTGATTGTCCTGATCTACTCAGTAAAATACTTCTTCGTACTAATCAGAACAACCTACGTATGCGTCCTCTATTACAGGCACCACGCACATCCACAAAGTACAGGCGTAACGCCTTCTCCATACGTAGTGTCACAGCCTTTAATAATTTACCGTCGCACCTAGGAATCGACTTATTTTGCACCAGTGTACATAACATTAGAAAAATCCTGAATAAGGAATATTTTGGAGATAGTAGTCACGAATAACTATTTAATATTGATTGTACTTAGTTAATTGCTTTTTATCTATGATTTTAAATGACAAGGACAGGCATAATCCTTCTTTGGGTACCAACTTAAATTTTTAAAAGTCAACGCAGTATAATATAAGATATGTATATGTGGAAGCTTTTAATTAGCAATTTTCCATACCTATAAAAAATAAAACCAATTATGTTATTAGTCTGTAAGCTTTCTTTAAAAATAAATAAATAAATAAAATATTTCTCCATTAAGGAAAAGTTTTGGAATTGTTGAAATTTCTACGTTCTGAGTTAGAATTCCAATAACTATGATCAACTTGATAGTCTTTGTTAAGATCTGAAAGGCTTTGCACAATACGTTTTTATGACTCTTTGAAAGTCAACCACTTTAACAAAAGTTTGCTTAATCGTGTTAAATCTAAAGATAGGCAAAACGATTTTAATTACCTAAAAGCAGCCAGATTCATATTACAAATTCCAATATCATATACACGGAACACATTCATTGAGCCTTTACCTAAGGAGTGGTATTCCTTGCCGGAGTCTCTGTTTACGATAGCTTTTTAGCGTTGTTTTTTGGCGACCTCTACGGCTCTGATATTAGCCTCGTATAGATTCCGAAAACTCGAAATAGATCGTGAAATAGTGGTCAACCACGAAACTACAAAAAAAAATATCAACATCGTCTTTATAATCTAAGTTTCACGTGCAAGTCAGTCGCCTCTCACGTTACTTGAACCTTACACTTTAGCTTCAACGTAAAGTTCCCTCTACCACTTGCCACTCCACGTCTTCCTTCCTTCCTTCATTTAAGTTCAATCAGCGCCGTAATAGCTGCGTTGTCTGCAATTAGCCGCGTGTTCGTGTTCAGTGCAGCCAGTAGACGGGCGAGGTACTATAGTTGTAGCGTTTAAGCGAGGTAATCGCGGTCATTGATCCAATAATTGTTTTTTTTTTTTTATAGGGTTAAATGTGACCCTATTACATCTTAATACCACTACTATACTACTTTTTTTCTTTCTTTTTTTTTCTTGATTATGCCCTGTATCAGGGTCTGGCACAAGATGAAAGAGTGCGTTTTTTCTGCCTGAATTCAGTACAGGAATCTTCTGAACTTACCTACTTTCGAAGACCTACGTCATGTGGAAGGTAAGGATGACGAGGCTTAAGGCGTGCCCAATCTATACTCACGGTAAGACCCTCACCAAGTCATCGGTCTACCTTGTGAGAGGTTTTCCAACACTGCGTCTTCCAGCACGCTATCGCCGCTACAGAATCTTTCACGCCCCATGGTCTACGAGCAATGTGCCCTACATACTGCCCTTTTAGTGTTGCGATTCTTCGGGATATGTCGGTGACCTTGGTTCTCCTGTAGTTTTTAACTACTAGCTAAATTTATCGAGACCAAAATAAAAAGGTAATTATTGTTCTACCTATAAAGAGATATTATAAAGAGGGCAAAGGCCGCTATAGCCATACTGAAACAAAACAACTACAGTTGGTAGTAGTTCGTAGTCGGTAGCATGCTACGAGTCCTGACCTCGACATCGCGTGAGGTGCCAAGTACAGTCAGCTGAGGGAAACAGTGGGCAAAGAAATTAAAGTTGGATAGGTAAAAGTCTTATAGGTCCGCTTTATATAGCCGTATTTCTACAGATCGAAAAAATAAGTCGTGGCAGTTCACAAAGACAGAATTACGTATGATGTTGCGCCACTGGTAAACATCCCACCCATACGTACAAAGCGTTTTGGGAACACATTCATTATGCGTACAGCTAAGGATTGGAATTCTCTACCGGAGTCTCTGTTTCCTGATAGCTACAACTTAGGGGTCTTTAAGTCAAGAGTGATAGGTTGCTTCTAGGCAAGCGTGCTCAATCGTCGGCCACATTATCGCTTTCCATCAGGTGAGATAGTGGTCAAACACGAGCCTAATAAAAGCAAGCTGAACATAATAAAAAAAAATGAATTTTTGATGTTTTGAATCTAATGTGACAATTACGTTTTGTTGCAAAAACCTACCAGTAACTCTCAGAAATTCTGTGATAAAAATATACATAGATATAATTTTATACTTTGTTTATCTCCACTTCTACGTGCATCCATTTTGGCATGTTATAGGATTTACCCCATGCATTCATAATATAGTTCCTAACAAATAATTTCATTGAGGAACAAAATCAAACTCGACGCAATTTCAAACTTTGTTTAATCAAATATCACTTCGAGTTCATCTACAATTTAGAATGTATCGAAGGATGATAACATGACGGCATTTCACGTATATCAACAACAAAATAGTTTATAACAGTTTGAAGGTAGTAATTTGAGTGAAATAACATGTTATTAGTTGTTTCGCGATTTGCATTAACATTGCCTTTTATCGCATAACAAACAGTGATTAAGTGAAACATTTGTATTTCATTTTAATGAACAATCGTAACTAATTACCGGTGTCGGATATGAATGTATTCTGTACATCCTTCGAACATAGATATTTATTGATACACTGCAATGGTTCGCTAATTGGCTTCCGTCGATGTGTTTGTTCAATACATACGCATCTACATTATTCATTTATTCACTGATTAAATTACGCATGTTAAAAGTTGTTGTACATTGATTTTTAGTTGGTACAAATTTAAATAATTACACTCTGCGATAGTTAATACTACAGTGATCGCTGATTTATAATAGATATGTATTAACATAACGTACTTTAGCTTTGTTTTATATTTATTTATGTAATACAAAAGAGAACTGACTAACTGACATATTAACGTACAGCCGAAAGCACTGGGACTAGGAGCGTGAATTTTTTTATAAGATTTCCTTAAATGATGTAAACGAACACTAAGGCCCGGCGCCCATTATAGGCACCAGCAACAAAAAAGGATCTTTCGGCATCCCTACATGCAAGCGCACACTGTCGGAAATGTATGCATGTAGGGATGCCGAAGGATCCTTTTCCTTGCCGATGCCGATAATGGGCGCCGGGCCTAAGAGAAGATTTTCTAAAATTCACCTCGTATGAGGATAAAACGGGATATTAAAGTTTGTTAGGGCAACCCTTTTTTTAAGCGGGCGAAGCCGCTGGCAGAAACTAACCAATTATAAAAATCGCTATTAATGCGCGTAGCTTTACAAGTAAGCTTTTGACTTACAGCGATACCGAAAGAGCTTTCTAACAAGGAAAGAATTCACTTATACAGAACAGCACTTCCAACACTCGTAGAAATAAACAACTAAAGAATTTTCTTTTTTTATCATAAGTATCATTTTAATTTTTTTTTTTTTTTTTCGATGGGAAAAATCATCTTATGACAACCCCCGCTCTTGGGCGGAGCGGGAGATAGTGTCAGACTCTTACTGACTAAAAAACCCATCCCGTTCCTTCAAGCCTTCGATACCGGGGCTCGAGCGCCCTTTCGGATTACCCTGGCCCCGGTAGGCTTCGACCCGGCTGGGCCCCTGCTGTTGCTGACAACTCCTTGAGGCGCGCGGGAACAGCGCGCGCCGTCGACGACTTGGGCTTGGTCCGGACGGTTACCGGACGGCCGGACAGCGAGCTACCCATTGCTCACTGTCCGCAAGCCCGCGCCTACGGTGGCTGGAAATCGGGATCGGAATCCCGGCGGCGGCGGCGAGAGCGCCGTTGCCTGATGCGGTCGGCCTCCTCCTTAGCGAGCATTACTGCTTCGCAGAAGTCGGCGACCGCCTGCCACTCCTCCTCGCTCCGGACCATGGCCTCGACCAAGGCCCGGCGCGAGAGGTCTCCGCCGCCGATCACCCCCACGAGGGCACGGCGATGCTCCGCCCAAGCAGGGCACACCGCGATTGTGTGCTCCACCGTGTCCTCCGGGCGTTCCGCACAGTGGCGACACCCGGGCGTCACTTCCGCTTTAATTCGGAACAGGAACCTCCCGAACTTGCCATTTCCGGAGAGGACCTGTGTCATGCGGAAGGTAAGGACGCCGTGAGGTCTTTCCAGCCACGCCTCAAAGAGGGGACTTATCGCCATAATTGTGGCGTGCCCATGACGGGGTTGCGATAGTCGCTGACGCCATTCCACCATGAGATCCCGCCGGAGCTCTGTCCGCCATGCCGTGACCTGTCGCGGCAGAGGACTTTCACCCCGGCGTTGCATCTCCACGCGCATGTCGTGCATGTGTGCAAGGACTGTTGCCTCCAGATCCCACGGTGGTAGGCCAGCCAGAAGGCTCGCCGCTTCGCGGGAAATCGTGCGGTATCCCCGCACCATCCGAATTGCCATGGCCCTCTGGCAGGCGTTCAGAATGGCCGCCGGTCGCTTTTGCAGCGACAGCGCCCACACCGGCGCCCCGTAGAGGGCCATGGACCGAACGATCCCCGCGTAATCATTTTAGGTTAGTGATATTCATATTGTCACAAAGGAACTAAAAAAATTAAAGACCTGCATCGCATAAACATCAGTCCAAAATCAAATCTTGGCTAGATACTCGCGCCACACATATCAACAGACCATATTTCGAATCATATGGCATAATATTGCATTTGCATTTTAGACGCATGACGTAATCTTATACGTGGCAGACAGGCAATTTTTGGATTCAAAAAGTCGTCGTTTTCACCTACAAGGTGCACTGGTATTTTACCTCGGCTGTAAAGACAAAATCTGACCACTTGTAAAATATATACTTTTTCTGATTACGATAATTTTGAATCTGTTAAACCTGGAAAATGTAGATACGGTTTCTGTAGAAAAAGATAGTTTCTGTAAAAAAATTACGGCATCTGTCGAATAAAAAATTGTACATCAATTTTTTGTTGGACTAGTCACAGGGAAAATATATGTAGATAATTTGTCCGCGGCTTTGTTATAAAAAGCTACACATTTGTGCAGTCGACTGTAACGGAAACAATCGTGTACTTCCGCGGCGTAATGTAGTGCTCGCTGAATTATCGACAACCTTGCTGTGCTAGGCTGTGGATAGACCAGGAGCTAGACCACCACAGCTAGACCAATAATATACAAAAAATTATTTGTTAGAAGAAAAAACCTGTCTTGAAACTGTCTATGTGTGTTAACTGCTACAGTTTCACTCACAGAACAGAGATGATTCCTATGTTTTGTGGTTTCACTCATTAAAACTGTGTTAATGAACGATTCTAACCTCCAAGATACAGTATCCCTAGTTTAAAGGTTTAACTTAATTTGATTTCATTTCGAAAAGTGGTTTTTCATAAAATGCGTAATTACATTTAAATTAAGTAAGTATTTTTTTCTTAATTATTCATCAGTATTTCTTTACATTTCATTAACATAGCCAAGAACTACATTGAGAAGAAACAATGTTGTTTCAAACATAACGACATTTAAAATAATGTCCAGATATTTTACGATCAAAACTAATTTCTTTATAATATTTAGATTAATTGCTAAATTTAAGCTCGCTGCTTTAATGTAAATCAACCTTCGAGGGTAATACTTTATTCTTATAAACGACCTTTTATAAATTTAATACCTACAATTTAAACAGAAACGTCATTAGTTATGGAAATTTAAATGGCCGCTCTCTATTGTAATAACAGATTTTGAAATATGAATATTAATCCCAGTTTGAAATAAATTAGTCAAATCATAGTTGATGAATGTCGGAGTATTAGTTCTATTTTCATTTTTATTAAAAGTTATACGACTTTTCAGCTGAAGAAAATAGATATAGATTAATTATATAGTTAGTTAAGTTGAGGCGTCATTAAAGTCAGATATGGAATGGCTTATTAACATTTACCTAAGTCGTATTTTATACAGTTGAAATGGAATTGAAACTCAAACTTTATTATCTAAGCTGGTTAATCTAGCTTTGTTTTAATTTCAAAACGAATAAAATTATTCATTCGGAGAAGTTGTAGTGGAAACTAAACGTTAATTATGTCTATGTGATTTGAGTGCCTTACGTCGCAGTGTACACACAAGCCTTACTCCCGGTCTAAGTACAGTAGCCATGCTTTTGTTAATGATTGCGGAACTGGGTCGGACAGGGCGGCTCTCGTTAATATTTCCACGTAAACATCTACTAACGCTCATTATGGAGCCTTCTTTCTTGGAAACTATCTACAGTACATCATTTTACACCATTCGTCAATCAAATTGGATTATAAATCCAAATTACACGACGTTAAAATTACTAAAATAATTAAGATCACCTTTTTTAGCTAAGAAATCATCCAATGGCTTCGGCCGCTTTTGGGTGAAGCGAGAGAGCGTGTCAAACTTTTACTGACTTCCGCTCCTATGTATTTGCCTTGCTTTTAAAAGGCCCCAGGTTTTCCTTTCAGAAGCGAACCCATGACCCCTGGAGACTTCAACCCTGCCAGGCTCCTACGTTTATTCTGACAACTCCTTGATGGTTACTGGATGACCAGAAGACGAGCTGTAATTAGGTTTCCTGTGGTTTTACGTGATCGATGGGACTAACAGGTTCTGGAGCGGCGACCGCGCACGCTACGTCTTCCACAGCGTTTGAAGGCCTCCCACAAGGTGGACTGATGACCTGGTAAGCGTCGCGGGAATCCGACGGATGCGAGACATACAGGACCGATCATTGTAGCGATACTTGGGGAGGCCATGTCCAACAGTGGGCGTCTTTCTGTTGAAATGGCTGAAATGATGATGATAATGGGTGATCTACGTATGTAAGTTTGGGAGATATCGCAGATTTTTGGAAACCGTTGTATCAGAGACCTACGACTACGTACGAGTATATTTTTATTGCTTCAATTAATTCACGTTCGTTTTTCTACTTAATTAAAAAGGCGTAATTACTGTTATTTTAATATAAACTGAAATTATACAGTTATTAGAAAAACATTTCTGTGCCTAGCTAATTTAGTTGCTTTTCTTTTGAAGTAAGAATTCATTTGATAACTTTTCGAATTCTGAGTGGAGCAAAAGGGAATGTCAGATTGTTAGTGACAAAAACTACCTGTGTTTTTCAGCTTCCCTTAACGTTCTAAAGCCACGGGTATTTCTTCAATTATCCGTGCAGCTCTACCAAGCGTCGTCCTTACCGGGCCCCTTCAGTTTTGCTTACATCTCATTGCGTGCACTTAAAACACAATGCGGCGTCGACTCAGGCTACGGCCCTACCGGACGGACGGATTGCGATCTACCCATTGCTTGTTGTCCGCTAGCTCGTGCCCACCGTGGCCAGGATTAGGAGTCCAGGAATCAGACGTACTCAGTGCGAATGAAGTACGAATTCAGTGCGTACTTGGCATATTTATTTTATACAAGGTTGTTGGTAAGCCAAACTACATAGCAATATCAGATCATTCTTAATATGGTGACCCCATTAAAATCACACATTTAACTAAACTTAAATAAACATCGGTCAGAGTACTACGCAACTAACTAGCATAGCAGTACAAACTAATGACGTCACATGAGTCGGCCACCACACGCGAGTTAGTTTGAAAGCTTCCGGCTAGAGCGCAGCGTCCTTTACAAAACTATGCTGAGTATGGAAAAGCGGGACAGAGAGAAGTATTTGATAACTAGCTTTTCTCCGTGGTTTCGTTCCCTATCCCACAGAAATGTGTGGTTTCCGGAGTAAACGAAGCTTTAAATTGTTCATGCTGTTGTAGGCATGCCTTTTTGTTAGATACAAAATGTCAGCTTACAATGGGCTCAAACTCACCTTAGGGGCAATGGAGATGGCTAAGCTCGGCATTCCAGAAATGAAAATATCCACAAGAGAACCAAGATTACCAACACAGCTCGAAATATCGTCAAGTGGCAGTGGACAGGGCATATTGCTTGTAGAATCGATCGTCAATGAGGCCGAAACGTTCTGAAGTGGTGACCAGGTCGCTGCGTGGTCACTTCGTTGCTTCTTCCGATGAAGACGTAGAGCTAGGACGGCTCCCACAAGGTGAACCAAAGACCTGGTGCTGATAGAAGAATGCCCTTTGATTTTGAACACTGACCGGATGATGTGGTGACACTTTATAGACGCCTATGTCTACTTTAGAAATATTTGACCATCCAGATGGTCCAATATTTCGAGACCGGCAGCCAAGCTGAACGCAATCCCTCTGGCTTGCGTTCAGCTTGGCTGCTGGTCTCTTTCAGAGCGACGGTAGGTGTGGTGGTATAGGTTTACCGGCGCCCCATAAAGGGCCATGGACCAAACGATACCTGCGCAGAGCCTTCGGCGGGGAGCTTCTGGACCCCCTAGAGTGAGCAGGAGCCGCTTGAGGGCAGCCCTCAAGCGGCTCCTGCTCACTCTAGGGGGTCCAGAAGCTCCCCGCCGAAGGCTCTGCGCAGGTATCGTTTCCCAGTCCGATCCAGTTTGGGAGCCAGACGTCGGAAGTGCTTTTCGAAATTCCATTGTCTGTCGAGAAATATTTACAGCCCAAAACAGCGATAATAATAGATTGTTTTTGCGTTTTAAAATTACATTTAAAATTCTACAAAATTGTTAATAAAAATAACGTTTAAGCCCTAATTAATTAAATGTAACTTTGTTTCAATAAAATAGTTAGCGAAAGAAAATACGTTTTCTGAATGAAATCTCTGGCAGGCGGTTACCAGTTACTTACTAACTATTTAGCAGGAGAAACAAAAAAAAATAAGTCGTTTATACAACTTGAATTAGTTTTACTCCAAACTTGAGTTCAAAACTATTCTGTCTAAACTTTGTTTGATTCTTTTCTTACTCTGTTCGTCGCCCAATACTGAGAATACTTCATTACTTATTAAATTAAACTTTGTCGGTGTTTCGAACTACGAGATTCTGTTGAAGTTCTTAAAGAGAAAAAGAAATAACTAGACGAAAAGAGATAAGCAGTAACTATTACATTAAAATATTTAAAATAGTAAAACAAAAACATAGAAGCAACCAACCTAAAAACATAAGCATATCTATCAATCGAACACATGACTAAGAATCGCAAAATTTACAGCAGGATTGTACGTCCGAAAGAGTCACGCGGCCTTTGAACAGAAGAAGCATCCCTGGGTGGTAGGGTTGTAGTCACTAAAAGTCTGACACCCCCTCTCGCGCCCAGAGGACACGGTGGAGCACACACTTGAGGTGTGTCCCGCTTGGGCGGAGCATCGCCGCGCCGTCATGGTGGTGATCGGCGGCAGCAATCTCTCGCGCCGGGCCTTGGTACAGGCTATGGTCCGGAGCGAGGAGGAGTGGCAGGCGGTCGACTCCTTCTGCGAAGCTAGCTACTAGCAAAGGAGGAGGCCGACCGCATCAGACAACGGCGGCGCTGACAGCGCCCTAGCCTCAACCGGGATTCCGATCCCGTTTTTTCGGCCACCGTAGGCGAGGGCTTGCGGATGTCGAGCAGTAAGTAGCTCGCTGTCCGACCGTCCGGTGACTGTCTGGACCAAGCCGAAATCGTCGGCGGAAAGCATTGTTCCCGCGCGCCTCAAGGAGTTGTCAGCAACTGCAGGGGCCTATCTGGGTCGAAGCCTACTGGGACCAGAGTTAGTTTCTTATCAGCCCCGGTACGAAAGGCAACGAAGGAACAGGAATGGGTTTTTAGTCAGTAAGAGTCTGACACTATCTCCCGCACCGCCCAAGAGTGGGAGATATCATTAGATGATTTTTTCACCGAAAAAAAAAGAAAACACTCCCTCTCGCTCCAATCAAAGCGGGAGAAGGAAACTTTAATATTGATACTATAATTTTGCATGCTTTAACATTAAGTAAAACATGTTTAGACATTTTATATTGTAACACCTTTTAATAGCGTAGTTTTTGCAAATAAATATTATTATTATTAAGGTACGTGATGATTTGACTGACTCAAATTTTAAAATAATAAAGGATTTTAAACATTTTTCTATCTCAAACGCTAATCTATCATCACTTTGTCCTCTCCACAACATTATGGTCAAGTGGCTACAGCTGAATCTTCACAAGTATATTCACCGATCGTATCGCAGACCAACTTGTCCTTTAAATGTACAACTTAGTTATCAGTTTAACACGAGTTATTTCTGAAATAGAGTCTGTCTAATAAGTTAAACGACTTGGGTAATTATTAGGATTTAATGAAATCTGATGTAGTCAACACGAGTTCAATAATTAAGGTTGATTAAGAGATAGAGATCATTGTTTAGTAACAGAAGAACCTTAAAAAAAGTATCGAATATACGTATTTTTTAAATGATTAAATATTATTCAAAATTCCCAAGTCGGTTGACTTATTAGACAGACTATAACACGGTACATTGGGTTCACCATCTTCTTTAGAAGCGCTTTTGATGTGTATCTAGTGTACACGGTTTTATGCATGGTTCTGTTTCGCATAAAGTTTGATCCTAATTTCATTTATTAGTCACCATCATCGACATAAGATGCGGAGGAATGAAGAAAATAACGGACGAAATATTTTGAGTGTCAATAAGGATTAGAAAAGATTAGACTAAGGACCGAAAAATATAATTACGGCTAGTAAAAAGGAGAGGTTGTTAATATAATACAAGAGATGGTGTCTAATAGAACATAATATTGCACAGATCTCCAATAAACTCGATGAAAAAAAAAGAATTTTATAGAATTGTATTTTATAAAATTGTGGTATTATTGTGCCTTGTAGGACATATCAAAGCTATTGTACCAAAGGAACAATAGGTATTTATACTTTAATTTACTAACAGCCTAATAAGTATCTTATAACTCTAGTAGCTACTGAGAGAGATGCTGAAGCTGTGGCAGTAGTAGGTAAAACCTTTTCTCCATTTTCAATACTGGATCAACTAAAGCACGCTGTATAATGTTAAACTTACTATCACTGACTCGCTTTCCACCTTGTTCCGAACATACTCTATGAGCAAATGTTGCACGTCCTCAGTTTTGCCACAAGTGGTGCAATTTGATGAGCCTATCTTTTTCATTCGTGTGCTAACTAAAATGATAGATTCTAAATGCTATCTTTATTAGTAGAGTTTTATTGTACACCAAGTAAGTTAAAAATGATGTTGAATTGCTACAATCACACAGTATTCTAGTATTTGTGGCAAGTAAACCTTCCTTGTGTTTTCATTTAGTCACTAAAGTCTAAATTAAATCGTAACTACTGTGTCTGCATTAGAGCTCAACATTTTTTGTTGTGCATTTTTTTTCAGAGTCACGTCTTGTTGACATAATTATAAATTGTACTAAAAGCGAGATAAGGGAAATATTTTATACATAGGTATCATAAATAAAGGTTTATGTGCTTGCGGGCTTAGATAGAAATATTATAATTTATTTTTATGTAAAAATAATACCTGAATTTTGATGGCAAGCTTATAGTCTAGATTAAAACTTGCCATCAAAAATAATACCAGATGACTTAAATTTCTTTTAAATCTCTGAAAGTTTGTTGACGAAGTCACGAAAGTTAAATGGCTGTAAAGACATTTAAAGTGGAGCATAAAATTTTCTCCACAATTTTCTTTAATAACACTATTAAAATCACAACAAAAGACTGTTAAATACTCCTTTGTTCACTCGCATTATTAAGAACACAGACTCATAAATTCTTTAGAACCATACCATTTTATGAAGACTACAGCAGCGTTAATCTGGTCGTTTTAACTGCTAACAAAATTGAAATTTAACGACAAAAACATTGTATTTGTCATAATAACGGCGGTGATCGTAAAAGACGGTGGTTGTAAAACTAAGCTGATACTAACCGAACTTTAATCGTACGTCGATAACCGCTGTGACGTCAGTTAAGCTTTCCAAGATTCAAATGACTTTCGGATATTGCATCTACTTAATTGAATATATTATTTGAGAGATTGCTGTTATTAATGATAACTTTTATGTTTTACAGATTAAGATTTGCTATCCCCGAGCTAGTCACGATAATAATATTATTAAGATGAAAATATGCTTTCGGGTGTGTATGTTTTACTCGTTCCCACTCAAAACATATGAAATTTGGCACACCGATAGACTATGCCCTGGAATAGAACATATACTCAACTAATTTATAATTAGTACAAATAGGCTTATGAAATTTATGTAAAGTCTCAATTAATAATATTCATAAACATAAAATGTCAGTCAATTTATGGAAATATTGTATTGATTATGAATGAATGAATGACGTTGAATGGAAAAATGCTGCGCGTAGTATTTCTAGTAGCAATTCTTATGAACGATTGTTTCTATTATGAATTTACCAATTATTATGACAAATCCTGGTCAATTTTGTAATTAATTCGTTTTTTTGTTACTTTTGACTACGAAAATATGATCAGCAATGGGTATGGATAGAAACCCATGTTATTTTGTTCTAATTAAATAATAGGGGTGTATTGTATGTTTCCTTAAGATAATTTTCTACTTTTACATGCGCAAAGATGCTTATAGCTAGTGTGTGTAGTATGCTAGTAATTTATAAACCTTTTCTCCAGGGAAACAATGCCTGTTACACTTCGAACACGATATTCTTCAGTATACCTTGAGACGCGACAGGAACACAATTGTCTCATAAAATCCTCCAATAATGGTGTCATAACACAAGCTGCTTAGCAATTATTCAAAAAGGCCTTAACGAAACTCTTGACACCCACATACTCGTACTCGATTTCTCCTGTTTGTGTAGCTCATCTAAACTAGACAACACATTAGTAGTATTGTCCAGTTAGGACTTGTGTATTATCCAGTGGTGTATAAACAATAGGCCACGCTATAAGAATAATTGACCAAATAGCTACTGAACCAGCTCCAACGCTGTTCCCTAAATTGGGACTCTTTTGTAGCCAAAATGAAATAATGGTTGATTAGAGATTTGCAGTTACGCCTCGAGTAGCTCACGTTTCCACTGAAGTTAGCTTGCAGAAATGAGTAAATTAAACCAGGAAAGTAATTAAAAGTTTGATAATCAACAGACCACTTAGGTGGAAAACAATTGAGCTATCGTCCGAAGACATTTTCTTTGTTGTACAAAGATACAGGGGAGTTTAAATAAAAAGACTGTCACCATCCAATCTGATAATTTTATGATCAAGTCAAATTAAATTAAAGTACAATTGTTATGACGAAGTTTCAAAATATCGGCCCGTTCAGCGCTCATGTTAGTGAATTTGACACTAAATACATGCAAATGGACCAATTATGTCATGCATCTCACCATCAACGATTCCATCACTGCTTACCATCAGGTGAGATTGCAGTCCAGTACTAGTTTATATCAGACTATAAAAAAAAGGGAGCCACATCGATATACGTTCCGTTTCTGAGCACAAAACCCAACTGAATTGTTTTTTTTTTCTTCTTAATATTAAATGTTTGTGATATCGCAGTACTCTCTCCTGCTCTTGTCCCGTTTTATTTGGGATCAGAGCAACCTGTTTTTTCTTCCATTCTATCCTGTCACCCGTCTCATTATCACTAACTCTCTTTTCTTTCACATCACTCCACACCCAATTCATTAATCTTTTCTTGAGTTTCCCTCTTCGTCTCCATCCATCCAGCCATCAGTTATGAGTATACATTACATGTGTATACTCATAATTCTTTTTTGGTAACGTACGTTTCACCCTTCCTCTTTATATATAATAAAATAAATAAAATAAAATAAAAAGAAAAAGCCTTTTATTTCTTGCCAATTAAATAATTAACATTGATTATTGATGATTATATTTACAAATATCCTTCAAAAGACTTCAAAATAAACACATCAATTGTTGATAAATTTATAAATTAATTGCATGCATATGTACTTATTTTATTATATGTATTATATTCATTTTTATTATTTACATTTATTATTATTATTTGTATTTATTTTTATTAATTCTCAATATTTATATTTATTATTATTCATTATTATTTCCTTTATATCATATTATGTTTACATAAATATAATTAATTAAAGTGATGCAAGAACCCCTTCTTAGGCAAAGGCCTCCTCCAGAGCCTGCCACATGTCCCTATTTTGTGCTACTTTAATCCAGTCCTGCCCAGCTATGTGCGTAATGTCGTCGACCCACCGAGCGAGTGGTCTGCCCTTCCTTCTATGACCTGCAGGTCCTAGCCACTCTGTCGTTCTTTTAGTCCATCTGCCGTCGGCTATTCTGGCTACATGGCCTGCCCATCGCCATTTCAGTCTCTGAGCAAAGTTTAAAGCGTCAATTACTTCAGTCTTCTTACGAATTTCGTTATGTGGGATTTTTTGTATTCGCCTTATTTTCATTAGACTTCTCTCCATGGCTCTTTGAGTAATTTTTATTTTGTGTTTAATTTTATGAGTGAATTTCCATGTTTGGCATGCGTAAGTCAAAGACGGCAGGAGGCAAGAATCCATAATTCTTTTCTTAAGTTTTATTGAAAATTTTCCTTTAAGAACTTCTTTTAGGCTCCAAAACTTATTCCAGGTATTTTGAACCCTTCTGTCCACTTCTTGTTCGTTGTTTCGTGCGTCAAATGATATCTGCTTTCCCAAATATACATAGCTATCCACATACTCCAGCTGGACGTTCTCAAGCTTCATAATCCTTTGTGTGCTGTTTGACATTACCTTTGACTTACTTAAATTCATTTCTAAACCAACCTTTATGCTTGCTGTATGTAATGTAGAAATCATGTATTCCAGATCTTGATGATTTTCTGACAGGAGAACAATGTCATCGGCGAATCTCAGATGTGAAATGTGCTTTCCTTTGATATTGATGCCTATGTTTTTGTTTTTCCAATCTAGCCCACGAATGACTGATTCTAAGACAGCAATCTCTCCCTTTATATAGCCATACCAAAACAAACCTTTCAACTTTACAGTCACTATATTAATTTCTCACTTTATCCATTCTCGTCACACCACACATTTATCTCCCCAACGTTCTGATTTCCGTTGCAAGTACTCTCTGAATAAAATAAAATAAAAGACATCGCATATGTGATAATCTACTATCTGCAGCGAGAAACATAAACAAGAAAAATAAGTATCGGAAGTTGAACAGCAGCCATATTAGTATTATAAGTATTTGTGGAGAAAAGCAAACGATTTTATAACGGAAACATACATGTAGCGATAAGGATTGCTGCACAGGAAAGGACATATTACTTTGTATGAATTCGAAACTATAACCATATGTTTTTGAGCAAAAATATGTACCAACTTTTCTGCTACTAAAAAAATATCAAATGTTTAGAATCTCTGTAACTGATTGAAATATTTTGCATGTATTATTTTGGACATTTTAATTTTGTAGTTTTTTCGTAGAAGATGACGCTACATTAACCAAAGAATTTTTAACCTTTTCGTAGAAGTTGACGCTATATTAACCAAAGAATTTCAGCCTTACAGTTGAAATAATATAGGTAATTTTTCATCCATATCCCACCTGCTTTCTCTTGTCATCTAAAATCGTGGAAAATTTACTTGCCACGAACACAAAACTAGAAAAGACTACTATCTTTTCTAGTTCTGGAGCTGGTTTATTTGCTTCATTTTTGTTTGTGTTTACCTAACTATTGTTTGTATGCTTTGTGTCATGCCAAATAAATTCAATTTCTTTCATCTTTCTTTCAATAAGATTAACTCGCACACTTAACATCACTTGACTTAATGTAAATAAAACATGCATGCATGCTTAATATGCATTCACATTTTGGCTCAGTTCATCAGTGTTGTGAATTACAATTTAATAATAAACAATGTACACTGTCAAACCATAATTTAGTCGAGAATACCGACAATACGGCCGTACATTTATAATAATCGGTAAACTAGCAGGCCATTTGACGACTAGTCGTCTAATCGTCTATATCCATAGTCAGCCCATCTGTAGTTTAAAGTGTTCTTGCGACGACAATGGGGGGACTATCGCACAATTTGCGAGTTTCCCGACGATGTGAGTTTTATTATAACGTGAGCCGAAGCTGAGTGTGGTCGGTTCAAGGGTCGAGCGGACCAGCGAATGGCTGTTCTGACTTACGACAACTATTCGAACGGCGCAAAAAATATGTCCAGAATTGAGCTTGGGTCGGATTTTATTTTTATCGGTATTCAGAAATACCTATAGTAGTAGTTGAAAGAAATGATAAAGAAGAATACTTCAGTGATTTGTTTTATGTGTTCGTGAATTTTATTGATATACTGGAAATCATAAGCAGCTAAACGAAATTCAAACATTGATTCCTAAGCGGACTGAAATACTCGTATTATATCAAAGTACATTTTGAATTGTATGTCAATATTAGCAGTTACATTACAACCAACGCCCTGCTCGACTAACGCATTTACCAACCAAATTATAGATTAAAATTCAGAAATTTATTCAAAAACTCGCAATAAATTTTGTCGAAATTGGTCTAACCGTTACGAAGCTCAGTGATAATTATACGTGTACAGAAGAATTATAATATTATATTTTATTTATTTATTTATTAAAACTTTATGCTCATAAACACTATACAAAGGCGGACTTAATGCCTAAGGCATTTTCTGCCAGTCGACTTTAGGGTGGTGCACCAACCGTGTTAAGTACACGGTTGGTGCAACTTAATAACATACAAATAGAGTGAGAAAAAAATACAAAAATAAATATATACTTAGATATACATACATACAAATTAACAGTGTTATTATGAGAAACGGATCTAACAAATCAACGCTGTGATGATTCCACCAACTTCCTGCGAATGTGCTCACGTGCCTTCACCTTAAAAGTGAACCGACTAGACGCTGTCCTGATGACAATCTGATGTGTTGATTTTATACTGTAAAGAAGAAAAGAATCGAATTAAATTTGTAAATGTTCGCTAAAAATCAAAATATATTGTGGAAAAATTCAGCCCCGAGTCCACTCACTGGTATAAAATTCCCGGAGTAGGGTTATAACTGTCTGATCGGAAATTCATTTTATGCTTGCTCTACGCCACTGCAGCTCGTAGACGGTCTACAACGAAGGTAAGACAATTTAGAAAGACTGCAATGAAGCAGACTGGAGGAAATTTTTGAGGTTAATAAAAAAAAATATTTGAAGAACAAAAGTACGTCTCATGTGATTTATATTGAATATCAACTGGATATTCAGAGAAAATTAATATTTTTGATACATTACGTCAAAGTGATACATGTCTTTATTTAGTCCATAATAACAAAATATGGAATAACTATCCTGTTTAATATACAAGATCATCATCATCATTCCAGTCAAAATACGTCTACTGCCAGACAAGCGATCTATAACGATCGGTCCTGTGCTTCTCGCATCCATCGTATTCCCGCGACTTACCAGGTCATCGGTAAACCTTGTAGGTTCCAAGGCTGCGTCTTTCAATATGTGGTCACCATTTCAGAATCTTTCTTCCCTATCGGCAATCTATTCTGCGAGCAATATGTTGCACCCTGCCCACTGTTACTTAAGTTTGGCGATTTTTCGAGCCTTTGAGAATATAGATAAGATATTGTCAATAAAATCAAAGAGAAAATTCTACGGAATGTGTTATATTATGAAATAGTGCCAATCCCATTACACTACGAGGTTGAAGGTTCAAGTTCACTTGTGTTTGTCCTCGGAAAATTAGATAAGGGAAGTTTACTGTAAAGATTTTGATTGAGTGTTGGTATTTTATTGTATAGTTATGAAAAATTGCAAAATTATATCGCTGATAATTAAACTGACAAAAAATTCCCATTCACTAACAAAATACATTAAACAGAAAAGTTCCTGTCGTTTCTTTGGCCTACATTTATAAGGGAGCCTGTTCACCCTCAAAGTGTCTAATAGGCAATTAAGTTTGACAGGTGTGAGAAGGGCTCAGCGCTGGAGGTTCGTTACGATAAAGTGATAGTATCTAAGGAAAACTCTCTAGATTTTGAGCTCTTATACATGGAAATATTCTCAGTTCTATTGGTACATAAAAATTATATAAAAATCTTTTTCTTTTTATTATTATTGATGGGCTCGCTTTTGACCAACATCTCACTTGATGGGAAGTGACGATGTAGTCATCGATGGAGTACGCTTGCCTAGAAGTAACCTACTCACTCTTGTGTTGTTGCAGTTGCAGCTATTAGGAAACACAGACTCCAGCAGGGAATTCCACTCCTTGGCTGTACGCACAATAAATGTGTTCCCAAAACGCTTTGTGGGTATGGGTGGGATGTCTAACTAACTGACTCAAGAAACTTTGTTCTGCCACATGAGTTATCAAAGAAAAAGTTGGGGGTGGGGGTAAGAAGGCAAAAAATAGCCTACAACCTATTCTTAGACCTACCAAATTCACAAAAAATTTCATAAGAATCAGTCAAGCCGTTTTGAAGCAGTTTGATAACAAACACTGTGACCTGAGATTTTTATATATTAGATTATTTAAAGAGAAAAATATTAGGGTTTATTTGATGCCTGAGTGTATTTTGTGATTTTGTATTATATTTATGTACATATTTAGGTTTTGTATAAATAATTAGTTAATATTTAAGTTTTTGTGTATAACTAAATAGGTTATGAATATTGTTATTAAGTTTAGTTAAGAATCTCATTATTTTGTGAAGGTGGTAGTCATAATTTCATTTCTCATTATCTTTCATTGCTTTATTAGAATATCCCTCTCCTTAGCTGCTCTAAATGCCCTGCTTAACCTACCGCCACTTCATCTATTCATTGCGAAGGAGGCGAAGGCAAGCATGTACAGAACAAACAGCACTGGCAAAGCAAACTGGCGCTCTCAAGCACTGAGATCGCTACACGAATCAGTACTTGAACACGATCAACTAGCTATGACAACAGACGTCATGCTTCCACAGTGTAATTTCACAAGGAATTACACAGTGGAACTGCCGAGCAGAGAGGATTGGTCAAACAACCTCATCACTTGCAAGGCTGGAAGCCTGATCTGGTTTACAGACGGGTCCAAAATGGGTGAGAATGTAGGATGTGGAATATTTGGCATTAGCCCGAAATTCAGCAAAAGCTTGAATCTGGGTAAACATGCTACCATATTCCAAGCGGAGGTATACGCCATTATAGAATGTGTGGAGGCCAACCGTCAACGAAACTACATAAATAAATTAATTCTGATTTACTCAGATAGCCAGGCAGCTCTTAACGCCTTGAACTCGAATACTTTAAATTCGAAACTGGTAAAAGACTGCGTTAACAAACTGAATAAAAGGAATAAAGTTATTCTGAGATGGGTACCAGGTCATTCTGGAATCAACGGCAACGAAAAAGCCGATGAACTTGCACGGGCTGGGGCTCAAGGTCATCAGATAGGTCCAGAACCCTTCTGTGGTATCTCAAAGAACCAGGCCATGCAGACCCTTAAGGGCAACTTATTTGGCGATTCAAAAAAGCACTGGTTGGTACAACCAGGTCTGCTACACGCCAAATCTCTTATAGAAGGCTACTCACAAAAACGAACTGCCGAGCTTCTTGAGCTTAGCAGGACGAACATCTGTGCGATAGCCCGCGCCTTAACCGGCCACTGCAAACTAAACAGGCACCAATTTCACATGAAACTGAGTGACACTGATGTTTGCCGGTACTGCAATCAGGAGAGGGAGACGCCTAAGCACCTCTTGTGTGAATGCGGGCCCCTTGTCCACAAACGCAGTGTCCATCTGGGCCGACACATTATTCGCCCGGAGGAGATTAAAACTCTAAAAGCTAGGAGTATTCTAAATTTCTTGGAAGCCTCCGGGCTAAAAGAGTTACTCTAACAAGGTGGCGAGTCACAATAGATCTTTTAGGTCGCAGTGACTACATCCCCTACACTATGGGTGATGCATAGCCCCTTATCTTCTAAATAATAATAATAGAATATCCCTCAAGTTAACCAATCAGTAAATAAGCATATATACCCATTTCTGCAAAATGTCCAAACTTGTATCCCTATCGCTCATTTCCCATTAATCCACCCATCCGTTATCGACACGAGGTCCGAACCGACCCAACTATTGCATTAGCTGTGCGTTCGTCACCCCTTGTAATTAGTTTGTATCCAGTTCAATTATGCTATTACGGGTTCACAGGGGTGGCCCAAATATAGCGCCTGGAGGAACACTTTATGTAATGTCCTGTTTTATGGTCAAAATGGCTAGTTATGGCACTCGAATGCTTTTACTTAAGGAAACAAATGTATTGTATAAGCCTGTGCTCTTAACATAGTGCTTTATTTTGTCATTTTATGTAGGAGGGGAAAGGATCCATCAAGTATGTCTAGACATGCTTTTAAATAACGATAGTATTGTATGAGCTTGCACAAATTCCCATTAATTTCTAACAATACTATCAGCTTAATCTTATTGCATAAACCACAAAAAGCCATTGCCCCGAACTCATTAAACGCCCAAAATTTTCAGTTCTTATAAGAAAAACATGCAAGCAATCACAAACATAATTAAATTAAAGACTGCTTAATTAAAATCTTATTTCGTTTAAACTTCACCTTTGAACTCGTAAATTACTCTCGAGAAGTTTCCCAACAATTAAAACTCCTATAAGTAAGAACGAAAGCAATTAAAGTGATACACGTAACGAAAGAAATTAAAGGGGAATTAAACATTTTCTTCATGCTTTTAAATAACGATAGTATTGTATGAGCTTGCACAAATTCCCATTAATTTCTAACAATACTATCAGCTTAATCTTATTGCATAAACCACAAAAAGCCATTGCCCCGAACTCATTAAACGCCCAAAATTTTCAGTTCTTATAAGAAAAACATGCAAGCAATCACAAACATAATTAAATTAAAGACTGCTTAATTAAAATCTTATTTCGTTTAAACTTCACCTTTGAACTCGTAAATTACTCTCGAGAAGTTTCCCAACAATTAAAACTCCTATAAGTAAGAACGAAAGCAATTAAAGTGATACACGTAACGAAAGAAATTAAAGGGGAATTAAACATTTTCTTCGTGTTTAATCGAAAATAGATAAATTACATGCCACTACAAACAGGTTTAAAGAATCCATTTTATTTAGCTCTACATTGGTGTCAATGTAGTGAAGATACTGATTACCTCGGGCATCATGGCCTGTCCTGCTTTAAGGCTGTCTGCATAGCACAGCACGATAAAATTAAAGAAACTAGCGGCTTGGGACAATAGACAGAAACCTGATGGCATGACATTGGCACCGTGAAAGGTGGGTCTCTAATGTGTAACGTAACCTGTGTCGACATCCTTTCACCATCTCAATTTCTAAATACAATGGTCGGTGCCAGCGCTGCCACTGCGGCTGTTGAGGCCCTTAGACGACGCAAATACTAAAATCTTATTGTTAATTGCAGTTTCTAGCCATTTGGGGCCAAACACTTGGGTCATGGGGAAAGAGAGCATGTTTTGTCAAGGATATTTTTCGCGTTTCTCGTTTGACAGGCATTTTGTGCGACTAGACGGCTAGTTCGCTCCGTAATGTGGAGGAGTACTTCAACGCGTAAGTGTATTTTAATTTTGTTTTTGTACATTACGTATTTACGTAGTTAAAAGTACAAAAATAGTCATAGCATTTGTGTACATTCAATATATTGTCATTAAATAAAACCAAACTTTTATTGTTTACGTTTACGTATTATTATATACGAGTACTTAATGGACCCTAAGGCATCAACCTACTTAGTAGGACTAAATAAACCTAAAGTAAAGCATTCGTCATCTGTACGAGCTGTTTGCCCGTACACTTGAGATGTGTTTGTTGTGTAGTGTGTTGTCAACGAAGACAGGGAAGTTCACAGAAATAAAATCATTGTTTTTGTATCCGTTTTAGAAGAGAGTATTTATTGTGCTGAATTAGTAAATCGTAACTATAAATAAAATGTAATTACAATAGTAGGTTGCGCAACGAAGGCGCCCGCCATATCGCCAATTCACCGCAATGTTAATACAACATAATAAGTTAAAAAGTAAAACAATTAAATCATGTGGCGATGCTCGTACATCATCTTTTATAATGTCACTATTGATTAAACCGTTCATTTCCATTTTGTATAAAATCCAAGAAAACTGGTAGGTACTAATTTCGAAAATGAGTTCCACCGTGGAAACAATGCATCTAAAATGGCTTGTAATATTCATGACCTATACGAAATTAGCGTTGCTAATGGATGGGATGTGTATTTTTGTTTCAATTGCTTTTAGTTGAAGTTTACTTCACGAATAACTTTTCTCCTGTAGCCTTATAGCTACCCTGAGAAGGCAGCTACAAGCCATCATTTCTAAAACGAAAGTTATTAAACTAATAACTCATAGTTTGTTCCTTACAAGAAAGTCTCAGGTTTACGCTATTGATATTGCTTGCCCTTTGAAATGCATGGTTTCCACGTTGGAACGCTTATTATGAAAAAACTATTTTTTATTAGGTTACATGGTACTGAAATATTACAGAAACTGTAAAAAACAAAGTCAAATCTTTATTGCAGAACACAATACAATCAATTAAGTAAACATTTTTGGATGTCATGTGAATGCTCAGTAAATTGTGTTTTACCAAATTAGGTGTGCAACATTGTAGTAAATTCAAAATTTTGTGAGTATGATATTTATATATTTCAGAGATGAAGACTGATAATATCCTCAACACAAAACAAAACAAAATTAATGTAGTCAAATAATAATGTCAACACAAAATAATTACAATAAATAAATTAAGTAAAGTAAGTCGGTCTTAGAAATAATTTAAGTATCTATTATCATTACTGTACACATAAATTCCTGTCTGACAGGTTTGTTTTGTAAATAAGACGTGCTACACGTACACGTATTGTGCAATTGTTTTTATATAAGTTAAAACAAAAGAAACCAATAAATAACTAATTTCGAATAAAAAAAATAATGTACCTAAGTACTTTACGTTTATTTTAATTTTTATTCCAAGCCAATTCAAAAATAACACAGTGGAAAGTAAACCGTTTCAAAAAAACCGGGCAAGTGCGAGTCGGACTTGCACACCGAAGGTTCCGTACAAACTTACCTATGAAAACAGTTTAATTCTCGAATTGCGTTACGAAGATTTTTACGGATGATAAAAATTTGACGTAACTACAAATTTTCAGTTTTCAGATTTTTTCCTATACTTGTGCTGTGACCTTGCTTTATGCCAAATTTCAGGATTCTAGGTCAACAGAAAGTACCCTATAAATTTTGATTCCCTTGAGAGTGTCGAAATATACGTTTTTTGCAACATAAACGGCCGTATCTTTTTTTTTCGCTAACTTAGTAGTTTGATTTTTTCATAGCTTCAAGAGACCGCAGACCTAATAAGTATATATATGGTTTCCGTAAGTGTAAGGGTTCCGTTTTTTCTTTTTGAGGTCATCATCATCATCATCATTTCAGCCAATAGACGTCTACTGTTGGACATATGCCTCCCCCAAGTGTCGCCGCAATATTTGGTATAGTTAAACAACACAGGAGTACTAAAACATATTTAATTCTTTAATGTATACTATAACAGGTTATAATTACGGCGAGCTTAACTCAAAGTTGACTTTTCTTCCAGCAAACCATTGAGTACCAACCCGCACTGGGCCCGCGTGGTGATTTACGGCCCATTCCCTCTCCTAGAAAAGAGGACTGAGTCCCAGCAGTGGGAACATTAAAAGGCTGATTATGCTATGCTATGCTATAAACCATTGAGTGGTACAGAGATATCATAATAAAGGGTAGCAAAATTTACCTGTTTGGTGACTAAAAATACAGATATTGTAATAGTTGGTAGCATTAATTCTCATCACCTGATATTTTGCAAGTCTTTAATACTCAGGATTCTAGCCCTAATAATACCTACTTCTTCATTATTTTGGTTCTCTAGGCAGTTTGCGAGTCTTCACCACTTAAGATTTCAAAAATACTTCTTTATCTAGATCAACCACTAAGTTAGGCTCCGAACTTCTGCTTTCTCTAGTCTCTGTTAATAAGGCATTTAAAGTTGTCAAAAAATAAAAGGCCCAATTTTACATCTAATGTTTCATTATTTACGTTATGTAACTGTCTATATTACATTATGTGACCATTATGTAATTACATTGAAACACTTTATGTGATTAATTTATTATTTTATTAATTCTTTCAATATTGTCCCAAGTTACATTTTAACTGTCCCCGCACACAGGCCACAAAAAACGCCGCTTCAAGCTTCTTTTGAGGCGGCCTTTTTTGTGGCTCGTGTGCGGCGGTACCGCCACAAAAAAAACGTTTGAAGCGGCTTCAAGCTTCTCCGGACACAAGGTGTCGCGCGTTTCAGCTGTTTTTGCGGCCGCTTCTAGCTTTTTTTTGTGGCCGCTTCTAGCGTTTTTTTGTGGCCCGTGTGCGAAGACGCTCGGATCTTTAATTTCTTAACCAGTTTATCGGTATATAGGAATGAATTTTGTACAAATAGAATGAATCAAGAATATACACAACTATTTATATCTTAATCAAAAAGTGTCTAGAATAAACAAAAAATATAGCTCCAAACTAGTTTTTTGATACGACATGATCTAAAAATGAACTTCGATCTCGGACCTAGATATGCGTCAACACTCGATTTTCTACTTTTAGAAAGAATTAGAATTATGCTTTAAAGTTTACACTATTATAATCTATACATCTATACATACATATAAATAAAATTGGAGTGTCTGTTTGTAATATTGAAATAACTGCTATTTACTACATGCATATGAATATATATAGGTACGGTACATACACCAAAATAACATTTTCTACAATTTTTGTCTGTCTGTTTGTCCGGGCTAATCTCTGAAATAGCTGGACCGATTTTGACGAGACTTTTTTTGGCAGGTAGCTGATGTAATAAGGAGTAACATAGGCTACTTTTATTTTAGAAAAAATAAATTCACAATCCTGTAGTCCACGCGAACGAAGTCGCGGGCACAGCTAGTAATAAATAAAAACCAAGTCATTAGAATCTAGTTATACACAATCATCTTTGAAGGTCATCTACACTAATATAATAAAGAGGTAAAGTTTGTTCAGTAGCTATCTCTGAAAGTAGGTACTGGTTCGATTACTAAAATTCTTTCACCGATAGAAAGCTGCGGGGAAAAGCTAGTCTAGCTCTAAAGATATAATATAGGAAAAAGGAGAGTATCCAAAAACATTAATGCTAAAATTCAGTCGTGTGGGCAGACTAATAGCGGCTCCGGCAACATATAGTTTATCGAGGGAATGTGAGTAACGTGGGCGATCCCAACTAATAGTTTAATAACACTTAGCCATGAAAGTTCATAAAGATTACCCTTCGGTTTTATGGCGAACTGAGATCGAAAATTGAAGGATCAAAGGAACTTTTTATGGTGTGTTTATTTATGGGTTATTTTGGAAGCGTTATGGGATTCTTTTCTTTATTGCATTGTGTAGTAAAAATAAGTGTTCTGTGAGGGATATTGGTTTATGGAGTTAGGAAAAAACATTTTTTTTTAGTTATCATAAAATGTCTTCTTCCACTCTAGAGTGGTGCAGGACTCAGGAGCAGGACGTATCAGACTTTTAACGATCAAAACCATACCTGTATCCTTCAGTTACCCTTTTCGTTCTAGAACCGCCTTAGAGGACATCTGCCGTGCTGGGACCCTACGGTTTTGCTGACATCGCTTTGAGATGCGTGTGGAACAATACGCACCGTCGACGACGACGACGTCCGGCTCGGTCTGCGGTTATTGCTCGTCAGCGTCACCCGTTGCTCGTCGTGCAATGGGCGTCGAGCAATGAGTAGCTCCGGCCGCTCCGGCGTAATGGCGTATGGGCTGCTCTGGCGTATGTTGTTTAAAGTGCGTTAATGTTTGTACGAAGAAATGTTTTTAGCACAAGGTTTAAATTAAGGAGTTGTCAAAATTTTGAACGGCCTTGTTTGGATGATTTGTTTATTAAATATTTCTGTTCCGGCGGGTCGGGAGTCACACATCTATGGGGATAGACTTGTGACACACGATAAGATGAGTTTATAGTTATTTTTGCTTCGTCTATTATTCAAAAACATTTTAGGTGACCTCAATATACGTAACTTTGTGTTCTCATTACCGAATGCAAATAAAACCTGTTATTATGAGTATAAATCCTGTTTCTTAAATTACTACACTTGTAATCAACCTACTTGAGGTATGTTCACCGTGTAAATAAACATGAATTATATTAGAAACATTTGTTAAACTATTTTGTTCTGTATTCTGCTGTCAGCTATCTGAATTGTTTTGTCATCACAGGAGGCACACGTTTTCTTAGTTTCGGTAAGTGTGAAAAAAGTACTTAAAGTGACATTATAAGGAGTCCGTAATAACAGAAAATAGTTTTTTTTTAAAGTTAAAAACTTAACCGCCACCATGTTCTTGACGCACTAAAACAAGTTAGTCTAGAATGTTTTAATTCCTTGGCAACCTAACAACGTCATTATAAAACTAGTTATTGGATGTCAATGTTTACAAAAAATGCAGGTTCTTACTAGAGTTGTTACGAAACTGCAACTCCGCATTTGGGATTGCAGAAGTTTTGCAGTTAACCGTGACTCCGCATCCGCACCGACCTCCACATATTTTAAGCGGAGTACCCTTTAAGTTTACCGAGATTTTGTGAACTGTATTAGTGAACATCCGCGTTCAAAATATTTATGTAAATTGCAGTATCAAACTGTTACAGTTACGTACTTCAAGTTGAAAAACATTCAAAACGCAGTTTTTTTGGGAAGGAAAATCATATAAATATGACTCTAGTTGTTCTTTGCGTTCCAGGTCCACGGGTTTTCCATTCAGAAGTCAACCCATAGCTCTAACAGGCTCCGGCCCTGCGACACTAGTACGCCAGTAAACGGCGACACTATGCGCCGTCGACTACTCAGGCTTGGTCCAGACGGCGAGCTACCAATTATTCGAAACGAAGTACGTTACAATTTTAAACTGTCGATTTTGTGTACGTATAAATATTGTACTGGTACCGGCACCGGTATTTGATACTCATCAAATACTGGTACCTACATCTAAACCATACATCGATATTTATTTTTATAACTTCAAAATTCGAAGATAATATCATGTTTTCCCTACTGTGAATGTCACCGTCTATATTCGTTAATATAACATTAACATATTCATTGATTTATGTTTGATTACCAGTTACTTCAATATAAGTTTTTAATAAAATGAATGTTTTATTTTGTTTTTCCAGTTAGTCTTCTTCCAGCACTACGACAAGTGTCGCTTGAGCTAGTGCAGTCTAACAATCTCGAAGGATACACGTTAGCTTTATTTTTAGTTCTTGAAATAGGTAGTTAACGTTTATTTTTCGAGTTTAGTTGTATTTATTTATTTTATATTTTTTTAGTGTCAAGTCTTAGATTTGTTATTTTGTGATTAGCTAATTCTCATAGTAAGTGTTATACTTTTTTTATCAAAAAATCTAGTCCGTGATTCGTCTTAGCAGATCAGGTTTTTAAATGCAGGGCTGAAATAGCCCTACATTTAAAGTCAAGGTCAAGTCAAGTCAATGATTTTTTTGCTGGTAAATATGGTTATAAAAGTTCTTACAATGGTTCTAATACAATAGTAGCTTAACATATTTAATCATAACATAATGACATGCAAATTTTTGTTAAGTATAGGTAAATTAAAACTAATTAGGTATTTATTATTTCAATAAGTCAAATTATCATTAATATTAATTCAATTAGAACTGGAGGAATTCTTTTATAGTATAAAAGGGGTATTTGAAACCATGACCAAAAAGTGGTTTGTTGTAAGTTTAACGTGTGCATATGAGGATAATTATATCGGTTCTGTTTCATCGTAGCTCCTAAGCAGATGAACTTATTTTTATTTAATTTTTTTGTTTAAACGATGACTGGCATGTTAGTCTAGTGGCTAGTGGCGCTAACTGCTATGCCAGAGGTCGTGAGTTCGGTTCCTACCAGGACAAATGTGTATGTGATGAGCACGATCATTTGTTCTGTGTGTAATTATCTATAGTATGGTCGTTGTAAAAAAACATCATTCGCTTTTAAATGTAAGATAAGAAATAGTTCTAGACTAAAGTTTAATATTTTTCGTTTTTATAGATGATGCGGCGACTTAACACAATATGTCTGGTGTTTGGTCTCAGTATTCTTCTCATTATTAATATTGGGACTCAGTATGCATATTATGTCACATCCATCGAGCACCGGAGAAATATCAAAATTATTATAAAAGTCGAAGATGGAGAGGATACCTACACGCAACAAATACCCATTGTCCTGAATGATGGTACCCATGGCTTAACAAACGAGGATGCAGTACCCATAATAATGAATAAAAATATTGCATCTGGAGGGATGAAGAACATACCAACAAGTACTACCCATAGTCCTGTAGACATCAGAAAGATATTAGAAAAAGCAAGAACAAAAATAAAAGAAGAACTAACCAATTACAACTTTTCACAATCTGATGTTTATGGTTTAGAAGACTTAGTTATGGAATCAGGAGGACAACCCCTGCGAACCTTGATAATATCATCTTGGAGGTCAGGATCTACATTTTTTGGAGACCTAATGAATGCAGTTCCGAGTAATTACTATCATTACGAACCTCTACTTATGTTTGGTACTAAACAAATCAGAGAGCCAGAAGAGGCAAAAGAAGCCTTGAGCATCATCAAACGAATGTTTAAATGTGACTTTGATGGTTTAGAAAGTTACTTTAAATTTGAAAGTCAAGACCAGAATCTGTTTAGTCATAGCACTAGATTATTCGATTATTGTAAGGATGACAATAAAAACGAGCTATGTTATAATGCACAATTTGTTTCACGGTTATGTAAGCTGTATCCTTTTCAAAGTATGAAACTTGTGCGTTTTAGATTAAAGCTCGTTGAGGAAATATTGAATGATAAATCGTGAGTAGACGTTGTTTCTTTTCTAGTTTTCAGTTTATATTTTGTCCTGATTCTTTTAGTTATTTTAACTAATGTTAATGCACACATGTCAGACTAATAATGGTTTTATAGGATCTAAACAAAATCAATTAGTGTCAAAAAAAATTTTTATATATCGCTTATAGAATTTCACTTTTATGAAACTGTCTTATCAATCATAATGTTTATTCATAATCATAATGTTTATTATGAAACATAAGTATTTACATAATCAATCGTTGAAAACAATAATCTTTTTATGCGACCACAAATCGTAACAGTTAGGCACTGATTTTAAAGTGAAGAATTGTCGTACAGGCTGAACATGAAGGTAATATTGTTGGTCCGTGATCCCCGTGGCCTGATGCAGTCGAGGCGCCACCGGCATTTCTGTGAACTCTCTCCAGACTGCTGGGAGCCCCCTCTCGTCTGTGCTGATTTGGTCAGCGATTATGTGGCCGCTCGACACTTAACGCAGAAGTATCCGGATAGACTGATGTAAGTTTGAATATACTTTGTAGGTATACAATAATAACTTGAGCAGAACTGTGATAGATTGGACTTTTTTTATGAATAACAAAGATGCTTTTGAGGTTGGAAGTTAACTTTTTGAAACTTTGTAATATTACGTAGTAATAGTGTTTTAATAAACTTATGTAATCTGTAAGTTATTATAAACACTGAATATGTAGTAATAGTTTTAGAACATTGGTGTTATTAATACCACAAGTTACAATTATATAATGTTTTAGAGTTATAATGTTCACCAACAACTATTCGACATGACAATACAATTTTGGAACCAAAACCATCGGCTTTATTTTTGGGTATAATAATGGATAATAAACTGAATTGAAAGGAACATGTAGAAAAAGTATGCAGTAAGCTTGATAAGTTTGTATATGCTCTTCGCAAGTTAAGACTAGTGTCCAGCAAAAACACAGTCCTAAATGCTTATCATGGGTACCTATGTTTCGTCAGTACTGCGTTACGGTTTAGTCATTTGGGGCAATTCAGTGGACGTAGACAGAGCGTACAAAGTACAAAAAAAGTATATCCAAGCCATAAGTGGAGCAGATTATTTAGACCATTGCAGGCCATTATTTAAAGAATTAAAAATTCTCCCACTCCCGTGTCTGTATATTTTTGAGGTATTAGCAAAAAAAACCTTTTTTATTCTCTTTGAATGAACAAGTCTCAGAAAGATTGAATAAAAAAAAATGCGGGAAAACTGTTAGTTCCTCTTCAGATATTGCATCTATACCGGGTTATTTGTATAAAACTAACAACCTTGTAGGACTGTATTACTAACATCATAAACAACAAGTTTTGTTCTATGACTTTTTACAAAACATAATACATTTACCAATTGTTTTTTGGTAAATGTATTATGTTTTGTAAAACCTTCAAAATTTCGCTTTTCTATCTAACACATTTCAACTCTGTATTTTGCTGTACCCTACGCCTCCCGCGCACGATCCCCGCTCCCCTCCGCTATTGTATCGCTTGATTTCCATTGACTTTGTAATATTCAGAATGTAATGACCTGGGGCAAAGGAATAAAGTTATTCTGAGATGGGTACCAGGTCATTCTGGAATCAATGGCAACGAAAAAGCCGATGAACTTGCACGGGCTGGGGCTCAAGGTCATCAGATAGGTCCAGAACCCTTCTGTGGTATCTCAAAGAACCAGGCCATGCAGACCCTTAAGGGCAACTTATTTGGCGATTCAAAAAAGCACTGGTTGGTATAACCAGGTCTGCTACACGCCAAATCTCTCATAGAAGGCTACTCACTAAAACGAACTGCCGAGCTTCTTGAGCTTAGCAGGACGAACATCTGTGCGATAGCCCGCGCCTTAACCGGCCACTGCAAACTAAACAGGCACCAATTTCACATGAAACTGAGTGACACTGATGTTGCAATGCGCCCGCCCCTTATCCACAAACGCAGTATCCATCTGGGCCGACACATTTATTTATTTATTTATTTATTTTACACTTTATGCACATGGGTACAGAGGCGGACTTAATGCCTTAGGCATTCTCTTCCAGTCAACCTTTGGGTGATGCGGAGAAAAAGTAGTGGTAGGTGCAATAAAAGAGTGGGAAAAAGGCAAATACAAGAATTTAAATACTAATAGACCATAGAATAGATATACTAATAAACCATAGAATAAATATATACAAATATACAATATATACTCAAATTAATACACTACATAAATGCACTAAAATAGTCAAATAATTGGTCCAAATCGACAATAGAAAAACATTAACGCTGTGATGAAACTACTGCCAACTTTTTACGAATCAACTCGCGAACTTTGATTTTGAATGTAAATCTGCTTGTTGCCATCCTGATCTCCTGGGGAAGCGCATTCCACAAAGAAATAGCTTGAATAAAGAAGGAATAGTGAAGAAAGTCAGTACGATGAGTGGGACAATTGAGAAGGCGGTTATGAGATGAGCGCAGATTTCTATTGTGGTTAGCGCAAATGTATTGAAAGTGAGGGGCTAAATAACTGGGGCAATTAGGAGAATCAAGAAACGAAAATAAGGTGGTGAGCGCCCTTTGCTCTCTGCGCTGACGTATGGGCATCCACTTTAGAAGCGACCGATGCGCTGAAACATGATCATATTTCCGAAGATTGAAAACAAATCGAATGCAGTAATTTAGAAGGCGGTCAAGTTTATTGAGGAGATCTGCATTCAGGTCATAGTAGCACACATCGCCATAATCGATGATTGGAAAAATCAGAGTCTGCACAAGCATTGTCTTCGTGCTAGATGGTAAAAAGTTCTTCAATCGAAACAGAGCCCGCAGCATTCCAGTAACCCTCTGACTAACACTAGCCACTTGAGTACGCCAGTTCAGGGTACTATCAATACGCAAGCCTAGATCCTTTACATCGGTGCTGAATGGGACAATCGTACCGTCGAAACGAACTGGTGGCAAAGTTGCACTGTCCACCTTAGCGATGATTCGAGGACTTCCAATGATGATAGCCTGACATTTATTGGGGTTCACTGCAACACCACATCTGTCAGACCAGGCTTTTATGGCTATTAGGTCCCTATTTAATTGGTCGATAGCACCAGGTATTTCGTCGACCTTCGCCTGACAGTACAACTGCAAATCATCAGCATATAGATGATACGAACACTGAAGTACGGTAGTAATGATATTAATAAAAATAGAAAATAGAAGAGGAGAAAGGATACCGCCCTGAGGAACGCCAGTTTCCAAACCACACCAGCGAGATGAAGAATCCCCGACGTGAACTGACTGCTGACGTTCCTGAAGATAGGAAGTGAACCACTCCAGTGCCTCGGGAGAGATCATAATATAGGACAGAAGGGCTAAAAGGATTTCGTGACTGACGGTATTAAAGGCGTTCGAGAAATCTACCAACACTAGCACAGTGACTTTGGTATCCTCCATTCCGGCCCTAATATCGCCAGTCACTTTAAGAAGGGCGGAAACAGTGCTATGTCCCGGCCTGAATCCAGATTGCAAAGGGCTTATGAGCGAATTATAGTGCACAAAACTTGAGAGTTGTTTGTGGACACAGGCCTCAAGCACTTTGGATAGGAAGGGAAGGATAGAAATTGGACGGAAATGGGTTGGAAGTGTGGGATTGGAAACTTTAGGAAGTGGACGAACATAGGCTTTACGCCATAAAGAGGGAAATACTCCAGAATATAGGGAAAAATTTATAATATGGGAAATGGCGGGTAGGAGGTAATCTAGGATCGTAACGATCATACCACGAGAGATATTATCACATCCTACCGCCTTGGATTTTATGGACATAATAATTTTTTTGATCTCTTCCGGTGCAGCTGGAACGAAACGAAAAGGATTAATTTGAGGACGCGTTAGACCAGAGATTAGAGATAGAGTTTGTAATTTTGTTAGATGATCCAAGGTAGGCACAGTGGAGAAATGACGGTTAAGATCATCTAAGTCAATAGAATTTGGAAGGTCCAAATGTCGCGGTTTGCCGATACCTAGAGTTCCAAGGAACTTCCAAATATCGGCAGAAGAAGAAGATGAAATATTTTCAAGAATATGGCGGCGTTTAGCATTGCGTATCATCTGGTTACATTTATTCCTAGAAGACTTAAATAAAGTCCAGCTTTCGTCAGTACGATCCCTTTTATGTTTGCGAAATGCACGGTCTCTGCGTCGCATAACCATCTGTATTTCTCTTGTCATCCAAGGTGCGGGAGGACGTTTCAATTTTACTTTTTTAACCGGGGCATGGGTGTTATAAAGGTTGACCACAATGTCATTAAAAATCAACACCATGTCGTCAACTGAAGTGGCCTCCGTCATTGGCTCCCAGTCAACCATAGAAGCATCCTTCTTGAGTTTTTCAACGTCCATCCTCGCAAAACAACGCCTGTACAGAACCTTGGGTTTGGGTTTAGGAGGTTTAAGGATATAGGAAAGGAAGATCATGTCGTGATGAGAGAAACCAGGAGCGTCATGTTGACCGTGGAAAGGGACGAGGGAAGGATTTGAGGTGAGAATCAGGTCGAGCCAAGTGTCTTCACCCGCAGTGTTATGATGAGTAGGTTGGAGCGGCAATACATGCAAACTAGCTGACTCTATAAGATGAAGGAGCTTACGGGACCGAGGGGAATTTAGAGCAAGGAGATTTGTGTTGAAATCACCCATTATGATGTGATGTGCATACTCTGAACCCAATGATTCAAGTACTGATTCGAATTCAGTGAAGTAATCAACAGTGGGGGGACAGTAGACAACACCAATAATGGTTTTGGCTCCTCTGACGCAAACTTCAAGAAAGAGGAATTCAGCTGAAGCAGAATAGTTAGAAGAGGAAGAAGCCAGTACTTTGTAAGGTAAGTCACTGCGAAGATATATGGCCACACCACCCCCTCCCTTACCAGTTCGGTCATTTCGTATAAGAACGAAACCAGTGAGGGGGTATGTGGTAGACAGAAGATGCGGTTTGAGCCACGTTTCAGATATCAGGATGGCATGAACGTTGCTGTTATTAAATGCATCGTACAACTCGCTATAGTGACTGGCAACGCAGTGAGCACATTATTCGCCCGGAGGAGATTAAAACTCTAAAAGCTAGGAGTATTCTAAATTTCTTGGAAGCCTCCGGGCTAAAAGAGTTACTCTAACAAGGTGGCGAGTCACAATAGATCTTTTAGGTCGCAGTGACTACATCCCCTACACTACGGGTGATGCATAGCCCCTTATCTTCTAAATAATAAAAAATATTCAGAACTTATATTATATTATTATACTCAATATAAACATTTTTATTTTTGTATGAAACTCTGATGAACTAAAATATAATATTTTTTTAAAAGTCATAGAACAAGAGTCGTTGTTTATGATGTTAGTATCATAGTCCTGAGAGGTTACCAGTGTTTTACAAATAACCCTGTATAGCAGAAATGCCAGCTGTATGACAATAAAAAATTATAATAAAATTACCCCCTGAATTCAGAATGCTACCAAAAGATAAATTTAAACGTAAGATGCACAAGCATGGCTCTTGGACATGTGCTTTTATTCGGTTAATGAATTCTTAAATCATAGTTTTTGACATTATTATTATTACTATTTTGACATTATGTTTAGTAATTTTTGACATAATTTTTTTTTTGACGTTAATTAAACTGACAATAAATTTTTTGACGTTACATTTTTATCAATATTTTGTGTGTTGACTTGTTTTTTTTTTGTTTTTAAGTAATTGACATATAGTGATCAATATTATTGTATGATAATTTTGACATTTTATTTCAATAAAACAATACAAGTATATAACAAAATTGTGCTGATATTGATATTGTATAAAAAATCTTTTTTCAATAATATCTACACCAGTAATGATAGTGTACGTGACACGTTTTAATATTAAGATCTTGTATGTACCGTATACTTAGATATAAATAGATTATTATTTATTTATTATTTAAAAAACTTACAGGGTGATACGATTTGAAGACTTAACACTGAAGCCGAATATTACTACGGATCGAATTCTGAACTTTTTAAAGCTAGATGGAAGGCAGGCGTTTGACCGATTCCTGCAGAATCACACTACGGTTGAAGTGGCTGGTGTTCACTCTACTTTCAAAGTGTCTCGCAATATTCCTTTTAAGTGGAAGCATGCGCTGGACTTCAGTTACGTTAGTAAACTACAAGACCAGGTGCGTCACAGTTTTACTCTTTACGTTCTTTACATTTTTCAATATTCGTTTTTCTTTGGTCAATGGTCGCAGTTAAATTTTATTTGTCTAGTTAACCTTCTCGTACTGAAAATGAAATAAAATACATTCTACGTGTAGATACATCAAAGAATTATTTTATTATTCATATATTAAAGTTTCGCTACAAAATAAAACATTTTTCTTTTTTCACTTTAATTTTTACCTGACTGCAAGAAGGGTTATGTTTTTCGCGCGTATCTTGTATGTTTGTATGTATGTAATATTCTTTATTACCTCATATCTTCCAAACCGCTGAACAGATTTTTATAATTAACATATCGTTAGATTTGTCTTGATAACCCAAGTGTTCTTAGATAGGTGACGTTAAAAAAAAACAACATATCGAGTGTGAGATGCTATATGTTAGAGTAAAAAAAAAATTTTTAATTCTGCAATATGGGTGTCAAATAAAAGGACTTTTCATGAGAATTTCAAAATGGTATGTCAAGACCATATTAAAAAAAAGTACAACAGAAATCTATATTATTTATTTTGTACTGAGGCGAATACCTAGGTCGGTTTTTGAACTTTATAGTGATTTTACGTCTAAAATATAGTGAATAAATAGTGATATTATAATAGTAACTAAAAAGTGTAAAAATAATCTAGACTAAAATCATTCTATCTAATGTGGGTCCCGACTGTTGCTGAACTGTGGACTGAACTTGTTTATTTTTCTTTTCAGTTTTTATTTAAAGTTATTTTTTAAGCAGTCGGATTTTTTTATTTTTTAAATTAATTTTTTAGTACTTGAGATAGATAAAATAACACACTCAACAACATAATAAGGAATAACGTAACATTTCAGATGGCCTGCAAACAAGCTATGCGTTTATGGGGATACAAGATGGCGCACAACGAGACACACATGACAAGCAATGATTTCAACCCTATTGAGGATTACACAATATAATAGTAAACATCATTATCGACTGGCCTATTGTCGTAGTGGTTAGTGGCCCTGACTGCTATGCCAAAAATCGTAGGTTCGATTCCCACTCAGGACCAATGTTTGTGTGATGAGGACAATAATTTTTTGTTCAGTGTCTGGGTTTAATTTAGACCACACGACACTGAGTTTCTAGTGTGGAGGCCAGGGTATATTACTGTTTAGTATAAGTCCACTGCTGTACCTAATTTGTATAAAATATGAGTACTAACGTTTAAAAAAATAAAGATTATTAAATATTATAAAGTTTATAAAATTTCTATTGTAGTACCTTTTTTTTATGGTGAGAAAAAATCATCCAATGACATCCCCCGCTCTTGGGCGGAGCGGGAGATAGTGTCAGACTCTTACTGACTAAAAGACCCACCCCGTTCCTTCTAGCCTTCATACCGGGGCTCGAGCGCCCTTTCGGATAACCTTGGCCCCAGTAGGCTTCGACCCGGCTGGGTCCCTGCTGTTGCTGACAACTCCTTGAGGCGCGCGGGAACAGTGCGCGCCGTCGACGACTTGGGCTTGGTCCGGACAGTTACCGGACGGTCTGACAGCGAGCTACCCATTACTCACTGTCCGCAAGCCCGCGCCTGCGGTGGCCGGAAATCGGGATCAAAATGAATCGGAAATCGGAATCGGCGGCGGCGAGGACTCCGTTGCCTGATGCGTTCGGCCTCCTCCATTGCGAGCATTACTGCTTTGCAGAAGTCGGCGACCACCTGCCACTCCTTCTCGCTCCGGACCATGGCCTCAACCAAGGCCCGGCGCGAGAGGTCTCCGCCACCAATCGCCCCCACGAGGGCACGGCGATGCTCCGCCCAAGCAGGGCACACCTCGACTGTGTGCTCTACCGTGTCCTCCGGGCATTCCGCACAGTGGCGACACCCGGGTGTCACTTCCGCACGAATCCGGTGCAGGAAACTCCCAAACGAACCATGTCCGGTGAGGACCTGCGTCATACGGAAGGTAAGGAGAAGCTTTCCAGCCACGCCTCAAAGAGGGGACTTACCGCCATGATCTCTTGTAGTGCCTACCTAGACACAGTGACTAGCGATAACGATTATCAAAATAGTACAAGAATGTCATGTAAATGACTCCCAAATGTTCAAGAAATTTTAAACAATTTTTTTCTGCTTCTATTTTAATAATTGTTTGAGTATCTATAACCATTTCAATATTATTCTGTTCAATAAAGGGCGGGCACAAGCAACTATGCCCACAATTATAGAACAGAACAAATTCTACTTATATAAATTTCGTTCCATCTGGGCCCTTACCATGAGGTGTTAAAATGTCAGTTGTGCGAGTGAGAAAGAAGGACAGAGCTATACACTCCATTCCTTTTACAGTTCAATGTAGGTCGTCAAATGGATTAAGTTAAGGTAGGGCCTCTGACCTCGACTGATAACCTGTATATGTATACTTAACTACTTAAAATGTTGTTGTCGCCACCGGCTGTGAGATGGCCCTGAGTTAGATATTGGGATCAAGTTAAAACGTTGATCCTAACTTGTATATTTATAAACCTTGTTGATCCTAATAACAAAGTCGGTTTGAATATCAATTACTTGGGTGTGTATTTAATACATCGTGGTTTACGTTTACAATACTAGTTTAATTTTTTAACACAGTTTATTGTTAAAATATATTTTGTTTTGGTATATTTTTAGATATTTTAGACAATTAGTAGCTGACTCGGCTAACATTGTTCCACCATGTAACTAATCAAAAAAAAAAAACATAGGGCCCACCCCTATGTTTGTTTTTTAATATATTTTGAAAACAAAGATGACGATCACGAATCACGACATACAAAGAATACATGTATTATTTTTGAAATGTGAAGATTTTACGCAGTTAAAGCGCATTGATGATCTTAAAGTCTGAAATAGTAAAATATTTTGAATATGTTTTCCTATTAAGAGGAGTTTTTTTAATTACATAGATACTAATGCTTAACTGCGATCCCACCTTATGGTAAGTAGGTAGTGATGCAATCGTTGATGGTGATGTGAACTAGTTTATAAAGAGCCCATTTACTCTAGCCTTGAAGATACCTACATTATCGGTCGGAAAGCACACAAATTGTTCCAGTTCTACGATGTAGACGGTTTAAACGACGAGACAAAATGGTTAGTCCGGACCGTAGAGGTGTCAACAATGGTGTAGTGGTGTTATATAAAGTAGCAATGACATCACAACAGTAAACGAAAACACTGTCGATACTTATTCACAGCTAACACAGATTCACAAAAAACATCAGCTGTTCAGTACCTTTTGTAGAGTTGTGCAAACATTTAAATGTACTTATAGGGTAGTTGTTTTTTTTTTAATTTCAAGTTTGCTTTAAGAATTTCCTTGCGTGATCGCATCAGGAATAAAGATTGAGAAAGCAGGAGAACCAAGGAAGCCGACATGGCCCGAAAAATTACCAAACTTAAGTGGCAATAGGCAGGGAACATTGCTTGTAGAACAGATGGTCAATGGGACCGAAAGTTTCTGTTGTGTCAGTGACAACCGCGCACCGGAAGACTAAAGTAGTTTCTATATTACATTTCAATAAAATTATTTGATTTTATAATTCATTTGAAAATCACATTTCATGATTTCGCTTATGCTTATAAACACTCTTAAATCACGGACCCTGCTGATACAGGTATTTTATATCAGAGGCATTATAAATTCTTGTACAAAATATTGGTGGAACTAAATATTGGTATTAGCGCTTAGTACACAATATATGGAGCAACACTGTCCGACCATAAATTTACTCTCTATAATAATGTCCTATACGTTATTTACGACGCGTTTCTAATGAAAAATATTACTTTGAGCCCATTGTTATATTTATTACGGTTTGTCGTGTGATGTTATAATAGTTTTAGATTTATCACGTTGATTTTTTTGAAAATGGATGAGTTTGTCTAACTAAAAAATATATATAGGTAAAGTAACTCTGTCTTAGTCTAAACAATTTTTCTTTTTAGGATTCCGTACCTAAGCCAACAAAAACGGAAACTTTATACTCGTATGATCAAGATCAAGACCCTTTTTCTCAGGACCAAGTGGAGTTATGAAGCTGAAATTAATATCCAATACTCAAGTCTGCTACTTTTAGCAATATTGAATAAATTCTTTTGGTCTGAGTAATTTCTAAGGCGTAATCAAAAGATAAGGTCGTTTAGGCTCTGTTTAGGAGTATATTTTGCCAATCGCTGAAAAACCAAAACCTTTAGAGTACTTCCCGTTGACCTAGAATCCCGAAATATGCCATAAAGCAAGGTCTTATTGCACAAATATAGGAAAAAGTAAAGTATAGAAAAACTGCATAAATGTAGTTACGCTTCCTGCCGGAGGATTGGTCTATGGTCCTCTATGTTGTGCTGATGTGGGTGTTGTCAGTTGTAAGTGTTGTAAGTTGAACGCATCCAAAAATTAATTGCAAAGCGACGAGCCTCCTTGCTGGCCTGCCGCCGTAGGATTTAGAAGTAACTGTTCTTGCACACTTGCACGACACAAAACACTGTTGCGGCATGGCGGACATCGCGGCATGGCGGACACAGTACATTATTAGAGGATATGATTAAGAACGACCTTCACCAGTCTGTTTAATGAATGAAACGTATTTTATGACAAATCTAGTATATTAAGTAATATAACGTGGGTGGTTTGCCTAAGAAATTCCTGGCCAATTTGTCATAAAATACGTTTCGTCCATTAAACAGACCGGTGAAGGTCGTTCTTAATCGGATCTTAGACTAAACGGGGATACAGGGTGGCACGACGCACGATCCACGCAATGATTTCAAGATCATTGAGATGCAATTCGATTGTGAACATAATCTTACTCCTGACCTTGTGCATAATCCCCACCAACTGTGTTCCCACGTTGTCGTCGTGGTGGGGCTTGCGTGTCTCAGTGACCTTGAGGGCTATGCCGGTAGAGCCACTCATGCCGGAAGGCCTCAAGCGAGAGACCAGACCAAGAGGAACATACGGCGGAGTCCAGTCGGACCGCCCGGAGGGTGCGCTGTCCAGGAGCGCTGGCACCAACAGCTGTTGGCGCCTTCTGGATAGCGATTTAGAAGAGATAGGGTTCGCCTCCGGTACGTGTCTGTTCAGCAGACATGACCAGGATGGCGAACGTGCAATGGGGACCCCACCCCATTAAAAAAGGCAAAGCTGTGTTCAGCAAAATATGAGTGCGAGTAGAAAAAAAAATACTACCCCAGGAGGGTACCAGCTTGCTGGAGAATCCCTCCCTGAGCAGAGCTCGGGCTGCCCCTCGTATTCTGGGGGGGGCACCTACCGCCTCGGGTCTCCGGACCCTGTACCGTCCTTCGTGGACGCAACGAGCCAGGGTGGCTCACACTTCGGCAGCGCGGAGTCCCTGGGACCAATTCCCAGCACGTCCGCGATGCCGGTGGAGGCCGGCCGTAGGTTTGGCCTCAGGGAGGTGAGTGAAGACGCGGCATCGGACTCAGATGCCGCGTCTTCACTCAACTCAGACGGGAAGGAGGTGGAGGAGGTGCGGGAGCCCCTCCATTTGATGGAGGTGGAGGAGTCCACGTCCAATAAGAGGAGGGCGTTCATGCGCTCCGTGTCCGACGACGAGACGGGACCTGCCCGGAAAATCTCGTCCTCGGGGCGGGGCGCAGCCCGAAAAACGGGCATAGGAAGAGGGCTCCCCGCCGAGATTGCCAGCGAGGGACGCCAGGCCAGCGCCTTAGTGCCGAAGATCCCTCAGGATTTGCCAGAAGGGATGGTGGAGGCGCTGGCTAAGTTTCGGGAGGTTGTGGCAGCCGCAATAACGAGCGTGGCCAACAAGAGGGAGAGGGTGGCCAAAAAGCGGTCTATTGAGCTGGCCAACACCTCGATTGAGGAGGCGCTGGGGATCGTTTTTGAGCCCTACGAGCGCACCCTCAGCGGGAGGTTTGGCCGGCTCGAGGAGGCTGTAGCCGCTCTCCAGGGTTCTCGTCCCAAGGAGGGGAGCAGGCAGGAGCGGGGCCGATCCCGGCCCTCGCCCCAGGCGGAAGGCGAGGTTGTGTCTCTGCTGCGGCAAGAGCTGGCTGCCTTCAGGGAGCAGCAGCAGCAGCAGCAACAGCAGTTCCAGGGGCACATTCAGCGCCAGCTCTCCGTCCTGGAGGGCATTGTTCTGCGCCCCCCTCTTGCGACCTCCGGCCAGAAGAAGACGGCGTCGTATGCCGCTGTCGCCGCGGCCACGACGACTGCAGCACCTAAGGCAGGCCCGTCGGGGCAAGCCAGGCGCGTGGCCGCGGCGTCGGAGCCTGCAAGGGCGGCCCCGGCGGCCAAGCAACAGCAGCGGCAGGGGAAGCCTGCCCCTCCCCCGAAGGGCAGGGTGGCGGCTGCCACCAAATCGGCGGGACCTCTCGCCGCGGCGGCGACTAGGTCGCGCCTGCCGCCTTCTCCGCCCGAAGACCCCTCGGCTGGCGCCGAGTGGACGGTCGTCGGCGCCAAGAAGAAGGCGAGCAAGGCGGCAAGGGCGGCCAAAAAGCGCAGGCGGCGACAGGAGCGCAAGAAGCGGGCCATGGCTGCTCGTCTTCGCGCCCCGACTTCCGCAGCTGTAGTGATCACACTACAGCCAGCTGCGGAAAAGAAGGGCGTGAACTACGATGTAGTCATGGCGAAGGTGAAACAGGCGGTGGTGGGCCACCTCGATGAGTTCGGAGCCTCCGGGGGCTTCCGAATGAGGCGTACCGCGACCGCGGCCCGAATGTTGGAGGTCCCCGGGGCAGACAGCGGAGAGCTCGCCGACGCCCTGGCCGAAAGGATCAGGGCGTCCCTGGACGTCGAGGAGGCCCGAGTGTCCAGACCCACCAAAAGCATGGACATGCGCATAATGGGTCTGGACGACTCTGTCAGGGTGGAAGAGGTGGTGGCTGCCATCGTCAGGGCGGGAGGGTGCACGACCGATCAGGTCCGGGCGGGCACCATCCGCGCTGACAGCACGGGCATGCGAGCCGTCACGGTGAGCTGCCCCGTGTCGGCGGCCAAGGCCATCACGGCCGAGGGCCGAAGGCTGTTGGTGGGCTGGGTTTCGGCCCAGGTAAAGCTGCTGGAGCCCAGACCTCTGCGGTGCTACCGCTGTCACGTGGGGCACCACGTGGGGGCCTATTGCGCCGCAGAGGACCGCAGTGACCGCTGCCACCAGTGCGGACAGCCCGGGCACAAGGCCGTTGAATGCCGTGCAAAGCCGCACTGCTACGCATGTGCGGCTGCAGGCAAGCCGGCCGACCACCGGGCTGGGGGCAGGTCCTGCGACCCCCCCGCCAAGGCCAAGGGCAAAGTCAGGCCCATCCACCCTGACGTCCTCACCGCCGCAGCCACCACCTTGGCTGCCGCCGCTGTCGCCGCGGCAGTGCCCTCACAGGGGGCTCAGGAGGAGACTGTAATGGAATGTCAATAACGACACCATTACGTCTCCTCCAGGCGAACATCAACCACTGCGCCCCCGCTCAGGATCTGTTGCTCCAGAGCATGGCGCAGTGGTCGATCAATGTCGCCGTCGTCTCCGAGCCGTACTACGTCCATCCCCGCTGGGTTCAGGACCTAGACGGCTCGGTGACGCTAATTTCGTCGGCCGCCGCCGGTACCCCACCCCTCGAGGTTGTTGCGAGGGGACGGGGTTGCGTGGCAGCACGGGTCGGGGACATTGCAGTGGTAGGCGTCTATCTGTCCCCGACCAGAACTCCCGACGAACTCCATGTCTCCCTTATGGAGCTAAGTGCCGTCGTTGCTGGGTTTGATACCCTCCCCGTGGTCGTTTGCGGGGACTTCAACGCCTGGAATACGGCTTGGGGTTCCCGGCGCACGAACACACGGGGTCGGTTGGTGGAGGACTGGGCCTTGGAGCTGGGCCTGGTCGTCCTGAACCGGGGTTCTGTCCCCACGTTGGTGCGGAGGCGGGGTGAATCAGTGGTGGACCTCTCGTTCGCCAGCCCCGCTCTGTCGCCGCGTGTCGTCGACTGGCGCGTTATGGAGGAGGTGGAGACGTACTCCGACCACCGGTATATCCGGTTGGACGTCTCCGCCGAAACCTCGGCCGCGCCGGTCCGACAAAGCCCTTGCGGTCCGCGGTGGGCGCTTAAGCAGATGGACCGGGAGCTCCTCCTGGAAGCCGCGACCGTACAGGCCTGGGTGCTCCTGTCGACATCGACGTCGAGGCGGAGTGGTTCCGGGAGGCCATGTCGCAAATTTGCGATGCGGCAATGCCCCGAGTCCGTCCAGGACGTGCTAAGCGCCAGGTGTACTGGTGGTCGCCGGAAATCACTGCACTGCGCAACACGTGCAATCACGCGCGACGCCGGTACGCCAGATACTGCAGGCGCCGCATCTGCCCGCCGGATGCGGAGGCCAGAGAGGCGGAGCTGTACGAAGGTTACAGAGAGGCAAAACACACCCTCCGAGCGGAGATTAAGTGGGCCAAACTCGAGGCCCGCGACGTGTGGCTGGGGTCTCTGAACGCGGACCCGTGGGGGCGCCCGTACAAGTTGGTACGGGAGAAACTGCGCCCCTGGGCTCCCCCGCTGACTCAGAGTCTCCGGCCCCAACTCGTGGAGGGTGTGGTAAGCGCTCTGTTCCCTGCGCGAGGGGAACACTCCCCCCCACCCATGGCTCCGCCTCCGCCAGCGGTGTCTGACGCGGACTGCAATAGCGACGACGACGATAATGCTCCAGAGGTGACCGAGGCAGAGATGAGAGTGGCGGTGCAAAGGCTGAGTGCCAAGAACGCCGCCCCAGGACCCGATGGCTTGCCTGGGAAAGCCTGGGTCCTGGCCATGGAGGCTCTCGGGCCTCGACTGAGAGGGCTCTTCAGCGCATGCTTGGAGAGGGGCCAGTTCCCACTTCGCTGGAAGACGGGGAAACTGGTCCTCATCGCGAAGCCAGGGCGCCCTGCGGACTCTCCGTCCGCGTACCGGCCCATTGTGCTGCTCGACGAGGTGGGCAAGCTCTTTGAAAGAGTGATTGCGAGCCGCCTCGTCGCGCGCCTTTCACGGGTGGGGCCGGACCTTTCGGACGGACAGTTCGGCTTTCGCAGGATGCGCTCGACGGTGGACGCCATCATGCGCGTGCGAGCCCTCACGACGGGGGATGCGGTGTCCCAGGGTAGGTGTGTCGTGGCAGTGTCCTTGGACATTGCCAACGCTTTCAATTCCCTGCCCTGGAGTACGATCCGGAGGGCACTCCGGTACCACCGGGTGCCCGAATACCTCTGTCGAGTAGTCGAGGGCTACCTGTCGGACAGGTATATTGTCTACCCCGGTCACCAGAGAGACTGGAAACGTCGGGAGATGTCGTGCGGTGTTCCGCAGGGGTCGGTACTAGGGCCACCCTTGTGGAACATCGGGTACGATTACGTGCTGCGGGGCGACCTCCCTGACGGGGTCAGCGTGGTCTGCTACGCAGACGACACGCTGGTTCTAGCGCAGGGAGAGTCGTACCGGGCGGCGGCCGCTTTAGCGACACGCGGGGTTGCGATAGTCGTTGGTAGGATCCAGGAGTTGGGACTCGAGGTGGCGCTGCGCAAATCCGAGGCCATGTGTTTTCACGGTCGCGGCCGTCGGAACGCGCCACCGTCGGGTTCCCAACTAACGGTAGGAGGAGTTCGCATCGGCGTCGGGACATCGATGAGGTACCTGGGACTCATCCTCGACAGCCGATGGAATTTCGAGGAGCATTTCCGACGTCTGACTCCCAAACTCAACCGGGCTGGGGCCGCTCTCAAGCGGCTCCTGCCCAACCTTGGGGGTCCAGACGCCTCCTGCCGGAGGCTCTACGCGGGGATCGTTCGGTCCATGGCCCTCTACGGGGCGCCGGTGTGGGCGCCGTCGCTGAAAAAGCGACCGGCGGCCATTCTAAATGCCTGCCAGAGGGTCATGGCAATTCGGATGGTGCGGGGATACCGCACGATTTCCTGCGAAGCGGCGAGCCTTCTGGCTGGCCTACCACCGTGGGATCTGGAGGCAACAGTCCTTGCACACATGCACGACATGCGCGTGGAGATGCAACGCCGGGGTGAAAGTCCTCTGCCGCGACAGGTCACGGCATGGCGGACAGAGCTCCGGCGGAATCTCATGGTGGAATGGCGTCAGCGACTATCGCAACCCCGTCATGGGCACGCCACAATTATGGCGATAAGTCCCCTCTTTGAGGCGTGGCTGGAAAGACCTCACGGCGTCCTTACCTTCCGCATGACACAGGTCCTCACCGGAAATGGCAAGTTCGGGAGGTTCCTGTTCCGAATTAAAGCGGAAGTGACGCCCGGGTGTCGCCACTGTGCGGAACGCCCGGAGGACACGGTGGAGCACACAATCGCAGCGTGCCCTGCTTGGGCGGAGCATCGCCGTGCCCTCGTGGGGGTGATCGGCGGCGGAGACCTCTCGCGCCGGGCCTTGGTCGAGGCCATGGTCCGGAGCGAGGAGGAGTGGCAGGCGGTCGCCGACTTCTGCGAAGCAGTAATGCTCGCTAAGGAGGAGGCCGACCGCATCAGGCAACGGCGTTATCGCCGCCGCCGTCGCCGGGATTCTGATCCCGATTTCCGGCCAACGTAGACGCGGGCTTGCGGACAGTGAGCAATGGGTAGCTCGCTGTCCGGCCGTCCGGTAACCGTCCAGACCAAGCCCAAGTCGTCGACGGCGCGCGCTGTTCCCGCGCGCCTCAAGGAGTTGTCAGCAACAGCAGGGGCCCAGCCGGGTCGAAGCCTACTGGGGCCAGGGTAATCCGAAAGGGCGCTCGAGTATGAAGGCTTGAAGGAACGGGATGGGTTTTTTAGTCAGTAAAAGTCTGACACTATCTCCCGCTCCGCCCAAGAACGGGGGTTGTCATAAGATGATTTTTCCCATCGAAAAAAAAAAAAAAAAAAACCTTGTGCATAATTAATGCAGACTAAAACAAGCAACCGTGATGTTACTGGCGTAATTTCACCAAATTGGTACAAAATTATCCCATAAAAGAAAAGATAATGATGTCCTTACAGATATTTATCTATTATTCCGAATATAATCGTAATGGTGTGGCACTCGATTATAGATACCTAGAATATTTGAGACATTATTTTTTTACTATCGCTGGACCTAGACTTAGAAATAATATTAGCAATAATGATTATTACGAGTATAACATCAAAAAAAAATAACATACACTATTTAAATGTCTCGTGAATACGTGATCAATCCCAATCATTACGAACTTTTGAAAATATGTTTTTCTGATAGAATATTACTATTTCTAGACTCTACTTTCGCTTTAGTTCACTTGAACAACTTTGATTCATCTCATAATACTCCAGATGCAGAGACAAGATCTTCCATTTGTCTTCGAATACGTCATAATCATGTTGAGCATCCAAGAGACCGTTGAGCGCGGAGATTGCGCGAGGGATAGGAAACTGCGAACAGTCTATACGTTAGTCTGTTACACCCGTAGTACATATAATATATCGATGGTTACACCAGAGTACAACTGTGATACTTCGTTTTATATGAAAGATTTATTTTCTCGTGTAAGACCTTAAACATATCAATTTTTTTTTGGTAATTTTACTCCTAACCTTGTAAAAATTATAATCTTTTTTTCACATGGTTAATTATCCAATGACTCCTCTTGCATGCAGTGCAGACTTTTATTGACTAAAACGTCCTGTGTCCCTCATTTGCTAGAGTATGTAAATAGTGACAGATTGATAGCTATACTTATAATTACATCTTCATCATTATTCAAGTTTAGTTCTTCATTAAACACGGAACTATTTTATCCTTTACTCTATATATCTACATAGATTCTGTTCGCAACTGTTGTTACTAATTTCGTACTCAGTAAAATGTATTAGCGTACATAATTGGCTCCCTATCCCAAATCACTAGTTAAACCCAATAAACTTGTTCCAAATCACATGGGGCTAAAGTTTTCTGCTTCGTCACGGCTTTTACCTAATTTGTGGATAATTTTATGTAGTGTAGTAAAACTATTGTTATCAGGATCGTAGTTTTTCAGTAAAATGAGTTTATGATTGCCTAATGACTTCCAGTACAGAAAGCAGACTAGAATGGAAAAGGAAAAAAAAGTACGCATGCAGGCTTTTTTTGAGGTGCATCAGCATCCAAACAGGGTGGAGCAAAAGAGCGTGTCAGCCTATTATTGCCTAAAGCCCACTTATTTCCTTTAGTTAACCATTGCGTGCCAGGACCCACTCAGATATTTTTTGAAGCCATGACTCGTAAAAGCCAGTTAGATTATGCAGAACACTTACAATCATAAATAAAGAACCTGCGTTATTCTCTATGTTATGTCACTCATTAAGTGACTCACTGTACACAGTGCATTTATTTAAAAGTAATATTAAGTTTAGAGATTTGGAACTCGTAATCAAGATACTCTCCCGGCGTATCATTAGTGTCCATGTAATTTGACATCCGACTATCTCGTGCAAACGGACGTGCCTGTCGCAAAATCACCGCTCTGCAGGCAGCCTAACTGGACTTTATATCGTTCACAATTTGTTGCTATTGAAATGCTAAAGCGATGTCGGGACGTTCTGGCGACTGCACTCGAATATTAAACAGACGATCAACTTTATTATTTGGATAGCTTTGATGTGTGTAATTACGTTAGTGGTCCGCGCAACTTTGTTTTGGAGTTGAGTTTCTCGAAATATCTTCTTAAAATACATGTCTACTTATCATCATCTGCGTAACCATTTCTTAACACGGCTGAAGGCTGCTTGCACTAGAGTGTAGAACAGACTCCCCTTTTACAAGCTTTTATTTAGTTTCACCTGTCCCAAAGTTTTTCTGTGTTCAAATCTTGCAAAATAAAGATCAACTTCTATGTTACCGATTGAGCTGAAATTTTGCATGCATGTGTAAGTTATTACAGGCAGCTGATTTGATGATGGAACCGAAAAGTGGCTTTAGGAACTCTGTAGTTAAACGACACACGCCCATCGAGTTTAAACTCGTTTGATAAGTTTTGACGAGTACTTTGGTGCTAGATGGTAACCAGGGTCTAATAATGGAGCTGAGAGATGGCAGTAAGAACTCGGTAATAAGCGCAATAAGATAAAACAATCGTGCTTGAACTATTTGAAATTTTGTCTTGATGAGTATTAATTATATAGGTTCAAATCATGCTATAAAAGTTTGCTATTAAAAAAGTATTTTCATTGAAAACTGGTTTATGTACTTTAACCTTTCGTATGCCGTAATTAGAAACACAATTAAAAAGCTATTGTGTCTCGCGTTCCGGACACACAAAGGGTAAAATTCTTTCAGTCCATCAATAGATTGTCAGTTAGATGTCACTGTCATTGCGATAAGACCGCCATTATAATATTCATTTGAAAGAAGTGTGACGAAACTATTCTAGTGCACAATAGAGATTATTCTGTTCTATTCGAATACCTACCACTGCTTTACATGAAACGATTGTTTCTCGGATATACTGTCTGAATACAATATTACAGGGTAACACGATATCTCTTGGCTCTGTTGACTAACCAATTTACTGATAACCAAGATATAGTTTCCCAAATACTGTGTATTTGAAACCCAGTAAGACTTCTATGATGCACAATGGACAATGAATGAATTATAGGATAGATGTCTTATATTATATTCATTGCATTTGTTGCCATGCTAATGTCAAATGACGTGACAGAAGTTATTATGGTCTAGTAGTTAGTGGCCTCAAGGCCATCGAGCTGTCAACAGCTATGCCGGAGAACGTGGGTTCGATTCCCACCCAAGACAAATGTTTGTGTGATGAGCACGATCATTGGTTCTGTGTCTGGATGCAATTTATCTATGATATGTATATATGTTTATCAGTTGTAAAACAACAAGCTCTGCTTAGTTTGGGGCTAGATGGCGTTATGTGTTCGAACAAGCAAATTACAACACATACATTTGATTAGTCTTTCAGGACCCAAGTTTAAAACATGACATATAATTTAAATTAACAAGGTAAATTAAAGTCTATAATTTACGACAGTAACGTACAAGAACATAGCAGAATGAAATGTCCGCCATGAATAACGGCGTGTGTAACCGTAGGTTCTGATTAATGAATATGGAACGCTCTTGATTCAAATTCGGAATGATCTTCACGCCTCTCTAATGACTAACCAAATTAATATATAGTTGGCTCACTTTGTGTTTGAACTAGGCTAATTTTTACGAGAGTTAATTATTCATCCGATGATCTTGGGAATTACCGCTATTTGTCTATTTCTATTCAGCCCATAGGGTATTTAAGTCAACTGAAATAGTTTCTCCACGTGTTTTATGAATCGACTAAAACAAAGAATACTCTTTACAAAATCATGTACGTGTTTCTGGTTTTATTAGTTGGTTTTTTAACACTGACTTCCGAAAATAAAGTGATTTAGAACGTTTCAATTTTTCTTTTTTTTTTAATGTTTTAATTCACACTTTTTAGTTGATGATGTACTTAGAGTACCTACATCTCATGACAATTCCAAGCAACGCATACACTGATAAGATACATTATTTTTGTAATGAAGTTCTAGTGCCCACCTTTCCGCTACATTATCAGATCTGTTCGATGGTAGATACTTTATTCGATTCGAAAGATCATCTTTTAATAACTTATTTACACTTTGTTCCATACACTGTGTGTATAAGCTCCTTTTAAAACAAAACAGCATTGGTGCTTTCTTGTACACATTTTGCTACAGTTTAAATAATGTTAAGCGTTTATTGTTGACGACAATGTAGTATTATTTAAATTGTTTCCTGTCTTTATGAGATTTTGGTAAAGATGATGGTATTTTAATGTTTTACACAGAAAGTAGGTACCATTTTTTCTTAGGTGGGAAAATCATCTAAATGACATCTCCCGCCCTTGGGTGGAGCGGGAGGGCGTGTCAGACTTTTACTGACAAAACCCACTACTTAACTGTTCCTTCTTTGCCATTATTCCAGGGCCCCGGGGATCTCTTCCGCATCACTCATGGCCCCAGTAGGTTTCTCCCGTGCTGGGCCCCTATGGAAAGCAGATACTATTGGAGTTCTTAGGATGAGTTGGGAATTATATTTAGAAATAACTTGGCTGGCTGTTCTTGAGTAATTTAGGAAATACTAATTCAACATTACTACTTCAAATGAAACTAGCTAATTCATCAAAGGTAAGGCTTCGTTTAGTCATGTAAGATTTTATATTAAAAATGTTACAAACATTTTTTCATTTCATTCATTCACAAAGAAGATCTGACGTATTCAAAACAATTTCTCATCTCGAAATGATATTCAAACGAGACCATAAATCCACAGTCTTCCTCATTCCGGGCCTACATTAACACAAACATTTACAAGCTTCAGAGCATTTAATAGTATTCTAAACAATACAGACTGACGGAGAAAGAAACGTCCCAAATTACAGAACGGACAATTTTTCTTGTAACATCTGCAGGAGCAATCCGAACCTCATCTCGTTCCGATCCTATTTTATTTACAGCAAACAATTCTTTTGATAAATCGTTTTTAATCCGAACAAAAAGCAAGATTATTCCAATTTGACGAAGGAAAAGATTTTCATAATGGAATTAGTTCATTTGGAGTCCTCGTGAGAAACGAAGGCGGACATTGGAAATCTCTCGCGATCTCGTTAGCATTGGAATATTCTATGAAGATTAAACGTTATTCAGTTTGATTTGAATGCGAACGTGCCTTTTGTTATACGATTGCAGTGAATGGCACCGTCTAATGGTCGGCAAATGAGTGCTTTTGAGGGTGCCATGAATATGGAAGGCTCGTTCATTTTGGATTCGGTATCAAGTGCAAGGATCTTTTTGTTGTTCTCGGAGCGTTATCCATTATTTGCAGTTTGATTTGGGTCTCCTATTCAAATTGTTAGGAAAATTCACTATATTATTGTAGTCTCGGGATGGATTTTCATTAGTCTCCTAATTTTTCATTTTGTTGAAAAAAACTTATTATTAACCCTAGATCACTAACCTTATTTTACAACGCTTATTACTAACCTTCGTCGTTTCGGCTACGCTGTACTAAAGGGAGGTTTCATGGAATAAAATATTTACATGTGTTTTACTAATATATTACAATAATCATTTGTGAGCATGTTTACAAGATTTTTATTTACTAAAATTACATTTAAATTAATTTGACCGTCTTTTAATTTAGACAAGAGTTTTTACATTTTTGTTTTTTTTAAATGCTTAAATCTTATTAACTAAAAAAACAAAGACTTAAAAAAATATTAAAATAATAAAATTAAGTAATAAAATCAACAAAAGAAAGAAACATTTTATAAAAATACTGTTAATTAATATATTTGTGACAAATGTAAAGTTTGTGTTCGCCATACGAGGATTTATTGCATTTGGTGCAACTACTGTTTATTATTCTTTGCCTTGCGGAGGGGCAAATTGCACATTCTTTCTTTTTTTGGCGATAGGAAGGCTAACTACATCTACTTCACGCATTTTATTGATATTTCTGCATTAGTATGGGTTACAATTAAATCAATTATACTATCAATTGCAAAAAATAAAAAGCAAGAAAGCGAATCTAGTTCGTTTTTACAATTACGCCTTGGGCCCAGGTATAATAACAACATACAATAACAACAATATTTCTTGAGGCTGTTCGGCTCCGTGAACTCGGCTTCAGTGATGACCATTTGTGTTTGTCTTTTCCGTGGAGAATATTACTCGTTGGTGTAATCATTAATTCGTGTGGCTGACCTGAAGTACTAGATAATGGGTATTCAATTGATGAAGACGTATTTGCCTGGATTTCTTCAGTTGAAGGTTGTTGTTCTGTCACAGAAAAAAATCTCTTCCTCACCATCTATTTCATAAGTCTGATCTGCCACAACGTGGTCTTTTTTCTCTGTCTCTGAGCAGTTTTCTTCGTCACTATTATCATCTCATAACAGCTGATGATCGTTTCTAAAATAAAAATATATTCAAAAAAAAAAAATGTAGGTTCTTATTTCAATGTAAGCAAATTAAGTACAAAGTTCACAAAACAATGAAATAATTATAACACCAAAAAAGAATTAAAAACAACTCTGCAGGAATAACGTTAATACTAACATTCGTCGATTCGACGACTCATGGTGGCTGAAACTGCGCACACAGGGCCCCTACACAAAAATCAAACCCGTGCATTGCTCGAGCTGGGGGCCGACTGAGATTAGCCGGAATGTGGAATGCGTACGACGACGCACTCAAAATTTATACCACTTTTTTTGAGTCCGCGTCGTCGTTTTGACGAAGGTTAGTAATCTAGGGTTAAAGTAACTTCAAGAAGCGAAATATGAAAACGCTAAATATTTGTAATCTTATCAGCCCCTTCTTAAATCATGGTTTTAAAATTATTTTATTGATAGGCTCGCTTTTACGTTCGCTCACTACAACCTCACCTAATAGTAAGTGATGATATAGAATAGAATAGAATAGAATATCGTTTATTTAATAAAAGTGGCACATTTAAATAAAAATACAAAAACAATTTTAACGCATACATTGTATTTGTTGCCTGAACTAGGTTGGACCTGTATTTCAGGCTAAAAAGTACAAATAACCTTAAGTAATAAATTAACGATCATTAAATTAACTATACTAAATAACATAATTATATTTAATTTAACTAAGAGCAAAACATCTTTTATTTACAAACTATTAGGAGATCTTCTGTCGCTCTGTAAGAGATGCTAAGTAAGTATTGCACAATAATCTTTTTACAGCTATAATAATTTAATTTGTACAAACCTAATTTTCTATTTAATCTATTGTACAGAAAATGGGCCTAAAAATGTGAAAAACCTTTTTACAAAGACATATTTTGAAAAAGTATTGGAATTGCATACAATATCATTCCTTCTCTTACTAGTAACTTACTAGTAACAAAGATATGGTTGAAGTCGGAGCATTTTTACCTAGAAGTAACCTATTCACTTTTGACTTAAACACACCCAGGTTATCAGCACGAAAAAACGACTCCAACAGAGAATTCCTCTACTTGGCTGTACCAAAACTTTTTGTGCACATGGGTGGGACACAAACAAGAATAAAAATATATCCTGTCAATTCACAATACACTAGTCCAATCCCTAGCTCAAATAAACTCTATAGCCTAAATAAAAGCAATATGACCAATCTGTGGTATTGGTACAATATCTGGCGGATTACTCGAGTAATCCGTAATCAAGCGGCCGTCAATCCACTGGACAATGTGATTTATGCATTTCTAGAGCTCCATTACGTCCGTATTGATGAATGGGGAAACTAACTAGCAGTGGTAGGCCAGCCTGATTCGATGAGTGATTTAGTTAGCTGATAGTTATATATTTTCCGTAAGTGTTATAAAATTAATACACTTTATCGACGCCAAGTTGTTAGCCTATAGGTTTTTTATCATTTACATTTTGGGGAGTGTTTACCGGAATTGCAAAATTTGATTCCACCAAACCCGTTCCATCATCGGACCACTAGACTTACGGCGTTGCACCATCGGTACATGGTGGATATCACACGCATGCACGGCGTACGTTTTTGAAAACACATTATTGTGCGTACAGCTAAGGAGTGTAATTCCCCGCCGGACACTGTGTTGCCTAATAGCTACAACCTAGAGGTCTTCAAGTCAAGTCATTGTCGTCAACATCATCGCTTGCCATTGGGTGAGACAGAGTTAAACGTGAGTCTATCCATAAAAAAACTTTTGAAGATACGGTTTTTCTTTTCATTAATTGGTTTTCATGTAACGGATGCTCTAAGTTAATTATGACAACCTGAAGTTCCGTGTATGTCTCTCCAGTGTTGATATATGATATATTTAACATAATATAATTCAATATATTACTAATTTGAACCTCAATCAATCATCTGATCCATCGTGTTCATGTCAAATATTGTTTCAATCAAGGTAGTGCTTTATTAGTTACTGTATCTAACTTCACATCGTATTGGAATCAGATTAAGTTTGTCTGTCATGTGTTTGTGACCAATATTAATGATTGAGATATTACAAATCAAAATGATTGATATGTATAAATCTAATATACTTAAAAAAATCTCGGGTTATATTATTTGTTATCGAACTACTCCGAAACGGCTAAACGGATTTTTATGATTTTTTTTGTGTATATTTAGTAGGTCTGAAATTAATTTGTAGGCTATTTTTTTACTCTCCTACCCCCAACACCAGTTTTTTTTTTTTTTTGAAGTGAAAACTTCTTTAGCGGCATTGAGCACTTTTTCTGTAATGGGTATAAAATCTTAAACTCGCGTCAGGACACGTGACCTGATCGAAAAAGCGTAAGACGGATGGAGAGTAGACAGCTATCCCTTATCGCGCGTTGTGAAAGGGGGCTAGACGGAAAAAATTCTCACGAAAAATTATACCGACACTTTTACTGTCAAAATATAAATCGAAGATGGCGGCTGCAAGAAATTTTCAACTTTTTCGTCATGGGTGTCGTTTTCATGGTTTTCGAGGGTGTTGAAACCGATGGTACTGTCAAAATATAAATCCAAGATGGCGGCTGCAAGAAATTATCAAATTTTTCGTCATGGGTGTCGTTTTCATGGTTTTCGAGGGTGTTGAAACCGATAGTACTGTCAAAATGTAAATCCAAGATGGCGGCTGCAAGAAATTATCAAATTTTCCGTCATGGGTGTCGTTTTCATGGTTTTCGAGGGCGTGGAAACCGATGGTACTGTCAAAATATAAATCCAAGATGGCGGCTGCAAGAAATTATCAACTTTTTCGTCATGGGTGTCTTTTTCATGGTTTTCGAGGGTGTTGAAACCGATGGTACTGTCAAAATGTAAATCCAAGATGGCGGCTGCAAGAAATTATCAACTTTTTCGTCATGGGTGTCGTTTTCATGGTTTTCGAGGGTGTTGAAACCGATGGTACTGTCAAAATATAAATCCAAGATGGCGGCTGCTAGAAATTATCAACTTTTTCGTCATGGGTGTCGTTTTCATGGTTTTCGAGGGCGTTGAAACCGATGGTACTGTCAAAATATAAATCCAAGATGGCGGCTGCAAGAAATTATCAAATTTTTCGTCATGGGTGTCGTTTTCGTGGTTTTCGAGGGTGTTGAAACCGATAATACTGTCAAAATGTAAATCCAAGATGGCGGCTGCAAGAAATTACAAATTTTTCGTCATGGGTGTCGTTTTCGTGGTTTTCGAGGGTGTTGAAACCGATAATACTGTCAAAATATAAATCCAAGATGGTGGCTGCAAGAAATTATCAAATTTTCCGTCATGGGTGTCGTTTTCATGGTTTTCGAGGGCGTGGAAACCGACGGTACTGTCAAAATGTAAATCCAAGATGGCGGCTGCAAGAAATTATCAACTTTTTCGCCATGGGTGTCGTTTTCGTGGTTTTCGAGGGTGTTGAAACCGATGGTACTGTCAAAATATAAATCCAAGATGGTGGCTGCAAGAAATTATCAAATTTTCCGTCATGGGTGTCGTTTTCATGGTTTTCGAGGGCGTGGAAACCGATAGTACTGTCAAAATGTAAATCCAAGATGGCGGCTGCAAGAAATTATCAACTTTTTCGTCATGGGGGTCGTTTTCGTGGTTTTCGAGGGTGTTGAAACCGATAGTACTGTCAAAATGTAAATCCAAGATGGCGGCTGCAAGAAATTATCAACTTTTTCGCCATGGGTTTCGTTTTCGTGGTTTTCGAGGGTGTTGAAACCGATGGTACTGTCAAAATATAAATCCAAGATGGTGGCTGCAAGAAATTATCAAATTTTCCGTCATGGGTGTCGTTTTCATGGTTTTCGAGGGCGTGGAAACCGATATTACCGTCAAAATGTAAATCCAAGATGGCGGCTGCAAGAAATTATCAACTTTTTCGTCATGGGTGTCGTTTTCGTGGTTTTCGAGGGTGTTGAAACCGATAGTACTGTCAAAATGTAAATCCAAGATGGCGGCTGCAAGAAATTATTAACTTTTCCGTCATGGGTGTCGTTTTCATGATTTTCGAGGGTGTTGAAACCGATAGAACTGTCAAAATATAAATCCAAGATGGTGGCTGCAAGAAATTATCAAATTTTCCGTCATGGGTGTCGTTTTCGTGGTTTTCGAGGGTGTTGAAACCGATAGTACTGTCAAAATATAAATCCAAGATGGCGGCTGCAAGAAATTATCAAATTTTTCGTCATGGGTGTCGTTTTCATGGTTTTCGAGGGCGTGGAAATCGATGGTACTGTCAAAATGTAAATCCAAGATGGCGGCTGCAAGAAATTATCAACTTTTTCGTCATGGGTGTCGTTTTCGTGGTTTTTGAGGGCGTTGAAACCGATAGTACTGTCAAAATATAAATCTAAGATGGCGGCTGCAAGAAATTATCAAATTTTTCGTCATGGGTGTCGTTTTCATGGTTTTCGAGGGCGTGGAAATCGATGGTACTGTCAAAATGTAAATCCAAGATGGCGGCTGCAAGAAATTATCAAATTTTTCGTCATGGGTGTCGTTGTCGTGGTTTTCGAGGGTGTTGAAACCGATAGTACTGTCAAAATGTAAATCCAAGGTGGCGGCTGCAAGAAATTATCAACTTTTTCGTCATGGGTGTCGTTTTCGTGGTTTTCGAGGGTGTTGAAACCGATGGTACTGTCAAAATATAAATCCAAGATGGCGGCTGCAAGAAATTATTAACTTTTCCGTCATGGGTGTCGTTTTCATGGTTTTCGAGGGTGTTGAAACCGATGGTACTGTCAAAATATAAATCCAAGATGGCGGCTGCAAGAAATTATCAAATTTTCCATCATGGGTGTCGTTTTCATGGTTTTCGAGGGTGTTGAAACCGATGGTACTGTCAAAATATAAATCCAAGATGGCGGCTGCAAGAAATTATCAAATTTTCCGTCATGGGTGTCGTTTTCATGGTTTTCGAGGGTGTTGAAACCGATAGTACTGTCAAAATATAAATCCAAGATGGCGGCTGCTAGAAATTATCAACTTTTTCGTCATAGGTGTCGTTTTCATGGTTTTCGAGGGCGTTGAAACCGATGGTACTGTCAAAATATAAATCCAAGATGGCGGCTGCAAGAAATTATCAACTTTTTCCTCATGGGTGTCGTTTTCGTGGTTTTCGAGGGTGTTGAAACCGATAGTACTGTCAAAATTTAAATCTAAGATGGTAGCTGCAATAAATTATCAACTTTTTCGATATGGGTGTCTTTTTCATGGTTTTCGAGGTTGTTGAAGCCGATATTGCTGTCAAAATGTAAATCTAAGATGGCGGATGTCAGAAATTATCAACTTTTTCGTCATGAGTGTCGTTTTCATGGTTTCGAAGATGTTGAAATAGTGCTGTCAAAATGTACATAAAATAAGATAGTGTTTTTTTAGTTATATTGTATTGGCTAGACGGAAAAAATTCTCACGAAAAGTTGTAACGACACTTTTTCTATAGTAAGCTATTGTAAGCCGTACGGCGTGCGCATGTTTCTCTGTCTTTCTCTCTTTCTCTCTCTTATAGAAAGCAAGCCAGAACGGAACTTCGTTCCATCCGGGTGTCCCTTGACACCTCAGTAGTTTTTCGGAGAGATAAACTTTTTAATGTAAAATAATTGTAATAGTTTTAAAGTGTTAAATTTTTAATGTTATATTAATTGTCATGTTTGTGTACGATAGCGCAATAAATGAATATTGTATTCTACCACATAAATGATAGTACTTTTATACTGATAAAGCAATTGGTGCAAAATTATTCCCTAACCATTCCAAAATATCAAACATGCTCAACGTTAATAATCAAGTTTTTTTTAATTTCTATGACAGTTTGCCAAACTAGTAACTTATAAAATTACTAGCTACTGACAGCAGGCTTTGCCCATGTGAAAGTAGAAATTTATCTCAGGGGAACATACTCGAGATAAAACGCGTACGTCGAAGGACTGATACAATCTGCCTGCTTCAGTCTTCCCGTCCGATTATAATTTCAGTGTCTTCAACACAAGAGTGAATAATCTCATAAACTAGTGCGCCTCTCCATCAGAGATTGCATCACTGCTTACCAGCAGGTAGGATCGCAGTCAAGCACTAGTATTATATCAATAAAAAAAACTACCATACGAGCTGTTCCTCTCTCTTGCACTACTCTTCGTAGAAGGAAGCGACGGGGAGCGTGAGAAAAGACAATCCTGCTTCTCATTCTCTTTCGTTCCTCATCATGGGCTGAAGCAAAGCCGGACGCGAGAGACCACTACCATATCCTCCAGTGTATTCTCCGTGCGATCTATGCTCTACCGACATCCGGCCATTTTTTCCCTCTGAATCAGAAATTGGAACCTCCCGATACAATCGTGACCAGTGAGGATGTGCATCAGCCGTGGCGCCTGTCTAATAATTCCACAAAGACGTGACATCCGCATCGTGATTATGACGTGTTTGATGGGCACTCTCACGTAGGCCTAGTGTTTGTCATGATCTTTTGATGGCAAAAACTTGACATATTCTCAGTATCACTAATACAGTAACTAATAATATATTGACTTTAAAAATGGACAATACCACCTACTTGAATGACCAACTGTTGATTTGAGACATAAACTCGCTTAATTAGGAGGAGTTCTTGCCAAACCGATTAGATTGGAATTTCTTCAGTGTCCTAATTAAGACTGTGAGAGATATGTTGCAAGAAATAGGATTGTTGCAGTAATTACAACGGCAAATCGTGAGTGTGTAATTTACGTTGATTTTTCATGTGCATTATATGGGATATAGGATTCTGTTTCCATAGAATAGAATTCGAAATGAGATTTCGAGTTGCTGTGAAGATTTAAGTGAGTTGATGAGTTGTGTTACTTTTTTGATGTACAATAAAGCTTATTCTATGTATATATAACAAAGTGATTCTGTAAGGGTTAAGTAAGGAACTCTAAAAACATCAATATTGACTACAAAAACAAAAGCCTCACGATACATAGGTAAACACATCTGCATCGGTATGTGCTCGCATGATCCCGCTGATCGAAAACGTAGGGATTGCGGATACGAGCGGATACGGCGGATATTACACGGAAATTGTGCCGGCTCGGCAGCCCGACTTCAGTCTAAGGTGTAGCTTTGTAATTAACTGTCGCAGCACTGATTCAGGTAGACCATTTTGTAAGTACTCTCATAGATAATAGTGTACGAATTTTTTCAGACCTACTGCACTCCATTCGCGTTAAGCTAAGTTGTCATTTAAACAAACCTCTTTTTTACTGCCCCTACAACCGATTTTGAATTTTATAAAATTTAGACTTACGATTTTGGAGATATGCGGAACAGCGAGTGAAGTCCCACATACCTCCGATGAAAAGGAAGGATCCTCCTACCAGATGGGTATTATGTCTGGTAGGCAACTGCCCGTCAGATGATTTCGGGCTGTCGTGTATGCTCAAATCGCGCGGAGAACTTTAATTGCTCGATGCAGGATTAGTTCTTATGTGACGCCATAGATGTTGCTACACTGCCAAAACAGTGAAGCAATACATCGTAAGGAAACCGGCACGTCCTAAAACCAAAAATTCGAACTGGGGCCCAAGTCTGCTATTTTTATAAATTCGTTATTCCAACACGATCCCATTGTCAATGTGTGCTGTGTGCTTAAAGTTCCTAATCTGCTAATTCATAATGATCGATCATTGATCGGTCAATGGTCTCGTCTTAGAGTTGCGGTAAAATGACAATATCGAGCTTATTAAAAGCAGTGACTGCACAATGACGTTCTAATAGTAGGTCACTAAGCAAAGGAACTGTCAAAATTTTTGCAGATTACGGCACACGTAAGATATTCATTTGTAAATATGTACGAGATTACCATTCTATCCCACTTCTTTCAATGGAATGTCAGTGGTTGATCATTGGAAAGTCATAATGACGCCATTATATTAGTAGATTACCAAAGTATCTCAAAATCAACAATTATGAAATCAATGAAAGATCATTCTGACACTATTGTAATAGCAGACTTGGGGCCCTGAAGTGGCAATGGGCAGGGACATTGTTCAGAATAGATGGCCGTTGGGGCCGAAAGGTCTGGAGTGGCGACCGCGTATCGGTAGACACAGCGTCGGAAGGCCTCCTACAAGGTGGACCGATGACTTGGTAAGGGTTGCGTGACGCACAGGACCGTTCGTTGTAGCAAGAAAGACGAAATTAATGTGTGTGAAAGACGTCCACTGTTGGACATATTTATTGTTTGGACATGGGAGGGAGGCCTATGTTGGACATAGGCCTGGACGTTTTTCAATTGAAATAATGATGATGATGAATCCGGACTGGATTCACGTGGCTAATAACCTTTTCCTTCGACCAAGAGCGCAGGCCTGAATCCCAGCAATGGGAATATTACAAGGCTCATTGTGTTTATTTATAAATTAAAATTGCATTTCCAGAAATCAGATCTGCCTAAAGCAAAATATGATGAAACTCACATCCATTATTTACAGATAGACCGTAAATAAATATAAATTCCCCTTACGTGACTTATGTTAAAGCGTTCCCATTAGTATTCTAAAACAACAATTTTGTAACACAGCAGATGTCGTTTTCGTAAACAATTAAACAGAATGTTTACAGCAAGTTTAAAACATGTCAACCATTAACAAAGTTGTAAAACATTACTTTTATAATTCGCACGTTATAAACAAGACTTTGAACGAGAAGGAGGCCCTTCGTTCTATTATTTAATTATATATGTTTTATGTTTTACCCCGCTTCGGCAGAGCAACGCCGCGCCGCATCCTCGTGGGGGCGATCGGTGGCAGTGATTTCTCGCGCCGGGCCTTTGTAAAGGCCATGGTCCGAAGCGAGGAGGAGTAGCAGGTGGTCACATCCCTTTGCAAAGCAGTAATGCTAGCAATGGGGGAAGCCGGAAGCGTGACGCAACGGTCCTGACGCCCTAACCGCCGCCGGGATTCAGATTCCGATTTCCGGCCACAGTAGGCGCGGGCTTGCAGACGGCGAGCAATAGGTAACTCGCCGTTCGACCAACCTGTAACCGTCCGGACTGAGCCCAAGACGTCGACGGCGCATATTGTTCCACATGCCCCTCAAGGAGTTGTCAGAAAACCATAGGCGCCCAGCAGGGTCGAAGCCTACTGGGGCCAAGAGTGATGTTAAAGAGATCCCCGGGGCCCTGGAAAAATTGCTAATAAGGAACAGGAGTGGGTTTATAGTCAGTAAAAGTCTGACACTATCTTGTGCTCCGCCCAAAAGCAGGGAATATCATTGGATGATTTTTCTTATGTTTATATTCTTTAAATCCATATTGCTGTGCCATTTCAACACACTTTGTACGCAACTACACAAATTATATTTTTAATCTTGTTCAAAACTCAGGAAACCGTTTGTCAATTTTAAAATTCAAACAATCTTTCTTTCTTTATAATAAAAAAAAAAATATTCACTTATTTAGAACAAGTTTTTTATCAAAAATATAAGTAGAAACTGGTCTTATCCCGCAACAACAATTTTCATTCACAACAGATATACGGAAAATGGGGAATTGCCAATTATAAAATTCATTTTCAGCCTTCGGTCAATCCATTTTAGTTGAAATTCAATTCATTCTATGATGGAGACCGAATGCAAAATTCTTTGATATGATGGGCAAAATAGGCTGGGAAATGCAGCATACGCTTGAGCTGTGAGCCACTGAAAAAACCGTATTCAATTTTGTAACAAATTCGCCAAACGTGATTTTCATGAATTTTTTACTTGAAAACCGTGTGTAACTTTTTGTATATAGGAAAAAAGTAAAATGGGATATAAATAAATAATCTACTTATATTTAATCTAAATCTGTAAATAGGTGAAGCGTTAGTTAGTGACATTTTTTTTAAGAAATATTTTTTCAGATTGGAATATAAATCCTCACATATTTAATTTTTATTTTTTATTATTGATACGCTCGTGTTGACTATCATCATTATCATCTCACCTGAGGGTAAGCGATGATGTGTTCGACGACGGAGCACGCTTGCCTAGAAGTAACCTATTCACTCTTGACTTGAAAGACTCCTAAGTTGTAGCTATCAGGTAACACAGACACCGGCAGGGATGTTTTTGAAAAAAAAAAAAAAACCGGCTAAGTGCGAGTCGGACTCGCCCATGGAGGGTTCCGTAGCAGCAAGTAACATAATATAAAAGTTCTTGTAGTTCGTTGTAACTTTGATCGATGTTTTAATAATAGTGTATTTTTTTAGATTTATGACGTATTAAAAAAAAAACTACTTACTAGATCTCGTTCAAACCAATTTTCGTTGGTGGTTTGCATGGTAATGTACATCATATATTTTTTTTAGTTTTATCGTTCTCTTATTTTAGAAGTTACAGGGGGGGAGGGGACACGTTTTACCACTTTGGAAGTGTCTCTCGCGTAAACTATTCAATTTAGAAAAAAATGATATTAGAAACCTCAATACCATTTTTGAAGACCTATCCATAGATATCCCACACGTATGGGTTTGATGAAAAAAAAATTTTTGAGTTTCAGTTCTAAGTATGGGGACCCCCAAAATTTATTGCTTTTTTTCTATTTTTGTGTGAAAATCTTAAAGCGGTTTAAAGAATACATCTACTAACTAAGTTTCAACAGTATAGATCTTATAGTTTCGGAAAAAAGTGGCTGTGACATACGGACGGACAGATAGACAGACAGACAGACAGACATGACGAATCTATAAGGGTTCCATTTTTTGCCATTTGGCTACGGAACCCTAAAAACAATAACAGCAACTTTTCTAGGAAAGCTACTCGAGTTAGCGTTGAAATAAAACAATAAAAAAATATTCTGATTCATAAAAGCTCATCGAATTTGAGTTTGTTCCTAACCCACTGGGCTGGGGTGGTCGCGCGACCAAAATGCAACTAAAAATAATGCAATAAAAACGTATCATACAGCCGCACTGCGGACACCGCAACTAAATGTATTTTAATCGAAAACTACCACCGCAATGTATTTAATAATGAAAAGTAAAAATACAGAAATATTTTTAGGGGAAAATTTAATTCAGGTTTGTCGAATGAAAATAGTTTAATTCGGACCAATAGCTTTTATATTGAATATCCAACAGTTATAGCAATATTTGTTTTAGTATAATTTAAAAAACAATTTGTACAATGTAATCTACTGACACATTCGCTAGCTCTAATTCAAATAAATAGCTTTGCAAACAAGGAAAGAAAATTCAAAATGTCCTGCTTAAAAAAAACGAACACGCTAAATTTCCCGCACCACAGCGTGTCGGAAAATCCGCACCTTCCAAACACCGTGATCTTCGGTGGGACGTCCAATTTACATTTAAATTACGGCCTTTAGCCGCGACTTAACTTTTTTTGCCTCGAATTTACTGGCAGCCAGTGGCAGGTTACCTCGACGTTGATACTTTTTGTAACCAAGTTTCGAGGTCTTGGCAAAGTATGTTTTATAACCAAAGTGGTTTAGTTGCCTTCTTCAGACTTATTATACTGTCGGACTTGTGATGTCAAACGTTGGCTCTAAGTATCGGTAACTTTGTTTGTAATCGAGTTTGTGAGTAACCGAAACGCTGGATCGGTGATTCTGGGAAAACAAAGCGGGTTTTTTGCTTTCTCTGTTGGCTGTTTTGATATTTAGTTTTAAACTTTTTAAGTTGAACCATATTAAATGAACGATTTTGTTACAACTTAAAGTTTTTAAGCAGAAGTTATTATTTTGAGGGAAAATCTGAATAAATTACGAAACTCCGAATATTTGTAACATCAGGTAAAAAAACTTCGGCCTGAACCTTTTTTACATAAATTAAATCTACTGAAAAGAAAAGTGCCTATATTCAGGTCCAAAATTAAAGTGGACTCCAAACTTTTATATTGGTGATGCAAGTTTGTCTATATGAGGTCATAAATCGTGGATACAGTGTGTTCTCAGAAACTTGGCACTCTTTCGGGTCGCATCGGAATATAACTCGGGCTCGAATAAAGATAAAGTTTCTCGGACTTTAAAACATTGTCTTATTTCAATGGAAAGTTTACAATAGTTAGCGGAGTTTTGGTCGCAATTTTGAAGCGCTGATGCCTGACTGTATAGACAAAACTTTTTGTATATTTACTACTTTGTTCTTTCTTTCTCGTAGTTTGTATAATATACACCGCTAAATTTTAATCGTTTTGATCCCGTGGAGGGTCGATCCGGTACATGAAACATTATCGATTTGTAAAGATAAAATTAAAAAATAAATTACCTTTTTTTAAAAAACTCGTGTTTATTTACGGTATTAGTCGGCGTTGCGTACAAACTACCTACAGGCCATTGGACACGCTCAGCTGACGTTTTCTTAAAGAAATTAATTTCGTACATGCGTAATATAACACGAGTTTTTTAAAAAAAGGTACTTTATTTTTTAATTTTATCTTTGCAAATCGACAGTGTTTCATGTACCGGATCGATCCTCCACGGGATTAAAACGACCAAAATTTAACGGTGTGTTAATAGTTATAGTAGTTATCATTTCTTCATTCCACATCATCTGTCATCATCAGTTCAATCTAAAGGTGTCTACTGCTGGACAAAGGTCTCCCCCACCCAAGTGTCCCCAAAATTGATGGTTCGCATTCCCACGACTCTCATCAGGTAATCGATTCACCTTGTGAGTGGCCTTCTAACGCTGCGTCTTCTGGTCCGCACCAGTCGCCTCTCTAGAACCTTTCGGCCTCATTGAGCAACGATTTCATTGTTCTACGAGGAATGTGCCCACGTCATCTGTATTAATATTATTAATAATAATCTAATTTAATAATAATAAGTCGTGACCGCCGATGGCCTTATAGCCAAAAACTTCGACGACCATCTGTCGAAGCTGTCGTTACGTGGTTGGATCAAGGGCCTGATACAGAAGACAGACAGAGACTCCTCGATACGGCTCGTATTGTGAGGAAGTTCCTGTCTCTGGAGCCCTAACCACCGGTAGCTTGGACCCTGCTCCGGACATCGATGGACTACTATTTTTTTTATGTTTTTTTTTTTATATACTACTCTGTCAAGAAAGTACCGGGAAAATCGGGATCAATAATACATAAAATTTTTGTTATTCATCCAAATTTATTTTATCACCTTCAAAGTATGCATACTATACTTCAACGTATGTATAACGAATAATCCAATCATCAAAACATTTTTTAAACGCTGTTTCCGAAATTGAGTTCAGTTATTGCCGCGAATTCTCCTTTATGTCTTCTACAGATTGAAAACGGGTGCCACGAAGTGGTAATTTGGGTTTAGGAAAAAGATAGAAGTCGGCTGGAGCCATATCTGGCGAATATGGTGGCTGCGTGATGGTATTTGTTGAGTGTTTGGTCAAAAATTCGTTCACAATGATGGCCTTGTGCGAAGGCGCATTATCGTGGTGCAAAATCCAAGAATTTTCTTTCCACAATTCTGGTCTTTTTCGTCGAATTTGCTCTCTTAAATGCCGCATAACGCTCAAACAATATTCTTTATTTACCGTTTGACCTTTCGGTAAGAATTCCGAGTGTGCAACACCGCGATAGTCAAATAAAACAATCAACATGACTTTGACTTTTGATCGAATTTGGCGTGGTTTTTTCGGTTTTGGTACAGTTGGAAGACGCCACTCCGAAGCTTGTTGACTTTGCATGTCAAACTCGTAAACCCACGTCTCGTCGCCAGTAACAATGCGTTTCATGAATGTTGGGTCACAATTGACTCGTTCTGGCATGTCCTCAGCGACTCTCATGCGATTGAGTTTTTGGAGAAAATTCAGTTTTTTAGGGACTAGCCGAGCGGCAACATGTTTCATACTCAAATGATTAGTTAAAATGGTACGGATCGACTCGTGAGACACAGAAAGTATGGCGGCTATCTCTCTCAAACTTGAATGAGAATTTTCAGTCACTATTTCCTTCACTTTTGCGATGTTAACTTCAGTTGCAGAGGTTGATGGCCTACCAGAGCGAGGCAAATCTTCCATCACATCTCGACCGCTTTTGAATCCTTTTTACCACTCATAAGCACGTGTTTTTGATAAAGTCGATTCACTGTAAGCCTTCTGTAACATTTTCAGTGACTCCGAACACAAAATTCCATTGGCGATGCAAAATTTAAGACAAACTCTTTGTTCGATGTTTTTGTCCATTATGAAATTCGCAATACACACTAGATATAATATAACTAAAAACAGCACTGTATTTAATATAAATAACAGATGCAACTCAAACTCCGCGCCAAAATGGAAAACGGCAGTGCTAATCTAGCAACAACAAAAAAATCGAAAATTTTAATTTGGAACCTTAAGCAAATCATCCATTCCCGATACTTTTTTGACTGAATGTATATATTTGTTTTTTGAAATATTTAAAAATATCAAAAATATATATATATATCAATAAATCAAAATAAAGGAAATAATAATAATAAAGCGGAACAGTGTTTTTTGTTTGTTTAAATGCACTAATGTCTTGAATTACCAGTCGGATTAACAAAACCCTATACAAATACAGAAAGCTACGCTTTGGAACGTGCAATTTAGCTTCACTTTTGTTTTTGATTGACCAACATTTTGACAATTCAAAAGTGCCTGTTAATAGTCTATTTGAAATAAAGTTTCTGATTTCTACATTAAACTGGCCGATACAGAGTCTCCAATCCTGCCATCCACAAGGTATACCTAACGCTGGGCACGCCACAATCATGGCGGTAAGTCCCCTCTTTGAGGCGTGGCTGGAAAGACCACACGGCGTCCTTACCTTCCGCATGACACAGGTACTCACCGGACATGGTTCGTTCGGGAGATTCCTGCACTCGATTCATGCGGAAGTGACGCCCGGGTGTCGCCACTGTGCGGAACGCCCGGAGGACACGGTGGAACACACAGTCGAGGTGTGCCCTGCTTGGGCGGAGCATCGCCGTGCCCTCGTGGGGGCGATCGGCGGCGGAGACCTCTCGCGCCGGGCCTTGGTTGAGGCCATGGTCCGGAGCGAGGAGGAGTGGCAGGCGGTCGCCGACTTCTGCGAAGCAGTAATGCTCGCAAAGGAGGAGGCCGAACGCATAAGGCAACGGCGTTATCGCCGCCGCCGTCGCCGGGATTCTGATCCCGATTTCCGGCCAACGTAGACGCGGGCTTGCGGACAGTGAGCAATGGGTAGCTCGCTGTCCGGCCGTCCGGTAACTGTCCGGACCAAGCCCAAGTCGTCGACGGCGCGCACTGTTCCCGCGCGCCTCAAGGAGTTGTCAGCAACAGCAGGGACCCAGCCGGGTCGAAGCCTACTGGGGCCAGGGTTATCCGAAAGGGCGCTCGAGCCCCGGTATGAAGGCTAGAAGGAACGGGGTGGGTCTTTTAGTCAGTAAGAGTCTGACACTATCTCCCGCTCCGCCCAAGGGCGGGGGATGTCAATGCATGATTTTTTCCCACCATAAAAAAAAAAAAAAAAAAAAGGTATACCTAACGCTGTGTATAATGCCGTTGCATCTACAGAATTACTTTTCGAATTACGTACAATACAGCAACGTAGAATCACTTTGAAATCAAAGGAACTTACTAATGATTTTATTTATATTTATTAATCTATAGCTGAATATTGTGACATGAAAATACGATAAGACACCTAGAATTTAAATTAGGACTCATTTGGTCCACTAACTAACGGTACGACGACCAATCTAGCCAGCTCTCTGTCTCTCTTATTTATACACGTTTTCAATTAAAAATACAATTATAAATGTCAACAGAAACCAATAAAGCATTGCAAACCTCTCGCACAGAAGCCACCCAAGTTGATAATAACGTCGCGGCAATCGAACAATATTTACCATTCCACGTTTGCCCACGACCCAATAACTCGCCGCACCAATGTTAATAGCCAATTTACGATATTCCTAGCTGAACTGCAGACACACACGTACCGCTCATTCGAATAAAGACTTTATAGTAACTATGCTATGGTCGCTTTGTGCTTACACTAATGAATGAAGCAGCAAAGCAGGAGAGAATTCTGATAACTTTGTTTGCTAAAGCTGCTCTTGCTTTTGGATGCAGTATCGTATTAGTGCAACAAACGCCTATTACTACACAAAGGCTTCTGTAGTAAGCGACGATGAGGATACGATTAAAACAGTTTCCTTTTAACGCAACCTATTAATACCGAAGGTTCTTCTTTAATAGTTCCCATAATGTAAGCTTCATTTACAAAAGGGTTTTATTTGTTAGAAGTACACGTAACAGTTTGCTTAACGGAAAGATCTTTCCAAAATTAAGTCCTAAATGTTTAATTATAACCTAAACGTAATGACGTGTTTTCACAGTAAACGTTTATTCTGGCTTAATGCTAAGTGAATAACTTTTTATTTAAAAAATGTAACCGATATATTACGCAGCCAAAATAATATAAAAGAACTCGGCCTCGTATATTCAGCGAGCACTAAGTATTACTTTTGCAAACAAAAGTCCGTTGGGAAACGAAAACTGAAATAAAATTTAAATGATAGCACGATAAAAGCCCCGGGTTTAATTTCCAAAATAATAGATTTCTTTTCTTTTTTCTTTTTTGACTATTTTTTTATTGAAACATAAATGCCATTCCATAACATAAGACTCCAGATCATGAATGATTTTACTATAAGACCGAAATATGTTTTCATAAAAACTTAATCATCTCTCCGCTCAGAGCTGCAGTAACAAAGTTAGACTCCAAGACTATCTGAACTTGTACTCAAATCCAATATGGTGTCCTAACCCAATGATAACGAGACATTACATCAGAAATTGCAAATGGCTGCCGGCTATCGGACACGCTAATCAGAACAACTGGATCGCAGTGCGCTAACCTGAAATTTAGTTCTGCTAGTTAACTCTACTGATGGATCTCGATACAGAAATAAGCCTTACAGAAGATAAAGAGTAAAGTTAGTACAAACCTTTAAATTAATGGGAATTTACGCATACAAAAGTAACATACTTTCTAGGGTTTAATATTATGTCAGAAACCCACTGGATACCTAAAGAACAATCGTTGTAGTGATTCTAAAAAAATATACCCTTATTTTTCCAGTTCTGGAAGTCATTATACTAAATCTTTTCTTGTTTTTATTTTTGATAGGCACTTTCTTGACCACCATCTCACCTGATGGAAAACGACTGACGATGTGGTCCACGATGGAATGTGCTTGCTTAGACTGCGACTGTGCTTATCTATTCGATTTTGACTTAAAGATTTTCAGGTCTATTTACAGACAGCGTGGCATCCATAAACAGTACTTTGTCTAATAGTATTGTTTTGTAATCATTTTTTTTTTATTATTGTATTAATTTGTTTGCCTTTTAATTATTTTTGTAACTGCTTCAACAATATTTTCATTTTATACAACATTGTTCTTCTTGCAAAATTAAATTCGAAACTTGAATATAGTTTGTTCAGAATCAGTAACTGAATGGATTCCAATAGTTTTTACACCATGTTATAATTTTTCCCAAAAATATTTAAAATGGTCACAAGTTGGACACGACAGATACTAAGCACAACACAGGTCACGACAGGTCATAGCAGGTGTTAGGTGCCATCAAACAGCTGGGTGCAAGTGCAAAACTACCCCTCAGCCGCTTGACCATGAGACTGAGACTATGTATTTTCATAACAAGCTTATAATTTTGTGATTTTTCATAAAACAATCTTGAAATTTTGGACAAAGATTTTTTACATAAAAATTAATAGACGGGTGTTTCAGGTCTCATATTATATACTCAAAATGAGGTCGTATACGGAAGCTGGTAAATGGTTCGTCCTGGTTTAATCTGCTGTCGTATCTTATACTGTAAGGTAATAAAATAAACGATGCTGAAGTAGTGTAATACAGAAAAATCTGTTGTAGTTTTGCAGTGATATCTTTCAAAAAAATAATAATAACAATGCAGCTAAAGATAATTCTAGAAGAGGTACCGTAGTAGCCAAGTAACCGCAGATCGATCAATTGGACTAATTGCACGGAAGTCGAATCTGTCTTTTTTTTTTTTTTTTTTTTTTTTTTTCGATGGGAAAAATCATCTTATGACAACCCCCGCTCTTGGGCGGAGCGGGAGATAGTGTCAGACTCTTACTGACTAAAAAACCCATCCCGTTCCTTCAAGCCTTCATACCGGGGCTCGAGCGCCCTTTCGGATTACCCTGGCCCCAGTAGGCTTCGACCCGGCTGGGCCCCTGCTGTTGCTGACAACTCCTTGAGACGCGCGGGAACAGCGCGCGCCGTCGACGACTTGGGCTTGGTCCGGACGGTTACCGGACGGCCGGACAGCGAGCTACCCATTGCTCACTGTCCGCAAGCCCGCGCCTACGGTGGCTGGAAATCGGGATCGGAATCCCGGCGGCGGCGGCGAGAGCGCCGTTGCCTGATGCGGTCGGCCTCCTCCTTAGCGAGCATTACTGCTTCGCAGAAGTCGGCGACCGCCTGCCACTCCTCCTCGCTCCGGACCATGGCCTCGACCAAAGCCCGGCGCGAGAGGTCTCCGCCGTCGATCACCCCCACGAGGGCACGGCGATGCTCCGCCCAAGCAGGGCACACCGCGATTGTGTGCTCCACCGTGTCCTCCGGGCGTTCCGCACAGTGGCGACACCCGGGCGTCACTTCCGCTTTAATTCGGAACAGGAACCTCCCGAACTTGCCATTTCCGGTGAGGACCTGTGTCATGCGGAAGGTAAGGACGCCGTGAGGTCTTTCCAGCCACGCCTCAAAGAGGGGACTTATCGCCATAATTGTGGCGTGCCCATGACGGGGTTGCGATAGTCGCTGACGCCATTCCACCATGAGATCCCGCCGGAGCTCTGTCCGCCATGCCGTGACCTGTCGCGGCAGAGGACTTTCACCCCGACGTTGCATCTCCACGCGCATGTCGTGCATGTGTGCAAGGACTGTTGCCTCCAGATCCCACGGTGGTAGGCCAGCCAGAAGGCTCGCCGCTTCGCAGGAAATCGTGCGGTATCCCCGCACCATCCGAATTGCCATGACCCTCTGGCAGGCGTTCAGAATGGCCGCCGGTCGCTTACGCAGCGACGGCGCCCACACCGGCGCCCCGTAGAGGGCCATGGACCGAACGATCCCCGCGTAGAGCCTCCGGCAGGAGGCGTCTGGACCCCCAAGGTTGGGCAGGAGCCGCTTGAGAGCGGCCCCAGTCCGGTTGAGTTTGGGAGCCAGACGTCGGAAATGCTCCACGAAATTCCACCGGCTGTCGAGGACGAGTCCCAGGTACTTCATCGTCGACCCGACACCGATGTGAACTCCTCCTACCGTTAGTTGGGAACTCAATGGCGGCGCGTTCCGAGGGCGGCGACCGTGAAAACACATCGCCTCGGATTTGTGAAGCGCCACCATGAGTCCCAACTCCTGGATCCTGTCAACGACCATCGCAACCCCGTGTGTCGCTAGAGCGACCGCCGCCTGGTACGACTCTCCCTGCGCTAGAACCAGCGTGTCGTCTGCGTAGCAGACCACGCTGACCCCGTCAGGGAGGTCGCCCCGCAGCACGTAATCGTACCCGATGTTCCACAAGGGTGGCCCTAGTACCGACCCCTGCGGAACACCGCACGACATCTCCCGACGTTTCCAGTCTCCCTGGTGACCGGGGTAGACAATATACCTGTCCGACAGGTAGGCCTCGACTACTCGACAGAGGTATTCGGGCACCCGGTGGTACCGGAGTGCCCTCCGGATCGTACTCCAGGGCAGGGAATTGAAAGCGTTGGCAATGTCCAAGGACACTGCCACGACATACCTACCCTGGGACACCGCATCCCCCGTCGTGAGGGCTCGCACGCGCATGATGGCGTCCACCGTCGAGCGCATCCTGCGAAAGCCGAACTGTCCGTCCGAAAGGTCCGGCCCCACCCGTGAAAGGCGCGCGACGAGGCGGCTCGCAATCACTCTTTCAAAGAGCTTGCCCACCTCGTCGAGCAGCACAATGGGCCGGTACGCGGACGGAGAGTCCGCAGGGCGCCCTGGCTTCGCGATGAGGACCAGTTTCCCCGTCTTCCAGCGAAGTGGGAACTGGCCCCTCTCCAAGCATGCGCTGAAGAGCCCTCTCAGTCGAGGCCCGAGAGCCTCCATGGCCAGGACCCAGGCTTTCCCAGGCAAGCCATCGGGTCCTGGGGCGGCGTTCTTGGCACTCAGCCTTTGCACCGCCACTCTCATCTCTGCCTCGGTCACCTCTGGAGCATTATCGTCGTCGTCGCTATTGCGGTCCGCGTCAGACACCGCTGGCGGAGGCGGAGCCATAGGCGGGGGGGAGTGTTCCCCTCGCGCAGGGAACAGAGCGCTTACCACACCCTCCACGAGTTGGGGCCGGAGACTCTGAGTCAGCGGGGGAGCCCAGGGGCGCAGTTTCTCCCGTACCAATTTGTACGGGCGCCCCCACGGGTCCGCGTTCAGAGACCCCAGCCACACGTCGCGGGCCTCGAGTTTGGCCCGCTTAATCTCCGCTCGGAGGGTGTGTTTTGCCTCTCTGTAACCTTCGTACAGCTCTGCCTCTCTGGCCTCCGCATCCGGCGGGCGGATGCGGCGCCTGCAGTATCTGGCGTACCGGCGTCGCGCGTGATTGCACGTGTTGCGCAGTGCAGCGATCTCCGGCGACCACCAGTACACCTGGCGCTTAGCACGTCCTGGACGGACTCGGGGCATTGCCGCATCGCAAATTTGCGACATGGCCTCCCGGAACCACTCCGCCTCGACGTCGATGTCGACAGGCCTGTCCGGTGCTTGCACCCAGGCCTGTACCGTCGCGGCTTCCAGGAGGAGCTCCCGGTCCATCTGCTTAAGCGCCCACCGCGGACCGCAAGGGCTCTGTCGGACCGGCGCGGCCGAGGTTTCGGCGGAGACGTCCAACCGGATATACCGGTGGTCGGAGTACGTCTCCACCTCCTCCATAACGCGCCAATCGACGACACGCGGCGACAGAGCGGGGCTGGCGAACGAAAGGTCCACCACTGATTCACCCCGCCTCCGCACCAACGTGGGGACAGAACCCCGGTTCAGGACGACCAGGCCCAGCTCCAAGGCCCAGTCCTCCACCATCCGACCCCGTGTGTTCGTGCGCCGAGAACCCCAAGCCGTATTCCAGGCGTTGAAGTCCCCGCAAACGACCACGGGGAGGGTACCAAACCCAGCGACGACGGCACTTAGCTCCATAAGGGAGACATGGAGTTCGTCGGGAGTTCTGGTCGGGGACAGGTAGACGCCTACCACTGCAATGTCCCCAACCCGTGCTGCCACGCAACCCCGTCCCCTCGCAACAGCCTCGAGGGGCGGGGTACCGGCGGCGGCCGACGAAATTAGCGTCACCGAGCCGTCTAGGTCCTGAACCCAGCGGGGATGGACGTAGTACGGCTCGGAGACGACGGCGACATTTATCGACCACTGCGCCATGCTCTGGAGCAACAGATCCTGGGCGGGGGCGCAGTGGTTGATGTTCGCCTGGAGGAGACGTAATGGTGTCCTTATTGACATTCCATTATTGTCTCCTCCCGAGCCCCCTGTGAGGGCGCCGCCGCGGCGGGAGCGGCGGCGACAGCGGCGGCAGCCAAGACGGTGGCTGCTGCGGTGAGGGTGTCAGGGTGGATGGGCCTGACTTTGCTCTTGGCCTTGGCGGGGGGGTCGCAGGACCTGCCCCCAGCCCGGTGGTCGGCCGGCTTGCCTGCAGCCGCACATGCGTAGCAGTGCGGCTTTGCACGGCATTCAACGGCCTTGTGCCCGGGCTGTCCGCACTGGTGGCAGCGGTCACTGCGGTCCTCTGCGGCGCAATAGGCCCCCACGTGGTGCCCCACGTGACAGCGGTAGCACCGCAGAGGTTTGGGTTCCAGCATCTTGACTTGGGCCGAAACCCAACCCACCAATAGCCTTCGGCCCTCGGTCGTGATGGCCTTGGCCGCCGACACGGGGCAGCTCACCGTAACGGCTCGCATGCCCGTGCTGTCAGCGCGGATGGTGCCCGCCCGGACCTGATCGGTCGTGCACCCTCCCGCCCTGACGATGGCGGCCACCACTTCCTCCACCCTAACGGAGTCGTCCAGACCCATAATGCGCATGTCGATGCACTTGGTGGGTCTGGACACTCGGGCCTCCTCGACATCTAAGGACGCCCTAATCCTTTCGGCCAGGGCGTCAGCGGCTTGTCCACTGTTCGCACCTGGGACCTCCAGGATTCGAGCTCCGGTTGCGGTACGCCTCATACGGAAGCCCCCTGAGGCTCCGTATTCGTCGAGGTGGCCCACCACCGCCTCTTTCGCCTTTGCCATGACCATGTCATAGTTCACGCCCTTCTTTTCCGCAGCTGGCTGTAGTGTGATCACTACAGCTGCGGAAGTCGGGGCGCGAAGTCTGGCGGCCATGGCCCGCTTCTTGCGATCCTTTCGCCGCCTTCTTTTCTTGGCCGCCCTTGCCGCCTTGCTCGCCTTCTTTTTGGCGCCGACGACCGTCCACTCGGCGCCAGCCAAAGGGTCTTCAGGCGGAGGAGGCGGCAGGCGCGACCCAGTCGCCGCCGCGGCGGGAGGCCTCACCGGTTTGGTGGCAGCCGCCACCCTACCCTTCGGGGGAGGGTCAGGCTTCCCCTGCCGCTGCTGCTGCTTGGCCACTGGGACCGGCCTCGCAGACTCTGACGCCGTAGCCCTGTGCCTGGCCTGCTCTGACGGGCTCGCCCTGGGTGCTGCAGTTGTGGCCGCGGCGATGGCAGCGTACGACGCCGTTCTCTTTTGGCCGGAGGCCGCGAGAGGGGGGCGCAGGACAATGCCCTCCAACACAGAGAACTGGCTCTGGATCCGTTCCTGGAACTGCTGCTGCTGTTTCTGCTGCTGTTCCCGGAAGGCAACCAGCTCCTGCCGCAGCAGGGAAACGACGTCGCTCCCCGCCTGGGGCGAGGGCCGAGATCGACCCTGCTCCTGCCTGCTCCCCCCTTCGGGAGGAGAGCCCTGGAGAGCGGCCACGGCTGCCTCGAGCCGGCCAAACCTCCCGCTGAGGGTGCGCTCGTAGGGCTCGAAGACGAGCCCCAGTGCCCCCTCAATCGAAGCGTTGGCCAGCTCGACGGAGCGTTTTTTGGCCACCCTCTCCCTCTTATTGGCAACGCTGGTGATAGCGGCTGCCACGACCTCCCGAAACCTTGCCAGCGCCTCCTCCATCCCTTCTGGTAACTCGTCAGGGAATTTCGGCACCAAGACGCTGGCCTGCTCTTTTGCGACCTCCGGGGGTCGCCGGGACGCTTCTTCAGCGCTCCCTCTCCCTTTGCCCGATTTTCGGGCCTTACCCCGCCCCGACGACGAGATTTTCCGGGCAGGTCCCGTCTCGTCGTCGGATGCGGAGCGCATGAACGCCCTCCTTCTGTTGGATGCGGTTTCTTCCACTTCCATCAAAAGGAGGGGCTCCCGCACCTCCTCCTCCACCTCCTTCCCGTCTGAAGTGAGTGAAGACGCGGCATCTGAATCCGACGCCGCGTCTTCACTCACCTCCCTGAGGCCAAACCTACGGCCGGCCTCCACCGGCATCGCGGACGTGCTGGGAACTGGTCCCAGGGACTCCGCGCTGCCGAAGTGTGAGCCACCCTGGCTCTGTGCGTCCATGGAGGACGGAACAGGGTCCAAAGACCCGAGGCGATGATTGCCCCCCCCAGAATACGAGGGGCAGCCCGAGCTCTGCTCGGGGAGGGATTCTCCTGCAAGCAGGTACCCTCCTGGGGTAGATATATTTTTATCATTCGCGCTCATGATGGTGCTGGACACAGCTTTGCCTTTTTGTTTTAAATGGGGTGGGGTCCCCATTGCACGTTCGCCATCCTGGTCATGTCTGCTGAACAGACACGTACCGGAGGCGAACCCTATCTCCCCGACATCGCTATCCAGAAGGCGCCAACAGCTGTTGTGCCAGCGCTTCTGGACAGCGCACCCTCCGGGCGGTCCGACTGGACTCCGCCGTATGTTCCTCTTGGTCTGGTCTCTCGCTTGAGGCCTTCCGGCATGAGTAGCTCTACCGGCATAGCCCTCAAGGTCACTGAAACACGCAAGCCCCACCACGACGACAACGTGGGAACACAGTTGGTGGGGAAGTCGAATCTGTCTCGATATTGTTATATTGAAACCGCTATTACTGCCCCTTGCCAGTTAGGGGAGGCTGAATAGAGGATGATTAGAGGGATGGAAGTTAATCTCAGGGTTAAAACTCTATTTAATATTATGACTATTGTTAATATTGTCAAGTTGGTTTATTAAATCTTCAGCGCCGGTACAGGACCTTGAATTTGACTTTTTAAAGAGACGTTTGCAAGACAATATTTATATTGAATCTACACTTTAAAAAAATATTTCGTCAAGATAAGTTGTAGCAATTTGTTATACACAAACCTTTTTTCATAGAAGACACAAACATATTAACTATTTGCAAAATAAATATCATTTATCATTTATTTCTTAAAAGTAACATACTAAACGTATCACTATAATATTAGCACACTTTGATAAAAGTGACACAGAAAACACCAAAGAAGATAAGGGAAATATGTCTTTTAACCTGTACATAAAAACACTAATAAAGCAATCAAATAGGGTCTGGGTCGATTATAACGTAAGAATGTATAGCTTAAAAATAAACTTCCAGAGAAAAAACTAATAAAAATCGATAAATAACTTTTATTTCGAAAGTAGGTTTTTTTAAGTTGGTTGTTTTTATTTTTCAACTTCTCTGTTGTACTATCTACTTCACAACTAAAACTAAATAGCAAGTAAATTTTACCCGATTTGATACTCCCAATAGAATGGTAAAACTCTATGTTTTGTATATTTCCGTACCCCTTGAGAGCGTACCATTGTGCCATTATGTTATTAAATAATGTAAACAAAAAATAAACATGTGGTTACAGCAATTCCAGAAAATATACTAATCTCCAAAGTTCTAAAAAAACTGGTTTGGTTTTTAAACTAAACCAAATTTAATGGTCTCAAGACTACCCTTGCATAATTATCACGAAGAACAAATACACAAAACAAGATACATAGTCAAATTAGAACAATCCTTTTTTTTCAAAGTGGTTTAAAAAGGAAAAACATATAAAAGATAAGAAACAAATACATTAAAATAAGTCGAAAGAAAGTTATACCGATACACAAACGATAAAAAAGCTAATATCCACAAGTTTAAATGTAGAACACAGGGAGCAATAAAACCGCGAAGATGAAAGCATTCAGAATAAAATATTACAGAAACATTGAATGAAACTGTAAATTCTGAAGCATTTCACTGAGCTGCAGTAAGCTCACTTGTTAAACACATTGTCAAACAACAAGACATGCTCAAACATGCCATGAATCAGAGAACAGCGATTGAGAATCGAGCAAACGTTTGAGAATATACTCCATTTCAGTTTGACTCCAATTGGATACGAAGACAGCATGTTTTATTCGGATGCTGGAGACATTTGAATATTATAATGTCCTGAGTATTTTGAAATTCTGATCTCGGAGTGAATATAAATTTCAAACGCTGCAGTCAATGCGCTCAAGATTTGGTCGTCGATCTTCTTTGTTTGCATAAGCATCATCTTGTGACATTTGTCGATACTTATTGAAGTTGGTTGATCACTACTGAGAGTTACAAAATCTTTTAATGTTGGTTTTATCGTTCGTTGTTGACACAATATCAACTAAAAGTGTAAGGGACGAGCAGAATTTAAATATTTTGAGCTTTCATTTTTACTTCCAATAAAGCCATGTCAACAAACCTATGTAAACCTAAACAATCATACGATAAAACTAAACGCGTTCTAAAACTAACAACCCTTTACGAACCTAAGTTCGCATCTTTTATTCAAACAGGTTATAAAAATCCCATCCAATACCAACTGGGTAAACAACAGAGCAGGCACTTCACATTTAGCTCTAAAAATTTTATTGGCACTAAAACTAAGCCCAGTGAAATTACGGTATTAGTAAGACCTGATCCCACATGATTATTGCCGGACCTAAAAGATTGTTGTTATAGTAATAAACTAAGATTGATGGGATCGCTTTCATATTGGGTTTGTGGAGCGTGTCAGGCAAGGGTCAGCACAGTGTTTTTCGGAGATAAATGATGCAAGATTTTTTTATGTATTTAGTATTTGACACTCGCTTATTATCTTCTAAGAGAAAATAATAGACATTTCCCAAACGGTCATCAATAGGGTAGCCAGCCTTTTGGTATTTTGCAAAATTCATATTGGAGAGTGTGCGCGGGAATTGCATGACTTGATTCCGCCATCACCTATCTACCATCGGACAACCCGACGTACGGCAAATATCCACCTTTACATTGTAATACCTCCAGGGCTAAGTCGCCTCGACTAGAACAATTTGATTAATGCTATAATGGCGAACCGTGCTCTAGTATCTGACGTTTTATAAGTGTCCACTTTCCATGCAGGCTTATGTGAATTAAAATACTATATAAATTGAATAACCTACTTTTCAGCTTACTTAATATATCTACTCGTATTTACAAAATTTTATTTGTAAACCAAGTTAAATAATAATAATAATAAAGCCAAGTTAAATACCTACATATTATTCATTATTATATTTTAGGTGTCTTCAAGGCTAGAGTGAAGAAACTCATAATAAACTGACGCGCCTCACCACCAACGATTGTATCACGGCTTACCATCTAATGGGATGGCAGTATTTAAAAAAAAAACGACAGCCCGAGCAAAAAAGCTCAAATATTACCTAATGGCATATAAAAGCGAATTGAAGAAGAAATAATTTTCAAACATACATATTTTATAGAACCAGTTTTTCCTGCTTCGGTCAGAAATATTTCATCCATAAATAACTGCAATCACTTAAGTATCCATCAGTCCCTTACAGTTTCAGATATAATCGATCGAATAAGAAAATAGCCAGAATAACACAGTAACCTAGATCGAAAGCGGTAATCCTTCGGAAAATCCTTTGGAAAGGTATTCTTCTGTGCTCAATGCTCTAGTGCATTCAAATATTTGCTGAGGAGAGGCGTGAAGTGGAATGGAGTTGAAGTGAGGAGTCAAATGCAGGCGTGGAGGAAGCCGGTCGTTATCGAGGTCTCGCGCCAGACGGGGGTGGCTTATATGGGGTGTGATGCACACCGAGGTGTAACAAATAAGTTGAAGTGGCACACAAGACTTCTGTCATGATGTCACTCAACTTTATACTCTGCATTAAAATGGTAATAAAATACAGACTTGCTTCAAATTGTATCTGATCTGTGTTCATAATACTGCTGCTTACTTGCACCTATGTTAAAATTTTTGTTTGGATCGGTCAATGTGACGATGCTTGAGGGACGCTTGTGTATAGCTGGAAACATCTGTAGACTGGAGTGATGATGATGAGACCGCAACGTTTTGTGCGATTTCATGATTAAACAGAAAACTATTCTAGAGGAAAATTTGTATCACCAATCAAGATCTTTGATGTTTTCAATCTTGACAAAGTTGGCAGTGTGGTGGTTCGCTACGCTCCTGCGCTACGTACCGCGCAGATTAATTATGTGTATAGCCTACACATAGTTTTCCGGTCTTGTGAATGCACCTAATGGTTAGTGTGTTTTTTTTTCTTATAAAAGTTATACCTAAGAAAAAAAAAACAATCTGACTAAAATATTACCAGAATAAGTTCATACTTTGATCAATATCTAATTAAACACACACGCCTCTACAAATAATCATTGAAATCAATAACCACATCAATGCAGAATGTACCATTATCATCAAAATCAATAGTAATAAACTATCTGGGCTCATTAACATTGCAGTTCGTGTTTGATTTGGCATGTAACGATCGTAACATATCGCATTGTCATCTAATGAAGATAAATTTACGTAATAATGATCTTATCGCGGACCATCCATAACATTTAGCTGGTAACTCACAGTGGAGAGCTCATATTTTATTTAAGGTTATATTTCATTGGGATTGTTAATTTGATTTTGTTGGATTTGTCATGTTGGTCATTTGCTAGCTAGATTTGTGGTGCTCATAATTTTTCTTGTCAACCTTACAAATAGGTAAGAGCTTTACTGTTTTTTTTTTGGTATTACGAGTATAGGAAAAGGGAAAAGAATGATCTTCTATCTCATCAACATCATCCGAAGCCACTGCTGGACATAAGCCTCCCCAAGTTTCGCCAAAAAGAATGGTTCTATGAGCCTCGCATCCATCAAATTCATGTAATGCTCACCAGGTCATCGGTTCACCTTGTAGAAAGCTTTGCTTCCAACGCTGTGTTTTCCGGTACGCGTCAGCTACTCCAGAAATTTTCAGTCTAATCGATCATCCGTACCACCATACCTACTGCCACTTAACTTTAACGATTCTTCAAATAATAAATCTATTTATTAAGATAACTTCCATAAAGTTACTACAAGTGTCATCACACTTGTATTTTTCGCGAGGGTCAGTAGACGTATAATTAGATTCATCTAACCCTAACTAATAATATCAATGCAAATAATATGAACTTCTTTGAAAGATTTTCATGTTTTAACTACTTAGCTGACCATCATTAAATTTTGCATTAACGCGAGCGAAACCGCGGTAATAAGTTACTTATACTTTTTTTTACTTGAGCAGTGGAAACCCAGTAATAAAAATCCCGACTTCTAAATTGTAATATAGGTGCATTACTTTGTGTAATTTAATTCATCACCATCGCTCTTAAAACGGTGAAGGAAAATATCGTAAAGAAACAGCATGTCGCATGTCAAAGCATATCTTAAAACAAAGAATTTAACGAAATATTACATCCGCCAATCTGCACTGGCCCCGTTGTGGATCACAGCCTATTTCCTCTCTGTGGAAGGAAGCCCGGGTCCCAGCAGCGGGAAAATTATAAGGCTGATTATGCTATGCAATGCCATTCAGTTATTTTTAAGTCTCTGGACTGAGAGTAAAAAACTACTGCTAAGAAATACTAACTGCATTTCGTTTTTCGGTAAGTTACAGTTTGGTGTGACAGACACTCCAGTTGCGTGCATAGGATTTCCTTATGTATATCGTAAGGTGCTTCAGGAACACATTCGGTTGATAGTAAATTCGTAAGTAAAGCCTCTTTATGTGGCTGTAAAATAAAAGTAGCTGCATGATGAGCCTTCCGTGTTCGTTCTAACTTCCTCGTAATAATAACTTGGGTTTTGTGGACGCTTTATTGTGCCTTTTATTTATTTCTAAATTCAGTTTGTTTCGTTTTCTGGATGAGAATGGTTTTAAAAGTAGAGTGCCTTGAAAATTTTCATGAATAACTCCAAAGGATTTTATGCTGCCAGAGTGAAAAGAGAAAGTTAGCCCAAGGGAACATAGTCCTGGTATATCTTATATGCTATTCCTGGACATGATCTATCGTATTTTCAGCTGTTTTCTCGTGAAAGAGGAACAAATATATATCGCGGGTCTCAAACCATAGGGGCGTATATGCAAAAATGTGATTTTTCGTTTTTAATGCCATTGGATTCTACTATAAGTAATACATTAACTGAATTTTTCTTATAATTTTGTGTTAATTACTTTTTGCATAAATTAAAAAATATTATTTGCCGTAAGCTGGAGAGTCAAGAATTATTTTTAGACCAAATAGCCGTATAATAGACGTAAGAGCAATATTATTGCTCATTGGGGCAGTTTCGACGTGCCATAGAGACGTACGCACGTACGACTTTCAATTTTATCGTAAATCAAGGAAATCGTATCGGACCATAAAGGCGTATGAACATACGACTGTTTATTTTGCTTTAACCTGAAATCATTTTGTCAAGCTATATAAACGTAAGTGATGTAACGAATATTCGCATTCGCGAATATTCGCACATTTTTTGATATTCGTATTCGCATTCAAGAATATTCGCACATTTTTTGATATTTGCATTCGCATTCGCAAAAAACATGCGAATATTTGGCGAATGTTTCTAACAAACAAAAAGGAAATAACATTTTGATTGAATGGATGTAGAAAGACAATACAACTTATATGATTTTATATTTACTTTAATATTTTTCCATTACACAACTTTATTTCACATTTGCAGAATCACAAATTGTGAAACAACATGTTAACCTCAAATCAAAAAAAAATCTTTTCGAATGAATTTAACTGTTTCTCCAGATGGGTGCGTGACGAGTATTCCGGATATTCTTATCCATCAGAAGGACGTTTGTAGTGTTCGTAGTGTTCTTTGACGTGAATAAAGCCAGTGGCCTCGACGGGATACCAGCAGTTGTTCTTAAAACTTATGCATTTGAATTGTCTCTAATCTTGACCCGCCTATTTCGCCTCTCTGAGACTGAATAAGTGCCGTTCAGACTGTGCCCAAGAAGGGCAGTCGAGCTGACCTGGCAAACCACCGATCCATCTCCGCTACGTCCATCCTCTGTAAGAGTATGGAACGGGTGTTTAACAAATAACTTCTGGCATACCTAGAAACTAACGACATCGTCATTGACCGGCAATACGGTTTTCGCCGAAACCGGTAGGTAATAAGACAACAGTTGGTACTGATGTTGGCAATGTATGTCAACTTAAAAATAAAGTATCTTCTAGCATTCAAGCTACAGGGGGTAAGCAAAAATCCTTTAATATGTTTCTTCAAAACATTCAGGGTTTTTCTGCAAAACAATTGGAAATTGAATTATTCTTAGAAAAAACTATGTTTGACATTATTTGTTTTACTGAGCATTGGTTAAAGGATTTTGAAATGCTAATTAATTATGATAATTATAATGTGGGCAGTTGTTTTAACCGAAAGTCAATGTTACGTGGGGGTTCATTAATCCTTATTAAAAATAGTATCAAATTTAAAACTCGTAAAGATATAGTTGCACTGTCCGTTGAACATAGCATTGAAGTGTCGTGTGTTGAGCTGGATAGGCATGTCATAGTGTGCGTTTACAGGCCCCCTAATTATCAAAACTACTCTATTTTTGAGTCAGTCATGGAAGATGTTATGGCTAAACTTTCAACTGGTAATAAACCAGTAATTATCTGCGGAGACTTTAATGTTAATATTTTAGAAAATAATTCAGATAGCAGTAGATTATTAAATCTTTTCAAATCATTTAATTTATCAAATGTGTTTATTGAACCAACTCGAACAACGACAACTACTGCTACATGTATCGATAATGTTTTTTGTTGCTGCAAGTATTTAGAAAAAGCCATTGTAAATTATCTGCCTTCTGATCATAGCGGCCTAATGGTAACATTTGAATCCAACTTACCAATACAACAAGTGCAGATACAATTCAGACCAATAACATCCGGTAAACTAAATAAATTTAATAGCACTTTAACTAGCAGGTTGGGTGATTGGAACCTTGCAGAAAACAATGGTAATATTTTGTATAAAAATTTTTTTTCAGTAGTTCAAAAGGAGTTTAATCAGACGTTTGAGAAAAAAACTAAAACTATCTGCCCTAAGTTTAGATTTAGTGACTGGGCAACTAAAGGAATCAGAATAAGTAGGGAAAGACTTTTCGAGTTGTATGGCCTTAAGCCTATTATTAACACTGAAACTTTTAATAAATATGTTGCTACTTATTCTAAAATGTTTAAAAATACTTGTAAGGCAGCTAAGGCCTTATACATCAGCAACAAAGTTAAAACAGCAGATAATAAAATAAAAACGGTTTGGAATATAATAAATAATGAAACCAACAGAAACAAAAGAAATAATAATGATTACACATTGGAGACTCATCATGGTCTTATTAGCGATAACAAACTAGTTGCAGAAGAATTTGTAAATTTCTTTACCAGCATTCCAATTAAAACTACTGAAGCCCTAAATTCGTCGCCATCGCATGCTTTTGGTTTATTACAGGCGAACGTTGCAGCCTGTTCGACTGAATTTAACTTTGAACATATAAACCCCATAACAGTAATAAAAGCTTTTAAAGAAATCAAGATTAAATTGACAGAAGATCTATGGGGTATGTCTATCAAAGTTTGTACCTCAATTATTGAGACTGTAGCGCCGTACTTAGCGTTAATATTTAATTTGTGTATAGATCAAGGAGTCTTTCCGGATCTAATGAAATATAGTAAAGTGATACCACTTTTTAAATCCGGAGACAGTAAAGACACTAATAATTATAGGCCGGTGTCCGTTTTGCCGGTTTTTAGCAAGATATTTGAAAAGGTGATGTTAAATCAAATGCTTAATCATTTTAACACCAATAACATCTTACACGATAAACAGTATGGTTTCACCAAAGGGCGTTGTACAACTGACGCTGGTGTCTCCTTACTAAAACACATTTTTAATGCGTGGGAGGAGGCACAAGATGCTATAGGCATCTTCTGCGACCTGTCTAAGGCGTTTGATTGTGTGGTTCATGAAACATTACTCCTGAAACTGGAGCATTACGGACTAGGCAAAGCAGCGTTAAGCTTATTAAAATCGTATTTGAATGACAGACAGCAACTAGTTCAAATAAACGGTGTCAATTCGTCGGGATTAAATGTGAAAATGGGGGTACCCCAAGGTTCAATTTTAGGTCCTTTTTTATTTTTAGTTTATATTAATGATTTACCCTATTTGCTGAAAAATAAACTTAATATGGTGTTGTTTGCTGACGACACTTCTTTGATTTTTAAGATAAATAGAAGGACTAATAATCTTGACGATGAAAATAACGCTTTATTGCAGGTCCAAAACTGGTTCACTGCTAATAATCTAGTTCTAAATGGGAAAAAAACTAAATGCATAAGATTTTCCTTACCAAATGTCATAAGTAGTGATTGCGACATAGTATTGAACAATGAGAAACTAGAATTTGTTGATAAAACAGTTTTCTTGGGGATTACGCTTGACTCTAGGCTACAATGGGGTCCTCACTTAACATCTCTTGCAGGACGGCTTAGCTCGGCTGCATATGCTGTTAGAAAAATCCGCCAATTTACGGATGTTGATACCGCTAGACTAGTCTATTTTAGTTATTTTCATAGTGTCATGTCGTACGGTATCTTACTATGGGGACGGGCTGCAGACATCGAGTCAATCTTTATATTACAGAAAAGAGCCATCAGAGCTATTTACAATCTCCGCCGGTGCGATTCTTTAAGGGAACTGTTTAAAGATATTAACATAATGACGGTACCTTGTCAATATATCTATGAAAACATCATGTATGTTAGAAAAAATCTTCATCTTTTTAGCAAAAGAGGCGATAGACATAATTATGTTACAAGAAATAGGGATCAATTAGTTCAACCAGGTTTCAGACTGGCTAAAGTGGCCTCTTCTTTCATGGGGTACTGTTTGAAATGTTATAATAAAATACCACCCCAAATATTAGAACTCAATGAAACGAAATTTAAATCTTGTATTAAACGCACACTATGCAGGCAAGCATATTATAAGTTGGAGGATTATATTCAAGATAAAAATGCTTGGCTCAATGCTGGTCCAGCTCCACTACCACTAGGGCGTACTAATTAGTTGATTAGTTGGAAACTAATATTATTATTTTTAATTTGAAAGACACAATTGCATTGTATAATGTAGAAGCACTTTTTCCAAGTTTGTGAATGTGAAGCACCATGGAGCATTTTTATTAGGTTACAACTTCTTTTTTGACATTACGAGCATGGCAGTTGAGAGTTTGTCATGCTCACTCAAATGTCTCGCTGTTGGTGGCACGTGTTATTGGGTCGTTCAGTTCCCTTCAAAATGGTTGAGCTGAGTGGGGCTGATGCACGCGTCATGCTCGTGAACGGGTGCCGTCAGATGGGACTGGTCATCTCTTAGCTGCCAGTGGCTTAATTCAGTTTCTATCTTTTAATTATTTTACATTTTTTATTTCATTATCGACATTGTGCTCACATGATAGAAGCAACAAGTAATATGTAACCAAGCATTATATGTAACACATAATATGATTTAAAAGAGTGTCCATGGAGTTTCTTGCACGTTCTTCTCCATAGAGACCTACTCTTTGGAACGTGCAATTTAGCTTCACTTTTCTTGGACTGACCGACATTTGACTATTCAAAAGTGCCTGTAAATGGTCTATTTGAAATAAATGTTTTGATTTTGATTTTGATTTTGATTTTGATTTTGGTCTATTGGGGATTTTCTAGCGAGAAGCATGGGGAAGTGCTTGCCGTCTCCCTTGATATCTCGAAGGCTTTCGATAGGGTCTAAGCTGAAACGAAAGTCTTATTGCTAAGCTTCCTTCCTCTGGTCTAACCACTGGTCTGTGTGATTGGATCGTAAACTTCTTGAGGGATCGTTCCATCCGAGTGGTTATTGATGGCTGCTCGTCGGGTCCTTCAGGGTACGGTACTCAAGGCAACACTGTTCTTGCTGCACATAAATAACCTACTTAAAGCCAGTATCTTTGGGTACACAGACGATAGCACTGTTGTTGAGAGTTACATGTCCGGCACGCGAACTAATGGGTCTCAGATCCAGTCTCTCCGAGATCTCTTTCAGATCTCAGAGCTTCTTGGGGTGCCGCTGTCGACACCCTCAATTTCGGCTTCTACATCGAAGCAAAAACCAAACTGTCTGCCAAAAAATTGGGTATCTTAGTGAGGGTGAGACGGTACAACCTCTATCAAGCACAAGTTCGATCGTGTATGGTCTTGAGCATCGACGCCGAGTTGCTAGCCTGTCGGTTTTTTATTGTTTACGTTTCGGAGAGTGTGCATTGGAATTGCAGAATTTAATTCCGCCAAGTCCGTTCCATCATTGGACCACAAGATGTACGGCGTTGGGACACCGGTACATGGTGGACATTACACCCATACGTACAAAGCGTTATGAGAACACACTCATTATGCGTATAGCTAAGGAGTGGAATTCCCTGCAGGATTCTGTGTTTTCTGAAAAACTTTCTGTGTTAAGCTTCATTCAATCAGTCTGTTAAGGCTCTGTTATATTCGGTTCAAATTTGGCTGATACGAAATGTGAAAACTGTCTGACATTTTGCGCGCACTTTGTTTGAAAGTCAATATCCGCATTCGCATTCACATTCGCGAATGTGAGAAATCAGATATTCGTTACATCACTAATGCCGGTTTCCTCACGATGTTTTCCTTCAGCGTTTTTGAGAGCTATGTTTTGTTTCAGCTCAATTTCAAATGAATGAATAAATTTTATTTTTATAATGCTTATTTTTCTTTTCAAACAAGAAAATATTGTGTAATTACCTATTAATCATTTCCTTTTTTTAAATTGTAGAACAAAACTGGTTTATACTTCCTCTTTGAGTTAAAACACCTCTCAATATTTATGACAAGCCAGAGAGGCGTATGATTTCTTGAAATTACGTAAATAACGTTAATTTTAATGGGTTCTCATTCCTAAATAGCAATATTTGAAGTCACCAATTAAGTAATAATAAATATTGGTATAAATATTAACAATTTGAGGAAAAAGATTTTACGTCCATAAATTTCATATATTTTAGGGAGCATTTTGACGGAATTTTACAGTATAGTCGTCATGCTATATAGGCGTATCAACCAAAAACTAGTGTTATAAAGGCAATGCCCTAAAATTAAGAATCCTATATTAATTGCAGTATAAATATATAGCTACATGCAAAAAAACAACGAGCTGGCTCAATCACAGAAAAAGTTATTAAGTTTTTTATCTCTCCTGAAAAGTAGGGGTTTTGTGGATACGCCCCTATGGTTTGAGACCCGCGATATAAACAAATACATAAAAAATGATGCCTTTATATATTAGCTTTCAAAAAATGACAAATTTAAAATATTTTATTTCACATTTGCCTACATGGACAATTGGACACTTATAAAATGTCAGTAGCTAGTGTATGGTTTCCAACAGTCGCTTTGCTTCGGGGAAGAACCGGCAAATATCTTCAAGGTTACTCTTTTTTAATAATACGATAGATAAGTATGACATGACAGTGTAGACCAGCTAATCTTGGACACAAAAGCACAATCAAAATCTTAATAAAAAAGAATAAAATTGAAATTTAAAATAACATAATAAAAAAGAGGCTATTAAAAATTGTGAAAATCTGTAAATACAGAAGACAACAGACACAGAAGCAATAACAAATCACTTAGTTTATGTAGTTAAGGTGACTGGGGTTAAATAATATAAAAAAGACATTGCAAAAATTATGTCATACAAATAAAACAACAGCCACTTAAATAATGACTTTGCTTTGGTTTCCAGTCTAACCAGACACTTCTTGCTACCATTGTCTTACATGGCGACTACCAATCTTAATACTGCAATCCAGTAACTAGGTAACCGAAAACCCTACTATCATTAAATCACCAAGCAAACACTCTTCACAGGATAAAAGTACAAACTGAAACAAACGCGTCTCCACGACATTGTAAAAGTAAAACAAAATCCTCTTAAGTTGTAAACTAAATGATGCCTTCTGTTATAGCGACAATAAAATATAAAAACTTTTGGCACATTGAATTAAGGGGGATAAGTCATCTGCGTCAAATAAATGTTTTCTTTCTTTCTTTTCTTACTGCGTCACTGCCGCCCTAGAAGGCAAAGAGCAACTGGTTGTGACCACTCATGAGTAAACTCATTGCCTACAGCGAGACTTCTGGTAGTCTCGCTGTAGGCAATAAGTTTACTCATGAGTGTGAGTGAGAGAGTTTACCTTCAGCCACCTAATACAAACTGGCTATGTTTCGGAGCGAGGAGGAATGGCAGGTGGTCGCCTCCTACTGCGAAGCAGTAATGCTAGCCGAATTTCAGCCACAGTAGGTGTGGGCTTGCGAACAGCGAGCAACGGGTAGCTCCGGCCGACGGTAACCTTCTAGTCCGAGCTCAAGTCGTCGACGGTGCAAAGTGTTCTACGTGTGCCTTAAAGAGACGTCAGCAAACTGTAGGGGCCCAGCAGAGTCATAGCCTGTTAGAGCCATAGGTTCTGCAAAAGAGAACCCCGGGGCCCTGGGAGAGTAGATTTTAGTCAGTAAAATTCTGACACGTAAGGAGCGGGAGAAATCATTTGATGTTTTTCCACCATCTAATACAAAACAGCCAGACTGTCTTCTTAAATACACTTCAAGAAGAAAAATATCTTCAGGTATATCCTCTTATTTCCTCAAGGCCTGTTACGAACAAACTCGTAGTCAAGTTCTCATTAAATGGGATTGCAACACGGAGTGGCCGAGGTAAGTGAAATTACTTTCTTCACTACTTTTCGAAAGCACTACTGACTTGTCTTGCTCGTTGAAACTTGCCTGCGAGTTCGAATTAAAAGGGTATCAGATGCTTTACTTGACTGAGCTGTACTAGAGTGGATTAGCCTCTTGGAACTCATTTAAAGTTGAGTTTGGTTGAAACCCTGCATCAAATGAGACGTATAATCGAACTGACCGACTTCTTAACAATTTAAAAGCTTGTATTTATGTGTGTGTGTATGTTTGTTAATTATTACTATACTCAAACGGCTGACAGAAATGTTTAAAAAAATTCAAAAAATTGGCTATTTAATATAGCGCATAGGAATAGGATACTTCTTATCCCAAAAGTAGGTATGTGTGTTTTGGACAATTTAAAACGCGCATTTAACAAATCATCGGATTAATTTTCGGCCTAGAAAATAGGCCCAAGTCTTGAAAGGAGGATAAAAGTGTAGCGTTCTAACAACAAAAAAGTTCAGAATCGATGTCTTGAAAATATGGCCTAGGGTGTAAACATAAAGAAACAGGTTACCGGTGCAGGCAAGTCTGTACGGGTCGGTACCGATCGGTGCAGGTATAATTCTCCTGTGTGTTGCGCTCATTTATAAAGAAAGAGGTTCATACTTGTCGGTACCGACTGCCTGGACCGAGTCATACAGGTTTAAGCGTCGGCCAGTGTAGAGTTTTACTCATACAGATTTACCTGTTTCTTTATGTGGTTTTACCGGTACCTATCGGTACCAACCCGTAACGACATATCGGGACCGAAAAACCCGTATCTTTATGTTTGTAGGTACCCTTAACTTTTACTAAAACCTTGAAAACTACTAGTGATATTTAAAAGAAAAATATGGCAACAACAAATCAGAAGTATTGGCATCCTCTATTGAAATCCTTTGCTATTTTTAAACACCACTCTCGATATTACAGAGGAGACATATCGTTTCACTTCAGTTCTCGATAAACAGTGTGCAGCGGTGGACGCAGCACGATTTATTGGCGCCGCCTCGTAACGGAGCCGGACATTGAATGCTGCTGTATTTTATTTATTCTACAGATTTACTTTCAAGCAGTTATTCAGGAGGGAATAATGGATCGGATCAGGTCGACAGGATATTTTACAGTTAAATCTTTGAAATGATTCAGCTTATTTCACAAGCAAGACGATTAGCAATAACTTTCCATGGGTTACAGAACAAGTTACAGCTGCAATTTAGGGTCGCAGGCTCTTTGGACCGGGATCATGTTCCCTACTTTAACCTAGAAAGAAAGTGTACCGATGGTTACTTTAGATAGTCTATGAATATTTTGTATTTTGGCGGGAAGATTCTAAAACTTTTTCAATATACCAGTGTACCGCTAACTCTGCTTTTCATTGACGCTGCATTGGCGACGAGGATGGGATAATTTGATTTTCGGTGTCTTATTTACGTATTTCGGTGTGTTATTTCACGTGCAGTATTATCATTGTTACAAAAATGCCGATCGGCAAGTTAGAACCCTATAATATTAACTCAAAACAATGGCCTGCATATATACGCCGGGTTAACCAATACATGTTACTAAATGATGTTAAAGAAAATCTAAAAGTGCCCATGTTAATTACTATAGTAGGCGAAGCAACATATTCGTTGATGTGTGATCTGTGCTCGCCTGACTTTCCCGAGAACAAAACTTACGAAACTTTGGTACAGTTAGTTGCCGATCATGTAGAACCGCAGTGATCAGAGATCGCCGAACGCCACGTGTTTCGGCTGCGGCGTCAACGGGCCGGCGAACCTTTAATGGAATATCTATACGCCCTCAAGCACCTGGCAACTACTTGTAATTTTGGCAAATGTAAAAAGTGTTCTACTCTCGAGGAAAATTTAAGAGACCAGTTTGTATCGGGTTTGGCAAACGACGCAATGCGATCTAGAATATTTGCCGAAAGAAAAATAGAATACAAAGAGGCAGTGGAGTTAGCGCTAGCTCTGGAGGCTGCAGAGAAGCACGCGGAGGTGAGCGGCAGTATGGTGCCGACTACGACCTTAGGTGCTGGCGGCAACGCAGGCGAAGATCTGCACTACACACGCGGCAGGCAAGGACGCAACCGCGGCTCGCGCACCAGGGACGGCGCGAGCGCGAGCGGCGCGGCGGGCCCAGCGGCCGCGGAGCGCGCGGCGGAAGGAGCGCGCGGCGCGACCACGCAAGCATGCTGGCGGTGCGGTAAGACACATAGCGCGGCGAGGTGCCGCTATGTGAATTACACTTGTGACGAGTGTAAACAAAAGGGGCATTTAAGAGTGATGTGCAAGTTAGTGAATCGGGCGAACAATCGACATAATTATATCAGTGGTGAGGACGATTCGGACGATATGTTTCAGATTATTGAGGGTAAGGACAATAAACCGTTCTTTATAAACATTTTAATAGATAACTTTGAGACCAAGTGTGAAATCGATACTGGTAGTCGTATTTCAGCTATTAATGAAGACTTGTATAATCGCAAATTTTCTCATAAAACCATTATGGCAGATAATTTAATGTTGAAGAGTTATGCTGGTTCACGCATCGAATCGCTCGGCTATATAGATGTCCAAGTTAGGTTACAAAATGTAAAAGTGAAATCCTTGCCACTTTATGTAATTAGAAATGGAGCGTGCCCATTATTAGGAAGGGACTGGTTACGCGCCCTTAAGATAACTCAAATTAATTTGCACAAGATTACCGACGATGGATTCGTGAATCGCCTATGTGCTGAATTTCCTGAGGTATTTACGGATAAGCTAGGGACTTGTAAGCGAGCCATCCGACTACAGCTGACAGACAATGAGCCTGTGTATGTTCGTGCGCGGCCGGTACCCTTAGCGCTGCGTGCGCGTGTTGAACGCGAGCTAGCGCGACTGGAGTCTGATGGTTCGATATACCGTGTAGACTATTCCGACTACGGAACGCCAATTGTGCCGGTTGTAAAAAAAAATGGAGATATACGCATATGTGGAGACTATAAAATTACAATTAATCCAAAGTTAAAGCGTGACTATTATCCGTTGCCCCGTATTGATGAGTTGTTTACTAAATTAAGTGGAGGAGACAAATTTACTAAAATCGATCTGACACATGCTTACGAACAGTGTTTCTTAACGGAAGATTCACAACCTTATACAGCTATAACAACTCACCTCGGAACATATGCCTACCGTCGTACGCCATACGGTCTAGCTTGCATACCCGAAAAATTCCAGAAATTAATGGAAGAAACATTGCGGGGCATACCGGGTTGTGTTGTTTTTCTAGATGATATTTGTACAACAGGGGCTGATGATAAAGAACACTTCGGTAATTTGCGAGCTGTGCTCGAGAGGTTGCGCACAGCGGGTTTAACAGTTAAATTAAGTAAGTGTAGTTTCCTACAAGATAGTGTTAACTATTTAGGTTACATAATAGATAAGAAGGGTTTACGGCCAGACAAAGCTAAATTGAATGCTATTTCCAGCGCGCCTAGACCAGAGAATATAACTCAGTTAAAAAGTTTCCTGGGAATGCTAAATTATTATGGTAAATTCATTAGTAATATGAGCACATTATTGTATCCATTACATAATTTACTAAAAAAAGATACACAGTGGAAATGGGATACCAGTTGTGAACAGGCATTTAAAGAAGCTAAGCAAGTTCTCTTGGGTGATCGAGTGTTAGCACATTACGAGGAGGGGCGGCCTCTCGTACTCGCGGTAGACAGTAGTGCGTATGGATTGGGTGCAGTGCTGGCTCATCGCTATTCCGATGGCAGCAAGCGGCCGGTCAGCTGCGCGTCTCGCACACTCAACGCGGCTGAGCGAAATTACAGCCAACTTGATAAGGAGGCGCTCGCTATATTATTCGGTATAACAAAGCACCATCAGTACTTGTTTGGTAGAAACTTTATATTACGTACAGACCACCAACCATTGACGCACATATTTGGTGCCAAGGGTGGCATCCCACAAACGGCGGCAAGTCGGCTACAGCGGTGGGCGGCGCGCCTGGCCGCATACGATTTCAAAGTGGAATTCGTACGCTCAGCTGACAATGGGCCAGCAGATGCTTTATCAAGACTACCACTTCCTTAAGAGGGTCGCTTAGTGGATGCAGTGACCTACATCAACCTCATAGAGGAATCATTCCCTGTTAGTTTTAAGGATATTGCTAAGGAAACTGAAAAAGACAAATTGTTATGCAAGGTGAAAGGCTATGTAACTTTTGGTTGGCCGTTGACGGTGAATGATACTGAAAAACCGTATTTCGTTAGAAAACAGGATTTAGGTATAGAATTAGGTTGCCTAATTTATAAATATAGGGTCGTTATACCGAATACATTGCAGAGACAGATTTTAGATGAAATTCATGAAGGGCATTTAGGAATTAATAAAATGAAGAACCTGTCTAGGAATTATGTGTACTGGCCCGGTCTAGATAGAGATATAGAGGAGGTATGTCGCACTTGCACAGCGTGCCGCGCAGTCCGTGACGCGCCGCCGCATGCGCCGCTGCACCCTTGGGAGTTTCCGCTGCATCCGTGGCAGCGAGTACATGCTGACTTCGCGGATTGTGGGGGAAAACAGTATTTAATCATCGTAGACGCAAACTCGAAGTGGATAGAAGCGATTTCTATGAGTAGGACGGACGCACAGGCGACTATCGCGACAATGAGAACTATTTTTGCTCGGTTTGGTTTGCCATCATTACTGGTCACTGACAACGGCCCTCCATTTTTCTCACATGATTTTAAGACATTTTGTGAAAAAAATTGTATAAAACATGTTACCACAGCACCTTACAGACCACAGGGAAATGGGGCTGCAGAAAACGCGGTAAAAACCGTTAAGAAAGCGATTAAACGTGCTTTGTACGAGGGCGAGGACGTCGCCACGGCACTCAGTAAATTTTTGTTCCAATACCGAAACTGCCAGCATGCAACTACTGGTGTGTCCCCCGCGGTGGCTTTACAAGGGCGCAGGTTGCGCGGGCGCTTAGACGCGCTGCGACCCGACGTGTCGAGTGTGGTGCGCGCCGCGCAGGAGCGGCAAGTGGTCGCTGCAGGCGGCGCGCCGCGGGCGCTGGCACCGGGCGACGCGGTGCTCGCCCGTGACTACACCGCAAGGGGGGACAAGTGGTCGTCAGGTACGATTGGCTGCAATAGTGGTTGGATAGTACAGAAAAAAAATCGTGTGAAGCGAAAAATGACGCCATCTAGCGTAAAATCAGATTGAAATGTTGTTATCGACAACTTTATATTATACTGCTACTAGGTGGCGTTGCTGCGCTTCAAATGCTTTTTTTTTGTAGTTCCTTTTTGTTTCTTAAAACATTGAAATAATTTATATTTTTTATAAGGAGATGAAAATATTAAAATTTAATATCAATTTATAAATATCTGATTGTCTATGTATCAATTTCAAAACTTGAGAGGGTAGGTTGAATATGGATTTATAAATAATAATTAGTAGGTAGTATAAATAATACTTCGACCACAAAATTGTGACTAAGCTTTGATTGTTCGCTAAGTTCATTTCGATTACTTCGTTCGAGCGCCTTTCGTTCAATTTTATTTTTAATCAGGTGAATTTATCACAATGAGTATGAATTGTAATATAGACTTAGTAACAAGAGCTCAAATAATTGCTTTGCATAATCAAGGTAAAAATTTGTCAGAAATAGCCAGAGACACCGGTGTAAACGTAAGTAATCTTATTTTACACTTTTTATATAACAAAAAAACTCCTTTATAATAATCATTATTTGGTATTATATATTTCTGTTTTATTGTTGCAGAGAAAAACAGTTGTTCTATGGGTACGACGATTTGAAGAAGAGTGTTCTTTGAAACACTGTCAAAGAACTGGTAGACAAAAACTTATAAACATGTTGCATCGTCAAACCATGGTAAGGGAGTACGAAGAAAATGGATTTTTGCCGACGAACCACTATGCTGGTTTATTTGACACAAGCGTCGATACTGTCCGTCGTGCTTTTCATAGTGAAGGGCTGCATTATCGGAGGCATGCTGTGAAACCTTTGCTTACGGAAAACCATAAAAGAGCAAGATTGCAGTTTGTTATGGATCACTTAAATTTTGATTGGAGTAATGTCATCTTTACTGATGAAAAAGCTTTTAAGTCCAGTGAACACGGTCGATTATGTTTGTGGCGTCGACATAATACGCGATACACAAGTAATCACCTAGTACCCAATAGGCAATCTGGCCATATAACGGTGAACATGTGGGGATGGATGAGTGCAGCCCATCCTGGAGAACTAGTGAGAATACCAAACCGAGCAAATAGTGCAAATTATATAGAAGTGCTGGAGGAGACAATGGTGCCCACAGTTCGAACTGGTTTGAACTGTGTATCCAAGCGAAGAATTGCAACAGATAACATTTGTGCAGGATAATTGTCCAATACCTACACCGTTCGCACAGTGTGCAGGCTTGGATTCGTCAGCATAATGACATTTGCGCTATTCCTTGGCCTGCTAGATCACCGGATTTAAATCCAATTGAAAATTTGTGGGGTGTTATTGTTCAACGGTGGAATAATCAAAACGAGCGTACTCCAGATGCGTTAGAGGCTCATTGTTTACAAATATGGGAGAGTATTCGTGGATCAGATTTGTGTAAAAATTTGATTAATTCAATGCGTTCCCAAATGCAAGCTGTTATTTACCAAAATGGTGATTACACGAGATATTGATAAATGATTATTTAATTAATATTACATATTTACTCAGTGCGTACTGGAGACCTCGTTATGTGTGTTTTACTTAATACATGTATTTGAAATAATTTAAAAAAGTTTTGAACACTTAAAGTTAAAACACAACATAATTTTGTTTTTTATGTTACCTACTAAACATTTGATATGTTGTTGTGCAAATTGGTAGGCTTTTTTAAATATCTTGCCTCTTGTTTGTTTTTGTTAAGGTTACATAAGCTTCAATCCTCTTTCCAATTTGGGAAACGAATATTTAAGCTATGGCCTCAATAAAAAATTACAAGTAATATTATAATCTTATTCGATGATTAATAAACTGACTGTTGAATAGTAGACTGTAAGAAATAAACATCTATATTATTTTATTATTGCCTTTTTGTTTGATGAGCCTGTTTACCTGCTTTTATTCCTATTGTTGAGTAACTACCGACTTGAATATTAATAATAATATTCCACGACGGCGCCTAGTCCCAAGCTAAGCAAAGCTTGTGTTACGAGTCCTAAACAACTGATAAACATACTTAGGTATATATTTCTAAAAACATAAATATTGCAGATAAATTACACCCAGATTCAGCAAATGATCGTGCTCAACACACAAACATTGTCCTGGTTGGGAATCGAACCCACGACCCCGACATTGCAGTCAGGGCCACTAACCAATAGACCAACAGGCCAGTCATATTATATTATAATTAAATATCCACTTGTCAGCTTCGATATAAATCCTACCGATTTTTTTTTGTTATTCATAACTTACAAAAAGCACAGAGGAACCAGAAATCTGACCCACCTGGCAGTAGAAGGTAGATAATATTTATAAGACATCCTAAAAGTTAGACGAATTTGAACCTTCTGCAATTAGCAGAAGATAAGTGGTATTCAATTCGGGGCTAATTCAAATGAGTTTATCAAGGTGGTCAAATATTATAGAATACTATTATGACAATTTGATCTTTAAGACGTAACTTTGAAGTAAGGTTGTGAATACGGTCCTGTTACGTAATGCACTTGTTAATTTCAACATTATTCCATAAGTCGAAATAGTCTAATGGTTGTAACTGGAGACTTATGTGGACGTGGTCGTAAGTTCAAACCCGTCACGCTACTTTTAGTAGGTTTGTGTTTAGAATACTGAATTGTTTTTTTAAATCAAATTAAAATTGAATTAAATCAAATTAATCAATTTAAATTAATATTTTAAAAATAAATAACAACATTAATGAAAAACAACTAAATATTACTTATATGTAATATTTACAATTTTACTAACAAAGATAATTTAAGTATTCGTCTAATAGACGTAATTTAAATAACTATATACAAAGGTAAAACACATAAAAGAAGTGAAGATATTAAATTGCTTATACAGACAGGATAGAATTATTTGAAGGTAATACAATTTTGAACATGACAAAAACAGTTTATTTCTTTCAATAGTGCCAGTGGCGGATTAACCACGCAGCAAATGCTACGGGCTAAAAATTGTTTACACGACGTCACTGCAATTAGTGTCGACTGCTTTTTGCGATATTAGAACGGTTCATTTTTATTTCTGTACCCTTAAATAAGTAACAATTGAATACCAGTTTTATGATGAATATGCCTAATTCTCTTGACTACCCACTTAATACAAGTCAAGCGAAATTATTCCAGATAATGTTTGAAGAATGTCTAGTTAGTTGATTGTAGCTTACAATAACGTTTTGAATGTTTTCAATGGAAAGCAAAAAAATATACAAGATTTGCGATTTAATCTCATGCCTTACTGCGTCAAAGTCTTTACATAGACCACTAAGCCAACTTGTATAAAAATATCACATTAAGCTATCAGTAGTGTTACTGCAAAAGAAACAAAATTGCTTAATAAGTAGTTTTTTATACCATTATTAAGTATATCCTTTTCAAAATGTTTATAAATAATACCTAACTAAAACACAAAAGCTGGAAAACAAAAAAAAAGATTCGTAATATATGAGATTTGAACCAGCTACACATTCTTCATAAGTCGCTGTTGTTATTATTGAACCAAATGGACTCTAATGAACTGATTCGAAATTTAACGTTACTTGTTACGCTAGACGCAATATTCATGACCGTTTACAAACATTTGATAAGAATCACGAAATTAGTTATGCTTGTGTCTCATATTTTTTTATCAATCTACCCTCACACTCAGTTGTTGACGATAATGATGACGCATGTGTATATTTTCTGTCAAACTAAAAGTCAAGTTTATGGTTTGTGAGATTGCCTTGGTCGCCATTTAGCTGGGAAGAAACCAACGCCATCTAGTTACATTTTCGAAAACCTGAATTCTAACGTGCAAGGGAAAATAGACACTAAGGTACCCAGGCAATTTCACAGCTGTCTGTACAATAGTCGACCAGACGGGACCGGTCTCGTACAAAGTAGACGTTGGACGTGGAGTCGGTTGGCGTAGACATGTCGATCAAATTATACCTATTAATAATAAGAATCGCTATTCATTATCTCGTACCAGTATAGTTTCCGAGAATAAAGACTTAACCCCAGAGCAGGAGGTCCCTTTGGTCCGTGAGGAAACTGAGGATACTTTCGAAGACGCTTCTGATGGCATTGGAGGGAAGTCACAGATAATTATGCCTGAAGTGGCAACACGGCCGGAGACTCCACCACCACCGCCAGGTGCGTCTGCTTATAATCGAGCTCGACTAACTAAGTAAAACGACTAAGTAAAATGCTTTGTTTCTTTTGATTGTTATTTAATTATATTACGTAGACTCTAGCTTAAGGGGGAGAAATGTACCGATGGTTACTTTTTGTATTTTGGCGGGAAGATTCTAAAACTTTTTCAATATACCAGTGTACCGCTAACTCTGCTTTTCATTGACGCTGCAAGGAAAGAAAAAAAGAAAGAAAGAAAGAAAAACAGTTTATTTACGCAAAAAAGATGCTATCTTAAAACTAGCTAACGAACAATTTAACAGCAATCGATAGGAAATATATGCGTCACATCCGCGCAAAACGGCCGAACTGTGCGTTCGGCCGTTTCAAATATCATTCTTACTACATTTTTATTTTTAGATCACAAATTAAAAAATTTGGAAACTGTACTTTTATTATTTTTATACGTGCTACTTTTTACTTTCTACCCCCCCCCCCCTGAAAATTTTGTTTTCGTGAATTTATTATTTTTAGTTTCGGTTTATACTTACATTTCATTTATTTAATAAATATTATTTTTATGGTAGAACAAGCCCAAGTTGTCGACGGCGCATAATGTACCATGCGCGCCTCAAGGAGATGTCAGCAAAACCGTAGGGGCCAAACAGGGTCGAAGCCTACTGGGGCCATAGGTTTGCATTTGAAAGGAAAACTTGGGGCCCTTGAACGCAAGGTAAAGAAGGAACTTAGGAATGGGTTTAGTCAGTAAAAATTTGACACGCCCTCCCACTCTGTCCTAGAGCGAGAGAAATCTATGGATAATTTACCACTTAAAAAACCGGCCAAGAGCGTGTCGGGCCACGCTCAGTGTAGGGTTCCGTAGTTTCCCGTCCGTCACAATAAGTGTAACACTTATGAGTTTAAAAAAATGCTTGTATATACGATTATACTACAAACTTAGTCCAGAAATTATTTTGTAGAACCCTTTTGTCTTTTTTGTACAAAAACTGTTCTTTCCATCAAGTTCAAAATAATTTTCCTAGAAAGTCCTTATAAAGTTCTACTTTTCAGATTTTTTTCATATTTTCTAAACTTATGGTTCAAAATTTAGAGGGGGGGGACACATTGTTTTTTACTTTTGGAGCGATTATTTCCGAAATTATTGACATTATCAAAAAATTATTTTAGTAAACCCCTATTCATTTTTAAATACCTATCCAACAATATATCACACGTTAGGGTTGAAATTAAAAAAAAATCACTTCTCACTTTACATTTCAGCCAAAAGACGTCCACTGTTGGACATAGGCCTCCCCCAAGCGTTGCCACAACGACTAATCCTGTACGTCTCACATCCACCACATGCCCGCATTTCTAATCAGGTCGTCGGTCCACCTTGTGGCAGGCCATCTAACGCAGCGTTTTGCAGTGCGCGGTCGCCACTCTAAAACCTTTCGGCCCCATCGATCATACGTTCGAGGAGCAATGTACCTTGCCCACTGCCAATTTAGTTTTTCGATTCTTCGGGCTATGTCGGCGTCCTTGGTTCTCCTGTGGATACCTTTATTCCTGATGCGATCACGCAAGGAAACTTTATAACTAACTAGGTATCTATTACTACATAACATCGTTCACCACGATACTATACCCAGAGCTCCTCAGAGCTAGAACAACTGTAACAGCGTACATTACTAAGTATATTCCGCTATCTAAAATGAAATAGACATCTATAACGTAATTTAGTGCCATGAAAGTACCAACATCACAAAGAAAATTGCTTTAAAAAATACATCACAGTGTCAGTATAGGAGCTAAACTTAGTTACATTTTATCTCTTTGAGCGAACATCAATAAAAAATAGCTGTGCGGGCTCACGGCTAGTAATGGGAATTTTACACAAAGGAGGTTGCTAACAGAATAGGTTATAAATCTAAAAGAGACGGGATATTAAGCATTTTTTTCCAATCACGAAACCGGGGATGGTGCGACCATAAAAACCTTGTTTTAATACTAATTTTGGGATGAAAGATGAATAGCATAGCTGTAGCGAGTAACTGTTTCGGTTTTGTTCTAGTTAATCGGTTTCAAGTTTATCGATTGTGGAATGAGTTCTCCGTTTTGTTTTTTAGGGCTCCGGGTACCTACAAAGGGTAAATTGTGACCCTATTACTAGGATTCCGCTGTCCGTACGTCTATGTACCTGTCTTTTTCACAGGTGATGTATATTATGAAGACATATATAGGTATGTGTGTGTAGTCGGCTATAGACGGGTTCTTTAGGTTATACTAAAGAACCCTTCCATCACCGACTGACAAGAGCTGACGAAATTGCAGTATTTTGGTTATAAATATGATTCTGCCGAAATTGACACAAAATATTTGTCGAATTAATCTGACGTAAGCGATTAATGAGTTAAGTAAGTTAGTTAGAGTGTCTATTACTCATTATCCAATGACTGCAAAATATCTTTCTTTTTAACCGACTTCATTTAATATTGACCAACTTCGGCAAGCAAGCGGCTTCGCCCACTGGAATGTGAAAAATATATAACTTATATTTTTCAGTGATAAAGTAATATTGTACTCGTGAAAGAATTAAAAAGATTGTTCTGACAATTACTGTCTATTCTAGGTTGCCTGGAAGAGATCGCGGAATGCGATAAGGCCACCCATTGTACATGTTTTAGATATAAGTTTTTCTTTGTTATGTTTGTATGTAACTACAATAAAGTATATAATAAATAAATAAAGTCTGTCCAGTAGTTTTAGAGAGTCGTTACAAACAAAAATACAAATCTTTTCTCCTTATAATATTAGTATCTATAAATAGACATTTGACCACTATTTCATCTGATGGTAAGTAATGATGTGGTCGACGTTAGAGGGTGCTTCATCATCGTCATCGTCATCGTCATTGTTTCAGCCGAAAAATGTCCACTGTTGGTATGGTGGATGGTGGATGCTTGCCTGGAAGTAGCCTATTCACTCTTAACTTAAATACCCCAGGTTGTAGAGAGCTATCAGGATACGAAACCCAGCAGCGAATTTCACTACTCAGCAGTAACTGCAGTACGAGAGTACGCACAATAATATTTATTATAAGCAGGTTCATTTGTAAAACACTGCTACCCCCTCAGGCCTATGTTACTAACATCATAAACAACAACTTTTGCTCTCTAACTTTTAAAAACTGGGCAAGTGCGAATCGGACTTGCGCACTGAGGGTTCCGTAAAAACTTACGTATGAAAACAGTTTAATTCCCGAATTGAGTTACGAAGATATTTCCGAATCGCAAAATATTTTTTTACGTGATGTAACTACAAATTCACAGTTTTCAGATTTATTCCTATACTTGTGCCATAAGACTTTGCTTCATGCCAAATTTCAGGATTCTAGGTCAGCGGGAAATACCCTATGAATTTTAATTCCCGCAAGAGTGTCGAAATGCACGTTTTTTGCGACATAATAGGACGTACCTTTTTTTCGTTAACACGGAAATTTGATTTTTTCACAGCTTCAAGGGACTGCAGATTTGAGTACATGGTTTTAATTTCAACTCGATACTTCCACGCGTTTCCGAGATAAAGGGTCTTGACAGACAGACAGACGGACGGACGGATAACAGAGTGATCCTATAAGGGTTCTGTTTTTCTCTTTTGTGGTACCTACGGAACCCTAAAAATGATCATATTTTCATACAAAAATACAAAATTGAACGATCTAAATATTACGAAGTCTATGCGAAGCAAGCGATAGCACTATAGTACTATCGCTAGTTTAATTCGGACGGCAGTTCGGGCGGTGGAGTTCTTGATGCGCTTGCATCGCGTCAGACAGTCATAGGTATGTATAGCAAAATACAGAGCTGAAATATGTTAGATAGAACAACGAAATTTTGTAGGTTTGTTTTTGGTAAATTAATTATGTTTTGTAAAAAGTCATAGAACAAAAGTTGTTGTTTATGATGTTAGTACTCGTAGTACAGTCTTGCACGGTTGTTAGTGTTTCACAAATGACCCAGCTGTTTATTAACCTTTCGAATACCGTAATTAGAAAAAAAGACAATGAGGGAGCGAACGCCGGCGTTTAATGAATTAAATTATATAAACTAGAACTTAACTACAATCCAACCTAATGGTAAGTAGTGACGCAGTAGTTTATGGTAAATCGCACTAATTTATTAAGGGCCAAGCGCCCGAAAAGTGCCATAAAACAGTGATTTTCTGAGGCTTACTCCTCCGTAACGGCTAGGTCAATTGGTTTGAAAAAAATATATGTTTATTATAGATTCATGAACAATAATATCAACATTTGATTTTTTCGTGCAATTAATACTTTTGTCAAAAAAAAAAATATTTAGCAATTTCGCAACTTTTTGCAACTTTTCCCTACTCCTTCGAAACGGCTTGGACCTTTAGAAACATTTTTACACATAAAAATTGGTGTTTAAATATTCTTTAAAGTGAACATTGCATATGTAAACCAATCAATATCTCGCAGAGAAAATGGATTTAAAGCGCTTTCCGGGCGCTGCTGGCCGCAAATAAATGCACAGATTGGCGTACTGCCGCCTAGGCGAGTGCGAGAGTTGCGTTCACATAATTTCGGTCAGATGGTTCAAGGGACTATACGCCTTAAGAGCCTAATCACCCTAGCCTTGAAGACAATTTTGTTTATATGGCTGAAATATCTACACAATCCAAACACGAACTTAATAAAAGAAGTAATAAAGCTCCCCTTATATTGTCCTCCTTAGCTTGAACCACTCATTACAATTCCTGAATAAAATCACCAGTAATTGAATGAGACTCGTCGCCGATTGGTGCACAACAAGGCCTTTACGAGGTTGTAAACATTTTGCAGGTAACGACAACCTTCGATGCGGGTTGAGTGCCCCATCAAAATGTAGATGGCATTTAATGCTTTGTGGAGTTGGGTAAACTCCGAGTTCAGCACTTATTTACTTCTTTATTGAGTTAAAAACATAAATTATTTCAAATGGGATGGTTTATTTCAACCGGTTCTGTAGCTTGACGTCCTCAAGTCACGCCTAAACTTTAAATATTCATACACGTATTGGGGCCTCTAAGGTTTTATTTTTAATGTGGGCAACTTGGCCAGAGATCTCCCTAGACAGAGAAAGGAAGGAGAAAGCGGAGGCCTTTGCCCAACTGTGGGACACACAATACGCAATAAAAAAAGCAGGAAATCATCTAATGACATCTCTCGCTCTAAGGAGGAGCGGGAAGGCGTTTCAGACTTTTACTGACTAAAACCGCACTTATGTTCTTTCAGTTGCCTTTACGTTCTAGGACCTTAAAAGAAGAAGAAGTCGACTCATGGCCTCAGAAGCGTTCGGCCATATTGGACCACCATGGTTTTGCTGAGATCTCTTTGAGGTGCGTGTGGCACACTGCACCGTCTACGCCTCGGGCTCAGTCCAGACGGTTACCAGACGGTGAACTACCAATTGCTGGTCATCTGCAAGCACATGCTTATGGTGGTTGGTAATCGGGGTCAGGGTCTCTACGGCTGAGGCATGAGGATGTTCGTTCCTTCATATGAGTGGTTGTCCCCTTCGCTAGCATTACTGCTTCGCAGAAGAAGGTGACCACCGCCTATTCCCCCTTGTTCTGTACCATGACCTGTACCAGATACCGGCGCTAGAGGTCACCGCCACCGTTCGCATCGGACCTCTACGTTATGCAGGATTATCCAAAAGTATTACCGTGATCCTGGAACGTAAAAAGCAACTTAAGAAACATGGTTATATGGTTTTAGATAGTAAAAAAATTCTAACACGTTGTGGCTTTATCCAGATTGAAAAGAGTTATCGCAGTGATTGTCCATTCCAAGAAAGGAACTCTTGAATACACCACAGCTCTTGCGAAAGGAAAATTTTGTGCTCAAATCGTTGGTTAGGATCCTCAAGATACAAAACTCACCAGAATAACTAATTCAATTACCAAGCTGTGAATAGACAAAGCCGAACAACTTTTATATAGAAATAGAGCAAGTTGCAATGTTCATTGAACTAGTTCATCGACTGGAACACTTATGGCTGGTTTCTATAGCAACACAATGGACATTGACGCGCTTTCTATCTGCTATCTTGCGAGCCTCTTTTGAAAGCGTTGGGAAAGAGGGAATACGTATCGATAGTCGATAGAAAGTTTATTTTAAGCTTTTATCAGTATTTACGCCGTTTATAAAACCAAAAAATCAATATAAAACCCGTAAATAAATAAACTCCTCGAAAAATCCGCTTCTACAATTTATTTTGCTGACATCTCTTTGAGGTGCGCGTGGAACACAAAACGCCATCCACCCGGTTTTGGTTCTTACCGGATAGACGGACGGCCAGCTACCCATGGTTCACCGTAAGTAAACCAAAGCTTGCAGTAGCCGACAGTCGTCCTACGGCTCCGGACGCCAGTGTAAAGGCGCGGGCCCACCGCGGCGCATGCTGTGCACGGGCACGCGGCGCATTTTAGCTGCGTGTATTAATTTGTTTGACAACGTGGGGCTACGTTTCCACTGGAGTACGCGAATATAACCCACGACTATGTATAGCGTGACACGGCGCACGGAGAGGCTACGCACGTGGCACTGCAATCCACGGACACGGGCTCCACTGCGGGAGGTGTATGACTGAAAACTGCGCTGCGATAAGCGAGCTGTACATAGTCGTGGGTCATATTCGTGTACTCCAGTGGAAACGTAGACCCATGTCGACAGCGTTGAGCTATGTAACCGCCTATTCGAGCAAGCCACGCATGTATCAATGACGTCAATTCATGCGTAGCCTCTCCGTGGGTTGCAGTGGACACAACCACATACATTTTCTTACAAAGCGAAGCTTAATACACGTGCGTAGGCTCTCCGTGCGCCGCGGTGAGCCCGCGCCTTAATCAATATACCTTTTCTCAACTAAGTAAAGTCAACTGCATCAGTCTGGATGCAGTGAAGACTTCTGTGCAACTGTTTTTCATTATCATTTCAGCTGAAGGAATTCAACTGTTGGACATAGATCTCCCCCAAGTGTCGCCACATCGAACGATCCTATGCATCTCACGAAGGCCTTCTAACACTGCGGTTTCTTTCGGCTCCATCGACCAACCGTTCTACGAGCAATATGCCTTGCCCACTGCCAATTTAGTTGGTTGGTTCTCCTACAGATATCTTCATTCTCGATGTGATCACGCAAGGAAACTCTGAGCATAGCCTTTTCCATTGCCCTTTGGGTGACTGTAAGCCTTCTGATGATGCCCATTGTAAACTACCATTTTTCAGTGCCATCATCACTGTCAACACGCACTGGTTGTATTTCTTCTTGAGACTTCCCGAACGCTGTCCCGAACGATGATTGACCTCGATTCGGCGAGCAATACGACTAAATAATACTCGATTTGATACGCTTAATAATAGAAAAAAGTTAATAATTTTCGTCTATCGTTCAACGTACCACCCTACAAACCTCGACTATTGTCCGAACATTACAATGAGTCACAAACGTGTGTAGCGTGCCTTATTTATAATTAAATACCGTTTGTCTGACAACATGACGGCCATCTTGAATGCCTATGAATACATCTGAATAGAACTGCCTACTTTGTTTTATGAATGAAAGACCTCTGGGTTTTATTTTGAAGGATTTTTCCAGACTTGAGATGTTGGCCATCTGTTTGATTATCTTTGTTAGATGAGGGTCTTTTCTAAAGGGAGTCAAATAAAAGTCTAGCAGCATAAATGTTTGTAGGGTACAATGATTTAATTCTCCAGCTGTTTAGGTCTGACCTGCGATATTGTTTGAAAAAGCTACCGTTTACCTCTCCCTTGTAAACACGCAAAGTGCGACTTGTGGTGAGTTTTAGTCACCAATATTCTCCGAGTTCTGGCTTCACCTAGAACGGGAATAGTCATTTGATGATTTCTCATAATATGTTGAAAATGAACAATCAACAAGAAAATCTTTTATGATATTTTTAACCGATAACCGAACATATTTTTTATGTTACATAGATTCAATTCCCAAAAAAGAAGTGAAGTGATTTGGAAAAGTTTTTTAAGATATCTATGCTTTTAAGTTATTATGACAATATTTTGTATGTTCATAAAAATAAAAACATGTTTATAAAATACAGTGATATTCATAACGTTAATACTAGGAACAAACACAAGTTAGTAGTTCCTGCAACCAGGCTCAAAAAAATAGGACGCTCATTTAAATGCCAAAGTATACATTTTTATAATAAGCTTCCCAGTCCTATTCAAGAACTTAGCATTAATAAATTCAAAACATTTGTAAAGCGAAAACTTTGCCAAAAGGCTTTTTATACTGTAAAAGAGTATCTCGAGGATAAAACGGCTTGGGATTGACCTGCTCCAATACCTACTCACTATAATTGTTATCATTTGAATGTTTTTTTGTTTTAACTGCCTTTTTTTTTATTGACGATTGTTGTTGTTTTACAATTATGATATTGTATATATATATATTATTATTATTTTTACAATTATGACATGTTTATTTTTACTATTTGACTGAATTTTTATTTATATACTTTTTTTTACAATTTGCAATATTTACACTTCTGTAAATTTTATTATTGTGAATGTGAGAACTATGTGGATTACTCTTTCCTTTTCTTTTATTTTCACATGATGTCTGGCAGTTTTGAGTATTTGATGTGGCCTACCCAAATGTCCTTTCTTTGGCATTGTTCGTCAAGTCGTTGAGCTCCTTAGTAGTCCTGAGTTGAGCTACACGCATACTGACAAATGCTTGCACTGACTGGACAGGTCCACTTAGAACTGTGTGGTTCTTTCTTCAAAAGACCATCTCAGGCCCATCTCAGGCTCAATCTGCACGGTTCTCATATGATTTGACCATTACATGTTTTGCTGTATGGACTTTAAAAGAGACTTTGACCCCTGAGTTTGTTTCGGTGTTTCTTCTCAGGGTAGTCAGTTAGGAAACACCGGCCTCATCTAGCATTAAATGACAAAAAAAAAAAAAATTTACGTGTAAAAGTGTTTTTATAAAACCTACTTGCAAAATAAAGATCATTTATCATTTATTATCATTTATGATTAGTATTCACGCGGAATTGAGGAAAGACCTAAAATATCATAAACACAGAGAGCGATTTTAGTATTTTCATCAAGGCATCAGACATGTCCATTTAAAAACACAGAACTCAAAACACAGACACAGAAACACAGATATCTTGATTTAAATTATTCACCGACAATGACAATGCAAAAAAAATGTGGTGATGAAAATAGTACCTACCATCGAACTAATTTGATGATGAAGCCGGAAAGAACAAATAATTTTTTCACTTTCATGCGGTTGAAGCCACTGGTAGAAGCTAGTCATCATCATCAGCCTTTTTAATGTTCCCACTGCTGGGACTCAGGCCTCCTTTCCAGGAGAGGGAATAAGCTATAATCCACCACGCGGGCACAGTGCGGGTTGGTGAATGTCACATGTCTTCGAATTTTTGATTCTAGGACATGCCGGTTTCCTCACGATATATAGAAGCTAGTATGTTTATGATAATTTAGGTTGGCTATAATAGCATACTGGTGTTGGCCTTTCTATAAATACAGAAAAAGGTTGAATTGGTTCCAACTTTTCCCGTTTCATTTTTCGACACACCCTAAACAAAATTGAGCAACATAATTACAATAGGCCATTTCACCCTGAGAGTAAGGTCTGCCCGCCAATCTTCATGATATTTATACCTACTTTTCCCTCTTCTGGACGGACGTGTTGCAGGCAATTTATGTAGATGATGTTCTGAGGAAGTTGTTAATAACACGACTAGGGGGAAGGGGGGAGTTTTTATAAAGTGGGCTTGCTTGTTTTTGTAATGCTTTTGGTTTGAATTCAAAATTATGGGCCTTTTCTGCAAGCAATGACTATATACCTCGTGATGTTTTATACCAAACATTTGATGTCATATTGAAGCATGCAAAGTTGAAATAGACACTATGTATATTTGTATTATGTAGATTTTACGTACATGCTACAACCCGGGAACCTTTAAGTCAAGAGTGAGTAGGTTACTTCTAGGTAAGCGCGCTCCATCGTCGACCGCATCGTCGCTATCCATCAAGTGAGATAGCGGTCAAATGAGAACTTATTAGCAATAAAAAATACATACCTAGTATGTAGAATAGTACTAGAAAACTAGGTAAATGAATAAATAGACGGAATTTTTGGGCATATCGAGTGAACTTACGTTTAACAACTAGCGCAAAAAAAAAAACGAAAACTACTTTCGTATTTCATTGTTGTTTCTTTTGCTGAAAACATAACTAATTCATGTCACATTTACATCTAAATAAGAAAACATGTTCAAAAATAGATTTGAAAGCTGCTTCGTACTAAAGTACTTAACTTTGCATTCTTCTTTTGCTAAAAACATAACTTTTGAGCACCTCTCACTGTTTTAATTAGTAAGAGCAGGATCTAAAAGCTGTTGTCTTAGGAGATAATTAATAAAACAAAGCTACAATAGTGCAGTAAGTCAGCTGGGAGTGGCTGCTGCCAACGACTGTTAATGAATATTAATGTTTGGGACGCTGTCTTGGTGGTAGTTGAACGGCGTTTCGAACCCGGGTCTGGGTTAGCATACCCCTCATTCCTCCCAGTCAGTCATGCAAGTCAGAACCACAGTCACATCATATTGACCCAAAATCAAAAATCAAAATCAAAAGCATTTATTTCAAATAGACCATTTGCAGGCACTTTTGAATAGTCAAATGTCGGTCAGTCCAAGAAAAGTGAAGCGGAATTGCACATTGCAAAGCGTAGATCTTTATGGAGAAGAACGTGCAAGAAACTCCATGGACACTCTTTTAAATCTAAAATAAAAGATAGATCTACAAGTCTTTTGTACAATCATCCTATTTGGCAATTTTATTAAATTTATTTTATTGGCCATTATTTTATAGATATTAGAGAGGTTTATCGGTTAAAGATGTCACGTATTAGTGTTGGGCAATTAGGTACCCACTAAACTTCAATTCGGAAATCATGGACTTTTTATTATAATGCTATTGTGTCCCACTGCAATGCAAAAGCCTGGGATTCCTTTCTTTCATTTTACCAATCCGCCGCATCCGGCACGCCATCTCCTTCCGGGCCTACCGCGTCGCCGGTGCTTGTTGCTCGGGATCCAGTTAATGATTATCTCCGTCCAAATTTGTTGTGACATGCGGCAGGTATGCCCTGCATGGCCGTGAACTTAGCAGATCATTTTCTAACAGAACATAAATGCAGCATAGTTCTGGAGTTCCTGTACGTTTTAGAAAAAATCTGATGGTTTTTCCTAGAAAAAATATCAAATGAAAATATGATCTGCCAACTTTCGGTAGCAGATCATTTTTTTTTAAGCAAAATTTTAAAAGTTCCTAGTTACTTTTAGTAATAGTTCCGTAAAATAAATCTTAAAAAAATAAAAACATGTCAATCTAATAACGGAAAAAAAATCATAAATTTGCCGATGATTACGCAATGCCGATGATTTCACGTATAATTCTGACCATGATCAGCGGTTCAGATGTTAAAAAATAAAGCGCAATAAGTATAACGGTAATCAATTTTAAGTATCAGTCGAACATGGTTGAAGATGGTAATTAGCAAAAATCATGAATATTTTCAGTTTTCAAGTTAAAAAAATCATAACAAGCTTCTAGAAGCTGCCAGGACTAGGAACTCCTCGGTTTCTTATTATGGCCTGCCCAGTTTGGATCAGTCTGCAATTTGTATTTTGGAACAAAATATAATTGTTTCTTATTCGATCTTTGATTTTGACGTCGAGAATATTTTGTTGCATTACACGCCATCGTTTCGTTAATAACCACATTTGTGCTCCTTAGATGTAAGCAGGAAGGATGCACATGTTCATAAGTATCCTTTAGAGGAAATATGAAAGTACCTAATTCTTTCATTAGGTGTTTCATGAAACAAAAGCACATCCAGGCATTTTCAGTGCGTCGAGCATATTGCTTATCTTGCCTTGCCTGGATTCGAGACACAAAATCGAGTGTCAAACCAAGGAAGAATATTATATATTCTGACGTTAACTGTAAACAGGCATACAGCAAAACGAAATCCCAAACTCGGAAATACTTCGTAGATTGTAACAAATATGCAAGCACAGCATTGGAAGGCCTTCCACAAGGTGAACCGATGACCTGGTAATCTTCACGGAAATCCGATGGATGCAAGACGCACAGGAACGGCCGCTATGGCGTCAGTAGGGGGAGGCCTATGTCCAATAGTGGACGTCTGATGATCCGTCTGATGATGAATGAAATTGGAAATTGCGAATGCTGTAAACTAAGATAAAAACTGCCTCTTTTCCGACTATTTCCTCGCTACCCGCTCCACCTATCAACAAGTCTCATCCTTTACAGTTTCTGTTATCTCACGGAAGCGTAACGCCGCTTCCGCCGTATCCGAATGTTTATCGCAATGGAATGGCCTGCGCCTCTAGAAATACTAAACGTTATTGCTAGAATAGTTTACATCCATACCTCGTACTGTGTCTACTTGCAACACAGTCATTAAATTAATTAGAGATTTAACAAAAATACTATTTTAGTCAATGTCGTCAAAAAATATGGAGGCTGAAGAAACGTTAGATTTAATTCTACCTGCCTGCTTTGTCATAACCAAGTTTGTTTCTAAATAGCATTTAAAGCAAAAGTAAACAGGGATCGTCTGAGAATGCTTGTTCCATCATGACCTCCCCTTTCATTTACAATCAGGTGAGATCAAGGTCAAGAGCGCGCTCGTCGTGGGTTCATCACCACATAGTAAAATCTGCAAAAATGATAGTTATTTCAAAAATATCTTCTGTTAGGGCTGCGGGATTGTTGGAAAGAGTCATCGTGAACTCTGGACCCAAAAGGCAACGGAAAGAACACGGTTGAGGTTTAATCAGTACCGCCGCCGCCGCCGTCGGGATCCTGATCCCGATTTCCGGCCACCGTAGGCGCGGGCTCGCTGTCGGACCAAGCCCAAATCCTCGACGACGCGCACTGTTCCCGCGCGCCTCAAGGAGTTGTCAGCAACAGCAGGGACCCAGCTGGGTCGAAGCCTACTGGGGCCAGGGTTATCCGAAAGGGCGCTCGAACCCCGGTATGAAGGCTAGAAGGAACGGGGTGGGTCTTTTAGTCAGAAAGAGTCTGACACTATCTCCCGCTCCGCCCAAGAGCGGGGGATGTCATTGGATGATTTTATCCCACCATAAAAAAAAGGTTTAATCAGTAAAAGTTTCACATTCCTTCTCGCTCCACTACGAGCCGGTGAAGTTATTTGAAGACATCACACTCAAAAATAAAGGATCATATTATCATCTTCTGCCAGGTTGTCAACCTCGTCGTCTCGGCTGCCAGGTTCAAGTGGGATTGAGCGGGTCAAGTTAACCGCATGCTTAAGGACCACTGGGCAAGCGTCGCCACCCAGTGGGTTCCTGCAGTAGGAAAGTGCCGTCGAGGCCGGCCTAGAATGAGGTGGTGGGATGATTAAGACGCGTACTGTAAGGCCTGGTTTGGGGGGGCGCGGGAGAAGAAAATTTGGAAGAATTTGAGGGAGGCTTTTGCCCAGAAGTGAGAAGCCATCTGTTACCACTTAAATCTACAATTTTTGCTCTATAGGTCCCGATATTTCATCAAAGTTTACATTTACACTGTCATCATTCAATTTTTTCATACTCATGTTCCAATTTTTGCGTCCTATACAAATACATCGTGCACCGTCAGTCCTTACAAAGTCGCCCCTGCAAAGTCGCCCCCAGTCATTACAGAATTCAATTTGTATCGAGCCGAGCTTTGTGAAGACCATTCACTCGAATGACTGGCGCTTTGCACTTTTTAAACACATTGTCGGTACGAGAATGGATCCTTTTTACGTGTTCTGAATGGGAATGAACGATACTTGAAGGCAAATGGAATGATATTCTAAGTTTAATGGTGGCGTAATTTGTAGAAGAATCAAATTAACAAGAACATGAAGAAAATCCGCGACCTAGCAGAACTAGACACTGCTCCAATCTTTTCAGAATACACAATAATGTTTTGCTCACCAATGCAAATTAAAACCCTAACACCAGTCTTTAAAAATTGGATCTTATGCCTGTTTGTTAATAATTTTACTCTACATAAATGCTGTTTGCAGGGCTGAGGGTTCCCATTGGATGGGAAAACTAAATGGCCATCCAAAGACACCAGAAACTGTCTTGAACGTGACTTCAAGGGTCACGCACTTCCTACGAGTTACGGGTACTTTATTTCCTAAAACCCAAGCCCTATTTAATTAAATAAAGTCGATCACTCAGTAGACCCACTTTTCTACATTACTTTAATGTACGAAATACACAAGTAATTTAATTTCAATACTCTTTCGAGCCCAACGTCGTTACCGAACCATCCCTAACAGCATACTAAAACCTAAAAACAGAATTTTATTTGGGAAACTAGGCCAAGTACCCCGAAGCTATTAATTCGGAGGGTGCACCTAAATATTAAGTACATGGAGTATAAATATTAAATGGTCGATCTGTGAAAAAGTCTAGTGGCGTTCGGTCAGTAAATTGGCTTTATTGGACGAAATACGTAAAAGGAAATAGCTGTGTTGGAAGCGCAGCTCTGTGACACACTGAATGCTTTAAAGTCTATAAACCGCTTTGGAAAATAGACTTTGGACTTGTTACACGGTGACATATTTATTGATTGACAATCTTTCGGTGGTGAAAATACTCAGTAAGTGCAACACTTACCTAGAGACTAACCACTCCTTTCTACTTTATAACCGATTTTCAAAAACGAAGGAGGTTCTTAAAATCAATTAAATTATCAATAAAACAATAGGAGGAAAAAATGCAAAATGGTTTTTTTTTGTATTTTGTTTTTTTATTATTCTTTGTTTCCTGTCCTGCAAAAATCTGCTCTTTTTTCAGTCAAAGTTGTTACATTCGGTTACTTTCAAAAGGAAACCGATCTAATATTCGTAGATTTATTTCGAGATATATTAAGTTGAATAACCTTTATCCAGTGCATTCGAAACCTGCCATGCCAGTCTAGGTTTTACTATTTTAAGACTTCAGACACTGATTAGTAATGACTAAAAGTGTCAGTATAAATCAGTGTACTTATAAAAATGCTTTAGAATTTTAAGATTGTCGTTCAGGTACGTAAAGACATGCAGTTGTCATGTGTTTCCCAGATGGTTGCTTAGCGGAATCTGTCCCAAAAGTATCCATAAAGTAGAAGCTTCAAACACACAACTAACTTTTTGATCGTAAAACAGCGCTATCCGGATAATCTGTTAAAACTTCTTTCAACTAATAACAAGCTAGGAAAACTGATAGTTCTTCAACATTATTGTTAGTATGTTCAGAAACTTATATTTCACTGAGAAGAAGTTTATCGTCAATATTCTATTTTTTGTGCTCAACTCATTAAACTTCTGCAGAACTTGGCCTGAGAAAACTTTTCCAAACATGTCTCCATCAATTTAATTTGTGATATTTTCTGACCTGTAAAATTGATTGATTCATAGTTGTACTTCTAGACAAGCATGCAAAACGTCATCGAAAACGTCTTCGGTTTGGTAACATCGAGTTAGTTAGTAGTTAAACATGAGCCAATCAACATTGAAAAAAAAACTGATGTTTAAAATTAAATAAGTGATCCTAATCTTATAACCACTATTTTCAAAGCCCATCAACAAATCCAACTAAAAGATAAAATTGATCTTAAAAAATGTAACGACGACAATATCGATTAAAGGAAGGAAGTCAAGACGTTCAACTCAGTTCCATAATGAATTCAGGAGCCATTTCACGCTCTCGAAAACTTTTTATCACGCCGTTCGTTTTTACCGTCACAGAAGGAATGGCCGATTCCGATCGTCTTATTGACAACGTTTATTCTGCGGGTAATTTATGTATTGTTATTGGAGGGGTAGAGCTGTCAATGATTATGCGCAATTTGTAACCGTTTGAGACTCGCTGCTTCGGCACCGAAGAGTTCATTCGATTCAATTGAATATGTATTTCCAATTTGCTGTTTTGAGGATAATGGATGCTGTTTAAGAGATAGTGCTGTTAGCTCTTCTGTGTCTGTTTCTGTTTGTTTTTCTCTTTTTCTTTTTGAATTATGAATCTAGATTCTCAATAAATATGTGCATACTCTCTATCATTGCTTTCAGTTTTTAGCCGTCTTTTGCCTTTCTGCTTCATTAACAGCTATTCTTCTCTTTTCTTTGTATACGGTAGCTCATACGACATTATGACCAACTAATATTTCCAGGAATTCTTTTTCCATGCTACGTTCTACAACAATTTCTAATTGTCTGGGTGTTTATAAGTTTAAATGTTTGTAAACGCACCCACTGTACAGAAAAAAAAAAATCCTAGTATAGGGAAAAGTTTAAATAATTATAAACTTGAATAAAAATTAATCAAAATCCTATCTCCCAGTACAGCACAAAGTTTATCTAGCTCGTATGATCCAGTTATGCCGTCCAATTATTTTAAAATCGGACCAAAAGCGATGCGCGCGCGGCCGCACCGACCACGCTAATAGAATAACCTGGCCGACCCGAGGCCACTTTAGAGCCCACGATGTGCTTAGGCCGTTAGTATTTACGTAAGAACGTCATATCATGTTCCTGAATATTTCAGAAGTGGTAGATTGGGAGGTAATTTTAGGAAGAAAATTTGAACTAGTAGATTGAAGAAGTCGAAACATATTTGCAGCTTAGAGAGCACAAATAAATGCCTTATTATCTTTTTGATAGCCCGCTTTAACTTCAAGAAATATGATGAAAATTTAATAAAGAGGTCTTTGAAAATAAAAAATAATATCTAAAAAGAATCATTGGAGCTAAAGTATGTCAGATGGAAATGGTGATAGAATTTCTATTTTTTCTTTCAAATTTCATTTTTTCTATTCAAATTGTGTATTCAGCTAGGAATATTCCAACGAAATTGTAAAACGTACAGAAAAGAGATTTCCGACGAATAATAACGATTTTCAGTAGGCACCAATGATCACGAACTAGACAAAGTCTTATGATCTAAACGTATGTTTCATAGGGTCAGAACTGAAATGGCGCCATTTTCATGAAATGCGAAATTGATATTGCGGACGGAGAAACGATAAGAATTAATTTCGCTTCTGTGTAACATTGGAAAAATATCAAGCATAAACGTACGTGTAGGTTACGAGATATAGATCACTGATCATCACGGTTATAGAAGGAGAGGTATGTTTTTCGAGTGTACACAACGTGTGACGTAGAAAAAACAAATCAGGTTTTACGCATTTAACGTTACACGTTCTATAATATATAATATTTATTTGGAATGCTTAAACGGCTTGTGGCAGGCATCGTTATATTCATCTTAGTTTTGAGACTGACACTAGGTATGTACATGTACTCCGCTTGGGCAGAGCACCGCTGGCGCTGCCGTGGCCTCGTGGAGGCGATCGGCGGAAATGACCTCTCGTGCTGGGCCCTGGCGCAGGCCATGGTCATGAGAAGGAGGTCAAAGAGGAATGCGTAGGAGGCAGCCGCACGCGTGAAGGAACGGCCATCACGCCCAAGATGCGGGGATCTCAACGCCGAGTTCCAGCTGCCGCCGCCGTAGGCGTGGATGGCGAGCAACGGGTAGTCACCGCCTGGCCGTCAGATAACCGTCAGGAACGAGCTCGACTACAGCACGTAGAGTCTGTCTAATAAGTTAAATGACTTGGGTAATTATTAGGATTTAATTAAATCTGATGAAGAGATAGAGATCATTGTTTACTAACAGAAGAGCCTTATGAAAAGTATCGAATATAAGTATTTTTTAAATGATTAAATATTATACAAAATTCCCAAGTCGGTTGACTTATTAGACAGACTATGTTCCACGCGCGCCTCAAAGAAATGTCAGCAAACCGTAGGGGCCCGCGGGGTTGAAGCCTACTGGGGCCATGGGTTGTGCGAAGCAAAACTCTGTGACCCTATAACGAAGGCCAAGAAGGAACAGCAGTGGGTTTTAGTCAGTAAAAATCTGATATGCGCTTCTGCTCCGCCCAAGAGTGGAAGAAATCATGGATGATTTACCACGTAAAAAGGTAACTTAGTTTTTTTTATTTTTTTTTTTTGCAACTTAGACCTTTTTTTTTTTTTTATGGTGGGAAAAAATCATGCATTTCTTGGGCGGAGCGGGAGATAGTGTCAGACTCTTACTGACTAAAAGACCCACCCCGTTCCTTCTAGCCTTCATACCGGGGCTCGAGCGCCCTTTCGGATAACCCTGGCCCCAGTAGGCTTCGACCCGGCTGGGTCCCTGCTGTTGCTGACAACTCCTTGAGGCGCGCGGGAACAGTGCGCGCCGTCGACGACTTGGGCTTGGTCCGGACAGTTACCGGACGGCCAGACAGCGAGCTACCCATTGCTCACCGTCCGCAAGCCCGCGCCTACGGTGGCCGGAAATCAGGATCAGAATCCCGGCGGCGGCGGCGGCAACGATGATAACGCCGTTGCCTGATGCGTTCGGCCTCCTCCTTTGCGAGCATTACTGCTTCGCAGAAGTCGGCGACCGCCTGCCACTCCTCCTCGCTCCGGACCATGGCCTCAACCAAGGCCCGGCGCGAGAGGTCTCCGCCGCCGATCGCCCCCACGAGGGCACGGCGATGTTCCGCCCAAGCAGGGCACACCTCGACTGTGTGCTCCACCGTGTCCTCCGGGCATTCCGCACAGTGGCGACACCCGGGCGTCACTTCCGCACGAATCCGGTGCAGGAAACTCCCGAACGAACCATGTCCGGTGAGGACCTGCGTCATGCGGAAGGTAAGGACGCCGTGAGGTCTTTCCAGCCACGCCTCAAAGAGGGGACTTACCGCCATGATTGTGGCGTGCCCAGCACTGGGTTGCGATAGTCGTTGACGCCATTTCACCATGAGATCCCGCCGGAGCTCTGTCCGCCATGCCATGACCTGTCGCGGCGGCGAACTTTCACCCCGGCGTTGCATCTCCACGCGCATATCGTGCATGTGTGCAAGGACTGTTGCCTTCAGATCCCACGGTGGTAGGCCAGCCAGAAGGCTCGCCGCTTCGCGGGAGACCGTGCAGTATCCCCGCACCATCCTTATCGCCATGACCCTCTGGCAGGCGTTCAGTATGGCCGCCGGTTGCTTTTTCAGCGACGGCGCCCACACCGGCGCCCCGTAGAGGGCCATGGACCGAACGATCCCCGCGTAGAGCCTCCGGCAGGAGGCGTCTGGACCCCCAAGGTTGGGCAGGAGCCGCTTGAGCGCAGCCCCAGCCCGGTTGAGTGTGGGAGCCAGACGTCGGAAGTGCTCCACGAAATTCCACCGGCTGTCGAGGACGAGTCCCAGGTACTTCATCGTCGACCCGACACCGATGTGATCTCCTCCTACCGTTAGTTGGGAACTAAATGGCGGCGCGTTCCGAGACTGGCGACCATGGAAACACATCGCCTCGGATTTGTGAAGCGCCACCTCGAGTCCCAACTCCTGGATCCTATCAACGACCATCGCAACCCCGCGTGTCGCTAGAGCGACCGCCGCCTGGTACGACTCTCCCTGCGCTAGAACCAGCGTGTCGTCTGCGTAGCAAACCACGCTGACCCCGTCAGGGAAGTCGCCGCGCAGCACGTAATCGTACCCGATGTTCCACAAGGGTGGCCCTAGTACCGACCCCTGCGGAACACCGCACGACATCTCTCGACGTTTCCAGTCTCCCTGGTGACCGGGGTAGACTATAAATCTTTCCGACAGATAGGCCTCGACCACTCGACAGAGGTATTCGGGCACCCGGTGGTACCGGAGTGCCCTCCGGATCGTACTCCAGGGCAGGGAATTGAACGCGTTGGCAATGTCCAAGGACACTGCCACGACACACCTGCCCCGGGACACCGCATCCCCCGTCGTGAGGGCTCGCACGCGCATGATGGCGTCCACCGTAGAGCGCATCCTGCGAAAGCCGAACTGTCCGTCCGAAAGGTCCGGCCCCACCCGTGTTAGGCGCGCGACGAGGCGGTTTGCAATGACTCTCTCAAAGAGCTTGCCCACCTCGTCGAGCAGCACAATGGGCCGGTACGCGGACGGAGAGTCCGCAGGGAGCCCTGGCTTCGCTATGAGGACCAGTTTCCCCGTCTTCCAGCAAAGTGGGAACTGGCCCCTCTCCATGCATGCGCTGAAGAGCCCTCTCAGTCGAGGCCCGAGAGCCTCCATGGCCAGGACCTAGGCCTTCCCAGGCAAGCCGTCGGGTCCTGGGGCGGTGTTCTTGGCACTCAGCCTTCGCACCGCCACTCTCAGCTCTACCTCGGTCACCTCTGGAGCATCGTCGTCGTCGTCGCTGTTGCGGTCCGCGTCAGACACCGCTGGCGAAGGCGGAGCCATGGGCGGGGGGGAGTGTTCCCCTCGCGTAGGGAACAAAGCGCTTACCGCACCCTCCACGATTTGGGGCCGGAGACTCTGAGTCAGCGGGGGAGCCCAGGGGCGCAGTTTTTCCCGTACCGTTTTGTACGGGCGTCCCCACGGGTCCGCGTTCAGAGACCCCAGCCACACGTTGCGGGCCTCCAGTTTGGCCCGCTTGATCTCCGCTCGGAGGGTGCGTTTTGCCGCTCAGTATCCCTCATACAGCTCCGCCTCTCTGGCCTCCGCATCCGGCGGGCGGATGCGGCGACTGCAGTGTCTGGCGTACCGGCGCCGCGCGTGACTGCATGCGTTGCGCAGTGCAGCAATCTCCGGCGACCACCAGCACACCTGGCGCTTAGCTCGCCCTGGACGGACTCGGGGCATTGCCGCGTCGCAGATTTGCGACATGGCCTCCCGGAACCACTCCGCCTCGACGTCGATGTCGACAGGCCTGTCCGGTGCTTGCACCAGGCCTGTACCATCGCGGCTTCCAGGAGGAGCTCCCGATCCATCTGCTTAAGCGCCCATCGCGGACCACAAGGGCTCTGTCGGACCAGCGCGGCCGAGGTTTCGGCGGAGACGTCCAACCGGATGTACCGGTGGTCGGAGTACGTCTCCACCTCCTCCATAACGCGCCAGTCGACGACACGCGGTGACAGAGCGGGGCTGGCGAACGAGATGTCTTGCAACTTAGACCTGTAGTACACCTATTACTATAAAAGACTGACCGCAAAAAATCTATGGTTGAAATGAAATAAATTCCACCAACTGCATCAGACTGCTTAAAGTGACTTGTTTCGAACTTTTTGATGTTTTTCTGTGGTCAGATTTAACATACACTGTCAACTTTTTTATTTCCCAAAGGCATGTCCTTTTGGGAAATGAAAAAGTTGACATTTACATTTTGCTAGTTAGGTGTATTGAGGTCCCATGCTCCCAATGCACAATGAGCGTATATAATCACTGTAATATCATCACTGAAAAAATCCTGATGTAAAAATGTTAAATGTGTGTTATATTCAAAGCATTCGATTTACATTTGGATTTTCTTTTGGGAATAATGCCCAATGTTTGAAGTGCTGTATCTCGAGATCTATTAAACCTATATATTTTAAGTGGGCAAATCCTTTAAAATTTTGCCTACGTAAAAACTAAATGATTCATCCTCTGTAGAATGCATCGTTGCTAAGTTATAAATCCAAGCCTTTCTTAACACCACGTAATTAGCAAAGATCTGCGAAGCTGCAAATTTGGTTTTATATATTGTTATGTAACCCAAAAAATTAGTAGAGTGTGTACAATTACACTGAAATCACCGAAAGACCAACCAATCAATCGGTCAATCGTAGTACCTATCAATACAGTACAATTGAAAAATAAAAAAATATACTATGTCGACAGATTTGTTACAATGAATATAAATGTAGAAATAAAAATTGATAGCGACATTTATTAGAATGGTAGAAAACTTGATACAATTTTCATATTTGTGTCAAGAGTTGAAAATATTAATTCAATTCAATTAAATTTTTTATTGCTATATCACATGTGTTACATAATATCTTGAAAATAGTTAAACAAGTGCACATGGACCCTGACGGGCACAGCAATTCATAGAGGTAAGCAGGTAGAATTACAATTTTTAAGGAACAAAGTTAAAACTTAGAGAAAAAAAAACATTGAAAAATAAATCGGATATATAGAAATCAAATAAAATAACATGGTAGATAAAAAAAATGACAAAAAAATGATGTCATAAATGTCAAAATAAATTGCTTCAATATTAAAAATAAATTCAATATAAAAGTCCAGTTAAGATTTTCTGTTTTTAATCTGCCACGTCACGTATTGTACCTATTGTATAGTCTTTATACTGTCACGTTATTGAGTGATTAGCGCAGATTTTTTTAACTTAGGTCAAAGTAGCAAAAGATACCCAATAACTCATCGTTCAGAAATTGCCTACTTCCATTATTTTTTTAATTAAAAACGGAAGGAATCATTAGAGGCCCTCAAATTAGAAAGTTTCCGAAGGGCCAAAACTTTAATTAATCTTTACAGGAATTCAAAAAAGAGGTAGGTAATCGTTCATAGCGTTTAGGGTAAAAGAAAATTAATGTGAAAATTTTGTTGAGATTATAAAAAATCTTTAACTAAAGAATCAGTAACTAGGTGCAATGTCTTACATTTATGTATATACATTATGTATGTCACCATTTCGCTCGAGATGTGTTCCGTTCAGTTATACCATTTGACAATTTGCCTATTTCATTTAAATTTTAAGCAATTTATGTTCTGGTTTACAATCATTCGACAGTTTACAATTTCGTGAGATAGATTATAATCTAATGGTATTTACAATTTTACGGTGACATTTACGATTATACATCTTGATCTTTACCGTCTAATTGCGATAACTTTAGTGTCGAACATAATTTCAATTTTGAAAAAAGATTGCATGTAGCGGAGATAAGAATGTTGTGATGGTTGTGTGGTGTGACGAGAAAGGATGAAGTGAGAAATGATTATATTAGAGGAAGTTTGAAAGTTGCGCCAGTGACTCCAGTCACTGTTCAAAGTTGAAAGGAAATCGTTGGTCTTGGTATGGTCATGTGAAGAGGAGGGATATTATAAAACGCAAGGAAGAAGAAGAAGAAGATAATTGACAATTTCACCAAACCACATTCAATAATGATATAGAGATACCTGGACCGATGAATGCCCAGCGTAACAAGCTAAAATTTGAGGAGAGATAGATGATAAGATAGTATAAAAAAACCTCGATTAAAGAGATAGACTTGATACCTATGTCAGTTATATCTTATATTCTCAATTTCACGTTACAAGTTTAAAAGAAGTAAGTTTTTTTTTCTGAAGTACCATATGATTTTTGTTCTTGATTTATATAGAAAGGTATATTTAGGTGTTCCCAAACGAGAACCTATAATAATAAAAAGTTAGATTTTAAAGAGACTAGTTTACTAGTATTATTAGATTTAATAGAGATTCTGTCTACTATGACGGTTTATATGTAGTATTTATAAAAAGTAATGTCGTGGTTATCAAACTAGGTATCCCACACGTTTTGAAATTTTGATATCCCATATCGCTGTCACTTTACCTAGATCTTTCTTAAAGGTACTATCTAAATCATAAAATAAGTCCTCTCGCTCTGGCCGGAGTGAGAGGGAGTTTCAAACTTCTACGGATTAAAACCCACTCGTATGCCTTCAATTGCGCTCTGCGTTCCAGAGTCTTGGTAACTATTTTAAACAATCCCGCAGCTTGTCTAGACTCCTAAATATTAGATATTTAGGAGAAAAAACATTATAAAGTTTTCGCCACTTAGTAAGTACACACGTAAAAGCTAGGCGTTTACGGAGAGCTACAAATCCAAATTATCGTTAAGTGAAATCTTTTATCCTTTATCTTCCTTTATCCTTTGCTAAAGCTGTTCCACAATTTATTATCTTGTGCTGCAACTCGTATTTTGTCGAAACACTTACAAAGCAAAGTGCTCATGAAAGTGAATTTAAATAAACTTAAATTATTTTAAAAGGTGGCGTGATTTTCATAATTCAGGTTCATTAACCCTCCAGATGGTTCATCACCATTATCATTTCAGCCAAAAGACATCCACTGTTAGGCCTTCCCCAATTACCGCCACAATAAACATTTCGGTGCGTCTCGCATCCATCGGATTCTCATGACCCTCACCAGGTCATCGGTCCAGATTGTGAGAGGACTTCCAACACTACATCTTTCAGTACCCGGTTGATTCTCGTGAACTTTTGGGTACCAACGACCATGTGTTCTGCGAGCAACGTGCCTTGCGCACTGCCACTTATATTTAACGATTCTTGGGGCTATGTCGGTAACTTTGGTTCTCCTGCGGATATCTTAATTCCTGATGTGATCAAGTAAAGAAATTCCGAGCTATTCTTCCCATTGCCCTCTGGGTGATTTTAAGTCTTCTGATTAGACCCATTGTGAGCGATCACGTTTCAAAGCCTTATATGATGTAATTGCTGGTAACGAGCACTGCTCTCATAGTCTTGAAAGTTGAGACACTGTGGTATGTTGGACGAGAAGATACCGCGTAGCTTCCTAAACTATGTCCTGCCAAGTCAATTGACCTTTTTGTCGTTATACCTACCCAACTGGACCGTCAGTGATAGGTAAACCTAATCTTCCACAACTTCAAGTGCAGAGTTTCCGATCTGGATAGGAGTGGGTGCTACATGGTTGTTTATCACGACTTTGGCTTTGTCCATGTTCATTTTAAGACCCTAAAACCCTTTCAGAAGCTCTACTGAGACCCTATATTTCAGAAACGCTACTGAGGAACAGGCTCTAATGAACAATAATAATATAATCGTTGTAAAAATATCCAATTAATTGAATAGCAAAATGCCTTTACGCAATAAATTGACGATTCTAAAGCAAAACAATTTGAGGAAACGCGCAATACCCTTTCAGAATTTAAAAAGTAAGCAAGAAAGTTAATGAAAAGTTTTTACAAAAGATTAATTAATATAAACCTTTTTAAAATATGAACCAAAAGCCATCAAAGTGTTTTTCATATTCAAAGTTCGTTTTTATGGGAGCCGTCTTGAATTATTTTATTAAAATTCGACTTAGGCCTGGTTCATAAAAGTGCCACTTCGTAGGCCTCTCGGACCGAGGTACTTTGGCTGAATTTACATTTATATTGCAAAGGTATCTTATGTTTAAGCTTGTTAAAACTTAAGTGTGCGTACGGAGTTGCTTGAAGAGGTTCCTGATCCTATATCTACTGCATCTTGATTTACTGTTTGATGGAACGTTCAATCATTCTTTGACGCCACGTTTGTTGCTAGTTGATCAATTGACTGCTGTGCTGAGTGTCCAGATTTGATTTTTGCAGAGAACAAATATTTTTATGGCCTTTAATTAGTTATTTTCTGGTCTGAGTGTCTTCTGTATGCGATACAGGAGTAATTGCCAGTAATGAGTACGATTTCAAAAAAAAAACACGGGGACAATGAGGCAAAAGAATATTTTATCCGCATATCAGAAGACAATAAATAGTAACCATCTATAGGTAAACAACCTTCCACAGATTTGTTAAATACTTACGTAGGTACCTAAATATCATAATCCTGGAGACGTTCGTGGGAAGTAGCTGCGTGCATATGGCGTTGCTTTATGGCTGGCCTAGGCAAAATTAAAACTAGGCGGGACTCACTGAGTGACTTCAGGAAAGACGGTGGAAAGGTAGCACAGTGAACACGTGCTGCCGTTACAACGAGGCTCTGAGGAGACCTTACAGAATACAGCCTTTCGAAGATTTCCCCCAGAAAACAGAAGAAGTGGCTTCACATGAAGGCAGTTGTGCAATCGTATGGCGGACGCTGATAAACTTTGACCTTTAGCTTTTTTTTTGTTAGGTGGGAAACTCATGCAATGACATTCCCCACTCTTGGGGAGTGCGAGAGATAGTGTCAGACTTTTACCGACTAAAAACCCACTCCTGTTCGTTGCCTTTCCTACCGGGGCCGAATCTTCCTTTCAGAAACAGATCCTTGAGTTAGTGTAACTGCGCTGAAGGCTGAATGATGAAGTTGTAGGTACTAAGATATAAATTTATTCCAAATGACTACCGAAGCGAACACGTACGAAAGCAATTGAATTTCCGACGTGCCGTTCAATGTATTTTGGGAAAGACCGATCTGTAGGGTACGTATCTTCGTAATTCATAAATTAATAGTCTGTGCACGGGCAGTTCTTATCAAAGAAGAGTAGGTTAGCAGAACAAGAAAATACGAAGACAGAAGATAACTTTAATAAGTTGCCACTTTGGAAATATAAAAAGGAAAATATTTCGCTGGAAAGCAATTTCTCCAGATTGCTAGGTAATTGCATAACAACTTAATTTGTATGTAAGGTTCCTACTAGAGATGTACAGTAACGGCAGTGGTTATAATTATCGAAACCGAATTCGGAACTGGACTTTAATCTATCGGAACGGGAACTGTAATCAGAAACGAAATCGGTAGTGATGTGGAAGTGCAGGCAGAAACACCAAATGAAACATCACTAAAACTAATAAAAAAATAAGATAAGTAGGTAAATACTACTCTGTCAAGAAAGTACCGGGAAAAGATCAATAATACACAAAATTTTTGTTATTCATCCAAATTTATTTTATCACCTTCAAAGTATGTCCCTTCATAAATGATACACTTATGCCAACGAATAATCCAATCATCAAAACATTTTTTAAACGCTGTTTCCGAAATTGAGTTTAGTTCTCACCGCGAATTCTCCTTTTGTCTTCTACAGATTGAAAACGGGTGCCAGTGATAATTTGGGTTTAGGAAAAAGATAGAAGTCAGCTGGAGCCATATCTGGCGAATATGGTGGCTGCTCGATGGTATTTGTTGAGTGTTTGGTCAAAAATTCGTTCACAATGATAGCCTTGTGCGAAGGCACATTATCGTGGTGCAAAATCCAAGAATTTTCTTTCCACAAATCTGGCCTTTATCGTCGAATTTACTCTCTTAAATGCCGCATAACGCTCAAATAATATTCTTTATTTACCGTTTGACCTTCCGGTAAGAATTCCGAGTGCACAACACTGCGATAGTCAAAGAAAACAGTCAACATGAATTTGACTTTTGATCGACTTTGGCGTGGCTTTTTCGGTTTTGATTCAGTTGGAAGGCGCCACTCCGAAGCTTGTTGCCTTGTTTGCATGTCAAACTCGTAAACCCACGTCTCGTTGCCAGTAACAATGCGTTTCATGAATGTTGGGTCGGAATTGACTCGTTCTAGCATGTCCTCAGCGACTCTCATGCGATTGAGTTTTTGGAGAAAAATCAGGTCTTTTGGGACTAGCCGAGCGGCAACATGTTTCATACCTAAATTATTAGTTAAAATGGTACGGATTAACTCGTGAGATTATACAGAAAGTTCGGCGGCTATCTCATTCAAACTTGAATGAGGATTTTCAGTCACTATTTCCTTCACTTTTGCGATGTTAACTTATTTGCAGAGGTTGATGGCCTACCAGAGCGAGGCAAATCTTCCATCACATCTCGACCGCTTTTGAATACTTTGTACCACTCATAAGCACGTGTTTTTGATAAAGTCGATTCACCGTACCTAAGCCTTCTGTAACATTTTCAGTGACTCCGAACACGAAAGTCCATTGACGATGCAAAATTTAAGACAAAATTCGCAATACACAATATAACTAAAAACAGCACTGTATTCAATATAAATAACAGATGCAACTCAAACTCCGCGCCAAAATGGAAAACAGTTATGCCAATCTAGCAACAACAAAAAAATCTAGAATTTTGAACTTTTTGGACTGAATGTATAACAACATAATTGAAGAGCGAACTCACAACATTCTAAATACGAAACTAAACAACAAAATATGTAAAAAAAGTATTGAATCGACAACAGGCGAAGGTGTAAAATCAATCGGAAGTTTCAATTTTCGGAATCGGAATCAAACCTCCGTACCTAACATTATTCTTTGGCCTCTACCTAGCTTATAAGATTAGGTAACAAACTTGCTAATTGGGTACCGAGTAATAAGTATGGAGCACGTTCCTTGGGCTGAGTGATGGATTTATTTCGCAATTATTCTGATTGATGTCCCACAGACTGCTAAGTATTGCCTAGGTCCACTTATATTGCCCTGAAATCCGAATTTCTCAAATACCCACAAGTAGGTATTACACATAAGTACCTATAAATAGTTTTATTTAGATACCTACTTATACCAGAATAGCGTAGGTAACTAGTTACCTACCTAAGCAAAAAAATGTGGTCACAGAGTGTCTTTGGAATTAATTGATTAGGTTGTTTAGTCAACTCACGACACGAGGCTGTGGCAGAATGTGGGCAAACAGGATAACTTGACCCATAAGATTTTTCACAACTTACGGGAAGTAAACGCTAAATATTGAAAATAATTAGCGTTGAAAAAGCGTTTAAAATTGAAAATAAATCATCATAGTAGTAGTAATCATCTGGATATCTACACATACATATAAATAAAATTGGAGTGTCTGTAATATTGAAATAACTGCTTTTTACTACATGCTTAAGAATATAATTCTAGGCGGTACATACACCAAAATAACATTTTTTAAAATTTTTGTCTGTCTGTTTGTCCGGGCTAATATAAAGATTTTGACAAGACTTTTTTTGGCAGGTAGCTGATGTAATAAGGAGTAACTTAGGCTACTTTTATTTTAGAAAAATTAAATTCAAAATCCTGTAGTCTACGCGAACGAAGTCGCGGGCACAGCTAGTCTATCAGAAACTATCGAATAGCGCCATCTATACCAATTTCGATGAACTATTACAATACTGGGCTATCATGTTTTTCACTACATTTTATTTAACTTGCATATTTTTTCATTATGTTATGTTAAGCAACAAATACATTTTTAAATTAAAAATGGCGTATTTTTTTATAAACTACAATAGTAGTCTGGTCTGAATTGCTTTCTTACGTTTTTGAACGAAATCCACATTTTGACACTGACAATGATATATTTGAATTCTGTAGTGATGTACCGATTCACTGTTGGTGTATCGATTCAGATCGAGTCGGATTCAATGGTATTTGAATCGAGCCTTGATTTCCTGATTGTAGCCTAGTACTCGAGTTCTATTTTTGGTTTTCGAATGATGACTCAAATCCGGGACTCAGGTCTAAGAATTCATAGCTAGAAACCTAGTCTCGAATTTCAAGTAGGTACGGAACGTTCGGTTCCAAACTAAAACTGCGAATGTAGAATCAATTCAATGAGTACAAAATCGATTCCTGACTTGAGTAGAAATCATAATAGACTGTTACTCTGCCATCAGACGGACTGCATCGCAGTAACTGCGCGCAGTCGATAAGTTCAACTGTATGCATTTATACATCCAACTTTATTTACTCATGATATCAACTTTACTCGGTCGACTACAATCGTGTAGTGTCGACGCACGTTGATCATCGCTAACCGCATACAGTTAACGCATATTGACATTATGCTATCAATGACATCTTTATTTCGAGGTATAGAGATTTATGTAGCGCAAAGGAATGGTAACATTTTCATCTCGTAAATAATAAGAAACTAAAATAATAATGGCACTTTATTCCTTAAATTAAACACCGCACCGTTTGGTATTTGGTCATCTATCTATCAAGTAAACAACTAACGAAGTAACAATAACAAAAACGTAAACAAACCAAAAAAGCGAGCTGGCTTTCTATGTCAAAACTCACACATTAGTTCTCGTTCTGTCTGACTAACCGTCTGCTAAGAAACCAAGAACGAAAACTATCTCTTTCACTCGCGGCTCGGACGTTCGGTCATCGGGCTGATTCGGGCTCGCTCGGAGTCGTTCGGGCCTCGCGACTCGCGGGCTAGCCACGGGCCGCCAACCCACCGCACCGCCCGCCGCGCGCGCTCTCCGGGTCAACTCGGTTTGCAGATATTTTGACTCGGGCTGACTCGCTTACGGTCTGACTCGAGTTACTCGAGTTAGATAACTCGAGTCGCCCATCGCTAGTTTGCAAGCCTGCAAGGTTTGCAAATGATAAACTTTGAGTGAGAAAGTGAAATGTTTATTTTGTGTTTTTAATGTTTCAGAGTTAATATGACTGAAACAGAAGAACATAAATGTGTTAACTGTGGCACTGCTGCAGCGGCACTATACCGAACATATGGCCCTTCAGTTTTGAAGCTCACAAAATGTGTATGTTTTTAATATTTCAAGTGCCGAAGTTTTTCATCTTGTAATCTAGAATAAAGGTCTGAAGAGCACTGGAACAGTACTCTGCATACCTCGTAATTAATGAAGTAACAGATTTTTTTCCAGCCAGCTGAAAAGGAACACGAAAATATACTTAATTTACATTGTTTAGAATCCCTGAGTTTGTTTCTGTGTTTCTTGTCATGGCAGTTACCTAAGACACACTAGTCTTATCCATAAACCCTATATCCAAAATAAATATTTTCATTTATCGTTTACTAAGGACAGTAGGTGGAAAATTGCTTTTGCATTGAAAAATGCGAATGGAAGTTGAACAGCAAATAAATCAAGTTTTATGAACAAGACACAGTGTAACTCATGTAACTGCATGCTTTGTAATTTCAATAATTCTTATTAATAAGTTTACTGATCCTTTCAATAAAACATAATTTTAGCATAGCTATCACTACCATTTGATAACTCAATGCCATATCAAATGTGTATGTTATCGGAAAATTCTTGTAAAAATTATTTACAGAACTAAAACAAGATTGGATAGATTAGCATATTTTTAAGTATATTGATCAAAAGTTATTACAAACATCACATACAATGATCCGCATAGGACTAAGTGCACTAAACCATACTCAAACATAACATACTTATTACAAACATTCTAAAATAGTTGATACTTCGTTTGTTTTATATTTGCCGTCCCCAAGTTCCATGTTTGCTCTAAGCACAATTACTAATCGCCCATTCCTGTAAGTCTGTAGAAAAAGCAGCCAGTCTCCAAGCTACCTTATGGAATGGATTGCATATTGATTGGTAATGAAAGGGTAGCTATCTCACAGGTTTTAAATAAGGTTTCACTAACATATTTTATTTGCAACTTTGACTTCAGGAGAAATGTAAAGAAATTGTGGATAAATACATTGAATATGATCCAGTAATAGTAATGATTGATCTCGTACTGATGTCCAGAGAAGCACAGAGGCATATTTTGTACAACACTGAGTTCAAGGTGTGTATGTAATCTTAGTCATAAGTTAATTTTGCCTCACACTAGGCAAACTTACGAATCTCAAACAAACAGGTTCGCAGTACTAGACAGATTTCGCTAAATCTGGAAGGAGCAAGTGCGGGTCCGCGAAAGATGCAAGGAGTGGAGGGAGACCTTTGCTCAGGAGAGTGACACGCTAATAAAAAGTCGACTAATCATCCAAATGAAACACATTCAATCAAATAGCTGGACCAATTGCTTGTATCGACAAGGATAAATTACCAGACCTTTGTTGAAGTTGTAAGTATTTATTAATTTTAATTGCTAGCAAAAATCTGCTGATAGAATATCAGTGTTAAGTAAGTGCTAAGGTATTTTTTTCGACACATAGTCACCTGTACAGATGGCGTAAGCATTAACCAGCTAATTCATTCAATGTTATTATTAGATTCATCAGCTGTATATCATTCAGGCCGCCTGGTTGAACTATCAAGCTAAGCCGTTCACTAAATGGCAAATAAAGCATTGGCTGCACATTTTACCCTGATGAGAGAGTGGCTGAGGCAATACCATTGTTTTCCCTTGAAAAATCGACATGAAAAAAATTAATTTTTGTTTATATAAATATTTGTTTTTTATTTTATTTTTTCAGGCATTTTGGAAACTAGCTATAATACTAATAATGCTGGAGGCATATGGAGTGTGGAGAAGTGATAGTTTGTTCAGTTTAGGTGTGAATTCCATTTGTGGGTTCTCAAACAATTCTACTAATCTGTAAGTACCTGATAATATGTTACTATGTAGTGTCTTGAGAGCACTGAGGTATTGAACGTTTATAGTGGATGCTTTAATATGCTAAGAATAATATTTACCTGAGCAGTTGGGCTTGTGAACTGTTCACGGCCGCAATGGAGGATGTCTTCAAGGTTCTGGACTGGAGTGGACTAGGCATTAATGTCAATGGCGAGTACATCACTCACCTTCGGTTTGCCGACGACATAGTGGTCATGGCGGAGACTATGGAGGAGCTCAGCACAATGCTCAATGACCTCAGTAGAGCTTCTCTAAGAGTGGGTCTTAAAATGAACATGGATAAAACCAAAATCATGATTAACAACCATGTAGCGCCCACTCCTCTCAAGGTCGGAGACTCTACACTCGAAGTTGTGGACGATTACGTCTACCTCGGACAGACAGTCCAGTTGGGTAGGTCTAACTTCGAGAAAGAGGTCAACCGTCGAATCCAACTCGGTTGGGCAGCGTTCGGGAAGCTACGCGGTATCTTCTCGTCCAACATACCACAGTGTCTCAAGACGAAAGTCTTTAACCAGTGCGTGTTGCCAGTGATGACATATGGCTCCGAAACGTGGTCGCTCACAATGGGCCTCATCAGAAGGCTTAAAGTCACCCAAAGAGCAATGGAAAGGGCTATGCTCGGGGTTTCCTTGCGTGATCGAATAAAAAATGAAGATATCCGCAGGAAAACTGAGGTTGCCGACATAGCACAAAGAATTGCCAAACTTAAGTGGCAATGGGCAGGGCACATTGCTCGCAGAACAGATGGCCGCTGGGGCCGAAAGGTTTTGGAGTGGCGACCGCGTACCGGAAGACGCAGTGTTGGAAGGCCTCCTACAAGGTGGACCGATGACCTGGTGAAGGTAGCAGGAAACCGATGGATGCGGGACGCACAGGAACGTTCGATGTGGCGAACCTTGGGGGAGGCCTATGTCCAACAGTGGACGTATATCGGCTGAAATGATGATGGTGATGATGTGCAGTTGTGGCTGAGTGGTAGCGGCCCCGACTTACGAGTTGTAGGCCAGTCACAGGTTCAAACCCAGCCAGACGCATTACTTTGTGTAATTTATTTCATCATCACAGCTCTCAAAACGGTGAAGGAAAACATAGTGAGGAAACTCACGATGATACTAGAACAAAAAATGCTAAGATACATTCACGAACGCGCACAGGCCCTGCGTGGCGGAGTACGGCCCATTCCCTCTCCTAGAGAGGAGGCCTGAGTCCCAGCAGTGGGAACGTTAAAAGGCTGATTATGCTTATGCTATAGGTATTAATTACTAGTGTCCACAGCTTCGCCTGCGTACACACAATATAGCCTATGTCACTCAGGAATAAAGCAAAGAAATTTTTTCACCGATAGAAAGCTTCTATCAGTGAAAACATTTTTGCAATCGGACCAGTACTTCCAGAGATGACCTCCTAAAAACCAAAAAACAAACAAACAAACTTTAACTCTTTATTATATTAGGACACCGAATTTCTATCATGGTGGTGACTAGTAGGTATCAATGCATATTAGCCAGGTATTGAATAATGCCTAAGGCAACGCTTAATGCCTAAGGCATTAAGTCCGCCTCTGTGCTTTAAATAAAATAAATAAATATTCAGGAGATATTATAGTGCGCAAATGTGTGCGTGTAAACACAGCTGTACTGTCTGTTCTTTAATCATAGTCCGAAGGGACGCCAATCCCATACAAGCGGAGTGAAAGCAGACGCAGGACCAACAGCTTTATGCTTCCCCAGGCACGGGGGTCAACATTTTAATAAGTAACATCAGTTCTTTAAAAGAAAGTTACGATTATATTTAAAACCGCACTTAATAAATTCCAGAACGATACCAATCAACATATCGCAGTCAGTCCCCGACTCCTGGAAGGTGGGCTGCTGGGCGTGGTCCCACGTGGAGAGGAATGAGGAAGACAATGATCTCTTCATCTGGGAAAAGGACTTCTATGTGCAGTTCTCTTCCATCACTTGCGGTAAGTATACTTTCTGTGCATTAGGTCGACATCGACAATTTCATCAACAAACAAAGACACACTGTCAACAAACCACGGGGGTTAGCAACGGGACCCTATTACTAAGCCTCCGCTGTCAATCCGTCCGTCCGTCTGTCAGCGGGCTCTATCTCCTAAACCGTTACAGGTAGAGAACTGAAATTTTCACAGAATATGTATTTCTATTGCTGCTACAATAACAAATCATAAAATTAAAAATTATATACAAGAACCGTTATATTAACGGCGTTTTAAACTTGTTTTTATTATTGTAGTAGGTACGGAGACCTTTGTGTGAAAGTCCGACTCTTACATTTCCAGTTTTTCTTGTTAACCAACTTCAAAAAAGAAGGAAGGTCTCAATTCGTCGAAATCTCAAAAAAAATCCGATTATTCAAAGACGCCTGAACCCATTTGGAAAACTCTTTTTTTGTTTGTTTGAAAGAGTAAGTATCTACACTTCCCAAGAATTATAGAAATATAATATTGCCATGATCATTGATCGTACATTTATATCGATGTCATGATCAGACAATGTACTTCGAAGATATGGGCAGGAACTCCTTATAGGATCATAGCAGAACTGTTGTAACAAGTCAAATTGCTTACTGAATACGTGTAGGTAGTCAATGACTGACTGAAGGAGGAGAGATAGAGTAGTAGGTACATCGTAGGTACCTAATGATCTGATGATGTAACTGGAAGGCTGACACCGAAACTTCGTAATAAATAAAAAATGAATTTATCTTAGCCGTGTACGTTTGTATATCATTTTTTTCCTCCCTGATATGTACTTGGTTTAAAAATCTGTTATTTTTTTCAGGTATCATAATATTTGTAACAACAACACATCTTTTAATGACGATGATACCATTCTCCACTCGAACTAAAGGTAACTACATCAGTCTTATATGTATTCCGTTTTTAGGGTTCCGTACCTACCTCAAAAGGTATAGGTTCACTTTGTTGTCCGTCTGTCTTACAAGACCCTTTATCTCGGGAACGCGTAGAGGTATCGAGTTGAAATTAAAACCATAGACTCAAAATCTGCGGTCCCTTGAAGTTGTGAAAAAATCAAACATCTGCGTTAAAGAAAAAAAAGATACGGCCGTTTATGTCGCAAAAAACTTCCCGTTTACCTAGAATCCTAAAATTTGGCACGAAGCAAGGTCTTATGGCACAAGTAGGTATAGGAATAAATCTGAAAACTGTGAATTTGTAGTTACATCACGAATAAAAAAAAAAATGCGATTCGCAAAAATCTTCGTAAGTAACTCAATTCGGGAATTGAACTGTTTTCATACGTAAATTTGTACGGAACCCTCAGTGCGCGAGTCCGACTCGCACTTGCCCAGTTTTTAAGAGAGGGGTAACTCTCACATTAAAATACATTAGAAAAAGGGGGTAACCAGTTGATGACGTTGTCGACTGTACCTATTATTATCTGACAATGTGCTGAGTTATACCACAAAATAGATAGGTACAGAATTCAATCTACATACAAAGCGCGCTCGAGCAACACACACATAGACACCGCTCACGGACATGATATCTCGGAGCGTCTCGGACCATTCGTCGAACAATTCCGGCTCAAAGGCTCATTAGTGTGCGTCCACCGAGCGTAGGAATAAAAATTGAAGTAAGTACCTACATACATGAGATTGTTTTCTGTACCTATATATTTTTTGGTTATACCTACTCCATTCGAAAAAATAAACGTTTTTTTACTGTTCGTTCAGCCTTGTTCGAAATAGTTCTCATGGCTCTAGTACGCAAAGGGCGATTGAAGGAACACAGCTGGGTTTTAGTCAGTAAAAGTCTAATAGGTACTCCCTCTCGCTTCAATCGGAGCGGGAGAAATTTTAATCCCAAAAAAAGCATACTGTATTAGGTTTTACCAGGCGCTTCCCCCGTGTTAGAAGTATCCTATATATAGGGTGACTGGCAATTAGTATACGATACTTAAACACGTGATTGTGCTCATGATAACAAACAATTTTTATTATGGGAACAAACCAGTCAGTACATTTATGTTTGCCTAATGTACTGAACAGCTGATATTTTTTTCGCGATTTCGGCTTTGCTCTCATAATAAAAATTGTTTGTAATCATGAGCACAATCACGTGTTTAAGTATCGTACACTAATTACCAGTCACCCTATATACTATTCCAAGATTTAGTCTACCTGTGTGCTAAGTGCATCTGAATCCGTTCAGCTATTTAGACGAAAAGAAACGACACACATACCGACTGAGTTACCTTTATAGTTGTATAGACTTAATTCCACTATTTAGTGATGTTCTTTTATTTATTGTAATCTTTTATTTCCAGTGCCCATAATGCGACTGCTAAAAGCCTTCACCCTGGCCGACGTGAGCATACTCTTCACGCTGCCGATGCTGGTGTGGGGCTCCGACACGTCTGCCGACACCAGGACCATTCACTTCGTTCTAGTCTACTTGTACAGCTTCGTAGTGTTCCTCAATGTTTTTAGTGGTGAGTTTACTAGACGGGGCCAATGTTCCGGCAGCTACTACACAGCATAATATTAGATGTTATACGACGTAATTTTTTGGTCTAATGGCAGAAAATGTGACTGATGGACAATATTATTAGGTATTTGCAAATAAAATATCTTAGTACGAGCCCAGAGTCTGGATTTAGGTACTTCCTGTTGGATGTTCCTTCCGTTGCCCTTTGCATTCTAGAACTACGGGTAACCTTTTCAGAAGCCAACCCATGACCTTGCTGGGCCCTAAAGGTTTTATTGACATCTCTTTGAGATGCGCGTGGCACACTACGCACCGTCGACGATTCGGGGTCGGTCCGAATTGTTATCGGACGGCTACCAGCCGAGGTACCCAATGCTCGTCGTCAGTGCTCAAGCCGTGGTGACTGGTATTCGGGATCGGGTTCTCGGCGGCTGGGAGCCCGGCGCGATAGCGAGCCGCCACCGATCGCCTCTACGAGGACTCGGCGGTGCTCCAACAAGCGGAGCGTTTAACCAGCCGCCGTCATGCGGAAAGTGAGGATGCCGTGACGATTCTCCAGCCACTCCTGAAAGAGAGGACTGACCGCCATGATTATAGTCGCTGTCGCCAGTAGATCCTGCCGGAACTCTGTCCACCATGCCGGAGTTGCGCCCCAGCGTTGCATCTTCATGCGTAAATCGCGCATGCGTGCAAGGACTGTTGCCTCCAGATCCCATGGTGGCAGGTCAGTAAGGAGGCTCGCCGCGTCGCGGTAGATCGTGCGGTATCCTCGTACCGTCTCGATGGCCACGACCCTGTGGCACGCATTCAGCTTGACCAAAGGTCGCTTCAGCAGCGATGAAGCCCACACCGGCACTTTGTAAAGGGCCATGGACCGCACGGTTCCCACGAAGAGCCTCTGATAGAGGCGCCTGGACCTCCTAAACTGAGCAGTAATTCAATCTTCTTGCCCCTAATGACTACGTGGCGCGTGGTGCTGTTCGTCAATAATTCGCTTGCTTCTAGGCAAGCGTGCTCCATCGTCGGCCACATCATCGCTTACCATCAGGTGAGATTGTGGTCAAACGCGAGCCTATCCATTATAAAAAAAAATATATGTTTTGGTCATATTCATCGAAAGTCCGGTTTGGAAAATTACATTGCTGTTACTCGAGCTTTTCCTTAAAGGCTTATCACAGCCGAGTTAGGTCTAAATGGTCTAATCTAATTCAGCTGTGATAAAGAGGACAACATTATCCTCCTTTCCAACGTCGGTGCAACGTAGATTAGTAAATAACTATTCTTACTTACCTAATTAAATAAGACCTAACTTTCCATTTGTTTATTTTTCTAGTGATATACGAATGCCCGGTTCTAATAACATCATTCATAATAATATTGAGTAATGTGACGAAGAACATCACATGCTACCACGCCACGCCGATTTTTAGAAGAATATTTGCATATTGAGGACACAAAATGGCCAGCAGATTAACCAAAGATTCAAGGGTTCAAGAGAACGTGAGTGAACACCATTTTTAAAACAAATATACAACATTACTTTTAATTTATGCGAAACCTGAATATAGTTTGTTCAGAATCGGTAACTGAATGGTTTCCAATAGTTTTTACACCATGTTATAATTTTTTTCCCCCAAAAATATTTCAAAAGGTCACAAGTTGGACTCCATTGACACTAAGTACAACACAGGTCACGGCAGGTCATAGCGGGTATTAGGAGCTATAAAACAGATGGCTGCAAGTGCAAAACAACTTCTCAGTCGCCTGGATGGCTCGGTGACCTTGTATTTTTGCTGAAATAACATGCATCTTGTTATGAAATTTTTTACATTAAGTATATATTTTTTACATTACTTTACATAAAAATACTAGACACGTGTTTCGGGTTTAAAATATACTAAAACTAATGTTGTATAAGCTATTGGAGTTTACAGGAGTATTCATTATTAAGGACAAACTTATTAAATGTTTATAAAAATAAAAAACACTTCCACAGTATCACAGAGTATTTATTTCAAAAATATAACCTCAATATTTTGCTATTTGTGTGTTTACTTAGCTAAATATACGATAATATACATTGGAGTAGTTTACATTGTATTTTACAAATTAACCAGAATAATATAATGGAAAAATATAATTCATGGAGTAGGTACCTAATTAAAAGAGAAAAAGGTCATTACTTACAGTCATAGAGTAGGGTCTCGATTTAACCAAAAAAATATAAAATGGCTAAAAAATATTTATATTTTTAACATAGCACTCTAAGTTAGCCAATCAACATCTTACGTACCCATCTGACTCAAAACTTGTCCGACCAATATTTAGCCACTTGGGCAGGTCTGTCGTTAGCCTTGTAGGTATGTCGTGGAAGCTAATCAACTAAGCACAATCTAAACAAAGACAGACTTCTATTCGCGTGCCTAAAGAGTTGTGCGTAAAAAGGAGACTTAAAGATAAAATGTCATAACGTGAACTTTTTTGTTTGAAGTGTACTTAGGGTAATGTTTCTGTAGAAAAATATAATTTGGCGGTCTATATAGGGGTGATAAAAATCTGAGATTATACCATTAACTTACAGAACTACATATTTTTATATAATTATGAGATATTTTGTAAGAACTAATGTTAAATGCAATACTAAATTCGCAAAGTATTCACTAAATATGAACTAAATGATGAAGCTGTGATACTTAGCTGATTTATACACAATCAAAAATGTACATAGATATAATTTTATAAAACAAATTAAGAGAAAAAAAAGGAACTATTTTCTAGTAATTAGATAGCTGAGATGTTTACTGAACAACTAAAATAAATAAGTTCTTTTATCATTTTAGTTTGATTTCACATTATCTCAAGATATCTTTTTCTTCTCTTCATTTCGCGAAACCGAGTTAAAAAAGTAGTTTTATTTTAACCTAAAAACTCAATTTGTGCCAAATAATTCCAAATATTTCACTGTCAGGATAATTTTGCAATAAACTAAGTCCATCTAATTGCAGTATTTTTTTTAGCTTTGATTAACAATAAATAAAAAATATATCTATAATTAAATAAACATATAGGTACAAACCCATCAACCCTTTGGTAATTAATTATGATTATGCTTACAAAATATTTGACATATAAAATTGAAAAAATACATGCAATTACTGTATAATTTTAATCTTCATCCAATATAATTTATAAACACTAGCCTGAACCATTTAACATAGATAATAAATTGTGTTATAAACGATGGCATTTACAAATAATATAATAAATTGCGGAAATATATTTGATATAACTGGCAACACCATTCAGTCTTTGGCTATATTGAGCAGAAGCAAAATCTAAACTAAAAAAATAAAATGTTTGATAAGTAATAAAAATAAATACGCAACTTATACTGACTAATGACATGCTTAAGCTAAACAAAATAATAGAGAATATAATAAATAAAAATGAGAATTTTCCGTCAAATAATAATGCTTCAATAATTGCCGTGCTCCAAAGCCACATTGATTATTTATACATTTAATTCATATTTTAAATTCAGTAGTGAGATAAACTTGTGCTAAGCAATAATCCTAGATTATATATATTTTCTTTGTTTCTCGATTTTGTTTGTTATCAAGTAATGATGATTGATTAGCTCAAAATGTCTTTGTTCTGCTTCATATAAAGCTATTTTGGACCAAGTTGCTATTGCAACGGCAAGAAAAAAGCTTGTAATCACATCGCTCAATAACTATTGTTCTCCAATTACCCACTGAAATAATATTACTTATATGTCAAAATTCAATCTTTTGATCAGAACTTTTTTATCACCTATAACATCTAAATATGACCTTTTGTTTCTTCGTTAAATATGTACAGTGCTATCGAAACATTAACTTATATTTCAAGCAATAGCTATTTTAACATTAAAAAGATGCAGAAACATTTTGGTGTCTTTAGACGTGGATAGTGTCAAAAAGACCCAAAGAAAAGAAATTAGATAACATATGACAATGATTGTCTTGGTCTAATTTTAATTGAAGTAGCTATTATATGTAAATCGTATGTAAGGCGTATTTATCTTTCAGTATAATTTCAGACACCATCCTCACCTAAACACACTATCAACAAGTTATCACATAAAGAACAAGGGGAATAACATAGTATCGATTATCAAGAACTATCCTAAAAATTATCATATTTTTATAGGCATCTGTTCATCCATAGGCAAAGTGATTCATTACACATACATTTCTTATGCACACATACAAAGGTCACACACAAAACAGAGCATGTTGTGAAATTATGATGTCACAAATATTATCAGTTGTTATTTTTATGTAGATTCCTGACAAACAAAGTATCTATTGTATGACTTTAAAAAGAAATGCTTTGTTTTATTAAGAGAGTAGATGAGTTTATGGAACAATCTAAAAGGGTGATAGTACTTCTCCGAATAACTGGAATTCACGCACTCAGCAGCATCAGGTTAGACAGTAAGCTAACCACTACAAAGTTTGCAAAATAAAAACTAATAAACTAGTGCGCTTCATCATGAACAATAATTGAATTACTGCTTACCATCAAGTGGAATCGCAATTATCATTAATTTATATCAAAAACAAATAATTTAATTATAAGAAAACATAAGCACAAACTATGTAGTGTCATACCATAATCTAAGCAACATGTTTATGTGTAAACATTTGTTTATGTGCCATAAAATTTTGAATCACCTATTGAGTATCTATTCGTACATCGCATTACAGTCGACAATATGTGATCAAACATTTTTAAGCCATAGTCTGGAATGAACATACACATAATGCAATACAACAAACGTTGCACTAAGTCTGCACATATTTGTTTACCAATTATGACAAGTAACAAAAATTACGCTTTCAATCACATAGTTAACAATAACAATGAAATAATACATTTTAACATTGGTACTTGAATGTGTTTTCTTTGACCTTTCCTGTTCATAAACGTTTGTCAGATATTTTGTCCAATGCCAATTTCTCTTTCCTTGAAACACACATTGTATTTGAATAAAGAAATAAAAATGAATGTGAATCTCGTCCAGTCTAACTACGTTTATTTATGAGTAACTGATTCATGCTTTAAAACCTGATTAGCTGAGCAGTAAAAAAAAGCTTTAGTAGCCAAAAGATCCCATAAATCGTAACTTTCTAAAACACTTTCTCTTTCAATCTACTATCTTTTGTTTCAACACACTAATTGGTGTGGCAACGCCATTAATGGTAAGTGGTGACCATTTGGTTACAATCAACGAATATTTGCATCTGTGGTTAATGCATTTAAAACTTCAAACATGATAGTTACTCAACCGCAAAAGTGTATTTTTCCTGTTTAGCAAGAATGAAATCATAGAGCAAAGCAATAACTATTTTTTCAAACAGGAAAAAGATGCAATTTATGTTTTAGAATTGCATAGTTTTTGCGATATTAATATTTTACTAAACAGTAGTATCATAACAAAACACATCCAATAACCACTCCATTAAATATAACAATTACAAGCTACATAAATAAATACAAACGGCAAGGCAACTAGGGACTGAGTGGAGGGTCATCGTTACCGATCATAACATCTTCGTACATGACATCATGTGTCCGTCTTGCCTCAATCTTCTGACGGACGTAATCAACTAAATTATACTTCCTAACTACGAGAACGACGCCTGTTATGAGAAGGGCGAGTGTGAATATCGTTACGATGGCTACCGTCGCGCCATTGTGGGAGCCCGCGGCCTCAGCCGGCGTCACGCAGTCATCCCCGACGCGCACAAACCCTTTCAAGCACTCGCAGGAATGCGAACTTGCAACACACTTCTGGTTTATAGGACACGTATCTAGAATCGTTTCATTGCAGTGCCGGATACTCTCTGTTAAAAAGAATAAACTTCGTAACACTGAATAAATTGATTCAATTAAATAATTGCTGGCTACTTACAACTTACCCGAGTAACCGTATTGTATCAGATTTAGGAGCAACGTCACCAAAATGTCGATTGTCTTCAGCCCCATGATATTGTGACACCGCGCCAGGGTATAATCACATCACAATTACTGCTAAATATGCGTGAGATTTTCGTCTGTTTCAAAAATCAAAAGCGGACAATACCTTTCTACGAGTAGTGGAAGCAAAACAAATGTCAAAAATATTGTGTTGTCTTACTTCAAATACGTTTAGTATGTAATATAACTTTGTTTTCTGAATGTGAACTTATTCAAGAAACGCTAACAATCTAAATGATTTTCTGTTCTAACAATATGTGAAAGATTTAGAAACTCATTAGATATATAAAAAATCAATAATTGCATGTAAATTAAATGTATTTTGATATATGTACGATGACTTTCGACTTTCGATAAAGTAACAAAACGCAGTACAAACGTCAGTAACGTTCCGTTCAGCGCACAATATTTAAACTTCGATATACGGAACACTGACGACAATTAATATCTGTTTGCAAAATAAAACATTGTCCCTTATTCATTTATTATATTTACACGTATTTATACTTATATTGTGAATCACAATGAATACTTACCTAAATAAAAGATTGTATACTAACAAACGCCCTAGAAATACAAATACTTGCTCACAGATGGCGTATTCTCATAAATGGAAAAGTGACAACAAAACCCTTCGTTTGGACTATGCCGCAGTCGGGTATTTTTTTTTTCTACAATCTATCAGTCTAGATAATAACAGTTATCACAAATTCTGAGTATTCTCATTATTGCTCAGCTTCGCCCCATGAATATTTTTCGGGTAGGACGTAGTCACTCGCATCATGGCCGTAGGCTTCAACACCACCGTTGCCATCGTCAGCGCCCGCTCTGAAAAAATAAATAAAGAAACGTTAAAATTGACTGATTTAAAAAAAAAATTAAGCCTGGGGGTGCTAGATTCAATCCTCAGGTCGGGTAATTTATTACTGAATATTTCCATTAGGATGTTTTCAATAGCAGCACAGAGTTTGATATTTGATGGTGTGTTGCGCGTAAAACCGTTGTCTTCCGCCAGTTAGACCAGAGGCCCTACTACGAGCTCTTAACGCGATCCATTTTACGACCTAAACTATTAAAGAGATTGAGCTTAAAATAATTAGGTGCAGAAGACAATCTCATGTAGATATGTAGGTACTTCACTTTTTTTATACCTACGCTCGGTGGATGCACACTAATGAGCGTTTGAGCCGGAATTGTTCGACGAGTGCTCCATGACGCGACCGAGACATCGTGTCTGTGAGCGGTGTCTTTGTGTGCGTTGCTCGAGCGCGCTTTGTATGTAGATTGACTTCTGTACCTATCTATTTTGTGGTATATAGCTTCATCCCTCTTTCTCGCTCGCACGGCTGACATTTTAACACGTCATGGTAAGGCCCCTGTACCTACTCATCATTGGCAATGCTTACTTCAGTTCTGAATGACTCTCCACCTCGTGATGCTCTGGCTCGCGTTGTTTCTTCTGCTTCTCATTTTTGGGGCGCTCTTCCGCCTCATCTTCAATGTCTTCAGGTTCCGATTCTCTTTGGGCTGTAAATACGAAGGTTTTATAACTAACTTATCCAGAAAAGTTTGAAAATAAAAGAGCTTTTAAAGCAAACAAGTTCTTTTTTTTTAATTTATTGGTCATTCAGATCTACATCGAAATGTAATAGATATATTTTTAGTATATTATTATGGATAAGTCTAATATTTTATAATTGTTAACGGTGGGGTTAAACGATGATCTTAAAGGCAGCTATCGGTGAGATTTTGTATCGTGTTCTAGGTAATAAAAGCGAGAAACATAATTATGCTTATTTTAATTACGTAAATAATTAAACTAAGCATAATTATGCTTAGTTTAATTACGTAAATAATTAAACTAAGCATAATTATGTTTCTTAACTTAAGAGTTTTTATACACCATAACCTAAGGCTCAGGTTAAAAACTCATTATCGGATTTTAAGTTCAAATAGTTCAAGAAAGTTTTAAATGAAGTATTTTAAGTGGACCCTGTCTTTTCGATTTTGTTAGTTATCAGGGCAAAATCAACCCAGCCATTTGAAAATCCTTCGCAAAAACTTCCGTGGTCTTCTAATAAGCTTTTCTGATTCACCTAGTCTTTCATAGTTGTTGCTGTAGGCTCCATCCTGGCCCTTCTCTTCTTGTCCATAGGAATCCTGCTTCTCAAATTCATAGTTGTCTCCAGCCTTCTTGTGGTAGGCGTCAAAGTGTTGATAACCCTTCTTTCCACCACCGGACTTTTTGCGAGAGTATCCGATCTCGCCGTCGCCTTCATTTTGGACTGTTTTGTGCCAGTCCTCCGGCTACCAAAGATAAGAAAATTTGATGTAAGTATAGGTACAATATTATATTTGTTAATAAACAATATGTATTATAAAACTAAACAGTTTGTTTGATCATCCTAATCACAAGAATAACTTGTTCAAATTGAAAAAAACTCGTTTAGTGTTCGATAACTCATTTATTAAGGATGCTATAGGCTATGTCACATCACGCTACGACTGATACGAGAGGAGCAATAACCAAAGACGCGGATGAAACCGTGGGAGATAGAAGAAAGTACCAAGATAGCTCTAGCATTTTTATGAGCACATTCAAGAGCGCATTAAAAAGAGCTAGTTGAAAATCTCATTAAAAAAAATTTTCTTCGATAAGCTCTAATCAATTCTCACTGAATTGATTAGAGCTTTTCGAAGAAAATTTTTCAAAACTGAAGGCAGCTGTTGATACAGCCAACCAACAGGACCCGCGTGGTCGATCACATTATCCCTACATAAGCTAGCTACTTAAGCTGCTGTTTGTTATGATGTTAAAAATTTCTGTTGACAAATGCAGTAATAGGTATTCAAGTTCTTAAGCTTCTTACAATTTTGATAACGTGTAACAAAGTAATTTCACTACTTACCCCAGCAGCTCTGACTTCTCTGACATATGATCCTACTGACACAGTGTCATCGACCATCAGCAAGTCTTCCAGAATTTTATCTTGGTCGGTGGGCAAAGCCGTGGCCAGCTGTAGCAGGCCCAAAGTAATCATTGCGAATTTTAACGTCATTTTTGAATCACTGAAAATGTTGAGAATTTTATTTAGTGCCGATTTTTTGGTCTCGTTTAATTTACAAATAGAATTAGTTTTAATTTTTTAGATTTATTTGTGACACTGTTTTTTAAAGTTTACTGTTATTAAATGTTGATGTTAGGGCTATTAAATCTATTCTCAAGTTCCATAAAGTTAATTTCAACAAGATCACCATCTTTAATTACCACAAATACTCAATCATGTGCAACAAATAGAATTGTGTTGTTACTTAATATTTTTTACCTCACGTTACACAAAAGTACAGTTGCTTTGACGCGTTCTGTTCAATACTAACTCAACACAATAATTCAAATCTTGTATTTTATATAACACGATATTGCAGTCGACTGCCTCTTTCACAACAGTTGTCTGACCTATGTTCGGATTGTTCAGTTCTTCTCGAGTACCTTTGAGCAGGTTAGTAGTTTTTGCAGTCATTTCATCAATGGTTTCTTTAAATTCTCTTTCGTGGTTGACGTAGTGTGTTATGACCCGTGACTACAAATATTTTTTTAGAGAATTTTCTACCTGCAAATTATTATCTGTTTGTACGCAGCGCAGAAACACGTTTCATTCATCATTGACGGCTTTCCATAAATGTCCAAATTTATCGTGCCTAGACCTTTTATTCATCACAGTATCATTTACCAATATAATTACCAGCATCTTTAATTTCTTTCCAAAAGTTTCTATGACCTTCAGGGGTTTAGTAACGTTGGTAACCTGGCAGAAAATTAAAAATGTTTCATTACTCTAAATGCTCCGGGTATTTCAATAGATCATGATAAATCAACATAGCATGAAATTGAGTAAACACCGCAGACGTGAAATGAACTTGAGAAACTGTTCCGATATGTCGCCGATTGAATTTGATTTGATTATGAAACGATTTGATTGTATGAGTTTAGGGCGAGCAACCTGGGTGATTGGATGGTGATCACCTTTATGACTGAATTATAAATATTAAATGGCAGTTTGCGTAATTGAATCAGGAAAGAAGATATCTGCAGTAAAACTAAGGATACCGACGTTGCCCCAAGAATCGCCTAACTTAAGTAGCTATAGGCTCAGCACATGCTCGTAAACAGTGTTTCTTTTAGGTACTACCCCAGAGTAGCCTTACTGCCCCCTGGGAATACTAAATAAGGCAAGAAACAGAATGCTACCTGAAACTTTGATGCATTGTACTCGTATGATGATTAGCATCGACTACAAAAGAAGAATTTTTAAGAAGCATTGTTGATTTGTACGCAAGAAAACCCACGAAGAATAAGATTTTTGTAAAGAATATTATTCTTTGTGGCCTTTTACAATGTTACTTTGACAATTTTGATTCAGCTTATAGCATCTTTTATTCATTAAAATATAAATAATAATAGGAATTGATTTTAAATATTAGGTACTTTGTTTCCTTTATTTACTCCGCCCCCTCAGATCTCTTAACCCAGGCGGTTAAGAGAGGATTTGCCTAAAAGAAACACTGCTCGTAAAACAGATGGTCGATGGGGCCGAAAGGTTCTGGAGTGGCGACTGCGTACAGGAAGACACAGCGTTCAAAGGACTCCCACAAAGTGTACCGATATGCTGTTAAAGGTGACGGGAATCCGATGGATGCGAGACGCACAAGGTGTCGTTATGCTGGTGGTGTCGTTATTATGACAATTGGAAGAGGCCTATGTGCTACTGGACGTCTTTCGCCTGAAAAGTTAAAGCAAATAAATAGTTTCATTTGGTTACAAGCAAGCGAGGCACTGGATCCTACCCTCAAATGTGATCTCCGCCTGACACTTGGTTTGCTGGGAGAAATATCATTGTAGTACATCGTTTGTCAAATCACTGCCTACTATGTCTAATTTTTTGTGTTATGCATTATTACAATACCGCTTCACATTTTGCGAGTCTTCTGCTAGGGGGTTGCTACTTCAGCTTGCATTCTTTCTTTGTGGTGCTCAACAATGTGTTGGTTTATAATATTATTTATTTATTTTAATAAAGTAAGTAGTACGCCACGGATACCTTTTTTGAGGTGGTAAATCATCAAATGATAATGACTTCTTCTTCCACTGTACGTGATCATACAGAGAAACGGCACTTTGTTGACGGCCGACCACTACAGCCTTTACGCCCCTTCGGTAGCAGCCGTCAACGCGTTAGCGGCAGCCGGCAAAGCGTCAGTGGCATCCGGCAAAACGTCGACGGCTGGCGACGTTTGCAGTTCTGGCTGGTTGTATTATGGTTGTGGTTGTGTGTGTGTTATTGTTTGTGTTGTGATTGTTCCGCCATTTAGTCAGTCGACTGCAATTAGGACAACAGTATGTAAACGCTGTGCATCCACATAATGAGCTCCGGTGATGAATTGATGTTGAATGGCCAATTGTGGTAGTAAGAAAGGGCTTGTATTTGGAATTATTAGTTACAAGAATACGTACCTACAGTTACAAACAAGATTTAAAAAAAGCAACGGCGAAATAAAAGTAACAAGTGCTTCTTCATCGGAATCCATTTTACAACTGACTCCAATGCTAAAGAAGCCGACCGCAACTGCCATAGATTTACGCGATATACCACCACTGTAAACGTTAGTGGTAATGTTTCGAAGTGTCGACAGACCGTCAATAAAATGCTGCTGCTCGTCTGTAAGTGCCGTCGACAAAGTGGCACTCGTCAGTATGAATGCTGTAGAGTGCGAGGAGTGTCAGACTTTTACTGACTTACCTACGTCCATTCATTTGCCCTTTGCGTTCTAGGGCTACGGTAATTCTTTCAAATTCCGCAAAGATCTCCTTAGTGTCGCCGCACATGGGCTACATACCACAGCCACAAACGCCGCCACGAGAAGCTAGAAACTGCCACAAGCCACTTGTGGCAAGTGGCTGTTATGCCTTTGTAGTGACATCTATGGCGCCACATAAGAGCTACGAAGAAAGTACGAAATTCTGCATCGCGCCATCAAAGTTCTCCGCACGATTTGAACATATACGACAGCCCGAAATCATCTATCGGGCAGTAGCCCACCAGACCATAACACCTGTCTGGTCGGAGGATCCTCCCTTTTCAACGGAGGTTTGCGGGACTTTATCCTGTCTGTTCCGCATACCTCCAAACCTTGATCACACGGACCGAGTAAAAGGGTGAGACAGTAAAATGTTGCTCGGCCGTGACAGCGAGTTGTAGAGATAAATGGTAGGCCGAGCACTCGGTGCTGTGTTTACACGTACCGACTACTCGGCCGAGAGTACTGTCTCGCCCGTTTACTCGGTACATGTGATCAAGGCATTACTTTCTTAACCCATGTGCGCAGTATTATAATGGGCTCTGTCGAAGAAGGTTTAAATGCGCGAGTGGTGTGTGACAGCGTTTTATATCAGCGTTTAGTGGCCAATGCGGGCCACAAGAAGCGTTTTGTAGCGTGTGGCGGCTTCCTGCGTCTACCGTGTGCGGCGAATCCATATAAAATGTATGAAACCTACAGAAAATATGCCGGTGGCGACGTTTTATGGTTGTGGCCGGTGCAGTGGCCCGTCTGTGGTGACCCTTAGTATGACGTCTTAATTCATTAAACCCCAAGTGAACGCTGGCGTTCACTCTCTCATTGTCGTTCTATTGTGCTAATTACGTTATTCGAAAGGTTAAAATTATCATGATTTCGATCAAATCGCATCGGAATATCGTCCGATTTGTCCTGTATAGGTACAACAAAATAAAACGCAACAAAATGTTCGTAAACTGTTTACTTTGCCGCTATCACCTCTGCTTAGCCCTTCGGCGATGGTAAGTTATTCGGTATTCTTACTTTTTGTTTCAGTAGTTAATTTGTTATTTGGTTCCTCTTTTTCTATAACGGACGTGTACACGGCTATAAATTTGGGAGACACCATTGCAGCCGCCTCGTCTGTGACAGTTTGTGTCTCCGAAATGTGTTTTTCTTTTATTGACTCGGAAAGAACATCGTACATAAGTTGCCATTCTTTTTTCAGTTGCAGTCCCTCCAAGGCACTTCCACTGGAAAGTGAAAAAAAATTGAATACGAACATAGGTACTAATTGTCATTGTGAACATCATAATTTTGTTCATGCTTATGTTTTAAAAATATGTAGCATCACATAGTGCGTACCTACGTAAACGCACCCTAGATTAAAGTCTACTGTCTACGGACGTGTAGAGTCTGTCTAAAAAGTGAACTGACTTGGGTAATTATTAAAGTACTATGAAATCTGATGTAGTCTGCACTGGCTCAATAATATTAAGGTTGATTAAGAGATCTTTATCATTGTATTCATTAAACCCTAAGGGAACGCCGGCGTTCGCGCAGCTATTGTCTTTCTATTGTGTCTGTGATTTCCACGATTGAGAGATTAATAATAGAAGAACCATACAAAAAGTATCGAATGTAAGTATTTTTTAAATGATTAAATATTGTACAAAATTCCCAAGTCGTTTGACTTTTTAGACATACTATAGCTTCATGGACGCGTATTCGTCATCATACGCTCGGTGTTCGCCTGCGTGAATATTACATACAAAACTAGCTTTGCAAGACACATAAAAGGGGACTGGCTGAATAATTTCCTGTCTCCTGCTAAGCGGTGACCTTCCTTGCCGACCTGCCACTATGGGATCTGGAGGCAACAGTCCTTGCACGCAGGCACGATTTGCGCATGGGAATGCAACGCTGGGAAAAAATTTCGCTGTCGTAAGAAGTCGCGGTATGGCGAACAGAGTTCTAGCGAGGTCTGGAGCGGCGATTCTGGAGCGAGGAAGAGTGGGCGGATGCATTTTGGAGAGTGTGCGCAGGAATTGCATGACTTGATTCCGCCATTGCAATTCTACCATCGGACAACCCGACGTACGGCGAATATTCACCCTTACGTTGTTGAAGCCTCTACGGTCCGGACTAAGCGTTTCGCCTGGTCGTTAATACCACGTACGTCGAAGGACTGGAACAGTCTGCCTGCTGCGGTCTTCCCGTCCGATTATAATTTGGGTGTCGTCAAGGCTAGAGTGAATAGGCTCTTAATAAACTAGTGCGCCTCACCATCAAAGATTGCATCGCTACTGGTAAGTATGGTGATGGTAATCAGGTGGGATCGCAGTCAAGCACTAGTATATCTCAATTAAAAAAAAAAAAGTCGCCTCCTTCTGCGAAGCAGTACGAGTATAATGTAAGCAAAGAAGACCGCTGCACGCGCGAAGGAACGGACTTCCTCTTACTTATTTGGGTCATTAGGGTTTTATTAAAGTCAATGAACACTAACAGCCTGCATCACTTTTCTTTGTAAAAAATAAATACCTACTATCATGAAAAGAGAAGTTGGTGGCTAAAATAAAGAACTTTTTACAAAAAATACAACCGTTATACAACGTTTCAGGTTTTGTTTTTTCGTTATTTAACACCGGCTTCCGAAATTAAAGTTGTTTGGCACTTTTTAGTGTTTTTGTGCCTAATAAAGTAGGTTAGGTACATAACCTTTTTTTTCTTAAAATTTATTTTATACTAGCTCTTTTCCCCGGTCTCACCAGTTTCTTTGGGTGCTGATTCGCTCCCGTGGACCGTAGCGACTAGCGTGATGGTGTAATTATAATCATTCCTTGACAAATGGGCTATTCAACACTAAAAATTTTTATTTATTTATCAAATAGGTACTTTCGCGTTGCTGAGCAAAGGCTTCCCCGAACTTCTTCCGCAGAGCAACCAAAGAATCTCCTTCGTTTTTTAAGTAGGTCGTTAAATCTATTTAACGAACCACAATTTGTACTAGCCTTTATTGTCCACATTTCAGCAAATAACTCCTAAACTTCTTCCATTTCTCTCTATTTTGTAACTTTATCTCCAAAGCAATTCTTTATCATCATTATTTAGCCAAAAGACATCTACTGTTGGACACAGGCTTTCCTTAGAATCACTACATCGACTAATAAAGTGCCTTTTACATCACATCGCTTACATAGTTAATTTCACTTTATGTCAATTTCTTGCTTACTTAATAATAAACTTACACAGCATCATCAGTAACATCAAACCGTAGAACTGAGAAGCCGACGTCACGACCTCTTTGTATCGCATTTTTGACCAACAAGTGAACTATCTCGGAGCTTTTGGTACAGTCTTGAGGTACAATCAGAATCACCTGAGAAAAAAAGATATAAGCACTTTCGTTAACTTTGTGGCTATTATTAGATCTACCATTTTATATCTCAGTATGGGAAAGGGATAAGGCTAGCCATCCTGTATAACTTCGTCTCCTTCGACACTAGTTATGTATGATGATTTAAGACGTCACAGCAGTTCCTCAGTCTGTATTCATCCGTCTCCTAATCTAATTCCATAATAAAATATAACAAGAAAAGGATGTTCAGCTGTGCAAGCTAAACATAGACCCCCCCTTTTCTTGTGACTATCCTTACAAGGCAGGCACAGGAACGCCAGCCTTGTCCATGTTTTCCTCGCGATGACACTAATTAATTAATTTCCCCATCGCAACAAAGAAAGTTGAAGGAATCAGTAAAGAGGAACAAAATGCTACGTTCATGCTTGGCTCGCTTACGGCAGTCTAAAAAAATAAAAGAATTCTAAACACCTGTAATATGTTGTGCACTTGGTATTTATCGTGCAGGGCTGGGGCGCGGAGACAGTGGGCCGTGAAGTGCATCAGCCTCCGGGAGCGCGTACAGCGGACGCATCGCGCCCATTTCTCCAGCATGGATGCGTCCCACGGACACACCGACAAGCCGAGCGCCAACCCTCGGATGCGGGTCCAGCCGCGTCGCGACTCTTGTTGTTCTGCTAGCATTGAGTGACCTGAACAAAGAACCACAATGTTTTTAGCACTCTTTTCAACTGTCTAAAGTTATTGCATCATCGCTCCACCTTGTTTGTTACCTTGTCTATTTGGGTCTATTTATCAATTAACAAATTAAAAAAATACGACTTAAAACTGTAAGTCAGGGCCGTTATTGTGTCATTACTGATCTGTTGTTGTGTGTACGTAGGTATCTGCGTGCTAATAATTATGTTTTCTTTGTTTCTTTTCCTTCTTTCTTTTATTCACCACATTATCCATCACTTTAAGGGCCTTTGCACACCACATTTTTTAAACGCGCCGTTGACGCGCGTTTTAGAAACGTGCGTCGAGGTCGCGCTTTTATCTTATTAAAAGTCACAGGCTGTGTCTCGTGTGCGTATCGCGTCTCGTATCGCTACAAACGCGCGTCAACGGCGCGTTTAAAAAACGTGGTGTGCACAGGTCCTAAAACAGCCTGCAAACCTCTAAAGGTTTGCATTTCAGTTGCATGCGAGCGGTAAAATTACAGTTTGATAGCGGTTTGTGTGCAATTACCTTGTGCCAATGCCCTAGCGACATAGTCGCACAGCACGAGGTGTGACGTGGACGGAAGCGCGACGAGGCCGGGCCAGCCGACTTTGGCGTGCTCGCGCACGAAGCGCAGCACGCGTGGCACGTCGGCTGGCCGCGCGCGTCGCACTCGGACGCGTTCCTCATTGTCGGTCCCCTGCGACTATTTACAAACATCATATTATAATTACACCGAATAAGGTCTGGCTAGATAAAACATGCAAAAAACCGCACGTGTCGTTTGGGCAAGGTGGCTCCGTGAATGACCATCATCATCATCTTCCTGCTCTTGTCTCGTTTAATTTGGGGTCGGCACAACACTATTTTTCTTCCATTCTGTCCTGTCATTAGTCATGCTATCACTAACTTCCTTCTCTTTCATATCACTTCTCACACGATCCATTGCGATAGGATCCGTGAATGACCGTTTATCATAGTTAAATCGAGATCTTTAGTGCCTAGTTGGGTCCTTGACTGTCACTTGTAATTCTAAGTCAGTCACTACGGGTAATCAAAGTTTTTTTTTTCATCTTAAAGATGCATATTTTCGTGCTGCTGTTATCCTATCCAAGCTGTGTAAAAAAGACCTTAGTAGTTGAGTTTAGCTAGACAGCAGCAGTAGCTTCATTTTCAGCGGCATTGGTTATACTTGCATCACATTAGGAGCATTATTTTCCAAATCACACCAGGTACCTATCTTATGTCATTACAATCTCAATCTCCATCTTCAATAAATTCAGACACAAACGGCATTCCTATCACCTGAATAAGGCTTTTGGATGACCTTAATTTGTACCACCTTTTTTGTTCTTTTATAGATCAACTTGATTGTAGCAGTGTCGATGGTAGGTTTCTATTTGTTATATTAACTGTCCTTGAACAGAAACGCAAATACCAATTACACCAACTAATAATTTCGGTCTTACGTTGAATTTTTTTCGGTGTTCGCACAGCTGGGCAAAGGCCTCCCCCAACTTCTAGGTATTCTTTTCTCGAGCCATCTTGAACCAGTTCTTGTAAAAGGCGTCTAGGTCATCAATAATATGACAATATACCAGCCAGTACCACAGAATAGGCTGATGATTTAGATTTTCGCTTTAACCTGTGAGCTCGCGACGCGCTTGGAGGTAACGTCTGGTTTGTCTGAGTAACTCCTCCTGGGATGCCCACTGAGGCAGCTGAGTGCGACTTGAGGTGCCCTTATGGTTTGTCGCGGAGTAAATAATTTGAGCAAACTTGACAATGCCGACATAGTGGGGCATCCGAGAACGATCACTTTAGTTCCATGTGATCCCTGAAATCTCTTTATGTCTGCTTTGCATGTTTAGGTCTTTTTATTTTTTCACTTATAATTTAATAAATATAACCAAAACTACAAAATAGTGGCATAGTGACGGTGGCTGTGACAGCCTGTTGCTTCACGTCACTGTTTCCGAATTTGAAATGGTTTTCTAGTGGCCAGGTTAGGGAGAAAAAGTTTTTATTACATTCTAATAACTCTATTTGTATCTATTTAAAGCAAAAACTTAAATATAAAAAAATATATATTTAAGTATGCTTAACCTAACTATAATAACTATAACTATTGTATACGGGGTCCCAACCAACATCTGTCGGGACCCAAGCCAACCTCACCTGCACGTGGTGCACCCTGCTGGAAAACGGACGAGGCTATGGCGACCCGCCAACACGCACTGGACCAGCGTGGCGGGTTATGGTCCGAACCCCCCCAATGCAACATAACAATACGCACAGGCCCCAAATGCCCGGCGACTCCAGTGGTTGTGTTGACGTGGACGGGCGTGGGCGCAGCCCTGGGGTCAGGGGTGCTAAGAATCTCCGGGCGGGAACGTTTAACCGTCGACGACTGGACCTGGCAACCTATAACGTACGTACACTCCGGTCCGACGAGAAGATCATCGAACTGGAGGAAGAGTTGAGCGGGTTACGAGCGGTAGTGAGCCATGCATGATTCTGAGACTCGCTTCACCGTTGTCATGGGGGACTTTAATGCGAAACTGGGCAAACGAGACGGTGATGAGCTGCGAGTGGGACAATTTGGATTTGGTCATCGGAACCGCCGGGGACACCTACTGGCTAGTTTTATGGAGAAGGAGGGCCTCTACATGATGAACTCCTTCTTCAGAAAGCGTAAGCACAGGAAGTGGACCTGGCAAAGCCCTGATAGTATAACTAAAAATGAGATTGACTTCATCATGTCGACGAAGAAGCAAATATTCAATGATGTCTCTGTGATCAATGCGGTGAAAACCGGGAGTGATCACCGTATGGTAAGAGGCACATTGAATATCAATGTCAAGCTTGAAAGATCTCGACTGATGAAGTCTACGCTCCGTCCTACGGAGATCCAGATCCAAAACTCCGAGAGCTTTCAGCTCGAACTTCAAAACCGTTTCGAGTGCCTAGGAAGCTCCGTGGACAATTATAATGATGGGTTCGTGGAAGCTGTCCATACAGTCGGGTCTCAGTTTTTTAAGACCCGTACAAGTAAGACCAAGAGGCTCACGGATCAAACTCTCGAGCTCATGAAGAAGAGGCGTGAAATGACTTTGCAGTCTTCAGATAATGCGTGCACGTACCGGCAGCTCAATAAACAGATCTCGAAGTCTCTGAAACGCGACCTTCGCCGATTTAATACCGAGAGGATTAAGGACGCGATTGAGCGGAATAAGGGCTCCAAAGTTTTTGCACGGGATCTGTCTATTGGGCAGAGCCAACTCACGAAACTGAAGACCGAAGATGGCAGAGTCATATCCGCCAAATCGGAGCTTCTGGGAGAGATCGAGGCATTTTATGGACAGTTATACACGTCAATCTCCAAACCCGCTACAAATCTGGCAAACGACCCAAGAGCTAGATTGACTCGACACTACACTGAAGATATCCCGGACGTCAGCCTGTACGAGATTAGGATGGCTCTGAAGCAGCTGAAGAACAACAAGGCGTCGGGTGAGGACGGAATTACGGCTGAGCTCCTGAAGGCGGGTGGAAAACCGGTCCTAAAGGCCCTTCAGAAGTTGTTCGATTCCGTCATACTCGAGGGAAAAACTCCACAGGCATGGAGCAGAAGTGTGGTGGTACTCTTCTTTAAGAAGGGTGATAAAACCCTGCTGAAGAATTACAGGCCCATCTCACTTCTGAGCCATGTCTACAAGCTGTTTTCCAGGGTCATCACGAACCGTCTTGCGCGCAGGTTTGACGACTTCCAGCCTCCCGAACAAGCCGGATTCCGAAAAGGTTTCAGCACCGTAGACCACATACATACGCTGCGGCAGGTCATACAGAAGACCGAGGAGTATAACCTGCCTCTCTGCCTAGCGTTTGTGGACTACGAGAAAGCTTTTGATTCGATCGAGACTTGGGCAGTGCTGCAATCTCTCCAAAGGTGCCAAATTGACTATCGGTACATCGAAGTGCTGAGGTGTTTGTACGAAAACGCCACCATGTCAGTCCGACTCCAGGACCAGACCTCGAAACCTATCCTCCTGCAGCGAGGTGTGAGGCAGGGAGATGTCATCTCTCCGAAACTGTTCACGGCCGCAATGGAGGATGTCTTCAAGGTTCTGGACTGGAGTGGACTAGGCATTAATGTCAATGGCGAGTACATCACTCACCTTTGGTTTGCCGACGACATAGTAGTCATGGCAGAGACTATGGAGGAGCTCAGCACAATGCTCAATGACCTCAGTAGAGCCTCTCTAAGAGTGGGTCTTAAAATGAACATGGATAAAACCAAAATCATGATTAACAACCATGTAGCGCCCACTCCTATCAAGGTCGGAGACTCTACACTCGAAGTTGTGGACGATTACGTCTACCTCGGACAGACAGTCCAGTTGGGTAGGTCTAACTTCGAGAAAGAGGTCAACCGTCGAATCCAACTCGGTTGGGCAGCGTTCGGGAAGCTACGCGGTATCTTCTCGTCCAACATACCACAGTGTCTCAAGACGAAAGTCTTTAACCAGTGCGTGTTGCCAGTGATGACATATGGCTCCGAAACGTGGTCGCTCACAATGGGCCTCATCAGAAGGCTCAAAGTCACCCAAAGAGCAATGGAAAGGGCTATGCTCGGGGTTTCCTTGCGTGATCGAATAAAAAATGAAGATATCCGCAGGAAAACTAAGGTTGCCGACATAGCACAAAGAATTGCCAAACTTAAGTGGCAATGGGCAGGGCACATTGCTCGCAGAACAGATGGCCGTTGGGGCCGAAAGGTTTTGGAGTGGCGACCGCGTACCGGAAGACGCAGTGTTGGAAGGCCTCCTACAAGGTGGACCGACGACCTGGTGAAGGTAGCGGGAAACCGATGGATGCGGGACGCACAGGAACGTTCGATGTGGCGACGCTTGGGGGAGGCCTATGTCCAACAGTGGACGTGTATCGGCTGAAATGATGAATGATGAACCTAACTATACACACTAAAGGCTACTAAAATATGGCGTCATAAAACTCATCTGAATCGATCGCTGTGGACTGGAAGTATGCCCAAAAGGCTGGCGGCATTGCCACGTTGAATGGCAATGCTTAATCTCTAACAGATAGAAAGCCAGTCCTTGGGTCACGTGAAGTGCCAACTAAGCTTTTGAATAATAGGAAGATAGATGATTATATACTCTTTATTAAATGCCATAAAAATTACAGTAGGAGCAATAATAATAATAATAATAATAAGCTGGCAACCCACTGAAAACAAAGTCAAATATTTTCTTATCCCGTATTAAAAATTAAATTAACTATAGTTTTATCGACAATTCATACAAATTATATCCAAAGCAAAGCCCTCATTATAAATAAACGGAGAAAACCTTTAACCAAAACAAGAAACCACAAGAAATAGAATATTTAAAAGAAATAAAAATACAAGCAGACAACATGACAACTGTCAACGACGTGACACCTTCAAAAATATTAATAAAAACGAGCAAATGGGATGAAATGATAAACTGACGAATGTTGACAAGAACAGCTGCACGACGCGCACGCCATCCACCCCCGGACTCGTCGCTCAGCTCCACCTCGCCGCCGCCGGACCCCGGATCATCAGTGTCACCGGTGGCTGCAGCTGCGTCGAGCTCGAGCGACGAGTATTTTTCCCCGCCGACGTCGCCAACACCTGTACGTCGGCCGGGGAGAGGCCGGCCACCGAACGGCTTAGGACCTAGGGGCCAACCGGCCCCGAGCCGGGTCCCCGCTGCCGGTGGTTGTGTGCAGCGCATGAAATGGACTCAATCTATCAATGAGAACGTCATGCGCGCATATTACGGGGCTACAGAGGGGGGAACTAACCTCACTGCGTACCGTGTTAGGATGCTGTCTCTTTTTCAGGAACTTGAACCATCCGTCAACGTCACGACCCAACGATTGTCGGATCAAGTGCGGGTTATCCAACGGAATCACAGATTGGACGACGCCGCACTTGATAGGCTGCGCTCAGAGGTACTGAGCAACCGTATCATCTCGACTCCAACACAGACACAGACTGCGGCACCACGGGCTACAGATGCAATCATGCCGCGGTCCAATCATGGTGATGATGAAGCAGATGATAGGGTTGTCACAGTAAGTAGCCAGTGCAACGATCGACTGAGGAGCGCGCTGGAGGATGCACTCCGCGAGTACAGATCGACTCCAATCGCTCGTAGACCTCGTCTACCCCGGTTACCTATGCACAAAAAAAATAGGGCGCTAGTGTGTGCTCTGGACTCGCTGCTTGAGAATGTGTTCGAGAGCAGTGTAAACCTCGTTGATACGCACTCAATCCTCTATTGCGGGGCTATTGCGGCATGTCGTTTAGCCAACGTAAAACTATTAAGTTGTGACGAAGCTACTCGACCAAAGCCTGCCGTCCCTGCCTGGCAATATAGGATTGAGAGGCGTATCGATGGGGCCAGAGCACTCATTGGTAAACTATACTGCTTCAGGGAGGGTAACACACGACCACGTGTGATGCGCTTCGTGAGGCGAGCGTTCTCGGGGACTGGAATTAGCCCTCGAGAATACTCATCTCACGTCACGGAGCGCATCGACTTCCTGAAGCAGAAAGTTTGTGCATGGGCTAGCCGTATTCGACGTTATAAGCGGCGAGTCGACCGGTACTCGCAGAATCGCATGTTCCAGAGCGATGAGAGATGGGTATACAGAGCTTGGGAGCGACCTGAGCAAAATGTGACGGACGTGCTCCGCCCGGATGATGCTGCCACGAATGCATTCTGGCGCAGCATCTGGTCGGTGCCCGTCTGTCACACTGAGGGTGGCTGGATGCGTGATGTCGAGCGCGTGTGCGAAGCTATACCAGAAATGGAAAAAGTAATCATTAGCTCAACAGATGTGGCCAGAGCAGTCCGTCCGTTACCGAATTGGAAGTCTCCAGGACCGGACGGACTGCAAAACTTCTGGTTAAAATGGTATAGCAGCTCACACGCGCTCTTAGCATCTCAATTCCAGTCATCTTTAGAGTCTGGGTCGCTACCTCAGTTTCTAACAACTGGCGTTACCCATCTGCTCCATAAGACAGGCAGTACTGCGGAACCCAAGAATTATAGACCGATAACATGCTTGTCGACGGTCTATAAACTTCTTACATCCATTCTGAGAACAAAAATTAACAAGCACATTGAAAACAACTCAATTATGTCTGCCTCTCAGAATGGATGTAGGAACGGGTCACGTGGTACTAAGGAGCTACTCCTCATTGACATGGCCATAAGCCAACAGGTTCGTCGATCCCGCAAGGATTTGTCGACATGCTGGATAGATTACAAGAAGGCCTATGACTCTGTTCCACATACATGGCTCATGAGGGTGATGGAGTTGTATAAAATAGATGCAACTCTACGCACCTTTCTTGAGTCATGTATGGGGGGATGGAACACAGTCCTTCGCTATCCGGGATGTCGAACGATCCGGGGGGACGATGAGCCTATTTGGATTAAACGGGGAATATTCCAGGGCGACAGTCTGAGTCCACTTTGGTTCTGCCTAGCCCTGAATCCTCTAAGCACATTGCTAGAGGATTCAGGCTTGGGCTATCGGTTGAGAAGAGGTGGTCAGGTTTTATCTCACCTTCTTTACATGGATGATCTGAAACTCATTGCCCCCAACAAATTACGACTGATGGAACTACTGAAGGTAACGGAAAATTTCAGTAGTGCCATCAGGATGGAATTTGGTGTGGATAAATGTGCAGTCATGCATGTAAAGCGAGGGGAGATTATGGAATCTGAGGGAGTTCAACTCTCGGATTCCATACACCTTAGATCCCTCTCCTCGACCGAAACCTATAAGTATTTGGGTATGTCGGAAGCGTTAGGCATTAACGTCACTGACATGAAGCAATCGTTGAAGGAGCGCTTCTTTGGCCGCCTGAAAAAGGTTTTAAACAGCCTGCTGTCAGGCGGAAATAAGGTGCGCGCCTTCAACGGTTGGGTCATGCCGGTATTAATGTACTCTTTCGGCATACTCAAATGGACTCAGACCGAGTTAGACGCTCTGGATAGGCGAGTCCGTACATTGCTGACCGCAAATCGGATGCATCACCCACGATCCTCGGTGATGAGACTGTACATCCCGCGGAAGTGTGGAGGTCGTGGCTTTCTGAACGCAAAGACTCTACACAACCGCGAGGTGTGCAGCCTCAGAGAATACTTTCTCAAAACCGACGTGGGTATGCACCGCGATGTGGTCGCAGTGGACAAGGGACTCACCCCGTTATCCATGGCTAAAGAGAACTGGCGCAAACCTGTGGTACTTACTACTGATGACCGCAAGGAAGTATGGAAAGGCAAGGAGCTCCACGGGCGCTTTTTTCGGGCTCTTCATGAGCCTGATGTAGATTTTTCGGCGTCCGTGGCCTGGTTACGATTCAGTAACCTCTTCGGAGAAACTGAAGGTTTTGTCTGTGCAATTATGGACGAAGTTATCTTGACGAACAACTATCGGAGACATATTATGAAGGACGGGACGATTGACGTGTGTCGGGCATGCCATCGTCCGGGTGAGTCTATCAGACATATTATCTCTGGTTGTTCTCGTCTGGCTAACGGCGAGTACTTGCACAGGCATAACCAAGTAGCCAGGATTCTTCACCAGCAACTTGCTTTGAAGTACAACCTAGTGGACTCTGAGGTACCGTACTACAGGTATGTGCCCGACCCAGTTCTTGAAAATGACCATGTCACGTTGTACTGGGATCGGTCTATCATTACTGACCGGACTATTGTAGCCAATAAGCCGGACATAGTGGTGATAGACCGATTAGCGCGCCGTGCAATGATAGTCGATGTCACCATCCCGCATGACGAGAATCTCGTGAAAGCTGAGAAAGAAAAACAAATAAAATATCTTGACTTAGCACACGAGGTTGTCGACATGTGGAATGTGGACTCGGCTATCATTGTGCCGATTGTTGTGACCGCTAATGGTCTTATAGCCAAAAGCTTCGACGACCATCTGTCGAAGCTATCGTTGCACGGGTGGATCAAGGGCCTGATACAGAAGGCAGTACTCCTCGATACGGCTCGCATTGTGAGGAGGTTCCTGTCTCTGGGGCCCTAACCACCGGTAGCTTGGACCCTGCTCCCGACACCGGTGGATAACTATATTTTTATATTTTTAAATGTTTTTTTTTCTTTTGTATAATTTTGTTAAAAAATATTTAAAAATGTAATTTTATATGTAAAAAAAAAATGAATAAAGAGAATAATAATAATAATAATATATATATATTTGTTATAAAAAAATATTTAAAAATATCAAAATATGTATTATAAGAAAAATAAAGGAGATAATAATAAAAATGAAAATATAAATTAATAATTTTCGGTACCGCAAACCCACAATTTTTTATTCCAATATCCCTACAGTAAGCAATAAACCAAATCTAAACTTCTCTTCAACAAGTAAAGGCCGAAAAATGAAAGGAAAAGAAAATATAAAATTGACTAAAGACAGATGACATTTTATGTCATACAATAATATTTTGTACCGGAATGATGATGAAATAAAACGACAACAATGCTAGAATGTTGACAAGAGCTGCTGCACGACGTGCACGCCCACCACCTCCGGCCTCGTCGCTCAGCTCCGCCTCGCCGCCGTCGGAACCCAGCCTCACTGAGAGTGCTGTGACACCGGCCGTGGCAGCTGCGTCGAGCTCGAGCGACGAGTACTACTCGCCGCCGACGACACCACCACCTACGCGTCGTCGGGGAGGACGCCGGCCGCCGGCGTGCTTAGGACCTCGAGGCCCACCGGCCTCTGATAGGGTCCCAGCTGCCGGCGGAAGTGTGCCGCGCATGCGATGGACGCAATCGACCAATGAAAACGTCATGCGCGCATACTATGGGGCTACAGAGGGAGGAAACAACCTGACCGCGTACCGTGTTCGGATGCTCTCTTTGTTTCAGGTGCTTGAGCCAGCCGTCAACGTTTCGGCACAACGACTATCGGATCAGGTGCGGGTCATCCAGCGTAATCATATGTTGGACGATACTGTACTTGATCGCCTCCGAACGGAAATGAGTGACCGTGTCATTACCGCCCCGTCGCAACCTGTGGTGCCAGTTGTGGCACCACCGCCCAGCCACATATCCTTTCATACTGACGAGGTGAGTACTGACACGGTCACTAACGTAAGTACCCAGTGCAATAATGAACTGAGGAGTGCTTTGGAGTGTGCTATTCGGGAGTATCGCAACATGCCGCTTGAGTTTAGGCCGCGTTTACCTCGTTTGCCCATGCGTAATAAGAATAAGGCGCTGGTGGCTGCTCTGGATTCGCAGTTGTCAAACTATTTTGATGACTGCGAAGATCTCACCGATACACACTCGATCATGTACTGCGCGGCCGTAGCGGCATGTCGTGTAGCTCACGTAAAATTTCCAAACAGTGACGTAGCTACACGACCAAAACCAGCTGTGCCGGCCTGGCAGTGTAGGATCGAGCGTCGTATTGGTGGGGCCAGAGCACTCATCGGCAAACTAATCTGCTTCAGGGAGGGCAACACTCGCCCACGAGTGATGCGCTTTGTGAGGCGGGCGTTTTCGGGGACTGACATCAACCCCCGAGACTATATGTCCCGAGTCACAGAGCGCATCGACTTCCTGAAGCAGAAGGTGTATGCATGGGCAAACCGTATACGAAGGTATAAGCGGCGGGTTGAAAGATACACTCAGAATAGCACATTCCGGAGTAATGAAAGGTGGGTATATAGGGCTTGGGAGCGACCGGACCAAGGTGTGACTGACACGCGCCTTCCGGATGATGACGCCATGTGTTTGTTCTGGCGCAACATCTGGTCGGTGCCTGTCAGTCATACTGAAGGTGGTTGGACTCGAGAGGTCGAACGAGCGTGCGAATCGATAACAGAAATGGGGGCAATCACAATCAGCCCCCAAGATGTGGCCCGTGCAGTCCGTCCGTTGCCTAATTGGAAATCTCCAGGGCCGGACGGACTGCACAACTTTTGGATAAAGTGGTTACAAAGATCGCACGCTCGTTTGGCATCTCAGTATCAGGCCGCCTTAGAGTCTGGCTCGCTACCCGAGTTTCTTACAACAGGAGTTACCCACCTGCTCCACAAATCTGGTAGCACCGCGGAACCCAAAAACTATCGGCCGATTACGTGTCTGCCGACGGTTTATAAGGTTCTTACATCCATTTTGAGAGCAAAGATTAACCACCATGTTGATAATAACGCTATCATGTCTGCCTCTCAAAATGGATGTAGGAATGGGTCCCGCGGTACGAAGGAGCTACTCCTCATCGATATGGCCATTAGCCAACAGGTTCGGCGTTCCCGAAAGGATCTGTCGACATGTTGGATAGACTATAAGAAGGCCTATGACTCAGTTCCTCATACATGGCTCATGAGGGTGCTGGAGTTGTATAAAGTTGATGCAACTCTTCGCATCTTCCTGATGTCATGTATGAGGCAATGGAGGACAGTCCTTCGCTATCCAGGATGTCGAAATATCCAGAGGAACAGCGAACCGGTAAGGATCGAGCGAGGTATATTCCAGGGTGACAGTTTGAGTCCGCTTTGGTTCTGCCTAGCCTTGAATCCTCTGAGCACATTGCTGGAGAATTCAGGCCTAGGCTATCGGTTGAAGAGAGGTGGTCAGGCTATATCTCACCTCCTTTATATGGATGACTTGAAACTCTTTGCCCCCAACAATCTGCAACTGATGGAGCTACTGAAGGTAACGGAAACCTTCAGTAGTGCCATCAGGATGGAGTTTGGTGTGGACAAATGTGCGGTCATGCATATAAAACGAGGGGAGATTGTGGAATCCGTGGGTATCCAACTCTCGGATTCCATACACCTGAGATCCCTCTCTCCAACCGAAACCTACAAGTATTTGGGTATGTCGGAAGCGTTAGGCATCAATGCCACTGACATGAAGCAATCGTTGAAGGAGCGCTTCTTTGGCCGCCTGAAGAAGGTACTTAACAGCCTTCTGTCAGGTGGAAACAAGGTGCGTGCCTTCAACGGTTGGGTCATGCCGGTATTGATGTACGCTTTCGGTGTACTCAAATGGACTCAAACGGAACTTGACGCCCTGGATAGAAGGGTTCGTACACTGCTGACTGCATATCGAATGCATCACCCTCGGTCGTCGGTAATGAGACTGTATATCCCGCGGAAGTGCGGGGGTCGAGGCTTTTTAAATGCTAAGACCCTGCACAATCGCGAGGTATGCAGTCTCAGGGAATACTTCCTAGCCGCCGACGGGGGTATGCATCGTGCTGTAGTAGCAGTGGACAAGGGACTCACCCCGCTCTCCTTGGCTAACGAGAACTGGCGCAAACCTGTAGTGCTTGACACTAACGTACGCAAGGAAGTATGGCAGAGTAAGGAACTTCACGGACGCTTTTTCCGGGCCCTTCATGGGCCCGATGTAGACCAACTAGCGTCCGTAGCCTGGCTACGCGTCGGTGACCTCTTTGGGGAAACCGAAGGTTTTGTCTGTGCAATTATGGACGAAGTTATCATGACGAATAACTACCGGAGATTTATTGTGAAGGACGGCACGGTTGACATCTGTCGGGCATGTCACCGACCGGGTGAATCAATCCGCCACATTATCTCTGGTTGTTCTCGTCTAGCTAACGGAGAATACTTGCATAGACACAATCTTGTAGCCAGGATAATCCATCAGCAACTTGCTCTGAAGTACTCTCTTGTGGAATCGGAGGTGCCATACTACAGGTATGTGCCCGACCCAGTTCTCGATAGTGGCGATATCACGTTGTACTGGGATCGGTCCATCATCACTGACAGGACTATTGTAGCCAATAAGCCTGATATAGTGGTGGTGGACCGAAGGGAGAGGCGTGCAATGATTGTTGACATATCCGTCCCGCATGACGAGAACCTCGTGAAAGCCGAGATAGATAAACAAATTAAGTATATCGACTTGGCTCGCGATGTTGTCGACATGTGGAATGTGGACTCAGCGATCATTGTACCGATAGTCGTGTCAGCCAATGGCTTAATTGCCAAGAGCCTCGACCAACACCTTAGGAGGCTCTCGTTAAGCGGCTGGATCAAGGGCTTGATTCAGAAAGCGGTACTCCTGGACACGGCTCGTATAGTTAGGAGGTTCCTTTCTCTGGAGCCCTGACCGCCGGTAGCTTGGACCCTGTTCCCGATACCGGTGGGACACTATTTTTTATATTTTTAAATGTTTTTTTTAAATATATTTTTTAAGGAGTATTTAAAAATTTAATAAATATGTTAAAATGTATAATAAAGGAAATAATAATAATAATATTTATTCAGAGTTAAAGTTTGGTAAAATAGTAACATAAAATCTTAGGAATAATTTATAAAGGTATGACTATGTTATATGCCTGTACTAGGATAAACCTGTATCACAGGCGTAGAAGTTCTTACGCTATGGTTTTTGTAGACCAATAAAATAGATAACAATATTTAACAGTTAGTCTCGAAACAATGGAAAAATAATTATTTACTATATTATATACCTAGTTTACTTAAACAATAAAAGTCACAATAATTTATTTCTTATTTTAAATCTGTTTCTTGCACTTAATAGTCTCGTTACACAAACATGATTTTGTGTCAGCAGAATTTATAATTGGGTTAAAAGTCGAGGTTGCATCAATACTGAAGTTATGTTTACATTGGACACTTTTATCGGTTAACTAATATGCTTAAATATTAAGAAAAACAATTGTTTGTAGGTCAGCGCACAAGAATTTTGAGTCAGCGGTATGCGTTATACGGAAGTCTGGCCTTGAGTATGACGCTCTAGGCGCCCTCATAATCGACAGAATTTATATATTTGTATTCCGCTATTTTCCTTGCAGGACACTCAGCGTCTCCCGTTTTGTGGTTGGAGGGCTTTTTGAAGCGAGAGCAAGTTGCACATTTCGGTGAGTCCGCTTTCTTCGCACACTCGGCCATCGAGTGTCCTATCTCGCCGCAGTGGCCGCATGTTGAGTTGACCTCTTTACAGGTTTTTGCTGCATGTCCATATTGCTGACATTTGTAGCATCTCGTAACAAGGGTGAAGTCCCTGACAGGGCAATGACTATAAAGTGTACCTATAAGTAATAACAATTTCTTATCGCTAAATGTTTAATCTCCGACCGAGGTAAAAACCAGCCTTTGTGCCACGCGAAGTGTCAACTAAGCGTTTTGACAGTTCTTTAAAAAGCGTTTATTATGTAGATAGAATATATAGAAATATAAATATATATCTATTTTGTTGCTTTAAGATGTAAATAACTAAAATAAATTTACTTTCCATTAAAAATAAAAGGATGATTTGTATTTGATATGGATTTTACGAGTTACGTATTATAAATAAATTTAGGTATGTACCTAAATGGTAGGTACACCATGAACTGCCTGTGTCTTCCTTCTCTTTCAAATCCATTCAAGGTTTGTCTGTAAAAATCACTTTTATCGATAAGATCGCCCATTGTTACACTTTATACTATTAATTTTAAGCTCCTACTGTAATTTTTATGGCATCTATACATATATCTATACATAATAGATAAATAGGTAGATAATGCCGTCCGCCTTTGTACAGTGTAATGTGCATAAAGCATTATTGTCTGTTTGTAATATTGAAATAACTGCTTTTTACTACATGCATATGAATATAGTCAACTAGTCGAAGACACTTCTAGAAGATACTTCATTAAAAAAATATTTCATTGGGCATTTTTTGCTATTTCTATAATATATCAGGAAAGTTTTATTAAACTAGGTGATTAAATATTTAGTTGACTATTAAGAAAAACTATCAGAATTGCTTTAAGGTTGTCAATTTATTACATAAATACAAATTTTGAAAAAATGGCTGAGTAGACGGAATTTCCTACCACGTCGGATAAGACCATCTAATGAAAAAAAAACCTATAAATAGCTGTTTTACTTAAATATAGACGATGTGTACGCGTATGTATTTCAAAAGCATTTCAATGTGTGCTGTCGTTTTTCATATTAAAGGCTTCAATCGGTAGAAATTGCAATAAGAAGTGTTTGTCGTGTAAGACCGGTATAAATCGCCAGTCAGGGGTTAAAAACAGTTTCATAACTAAAAAAAACTTTTTTTTTTCAAGATCAGCTTCTATTTTAACGAATTTCTTTAAAGAACAAATTTATAGAAAGGGATTGAATAGAAGGTACTAAAATATTCTCTGATCTCTCTCTCTGTGTATATTTTTTTTTTTATTGATATAAACTATGACTGCGATCCAATCTGATGGCAAGTAGTGATGCAATCTCTAATGGTGAGGCGCACTAGTTTATTAAAAGCCTATTCACTCTAGCTTTAAAGACACCCAAATTATAATCGGACGGGAAGACCGCAGCAAGCAAACTATAATTATGGTAATATTTTCGCCAGTAGTGCTGATAAATTCGCCTAAACATTATATATTACCTGAAAAAACATTAAGAACCATACATACAAATACAGTCTTAAAAAAATATATATTACTTATATAATGTAGGTACTAACAAAAAGTTGACAAGTTTAGAGTTATCGACCAATTGGAATATTTGTCAGATATTTGTTTCCACACAAAACTGCGAATTAGCATCTCACGTTTCTGCGATATTACGTTTCAGTCGAAAGTAGGTAGGAAGGGACTTTAGTACCTATCTTTCATTCAATCGTCTTTACTACTGTGTAATTAAAAGTAGTATACAACACGACAGGTGACACGAATATCGATTTATCGATTTTAAGAGTATAACCTCATGGTTACTCAATACGCTGGAAATTCGAACTTACTCAGTTATCAATTACTTTATAAAATTTGTTCAAGTGTAAAAGGTTTAAGGCAACTGGAATCGGCGAAGATCGGCATGTGCCGATCTTGCTCTCCAAGTACTAGACGGTCTTCGCCACTATTGCACTTTGAGGTTAAATTTTTGTCACTAGATATAACTTCGTCAAAAACACGTTTAACTGTATTCTAATATAATAATCAGGTCAAGATACTAATCATTATTCCACTCACCTACACAAACCCTGGTTTATACAAAGAAAAAGCAATTAAAAATTTTTTTTTGCTGGCATGGTGTTGGTCATGTTGCAAGTTGATAACCCGACAAAATTTTGGACGTCATTTTTTCTCTTTGTATTGTAAATACCGCCATCTATGTGATTTTATTGAAATCAAAATAGTTTAAAGTTTTAATATCTCGGGTGGTCATTGTTGTAGCTATTCAGAATTCGTAGATTTGTTTACTATACGGTCCTACCCGCCATACGGTCTTCGCCGAGTCGACCTTAATACGGTACATACACCAAAATAACATTTTTTTTAATTTTTGTCTGTCTGTTTGTTCGGGCTAATCTCTGAAATGGCTGGACCGATTTTGACGGGACTTTTTTTGGCAGGTAGCTGATGTAATAAGGAGTAACATAGGCTACTATTATTTTAGAAAAAATAAATTCAAAATCCTGTAGTCCACGCGAACGAAGTCGCGGGCACAGCTAGTTTAGTATATAATCATCTAGGTTCACGTGAATTCGATAGAGGCGTGATAAACAGGACCGGCCGTTGTGGTGACTTAGGAAAAACTTTTGTCCCAATGGAAGCCTTTCAGCTGAAATGATGATGACTATCGATGATGGCATGTTGATGAGATCAATCTCTCAGAAAGATTACTCCAATTAAAAATTGGCTAAATCTGACCTCTTCTAAGAAAAATAAATGTTGCATCCTATTAAAGTCTGTGCGGAAAGTAAACCATCGTGGGATTTGAGGGCGCTGCTGTAGATAAATATCGTTTTTGTTATGTGAGCAACATTGTGACGTCATTACAGTGCGACTGTTAATCTTGATATTTTGAAACTTTGTTAGACTAGCTTCTTCCAGCGGCTTCACCCTGTAATAAAAATCATCCTACTGGCTGAACTTGCTCACCTAATGAAACTGCAAAGTTATAGCTTATATGCTATATTATTGCAATGTTTATGATTAAGTTCATCCGTCTAGTAGTTTTTGCGCGACACATCCATACATACGAGTACCTCCATCCATCTTCACAAACTTTCGCATTTATAATATTAGTAGCCTATTTATTGAACTTGCTCACGTGATGAAACTTAGCAAAAAATAGGTTATAAGCTATATTATTGCAACGTTTATCATTAAATTCATCCGTTTATAAGTTTTTGCGTAATGAGTAACAAACCGTTAATTGTAGCGACACCTGGGGGAGGCCTATGTCGAACAGTAGACTTCTTTCGATTCTAATAATGATGAAAATTTAAATTCAAACACGAATCGGTAAAGGAAAATAGCGTGAAGAAACTGCTGTACTGCCTATCTAGGTAGGTTCCACCAATGACCACTTACCCAGTTCCAACGGAAATGGTTCTATCATTTTGACTGGGATCAGTCTATTATCACTGACTGGAATATTGTAGCTAACAGCAAGTTTATTTTTACCCTAGTTAAATATAAAAGTAAAAATGGGACACACTACCACTTTCTCGTTGTCTTCCTCAGTACATTTTTCCCTTTTGCTAATCAATGAAAACTATGAACTTAATGACTATGAAAATAAAGTACACTTCATAATTTGTAATGTTGCTTCGTAAAAAATCTATTTAGCCTGTAAGGGACCATCTCGTATATAAGATCCTTGGGATCACTTGGTTGTCCGTCTGTTTATCTGTTAAGACCTTTTAACTCGAGAACGCTTGGAGGTATCGAGTTAAAATTAAAACCATACTTTTGAAGTTGTGAAAAAATTAGACTTCTGAGTTAACGAAAAAAAAGATACGTCCGTTTATGTCGCAAAATAGACGTATATTTCGATACTCAAGGGAATCAAAGTTCATAGGGTGAATCCCGTAGACCTAGAATCCTGAAATTTGGCATAAATCAAGGTCTCATAGAACAAGTACAGGGAAAAATCTTAAAAATTGTAAATTTGTAGATCCGCCACAAAAAAAATTTTTGCAATTCGGAAAAATCTTCGTAACACAATTCGGGAATTGATTTCATAGGTAAATTTGTACACAATCCTCAGTGCGCGAGTCCGACTCGCACTTGCCCTTTTTTATTTTAGTTACTGTATCCTTACTCAAGCCTGAAAAGAAATATTGTTAGTTAGAAACGAAACGCATTATAAATTAAAAGTATCAATACTCTTTATACTAGCCATCGAAAATATTGACCAAAACAAAATAAACAAATATCGTCATGTTTAAGGGTCGATCTCCAGAGGCAGTTTTTTTCGTGTCGGGCTGGATAAACCCATTTTAAAATAGAAAAACGTTTTCAAAATATTTTTTTATATACAGTTTGGTGTTTAATCTACGTGAAACAAGGCTAGTATTATGAATAAGTTTATTTTAAGAATTTAAAAAAAAATCTTAAACCCAAAAATCCTGATCGCTCTGGGTTGACCCAACTCCCGATTGAATGAAAAAAATAGTCTTTAACTTTTTAATGAGAAAGTTCATATTGAAACAACTTTTTAGATTACATAACAAATAGTTAATCTTCATAGTAATAAAATATTTTTAGTTATATTAACAATATTTTTGCCACAATTTGAATTTAAAATAGAGACCGGGCATTTTATCTCATCGCTCTGCGCTGACGTAAAACACCGCGCTCATCCCTAGTTACGCGTTATAGACACTCTATTCCCCTCCCGCGGGGCAACGCCAGTAGTGGTCCAACCGCCAAGGAAGATACTTGTGTGCCACGTTCCCGCGCTCCAACATTACGAAGGTAAGTTTATGATTGCTCTGGATTTGGTTCTCGAATTTTATGATTACTATGGCACGTTATTTAAATTAAATAGTAAACTTGTGAATGTGTTTGTTATGTGAATTAACTGATCGTTATGATGTTTTTTATGAGACGTAATCACAACTTTCTACTGCTTTTAAATTCGGCTATATTTATGATTTTGTGACTTTTTCTGATCGCTATGGCTGTGATTGCTCTGTCCAAAAAGACCAGAGCGATGATATTTTGCATGAATTGTAAGTTATTAATCTATTTTAAGTAGTAGTACCGGACTGTAACAATGACAAACGATGAACTATGCTTATAACCTTTAATTTATAACCTTTCCTGGGTTTCTTTAGGTAACCTAAACCCATAAACAGATTTTGACGTATTTTACCTTGATGATATTATGATATTATTTAGCTAAACACAACTGTAACCCTTTCTTCTCTAAAATTTAATGGCAACTATTGTTGCAGATTGAAATCATGCCTCGAAATAAATTATCAATTGAAGAAAAACGTCTTAGGAAGAAATTGGCTGAGCGTCGTAGAATGGCCAAGATAAAAAATGATCCAGATTTATACGCACAATGGCTTGTAAAGTGAAGAGAGAGTTACCAAAGGAAAAAAGCTCGGGGCACAGTACTACCAATGAGTGATTTGACTCCAAGCCAGCAAAAGGTTCGTAGGCAGAAAAGTAGGCAGAGTTCTCGACGATATTATTTAAAGAAAAAAGTGGATAAGATATCAGCAACTAATGAGCTTCCAATAAATGAAGAACCTATCTATATATCTGAGAATCGTGATCCTCTTTCAAATGTTCCTCAATCATCTTCAACCTTAAGCACCAACAATGTAACAAAACATAGAGAGATACTGCAAACTGTAACACGAGATGTTGAAAATGAGTTTAACATTATTAATCGTGTAAAAGTTCATTCTCAGACAAGTTCCTGTCTTCCAGAGACCTCTAAAGAATACGAAAAATTGTCTTATTTTGATTCACCCGCGTCACCGGTTAGTAGACTAAGAAGAATAACAAGATCTCAGCGGCTATCGCAAGATACTGAACGAACGAATGAACTAACATGCATTAGCAGTGCTTCCTCCAGCATCTGTCCCGGTAGTCCACAAAGCTCAATTAGCAACATAACACATACGTCTCAAAAAAGTCTAGATATATTCCCTAAGCATAAAATATCGTCAGTTAAAAAAAAAACCTCTCCATGGAAAGCCTTATTAAGAAAGATGAAATATAGAGCTAAAAAGGAATTAAAACTAAAAGATCAAAAAATTCAAGAGTTGAAAATAAGAAATGAACGTATTAGAAGACAGTTGAACAGGTTAAAAAATCAAAGTAAAGAAGGTAAACGTTTAGAAAGAAAAATGTTGGTTTTAACTCCAAACAAAGATAACGTACAAAAAATAAAATATACAGTAAAACAACAGTTAATAAGAAATATAAAACTGTTTTTTGAAGATGACGATGTTAGCCGCATGACGTCTGGTAAAAAGGAGTTTATAACTAGAAATAAAATAAAAAAGCAAAAGCGCTATTTAAATGATAACTTACACAATTTGCACCAAAAAATTATATTAAGATTTCCGCAGCATAATATAAGTTACAGTTTCTTTTGTAAGCTACGATCTAAGTTTCCCTTTTGGGCCGTTGTCCCAGATGCAAAATGCCGTGATACATGTCTGTGTGTAGATCATGAAAACATGGATTTGGTGGCCCTATTTATTTATTTATTTATTTATGTATCCTTTATTGTACACCAAGATAATAAATTACAAATTTGAGCCTTATATTTAAAATATACAATTGGCGGCCTTATCGCATTCCGCGATCTCTTCCAGGCAACCTGGTATGGAAAGAGATTGACTGGACATAAAATGGGGTTGCACATGGTGCATTACAAAACAAGCTAAACAATTACTGGTGAAGAAAAGAAAAACAAAGTACTATACTTAACACTAAAATACATACTTAAATACATACATACTAAATAATAATTATATAGGCAAGAAAACAAGTAACAAGTACAATTTATACAGCTAAAAACGAAACAAGATTACAAGGACAAGTAATATTCCTTCACAAGTGTTTTGAATGTATGTAGTGACTGCGCGCGTTTTATTGTATCTGGCAGAGCATTCCAGAGACGTGTGGCCTGGACACGTCTCTGGCCACACGTCAGATGCAGTTTTTTATCATTGAAAAAAAACTGCATTATTATAGAAAAATCATCAACGGAAATCTTAACCTCCTTAACGTGTAATTCGAGAAGTATAGACTGCCTTACAAGATAAAAATAAACACTTGGAATATAAAGAGTTTGATAACAGTAAGCAAATTGAATATTTAAAGTGGGCCAAAATCAAAAAGACTTACATGAAAAATGGAAAAGAAATGAAAACTACACAAACCTTAAAGCAAAAAGTCGAAGCTAATCCCAAGGATGTTATTGATTATTTTGAAAATATATGCACCTCATACATGCATCACTGTGCTAATATTATAGCCCAGAATAGCTACATTAAAAAACTTAAAGCTAATTTAAATTACGATGAGTGTTTAATCCATTGTGACTTCAGTGAAAATTATAACACAAAATACGCGACTGAAATTCAATCATTTCACTTTGGCGGGTCGCGCCAACAAGTGACCTTGCATACCGTAGTAATTTATTACAAAAAAGATGATTTACTCCAGTCACAGTGCTTCTGTACGATTAGTGAGAGCTTAAGACATGACGCTGTAGCTGTTTGGGAACATTTGGTGCCAGTCCTCCTTTATATAGAAAACATGTTGCCCAGAGTAACGTCTTTGCACTTCTTGTCTGACTCACCTTCGGGTCAATACCGGAACAAGAAATTGTTTCATATTATATCAAAACTACACTGGCAATACCCAAGTCTACGTAAAGTTATATGGAACTATTCGGAAAAGGGTCACGGTAAAGGTGCTCCTGATGGTGTTGGAGGAACGCTTAAGAGGACTGCCGATAAAATGGTGGCTCATGGATTAGATATACCTGATACGAAAACGTTTATATCCTATCTCAAAACAAATGTGTCCGGAATTATCCTGGAAGAAGTTGCAGAATCTGCCATATTAGAAAAAGAAATGTTAATGTCGCAAGAAATAAAAGAATTTCAGGGTACTATGAAGGTACACCAGGTAATTTGGTCAGCAAATACTAAAAACGTTTTGGCTATGAGGCGACTAAGCTGCGATTTAGACAACTGCTCACAAGAGGCTGTACAATGTCCGCACGGCAAACACTTAGGCTTTTACCAAATTAATAGCGACTCGAACCAAAACACCTCAAAGACAAACATGTCACGGGCATCAAGGAAGACAAGCCGACCTTCGCTGGTTAAGCGTTCAAAAAAATGCAATCAGGAGAAGCAAATTCAGCTCCCACAAATGCTAAATAGACAGACTATAACTGCAAATCAAAGTCAACAATCATTACACAACTCGGACCTGCCGGACAGTTTTTGGGATGAAGTCCCATCTATTGACTATGAAAATTTAATTACTCCAAGTATTTCCGAGGTAGTTTTATCTTCCTTGCAAAACGATAACACCTTGACAAAGGTTGCTGCAGCAGAAGATTTACCCGACTCCGACTCCGATGACTATTCAATTTTCTGAGCTTCCAATAAACCTTATTATCTTAGTTTGTTGATCAACTAAGCCTTATAGAAATTGTATTATTATAATTTGACTGATCTGATCATCTGAATTGCATTTTACTTTGTGTCGTTCTTTTTAATTCTTTACTTTCCACTAAAGATATAGTTAAGGAAAATGTGATTATTAGAAATCTCTTAGATAATCTTGAAATACTGTTATTTTAGTCATGATTCTAAGTCCCATTAATTATAAGATTACAAATATTTACGTTTATAACATGTTTATTTTTAAGAATTTTATCTTGTTCTTTACAAACGTTAGTTTTCTTTAATTACTTCTTAAAAACTAATATTTAATGAGTCTAAGTCATTTTATAACTATAAAAGACTGCAGGTATTAATGGTTGATTTTAAAAGGTTTTTAATTTTGTCTCATTTACCTAGAAGTGATTTAATTAAGTCCAAATATATGAAACTAGGCCAAAGGTTGATTTTTATAATTATGTTATTTTAGCAATAGTTTTATATAAAATATTCCGTGTTTTTGATATGTGTGACTGATAATATGCCTTGACCTTTTTCTAAAATAATACATTTCTCTTACATATAATCTTGTTATGTACACTGAATACGACTGAAAACGGCTAAATAAATAATATTTTATCAAAATTTAATTTTTTGTTTCACTGATTTCACCATTTATGATCGCTCTGGCACCAATTATAATTGCTCTGGTCGCGAAATTTTTGAACTTAAATATTTACATAACTGTTTATGTAAATTGAAGGCCAATTGTAAAAATGTACTATTTGAATATCATTCTTTTTAATGAGATACATAATTACCATTAAATATCAATATCTAAAAAGCACCAGAGCGATCACACGAATACGCCCGTTTTGGAGATTGATCCTTAAATGAATTTCCGTTTAATTTATATATGTTTGGAGATAACAGGGACAGGAGTTTACCTAGGAAGTCTAAAAAGATTAAAATAAAAGTGTTACGTACCAAAAAACAGCATACCAATGTTTCCCAAGTTCGTGACTTTGTTTTGATCAATTATGGTGTGATTTGCCATTTGTTATCTTTGGCAAAACTGTAATATATTAAATATTATTTCCCTTGTAGCTCGGTGAAATTTTTTATCACATTTCTGAAGATTTTAATTAAATATCACAACAAAATAACGTATTAAACAAACCGGTGCCAACATTTTATGACGTTTGGCATTTTACGGATGGCTGGGTTGGGTTGCTACTTAAAATCATTAATGTTGTTTTCACTTTATGCCACGACGGTTCTTTTATCGCACAGACTATAGTAACTGTACAGCTTTTCTGTATAAATTCACAAAGGCTTCGCCATCATCATCGAAAAGACTCTCTATTTCTGTATTACTTGTCAGAAGAAAACCTAAAATGTCCTAAGCAAAATTTATATCATTCGGGATATGCAAAAAACGATCATCATCTAGGTTTTCCAAAAGTACTAAATAGGCCCTTGGTCGAATTAGCAACAGACTCCGCGTCGGTTTAATCCGGCACTGACGGTGTTTCACACCAGGACAACATCGAATATTAAACAAAGCACAGGTCCAATCATTTGTGGAGCCAGTGGGTCTTTCAATAAATACTTCCCTGGAATCTTTAAATTTGAATAAAACAAATTGTGAGTTATCGATTTTTTTTTTATTCATTTGAAATATAGAAATGATATTATTGTATCCAACCGTCGCATTTTATCTGCATGGTTCTAATTTAATTCACTTCCTCGCTCTGGACCATGGCCTGTACCAAGACCCGGCGCAAGGATCACCGCCGCCGATCGCCCTCGCTCGAAGCACGGCGATGCTCTGCCCAAGCGGTGCACATCTCTACTGTCATGTGTGCTGTACTGTAGGATATATAAAAAATCTTTGGCTCCACCATGTACTAAGGTTATATAAAATCTTTGTCCATCATTTGTCCTTCGGGCGTTCCGCACAGTGGCGACACCCGGGCATCACTTCCGCACGAAACCGGTGCAAGAAAAAAAAAACTGAAGAACAACAAAAATGTAATCAAAAATTACGATAGGTGTTTAAAAAATTCATAAAACTGTCAAGTCTGCCATAAATCATCTGTCACAATTCTGGATTTCAGCAATTTCTTTCCATTTACCGAAACCATGTAGTAAATTAATTCTTCAAAATACAAACTTACAAAACAACAGCAAAAGTGTATGGAAATCATGGAATAGATAAAGAAAAAGAATCAAAATGCAGCGTTTGAACACAATCAGGACAAGTGGCCTGAAATTGTATGGTGCCCTGCCCGTTCAGCCTCACATCAACATTCTTTGTAGCAAGTCATGTCGAAAATCTACCTTTCGTAATGAACCGACAGTCAAAAAACCGGTTAGTATCACTAGCCAACAGAAAAGATGGATGGATTGTGTGAGGAGTGATATAAAAGAAACGTTAGTGGTAGTGTGTCTGTTGACAGGACAGAATGGAAGAAAAAAACGTGTTGCGCCGACCCCAAGTAATATGGGATAAGGGCAGGTAGAAGAAGAATAAGAGGATCACTAGCCAACAGAAGTCCCTATCAAGTGCCTTGAGCCTTGCTGGTTCAATTTACAGTTGCCTGCATTTGAAAGTTCTACCATAGAAAGTAGTTATTGGAAAAATTGTAGCGACCGCACCACGAAAACCTGTTCCAAATATATTCTAGATTTCATTTGATAGGATGGCAGAGCATAGCATAACCGGCCTTATAATGTACCCACTGTTGGGTCTTAGACCTTCTCTCTATAAGAGGAACCGGGCCGTAATCTGCCACGCGGACCCAGTGCGGGTTAGTGGAAGTCACAAGTCTTCGAATTTTATGGTTCTAGGACATGCCGTTTGAGAGCAGTAGTGATGAAATAAATTACATTGAACCCGTGCTTTCATGACTGTTCTACATTTCATAATGTTGCTTTATTCCAGTGTTTCGACTTGCGCAATGTGAGTATCATTCGAGGCAGTGATTGCCACGCTAAGTTGATATCTTGGTTCATGAACACACAGTACTGGCCTCGTGAGCCTAGCGTCATTGCCTTATGGTTGCCCCTCGACTCCCCATACCTGGAATTCCTTACCGCAAAATATTCTCATTCTGGTTAGTAAACACGTGTATTACATATAATTATGTAGGTTGTATCTGCATGGAGGGAAGTAGTGAATTGTTTATAGGAATGCTTAATTATTATTTTGACTGGCCTGTTTGTCTTTAATTTCAACCCAAGACAAATGTTACTGTGATGAGCATAATCTTTTGTTTTGTGGTGTAATTTATACAACCCCCGTGTATTTATAATCGAACCTAGTAAGTGTATTGAAAAGCGTCGTATATACATGTAGAAATTTATCACTCCAGCACTCAGCTCCATAACACCTTCACCTAAGACTCGGGTCACCTCGGTCGAGTTGACAAGTTTTCTCCACTTCTATCAACATTTATTATGTTTTTCAGTCGATTTTCGGAAAATCTGGTTATGATCAATAGACCTTATCAATCGGAATCGAAATTTTCACGGTTCGGACTAAGCGTTTCGCTTCGTCATTTATAGGTACCGCGTACCTACATTCAAGGACTAGCGATTATAATTTAGGTGTCTTCAAGGCTAGAGTGAATAGGCTCTTAATAAACTAGTGATCACTCACAACGATTGCATCACTGCTTACTATCAAGTGGGATCGCAGTTAAACACTGGTTTAAATCATTAAAAAAAAATATGTTTCAATAACATGCAAATTTCAATCTTCGACGCATTTGCAGTGCCAAATTACAAAACTCGACTATTTGAAAGTATTTGGTTTTGCTAGATTTATCATACAAAGCCGTACGTTTATGGCACAATGCTTCATCGTCATAATTTTCGTTCTTTAGGAGAGCGTCTCCTCGCTATGGAGTACTTACCACGCACACGAGAACGCAAGATGATCGGTCTCTGCGTAGCTAACAGAGTGTATCCCTGGATGGTCGGCGAGTTAGAACAGTGGGGTCATGTCACAGAAAGCACGCCTGAAAAGCACCGGATGTATTTCTGCGCCCACTGTCTCAATAGCCCTAATTTGTTTAAGAAGTACAATGTTGATTACATATACGATGTGAGTACAAGTGCTGTCAATTATTCTTTCTGGTATTCAAATCGGCGAAAACGGGACGCTTATAGGATCACTTGGTTGTCCGTCTGTCAATAACTTTTTCTCAGGAATGCGTGGAGGTATGAAGCTGAAATTAAAATCAAAGCGAGTGTTTGATTTTAATTCTGCTACCCTAAATAGCAGTGAAAACATAAAATTCGCTAGTAAATCAAACCCTAGGGTCCTTCCTGTTGACTTAGAATGCTGAAAGGCATTAAACAAGAGTTCATAGCATACCTATACGAGTATATAGGAAAAGTCTGAAAACTGTAAATTAGTAGTTACGTTGGGAGTTGAGCTATTTACATAGATAAATTTATACGGAACTCTCGGTGCGCGAGTTCGTCTCGCACTTGGCTAGTTTTTAGTATTGTACGACCGGCACACTAATGCGAGTTGGCCCAATCGAAACGGCCCTAATGGTACAATCTATATGTACTATATGCAAAAGTACCTAAAAAATAATTTTCATATACGTGGCAATTCTGGTCCTCAGCCAGCAAATCCAACATACTTTGCCTTCAAAGAGCCCAAAACAATATCCTAAGGACCATAAGTGGTGCAGCCTGGTTCACATGTAACACTGAAAACGTGAATATGCTCCATGTTTACATGGAGACTGTCATTGAAGAAGCCAAACAATATACAGATAACTACGCTGAACGATTAAAGCTCCATCCCAACCTATTAACAATCATGCTTCTAATACGAAACCCAATCAATCGACTGAAAAGTGCAAATATGTTGTATGACTAAGGAGAGTTAAGGCAGTGGCTTTAACCCCCCAAAACTTCTATTAACTGCAACCTATCTGATTATAGTCAACTAGACTGATCGCAGATTACCTACATACAATAATAATAATAATAAAAAAACTTTAAAAATTAAATATACCTGGCAACACCCCACTTTCCTAACAGTACTTCGACTCTAAGGGCGCTTTCAATTTATGCGTTTTTTGACGGAGGTACTGTGTACGGACGATCGTATTTTTCATACAAAGCGCGCGGTGCGGCAACCGTGTGGCGTACTGCTGACAACAGGGCGGCAACGTCACTAGCACCACGTGTTCAATTCGTTGTTGGATAGTGCGGTGTTGAATAGCGCATACAAATGCACGGCAGCCAGATAACTTTTCAATTTAGGCACTTGTTGTCAGACTGCTAACGTACCTACCTACTGCAACCGGCCGGCTGCGGCTCGGTAAGCGTGCGGCAGACGGCCGGTGCGGACCAGCACGCATAAATTGAAAGCGCCCTAAGTTTCCGTTACAATATAAACTTTTAAAATTTGATACGAATGTGAGTTTGATGAAAAAACCATATTCCTCAAGTTACCTTATTCGTTTGTCTCTTTCATTTTTATACTCTGATTCTTTCATTTCAATTCTTAAATAAATCGCGATTATTTAAAAAAAATCTTATCATCACAGATTGAAGTGCTGGGCACATCGGCAGAAGTGACGGGGCAGGGTGTCGGCACACTCCTGCTGAATTACGCCATAGACAGCGCTCATGAGATGCGCCATCCTCTTGTCCAGGTTGTAGCTGTCAGTAGCTACGCGTAAGTATATCTATTGTAAATCAAGTTTTATATTTTAATTCCGTTTAATGAGCTACTTGCGTCAACGGTAACAAAACCAGTTGGTATGATCTGGTTTCCAATATAGTGAGTTTCTGCACCGTGATACTCAGGACCAAAACTGCGTAAAGCGGACGCCCGCGCGGTCCCATACAGAAGTGCTACGCAATAATATGTTAAGTTCTCTATCGACACGGCGACATGCACATCGTTAAAGTTGAACTTGCGACACTACGTAGGTAATAATCTGGTTTCCGCGGGTGCTCGTCGCGGGCGTCCGCTTTACGCTGGTTTGGGCCTCAAAGTGATGGCTTTATTCAGCTGTGGGCAACTTATCATGCCTACTATAAAATGTTTTTCCATTTTTAGTGCAAAAATCTGTGAAAAATGTGGAATGACAAAGGTTTGGGCCATGGAATACAAGGACTTTATTGATAAATGCGGACAAAGCGTCTTCTACCCACGAGCTCCTCATCACACAGTTGCCATTTACATCAAATACTTTGAACCAAAGAAAGGCGGAGAGTCTCCATGCTTGCCACATTTCTGACTTCAACCGAGTTCAAATTGTCCCATTTATTATTCTGCACGAAACATAAGTCATTTATTTCCTGAACAAGCTCTGTTTTAGAATCAAACTAGTTATAGGTGTTGAAAATGGTCATAAATTAAAACAAACTACAAATGTATGTTTCTTTTAATAAAACATTACAAAATATAATACAAAAGTTATAAAAAGGCTAACAGTAATAAATATTACAATAACTGCTCTTAACTAATACTAGTTGGTTGAACCTAGCAACTATAGGTTGTTTTTAATTTTGGTATAGTTATGTTCTACGTCTAATGCGGTAACATAATACCTAAAAGTAAACTGGAATATATTACTCGTAAATGAGCTTATTGTTGGGCACAAAGATATCATGACGATCCCAATCGACCAGCGAGCAGAACATCTTTGAGATAATGACGTCGTGAGCTCATTATAATACCCAGTTGTATTAATATGCAATTCAGTACCTACTATTATAAAGGTAGAACTGATAATAACTATCAAAGGACAGGACTGAACCTATATCCATAACAAAGAAACCATTATTGCGAATCAAGTACATTATGTGTACCAGTTTCAGCCACAAGTGAAATACATAGACAGCTCAGAGTACGAAATCATTAACATACTAAACATGCCTGTAATAGAAGAATATACGAGTATGTTTTATACGAGTATATATGTTAGGATGATAATGTTTTATACTGAAGTGAAATTTAACTTATTGTCTACCTTTGAGGTCGTTAAAGTGAATATAAATAATTTTAACTATTCTATAGTAAAATTTGTTCATAAGCATTTTTTAGAAATTACAAATAAATTAAAAGTGACTTGGTATATAAAAAATATAAATTTCATTACAACAAATAATAAAAAGAAAACAAATTGATCAAGGCCTCACAAATGACGAACCGATAAAGTAACCTACTGAAATAGTTTGCCAAATTAATTAGCTCACAAAAAATGAGACTGTAGACTAACAAAAAGTCTTGCTCCATTCAAGGGACATGTTCGATTCGATACGCCAAGTTTCGCAAAACAATGTTTGTGTTACGGGCAATGTTTTGGTTCGAGCGGATATTCAAGTTATCTAACTTAGAAAGGAGAATGGAATAAGTTAGAACAATAGGTATGTTTTTCAAAAATTTGATCCAATGGAGAAATTAGAGAAGGATACTATTGAATATTAAAAGAATTAATATGTGTTACAAAAAGATTAGAAAGAAATATTAGAAATTTGAAGCAAATAAAAAATGAGTAAAGAATTTGTAACTAAACAAAGAAGAAAACAATTAAGACAAAAAGAGTTTGTTACATAGAAAGTCACTCCTAGTTTAATATAAAATCGTAGTAAACCAAAAAATCAATTTACTTAATATCATGTAAACTTAAATCACGTCTTGGTCATTATGGCAAAGATTTCTATAGAAATTAGGAAATAATCAATTTTATAGAACGAAAAGCTTCGATAGCGTAATAGAAGAAATTATACACACCTCATCGAAACACTTTCCATTCACTATTGTGTAAAGCCCTTGGCATTTGAAAAGTGAAGTGCATAAATATTTACCTTAAAGAATGCTCTAGAAGTTATCGCCTTGGATCGGAAATAAACATTGACTGCAACTTGTGGCACCGTTAGTTTCGGGTCAATTCAAATTGTCGTTTAATTACAACTATTATGCGATCGTAAAGAAGCCATGGAAATAATTATCTGCAAGATTACACCATCGGGTCAAGTAACTGAATAATAATGATTACGATAGATTTGATTATAATTTCGTACTTTGGTACATAGAAAACTGAGCATTTTAAAGGCTTTCGAAACTATAGGTGAAATGGTGAACGATTATTTATTTATAGCAAAAATGCAAACTATATCTCCAATCTGAAATTTTTGAAAATGTTCTTCAATTTCTGAGGATATAGTGCAAAACAAAATTCCAGAACAAATTTTATGACTATCTTGGATAGAACTAGATATAAGTAAGGTAGGTATAAGTCTACAGGGAAGATGAATAAAAACCTACAAATTGCACTGACATCGAACCTTTAAACCAAACTTTAAACCAACATCCCTAAATGGCAATAACACAACAGAATCCCAGAGGAGACTGGCTCTTAAGACCTAAGACGTACAACCTAGTTTTTCTTGTAGCCCCATTGGGATCCTCCTTCATGGGCACCTTTCTTGCCATGGTCACTGTGGGTCTCGTGGTGATGATCGTGGCCGTGCTTCCCGTGGTAACCTTGGTGGTCGGCGTCCACATGGCCCTTGTTGCTGGAAAGCAAATAATAACTTTGTTAGCATGTACGATAATACAGGAATCATTTAGCGGTTATGGTCATTTGGCACAAAACAAAATGAGTGGTATGAAACGGTAACACTTATTCGTGTTGCATGAAGGAAAAGGGAATGCAAATCTCGCCAGATTGGGGCTCAAGCGAGATCCCACGAGGTTATGAATAACAATACTGCGAGATCTCGCCAATTTCGAGATCTCGCGAGATTGGAAGTTTTGTGTTGTGTTTTTTTGCAAATAATCACAATATTTGAATAAATTTGGAAAAAAATAAAATAAAAACTATAAGTATATAAAATAAGCGTAGGCGCGGGCTTGCGGACGGCGAGCAATGGGTAGCTCTCTGTCCGACCGTCCGGTAACTGTCCGGACCGAGCCCAAGTCGTCGACGGTGCGCACTGTTCCCGCGCGCCTCAAGGAGTTACTGGGGCCAGGGTTAGGTTAGCTCCGCAAGGTAGCACAGCCCCGGTATGAAAGGCACGAAGAAACGGGGTGGGTTTTTTAGTCAGTAAGAGTCTGACACTATCTCCCGCTCCGCCCAAGGGTGGGGGAAGTCATTTAGATGATTTTTATCCACAACAAAAAATTGTAAGGTAAACATTTATTTTCACTAATTTTTTCAATAGACTTTTATGCATCAAACTTTAACATATCTGTCTATAAGTGTCAGTCCGCGCTTCGAATAAGACGTTTTTATGCTCGAGTGCAATCTCGTTAAACTCGCGAGATCTCGCCCTGTTTTCGTCCAAGATCAAACTCGCTAAAAAAAGCCGAGATCTCGCGAGAACGAGATTGCATTCCCTCAAATATCTACTTAAGTGATTTTAAAACTGCAGCAAACTATCTTTACTATTAGCTAGTTAAAAAATAATCTCGTCTGATAGAATGATTAGGAAGCCACCTATACGTTAAAACGGTTATAGACTTGGGTAATTATTAGGGTAAAATGAAATCTGATGTAGTCAACACAGGTTCAATAATCAAGGTTAATTAAGAGATCTTGATCATTGTTTACTAATGGAAGAAACTTATAAAAAATATCGTATATAATTAATTTTTAAATGATTTAATATTATTGGGACTTTATGACAATAAAAATACAAAAGATTTTGACCGTAAGAGAAATCTGATTCTAAATGTTATCTGCTTCTATCTGATATTACGATCAACATTTGTTGTAGAACTAACATCTCAAGAAACAAGTGAATGACAACTAAAATTCGCGTTGCCAACAACAGATTTTTTATTACTTTCAAAAATTGCCAAGTCGTTTAACTTTTTAGACAGAATTTATGCAGCATCCTGCAGTGAGTTCTAAAAATACATTTTAAGCTGTTATGTGAACTTCCTTCAATTTTAATGTCAAGCTTGTCCGTCCTTGACCATTTGTTAGCAAAAGAAGTTTTGACTTACGATATCTTGAAAAGTGCTTAACAATTTAGGCAGGCCTGTAAATGTTTTAATTGGAATAAATACTGTTCAAGATTGCGTTTAAAATAGTTTACCATTGGCATCCCAATTGGCTTTTATGACCAACGGTTTTAGTCTGCTTTTTTCGATTGACTTGACCTTACCAAGAGCGTCCCCTCTTTTTTTCATATTCATCTTGCCTTGCTATAAATAATTTGTGACTTACGTGTATCCCTTCTTTCCTTTCTCAACGAAGTCATGTCCTGCGTGGACGTGATGTGCCTTCTTCTTTCCGCTCTCGTTACTGGCGTGTTTGGCGTTGAACTTGCCGTAACGGTGGTGTTCGCCGCTCTTGTGGAAGTCATCGTAGAACTTGTGTTCCTTGTGGAATTCGTCCTTGTGATATTTGTTGTGGTAACCTAAAAAATAAAAAAAGGCGTTTGAAGTATTTTGGCATTTTGTACGGGGCTGTTTAAGGATAGGACCTATGTCTTAGCTAATTAATGTGAATAGTAAATAGATGTATTAAATTATATTATAGTTGATTTCATATTGTTCTGGTTTGTGGTAATAGAATCGCTGCAAATTACAGTGCAACCGTGACATACTGTATCTCTTGCTAAACTATATTTTCACAAAACTAATTCAATAAATAAATTACAACAATACTTCAATCGGTATAAAGTACACTTTTGAGAACAATAGAGGTTGCGACAAACTGTAACAAGTGAGATTTACAACAATCAAAAGCTTCTACAAAAGGATTACATTGACAGTCGTGACAGTCCACATTTTGGATACATTTTTTGTCATACTAACTCACAATGTTTCTGAAATGAGCGTGAAGGCAAATTAAATAGAACTTTCGTCACGTATATTTGCAATGAATTTCAATCTTTGTTCCCAATTTTTTTCAATATGACAGTGAACAAGATTTTGAAGTGTAAACTTGTGAGTTGTTCTTTGTGATCAAATCAATGGTAAATTGTAGTATTGCGGTTGAGGTCAATTCAAATTGAATTCGAATAACGAATAACTTTACGTAACTTGGCTTTCACTTACCGCAAATTGTTACATTTTCTATTATAGCAGGTGTAGTAAGTTGTGTCTCAGCTTATGTCTAAATAACTGTTCCATTCTATCTTAAATCGATTTTTGTAATCAGTAATGTAACTTTACATAATATATGTCTGTGTTTTTATTTAGCCTTTTCTTCTCATTCAGCCTTTACATTATTTTCTTATTATGTTTTTTATTTTATTTTTGCCTTCACGCTTGTTGAGGAGTAAAATAAGTTGCTCTTTTATTGGAGGTTATGTAAATTGACAAGCATTGCTACTGTAACTGATAAGCATATAGAATTGATTATCAAAATGTTACATAGTTAAGAAATAGTTTGCTGTATTTGTTTTGCCAATCGTTTGATGGTACTTCCTTTTAAGATGAAATAAATCATACATATTTCAATCTTTAATAACCTTGAGGCTATATTGTGATGGAGTATGCTGATAAAAGTCCTAAAGTAAATGATTCACATGACCTAGAACCAAAAATTCAAAGACAAGCTTACATTTTATTAGCGCGATTCTTCTCTCACGAAAAGAAGCCTGATTCCTAACATTAGAAATATTATAGACTGATTATATACATATGTTTCAGTATCTATCAAAATAAAACTTACCCTTAGTCTTATGTCCCTTCTTATGCCCCTTCTTTTCATCGAACTTGGCTCCCCTATGTCCGAAGGCTTCTTCTTCATGGCTGCCCTTGTGTCCAGCAATGTCGTGGTGTTTCTTCTTTTTACCCTCAGCTTCTTCGTACTCCTTCCTGTGGAGCTCATCAGTCTTGTAGCCCTTGTGTCCTTTGTCAACGTAGTGATTGTGATTGTAACCACTGGAACCCTGCAATATATCGGGTTGATTTTGTTTAAACTAGCTTTAAAAACTTTTAAATGTAAATTCTGCAAATTAGTTACGTCTTTCTATTGTTGTAAGATCTGATATAGAGAAGAAAATTGAAGAGAAAAAAAAAAATTCAAAAATAAACAAAATTGCATTCAACCATGTCACGGCCTATAAAATATTATGTACCTAACATAAATAATAGTATTAGTTGATCTAAGTTGTTTTCCGACAGTAAAATATTATAAAACTGGCTACCACCCGCGGCCCACCTTTCAATTAAGTTTTACATTTTTTTTCCCTTATTTGTTTTTCTTTTAAATCACCCACATTATTAAAGCGATAAAAAACAAATAAAAAATATTAAAACAGTCAAGCGGTATTTGACTTTTAGCGAGTTTAAAAAACAGCAATTGATTTTGATATCTAAGAAGAAAAAGATTAGGTGCTTTCAATGTTCAAGGTTGACATAATTTCTTACAACAAAAAATGTGTTTGATCCAATTTTATTACTTAATTGTCTTAAGTATTTTAACAAGCATCCACCGGACTTAATTAAGTTACCTTCACTTGCATAATTGTTTATTTTTAAATTCAAGTTTACAAAAAAGCAAATTATAATGAAACCCAAATTATGACTACTTCTATCGGTCTTATAACCTTAGCAAATGTCTTAGGTGCGGTACCAAGTAAAGTTGCAATATCGGTTACACACAATATCCAATATGCACTTGTGGTTGGGAATTCTCCTCACGCTTAACATTTGAAGGTCATCAACCTACTTACACAATAATATTTCGATTTACGCTATATTCAATAAATAAAATAACATGCATGGTTTAAAATATTGAATATTACTCGTAATAAGAAGACATCCGATATCCATTTCCGAAAAAATAAACTGTTTTGGAAAGATTTGTTTTTTATTTTATGTATTAATAACCTACTGGATCTATTTTAAAAATTCTTTCACCGTATGCTACTTTATCACTGAGTGACATAGGCTGTACATTTCTTTATTTTGCTCGGGCGAAACCGCTGCCAAAAGGTAGTATCTATATAATAAATTAATGAATTAACTTACAAATAATTATTATTAGGTATAATAATCATAATCCTATAAAACCTTTTAAAAAACATATTTTCCTGATGAATAGGACTTATTACAACATTTCATTATTTAGTGAAACATGTAACTATACGCTACTGCCCATATTCTTAAAATCTTCATCCTCAAATAACACTCAAAACATTATTGTAATTTTTTCGACAATATCGTTGTCATAATCACACAGATTATCTATTTATGAATCAGATATCATGATGATGAGATATCTTCTGGGTGTAGCAGGGTTTGTCAGAATTTTACTGACTGGAACTAAAGCTATGTTCCTTAAGTTTCTCTATGCGTTCCAGGACCACGGGTAACCTTTTTAGAAGATAACCATAGCCCTAGTAGGCTTCGACCCTGCTGGGCTCCTACGGCTTTGCTGACATCTCTTTAAAACGCGCACGGAATACTACTCGCTGTCGACGACCCAAGCTTAGTCCGGATGATTACCGGACGGCCGGACGAGCCGCTAATGATCACCTAGGGCTACACAGTTACCGTGGCCCTAAAATATGAAGGACAACTAAAGGAACACGGGTTTTAGTCAGTAAAAGTCTGACATTCCCTCTTACTGTACTCGGAGCCGGAGAAGTTATAATAGTTTTTCAAGTTATAAGTTGGATAATTTTCCACCCAAATTATATTAATATCAGTTTTGCCATGTGCAACACTATTGTTTTGTTCATGAGTAAGGTAAACATGTTCAGAGTTTCCGGTAAGCACAGGTACATAATAACTATAGTCATAATGATGGATCTAGATTACTCGTATGTGTTGACACTTCCATTCCAAGTGTCACGCGTCGTGATTTCTTCTGATTAACCTAGTTGATACCAAACCGACTTAATACACATCTAATTACATATATTACAACATCTTAAATATCACTAAGTATTATTTAAATATTATGCGCTAAGTGCTTAATAGATAAATCGCCCCCATTACCTAGATAAAGAAAGTAGTTCCGTTTAATAAAAAAAAGTGTAGACAAAACTAATGCATTGTTTTGTAGAGATATCATTAGAGATAACTTTGGTAGATATGAGATAAACGGCGACTAAATGTCTGCTATCAGTCAGTTAATATCAAAACATAATGAGGTGTTTCCTAAGCTCTTGAATACTTTGTAGCGGTCATTCATAAAAACTTAAGCTGTAAATACATTTTTTGTTTTTTCGAAGTGAATGAATCATCAATTAACTATTCCCGCTCTAAACTGGAGTAAGGAGCTTGTCAGATTATTACTAATTAAAATCTTACCTATCTGTATCCTTCAGTTTCCCTTTTATTTCTAGAGCCACGGTCACTCTTTCATAGTTTCCCGAAACCTATTGTTAAATATTATTTTGAAGTTGTATTTGACAGCTCAAATACGAGTACATGAAATATTCACATTCTTTGCCTTTTCACTTGGTTAATCAAATCATAAATTATTAACTCTTACCTTTCCACCATGATCTGCATCATACCCTCCATGCTTCTCATGGCCTCCACCGTGAGAATATCCATGATGTCCTGACGGGGCACCGTACGAGTCACTAGGAGCCAACTGCTTCGGAGCCTGGATCAAAGGTTCGGCTGCCACAGGCACCGGAATAGGGTGTTCTGCTGGAATAGGATTCGAAGCCAGAGGAACTGCCACTTGCGGACTGGCTATGAACTGAACTGGTTGCACAACAGGTTCCGGACCAAGATTCGCAGCTTCAGCAATGTTCGCACTGTTCACATTAGGTTTCAAGTATCGCGGGGCAGGGACGTACACTTTGTGGTAGTGATTCGCGCTCGCTGCAAGCATCTCCTCATAAGGAGGAGATTCCATCTCTCTATCATCAGTGATCTCGTGAACTTCGTACTGGTGAAGTTGTCGAGGTACTCGCACGTGATTTGCTGCTTTCTGTGGTCTTGGTTCACAACACCGCTTAATACGAACATGCTCCTCAAAAGGCCCTGCATCATGTACGTCGCGCCTACTCCTGGACTGCTCGTAGTCATCATAAGACTCGTCTACATCTTCTTCCTCCACCCAGGGCTCCTCCGCTACTTCAGCTGCAGCGATTGCCAGCAACAGCAGGATGACCGCTGGCCGCATCTTGTTCTTTAAATGATCTAAAACTGTTCTATTTTTTTGTTTTATACTTCTGAACCTTTCACCGTTGACTAGTAAAGGATCTTGCTAAATGCAGTTGCGTTGATATCAGCGTTTTTATATGAGCTGGTGGGTAAATGTTTGTGGTATGACGGCCGGCGGTCGCGCGCGCGGTACGGTCAGCACTGAAGGCAGACGCAGCTCGCCACCTCCTAGAAAGCGTATAATGGCACGGAGCAAATTAGTTTTCCCGGTGCATTATTTTCGCGATTTTTCGACCGCAGTGAAAACAACGGCCGTGAATTAAATTAAACTTTTTCTAATAGTCGGCCGTGAGGTCCGGTTGCGTCAGAAATTACGAGGGGAATCGAACGATTTGTATGCGTAAACTTTGACAGAAGATGTAACTTATTGTAAGCAGGTAGTAATGGATAAAAAGATTTCGATCTACCCAACGTAATTTTGCGAAAAGTGGATATTCTGTTTAACATCGCTGATTAATGATTAAAAAAAAAACTGTTAGTGATTTCTCTGCCAGCAAACTGATATATATTCTGTCTAAAAAGTCAAACGACTTGAGTAATTATTAATTAGGGTAAAATGAAATTTGAAGCATTTAATAATGGTTCAATAATCAAGGTTGATTAAGTGATCTTGATAATTGTTTACTAATACTCGTAGAAAAACCTTATAAAAAGTATCGAATATAAGTATTTTTTAAATGATTAAATATTACACAAAATTTCCAAGTCGTTTGACTTTTTAGACAGACTTAAAGCATTTTATTTTTATTTCTTAAACCGCGGTCATTTCGGGAAAAAACGACCAGCAATTTTAGCGATTATGACATTTGTTGAGATATTTACTTTGGTTGGGTTTTCAGATAATTTTGTTAAAAAGATTAGTACCTAAATCTGTTTTGCATACCAGCCTAAACAAATAAACACTGGCAATGCGTTTACGCATGTTTGTACGAATCACAGATCTTAGTGTTGAAGGAACAAGAGAGTTGTTATCTTATCAGAGCATTGTCCACGTGAAGACGTCAATGGCGGTAAATACAGATTTATCTCAAGTCAAAGAACTTATTTTAATTATGTTGCAAGATTAGTAAATAATTTGCATGAGATTTAAGACCTACCATTTTATTATTATCTATTGTAGCTGTGAGGCTGTGACGGTAAAACGAAAAATAATATTTCCTTAAAATTAAGTTCTATAATTTTTTAAGGGTCAATTGCGATTGACAATATTTACGAGTATGATTGCCATACTCGAAAATATTGTAAATCGCAATTGACCGGCTAATGGATTGATAACTTTCTCAATAATTTTAAGTAAATGTTCGTTATTATTTGTATCAATTCGCGTCAATCACGTAAATATTGTCTAACGCAATTGACCGTTTCGGGGACCCTTAAATAAAGAGATTAGACCCTTTTTTTATCACTCAATGTTTAAGGCTTATAGTCCCTTGAACCATCTGACCGAAACTATGTGGACGCAACTCTCGCACTCGCCTAGGAGGCAGTACGCAAATCTGTGCATTTATTTGCGGCCAGCAGCGCCCGGAAAGCGCTTTAAATCCATTTTCTTAGCGAAATATTGATTGATTTACATATGCAGTGTTTACTTTGAAGAATATTTAACCACCAATTTTTATGTGTAAAAATGTTTATAAAGGTCCAAGCTGTTTCGAAGGAGTAGGGAAAAGTTGCGAAAAGTTGCGAAATTGCTAAATATTTTTTTTAGACAAAAGTATTAATAGCACGAAAAAATCAAATGTTGATAATGTTGTTTATGAATCTTTAATGAACATATATTTTTTTCAAACCTATTAACCAGGCCGTTACCGAGGAGTAGGCTTTAGAAAGTCACTGTTTTATGGCACTTTTCGGGCGCTTGGGCCTTAATTAAAAATTGTAGGCACCTACACACATTTTAAATTAAAGTATTTTCCTTCGTTAAGCCAGGTAAGTGTATGATACAAGATGCAAGTATTGGCTGAATTTAGATATCTACCTAAATACTGTGACTGCTAGTCTAGCAACAGGTCAGATGAAAAAACAAAATGAAAAAGAAATCATTGAATAGAAATTGTTATAAATATGAAACTATTTACTGTTGTATAGAATAGTTAACCTAGTCGTCATGGATCAGGAACTGGCTAGATTGGTTATCTCGATGCTGTCACATGGAAGACACCTGCCACGCTCTGGTGGAGTGCACTCAGGTTCGTGCTGCCATGACGTCTTAACATAACCGTAATTCCGATATGAGAAAGGGATACTATTTGTCCTGCATAGCTCTATCCTTCTCTCACTCGGATCTATGTTGATTTAAAGATGTTATCATAGGGTCTCAGACAGACAGCTTTAGAATGAAGTTTAGAAATGTCAGTATGTGCAAAATATTTATTAATCTTACACAACCAGCATCAGCAGACATATTTTCTGTACTTTTCATACATTTTGTGGCTCGAACTGGCCACTAAGCGTCGATACAAAACGCCGCCGCATGCCATTCGCGCATTTAAACCTTCTCACACAGAGTCTATTATGATACTAGCTTCTCGTGGTGGTGTTTGTAGCTGTAGTATGGGGCCTATGTGCGGTGCCATACTTCCGAATATATTGGATTGTTATTAAGTTTTAGTACCTATGTAGGTACTCTAATGACTCGACGAGTCGCACAGGACCGGTCACTATGGCGAGACTTGGTCCCGGGAGGCCTTTATCCAACAGTGAAAATCTTTCAGGTGAAATTATGTTAATGAGGATGAGATGCTCTAACTTAAGATGAAGAGCATTGGTGGCCTAGTGGTGTCGGCCAAGGCTTATGAGTCGCACGTAGCGGGATCAAACACCCGAGTAGGTAGGCACACCTTGCTTTGTGGAATTTATTTCATCACTATCGTTCAAGAAATGGTGAGAGATATGGAAAAAATCGTGAGGAAACGAAGATATCAACACGCACTGGGCCAGCGTTGTGGATTACTGCCCTGAGTAATTGAAATAAATTTTGATGAAAATATTGATGTCCATTCCTTCGCTTGGTCAGTGTCATCTTAGTTCATAACTTTTTTAATGGTATTTTTTTTAAAACTTGACTGACATAATTAAAGTACCTAAATAACTAAATATTAATTAAAAAAAAGAACTACGACCTCAACACACTAAACTAAGATTTGATTTTGCTGGATTCCGTAACCCAGCCTCTCCTTGACCAAGATGACTGGCGGCTGCTGCAATGAGTTTTTATTAACAACGATTAATTCTATCTATCTAAGGCTATTATATTTATATTCTTTCTGAAAGGCACCTATTCTTTAGCATATCATATATGTTATAATGTTCCCACTGCTGGGACTCAGGCCTCCTCTCAAGGAGAGGGAATGGGCCGTAATCTATCACGCGGGCCCAGTGCGGGTTGGTGGATGTCACATGTCTTCGAATTTTTGTTTCTAAGACATGCCGGTTTCCTCACGATGTTTTCCTTCACCGTTTTTGAGAGCCGTGGTGATGAAATAAATTACACAAAGTAATGCGCGCTAGGTTTGAACCTACAATTCGTAAGTCAAGGCTGTTACCACTCGGCCACCACTGCTCTTAATTTAATTGATGATACTTATCCTTTTTTCTTTTTTTTTGAGGCGGGAAAATTATCGAATGACTTCTCTCGCCCTAGAGTGGAGCGAGAGAGCGTGTCAGACTAATACCCACTTGTGACTTTCAGTTGTCCTTTGCGTCTCTGGTCACCGTATCCCTTTCAAAAATTTCCGCGGCTCTAGTGGGCATCGGCTCCTACGCTTTTTCTGACATATCTTTGCGACGCGCGTGGAATACTACGCGCCGTAGGATACCTATGCTGAATTATTATTATATTAATTTTTAAATCTAAGTGTTCAAGGTAGATTATTTTATTTCAGAAAGGCAGGTTGGATTTGGATGTGTGTTCATGTGTGACAGGTGCATCGGCATCGGCACAGCTGACGATTTTATGTGGCAAATAGCAATATACATTTTCATGGCAATAAAGTAGAAATTTCCATGACATATGTACGTAGTAATAAAAATACCACTTTGGTATGCTTTTTTTTGTTCGTGGTGGGAAAATCATCTAATGACATCCCTCGCTCTTGGGCGGAGCGGAAGATCCTGTTCCTTTGTTGCCTTCGAACCGGGACCGAGCTATCTTTCGAACCGGGGCTTGAGCTCTTCGGTATGCTTGAGGCTATTGCATCGGTATCTCTAAGGTCAGATAGACTGTTCATCAGTACCTGAAGGAACAGCCTATCTGACTTCCTCAACCCGGTATATGGATAACACTACTTCTAGGCAAAACTGGAGTCAGATTTCCTAGCTTCTGACCATCGGTAATGATTGTCAAAGATCCGCAAATGACAGTCGGAGACACGAACACAGAACAAAAATGTGCGTGAGCCAGGCGTGACCCTGTACACTCATTCAAATAAATCATGGTGGATATCCACTTCCTGATGGCTACAAGCCGGGTTAAGTCAAGAGTGAATAGGTTACTTCTAGGTAAGCGCGCTCCATCGTCGACCGCATCATCGCTTTCCATCTGGTGAAAGAAAAAACAATATGAATAAACAAAAAAAAATCCCGATGTTGTCGACACGACCCTTGTACCGACTTACAGAATACGTCTGCAGTGTCGTCTCGCACGATCGCTCGCAACAGTTTAGCAAATAGGTTTACATCTTAATGTCAAACATTTAATAATTGTTTGTAAATCTAAATCGTGATCGCCGAGTGCAATTGACAAGGAAATATCGCTCAGATTGGTCACGATTGGAATGAGAAATATGTCAGTTAACGGTCTGCAGACAAAAATAGATCAAAATTTACTAAAAGTCTTCATTTAAAAACTGCATAAAAACAGAATAAAATAAACTTTATTGTGTTCTCAAAACGGTGAAGGAAAACATCGTGAGTAAACCGGCATGTCCTAGATACAAAAATTCGAAGACATGTGACGTTCACCAACCCACACTGTGCCCGCATGGTGGATTATGGCCCATTCCCTCTCCTAGAGAGGAGCCCTGAGTCCCAGCAATGGAAACATTTGAAAGGCTGATGATGATGAAACTTTATTGTACATCAAAATAGTAATAATTTCACCGAGATTTAAATCTATGGGTACAATGATGGTCTTATCGCTGATAGCGATATCTACCAGACCATCTTATGACGGTAACAACATAGAACCTCCTTCTTTTTGAAGCCGGTTAAAAAGGGCAGTAGAGGGGGGCGTATCTAATCCAATGATGAGGGCCATTAGGGCTGATGCTTGCAAAGCTGCGGAGGTGTATGAAAGACTTACTTTGACCCTCGCAATAAGGCAACTGAAGGAACGCTGCGAGATCTAGTTATTAAAAGCCTGACAGTCCCCTTCGATGACTTCTAACATAGAAAACTTAAACCTAATCCGATCTACGACTCGATTTGCCTATTATCGGATAGTATAGCTTGTTATCAAATACACTTCTCATTACAATCTATTTACTCCAACCTTACCATCTTATAGTTACGCTACTGGGTAGCCCTTCTTCAGAGATGAAATATAAAAGCACTCGTGTATTAGTGAACTTGCCGATTTATAATAAAGAATATTTGTACTTCAGTGATTTATCCAAATTAAATTACAAAGTTGACGATTTTCCTGGGGCCCCAATGATTTTGCCACGGGCCTACGGGGTTACGTTACTGACTTACTCGTAAGTTATTTGGAGTAGATTAGCCTTTAGAAATAGACGGGATGGTTTCGATCTACCTAAAATACTATGTTTAACAAACACACCTTCAGTTCAAACAGTTCTCTCGGGGTCGATATCGATAAATTGCGACTGATTAGCGGCAAATTAGCGACTAATATATTATCTGCTGACAAGTCTTTGATATTGATTTGGGCATTTTTTTCTCTTCATTTAGCACTTTAATTAAGAACTATTTTTATCTGGGCACCTTAATACAGCCATCTGAACCACGCACGAACTACGATGGTGTAACGTGGGACACTTTTTATTTTACATTTCGAAAACTAATTACCTTCCTATCTTTGTTGAGTACTTTTATTTATTTAATTGAAGGTATATTAGACTAGCCAATAATTATTTCAGCGGCATATCGAATTTAATATTACAAAGAAGACCACTTAACTCTTTCAAAACGTAAACTAATCAACTCGGGTGTTGATGTTGTAAGAGGAGAGGCAACCTCACTAGCTAATATAAACCAATTTCGATTCTAGAAGTTAATGAGGCAATCAAAGATATTGAGTGAGTGTTTAAAGATTTGAAACATGTCGATACATTTGCATTTATACACTCGGATGGTTTGAACATCACACTGATATTATTATAGAGGCGAAAGTTTGTGAGTGTGTATGTATATTTAAATTGTTACCTACTTCTTCATATTCAAACAGCTGTACGGATTTACATGAAGCTTGGTGCAAAGGTTGACCACGTCCTGGGGTGCTATTCTCTAAGAAAACAGCCTTGAGCGCAGCGCTGGCCGCAGCGACGAGTCGAGAGCGCAACACATTGGATTAACAACCTAATGAACCTTTAAATTGGATTGTTAATTCAATGTGCTGCGCTCTCGACTCGTCGCTGCGGCCAGCGCTGCGCTCAAGGCTGTTTTCTTAGAGAATAGCACCCCTGGAATAGCACATAAGACAATTTTTATTCGGGATTAGGTTTCCTTAGAATATTTTTCTACTCTCAAGTAGACGAAGCTGCGTGAAACTTGAAAATTATCCCCAGGGGAACAACATCATCATCATCATCTCCCTAGCCTTTTTCCAACTAGCTTGAGGTCAGCTTCCAGTCTAACCGAATATGGCTGAATAGCCGTGTTTTACATGGAGCGGCCTCTACAACACAGTCACTTATCCCAAGGGAACATATTCTTGGAATAAAAAGTATAAGTAGAAGTAATATAATTTCTTAGAACGTGGTCTACCCATGTGCCAAGTACTATTCAAATCTGATTATTAACCGAACGTGAATTCAAAAATAAACTTACACACACACACATATACTAATTTTATATTTTTATAATGTTAGTGTAACATTTTTCGTGTGTATGACGTGCCTAATTTCTTTACAAATTTCGCTTAAATGAATTAGCAAGTCTTAGTTTTCAGCAAGTTTTCTTTAACTGGGTAAAAGTCAGGCAGGTACAGATATTTTCTAGTCGAAGGCTAAGTTTGACACTGTTACTAATTTCCAATTAAAATAGACGGATCCTAATAAAAGAAGCACGTAATAAAGACATTCCAAGCGATTCAGACCAATAAAAATAGAGCAAATATAGGTATACATCAGTTATAATAATGATTGCACGTTGCGCAAAATGATCTTGTCCGAAATCCAAATTAATTTTAAATTCAATTTCTAATATATTTCATTGTCAAGTTGGCCAATCGATATTTTGTTGGCAAACAATGGAACTAGGTACCTAATTAAAGCAGATCTTGAGTTTCTCTGATCATGGCTAGTGTGGAAATCGGAACGGAAGTTACCTATAATTGTTTGCTGATGGCGACGGAACAAAATCATCAAGTTTGATGGATTTCAGTTTCTTGTACGTTTTTTGATTGTCGCGCACAGTTAAACAAGGCTGTGAAGAAACTTGTGAATGAAACGCTTATTCAAAAGTTACGCTTAATCGGGTTAGGGCATATTTTTTTATTGTTTTCTCCGCTAATAATGTTGTAATTAGAAAATAACTTCCTAATAAGTTCTTTGAGTAAAATATATACGGAAATATAAGGAAGGAAAAAAAGGAAACTTAGTTATTTTTTCAATATTTTATTTCACTGTGTTAGTAAACAAATCGATACATCTAAAGCAACAGAGTGCGATATTTATTTTAATCGTAATACTTACTACTTATTATATTCATATTTACAATAATATTACACGTAGTATATAGTAGTCTTAGTTTTATTATTTGCAAAAAAAAATCGCTTTTTCTGGAACCATGATTACAGTATGTTATTTTTATTGAAAAATATTTCTTTCACATAAAAAATAATAATGAAAAATATCAACTCAGATTATTTATTTTACATTTTTAGCATCTGTTTTCTAGCGTAAATAATAATTATAAACTTAGTTTAATATCTTAAACTGTTAAATATGGCACAAATATTATCGACTAGTTATTAGATAGGTATTAACTTTCAAAAGTCTTTTATTTTTCGTCAAAAAATTGTGTACGGCGATGTATATTTTTGTGTTACAAAAACAATTACTTATTATTAATTTTGGGATATTGAACAGAATTTAGAAATAAAAAACAATTTTTATTTACAAACCATCTTGTTTCATTACTCGGTTTAGAGGTACAAAATTAAAATGTTTAACAAAAGAAGATTGTTTAAGTAGCACAAAAACACTCACCACCAATAAAAATCTAACTTACAAAACTAATTAATAAGTCTTTATCAAATGGTCTGACACAAAAGGCGTGAACTCAGGATCTTTAATTTTCTTTTTCTTGTGTAACGGACAACTTTTCTGCCTCTGTCCTGTTTCTGATTTATTATGCGTCAATTTAAAATGGCTAGATAATGACACGCTTTTTTTTCTGTGTTCTGTTTTTTGGCAATTATTTTTATCTACAATTTTGTCCACGCCGTTTGCGGTCGGACCACTGTTCAATGTGTGTTGTGCTAATATTCTAGAGCCTACATGGTTTTCTTTTAATTTGTTCGTGTAGTCAGTCGATACTTCTAGCTGACTGTGATGCAAACACGTTGAAGTGATCTGAAATTATTATAACAAAAAATATTATATATACTGTTAAAATATTAGAAAATAATGAAATATGTGGGGATTTAATGCAGCTTTATAAAGTAGTTTGTGTTTCAGTACTGATATTAATAATAATCGTATTGCTGGAAAAGTTTCACTTTATTTATCACTAGTAAGAAAAAGGAGAATAGAATGTGGAGCAGTTGGTCCGGCATGAGGAAGTACTCACAGGTGTGGAGTGATGCCTGGGCCTGGCGTAGAGCGCGGCCCGCTCGGCGAGCTCGCTGCGCAGGCGCCACGCGCGTGCCGCCAGCACGCGCCGGCTCGACGGCTGCCCGCCGCCGCGCACGCCGTGCCATCTGCAAGCGAACATACAGGGCGGTATGAAAAGGGATGGAATCTTAATATGAGTGATAAATGGGAAAGTGAAGGTCGTAAAAATCTGCTTGATGGCTGATGCGCTATAACAGCTATTGTGGCAAACTAGCAGAAAAACGTCCAACCAAAAGATGCCGATGATGTGGGCGGGAAAGTGTGGTGGGGCTCAACAGCCAATCAACATGTTTGTCATGATATTTTTTTTTATTTAGCCTATACTTTCCCACTGCTAGTCCTCTCCCAACTTCTTCTAGGTATTCTTTTCTCGATCCACCTCGAACCAGCCCTTGCGGTAGGTGTCTAGGTCATTTCGCCACCTTTTTAGCTATTTGATAACACATTTATTGTGCGTACAGCCAAGGAGTGGAATTCCCCGTTGGAGTCTATGTCTCCTGATAGCTACAACATAGGTGTCTTTAAGTCAAGAGTGAATAGGTTACTTCTAGGCAAGCGCACTCCATCGTCGACTACATCATCGCTTACCATGAGGTAAGATAGTGCCCAAACACGAAGCTATCCATAATAATAAAATTCAAGGACAAATAAAATTATCGACATATATAAATGGATGACTACAATGGAGTTGACAGAAATAACGGCTAGAAATATATGACGATAACTGTTATAACGACTTTAAACGCAAGCATGATAGAATACGTGCCGTAATAGGAACTCGCATGATGTGCTGATCTATCTCTCCAGTCTTAATCGCTAAAATCTCTCGTGTGGAAGTCCTGACTTTACCTGACTAACAGTTGAAGCAGGCGAGAGTACTGCCCAGCGGTGCGTAGAGCCAGGCAGGCGGCACGCAGGGACACCACCTCGCCTCTCGCACTGCCATGTTCACTGCTGAATGATAGCCGCATGGCTCTTAGGTAGTAGTCTAGAGCTATCGGTAGAAGACCTGAAATGCATAGTTTTAGAAATTACAATAGGTACTGATAAAATTTGGGAAATTTATTTTTCCTTGGAAAAATTAAGTACTTAAAAGAAAGAAAGAAAACATGTTTATTCGTTGCTATATTTTTAGCAATGAAATTACTTAATATTAGGGAGTTTAACTGATATTTCGTTACTTTTAACAATAATTGCATTATAATTTTCTTTTTTTTTTCTTTTGGAAACTATAAAAACTATTTTTGAATAAAGTATAGGACGCTGGGCTCCATTTCGATTGTCCTACAATTCTTTCAAATACCGAAAACGCCACGCCACAGTATCGTACCTCTCCATTGACAAATTCCTTTTAGAGACCTGTTTTTTTTTTTATAAAATCCCATTCCGTACGTGCCGTCGACAACTTTGGGCTGCAGTCTGGACACAGAACAGATGAAAGAGGTTGAAATGGCCTTGTGGCACGCCTGCGGGCAGGGCAATGTAGGACAATGCTCATAGTTTAACTACCAATAACAAACTTGCAATTTAAGTGTGCGTGATCTATTAGATGCGTAATGCGTGTTCGTATTGGTTTATTGCCTGTAGTGGAGTTAAAGGGTGTGAGACAAGTGACGACACTTGTTGTAGTACAAATCGGAAATCATTTTCTTTTTAACTTCATATTTTCTGTGTTCTGAACGGTTACCGGATGGTCGAATGGGGGTAAATTATGAAGCATCAGGGGTACTTTGCTAATTGGCATAGTCTAATATTATTTAACTGTGAATTTAAATTCAATAGAAGAAAGGATTTAAACTCACCTCTGTCTTTAAACCAATTGCCGTAAAGTAAGTAATGTTCCCAATTCCTCGGCTCCAATTCCAGCAGTTTGTCCAGAACCCCTCTCTTCTCGTCTTCTGGTTTGAGCAGCAGCAGCTCAAGGTATGCCTGAACAAACCTCGGCTCTAAGGATATGCAGCGTTCTAGCATCTTTAGTGACTCTGACATTCTATTCTTCTTTCTGAAATTCAAATACGAAATTGTGATATATGTATTGTTGAACTTCGGGCTTATTTCAGCACGTTCATTAACTAAATTAAGTTCCTTTTATAGAATTTATTAGATGAATACCCATAATGGCTTTTTGTGGGAGTACGTGTCAGACATGCTGAATGAAACCAACTCCTATATTCTTTATTTGCCTTCGCATCAGAACTTGTTCGAGTGCTCTTTCGTGCAGCCCATGGCCTCAGTAGGCTTCGACCGTGCAGGGCCTCTACGGTTTTGCTGCCATTTCCTTGAGGCACGCGAGCATGACGCGCCGTCAACCACTCGTACTAGGTTGGGATGGTCACCGGTCGGCTGGACGGCCGGTTTTCTTGCCGATACCCATAATGGCTATTCGGATGTTATGTAACAAGTTCTAGTTCCACTAGGCTTTTCTTTTTTTTCGGTGGGTAAAAATCATAAAGATGACATTCCCCACCCTTGGGCGGAGCGGGAGATAGTGTCAGACTTTTACTGACTAAAAAACCCACCCCGTTCCTTCGTAGCCTCGGCCTCGAGCCTTTCTTTCAGAAGCAGACCATTGGCTCCAGTAGGCTTTGACCATGCTGGGCCCCTACGGTTGCTGACAACTCCTTGAGGCACGCGGGAACAGTACACGCCGTTAGCCCCACTAGGCTTAGGTTAGACATTTCTTGTACAAACCTGTATAATTTAGCGAGATTGTAATGAGCATTGACATGGTCCCTGTTGTACTTGAGAGCTTGTAAGAAATGGTGCTCAGCTCGCCCTGATGCCAGCACCAGCGTGCCGAGGTTATTGTGGGCACTCGCGTAGCTTGGCCATAGTCTGAAAAAAAACGAAAGACGGTTATGCTTTCGGAACAAGATAAATAATGGCGACAACAACAAGCAATGACTTTTTTTTAGATGGGACATCATCCAATGATATCTCTCGCTCTCCCGCTCTTGGGCGGAGCGAGAGGGTGTCAGACTTTTACTGACTAAACATCCACTCCTGTCCTTCTTTGCCTTTTGGTCCAGGGCCCGGGAGCTTCATTTTCACACTACCTACCCATGGACTGGCAATGATGCTATGGCATATCATACCAATATCATAAATGCAGAAGTATGTATGTATGTTTGTTACTGCTTGTATGTTTGTTACTGCTTTTGTTCTTTACTTGTGTCTACCCAAACGATTGAGCGGATTTAGATCCGGTAACATGTCCTGAAATAGGACATGGGGATACTTTCAATTCTAGAAGTATGTTGCCTTGGGATAATTTCCTCGTGGGCGACTCAGCTGGTAGAAACTAGTATAGGTATGGCCAATGGACATAAAATATGAAATATGGAAGAAGTGAAAGAAATAGACGTAAACACACAGACTTTTGGTGAAGGAACGGCGAAGAGAACCTAAACACGAATAATGGAACAAAAATAAGCTAGGAGAGAAGAGTTGAATTTACTGATTGTGGTAATGTAAGTGCCAAAGAAAATTGCGATTATATTTGTGTAAGATTTCTACTAAAAATACGTTTGAGAGAAAATATTACTTACTTCAAGGCCTCCTTGTAGTGTTTGATAGCGTTCTCTTGTTGCTCAATGTCTTTCAGGAAGTTAGCGAAATTGTAGTGCAACTTAGCATTGTGCGGCAACACAGACAGGTCCGCTCTGGAAAAATAAAGCAAATAACAACTTCGATCAAAAGGCTGCATTGCAAGTTGAACTACCAATATTATTTTTCCTATTTGGAAAAATTCTATTGTCAATTATTTATATAGTGGTCCACTTTGTAAGAATTTCTGAATCGTTTGCAAACAGTCATCTGCTCGATCTATTGCCTGATAGTAACTGATTGATGAAGTATGCGGTGAAGTGCATGAGCCCAAAAAATGCTTTAAAAGGTGGTATGGAACTTACATGAAATAGAGCATTAATAATGAAGACCAAGTTTCCCTATGGTAGCGACGTCTGTCGCAACAAAGGAATTAAAATTCAAAAATTCTGTATCACGGTATCAGAATTCTCCGCGTGATTAGTACATACACGACAGCCTGAAATCAACTAGCAAGCAGTTGCCCAGACCAATTAAAACACTCCAACACAAAACACAGAGTTTGGCAGGACTTAATACTCTGTTCCGCATAATTCTAAACTGTCTTTCAACTTCCTACCTAATATTTTGTTACAGTAGAATTTTTCGTCAAATTGGGGAGCTCTTTAGTAGTGCTGAGTTGAGTTACTTACACGAATACTGCTATGCACATACAAATGCTTGCACTGATTAGATTACAGATTTTCAAAATACTACATCGAACATAATTTTACATGGTTCTCATAATCATTATGTAATTGGTCTCTTTTAAACAACAACAACATAACATAATATGTTTGTTACTCGTATATTAGCTTTAAAACAGGCTTTTGAGTTTGTTTCGATGTTTCATCTAGTTTAAATTAAAAGTAATAAGCATAACCAATTTGCAAAATAAATAATAGGTATCATTTATTACTAGTACTGATTTTAACAGCATCTCTCAGGTCTTCCAGTTTCTATGCCTGAGGTGTGTCTTGGCTAATTCCCCAGCCATCTGTATAGCTACTTTAGGTACGAGTATCCAACGTATTGCTTTATTTTCTTTAAATCTATCATCTTCAATTGAATGATATTAAAATCTGCCCCCTGCTGAAACTTCTAATATGGCCGATTAATTATATATGTAATGGATTTAAAAAACTAAGAGTCTTCTGCCATTATTGCGATGTCATATCATCTAGACGTCGTGTACTGTAATGATGAAAAACTACTGACCTTAGCAGCGTCTCCCTGGTCCTCCAGTCCCTATTCCTGAGGTGCGTCCTGGCGACGCCACCAGCCACCAGCACTGCTACTCCGAGGATTAGCAGTCTACAACCGTTGCTGCGACGCCACATCATCTGCACGCCGTATACCGTGATAATTACTGAGCCCACACTGAAATTCAAAGAATATATGAGTAAATAGTGAAATCATTAAAAAAAACTATATTAATTAATTACTAAAACATTACTGCCTTAGTTTTTTATTCTTTATAACCGACTCCCAAAAGGAGGAGTATGTATCTACATATGTAGAAGCATGTTTGGCTGTATGTGTATGTATTTTTATTTTCATGTAAATATGATCACAGATTTCTCTGTCAATCAAGGACTGTTTTATTTTTTTTTTTAAATTGGTTTCATAGAAATATTGTTGTGATCTAATAATGAAATTCGAAAATATGGAACAGAGCTCCTCTTATGAAAATTTGAAGTGTCGTAACAGGTATTATTGTTTTGTTAATACGCATAGCCGATGACTGATTGAAGGAAGAGAAAGGAGCACATGGAACTGAATTGATGATGCAACGACTGATTAACGATTTTCATTGTTATTTTATATCCTACTGTCATAACAAATTAATGAGAACAGTGTAGAAACTGTGTCCACTGATCTTACTTTGTTACTTTCATTAGTATTGGTATTTATTTATTTATTTAACCATTTATGTACACACATAGAAAAACAAGAAAAGAGGAAGGAAACAGAAAAATAGTACAAAGGCGATGCTTATTTCTAATGAAATCTCTTCCAGCATACCTGCGACAGGAAAGTTGAAGAAAAAAGAGAAGTAGACACCGTGTGTAAAAGTAAAAGGAAAATTAGTACACACAAAATACAAAGTTAACAATGAAATAGTATAAAAAATATTAATAATTAAAGATATACATACTGCTATAATTATAAACATACACATAATAAAATAAATATCACACAAATACATACTAAATAATACCTAAAATAAAATACCTAATACATATTAGTATAAGCAATTATGATGAATTAGAAAGATAGTGCTCTTTCACTCTTCTTTTAAAAACTGCAAGAGTTTGGCAGGTATCTAACTCCTCTCTAGAAAAGCATTACAATCCCTTTAGCTTATTAGATCATTTACTAGGTAAAGGAAAGTATATAGTACCTGGGAATATACAGCACTCTCTCGGCCACCACAAAGCCCACAGTGACGAGCAGGTTGGAAGCTGGTAGGTATGGTATCACTAGCAGCATCAGTCCCACCACTGCTGGAGTATGGCGTTGCAGCTGGAAATTATCAATAACGTTACAAGAACATAATAATATGATAAACACACTGCTGCAATTAATCTATACATACATATAAATAAAATTGGAGTGTCTGTTTGTAATATCGAAATAACTGCTTTTTACTACATGCATATGAATATATATTTATAATATAATAGTAATAATAATATAATTATAATAATAAAAATTATTTTGGTGTATGTACACGGTACATACAACAAAATATTTTTTTTTACAATTTTTGTCTGTCTGTCTGTTTGTCCGGGCTAATCTCTGAAATGGCTGGATCGATTTTGACGGGACTTTTTTGGCAGGTAGCTGATGTAATAAGGAGTAACATAGGCTACATTTATTTCAGAAAAATAAATTCAAGATCCTGCAGTCCACGCGAACGAAGTCACGGGCACAGCTAGTACTAAATAATTTAAGAATGTTCCTGAACATGATAATGCCACACTAAGCTGGATCCATGTGTGTGAGTCGTATTTGCGTATTTACTTTTGTTTTTTTGTAGGGTTCCGTACTAAAAGGGTAAAACAGGATAGACGGACGAGCGGACAGCGGGGTATTAGTAATAGTACTAAGACTCGGCTCTCCGTCCGTCCGTCTGTCACTAAGCTGTATCTTGTGAACTGTGATATTCTTAAGTGGGGCTCAGAACAAACGTGATTTTTTTGCCGTTTTATGCTATGGTTCTCTCTTTCTCTCTCTTTAACTCTTTGTGCACGAGTCCAACTCGCACTTGTTTTTTTTTTTTATTTGTACTTTGTACAGTCATGCAGCTTCTTATTGCTTTATGGGCTGCTTGGCCGTTATAATAATCTATCAAATCGAATTTTCAACGATTAATCAAAATAAATGCATGTACTGGTTTTTGTAGTGTTTTATTCCTTTTTAAGTAAGCGTGTAGTTTTTTGAATATATAGCACAAGCAATACAATAGCTACTATTACCAGAAATGTAAACCAGTTTTTACCTCTAAATCCATCAGACACCGGTACGACAGCGCCAGCAGAGCTATAAAGGCAGCACAAGTGAGCAGGTTCCTGGGATCCCACCCGCTGGTGATGAGAGGCACCGAGCCCATCTGCCAGTCGTGGCTGAGCGTCCACGGACACAGGAGCAGCCACCAGTTGAATGCAGCTAGGTAGCAGAATGTCATCAACCTGGAAAAGTGAACGATAGAAAATAAGTATAGGTGCCACCAGGAGAAAAATGTTTCAGATGATGCGTCTAACCAAATAAGTACAATACTTTTATTATTATGAAATACAAAAAGACGGACTTATACTTTTACTACGTCTTATTCTGTACCTTTAAATTCACTTGCCGAACTCTATGAAATACATGATCGTGAATCGTGATCCAGATTTGGTTAAGACCAATCTGCAAAGCCTGGAGCACAGGCGTGGGGTAGCCATCAACCTTGTGGTATTCTATGGGATGCAATTTGAGGAGTGTGTGCTTGAATTACATGAAGACTTGATTCTGCCATAGCCTTTCTACCATTGGACTACCTGACATACAGCGAGTGTTCACCCTTACATTGTTGAAACTCGTACGGTCCGGACTAAGCATTTCGCCTCGTCGTTTATACCGTGTACACCGATGGACCAATTTGCCTGCTGCGGTCTTCCTGACTGATTATAATTTAGGTGTCTTTAAAGCTTGAGTGAGTGCTCTAAATTGGTACACTTCACCATCAAAGATTGCTGATCCAAAACAATATATCATAACTACCACAAAGCAAGCATTGTCATAAAAACCTAATATTTCTGTTACAACATTTCTAAAAAAAAAACAGTATCAGTGTTACTTCTCGCGCACCATATTTTAGCTCTCACAGACCACGAGTTTGGAACCACTGACCTAACAGGAAGAAACATTTCCAAAAGTTTTTTTTTAGGTTGGAAATCATCCAATGACATCTCCCACCCTTGGGTGGAGCGCAAGGGCATGTCAGACTTTTACTGACTAAAAATCATTCCATGTCCCATCGTTGCCTTTCATTCCAGGGCAGGGTTTTCAAAAAGCTGGGAGTAACTTCTCTTACCTAACGCTAAACGATGGATGAAATGCAGGAGGGTTGTCTTGTGGTGAGAAGGCAGGCAGAGATCCTTGCAGCAATGCTAGCCTGGCTCCAGCTAGCAACACCAGAGCAGCTATTGCCCGAAGCACCCGCCCGTAGGAACTTTCACTTCGCCACCGCCATTTTATTGAAGATGAGAATCTGAAATAGAAGTCGTACAAGATATTAGCTATGGAAACAAATGAATTTGAGTGATTTAAGTTATAGAAGATGCTAACATGCTTCGTCTTTAAGCAAAAGCGTACAAATTGGAACAATGATCTAGGAGAGCTCTTTAGAATCCCATAACTGCGAACAATGCAGGAATGGATGATATGGCGAGGCTTACAGAGGGGGTGTATGTTTTTTAAGCAGATTGATTATTAAGAATATTTGAACTTCACAAAGAAATTATACTGATCTTTTATTTATTTAGGTATTTTTATTTCACAGATAATAAAAGATCTACAATAATAATATTCCACAACTATCACACAACGCCATCTAGTCCCAAGCTAAGCAGAGCTTGTGTTATGAGTACTAGACAACTGATAAACATACTTACATATTTCTAAATACATACACATACTATAGATAAATTACACCCAGACACAGAACAAATGATCATGCTCATCACACAAAGATTTGTCCTGGGTGGGAACACGACCTCCGGCATAGCAGTCAGGGTCACTAACCACTAGACCAACAGGCCTGTTGAATGCCTGTTGATGCCTGTGCATGCCAACAATGTTAGTAAAGTTACCTTAAACCTAGTGTTATTCTTATGCCGATATTCAGATAAAAATTATTCTAATTCTATAATAATAATAATATTCCACAACTCTCACAAAACACCATTTAGTCCCAAACTATCTGAGCTTGTGCTAGGAGTATATAGCTGAGAAACATACTTATAGATTTCTGAATACATACTGTATTTATAGATAGATTATAATAGATTTAGTAGATAGAGTCAGAATTATTTGTGCAAATTAATAAAAAGTTAATAGATAAATTACACCTAGACACAGAACAAATGATCGTGCTTATCACACAAACATTGGTCTTGCCCGCCGGTATAGCAATCAGATCGACTAACCGCTAGATCAACAGTCCAGTACAATTCGAAATAACGTGCGTAACTGTGAGGATAAGTATTATTTGTTTACCTGTTAGAAGTCCAACAGCGGTACAGATCAAACGCCACGTTGAACAGCAGCGCGGTGAGGCCGGTCTCCTTGGCGAGCATGCTGAGTGCCGCCAGCGCCACGCTCGACCACACGCGGTTCCGACCCGAGGAGCTGGAATTTGAGAAGTCATGGTTTAGTAGCTTTGAAATTAAATTTGTTAATTAACTTCGTTGTTGCTGATCCCATAACCGAAAAAAAAGAGAAGGATTGGTGTGGAAAAGAACCACCCAACTGTAAAACGCTTCCACGCCGAGCATTGGCTAGCGATCAATCAACTCGAAACTTGTACAATGACCGGGAGGTTCTAAATCCGCTCTAAATGTTTGCAGGGAAAAGAGCTGTGTAGCCACCACAAAAGCCCCAATAATAATTATAATAAAAGCGCTACTAACGCGCTTCAGCATCGCGACTATATCGATGCCAACGCGCGACCATGTTGGATGAAATCTTAGAGAGAACCGAGGGCGAGTGGCGCGTGAGTAAGAGACATTCTACATACAAACACTCCATTTTTGTGCCGTTACTGAATCGCATTTGCATCGCGACTGCACGCGATGCAAATGCGATTCAGTAACGGCACAAAAATGCTACATTTGCAAGATAGACTCCGTTGAGGCAACATTAGTCACGTTGTCTAATGTTCAGTTCTCCACTCACTTGCCACCCTCCCTACGTTCTTTCCCCGATGTCGTCCGATCCGTCACGCGTTTGTATCGTTAGTAGACAGTCGCGACGCTGTAGCGCGTTAGCAGTGCGTTAGCATCGCTTCTACAGCGCTTTGCAAATGCGATAAATGCACGTTAGTAGCATCGCTACAAAAAGTCATAGTCCCTCGACTTTTGGTAGTCCCTCGGCCTTAGTCATTAGAATGACAGAGATCCATCTCTGCAGAGCTAGTATGGAGGACGACGAAATAGTACGGGATGGATACTAGGAAAACAGTTTCGGAAGCTTAGGTATCCTCTGCGATAGCTCGCCCACCGACTGTCCGGTAACCATCCGAAAAGAGCCCAAGTCGACGACGGCGCGTAGTGTTCCACGTTCGCCTCAAGGAGATGTCAGCAAAACCATAGGGGCCCAGTAAGACCGAAGCTTAGTTTGGCCATGGGTTCGCACCTGAAAGGAAGATCCGAAGTCTTGGAACACAAGGCGAAAAAAGAATATAGGAGTGGGTTTTAGTCAGTAAAGTCTGATATGCTCTCCCGTTCCACCCTAGAACGGGAGAAGTCATTTTATAAAAAAATGGTATCCTCTGCGAGTTGGCCAGTAACACTAAGGCGCTGCTATCTTGAGTAGCTGGGGTGGACCGAATGATATACTTGTTCCAAATACAAAATACACGCTTTGATCGTGAAGTTGCTGACATTGGCGTGACATAAAATACAATAGTAACAGAATTCTATATTTTATTCGGTTCATTTAGGTATTGCTGTGCCATTTGTAAGCGTAAGTACACAAAATAGGACAACAAAATCAGTTTGTGTCCTGTTTTAAATCAATACACGTTCGTTTGACCTTCAGTATTTCAAATGAACCCTAATCATTCTTCAGAATCTGATACATGAAGATGTAATATCCATCCCTTATTGATTACATTCCCTTATTTACGGCAGGGAGCGCCACTCTCGTTAGATATCTCTTCGCTAATCATTATCGACAGCGATCCGATTCCGAATCGAAGGTTTTTCATATTTCACGATCTGATTCTCAACGAATCTCATTTATTTCAATTTTGTATCTTCGGAATTGAATATAGCTCGGATTTCATTTTTTTCCGCTCAAAGTAATTAAATATTCATGACGTTGGAATGAGAATTAAATGGATTTGCTTTACAATCAAAACCCAATATCAGTTGGCAAATATTAAAGTAAACCTTGCCTACCTTACATGTGTACTCTCGTGTAGGTGTACTTTGAAGGTAACGTAATGGTTCCTGCAGGCGAACAAAAGACGCCCCTATTCATCCTATACCTACCCATTAACGAAATAAGCAGAATCCTTCGGCTATTAAGAGCTCCTTGTGCTCACTTAACTATCAAGGGTAACAGTAGGTACTTAGGTATCTAATGAAAAATAAATATCTCTTAACCATGTTCTTGCCATGAAAGTTTTTGCAAAGTTCGGAATACTCTATGTAAATATGTTCGTAAAATCAAATAAAAATCGAGCATGACTGACTCAAAAAACCGGGCAAGTGCGAGTCGGACTCGCGCACTGAGGGTTCCGTACAAAGTTACCTATGAAAATAGTTCAATTTCCGAATTGAGTTACGAACATTTTTTCGAATCGAAAATAGAGTTTTTTTTTGTGACGTATCTACTTTACAGTTTTCAGTTTTTTTCCTATACTTGTGCTACAAAACCTTGCTTCCTGCCTAATTTCAGGATTCCAGGTCAATGGGAAGTACCCTTTGAATTTTGTTTCCCTTGAGAGTGTCCAAATACACGTTTTTTTGCGACATAAATGACCGTACCTTTTTTTTTTCGTTAACTCAGAAGTTTGATTTTTTCATAGTTTCAAAGGACCGCAGACATGAGTATTTGATTTGATGATTGAAGATGATTTTAATTTCAACTCGATACTTCCACATGTTCCCGAGGTCTTGACAGACAGACAGAGAGACGGACAACAAAGTGATTCTTTATGGGTTCCTTTTTTCTTTTGAGGCACGGACCTTAAAAATGAACTCCAGATACATATTTTCAGTCCTCATTGTATTTTAGGTAAAGCTCTTCATAAACGCCAAGTTGATAGAAGACTGATATTCGCAAAACTAGCGAAGTTGAGCGAGGAAGTAAAGCCGCTGAACTAGCAACTAGTCTAGAACAACTTCCCAAAGTGTAAGTTATAGTATTACGACGTCATAAGCAACTTATGGTAACATTATCTGGTCATATTATAGCCCAAATATTCTTTGGTTCCATGTTTTTACAAAAGCAATTTTGTTTGAAAAGTTAAAATAATAATCTAGTCTGGTTATATAATATGTAACGTATAAAGCCGGGTTTATTTAATCAATTACTTTTTTAAAAAGAGTAACCATGGAGGTTCTTCTCCACAGGAAACGACCAATTTGGAACCGTGCACTAGCTTCTGACGTTTTATAAGTACAGTAAGGCCGCAAAAGTCCATAGGAACGCTAAAGATTACATTGCTACGAACCGAGCGAGCGCGATATCCGTGCGTATGTGTGCGCATGTATGAGTATCCACATTCCACAGATAACACACACTAAGGAACTGTCGTCGCAGTGAGCTGTTCTTACCATAGCATTGATAAAATTCGTGCCAATACGTCATGTGCTGGTAGCCGTGTGAACTAAGTGTTGGATTCGCAAATCACTTAACCCGAGTTCAAATCATGGTCGGTCCGTTGCAGTTATTTCTTACTTTGAAAATTCCTAATCTATATTGATATAGTTGTTTTTTTATATTTCTATGAAAAATACTATTGCATTTTTTGCACTAAATAGTTGCAAATTACGAATGTGATCTATTAACCACAAGAAGAATCACATTCGTAATTTGCAATTATTTAGTTGTTACATCTTTTCGATGTTATAAGGTGGAAATAAAAAGACGTGTTTAATAAAAATGTTTATTCTTTATATTTACAAATTAAACATTTATGAGAATTGTGACGTCGAATTTGTTACCTAGACAAAAAGTTATCTTGTAACCGTTATCTATGTTACGCCTAAGATTGTTTGTTGGAAGTATACCCACTTAGACCATTCATAATATGAATAACGTAACAATGAACGGATATTCAAATTTTAATAAAATAAAATATAGGTAATTGTTTATATCCAGTTATTTATTGAAAAGTGATATATGATTTGGAATTTGTAAACATTTTATTTTTGTGTAACGTCACAATGAATGTATTGAGGTCATAGCTTAATTGTTCATTTTCTTGACGAAAAGAAGATTGAAACCAAACCTCAATTTCTGTTAAAAGAACTTTAGTTCTCACAAGATAATCGTCAATTAGATGAGAAAAATAAATTGAACTATAGTATTATGTTAAAACAGTGCGGGTAGAAGAATAAAAAACGAAATAGACTCATGATTATTGTCAACAAAATTGATAGCGAGTTCACTGCATTCTTAAGATGAGGCGATGGCACAAGTTAAAAGATATAGCTGTTTTAAACGAAAGTAAACACAATATAATACAGTGTTTGTTAACGAATAATCACAGATATGTTAAAATAAAATGGTAGGCCATTTAGTTTAGTTAACATTAAATATTTAGTGCGAAACGTAATCGTTCTTGTTTGTGCCTCTCTGTCAAGTACGGCTTTTTAGCAGGTTTTCTGTGATGCACGCCTTCAGCGTGAAGTGCACGGCGAACAGTATCCATCGAGGTGTCATATAATTCCGCAAAATGTCTCGTTGGTGCGAAACCATTCGTTTCGTATACGTCCACCATATGTCGTCGCTGCGCCTCGCTAATAAGCTTCGGTCTCCCACTTCTCTTTCGACTAGCAAGGCTACCTTCTTCCTCATATCTTTTTAGCCAAAGATTTACAGTATTTTTCTAAAATAAAAAAAAATATATATTAGGCAGCTATACCTACTTCACTTCATTTTCATTATATAAAATGTTAATAATCATAATTATTGAATATAATTTTAAAATAAAACTGCATTTATTAATCCAATAACCAATCCAATAAACCCAACGATTTACGTATTTCTCTTTTAAACCTCATAAAGATACGATGAATGGATTCATAAATGGCATACGTTTTAATTAGAAGATTAATTTGTAATAAAGTTACAATTCATTAATAGCTATTATACTCACATTCAGTCCGGTTTCTTCAGATATTTGTGTTTTATTAAGACCACTTTTATGCAGCCCAATGATAGTCGCCCTCACTTCAATACTAATATTAGCCTGCATTTTGCGAATATTACAATACTGTCAACTTCACGTCACTAACCAACAACTACAACCAAACGACAGTTCATTTCGGTTAAGTTAAAACTCATGTCTACCTCGCAGAAATCTAATTCTTTATTTAGTTTTTTTGTGATCTACCTTTCTAACTCTAAGAAATGTGTGAACAAGTTAAAGAATAATTTAAAATATGTTTTTTTTTTTTTTTTTTTTTTTTTTTTTATTGTTGATAGGTTCGCGCTTGACCGCTATCTATCACCTGATGGAAAGCGACGATGCGGTCGACGATGGAACGCGCTTACCTAAAAGAAACCTATTCACTCTCGACTTAAAGATTCCCGGGTTGTAGCTATCAGGAAACACAGACTCCGGCAAGGAATTCCACTCCCTAGCCGCACGCACAATGAATGTGTTCCCAAAACGTTTTGTGCGTGTTGGTGGGATATCCACCATATACCGGTGGCGCATAGCCGTACGTCTGGTAGTCCGATGATGAAACGGGCTATGTAATGCAAATACATAACTTCCAATCGGGTAAGAACTTACAAAAAGTCAATAATTGCGTGGGATTTGAACTTGCGGCACACTGATTTGCGCTTCAATCTGTGTGCCTATACCACTGGGCCATCTTGACTTATGATAAGTTGATGAAATTGTGGATTTCAATCATTTGTTGGCGAAACTTGAAAATAAAAGGTCGTAAGTCAAACTAAACGTCAAACGAATAAGTTTTAAGAATTCTTATGGACTTTTGCAAGTGATAGTACATGTAGGCCTATGTGAAATAAAACATTTTGATTTTAATTTTACATTATTATTGTGTTCTGTCGTGTCGTGGCGCCTTTTGACGTACTTGATTGGCTACAAAACTCATTATGTTATGACGTAATCTTGAACAGAGTCGTTTGATTGGTGCATCCGCGCCACGACATGATACAACATCAAAATGTAAGCCCGTTTAAAGATGAACTCAGGCTATAAATGAGAACGTCATGAGCGCGTACTGCAGGTCTACAGAGGGAGAAACTATTCTCACTGCTAACTTTATCAGGATACTGTCTCTGTTCCAGGACCTTGAAACTTAGCCCAAAGATTATCAGTATTAGATGTAGCTCATCCAAAGGAACCAGTAATTGATAGCAGTTGATAGTTTGTGCTTAAAGGTACTGAGCAATCATATTATTATCATCTTGACCCCAACACAAACCGTCGAACGAAGATAAAGAAGGAACAGGAGCGAGTTATTGTCAGTAAAAGTCTGACACGCCCTCCCGCTTCATTGAAGGGCGGGTGATGTCATTGGATGATTTCTCTCCAAAAAAAGCACAAACCGTGGCCCAAGCGCCCATTAGTGACGCAATCGCACCACAGCCGAATAAATGATACGCACGGATGATTTTTTTTTTTGGTGGGTAAAAATTATCCAAATGACATCCCCCACCCTTGGTCAGAGCGAGAGATAGTGTCAAACTTTTACTGACTAAAAATCCACCCCGTTCCCTCTTGCCTCATAACGGGGCCGAGCCTCCCTTTCACAACCAGACCCTTGGCCCCAGTGGACTTCGACCCAGCTAGGCCCTGGTTGCTGACAACTCCTTGAGGCGCGCGTGAACAGTGCGCGCCGTCGACGACTTGGGCTCGGTACGGACAGGTAATCCGGTGCAAGTAATACGCACCGATGACGATGACGTAAAGTGTACCGGAAGATGCGAGTATACATATAGATCCAATTTGACCGAGCTGAGACCCTATTTACAACGAAAATTCAAGCACAACGAAAACTGGGCACTAGTGTGTGCTTTGGACTCGCTGCTTAAAAACATCCTGTATTCTAGGACTATTGCGGCATGTCGTGTAGCCAACCTAAAGTTAGATACTAATATTGAGTGGAATTATTCAACCAAAGCCTACCTGGCAGGCAATGCAAGTTCGAGAGGTGAATCAATGGGGCCAGGGTACCCATTGGTAAACTAAACTGCTTTAGGGAGAGCAATACACGACACTTTGTGAGAAGAGTACTCTCGGAGACTGAAATCCCTAGAGAATAATGTACTGCCCCACAGAGCGCAGCATCATTCTGAAGCTGTAAGTTTGCGCATGGCCAAGTGGTATACCGCTTGGCTTGCTGACAGTGACCAATGGGTAGCTCACTGTCCGGCCGTCCGGTAACTGTCCGGACCAAGCCCAAGTCGTCGACGGCGCGCACTGTTCCCGCGCGCCTCAAGGAGTTGTCAGCAACAGCAGGGACCCAGCCGGGTCGAAGCCTACTGGGGCCAGGGTTATCCGAAAGGGCACTCGAGCTCCGATATGAAGGCTAGAAGGAACGGGGTGGGTCTTTTAGTCAGTAAGAGTCTGACACTATCTCCCGCTCCGCCCAAGGGCGGGGGATGTCAATGCATGATTTTTTCACACCATAAAAAAAAAAGAAAAAAAAAAGTGGTATACCGCTTGCTTATGCGCAACCAGCCTATAGGCTGGTGTAAGCGGCGCATTGGCTGGTACTTGCAGAATCACATATTTCAGTACGACGAGAGGTTGATGAAGGTGCCCTTTTGCCTTAGCACGCTCAAAGAAACTGAGAGAAAGAAGCAAGTGAAATGTCTCGACTCCTCCTCTCTCCAGGTTGTTGATATATACAATGTGGACTCGACTCTCATTGTGCCCGTTGTCATAACGGCCAACAGCCTGATGACCACAAGCCTTGATGACCAACTGCAGAAGCTATCGTTTCATGGTTGGATCAAGGGCTTGATATAAAAGGCAGCACTATTTCTTGATACGACTCGCATTATGAGGAGGTTCCTAACACTAGAGTTCTAACTACAAGTTGCTTATAAAAAAAAAATATAATTAATATGTGTATTGAAATGACTAAAGAAAATCAGTGTACTCGATGTGGGAAACCCGAAGTTATTTGTTGATTTCTCGCCCGAAAGGTTGGGGTTTTTTAAGGTGAGATCTCTCTCTTTAATGACTTCTCCAACTCTAAGGCGGAATAGGAGGGCGGGTCGAACTTTTACTGAGTAAATCCCATCATTGTTCTTTCTGTAGCTTTTGGCTTTCCAGGATCACGGCAACTCTTTCGAACAATGCCGCAGTCCAATTCACCCCAACATTAAAATGAGACTAATATACTGTGCACAAAACTGTAGGAAGTTTGCAAGAATTTTGGGAATAAAAAAATGAGGATCGTAGCTCGCAGTGTACATCCATAATCAAGGTCAGTAGTAGTACAATCAACGCCTGATAAAAATCTTATAGCTAAACATATTATAACCATAGTTGCTTATGATGGATTAGAGTGACGCTTCAACAATTTTCCGCAGAATTTCCATGGTAGAAAATAAACCATTTAGCAAACTTACCCATGGTACAGCAAAACAGAAGAGAGGAAAAAAAGGCACGCCAGGACATCAGCCCTGCCCACTACTCCGGCCACCTGAAACAAAGAAAATTAAGCCTTAAAATATTTACCACTCAACTGAAATTAATCGCCTAGCCTTTTTCCCCTGCTTGACTGCATTTTTGTTGGAAAAAATGCAACGTATTTCGAATAAATCACCAAGTCGATGGCATAGTTTTCTATCAGTAAATCAATTTTCGTTTCGCAGTAGCTGCTCCAAGAGCCAGGAATAAACAATAGATTTATCACAAAATAAACAATTTATAAGAAATTGAAATTGATAATTGTAATTGTGATAACTAAGTAATACACCAAGACAAACCATAATAATGAAAAGACCGTATTAAGACCAGAGTAGGTTAGTACAATTTACACACACAAACTGCGAAATTTTTCTCATTTCCTTACTAGAAAAAAAACTAATCTCGTCCTCTAAAAATCTAAAGATCTAATCTTTGTCACATTAGGTCTGTATCGAGTAATTAAGGGGCTTCTAACTTCATTAGGAGTCCATTTATTCGTTCTAAACGAGAGTGCTTCTTCTTAAGTGTCCATTACGTGTATAATCGGAATGGTGCACGTCTTAAGTGCGTGGTCCAAGTGAGGCAAATGAGCGAGCCATTGAGTTAGTCCAAGTAAGGAGCGATTTATCTTGTTATAGATGTGAAGTGGAAAGTAGAAAGTAAAGTAGGTAGTTCAAAATATTTCGCCTTCCTGCCCTTCTCCCGTTTTATTTGGTACCTGTCACCTGTTTGCATGCTATCCACATAGTTCAATTTTTTATTGGACGAAATAAAAAACTTTGTGTTTAAGTTATTCAAGTCTTTGTTCATGTGTGTACTTAGTTGAGAAATGGGAGGTATATGGGAGATACCCAATAATGATAAATGATATTTATTTTGCAAATATTTTTTTTTAAAACCCTTAGACGGAAATTTTTTCGTCAGTTTAAATTAGATGAGGCCGGTGTTTTCTAGCTGACTGCCCTGAGAAGAAACAAAGAAACAAACTCAGGGGTCAAAGTCTCTTTTAAAGTCCATACAGCAAACATATAATGGTCAAATCATTAATTTTTTAATAGGTACCTAATAAGAACCTTTAATAATATAATATCACCAGTACTTACCTAGTATATTTTATAATGAAGAACAAATAATATAATTTTAAATTCTGTTTGTTTCAATTAATTAGTTTAGTCATGAATCTCATAATTGTTTTTCTAGTAAGAAATTTGAATCTCTTTGTAAATAAAATAGAAAGCAAACTAAAATTACTTAACAAATAATACTTTTAAGACTTTAATGATTGCCTATTATATTAGTTAACAAAGTACTTTACTAGTTTCAAATAAATGACTTTCATTAGAAATTAGTTGCTGTTGTTTTATCTACCATTATTTCGTCTCTGGTGAATTCTGTGAATTTTTATTACTTAAAACCATTGTTAATTTTAGAATAGGTATAATTTATTATCCGTAACGCTAGACTTAAACATAAATAGAGAGAATTTATTCTCCGTAATGTCAGACTTAAATGCTAAGATATTGAGGTCGTCTGCCAATTTAACAATCTGCTCGATTCTAGACAATGAGGGGGCTTACTACACCCCGATACATGTTTGTTTACATCAGTCACCGCGGCTCTGAACGCAAAGGACATCTGAAGGAACTCAGGTGAATTTTAGTCAGTAAAAATGTGACACTTTCTCTTTCTCCACTTAAAGTGGGAAGATTTCCGACCTTTAGAAAAGGATTCTAAACAAACATTCTTTCAGGAGAAATAATGATGTTAGAAGTTCAAAATATATATGTAGGGCTAAATACGTGATGAAATCGTTGTCATTGCCATCATTGCGTTGGTAGAATGTCACTTCGTCTACGCCCTTTAGGAAACTTTTAAGTTTGATAAGAAATACTTTCGTAGTAACTCTAATCAAGTCATAATGTTATCACTTGCGCCACACCCACTAACAATATAAAAGGGCAATTTTTGAAGTAGAAAGTGCGCACCAGACTGTCCTTCGCTTTAATATTTAATTAATTGACAATTAGACCCTTATCAATGAGGATTGTTATTGGAAAAGTTACGGCTCACGGGTCTGCTGTGGTCCAATGATTATGTACCCATTATAAGGCCATTGTCTGGATTTAGGGGGCGACTGAGCCCAACTAAATATTAGGCAAAAAGTTAGCTTTTGAAATATTTTTACTTTTACTTTAAGCTAAGCAACGGATAGATTGAAGTAGCGAATTCTACTTTGCTTATACTAAACACAATAATTACGTTTTCCTTGCTATCAATGTATGCCTAACAACTTTGTAATAAGTAACATTGCAATAATCATATAGACATGTGTAATACGTGTATAATTATAAAGAATATAGCAAAAAGGGCAAAAAAAATAATCTTATATTGAAAATATTATTGCTTTGAAGATCTGGGAAAAGATAAAACAAAGTAATGTAGATGAATAATTATTACCCTAGGTCATATTTTTTTCTAAACGTTACATATATTATAATATGCGGCTCTTGGTGTTTCAACATTTAGAAAAAAGTGCGTTGGACAGTTTTATTTTAGATTATGACTTAATCTGCTACTTTAAATACTTAAAATAGTTTCATTCGTGTACCTAAATATTTAACTACAGCTTATGGCAAACAGTTACTCAATCAGTGCGTATATTTAAAAGTGAATGCAGCAGTGAAGTACAGAAGAAACAAAATATACGTACATACTTTCTTATTTACATATAATTAGTCGCACACAACCTCCCCACAACCCATTAGCATTAAAATTCCAAAAAAAAACAACATACAAACAAACAGAATGCTTGACGCTCAAATTAATTCATTTGGCCAACTGTACTAATTAATTCCGCAGCGAACTGTATCAGAGGCGACACCAATTATTTTCGTATCGACAACTTTCACTGCAATTTGTACATATTAATTAATACCCCTATTGTTCGGCCATTTTATCTGTATTACTATTATATAATAGAAATGTAGCCTATAGAAAATATTTATGGGAAACAATTATTCGGTGTGTGGCCTCGACTATGAATAGAACACTTCCCGAGTTTCAGACTATGAATTGTTGTTCGTATGGACTGAGTTCGACCTCTATTTGATTGTGGTTCGGGTGAGTTGGGAGATCAATATAAATGGTCGGTTTATAAGTACGAATATAACAAATAGAACTCAATTCTTCCCTCGTAATTTAGTATACAGTAACTCCAAAACTTGAAGTGATGAATTTATTGTGTCTTCAATAACGAGGGCAATACCAACCTACTGATGGAAAAGCTATGAAGAAAAACTTTTGCTAACTAACAAACGATTTTGCCTACTAAACTTACCTCGGTAGCTAAAGGATCTTGAAGTTAACAATCTACACTATATAATATAAAGTATTAATATATATAAGTACTAATATTATAAAGAAGTAAAGTTTTTTTTTTTGTGTTTAGGTACGTTTTATTGTTTGTTGGAGGTAATCTCTGGAAGTACCGGTCCGATTGCTGAAATTTTTTCACCGATAGAAAGCTGCTTTATTTCTGAGTTATATAGGCTATATTTTATGAACTTGGGGGAAGCCGCGGGCAACAACTAGTAACTAACAACTCAGATAGAACTGTTAATAGAACTTGGAGAACTTAACAAGCGGAAGCGCCTGGCCGATGTCACTTAGCAAATATAATGTCCCTCTGAAGCAGAGTATGAAAATGCCCGAACCAGACGAGTTTCACAATGAACTACGTGATTTTAAGAAAAAAATCTAGGGAATACTTGGAATTTGAATTTAAAATAATTTATATTGCAAAATTTCTAGGTATTACAAAGAATTTATTGTTTTATAATACCTAATTGTATTCTTTTATTGTTTTGATTGTTGAATTTTAATGTATATTTTGTATGTACGCCTTTATTGTCACATACATCAGACCAATAGCTAATATTCCAAGATCCCAGAGCTGTCTGACGTAACTTATTTTCACATAGATTAAACCTTGGGGTCTCAGTAGCGTCTCATGTGCTTTGAATACCTGAGTGCTTGTGGAGCTCCTCCTTGGGGAATCTTGGTAGGTACCAAGTGAGAAAGGGAACTAAAAATAACAGTTACTTAACTTACATTTTTATGGCTGATTTTTAAATATAATTTGCATTATTCTAAAGCAGTATCATAAGTGTCAGACACTTTCCATGGACCAAAATTTCTGTCAGACGCTTTAAAGCTCCACAAAAAAATAAACGAACTGTTCTCATTTTTACATAGAAAAAATGTCTGATTTTTTTTTTTATATGTTATCAAGGTACTATTACAAACTGTAGTGATCTTATTATACAAGCAATTGTTTTTCTGTAATGTCAAATGTATGTGATGTAAAACTCGAAACAAATAAAGCTTAAGATAGAGGAAGTAACATTAAAAAAATATATGTAATAAAACTAGCGGTCCTGGCAGACGTAACCCTCACTGCAAATCGGCTTATCGTCAGAAAAAAAAATGAACCCCGCCACCTAACGGATTCAATTGTATTTCCAAACCTTCCAGGGACCCACTCAAAAATATACAAAATTTCATCCAAATCGGTCAAATCGTTTAGGAGAGTTATGTGATAAATACCGTACAGAAGAATTATACGTAAAGATTAGTAAATTATAGATATACAGCCAAAATAGATAGATAGCCAAAATTGTCAAAACAAAAATAATTACAAAATCATTTTAAAGTTATTAAACTTTTAACTGTTTTATTTCGTTTAGGAGTTTTAATGGTAACTTAGTTAATTAACTTTAATATTAAATATCAACCAATTAATTTAGGTAGTTGTTTAGGTGTTGTCAGCTAGTCAAAGCGGCTACTAATTTTCCATTACTATTGATTAATTAAACTGCGTCATAGATTAATTAATATATCGTAAAATATGTTGTTTATGTTATTTTACACCATCTGCATCGTCGGAATTACTATCAAATAATAATTTTAATGATCATGCAAATGAATTCTGTTCATTTATTTATTACCAACGGTTTCAGAGTTAGGAAGACAAAATTAATTTATGATGTTTTCGTAATCATTATTTACAGCAGCGTTGAAAGGCTTCCCACAAGGTGGACCGACCACCTGGTGAGAGTCGCGCGAATGCGATGGATGCCAGATGCACAGGATCGGTCCTTGTGGCGACGCTTGCGGGAGGCCTATGTCCAACAGTGGACGTGTATCGGCTGAAGTGATGATGATGATTGACATTAATTTAAGGCGCCTTTTCTTTAACAGTCGTTAAAGATACGCAAGAAAGTCGGGCTATCAGTCTACCTGAAGAGTATCGTGTTCCCTAGGAACTGGGTTGCGGAGGTCTTGGTGTACAGCAGCAGACACAGGTGTTCAGCTACTAACTGTTAGCCTGGAAGCCGACTCCAAGTTACTTATTAAAAGGTTAAGGAAATATGATGACCAATTTAAGACGAATTGAAAAAAAAATAAACTCATACTATAATTTTACTTTTGCCAGTAATCATCATATCTATGGTAGGTATGTCAGTGTCGTATTGAACTGCCCCGTTAGTCTTGTAGTCGAGTATGGGGTCCAGGTTTCAATTCCCAAGTCAGGCAAAAATTGTTATCGAGTTTCTTCATTAGTAATCTTTCAGTAGCAGCTTGGAGTTTGGAAGTTAGTGGTGTGATACCTCCGTGCTTCTGTTAGCACGTAAAGCCGCTGGTCCTTCTCTTGACTTCTCTCTAGTCGTGTCAGATTGCCATTCTTTCGAACTATGAGAGTGCAGAAAAAGAGAGTGCACCTGTGTCTACGCACACACTTGTGCACTATAATCTACATTCTTGATTAATCTCCATAGGCCACCGTGACTGAAATTCGATGAATAGGATCAGGGTCGTCGTCTAAACTAACCGAACACAGTTAGATAAATACCCTGGTATCAGTATTAAAAACAGGCAAAGTCCAGACTCACCTACTGACTCATTACGCCCAGTCCAAACCTTTGAACTTAGAACGCTGCAATGTTGTATAAAAGATTCTCTTATGATTTTTATAAAGAACTAACTTTTGCCCGCAGCTTCGCTCCCGTACATAAAATATTACCTATGTCATACAGTAATAAAGCAGCTTTTATCGGTGTAAAAAAAAATAGCAATCAGACCGGTACTTCCAGAGATTACCTCCTAGAAACAAAAAAAAACAAACTTTACCTCTTTATTATTTATTTTATTAGTCTTATCTACAAGAAAGGATATTTAAAAATTCAACACCTGAAGGGATGAAACGGAAGTCCAAAGTTTGTATAAAAAAACCTACTTTCACGCAGGCAAAGTCACTGGCGAAAGCTAGCTGGTGCATAAAACTGCTACTTCACTAATCAGATTTTTTACGAACACTCCTAGTCCTCCTAGCAGTACAAAAGGGTTCACAATCCGAATAATAAAATTACATAACGAACAGATAGGTACTCGTACTTGTTCCTTATTATACTCATAAGAAACCTTTGATCCCATACATCCACCTCATCCATTAAACGAAATGAACAGAAATAACAAAAAGAGTTTGAAATAAATTGCATTGAGCAACTTTGCGAATTAAAAGGTTCGCTCCTCGGCGTGCAATCAAAGATGTTATAGGAAAAGTTGCCAAGATGATTGCCTTCCGATATTCTATGTTATGTGGTAACTTTAGCAGGTGCCTTTGTTTGTGGATCTACAGGTTGGATGACGAATGAATAAGTATCAATGAACCAGTACCGTATACTGGTTCATTGATACTTATTCATCATAATTTGGTTAATTTTTCCCAATATGTTGGGGTCAAGTAGCTGAAAACCATAATTTAACATAAAGTAACTGCCTATTTTGATCTCTACAGCACAGTTACTGAATACACAAAAGGTAGCTCTTGGTAACAATAGTTGTCAGATTTCTGGCACTGTATAGGTCATACACAACACACATCAGTCCCGTCTTTGTATTTGCAGATCAGTCCCCTGATAAATGTGAATGACTAAGACGCACCGGTAGTGACTGGGCTATTGTATGGGTCCAATGTCTTTAGGCTTTTAAGACACTATGTGTACACTAACTATTGCAAGTGACTGCTTCCGTGTAAATGTCGGTTATTGTGGACACTACGCACTACTTCGCACCTTGTTAAAATCGGTTTAGTAGCTTAACCATGAAAGCATAGATAGATAAAATTACATTTAGAATATTAATGAGGATTTTTATCTGAGTGATCGAGAGCTTATCGGAAACGTTACTGATAAGACTGTCTATGTCGTTTTAAGGTGATAACCATCCAACTACTAGTTGGCGTAGAAAAAAGCTAGTTAGGGATTATATATGGTGACTGGCAATTAGTGTACGATACTTAAACACGTGATTGTGCTCATGATAACAAACAATTTTTATTATAGGAGCAAAGCCGAAATCGCGAAAAAAATATCAGCTGTTCAGTACATTAGGCAAACATAAATGTATTTAACAGCTGATTTTTTTCCGCGATTTCAGAAGATATATATCGATTAGTTAAGAAGGGTGCGTATTTTACTTAGGTGTCTGAATATTAGTTTGTATTCGAACTTCGAGTATCTGTAGGTGTGTTCTAAAAAGCTAAATTATTTATGTCAAAAGGATTGACTGATAGTCTTTTTCTTTGCTACCTATATTAGTTTAATGAATTCATTGTACGGATCTAGCAGAAGGACCAGATTCTGAAATCATCCTCGTTCAAAGGAATAAAAAATAAATTCTGATCCCTTTAAAACCCAAAATGTGAATATTTCAGTCCTGTTTCTGATTGACTCCGTGGCTTATTTGGGCCACCGTATCCACCGTAGGACCACTACTTCCAATGTGGTCAGCCCGGTCAAAAGCTCTGTGGCTAATACAAAATAGATGTGGCAACGCTTGAGGGAGGCCTATAATTAATTTTTTTTTATTATTATTTCGTTTATTCATTAAAGTACATATAAATTATATTTTTAAATATTCAATAAAAAATAAAAAACATTTAAAAATATAAAAAATAGTAGCCCACCGGTATCGGGAACAGGGTCCAAGCTACCGGCGGTCAGGGCTCCAGAGAAAGGAACCTCCTGACTATACGAGCCGTGTCCAGCAATACTGCTTTCTGAATCAAGCCCTTGATCCAGTCGCCTAACGAGAGCCTCCTAAGGTGTTGGTCGAGGCTCTTGGCTATTAAGCCATTGGCTGACACAACTATCGGTACAATGATCGCTGAATCCACTTCCCACATGTCGACAACCTCGCGAGCCAAGTCAATATACTTGATTTGTTTAGCTTTCACGAGGTTCTCGTCATGCGGAACGGATATGTCAACAATCATTGCACGCCTCTCGCTTCGGTCCACCACCACTATATCAGGCTTATTGGCCACAATAGTCCTGTCAGTGATGATGGGCCGATCCCAGTACAAAGTGATATGACCATTATCAAGAACTGGGTCGGGCTCATACCTATAGTATGGCACTTCCGATTCCACAAGAGAGTATTTCAGAGCAAGTTGCTGATGGATAATCCTGGCTACAAGGTTGTGCCCATGCAAGTACTCTCCGTTAGCAAGACGAGAACAACCAGAGATAATGTGACGGATTGATTCTCCCGGACGGTGACATGCCCGACAGATGTCAACCGTGCCGTCCTTCACAATAAATCTCCGGTAGTTATTCGTCATGATAACTTCGTCCATAATTGCACAGACAAAACCTTCGGTTTCCCCAAAGAGGTCACCGAAACGCAGCCAGGCTACGGACGCCAATTGGTCTACATCGGGCCCATGAAGGGCCCGGAAAAAGCGTCCGTGAAGCTCCTTGCTCTGCCATACTTCCCTGCGATCGTCAGTGTCAAGCACTATCGGTTTGCGCCAGTTCTCATTAGCCAGGGAGAGCGGGGTGAGTCCCTTGTCCAGTGCCACTACATCTCGATGCATACCCACGTCGGCAGCTAGGAAATATTCCCTGAGACTGCATACCTCGCGGTTGTGTAGGGTCTTAGCATTTAAGAAGCCACGACCCCCACACTTCCGCGGGATATACAGCCTCATCACCGACGATCGTGGGTGATGCATTCGGTATGTAGTCAGCAGTGTACGGACCCGCCTATCCAGGGCATCAAGTTCAGTTTGAGTCCATTTGAGTACGCCGAAAGAGTACATCAGTACCGGCATGACCCAACCGTTGAAGGCGCGCACCTTGTTTCCGCCCGAAAGAAGACTGTTAAATACCTTTTTCAGGCGTCCAAAGAAACGCTCCTTCAACGATTGCTTCATGTCAATGGTACTGATACCTAGAGCTTCCGACATACCCAAATACTTATAGGTTTCGGTTGGAGAGAGGGATCTCAGGTTTATGGAATCCGTAAGTTGGACGCCCACGGACTCCACAACCTCCCCTCGCTTTACATGCATGACCGCACATTTGTCCACACCAAACTCCATCCTGATGGCACTACTGAAGGTTTCAGTTACCTTCAGTAGCTCCATCAGTTGCAGATTGTTGGGGGCAAAAAGCTTCAAGTCATCCATGTAAAGGAGGTGAGATATAACCTGACCCCCTCTCTTCAACCTATAGCCTAGACCTGAATTCTCCAGCAATGTGCTGAGAGGATTCAAGGCTAGACAAAACCAAAGCGGACTCAAACTATCACCCTGGAATATACCTCGCTCGATCCTTACAGGTTCGCTATTCCTCTGGATATTTCGACATCCTGGATAGCGGAGGACCGTACTCCATTGCCTCATACACGACATCAGGAAGGTGCGTAGTGTTGTATCAATTTTATACAATTCCAGCACCCTCATGAGCCATGTATGAGGAACGGAGTCATATGCCTTCTTATAATCTATCCAACATGTCGACAGATCCTTTCGGGAACGTCGAACCTGTTGGCTAATGGTCATATCAATGAGGAGCAGCTCCTTCGTACCACGGGACCCGTTCCTACATCCATTCTGAGAAGGTGACATGATCGAGTTTTCATCAATATGACTATTAATTTTACTTCTCAGTATGGATGTAAGAACTTTATAGACCGTCGGCAAACACGTGATCGGTCTATAATTTTTGGGTTCCGCAGTACTACCCGATTTATGGAGCAGGTGGGTTATTCCTGTCGTCAGGAACTGGGGCAGCGACCCTGACTCTAAGGCAGACTGAAACTGGTATGCCAAGCGAGCATGCGACCTTGTAAACCACTTAATCCAGAAATTGTGCAGCCCGTCCGGCCCTGGAGATTTCCAGTTAGGCAACGGACGGACTGCACGAGCTACATCTTGGGGGCTGATGTCAATTGTCCCCATTTGTGGTATTGGATCGCACGCTCGCTCGACCTCCCGAGTCCAGTCACCCTCGGTGTGACTGACAGGCACCGACCAGATGCTGCGCCAAAATGAACACATGGCGTCATCTTCCGGGAGGCGCGCGTCAGTCACACCTTGGTCCGGTCGCTCCCAAGCCCTATAAACCCACCTTTCATTACTCCGGAATGTGCGATTCTGGGTGTATCGTTCAACCCGCCGCTTATACCTGCGGATACGGTTTGCCCATGCATACACTTTCTGCTTCAGGAAGTCGATGCGCTCTGTGACTCGGGACATATAGTCTCGGGGGCTGATGTTAGTCCCCGAAAATGCCCGCCTCACAAAGCGCATTACTCTTGGGCGAGTGTTGCCCTCCCTGAAGCAGATTAGTTTGCCGATGAGTGCTCTGGCCCCACCAATACGACTCTCGATCCTGCACTGCCAGGCCGGCACAGCTGATTTCGGTCGTGTAGCTTCGTCACTGTCTGGGAATTTGACGTGAGCTACACGACATGCCGCTACGGCCGCGCAGTACATGATCGAGTGTGTCTCGGTGAGATCTTCGCAGTCATCAAAATAATTTGACAACTGCGAATCCAGAGCAGCCACCAACGCCCTATTCTTGTTACACATGGGCAAACGAGGTATGCGAGGTCTAAGTTCAGGTGGTATGTTGCGATATTCCCGAATCGCACACTCCAAAGCACTCCTCAGTTCATTATTGCACTGGGTACTTACGTTAGTGACCATGTCAGTACTCACCTCGTCAGTGTGAAAAGATATGTGGCTGGACGGTGGTACCACAACTGGTACCACAGGCTGCGACGGAGGGGTAATGACACGGTCACTCATTTCCGTGCGGAGGCGATCAAGTACAGAATCATCCAACATATGATTACGCAGGATGACCCGCACCTGATCCGACAGTCGTTGGGCCGAAACGTTGACGGCTGGCTCAAGCACCTGAAACAAAGAGAGCATCCGGACACGGTACGCGGTCAAGTTGTTTCCTCCCTCTGTAGCCCCATAGTATGAGCGCATGACGTTTTCGTTGATGGATTGCGTCCATCGCATGCGCTGCACACTTCCGCCGGGAGCTGGGACCCTATCAGAGGCCGGTGGGCCTCGAGGTCCTAAACTACTCGGCGGCCGGCGTCCTCTCCGTCGACGCGCAGGTGGTGGTGACGTGGGCGGAGAGTAGAACTCGTCGCTGGAGCTCGACGCAACTGTCGCGGCCGGTGTCACAGCACTCGCGTTGAGGCTGGGTTCCGGCGGCGGCGAGGCGGAGCTGAGCGACGAGGCCGGAGGTGGTGGGCGTGCTCGGCGAGCTGCGGCTCTGGTCAACATTTACGAAGGTATCGTCGTCGAAATATTTTTCTTGTCATAAATATGACATTGTATTTTGTGTTTTGCGTAAAGTCATTTTTGTTAGGTAAACAGATATTTCACTTATCACAATGTTTTACTGTATGTTGGGGCTTTTTTTTTCTTCAGATAATTTCATTTTGCTATAGTATTTCAATATTTATTGTTTTTAATAAATTGGAGAAAATTTTTTTCGACACTTCAAGCTGACAGTCGAACCACAGATTTATATTATTATTATTATTATTATTTTCAACACAATGTTACATTGTTATGAAATAAATGACTTATGACTTATGACTTATGACTTAATACTAAACAGTTGTCCTCTTTCAGCAGTAACGCATTTTTTTTTTCAATGTTAAAAACGAATCCTTTCTGGAAACACATTTATTGTGGGTACAGCTAAGGAGTGGAATTCTCTGCAAGAGTCTGTGTTTTCTAATAGTTACAGCTTAGGGGTCTTTAAATCAAGAGTGAATAGGTTACTTCTAGGCAAGCGAGCTTAATCGCTGACTACATCATCGCTTACCATTAGGTGAGATGGTGGTCAAACGCAAGCCTATCTTATAAAATAAGTATATATATAATTAAATATACTAATTTTTTTTTTTTGTTTGTATTATTAGGTAATCTCTGAAAGTAATGATCCGATTGCGAACATTTTTTCACCGATAGCAAGCTGTTTTATTTCTGAGCGATATAGGATATATTTTATGTACGCGAGCGAAGCTGCGGGCAAAAGCTAGTCAAAAATATTAAAAAAACGAATTCGTTCAATATTGTTGTCATATCAAAATCCCATGACTTCACTTGCTCCTGTCCTATTAACCAATATCGCATTTGGATCAAGTCATCGGCCGTCGTTTCCCTCCGGGACGGAGTATCACTCGACAAGCACTGACGCGGAAATTTATCACTACAAGGGATTGAAACGGACGACGTCAAATGTCCGAACGATATCGCTCGACCGGACACGGGTATGTGCATGTTATTTTGGATAGATTTCTGACCCGATTGCAGGTTTTGGTAATCCTTTTTTAGATGGGTAGGTTCTATACAACGTGTTTTTATTTTTTGATATCTCATAACTCAGGGCATGAATGAGACTATATCAAAGATTCAACTGGCATATGAATTATTTTTCAATAACCTTTCTTTTTGTTTTCTTTTTCCATACCATAATAATTTGATAAATTCATTATTATTGATGTAAAACACCCTGTAAAACACCCTTATGTGAAATATGGCAGCGTAAATATGCAATGTCATTATAGTCACTGTCATACTTTTATGACTTTATTACACTACACTACTGCAAAGTTTGACATCGTCGCAAAAATAAAGATTTGTCATACAGGTGACAATTTTTTACCTAAACTAATTATGATTGATGATGTCTTCGAAACCATGCATTTTTGGACCACATATTTTAAGACTTTTAGTACTATTTTTCCTTATACTAAAAGTCTTAAAATATGTGGTAGTATACCTTTAGTTATGGGATATCAAAAGCAACACGTTGTTTATCGGTTTACTGAAGTTTGATTTGCCACGCGAATTTATTGTGGCTCGGTAAAATTGTAAACTTGTGATTGACGAATGATTTATTTGACAGATTAACTTATTCCCGCATTCATAAAAATTCTATTCAATAAGCTCCGAGAGCATATCTGCTCTCGGAGCTTATTGAATAGAATTTTTTTCCGGGACAAAATATCATATATGGTTGGTACTTAGCAATGACCCATTGATAGATAGCTACATTATACCTTTTTAAATGCGAGTTTTTTATTTAGTTAATAATCCCCATTGACGTAAACATTGCCTTAATGAGACTTTTTTGATTTTGAATGGGTCTTCCGAACTTGATCATTGTTAAATTTAGTTGTAGTAAACACTAACACAAAAAAAAATAGTTTAAGTGTTTTTTGCCGAAGAAAGACGTGTGTGGAAAAGGGAGAGGGAGGCCTTCGCCCAACAGTGGGACATAAATGGGCTAACTAACTAACTTAAATACGTAAATAGTATGTGACAATTAGTAAATACTATAAACGAAAAAAAAAGCAAATTCTGTAGTAAGTACTTATTATAAGTCACTAAGTATGAAACTTAATAATATAATTGAAGTAACTGAAAGGAGAGAGTAGTTCAAAAACTAAAACATGTCTGTTGTCTGTATTGAAATGAAAATTATTTTCAGCCACAAATTATCAATTTTCTTCTTAAAAGTTTAAGATTCGTAGAACCAAAAATAAATTTAATCTAAGTTTCCATCGCATGAAACAATAAATAAGAAATTTTCACACAGTATAAATTTTCTGTCGAAAAACACGCCAGTAACTTAAACTCAGCGAACTCTTGTCCAATAAATTGTGTTAATAAATTAATTAATAACCGATCTCAGGGCAGATCGTTAATCAAAGGAGTGGAGTTTATCGATTCTCCCCCTCCTCATCAAGAATTTGACTCACGATGCGGAACCTGCAAATGTTGGAAGATATTTGCTTATTATAGTTCATAAAGTTGAAGAGTTTGTTTGTTTTAAAGCGCTAATCTTTGGAACTACTTAAATAGCTTAATTTTTGAGGAACGTGATAGTCTATTTTATAATTTATCTACACTTAATATTATAAAGAGGTAAAGTTTGTTTTTTTGTTTGTAGGATCTATAGATTATCTGATCTTAGATCTCTCTAGGATCTCTGAAAGTCCGATTGCTAAAATTTTTTCACCGATAGAAAGTTGCTTTATTCTTGAGTGACATAGGTTATAATTTATGCAGGTACACGAGCGAAGTTGCGGACAGTAATGAATATTTTTGTTTTCCAAAAATACAGCTCTACTTATACCGTATGTTCACAATTTTTGTATTTATGGTCGAGTTGAACGTCATCATCATTATAGCCAAAACACATCCACTAATGGACATAGGCTTCCGGATCGCCGAAACGACCGGTACTATGCGTCTCATATTCATAGGATTCCGATCCATCGGAGGTCACTCCAGAACCTTAGAAATTTATCCCCACTGCCACTTAAGTTTGGCGATTCTTCGGTCTATGTCGGTAACCTTGGTTATCCTGCTGATATTTTAATTTTACCCTTTGGGCAAAAAGGCTAAACATTTTTATGCTGCAGAAATCTGTACACAATAGGTTAAACTCTGTTCTAATTCATTAAACCCCAAGCGAACGCCGGCGTTCGTGCACCTATTGTCTTTCTATTGTGTCTGTAATTTCCACGATTGAGAGGTTTTCTTGTATTTTAAGTGACACTGTTTCGCAATGACATTCCAATAAGTATGTGTTACAACCGAGTATAAAGAAAAGCAAAATCAAATACTCGTAGAACGCTATATGAAAATGAAAATAAAACGCGGGCGGGTGACACCGCGGGGCACGCAGCTAGTTACTTATGTATGTGCGTGTATTTCGATGTAATCTATTGTGTTAAGAGAAACGTGTGGGGTTTATTAAAATAGTTGCGAGTTTATAATTAAGCGAGTTAATTTTAAAGTAGCTGAAGAATGTATTTTCGTTCGTGCGGTTTTGAAAGTTTTGAATTGTATCACGAAGGTATTTTGTTATGCAGTGAATGCTTATTTGTGTTTTAAACTTTGTGCAAAGCCTGGACCTAATGCTATTGACTGGTATGACAATTTGTCATTTAGTAATATTGAATTAATGTTTATCTTATTATGATATGCTATTATTAGCTAACATAGTGTTAAAAAATTGTTATTTAAGACCTTAATATTACCTATGTTTACAAATTAATAAATGAATATGAATTTCAGTTCTTTTAGCCCGCTAAATGCTTGCATTGTAGGAGAAAGGTTGCTAGAGATTGAAGATATTAGGAAATTAGGCAGAGAAGATTATGCAAAGAAGCTTAAGCAGAGAAATTGAACTGAAAAACTCAACAGCATTTTATACAACAATCTTAAAAATTCAAGATAAGAGGCTCATTGATTGATTGATTGATATACGTAGTTGGAACCTATTGAGAAAAGCTTTCTAAAAATCCAGGATACTAAGTGCCTACTAATTGCATTTTTTATCTTTGCTATTTATCTACTACAACATTTCTGGGATATACGGGTTCTTATAACAGCTATAACTTCAGTCCTGGATTAGGTACTAAAATATATTCAGAAAAAGTCTTATTTTCCTTGAGTTTCCTTGCGTGATCGAATCAAGAATGAGGATATCCGCAGAACCAAGATTACCGACATAGTACGAAGAATCGCCAAATTTAAGTGGCAATGGGCAGGGCACATTGTTCGCAGAACAGATGGCCGTTGGGGCCGAAAGGTTCTGGAATGGCAACTACGCACCGGAAGACGTAACGTTGGAAGGCCTCTTACAAGGTGGACCGATTACCTGGTAAGGGTTGCGGAAATCTGATGGATGGGAGACGCACAGGACCGTTTATTGTGGCGACACTTGGGGGAGGCCTATGTCAGTGGACGTCTTTCGGCTGAAATGATGATGATGAAGATTCTTATTTTATTTGTCTAGAAATTTTATTTTACTATGTTGTTGGAGGATAATGTGTGTATTTTCTTTATATCTTTTCAAAGTGCTGTGTTATCTGCCAACATGCTTGTTATTATTAGACGCTGCGCAAACGGAGATTCTTTTTGTTCCAGTTACTGACACCGAACACTTTTTGATCATCATTAGTAAAGCAACTAAACACGAAAAATGTTTACGTATGGTAGTGGATGATTTCATACTGGTTCTATATAATTCAAATATTCATCGGTAGCTGACACAAGACACATTTCTGCCCTGCCTAAGTTCACACAGCACCGACCGAAATTCCCAGCGATTCGGTCCAAGGTCCAAAAAGGCCGGTTGCCAAAGTTAGTCAATTTCATGCGTCCTCAATAAAATATCAGGCAGCAAAATTAAAAGCCGTGCCCACATACAGCACATAAAGTATTTACCTCCGTGCTCGTATTTTATTGGTTTTTATACGAGCCGGTGCACAGTGTCGTAAAACTTGATGGCTTCTATCTTCTTACATCGCTGTTATTATATAGAGATCGATCGATACAGCTTTATTGTTTGGAGGAAATTATGGTTTTGTAAGTGCTTTTGGTTAGAAGTTCGATTTACAGCAGGGTTTTGTTATTCTACTCTAAGTCTAGTCTTGATTGGAGTATTTGACACTGAGTTTCAAGCAAAGATTTTATATATCCTACTAGGTTTCGAGCTACCTATAAGTATAAACTAGTAGGAATTTTCATTGTACACTTTTTTTTATGGTGGGAAAAATCATCCAATGACAACCCCCGCTCTTGGGCGGAGCGGGAGATAATGTCAGACTCTTATTGACTAAAAGCCCACCCCGTTTCTTCTAGCCTTCATACCGGGGCTCGAGTTCCCTTTCGGATAACCCTGGCCCCAGTAGGCTTCGACCCGGCTGGGCTCCTGCTGTTGCTGACAACTCCTTGAGCCGCGCTGGAACAGTGCTCGCCGTCGACGACTTGGGCTTGGTCCGGACAGTTACCGGACGGTCGGACAGCGAGCTACCCATTGCTCACTGTCCGCAAGCGCGCGCCTACGGTGGCCGGAAATCGGGATCGGAATCCTAGCGGCGGCGGCGGGAGAGCCGTTGCCTGATGCGGTCGGCACCTGCCTTTGCGAGCAATACTGCTTCGCATAAGTCGGCCACCGCCTGCCACTCCTCCTCGCTCCGGACCATGGCCTCAACCAAGGCCCGGCGCGAGAGGTCTCCGCAGGCGATCCAGCCCCCACGAGGGCAAGGCGATGCTCCGCCCAAGCAGGGCACACTTGGCTTGCAATAAAAGATTTGACTTTGACTTTACATGGTGCACCGGTATGTAGTGGACATCTCACCTATATGTACGAAACGTTTTGGGAACACAATCATTATGCGTACAGTTAAGAAGTGGAATTCCCTGCCGGAGTCTGTGTCTCCTGATAGTTATAACCTAGAGGCCTTTAAGTCAAGAGTGAATAGATTGCTTCTAGGCAAGCGTGTTCCATCGTCGGCCACATCATCGCTTACCACCAGGTGAGATAGTGGTCAAACGCGAGCCTATCCATAATGAAAAAAAAACTTTTAAAGTGAATAAACGTGATGTTGACATATTCCACTCAAATGTAAGTATGTATATATTTAAACTAATTTTTGCCCGCGACTTCGCCCGCGTACATAAAAAATGTTACTTAGGAATAAAGCGGCTTCCTATCGGTGAAAAAATGTTTCAATCGGATCAGTACTTCCAGAGATTACCTCCTACAAACAAAAAAACAAACTTGACGCAACTGTGATTAATAAATAATTAACTTCATTGTACACTTTTAAAGCATCCAGGCTTTTTCATAAACAAGTGGAGTTCAACTCTTTTCAGAAACTTCTTCGGTAGAAGATGAAGAACAAAATATTAAATTATTACCATCAAATCTACCTATTATTTAAACTTATCATTAACAAACTTTGTAATAAAAACCGATCTTCACAAAATCCCATAAAAATATTTCACTTTCAACATTACTGAAGAAAAAATTTAATATTTTTTTAGATTTCGCTTCGATAACTTGGAAGCCTTCGGCAAGCCAGTAATTACATTTTTTTCAGTCAACCCAATTACTCGGCAGAAGCCTCCGACATGCCTTTCTAGGAATATCTGAAAGCTTCAGGAAGCGTGTCAATCTGTCTGTCACAGTTTGTATAACTACGTACTTTTGATTAGTTTGGTTCTGGGGTCTGGTTCACGTCTTTGCAAAGTTTCTGCTTTAGCTAAATTCAATAGGCTATACTATAATATGCTCTTTGGAAAATACGCCATGTATTTTTTGAAGGAAGATTGTTTGTATTTGATTGATATTTGAAGTGAAATAGCAAGTTCTATAAATATTGCTAATATTAAAAAAGAACTGGTCAAGTTCAAGTCGGGTTTATACATGAAAGATTCTGTACTGCAATATTAAAATCAAGCTAAAAAAACGCGGGTAAACTAATGTTCTTTGTGTGAGAACACCATAAATTTTTAACTTTTTTAATGTTATCCATAAGTATACCATCTGTGACAATTCCAACTCTCAACGTCTTACGGTTTATGAGATACAGGACCTCAAGTCTGCTATTACAATAGTGTCAGAATGGTCTATCATTGATGTCATAATTGTCGATTTTGACAAGTTTGGTAATCTACTAATATAATGGCGTCATTATGACTTTCCGATGGTCAACCACTGACACTTCCATTGAAAGAAGTGGCATAGAATAGTAATCTCGTACATATTGACAAATGTATATTTGACGTATGCGGTAATCTGCTAAAACTTTGACAGTTTATTTGATCAGTGTTCTACCATTAGAACCGATCAATGATCGATCCTTATGAATCAGCAGATTACGAAATTTTAGCAAAATGATAATGGGATCGTGTTAGAATGACGAATTTATAAAAATAGCAGACTTGGGCCCCAGGCCGCTGACAGATAGATAGACAGAGAGACGAGCAGTGGGTGCTGTTATTACTAAGACGCTATTGGGTCCCGCTGGCACCCTTCAGTCTATTAAAATTTAGAAATCTAAATAAATTTAATTCACCATTAGATAGATAAATCGTTTACATACATTCAAATGACTTAATAAACAACAGAATAACATACTGACAAACCATTCCTCATGTTTATTTCACCGTCCGTCCCTCAAATTTTTAAGATGTCTACGTCGAGATAGTTACGTAAACATTTACCTGTTTCAGTAGTCGTAAATATTTATGGCAGCTGCTCGAATAGTTCGTATGCACCGAATAAACTCTTACTAAATGTATATCCGCATCGTTAAGTTCCCGTTAAACTCTTTAAACAAAGATTTGTGGAGTTTGTGTACCTATTTGAGGTGCTAGATTGAACGGATACGACATAGACGTGCTTAGCTGTAGCATAGTCGGTCTTATAATGTTCCTACTGCTGGGACTCAGGCCTCCTCTCTAGGAGATGGATTGAGCTGTAAACCACCACGCGGGCCCAGTGTGGGTTGCTGGATGTCATATGTCTTCGAATTATTAGTTCTAGGACATGCCGGTTTCCACACTATGTTTTCTTTCACCGTTTTGAAAGCAGTGGTGATGAAATAAATTATACAAAGTAATGCGCCTTGCTGGGTTTGTACCCGAGACCTACAACTCGTCAGGGTTTGTACCACTCGGCCACCACTGCTCCATGCTTTATGCTTAATCTTAATTTTCTGAACGGAATTTTTTTTATAGGAATATAACAAAAGTTTGATAGCAGAATTTTTAAATTGTAGCTGTCAAAATTTATGAACTCAATTTCCAGAAATGCTGAAATTAGGAAACTTTTTCATTCTTATAATTTCACGGATTTATTTGCTTACAGCTTGCTGAATACGGTAAAAAATTAACCAAGTAACTACTTACATGTCTATGGTTTATGTCGAAACTAGCTCCTGCCAGCTTTATCTATACAAACTTTAAATCCCCGTTTCATCCCTAAAGGTTTTCAGTTTTACCTTTGATAAACAGGGCTATTTGTAAACCTTTCAGGACTATGGTTCTAACATCGTAAACAACAACTTTTGTTCTATGACTTTTATCATGTTTTAGTTCATCAGATTTTCATACAAAAATAAAAATATTTAAATTGAACGTTCTAAATATTACTAAGTCTATGCAAAGCAAGCAATAGGGTGGCAGGGGTTCTTGATGCGCTTGCGTCGCATCATGCAGACGTAGGTAGGTTTAGCAAAATATAGAGTTAAAATGTGTTAAATAGAACAAGGAAATCTTGAAAGTTAGTTTTTGGTAAATGTATTATGTTTTATAAAAAGTCATAGAACAAAAGTTATTGTTTATGATGTTAGTAACACAGTCCTGTAAAGTTGTTAGTGTTTTACAGATAACCCAGTATATGTACTAATAAACAATGCAAAATGAAATTAAAACCACACAAAACTGGACTCCCAACAGGCGAGATTTAAACCGGCAAAGTTAACAAATCACCAAATCTGATCCCAACAGGCAACAGTGCTTGTGTTGGTTGAGTTTCAAATTCAATAAGTCAGACGGTAACAATAACCGTTCGTTCTTCTTTAATTATACCAGCCGTAGCTAGTTGGAATCCACAATGAACTGGATAATCTTGTTTACTAGAATTTTGCCGGCGCACAACTTTGACTGATGCAAATCTGGTGGCTGTGAGTTACGAGCAGTTTGCAATCTTGTTTAAGTTAGAGATTGATGCGCGAGTTTTGTATCGGCTGATTGGCTTTATAGAAACATAAAGAGTTTATGGATAGGTGCAAACTTCATACTTCTTTGTTTAATGGCAAATGTGTTTTCTGTTAGGTGTCATTGAAATACTCCTTAGTCGTTCACTCTTGACAGAGTGGTCGTGGTTGATGATATTGCATTTTAGTTGGCGAGCGAGGCTCCCGCGATGTGTCTACATTTGTCCCGGTTTACGGCGTTTAGAGAACTTTGAACTCATCAGTCATTGAAATCATCGTCACTCAATCAATCTACCTGCTTTTTGCCTTCTCATATCTCCTTCTTGCCTACTGTCGTTCCTGTTTTTTCTTCTTCCTTCTTTTTTTTTGTTTTTTTTCTTTTGTTCCCTTGCTTCTTTTTTACATTTTTTGTTTGTTTTTTCCTTTTTGTCATTTCCCTTCTTTGTTTTTGTTTTCTCTTTTTTGTTGTTTTTTTTTCTTCCCGCCTTTTCCCCTTGCTTTTCCGTTTTTATTTTTCATTTTTTATATCCCTGTCATCTTTTTCTTTTGCCTTTTATAGGTTAGAGTCGGTTCCAGTATTTTATATGGAGTGACTACATACTTACCTGACTTACACAACACAGTAATTGGGTAACACGATACTCCTTGGCAAGGCTGGTGGTAGATTTACCGTTCAAATCATCATCAATCTCATTAGTAAACTATTTTGCCACTAAATATTTAAAAATAAATTGTATTGAAAGTCACATGGTTCTTATTCATAATTGTCAATTCAGTCAATTAAATAAGAAATTGAAAGCCACATTAGAACCATGGCGTAGAAAGAAAATGCAGCCAAACAATAAACTTACACTAAAAATAAACATAGTTACTCAGTTAAAACTAGTTCAACTATTTTGGGAATTCTGTGGCATACAAACACTAAAAGATATCATGCTTTTGAAAATCTTTTGAAAATAAACCAACGTTATTTTCGGCTTTCACACTACATAGAACTAAAATCTTTCTCCAAAAACATTAGTGCTTTCGCTGTCAGTTCACATTTGACGCCTCACGCCCGACCGCTTGGCTCGGCGCGGTGTCAATACGATTTTCCGCTACCTTCTGTTTTATACGCTTTGGCAACAACGCTGATTTTCCCAACTAAAATCTGTTTGCCACAACTTTACCTAAGTAGAAATTAGACAGTGTCAGCTCTACTGAATAATTTGAGGGCTAAACGGGATATTTTTGCATTTAAAGTCGAGCTTTTTAGTACTAAGTAGAGGTGCGGTTTAACGGGCCATTTTGCGTTTAAGCGCACGTGTTAAAACTCGTTTTATGAGTTTTGAAGTGTTAAATAGAGTCACAAAAGTACTCCAGGCAGATATTTTGCAATATAATGTTCAGATGAAACTTAGATGCACCAGATTTAAGAAAATATTTTTTTTGTGCTATCGTTGAAATACTTTTGCTTTTTATTACAGTAATGAAATAATGTAAGTTATGAAAGATGAATTTTTGAAATATTAGTGCGCCACCCCACCTTTAGGTGGGTGCAAATTACATAATATTAGTTGCATCGTTTATTGCCCTTTTTATATATTAGTGAAAACTACATCCGCACCGAGGCAGCAAATATTAGACGGACGTGTAAGCGTTTCAAAAGGTTGTTATAAAACTCGTAAATAATCGTATAAATATACGATATCTGGTCAATAATAATCAATAATACTTAATAAATTAATAAACCGCCTATACAAGAATCCACTCACTTATTTTATAAAACACTAACAATATCCTCAGATAAGAATAAAATGAAAAAAATACCTACCCATTTTATCATTAATTTGGGTCGAGAATCGCTAACACAATTGTCTCCTGAAGTTTTTTCAGATTCAAAGCTGCACCTTGTTTATAGAGAATTGTAGGTTTCTGTCGCGAATTCATGATGGACGATATGAAGCCAAAAATAATTGAAGACTAAGCTTCCATAAATAAATATCACAAGACAAATAAAAACCAGCAAACACAGGACAATCTCATCTCCGCTTACGTCCCCAATAATCTATCTAAACAAAACACTTAAGTCTTTTACGATTCTCCGAGGCCGCAATGACATAAAGTTTTGATAGGCAGCCATTATGAAATATGGTCGATGACCTTCCGCTGCCAATCCGGGTAATGGCGCACAATAATAATATTACCGTCAAGTTAATGATTAAATACACAAGTTTAGAAGTCATTTGTTTGAGAGCTTTAGGAGCTTCTGTTATGGTCACTGAGGATGATGAGTTTGAAATCCGGACGGATGGTGAAGTTGAGCGGGGTAATGAAGATGGAAATGGAAGCAGTAAAGGTAAATTACGTGATCGATATTTTGATATATTTTACAATCGTGAGGTTTTTGATGCTGTTGAAGATTTTGAATTTAACTAGCATTTTATTTATTTATTAAAGTTTTATGCACAAAAAACTGTACAAAGACGGACTTAATGCATTAGGCATATGGCTTATGGCTATTTTATCATGGCTTTGCTCCCTTATTCTAGTCTCGTCAGAAATCGTGCATTCTTCTGGAAATTTAAGTAACGTGCTTGTAGCTGCTTATGTAGGTTTATTTTTACTGTACATTTTTCTTTTTATTGTATTTTTTTGTGCATCTATCATGATGTCTCTTAACCACCCACTAAGGCATTAAATCCGCCATTGTACGTTTATGTTGCATAAAAGTTGCGTATTAGTTCTATCAGTGATTATGTAATCTATTTAAACATCATTACTATATTTTCCTTATTACTTTAGTTTAGATATTTATCCGCTCAGTGGGATATGAGCGATAGAAAGTAGCGAATATTTGTACTCTTCTACTCTATCACCAAATAACTTCTTTTACTCTGACTGGAGCAAGAAAAAGTATCAGACAACCTATGTTCTTTTAAGTGAGGTTCACATTACATATGTTGTAGCCTTCACCAACAATAGAAATACCAATTTTATTTCATTTTCCCATAGTAAATGCACAAAAATTTTACAAGACAAAAAATTAACTCATTATAGTTTCAACGACTCTCAGCCATCTTATCATCCTTTGCCGACAAACAAGCCCTCCACTCGACTTCACAATCACACTACGATCTCTGTCCACTCAAAAGGAACCACAAAACTCTGAAAACAGCACTTGTTGCCCGGCTTCACTGCTTCAAGAGTTATTTTACTAGGTTTTACATAAGGATTGCCTTGTTTATTACTTTGAAGCTGTTCTAAAGCATTCGAAGTAGTTCTTTGAGCTCCAGATCCTTTTGGTTAAGTATTTACTGCTATTGTATCTACTACACATTTATGTATCACTGTGTGAATTTTTAATGGTCGTGCTGTTTGTAAGTGTGGTTTTGTGATTGTTTCAGTTTGGATATTCGCTTTATTTGTGGTGAGGTGTGGTTGTGGGCTGTTGAACAGACTACTGGTTACTGTGAATTAATTACGGATACTAATTAATAAATGAAGGTAGGAAGGCAAATGGAGATAGTGAACAATTCCGTCAGAACTGGCAATAGGAAGCGTAGGCTCGCAAAAGGTAAAGGGGGTGAAGGAAGGTGTTCTTTACCTAGGAGTGGAACAGAACAGGCTAACAAAAAAACTAATAAATCTTGACTTAAAAGAGCTAATATCGCATTTAGCTATTCATCATTTTGACTTATTTAGACCAAAATCAGTACGAGTCAAGGTTTTTGGCGCGCTTTTGATTACAACATCACTTGATAGTAAACGAAAGGCTGTATAATTTTTTAATCAGTCACCGTAGCTTTAAAACGAAAAGAGCTACTGAAGGAACACGGACTAGGTGGTTATAGTCAGTAAATGGCTTACAATTCCTCTTGCTTTATCCAGAACGGATATTTGTTGATTTCCCAACCTCGAAAAGAAAAACAAGGTGAACGACGACGTGACCAATGACAGATCATGCTTGCCTAGAAGTATCTAACGTATTTTTTTATAAGTATCTAACGTATTTTTTTAAATCTTTATAATCTGAAGATATAAAAAAATTTGTTCACAATAGTTCGTCGTATCATTCTTGCGTCTCAAAATCAAACTCAAACTCAAAATTATTTTATCTCACACAGGCCTACATGAGCACTTGTAAAATGTCAGAAGCTAGCGCACAGTTCCAATTAGTCGATTCTATGGAGAAGAACTGGTAAGAAACTCCATGGTTACTCTTTTATAAAAATGATTGATTCTACATATTTCCATATTGCAATATTAATAAGTATGAGAGAACAGTGTAGACTGGACAAATTTGTATTTAAAAGTACAATAAAAATAGTAATCTATGAGTTCGTTCGATTGTTTATTATTAGACTTTCAAATAACAATAGTTGGATATATTTATAAAGCTACCTAAATATCCCTTCAAAATTCAAGGCCCGTCACGTCTAACATCGTCACCTATCGAAAGCCCTAATCTCGTCCGCACAACAATCATCAGAACTAAACAGTCATAGTGCAAGTTTGCTCGTTAAGGCTAAAACCAGGCCGTAGTTAAATTGCCAGGGACCGAAGTCTGAGGACGAAGCCATTGATTGCAACCTGTTACAATTCGCAGCCAAGGTGGTCCAACACTAGATGAAACTTCCTGATTGGCTATAAAATAAAGTGGGCTGGTGAATACTGGATATACGTTGTAGTTTGTTTTTATTTATTTATTTACACACAAACACTTAAAAATGAAAAGAACAAATACAGTTATACTCGTAAGAGCACAAAGGTGCTGCTTATTTCGAACGAAATTTCTTCCAGCAGACTTGACCTGCGATAGTAGAGTTGGATGAGAGATGTAGACACAGCGTATACAAATAAATTAGAAAAGTAAAAATATACTATATATTATTTAAATTAAATCATATAATTTTAATATTTTAAACAGAATTTTAAACAAAGAAAAAAAATCACATGTACACAGATCATATAATTGACAAACAAGTACGTAAAAAGTTAAATTAAACAAAAATAATAATTGTTATATGTCTCATGGCTGTGCCAAATGGATCCAGAGCCCCATGAGCTTTTAACGTGATTTATTTGACGTCCTGAACTGAAATGTTAAAGAGATAAAGCTTTATAGTACATAGGGTATATAACCACCTCCAGCCCTCTTGTTCACACGCACGCCTGACATTTTAACACGTTATGACGCCTCTGTTCAGCATACTTCGATCGAAGGAACAACATCCTTCAAAGTTGTTCGAACTTCACTTTTACTGTTTTCTTGGTTTAAAAAAACGGCTATCCACTTTAAGGTTAAAGTTTTATTAAGGAAACTTAGTGTTTAATCAAACTTCGTTTATTGACCTCTTGACTAAAAGTGGACTTAAGAAACAAACTTGGATTTACTCAATCCATAAGGTGTTAGTAACTTTTACGAAGTTATTGTTAAATGTTTATGTCACCCAATTTTCGTATTTCGTGACTCATTAGTTCCTATATAAACCTCATAGCAAGACAGATAAAAGAGGACATGCAGGATACCTTCTATTTGCGTCCCCAAACTGGTGACCCCGGCGTGATATCTGGGAAATCTGTTTTTGCACAAGTGCTCGCACACAGCACAGCAGCACACTGACGTTTCTTCACCTGATCAGTTATAAAAAGACGGCGACGACATTTGACATTTATACGACAGCTGTCATAATAGGGTAGTGTCCAGGGTCAAAATAATTACATTTTATTTAGTCCGTATTTTAGATTATAAAAAAATATTGGACACGTATTTTTTCTTTTTTCGATTAAACAAAAACCAACAAAGATATAGCCCATTAAAGTTACGTGTGACGTCACCCCGTGCGAAAAAATGCAGCACGGCGTGACGTCACACGTAACTTTCATGGGCTATATCTTTGTAATTTTTGGTTTAATTTACAAATAAAAAAAAACGTTTCCCTTATTTTTGAATAATCTAAAAGACGGACTAATTACATTTTTTACGGCCACTAGCCTATTGACAAATGTCAACTGACGTTAGTTAACAAAAGATTATTTAACCAATCTTAGGGTGAGTTGCACCATTTAACTATAACCATAACAAAGCCGTTAACAGTTGTCAAATCGTCGAATTGACCAATAGGCGGCCGTTTCACGGCTAGTTATTATATTATATATTATATAAAAATTAATCCCTATTTCTTTTGGTCACGTAATGATGCGTGAACAGCTGGATCAATTTTTTCACAATTTTTTTTTTGGTTATGTTTGTTATTATCAAAAGGTGTCAGAACACCAACATAAAAAAAAATGAAAAATTAATGACTATTTAACGTTCAATATAATCATATTTAAAACAAGACAATGTGTCCTAGTTCCAAATAAAAAATAAATAGTAGATACAGTTACTAACTTGGATTTAAAATCAATCCTTCAACAACTTTCCCACATTGCTATAACGGATACCCACCCACATATCAGTCTATCCATCCTACGTACCTATTTACTTTTACAAATAGACCTGTTGTGACCGAGGGCCTTTCAAACAGTTTGCTCAGACGACCAGACATCCGTTACCACATCTCCTCCGACACTGCCACAGAATAGGTAAAATACAAAAGGTTAGTTCTATACAACATGCGATTTTTTTTTTTTTATAATGGTCAAACGCGAGCCTATGCTCGCGTTTGACCACAATCTCACCTGATGAATTTTGTGCGCGCCAATTTGTGTTCGGAGCGATTCGTTTCGGACACATCTCATTAAATATGATATGTGTCCTCGGTTTCGTTACATATACTGCAAACAGGTGATGGTAACTTTTTCATCAAAAAAATAACCCATCTATTAGGAACAGGTGAACAAATCAATCCTTTTTTTGAGGTGGAAAGTCATTCAATAACTCTTCTCGCTCCTGGCAGAGTTAAAAGGGAGTATAAAAAGTAAAAGTCACTGACCTAAACCCAGGTATACTCCTATTGTCTTTCGCGCTCCAGGGTCTCGGCAACTTTTTCAAACTTTCCCAGAAGAACACACGCATCCTGGAGTTAAGACCATGTAACGGTTGTCTGATAGCTCCAGCTAGGTGGAACGATAACCAAAAGTCAGTCAGAGAGCGTCTGATTTCATGAATGTGTTGGACTAGATGTTCTAGTGCAGCTTGGAAAAGGTTTTGTCCAATAGAGAACTAATAAACTGAGTCTGTGTGTGCCTGTTTTACCTTGTTTTATTGAACTGGTCTTCTGTATATATCTATTCTGTGACTCTGTTCCCGTTCGCTGCCACTTTGAGTGGCTAATCTTTAGAGCTGTGTTGATCTTGTCTGATGTAGGCGTTTTAAACGAAGTTTGGATGGAATTCTGGGGTCGTTTGAAAGGTCTTGTGACTTCAATTTGATTGATTGCATCTTTTGAATTTGTCGTTGAGATAGTAGTTGTATGTGTTAAATGTGAGTGCTAAATATGTGTACGCTTAATTTTAACAACTGAAATTAAACCTACGTGGTTACATTTTATGTAGGCTGAATTTCGGTTGCTAAAATTTTATTGTATGTTGAATCAAATATCTCATTAATCGCAACAAAATGATTTCGTAGTTATTATTTGAGTATTTTGATATAAAAAAAAAGTCCTCATGAAGTCCCATCTCACACATTTATTTAGTGAGACAATGTGGCGCCCTTTTATTTTTACTAACAAAAGAGGACAGCCAGTCGCGGCAGGAAGCACGTCTTCGCAGTACGATATTATCTGTGCACGGATGAACGATGCTTATTCATCCGATATAATTACTCATTTCTTACAGAAACCAAGACAGGGGGCTCTTTTGTCAGCAGATATAAAATAAAGCTCTATCTATTTAATTTGCGGAAGAAAAGCTCTCTTTACTGACCATCTCGTTAAGAAAGAAAGTTGTTACTTGACCAGTTTAGTTACAAACAACTCGAAGACGTTCATCCCAGTAATTAACGCTCCAAGTACAGTCCATCGACAGTTTTAAACAGCCATCAGCCGGCACACTAGTCGAGGCGACTTCATTAAATTAACGCCTGCGGTTACCCACGCTTAATGAGCCCCATAACACTGATAGTCCAAGTTGGCGGGCTAACTGAGAGGTAATCACACTTTATGCTTCGCGATACCATCGAAGGAACTTCCAAACACCTATAAAACTGTGGACCAAGTTTCACACAAAAATATCTCGGAATTAACAAGTCTTTATATTTAATAGAGGGATGTTCCGGAGTTTTTACGACCTGGTAATTCCAGAGAAATTGTGTAACGGCTGCTTGTCTCAATTTAAAAGTTTTAAGAGAATTTGTTGGTAGGAGACGCCTGTGCGTTGTCTCTGGGGTAGGTCTTATGTACGAGAAAACATTATATTTCATACATAACTGAAGAATACACTACTACTTAGTAATAAAAGCTAAATTATAATAAATAAATAAAACAGTGGAGTAATTTCTGTAGTATGCAACAGCGCTGATAAGAGTAGCCCGTTCAATGTATACATAAAATATACAGCTCGTTCGGGTATTTTTTTATACAATGTATTTTTAAAAATGATGTCTATGTTATTTTCAAACTGTGCACATAGAACTGTGCAACATTGAAAACGGTAAACATGATATGAAAATATTGTCTACGCAATACTCTCCTAGCACCTACTCCATCTATCAAGTACCTATCTACTTGATATATAAAGACATAATCACACCTAGTTTGACATCTTAAACACAAAACATTACGATTCACAACAAGGCAATTCACCTTCATCACCTAACCTAATAAAACTTTAAGCATCCATTGCCTCCCAACCCTGCTTCACTTTGAAGTGCCTGTCCACCCTTCAGTGGAACACAAACATAATTAACAGTTAATTTCACACGCTAATTATCCCTGGACTTTTATTCTGGACATGTGGACGGACCCTCGTTTTGTTGAGGCTTGTTTAAACAGAGATAAGTGGCCTCGCAGACGTATGTAATAATTTTAATTAGGTAAGGATGCCTTAGAAGTTTCAGGCACAGAATAGAGTCGTACCAGAAGTTTCATACAACGTGCAAAATATAATGACACGAACGGGTGACCATCTCAAACCATGCTTCGTTTCGAGTCACGATAACATCGCTGTTAGCGCATCAACAAATTGCTGATGGACGCGCTTAAGACCATTTGGAACGATTGTTGGTAAGCCAACATGTATATTATCGTAACTCGAAACGCGGGAAAAATATAGTACGCCCGACGGATCTTGCCGAGCCTGAACATAGGCTCTGCGCACCTCTCTCTTTCACGTCGTTTATGGCAAACGACGTGAGAGAGAGAGAGAGATGCGTCGAACCTATGTGCAGGCTTGCCAAGATCCGCCGGGCGTTCTGTAACAGCCGTCAGTAGGTTTTCACTCGTTGACGCTATACGGGAATTATATTTGTGCGTGCCGCTATCGTTCGTTGTGCGGAACTGACGTTCTGTATCTATCTATTATGTGTCATTTGTCTGTAGATTACGTTTGAGTTTGTTGCGTAAGTTTAATTGGAGCTGTTTGTCGTTGAGTACGGGTAGAAAGGGATTTAGGTGATTATGTCATCTTATGTGATCTGAGAGGACGAAAAGTATGGTTGGAAATTATCTCGAGAATAAAATGCAAGTACTAGAAACTTACAAAAAAAAAATGCGACAAAATTAACTCTCCAATAAATAATCTGTAAAAAAGAATCATTAAACATTCTTTCACACGAAAAAGATCTAGAATGAGTAGAAGGTGCCACATTATCCCAAACCACTTCAACTCCAGAAGAGCGAAATCAGAAATGACAATAGCGCAAAAAGCGGTCAGGCAAGCGATAAGTGTAGAAGGACAACTGAGCAGTTAAAAGGCTATCTCTAACGCAAAAGACGATGATAGAAATATTGCCTTACAACAGAATCCAATCAGTGACGTGGCACAAAATAGCCACCCCTATTTTACTCCTAGATAAAGCCAGCGAGTCAATTTCGGAAATTACCATCCCATCATTAATCCTTCAAAATTGAATCGCTTAAATGACATGAATAGGGTTTTAGGCTCTCCTTTGTTTAGTGCGTTGATGCACCGGGCCTTATCGAGGGCCTTTGTGAGACCTACATAGTGGCTCGGAATATGGCCATCGTCCTTTTGTAGGCCTGTAATGAAATTGTGTCTACCTATATCATGGTGAGTATCGATTTCTGTTTTTTAACTACCTTAGTTCAGTTTTAACAGTCTCAAAAACATCTCAATAATAAGGAGGTTCTCAATTCGAGAATGTTTTTTTTTGGTTAGCGATATCTTTGTCAAGTTTAATCTTTGATGAATGATGATTCTTTTTTTTTCTCAAAGCTTAAGTTCTTTTGTTAATTAAAGTGTAGGGGCGTGCTTGAGTCTAGAGTTTTCCTACATCAAGTTCTTTCATCATTTCTATGTATGAAAATAAAACGTGCGTATAGAAAACTTTCCCCGATTTCCCTAAGATCCCATCATCAGATTATTATCACCTTGGGGACCATTAGAGAAGTTACGCTTTCAGGCGTGTACGAGTAATCATGGGACATACTTAGAAAATAGGAACGGGGATGTTTTTCAGTTAAAAATGGGTGGTTATATTTCAAATACCAATTCTTCTAATCATATAAATAAAACCTTTTAAAAATATATAGTGAATCCCGATAAAAACAACCTCATAACATCGATGTAATAAATACAGATTACGTATCAGCTTTTTCTCATCAAGGAAAAACAAAATCACAATATTAACGGCCTCCTAGATATTGCAAAATCCAATTTACAATAACCTTTCAACAAAACAGTAATAAAGATAACTCGCAGCATCCCATGATATAGTGGAGCAGTTCATCCCAAACACTGACACTACAAAATTTATGTCCCAATTAAAATTTAAACGCAATATTATCCGGAAAATTCAAAAAGCAACGAGCCGCTCACGAATCAATTAATAAATGAAACGCCTTCATAAATTAAACGGGTTATGTAATGTAATTTTTAACTTTGAATATGTCATATTAATAATGACATATTAATATCAACACAATGAAACTTTAAATGAAGTGTTTAATTCAGGAAAATTTAATTAATGTTAATAATAAGTTTGGAACACACTTGGGTGTCACTAATATATCTTTCACGTGTCGGAAATACGTTTGTATAATTATTTTGGATATCATACTATATCTTACTAATAGTATAATGGCGTAAGTTGGTATGTATATGTGTGCGTATCTGTTACTCCTTTACGGTCTAATGGCTGAGCATATATGGACAAAACTTGTCATACGGGTTGACCGTGTCCTGGACATGGGATGTTTCTATTTTGGTAACATATTTCCTTGGATTTTTTTTTGGTGGAAAAATCATCAATGACAACTCCTGCTCTTGAGCGGAGCGGGAGACAGTGTCAGACTCTTACTGACTAAAAACACACCCCGTTCCTTCAAGCCTTCATACCGGAGCTTGAGTTGTCTTTCGAAACTAACTCTGACAGCTCGTTGAGGCACGCGGGGACAGTGCACGCCGTCGACGACTTGGGCTTGGTCCGGACAGTTACCGGACGGTCGGACAGCGAGCTACCCATTGCTCACTGTCCGCAAGCCCACGCCTACGGTGACATTTGCTGCTCTGGTTTAGCTGGTCTTTCCAGACGAACGCATTGTTGGATATGAGCTCAAAGGACCAAATGTTTAGTTTTGTCATTGGTTCTAAATTTCGATAAAAATATGCTAAATTAAGATGTTCTTTGAGCAGCGGTGACCCAGTGGTAACGACACCGACGCGACGTACTAAGTTGCAGGTGGGGTGTTCATACCCACACCAGCGCTTTACTCTATGTAATTTATTTTCATCTCCACTCTTTTCAAGACGGTGAAGGAAAACGTCGTGAGGAAATTGGCATGTCCTAGAACCACAAATCCGAAGATATGTGACGTGGATGTCAACCTGCACTGGAACCACGTGGCGAAATACAGTCCATTTCTTCTCCTAGAGAGAAAGCCTGAGTTCCAGCCTAGCAGTGTAGAAATGATAAGGCTGATTATACTAATGCAAGCCCACCGCTTCGTTTGATGACGACATGACGATATTATCTTGATTATTATTTGTAAAATTTTCATATTTGTATATATAATTGTTTTTAATTTTTAATTTTTTTTAAATTATTCTGTCCACTATTATATTTATGTATTTAAGGGTTTTTTGTTTTGTTTAAAACAAATGAATAATTATGTGCTTATAAATTGCATGTCTGTTTTATACCGTTAGTGTAAGTTAACATTAAATAAAATATAAAAAAATCTCCAGAGAGGAGGCTGGAGTTCCAGCAGTGGGAACATATAAGGTTGATTATGTTTATTCTATGTAAAGTTTTCATAAACAAACAAGGCAATCACACAGTTAGTAATACTTTAAGTCATAAGTAGCAATAACATTATTACCTACTGTAATGGCGGTAATAACATAAGTCGCTGAGTCAGGTCGGTATGAATGTTAGTCGTAACTATTATAATAACAATAAACCGTGAACTGCTAGAAAAACAGATTACTTTATGAATAATACAAAACAAACAACCTGAAGTAAATCTGCCGCCTTTTTTCAGCCCTTATCGGAGTTAACAATAATTCACTTACTGAAAAACTAAATTTATAATAACTATGTTATGAGTTTCCTTGTGTGATTGAATCAGAAACGAAGATATCCGCCGGAGAATCAAGGTCGTCAACATTGCAGGAAGAATTGCTAAACTTAAGTGGCAATGGGCAAGGTACATTGCTCGCAGAACAGATAGCCGTTGGAGCCGAAAGGTTCTGAAGTAGCGATCGCAACCAAACAAGGTAGACAGATAACCTAGTAAAGGTTGTGCACAGGACCGGTCATAGTGAGTGGCGACACTTGGCTCCCCCACGGCCTATGTCCAACAGTGGAAGTCTTTCGGCTGAAATGATGAACTATGTTTTTATGAAAGTGGCAAAAACAACAAAAAATATTTTAGAAAAAATATTTGTCATTAATAGAGTGAGCACAGATATAAAGAAAAAATAAATGACATACTAGAAATGGCATGCAATTCGAGTCAGAATTTTTTTTTTTGTTGTTACTAATGTTAAAGTATTTGCTATTATTCGTTTTGTTATTGTTTAACGTGAAGCAGCCACTGAGCTGCCCAACCCAGTTATTGGGTACACGATACAGTTGGTAAGACTGGTGTCAGATTTTCTAGCTTCAGACTTTCAGACGATGATGACGGGTACCAAAGATCTATATAAATGATAGGCGGGTCTAGTCGCTTAGTGTGCTCTTTGAGGCACAGAGGAATCTAGATATGTTAGAATGGTTATCCATCTGCAGACCGAATTCGGGAAATGTCGCGTGTGCTTTGATTGGCTGTTTTTCCTTACTCGAGATACTCAATATAAAAAAAAAAAAACTGGCCAAGGCCGAGTCGAACTAGCGCACGAAGGGTCTGCAGTAAAAAATGTCAAACAAATCACGTTTGTTGTACATGTTATTAGTATTTGTTCTTATAGCGGCAATATAAATATGTAATAGTAATAATATAATATTCCACAACTATCACACAATACCGTCTAGTCCCAAGCTAAGCAGAGCTTGTGTTATGGGTACTAGACAACTGATAAACATACTTATTTATTTCTAAATACATACATATTATAGATAAATTACACCCAGACACAGAACAAACGATCATGCTCATTACATAAACATTTGTCCTGGTGGGAATCGAATCCACGACCTCTAGCATAGCAGTCAAGGTCACTAACAACTAGACCAACAGGCCAGTCATAAATACATAATTTGTGAAAATTTCAACTATCTAGCTATCACGATTCACGACAAACAGTCTGGGAACAGACGGATAGACAGACAGACGGGCGGACAGCGGAGTCTTAGTAGGTAATAGGGTCCCGTTTTATCTTTTGGGTACGGACTACGGAATTCTCAAAATAACTTGGAGTAATATGTAAAAGTAATAAGTAATATGTATGTGGAGTTTCCTTGCGTGATCGAATCAGAAATGAAGATATCCGCAGGAGAACCAAGGTTGCCGACATAGCACAAAGAATCGCCAAACTTAAGTGGCAATGGGCAGGGCAAATTGCTCGCAGAGCAGATGGCCGTTGGGGCCGAAACGTTCTGGAGTGGCGACCGCGTTGAAAGGCCTCCTACAAGGTGGACCGATGACCTGGTGAAGGTAGCAGGAAACCGATGGATGCGGGACGCACAGGAACGTTCTATGTGGCGACGCTTGGGGGAGGCCTATGTCCAACAGTGGACGTGTATCGGCTGAAATGATGATGATGATGAAAATGTAAAATCGTGAATCGTTGTTTGAAAGTTCAACAGATTCTGTACATCAAAAATGTTTCACTTTGTAAATTGGCTGTAACAAGGCAAACAAAAAAAATGTTTTATAACTAGGTGAGTTATGTTTCTAAGTAGCGTACTCTGAGAAAAAACAGTCTCCTTAAAAAGTTTGACATTATCTTCAATCGATCTTAAAAGGATCATGTAGATTTTGCGCTGGTCTTTTGAAGAAAGATTCATAGAATTAAGAAAACCTTCGTAAACTTGGTAACTTAGGGTACGTTTTTAACTGAATCACACTATTATTATAAAAATGATTTATGTGAATATTCATACTTTAACCTCTCGTATGCCGTAATTAGAGACACAATTAAAAAGCCATTGTGTCTCGCGTAGATCTGCGTTCCGGCATACAACGGGTTAAAGGCTGAACAGATTTAATTGATAAGCTCTAATTTATAAATAACAATAATTTACTTACTTCAGATAATGATACGTACATTTAGTTATTTCACAACACTCAATAAATTTAATATAATTATATTTATTATTTATCATATTACTCATCTCATCTCTAAGTGAGGATGAGAGTTTGTCTGCTATAGTTTCTAATAATCTGCAGATCAGGGATACCCACCGTGGACGCGGGCTTGCGGACGGCGAGCAATGGGTAGCTCGCTGTCCGACCGGCCGGTAACCGTCCTGACCGAGTTCAAGTCGTCGACGGCGCGCACTGTTCCCGCGCGCCTGTAGGATATGTCAGCAACTGTAGGGGCCCAGCAGGGTCGAAGCCTACTGGGGCCAAGGGTCTGTTTCCGAAAGGGAGGCTCGGCCTAGATGGTTATTTTTTATGGATCTGGATTTTTACCCACCAACAAAAAAAGTTCAGGGATACCGGTTTTTTTTTATAACGGCGTGAGAGTTATCATTGTAATATAGCGCAGATATCCACATTGTACTGCAGAAACGACACAGCCAGAAAATCATCCTGAAGTTATAATTTTGGACGTGAAGAGTATCCAGCAATCTTTTGGTATGACTTACAGATGTTCCGTGTAAATTATAAAGATGAAAAGTACATAGAAAGTGGTGGTGGAGCCGAAAGCAGTTAGCAAATAGACCATGAATATATCCGCAGGAGAACCAAGGTTACACACATTGCTCGCAGAACAGATGGTCGATGGGGACGAAAGGTTCTGGAATGGCGACCACGTTCCGGAAGGTGCAGCGGTGGAAGGCCCCCTACAAGGTGGACCTGGTAGTCGCGAGAATCCGATGGATGCAAGACGCACAAGACCGGACGTTGTGGCGACGCTTGGGCGCCTTGGTCCAACAGCGGACGTCTTTTGGGCTGAAATGACGATGATGATGATATAAGCAGTGTTTAATTCATATATCCTGAACATTTAAGAACTTTATTGCTTCAACGGAACTCCAGCTAATCAATTCCATCCGACAATATCGCCGGCACCATAACCCCTATCACAGAACGCATAGTTTAAATGAAAACCTTTTGTGTGATGGCCAACATTCCCTTTTAAATGAATCCCCATCGATTCAGAACGATACAAAGGACACCAATTTCGAGCCATCGAAACGGTTTTCCAATCGTAACTAAAAAAGAAAAATATATGGCACCCAGTTTTCAATCTAACCCTTTGAATTCTGAATAGTTTTCAATGTAGCGAGTTTAGGGATTGAACGTGAATGGAGGAGGCGTCTTGGGTTCACGCAGCAGCGAGGTTTTGTGTCAAAGCCGGGATAAAAGGAAGCTGTGTGACGTTGTTTCTGATACAATGCATATTTTTGGGTTAAGTTTGGAGATTCAAAACGATAAAAAAGGACCTGATGCTGGTATAACACTGGTTGATTCATTATATCTCCAGAAATATCCGAGATGGAATTAGAGCTTTTGTTTTTCATACTTCTATAATCACTGATGTAGAAAATAAAACTATGTGTGTCAATAATAATATGCATTTATTTCAGATTCTCCAAAGATAAAATTATATTTTATATTTATTACATTATTATTTGGTTTTTTAATTATGTATTAATTTTTTATTTTAGTTTATTTTTACGTTGTTCTATAAGTTGTACACTTTTAGCCCGAAATATTCTTCCTTTTGTTTCACTCCATCTACAGGTTGTCTGGTAGAAATTGCTCTGTGCAATAAGATCGCCTATTGTACACTAATTTTTGTAAATGTTTGTCCTTTACTAAGTTAAGGGTGTGCAATAAAGTTGTGTAATTTGTGTATGACATTATTATGTTAATTTTACAAACACAAAGAAACCAGTCCGCAACAAAAAAGAAACCAAATAATTTTAAATTAACTCATATTAAATATAAATTGTTAAAGTCTGTTGATTAATTTTCTTGAGCTTATAATTATCTACGTGAAGCTTTCAAGGCCAAAATCGATTTCATACTACAAAGGAAGCGAAACTTCAGATATAATGTTTGTATTAATCGACATAGATAGATACTATGCGTGTAGGTTTGTAGAGCCAAGCCTCTGGTTATCAGAACTAATAGAACTTTGTCTAAACCAACGTAGAATCATTGCCATCTACTTACATAAAACCACATATTGGTAATAAGATATTATATTTTCTGTTTACCGGATCAGATCTTCACACCAAATCAGATTCAATTTTTTTTCCATAAACTCTTTTATAAAATCTTAGATATCATTTCGTCAAATTACCTCAACATATTTCACATTGAAGATATTTAAGAGCTTACTGAAAACAGAGGCCAAATACATCTGTTAAAAACAACTTTTTCTTGTGTTGAATTTAAGATGAATAAACTTCTTAACTAAGTCCCCAGAAACACTCCTCCAGTACTTACTAATAATAACTTCAAAACCAATCATCTCGACAAGCGAGATGATTATGTTAATACCCAAGACCTTTTGTATTTTTAGGGCACCCCTCAGAACTTAGAGGCCATTATAATTTCAACCTTCATTTTTCATCCATTACCTCTAAGCGTCCATCAGAAAAACATAAGCCGACGCCAATATTGATGCTCACAGCCCATTTATAAAATATACGAGAAATTCAACTCTTAAATTGAGATTCTTGAAAAAAAAAAGCAAGCAACCGTTGAATATTCATAGGGAACATGGCGACGAAAATGCGGAACCTATTATTGGATCAGCGAGGATCGTGCTTCTCGCGAAGAGACGAGGCTATACTTTTTAAAATTTCTCTCGTAAAAGAGGGAAAGATTTAAGAGAAGGGCATGAATATAGCAGGCGACAAGGACGAAGGAATTTAGTTACATAAGGAAGTGCTGGGGACTAGTTTTAGGTCTGGTTACGTTGTGAATTTTTAGACTGTAGATTCAAGTTTTACGAGTAAATGTTAGACTTTTAAATCTAAAAAACAGTAAATCATTGAACTTAAGTTTGTTATAGTTTTATGTTTTGACCTTTTAAAATTTAAATTGTTTTATGAATTACTAGCTATGAATTGCCCGCGCAAAAAATTATCTCTAAGAAACTCCCCGGATGTTGCTATACGTTATTGTGCTGTGTATACAAAAGATATGATCTATCCGTATGCCAAATTCCAACAAAATGCCTTCCCCAATTTGAGCGTGACGGAGTACCTACCAAGCTTTTGCCTTTATAATATAGGTATGTTGGTCAGCGCTAATTATATTTGATGAGCAGTTGTCGTGCTATCGGTCCTTAGAGACAGACTTGACACACTATTTAGACTAAAGGCTTTCCAGAAGGACCACAATATTATTAAGTTTATAAAATAATGTGTAAAAAAAAACGATAATGTCCATAATCACATTTATCACATTAAAATTATAAAGGTGAAAGTTTACAGTTATACGTGTGTGTTTATTACTCTTTCACACTTTAACGTTTTCTACTGCACTCAAGTCTGTACTGACAGCATTGTGTGGCTAATGGATACAGTATTTCTTTAAGTCACATGTGACATGTTGAATTGATGTAAAAACTTTGTTGATTTTGAGAAATAAATTATTATTGTTAATTCCGAATGCCTTCGCGGTGCTCGGGGGTTAATTATATAGATCATTGCTGCGTTCGGGATTAAAACTTAGCAACTTTTGTTACATTCGGCATTCAAAATGCCGTCTGCAACTAATAGAACCCTGCTTATCCCCTAGCCTTAAGCCTATTAGTCACATATTATATTTATAATCATCATTAACATATGTATAATCTACTGTTTCATTTTTTTTTCTATACTTTCAGCAAATTGTGTATTCTGTGAACTAATGAAGAATAAAACAGTTGGTATTTCCCTAAAATCACGGTTATAACCGTGAATGAATGTCAAACAATTATCTAACAAAAATCAAAGAGTCCTATTATATTACTTTTTATGTGAACATTGCCGTATTTTACACACGTCACGTATTTTAACAATTAGCGTGATTTTTATGTCCTAAAAGCCATTACTGGCTTATATAACATAGTACGTTTAAAACCTTTTTATATTTTTTTCAAAGAACGAGAGGGTTGTTAAGTGAAATGTTTGTACACAATATATTTACTACGGTACAATACATTGTATAGTAAAGGGAGATAATATATTGGTGATCGTGATGTGGTGATATTTTATTTTTAAACAAAATACCACACAGTTCCAAACAAGTACACTCATAACACAGCGCTAGCGAATTGTTACGAGCGAGAGGAGGATAAATAAAGGAGCATAGGCGTAGAGCAGCCAGCCTTTCGGTGTTTTACAGGTTGCATTTTGGAGAGTGTGCGCGGAATTGGGACTGGAACAATTTGCCTGCTGTTGTCTTCCCGTCCGATTATAATTTGGGTGTCTTCAAGGCTAGAGTGAATAGGCTCTTAATAAACTAGTGCGCCTCACCATCAACGATTGCATCACTGCTTCCATCAGGTGGGATCGCAGTCAAGCACTAGTTTAAATCAGATAAAAAAAAAATCTTCATACTAGTAATTATGCATAGGAAAATGTCTGGTATTGTGTTTAAAAAATCACCACATTACTTATATCGCCGATATATCTTTCTTTTATTATTATTATCTCCCTTTACCCTGTTACAAATTTTAAACTAAAAATGTAGGTACACAAAGCGTCAGAGCATTGACCAGTTCTGTACGTCTGGCATTCAATGTACGCCTTTAGCTTCCTCTCACCTGGTCATTGGTGCATCTCCTAGTACGTCTTTCTACTATATACTGCATATTCACTTATGCTAATATTATAAAACAATACAAAGACCCGGAAGACGCAACATTGGAAGGCCTCATACAAAGTGGACCGATGACCTGACCTAGACCGTGATGTGAAGTAAGATTGTTTTAATCTTATTTCAGTGTTGGTAAGAGATGGCGCTAGACAAACTGTATAGCTCTGTCTAATACCCACACTGAAATAAGAATTACACAATCTTACTTTGAACGTCATGGTAACCCCTCTGGTGAGGGTCGTGAGAATCAGATGGATGTAAGACGCACAGGATCGGTCATTATGGTGACACTTGCGGGGAAATGATGATGACGATGATGAATATTATAAAAAGGTATTAAGTTTGTATCATCACCAGCCTTTTTAATGTTCCCACTGCTGGGACTCAAGCCTCCTCTCTAGGAGAGGTAATGGGCCGTAATCCACCACGCGAGCCCAGTGCGTGTTGGTGAATGTCTTCGAATTTTTGTTTCTAAGACATGCCGGTTTCCTCACGATATTTTCCTTCACCGTTTTGAGAGCAGTGGTGATGAAATAAATTACACAAAGTAATGCGCCTGGCTGGGTTCGAACCCACGACCTACAACTCGTAAGTCGGGGCCGTTAACACTCGGCCACCACTGCTCTTATTAATTAAGTTTTATGGAGGGGGTAATATCTTTGAAACTACTGAACCGATTATAATTTATTTTTTATTATTGATAGGTTCGCCTTTGACCATTATCTCAACTAATGGTAAGCGATGATGTGGATTCTGAAAAATCTTTTACTAATATGAAGCGACAATTTTCTTAAGAGTTATAAGCTAAATTGTTTCCATAATACACTAGTTTCGCGGGCAAAGCCGCTGGTAAAATCTAGTTACACATAATATTATGAAACTGGTGTACAAGGGTAGAAAATATCCTAATAACAATCATTATAAACCATTGATAAATACCAGCCAAGAAGGCAGGTATCTTAACCCTATTCCGCAGACCATTAAAATCATCGTTAATACAACGACCGGCCAAAGGGTAAGTGGGGGCTAATTGCACCATTCTCATTTACCGACAAATGAAATTTGAATGCAATAAAAGTTAACTGGTCGTTGTGTAGCAATAACTGGAAACTTAACGAACAGAGGGCGCTGCACGCTTTTATAAGCCACTTTTATAAGAAAAAGGCTTTAAAAAGCTATTGCTGTTTGTGTTTTTTCGTTTATTTTAACATGTTTGTCGATTCGTTTTCAGTAATTGCTATGAATAAAATTACTATACATAAATAAATAAAAAATCTCCATTCCACTGCCTTTAGCTGTCGCCAGAACGCCCATACCGATCTGTTCCGACTTTCGGTACCTCGGGTCGCTCGTCCAAGGCGATGGTGAGGTGGACTGGGACGTAACACGTCGGATCAAAGCAAGATAGATGAAAAGGCGACAGGTCACGGGAACCACTTGTGACCCTCGGATGTTCCTCAAGTTGAAGGGTAAAATCTATAAGTCCGTGATAAGGCCTGTCATACTGTATGGATCAGAATGTTGGGCTGTGAAAAAGACGGATGAAAAAAGATTGCACGTAGCGGAGATGAGAATATTAGGATGGATGTGTGGTGTGACGAGAATAGATAAAGTGAGAAATGAGTATTATTATGAGAAGTTTGAAAGTGGCGCCAGTGACATAAAAGTTGAAAGGGAATCGTTTGTCTTGGTATGGTCATGTTAAAAGGAGGGACGAAACGCCTGTTGCTAAAAAAGTTATGAGTTTACATGTCGGTGGATGGAGGAGGAGAGGGAGGCCAAAGAAAAGATGGATGGATTATGTGAGAACCGATATGAAAGAAAAGGGAGTTAGTAATAGCGTGACAAGTGACAGGACAGAATGGAAGAAAAAAAACGTGTTGCGCCGACCCCAAATAAAACGGGACAAGGGCAGAAAGATGATGATGATGAAATCAAATACCTAAATGGTATTTGATTTCATCATCATCATCATCATTAACTGCAGCAAAAACGGGTTTTTTCTTTAAGTAACATGATTTTTAAACGAAATTCTATAAAATAATGTTTTGGTTTGCAGTAATATCAAATACAGACTGATATTAAATTACTTTTCATAAACCTGCCAATAAAAATAATCTGCAAATAAAAACAAATGCGTAGCTCTTTGTATTAAATAACAATGGCTGGCTTTTATTATTCTCCTTTCACAATTTTGTTTAACAAATAATTCTCTGTGTGCCTCACATATCATTTAGAACTTGTTATTAAACAGACCTAACGAGATTTGCTTTTATTATGGACCTGCTTTAATATCGTATGTGTTTTGTTCAGAATTTGTTTAAGGCACTTGCTCCCATTTAGTGTCATAAAACAGTGACTTTATGAAGCATACTCCTCGGTAACGGCTAGGGTAACACATTTGAAAAAAAAAAAAATAGATTCATATACAATATTATCAATATATGATTTTTGTATGACTAATACTTTTGCCACAATTTTTTTTAACAATATGATATATTTTCGCTTGTTTTCCTTACTCTTTTCAAAAGGCTTTGATCTTTAGAAATATTTTTACACAATCAATAAAATCTGGTTAGGTGTTCTTCAAAATGTAATAGCATATGTAAACCAGTCAATATTTCGCAAAGAAAACGATTTTAAAGGTCAGTGGCGTTCTATGCGGGCGCAGGTGGCAGTACGAGTATGTGTACATTTAACTCCGGCCAGATGTTCAAGGGACTAGACGCTTTAACATTCATATTTTGTACAATCACGTTCCAAACAATTGTTTTAGCCACCTAATCACCGTTTCTCTACAATTGTGTTAGAATGTTTGCTCCAAATTTTAGTTTGCTAGCTTGTGTTTGGTTTGCTTAATTGGTATCTCGACAATTTTGTTAAGTTTATTTATTCATGATTAAGTTATTTTATGGATTGTGGTGAGTTAGTGATTTGAGGCTTTGATGTTTTGTTAAAATAAAGTGAAGCAACCTAAGTCATTAAAATGTCTAGGAGGCTTTCGTGATGTTCAAACACATGGACGCTTAAATGACGACATACAAAAGAAATTTTAGAAATAATTTATTATAGCGATATTACAAGATAGATTGATAAAATAATGTACATATTTTATTTTAAATTAAAATTAAGTACAAAATGTCATAATTAAACCGTCAAACATCATTAAATAACCCGCCCCTGATCGTTCCCGGTGCAAAAGTGCCCATGATTCTCGCCGCATTACCCCGCTGAATAGCGATAGCCATCCTTTGCACCAAGAACGATCTGGACCGGGACGGTAGGGAAATAAAATTCATCAAATTATCATTTTAACGCATTAATTTGAAGTACAAACATATAGCGCAATTTCTCCACTGAAATTTTCTATTATGAAAACCTTTACCTTAGTTCTATTTAAAACATTGAAAATTTCAAGTCTCGGTTCTAATTTCATCAATCACTCCAAAAGTAGATCTATCTGTGTAGTTAATTTCATAGTTGAAGGCGCTTGATCTCTGACATTTGCTAATTAGTAATAGTTACGACACCAGAGGTCGCTACTGCGGCAATATCGATATGTTTTAGATTAATACGATTAATTGGATGTGGTACACGATGATGTTGATAATGTTCATTTGGGATAGCTGTGCGGGTTTGACATGCTACGTTTATTGTTCATTTTGGAACTTGTCATGTACTTGGGATAGTCCATTTTGGTATCATTACTAATAATAGTAATACGTCCCTCTGGCTATCAAAATAGAACTTTTGTTCTGTCCTGCGTATAAATCGATAAACAATAAACATTTCTGATTGTTACAGAAGCGATATGTCATTTTGGAATAATCTAAAAATTTAAACTGTAGATCGATAAATTCCCACAGCGTGAAATGGAAAATTTCCTTTTCACAATTTCACATGGAAAACTCCCATAATCACAAGCAATTGCACGGCCCAATTCAATTTGCTAGGGACCTGATTTCCCAAAATCGTTTCAAGAAATTGAAAAAAGCGAACTGTCCGAAATCTTCTATTACGTTTTTTTGTACTAGAAAAGGCACACAATTAGTTGTCCCAATTCGCCCCGGCCTCCTCGACAAATGAAAAGTCGGACCCACCATAAGTTCATGTCAGGATTTGGTACCTGGCTAGACGATATTTGATTGAGTAAAATGCTTTTCTAAAATACGTTTACGATAGTGTGTCTAAGGCAGCATCTGGTACTTAAATTTTATGACTTCACAGTGATGCTTTCAGCTCTCAACAGAGCATTAAAACTGTTCACGAGTAGCGATACTTTAATGCACGTCCGGCACACCCTGCGTTAGGGTGACAAATCAACATCGAGCTATGCTGCGCTGTACTGCGCTGTGCTATGTTTGGTCAACTCGCTCGTCTAATATTTTAATGAGGATACAAACAAACCATGCTGTGCTGCGCTGTGTGAGGCTACGCTCTGTTTAAAAACGCAGCAGTCTCGAGCGAGGTGCGCTACCCGCCGTGCTGAGCCGCGCTGTGCCGAACTGTGCTATGTTTTTTATGGAGCTCTGCCATGCTGCGCTGTGTCGAGCTGTGCTAGGTTTTTCAAACATGGAGCATGCAGCGTGCCCATCCATCGGCCTCAGACGTCTCTCTCACTCTCGTACTCCCATCTCGCTCGCACTAGTGTATGCGCGCACAAACAAACAAGAATGAACGAGTTTCATCTTCATGGGATTCAACTATTACGACATAGTTTACGACATTGTTTACGTTTTTTTGAAAATAAAGTCATTTTTGACGAGATAAACGACTACACGAGCTATCAGCAGCTCGTGTAGTCGTTTATCTCGTCAAAAATGTATAAATATCGTACTTTTAATACTGAGCTAAGCAAAGAGCAGCACAGCTTGATGTTGATTGTTAAAAAAACGTAGCTTAAGAAACACAGCACAGCACAGCGCAGTACAGCGCAGCATAGCTCGATGTTGATTTGTGACCCTTAAGCTTTGGTTTCACCTTGATGACTAGATGTTTTTTTCAAACACGGAATGAACTATTTAATATTGTTTTATTTAATATTGTGCAATCCGTGGCAGCATTAGAATGTGTCTAGTTATATAGTGTGTTTTAATAGCTTCTGCCCATTGCCTTATGCACGTGAGAGTTTAACATATTTCTAAAATAAAAAATGCTGCGTGCCAAATTTTATCAAAATCCGTTTAGCTGTTTGAGCGTAAAGGAGTTCTAAACATATAAATAATTTTTAGTCCTAATATTATTAATGTGATTAGTTTTTTCGGACTGATTCACCCGAGTGTAAAAGACTAAGGTCTAAACACACAGATGCGTAGCTTACATACATACAAAACTTTGAAACTCTATCGATGAGGCGGGAACGTCGCACCGTGTCGTTGCTGTCTTGTAAGCTGTGAGCAAGCGTATAATGACGAATACGTATGTATAAAGGTAGAACTACATTGGGTCCACGTGGGCCACGTACGCTTATCTGGGCGCATCGGTCTCCATACATTTTATTTGGCAACTAGACTTGGAGAGCTACATTAGACTCACCGCTACGTAGCTCAGGCATCCCCGCCCACGTGTGCGTCAGTCTATGTATTTCCCGCTAGAAGCTACACATTCGTGAACAGTAGGCTTAAATAAAGAAACGTGCTGTCAGTATTAATAAGAACGTAGTTCTAATCCAGGCCAAAGACTTCTTTGGAAAGCTTCATCTAAATCCGTCGTCGAGGCATGATTGATAACTAAATCTACCAATTCAAAGAAACAGCCTTTTACATTATTAATATTAATATTAGACGAGCTTATTTATAGTTCCTAAAATATGAAACATCTATTTGTCGAATAATAGAGACTAAACCACTTTAATCCGGCAAAAATTCTTTATTACCTTTTTAGGGTTCCGTAGCCAAATGGCAAAAAACGGAACCCTTATAGATTCGTCATGTCTGTCTGTCTGTCTGTCTGTCTGTCTGTCCGTCCGTATGTCACAGCCACTTTTTTCCGAAACTATAAGAGCTATGCTGTTGAAACTTAGTAGGTAGATGTATTCTGTGAACCGCATTAAGATTTTCACACAAAAATAGAAAAAAAGCAATAAATTTTGGGGGTCCCCATACTTAGAACTGAAACTCAAAAATTTTTTTTTCGTCAAACCCATACGTGTGGGGTATCTATAGATAGGTCTTCAAAAATGATATTGAGGTTTCTAATATCATTTTTTTCTAAACTGAACAGTTTGCGCGAGAGACACTTCCAAAGTGGTAAAATTTGTGTCCCCCCCCCTCTAACTTCTAAAATAAGAGAATGATAAAACTAAAAAAAATATATGATGTACATTACTATAAAAACTACCAACGAAAATTGGTTTGAACGAAATCTAGTAAGTAGTTTTTTTTTAATGCGTCATAAATCGAAAAAATACAGTATTATTAAAACATCGATCAAAGTTACAACACATTACAAGAACTTTTATATTATGTTACTTGCTGCTACGGAACCCTTCATGGGCGAGTCCGACTCGCACTTGGCCGGTTTTAACAAAATCACTACTAGCTACTTTTATTCAAAATGGCTGTCTATTTTTTCCGAAGGCCGAGAGAAACGTAAATCATAATTAAGCACTAAGTTTTGAGAGCCGCTCCCTGCGACGCTGAATCTAGAATTAGGACATTAATAATATTAGTTTTATGATTATGCAATGATTCTTGATCAGGCTTTGTTTCGTTTTCATAAATTATCTTATGAAATTCAAATTTATTTCTGAGTGCTGTTTGTTTTTGAAAAACAATGTCCCTTTTTTAGTTTAATATCTTTTAGTTTTTTTAGAACCGAATATTTCTTAATCCAACAAAAGGCTAACAGAACTGTAATGTGTTCGTTGATAGATTTAACAACTTTTCTGCAGTAGGGATTTGTAAGAGAACATTGTCAAGACGTAACCACGCTGCGGGCATTGCGAATCGCTGACGATTCCTAGTCTGGGATGGCGAGCATTGGGTAGCTCACCGTTTAAGCCCGAGTCGGCGGAGCGTTGCGTTTCACGCGCACTTCAAAAAGAAGTCAGTGAAGGTCAAGGGCCCCAGTAGAACCGATGCCTGCGGAAGTCTTCAAACATTTACCGTAGCACTAGAACGCAAAGACCAACTGAAGAGGCACAAATGGGTTTTGATCTGCTAAGGTCTGACAATTCCTCTTCCTCCACCCAGAGCGGAAGAAGTATTGATCATTTCTAGCCTCAAAAAATAGTGACTTGTGTACCAAGTTCGTGCCGTGGATTATGTAATATGCATACGCATATATAGAACGTGCGATGCCTTTACCCACCTACTATTACTATGGTACTAGGCTGTAGCATCATCATGACAAGTTATTAGAATTTCATCACACAGGAACGTTTCCTCTAGAACAACATTCATTAGTATCGGAATATATACTACGACGTCGATTCAGGGATAGCCTATAATTTGCCAATATTTATGCGAGAATCACTGTGTGTTTTAGGGTTCCCTTCCCAAAGGGTAAAAACGGAACCCTATTACTAAGACTCCGCGGGCTTGCGGACGGCAAGCAATGGGTAGCTCGTCGTCTGACCGTCCAGACCGAGCCCAAGTCGTCGACGGCGCACACTGTTCCCGCGCGCCTCAAGGAGTTGTCAGTAGCCGTAGGGGCCCAGCAGGGTTGAAGCCTACTGGGGCCAAGGGTCTGCTTCTGAAAGGAAGGCTCGGTCCCGGTATGAAAGGCAACGGAGGAACGGGATGGGTTTTGTAGTCAGTAAAAGATAAAAAAAAACGTCTTCCACGATGTCCCTCACACCGCTCTGGACTTATCCACTCCTCCTTTTTTGTCCAGGCGATATCTCTCAGGAATGTGCTCCCTCTGAATATCAGGATGGCGACCAGCCGATTTTCCTTTAAGGTGATAGCACGTGAGCACATTCGCAAGAAGTTGATAGAATCATCACAGCATTGATTGGTTGGATTTGTTTTTTCACCACAACATTGTTTATTTGTATGTATTTATCTAAGTATGTATTTACAATTGTATTTGTCTCTCTTCTGTTTGTCCATTTATTAAGTTGCACCTGCCATGTTGTTTCTGCACCACCTTAAGGTCGACTGGTAGATAATGCCTATGGCATTAAGTCCGCCTTTGTACAGTGTAATGTGCATAAAGCATTAATAAATAAATAAATGAAAGTCTGACACTCGCTCCACCGTTTTTACCCACCGAAAAAAAAACCTGTATCTATCTCATGAACCGTGATAGATTGTTGAAATTTTCACAGAAGATATAGTTCTGCTGCCGCTATACCTAAAAACGATAAAATTACTAAAAACAGAACAAAATAAATATTTAAGTGAGGCTCCCGTACAACAAACGTGATTTTTTGCCGTATTTTGCTCGATATCAATAATAATTATAATAATACAGTGTTTAATAATGTTTAAATGATGGTACGAGACCCTTTCTGCGCAAGACGGACTTGCATTTTTTTTTTAATGTTTGGTGAATTATTCTTTTTCTGTTACCTTGTCTAGAAAAGAACTACTTTTTTGAATTTCTTTGTTGAATCAATATTGGCTTTCTACTCAAACTTCCTTTCGTTTCCAAGTTAGATCTAAAATTTCATCAAGTCTCACTCGTTTTATTATTCAGATTCATTAGTTAGGTACAAGAATTTTCCAACAGTACTTAGAAAGTTTATCTTTACCAAATCAAAAGAAAAACAATTCACAAGAATAGTAAAGTTAGTTAAATTCGAAGTATTTCTGTGTATGAATACGAGTGATTTTATAAATAGACTAACGTTTGTTCATAAACGTTAACCTTTCGAATACCGTTTAATTAGAGACCCATTAGACTTGTTATTGGCTGTCAGTCTAATATTCTGTTTCTTACCAGATTTGTTTTAGATGTAAGTCCTCCATATCATTTATTTATTAATGCTTTATGCACATTACACTGTACAAAGGCGGACTTAATATAAATAAAAAATATTTATTTAAAAAAATAAATAGAAAGATAATGAGAGAGCGAACGCGGCGTTCGCTTGGGGTTTAACGAATGGAGCATATCAAGGACTTTTGAAAAGGAAACTCGTGATTCTATAACACAAAGGGCAACTGACAGAACGTAGGTGTGGTTTTAGTCTGTAAAAGTCTGACACGCCCTCCCAGCTCTGCCCTAGAGAAGCGTAAAAGTCTTTTGATGGTTTCCAGCTTCAAAAAAAATAGAGTATCAATAACATATCATAAAAGTCTACCAATAGGTATATGGCACAGCATAGCATAGTCGGCCTTATAATGTTTCCACTGTTGGGACTTATCCTCCTCTCTAGGAGAGGTAATGAGCCGTAATCCATCACTCGGGCCCTGTTCGGGTTGGTGTATGTAATAATAATAATAATATTTATTTCCAAAATAAAAATGGTGACAAAAAAAAAGTACATATTTCTTGGTGCATAATGTGACACATGATTTCGATTTTTTTATTCTAGGACATGCCGGTTGCCTCACGATGTTTTCCTTCACCGTTTTGAGAGCAGGTGGTGATGAAATAAATTACACAAAGTAATGCGCCTGACTAGGTTTGAAACTGCTCTATACTAGTAGTACTAGTAGTACTGGTATATTGTAGTGTAGGTATATTCGTATAACTGCAGACTTCAAACAATGATTGGATTGGAAAAGTTTTGACGAAAATACGAATCCCTTTGTCGTATGTCAATTGAGAACACTGAAAACCAATTATAATAGGAGTAGATGTGTGAGAGACATCTGACAATCAATGCAGTTCGAAGATAAATTGTGTGATACGCACGAGGGATGCAATGGACGCCAGCTTAGTGGAGTAAACATGAAGATAAATCGACCGCTGCAAAGTGACAACATTACATTTTGATACAAGTGAAGAAAGTTTGTCTTTGCGAGCGAGGTGGAATTAGCCCAAGCCGCAGGCAAAGGTGTTATGGACACGAGTGCTTAAGTGACAAGTTGTCATGAGTATCAATCGACGTTTTTCAATACCTTACGTAGAAATAAATATACGAAAGTTAACCGGCGACTTGTTGTGGACGACTCGGTGATACGATAAATACAATCAATTGTGACCGAGGCAAGCTCGCTTACTTTTCCGCACTAGTGTGGAAAACAGTAAATTGCGTGCCTAAAAGCGGTAGGAATAAGAGTGAATTTTTGAGTAAGTGTATTGAAAATGTTATTTACAATTTTACGATTTCTTAATAATTGTAGTAGCATACTAAAAACTGACATATTTAGCAACATGGATTTTATTTACAGATCTGACCCCTAGCCAAGTTGATAATAATCGTACGGGAATGTCATTCCCATCTCAACGCTCAGTCACGTGGTAAAAACAAAAGATTCAGGGACGTGGCCAACTCGAGGCGATCGACGCAAGAGAAACAATTGTAACTTGGCTAGGGGGGCTTTATTTATTGTTGCTCTTCTAACACGTCCATTGCAAACTCGGTATAGATCAGGAACCTGCTAGGACTGCAGTTGTTCGGAAGTGTTACCGTGGTCCCCGCAAAAGGTACATAAAAGAACACAGGTATGTTTTAGTCAGTAAAAATGTGACACTCCCCTCGCTCCATATAGAACGGAAAAAACAATTGATGATTTCCAATGAGAAAAAAAAGGCAGTACCTACCAGTAAATCTATACAAATAGCGTCAACAATAGACACCGCATAGAACACTGCATCGCCTCGCCACAGAGTCACAGTTCTTCAACAGTCAAAAGGAATGCGGATCGAACTGAATGCTTTTGTTTACTGTACCAAAGCTTGCTGAGAAATATGAAAATTTTTCAGTGTTTACTGAATTTTGATTAGCATTTTCTGAATGAAGTTGTTTTTTTGCACCTTTCAATACATTTTTTGTGGTTTTAAAGGGAATTTCTTTTTTTTGCATAGTTTAATAAGTATAAGCATAAGCCTTTTTAGTGTTCCCACCGCAGTGACTCAAGCCTCCTCTCTAGGAGAGGGCATAGGCCGTAATCCACCACGCGGGCCCAGTGCGGGTTGGTGATTGTCACAATCATGTCTAAGAATTTTTGGTTCTAGGACATGCCGGTGTCCTCACGATGTTTTCCTTCACCGTTTTGAGAGCTGTGGTGATGAAATAAATTACACAAAGCTATGCGCCTGACTGGTTTTGAACCCGTGACCTACAATCGGAGCCGTTACCACTCAGCCACCACAGCTCCATGCATGCATGCGTTCCAAAGGGATTGCCTAAAAGCAACATAGTTTAAAGATTACATGTTTCAGTCAACAGTAATAAAAGTTGCACAAACTCCACAGGTATTATATTGTTGCAGATTGAAACTGTGGAGCGCAGACAGCAGTGGTGTCATAGTGAGTTTTCGTTTATACCCAGGCAAGCGCATGAATTAATGTAATTTAATTCATCACTACTGGCTTTAAAACAGTGAAAGAAAACATCGTGAGGAAACAGGTATATCTTAGAACCAAAAAATCAAGGACCCGCATGGTGGATAAAATTACAAGGCTGATTTTAATGAGTTTGATGATTGATCTAGTTTAAACTGACGAAAAAAAAATTACTTGACTTTGACTTGTAAAAGTGTTTTATAAAACCTATTAGCAAAATAAATGTCATTTATCACTTATTCTATGCATAGACTATAGGTGAAGAGTTACCTAATATGAATGTAAGATTAACTATATTACACCAGATGATTTACTTACATATTAACAATCTTAAATTCCTTCATTTATTTTACGAACAAACAATAAGCGGTGTTAAGAGCTGGATGTAAATCCATCTAATTACATCATTTGTTAACAAGACCACCTTGTATAACAGAAGTGAGGAAATATAATACAAGTCGAATAAGAAAAAAGTGTTTTTAAAAATTCACAGAAGTTAGTCACTTTTGCTGATGAGAAAGCCCATCAAGCACACGACTTTGTAGTTTTTAAAAATATTCCTGGTCCTTCACCGTACAACGGTTCTAAAAACAAACAATAGCGGATGTCAGCGACCAAAATTTGTGGACATGCCGATACCGTATCTATGTCGTGTCCGGTGCTCGTCCGATTTACGAGCGTGCGGCCACCGGCGGCGCGGACCAAGATAACAGTGTACATGGCACGCTAAACACCTTGTAATTAACTGTTAAGTGACGTTCCTTGTATGGTTTACTGCTATGTGGGCATTGTATGTTGCACGCAAGTGTTTGTGTTATTGGAATACTTTCATACAATTTGCCTGCAACGGTCTTCTTGTCCAATAGGCTCTCAATAAACTAGTGCACCTCACCATCAACGATTGCATCACTGCTTACCATCAGGTGGGATCGCATTCAAGCACTAGTTTGTATGTTTGTATCAAATAAAAAAATACAAGTGCAATATCAGTATTAAGATTTTTTGAGGTATCATCATCTTTCTCTTCATTTTCTACTTGAGGTGACTGGAACTCATTTACGTCTATTTTCCTCTGCCATAGTCATGCTTTTCTTGCGTGATCACGAAATGAAGATATCCGCTGGAGAACCAAGGTTACTACGATTCAGATTCAGATTTATTTATTTACATAAACATGTGTAGATAATATTATACATGGTAAGATAAGAAGATATAGGTGTTACATAATATTTTTTGGCTCAACCTGTTTGGCCATGGCTGGTGTGCAAATTTTGTCAAAACCAATAGTAACAATGTAAACAACAACAATTATCATTAAAATTAAATTAAAAATTTAGGACAATAGTTGTGCGGTCCAAACTAAATAGAGTATCATTCAGTCAGTAACTTTAGAGCGATTTATCATTTAAAAATTCATTAATATTATAAAAGCCTTTTATGTCACGACATGACGCCTTGGCTGAAATGATGATGATGAAGATTGTCATGTTATCATTCAGTCATATTTATTTCAAATCATTCTTTTAAAACAATGCTTTTTAATAACTTGACTTTGTCAGAAAATCGTCTACTCAATTTAATGCTTTACTAAGGCAAATATCTTTCTCTACTTGCTAATCATGTCTTAGAACTGAAAATTTTTAGTATGTTAATTACGGATTTTCTTTTTAGTGTTCCTCATTACCAGCTTAAAATACCAACTGTAGGCTGTAAGGCTTCCCAGCCTAATTAGTAACTAGCTAATTAGAAACGTGAGTTGGATTCATAGCTGCTGCTTATTACAAGGTGTGAGAACATTGTGTTTTGTACACACAGATTAGTGTTGTGCTGTAGGTAATAGCATTATGAAAAAATAGATTTTTATATTATATTAAAAAATGATTTAAAAAGAAAACGTTAATAATTAAAATTGATTTTTAAAAACACAATTTTATGTTATAAATTGTTTTGTCACGAGTGACAAAGGTACATATGGTGCCCTAAGTGGGATAACCCGGGGACTTGATAAGCCATTTTAATCATTATCACACTGTCATTAAAGATAAAAATTCTTTGTGGCAGCATTTCGATAAATCATGTTAGCCTAGTGTGAGGGTAGATTAATAAAAAAACTATGGCACATCAGTCACACAAGTTAACTGTCTATGTGTGTCTATGCTTAATAGCTAATTTCGAGATTCTTAACAACTGTTTGTAATTGTGCGATCATATTGCGTCTAGCATAACAACTAACGTTAAATTTCAATACGGACAGTAAGAAGCCATTTGGTCCAATGGTAACAGGAGCGACACGATACGCACATGTCGCTGGTTCAAAACTCATTTAATAAATCTATCTTTTTGTTTTCCATCTTTTGTATTTTAGTTATCTTTTTTTACTTTTCTTCAGTGAACTAAGTCGAGAAATGTCTTTTCAAATTGAAAAGTTAGTATAGAAATGAAACAAAGTCATTGCAAGTAAATAAAATGATTATTATTTCATTATATATTCAATATAATTAGGTATATAATATTTTCCCAAGATAGATAAAGTAAGCAAAAAAAAAATTAAAATATTTTAAACAGATAAAGAAAAAAATAAATAAAAATAAGTCAAAACTAAAATACATTTTATTTAATATCATAATTAAACTTGAACTTTTACAAACATTTTAAAAACAGATATGCATATAATAGTAATGACTACTTATTATGCAATTTTGATTCTTATGCTGTAGGAATTAAAGTTTATTATTTTGTATTTTACAATAAAGTGACTACAGATAGCTTATTTCGATCGTTATATCTAATAACACCTGGTCTAGTGGTCTAATCGTCAGACTTCGACGATTTATGGCATGAGTTCAAATCCTGCCCAGCCGAGATGTCGTTTTGCTTTCAATTTGGAACTTTTTCAAAGCAACAAAGTAAAAATCATAAAACACGAATATATTCTTCAAACATAGGAATACTTTAGGCTCACTTGTAATAAGTGGGTAAGTCAAGATAAATATGCGTATTCAAAATAAAACTGGTATTAAAAAATGTTACGTTGAGGGTAAAAAAATAATAAAAATGAGCCGTTCTAATAAAGCAAAAGTCAGTCGAAGCTCAATTGCAGTGACGAAAGTTTTTTACTTTGCCTTATTTTAATTGCGAATAACCACATCATTTTTATTTTTTTTTTTTTTATATTGTTTTATTATGTGATTATTTAAGTGATTATTTGAAATATAAAATAATCTATTTACATGAGGAGAATGTTGGCATCAGAGAGATTTCTAGAAGACTTAATATAGCAGTAAGTGTATATTTTATACTTCTCTTTTGAACCTAGATATTCCTTATCCTATAACGTAAGCAAGCATATTTTTAATTATACTTACAGAAAATAATTCCTGTTTAAATTCTTTGTTTCAGAGAAATACAGTCAGGTTATGGTTACGACGGTTTGAAGAAACAGGAAACGTTCAAAAGGATCGTTTCGGACCAAAACCTGTTATGTTTACTCCCGCATCGGAACGTCACCAAGCGATTGTTAGCAAACATGTAGAAAATCCTTTTACATCCACTCGGTCGACAGCAGTGCAGTATAATATTTCAATGAAAACGGTTAAAAAACATTTGCACGCCGATGGACTGAAGCAATATAAGCCAGCACGCAAAATTCAGTTAACAGCAGCTCATCGGCAGGCAAGAGTCCGCTTTGCCCAAGAATACCTGGATTTTAATTGGGAAGAACATGTGGTTATATTTACCGATGAAAAGACCTTCAAGTCTGACAAGGATGGACGGAAAATTTTATGGCGGAAAAAAGGTGAACGTTATAATGAAAATTGTTTACTGCCATGTAGAACCAGTGGTAGGATAACTCTGGGTTATTGGGGTTGGATGTCTTCTATGGGACCTGGTGAACTTGTAGAAGTGGGTGGCCGATTTAATAGTCACCAATATTTGGAAATATTACGTGACGTAATGTTGCCAACAGTGCGTGCTTGTTATCCTGACACGGATATTTACTTTGTGCAGGATAATTGCTCCATACACAGAGCTGCTGTGGTGCAAAATTGGCTAGCCAGTCAAGAAGGAGTCAAAATAATAAGTTGGTCATCTAAAAGTCCTGACTTAAACCCTATAGAAAACTTGTGGGGTCAAATGATTTTAAATTGGGATTCATCAGAAGTCAGGACAAAAGATAATTTGGCGCAACTAGTGACTTCAACATGGGAACTCATGAGAGGAAGTGATACTTGTTGGAACATGGTTTGTGGTATGCGAAGCCGATTGCAACAAGTTATCGAAAGAGATGGAGCTCCACTTCGCTATTAAGATAGCACCACCGTCCGCAGCCAACAATACCTACTTTCGCGTCAGTGCGTGTGTAAACTGTAGTTATCTTAATTTTTTATGCAATGAATAAACTGGAATTAAAATTTTTCATAAAGTCTGTAAACTATGAAAACATCAAAATATTTAGTGTTATTTTCACTTAGATTTTATGAGCAGGTATAACAGTTAATGTGGTGATGCTATTGTTATAAAATAGAAATATAATATGTTTCTAATTATGTAACATGTTGATTCACTACAGTTAACCGTTCTTTAAAAATAAAATTAGGATTTAATTGGCACTACTGAAACAAATAAACTGTTTTTTTTTGGCATGTTAACTGCTTTTAATATAAAAATTCAAACTATGTATAGTTTATATATATTTATAGTTATATATTTTAAGCTTTACATATATTTTTGTAAATTAAGTATATTAGATGAGTTATTACTCGTATTTTTTAAAGTAAATATTACTTATATTGAATAAATGGCTACCTATTTTAATCTTTATTGTGTTTCATTAATATTGTTATTTTCATTAAAATAATTCATTTAACTTAGAATATAAATAATATTTGATTTCAAAAAACATAATTCAATATTTTAAACAAAACTACTAAAAGTGTCATGTTAGATTTGAACCTACGACCACGTCGACGTAAGTATACTATTGACACCATTAGACCAATTCGTCTTAGGAAACATTGTTGAAATTAACAAGTGCATTACGTGATAAAACCGCATTCATAAGCTTACCTACCTTAACGTTACGTGTTAAAGATCAAACTCACATAACATTCATTCTAAAATATTTGTCTACCTCGTTTCGTTTTTATTTGTTAAATCGCTCAGAACTGAATACCACTTATCTTCTGCTAATTGGAGAAGGTTCAAATTCGTTTAACTTTTAGGATGTCTTATATTACTTTCTGTTGTCAAATGGGTCAGCCGACTTAGTCCTCCAACTGTACACGAAATTTTAGCTTAGCTTAACATCGGAAAGTGCTTCTTTGTGCAAGATTTAATTACAGATAGACCGACATACACCGAGATAGGTGAAATAAATTAAAAGCCTATAATTAAAAATTGGTCAAAATGGTTTTGAAATTTATTTTACGAACACAAGACAAGACAAGTCTTTATTTGCCTTATACATGGTGTAAAGTTGTTACAGTCAGGTATTAATTTACAGTCCACTTGTTTAGCTATTTGTATCAATTGCATGTAAAATTATGATGATTAGATAATAAATAGTATTCAATGTCACAATATAAAGTCAATACAATAAATATAATAGTTTCATCTTAGCCCTATCCGTAATCACAAAATTTCAGAAATTTGTGATTTGTGAACTTGTCGTTAATAATAATCACGAAAAGAACTGTGTGAATTTTCTTCCGGCCATCAGCAGTCTACTTGAAATCTAAATAAATAAATATTAAATCGATTAATAAATGACTTGTCACGAACGACCGCACTTTTATGAATCATGGATTTTTTCGAACCCTCCTTGTATTTTCCCCATTCTTAAATATTTCGCGCTCAAAAACCCTCTTCAAAGGCGCCGCTGACACGAAGAGTTTCAAACAACTTTTTACTGAATTTCATATCATAGAATCAATATAATAAACTTTTGGATACATAACTAAAAACCTTTTTTCCTTTTACCTATTTATTAACAAACATAAAGCTTTTAAAAAGAAATACAAAAAATGCAAGAAGAAAACAAAGATGAAATATATACACCAAACCCGTACTTCACATTGTAGGAATTACAATTTCAATAATCATCAATACACTAGGTACTAGCCAGTTTCAATATATTTTTCTATTTCTATATACACAATTTTTATTTAATTTAATTAATAATAAATGTTACCTTCTTAAAGAAGTTCTAGTATACCTATAACAAATAAGAGAAAGATTTGATCTACTTAAACATGATTCTTGCAGTAAGTATCATAAATTAACCGCCTTGAAGTACGTAGTCATTGAATTTAATACATAATTATGTATTATTTTATATGCAAAAAGTTCAATGTTGTGATTTCATTCTCACTCGAAAAAACCCGTACAAATTCATTTCTCCATGTTCAATCTGTTATTTATGCCAAAATAGGGCCGTAAAATAGGATTTATGATATAATTTATTTGTATGTTTATCAATTTTATGTGTGTTATTTTATGTTACGACCTTATCGTCATACTTAACTTGTAATGCATTGTCAATCCTCCTCCTTAGTAGTTCACTCGTGACAGAGTGGTCGTGGTTGATAATATTGCATTTCCATTTGGCGAGTGAGGCGAGAACTCTGAATTAAGGAGGTTTGTGTGCATTGTCAATATGAACAACTTATTTGAAATAGAAATCTACTGTTACGTGTATATGAAATAACAAACTTTTAATCCATGCTCGATGTTGACAATAGGTGATTAGAAAAGCAGCCTCTTAATATACAACCCTATTTTTTAAAAAGTGAAAAAAATAATAATAGAGCTATTCGTTATCTAAGAAATAAAGACACTAGAATATAGGATCTTAGAATTCGTGGAGTCTACAGTGACTGACATCTGACACCGTACTTCGAGATACATTAGCTCTGTACTGCCTTTCAGCTACCTTAATTGTTATTTAGTGTGAGAGATTTTGATTCAAATTGGGATGGGAACAGATTAAGCTGAACGCTGTTACTGAAGATAAAACAGAAAATAGAGGATACTAAATATAAAGCAATAAACATTGATGAAAAACTTCCGTTTTCCGGTTTAATATATATAATATATATTTTTACTATATGAAGCTAAAGAGTCTATTTGTTTGAATGCGCTAATCTCGGAAACTATACTGGTTCGAAATTTGAATTTTAGTGTCTGATAGTCTATCGAAAAAGAGTATATCTATTTAGCATCACGTTACACCTACCTACAGGAGCGGAGTAGTTGCCAAAGCGAGTGAAACCGCAGCGGACACAGTAATAAAATAGAAATCTTCCATTTCAATATAGGAGCAGCATAAATCGTTTTTTTTTGTTGTTTTCTACTTCCTACAATATCAGCCTATATTTGCACTCACTTATGACATCCATTCAAATGTTGTGTGAGTAAACTAAGTACCTACTAGAAACATTTGTTTAAAAAAACGATATTTGAATGCTTTCAATCTTGATAAATTCTTAAACGACTATTTAAAAAAATTATATATTGATAGAACAGTGCCCAAAGCGTTCAAGAATCCTTAATATTTAACTACAAGGGAGCAGTATCTACCATCAAATAGAATTTCACCAAATAATTGAGCACACTTTCGTCCAAACTCGTACAATCGCAGAGCTTTAGTTTGCACGTTAGAGTGCGAAATATCCTGCGAGAAATCCAACAATATCGCAGTTTCCTAGTGCGAGCTAAAATTGTGAAGTTTTGCGCCTCTTGCCTAGATTGTTCGCTACTTAGTTCCGAAACTTGCCGAAGTACGTAGCCTTAGTGTTATGTAAGAGACTGGCTTCTCTATCTCGGCTTGTATAAATACTGGCACGTCGTTAGTGTCAGAAACTGTTTAATATGAGCTAATGTTAAGTCCGCCTCTGTACTTTTGTGTGCATAGAGTATTAAATAAATAAATAAATATTTTGTATAGCTGCCACTGGCGAGGCAATCGACACAGAAGCTAAACACTTGACTTTCTTCTGTGGCCTAGGGCAAGTTTTTTATCACATTTGATTGTGTTAACGTATTTAAACATCAATTTGTACTAAAACTGCCACCTGGTGAAAATAATGGGCTACGTTTTTTTTTTTCAATTAAGACACATTTGCAATAAAGTATATTAAATATACAGTAGCTTATTTTAGAAATGATTCCACCTATGCAAACGTTTATATTGACTCGATTGAGTGCTTTAGAAAACAGTTGAGGTCTCGTTTAATCTTTGTTTATTTTAGTTTGAAATTTTGAATTATTAGTCTACGTGAGATTAGAGGCGAGCTCCAATGCAAAATATTATAGAATATTTTGATAGAATAAACTGAATAGCTAATCAGGGGCCCAGGTCTGCTATTTTTATAAAGTCGTAATTCCAACACGATTCCACTGTCATTTTGCTAAAAGTTCGTAATCTGCTAATTCATAATGGTCGACCACTGATCGGTCAATGGTCTCGTAATAGAGTTGTGGTAGAATGACAATATCGAGCTTATTAAAAGCAATGACTGCACAATGACGTTCTAATGGTAGGTCACTGATCAAAGGAACTGTCATTTTTTTTGCAAATTACCGCATACGTCAGATATTCATTTGTCAATATGTACGAGATTACCATTATATGCCACTGTTTCCAATGGAATGTCAGTGGTTGACCATTTGAAAGTCATAATGACGCCATTATAAATAAAGGTCAATCTATATAGTCATTTGTTTACCGGACATTAAACTTGCACACCCTAGCAAACCGTTTCAATAAGTCCATAACTCCAACACTCACGCTTGACCCCATCAACCCATAACTAACCATACTACCCTACATCACACAATATTATGATACATAGCTATAACAGACCGTCAAACGGTGACCCCTACATTTGACGCCAGGGTCGTCCGCAGTTAATTGACCTAAAGTGAATTTAACTGATAAAATCTGCGAGACGCGAGGAACAGCCCTGATTTATCGCCAATGGTCGGAGATTAAGTAGATGTGTTTCGTTTACGATTTACGATATCGATGGAGACGTGTGACTAACGATCAGTAGGAAGGTGAATTATGTTGTGGATATTTTATTGCATATAAACATAATCAGCCTTATAATGTTCCCACTGCTTGGAGTCAGGCCTCCTCTTTGGGAGAGGGTATCTTTTTTTCAAGGTGGGAAAACAACGAGTGACATCTCCCACCCTTTCGTGTCGGACTTTTACTGACCAAAACCCACTCCTGTTCCCTGTTTGCCTTCATTTTAGGGCCTTGGGGTTCTCTTTCGCATCACCCATGGTCCCAGTAGTCATCGATCCTGCTGGACCCCTATGGTTGCTGACATCTCCTTGAGGCGCGTGTGGAACAGGAGAAGATAGGTATAGGCCGTAATCCACCACGACGCGGGTCCAGTGCAGGTTGGTGGATGTCACATACCTTTAAAGTTTTTGGTTGTAAGACATGCCGGTTTCCTCATGATATTTTCCTTCACCGTTTTGAGATTAGTAGTAATAAAATAAGGATGGTGCAGGGATACTGCACAGTCTCCCGCGAAGCGGCGAGCCTTCTGGCTAGCCTACCACCGTGGGATCTGGAGGCAACAGTCCTTGCACACATGCACGATATGTGCGTGGAGATGCAACGCCGGGGTGAAAGTCAACTGCCGTGACTGGTCACGGCATGGCGGACAGAGCTCCGGCGAGATCTCATGGTGAAATGGCGTCAACGACTATCGCAACCAAGTGCTGGGCACTCCACAATCATGGCGGTAAGTCCCCTCTTTGAGGCGTGGCTGGACAGACCTCACGGCGTCCTTACCTTCCGCATGACGCACGTCCTCACCGGACATGGTTCGTTCGGAAGTTTCCTGCACCGGATTCGTGCGGAAGTGACGCCCGGGTGTCGCCACTGTGCGGAATGCCCGGAGGACACGGTGGAGCACACAGTCGAGGTGTGCCCTGCTTGGGCGGAGCATCGCCGTGCCCTCGTGGGGGCGATCGGCGGCGGAGACCTCTCGCGCCGGGCCTTGGTTGAGGCCATGGTCCGGAGCGAGGAGGAGGCAGGCGGTCGCCGACTTCTGCGAAGCAGTAAGCAACGGCGTTATCGCCGCCGCCGCCGCCGCCGGGATTCTGATCCCGATTTCCAGCCACCGTAGGCGCGGGCTTGCGGAGAGTGAGCAATGGGTAGCTCGCTGTCCGGCCGTCCGGTAACTGTCCGGACCAAGCCCAAGTCGTCGACGGCGCGCACTGTTCCCGCGCGCCTCAAGAAGTTGTCAGCAACAGCAGGGACCCAGCCGGGTCGAAGCCTACTGGGGCCAGGGTTATCCGAAAGGGCGCTCGAGCCCCGGTATGAAGGCTAGAAGGAACGGGGTGGGTCTTTTAATCAGTGAGAGTCTGACACTATCTTCCGCTCCGCCCAAGAGCGGGGGATGTCATTGAATGATTTTTTCCCACCATAAAAAAAAGTAGTAATAAAATAAGTTACAAGTTATACGAAGTGCCTAGCTGAGTTTGAACTCGCGATCTAGAAGTCATAAGTTGGGACCGTTATCACCACTACTTTATTCAGAGAAAGGAAAATATTTACCAATTTCTAGAATGCTCTAAAATAAATGGTTTAGTTTTTTCTGAAAGTACTTGTTGATTCAAAGAATTTCTTTGAAATTATTGCTAGAAATGAATTGTTATGAATACACAGAATACTTAGAGCTCGCAAAACAAGTAATACGCTTCTGAGAAATCAATTGTAATGAATAAGATATACAAAATAAACACAGATTATAAGAAAGAAAAATATTAAAAAAAAATACTCAACCTAAAAAAAAAAAAATTGCAAAATAATTTTAATATCGGGAGTTTGTTGTACCTTTTTTGAACAAAAAACTTTTTCATTTTAACTTTTTAGCTCTTGGACCCTATAGCTAAAACTAGATAGTGATTGATTTAAATGGGACCATTTTGCAGAAATATTCTTTTATACAAAAATAAAAAATATCAAAACTTAGGCGGTTATCACACTGCCACGCACCGTAGTGTGTGAATGTGTGTCTTAACGTTGCTTGTAAATATCTCCGTTTGTATAGAAAACACGCACAGTCCAATACTGAAAATGCATCCACGTGCGTTCATGTGTACATGCGTAGAAACATGCACTCACGCGCGTGGGTGCGGGGCGACACCCAAGGTATGGTATACTGGGTCTCTCAAGGTATGGTGCTTGCGTGAATTTACAAAACGCTACTTTGCGCGTGAGTGCGTAAAAAACCCGCACTATGATGCAGATCTGCATTCCCGCAAGTACGTGCGTAAGTGCGTTTTCACACGCTACGCTGCGTGGTGCGTGAGTGTGATAACCGCCTAAATTCATACTTAATTTTGACGATCATATCGCCAAAATTGGATGAACCTGATCCTTTTTTAAGAGTCGGATATTACGGAACAAAAATATATCGTATTATCTCCACAAACAATTCGAAAATCAAACTTTCTAAGCCAAATAAAACTGCAATCAAATCACTTCAAAACCGCTCCGATAACTCTGGACACACGAAGGAACTTCTATTGAATGGAAGTAAAAGCAGCTCCATAATAAAACATTACAAATTGGCTTACAGCAGGGCCCGCTAAGTGCTTCCTTAAAATATTTATTTGTACTTCGCTTTTAGCGTCCGACGTCCACTCGCCTCCGGAAATACATTTGAAGTGAAAACGCGAACTGTTTCTTGCTCGACGTCGCAACTCGCAGTTCCAAAGTAGTTCTGCTATTTTATCCTATTTGACGGCTTTAAGTGAGAATTTAGTTTCATAATATTTGAGGTTTTTGTATTTACATAATTATGCATGAAAAATTACCTCAACACCTTGATACCTTGTATTGGTATCAAGGTACCCTTGGGGTTCTCGGATGGTTCCGATCTTCAGTGTTTGTGCGGCGTCTCTCCGCAGACTATGTCCCACCTTCCGTCTTGCACCACGTGCCCTGTTTCCTGCTCACGTAGGGACCTAATGACAGCATCAGCGGACGGCATTGCCGTGGCCGAATTCTGGGCCAGGCAAGGAATTTAACTAATTTTGCTATCGATACGATAAGAAGAAGAAGAAGATACCTTGTAAATCTTTGACCGAGATCTTTTTATCACATACTACAAATAAAAATGTAATAGTCTCTTTATGTGTTTGTAAAGGGTACCTGGACTATATAGGATTTTTTATGCCATAACAGTCTCAGTGAATCTTAGATTCAGCTATTTACAATTTGTGTCAATTTTAACTAGTGTTCTTTCGAAAAGCGATAAAATCATGTACTGTTTTCTCTTTAATAGTCAACAGTGGCCAATTTGGAAATCTCTAAACCGACTGAGAACCTAGGTTAAAAACAATCTGACTAAATTTAATGGGGTTTTCTCGACCCATGTCTAACACAGGGCAAGTGTAGAGCCTCTGTACAGGACATGGGTCACCTGCTATTCTGCCCAACCTGCATTTTTCAGTAAATACATATACGAGACCAATAATAGAGCTATACAGGTTTCCAAATATTGGTCAGAAAAAATATAGTTTGAGAACAACGACAAGAAAAGAAGAAGAATATTCGTGAAAAGCTATCAGTCAGCTATCTTGGTGGATGTTAACAGGCACCAGAGTATCTTAACGTATACTGCACTTTGGACAGTCACAGACCTTTTCTTGTAGTTATTCTCACACACAGATAGACACACACAGACCAGACAGACAGTGACAGATCTACGAGTAAGTGCGCCAAACATACATTAGTATCTATCACAAAGGCTTTTTAATTCAACTTCAATTTCTCCGCCCTCTCCAAAGGATAGCTCCTCACAAAACTTAACTGAAGCATTGCACACTCATCCAAGCATGATATTTATCAAGTTGGTATAATAATAATTAAAGCATGATAACACTGAGCCAGAGAGGGTAACATCGTTAAAACTTGGACCCTCTTGTTAGTTCGCTAGTTTAGCTCTTGACTGGCTTCTTGAGAATGTTCAGGTTTCTACTGAAGTTAGCTGTGTGGTGACTAGTGCAATAACTAAAAAGTCTGTAAAAAAATAACCCGTATTAAAAATTTTTTGCACCTTGCGCCATCATTAAATGGTTGACATCTCTTCACTCACATTCTTAAAATATATTGAAAATACTTTTATGAAACTTACATGATTAGGAGTGTGATTTCCTGCTGAAACCTACTGTTTCATGGTAGCTATAAAATAAATAAAATCTTATATTTCAGACAGGTATTCCATAATTGGTCGGTATATCTGGTGACTTTTAATTAGTGACCGATACTTATAGACGCTATTGTACTCATGATTACAAACAACTTACCTAAAGAAACTTTTTTTTTATACTCATTAGTTTTATCACAAGAACAAAACAAGGAGAGGAGTCTTTAAGTTAAAATTAAATTGGTTGAAAAGTCAAATGCAAAGCGATTAATATACATCATTATTTTTAGTAGCGAAACCTGAATATCGTTTATTCAGAATCAATAACTGAATTGATTCCAATATTTTTTACACCATGTTAGATTTTTTCCCAAAAATATTTAAAAAAGGTCACAAGTTGGACACTACCGACACTAAGTCACGGGACATCGCCAGCGCACAACTGGGTGCGGGAGCAAAACAACCCCTCAATCGCCCGGAGGGCCCGGTGACCATGTATTTGCAAGGACAACCAGGTAACATAGCAAATTAAATAAACAATATATAGTAAGTATGTTTATCAGTTATCTAGTACTCATAACACAAGCTCTGCTTAGCTTGAGTTATGAGATAGTTGTGGAATAAAAGTTGTGATTTTTCATGATATAGTTATGAAAATTTTTACATAGTTCTTAACATATTTCATATACAGGACACGTGTTTCGAGTTTCGAATTTACTAAAATTAATGTTGTAGGTAGAGCAGCTCATATATACTTGACAGCTACAAAAAGGACTTAAATATTTTTTCTAAAATGAAAATATGTATAATATCTTCCTATTCATGCGAATAAACGTATTCCCATAATGATCTCAATCATTAGAGCATCCTTCAAAACATACGTCAATTGCAAACGCCACAGACACTTGTGCGAAAAATGTGGAGGCCTTCAGCAACCGTTGTTACCTCCCTAATGACCCCGACCTTGGCAGAGTAATTATGCGCAAAAAAAAAGAAATTATTAAAGAGTTTCTAAGAGGAAGTAGCCATTAATTTTGTCAGCTTTAATTTAGAGAGTTATTATTAATTACTTTACTGCTAACATTCATTTTCGTGTTTCTTTTTTTCCCCTTTCTTGCGAAGTTGTGTAATTGGCAATGGCTTAAAAAGTAGTACAAGATTTGATTAATTCATAGTTGGATTTTTCATATTATTTATTTGTTAAAAATAGACAGCAACTTCTTACAGCGCTTTTCGAAATGAGCCACTTACGAGATGAGATAGAGTGTAACATAATATTACGTTTATGGGATGTTTTTATCTTTATCGACAATCGGTTGTCGATAAACAGAAGAACGCCTTATTTACTGGCTGAAATTTTAAGTTACTCTCTTATCTTAAGGTCATTGAGTTAAAAAAAACAAAATAAAATATCGGTTCTTTCGCCAATCATCCTCAAGACGCTGTTCGGGATCCCCCGTAGGTACTCGTCGCATCACCGACGCATCTTTGGCGCATAATTGAATAAAAGTCATCTACGTTGGCGTCAGCAAACATGCTGGATGCACTGCAATATCGAGGGAGCCTAAACAATGCCTTGAACACATTATTATATGGGACGCGTTAAATATATACATTTTATTATTAAAGTATTAGGTACTAAAGGGATTTACACATTAGATAATACGCATGAGAAAGTGGACAAAATACGCCTCCTCCGTTATATTTTATTACACTGATCAAGAGTAGGTAAATCAATCGATTTATCCATATATTCCTCAAAAGATTAGACAAAGATAGTTATATCGTTAACATTCACATGCCGATGTTTATGTTTGAAGTACTTTTACATAGAAGATACGAATTCTGAATCAAGATTATTGAGAAATACGAAATGCAAATCCCAGAGAAAACTGTAACTAACCCCGGAATCTACGAATCCATAAGTATCCTGATTTACAGTAGGTAGCTTATTAAAAGTCAGTCCAAAACGTCAAGAGCACGTAACAAACACATCTTTATACAAAGATCTTGTTCTAAAAGTGTATCACAAAGTTCAGATCTTAAAGATCGTTTCACCTCCATTTTACAGACAGAGTAGGTCGTAACACATTTGAACGGGAATAATCTTAAAGAAAACGGGAAACTCGACACAGAACCTTAATATGGCGACATAAACTGACAGCGTGACACGACGGTTGCTCCCTGGTAACATTTTGTTACCGACGTCTGTGCAGACCTGTCTGTTTGTTCGGCTCTATCAGAAGAATAACAATATTTGTGTTTGTGCAACATCCGTCGGTAAATGATTTCAGTATTGTTTGGACTTGCACATGTTTTAATATTCTCTCAAGAACAGTCGTTTCATAATTCTAGGGTTTTGAACTGACAAAGGAGTTGGTTTTTGTGGACGCAAAGAAAAAATGATTATCATTTGTCTCTAAAGTAAAACCAGGGCAGTATCCCAGAGGTACAGATGCCCCAAACGCAATTAATCTTAAAGTTTGGCGAATGAATCACATGGCATTTTATCTATCTAACAGTAATCGTGCCAACACTATCACTTGTCCACGGTCTCCCGATGTCTTTATGCAATTGAATATGAAGACAAGATGCGACAAGAAAAATTGTAGGATAGATCTGATGTTCTGTTTCTCGGCAGATAATCTTAATTTATATAGATAAAAGAACTATCCGTACTCGCGGTAAGTAAGCAGGCAATGGAACGACGTATTCTCGGAGTTGCAGTACACTTCATTTCAAAATAGCTAAGGAGTGGAATTCCCTCCGGAGTATGTGTTTCCTTATAACTACAACTTAGGGATCTTTAAGTCGAAAGTGAATAGGTTCCTTCTAGGCAAGCGGTCAGATGCAAAGCCTATCAATAATTTAAAAAAAGTCACAGACGTATGTAAGTCACTCAGTCGCTAAACTAAAACGGAACTGGACTGGCAATGTCTGCCGCATGTCGCATCAAAATTGGGTGAAAGCGACCACTGGCTGAACCCCGAATGGCAGGAGCTGGCGACGTGGTAGCTTCAGGAGGAGATGGCATGACGAGTTGGATTCCTACCTAAAGGATTGACCAGACGAAGAAGAGTGAAAAAATGAAAGGAAGGCCTTTGCCTTGCAGTGAAATATTACAGGCTCATTATAATACTAGCTTTTGCCCGCAGCTTCACCCGCGTACATAAAATATAGCCTATGTCACTCAGGAATAAAGCAGCTTTCTGTCGGTGAAAAAATTTTAGCAATCGGACCAGTGCTTTCAGAGATTACTTCCTACAAACAAAAAACAAACTAGGTAAAGTTTATTATATTAGTGTAGATAATGTTTACCAGAAGTAGCTAAGGACAGAAAATAATAGAATAACGGAAGGGAGGCTTTTGCCCTGCAGTGGGACACAAGTGGCTCATAACATAAACATAACATAACAATGTTTTTTTACCTTTCATAATTATATTTGTACATAAAAATTAAAGTATTTACCAGTATAACAATATTATTTTAACTGTGAAATGTAAAGAGATTTCAAAAAGTGTGGCATCTACTCCGGTCTAATCACTATAGATGCAGTTTGTCTGTGATGACGTTGAATTTTTCCACTTTTGATGACTTACGACGATAAAAAGGCTTAATCTTGTATTAGTGTAGGATTTATTCCCTCAAAATTACTCTTTTAGATTATTATGAAGAATCATAACTCATGCCAGACGAACTGACTTTATTCTTACTCTCACAATCTTTCTTTTGTAATGTGCCATTAGTTCTAAATCTTCTAAATCGGTACTAATTATGGAAACTACTATAACGTTCGTCCTTCTTAATAAGGAAAATATTGTGCTACAGCCTGTGCAGAATACTGCAGAGAAAATGCCAATATCATCAACTTCTGGCTCTTCTAAATTCATCATCATCATCATCTTCCTGCCCTTGTCCCGTTTTATTTGGAGTCGGCGCAACACGTTTTTTTCTTCCATTCTGTACTGTCACTCGTTACGGATAGCGTAACGAGTGACACTCACTCCCTTTTCTTATATAACGCTTCTCACACAATCCATCCATCTTTTTTTTGGCCTCCCTCTCCCCCTCCATCCATCCAAATTCATCATATTCCATGTTATTTGGAGTCAGCGCAACACGTTCTATTTTTTCTTCTATCTGTTCTGTCAACCGACACGCTATCCCTTTTCTTTCATATCACTCCACACACAATTCATCCATCTTTTCTTTGGCCTTCTTCTTAACCTCCATCCATACACATGTTTACTTATTACTGTTTTAGTAACATGCCTTTCATCCCTACTCTTCCAGTGACCATAACCAAGACAAACGATTGCCTTTCAACTATTCGGTGACTGGCGCTACTTTCTTACTAATTACTTATTTGTCATTTAATCCATTCTCGTCACACCACAAATCCATATCAACATTCTCACCAATGCAACATATTTTTTTTTCAGCCGTTTCACAGCCCACAGAGAATACGCCAGTGTCAGTAATCAAAAGCTAACGCTAAAAATAAATGGTGAAAACGTCATAAAATGAAAAGTCTCTCAGCAGAAAAATAAAAAAACATCCACGACAACATACGTTCTTCATGAAGTAGTGAGTGTCAATACGATGTACACGAATATGCTTCTTTATTACGTAATAAAATAAAATAACTCCCGAGAGCCTCCGACGCTGAACAAATAAGCAGTAAAAACATTCACTTGTAACGGTATTCGCTTATGTAGTAAATAATAACTGTTTGCTTCAGCCTATACTGTATTCCGAGTAGGCCTTTGGTACATTTTCTGGAAATTAAGAGCTACGCATACGCTCGTTTTCATGCAGACAATATTTTTTGGCAGTAAATACTGTTGATGTAGACAGCTCTTGGCAATATTTGGCAGTCTAGATAAAATATGAAATTACATCTTACGTGCTAAAAGAAAAGACAATATGAAAATAGACGTTCTACAATAACATACACGTACCTACTTATACAAGGTGTAAGGGACAGCCCTCCACAAACTTTAAGGGCTTGCTCAGTAGGCGATACTGAACAACATTCCACAAAATTTTTTTTCAGGAAGCGAAAAGAAAAAATCCGCTTCACCATACAAAATTATAAACTTGATTGGACAGTTTGTATGGAGAGACCGAATTTTTTTTTCGTTTCCTGAAAAAAAAATAATTGTGGAATGTTGTTCAGTATCGTCTACTGAGCAAGCCCTTAAAATTTGTGGAGGGCTGTCCCTTACACCTTGTATATCTAATGTATATCGACTATTCTTGTAAATACATCGTCATCGCGTTTCATCGTTGACCGCATCATCGCGTTTCATCAGGTGAGATAGCGGTCAAGCGTGAAACTATCAACAATAAAAAAAAAACATTATTTTAGCCGAAAGACAAGAGGCCCTGTTCGTCTAGTATCATCGTATTCCCGCAACCCTTACTGGATTACCGGTCCACTTTGAGGGAGGCCTTCTGATGCACGGTCGCCACTACAGAACTTTTCGGCCCCATTAACCATCCTGCATTTTGTCATCTGCCACTAATAAATATAATATACTTATACTGTCATTAACAAAAAAGTCGTTACTAGAGATCGACTCACAATGCTAAAAAATACCTGCGCAAATATAGAAAACATAATTACCTAGGTTTTATAACCTTTCTTTGTTTTCCTCATCGACTTATATATATGTACTACGCACTAGATTAGGCGTTCCGACTCAGATGTAATGTATTCCGTACACCTTGAACATTACACTATGTTGAACGAACGCGTAAGTGTCACAAAATTAATGGCGCTTAAGACGTTTTTGTCGCAAAAATAGTATCCTTTAAAAGCTATCTTAGAGCTGTATATTTTAATAGTTCTGTTAGACGACATAGTGCCAATGTAGCACTGCAGCGAACTTCTGGTTTAACTTTTCAGTATTTTTACAAATAGTTTCCATGAACGTGCTTGTCATGTTATCCTTATTTTAAAGTAATAATAATTTCTATTCAGGTCAAAATAACCATTTTCACTAATAAAACACATTAAACGCCAATAACATAAAATATAATAAAACAACAACAAAATGAAACCTAATCAAATACATTAAAACAAAGTCAATAAATTAAAATCAAATAAAATAAATAATTAAGTAGGTACCTGAAATTTTATGTACGAAACACCAAATAGTACCTACAATGAAGCTCCCACATCTGAACTCGTGGAATTTCACAAAATATTCAGACAAAATCGATATTTTCTGAACAATTTCGATCACCGCAGATAAACAGAACACATTTGCCACGCAAGCTATTTTCAGTAACGCATGCTCCCGAAAATGAAACGTCGACCTTACACATCAAGTGGTTTTTACACCGAGCTGTTTTTTTTTCACATCGCCGTTTTTTCTATCAGATTGGAGTGTTCGGAAATTGCGGATATGTTACAGACAGTTCGCACGATATTTACTTGTTAGTACTGGGAAAATATTTGCCTCTATTTTTTTTCTGAAATCGAAGGAATTGTGACACATATATGCTGAATGTGCTTTTGTGTTATCTTTAAGAATTTGTTGTGAGGCAATTCGCAGCATTATATAGACACATTTTTTTTTTAAATTATTCAATGAACCTGCTCTTGGCGTCGTTCACGCTTAATGAAAAACAATTCAGAAAGTTTAGGAGTCCATATTATTGATAGCTATATACAACCTAGTGGTCTTTATGCCAAGAGTGGTAATGATCCCGGCTTACGAGTTGTAGGTCGCGGGTTCAAACTCAGGTGCATTACTTGTGTAATGTGTTTTAGCACTATTGCTCTTAAAACGGTGAAGGAAAACATCGTGAGGAAACCGGCATGTCTTAGAACCAAAAATTGGAAAACATACGACATCCACCAACACGCACTGGGTCCGCGTGGTGGATTACCTCTCCTAGAGAAGAGGCCTGAGGCCCAGCAGTGGGAACATTATAAGGCTGATTATACTTATGCTTATGTTCTAGACAAGCGTGTTCTAACATCGTCCACATTATCGCTTACCATCAGGTGAGATGGGAGTCAAACTATCTATAATAAAAAAAAGTTTACGATTGAACAAACGTGGCTAGATAAAGCTTGTTCTCTCTTGTCTGAAAAGCTTGGTGAAAACCAAAAAAACACAAACGTTTGTGTATGTATGAGGGAGACATCAGTATTCAAAGAATATGTAAATTATGTGTTTATTGTGTCAAAAGTAACGTGAGAAATACGACGATTTCCTCGTAGATATGTGCCCATCCAATTATATTTTAAGCGTTATGAACACATTTCATGTTTTGGAGACTCGAAACACATGTCGTAATTTAGAGCGGGGAATGGGGCTCGAGAGTAAAATGCTTTAGGGTTACTAACCCTTAATTACTTTTATGTTGTTGAGGTTCACGTTCAACCTTTTTTTATTTTGTGAAATAATATTATTTCAATGGATGAAGTTAAAATCATTGTATGTAGAAACAAGCTTCTGACTACAAGTTCACCTGCAAGAAAGTAGGTTACTCCATAAAGATTTGAACCCCCGTTTCATCCCTATATGGGAAAAAAAAAAAAAAAGCCAAAGCCTTGAGCATAGGCGTAGGGTAGCCAGCCTTTCGGTGTTTTACAGGATGCATTTTGGAGAGTGTGCGCAGGAATTGCATGACTTGATTCCGCCATCGCAATTCTACCATCGGACAACCCGACGTACGGCGAATATTCACCCGTACGTTGGTGAAACCTCTACGGTCCGGACTAAGCGTTTCGCCTCGTCGTTTATACCGCGTACGTCGAAGGACTGGAACAGTCTGCCTGCTGCGGTCTTCCCGTCCGATTATAATTTGGGTGTCTTCAAGGCTAGAGTGAATAGGCTCTTAATAAACTAGTGCGCCTCACCATCAAAGATTGCATCGCTACTTACCATCAGGTGGGATCGCAGTCAAGCACTAGTTTCTCTCAATTAAAAAAAAACAAAAATTTGGAAAATCATCTCTTAGTGCTAGCCTACATCGTAAAAGATGAGAAAATTTATTTGTAATTTCACTAAAAAAAAAAACGCGTAATTACGTAATAATAATACCCTCCCGAACGCGAGGGGTTAAAAGAAAACTTTGTGCAAAATTTCACGAACAACTAGTCCCACAGTAGCTTCGGTTCTGCGTTGATTTGTCAGTCAATCAGTTTCTCCTTTTATATGTTTAAAGATTTTGACTATTTTTTTTAAATTAAATATTTCAACTGAACGTTTTTACTCGAGTTAACTTAATCGCTGCTAACACTCATATACGTGTTTTGTAAATATAAATGTGAAAAATCAAGTATTTGATTCCGAAACATGTCCGCATAATAATTCTAAAGTTATCTAAACAATCAGAACACGTATTAGAATAATATTTTCAAACAAAAAAAAATAAACAGAAACCAAACAGCGTTTCATTTCCGAAACATTGTGTATCTTAAGAAAAACGTGAACGATAATTACCAGTTATCTGGTGAAATATTTCCATGTTAATTTAGCGTTGCCGCGCGGTATGGCTTCAATTTTCCGCCGATTTATTTGTGAACAAAGCAGCCCCCAGCGACGGAACCTTATCGGTCGTTATTTATCGGGCCTGGGCCGAGCTAAACTCGTTAACACGGTTTACCTGTCCCCCTATAATTCACCCGTTTTTACTTAACGAGCGGTTTGTTGGCCGCGAATTAATGTTTTAACTCAGTGGCTTTTAAACTTGTTTAAATCATCCCCCCTCTTTCTTATCTAGCTTGTTGGAAAATGTGAGGGTTAGTTTTTGGTAATTGAATTTAATTTTTTTTTAATTCATTTTATTATATTTTAAACGGATTTTAGTAAAAGGGAAATCGTAAATGTTATTGAAAAAAAATATATAGACAGAAAATAGTACCTGTCTACGTCAAGGTAAAACAGTACGATTAAATATTTAATTTAGTGTAACCATAATATTTGTATAAGTACGTGAAGTAAACGAACTTTTATGAAAATATTTGCAATGTATCCCTGCGTGCAAGATTGTCCCAAGGCTACATACAAACTATCTTATGTACTATTGCAAGATATGGTCTACCTGTGCGCCACATTTCATCAAAATCCATACAGTCGTTTGGTCGTGAAGAAGTAATAAACTTATGTACACACATTCACAAACTTTTGCTTCTGTGATATAGTAATAAAGAAACAAAAGTTTACAAATAAAATTAGTATGATTTATAATATATAAATTAAAAAAAAAAAATGAAAAGTATTCGCATAAAGTTTGTAACATTGAGAGCCGCTGTTTAAACGGCTGTAATGTAAAAATAAACAAATGTACCGTTTAGACGAGGACGGGAATTTAAATGGGTGTAAAGCTTCGTTCTTGCGGAAAATGGACGAGTTAAAATAAGCAATGGTCCTTTCGGAATAAATTGTACATGATAAACTTTTACATGTGTTTTGTCAGAATATTATTTCAACAAAAAGGATTGCTGTGTTTTGACTTAGTTGTTTTGTATTCATCAAAACAACATGTTTATATATACGGCTGTGTATTTATTTTATATCTTCAGATACAATGGTTAATTTTTGGGAAAGGTTTTGGTGTTTGGCATAAAACTCACTCAAGTAATTCTATTTGTAAGTATCTATTTGGCAAGAGTCACAAAAAATCCGTCGGCGTACAAGTCTTACACTAAAACAAATTATCAAGATAAAGTTTTGTTAAACATTAACTCGAATGGCTACAGTGGTTCTGTTTTAAGGGAATTGCTCTGATAGCTTAAATACAGTCTTTGCCTGGTTTGGCTATTACATTTTCTTGTCAAAAAATATAATTTGTTTATTTATTTTATTTATTAAAACTTTTTGCACTTTACACTGTACAAAAGCGGACTTAATGCCTTTTAACATTATGATATTAGATAGGTACAATTTGTGTTTCACAGGTTATCTTAAGCGAGAACATTTTATGTACCTGTGATCTCGTGTGTTTCGTAGTTACGAGTAGAATAGATATTATCTTTGGTATATATAATCAGCTTTTTAATGTTCCCAGAATAGGTCGTAATTTATTTATTATTTACTAGCTGTCCGCCCGCGACTTCGACCGCGTGTACTTCGGTTATCGCAATCTAAACGTGTTTTCCCGTACGAATAAGATGTTTTTCCGGGATAAAAAGGAGCCTATGTTCTTTTCCATGTCAAAGACTATATGCATGCCAAATTTCATCCAAATCCGTTCAGCTGTTTTTGCGTGATTAAGTAACAAACATCCAAACATCCAAACATCCACACTTTCACATTTATATTATTAGTTAGGATTTATTTATTTTAAGAGCAGTGGTGATGAAATCAATTACACAAAGTAATGCACCTGGCTGGGTTGAAACTCGTAAATCGGTGTCGTCACCACTCGGTCACCACTGATCTTCGGTAACGGTATTATATACGTTATCTATTGAAGCAAGCTGTTATGAATCCTTTAAACTATCATAATTCCTTAATCGCTCCTATCCACACACAGAAAAGGATTAACATGTCACTCGCAAATTAATATATTCAAAGGAGCATGAATATTAATATGAATATAGTCTCCATTTCAAAGAAACCTTCATATAAACGGTTCTTAAGCTGTCAAATGATTTAAACTGGGTTTAAATTAATACAGTTAAATCTGTCGACAATAGACGCTATGAAACGTTTAAGTTAACCGCGACTTGATAACTTTATTCCCTCGTCAATAATTACTGAACGTGTAGTGGGTGGATTTCCGTCGTGTGGGGGGAGGGGAACTTTAGAGGAAATGTGGAACAATCCTGGTTTTCGATTGGCTTATTCATTAGCAGTTGGTAGGAATATTCTCGTCGCACTGAATTCACTAACTCTAACATTCGTAAGCTATTTTAACATCGAGTATATTTTTGTTTTACCTATCTCGCATATCGAAAGAGTTATTGAATGCATCACAACAGTCATGGTAACTAAAAGAAAGAAAAAGTTACCAATTACCCAAGTACATTTTTCAGAATCAGAATCAGGATCAGAATGTCTTTATTGTGGGCATAGGTTACATACAGATATTAAAACTTAATAATAAATTATAGTTCCAAATTTTCCTGCCAATTAGGCATACAATAATAAATTACAGATTATAATAAAAAAAATATTTAAAAAAAATTGAGACAAAATTTAGTTTGATTTATAAATGTCAAAAATACATTATTATAAAAAATATTCAGAAATCCTGGATCGTGTAGTAAGCCTTATCGATTAAGAAATTACGTACCTAATTTATATTTAAATAGGGTAAGTTTCTTAGTGTTCCAAATGTCCATAGGTATTTTATTAGATTTTTGATCATCATCATCATCATCACCAGCCTTTTTAATGTTCCCAATGTTGGGACTCAAGCCTTCTCTCTAGGAGAGGGATTGGGCCGTAATCCACCACGCGGGCCCAGTGCGTTTTGGTGAATGTCACATGTCTTCGAATTTTTGGTTCTAGGACATGCCGGTTTCCTCACGATGTTTTCCGCTTTGAGAGCAGTGGTGATGAAATAAATTACACAAAGTAATGCACCTGGCTGGGTTCGAACCCGGGATCTACAACTCGTAAGTCGGGGTCGTTACCACTCGGCCACCACTGCTCAGATTTTTTAATGCCTTACCAAAAAACTTTTGTCAAACTGAGCCGTTTTATGTGGTACATTAGATATATAGCCTATCTGCAACGGCCCCGACATACAAGTTACAGTTCGTAGGTTCACGGGTAACCTACCTACTAGGTGCACTACTCTACTTTGTGTCATATATTTCATCACTACTGCTCTCCAAACGGACAAGAAAAACATCGTGAGGAAACCGGCAACTCATCGAACAAAAAAAAAAAAAAATTAAGACTTGTGACATTCAGCAACCCGCACTACGCCCGCAGGTGGTTACAGCCTATTCCCTGTTATAGAGATGAGGACTGAGTCCCAGATGTGGGGATATTATAAAGCTGATTACGGTTATATTTTTAAAAACTCCTTAAATTATTTATCATCATCACTTTAGCCGAAAAATGCCCACTGGTATCACTGCACATGGGCCTCCCCCAAGTGTCGCTAGAATAAACGGTCCTGTGTGTCTCGCATCCATCGGATCCGTGACCCTCACTAGGTTATCGGTCCACCTTGTGGGTGGCTTTCCAATGCTGCGTCTTCTTCTACTTAGCAGCCCTATCGACCATCTGCTCTGTGTCCTGCCTACTGCTACTTAAGTTTGGTGATTCTTCGGGCTTCAATCATTCACAAACATAAAATCCACCCCATCCAACACGTCCCGTTTCCCCAGTAAAGTACACCTTTCCTGCAGGTAATTACGAACACATATGAAAGTAACGTTCAAGCCTTAAATTATTCAAGTCGCGTTCTCGCGCGAGAACTTTCGCTCGAAGAATTTTAAATATTTACTGATCGCTCCGCTCTTTGCGCTTTTGCTGAAAATCACATACGACGAAGGAATTTCTTTGAGATTACTTCGATACAGTCTCGAGTTCGCTGGTTATTGCGCAGTGTTGGGTTAGCTTAGAGCAGATTAATTGTTGTAAGGAATAAAAAGATGTTTATTGTTTATTTTTTAACACGTTTATCTTGTAAGTTCGACACAGACTGACGTATCTAAGGCTCCGTACAAACTTACGTAGATTAATTAGTTTGTTATCCGAATTTAAAGTTTAGATTTTTTTTCTGAATCGCATAAAAGTAATTATCTCCTGATGTTACTACAAATTAAAGATTTTTCTTAACACTTCTGCTTGCTTTTTGTTAAACATTCTTCTAGATCAACGAGAAGTACCCCTTTGATTTCCTTGCAATTGTCTGTCAAAATGCGTCTAAATGGAGTGTTAACAGCTTTATCTTTAGATTGGGTTGAATTTCTCACTACTCCAAGAGATAGCAAACCTGAGTATTTAATTTATTTATTGTTGATAGGTTTGCGCTTGACCGCTATCTCACCTGATGGAAAGCGACGATGCGGTCGAAGATAGAGCGTGCTTACCTAGAAGTAGCCTATTCACTTTGACTTAAAAATTCCCGGGTTGTAGCCATCAGGAAACACAGGCCCTGGCAGGGAATTCCACTCCTTAGCTGTACTTAGTGAATGTGTTCCCAAAACGTTGATATTAATTTTAGCTTGATACTTCCATGCGTTTCTGAAAAAGGGTCTTGACAGACCGACACACGGACAACAAAGTGTTAATATATGGATTTTGTTTTGGCCGACTGAGTTACGAAACCCTAAAAATGGAATCATTTTAAGACGACGAGTTGTGGTGTATTATTATTTTTTGTAAGGATAATCTTGAATTTATCATTTTACTCGTATGTACTCGTATTACCGACATTATGTTATTGATACGTTACCAACGGGAAGGAAACTCATTATTTTCCTTCAACCTACGACTATGTTTTGTGATATCTTTTGTGGAATACATTTTTTGAAAGATGAGCCTCCTATATATACATCGGTTACTTCCTCATCATTTATCCTAATGCTATTATCAAAAAACATATAATTGTAAAAAAAATCGAATATAAATAGGTACCGTGTAGAAAATAATTCGTAATGTGAAAATATCTTCTGCAAATTTTTCGGGTCAGACGGTAAACTGGCAAAGTGAGGATTTTTATGTTTGAATACATTTCGCGTGAGTCGAGAGAAGGCGCAAGGGCTGCCAGTATTGCCACGTCTGGACCGATGTATAGATCTGTGGTCACGCGGTGGTGTCGCCTCATGTCCAAGCATACATCGTACGTGGGAAGCGAACTGTTTGCTACCATCTTTTGATGTAAAGATCTGGCTGGTGCATTTCTATGAGGTCACGTATTCTATTTGAGAATATTAAATCCCCTATTAAACTTCGGGCTGCTATCGGCACAATTAATATAGGAGTGAGGTACACCGTCTTGATCTCGAACGTTTTCTTTTCCCACAAAGTATTTGGGTCTAGTAGGTGGCCATATTTCTAGTAGCGTTTTTAAGGTCCATATTGTATCTGAAAGTTTTGTTGAATTTAAAATACTGACTAATTTCAAGCTGAGAAAGACGGCAGCATATCAACAAAACAAAATAAATTCTGCCCTGAATCGACTTTATTAGTTGTAATGTACTCGATTCTGGGCAGAATATAATTCAGTCTTTAGTATCAACGTTGCCAAAGTAGGGCTCAGGCTGGACTACACCTCATTTTACCCAATCATTTACTACTAAACTTTTGTTATTGAGCAGTGATGGCCGAGTGGTAACGGCCCTGACTTACGAGTTGTAGATCGCTGGTTCAAACCCAGCTAGGCGCATCACTTAGTGTAATTTATTTAATCGCTACTACTCCCAAAACGGTGAAGGAAAACATCGTGAAGAAACCGGCATGTCTTAGAACCAAAAATTTGAAGACATGCGGCATTCACCAACACACACTGGGCTCGCATGATGAATTTACGGCCCATCCCTGTCTCTAAAGATCGTTTTTTAATTAAAGACGATGATTTGACAAGTGCAAATGCCAAATTCTAGAAATATGTTGCCAGATTTTTAGCCAAATTGATGTCCCCGAATTCGATTTTTCATACCGGTTTTTTTAACAATAGAACCTTTATGGAAAATTGGACAAAGATAATGTAGTGTTTATTTATAGTAGAGTCTAATATGAATTGAAAACTAAAATAATTAAAAATATTACCATATATGTTTTAACACTCGGCCTTTTACTTAGGCTATAGAACTTACGAAGCGGTTTTCACTCATGTCTGTGTTCTGTAGAATACTAAAGATATATATATGTAAAAAAATAATGCACATTTCACGACGCGTTTTACGGTCGCGGTGTTCGCGGTTGTTTGCGGCTCCCGCTGCAATAGCAAGGAACTCGTAGAATCGCGAGAGCTGCGGTCACCCGCAGCTTGCGAGTGCGTAAAAAACCCGCACGATGATGCAGATCTGCACTCCCGCAAGTACGCGAGTACCTAGGTGCGTTGACACGCAACATGTAGCGTGTTGCGTGGCAGTATGATAATCAGATGCAACGCCGGGGCCAAAGACCGCTGCCGCAACAGGTCGCGGCATGGTGGACAGAGCTCCGGCGGTATCTCATGGTTAAATGGCGCCAGCGACTATCACAACCCAGTGCTAGGCAGGCCACAATTATGACGGTAATCCCCTCTTTGAGGCGTAGCTGGAAAGACCTCACGGCGTCCTCACCTTCCGCATGACGCACGTTCTCACCGAGGAGGAGTGGCAGGCGGTCGCCTCCTTCTGCGAGGCAGTAATGCTAGTAAAGGAGGAGGCCGACCGCATCAGGCAACGGCGCTCACAGCGCCCCAGCCGCCGCCAGGATTCCGATCCCGATTTCCGGCCACTGTAGGCGCGGGCTTGCGGACGGCGAGCAATGGGTAGCTCGCTGTCCGGCCGTCCGGTAACTGTCCGGACCAAGCCCAAGTCGTCGACGGCGCGCACTGTTCCCGCGAGCCTCAAGGAGTTGTCAGCAACATCAGGGGCCCAGCTGGGTCGAAGCCTACTGGGGCCAGGGTTATCCGAAAGGGAACTCGAGCCCGGTATGAAGGCTAGAAGGAACGGGGTAGGCTTTTAGTCAGTAAGTGTCTGACTCTATCTCCCGCTCCGCCCAAGAGCGGGGCGCGGCGGGGGGCGGGTTGTCATTGGATGATTTTTCCCACCATAAAAAAAGGTATAATTTATTTTATGAGTATTTGCATCCATCATATTACCTTCAGGAAATACAAAACCTGACCATGATTAATTTTTACGATCTTTACGAATATTTTTCGGTTCTTCGGTAAGTATCGGTTGCGGTACCTCACTATTTATGAAATGGAAAAAACATGCAACATTCGAATTGTCAAATCGTAGTCTTTAATTAAAAAACGGACCATAGATGGAGGTTTGATTCCAGCCCAGCAGTGCGAATTATACGTCATAAATGTTACCAGTGTATAAAATACAATAAACAGTATTTTTGAACTATTAAAATACATTATTTAACTAAGTCATACATAATGGCATTCATCATTATATATAACAGGCATAGGTTAGCTATAGTCTGTCTAATAAGTCAACCGACTTGGGAATTTTGTATAATAATTAATCATTTTAAAAAAATACTTATATTCGGTACTTTTATAAGGTTCTTCTGTTAGTAAACAATGATCTCTATCTCTTAATCAACCTTGATTATTGAACCCGTGTTGTCTACATCAGATTTAATTAAATCCTAATAATTACCCAATTCGTTTAACTTATTAGACAGACTCTAATGCTCTTTCTGATACATAGGGACTCTTTTTCCTTTGAAAACTATTCATATTTCAGAAATGACTGCGGAAATTACAGTAATTCTACATTTTCATCAACAAAACAATACCCCACAGGCCCACATAGTTCAAAAATACTCATTCACTAATTAAAACCCAATTAACAGTACGAAAACATCGCTGCTTTGTATCAGACAACAATTTGCTTAGCTCACAAAGCCTCGAGCTCTTTTATCATGTAAAGCCGGTGAGAGAATTAAAGAGAACCCATTTCCAGCTTCAATATCTTATTAATGGAGATAGTTTAAAGGAAAAGAAGAAAATCTTTTTAAAAGTACAGGAAATTATGGTGGACTTTATAATGGGTAGCGAATCTTGTGACAAGGCTTGGATTTTTGTAATACAAGCAGATAGAAATGCTCTAAAGCTTTTATGCGTAAACTGATAATTATAATGATGGCAGAAACTGGAATTCACTTATGTACTTATCCTTATTCTTTTCCATATATAAATAATATATATTTATTTATATGTAGGTTTATATTATACTGAATATATATGTTTATTATATATATATTTGCTCCCTTGTTTTCTTTTCCCTATTAATCTTTTCTTTTTTTTATGCACCGGCCAGGTTTTCTCTTCACCACCCTAGGTTGACTGGTAGAGAATGCCTAATGCATTAAGTCCGCCTTTGTACCTTTGTGTTGCATGAAGTTTTAATGAATAAATAAATAAACCATTGCTTCATACTATGTGTTCAAGTATTTAAAAAATAAATTCTCGTAATATGGTTCTTACCTCAGACAGAAGATATACATTGCCATCTAATGTAGCAACGCCGTCAGTCGACGTAAAATTTAGTTTTACTTTTTTTTGACCTACCGACATTTTATCTATTCCAAAGTGACTGTAAATAGCCTATTTGAACTAAACGTTTCAGATTTCTGAATCTTTTGGGCACATTAACTGTCCACAGCGATGCGGAGGAGCTTTTCCACAATATATTTAATATGACTTTAGTTTGGGTATTTTAATGTTGGTTTATTTTAGTAGTGTATCTACATATATGTATCTGATTATAGTTAAGTTGTATATATCCTTGGATGTTACATAATTGCGAACAACATATTGTGAACACAAAGCATCGTTTTGGCTCATGTTGTAAAGCAGTCAAAATTAAGCAAACTCTTTCCCAAAAACAGGCACAAATTATACGAAAATTCGCAAACATTGAAACGCAAAACGCGGCATCGTTCACATTTAGCGTTTGCATATCATTGTTTTCTATATTTTCGTACAATTTCAACAGCTGCGCTCGTAAAGATGCAGCTTGCTGCGGTTTGTGGCGTATGAATGGAAATTATTATATCGCCCGGCGCCCTCGCCAGGCGCTCTCGCCCGGCGCCCGCGGCCGGCGCCTGCTGTCTAATTTGAAGACAGCCTTAGCGTCTGCCGCTCACTTTAATGTTCTGCATGTGTTGGTATTAGTTTGTAATGTGAGGCTCTTTGCTCCACTTGACTTTGCTTTGTCTATTCCTTGGTTGTGAATTCTTGGTCCTTGTAACATTTAGTCCTTTGAGTCAGATGTTTAACGGAAAAGAAAAAGCGCAGACTGCGGTATGGTAATGTAATAGGACTTTGTTACTGTAAAGAGATGTTAAAATTAAAATGTTGAATACTACCGAGGTGAGGTTTAATAAATTACAATAGGTATCATTACTGTCGGTTTCCGCGTACAGAATAATTCGTTACTGAAAAGGTTGACAATATCATTAAATATTGCTAACTCTTGGGAAACAACTGCAATTTTTTTAATACGCATGTATATACAACGTTGAAACGTCAGATGAGCTTTTCTCACAAGAGTTCATTGTAGTCACTGCGGGGTGCCAGCTGAAAACCAGCGCTGGGTGTTTGATGCCCAGCAAATGCTGAGTTGGTGACCCTTTCAGTTCAGGCACAGTCACTGCAACTGTATTGTATATCTGTACTATTTTTTAATATTATTATTTTATGTTGTGGTATATTGTGTTGCTTGCGCCGAATAAATGCCATTCTATTCTATTCTATTCATAGTCATCAATGTGGTTCACTTTTACTATGCGACCAACCCAGAAATCAGGAAAAGTAAATCCGCTGCTCCATACATTTATATTCACACAACCCTACAAAATATAATTATGGAGCAACTGAATTTCTTAAGGCCTTTTGTCGTTTCAACTTGTTTATAGTTTATATTTACATTTTATTTTGAAGTGAATATTTTTTTCCTACTTCTCTTACAAATGGCGTCTACATTTTCTGCAAAAAAATCTTTACCTACTTGTGAAATAAGCATCACTCGTGGAATGGTTTTCCGTCCGCTTATCAGTGCGTATATTACCTGATTCATAAATAAACGACAAACAAAGAGATTAATAAAACAGATAATCAATAGCCGGACTTTATAAATAAGATTATTTATTACAATGTAATACTTAACGCCACTTTAATTACGTATCAATCGGAAACAATTATCGGCGATGCAAAACCGCTACATTTTTAATCGCCGCTGCGATTGGTTGGTTACATTCACGAGCCAATCACAAACGGAAGCGTTCGTCGCCGCCATTTTAATTATGTTTTGTTTGAATACGGAATGAATTGCAGGCGTTAATCAAGGTCGGGATTTTATTAATGAGTATACTTTGGTGAGAAAGATTAATTATGTAAATTGGTTGACATATTCGGATGGCTGCGGCGGCGGCCGTGTCGACGGATGGCGGAAATGTTTTTTGAATTATTAATTCCATTATTAATTACAGGGGTGGGGTAAATAATTTATTTTCCTTGTTTGAGCCACTCGAAAGTGGTGTTTGTCGAACTGATGAATAGTTCATTCTGATAATGATGTGACGTGATGTTTGGGAGAAACTGAAAGTACTTAAATATTAATGAAGTTTTTTAAAATGTGTAATATTGTTATAGTGGTAACACAGGTTCAAACTTGGTACGACGTATTTGGTCAGTTCACACCAAGCTTGTTGGAGGCCTTCCAATGCTGCGTCTTCCGGTACGTGGACCGATGTCTTGGTCAGGGTCGCGGGAATCCGATGGATGCGGACGCACAGAGGACCGGTCGTTGTGGCGACGCTTGGGGGAGGCTTATGTCCAACAGTGGACGTCTTTTGACTGATATGATGATGATGATGATTTACCAAACTTGAACGTAACTCAGCGTATTAGTACTTGGTACCAATTTCAAACGCGGCTTAATACTAAATGAAAAGTATTAAGTTACGCTGAGGACGGACCAAATTCATCATAACAAGTTCGAGCGTATTTTAACCTTATTAGTACTATCAGCAGGGTTTTAAATTTGATAGAACTCATGCTAAAAAGCCTGGTAACCATCACAATGGATAATATGCAAGGTGTGGCTGGTGTGCATGGATAATATGCAGCCCTAATATAATATCCAACCAAAGTTTACATACTTACCTACATTTCAATAGCTACAGACAAGGTGTACTCTAAATTATTCATTTTACTTGAGTGAATGTGTTAGTGTTAGGTTACATTTGTTCGCACAAAATAGTGGAACTAGGTCTGTTCGCTGAATATTTTATGTGTGGCCAATTTCCAAGTAATCGTCGCCCAGCACTGTAATTGCATATGTAAAGTGGTTCCTGGCCAGTTATTGTGTTGTTGAAAATGCAATGTAATAAAGAAATTATGCTACCATTATGCGAGAATTAAGAAATAACTAAAGGCTACCGACTTCAAAATAGAAGTACCTAGGTCCGCTTCCTTTTTTTGAGGTTTGAAAATAAAGCCACACAATAAATGATGATTTGGTGGTGGTATGAATTTCATGGTGTTTTTGTAATTAGGACACTTCATGAGAAAAGAGGAACCATTTGATGTATCTAATTTGTAAATATTTATTATCACAGTGTTCACTATCGAACTTCTCCACAACGAGTTGACCGAGTTTTATGACATTTTTTATGTGTATTTTTGGTAGGTATGAAGGTAGGTTATTTTTTATACCCTTAGGTACACCTAAGGGCACTACTATGACTTACAAGTCGTAGTAGTATAAGTGTACTATCACGCGGGTAAAACTATAGGCAGCACCTAGTCTCCTTATAACATTAGTTAAGATCAAGTCTTAACTTACACCACACCACCTAATTTCTGTAAGTAAATCCTTTCCGAAGCCCTAGTGTATAACAACAATATCAAGTCAAGCCAGAAAAGTTTAATATTCAGTCTTCAAAGTTTGGCTAAGTTTCAAGATATTATAATGTATTACCTAATCTTACAAGTTACGTTCAGGTAGGTAGGAGGGTAGGAGATAGCGATCGTGATTGGAAGACGCTCACATTATACATGAAGATTACTTATTATCGGGATATAGGATCTAGGGACGATGTTCAGGATTTGAATGATATGGGAATAAATCATGTTATGTATTCATTATTCTTCAAAATTGATTGCAAGCTAAAATTTTGTTTTAACTTTTTATACACAGATCGACACAGAAAAATAGGTATAAAGGTGAAATTTAATTTCTGATTTTTTTTTTTTTTTTTTTTAATAGCCATTACTGTCCCACTGCTGGGCAAAGGCCTCCCCCAAGTCCTTCCAGACATTCTTCTCTCGCGCCGTCTCTAACCAGTTCTCGTGATACGCGTCTAGATCATCTCGCCACCTCTTTCTAGGGCGACCTCGATGGCGCTTACCGTTTGCAGGAACCCACCGGGTGGCGATACTTGCCCAGCGGTCACTGCTAATTTCTGATGAATTTGGAAAAAAAAAGATATGAAAGTTGGTATATTCGCGATAGCATTAGACGAAGAAAAAGAAAAGCATTGACATACAGTGTGGTAAGGAGTCTTTTGGGTACATTAGCAGTCGGTATAAAAAAGAAAAGAAAGAAGACAGAAAAATGGAAATACTTGCACGTTCTAATGCGTAGATTTATGTAACGAATGGTATAAAATAATGCGATGTTAAAATGATATAAGAAATTAGTAGATACTGCTAACCAGTGGGTCATAATTCTAGGTCTCAGGGCTCCAATTAAGAAAGTTTACCAAAAGAAAAGCCCATTCGTTACCATTAACAAAGATACCTCGAGCTCACATTTGTTAGTCTAGTTTGCCTGGCGACCTTCACGAAAAGTAATATGGTTTAATCGAGAATATTCGAATATAAATCTATACAATTAATGCTAAGTGTATTTAATCTACCGAGACTAATTGTCAAGGAGCCAATCTCAATAGAAAAAATGAACAACCGAATAAAACCATCGCGGTGCACGCTTTGCACAGATGGGTAGTAACTTGTACTATAAAATACTTCAATACTGCGACCGCGAGAGCTATAAATCTTCAAAGATCTAATCTAGAGACAGACGATATCTGATTACGTCAGAAAACGGCGCCGCTTACTGCTGTCTTTATTCAGTTTATTCTAGACTTAAACAGCGAAGTCTAGATAATAGTATCAGCCTGAAATTTTTCCACTTTAAAAGATGCGAAAACGAAAGACGCTTTTTAAAACAGAGATGATTTGTGCATTCATTACTGCGGTAGAGTCTGACTAAAAAGTCAAACGACTTGGGTAATCTAATCAAACAATAAAATTCTTGAAATCTGATGTAGTCAACACTGGTTAAACAATCAAGGTTGCAAAGAGGTGATCATTGTTTACTTTTTTTTTTTTTAATAGCCTATACTGTCCCACTGCTGGGCAAAGGCCTCCCCCAACTTCTTCCAGGTATCCTTTTCTTGAGCTACCCCGAACCAGTCCCCGCGGTAGGCATCTAGTTCGTCTCGCCACCTCTTCCTAGGTCGACCTCGGCGGCGTCGTCCAACTTCAGGTACCCACTTTGTGGAAACTCTTGCCCAACGGTCAGAGTGCATGCGACTGATGTGACGCGCCCAATCCCATTTTCCATTGTTTACTAATAGAGTTTTATAAAAATTATTGTATCTAATATATATAGTAACAGATTTTTTTAATTCGTTTAAAATTTTCAAGTCGTTTGACTTTTTAGACAGACTATATCTCACTCACTGATGACGACAGTTTTGTTCATGTTTTCTACGACGATGTTACTATCGGAGTTTGGCGTAATAACTAAATTTCTCAGTGGGATCACGTAATAACTTCTCTGCATCAACCCCTCACGATATTCCATAAATATAGAATACGTGTTCACGGTGACATAATTATACACATATCTATCTAAATATACTGTATAAATATAAGTTCGCTCATTAAGACGAGGGGAGGCTGACGCACAAATGACTTTCAAACCTGTTTGCAATCATCGCAATAACACAAAATTTAATATTTAACATGTTCTCTGCCGTTGACTTACATAATAATTTCCCTTTCAAAATATTAAAGTACAAAACTTATTCGGAATATTCTTCATCCAAAATATATTTTCTGAATAGTCGTAGTCTCAATGGTGATATTATTTACGAGCGCTGTAATTCCTTCAAGGTTGGAATAAATCAGACATTTTCTGTTCTTATTCGATAAAAACTTTCATACATTTTTAGTGTTCCGTGTGGACGGTGAAAATCCGTACATTTGAATCAATTGGGTTTCTTTCTAACTCGGTATCTTATATCTTACTTTGTGGTCTGGAAGATGAATTGATATGAATTAAGAGTTGAATCGTTTGCTCAGTCTACTGCCGGAGCAGTTGAGGGTTTTGAAATTTCTTTGGGAGAATGGAAACTTTACATAGATATTAGTACTATAATAAGGTCTTGCCTTTGATGTTTGAGATCGATTTAAGTTTGCACCTTTTCTGTATGAAAAAAAAAACCTTTTTCCTGAAGAGGGACAGTTGTAATATTAAACTCTTGCAATTTTCAATATTTTTATAGCATCGTAGTGTATGTACGAGTATTTTTCAGTATGTATTGTTGTGATATTTATTCCACTATGTGTATGTATATACGAATATTTATGATAGTACATATATCTTTATATTATTTTAATGTTAACTGGTTTGGTTTGTAATTTTTTTCCTATTTTTTTTTTACACACGGTGTCTATGTCCCTTTTTTTCCAACTCTCCTTTCGCAGGTTTGCTGGAAAAGATTTGTAGAGAAATAAGCACCATCTTTATATCTATTTTTCTGTTACCTTTTTGTCTTTTCTTATATATGTGTACATAAATTGTTTTTTTTTTCCCAGCAACTAGAAAGATCAGTCTTTATTTGTTTGTTGTACAAAGAAAAGATCAAATACAGATAGAAGAGTACAAAGATGCTTCTTATTTCAACGAAATTTCTTTCAGCCGACCTGCGACAGGAGAGTTGGATGAGAAATGTAGACACAGTGTGTATAAATAATTCATAAAGTTAAAATGGATTAAAATTAAAATCTTTCTGCGTATTCAGGGTTCCATATCCTCTTTCAACACCTCAGTAAGTTCCAAAATGGTTTAACTTACAAACCCGATATTATATCACCTTCTGCTTCTAGTAGCGACATTTCTTACTAAGAAATACTTTCGTCACAATTTTGGCCCGTCCAGTTCGGTAATTGTGTTATTGGAAGTTGGTCGAATGATGCCGGAATATAAATTGTGGGAACTGAGTCGATTCTCTGTATTTTTTATTTAAGAAAAAAATGTCTTTACAATATTAATAACTAGACGGGTCTGATGAAAATGGTATTTTGGTTCTTTGATATAATTTAAGTAGGTTCAGATGCTTAGACTTCATGAACAGTTTGGGACTGATATGCAGGTATATACCGTATTTTTTTTAAGGTTGTCCACACTAAGAATCACTCGTCTCGTCGTCTAATTGTCCTGAATGTCTTGTATCGTAAGTTACTAAACATGTAAATTGACATACACAAGACACTCAAATCCGAAACACTTATTTGTGCGTCATATAAACATTTGTTTCGTGCGGGAATCGAACCCACGACACGCGACGCAGCAGCTATTCGCTCAACCTCTGCACCAACCGTGCCATCGTGCCGCCGTGTTATTACTCATTACTGACATTTTTATCCTAAGTTCTTTTTATGTATTTTTACTAACACCATATGGACATACTGGGCCGATTTTTAAATCTTTAGTGAAGTTTTATGAAAAGAACTAGCTGTGCCCGCGACTTCGTTCGCGTGGACTACAGGATTTTGAATTTATTTTTTCTAAAATAAAAGTAGCCCATGTTACTTCTTATTACATTAGCTACCTGCCAAAAAAAGTCCCGTCAAAATCGGTCCAGCCATTTTAGAGATTAGCCCGGACAAACAGACAGGCAGACAGACAGACAAAAATTGAAAACAATGTTATTTTGGTGTATGTACCGTAAACCGACACTACAATTTTATTTATATGTATAGATGTATAGAAGATGTATAGATAAAAATAGCAGTCTGACCTTTAAGTAAAAGATAACAGGAAGAATTCTTTAACCGAAGAACCTATTACTGTAGAGACTGTAGATTCTGTAACCATTATTTTTACGTGTTCACGAAAGCTGTAAAAACTCTCTACTGAAAGGGGCCTCCTCATATATCACGCGTGAAATATGTTGAGGTGCCACAGTGGAAATACCTTCCCAGCAACCTGCATTGTTTTCCACTACTTTTCAATTCGTAAACCTGGTATAAAATGCTCCTTGTACACCTTTCAAAGGTCTAGGACCCCAGGGTTCCAAGATATACCCATAAATAATATTGACTTTGTTTTAAGATCATCTTTATATCATAACTAGACTAATAGGTATTAATATTATTTGCTGGTTCATTTACTTAGTAGAAGATATCTGAGAGTATTGATCTGATTATATCACAGGCATAAATCAATACTTTTTTTTTTTTAAATTGAGATAAACTAGTGCTTGACTGCAATCCCACCTGATGGTAAGTACGAGGCGCACTAGTTTATTAAGAGCCTATTCACTCTAGCCTTGAAGACACCCAAATTATAATCAGACGGGAAGACCGCAGCAGGCAAACTGTTCCAGTCCTTCGACGTACGCGGAATAAATGACGAGGCGAAACGCTTAGTCCGGATACTATTGCTAAATGTATGCCCATTGGCCAATTTTTATCCTAAACTAAAAAATTATTTCTCTAGGGTAAGGCTCGAGAGAAATTCCTTGAAAAAGATTGTCGTTAGTATAAAAAGGTTGTTAACTTTGTATACTATTTATTTCGTGAAATTAAATTCAGAAGTCTTATTGCATACCTATCATCATCATCAGCTTTTTTAATGCTCTAGGAGAGGGAACGGGCCGTAATCCACCACGCGGGCCCAGTGCGGGTTGGTGAATGTCACATGTCTTCGAATTTTTTGTTCTAGGACATGCCGGTTTCCTCAGGATGTTTTCCTTCACTGTTTTGAGAGCAGTGGTAATGAAATAAATGGTAAGTACCAAGTAATGCACCTGGTAGGGTTTGAACCCGCGACCGACAACTAGTCGGAGACATTAACACTCGGCCACCAACGCTCATTTCTAAAAGAATTCTTTAAATCAGTTCTTAAATGACGGTGTTCTGAGGTAACAAGCATAAAACCAAAAAAAAAATGATTTGAGAACCTTCTCTTCTGAATTCGGCTAAAATACAGTAACACTCATCATTACTGAATGAAAAACTCTGCCATTGAAACATAATAAACAAACAAACCTCGTTTATTGTTAAAAAACATTTTCCAATGTTTGAAGGAGGCACTTTGGTTGTGATCTCACGAAGACTAAGTTTGGAGAGAGCTGGTCGAAATATTGAAGCTGCAAAACTGCGGAGGCAAAATAAGCAGAAAACTTGGCTTTATTCCAATTAATATTTGTTATAACAATAGTTCGTATCTGGATTTGGAAGCACCACAAGATTCGAGATATTGTTTTAAGTGGTTTTAAAGGATAGTTTATTGGATAAGTTATTTATAGCACGGGTTTGGTTTGAGAGTTTTTGGGAATAGATTAATGTCGAGGAAAAAATTACGTATTGTTAATTTTAGTGGGAAAATATATATATGTTTTTTTTACTATGGGCGCATTTTAAGTGCACCTCTTTCTACATCGTTCTTACTTGTAAACTTCATTCCTACATTAACCACGTAACCATAATATTGTAATTTTTTTTTGATTTAAGAGTATCCTTGGAGCATCTTGCATGTTCTTCTTCATATAGCTTGCTTCACTTGTTTTGTGACTAACCGAACTTAACAATTCAAATGTAAATAGTTTATTTGCAAAAAAATAATAAAAGTTTGAGTTATAAGACAATGGACTATGGACGCGAACAGCTTTAAGCCCAGCTCATTCATTGTAGAGTCACTATAAACGCATTAATCATTTAACATAAATAACCGAATGAGTATGCTATTATAATATATTTTATAAATAATAACATACTCATTATTATACTAGATAGATAAACTTCCTTCTTCATAAATTACGGCGTTTGTGTTATTCTGTCATATAAGCTATTTTTTTATTTACAATTTACATAAACAACATTACAGTCTAAACTAATGCGTTGTACAGAAACAAGAAATAAAAGTAAAAAAAAAACAAGAAAACATAATACATTACCACTAAAATAAAATAAAAAATGTTATGTTATAATAAAGTTTCTATAAGCATGGCATTCAGGTCCACTAACCACTAGACCAACAGGCCAGTCATATTAAATAAAGTTTAACGTTGTATTCTTTGGTAAACGATAGTCCAACAGTTTGATACTATGAATGCACAAGCGTAATCCTTAACCCCTTTGCCGTCGCGACTTCAAACACTTACACAAACTTAATGTTTGATACCTTGGATTTCATTCAACCCTTAGCAAGTTTAACAACCTTCAAAATCGAACCTTACGTGATCAATTTAGGGTGGATAATTCAAAGGCAGAAATAGCTGTAGAATTTACATTTCAATTACTTAATGTTTTTCTGGCTAAACGAGGGGTTAGTGAGGTGGAAATGAATAGTTTATCGGAACATTGAGCTGGTACCTTGTTTTTAAGGCTATTATGATTTGCTTAAAGTGATACTGTCCTTTTTAGGGATTTTACAACTATGTAAAGGTAATAAATAACATTTACGTACTTAGTATCAAAGTTACAGACATATCCGAAAGAATCGCCAAATTTAAGTGACAGTGAGCAGTGCACATTGCTCGCAGAACAGATGGACGATGAGGACGAAAGATGGAATGGTGATAACGTACCGGAAGACGCAGCGTTGGAAGGCCTCCCACAAGGTGGACCGATGACCTGGTGAGGGTCGCGGGAATATGATGGATGCCAGACGCACAAGACTGGTCATTACCAACCTATGTCCTACAGTGGACGTCTTTTGGCTGAAATCATGATGACTTAGTACAATCTTTATTTTTCACCTCTAAACAGATCAAACGTTTACAAAAACAAATTTACCTACAGTGGGCGGTCTTATCGCACAGGGCAATCTCTTATGGACAACCTTTAAATGGACTAAACGAAAGGAGATAGATCTATTCAGATTTCTAATGATTATTTTTAACTGATTATATTTTTATTGTATTTTTTCCCACTTCAACAAAATATACAAATTTCTTCTTCTTCTGAGTCGGTACAGTCTTGCCAGAGTGGTCGTGATCATCACTGTAATACGGCGCCATTCATCGCGGACTGCAGCTTTCTGGGTACATTCATAAACCAAACACTCAGTTGCGGCCTTGATCTGGTCTGTCCATCTCATTGGTGATCTACCACGTGGCCTGGTGCCCTCAACTTTGCCCTGCACTACGAGATGCTCTAAGGACAACAACTTACAACAATATACAACTTTAAGTAAGTGAAAATTAGTTAAAATAACAAAAAAAATAACAATAATAAAACAGGTAGAGAGCAGTAGTGGGTGTTCGGAGCAATACAACCGAACAGCTAAGCACTTTTGCTTTCGTACATTTTTATATAACTAGCACACGTAATTATTAAAGTCAGTACGTATTCGGTCGTCGATCGCGTAACTCAAACCATACCAAAACCATTCAAACCATCTTTTAGGATAAACCAACTTATCTTTCTTACTTATAACTACTTTTATCTGCATATTTAGTTGTTTAAACCATAAAACCATAATCAAACTAAAGTCGTATCATTTAAACCGAACCAAAGTCAAACCATAACCATTAAATAAACCAAAACAAATAAAATATCAACCAATCAAGAAAGTTGGTATTGCGCAGACAGATACCAAATTTCTACATGGTCCTTCGAGCATAAGGGCCTCGGTTCGCGAAGTTCAGTAATAAGTGAAGTGTTTGTGTACCGGGACCTTGCAACCAGTGTGAAGTGTCTGTAGGGCAAGTAGGTAGGAGTGAGATCGCGTTGGAGGAGATTTACCAGTTGTGGAGCGTAAGCAGCATATAAGGTCAGACCCAACCATTTTATATCCTTTTTCTTAACAATTTATCCGTTCGGGAGAAAAATGGAGCAGTTAGCAATCAATCAAACTGAAATATACGACTCTCTAGTTAAACTTTTAACCAATATCAAGAAGGACGGGGCTGAGCGGAAAACCATAGATTACTGCAAACGGAAGTTGGAGTTATTAGAGAATTATTGGAGAGACTACCAACGAAACCATAGGAAATGTTGTGAGCTTGCGGAATTTGATCATGTATATTTTACCAAAAATTGTTTCGACAAAGCAGAGGAAGTTTATGTGTCGATCAAGCAACTAATTACCAAAACCATGGAGAACCTGTTACCGAAGCAGCAAGGCGTCAACCAGCCGCTGACCCAGGTCAAGACCACGAACCAATCAGGAGATTCGTCTCGCTCCCAGGCATCCCAGCAGCAGCGCAGTGAGATGCCAGTACCAGAAGATAACAGCAAGTTAGAAGGATTGATTAAGAAGCAAACCATTAACTTTAGAGCGTTCATGAGAACAGTGACTACCATAGAAATCGACCAATTGCAGAGCAAGTGGGAGTTCGACGATGCTTTGAAATCACTCCAAAGTCGGTGGACCATCATCGATAATCTGCACTGGGAGATCGAAAGCGAAAATGGAAATGAAGATGTTTGGTATCAGGAGGAATTTACAAGATACGAACGAATGTACAACGACTTGAAGAAAACGATCAGTTCAAAGATGTGGTCTGTATCCCATCGAGACAAATGTACGCCCCAGATGGATATCCCAACCTTCCAGGGTAACTACCACCAGTGGACATCTTTCAAAGACTTGTTCACAGAAACCATACATAAGAACCCATCCTTATCCAACGCACAGAAAATGCAGTTTTTGAAAAGTAAAGTGTCAGGTGAGGCTGAGCGTCTGATACACCATCTTCAGATTAGTTCCGAAAATTATGAAGTATGCTGGGAAATACTTAACCATAGATATGGCAACAGCAGACTTATTTTTACATCTCACGTGAACATATTGTTGAACATTCCTAACATGCAGCACCCATCCATAGGCATGTTCAAAAAACTGCATGATGTCACCAAAGAATGTCTTCATGCTATACAAAATATGGGAGTGGATATTGCCACTTGGGATCCATTGCTAGTACTACTGTTGGGGCAGAAACTAGACAGTGAATCATTCGCTGAATATATTGAGTCAGTGAAGAACCCTAGGGAACTACCAATTCTGCAAGAATTCCTAGATTTCCTGGAAAATAAGTTTACAGCCCTGGAAGCATCTCGCCGTAAACAAGAAACAAACCAACAAAAATCGACCACTCAACCACAAAACCATTCGAGCTACCAGGCAAACCAAAAGAGAAATTTTAACCCTAATCACAACCAGCAGGCATCCAATAAAAACCCTTATAGCATGAACCACTACGGGAAATCACTCCACGTTTCGCGTTCAATGACCTGTTCATTGTGCAACAATGACCACGGACTTTGGATGTGTCCCCAATTTTTACAAATGTCGGATGAGCAAAAATTAAAAACAGTCAATAAACTGAAGTGTTGCGTAAATTGCCTATTCAACCATTATGATAAACCATGTTTTTCTAACAAAACATGTCGCAAATGCAACGCGAAGCACAATTCGTTATTGCATGAAGCAATCGCTACCAAAAGTAAGCCAACCACATCAGCAAAATATAACCATAAGGCTGTGCACACACCAACTACGTCTTGCGTAACCAATAACGAACCAGTACCAACTTCAACCCATGTGTCCTGGGATGAGGTATCGGAAACACTTTTGGCTACGGCTATTGTCAAAGTGATGGGATCCGATGGTACATATCACACTATGAGAGCCTTGATTGACCAAGGCTCGCAAATTTCCTTGATAAGCGAGAAAGCGGCGCAAGTTTTGAAATTACCAAGACAACATTGCAAAGGGACAATATTCGGCGTAGGAGAAAAAGAAAACAGCTGCAAGGGAGCGATGATCATACGATTCAAATCTATTCATAGCGACTTCGCCTTAGAAGGAGACGTCCTAATAATGAACAACCTAATAAAGCACCTACCAAACAAATCCTTTGTCAAACCATCGTGGCCTCATATTCAAAATATCAATTTAGCAGATCCCGAATTCAATACCAGTCGGCCAGTGGACTTACTCCTTGGGGCAGACGTCTTCTGTAAGATTGCATTAGGTGGCATTCTGAGAGGTGATAGCGAAGATCAACCAATAGCCCAACAAACGCACTTAGGATGGTTGCTTTGTGGAAAAATGACAACAAAGTATCAATGCAACGTCGTTCTTCATAATATGGATGATTTACGTAGATTTTGGGAGAACGAAGATATCAACCAACATATCGAAATGTCCACTGAAGATCATGAATGCTTACAATATTTTCTCTCAACCACGGAGAGACTAGAAAATGGGAGATACCAAGTACGCCTACCATTCAAACCAGAAGCCAAGGAACAACTGGGTTTCACGAAACCATTAGCCTTAGCACAATTTCGGAATTTAGAAAAGAAGCTACAGAAAAATTCGGATCTTAAAGATCAATACACAAAATTTGTTGATGAATATCACACACTAAACCATATGAAACTATCAACCAGGAGCACGACGCCCGAGTGCTATTTACCACACCACTGTGTCACTCGAGCTGAGTCAACCACCACGAAGCTGCGTGTAGTTTTCAACGCATCAGCTAAGTCATCTTCAGGACTAAGTTTGAATGACGTCATGTACCGCGGTCCCAATTTACAGCAAGACTTGCAGGAACTGATTCTGAAATGGAGGCAGTATCAGTTTGTCTACACAGCTGATATTGAAAAAATGTATCGACAGATAATGATACATCCTGCAGATCAGCCTTATCAGAAAATACTATGGAGAGATTCACCCAGCCAACCCATACAAACATATCAACTCACGACCATTACCTATGGCACAAAGCCGGCACCATTTTTAGCTATGATGTGCTTAAAACAATTAGCAGCAGAAGAAAAGCTAAATTTCCCTGACGCAGCAAAAGCATTAGAGGAGTGCTTCTACATGGATGACTATTGTGGAGGAGCTCATTCAATAGAACAAGCAACACTTTTAAAATCAGACCTCATAACACTGCTCAGAAAAGGCGGGTTCAACCTACGCAAATGGGCCACAAATGAACCACAGTTAGTTGCGGACCTAGAAAAAGACTTGTGCAACCAACAAGTCTATGAGTTCAAACAATCAGATTCAACCAAAACATTGGGGCTGGGATGGACTCCGCAACAGGATAAATTTATCTTCAACCTAAAATTGGAGCCAGCATCAGTAACAAAACCAACCAAGAGATCGCTCCTCTCCGACATATCCAAGTTATTCGACCCGTTAGGCTGGCTAACCCCATTAAGCGTAACCATGAAAATGCTCTTTCAAAGTGTGTGGTTATCTAATCTTAACTGGGATGACGCACTACCAGATGAAATCAGGAACAAATGGCTAGAACTAAGAGGCGAGTTAAATGACATCAATACCATAAAGATAAAACGTTGGATCGGTACAACAGAAAACCATAGCTTGCAATTACACGGTTTCTGTGACGCGTCAAATAAGGCGTATGCCGCAGTAATCTATTGCAAAGTCAAAAATCAACGAAGCCCTAACGAGGTGAATTTGGTGGCAGCAAAGGCTAGACTAGCACTCGTTAGTAAAGATATATCCATACCAAGGCTGGAGTTAATGGGTGCGCACCTGTTATCTCAATTGATGCAGAAAGTCCAAACTTGCTTAGCATGCTATAACCAAGAAGTATATTGTTGGAGTGATTCGACAGCAGTTTTAGGATGGATCCAAGGAGACCCAGCTAGATGGAAACCATTCGTGACGAACCGTGTGAAAGCAATCACCACAATAGTACCAAAGGACAAATGGAGATATGTCAACACCGCTGAAAATCCAGCTGACTGTGCAAGTCGTGGATTGAAAATCAATCAGTTCAGAAAACATGATCTGTGGTGGCACGGACCATGCTGGATCCAATCATTCGAAATCCTCGAGGCACCTCGGACCATCTATGAAACTAACCTGGAGATAAGAAAAGCGGTACGATCAAATGCGATAGTTGCGGAACCACATGAACAACCAACCATGACCATACCTAATATCATTGACCATTTAATACACAAATATAATTCATTTGCAAAAATCATACGTATTTTTGCATGGATACTACGATTACCAACAGCGAAAGCGATCCGTCAACCTTATCTCACATTACACGAACTACGTCGTGCAAAACTGCTGATCATTAAAACTATACAACAACTAGAGTTCGCTAGTGACGTTCGTTGTTTACAAGAGAATAAAAAGGTTCATTCGAAAAGTAAACTTTTATCCTTACATCCCATCCTAGACCAAGATGGAATGCTGCGTGTAGGTGGTAGGTTAAGTAATGCCCAACTAAACACCGAGATGAAACACCCAATAATACTACCTCATAACCACCGAATAACCACATTAATAATCAAATATGCTCACGAGTTAACCCATCATGGCGGAGCTCGACTAACGTTATCTAATATTAGGCAAAGTTATTGGATAATCAAAGGATACATGGCTACAAAGAGATTTATACGGCAGTGTATTACCTGTAGGAAGCAAGAACCAATCCGACAACATCAGCTCATGGGCGACCTACCAGAATTCAGGGTTAACCCTGAAAGGGCCTTCTACCATTGCGGTGTCGACTACACAGGATTTGTGGAAGTCAAAGCAAACAAGGGAAGAGGCATAAAGACTACCAAGGGTTACATAGCCCTTTTCGTATGTATGGTGACGAAAGCTGTGCATTTAGAACTCGTGTCTGATTTAACCAGCTCAGCTTTCTTAGCCGCACTACACAGGATGGCAGCTCGACGCGGAGCTCCACGTCACATCTATAGTGACAATGGAACCAATTTTGTTGGAGCAAACAGACAACTACAAGAAGAATACTTTTATCTTCAAAACGTCTTTAGTGAGAAGTTTTTTACAGAAATAACGGAACTAAATATTGAATGGCATTTTAATGCACCTTCTTGGCCTCAGGCGGGAGGACTTTGGGAAAGAGCTGTGCGCAGTCTCAAGCACCACCTCAGACGTGTGATCGGTCAACAAAAATTAACTTTTGAAGAATACACCACATTATTATCAAAATTGGAGGCTTGTCTGAATTCTCGGCCACTTTGTGCGCTATCGGAAGACCCCGAAGATTTAGATTTTCTCACACCAGCTCATTTCATAACAGGACGACCAGGTTTAACCATTATTGAAACGCCAGATGACGCCAGAACTAGATGGCACTTAGTGTCAAAATTATTCGACGATTTATGGAAAAGATGGAAAACGGAGTACTTGACTCAGTTATCAACTAGAGGAAAGTGGATGAGAAACCAAAAGAATATTAGCGTGGGTGACTTAGTGATGATACAGGACGACAATCTACCAGCAGGAAAATGGCCAATGGGTCGAGTAATACAAGTTCATCCAGGAAAAGATGAACTAATCAGAGTAGTGACTCTAAAAACCAAGAATGGCTACGTAAAGCGTCCTATCGTGAAGCTATCCGTTTTACCTATAGAACAAGCCGAAAAACCAGAACCAGGCATGCAAAAAGACAAACCATCCGGACAAATGGAAACCATAACAGCTGAGAAAGAACCAAACTACCATCAGCAATTTAGCACCAGAACCCATTCTAAGTTAGTGAATATTGCACTAGCGTTGTTATTATTTTTGAGCATCATATTACCTACCACGGCTTCATTCAACATATCGCAGTTCGGCTACAATAAAACATTGTACTTCGACACAGTAGGAAAAGTACGATTAATCAGAGATAATTGGAAACTCGTTACTTACTACAACATGGCACCATATTGGCAAGGAGACAAAGCAGTTAACGATTTTACAAATTATCTGGAAAAATCTTGTCAATCGATCGCAGAGACGAGTCATTGTAAGATGATACTCCTACAAATACGTCACGATTACAACGAACTGCAATACTACAACCAGCTGTTGCTTAGCCAGCATTACGGCGCACGCTTACGAATCCGACGCGGCCTTATCAATGCGGTCGGGTCAATTGCAAACTCACTATTCGGCGTATTGGACGAAAGCTTCGCAGAAAAATACAAGCAAGACATTGAACTTGTACAGCGTAACCAACATCACCAAGGTCAACTATTCAAGAACCTTACGTCTATCGTTGAAGCGGAGCACAATATCCTACAAAGAACTGAAAACTTAATAGAGAAACAACATAAAATCATAAACAGACATTTAAACGAATTGGACAAGAACAACAGTAAAATGCAGCAGGAAATCAACGTGATGTCAACACAACAAGACTTCACATCAGTATCAATAGCGACCATAAACATGATGCAAAACCTTAGAAGAATACAAGATGTGTTAATCGATACCATTTCAGACATATACCACGGCCAAATTAGTTTGCATTTACTGACACCAACACAGCTCAAAAGAGAGCTACAAATTATATACGGCCAAATACCTCAAGACTTGGCTCTACCTATTGAGAACGTTGAAAAAGATTTGCCACAACTATACAAGCTCCTGAGAACAAAGGCTCGCGTCACACAAGAATATATCATCTTTGAAATTACTTTCCCGCTAGTAGCGAGAGAAAGCTTTCAATTATACCGAATAGTACCAGTTCCTCAACAAATGAATGACAGCATGATCAGCATCAAACCAGTATCGGAATACGTAGCCGTAAATCTGAAAAAAGACTCCTACTTTACAGCAACCATCCATGAACTAGACACGTGTTCGTATCATGGTGAATACTTCATGTGCCAACTTTTCAAACCCATCTTGCATTTGGAAAACGACGAAAACTTTTGTGAAACTAACACAATAAATCAAAAATGCAAGACAGAAAGGTCAATGTGTACCAACAGATGGATAGAATTACATTCAACGTCACAATACATGTACTTCTGTTGCGACACATATTCAATTAAAATCATATGTGACGATCAAGTTACGGCACGTCAGCTGACTCGGGCAGGGGTCATTAGCATGAACCAGAAATGCTTTGTCAAGGGCAAGGATTTTGCACTGTATTCGCTACAGCAACAATCTAACCAAATCGAGCTTTCACCAAATATACTAGTGCCCGAGCTAGACCAAATAAACCACATCGTAAACGTAAAATTGCCAACCGAAGAAAATTTACCAGAAGATATGGGGATAAACAGCTCTCTGTCTATCCTCCGAGAACAGATCGAGACCCTGAAAACAACCAAAGCAGAAGTGAACGATATATCAGTTCACGATATCCACCACTACACCATCATCTACGTTTTGCTTGGAATCGCCATATGTGCGGTAATTATCTGGATTTGGAGAAGAGCGAAACTATGTTTGCGTTCAGCGCCCAGTCGTGTGGAGCCTCACCACAGACAGCAGGAGTCTGCGGCGTCTACATCTACGTCGACCAACAACAGAGTGTACAGTGAAGTGCCACCCCGAAATGTGACCAATGTGACCATTGCTGACCGTCAGCAAAACGAGAGTGATCATATAGAATTAAGTTCATTTTTAGCCAAACGGTGGCCCAGTGCTTTGCGTAGTAAACATAGAGCTACGATGCCTGTTGTGCGAAAAGAACGGGCGTCTAAAATAGAGGACTCTTTAGTTTAATGTTTTTTTTTAAGGACTACTATTTTACACATTTTCTTTGTTGTTGTATGTTTAACCATTTATATTTATGCTAATATATATTATGTTTACATTTTTTTTTACATTTGTTTACCACATATTGTCAAAGGTGATTTGATGGTTAATTCCATTTTTATTTTTATTTGTGCTCGGGAATATGTTCGGAGCAATACAACCGAACAGCTAAGCACTTTTGCTTTCGTACATTTTTATATAACTAGCACACGTAATTATTAAAGTCAGTACGTATTCGGTCGTCGATCGCGTAACTCAAACCATACCAAAACCATTCAAACCATCTTTTAGGATAAACCAACTTATCTTTCTTACTTATAACTACTTTTATCTGCATATTTAGTTGTTTAAACCATAAAACCATAATCAAACTAAAGTCGTATCATTTAAACCGAACCAAAGTCAAACCATAACCATTAAATAAACCAAAACAAATAAAATATCAACCAATCAAGAAAGTTGGTATTGCGCAGACAGATACCAAATTTCTACAGTGGGCAAGTGGTAACGGCCCTGATTTACGAGTTGTAGGTCGCGGGTTCAAACGCAGCCAGGCGCATTACTTTGTATAATTTAAACCATAACCACCGCTTTCAAAACGGTGAAGGAAAACATCGTGAGCAAACCATGTTCTAGAACCAAAAATTCGAAGACATGTGACATTCACCAACCCGCACTGCGCCCGCGTGATGGATTACTGACCATTCCCTCTCCTAGAGAGGAGGCCTGAGTCCCAGTAGTGGGAACATTAAAAGGCTTATTATGCTTATGCTATCAAGCGCAAGTTCGATCGTGTAGTGAGTTACTACTGCTCTCATCTTTGGGATGGGTCAGCCAAGTACCAGCTTGATGCACTGGAGTCGATTGAAAAGCGTGCAAAGAAGATCATAGGCAATGATGCTCTTGTGCATCGACGCCGAGTTGCTAGCTTGTCTGTTTTCTATCGTATACATTTCGGGGAGTGTGCACTAGAGTTACACAATTTAATTCCGCCAAGTCCGTTCCATCATCGGAACACAAGACGTACGGCGTTGCGCCACCGGTACATGGTGGACATCCCACCCATACGTACAAAGCGTTTTGGGAACACATTCATTATACGTACAGCTAAGGAGTGGAATTCCCTGCTGGAGTCTGTGTTTCCTGATAGCTATAACCTAGGGATCTTTAAGTCAAGAGTGAATAGATTGCTTCTAGGCAAGCAAGTTCCATCGTCGGCCACATCATCGCTTACCATCAGGTGAGATAGTGGTCAAACGCGAGCCTATCCATAATTAAAAAAAAGTTAAAAACAGGTAAATAATTATAGTTTAACTTTACTAATATTACATTAGCATCAGAAACAGCTGTACATTAAATGACTTATTGCTACTTCAATACATTCATATATATCAGCAGATACTCATAAAAGATAGTCAACAAGCTCGGTTCGTAATATCACATTCCTAGTTACACATCCCCGTATTGTCCGGTACGGTTGTTCGAGCCGGACGGCGCTCGGACGCAAATCGCTTACGACTCAGTTCAGCCAAGCCTCGGCTACAGAGAGCCCGTTCGTAGATATCGAGGATGATATTGACGTAAAGAGAAAATAATAAGAGAGAATTGGAAGGACTTGTATTTAAAGAAACTATATTTCTAATGTCCTATAAGGTTACAGACCATAAATTAGTGAAATGTATAATAAAATACTCAAAGAATGCTACGCTAATACTACGCTGAATGGATTATAGCACCTATAGCACGGTCACTCATAGACTGAATACAAAAAAAATAATACTTTGCTTGCATTTATATGATGCATTTTAGGGGTATATTAAATTCCACTGATTTGATTATAAAATTTAAAAAAATATTACGCTAAAATTAAATGGTTGCTTGCAGAAAAAAAAAACTGTTTTATTGGTGGATATCCCACCCATTTGTACAAAGCGTTTTGGAAACACATTCATTATGCGTACAGCTAAGGAGTGGAATTCCCTGCCGGAGTCTGTGTTTCCTGATAGCTACAACCTAGGGGTCTTTAAGTCAAAAGTGAATAGGTTACTTCTAGGCAAGCGGGCTCCATCGTCGGCCACATCATCACTTACCATCAGGTGAGATAGTGGTCAAACGCTTTCAATAATAATAATAAAAAAAAAACTAATTTTTAGAGTATTTTTTTTCTACTGTACTAAATTAACTCTATTACGAGTATATATTTTGAACATACTATTTATCTAGCAATTATCCTATAGAATAATATATAATTATTTTTATTCTGTTGTTTACTGCAGTGGATCACACACTTTTGCGCATTACAAAACTTGTAATTAGCTCCTGTAGTCCCCTTAAAAAAAGCTAGTGAGACATTGGCCATATAAATCTAGGACTAGACGTATGACTAGAATATAGAAGCTACCTAAACTGAAATTCAATCATGCACACATGATACATGCAATAACGCCACTCCTGTGTTCTAGGAATTGTTACGAAAAAATATATTCATCTATCACATCCGTTTTCTACCAATTATTTACGTTACTAAGTCTCGTATAACAGAAACATGCCCGTTTTTTCTTATTTTTGTTCAGAAATCTGCTCTTTCAACAATTTTCTAATGGGAAACTCCAATAACTGTGTCGCAGAACCGTGTACCGATTGAAGGACCTAGATAATACTGTACCTACGCTAGTATACAATCAATTGAAACATATAAATAAATACTAGCGTAGTGCCCTTCTTAGATTCCTCACCGGGAACATTACAGGATGATTAGGGCCTTGCCACATTTGACGGAAATCCCGCCGCGGAAGATCGGCGACGAAACGTCAATACTTGCTTCCGTGTAGTGTGCCCGCTATTTGTAATTTATATGCAATAACATGTATTGACGTTCCATCGCCGATCTTCCGCGACGGGATTTCCGTCAAGTGAGGCAAAGACTTTATAGTCATGGCAGCTACAAAACCCAAAAAAAATAAGGTGGCGAAATTAGCTAGACTTTTCAGTAGAACGACGTATATATAAGTTCCCATTTTAAAAGTAGCTTTCCTAACTTTATCGATTATAGAGTAAAGAAAAGATGAATTTTGCCCCGCTGACATAACAATATGTAGAAAAACCTCAAAAATGAAGATAAAGATAAACTAAAACCCGAAAAGAATCGTAAGAAAAATGCTCCAGCACCTTTTTACCTCGGCACTCAATAACTAAAATATAGCTACACGTAACATACCTTAAATACCTCTGTACGATCCAATATGGCGGTTTTATTGGTCGTTCTGTCCCGATAGAAATCTATAAATGTGTTTTATTGTCTTGCGAGCTGACACGGTGTATAGCACGGGTATTCTTTGTAATATTCTGGTTTAAAAAACCGGCCAAGTGCGAGTTGGACTCGCCCATGAAGGGTTCCGTAGCAGCAAGTAACATAATATAAAAGTTCTTGTAATGTGTTGTAACTTTGATCGATGTTTTAATAATAGTGTATTTTTTTCGATTTATGACGCATTAAAAAAAAACTACTTACTAGATTTCGTTCAAACCAATTTTCGTTGGCAGTTTTTATAGTAATGTACATCATATATTTTTTTTAGTTTTATCATTCTCTTATTTTAGAAGTTAGAGGGGGGGGGACATACATTTTACCACTTTGGAAGTGTCTCTCGCGCAAACTATTCAGTTTAGAAAAAAATGATTTTAGAAACCTCAGTATCATTTTTGAAGACCTATTCATAGATACCCCACACGCATGGGTTTGATGAAAAAAAAATGTTTGAGTTTCAGTTCTAAGTATGGGGACCCCCAAAATTTATTGCTTTTTTTCTATTTTTGTGTAAAAATCTTAATGCGGTTTACATAATACATCTACTTACAAAGTTTCAACAGTATAGCTCTTATAGTTTCGGAAAAAAGTGGCTGTGACATACGGACGGACAGACGGACAGACAGACAGACAGACAGACATGACGAATCTATAAGGGTTCCGTTTTTTGCCATTTGGCTACGGAACCCTAAAAATACTTTTTGTTTGAGTGTTTATTCTTTTTGGTAGCGGTTCTGGATTTTAAAGAATATTAAGCTAACGGTGATGTCATCATTCTTATTTTACGATCAATGGATCATGGAACAAAAAATATGTGAAGAGTTCTTTATGGAATAAAGGCTTGCCTCATTCTTCTGTAAAGTACAATCCCATTATTTCATTGATTGATAGATGATATTTAGTTCGTAAATCAGTATAAAATTATACTTTTACTTAAAACTTTAGTTAAAATTACCAAAAAAATAAAATAAACATAGATTTTTTTTTGATAATTTAGAAAAAATAAACTCAGAAGTCTAAATTTTATGAACTTTATAAAATCTATACCATCGTCATCAGGTCAAATATAACCATTAAAATTCAATTGCTCAATGCTGTGGTTTATATGAGGAAAATACTATGCTCAAGAAACTCCTTTATAAATCTTTGATTACCCACCTAAAATCTAATGTAAGCAAAGATTTCCCTCCAAAAAAAAAGCGAGCAGATTGATTTTCGATCACAAAATCTCTAGAATTAAAAATAGTTTATACTTAGACTATAGCACCATAGTTAAACAAAGCACAGTTTACATTTTTAAATCCACATTTCCCGTATAAGTAAAGTTCTACTGCAATCCATTCTTGATCAACACCCAACCCATAATCACTTACCTTACTTTAACTGCAATTCATATTTTATTTCCAACCATAATTTCATGTCGTCCGTGTATTCAAACTGTCAGCTTATGTCAATAGGACGGGTGTAACCAATCGATAGGCAGGGCGGAGCCACGGAGTAGAGAGGTACAGAAGACGAGCTTGATACAATTAACGGTAAAGCATGTTCATGGGATACAGGATTTTCAGAAAGAGTACTGCGCTCCTGGAACGCAAAAACCTACTGAAATAATACGGGTGAGTTTTAGTCACTAAAAATCTGACACGCCCTCTCACTGTACCCAGAGTGGAATAAGCTATTTTATAAATTCCCATTTCAAGAAAAAATAAACTGGCCAGGTGCGTGTTGGACTCACACACAAAGGGTACATTATTAAAATCGAGCAAATTGATATTAAAAAAATAATTCTATACCTGAATCGAGTCTAGAAGATTTTTCCGGAACGAAGAAGAGAAAAAATATATCGTGATCATGATAAATGAGTTTAGAATATATAAACAGTCACAACCTGTGTATATAAGCTAATGGCATTCAGCTGCACCTAGTTAGATAAGTGGGAAAGCCGAATGTAGTTGAAAATTTTGTAGTTGAAGCTTTTTTTTTTTTGTTTTTTTTTTCGGGTAGGTGTTGAAAAAGTTCAGACGTCCAGTTTTTTTCGGAATTTAATTTTAAATATAATTACAGTGTAATTTTGATTAATTTACAATTATTCTTGGTCTACATTAAGTCAAATCGTAGCACTTACGTTTGTGGCGCTTTTATGTAAAGTGAACATTAAATAAACACCACCTGCCAGCTGATCACTGCACTGTCACTACATCACCATTCAGCAATTCACAAACACATAATGTCTCAGTACGCTGAAGTTTTGGCTGCCCAGAGGACATTAGAGGAGAACTTCATGAGGAAGATGAGCGACCTTGAAGCGCAGATCCAGTGTGCTGGACCTAATAAAGCTACTACAGTGGCAAAGATAGCCGATGAGTTTCGGACATTCCGAGAGCTCATATTTTCTATGCTTGGACTGCTTCGAAGCCAAATCAGTGAGTGTGCCAAACAGATAGACAGCTTAGAAACCAGGCACCGGCGGAAAGCACTGATTTTCCAGGGAGTGGCTGAAGTGGAGAATGAGAACTGCGTTGCTGTAATCCAGGATGTGCTCAATACAAAGCTTGGCCTGAAGGATCCTCTGGTTTCTTCAATCAGAACCTGTCACAGACTTGGGGCCCCCAACAGCGAGCATCACAGGCCCATCCTTGTAAGGTTCGCCAGTGTGGACATCAGGGCGACGGTTTGGAAGGCAAAAACAAGACTGAAGGGCTCCAAAGTGTCTGTGAAGGAATTCTTGACCAGGGCGAGGCAGTCAGTCTTCGGGAAGGCGCGTGAACATTTTGGGATGCGGTCGTGCTGGACTCAGGATGGCGTCATCTTTGTTAAAGCCCCTGACGGAAGTCGGCACAGGGTAACTTCCACAGACGAGTTGAAACCCTTGGTAGCTAAGTACCCAAAGGCCACAAATCCATCCACGAGCGGTAGGAGTGCGGACGCTGCCGGGAACCTGAAAAACAGTAAATAGCCTAATCTTTGTTGTTGTTGTTGTGATTAACTTACTGTTTCATCATCAATTTGAGCTCATATCTGTACTAACCGTAGTGTTGTGTTCCCGTCTCATAGTTATTCCTCATTTGTTTTGTTGTCCCAACTGTTTACTTGTGCCTGTTTTAAGTATGGATTTATTTTTGCTAGGTATCTCATTGATTTTGTTTGATACCCTCAAATTGATTCGAGCACCTATATTTTAATTATTTTCTGTATGTATGTATTCAGAATGTCAAAGTCGAACTGACGTGAACGTGTCAGTGACAGTCTCAACACTCGTTCGGAAACTGTTCGATTTTGTTTTGTGTTTATTTTTTTTGTTTTTTTTTTCTTTTCTGTTTATGTTTTGTTTTTTCCTATTTTTCGGGAACTACGGTTTTTCCTGGCTCATTGTGTATTTTTGTGTTTGTGTGTATAATAGAGTAGTGATGCTTTTTAAATTTTTATTAGATGTGTAGTTTTAGCTGGCGGGTGGTGCAGAGCTGCACTGTAGTTGTTCAGTTTGTATATTTTTTTTATTTGTTATTATAGTCTATGGTATATATAACTATTTATATTAGTTTTAACTTTTATATTATATGTCAGACAATGAGTCTTTCTTTTCAGCTAATGAATCTGCTGCCTCCTCAAGTGACACGAGCTTTTGTTCTCTCGGCGACACCCTTGGTGACTTCGTACTTCGCAGCTTTGGTGATGATGAGTCTGGTCGGCTGTTGAATGTATGTCATATTAACGCTCAAAGCATCGCCAGTCACTACAGTGAGTTGTACAATACATTCAACAACAGTAACGCTCATGCCATCCTGATATCTGAAACATGGCTCAAACCACATCTTCTGTCCACCACTTACCCCCTCACTGGTTTCGTTCTTATACGAAATGATCGGATTGGTAAGGGAGGGGGTGGTGTGGCTATATATCTCCGAAGTGATTTTCCTTACAAAGTTCTGGCTTCTTCCTCTTCAAACTATTCTGCCTCAGCTGAATTCCTTTTTCTAGAAGTTTGTGTCAGGGGAGCCAAAACCATCATTGGTGTTGTTTACTGTCCCCCCAGTGTTGATTACTTCACTGAATTCGAATCAGTACTTGAATCAATGGGTTCAGAGTATGCACATCACATCATAATGGGGGATTTCAACACAAATCTCCTTGTCCATAACTCCCCTCGCTCCCGTAAGCTCCTCCATCTTATAGAGTCAGCGAGTTTGCATGTGTTGCCGCTCCAACCCACTCATCACAACACTGCGAGTGATGACACATGGCTCGACCTGATCCTCACCTCAAATCCTTCTCTCGTCTCTGTCCATGGTCAACATGACGCTCCCGGTTTCTCTCATCACGACATGATTTTCCTGTCCTATATTCTTAAACCTCCTAAACCTAAACCCAAGGTTCTGTACAGGCGTTGTTTTGCGAGGATGGACGTTGAAAAACTCAAGAAGGATGCATCTATGGTTGATTGGGAGCCTATGATGGAGGCCACTTCAGTTGACGACAAGGTATTGATCTTCAACGATATTGTGGTCAATCTCTATAACATCCATGCCCCTATCAAAAAAGTGAAATTAAAACGTCCTCCCGCACCTTGGATGACAGAAGGAATACAGATGGCCATGCGACGCAGAGACCGCGCTTTTCGGAAACATAAAAGGGATCGTACTGACGAAAGCTGGGTTTTATTTAAGTCTGCAAGGAATAGGTGTAATCAGATGATACGTAATGCTAAACGCCGCCACATTCTCAAAAATATTTCCTCTTCTTCTTCTGCCGATATTTGGAAATTCCTTGGAACACTTGGTATCGGCAAACCGCGACATTTAGACCCTCCAAATTCTATTGACTTAGACGATCTTAATCGTCATTTCTCCACTGTGCCTACCTTGGATCATCCAACCAAACTACAAACTCTGTCTCTGATCTCTGGTCTAACGCGTCCTGAAATTAATCCTTTTCGTTTCGTTCCAGCTGAACCGGAAGAGATAAAAAAAATAATTATTTCCATCAAATCCAAGGCGGTAGGATGTGATAATATCTCTCGTGGTATGATTATTGCGATCCTTGATCACCTCCTACCAGCCATATCCCATATTGTAAACTTTTCCCTGTATTCTGGAGTATTTCCTTCCTTATGGCGTAAAGCCTATGTTCGTCCACTACCCAAAGTTTCAAATCCCACCCTTCCAACCCACTTTCGCCCAATTTCTATCCTTCCCTTCCTTTCCAAAGTGCTTGAGGCCTGTGTCCATAAACAACTCTCAAGTTTTGTACAGTATAATTCACTTATTAGCCCTTTGCAATCTGGATTCAGGCCGGGGCACAGCACTGTTACCGCCCTTCTTAAAGTGACTGGCGATATAAGGGCAGGACTGGAAGATACCAAAGTCACTGTATTAGTGTTGGTAGATTTCTCGAATGCCTTTAATACCGTTAGTCACGAAATCCTTTTAGCCATTCTCTCCTACATTATGGTCTCTTCCGAAGCGCTGGAGTGGTTCTCTTCCTATCTTCAGGAACGTCAGCAGTCAGTTCATGTCGGGGATTCTTCTTCTCGCTGGTGTGGGCTGGAAACTGGTGTTCCTCAAGGCGGTATCCTTTCTCCTCTTCTGTTTTCTATTTTTATTAATATCATCACTACTGTACTTCAGTGTTCGTATCATCTGTACGCTGACGACTTGCAGTTGTACTGTCAAGCGAGAGTTGACGAAATTTCTGCCGCTATCGACCAATTAAATAGGGACTTAACAGCCATAAAAGCCTGGTCCGATAGATTTGGTGTTGCAGTAAACCCCAATAAATGTCAGGCTATCATCATTGGGAGTCCTCGAAGCATCGCTAAAATTGATTGTACTACTTTGCCACCAATTCGTTTCGACGGTACGATCGTCCCATTTAGCGCCGATGTAAAGGATCTGGGCCTGCGCATCGATAGTACAATGAACTGGCGTACTCAAGTGGCTAGTGTAAGCCAGAAAGTTACAGGAACGCTGCGAGCTCTGTATCGGTTGAAGAACCAGTTACCATCGAGCACGAAGACCATGCTTGTACAGACCTTGATTTTTCCAATCATCGATTATGGTGACGTGTGCTACTACGACCTGAATGCAGATCTCCTCAATAAACTTGACCGTCTTCTAAATTACTGCATTCGATTCGTTTTCAATCTACGTAAATATGATCATGTTTCAGCGCATCGATCGCTTCTAAAGTGGTTGCCCATACGTCAGCGCAGAGAGCAACGGGCGCTCACAACCTTGTTTTCATTTCTTGATTCTCCTAATTCCCCTAGCTATTTAGCCCCTCACTTTCAATATATTTGCGCCAACCACAATAGAAATCTGCGCTCATCTCATAACCGCCTACTTCAATGTCCCATTCACCATACTGACTTTCTTCACCATTCTTTCTTTGTTCAAGCGATTTCTTTGTGGAACGCGCTCCCCCAGGAGATCAGGATGGCAACAAACCGATTAGCATTCAAAACTAAAGTTCGCGAGATAATTCGCAAGAGGTTGGCAGTAGTATCATCACAGCGTTAAAGTTTTCCAATTGTCGATTTGAACCAATTGTTTGACTATGTTAGGGTATATATGTATGTAGTTTATTAATTTGAGTATGTATATATTATATAATTGTAAGTGTATTGTAATATTTATGGTTTATTAGTATTATTATGGTTTATATATTTCTTGGAATCACCTTATCTCTTTCTTTTATTGCACCTACCACTGTTTTTCTCTGCACCACTCAAAGGTTGACTGGAAGAAAATGCCTAAGGCATTAAGTCCGCCTCTGTACTTTCATGTGCATGAAGTATAAATAAATAAATAAATAAATAAAATTTTGGCGTACAAAGATTACATTAATATGCACCTATTTCTGCTTTCTGTCTACAACAAGCATTCTGTACCTATCTACTCCATGTCGCTAGGTAGGGCGAACTGACGTCCGACCGGTCATTATAACCCGTCCCTTTATTGTATAAGAGGATTATTTTTAGATGGCAGGAATGTTTGAGTAAATGTTTTCTTTCCTTTGAGGTAAAGGTAGGTATTTATTGAGTGTTCGGCGCCGCAAATGTTTGGAATGTTATCTGAGATATTTTGAAACGGTCAAGTAAGGAATTTTGGATTTGTTGGATCTTAAATCATTTGAGACGAAAGACTACACTAAACATTTTGAGAATACTTTCATTGTGGGTATGGTTAGGAGTTGAATTTTCCCCAGGAGCCTTTGTTTCTTTATAGCTATAAGCGGGCAATAAAACAGGTTAAGACAATTGGTGTGTTTCATCATTAACCACATCATCGCTTACCATCAGGAGTTAGTGGTCAAACGTGAGCCTACAATATATAAAAGAAGAAACTGACTGACTGACATAGCAACGCAAAGCCGAAACTACTGAAACTAGGAACATGAAATTTTGCATAAAGTTTTCTTTTATAACGTAGACGAGCACTAGGAGAGGGTTTCCTAAAATTCACCCCATAAAGGGATGAAACAGGGGTCCAAAATTTATTTAAAGAAACCTACTTAAAAGCGAGTGAAGTCGCTGACAAAGTGATAGTTAATAATAAAAAGGTCAATAAAAAGTAAAAATAAATTACCTCTAAATTAAATTCATTTCTCAGTAATCAATTTATTCTGAATATTTTTATTTCAAATAAAAATCACGTCCAATGCCAATCATAATTAAGTCTGTTTCAAAACTAAACACATGACCTCTACTGTATTTAAACCAAAGACAAATGACTACCATTCAATTACTGATTCCACCCACGTACAAAAAGCAACAAAATAGTATAACGTAGTGAAAATATCGTCCGTATAACATGCTCCCTACATCTTTATAACTTCCTTGGCTTTAAAGTGCCACCTCGCAAGACCTCACGCACATAGAATCACTCGTAAAAGCCGAAAAGCCGCGACAGTTCAACGTACTTGCAAACTGAACGGTAGCACCACAGAGTAGTTAAATACAGAAGGTTAAGATACCACGTGCAAGTAAACCCGTGGTGCTAGAATGCAAAAGACAACTGAAGTAAGTGGGTTTTAATCAGTAAAAGTGTGACACGCTCATCCTAGAGTTAAAGAAGTCGTTAGATGATTTCCCATCCCGCAAAAAAATAAGTAGGTATCCTATTTTCAGCAATGAGGACTCTCTGATTGGTTAAGAGCAGGCCTATGCAATCAAAGCGCCGAACGTCATAAACGTGTTTCTTGAGTGTTCCTTCTCTGTATTACTTATTGAGTGGTCTTCTGCTAGATAGTCACGTTTGCCAAGACTTTGGTTTGCGAATATTCACAGCATATCTCATAAATAAGGTATCAACTTCAATAAATGCTACAGATGAGCAGAGTTCAAGCTATGTGCGAGATTATAATTTTATGCAAGTTGGTACTTCTAGTGTAAATGTGTTCATTGTTTTTAAAAATAAAAACTGATTCTTTGAATCTTAAAAATGATTTAATTTTTTTTTCTATTTTTCTGGTGTTTTTTCAGAAGTCAGAACATGAAATTGGAAATCTTAGAATCGGTTATTCAAATTGCTTGAAGGATAAAAAAAAATGCTTTTATTTCCATTTACAAAGCTAATTAGAATTCTTTGATACTTTCTATACATTTCTCAGAAATAAAACGTAATATTCATTTTTCCAGGTAAGTAAAGCAACATCAAATCAAAGAAAAATATGGTTGTAGCTGCGATATATTTATTACTGTCGCATGGCATAATATACATTGAATTATTCATACGGCTGTCGCTGGGCCGTCGCGAATCGTCCCGTACTTCAACAGTAATGGAAGACCGACATGTGAAAATATCATACTGTGATTCAGTTATTCATAAGACGAAGAGCAAGATGATTTGTTTGTCCTTGGATTTTTAAGTAAGTTCAATGTCCTTTGTGTAAGCTTTTGCCATCTTGAGAGAATAGAGATACGAAGCTTCTAAGTTAATGATTTGGTCTTAAGTTACTCGGTTGCCATTATCATTATCATTTCAGCTAAAAGACGTCCATTGCTGAACATAGGCCTCCCCCATGTTTCGCCACAATGATCGGTCCGATCAGGATGTTTGTCCACCATGAGGAAGGCTTAACGTTGTGTCTTCAGGTACGTGGTCGTTATTCCAGGACTTTTTGCCCCTTCAACCATCTGTTCTGCAAGCAATGTCCTTCCCACCGTCACTTAAGCTTGACGTAGGTATCTTTGGGCCACGTCGGTTAGGACGGGTTGGGTATCTCGGTTGCCAACATGGAATTAACTCTAAATTTTCGAGCAAGTCTAAAAAATCCTAGAGAATAGACGAAAATACAGCCAGCCTTTTTATTGTGGCTGTGTTCTTGTAATAGGTATCTACGAATACAATGATAAAATATTCACAAGAACTTGTAGTAAACTTCTTCGAAAACATCTAAAGATTTGTTCCACCCAGCCTTGCGTGCGCAGTTCTCACTAAATCGAATTGCGGACTGACAAGATAGTGCTTTTAGACATTTTAAGGGTAATTCTACGAAGGAACTGTCAGTAAATAGTTTTCTTCGGAAGGACCGTTAGAAGAAACTTGGCCTTACGTGAAAGGTTTGCATTAGGTTCTTGAAATTGAGTCTACGAGTATTTTATTGCTTTCTAAGTTAAAGTTTTAGTACAGTAGGCCATAATAGCTGAAAAAACCAGCATAAAATGGCCCTGGTTTTCTAATGAAACTCTAAGAATATACCTGTTCAAGATAGTGTCCAATTAACCAGCTAAGTAGGTACTCAACACTGCTCTACCTATGTCCTGGTTTTATCATCTTTCAAATACCGTAATTAGAGACACAATAGAAAGACAATGAGAGAGCAAACGTCGGCGTTTGCTTGGGGTTTGGTGAACTGATGATATCAGATTGTAAAATGCTGCTTAAATCCGCCAAGCCCGTTCCATCATCAGACTACCAGTAGTACGGCGATGCATCACCGATACATTGCGAATATGGGATGCCTATACGCACAAACATTTTGGAACACTTTCATTCTGCATACAGCAAAGGAGTTGTATTCTGTATTTTCTGAAGTTACTTCTTGGCAAACGTGCTCCATCATCGACCACATTGTCACATTCCATCAGGTGAGCCTATCAACAATAGAAAAAAAACAGAAAGAAAATCAAATAAAACCGAAGCACTTAAAATATCATAAATATTGGATACTAACTTTTGCCCGCGTACATGAAATATAGCCTATGTCACTCAGGAATAAAGAAGCTTTGTATCGGAGAAAAAATTTTAGCAATCAGACCGGTACTATAAAAAAAAAAAACAACTTTGCCTGTTTGTAATATTACTGTATGTAACATTAATGAACAAAGTATCAGTTTCACGGATATTCCAGGAAAAAATTACATTTAAAATACTTTACAGAGTTTCACATTTTGATTCAAAGAACAGGTTTTCAAGAAAAGTCGAGTTAAATATGGTTCAGTGAGTAATACGGTTCACGTGCTCCGCAGAATGTGCTGACTGGTGGTGTTCGGAGCAAACGTCTGAAATTGATGCGGCTCCAGAGCAGCTCATTCTTATTCATAGCTTCTAACCAAGCACCCTCGTATGCACAGCGTATAAAACTATATTTAATTAACTCGGTGAGTGTCTTGCACTTTACGCAGACTACTATAAGTTTACTGTTGAAGTTTTAATGGTGTACAGAAGAAAAATCTTTTGTACTTAATATTTGAAGCCCCTTTTCGTATTAGGAAATAAGCCTAATAGAATGTTTTCAAGTTTCATTACAATTAGGACTAGTTAGCTTGTCCTAATCGTAATGAAATGTAATCATATTTAGGACATTCGATACTCGAATCTGTACTTTCGATATTTAGATATTTCGATGTTACTTTTGTAGATAAATAGATTTTAGATATATTGGACTTAGGTTATCATCATCGACATTCTAAACATATTATATTATGGTCATTCGATATCTAAATTTTCGATGTTTTGCCTGTTTTGTTTTGATATTTTACCTAAAGGTAATATTCGACATTCAAATATCTACCCGTAGGCTTCCCTTAAATTTTGTTAATCTGAGACATTGTTACCTTCACGATATCGTCGGTGGCAAAACGCTTTAGCATAGTGATTTTGTGCTACCGTCCACAGCAAGGCTCAAGGGAGGCTCTTTATAATCTCCTCACGTACGTTACGTACTATGTATATACCCTTACAGGCGTTGCATAGAGGGTGTTCCGAAGTAGCCATTTAAAAGTTAATTTTGCATGTGCTGATGATAATTACCAGGGTGATTTTTATGAGAAAAAAATTCCACACTTGTCAGATTTATCCCCAAATCCCGGGCGTCATTTAAAGGTAAATAATGGAAAAAAAATGTAACATATTGAGCAGGTTAGGAAGAGAAACTGAATTGAAATTAGTTTTAAAACCTTAACTTAATTCTAACTTATGTATTAAACTCACCGCTTCTGTATGTACAGGATGTACAGCAAATAACAGCGCTGCAAGTGCGGCGAACGGTCGCTGCAACCTTGCGACAACCGCGCCGGTGCGAGCGACCAGCGCGCAACACGCAGCGTGCAGCGCAACGTTGCACACGTGCCACCACCACGGTGAGAAACCGCACAGTTTATAGTTTAATCTGTAACAAGGAATGGTGCAAATTGTAACAATACAGAAAATATAATTAATAATATATTATTTATGTAATGGGTTAGCTACAATATTACGCTTTTAGAGATAAAACCCTGATTGTACCACTCCATATATTTTTTTAAAACTTAATTTATAATTGGTGTAACTTCATGATAAAAAGTCTGTACCTATATATTTATTACGTATTGGAATCATTACGCTTGTTGTCACCAAAGGGAAAACAGCAAGCGAAAACAAAGGCGTATAAGACAAACATTTCATTTTCACTATATGCCATCAACTAAACACAACAGACAACAATAATAAAACTGATTGAAAAATACACACTTGTACGATCTAAGAATCGGACCCACGTTTACCAGTCGCGCAACACGCTACATTTTCAGCCCAGTATTCAGTGTTATTTACAGTAAAACTGAAATATTTTGCCTTTATGGGTTATTTGGTGTTTTAGATACAGAATAAAAACAGAAAAATCCAATAAAGTAAACTAAAAGCTCACAAAAAAGGGACATGAATGTCAGTGTAACCCATTTCCATTCAGTATTTTCATAGTCACGAGTTATTCATAAAATGTTTTGACAAAATACAGCAGTATTTTTCAAATAAAGGGTTAGAAACGTGAAAACCGTATAAAAACAAAATCAATAGTTGATAATAAATTCAATTTCATGATATCAATAATACTTTATGTAACATGAGGATCGATTTTGGCACTCCACGCTGATGACACAATTTTATTTTGAAATCATCAAAAAACTTTTCCTGTTTTGGATGGAGCGAGAGGACAGTGCCAGACTTTTACTGACTAAAACTCGCCTATGTAGCATCAATGAATTTCTCGAACAATCTCAAATCCCTAGCAGGCAATGGCCTTTAAGGGGCTCCGTCAATCATACTGACCACTATTTTTTTTTGTTGATATAAACTAGTGTTTGACTACGATTCCATCTGGTAAACAGCAATGCAATCGTTGATGGTGAAGCGCACTAGTTTATTAAGAGCCTAATATTCACTCTAGCTTTAACACTTAATAATCGGACAGGAAGACCGCAGCAGGCAAATTTTTCGAGTCCTTCGGTGTTAACAAGTTTACAGCTTTTTCGTTGAGTTGTACTTCCAGTTTAACCAATTTATTTATTTGTTTACTTTAACATAACACACATTCATTAGTTAAAGACATAATATTTTTGAAAATTATGAAGTAATAGGACAAAATAACAATGAGATATAACTACACCGCAGTCAACACTCATCTCACAAAACTCCAAACAGACATACAAGATGTTCTTCCATTCATCCTTGAACACGTCATTATCAGGTTTGGTATCCAAGATAGCGTTAGGCGTGGAAATTGCACGAGGGATAAGACACTGGGCTCGGGCGATCAGAAACAGCAAACAGTAGGTGCCTCCGATTATAACCAAATGTCACCGTAACCGCCGATTGTAACCGTTGTGCTGTGTCTGTACCGAATAAAAAAAATTCTATTATATTCTATTCTATTCCAGCTCAACAGCAAGCACCAATACCACTTGGTGAGACAGATTATCATACAAAAGTTTATCACATCCCATAACGACATTTACACACAAATGTACTAACATGGCAAATATATTTCAGCAAACCACAGAAATCATTAAACTATTCAGTACACAAACACAGTTTCCAAGTCTCAAAACAAATTCAAAATTATTATAAGACAAACACGCACGATATAAAGCCGAGACACACTGGCGCACATAGTTATGTCACAGCTTTGACGGAGAGCACGTAACAATGGGGCTAATTGTTTCCTTGTGTCCTGCCTTCAGGCTGACTCTAGTCCAAGACTAGAACTAGATGTAGTACTTTGACTAAAAATTTTAGACAAGAATGTAGATCTAGTATACAGCAATGTAGACTTCCAGCTTCTAATTAAAGAATAACTATCATAAGTTATTAATATATGCGTATCTTTTCTCCTTTTTCTGTCAAATCCATCCAAAGATTGTCTGTAAAAAATCGCTTTTAACGATAAGACCACCTATTGTCCTATTAAGTTTAAGCTCCTACTGTGATTGTATTTAGAGTGTACAACAATATAGAGTATATCTATCTACATAACTATCTAGTTATTGAAAAAACATTAAGATGGGTTTAGATCTGGGCTAGACTGTCACAGCTAAGGGTCTTATGGAAAGCCTTTGCCAAAAACTACAAAAAATAGTTAAAATACAAGAAAAATTCAATACATTTATATGACATGCATTCGGAAAGAACGATATAGTTAAATAAATCGACTAACTTAAAATTTGCTCAGAAATGTATACCTGAATGTTTCTAAGAATCTTTTCCCTTGATTTTAAATAATCTGTTGCAGCTTAGTCTAAATACTTGCTTTTAATTTTTATTCTTGCAAATAATTAACGTAAATTGAAGTTCAAATACGTCTCTCTACTACTTAGAACTTGTATCATTATTGTAAGATTGAGTCGACAGCCCACACTCATAAGTGTCTACACACTAGAAAAAGCAACACCATCGTCCATTTTGTACCCCGTTAATATTTATGAAATCGCGTGTAAAGTTCGCATATAACAAGCCTTTTGTTCCTTGTGTTAAAGTAACGATTTGTTTCCAACCACATCATATTTGGCAAATAGAATCTGCGAGATACTTGGTATGTAATATCCAGCACAGACAATATACGTAAAGTTATGGACACAAGCATGACAGTAAAGCGAGTACACAAAAGCTAATTGTTTCCTCATGTCGTGCCTCTGGCGTTGGGTCCATGTCCTTATAGTTGGTCATGTTCACAAATTCGGGATATTATTGCGTGGTTAGATTATCCAGAAGTGCATGTTTTGTACATGTACAGGATTATTACGGTTAAGAAATTCTTGGGAACTATTTACTACCTATGTAGTTTTATTTTTAAATTCTGAATAGAAATACACATGAACAAAGTTTTTTTCATCAATACCAGACTAAGAAAATTCTAAGGATTTGTATAAAATGCTTAAATACGTGTTCTTAAAAAGCTATGAGTATACATGTGGACGGATGGAGAGGAAGAGGGAAGCCAAAGAAAAGATGAATGGATTGTGCGAGACGAGAAGTAATATGAAAGAAAAGGGAGTCAGTGATGGTTGACAGGATAGAGTGGCAGAAAAAAGCGTTTTGCCCCGACTCCAAGTAAAATGGGACATGGTAGGAAGATGATGACTTTTCTATCTTACCTTTTTTCTAATCGGTGTTCTTTTTTCAAACTCCTGACATTTATATTCCATTGACTGCTTTACACTTATTACCAAAACATACAAGAATTATATTGAACTAATACTACATCCAAACAAGATTTCCAACAGTCTCAAACATTCTGAACAGCACAAAGGCAATAGGCATCCAAATAACAGTAAAACTGTCCCACACGAGCTACAGTGGCATCTTATTACATCGCCTGTAGTCTGGCTGCACGCGCCATATATTACGGTAAGCTCTGATAGCGAGGCGGCCAAGCATCGGCATTGGACCTAGCGGTGTTATTACCATTGTGAGAATATTTGTAGTTTTAGGAGAAAACTGTGAAGAAATAACGGTTACTTGTGCTTTGTCTGTCCTGAATATTTTTTTTTCTATTTTTACTTTTTGATTTACTTAACTACCCATAGATAAAGCTTTGTGTTGTTCCAGACTATAAATGAGATCTCAAATTATGATCAAGGGCCTTACCATGACGTGAGAGCATGTCAAGTGAAAAAGGGACAGAGCTAGACACCCTATATAGATTCGTCTCTTTAACAGTTCAGTTTAGGTCGTCAAATGGCTTACCATAAGCTCTTAATGCGTAGAAGCCTTAGCGTCTGGTCGATTTGAATACTTTTTCATCATCGGAGTGGACCTAGCTTTCACGGTTTTTTATGATATCCTTTTTAACATTACACAATTTTATTAAGAGTTAAATAATAATAATATTTTTAAATGTTTTCTCTATTACTTATGTGTTTTTAAGAAATATTTGAAAATGTATAAAATATTTATAGCAAATAAATAAAGGAGATAATATTAAAATCATTTATTTGATCAAATTGGACTCATAATACAGAACGTAAAACCAACAAAAAATACATGTAAAAAAAAATGAAGAATAACAGAAAATGAAAAGAATGATGATGTGTGTGTGTATAAAATAAACATTTTAGTAGATACGACTACGTCAATCAATAGTTTAGAAAAGATGCAAAAACCAAAAAAAAAATTTTTACTGTTAAACATTTTCGTTTCTAAAGACAGTATGTAGTACGTGTGATTGAATTCGATATCTCAAACGATAGTCTTAGTTTTATTGGTCCGACCTAATCCAGGTTGCAACGGAGAAATCTTCTAAAAGTAATCCGAATTAAACTTTGCGCGATTGGATTGAACTTTCTGCAACTAGATCGTAGAGAGAGAATGTCTTCTTTTTAAATTTTCCTCGATTCCAGAAGTGTTTGTGACAACTTTATACCATGAAATTATAAAAGAATTTATCATCAGTCAGGTAAAAATTAAAATATAGAAAAAAATATTGCTTAAAAAATTACCTAGAGATCCTTAAGTCAACAGTGAATAGGTATCTCCTTAAAAAAAAAGAATGAAGAAAATGATGCCTGTTTTCTTGGATTGATCTGGGAATTTTTGCCCAAGGAATGTGTATATTGTGCATTCCCGGAATAAAAAAAAAATATGTCCTATTCTAGGACATAGTCAATCCGTATGCCCAGTTTCATCTAAATTCGTTTGGCTGTGAAGTCCTAAAAGGGTAAGAAACAAACCAAATTACATTCGAATTTATAACATGGATACTTTTTTGGTGTTAAATTATCCAACGACTTCTCCCGTTTTAGGGCAAAGCGGGAGGGCGTATCAGATTTTTACGGACTTAAACCCACTTCTATGTTTCTTCTTTTCTTTGCATCCAGGTCCCCAGGGTCCTTTCGGACAACCCATGGATATAATGGGTATTAAGTTAGTAGAATAGAATAGAATAGGATAGAATAGAATAGAATAGAATAGAATAGAATAGAATAGAATAGAATAGAATAGAATAGAATAGAATAGAATAGAATAGAATAGAATAGAATAGAATAGAATAGAATAGAATAGAATAGAATAGAATAGAATAGAATAGAATAGAATAAACTTTATTGCACAAAAAAAGTAACATAACATAACATATACAGAAACTTAAAATCTATATGTATAATGGCGGTCTTATCGCTGACCACGATATCTAACAGACAACCTTAGGACTACTTAAAGTTACAGTTATCATTCCAAGTATTCACTTAGTTACATCTGTAACTGTATTTCAAAATTATCTCAATTCAAGTCTACCCAGGTTGCAGTAAACACAGCTTAGCGGTTCGCAGTAATACTAAGAGTACATTGGAGAGAGAACAATAATCCATTAGTGTCACCGCAATATCCAATTGTATGCAGTTAGTGACAGGTTGCTAATGCTTCGTCTATTATGCCACTAAGTATGCAGTTCGTTCAAAGTATTGTATTTATATTGTGAGGCCTAGTAGAATAGATTTTTTTTTAATTATCTACCCTTAATATTATAAAGATGTAGTTTGTTTTTTGATTGTGTGATGTAATCTCTGGAAGTACTGGTCTGATTGCAAAAGTTTTTTCACCGATAGAAAGCTGCTTTATTCTTGAGTGGCATAGGCTATAATATAAGTACGCGGGTAAAGCCGTGGGTATTATTATAAAAGCTAATTATTCATAGTCTGTTGGAATATTCTACTGTGTTCGCTATAGAATTGAGACATATTATATATGGAATTCAAACAAGTAATGTATTTTCTCAGTTATCTCGTATATAATAATCAATAAAATTCCCGATTGCTTTTAGTCTTTCAAGCCGGGTATCATATCCGACTCAAAGGAATAATTGCTAGTAATATAAAACTAGTTTAAGATTTTTTTTTTAAATATGGTGATCGTTGATAACTTTGTAAACAAAAATTTTATTAGTCGACCTTCTATGCAAAACGTAAGAACATCCACTTGCATTCAAATATCTCCTTTTTTCGGTGCACCGATACGTCTAACACGTAAAATCTCTACAGACCTGTCTCGCACCCAAAAACTCACACTTACAAAATCCGGCAGTTCCTCAAATTGCTTGTCAAACCATCTCGCTTTACGACACTGTCTCCACATAAGCCCTACACGGCTATAAGAGCTATATAAAGGCTATACAGAAGCTTTCTTTAACGTCCTCCGTATAGCCTCAAACGGTTTCTGAGAATACCTATTCACATGACTAAACGTGTTATGTACGAGGTTTTGTTGAGACGATGAACTCACTAAGGATTTTTTTTTCTGGATACATTCCTTTTTATTCTTGTTGGTCAAACGTTGTTTTAGTTATCACATTCACGACCACTATTGATTCGAAAGAGTGTCTAAACTTTAAGAGGAAATGATGTTATTTAATACAATTTATGATTATACAATTATGTGGTGTAAGAGGATGCGTCTGACTTTCACTGACTAAAAACCACTTGCTTTCCATATGTTGCTTTTAGTTTGTAAGGTCACGGTAACTCTTTTGAACAATCCCGCAAGTTATTCCCTAAACTTACTATATATTTAAACAATGTCGTATATGGACTTTCAAAGGGTACAAAGCTTGATTTCATACAGTGTTATAGTATGTACCGGATTTCACTATTAATGATGGCCGTATTTAGTATACTGTGTTTCCTGATGGCTACAATCAGGGAATCTGAATAGATTACTTCTAGGTAAGCGCGCTCCATCGTCGACTGCACCGTCGCCTTTCATTAGGTTAGATAGCGCACACTTATTTAAGTATAATTAATTATTATTATGAGCCCGATGTATCCCACTGCAGGGCAAAAGCCTCCCTACCGTTATTCCACTTTTTTCTGTCCTTAGCCACGTATAATGTAATAAAATAATAATTTGACTAGTATTAAGTACTATTTATTTAATACATACATACTTTAACGTACTGTCAATTAATTAGTATTTATACTTTAGAATAGAATAGAATAAAATAGCATTTATTCGGCGCAAGCAACACAATATTCAACAACATAAAATAATAATAAAAAAAGAGAACAGACATACAATACAGCATAATAATAATTTAGGGAATTTAAAAAAAAAATACGTTCAGCCGAACATAGAACCTCCTCCTTTTCGAAGTCGGTTAATTAAACTACAAGGTCTGTCTCGCTTATTTAGTGATTTCAGGTGCTACAGCTGAAGTGCTATTGATAGGGTCTTGGGTTCGATTTCCAAAATGAGCAAAGTCTGTATTGTGTATTTTTTCTGGATTTATACTTAATTGATGGCATCAAGAGCGCTCCCAATTACACAGCTTATAAGAACATCATGAAAGTGGAAAGTAGAGTGAAACACTCTTCAAGTCGAAGGTAGAAGCCAATGAATAAATGTTAAACGAAGCAAAATTGTGTTTAACTTTAGTAATTTTAATTTTTGCACCATCTAGAAAATCACGTTAATCAATAATCCGAACATATAAAATCATATCATCCTCATAAAACAAGGCTTTAGTAAAAAGAAATATACGTATATCGAGAGTAATACGGCTTTTTCAGAATAAATCCCCGATAAATAAGGAACAGGAACAATACCTCTTGAGGATATAAAACCGAATCCGAAAAACACCTTTTGTAACTATCCCAAGAATATTATACGCAAAATTCTATCAAACTTATTATTCCAAAGATGTTTTCCAGTGAGATATCAAAAGATCTCATGACGGGCTCGGGAGCATCTTTTGCGTATATTTTCGGAGCGTTTAACTTGGCATGTCTTGTGAGACTGGCTACAAACGCGTACGGGGATGACAACGCTTTGTAGTCAATGCCTCAGGCATCTCATGCAACATCTCTTACATGTAAAGAAACACATTTTTTGGCATGTTCTTGTTTAAGCAGTGCTTTGAGATCCTTTTGAACAAAGAAGTGCCTTGTGATGTTTCGAGGTTCTCACACAAAAAGATTTTTCATCAAATCTTGTCGTTCTCACTTCATTTTTATTTCAATTGTTGCATAATTTGACGGCTATATCCATTTTAATCCATTCATATTACCTACACCAATACATGACAATGTGTCTACAATATTAATTGCAATAATTATTATTGGTAACTAATCTAGTTTGGACTAAAATGACTGGATTTAGTGGGACATAATCCTATTATAAAGTGGATATCGAGGATATAGCAATAAGTAATTAATTATATATCAACATTGACAAATATGGGCTAAAATTCAATCAAATGTCAACAACAAACAGGAATGATTAATATGATGAATAAATCAATAATCAAAATGAATCATAATTTATCTATATTTAATGGTATGTAGTTTAATAAGGTTTGAAGACGAAGAAGCCTTAGCTATCAAAATTAGTGATATAAATAAACAGTATGCACTTTTCTTTACTCGTTCACGAAAGGTTTTGTACCGTCCGTACCAGAAAAACGGTAAAAAAAAAGACGTGTGGCACTCGGGGACTGCCGCGGTAAAGCTATTGCATAGCATCACTCATTTGTTTTCTTATCGGTCACCACGCTCAAAACAAATGAGTGGGGGGTGTTAGGTTATTTTCGTTACGGAATTTCTCGATTCTGTCTCCACGCTCAAGGTCCGCGATAGAAGCTATGCTATTGCATAGCTTCTATCACGGGCTTAAAAATAACGTTTGTTGTATGGAAGCCCCACATAAATATTTTATTTTCTCTTTGTTATTTATTTATTGTTATAGCGTTAACAGAAATACATAATCTGTAAAAATTTCAACTGTCTAGCAATAACGGTTCATAAAATACAGCCTGGTAACATACAAACGGACAGCGGATTCTTAGCAATAGGGTCCGTTTTACCCTTTGTAACCCTAAAATGCATAATTTTTGAAAGACACCATTTAACATCAGCGAAGACAAAATGTTTCGGTAAACATACGAATAGGTACAAGTATTTGTTATTTATCTGCTGGCGGGAGCGTTTTGTGCACTTTGACGTCACATGTTTCAAGAAACCGTTTGGAGTTAAAAGCTATATTGTAGCGATTACTGAAGTGAAATAATTCTTGTGACATTTTGATATTAAAGGAGTTAAGTCCACTAAACTCTAACACAGCAGCTGTATGTTATATTGGCAAAGATGTTCTTTTGTTTGGACATCTTTAGAAAGTTGTTGAAGTAGAAACCTTTTCTTTTTAGGAAATTATTTGAATTAACAAACCTATTCATTGAACTGTGAATGTTAAGATGTGGGTGTCAGTTGACGTTGTTTTTTATTAATTTTTGATTTTGTTGTTATGATTATAAACGTTAAAATCGTTTGACATAATTATTAAGGCCCACAAAGTTAGCAGGGAATGTGTTAGTAAGACTGACCTATATAAAAGAAGATACTAAGTGACTGACATAATTATCAACGCACTGACGAAACTATTGGGACTAAGAGCGTGATATGCATAAGGTTTCTTTTATGACGTAAGCTATCACTAAGAGAGGATTGTCCAAAAATCATCCCTAAAGGGATGAAATAGGGATCCGATATTTGTATAAATAAACCTACTACCCCCTTTCACGCAGGGGAAGCCGCTGGCAGAGGCTAGTTTATATATAAAAGGAAAAACTGACTGCTAACTATATATCAACGGTCAGCCTAAACTATTGGGACTAGGAGTGTGAAAATTTGCACAAAGTTTCCTTTTATGACTTATTTATTATATTCTTTATTGTACACCATATAAACAAAAAATACAGGACAAACATTATAGACTTATGCGAGCACTAAGAAAGTATTTTCCAAAATTCACCCCTGAGGGGACGACATACCTAGTGATCCAAGTATAAACACCGTTAAATTTTGATCGTTTTAATCCCGTGGAGGGTCGATCCGGTACATGAAACACTATCAATTTGTAAAGTAAAATTAAAAAATAAAGTACCTTTTTTTAAAAAACTCGTATTAATTTACGCATGTACGAAATTAATTTCTTTAAGAAAACGTCAGCTGAGCGAGTCCAATGACCTGTAAGTAGTAGTTGGCGTTGCGTACTAACTACCTACAGGTCGTTGGTCTCGGTGTATAGAGAAGTCTATGTTCACGCGGGCGAAGCCGCTGGCAGAAGCTAATTAAATGTTATGTTCTCAATGTTATATCAGTGCTCGAAGCTATGTAGTAACACAATGGTGTGTATATGTGTAGCTGCTGAATTCCATGAAAAGCAAACAGTTGGCCGCAATACCTACAGAAAATTAAGGTAAATACAAATTTGATATTGTTTGTTAGTTGAATTGTAAACATTAATTAGCAATTTCAGGTCGCTACACAGTAATTCAATGAACTTCAATTTAATTAATGATAATAAACAATTAGATTTATATCCATTGTTTTATTGAGAAACAATATTGCCGAGCAAATTGTTAAAGGTATTAAAATATCAATCCTACCTGTATATAATTATACATTTTAATTGAAATCTGTTTTGCAAATAATTCTGGGCCAGGCAAGAACACAAGCAAAGAATCGATGCTAAGAAGAAGAAGCAAATAAGGAAATACTTATGGTTTTATTTATAGTAAACGACATATTTGGTGCAGAGGCTGCACGATTGGATGCTGCATCGTATATATGTCACAGGATCTATAACCGTACAAAAAAAAAAAACTATGGCTTACAGTTAGTTGTTCTACATTTGGAATCTTGAGCATGTAAACTCACATAAGTTTACATGTTTATAAACGTATCTACAATTCAGGAGTTTTCCATTTACGCAAATTCAAAAACATTTTTTCCAAAGACATGTTGCCAAAAATCTAAATGACTCATAAAGGTTAACAGTAATAATGATTTATATCTATAATAACAGATTTTCTTCAACATACGCTCATAAACCAGCATCTTCCTTTTAACATATCAAGCTATAAACTTGTAAGCATAATATAAATCGCGATAACAAGCTTAATAAACCGGCGCATGCTTAGGAAACCGCCACACGTCAGGAGATGCCGACATCTGGCAGGCTCGCGGTCGGAACTGACAGCATCTTGGGCTTGTTACTTATAATTGTTATTTTATAAGCATTTTGGGAATTCTCATAAAATTACTCTGAGAAAGCAATTCATACATTTGCCAAATTCTTTTCTGTTTTTTTATTTTTTAATGATATAAACTAGTGCTTCATTGCGATCCCACCTAATGGGAAAAAGTTACGCAATCGTTGATGAGGTATCTCCCTAGCTTATTAAGCCTATTCACTCTAGCCTTGAAGACATCTAAATTCCAATCGAATGGGAAGACTGCAACAGACAAATTGTTCCAGTCTTTCGATGTACGCGGTATAAACGACGAGGCGTAACGCTTAGTCCCAACCGTACAGGTATCATCACGTAAAGGAGAACACTCGCCGTACGTCGTATTGTTCGTTGGTGGAAAGGTGACGGCGGAAGTCATGTAGTTCCTGCGCACTCTTCATCCCTTAAAATACCAATACCCGAGTCTTTATAATACTCCATATCCGAAGATCGTAACCACTTGTGTATCCTAACATTCGTCATTAATCTGGTTATCTCATACATTAGTAGTTCCAGAAATTATCACGATTAGACAAATAAATATAATGTATAGTATATATCGCTTACGTTTTCTGTATCTTAAAAACTCATATTATCAATAGATTAGGTAATTAATAGACAACATTCAGAGAAGAAGCATCAATCAACTATCTCTATCGTTTTATATGAAGGTGTTATTCTTGAATTAGAGGTATTTCATTTCGATGAGGAGCAATAGACCTGTGCAGTAACTGCATACGCAAATCTCCCTTTTCACTAAATTCTCTCAAATCGCATGTCCGTGTATTAAACCTTTACATAAACTTTCTTTTTTGTTTCTATTCTCCCACGTAGAATATTCTAACTTTTCTTTACGGGCAATTAATACGGACAATCTTGCATCCATTCATTATGCAATTTCCTAGAATCCTTGGTACGGTGGCCCACTATCTCCACATTAAGCTGAGCAGGATTTATCTGGAGAACGGCGAGACCATTCTTTACTATTACCAACTAGGAACGGCTGGGTTTTACGTGGGGTTCGAGTTATTGACTTTTGCGGTGAGAAGCCAGAATTCTGCGAGAATGTTTTAATAAAACCAGGTGTTAGCTGGCCACTAACATATAGGTGAAAATCTAAAACCACGTATATTTACAATAACTGAAAGATTTGATAGCATTAAAAGTCATGAGCGTAAATAAACAGTGTGGTCTTCTTCTTCTTTTCGAATCAATGGTTAACTCATTAAACTGTTTGAGCCTAGTAGATGGCTACGTTAACTACAGCATCGGTGGTACTCATTAAATCCTCCACAGTGCTGGTGTATGGGCACTTGGGCACCCTCATGTATTGAACTGCCCCTGTTCATTGCTTTTGTTATTGTTCATGTTCCGCATTCACATTGAGTATCCGATGGGTCTATAAAACCCCCTTACGCCATGTTGTGTTTGCAGCAGCCTATCTGGGTGCGCAACCAATTTAGTGCTTTGCTGCAATTCACGTCCAGGTGAGAGATGGTCTTAAAGTTATATAATGACGTATCTTTTCCTTTGTTCAGTCCAAAGGTTGTCTGGTAAAAATTGCTCTATGCAATAAGACCGCCTATTGTACACTTGGTGTGCAATAAAGAAAGAAATAAATAAAGCAAAATTGTTACTAATAGTAGGTAGGTATTTTAAGGACACACACTCCGACCAGTATGTGTATCCTTAATTTATAAACCATACTTTTCTTGTTACTTATTTTACGATTCATGAAATTCAAATACACTCTTAAAACATTTCCTTTCTAATTCTTGACCATAGGAAAAGAATTAAGAATGAATAATCAAACAAAGTCCGCTGGCACTACCACTGCCGGTCGTATACCTTGTACCGAACATAAAAAACTTAAAAAACCACTACATTTTCCAGACCATGAACCATTGGCAAAACTGCCTCAAAAAAAAAAACCAGTCAGCTGCGAGTGGGAATCGCGCACGAAAGGTTTCGTAGCATTATTTATAGAACATTACTGACACTCTATCATAACCTTTTTTTTAGTTTCACCTATTACCAATTAATATCCCGTAAAAAACGGCAAAAAATCGCGTTTGTTAGCTCCCCTAAAATATATTTTTTTTATTTTATTTTTTTTTATTTAAAGTAAATATGCAACCAAAATATTCTGTGAATATTTCAAGCGTCTACTTGTCGAGCAAAAATTTTATTAATATCAAGCAAAAAATGTTAAAAAAATCACGTTTGTTGTATGGGAGACAAACTTAAATATTTATTTTATTTTGTTTTAAGTGCTTGTTGTTATAGCGTCAAAAATACATCATCTGTGATAATTTCAACTGTCTAGCTATCACGGTTTATGAGATACAGCCTTGTGACTGACAGAGAGACAGTAGAGTCTTAATAGAATTTTTAATTTATATTGTTATTTCTGTAAATTGTAATTTGTAGCGTTTTAATACGGGAATAATTTCCTGACAAATAAATTATTAATTTCAGCAATAGGGTACCGTTTTTACCATTTGGGTACGGAACCCTAAAAATCCAGAGCTTGGCAACATTACCGTCGAAGTCACGTACTGAAACTCATTTGACTTCATTGTTATTGGATAAGTAGGCAGTCGGCAATAAGGCGCCCTAAGCCTGATATAAGGGCGCGGTTAATTTTCAAGTAAATTACTAAACGACTTTAATACGCCAAGCTATACAGTTAAATGTGGAGTTTTGTCTAAATTAGCAGTCAAATCTTGCCGCTCCGCACATACAAATGAACTAGGTAGGCTCTTATTGCCTCGATATTGCATTTAGGGATGGGATTTCGTCTTTAAATGCAAATGTAATGTAAATAGCGAAGATGGGTTTGGCCAGAAAAAGAGGCTGCAGTAGGCAAAGTAATAAAGACAGAGATTTTAGGAATGGTTTCTACCATATACCTAAACTTACTAATTTACAAAATTGTCTCGAGAGTATCAGTAAAATAAGTTAGTCTCGCCAATTCGTTTTCCAAGTACTTTGAGAACCACTTAAATACTGGAAGCTTTCCAACGTTTGAAAACAAGTCGGCACTTGTTAGTGAGTCATACATCGTCTAGATAGATGATGTGATATTGATCCATTGCTTCATGCAAAACATAAAAGTCGACGGCAGACAAAATGCTTATGTAATGTTCGTAAGTAATACTTTCAGGTTTTATTATTCGTGAAATTACAAGGCCTTTGATTTTAAGTGGAAGACTGAAAATAGGCAAATTGTGTCAAATATAGATCGATACAGTTTATGTTACAGGCTGTTAAGTAATTCGTGCAAAAAAATAAAACAAGTGATTTATGTTGAAAATAGCAAATGTTTGTGTTGAGAACAGGTAACTTTTTGTGCTGAAAATAGATAAGTTGTTTCTGTTGAAAACCAATAAGTTGGTTGTGTTGAAAATAGGGAAGTTGTTTGTGTTAAAAATAGACAAGTTGTTTGCGTTGAAAACAGATAATTTGTGTATCTTAAAAACCGATAAGTTTCATATCTATATTCACATCGCCATCTATATGTGACCGAAAATTTTAATATTGTTTCATATTTAAACTTAGTAGGAGAATTAATATCTGAGACTTGTATAATCTGCTGGCTAGTCTCGCGGGTGGAGTGAGCAAGAATCAAAGTTACGACGAATCTTTGTTGTTACTTTCAAACTTCTTCATTATATCATAGTGTATCCCCGTGGGAAGCCGGGGCAATATCATTTCAAATTAGGTGAACATTTCTGCTCAGACCCCGGATATAATCCCGCAGACACTTTTTACTACTTTTATGGCCTGTTTTAAACTAGATAGAAATAAATATTTATCCTTGTTACAATTGGTAATTTTGGTTACAAAGTTATTTTTATAGACAAGGGATTTATCTGAATAATATTTATGAAACGAGAATCTGACTGACATATCAACGTACAGCCTAAATAAACTACTGGACCTAGAAATGACATTTCGCACAAGGCGGATTTTGTGAGGTAAGCGAATATCAAGAAAATGTTTCGAAAATTCAACTTTTAAGGTGGTGAAAAGGGAGATATTCGTTTGTATGCATAATTTTGTTTCTTGGTCCCATATTTCTGAAATTCGGCATAAATATTATATTCAATTTTTCCATTATAAATTTTTCATAGTAGCCCTATAAAACGTTTTATTTTATTGCTTGTGCTTGACTGTTATCCCATTTGATAGTGATGCAATTTTTTAAAGGGGGTTTTAAAAGTTCTATGGGAGAATCTTATTGTTTGGGTTAATAAACTTGAAACTTGGCACAAATTGTAATGAAAATGAATATTATAGACTGTCACTAGTTAGTTCAATACTATTATATTCAAAACTACTCTGTTTTATGAAATATTTCTCGCGAACGAAGTCACTGGTAAAGCACTAGTTGTTAATATAAATGTTTCCAAGAACATGATAATAATATTTACTTAGTTGGCTTTTTAATATTGTAACGTACTGCGAGAATTGGAGATAATAAAAGGGCTTTTTCGCGTATAAGTGGAGGATTTATTTCAATGAAATTACTCTTTAACATTATTATCAAGAATCACTCGCGCCTATCAATCTGACAGCCGACTTGAAATCTCTCTGACAATCTTTTTCTTTTTAAACATAGAATAAGTGTATAAGCATTATTTAAAGCTAACTGATGCCCTTGACTTCGTCCGTATCAGGTTCGTAAAATAACACAATGTCATTTGGTCACAATTTCAAGGAATTTTTTTTGCTCGGTTTTTTACTAACGTGTTTTTCAATCATTGCAGGCACTTTTGAATAGTCAAATGTCGGTCAATCCAAATTCCAAATGAAGCTAAATTACACATTTTAAAATAAAAGTAGCGAAGTTACTACTTATAAAATTAGTTATCTACCAGTGAAAGTCTCGTTAAAATCGAGAAACGTTTCGGATATTAGCCGAAACAACCACATAGACAGACAGACAAAAATTTTAAATAATATATTTTTGTTATAGGTTTCAACTTTCGTATTGTGTTTAGTGAAAAAAAGTTATATATTAAAAACAGACACTTCAATTTTATTTATATCGTATACATACATATATATATGCCATTAAAATTCTGTAAAGAAGTGCTGATAAAGGAAGTTCCATAGAACTATAACATAAAAGTTTCTACAAAAAATAAGCACGAAAGGTGTTGCATAGTTCTTCTTCAAAAAATACAATTTTTCTCGTATACAGTATTAATGCACACCTATCACGTAACAGGAAGGAACCTCCGTAATCAGATTGCCAGCATCTCGCGACATCCCATGATTGGCACGAGGACACACGAGTATGTTACGCTATGTACACTCAGTTGGCGCGCGAACGCTACAAATTTTCATACCAAAGGAAACTCAGACGTAAAATGTATTTTTAGTGGAAACACGGACGAGAATTCTGGCAATAAAATTTTATTCGCCAGCGCCCCGGGTGTAGGCATATTCTGAACTGTACGTGGAGCGACGGCGTTAATCTAAAATACGCCTTAAAATTGGAATGTAAATGAATTTAGATATTTTGTTAAGAAAAAGAGTGATCGTTTTTTTGTCTGAATAAATGGGATTCAGATAAACATTGCTCTACAATTTTATTGGAACGTTTGTTTTGATCTTCTCTTCGATTGGGTTTAGATTCTAAATGAATGTTTTCAGCTAATTGATTGTTTCGGTTTATTTAAAAAAAAGCTATTGTTATAAAAATGTAGTCCATTGTTAAAGACAACACTGGTATTGTGCAAGTCTAGTTCTTTGTTGAAACCGTTTTCATCGCAGGAAAGGTTTTCATTGTAAATTAACAACCCATAGAATTTCCTTTTACAGTTTCAACTACTGCGAATTCATTTGTTTCAAAGAAGAATAACACAGTAATTTAATTTTATAATCTGGTGCTTTGCACCTTTGTTGGTAAATCTGTATTTTGAGGCAACACTATGTTGTTTAGTTTCACTCAGTCAGTAATTCCCTTGGTTGCTTATTGCTTGTATGTACTGAGATATTATCTTAAACCACAAACATTCCATAATTTTGATTTTCAACCACAACCGAAGCTTGTAGAATACGTCCCCAGGGATTACCATACAACAACAGTGTGGCAGCCCGGGATATTCGTGACACGATCTGATTTGTTCCCCGTATCGCTGTTTTGAAATACATTTATGGAACCTTACAGCGGAATGGCAGTACAACACTGGCAGGTCAATGGACAAGGAGAACTACAGTAAAAGTTGAAAACTACACTTTGGTTTTCATTGCGGGGATTATACAACATTATTCTTAGTACCTATATGCGAATCCTGAATATAGTTTGTTCAGAATCAATAACTGTATCGATTCAAATAATTTTTAGAGCATGTTATATATTTTCCACAATTTTTTTTAGTACAAAACAGGTCACAGCAGGTCATAGCGAGCATCAAGCGCCAGTGCGGAAGCAAAACAACCCAACAGTCGCCCGGGTGGACCGGTGACCATGTATTTAGGTCGCCGACCACATAACATAACTGACTTATAAGATACAGTTTTGAAATTTTTTACGGAGTACTTGTTCTGCGATTTCGGCGGTCTCTCCAATCCAGTGCCCTTAGCTCTAGCCGGAACGCCCATACCGATCTGTTCCAGCTTTCGGTACCTCGGGTCACTCGTCCAAGGGGATGGTGAGGTAGACCGGGACGTAACACATCGGATCAACGCAGGATAGATGAAATGGCGACAGGTCACGGGAACAACTTGTGACCCACGGATGCCCCTCAAGTTGAAGGGTAAAATCTACAAGTCCGTGATAAGGCCTGTCATACTGTATGGATCAGAATGTTGGGCTGTGAAAAAGACGGATGAAAAAAGATTGCATGTAGCGGAGATGAGAATGTTAAGATGGATATGTGGTGTGACGAGAATGGATAAAGTGAGAAATGAGTACATTAGGGGAAGTTTGAAAGTGGAGCCAGTGACTGAAAGGTTGAAAGGAAATCGTTTGTCTTGGTGTGGTCATGTAAAGAGGAGAGATGAGAAGCATATTGCTAAAAGAGTTATGAATTTACATGAGGATGGATGGAGAGGGAGAGGGAGGCCAAAGAAAAGATGGATGGATTGTGTGAGAAGTGATATGAAAGAAAAGGGAGTTAGTGATAGCGTGACGAGTGACAGGACAAGGGCAGGAAGAAGAAGAAGAGTTTTGAAATTGTTTACATATGTTCTTTACATAAAAATACAAGACAGGTGTTTCAGGTTTTGCATATACTGAAAATAAGGTTGTATATTTCTAAATACATACTTATTATAGTATAGATATATTACATCCAGACACAGAACAAATGATCGTGATTATAAACTATGCGCTGCTACGAACCACGATGATATACGAAATATATGTAGTTTAAATATTCAAAATCATCCGTAACTGGTGCCATTGATAACACAGTATAGCAGTCATAGTACTCATAGACATTAATCAATATTATACAAGAGCTTTCATCCAAATTTTGGCTTACATCAAAGTATCTATATTCATTATACATATTCTATTAAAAGCATAACAAATTAGTAATAACTAGCAATTAGTAATTAGTCAAACATTTATCAAAAGGGAAACTGTATAATTTGGTGGTCAATTAAAGGAAATTTGAAAGTGCCGCCAGTGACCGAAAAGTTTGTCACAAGGGAATCGTTTATCTTGGTATGTTCACGTGAAGAGAAGGAATGAAACGCATGTTAATAAAAACCGGCCAAGAGCGTGTCGGGCCACGCTCAGTGTAGGGTTCCGTAGTTTCCCGTCCGTCACAATAGTGTACCCACTTATGAGTTTAACAAAATGCTTGCATATACGATTATACTACAAACTTAGTCCAGAAATTATTTTGTACAACCTTTTTTGTCTTTTTTGTACAAAAACTGTTCTTTCCATCAAGTTCAAAATAATTTTCTTAGAAAGTCCTTATAAAGTTCTACTTTTCAGATTTTTTTCATATTTCCTAAACTTATGGTTCAAAAGTTAGAGGGGGGGGGACACATTGTTTTTTATTTTTGGAGCGATTATTTCCGAAATTATTGACATTATCAAAAAATGATTTTAGTAAACCCCTATTCATTTTTAAATACCTATCCAACAATATATCATACGTTAGGGTTGAAATTAAAAAAAAATCACTCCCCACTTTACATATAGGGGGGGGGGGGGGCTACCCTAATAAAACATTTTTTTCCAATTTTTATTTTACCACTTTGTCGGCGTGATTGATATACATACTGGTACCAAATTTCAGCTTTCTAGTGCTAACGGTCACAGAGATTAAGCGAGGACGGACAGACAGACAGACATGGCGAAACTATAAGGGTTCCTAGTTGACTACGGAACCCTAAAAAAGTTATGGATTGATGGAGAGGGAGAGGAAAACTAAAAAAAAAGATGAATAGATTGTGTGAGGGATGATATGAAAGAAAAAGGAGTTAGTGATAACGCGAAGGGTGACGAAGGGGACAGAATGAAAGAATGAAAATGGAAACGTGTTGCGTCAACCTGAAATAATACGGAACAAGGGCAGGAAGATGATGGCTATGTTCCGCTTTAACAGTCTGTAGATAAAGCCTAAAACAGAAAACAAGCTTCCAACTACGTCGCACCATTTTCTAGGCCACCGGAGGCTATTTTCTATTTGACTAAAGATAATTAAGACGGTGTATTTCTAGCCACATTTGGCACCTGAATCGAAATTCAATCGACCTACATTTCACTGTTAAAATAACTACTTATTTTTGTATAATGGATACAACTCCGTCTAATAACACTAAATAAACTATTTCAAAAGTATAATGTCGGTTAACAAAGTTCCTGTTTTAAGTTAATAAATCGTAGCATAATCAGCCTTATAATGTTCCCTCTCCTTCGGCTCAGGCCTCTTTTTTACGAGAGAGAAAGGGCCGTAACCCATTATCTGGACCCAGTGCAATTTAGTGGATGTGACGTATGTTCAATGTTATGGTTCTACGACATACCGGTTTCCTAATAATGGTGAGGTAACCGTCACTGTTGTGAAAGCAGTGCAGACGAACGACTCGTTTTCTTATTATTTTACAGTTTTTTTTACATTTTTGCATTGTACTGTAAAATCCTTATTTTATCTCTTCTCGCTTGAGGTATAAAATTTCCTAGTTTGGGCATGTAGATAGTACTCAGAATTAAGATTTATATTTAAGAATGTCTTCATTTGTCCTGTAAAGAATGTTGAATAAATATTTATTATGATTTTAAGACATTCACCCTTAGGAAAATCATTTACATAATTTTCTGCCTGAATATCCATTTGCCATGTCGAAAACCAACTAAACAAGACAAGTATCTATTTAGTACATTTCTAATTCCCTAATCCATAGTTTCAATGAAACAGCCAATAAAGCTAAGTACCGACATAATTTCCCGACACACAAATGTAAGGCTCAACTTTATAGCATCATATGCATAATAAGGTAACCGTTAAACCTCTTCGCGATGGGACCACCAACTATCCGCCGAAGGGATTTCGGCAAAATCTTTCACAAACCCCATAATATTCCGTGGGGACTATTAAAGAGGCCGTATGGCGGTGTATGGATAAACAATGTTTGAAATTGTTTTCGCCGGACCCCCGGATAGTTCTCTGTTGGGGCTGCTGAGGGTCCGGATAACAAGTGTGTCTTGTCCGGGCTTTGAGGAACTTTGAGTGATGAGTTCCTGCATGAATTTGTGTTGTGTTTATAGAACATGTCGGTTAAGAACGAGTAGGCGGTGTCATGGCCTGAGGTTACACGCGTGTTGCTATAATCTTTTCTTGTAGTATCAAAATAGTTCGTTTAACAGTTTTGATCTTTCAAACTATTAATAAATGATTTATTTTGTTATTACAAGAATTCTGAATTTAATTTCCTTTTCTGTAACGAGATAAAATCAAATAAGCCATTTTTAGGGTTCCGTACTCAACTAGGAACCCTTATAGTTTCGCCATGTCTGTCTGTCCGTCTGTCTGTCTGTCTGTCTGTCCGTCTGTCCGTCTGTCCGTCCTCGCTTAATCTCGGTGACCGTTAGCTCTAGAAATTTGGTACCAATATATATATCAATCACGCCGACAAAGTGGTAAAATAAAACCTGGAAAAAAATGTTTTATTAGGGTAGCCCCCCTATATGTAAAGTGGAAAGTGATTTTTTTTTAATTTCAACCCTAACGTGTGATATATTGTTGGATAGGTATTTAAAAATGAATAGGGGTTTACTAGGATCATTTTTTGATAATGTCAATAATTTCGGGAATAATCGCTCCAAAAGTAAAAAACAATGTGTCCCCCCCCTCTAAATTTTGAACCATAAGTTTAGAAAATATGAAAAAAATCTGAAAAGTAGAACTTTATAAGGACTTTCTAGGAAAATCATTTTGAACTTGATGGAAAGAACAGTTTTTGTACAAAAAAGACAAAAAGGTTCTACAAAATAATTTCTGGACTAAGTTTGTAGTACAATCGTATATGCAAGCATTTTTTTAAAATCATAAGTGGGTACACTTATTGTGACGGACGGGAAAATACGGAACCCTACACTGAGCGTGGCCCGACACGCTCTTGGCCGGTTTTACTCTAAATAAAGCGAGTGGAAGTGTCCAATTTTTACTAACTAAAAACCACTTGTATCCATTCAGTTGCCTCAGGTCTTTCATTTTGACAGTAAACCTTCAGTTCAGATTTACCGAAGAGAAAGAATACAATAGCAGAACACTTTCATCCATCATCATTACAGTCATAGCCTACGAAAGCACACTTCACAAGGCTATAACTTAGCAGTTCGAGATAAACATGGTTTTACTATCATCATACGATAAAGTTTTTCCGCCTTTTTAAGTATCAGAATCATTCGTAAATAATACCAAAATAATAAAATATTTCCTTTGAAGAAAATAACATTTGGGATGGAACTGCCAGACATCAACTTGATGCGTTTAAGTCGATTCGAAGAAAGTCATCGGCAATGATGCACTCGTCGAGTCAAAACTCTCGATTTTCCATCGATTATATTTCGAGGATTTTGTGTCGGGATTGCACAATGTAATTTGAAATTCTGCCTTTACGTAAGAAGTGGAATTATGTGCCATAGACTATGACCTTGACCGCTACAACCTAGTGGTATTTAAGTAAAATTAGTACAGGTGACTTCTAGGCTAGTGTGTGTGTCGTCAAACACATCATCTAGCCATTATGTGATAGTTAGTTTTATAGTAGTGAAATGCCTATCATTAACAAAAAGAAATATAAAATATATTCTGCAATATACTCGTTACTCGTTTACTCGTTAGGGAACATTACCTGTCGCTGTGAATATCGATAATTGTCCTTTAAGTACGTATATTTCTGTCTATAGTTTAGAATCATTATCTATGTATTTATGTATCTACATCATATGTATATACATAAATACATTATTCAACATATGTATGTATCTGTGTCTATAATAATATATATTTTATGTTTAATACTGGTTTGTCACACCAATGACAGCCCATTTCTTGTCCAGGCAATTACTGTCTATTCCAGGTTGCCTGGAAGAGATCGTGGAATGCGATAAGGCCGCCCATTGTATGGATGTGTTTTAGTTTTAGTTTCCTTTTGTATGTGTAATGGTGTACAATAAAGTATATAATAAATATATATATATATATTTTTATTATACCTATTGTTGTCCTTTTAAGATTTTGATTACATGTCACAAAACTTTTTAAGTGAATAAGTCTCCAAGTAATAGTAATAGCATATCCTATCTCCCTCACTGATTGATTAATTAATCAGGAATATCCTATCTCCCTCACTGATTGATTTCAATGTGCCGTGCTTCATCGAGGCTATAGATGCCTGGAGACTTGCTTGCCCGAATACAAATCCGCCCGATAACCCGGCTTCCCAGAGGCGGTGGGATGAGCCGCTCTGCAGAGTAGTTCAGGAAAACCTAAATCTAACATCTGCTGCGACTGCGGAGCGGGCGCGCCTGCTGGCTGTGGGAAATTGGGAGTCAGGTCTTTGGCTTCACGCACTGCCGTCGTCGAATATTGGCACCTTGTTCGACGATACCACTTTCCGCCTAGCTGTTGCCCTACGCCTTGGCGCTCCTTGTTGTTCTCCTCATCGCTGTCACTGTGGCGATGCTGTCAACAGCCTCGGTCGCCACGGCCTGTCATGCGGTCGAAGCGCGGGACGCATAGCGCGGCACGCAAATATTAACGACATTATCCGACGAGCCCTTGTCACCGTCGGCGTTCCGGCTGTTTTGGAACCTCATGGCCTGGCACGCGACGATGGTAAGAGACCGAACGGTATGTCTTTATTTCCATGGAATTTGGGTAGACCTTTAGTGTGGGACGCTACCTGTGTCGACACTCTTGCGCCATCCCATCTTCCTAGTTCATCGTGCTGTGCTGGTGCTGCCGCTGCGGCTGCGGGGAACCTCAAGCGGCGGAAATATAACAACCTTGACGGCAGTTATATTTTTGAGCCGTTTGGGGTTGAAACTCTTGGGCCGTGGGGCCCGAGTGCTCATACACTTTTTAAAGAACTGTCAAGACGCTTAGTTGACACTTCGCGTGACCCAAGGGCTGGTTTTTACCTCGGTCAGAGATTAAGCATTGCCATTCAACGTGGCAATGCCGCCAGCCTCTTGGGCACACTTCCAGTCGACAGCGATGCGGAGGAGTTTTATGACGCCATATTTTAGTAGGGTAGCCTTTAGTGTGTATAGTTAGGTTAGGTTAGGTTAGGTTAGAATACTTAAATTTATATATTTTTTAATCTTTTTAAAAGAAGAGATATTAATTTGATTAAAAACTAATAAATTCTTTTTACTAAAATAAACTTACTTTTAAATTACTTGCTACGTTTTTTGGTCTGGATCAGTGAGCGGTTGCTTCGGCCCTAAATTAACATATTTTTTTTTGTGCTTCTCATCTATGAGAACATCGTCATCTTTTGAAAAAAAAAATACCAAACTATCCGACATACTCTTTTATCTTATTATCTTATCTTACTCTTTCATCAATTTTAAATATAGCCTTGGACGATCGAGCTTGGATTCAAGCTACCCTTCCCATCCATATGGGAAGCCTCGGCATCCGCAAAATTACACTTCTGGACACATCTATTGGCCCACCTTAGAATTTAGGTTTCGATGGCCCCTACCGAAATATGATTGCTAGATTGAACAAAAACTGTTGATGCAGTTTTAAACCTGATACATTTTACCATCTTTTTCGATCGTATTGTTTTAAATTTGAATTCAGAATACCATACGACATGGAGCTACGCCTAACAAGTCGGATATGCGCCTTGTTAAAGGCAATTTATTTTTGAATAAAAAACATGTTTTATCAAATAAAGGTTTAATTTAATAACGCGTGTTGCCTCCATGGGCATCTACCACAGCTCTCATACGATTAGGCATAGAGTTTATCAACCGCTCTATGAAATTTTGAGGGATCATCTCCCATTCCTCTTCTATGGCAGTTTTCAACTCCTGCATCGTCTGGGCAACTGGCTGACGAGCCCTAACACGTCTTTTTAGCTCGTCCCACATGTGCTCAATGGGGTTCATGTCTGGGCTTCTGGCTGGCCAGTCCATAACTGTGATGTTCACATCCCGAAGATATTCCCTGACGATGCCGGCCGCATGGGCTCTTGCATTATCATGCATAAAAAGGAAATTTGGGCCCACATAGTCCGCGTATGGTATCACGTGAGGTTCTAAGCACTCACGAATGTACCTTTCAGCATTTAATGTTGGCAGCCGTGGTCCTGTAACAACCTCAAGTTGAGTTTTGCCGCTCGCGGATATACCGCCCCAGACAGTCCATGAGCCACCGCCATAAGCAACCCTCTCTTCAAAGCAGCATTGTGCGAAACGCTCTCCCTTACGTCGGTAGACCTTCTTCCTTCCATCATTGCCATGTAACACAATTTTAGACTCATCAGAAAAGAGTACACGGCTCCAATCTTGCTGTGTCCAATTTAAATGACTGCGTGCGAAATGAAGGCGCGCTGTTCGGTGGGCTCGCGTTAGTTTGGGCCTATTAGCTGGCTTGTGTGGTACCATATCGCGTTCTTTTAACCTTCTCCGAACAGTTCGAGCGCTCACAGATACTCCGTGGAAGTCGCGAAGTTGGTTTTGTATCTCAATGGAGGTAAGGTGACGATTTCTCAAGCTGGTCGTCACGATGAATCGATCCTGCCTTTCAGTTGTGACCCGAGATCGTGGCCTTCCTTGGCGACGAACAAAGCCGCCAGTCTCTAGGTACCTCCGATAAACATTTCGGACCGCAGATCGACTTAAATTAAGTTGAGCACTCACGTTTCTTTGGCTGTGTCCGGCCTGAATAAGTGCCACAGCTTGGGCGGCGACTTCAGGTGAAGTATCCATAGATTATTGATAGAACCTCACCTTAATGTTAAGAATAAGTAATGTTTGTTGCAAAACCAAAGATATCAATCACTTTTTCAAGAATTAAATCCAAGTAAACCAATAAAACCAAGTTTTCTTACAGCCAGTTTCTTCATCTAAAGTAACAGCCAAAGTAACGTCATAAAGTAAAAGTAACGGTCAAATTTGTTTCTTCAAAATTTTAACTGTTGATTTAACTGTTACTTTTGCCTTTAACTTTTACTACTCATTAGGGGGCTGTTAAAGCTAAAGTCACTGTCATTTTGACAAAGTTGTAGGTTATTTAGGTTTCACTAATATGTCATCACGAACTTCGTCCAGTGAAAGTTTAAGATCATCAGACGATGAACTTATCGTTAGTTATTTAACGCGTAGACGTAAAAAGTTTAATGTTCGCAAAGATCATTTCGTATGGGACGACGCTGATTTTCTGTTCCGATACAGAATTTCAAAGGAAACAGTTACTGAGGTATGTAACTGTTTCCTTTGAAATTCTGTATCGGCCTGTTGTTACAAGATAAACTGACGCCAACCACAGAAAATTAAGTTTATTTTCAGTTTGTATTTAATAAGACTACGTTAAATTAACTAATGTACAGTACGGCCGTTCTATCTTGGCGAGTGTGAAGTTAGGCTCTGCGAACTTTAGCGCTTGTGTACCTACTCGTATAAAAATAAGGGTTTAAAAAAAATAAATGCCAATAACAGTTGTTAATAGCAATAACAACAACTAATAGCATTTATTTTTTTAAATCATTTACTGGCCTTTAATAAATTTACTAAAATCTATAAGAGAGTTGTAATTAATAAGATAAATCAAAAGATTCCACATAAACAAACAAACTTAAACTATTTATACTAAAACCTAAATTAATACCTAACGTATATAAATAAAACACAAAAACACAAAGTGCACTCAGGCGTCGAAGTACTCCTCCACATCGCTGTCATCCGGGAATGTGCCCAGAAGACTGGCAGCATTACCACGTTGAATGGCAATGCTAATTCTTTGAGCGAAGAACAAGCCAGCCCTCTGGTCACGCAAGGTGTCGATCAGTCGGCGAGAAATTTCCTTAAAAAGGAGACGCGCATTCGGACCCCATGACCCAAGCGTTTCGACCCCAAACGGCTCAAAACTGTAATTACCAATAAGGTTACAGTATTTGCGCCGTTTAAGGGTCTCAGCAGCCGCAGCGGCAGCGCCAGCACAGCCCGCCGTACATGGAATGTGGGATGGCGCAAGGGTGTCGACACAGGTTGCGTCCCACACCAGAGGCCTACCCACCTTCCACGGTATCAACGTCATACCATCTGGTCTCTTTCCATCGTCACGTACCAAGCCATTTGGTTCTAATACAGCGGGTACGCCGGCGGTGACAAGAGCTCGACGAATAATATCGTTGATGCTAGCGTGTCGAGCTATGCGACCTGCGCTCCTGCAGCAGGACAGGCCATGGTGTCCGAGAATGTCGACAGCTTCGCCGCAGTGGCACCGATGTGGAGCAACACAAGGTGCGCCTAAGCGTAGACAGGTTGTGAGCCGAAACGAGGCGTCATCCATCATAGTGCCTATGGTGGATGACGGGAGTGCCAGAAGCCATAAGCCCGACTCCCATTCCCCCACAGCCAGCAGACGCGCACGCTCTGCAGTATTTGAAGACGTATTAATTAGATTGTTACGTATAATACTGCAGAGCGGCACATCCCACCGTCTCTGTGAGGCCAGGTTGTCGGGCAAATTCGTGTTCAAACAAGCCATTTTCCAAGCATTCAACGCATCGGACAAACACGGTACCTCAACATCAACCAGTGAGGAAGATAAAATATTCCTGGTTAATGTTTGAGTACCGTGCACCGAGGAGTGGAATGCTGGTATGGAATCATTTATTAATTCAATTCTAAAAAAATTCGTTCGTTGGCGTTCGTATAAACAGAATCAAATGACATTCGACTTTTTGACACGACTTGACAGTGGATATTGCGATGTTGTCATGCGTAAAAAAAGCTCCCCACGTTTTTTTGGGGTAATTATGCCGTTTGTGTTATGGTAACTCTATTGACTTTTAGTTTAGCTGTTACTTGGATGAAGAAACACATTTGCTATAATATCAGTAATAGTCAAGTAAAAGTTAATACTTTTACTGATAGTTTTAGTCGTTGATGAAGAAACTGGCTGATAGTATTCGATTGTTTGATATCAACAAACAGGCTCCAAATTGTCTTTTGTTTCTTTAAATTCTGTGTTCGAAATTCAAAAAAGACTATTGAATGAAATTGTGAATGTGCCAGGTTCAAAACTGCATAAAAACTTTTTGCTCGACCTAATATAAAATTTTAGCTAGGACCAAACGAAACTGAAAATACAAGGTGGGCCAATAGATGTGTCCAGAAGTGTATTAGTATTATTTAGTAGTTAGAGTTTACGGCAGTGACAAATTAATCAGGAATATTCAATATTCCACACTGATTCATTTTGATTATGGATGGTGACCCTATAATCTCGGATTATGGGGTCGGAGTATACACTAATTGTTTAAAGACCTTTCCAAACACATTGTTGACACTCTGTGACCAAGCGCTAGCTTTTATCTTGGGCAGAGGATAAGTATTGCAATACAGCGTGGCAATGCCACCTATCTTTTGTGTACATTACCAGTCGACAACGATGCGGAGCAATTTTTGACGCCATATTCCGTACAATTCGTGGCAAAAATCCCTTCGTGCGCAAGTCCGACTCGCACATGGGTGGTTTTGAGTTTTTTTAGGGTTCCGTACCTCAAAAGGAAAAAACGGAATCCATATAGGATGATTTTGTTGTCCGTCTGTCTGTCTGTCTGTCTGTCAAGACCCTTTATTTCGAGAGCGCGTGGAGGTATCGAGTTGAAATTAAGACCATAACTCAGGCCTGCGGTTACTTGAATCTGTGAAAAAAACTCAAAAGTTAAACTTCTAAGTTCGTGATAAAAAAAGATACGGCCGTTCATGTCGCAAAAAATGTACCTATATTTCTATACTCTCAAGGGAATCAAAATTTATAGGATACTTCCCGTTGACCTAGAGCCCTAAAATTTGACATGAAATAAGATTTTATAGCACACGTATAGGAATAAATATGAAAATTGAAAAATTTTAGTGACGTCACAAAAAAAATTGGAAAAGTCTTCGAGACTCGATTCGGGAATTGAACTTACATATTTACATAAGTTAGTTTGTACGGGACCCTCAGGGCGCGTGTCCAAATTGCATTTGACCAGTCTTTTTATTTAGTATTATAATAATAGTAAGTTAAATGTTTTTTTTTAATGTACTCGTATAAAATTCAAAACACTAAGTTATTTTTTCTAGCTAATAATTTCCTAATTTTCATCGTAGACGCTACACAACTTCTAGGAACGAAAAATCAATGAAGAAGAATACTAGAAATACCTTTTGTATCCTTTGCATTATCTCATATTACACAGTTCCATTCCACGCAGTCTTCAAAATAAAAGAAAAGAGAATCTACAGGCAACTTATCAAAAGGTTCGTCGAAAAGGCTCAATGAGAAGTAATATTGTGTTTCGTAATTTCACGAATCAACATTTCTAATGTAAGGACGAGCGGCATTGTCAGCGAATATTGAGGAAAATGTTTTCTGAAACCTTTATTTTTTGTTCACCAGGAATATCATAATAATAGTCATACTTATGTAGAGGATCAGTATTAAGGACTGGGGTTTGTGCGTTATCAATTTCATGTAAAAGCTGCATTGTTTATTGGTTCGTGCTTCCCGTTAGTTACTGTTGGGTACGAGTATTAAGTTCAAGAATTTGGTACATTTGAAGCTGTATATTAAGCCTTACATATCTCCGTAGGCGTAGGCTTCCGGACGGTGAGCAACAGGTAGCTCGTTGTCCGGTCGTTTGGTAACCGTCCGGACCAAGCCCGAATCGTCGACGACGCGTAGCGTTCCACGCGCGCCTAAAGAAGATGTTAGTAAAACCTTAGGGGCCCAGCTGGGTCGAAGTCTACTGCGGCCATGGGTTCTCTTTTGAAAGGAAAACACGGGGCCCTGAAACGCAAAGCAAAGAAGAAACTAATAAGAGGGTTTAAGTAAGTAAAAGTCTGACACTACAGTGCGGGAGGGCCGCTCTGCTCAAGAGTGGGAGAAGTCATCGGATAATTTTCTGCCTAAAATAAGGCCTTTGATATCTAACTCAAAAGGCGGTGTGATAACTTATATTTTTTTTAAACTAATTTATTGAGGGTTGGAAATTAGCAAATAACTTATCTTCTCTCGTTCTGAGTGAAACGAGAAGTGTCAGGCGTTTAATGACTAAAGAAGTGTCAGGCGTTTGCTGACTAAAGAAGTGTCAGGCGTTTGCTGACTAAACAAGTGTCAGGCGTTTGCTGACTAAAGAAGTGTCAGGCGTTTGCGGACTAAAGAAGTGTCAGGCGTTTGCTGACTAAACAAGTGTCAGGCGTTTGCTGACTAAAGAAGTGTCAGGCGTTTGCTGACTAAAACCCACCTGTGTTCCTTCAGTTGCCCACTGCCTTTTTTGTGCTTTTTTTACAAACACAAAACCAACAGCGAGATAGACAGTCAAATAAACTTACTAATATAGAGATCAACGTGTCATCTACATACTCAACATCAACAGAAATCCCTACTCAAATATTTATTCCGTTCACTTAATTCTCGGAAATCCCGACTCATAATATACAACAAAACTCTATCTTACTTTAATTTCAGAATAAACATAGACGTGCAAAATCCGCATTCACTTAAATTTTAATACCCCCAGCACACCACCACTTCGGAAGCAGTATATTATTACCATAAAACAAACTACCCTACATTCCACCGACTTAAAGGATTACAGTCGAAAATCCACGGAACTAGAGAAAATAATGCGTAAATTAATAAATAAACAAGTTTACTCGTGTAAGGGTTTCCTAGGATCCTGCCCGTATAATTGCTGGGAAAATAATCTTTCCGCTGGTTATTGGTCTAAATGACCATTCGTAGGAACCGCCGTTAATTTTCATGAGAGCACCGTACCAAGATGCCCGTGTTGATTAAATTAGACCCTCACATTCATCGCGCATATGGCCGCACTATTTGTTACCTAGTTCTGTAGTCGCTAAATTAAATTCGGTGGATCATAATATGTGTTGTAAATCTAAAAGTTTTGACGTTCATTCGTATTTGTTGGCTTAATTAAGGTGAGTGTTTATTGAAATTATGAATATGTATAGAGATTTGAGATAGAGGATGTTGGTCCTGGAATGGCGACCACGTACCGGAAGACGTAGCGTTGGAAGGCCCCTTACAAGGTGGACCGATGACCTGGTGATGGTGGGAATCCGATGGATGCGAGACGCACAGGACCGCTCATTGTGGCGACACTTGCGGGAGGCCTATGTCCAACAGTGGACGTCTTTCGGATGAAATGATGACAACGATGAAGTCTCACAAACCTCTGTTGATAAGGGAGGATGTCTTTGACCAAATGTCATGTCTAGTCTGGGCAACTGCCCCGCAATCGGTTTTGGGTGGTTATGTATATTCTAATCACGCGAAAAACTATGTTTGGCCAGACTGGAAGAGCGGAGAAAAACCTCAAACATAAGAACTTCATTTGCGTGTCCATAGCGGGCACGCGGGCGTGGAAAGTGGCGCGAGTTGCTCAACACGGGAACGCGCGCGGTCAACTATCGCCATAGCTCGTTCATACAACTGGCCATAGTGAGTACACGGGCGGCGAGCAGAAACCCTGTCTCTGTACCCACGTCGCTCCCCGCCTCACACTGTCAGTCTGGCCAAGCAACACGTAAGCGTTCCCGCACCCGCGCCGCTCCCCAAACCGTGCTGCCAGTCTGGCCAAGCACTAATACTGCGATGCAAGATTTCATCTTTTAGTTCTTATGTGGCATCGTAGATGTCGCTACATAGATAAGACTGAAAATAACATGTTACATAAATTGCATGAAAGTACTTACTTTTGTCGCTAGTTACATGCAGTACCGCCAGCAATACGTTAGATATGGTTGTTTTGATTCAGATCACACTCAGCCCAGTGTTAGTCAAGTCAACAGATAAATAAGGGATCATCTTATGATGATTACTTTTCGGTATCAGTGCTAATGATTTTGAGAAGGTTCTAAAAAAACACACCGATAATTTCAAGAATAACATGAATTAATATTAAATACATAAAAACATATTTTTTTTCAAATCGTTCAGTCATTCAATTCTTTCGTCAATGCCTACTTATGAAGAAAAAAGATATTATACGTATTTATTTTATTTCCCCAGCCTCTTAGCTACGTCTTTACAAAAAAGAAAATACAAAGCGAAAGCAAACCAATATTATGAAGTAAGAATTCCACTAACAAGTAAATAAATAGGTATTACTCGTTGAACACGAGCTTTTTTTCTTTCTAGTCTAAAAAGAAAATACACGTTATAAGTAGAAAATTAATCCTTTTCCGAAGGCTTTGCCTACGCCTACTCTGTCGAGTACATCTCTAGTGAATACAAAAAATGTACAGAAACGGAGTGTTATGAAATATTTTCTTTAGTGCTCGATGTAATCTACCTACAGGAAGGAACGTTTCTTTAGCATGAAGAAACCTTTTACTACTACGTCTGAAACATTAATAACATCAGAGGGAAAAAAGCTGTCTCTAAATTAAATGAAACCTCGGTTCAGTATCTGGGTAGCATAGCAGCTAAAACAAATAGAGTACAAGATAGAGTCTTTATGAAAGTTCATCAGGACATTCTGCAATTACCCACCTCGCCTTTCAGTTTGCAGGAAGGCAATGGGCAAGGAACTCATCTAACTTTCAACTGTTCTCACAATCCTCTTTGGAAGAACTTAAATTAATTCAAATACAAAAATAGTTCCGGCAATGTTCAAGTGCTGTTCATTGGTGAATGGACTTTGGTGTCTGAGAGCTGAAGTTATTTTTGGATTGATTGAGCTGGGAAATTCTTAATTATATCTGTGTTCATGAATGAAAATTTCTAAATGGAAATACTCATACTGAGTTTAAAATCTTCAAATCATTTAATAACGCAAGTAACTATTACTTTTAAGCAAGAATACCTATATTATAATGCATTATATTGTTTGGATAAGAATAAAAATAGAAGTATTTTAACCGTACAAGGATATATGATCTATGTACCATTAAAACCTAAAACAGTCATGGGAACTATCAGCTGTTTATCTTTAAAGCAAAGCTTGCCAAAGAAACACGACTTCAGTATTACTAAAGGCCTGAACTTATCATTTCAACCAGTTTGTAGGCTTATAAATCAAATTTTAAAGCCTGTTTTAAAATTCAAATATCTGTTTTGGGAGCCACAGTACAATTTAAACTCTGAAATAACTTTGCACTACTACGACGAGGAAAACTTTTAAAAGACAATCAAGACTTAAATGGAACTACCTAAGTCCTATCTCGAATTGTATGAGTGTATTTTGGACTGAGTTTGTCTCTATGAATGAAAATGTTATAGTTTTGGCGTAGTGTTAATATTGAATGAGTTTTGATTACTCAACTTTTTAGTATGATTTCTGACATGAAAAAGACTAAGTATATTTAAATCATTCATTATCAAGAATCATTCTCCACTTTTAAAAGATAACAAAACTGATAAAAATAGTTTCAAAAACCTTACCTACGTCATTAGCACATTATTACAATTTATAAAAGAACCAATTTTGCGAAACTTGCATTTCTTCACAGATTTCCGCCGTTAATATTTCCATCAAATTGGTTAGAACAGTAAGCGGATTTCAAGTTCCGGATAATCTTTATAATGTGCTTAGACATATACGAGTACTGAAGACTACCTAGACTACTACTACTAGACTTCCACTGCCAATACGGATTTGTGTCGGCCCTTATATGATTGCGAACTTTCACGTTTTCAAGAGCCAGTGAAAATAATATTGATATAAGTAAAGGTGCTGAAGTGCGAAATTGGATTTCAAATCTCAAGAACTTTTATGGATGAAAGAACCCAGAAACTGGAAAGGCAGGCTTAGTGTTTAAATTACCTTTACAGAATCTATGGAACTTGAAATATAATACAGACACGACTGTTTTGATTCAATTGTTCGACAAACAATAGCTTTACCTGAAACAGTCGAAGATGTAATCGGCCGGCATTTAATTAAAGTCATCATAAAGGTTTTACGTTAAAAGGAATTGTTTTGATTTGCAGAAGAAGTTATCTTTTACAAAATTGTCCTGCAATTTTACATGAAAACAGATAATGATACTGAGAGGTATAATATATGGTCAAGCAAATTTTATTTTCGTTGCTGGGAAAACATAATAAGGACTTTGGAAACATTTTACTAATTTACCTTCAGCAACTAGATATAAACGGCCAAACAGTGTCCATAGTCCATATAAAATGTAGGACATTGTATTTTTATGCGAAAGTAAGTAAGCAAGAGAAGCAGCTGTCATGTAGGTGACACCTGCCCGCTCCGGGTGAATATCAAACGAGCCGTGTCCGGGCCAGGTCCGGCCGCGCAGCTCCGGACCGGATAAAAACGGACGCAAATGAACTCAGCAGCATGACGAGCAGTTTGCGAACTTGAACTACTTATCGTCATTATTTTATATGAGGCGCGAATTGTTGATTTGATTTTGCGATTTAGCGTACAGCACGCGCGTCTATTAGATTTGCTGTTAGATAGATAGACGTACACCACAAGAGATCAAATAGATCTTATATTATTCGTTAATACGGATAATTATTTATTTTTAAACTTTTGTAAGAAATTTTGTGAGATCAGCCCCCTAGCCAAGCTACAACCGTTTCGCTTGCGTCGAACGCTTCGTTGGTCATGTTGTCGCGGAATCTTTTGTTCTGACCACATGACTGAGCGTTGAGATGACGTCATTCCCGTATATTTAAAGCTTTTAACTAGCGTTAACTATTGCAGATTAGGAACTTGGCTATGGGTGCAGAAATTAAACTAACCATTTTGTTGGTGTACCTAACTTAAATAAAGTTCCAATAAATTAGCACCTGTTTTAGTTTCGAAGAAAATCAAGTAACTGGACGGAACGTTCTTTTACAGACTAAAAATCCCAAATAAAAGATTGAGTAAATCCCAAAATTTCATGATGATTTCATGAAATTTCATTGATCTATAAAAAAAACTTAAATTTTGTAACAACTTTTTAAGAGTGCTACAAAAAATGCACCCCCATTTTGGACCCATAGATGAAACCCTTTACTATACATTCGCAATTCCTGTTAAAATATCCGCTAGTCCGCCAGTGTATATGACACCTGTGCTATGCAGGCAACAGTGAATAGCAAATGAACCGAGACCCGCCGGCGTTCGGCTCGGACGCTCCGCGCCGCGCTACTTAATTGTATGTGGCGACGACGGATTGGGGTGAAAAGATTTTGTATTGGAGAACGATAGAGTAAAATACGGTTTTGCCATTGTTGCTAGCGTGGAATCGAATAATGATGTAAATGATGATAAAGAAAAAAGAGATAGAGATACGAAATATCCCATAACTACAACAGAAACATCTTGAAAAAGAGCTTGGTAAAAGAAACATTTGCGACATGTCATTATTTCGGTGTTCACATTACCAGACGACAGCGTTGCGAAGGAGTTTTTCGATGCCATATTTTACAGTTTGTTCGTAGGTTTTTAGTTAGATACTTGTGGTGTTGGCTTGAATAATGTCAGTTTAATGACATGTTATATGTTCGTTTTGAATAAATTGTTTAAAGATGTTTCCAAACGCCTTGCTGACATTTCGCATGATCCAAGGTTTTACTTTTACCTTGGACAGAGGATAAGATTGCCATACAGTCTGGCAATGCCGCCAGCATTTTGTGGACATTACCACTCGACAACGATGCTAAGAAATATTTCAACACACCACTTTAGATTACTTTTAGTTATAGTTCGTTCATATTAAGAGTTAAGTTTTATTTTAAATATGTAAAAACCGTAAATATTAAGAATATATATATTATATATATTTATGACAAATGATCATACGTATAATAAAAGCTTGACAGACGTCAAGAGAATATTGTTATGTTAGGTTAAAAAGAAAGCACTCACATAAAACAATTTCCCCATTCATCACAAGCCCTGACCTTACGAACACATCACATTGTGCTGGTTACATTCCCTTACGAGAACAATAACAATTTGAATTATTCATATTCCTAGTACCTCTTCACTTCCATGTTTTGTTTTCCAACAAATTATATATCATACTTCAAGGTACGGAAGAGGAAAGGCTTCGGGGTAAGCGGTACCCCGGGTTCTGTGTCAGGGTCAATTCTTATGAACGATTCGGGTTAAAGGGGACCTTTTACAAGTTGAGTTCGATTGAGGGCTTTGTGATTTTCGTTTTGATTGGAGTAAATAAGTGGGCGAATTGAATTGTGTTCCTTTGTTTTGTTTTGATCTGGTTAGCTACAGAAACAACAGAACTTGTTTATGTTTGTATTTCTTAAATTGTATTTTTCTACACAGCTTGTGCTGCTTGCTTGTAGTTTCTGTACACACGAGCTGTATAAGTACATAGTTTTGTAACTTTGATAGATTGCGATACTACAATGCAATATCATCTATCTAATCACCTTAAATATTCAAATCTATTTTTGATTTAACTTTAACTTGACAATATGCTCCATCAAGACTAGTTTCTTCTTAAATGGTGTCTTAATGGTTACTGTTACTTTATCGCTTAAAGGCTAAATCTTTTAAGATTATTTATTATCTAATTTATATACCAAGGCAAACCCTAAGCTGGAATCCTCTAGAAAAGCGTAAATATTTATTTATTTATTTATTTATTTATTTATTTAATCTTCATGCAACAAAAGATACAAAGGCGGACTTAATGCCTTAGGCATTCTCTACCAGTCAACCTAGGGTAGTGCAGAGACAAAATGGCAGGTGCATAAAAAAAAAGAAAATATTATTTAAAACAATTATAGAATTATATATAAAGCTAAAACTAAACATACATATACAAAAGCATATTTAATAAAATATAAAGCAATACATACATACAAATATATACTATATATATATATATACACACAAAGAAAAGGAGTTTTGAGATGATTCTGCTATTTGTTCAGAAAGTAATTCCGCAACTTCCGCTTAAATGCATACTGACTCGTGGCCGTTCTGATATCAAGAGGTAGCGAATTCCATAGAAGGATAGACTGAATATAGAAGGAGGAATGAACAACATCAGAAGTATGAGAAGGACAAAGCAGTAGGAGATTGTTAGAAGAACGCAGATTCTTGGCGTGTGAAGAACAGAGATATTGGAAGTGAGATATAAGATAAGAAGGAGGGGTAAGAGAGTTGAGCAAAGAAAAAAGAGTTGTCAAAGCTCGCAGACTTCTTCTTTGGCGAATAGGCAACCATTTGAGCTCCGATCTGAAGCTTGAAACATGGTCATATTTCCTCAGGTTAAATATGAACCTGATGCAGTTGTTCAGGAGCCTATCAAGCTTATCCAGCAAGACTGCGTTCAGGTCATAGTAGCACACATCACCATAGTCGACTATAGGGAAAATTAAAGTCTGCACAAGCATTGTCTTCGCCTTTGCAGGCAGAAAGTTTCTCAGACGATACAGATACCGCAAAGTCCCATTGACCCTTTGACAGACACTAGAGACCTGACTTTGCCAGCTAAGCGTCGAGTCAAGGTGTAAACCGAGGTCCTTTACCGTAGGGCTGATGGGAATGACGGCACCCTTGTAAATAATAGGAGGTAGAGAACCAACCGCCACTCTACTCATCATGCGTGCACTACCAATGACAATGGCCTGACATTTTGAGGGGTTTACAGACACGCCAAACCTATCAGACCAGTCACTAATAGCACTCAAATCACGATTCACATCCTCTATAGCGTCTGACAAACTTTCCACCCGCGCAACTGCATATAATTGAAGATCATCGGCATAAAGATGATACGCACACCGAAGACAGAGAGTTATAAAATTTATGAAGATGGAGAATAATAATGGAGAAAGAATACCGCCTTGTGGAACACCAGCATCCAGGTCACGCCAACTTGATGAGCTCTCATCAACGCGAACCGACTGCTGACGTCCCCGAAGATAAGAAGAGAACCATTCCAGCGCCTCGGAAGAAACCATAAGATGGGAAAGGATAGATAGGAGTATGTCGTGACTGACGGCGTTAAAGGCATTGGAGAAATCTATTAATACCAACACAGTAACCATTGTGTCCTCCATTGCTTCTCTAATGTCGCCAGTCACTTTAAGAAGAGCGGAGGCTGTACTGTGGCCAGGTCTGAATCCAGACTGGAATGAGCTCACGAGGTTGTGTCGGTGAACAAACCCCGAAAACTGCTTGTGCACGCACGCCTCGAGCACTTTAGAAAGGAACGGAAGAATGGAAATTGGACGAAAATGACTCGGTAGGGAGGGATTTGAAATTTTAGGAAGTGGACGGACATAAGCCATACGCCACAGGGATGGGAATTGACCAGAATCGAGAGAAAAGTTAATAATGTGGGCAATGGGTGAAAGGAGAAATTCAAGGATCAGGGTGACCATATGACGACTGATGTCATCATGGCCCACGGCCTTAGATTTAATAGACAGGATAATCTTTTTAATTTCATCCAAGGCGACGGGAGAAAAGTAAAATGGCTCTATGATTGGACTTGGTAGGCCAGAAATGAAATCCACCGTCTGGGACAACATTTGAGAGTTCAAATGACTGGTTGTTGAGAAATGACGGTTGATATCATCCAGACCAATTGTTTTTGGGAAATCCACATGACGTGCCTTACCGACACCAAGAGTTCCTAAGAATTTCCAGATATCGGCAGGAGAAGAAGATGAAATGTTATCAAGAATGTGGCGGCGTTTGGCGTTTCGTATCACCTGATTACACCGATTTCTAGCAGCTTTGAAGAGGTTCTTATTTTGGTCACAGCGATCCCATCTGTATTTTCTAAATGCTTTATCCCGAGACTTCATTGCAACTCGAACCTCTGTCGTCATCCAAGGAGCAGGAGGACGCCTAACTTTAACCCTCTTTACAGGCGCATGTTTATCATAAAGAGCTAGGACCGTTTCATTAAATATGCGCAATTTATCGTCTACGGTTATTGCTGCTCCCAGGCGTTCCCAGTCCAATTTCGAAGCATCCTCACGCAGCTTTTCAATATCCATGCGCGCAAAACAACGCATGTGCAGAATTTTAGGGACAGGTTTAGGTGGCTTAAGGACGTAAGAAAGGAAAATGAGGTCGTGGTGGGAAAAACCAGGTGCAGGACACTGGCCATGAGAGGAAACAAGGGTGGGAGTGGACGTTAGGATCAAATCGAGCCACGTGTCATCACCAGAAGCATTAAAATGAGTGGGCTGCAGTGGAAGAACATGGAGACTGACGGACTCAATTATGTGAAGGAGTTTACGGGAACGAGGAGTCAGGAGAGTAAGGTCTGTGTTAAAATCACCCATGATGATGTAATGTGCATACTCTGACCCTACAGACTCCAGTGCCAATTCTAGGTTTGAAAAGTAGTCAACGGCGGGTGGACAATATACAACACCTAGTAAAGTTTTGACACCTTTGATGTAAATCTCTAAAAAAAGATATTCAGCGGAAGCACAGGAAGGAGGAGAAGTGGCAATAATTTTGAATGGGATATCACTGCGGAGATAAATGGCGACACCGCCCCCTCCCCTTCCAATTCTATCGTTGCGGATGAGAATGAAACCGGGAAGCGGGTAGGAAGTGGATAAAAGATGAGGCTTAAGCCAACTCTCGGAAATCAGAACAGCGTGAACATTAGCATTTGAGAAGGTGTCGAATAGCTCAGTGTAGTGACTCGGCACACTCTGGGCATTGATGTGGCAAACATTAAACAAGTGACCATTCTGTTGATTAAACGTCTGACACACAAAGTCACCAAGGGTGCCGGTCAACGAATTAAAACTTGCATTAGCAGAAGACTTAACAGAATCAAATGCGGAATGAAAGGAATCATCATCCGATACCATAAAATAAAAAATAAATAAATATAATAAATACTAGAAAATATATATATATGTATAGCCTATTGCAAAAAAAAAAAAAGAATATGACCTTCAGTGCAACAACACTGTCTGTGCACCACCCACCAGCAACACCAGCAGAATAAATACAGTAATATAAAACAATTATAGAGAAGATAAAAAAAAATAAAACATAACAGACAGGAACAATACTACAAACGAGGAACAAAATGATACGATGCACAAAGTTACATCATTCAGCAACAACGAAACGCAATTTAGGAACGAACTGAACAAAAGTACGACGTCACAAACATTTAAATTTTGACAAAGCTGAATGACAAGTGACAGCTGACAGTAACTGACACCTGACAGTAAACAAGTAACATTGTTAAACAATAATTGAAGTTAAAATATATAGATTAAAGCGGGTATAAGTGTACAAAACAAATAACGTAACAATTATATGAACTACAATGACCCAAGCACCACATAACAACAACAATGTTAAATGTTCTGAAGCAATATCACGACATCAAATAAATTGCACTAAATCTTACGCACTCCGATACCATGCTTGCTTCCCGCTGCAGCCGATGATGTCCCTGCATTCTTGGGGTATTTTGCCGCAAGGAGATTGAGTTCGTCCAGGGAAAAAAGTTTATGCCGTGTTCCATCGGGAGATCTAACTATTATAACCCCATCCTGGGTCCAACAAGCAGGCATGCCGAAGTGCAATCGCGCCCTGCTGAACACATTCTGCCTTGTCTTTGTCAGGAACTCCTTGACGGTGATTTCGGTGCCCTTCAGTGCTGATTTGGCTTTCCATATAGCAGACTTATAGTCAACACTGGAGAACCTCACTAATATAGGCCTGCTGCGTGCAGGACCTTTGCTAGATGCCCCCAACCTATGGCATGCCTTGATCGAAGACGACGCAATGTCCGGAAGACCCAGTTTGTTATGCAGCACATTTAATATGAGCGCCCTGCAATCCTCCTTGTCTGCCTCAACAAACCCGGTGAAAATGAGAGCTTTTCGACGTGTGTATGTCTCCAATCTATCGATCGCAACGGAACACTCAGAGATCTGCTTGCGTAGAAGCTCCAGCATCCCAAACATAAGCTCTCTGAATGCTCGGAACTCCTCAGCTATCTTGGCAACGGTGTCCTTCGCTGGTCCAGCACACTGGATCTGAGCCTCAAGCTCACTCATCTTCTTGAGGAAACACTGCTCCAAGTCTTTCTGGGCCGACTGAATAGCTTCAAGTTGAGACATTGTACTGGAATACTGGTACCTCTTGCAGTGATTAACAGTAGTGGTGAACAGCTGGCAGGTGGTGTTGTTTAGTGTTATTACTTACATGGACTATATCACCAATGTAAGTATTAGTAATATTGTAGTTTATGCAAACAATAATATTACAAAAAACTTAAAAAATCACTTTGTTATAATTAAAATTAAAATTGCTTAAAAAAACGCGTCTTGACTTTATTTACACCTACCGCCAAAAAAAGGCGGCGTTTTTATTCCAGAGGCGAAGAACATAGGGAATACCTAGAGCGAAATGAAGCGTGAAGCTCAAGACCGAACGAGATGGTAGGACACTTTAGATGCCCTCTGCCTCATCTAGGGAACACAGGAACTTAAGTCAGTTATTATTACCATTGGTCCTGGCTGTCATTCGTAGATCTTTGACAATCGTTACAGGTAGTCAGATGCCAGAAAGTCTGACCATCAGTGTATTCAAGACGCATCGTTTTGCCCAATAACTGGGTTATGAAAGCTTAGACACTCCCTCCTTGTAAAACAAAGGTATTTAAGCTGCATCCAGTTAGACTATAAGACGAACTCAAACTAGTTTGGAAAAGGTTAGGGAGATGATGATTATCAACTAGACAATAGTTAAAATACTACTAAGTAATTTAACATATATACAAGCAAAAAGCTAACTTAAAATTAAAAATAGGTGCAGGGTATACATACATATTATTCTTAGTACTTTTTAAGAAATTATTCATACAAATTTAGCCTGGCTGAAATAAGTCGTGTAGTTTTTACTAAAAGAGAATTTTAAAATCTAAATGAAAGTGTTGAGAGCTTCCATGAATGCAAAAACGGGTTACTACGTGCTTTTTTAAATATTTTGGTATAATAGGTCTTGACGTGAAATGTGCGAATTTCTGAATAATTCTCCAAGGAATATGGAACCAGGGAGCCAGGACCGAGGATTTATAAATTACACGGTGTGTCACGCTGCTTTCAGCCATACGTGTGGGAGTTACTTTATTATATAAAAACAGAAAAGACGTACGTTGAGAAATTAGTCAATTTCCTGCTGCTATACGTTTTTAATATGACTTAATGAAAAGAGTTATAAAATAAAGTGACGCCAGTTTTTGGCGTTATACAAAAATCAGATCTTTAATATAAATTAATTATTAAAAACTCGTGAAATATCTATTTTCTGCAGGTTACACTAATTATTTTTCCGTTAACGTTCCTGCCACAATATGTATGGCAATGTAACGTCACGCAGAGAAGTCACATAACAGGTGAAGATACAGGTAATGTCTTTGCCATACATGTTGTATCTACTTTTTGACTAGGGAATGCTAATAGAAAAGTTATTTGTCTAAGCCGGCTGATCAGATTATGGAAGTAAATAATTTACTGATCGAAAGTTATACTTTTATGAAATGATAAGTGTACTTTATATTCAAGTAAAATATACACGTCTTGTGAGATAGTTCACGAGATTGTATTCACTGTAAAAATCTAATAAACAAAAAAGACATCGAACTACATAATAGTGAGCTAAGCAATACTTCAATAAAGTAACTGATGTAACAAAATATTCATAAAGAAACACTATAATCACCTCTATGTAGAAAGTATACAACATTCTGCTATAAATATACCAGGAAAGTGAGGACAAAATAAAGCTCTCAAGATAAAAGCCATACACGGTACATAACACATAACTCAAGCTATTTTTCAACTAGCTCTCCATAATCAGGATGGAGCATAGACATAGAATCAAAGAAGCATAGACTGAGCGAACCCATCCGGTTGTGAAGTGAAAACGTTCGTGTGAGAGAGACAAAGAGATCGTGCGACTAGTAGTTGATTAATTAAAAAATGTTTTTTTTTTTTAAATTAATTCTTAATTCTTAGAATAATGTCGAATAGTGATAAAATAACAAAAAATAATATCACTTTTTAATTCGTCTTACAATATAAACATAAAATGTTGTTTACTCCTATTGTAGGTATTTCGGCAGAGTACTTACAGACTCGTCTAGAAGACACAACTTCAATTTTTGGCGACTGCAGGCTAACTTAGGTACAGTAAATGGTATCGATCAGTCCACATAATGATGCACTGTCATCTTTGGACTACAGAAAAGAAACAGATATTGATCGCACAGTATCTTTGTCTCATTTTACAGACCCTTTCTATTTGTGACGGAATAGTTCAGTCCATTCTCTATGTCTATAGGATGGGGCATCGTTCTCCGTCCTAAATAATGATTCGGTCCAGTCGGCCATTAATCCTTTCTGTTGAAATTTTCATGCTCTATTTGAAGGGTTGGAATGGTTTGGACCCTTTTAATATAACAAGTGTTTTTGAGGCCTCTTACGTTACGTATGGGTATTTTGGCATATGGTTTTGTGTGGAATAATTTCCATATATCAAAGAAAGTTGACTGTTGTGACTTGAATTGCTTTGATTACGGTTATCTCTTTTTGCGGTGATGTTTAGATTCAACAAAACATAAATAAATCTTACACCTTTTTCTCATAGGGATTGACTGAAAAAAGAAAACGCAACTTGCTACGATAAGTACTTACTTCTTCATCTTCGGTTACATTCATACAACTAGTTATTTATAATTGATATAGCATGCAAGTAGCAAGAACACGCATTGGATCATTCATAAGTATACCACAAATGTAGGCACTATAATAAATATCAAACTGGAGAGGAGTGTGCTCGGAGTTTCCTTGCGTGATGAAATCAGAAATGAAGGTATATATAGGAGAACCAAGACTACTGGCATAGTCCTGGAAATCGTTAAACTAGAGTGGCAAGATATAGTTTGCGAAACTGATAGTCGATGTGGACAAAAGGTTATGAAGTGGTGATCGTGTGCCGGGAAACGCAGCGCTTGAAGTCCTCTCAGAAAGTAGACAGAAGGCCTGGTGAAAGTCGTGGGAATCAGATGGATGCAATACGCACAGAACCGGTAGATGCAGCGATTCTTGACAGCAGTGGATGTCTTTCGGCTGTAAATGATGATGATGTAAAACAAGTTACTGAAGCACGTCGTTTCGCTTTCCAGATGCGGTTTTAGATAAAATTTCTTTTAAACCTACTTGAATTTTACTTCCGTTTCGCAAACTCAGGTATCTACTTTGTGCCCTGGGCCCTCAAAGCAAGAGCAGCTGAGCGATAAACACATACTTTAACGTGTAATCCGGAGGCAATCACGCGGTACTCGCCGAAAGTCACGTTCCGGTTCGAGTGGCTCAAAATAAGCACGCTTCACGATATTGATTGGACTGGAATTGACATTGCCGTGTTAACTTTGTCTTTATCCATTGTTATTTATTTATTTATTTATTTATTTATTTATTTATTTATTTATTTAGTACATGGAGGACTTACAGCTAATAAAACCAGACAAAAAAAAGGAATCCATAATCATTAGAAAGCCAATTACAAGTCCTCACGTGTAGACATTATAATATAAATTAAATAAAGTGTGAGCACAAAAACAAAAAGCTGCGCTTCTTGGTTACGTAGGATACAGCAAAAATCCTTAGCTTGCACTTAAGAAACTAATTAATAAACTATTAAAACCTAATGCTATTTGAAAAATTTGAGACTTAAGCTCCTTCTGGCCGAGTTCACACTAATGGTGAATGGATCCAGATCATATTCCTTGCATATGTCATTAAAGTTACTGCTTGCACGCACGATATAACTGTTCCGTCTATAATTTGAAGATGTGTGAGGAACACGAATGGGTGGATTAAAACGAAATGTTTTATTTGGCACATTAAAATAAAACTTGGACAAAAGGTCAGGACTATCAATCTTGTTATGAAGGATTTTGAGCAAAAACAGACAGTCGGCAATTCTACGACGATCTACCAGTGGTAATAGATGATACTTCTTACACAGTTCAAGATAATCAGTTGACTGATATGGAATCTTTTGATGGAAGCAAAGATATTTAATAAAACGTCTCTGGATGTTTTCAATGCGGTCTATGTATTTATGATAACGTGGATTCCATATCTGAGACGCGTACTCTAGATGACTTCTAACAAAAGTGCAATACAATATTTTTAATGTTTTAGCATCCGTGAAACACTTAGAGAGACGAATAATAAAGCCAAGTAGCTTGGAAGCTTTTTTGACAATTGTATCAATGTGTACGTCAAAGATTAATTTAGTGTCGTGATGGACGCCCAAGTCACGAATAGTATTGCACCTTGGCAAGATCTGGCCCGCCAAAGTGTAAGTGTTAGCTATGACAGCACGTTTTCTAGTGTAGGTGATCACGGAGCACTTTGATGGGTTCAAATCAAGTTTATTAATACGACAGTACTCTTCTAACCGATGCAAATCAGCCTGAAATGCTAACCTATCTTCGACCGTTGAAATGGTGGCAAAGATTTTCATGTCATCAGCAAAGCACAGCATTTTAGAAGAGTGTAGGCACTGGTCGATGTCATTCACATAGATAACGAATAAGAAAGGACCGAGCAACGAACCCTGAGGTACTCCACTGGGCACATTTACCCAGCTAGACATATAATTGTTAAGTACTACCGCCTGTGACCTGTTGTTAATGTAAGAGGAAAACCATCTTAAGAGGTCCCCACGGATCCCTAAGGAGTTTAGCTTTTTTATCAGAGTATCGTGGTCGATCCGATCAAACGCCTTGCTATAGTCTGTGTAAACTACATCGACCTGTTTACCATTGTCCATAGCATCTGTAATGAAATCGTTAAATAGTATCAAATTAGAAGTGGTAGAGCGTCCTTTTAAAAATCCGTGTTGGAAAAAGCTGAGTGAGCTAGCAAGGGCGGGATATAATTGGTTATAGACAATCCTCTCAAATATTTTAGCTATAATGCATAGCTTGGATATAGGTCTATAATTAGTGACCTCAGTTTTTGACCCCTTCTTATGTACAGGTGTAATAAAAGCAGATTTCCATACTTTAGGGACAATACCAAGAGTCAAAGACTTGGAAAACAAAATAGAGATAGGTATGGCAATGGTAGGCGCGCAATTGATTAGAAATTTCGATGAAATTTTATCAGGGCCAGCACCTTTTGTTGGATCTAAGTTGCGAAGTAAATCGGTCACAGCATCAACATTGACCTCTATGTGAGAAATATCAGACGAAGTTCTATTATCCGAATGTATTAAAGCATGTGGATTGGTAGAATTAGTATTAGAGGAAGTGGAGTTAAGAAAAGTCGACATGAAGTAAGATGAAAAAGCTTCACAAATAGAATCTCCAGTCATTAACGATTCATTATTATAATTTAATGTATTAGGTATAGAATTGGAGTCGTAGCGGTTCTTAACAAAGGTCCAAAAATGTTTAGGGTTATCTTTAATGGATTTTTCAGTTTGATCAAGATAACATTTATAACACGAAGCTTCCATAGTCTTGATTCTGTCACGCAAATATTTAAAAGTTAACTCGTCAGATTTATTGCCATAAATCTTGAACCTTTTTAAATACTTATATTTTTCTTTAATTGTTTTGACGAGTGATGAGCTATACCAAACTGGGAATTTTTTATTACGTACTAGTTTTTGTGGTATATACTTAATATGAAGTTGTTCAATAGTGTCAACAAAGAAGTCAACGGACTCATCCAATGATCGGATTGAGAATTCTCGTTCCCAATTAGTGTTAGAGATCTCGCTCTGTATTGAATCAAAATCGCCTTTGCTATAGATATACCGCCAACGCGGCGCACAGTCCAGGGGAGGTATTTCAAAGATGTCAAAATTAATAATTAACGCAGGATGATAAGGATCAATGGGCACTAAGGGGTCAACACTCTCACTAACACACGCTAATTTATTTGAGAGGACTAAGTCCAGCAGTTTCCCATACCTATTGGCTACCCCATTATACTGTCCAAAGTCCAACGTACATAACTCATCCACGAACAAGCATTCGTCACTAGAGGCGGGGTTCACCGGAACTAATGAATGGTTATTATTAGATGGAGTCCACGAAATTCCACTCATATTAAAATCACCTATAACTAAAAACACATCCGAAGTTTTATTTAATGTTGTGTGATTCAATTTAGTCAGGAAGTTATTTAATTGTTCTGAAAACGAAAGCCCTCTGCTTTGTTGACACAAATAAACAGCACAAATATAAAGGTTAACGTATTCTCGTGATTTTGAGTTTTTAAGCCGTAAATTGATCCAAAGATCCTCCGCCGAGGAGTGTAAGAGCGGTTGAGGAGTGACAGGTAACCCCCTACGCGTCGCTATAAGCACACCACCACCCCTCGATTGTCCAGTCAAAGCATAATCCCGGTCACGGCGCCACACCAAATAACGATCATCAAACAACTCCGAATTCAAAACACCATCTATTAACCACGTCTCGGTTAGAACAATAATATCGTAGGAATTATGTAATACTTGCCGATAGAACGAGTCCGTTTTGGTTCGCAATCCCCGTACGTTCTGATAAAACACAGTAAGACACTGATCACTAATGTTAGCCATTGCACATATATCCAGAAACAATTGAATAAACATCAAAAACAATATTGTATAATAACTTTAGCCAATTCATTTCGAAACAATAATTAGTTACGTATAAAAGTGGTATGAAATTAAAATGTAGGTAAAAGTTAATAAATTTAGTAAAATTGTGTAAGTTACCCGATATTAGTAAAAACATGACTGTGCAAGCGAGCAAGCAGCAATATATCATACGCATATGAGTAAGCGAGACGAATATTAACATAAGTTTTGGAACTCCAAGATAAACAGCGCAATTAGGAATACAAAAGAAGCCCAGTAGCAATGCAGAGGAGCTAAACCTTTTACAAAAACAAACTAAATAACAAATGATTTGCAAACTTTGATACATTTTAAATATAGAAAAGCTAGAAATTAATCTTGGATGTAAATAGAAGCGGTTTAAACAATTTTGTTTAAATCAAGTTCCCTTCGTATGATTAAGGTTTTACAATTCACATCTTTGCGCACATGAATTTTGCCATGTTTCACCCAAACAAACTCCCAGTGTTTCTCTCTAGCTGCGATTTTAGCTGTACTCAGGAGTTTCTTGGATTCTACAGTTAGATGGTCGTTGACGTAAATACGATGTGGCGCTCCTTGGAAACCGATGTCGCAGGTAGAGAGGTTCTTATCAGCTCGTGCCGCCGCAATAAAATCTTCTTTAATATACCTGTTAAGGAAGCTGACTATCACCAACTTCTCCTTGGAATTGTGAATAGGCACCCTCGAGATATAGTTGATCTGGTTCTTAGAACACCTGTAATTGATTTTACTGCCGATGGCGTCCACGATTGAGTATAAATTCTCATCCTTCTTTAATGGGACACCCTTAATCTCCACATTGTTAAGCCTGGATCGCTGATCAAACGAAGAAAGCTCAAGCTTCGATGAAGCCAATTCTGACTGCAAAGAAGAGACAGTGTCCTGGAGCTTCTCAAACTCGGAGGATTTCCTTTCTAATTCAGCAAGTCTGGTATCGAGTTCATCTAGTCTTCCACTGGAGAAATCACAACTTTTTTTAAGCTCGGTCAACTCGTCTTTAATCACTTTTATGTCGCTGACTAACGTTGGTAAGCTCAGTAGGTGCTGTTTCATCTCGCGAATCTCACCCAAAACCGTATCCAATGAAGCAGAAGGTTGTGGTGAAAGCAGAGCAGGCGATGACTTGCAAGCAGGACATTTCCATTGTGCTCTTCGGTCGGATCCTAGTTTTCTCCAACCCGCTTCAGACACACTTGCACATGAGAAATCCAGGAATTTCTTGCAGCTTCCACATTGCACCCCATCGTTAAACTGATCATTGCAAATTGCGCACGTCTTCATTTTGGTCAAAATAATTACTAGGGGGCAACAAAATAATATATTGTGCAGCTTTATGAATCGCAACAAAAGGTTGACGATCTATTTTTTTGAGCGTATGCGTACTGTTTTAATGCGTGTTCACACGAAACTGATGTTATATTCAGTTTTTTTGAATTCAGCTGGTACCTTAAAGAGCATCATGGTACTAGATCATCATCACCATCATCAGCGTATAGCTAAAGAGTGGAATTCACTGCCGGAATCTGTATTCCTGATGGCTACAACCCCGGGGAACCTTTAAGTCAAAAGTCAATAGATTACTTCTAGGTAAGCGCGTCCATCGTCGACCGCATCGTCGCTTTCCATCACATGAGATAGCGGTCAAGCGAAAAAATATCAACAATAAAATATATATATATACACCTATATGTATTTCATCATTTCAGCCGACAGACGTCCACTGCTGGACATAGGCCTCCCCCAAGCGTCGCCACAACGAACGATCATGCGCGTCCCGCATCCATCGGATTCCCGCTACCTTCACTAGGTCGTCAGTCCACCTTGTAGGAGGCCTTCCAACGCTGCGTTTTCCGGTACGCGGTCGCCACTCCAGAACCTTTCGGCCCCAACGGCCATCTGTTCTGCGAGCAATGTGCCCTGCCCATTGCCACTTAAGTTTGGCGATTCTTTGTGCTATGTCGGCAACCTTGGTTCTCCTGCGGATATCTTCATTTCTGATTCGATCACGCAAGGAAACTCCGAGCATAGCCCTTTCCATTGCTCTTTGGGTGACTTTAAGCCTTTTGATAAGGCCCATTGTGAGCGACCACGTTTCGGATCCATATGTCATCACTGGCAACACACACTGGTCATAGACTTTCGTCTTGAGACACTGTGGTATGTTGGATGAGAAGATACCGCGTAGCTTCCCGAACGCTGCCCAGCCGAGTTGGATTCGACGGTTGACCTCTTTCTCGAAATTAGATCTACCCAACTGGACTGTCTGCCCGAGGTAGACGTAATCGTCCACAACTTCGAGTATAGAGTCTCCGATCTTGATAGGAGTGGGTGCTACATGGTTGTTTATCATGACTTTAGTTTTGTCCATGTTCATTTTAAGACCCACTCTTTCGGAAGCTCTACTGAGGTCATTGAGCATTGTACTGAGCTCTTCTGTAGTCTCAGCCATGACTACTATGTCGTCGGCAAACCGAAGGTGAGTGATGTACTCGCCATTGACATTAATGCCTAGTCCACTCCAGTCCAGAACCTTGAAGACATCCTCCATTGCGGCCGTGAACAGTTTCGGAGAAATGACGTCTCCCTTCCTCACACCTCGCTGCAGGAGGATAGGTTTCGAAGTCTGGTCCTGAAGTCGGACTGACATAGTGGCGTTTTCGTACAAACACTTCAGCACCTCGATGTACCGATAGTCAATCTGGCACCGTTGGAGAGACTGCAGTACAGCCCAAGTCTCGATCGCATCAAAGGCTTTCTCGTAGTCCACAAACGCTAGGCAGAGAGGCAGATTATACTCCTCGGTCTTCTGTATAACCTGTCGTAGCGTATGTATGTGGTCCACGGTGCTGAAGCCTTTTCGGAATCCGGCTTGTTCGGGAGGCTGGAAGTCGTCGAACCTGCGCGCGAGACGATTCGTGATGACTCTGGAAAACAGCTTGTAGACATGGCTCAGAAGTGAGATGGGCCTATAATTCTTCAGTAGGGCCTTGTCGACCTTCTTAAAGAACAGTACCACCACGCCTCCGCTCCATGCCTGTGGCGTTTTTCCCTCGAGTATGACGGAATCAAACAGCTTCTGAAGGGCCTTAAGGATCGGTTTTCCACCCGCCTTCAAAAGTTCGGCCGTAATTCCGTCGTCGCCCGGCGCCTTATTGTTATTAAGCTGCTTCAGAGCCATCCTAATCTCGTACAGGCTGACGTCCGGGATATCTTCGGTATAGTGTCGGCTCAATCTAGCTCTTGGGTCGTTTGCTAGATTTACAGTGGGTTTAGTGATTGACGTGTACAACTGTCCATAAAAAGCCTCGATCGCTCCTAGAAGCTCTGGTTTGGCGGATATGACTCTGCCATCTTCGGTCTTCAGTTTCGTGAGCTGGCTCTGCCCAAGAGACAGATCTCTTGCAAACACCTTGGAGCCCTTATTTCGCTCAATCGCGTCTTTAATTTTTCCCGTATTATAATGACGGAGATCGCGTTTCAAGGACTTAGAGATCCGTTTATTGAGCTGCCGATATGTGTACGAATCGTCTGAAGACTGCAGAATCATCTCACGCCTCTCTTTCATGAGCTGGAGAGTTTGATCGGTGACCCTCTTGCTCTTATTTGTGCGAGTCTTAGAGAGTTTAGAGCCGACCGTATGGACAGCTTCCACGAACCCATCGTTGTATTCGTCCACGGAGCTTCCTAGGCATTCGAAACGATTTTGAAGTTCGAGCTGAAAGCTTTCGGAGTTATGGATTTGGATCTGTGCAGGACGGAGCGTAGACTTCATCAGTCGAGATCTTTCAAGCTTGACATTGATATTCAACGTGCCTCTTACCATGCGGTGATCACTTCCGGTTTTCACCCTATTGATCACGGAGACATCATTGAATATTTGCTTCTTCGTCGACATGATGAAGTCAATCTCATTTTTAGTTGCACCATCAGGGCTTTGCCAAGTCCACTTCCTGTGCTCACGCTTGCTGAAAAAGGAGTTCATCATGTAGAGGCCCTCCTTCTCCATAAAACTGGCCAGTAGATGTCCCCGGTAGTTCCTACGTCCAAATCCAAATTGCCCCACTCGCAGCTCGTCGCCGTCTCGTTTGCCCAGTTTCGCGTTGAAGTCCCCCATGACCACGGTGAAGTGACTCTTAGGACCATGCATGGCTCTGGATACGTCCTCATACATGGTCTCTACTTCGTCGTCAGGGTGTGTCGAGGTCGGAGCGTAAACCTGTATAACCTTCAGCGAATATCTTGATGATATTCTGAGTATAAGGTACGCTACCCTGGTCGACACACTCTCGATCTTCACAACATTGTTCACGAGGGACCTGTGGACGATAAACCCGACACCACCTTGGGACTGCTTGTCCCCTTCCCGGAAATAGAGCAGGTTACCAGATCTTAGGATTATCGTATCCTCCCCCTGTCTTCGGACTTCAGACAATCCCACAATACTCCATCGTAACCCGCTCAACTACTATATGTATTTAGGGTCGTCATTTTGTGTAAATCGGTAAGAAGTTGTTGTACAAATACATATAAAACGACACCAATAGTCATAAAAAATAACAGTTGTTAAAAATTTACTGATAAGTTACAGGTCGACTACTTCACGGATCTTTGGGTACTTGAATTATAATTGCCAGGGGACATTGCTGACAATTTGTATAATACAATTTTATTGTTTTGTCAAATTATACCAAATCATTATAATTAACACACTAATGTGCTGGGCCTAAGCCCAGCACTGCTTTCTTCAGGTGTTCACTTTACGACAGTATATTTTCTAGCAGTAGTAGTGTTGTGGCGCAAACGTTTAACTAATAGAATTTACTATGGCTACGGTGTTATGCGACGTAGTGCCAATAATGACATATTTTTATATAGCTATAATTACAGATCAACCCAGTCTAAAGTTTTTTTTTTGTAGGAGGTAATCTCTGAAAGTACTGGTCCAATTGCTAAATTTTTTTTACCGATAGAAAGCTGCTTTATTTTTGAGTGATATATATTTTATGTACGTGGACGAAGCTGCGAGCAAAACCTAGTAAATCATAAATGGATTAATTTAATTTTGAGTTTAATTTAATTCTATTTTTGTCAGGTTCAGTTCTAACTTCACTCAAATAAAATATTCTGACCTAAAACAGAATTCAGAACTATTCAGTTCAACATGCACAGGTAGGTAAAAACAATAACACGAACTAGCTCCGAATTAGTTCAGTATTCGCGGCGGTCGCTACATTATACAACAGTTTACACTCTGAAACGGTTAGGCAGGCTTTTGTGGACGACTGGAGTCACTGTACAGATTTAGTTTTACTATGGAAACACACGTTTATAAATGATAAATGATAAATGATCTTTATTTTGCAAGTAGGTTTTATAAAAATACTTTTACACGTCAATTTTTTTTTTTTTCGTGAATTAATGCTAGATGAGGCCGGTGTTTCCTAATGTAAGTATGGAATAATATCACACGTTCGGTGTTCCTGGATACGGAAACGTGTAAGTTGCCACTCAATATTAGCCAGTTAACCTATGGCGAATGAGTAATCTCTTTACTTACTGAAGTATAGGTTATTCCATGGTGATAGGTATTTCAATACCATACGCATAAAGTAGTAACATATATTGTTTGAGTAAAAATGTATTATAAAGAAACATATTATAATTTTTTATTACATGCAGCGTCTGGTACTGTGACATCCGTTAAAAGTGTTTTAAAAATCACATATTTAATTAAAAATTACAAAAAAATCTTTTTTGCCTTACGACATACAAAAATATTTGGTCGATTTATTTGATGTTTTTTTTAATATTATTGATAGACTCACATTTGACTACTATCTTTTATGATGGTAAGCGATGATGTGGTTGACGATAGAGCACGCTTGCCTAGAAACAATCTATTCACTCTTGACTTAAAGAACCCTAGACTAAATCAAATTAAACCAAGCATGCTGTGAAAAGGGTTGCAAGATTGTTTGAAAGGGTCACCGTGGCACTGGAACGCAAAGAGCAACTGAAAGAACAAGTTGGGTTTTAATAAATCAAAGCCTGACACTCTCTCTTGCTGCACCCAGAGTGGAAAAATTTATTTGATGAATTTCTGCTTTAAAAAGAATGCTATTTTATTGTTACGTATATATAGACAAGTTGTTTTTGAATCTGAACAGAACTTGGTCCTTCATGATGTATCAAAAGAGAAACAGCGACGAAACTTTAAAGGAAACTAAGCACGACGACACACTTTACCGCATAACTGAATACTGCGGCCTTTTCATCCAGAAATACAATTCCTGACGTGCCTGAGCACGCTGCGAGCGTCCCTATTCTCAGTCGGACCCACGCCTCGCTAACATATTCAGGTAAAGCAGACAAATGTCTAGAAACAAGCGATGTTCTAGTTATTCGCAGCGCGCCGTTCCACGTAAATTATGCAACGTTTTAGACTCGCAGCCGTGTGGGTAACTCAGACATTTATTTACATCCTAAAGTCAACTTCACGTTCAACTCTTCAGAGACCTCCAGGAAGAATTAACTCCTTTGATTTACGAGGAGTTAATTATTCGTTGGCTGCTGCATTCAATGTCCAAACATACTATATAATTCTACATAACTCTCGTTTATAAATAGTAAGTTGATGTACAAACAAGCAAAATATATGTAATTACATAACATTTTATTTTGCTGCGGTGTGTTTTTTTTTTATTTTATTGTTTTCTATTTGTTTCATGTTTAATTTTAAAAGCACTATACAAGCCGTACTAGCACTTAGCTTACGATGTTTTTTTTTTTCATAAAAACTAGAATACCTTTTTACTCTTGAAGGTTGAATTAAAAATTAACACTAAAAAGGGGTTTTTGGAGAACCCCTTTTTTGTGCGTCAAAAAGGAAATCTTGTGAAAAATTTACAATCCTAGTCCCAGTCGTTACAGTTTTGAGTTGATATGTGTGTGTGTGTATTCTCCTTTTATATATAAATGTGAGTATAGGTAACATCAAAACCCAGGCAATATGATTAAACCATGTACGCCAAACAATGACCAAAAAAAAATTTTTCTCCCACAGTGCCAAAGCCAAATAAAAACCTACCGTTATAGACATGCACATATTAATTAAAAAATACACTCACAAACCGCCGCGTCATATGATTGACGCGAACCCGCCGCAAAACTCCGAGCAAAGGGGTTTGATTAATTCATTTAATTAAAACCTCTGGGATCGTGGTACCTTCACGTGAGTTCGATGTATTTTGAAAAATGAGCTCTTCCAATATTCTGGTGGGCGGTAATTAGTGAGCTGCAGATGATGTAATTGATATATTTATGTAATTTATTTAGCTTTATGAACTGTGTTCTAGCCCGGTGGTTAAGACACCCGCCTCTCATGCATCAGGTAGCGGGTTCAAAACCGGGCAAACATCAATCTGACTTTTTCAATTCATATGTACTTTTCTAAGTTTATCTAGGGCACTAATACTGCCATCACGTGCCTCAGAGAGTACGTAGAGCCGTTGGTCCTGGTTATCATTCATAGAACTGTGACAGTCGTTACAGGTGTTAGAAGCCAGAAAGTCTGACCTTTGAGAAAGTTTGACAAGCAGTCGCACCAAGTAAAATTCAGGTATTTTGCCGCATCCAGTTAGACTAGAAGCGGGCCTAAGGTAGTTGGTAAAAGGCTGGGGAGATAATGATGATTAAAAACGCCGCCACAAAAAAGTGCTAGAAGCGGTTACAAAAAAAAGCTAGAAGCGGCCGCAAAAAACAACAGGAGAAGCTTGAAGCCGCTTCAAACGTTTTTTTGTGGCGGCACCGCCGCACACAAGCCACAAAAAAAGGCCGCCTCAAAAAGAATCTTGAAGCGGCGTTTTTTTGTGGCCAGTGTGCGAGGACAGTGTTTTCAAAATCATTAAAAACCAAGAATCGAACTCTTAATTTTTTCCAAAGTAAGAGTGAAAGCGATCTTACGATTTTATTTAACAAACATTCATTACCTTTACTCAATAAACAGAGTATGTAGGTAAATCACCTTTAATTCAAAATGCAGGAGACAAAGGTTGCCGAACAAACCCTTATTCATTAAATAAACAGAAGTTCGTGTTGACCTTGGAACGATATCGGACAGAATAAATAAGTCCAAGGTTGAAGTTTGCGAGTTCAGGACTTATTCCGCGAAAGCCGAACCTTTTTGCGAAAGTTTACTGCATCGTAGGACTTATTGTACTCTGGCTTGGTAAATATCAAATATTTGAGACGAACAAACTTTTTCAAAGTTGACTTTGGTGGGTTTCTGTTACCTTACTTTTCGTTTGAGGCAACTTTAAGCAATTTTTTATAGGCACAAAAATATTGAAAACTAGCTGTGGCCGCGACTTCGTTCGCGTGGACTACAGGATTTTGAATTTATTTTTTTTCAAAATCGGTCTCGGTATATAATCGGTAAGAGTCTGACAAACAGACAGACACACAAAAATTGTAAAAAAAAAATATATTGGTGGATGTACCGTATATATTCATATGCATGTAGTAAAAAGCAGTTTTTCAATATTACAAACAGACACTCCAATTTTATTTATATGTATGGATGTATGGATTAATTTGTTATACGTAAAATTAGGACAGTGTTTTTAAATTACTTTTTTTTAGGTCTGTCTGTTCAATACATAGAGACAGACACGACGGGAGACTTATTTTTATACTATAAATATTATACCCTATAAAAATGTTATATTATGTGTCCATTGACTAAAACAGCTAGCCCTTAAGTCAGGGGAACTATTAATTGGCGTTTAAAAATTTCTTTAAATCCTAAGATTATATATTTCGACTGGCCTGTTGGTTTAGTGGTTAGTCCTGACTGCTATGCCGGAGGTCGTGGGTTCGATTCCCACCCAGGATCATTTGTTCTGTGTCTGGGTGTAATTTATCAATAAAATGTATGTATTTAGAAATATATAAGTATGTTTATCAGTTGTCTAGTACACATAACACAAGCTCTGCTTAGCTTGAGACTAGACGGCGTTGTGTGATAGTTGTGGAATATTATTATTATTTTCTTTATTTGTCTACTTTACATATAGTTTACATTTTTAAATATTAAAAAAACATATTAAAAAAATATTATTATTATTATATATAGGAACATACGGACATTAAGGAAAGGTGGAGAGATGAGCTTGACTACTACCGGAGGGACTGGTCCGCAACGGGTGAGGACAGACACGTGGGGAAAGAAAGAGGCAGGCCTTCGCTCAGCAGTGGGACATAATAAGCTAACAACAACAACGATATTATTATTTTTGAACATAAATAATAATAATATAATAAAACACACAAGAATCTTATCCTCCAACAATCGATCGAGCATATATCTGACAGTACAATCCTTGTCACAATCGTGACATCGCACAGGGAGGCAGGGTCGAAAGGACCCCGTAACGACTCATCGATAGGCGGTGAAGCGGACTGTAACACTGCAGATAAAGATTATTGTTTAACGCTCACAATAGCACGAGTTATGGATACTCACAAAGGATTACAGCTTTATTGGAGCCCCAGCGTTATATGGGGATATATTTAGAACGTTATCAGTAAGGTTTAGTAGAGTACTAAATTATGCTTCTATCTTGAACATTTGGAAAGGGATATTTATGGAATTATCATGAATATTTGGCATATATTACGTTGAACCACGTCGGATTTCTCATCTGAATTGTTAAAGTATTTTAACCGATTTCAGAAAAGAATTTTTCAGTACCTACTCAATATTCAATACCTTATTGCATTCCATATTATGTACATGGGTGGTATAAAATATTGTCAAGATCAATATGGACCCTATTAGGCACTGCAAAGTTAGGAGAGAGGATAAAGGCTAAGGTACAATACGATTGCATTGTTAGGGTTCCGTACCCAAAAGATAAAACGGACCCTATTTATAAGACTCCGCTGCCCGTCCGTCTGTTTGTCTTGCAGTTCGTCTGTCACGAGGCTGTATCTCATGAACCGTGATAAATAGACACTTGAAATTTTCACAGATGATGTATTTCTGTGATAAAAACAGAATGAAATAAATATTTAAGTATCCTATACAACAAGCGTGATTTTTTGCCGCTTTTTAGCTACAGACGGTACGGAACCCGTCATGCGCGAGTCCGGCTCGCACTTAACCGTTTTTTATCAAGTTTGTTACTTCAACACTCCATCTTCCATATCCTTTTGGGTGATTTAAAGCCTTCTGATGAAACCCATTGTGAACGAAAAGGTACTAGTGGGATAAGAACACCCAACGCCTTTATCCATGGTCTACCCGTGACCTAATTTATCAGGACAACGGGACGACTCTTCCCAAAGTTTGTTTTGACTACTCAGTAATTCCCTTTAGTGAGAAAGTTAAGGACTTGGGGATATTTATTGACAAGAACTTCTCTTGAATACCTAGCCGTGGGAAGTCAACCGCAAGTTATTCGCATCGGCCGCATCTTTGAGAAGACCGCTGAATTTTACCTATTACCTTTTTTTTTTCGGCGGGTAAAATCATCCAGATGACATCCCCCGCCCTTCGGCGGAGCGGGAAATAGTGTCAGACTTTTAAAGAGTAAAACACCCACCCTGTCCCTTCGTTGCCTTTCATATCAGAGCTAAGCCTTCCTTTCAGAAATAGACCCTTGGCCCCAGTAGGCGTCAACCCTGCTGGGCCCCTACGGTTGCTGACAGCTTCTTCAGGCGCGCGGGAACAGTACGCACCGTCGATGACTCGAACTCGGTCCGGACGGTTGAACAGGGAGCTACCGATTGCTCGCCGTCCACAAGCCCGCGCCTACGGTGGTTGGAAATCGGGATCAGAATCCCGGTGGCGGCTGGGGCGTGAGCGCCATGGCCTGATATGGTCAGCCTCCTCCTTTGCTAGCATTACTGCTTCGCAGAAGGAGGCGACCGCCTGCCACTCCTCCTCGCTCCTATCATGATGGCACTAGCTCAATCTCCTCTTACTCATCCTTAATTACACTGATGCAAGCTATCTTGACCTAACTGAAGTGCAACTTGATAAACATGATCGTGTTCAAAACGTTTGTATAAGCTTCATATTCGGTTTGCCCAAATATGATCATGTATTCGGATTCCGTATTAATCTCAAGTGGTTGCCAATTCGCCTTTGCCGGAATACTCACACTTTTTCCCTTTTGTATAATATGTTATTTTACCGTTTCCACCCTTCTTTACCTCAAGGAACGATTCTCCATATTCTTTGTGATTTCCACACGAAATCTTTTAGGTCAACAGATATGTAACTTGAAATGTAAAATGCCAATGCATTCAACTACGTTCCTAGATAAGTCCTTTACTATTCCGACCCTTTTATTTAAAAGGGTCCATTCCATTTGGAATGCATTGCCAGTGATAACAAAACGTGCAATCACTACCTGTCTATAAAAGACATCTAAAGGAATACTACTATCCCTGTGATCAACTCTTCAATTTTTCCTGTCTTCAATTAGTTTGTCACTTATTTTATTTTTATTTTATTTACGTATCTGTTCAAGTATTGTAGATTTATATTCCATCAACGCAACCAACCCGCACTGGGCCCGCGTGGTGGATTACGGCCCATTCCCTCTCCTAGAGAGGAAGCCTGAATCCCAGCAGTGGGAACATTAAAAAAGGCTGATGATGATGATGATGATGATTGCATGAACGCATTTCATGCTATGTAAAGGTGCCCATTTTGTGTCAAGATAATCTATTTCCATTCCAAATTGCCTGAAAGAAATCGTTAAAAGCGATAAAGCCGCCAATTGTATATTTTTTAATTTATGGTTTTCATAATGTGAATTATTGTTTTGGTGTAGAAACAACAAAGTAAAAATAAATAATTTAACTTCAATACAATCTATCTTTGAAGTAAGAGTGATTAACAGAGTAAAAAACATACATACACGTGCATGTTTGTTACTCTTTTACGCTCAAAAAATTAAACGAAATTTGAATGAAATTTACGACATTTTTCGAGTAGATATAGGATATAGGATACTTCTTATACAGGAGTTTTTTACCCTGAGGTAAATTTCTAATTACAATCAAAGTCATGAAAATAAGTTTGTATATTTATTACATAGTTTAGTAGAGTATTCCGTGGTGGAAATGGAGAAAATTACTATCAACATATATTCGGTTACTTAATTACGTGAAATTTCCCACATTTTGTCATAATACACATTCGTCTCCATGAACATCAAATGCTAGCATTAAAAGCTATTCCGGAAATCAAGCGTTTATATTCCAGTAACATAAATCAAAAGCTGTTTTAAACGAATGTTGTTCAATAATGTATGAAGAGCTGTTCAAACACTTCGTGATTTCCGATTTCGTATATTTTGTTATTGACAGCCTTGAATTATGAAGTATTTATATTATTTGGTGTTTAAAACTGGTTTGTTAATTGGTTTTGCGACGTATGTCGTATCGTATCGTCACTACAGTCAAGTGTAGTGTTTTTAGTACACGGGTATTTTTAAAATTTATTGAAATTCTCGCTATAACTCAATCTGCATCACTACTTGTCAAATAGAAATCGATATCTCTAAAAGTTGTGAATACTGACTATCTAATAGCTATAGTAATGTTATAAAGAGGAAACAGTGTGTGTTTATGTTTTTAATAAATTAAAAAAACTGCTTGACCAATTAAACAATGTTATCAGTACAATGCCTACTCCTCACTGTTAGGGTTATTTTTCTATTTTCCCACGGGCAAAGCGGCTGGCAAAAGCTTACTTATAGTTTAAAATCATATTTTCAGAACTAATAAAAAATACCGTAAAATTAGGAAAATAATATTTTTTTCGCTTTTGCTTCAAACCGCTATCATTGCAAACATTGGAATTGAAATTGGCAAAGTATTAAGTTCAACATCATATCACTAACATCTGGAGATTGTAAACAAGTTATTACCATGTTACAGGTAGTAAGAAGTCGGCGTAGTACTGTTGGAACAGTAAGAATGTCTTTATTTACATTCCAGCGATTTTAAGAGACATCAATGAACAATAGAACGGATAAAACGCAAAAGACAGCATCACACAGCAACGCAAAGAAAGAATACAGGTGAGTTTTAGTCTGTGAAAGTCTAACACACTCTCCCACTCTATCCAGAGCTGGTGAAAAACAAAGAGTATGCCGACAACCAGAAGAACAGGTATCATCAAGCGTGTTTTGAACAAATGGTGGAAGATAAAAAAATATAATTAAAATATTATTTGACTGCTCTCCTACACATGAAAGAGATTTGTTTGTGAGTTTTTCTTAGTTAGCTAATAAACACTAGAAAAAAACAACAAACAAATTCTTTTATACACGATAATGTGCAAATAAAATTATTTTTAATTTACGGCACAAATTCCTCGCTTCCCATAAACGCTACACCCCCGCATTTTCCCTACCGTGAACATTCCCCATCTTGCTGCAACGACAAACAATTCTAATAATGACATGTCAGTACAATGACATGTGCCACCACGTGTCATTTGTCACATGTTCGAGCGACGGCACATGGGATTTGAGCGAGTGAGTTGTAAGCAATCACGACGAGGAAGACAGAAAGCCAGTTCTTGAAAAGGCGGTAAAAATTTACTGCATAAACTAATAGTGATGGTGAAGATACGAAAGAACTAGACGCTGAGCCAAATAGTACATATTTTAATAAGGCTATTGCCAAAATTTTTATTTAGGATTAAAAATTTAAAACTCAAACATTGATACGCGATTAAAATTTATCTGCCAGAAAATCCGATACGGAGTGGTAATATTTGTTTAATAGAAGTGCACTTAGTTTCTTTTACATGATTCATTCATTTATCGTCTGGGTATTCAGCAAAAAGCGCAATATAGAATTATGTTACCTTGCCAGAAAGAAATCAACGTTTACTTGAAGACGAATGAACCAAACTATAGCATTAGGCACGATTTGCTGGCGATTTAGAAGTAACCAAATCAAAATAAGAGAGAGAATGGAAGATTGGAGCACTATCAATAAAATATTTTGAAGAACAGTAAATTACTATACGTGTATTAACCAAATAGGTTTTGCCCGCCTGATCGCACATAAAATACAATAAATATAGCCTATGTCACTCAAGAATAAAGCAGTGTTCTATCGGTGAAAAGATATTAGCAATCGGATCAGGACTTCGAGAGATTACCTCCTACAAACAAAAAAAAAAACAAAGATTAGTGTACATTTACATAGAGTGAAGTAAACCTTCTGATTCTATCAACATTATGCTGATAGCCAGTGAACTGCGGTACAATCGAGGCGTCTTCGGCTGGTCGCGTGATAGATGAGCGTTGTCAGCATTATGTTCTACCTTATTTACCGATTTAACTACTTTTACGACTTCTTTAACGTTCCTTCTAACTCCCTTAGCATTGTAAATGATGATAGCGTTATTTCCATGAATAATGGCTTTTATTATGATGTGTTTATCAGAGGTTAGTATAACAGTCATTAAGTTGTTTTAAGGTTCCGTACCCAAAGGATAAAAACGGGACCCTATTACTAAGACTCCACTGCCCGTCTGTCTGTCACCAGGCTGTATCTCATGACCGTGACAGTTAGTAGTAGTTATTTTCATAGATAATATATTTTTATTGCCGCCATAACAACAACTTATATACAAATACTTAAAATATAATAAAATAAATATTTAAGTCGGGCTCCTATTCAATAAACATGAATTTTTGGCCGTTTATTGCTACGGACGGTACCGAACCTTTCGTGCGCAAGTCAAACTGGCTGACTGTTTTAAGATTTGAAGCTGCGCACGGCTAATTTTTAATTTACTTTGTATGTTTTTTTTTTATCTAGTGCGACAAGGGCACCAATTCTATGATTTCTTCTTATAAAGTCTCCTTTTGTAAAGTAATCTTGGTGTGCAATGCAGTATATGTAAATAATAAATAAGTAAACTATATCAATATATTGTACTCATATTGTTGAATGCGAATCGACAATAATGAATAAATATTATACAGCAGTCATTTTCAAATTCATGTATAGTTCAATTTGAGAACTAATATCCCACTGGCTGCTTATATTCCGTTGGCAATGGAACATTTATCGATAAGTACATCATAATAAAGCGTAGCGCTGAATACTATGGTTACAAATAATAAATTATCGATATACATTTGTATTCTGTTGAATCTTGTTAAGTTACAGCATCATCCTCTTCCTTTGAACCGTTCATTCGATACTATTTGTTCCATTAAAAACCAATTAATATACCGATATCAATGTATTATATGTATTTATATAGGTAAAATATCAAATGTCAATATTTTTGGAACCCTTGTTCAAGAATTTAACAAGTTATTAATAGCCCCTAAAAGTAAATACCACGGATCTGAAATTTGATGAAAGAAAGCTAAAAATTTATAGGAACGACTATTTACATACGAGTTAGACATTTTTAGTTGATGAAAGGTTGTAGGTGACCAAACTCTTTGGCTACATTATAGAAACAAAGTTGTTTCCTATAATTTTCATTGCATTGTCTTTATGTTGAAACATAAAGACAATGCTCGGGGTTTACTTTGCGTGATCGTTATGGCTACGCTTGGGGGCGGCCCATGTCCGACAGTGGACGGCTGAAGAGATAAAAATAAATCATAAAGACGGAAATGCCAGCCGGAAGAGACATTCATGAACAAAAAAGTATAAAAACAACAGCTGACAAACAATTCGTCGTAACTGTGACCGGCCGATCATATTTCTTGCGATATAATTGTGAGGAAAACTTATATTTTCTACTTTGTGTATTTATTTTGTCACAATATTGTTTTCAGATAAAATTAAGTGTAACTAGAGGTGAGGTGCTAATTTCCATTTCCGAGAAAACATTTTCTTGAAGATAGTAGATAGTAACACGTGTTTCGTCGATGTTACTTAGATCTACGGTCAGTTTTATTATCTTCAAGTTTTACTTCGAATTAAAATGAACCTTATTACGGAATTAATACTTTTTCTGATGTAAAAAAATTACTAGTTTTGGGTAATTACTATTTATAAAAATTATTTTTCGTAAATTGAAATTATTATTCCTTTATTATCTATTTTAACATATTAATTACATTTTTAAATATTCCTTAAAAAAAATATTAAAAAAAAAACATTTAAAAATATAAAATTATTAATATTATTATTATATTATTTTCTGCCACGTAGATCAACGTTATGACAAATAAAAATTCATAAACAAAAAAGAAATACGATCGATTTTCTGAGTACTTTTAGTCAAGAACGTGTAAAATCCTATTTAAAAGCCTTTTAATTTTAATAGGTTTCAAGCTAAAACAGAGTTTGAGAAATCATCCACTGTTGGACACAGACCTCTCCGATGTCGACATCTCTGACTAGGTCATCAATCCACCTTGTAGGAGGCCTTACAACGCTGCGTCTTCAGTACGTGGTGGCCACTCCAGAAACTTTCCGCTTCATTGACCATCTGTTCTGTGAGCAAAACGTCTACTGTCATTTAAGTTTGGCGATTCTTTGGGCTGTACCTTTTTTTTTCCTGCGGATATCTTTATTTCTTATGCGATCACTCAAGGAAATTTCGAGCATAACTCTTTCCATTGCCCTTTGGGTGACTTTAAGCCTTCTGAAGAGGCCCATTGCGAGCGACCACGTATGAGAAGTATCATAACTTTAAGGGCCTCCCTTAATGTTAGACATCATAGTAACAAAAAATCATCAAACACTTTGCAACTATATTTTCTTTGTCGTTCGAATGAAAGCTTAGTTTACAATTTTCTATCTCCAATCAACTCTTGTCGGTAGGTACTAAATAATATGCATCTAATCCTATATTATACCTCCCTTTCACCCGTATCCAAACAAATTACAATATTAAAAATGTTCCACCGTACGCCCCATGTTTGTTCAGCAAGCCTCGGATCGAGCGCCAACTTAAATTATTCACTAGCGGATATTGCATCGCAGTAATAAGCCCGTATCACGCGAATCGTTTCCTTATTTCATTTCCTAGCTAATAGTTTGCAACACATACACTTCATAGTGTATCGTAATTATGAGGGACTTGTGGGTAAGTAAATGCAACCATACCGCTTGTCGATCCGTTGACGTGTGATCGTAAAATTCACGACGTTTCCACAGATTATATTGTGTACATTATTGACTAGGTAGGTAAGTAGCTAGTCAATAATAACACTTAATTCTATATATATATATATATATTTAAAAGAAAGTCGTGTTAGTTACACTATCAATAATTCAAGAATGGCTGAACGGATTTGACTGAAAATTGGTGGGGAGGATCATATTTGTAGTCATGATAGAAATATCGTTGAGTAGTTACAGTTTGGTTCAATTTAGTTTAAAGCTCGGTTGGATTTAGTTTCATGACTTATTTCTCGATAAATGCGGTCGAAAATCACGTCAGTTGTGTTGAAATGGAATGGCAGAATTCGAGTTTCAAATCGGTGTTGAAAGTGAGTCAAAACGTGAGTGCATTTGGCAACCGCTGATTTGAGCTTTATGTACGTCGACTCTAATTTTCATGAATTTTAAACCAGCCACTGAATTCATTTGCGGACGGCCTATAGACTATTCAACATAATGACAATTACTTACCCGAGGAGATTAAAACAGAAAGACAATAGACACAACACAAACACTTTAGACCCCTTCAATCCGAGTTTAAAACCCAAAAAATGAACCTCTCCAAACATAATTAGCGAAACGCAATTAAAAATGTAAGAACTGAAGCGCTCCTAATCTGTGTTTTATTTAATTTTCTGATTACAAAGGCAGTACTTTTCTGAAAATAACGCAAACGTTGTGTTTTTTTGCCCAGATAATCTGATAATGTCTGCAAACCTCCGGAGAGGTCTCTTTGTCTCTTACTTTGAAGAGTTCAATTAGAGGGCAGAACGCGAAGCTGAGGAACACAAAATACTAACGAAATTATGCCATTATATCTAATTTATTTACTTCAAATGGACAGTTATTGTCTATAATCCTCTCCAACTTGAGTTGAAGAGTGTTCTGGTAATATTTTTTTCATTTTTGAAAGTATTTTACTCATTTCCGTGCTCACAGGCATTAAGCTGACAATACAAAATAATCGCAGCACTCACACACGCGATGAATTTTTCCAGAGATACAGCGCAGCGTACTGCTCGCGGGAGCGCCTGCATCGCGGCACGAAATGAATTGACAAAAGAGTTAAAAGTTTAAAACTCATGAGCTACTGAGTCGATTTGGAATTCCGTCTCTTCGTAGTTTTGATTTATTATTACAAAGAAATATTACTGTGAGAATATTTATACTATTAAAATTTTAAGTGATGAAAACTCCTTTCATGAAAATGTTTAAACAGATTCAACTACCATTTTACTGTCCATAAACAGCCCATTATCATCAACTATCATAAGAATGATGTCAATTAAGTATAGTGCTGGTAAAGCGACAAAGTTTAACTAACGCTTCTCTCAAATAGTTGAATGTCTCCTATCATTAACAAGTTTGATAGCAGCCATCAATCTGTCCCGCGGTCGCGCGCAATATAACTTAATTACTTTCATCTATTTCAGTAAGGAATTTTACCATGTTAATAAATTACTTGTTTTTTGTTGTGAAAAATCATCCAGAGACTACTCCCATTCTAGAGTGGAGCGAGTGGAAATTCACTTTCGGAAATTCCCCGTGGCTCCGGGTATCGGTCCTGCTGGGCTCTTCCGGTTTTGCTGACATCTCTTTAAGGCGCGAAACTCTATGCACCATTGATAACACGCACGTTGTCCTTTTGCCAACCAGTTGCCAACGGCGGGTTATGAGTTCTAGTTGTCCGCAAACCCATGATACAAATAAATACCTGGAGGTTTTTGGAAGGCTCCCAGTCTTGTATAGTGATATGCATACAAAAAATAAAGTAGACTAAAAGCTAGCCTTTTCACGACATTATAAATAACAAAATTCTAGCTAACTCAACAACCGAACATACTATGAAACTTTAATATGTATAAGCAGAATCAGCCTTATAATCTCTCTGCTGAGACTCAGCCCTCCCTACTACTAGGGCTGAAAACTTTTTATAAAAAAAATATAACCGACTTCACTAAAAAAACACTAATAAAGTTTTTTTATTTCATACTTTTTAGTTGCAATACACTTACAGCCAGAGTACTTTTTTCTCATGTCAATTCCAATTAACTCAAACCCTGCTAGAATACATCATTTTCTTATGAAGTTCCCGTGTCTACCTTCCACCTTCCGGCTCCATCATCAGATCACTTCGATAGTACCTTATAGCCAAAGTGCATCTCATGACATTTCTAATAAGCCTAAACACGGGTAGGATACATTGATTAATTACGGAGTTCCGGTGCCTATCTTCCAGTTCCATCACTATTATCGGGTTACTTCGATGATACAATTTTCAACATAACTATTCAGAACTATTCATTTATTTGTATGGTCATAGTCGCTTAACTATGTTCATTGTGATATTTGTTTGAGTATGAAGTTCCGTTGGCAATTTCTGGTCTTCTTAACCAGTTCCACCTCATCAAATGTCACTTTTTGACTGTAAATGCTTAATTCCTTGATGAAAATATCAAAATTACTATATAGTTGCCTATAATATTTGAGGAGTTCCCTCGATTTAGCCAAGATTCCATCATCAGATCCCGACTTGGTGACTATGGGACCATTTGGGAAGTATACCCTTTCCAACAAAAAAGAATTTTTCAAATCGGTAGCCAAGCGACGAAGTTATGCCCGAACATACATAAAAAAAAAAAAAATACAAACATCCGAATTGAGAACCTCCTCCTTGTTTAGAAGTCGGTTAAAAATACACCGCGAGTTGCAGGTTGTGTGTGTGGCTAAATGTTTTCTCTATTGAAACCTAAACAGACATGGAATAATTTTATCGTGATTTCAGAGCAATTAAAAACTAAAATATAAAAATACTGTTCTTCAAACAGTTTTATTTTATTTTTGAGTTTCTGTTCATTGGTCTATCAAAAAGCAAAATGCCGAAGCTCTACTCAACCTTTACTTTCTTTATAGTATTAAGCTCATGAGACATTATGTTTTTAAACACAGAAAGCTACATTAACATCGGCGTCCATTAGGTTATTTTACGCCAAGACGCAGGGCGCTAATGAGTATCCATTATGCTTTCTTTCATCCATGAAAAGGAACATGACGTGACTTTCACGTCTAATTTGTGAACATTTTATGAAATTATACGAAGATGTCACATCAGTTCCGTAATGATTTGCAAGTGACAAGCAAATAGAATTCATCAACTGGCTTTTATCTTCCTTTTATCAATTTAGCAACGAAATAAGAAAATTAAGTTTTTTTAATGCTCCAAAATGGTGGGATATTTAATAAAGAGGAAAATGTTTTCTTAGATGCTAGTCATTGTGTATTTTAGCCTGTGGATTTTAATAATGAAGAGGTCATAACAATCACACCATTTGCAACTTGACATAATATAATGACATAATATATTCTCACTGCTTCTCAGTCTTGCTCTTTAGGAGAGGTCATGGGCCGTAATCCATCACGCGGAACCAGTGCAGGTTGGTGGAAGTTACATATTTTCGAATTTTTGGTTCTTGTACATGCCAGTTTTCTCACGACGTTTTCTTCCACCGTTTTGAGAACAGTATTTTAAACAGTAGTATCAAATTAGAATGAAAACTTAATTTGTATTTTAATAACAAAATTGAACCTAAAACTCAATCGCATTAATGTCGCACTTCCTCATAATATAAATCATACTTAAACAAACCATCATCATTCATCTCAAGAATAACACCACCCAAATCCCATAGTGATACCCTTGAACAAGAAACCTTAATAAATACTCATTCAATTCACAAAATTATATTTTTCTCTCAGAAATCCTGAGTGGGATCGTCATCAATCATTCCGGTCCCCTTTTAATTTACACCGGAGTATTTTTCAGCTACTCATCTCTGTGTCGTTTATCACATTTGCTGGCCTCTGTTTCCGCCACCTATTGTCTTTAGACTCAGCACTGTGACCTGGTTTTGCTGTGTCGTGTACGTTTCCCAAGTTTGCGAGAGACAGAACAAGTTTTTAGGTTTATGGAGGATTTGAGGCTGAATTGGGTGCTTAAAGCTTGAATGGCTGCGGCTTTTATATACTTAGATTTGTGATTAGATTTTCAAGTTTAGATTTATTTCAAAAGTATGGAGAACGCTTATTGGACTCAAAAAACAAAAACTCCACAGTACTTTACCATCAAAAATGCTTGTCAGTTGTTTTATTTATATAAACCAGTCAAGTGTAAGTTTGACTCGCGTATGAAGGGTTTTCTACAATATTTATTTTTTGTTGTTGTACGACACACTGAAAAAAATTGATTGTCTACATAAAACGATTAATTATCAGATACCTACCCGCTGACAGACAGATGGATAGATGGATGGATATAGGAGACTTAGTAATATGGCACTGTCAATTATTCTTCTGCTTAAATAACACTCAAAACCCGCATCATACTTTGAGCTTGCAGTTTCAAAGATCTCAATTATTTTTAAAGATTTTAATAGATACCCAACTACTTTGAATCTCTCCTTTCTAGACAGCACAAATCCACCTCCCACCTTTTGACTTACTGTATCCCTACACTACCTTACAAAACCAACATCCCACCTCCTTCGCCAAAAATTAATACCAAACATCTCTAATTCAGGTACCTTCCAACCAAGAGCAAAGTCGTTATATTCGTCATTACATTACACAGCCGTCGTAAATTCCTTTGTGTCTAATGTGGGAACCGCAAAACTTCTTTGAGCCCCTAATGGTAGGAAAGGTGAGAGCGTCTTGTATACATAACGTTAATGCGCAATTTTGAAGCGGATCCCTGCAAGGAACGTTCTAAGAATATCATACGGTACAGGACCAAGTATGCTCCCTTGAGGGACGCCTTGTTGACAATCGGAGGTATACTTAAGGCTTGATTAAGTTTTGATGGAGTAATTGCTAAGCCCGTTGCAAATAGCCCATTAGATGGTCTAATGCGAGCAGATAAGGTCCTAAAGAGGCTGTTACTTTTTATTTTATTTCCTGATAGACTTTAAAATTATATTAATGCTGCCAATGGCCGATATGGAATTACAGACTGATGCTGTTTACTAATGTCTCCCTATCTCCTAAAAAATTCATTTGTATAATACTTATGCATACAAAAAAGGTAAAATATTTTATTATAACCCTCTCATCTTTGATGAAATCGAATAAAAAAGATCACACAAAACCCACATGACATGAATATACTAACCCTTGAAAATTGAGAGATAGACGAATCGATTTTGCTCCATTAAAGGCACAATGCGGAAACCTTCACAATAATAAGTGTAACACAACAAATCTACATATCACACGTTCCATTACCCTCTCATCTCGCATGAACACTGATATATCTACCAGGTCCTGACATAAAACATCAACCTTACGTCCAAGAAACAAAGATCAAAATTCGACGTGACAAGATTTTGATGTGTTAAATTATTTTCGTGTTACATATGCCTTTTCCGTGAGATAGCGAAAAGGCCTGTAGAAACACACTGTGGCGAACGAGTTCACATTGATATTCGATACAGCTCAAGTGATTCTTTTACTTTATGGGTTCGGTGTTGACTGCTATTTCTGTAGGGGATAAGTGGAAATCCAGGCCGTATCAATGCTATTCATACCACACATCACAATCTTCATAGATCAACAATACTATTTGAAGATACAATTTCGTAGCCGTCTAGATTCGGTTCGTATATCCAAAAATCCATTAATAAAGAAAAAGGTTAAAGGTCTGCCATACAAATATGTTTTATCAATAGACGAGATTTGTATTGTTGACATAATATTCAGTTGTATTTTTCTTAAACTTCGTAAAAACTTTTCTTGCTATTATTGTGCTTATTATTTTGGTGGTACCTTAATTCTGAAGGTCATATTGCCACATCAATGACATGTACTAAGTCTTTGATAGTGTGTTATTAAATACATATTTTGTTGAAGACAATTTCAACCAATATCTCTAATTACGACGGTTATTAGGAACGTTTATCGAAAATCGATGACACTTAGATATTCTGGTGCTAATGGATAAACCTTCAGTCTTAAGATATGTATCTACATACCTATGTGTATATGGAGGCGTATTTGTAAACATTTTATTATAAGCGCTTTAATGTTGGTGGTTTGTTCATTTGGAAACAAATGTTTACAACGAAAGGACAACTCTTTATTTTCAATGGCATAAATCATCATGGTAGTGCTATTTGCCAGAGTATATATATTGCACTTTTGAGCTGGTTGACGTTTGTTAGAGACAGGCTTTGGTATACCTAACCTTTTGGGGATTATAGCTCATATATGGCAAAATTTTGAGCTTGAAATTTTTTTTGAAAAGTCATAGATACTGGCATTGCTCTGAAGTGTCACTCTATAACTCTGTACAATACAAAAAGCACACAAAGTGATGTTCTTTCAGCAATAAAGGTTGTTAAAGTATAAAATATTTGAAATGGACTATGTGACGTTACAGTAGTTCACGTCAACTCTATACATTTTAGACCCTTCGATAATAATCTGCTTACTGGGCAAGGCTAATATCAAAAGCATTATCAAACAAAAAAAAATGTTTGAAGCGATTCAAATTCGCGTGCCTATTCTTCATTACCTTCCAGTATAAATGGTATTCACAACCTCTCGCAAGCCTCTCCGTAACGTTGGAAGTATGACGGCGCTTTTAAGGCAAGACGTGATTTATTTTCAGGATTCCACTGTTCTGTTACACAACGTTTTATTTGGACTTTTGTGTCGGTAATGGTAGTCGGTTGCAGTTACATGGAAATGGCTGTAATTTGATGTGTTTTGTGTTGTTGGTTAATTATTGGTTTATTTTTTAGATATTTTACAGAGGATTTCACTGAAACGTATTATTTATTATCGTGTATTATTACATTAATAATCACAAGAAGTCCAGAAGGTATTATATTAACGCGTAGTAACAAAAAAGACGTGTGGCACTCGGGGACTGCCGCGGTAAAGCTATTGCATAGCATTTTTATCAACTTATGCAATTATAATTATTTATTTATTTTATTTGTGCAGTATTTTTTTTCCTTTGTTATTTTTTCTTTGATATTAATTGAAGTTACACTTTCACACATTGAATTGAATTTTGATTGATTGTTCACTCATTTGTTTTCTTATCGGTCACCACGCTCAAAAAACAAATGAGTGGGGGGTGTTAGGTTATTTTCGTTACGGAATTTCTGGATTCGGTCTCCACGCTCAAGGCCCGCGATAGAAGCTATGCAATAGCTTAAAAAAAATCGGATTTAATTGCTATAATTATTTTTTTCCAAATAGTTACAAGTGATTTTGGTTATTTTCTGTAAATAATAATTAAATATAATTTCAATTAATCGTCTAATTTATTTCATCCAATCAAAGCAAGCAATTATCAAGTAGACCAAACAATTTACGTTGTTGTCATTGCTTCCCATATTATTGACTTAAGTTTATGTTGTGAATACTTCAATCAAACCCAATATCTCATAAACTTTGAAAGGCGAATCGCAAGCATCTTTAGATCTTATAATATATCTACGGTAAATACATTTTGTTAACCGAGATGATCATCATCATCATCATTTCAGCCGATATACGTCCACTATGGGACATAGGCATCCCCCAAGTGTCGCCACAATGAATGGTCCTGTGCGTCTCGCATCCATCGGTCGATCGAGATGAAAAAAAATTATATATGAAAAAAAAAAATAGTAGCATGACATAATCAGTAGTCTTTAGTATATCTACACTTGATGCTAGTTTAGATAGACGATAGCGTTACTCTACCAACTAATATCAACCAAGTATAATGATGAGCTATACGTAATCTCCTAAAACCTGCCTAAAGCCAGTCCACACCCAAACTATCTCCGACCTTTACGTACAGTAACATAAAGTAGCCATTCCCAATACCATTATTTTGCGAGCTTTCGAACCGTTTCCCATCTAAGAGAATAGAAGTAGGTACATAGGCGAAACGTAGATACATTGGGTGCCGACTCAATAAGATAAATTACTTTGTTATCTAGTTATTTACGGATCTTATTTTCTAGTTTAGCTCTTGGCTTTGGACTAGTAAAAATGGTTAAAGTGATTGTTTTTGGTTAAGTTTTTAGGGATATGAAGATTGAAGAATGAATAATAGAGGAAACAAAATAATCTCGAAAGCGTCATTACCTAGTATTTATTATAATAAAAATAAAAAAACGTGCACTGTTAGACATAAACCTCCCCCAAGTCCAGCCACAACGACTCGTCCTGTGCGTATCACATCCATCGAATTCTCACGACCCTCACAATTTTATCGGTCCGCTTTGTGGGTAACGTACCAACGCCGCGTCTTTCAGTACGTGATCGCCACTCCAGAACCTGTATGCTGCACTTAAGTTTACTATGACCTTGGTTTTCCTACAGATATCTTCATTCCTGTTTCGATCAGTCAAATAAACTCTGAGTATTGCCCTTTCCCTTTGAGTGACTTTAATTCTTCTGATAAAGCGTATTGTAAACGACCATGTTTCAGAGCTATGTATCGTCACTAGTAACACGCACTGATCATAGACTTTCGTCTTGAAATACTAGTATGTTGGACGAGAAGATACCGCGCGGCTTCTAGAATGCTGATCAGCCGAGTCGGATTGACGGTTGAAATCTTCCTCGAAGTTAGACCAACCCAACTTGATCTTCTGTTTCAAGTAAACGTAATTGTTCACAACTTCGAGTGTAGAGTCTCCGATCTTGATATAAGTGGTTGTGTGGGTGTTACATAGTTATTAACCATAGTTTTGGTTTTTTCCATATTCAATTTAAGACTCACTCTGTCGGAAGTTCTACTAAGGTCATCGAGTTTCTAAATTATTTTATTGGAATTGAATACTGAGATAAGTTTAAATATATAGAACGAATCACAAAGTGGAACGAAGGAACACTTTTTAGTACGTCCCGGTCATCTTTGAACTACACGTCAATACCTAAATAATACCAAAGTAAATATAATAATTTGACCCAAACGCATATTTTCAGGACAATATTTGACAACAGAATGCCGTCCTTATCATGAGGGTCGCTTTGCCTTTGTACGTACTGCGATCGTTTTGCCTGTGGAAAAATGTGGGTGGCATGGAAATTCCACCGATAAAGATATTTTGGCCCGCAGGACTATAATGCCGTTCGGTTTTCGCGTTTTTTCTAAGAACATTCTTTAACGTAAATAGTTTTAGGTGAAACTTGAGGGCCTTGAAGTCAAGAGTGAATAAGTTACTCCTAGGTAAGCGTGCTCCATTTTCTGCCTTATCATCGCTTAGTATCAGGTGAGGTATTGACAAAGGCAAGTTTACTTAGAAAAAAATATTTTTTTTTTTTTAAATATAGACTAGAGTTTGACTGCGATCCCACTTGATGGTAACTGGTGATGCAATCGTTGATGGTGAGGGGTACTAGTTTATTAGGAGCCTATTCACTCTAGCCTTCAGTAATCTGACGAGAAGACTTCAGCAGGCAAATTGTTACGATGTCCACGGTACAAATGATAAAGCGAAACTTTTAGTTCGAACCGTAGAGATTTCAACAACGTATGGGTTGATACTCGTCGTACTTGAGTTATCTGATGGTAGAAAATAGATGGCGGAATTAAGTCATGTAATTCCCGCGCACTCTCTAAAATTTATCTTGTAAAATATCGAAAGGCTGGTTACACTACGCCTTTTAGTATAATTGTTACGTCATTTTTCTCACTTCAAAATTAATAATAAGGAAAACTGTTATTCACAATTAATTAATTCGTAAAAGCCAACACGGTTTTCCTCTTGGCTTGTGAACAAATTCTCCTAAAACATTTTATTTTAATTTAAAGGTAAACAGTGATTAACTGGAAACAATAATTAATATCCGTTGGCAAAAACGGAGGCTTCACGAGCATTCGCCGAACGATGCTATGATAGATGACCGTCGCGTCACAACACTGGGAACTGGCAACGAAACGCCATTTTTGTTGAGTCTGATTTGATGTAAATTAATGGTGTTTTTTTAGAAGGATCCAAAACTAAAAATAAAACTTGACATATGAAAAATGACTAGCTTTTTTCAAAGGCTCCTAAACTACAGGAACTATGTATATTTCCCGATAAGCGGTTTATTTTCTAGCAATGAATAAATTAATCAATTTGATATGTCTGTTGCGGTATTCCCGTCTGATTATTATTTAAGCGTCTTCAAGGCTAGAGAGAATAGGCTTTTAATAAACTAGTTCGCTTCACCATTGACGATTACATCACTGCTTACCATCCCACCTGATGGTAAGCAGTGATGTAATCGCAGTCAAGTACTAGTTTACATAATTAAAAAAAAATGTTTTTGTAATCAGATAGTAAGAAAAGCCAGAAATGACCTCGTAAATTAATTTTTTGCGTCTGTTTTATTCAATTCTAATCTATCTGATTCAATAATGTTAAAAATGTATTATAACTGTTTCACTGAAATTAAATCCTATTCTCCAAAAAAACTGGATCGAAAATCAAGATCAACACAAGAAAATCTCCAAACGCAAACGACCGCTACGAAATGCCATGTCTACGAGCGCTACGACATCCGCTACGCCGTAGCCACGCGCTACGAGCTACGTGCTACGAGTCTAACCAACCCTTTTGCTTCGCCGCTCATAAATCTCGCCTTACTTAGGTATATTCCTCACACCTGACCTTTTTTGAGGACATTACCATTGACCGTGTATGCCTTCTCGAGGCTATTTTCTTCTGTAGTGCTCTCACTATTTTCTTTTGTTAAACACCATTATTTTGAAAATGACTGAATATTGTACAGCTTTATGCCAAATCATAAATAGATCTCATGTAAAATTTTGCTGAAGGTTAAAATGAATTCTTAAAATAAAATCTACCGGGGTGGCAGGCTAAAACTACAGAGCACCCCCCGCGACGTTCCGTTCTAATTTTATTACTACTTGATTAAATACAATTAAACATCATACCTAATACTTTTTCAAAACAAATACACTTTAAATTAACAACTAATCATATAAGAGTTCATTTAATAAAACCACATAAATTCATTCGACAAACTTCCACAACTAATAAACAACTTTGTTTTTCCATTTTGTTCCTAAAACACTTTTATTCAAAATGTTTCACAAATTCGCAATATACGAGACATTTCAGGCAGATATTTCACAAAGTCAGCCGTCCGATCCTTTATTACACACTAAAGCGCTTAATCCTGCAATCAATATTGAATTTCGAGTATCGGCCGGTGACAAATTAGGCGTGAAATGGCTAAATAGAGAGCGCTGCCTCACTACATACCGTGTAGGTTTATGTACAATAAGATATTTAGTTGATGTAAGACTGAATCGTCACTGCACGAGAAAGGCGGCAATCAGAGAGGAGTGGCGACGTGTTGTGAAGCTTGCCACCAACACCTGAAGTGATGACCACGACCACTCTGTCAAGAGTGATACCGACAAGGAAGAGAAGAAGACTGAATAGGTTAGTTCTAGGCTAGCGTACTCCATCGTCGACCACATCATCGCTTACCATCTGATGAGATGGTAGTCAAACGTGAGCCTTTCAATAATAAAAAAAAGTACACACTAGTCAAAAACTTTATACATATCAGCCTTATAATGCTGGGATGCAGACGTCATCTCTATGTGAGAGAATAGGTCGATCTACTACGCTGGCCTAGTGCGGGTTGGCGAATGTCACATGTCTTTGAATGTCTTTGAATTTTTGTTTTTATGACAAATCGGTTTTCTCACGATATTTTCTGAGAACAGTGATGATGAGATAAATTATGTACTCAAAGTAATGCACCTGACTACGACTCTTAAGTCGGGGTCTTTACTACTGGGCCAACACTGCTCTCACTGAAATACTTTAAGAACATCTTAAAAGTAAATATTTTTTTACAAGACAATGCCCACCTAGCCTCTTCCCAATTATGTTGTAGTTAGCTTCATATCGTGAATATCAATATTTAACCTCTCAGACACCAGTGTACCGAATAACCTCACACCAGCTAACTTAAACCTTATTTTACCGAGATGTTCCAAATTCGGTACACTGGTGCCTGAAATGTTAACTTGTAATTGGATAACACGATACCCTTTGGAAAGACTGATGTTAGATAATTCCTGGCATCTGACTAACCGTAAGGACTGTCAAAGATCAACAAATGATTACCGGGACCAACAGCTCAACATGCTTTCCGAGACAAGTATGTATATGAAAAGTTTCAGACTAACATAGTCACCAATTGCAGCTGCAATTCAAAAAATTAAGTTTTTACTAATTTATTTTAATACATAAAACACCAAATGATTTTGTTCTTGGTAACCAGTCCACTTAAGCCTCCTAAAACTGTAGCCTTAAATATTTATTTTCAATATGTTGCAATAGTTTTCAGCCAACCAAGGGTCGACCTTGGGTGTACTACAGGCATAGCGCGTGCGTAATTGTCTGTTGGTATCACGTTCCAAGAAAATTGTCTAAAGGGCCGCTGCGAGAACGCTGTGCCCCCGTACACTTTCACCTCAGACCTCAGTGTCCTGAGATATATAAATTAACACTATACATAAAATACTACATCAAATAACTTTGTTCAATGATATATTATTATGTACAAATATACGTAGGTACACCAGTATCGACGTTTGTGGTGACTGTAGGTATCTTTATTTTATCCAACGGTTCTACCTCATAACATTATTATTAGTACAAGGCTAAGACTCGCTAAAAATAAGGTACGTAAAAGGACGCTGTAATAAGCCTCAACCATCTTAAGAGATGTGATCTTGGAGAGACTGTCGTCAGGCAGCCCGACTGCCTCAACAAACTTCGGAAAAAAGTTTGGGCAATATGAAATCTAACTACTTGTTAATAACTATAAATCCATATTCTAGTTAATAATCAAAACTACAAAATGATATTAAATAATCGTAAAAAGTATTTAAACATTTTGATTACTAACTACAAATTGCAGTTGCAATCACGATTACAAAATTATTTTTTGTAACTACACATTGAAAGGTTAATTTTTGATTATTTGTTAATAAACGCAAAAATAATATGTCATAAATATAAGTACCAACATAATCATCTACGACTTTAAGCCTTGTATTGTATCATACATAAAAATATAAGTGATTTTTTATACACTTATATTCCAATTTTCTTTTTAAATAAAATTTAAGAGCCAGGTTCAGTTTTGATAAATCATTTATTCCAGCACATTAACTGTTTATGTAATTGCAAAGTATAAGTTTATTATATTACTTCATATAGTTTGATTACAGTAGTTAAGTTATATGTAAGCATAACTACATGTAATCAAACAACATGTAGTTAACTACTTTTAATCGTAAATTATAATCTGATTACAAAATAATAGTTAGCTACGCCCAACACAGTTTTTTAAGATCCGAGTTCCGTTTAAAAAAAATGCCATTTAATGGTTTAATTTTAGTTTTTGAAAGTAGTAGCAATCTTAATTGTACCTAATTTTAATGGTTTATGTGTGTGCGATACAAATATGTTTATTATTCCAAAAAGTAAAAGGTTTGGTTATTGCGTTGTGTTCGAACTACCTCATTTTGTGGTGAGCACAATTTAAAGCCCTATTTTATTTTTTGTTGGAAATAAATTCGTGCTCTGGGTGGAATGGGAAAGTGTGTAAGGCTTTTACTAAAAAAATTCTACCTGCGTTCCTTCAGTTGCTCTTGGTATTCCAGGGCCACAATAACTCTTTCAAACCATCTCGCCTAAGTTGATAACAACAGATTTTTATATGGGATTTCTCAGTAGTAGTACAAAGGATGGATGGAAGCCTGGTTGATGGAAAATAAACTTAACTCCCATTATGTATTATGTCATACCATCGTAAATGGTGTAGATAATGATCTAAGATCCGATAGAAAAAATCTCTTCTCTCATCTGTTATTTGATTATGATAAATATTATATGCTAGATAATACGTTAATTAAGGCATTGCAAATAGGTTGTCTAGAGTCTGTCTAAAAAGTCAAACGACTTGGGTAATTAATATCTAGATTAAAATTAATTAATATAGATAAAATGAAATCTGATGTAGTCAACACTGATTCAATAATTAAGGTTGATTAAAAGATCTTTATCATTGTTTGTTTATTAATAAAAGAACCTTATAAAAAGTATCGAATATAAGTATTTTTAAATGATTAAATATTATACAAAATTCCCAAGTCGGTTGACTTTTTAGACAGACTATAGCTAAATCTGGTGCCAATGTTGCTAAACAATACAATTTGTTGTTAAATTTTTAACATCAATTACCCCTCATTTGTTATTTGGGAAAGCCGAGCATCAGCTGTAAGAATTTGACCTAAGGAACTGAGAAACTATAGGTTGCCTCCTTTTTTTGGTGCAAATAGGAGGGTTACCTCGCATAAAGAGGCAAGTAAATGGCCATAATTTATCCTCATATGTTACTTAATTGATTTTTTTTTTCATGTTAATCAGTTTTTTTTAGTCTAATAGAAGCTAATAATAACGATAGAACTGAATTTGGAAGCATTTGGATAAAGTCGAAAATATGAAATATATATTGGCATCAGATTTAGATAAGAAACCTATTCGGAATGTCTTAATAAACCCATTATCTAGGACATAATATTTATCATAATTGAATAAGACATGAGGGAAGAGATTTCTTCTACGGATCTCGTACTATAAGTATATTTATAAATACTTCTGCATATCTTTCCCCGATTATTATTCACTAGATTTTGCCCGCGGCTTCGCCCGCGTGGCATTAGGTACTTAAGGAATCGGGATAAAAGGTAGCCTATGTTCTTTTCCATGTGAAAGGCTATATGCATGCCAAATTTCATCCAAATCCGTTCAGCCGTTTTTGCGTGATTAAGTAACAAACATCCAAACATTCAAACATCCACACTTTCACATTTATAATATTAGTTAGGATTTTATAAAGTTATGTAGCATAAAATTTGTGAAAGATTTAAAGGAAGTTTCAAAATCACTAGCGTACAACAGACTAACCGCGGGTGGTTATCACCGGCGGGTTACTCGGCGGGTTACCCGACGGGTTACCCGGCGGCGGGTTAACTGGCTATAACTTGTGCAAGTAACCGACGCGAGCCTTGATGTCACCGCAACCATTTTGTTCGCACACAAATTAAGGGATAAATTGGCGAATAACTCTTATACGAGGAAAACATTGCTATAAATGTTAAAGATTGAATTTCAATAAGAACAATGCTGGTTTCCATTTTTCTCAACTGATTCTCAGTCATTTTGATCCAATTATTGAAAGTAAAGGTAACATGAACTGGTATTTATGAAGACTGGAATTTAGTGTCTTGAATATTTACAGAATTATATATAAATATAAACTAGTTGATGGCTTTTTGTCTGTTTCAAACCATCACGTTTATGGGTATATTACATCATTTTATCCAAGAATAAGAAAAAAACAAAAGCTAGCACTTACCGAAAAGACAGCGTCGTCAGTGGTCGATACGACTTGTGACTATTGTGATCCGACATCGGCGTCCCCCAGAAATCGTTCCTGAACACTTGTAGCACATGGTTCCCCCCATTCACGTCACTGTTCGACACGATCGCGGGGATGTCGTCATGCACGAACTCGCCACTCAAACTATTCGCGTACGTCAGGGCCCCGACCGAAGCGACTAAAGTATACACCGCCCACTCACTCTCACAAAATGTCCGCCAAGACTTCGAGTTTGACACTTCTTCGCGAACCGGTGGTAATGGACGACGACGCATTTTCACGCACTTTTTATCACTTTTTTCGTCGGTTTTATTTTTTTTGTTAGCATACCCAGAGCCGTTTTATATTAGATCGTTTGATAGCAAGACAAATATTGAAACTTTAGTTATGAAAATTGAGGTTATTTGAAACTGAATTGGTTGAAGTTTTATTTGAATTCGATAAAAGTTTTGAATTAACAATGTAGAGATAGTAAAAAATAGCACTTACAAAAACTCTTTGGAATACATTAACCCACTTTACTAACAAAACGTAATAAAACTCAAACAAAGTCTCAACCGACAGAAAACCTCATCGATTCAATATATCGCTTGAAACTTCATGCATACTCAATTGGCAAACAATCTCAGTTCGATGCACAAAAGGTTGTTACGGACCGTTGTCGTTTGGAGCAAAAGTGTGCCCTGTCTGTTTGTACGTTCGGTTATCCGTAGCCTGAGTGATGGATCACCGACGCCGCATAAATCAACATCGTGGGTCAGCTCCGACCGCTGATGTCATATTCATGAGTGCTCGGGAACGTCGGCTAAACGATAGCCCGCAAGAACGATGAGCCACCGTCCTTTTTCCTCTCGTTTTTTTAATTCTTGGCTCACTTTGGAATGAATGCGTTCGTTTTATATTTTATTTTAAATGCTCCTGATTTATATGGCAGCGGCTGCAACCTGGAACAATGGATGGATGTTAGTTTTATTTCTGATATTGCTCTTAGGAGTAATGAGTAACATAAAGAGAATGTGTTATTTTACGGTGTAAATGGGAATAGTTTTGTAACATTGCTGTTACTTTTGATTTAGTAAAATGTTCAAATGACAGTACGAATATATCACTACGTTTGACGATACGTCATCGGTACATGGTGGACATTCCATCCACACGCACAAATGTTTTTGGGAACACTTTCATTGTGAAGAAAAGAGTGGGATTCCCTTAGATTCTGTATTTCCTGATAGTTATAATCTGAATGAACAGGTTATTTCTAGGCAAGCGTTCTCCATCGTCGACCACATCATCACTAACTATCAGTGACATAGTAAGCCAGAGTGAGCTTATCGATAATAATAATAAAAAAATGTATCCATGGTCAGAAACATTTTAAACTACAACCATTATGAATCATTCTTTAAATATAAAAGCTACTAAGAAAATGTTGATTTAACCATCCCTAAACGGCCACAAACCACAAGGGAAGAAAAAGGCCGCTCCTTTCGCACACAAGCACCACCCCATAACCTCAGCTCCGACACGCCTAAGCCTCACCGCATCGCTCAAAATTCTATTAACTACCCCAAAATCCCTATGGGCCCGAATATTCACCGAAACTTACAGCGACTTAGTTTGAGAAAACAAACTGAACTAACGCGTCATAACTTCGCTAAGAATGTCGGCGTATGTACCGAGTCTAATCTGAATTGCTAATGTCTTCCTTAATTCAGTTCTGGGGCGAATTAAAAGCCCTATGAGTTAATCACATTATCTGTCTGTTTGTGTTCCGTCTTTATCTAGTTGCTGAATGTTGGAGATAAGTTTTTGTAAGTACGTTTAACCGGTGGTAATCTAACCCTTGTCTAATCTGGCTCCCTTTAAGATACGATAGGATGATGATAGAATATTATAGAATAGAATAAATTTTATTGTACAGCAAAATAATAACAATTTTACAGAAATTGATGGATCGCAGTCAAGCCCTAGTTTATATTAGATAAAAAAAAATCTATGGGTACAATATTGGTCTTATAGCTTGACTGCGATCCCACCTGATGGTAAGCAGTGAGCTCAAGAAGGGATAGTCTACGGTGTACTGCTAGCAAATATTAATGAAATAAAATTTTACATTTGAATTATTCTATAACATAGATAACAAATCACAATAGTATGTAATTGATGGATTTTTTTGCAACTACTGTAGCATTAATTATATCAATTTACTACACATTTATATTACAAACCCTTTTTTTTATGTTGGGAAAAAATCATGCATTGACATCCCCCGCCCTTGGGCGGAGCGGGAGATAATGTCAGACTCTTACTGACTAAAAGACCCACCCCGTTCCTTCTAGCCTTCATACCGGGGCTCGAGCGCGTATTATTATAAACCCTCGAGTAGCGTTTATACATACGGTTGTACAACTTGATTATGAAATTTATTCGGCCGAAAATAAATGTGTATGATACTTCTTCCAATGCCTGAATAGATTTAGACGTTTAGCACACAGGTATGATCTACCTGTCTTGGCATAGCTTATATTTATTATACTTTTTATTCTGGGATTATGTACTCTTGGGATTTCACTTTTACGTAGTTGAAGCCGCTAGCAAAAGTTAATATATGATAATAAATCCTGTTATCTATTTTTTTGCTTATTCATTAACTCCCATTGATATTACGTAGTATGTGTGTGTATATCGATTTAAACTTATCAAGTATTTATATAATTTGTCGGATTACCAGATTTTTAAAAAAGTTCCAAATTACAAAGGGTCGGTACCGCGGCAGTACTTTAAAGTTCGACAAATTTTAATAATCCAACAGCGCCATCCAAAGCGTTTGCCGCATTACCTCGGGTGGCGCTGCGGGGCAGTATCCTCATTATGGAGTGTGGTTACTGTTGATTGTGTTAATAAAAAATTATGAAAATAACACAAAAAAATATATATATATCTTGATGAAAATGGGTGGTAAGACGATGAATAATATTATAGATATGGATCTACACTAATATTATGAAGAGGTAAAGTTTATTTTTTTTGATTGTAGGAGGTAATCTCTGAAAGTACTGGTCCGATTACTGTATTTTTTTCACCGATAGAAAGCTGCTTTATTTCTAAGTGACATGGGCTATATTTTTTGTTTGCACGTGAAGCCTGAAGAATAAAATAATAAGCTCGAATGTTTAACTAATATTTTCAATACGATCATTTTTTAAAGGTTTTTGTTGGAAATTATCCAAAAACTTCTCCCGTTCTAGGATGGAGCAAATGAGCGTGTCAGACTTTTACTGATTAAAACCGTAAACCACGTGTTTCCCAACTTGACCCATACCAAAATGAAACACGATAAACAGTCCCGTCCACTCTTACTAATAACAACTAAGCACAAATATGCCAAACATTTGCACAAACAAGTGTCGACAAACGGCGAACATGGGTCATTAATCACGCCACAATTAGGGGCTCACCCCGTCGAACACGTTGGACAAATATTGGATTATGTATGATTGATTGGCCCCAAGTTTTGTGGCCACCCAACTAATAGAAGAACCAATCGATATGAATTGGAGTTTGGGCGGACTGTCATAGATTAATGACGCGACATGTGGGTCGGAGGGGATGGGTTGTAGGACTAGTATCGCTGTTTACTTTCCTATATAGATTAAGGTAAATTCAGATATGTCGTTTTGTTCTCGAGTTTTTACTCCTAGAGGAACAAAAATGTAAAACAAAAATCTTTTTACAGTAAAATTTAACCGATTTTAACACAATAAAAACCAGTAAAGAGAGTTTCGTATAAAATTACATTATGTAAACGATTCCATTCCCGAATCGAGTCTCAAACATTCTCTCAAATCGTAAAAAAGAAATATTTTGTGATGTAACTAAATATATATTTAGGGTTTTCGCATTTTTCCTTTACTTGTTCTAAATGGCATTGCTAATAAGCAATGCTATGTAGTACATTTAATCATGAAATTCAACAATAGTTGAATTGAAAATGAAAATGGGTGGTAAGATGATGAATGATATTATAGATTTTGATCTACACTAATATTATGAAGTTATAACAATATTTGAGTTTCAATAATATTTGAATTTCATGATTCTAGGTCAACAGTAGGTTCCCTTTAGGTTTTAATTCCCATACGAACATCAAAATATGTACCAAAGTCATATGGTTGCGTTGACCTAGAAATTTCATTTTCTCAATGCTTCAAGGGGTAAGTAGACTTGAGTGTTAGATATTAATTTCGGCTTGACACCTCCACGCCTATCTGAGATAAGAAAAGTCTTGACAAACCGTCGGACGGACAACAACGTGATCCTAAAGGGTCTTGTTTTGGCTGACTTATATACGAAACCCAAAAACCCCTATTTTTTTTGTTGAAGTTGATATTTTTTTGCATTTTTCTCTCTTTTAGTTGTGGTACCCCTCAACTAAATCTAAATAATGTGTATGTTCTTTATTATAGAAAATAACCATTATAATAATTATGCCTATAATTATGTATATTATCATTATGTATGCCTGTGTATGTAGTAGATGTACATGTTTTCTTTCTTTATAATCTGAACAGTTCTGATGACCATGGGACCAATTTCATACATACAAGAATTTTCCAAATCGGTCTGGGCGTCCTTCGAGTAATTGAAGTACATACATAAAAAATAAATGATTTCGAGAAATTGAGAACCTCCTGAATTTAGTTAAAAAGAAAAACAGAAAACTGGAAAAAACATTTATCACGAAATAATCCATCATAAATTATATTTAGAAACGAAAATACTTTTAACTTCATATTATGTTTAACACGAGCTACTAAATAGCCTCGGCCCATATTTCACGTGCGCAAAACCTCAACTTACTCAACCAAAAAACTTAAAGAATATTAATAGCTGATAGCAAAATTTTTACCCCGTCCAAGCTCTGAACGGACAAAAAACCCTCGCACATATTTTGCTCAAAAAGTTAGTTAATTTATTATTCCGAGAAAGTTTGCCTTGTATCTGTTCAGTATTACACTCGCAAATTGTTTTTAAAATATCGCATATCAAGATAACGTCCAAGTTTTCTGTATTTTCCTTTGCGGGGAACAAAAAAAGTTTTGTCCCCTAAAGACCGGTTTGAAATATGTCGACGACGATTTATAAATACATAATTTTGGATGAATTTCGTTATATTCGTGTATCTTTAGAAGATATGATAATTTAGTTAATTAAAGTAATCATGAAGCTCAAAATATTTTTATGAGGTGGAAAATAATTCAATGACTGCCCCTACTCTCTCTATCAGAATTTTACTAGCCAAAACAACACCTTTATCCTTCAGTTACTCTTTACGTTTTCGAACCACAGGTTTTTTTTTTTTTCACAAACCCGTGGCCCTGGCGGGCATCGGCTCTGTTAGGTTTTGCTGACATCTCTTTGAGACACGCGTGAAACATTACGCACCATCAACGACTTAGGCTCGGTTTGGATGGTTACCGTACGGCCGAATGAATGATGTGCGATCGGAGAGGCCTGTGATTAGCAGTAGACTGCGTAGGCTGATAATAATAGTGGCAATTTAGTCAGTTATTTACGGAGTTCTTCATACATGAGTAAAATGGAGGGTAACCATTTTCAAATCAATTAATTTATTGAGCTAATCATCGTACCGAATGATTATATTTTTTCAGTAGAGGTTACAAAGCACAAAAAAACATTATTTACATATTATGCAGATAATTTATCTTATGATCTCGTTGCATAAAAGATAAATTTTCACTTGAAGAAATCAACAGATTTCATTTCATGAAGTAAATTAAAGCAAGACACAATAACGAATGAAGATCCAATGAGAATTCGACAATAAATATTTGCGTAAAGTAAACTACCATTGTTAACTCGATATGATGTGATATAATTGAAGAAAACCAACTGTACAATAATTAAACAGAAACTAAACATAATGATAACCCTAATACTCCCGTCATCGTAAATTCAGTTACTACTCTTTCTCTGTCCATGCAGTAAGGTTATATGGAATATACTTGGCCCAGCATTCGAAATTTGAAATTAATTTCACTTTTAAAAAATCAAGTTAAAGAGCATTATCTTTCCTCTCAACTGTGATGATTATCCAGTATGTCTCTATTAATATTATTTGGTACAGCTTTATAAAATTATTTATTACTATCACAACCTATATAATTATCACAATTGAAAGGTATAATGACACATACAATACTTTTCCTATTCTTACACACTAATGTCTACTCTAAATGAGGAAATGTCTCCTATCGCATTTGCGGGACAACTTTTCCTTAAAAATAAGCACTTTCTTTACTGTAACTAACTGTAATTATTTTTGTTATTTGGGTTTCATTATGTGATTTTATGGTATAAGTGTTTAATTGTTTGTGTAATTCAGTTGAACTTTGGAGTATGTTTTGTGTTGGAACGAATAAATGTTTTATTTTTCTATCTTATCTATTATTAATTCACTGTGTGTACATAAACTCACACTTTTTCCCATACCCCGAAGACTACAGAGCTCACCAACTACGATTCATCTATACGTTTATACACATCTAGTCATAAATTCATGTTGGTTGTGTAAACAACTTACCTTTTTGGAGACCATCACTATATTTTGATTTTTATCTTAACACACTAAAATATAAAAAAGTAGGAAATTACCTCAAGCAAATGTTCTCGAGATAAAAAGTATCCTATGCATTCCAAATTTCATCCGCATCCATTCAGCCCTTTAATTGTGAAAGAGTAACGAACATACACCTAGGACATATTATAAACTTTCGCCTTTATAAAATTATATGATGTGACAAATTGGTATACAATGTACATACGTAAGTATTAAGTTATATACTATATTTATACATATTTAATGTTTTACGTTCCAACAGATGAAATAGCACTCAGTGTTATAAGTGAAACACTTGTAGGTTGTCACATTAAATGAACGAGAGTGTGCCAACTAAGTAACATTAGGGATGGCGATTCTTCCTGAAGAAGGGCGATTTTTGAATCGATTTGAATCAAGATCTAAATAATCGATTCAGTAGTCAATCGAATTCTAAAAGATTGACTTCCTAATGATCGATCTGTAATGTCTTGATCACACGTAATGAGTAAAAGGGCGATAAGGTAAAATGTTTCTCGGCCGAGACAGTGATGTAAGCGAGTTGTAGAGATAAGGGCTCGGCCGAGCACTCGGCGCTTTGTTTATATGTACCGAGTACTCGGCCGAGAGCACTGTCTCGCCCGTTTACTCGGTACGTGTGATCAAGGCATAAGTTACTCTGGAGATACCTACTGAACCATATAGATTACAGTAAAGCGCTTTTTCATGACTAGTGAGTAATCGGGTGTACAAAATTCACATAAAAATTCACTTAAAGAAAACTTGCGATTTGAACGATTGTAAATGATAATGAGATTTTTTGTTTAATCGATCTCATATTGCTAATCCTAAGTAACATTTATTATGCCTTTTATATCACCTCGAGTAGTTAAAACTATTTGATTGCGTTTCTCTAAGCGTGCGTTATGTTCCTCTTTTCACAGGCACGTCGTCGTTAATAATGTATCTGCTGATTCCTTACTTCCTTATACGAAAGCGGCATACTAAACCTGTAATAAACAGTGTTTTTTTACAAGCTTTTATTTTCAGTAGGAATCATTTTTACATCAAGGGTGCGTTCTCAAAAATTATAGGCTATCTATATATTTTTTCTATGCGGGAATCGAAACCGTTATACTAAATAGTTTTAAAATAATTTAACGATACCTAAAGTTTTTTTTTTTTTGCAGTGGATTTCATTATTGCAACCAGTTTTGGAACTCCAAATTAAAACTGTTTTATTGAATTACCAACATGGCTTCTATCACTTTCTACTAAAAAAAATATTACCTACCACCATCATCGTCATCTTACTGCCCTTGCCTTGAGGTTTACGCAGCCAGTTTTCATTTTCTATTGTCAACCTTAACGCTTTCATTTACTCCCCTTTCTCCAAAACATTCCATCTTTACTTTGGCCTCCCTCTCCCTTCATCCATATTTATCATCAAATACCATTATTACTCATGCCCAATTTTCAATGGAAGTACCAAAACAAAACTCATCACAATATCGCTTCAGTTCTATCGAGTTGTATTCCCCGATTACCGGCTGTACTGTAGTAACCCAAAACCGCAAGAGGCGAGTTAATCTTCCGGCGGGTGGTTCGTAATTCGATTTAAGTTGCCAACTCTTGGCCGACTCTTAATTATGTTTTCGGTGAATTCTCTCGCGGGGCCACGTCACACGAACCATTCTTGCCTATCGAATTTGTTTGAGTAATGTCGCGCTAATAGATTTGTTCAAGCAGCTCTGTTTGTTTTGTTTTTAGGTTTTGTGGGGTTTGTTGGTTGGTTTTGGTGATTTTGCTTTTAATTTACTGTACTGTATATTTACTTTTAATATGAATAGGGGTGTATCGTGAGTCAAAAAAAAATCGTTTCAGTTGTAATTTTCTAGGATTCTGTGGATTTGACAGTTACTTTTTTTCTAAAGTTTGCAGTGTAGCTGTAATAATTACTTCACGCTTAGTTTTTTTTTTTCGGTACCTTAAAATCATCCAAATGAAAAACCATCCCCGCCCTTGGGCGGCGCAGAAGATAGTGTTAGACTCCTACTGACTAAAGAACCCAACCCCATTTTTTCTTCTTGGTATGAAAATACCGGGGCCAAGCCTTCCATTAGCACACAGAGCCTAGCCGCAGTAGGCTTCGACCCAGCTGGGCCCCTACGGTTGCTGACAACTCCTTGAGGCGCGTGGGAACAGTGCGCGCCGTCGACGACTTGGGCTCGGTCCGGACAGTGACCAGACGGTCGGACAGCGAGCTACACATTGCTCGCCGTCTGCAAGCCCGTGCCTGCGGTGGCCGGAAATCGGGATCGCAATCCCAGCGGCGGCTGGGGCGTGAGTACCATGATGCGGTCGGCCTCCTCCTTTACTAGCATTACTGCGTCGCTCCAGACCATGGCCTGTACCAAGGCTCGGCGCGAGAGATTGCCGCCACCGATCGCTCCCACAAGGTTACGGCGATTCTCTGCCCAAGCGGGGCATACCTTCCATTCATGCTTAGTCTGGAATTGTAAGATAATGTTACTTTTTCATTACTTCTAATAAAAACCAGTGAACAAAGTTTTTATTTCTACCATTGTGGAACAAAAAATGCGAACATAAAAAATCCGTAGAGCATTAGAGCACGCTCCATAGAGTTCTCAATGCACAAACTTACAATGAGTCCATTCCTGTACTTCAAGGTCTTCAGCGAAAATCACGAAACTCAGAAAGCCTTATCCCTTTATTTATTCACAATGCAGGCCATTGTCGACGGCGAGTCTGTTACAGCCGCAGTTACTATTAACTAAAGGAGTCTTAGCTTCGTAATCTCGAATGGAATTTGCGAGACTACATTAGCATTTCAAATCAACCTCTCGCTGTCTTTTAGAAGCCTATCTTTTCAACCTTACAGATTGTGTTACTGTAGAATTTACTTAACTATCCAACTTGTGTATTCCTTGAAGCTAGCCTGCTAAGAGGCGGTTCGTGTACGCTTTTTAGAACGTGGATTATAAAAGTTAATGAAGCGTCTAGAGGCTGCTAAATCCCGCATACTTATCGTCTGTTTATCTAATCATGTTTACAAATCCACCTTAAAGTATTGTATGGTGAAACTCCTTCATCTAGTGCCCAAGTTTTTAGAGCAATACAAACTAGGGATGAAGAGCGTCTCTCAAGATTATTGCCAAGCTTCAACAGCTCAATGATTAGGGATCTCCACTCGAGAGCCGCCACTCGCTCCGAAAAATATTTTTTCAGGCTCTTCTAATCTACTTTCTTACAATTTATTTTCTTATGAAAGTAAAATGTATTAGCATAATTTGACCTTACTTGGACATAACTATTAAAAGCGTTATAAGGATCCTGGCCTCATAAAACAAAAGAAGCATATAGCCAACACCAGCCTTCGTAAATATAAAAGGGTAGATGCCATCTAATTACCTCATGTCTTCATTACTCTCCTGCCTTATCAGATCAATCCAAACGATCTGTCGTCAGCTATAAATGGCGCTGATAACTCGGGCTCCTTTCAAATCCAGCTCCTATTCATCACTCCGCTCTTTCACGTTATAAATAATTTAAAACAAAGACTGGTGACATTGATCGTTGTTTACGGCAAAGATCCTGATCTTAATGCGAATAAATTACTTGTTACAAGGATTTGTTTGAAGCCCCCTTCCTGCTGCCCCTGTTACGGTATCTAGGACGCTTATCAATCAAGTGTTCAACTTAATAAGTTTATTAACGCCGTAAATTTTCGACGGGATTCTCTTCGTTAATTTAATATCAGATTAATTTCTTCGGAGTGAAAAATGTGAGTAATCCCTTCAATGGGTGCTGTTGATTGATTTTTATAACTAAGTAACTAATATTTATTTGATTTGTTCGAGTATATTCTTTTTATTTCTAATAAATAATTTCTTGAGTTTTTCACCAATTTATTCTGTATCGCTTTCAGTCACGTACTGGAATAAACATGACAAGTTCGAATTGATATTCCGACCTGTCGGAGGAAGGTTGGGGAGCTCTTCGTATATTTTGTTCTTGGAGACACGAGTGTAATCAGAAAGCGGTGTCAACGTCAAAATGTTCAGAGTTTCTGACAGAGAGAAACGGGACAGGTTATTTGCGTAACGACAAAATCACTCGTGTATTCTCACAGTTGAATCGAAATAATCATATTACTTGATATCTTCTGGAGTTCTTAAGAAAACGTATTTCAGCATACGTCAAGTACGTATAATGAAATACATTTTCTTAAGAATTACTGATTTCGTGCTGATTTCCTGAAAAGGACTTTAATTTTAGTTGATTGCTAATTTAAAATTACAACACGAATACGCATTTTTTTTTAATATTGTTATTTTTTATTCTGAACTAGTCCCTGCCAACGTCTTCACTCGCTTGAAATTTTCAGTTTCTCCATATAAACTTTGGGCCCCCGTTTCCTTTCTTTAGGAGGTGAATATAGAAAAATTCTCTCTTAGTGCTCCTTGAAGTCATATAAGAAAACAAAGTGCAAAATTTCATGCTCTTAATCAGTCCCAGTAGTTTCAACTGTGTGTTGACATATCAGTCAGTCAGTTTTTCCCTTTTTATATATAGATATGCTACCATACTTACATATTTATCTTTTGATCTTTTATCGACGCTGTACTGTCAACAACACAATAACAATATTCTATGTTATAAAGTTCCAAATCTTTGACAACAATCCCATCTCTTTTACCATCGTTGTCATTTTCAGAAAAAATCATATCTCTCTGGTCATAGAGTTCTATTTTCTTTGCTATTTCAGATATTGATGTGTGTAAGCAAACATCTTAGCAGGCGTGATTGATTATGGGCGAAGTTGCTTCGACACTTGTAATTTCCGAACTATTATATGTGGCATTATTGTGTTTGTTAGTTTTGTCGGCATTAGTAATGTGATCATAGTTTTGTTCGCTTATTGGAAGGGTAATGTGGTTAGGGACTTTGATTTGATTGCTTTGCAGGAATTTGGGGGTTACAACATAAAGCTTATAATACCAGAACTGTCAACATTATCTGAACTATTACTAAGAGGTTAAATTGTTTTCAAGTACTTAGATATGTTTGTTTGTAAGAAGTTAGTTATATGCACCAATAGCCGATTACTTCTTTTTATCTTAAAAAACTGCATGGATCCTGTAGCATATCGGTCAAGTGAGCTAAACAAATAAAAAAACTAGTCACACTAATATTACAAAGGCTACTAATATTACAAAATCAAAATCATTTATTTCAAATAGACCATTTGCAGGCACTTTTGAATAGTCAAATGTCGGTCAGTCCAAGAAAAGTGAAGCTAAATTGCACGTTCCAAAGAGTAGGTCTCTATGGAGAAAAACGTGCAAGAAACTCCATGGACACTCTTTTAAATCATATTATGTGTTACAATCTCGTCTAGTCTTAACTGACATTTTTTTTATTGTTGAGAGGTTCGCGCTTGACCGCTATCTCACCTGATGAAATGTGTTTTTTAAAACCTATTTGCAAAATAAATATTATTTATCATCATTTATTTACTCCTTCTTGTTTAAACGTCTTAACGGATTTGGATAGATTTTACACACGAGTATACTATGTCCTAGAATAGAATAAAGAATACTTTTTATGTTTATTTTTATAATTTTCTACATCTACGAGAGCGAAGCTGGTTGCAGAAGTTAGAATTTAATAAAATTAGTACAACTACAACTACATAATAATTTAGATAGGTACAAATTGCTACAGTTTCATAAATCAACAAAAAAAAAACCATCAACTAATGATTTTTGGTGGCAATAAACAATAGTTGCGGGGGACATAAATCATAAAGAACTTTCCTTGTTCTTTAAACGTTGCGCACAAATAAAAGTGCCGTTATCTTCCGTAGGCTTTGATACATTTTACTTAAACGAGGTCAAAGGAAATCGTGTTTATTTGATCAATAATGGGACTGCGACTTTTACAAGCAATTTTTTGTTCTAACGTTTTCGAATAATGTTTAGAATCTTTTTTTATAAATTTAAATGCAAAAAAACTGGCGAAATGGTGCACGAATGATACCTTAGCATTATCTATAAAAAAGGCAAAAAAAAAAAACGTTTTTGTTGTTTGGAAGCCCCTTAAATATTTATTTTATTCTTTTTTATAGTATTTGTTTCTAAAGCGGCAACAAAAACACATCACCTGTAAAACTTTCAACTGTCTAATTATCTCGGTTCATGGGATACAGTCTGGTGACAAACGGGCAGACAGCAGTTTTAGTAATAGGGTCCCGTTTTACCCTTTGGGTGCGGAACCCTGAAAACGGAACCCTATTGTATAGATTAAAATAATTTAGTGGCCCAGTATAACCTTGAGGTACTCCAATAGAAAAACTTGTTACAAAATATAATCACAATGAAATATCTCATTCCTCTGTAGAACACTTTGATAATTTTCAAAATGAACGTTAACAATTCAATAGAGTTTTCGTTTATCCGAGTGAACCGATTAAAATTGTAAATGAGCTTCTTAGCAGCTTTTGTTTGAATAAACAATACAATGTAGCTGTTATTTTGGATGTTATTTTCCATTAATTGTGGCGTTAGATTAAAAGCTTTAGATGTAGATTAAAGGAGTCATAGTAAGTTATTTCCATTTGGAAAAATATTTTGAAGGAAGATTATTTAGCGCTTGCAACATTTTAGCAGAGTACTTAATATAATTATAATTTCGTTAAGACTTTTCGATACTTCGACACACTTCACCCATCTCTAACACAGAGCTAGTGTGGAGCCACTGCATAGGACATGCGTCACATAAGCTGCTATGCTATCCATCCTTCGTAACCATCTGCGCTTTTCAGGATCTAAGCCAACAATATAGTTATACAGGTTACCAAATATTGGTCAGAAGAAGAAGAAGATGAAGAAGACTTTTAATTTTACTATCACTTTTCTTCTCGAAACGCATTCAGTTCGTCCATTAACTAATTTCAATAACCTTGTGGATCCTAACTTCATATGGAAACAAGCACTCTTGTAATCTGAAATGTTTAACATCTATCTTGAATATGTATCCAAAATTCTCCGAACTAGCATGTAGATCATCTGAAAAATAGAAGCAGCCTAACGTTTCCCGTTGACTGCAGAAATCATAAATAAACATCACATTTGAAGGCAGCTATTCTCAAGATCTGAGATCGCGATAGCCGAACTTACAAACAAAACAATGGAAGTTGGTACACTCTGTATATTGACGTTCAGTGGCCGCATAAAATGCAACGTTCGTAGCTCGCTTAGTTTTGCAATTCAAACTTCGTCTCATATCGGTTTATGGACGAATGGTTTGGCTACTGGGCCGTGAAGGGTGTATGAGCGGGGCGGGAAGCGGTTTTGTGTAGTAAATTACGGTCAGGCCCTACCAGAAGAGCGAACTATTGAAATTGTATTTCACATATGACAAGTCAATATGAAACCATATACTTAATCGTCGCCTCAAACGTCAAAGAATTTATCTATTGATTCATTAAATCTTCATTTTTTTATATTTCGAAACTGAATTTATTAAAATTAATTGCTAGGAAATAATAAACAAATTAAACAATATCTTAAATAATTAAAAATAATATATACACTAAATGCCTAGAACAACAACAACAACAACAACAACGTGGCAATGCCGCCAGCCTTTTGGGCACACTTCCAGTCGACAGCGATGCGGAGGAGTTTTATGACGTCATATTTAACTAGGCATTTAGTGTATATATTATTTTTATTCATTAAATTGATCTTAATTCCTCTCTCCTGTGAAGGTATTGAATGCGATTATTCCATCAAATTCATCATCATCTGCTTAACCCTCGTCTAGGTTGAGCAAAGATTCCATTCGATGTCAGAAGCAGCTGATACCGGTATGTTACTTGGGTTGGATACTATTGGGACAATGTTTATTGAGCTGATTCGTTACAAGTTTTGTCTAAATATTTGATTTTTTTTTTAGTTGATCTATCTATCTGACCTCCACGATCTAGTTTCTAAACTTCACAATACTCCTACGTTAAATTGGTGACGGTAAACATATTCCTTCCATTTCTATGAAAGAATGAACACAATAATTAAAAATTATTCAAAATCGCTTCCGCTCAAACTGCGAACTACCTAACGTATGACTTTCTGATACAGTGGGCACGGAACGTGAATATTTGTGTAACCGCGGTGTAAAACACGACCGCTGACCGACTACTGTTGTTCGAGTTATTTTTCATAGCCCAGCCGAGTGTGGCAGATAATACACGTTGGATCGCTTTCAAAGCGAGCATCAATTTATTGTTTGTTGGGACAAGTTAGCTTGGAACTTTTGGATGGGTGCTATGGACAATGGGATTTCCGACCATTTTTCAGTTATGAAGTTGTATGCATCATCGTTTGTTTAAATTTTTTGTTTCTATGGCTGATTTCGTAGAACGTTTTTTTACTTTATTTGCTTGTTTAATTTTCCTATACCTTTAAACAAAATTTGCACTCAAATATTTAGTTTAGATTTTGTAGCTACGTGAGGACGACTAAATCTATGACTTTTGTTCTCTGTCTAGCAAATCACTTGAAGGTATAAACAGTTTTCTAAATATTACAATGATCACGGAAAAGAAAAAATGTTTAATCTAGAAAGAAAAATACTAACATATCTAGTGATTGCTAGCAAAATTTCTAGATCTTCCTCAAAGTTACGATTTCCTAAGACGGAAAAGGACGAAGCTAAGTTAAACACTACATTCGTCAAAGCGCTGCCCGCGGCTGACCTAATTTTCTACGTGACTTTACTTCGTTACCGCCAACATGGAACATTGGCGTCAGGGGAGCAGCGAGATTGTGATATACATAATACGCAAACGTTGGTACTACGTGTTTTATTGGGACTGGAGAAAGAAAACATTTCGCAGTTTGTTGGTGATTGGGAGTTGGGTTTTGTGGCAGACTTGTGGAAATATAACACGTTTGTAGACTACAGTTGAAAACAAACAAAACGATAATGTTCGAAGTATATTACTATAACAACAGTTGAGCGACCTGAGTTCTCATAAATTGTATAAAGATCTTTTAAACGCCTTATTGACACTTCGCGTGTCCCAAGAACTGGCTTTTGCCAATGCTGTCTTTTGGACACCACAATCACAATGCATTGCAAGTGTATGATATCTGTATACTCGTATATTTATATATCCAACTAAATCTTTTTTTTTTAAATACTAAATAGTGTGTTTAGTCATGTACACACTTAACTTCTAAAAGAAAAGAAGATGGAAACAGAAAAAATAGGTACATAGGTGATGCTTATTTCTAAAAAAATCTCTTCCAGCATACCCGCGAAAGAAAAATAGGAAAAAAAGAGATGTAGACACTGTGTGTAAAAGTGAAAGGCAAAGAATTGTTTCTTTGCCTTTCACTTTTTTCACAAAACAATTATTATAAGAATATACCTGCAATGTAAATAAAAAATATCAAAATATATAAACATACATATAGAAGAATATGTTGTAATTGTTAAATAAAAGGGGAATTATAAAACGAGCGACTAAAAAAAAAAACTTAGCGACTGATGATGAGATACTGTTTTAATAACTTGAGCGGTATGAATTTGAGTAAGCGACACATTAACTAAACTAACAACAAATATTGATTAACAATAAAATCCAGAACGAGCTTACTAAAAGTGGGTTATTGAAATCCTAGTTAAACGATTAAATTAGTATGTGAGCGACTAAAATAATAAGTGAGCGACTAGAAATAAAAATGAGGTTTTAAATAAGGAATTTACGCTAGCAAATGTTTTCATCATTGTCTAATTATCTAGTCGCAGGTAGATTCATCATTTGAACTGGGTGAAATAGGTTAGGTTAGGTTAGAACTGTGACCTACCGCGCGTGAGCCGAGTGAGCAAAGCGAGCGGTGCCGCGGCAGCGGCCGGCGAACGCTACGACCAAGTTGCTCGCAGATTTTATTTCACCATTTTTTAATTATTCGGGTTTTCGCAATATCCGGATTATCAAATTACCTTGTGACATACATAATACATAAATATCGGTATTTAGGACATTCGATACTGTGTACATTTATATTTAGGACATTCGAAACACTTCATTTAAGATAAAATGCCGCTTAGTATAAATAAATCATTGGCCAAATCTGGAAAAAAATGCAGGACAAAACATTGACACTCAAACAAATATTAGGTCACTCAAATATTATAAAGCTTCTCATTTTGTATTTTAAGTAACTCAAATTAAAGTTTGTAAGTCGCTGTTCTATTGATTTCTCGTCACTCGCAGTCAGTCGCTCACTTATTATTTCTATAACCCAAAATAATTATTTTTGTCACTTAAAATTTTAATTTACAGTCACTCGTTTAAATACTACCCTAAATAAAATAATATGTTAAAGACTTAGTGAATTACAAAATTATGATACCAAAGCTAAGATTGATTTAAATTAAACATTAATATATCGCAGTAAAGTGAAGTTTCTCTTTCTTTATGTAAATTAATGTAAACACAAAAATCTATTTTGACGATGAAGGTTTCGCTGCGAACGCAACCGACAGGGTACGTAACGACCGCGACGTTTCAAAACTAGGCCTAGCATTAGAGCCAAATTATCTAGTTGCAACTTGTGCTCAGTAGGTACATAATTACGTTGCCACTCAAATCTACGAGTACTTACACTGAATTAATCTGTTGTTCGTGAAAGCGACGAGCTCGTATGAAATGCTTTGCTACAGACTAATTCTTGAATTTAAGTGGCATATGCAACGTCAGCAGTAATTTCTAGGAAATATGTAACTCTAATAGGATTTTAGAGCGCAATTTTGATTTTCTAAATTAAACAACAGTAATGTTACTGCATGCAGCAGCTTATATTATATCCTTAGTATCGTATATGAATTGTTTGCCTATCTAGTCTCCTCAACCCAGTTAGGAAGATACCACGATAGCTCTTGAAGAAATTTGTTGCCGAACTTTTGAAACTTTGACTCTTAACGAATTAAAGAGTTTTACAAATGATAGCCGAGACCTTTTATTACGGAAAAGCTTCAGTATATGTACGAGTATGTAATGAATGGTCAAACGCAAGGATGGCGTTATATGGCAAGCGTTGCCTTATCTGTCATGTTCTGATAATTACTGTCCAATTGAGATAGCGATCTGGATGAGATCGCAGAAAGCTAAATGGGGCGCCCATTGTATGCGTTTTAGATTTTATAATAGTTCCGTTTTTAAGTATCGTATTGTATGCATAACATACTGTCAATAAATTGAAGTGTCTGTTTGTTAATGTGAGAAGTTATCTAATTCAGTACCCATAATAAATATATTCGGTACCTATAACAAAAATTTAATTAGTATTTTAGTAGTATTGCTTTTTTAAGTCTGTTTATTCTGGCTAATCTCCAAAGTGGCTGAACCGAGTTTAATGGGAACTTCACTGGTAGAGTAGAACTGTTGTTAGAAAGAGTAACTTAGACTATTTTTATATTAGAAAAATAATTTAGGTTCGCCCAAAAAAAGCTTCTCCAAATAGCATTGTACTGTTTTACGAGTCTAATGCGGACGAATTCGTGGGCAAAAGCTAGCCTTGAATCTTCAAGGATAGCTGGTTCAAACAACTACTGCCACTGCTATATCTACTACTATAATTTAGCTACAAGCTTTTGGCGAAACACCTGAATATCATGTAATATTAATACAAGCAACATTCACGTCTGACCGAGTCCCGGTATTTGGAACAAAACCCAGCTAACCTTTTGAACGATATAGGTATGTTTTACTTGTTTCGCAAACAACCAGGTTTATTCTTCTGCCTTTACTGGCCTTTTTATTATGTGCTGTTTCTATACGTTTCAGTACAAACATTCCTAACCAAATAAACACTGAATGGCATATAATTATTACCAAATATATCGAAGTTAATTTATCCTGATGCGTTTATATTATGATGTGGTTTCAAATGTAAAACTAGGAGCCGATTTAACCAAACTAATGCGTTTTTGTACATTAATATTACAAAGGCGACGACGTTCGAGCAGCATTGTTGGAGACTCGGGTTGTGTCGCATGTGCGCATTACGTATTCGGTGAAGTGTCTTGTACTCAAACTATATTCACCAGACAACACTATCGTCATCTTCCTGACTTTGTCTCGTGTTATTTGGGGTCCTGTTTGCCTTGTCACCCGTCAAGCCATCAGTAAATCTTTTTTATTTCATATAATTATTCTTTTAGCTGCCATTAGCGTAATTCAATTTCATTTTATTTATTTATTAAAACTTCATGCAACATAAAAGTACAAAGGCGGACTTAATGCCTTTAATTCATCATTATCATCAGCTTTTTTAATGTTCCCACTGCTGGGACTCAGGCCTCTTCTCTAGGATAGGGAATGGGCCGTAATCCACCACGCGAGCCCAGTGCGGGTTGGTGAAAGTCACATGTCTTCGAATTTTTGGTTCTTTTGGTGGTTAATTTTTTGTTCATTTTAATTATTATTACTTAAGAAATTTGTAACCCATGATATGATTTAAAAGAGTGTCTCTGGAGTTTCATGGAGCTTCTCCATAAAGACCTACGATTTGGAACGTGCAATTTTTCAAAAGTTTCTGATTTCGGAATTCCTCACCTTTTCTCTCGTTCTCCGTCCATCCACATGCATACTCATGACTACGGTAACGCGTTTCATCCTTCCTCTTCTCATGACCATACTATTTGATAAACAATTCCTTATGAAATCGTTTATCAATTAGTAAAAGTTTGGTTTAATTCGGCCTGAACACACTACATGCGTCTATATCTCAAGTTTAATAAAACAACATTTGATTAATAAAACAAAACCTCACCAGCTCTATCTACTCACCACTCTCCTTAATACGCAAAGACATCCAACAGATTGTATTATCATAGAGGCCGTAATAAGACAAATTAGTTTTGTAGAGACGGATCGCGGCGGCGCCGTCCTTCGGGATAATGCAATAAGAGCCGTTACTCTGCTGCTAATTGATCGAGCTCTCTGCGACTCTCGGCTCTATCTATCTCTACATGTATGTAGAGCTAATGGAGAGTGTAATGGCGAGAATGTTAGAGGACTTACATGATTTATGAGAATTCAATTATATTTATGAACAGGCGTTTTACTTTGTGATAATTTTTACATTACTAGCTTCTGTTAATGGCTTTGGCCGTGGTTTGACACGATCTTAATTCAAAATACTCAATTCAGAAACCTGCTGGGATTCAAATAATGGCCGGGTGTCACAATTGTGTGGACTGCCCGGAGAACACGGTGGAGCATACGGTGGAGATGTACCCCGCCTAGGCACAGCACCACCGTGTCCTCATGGGGGTGATCGGCGGCAGCGATCTCTCACATCGGGACTTGGCACAGGCCATGGTCCGCAGTGAGGAGGGGTGGCACGCAGACACCTCCTTCTGTGAAGCAGTAACGCTAGCAAAAGAGGCGGCAGCACGCGCGAGGCAATGGCCCTCGCGGCCCAGCCACCGGTATTCCGATCCCAATTTTCGACCACCATAGACGCGGGCTTACGGACGGCGAGCAATGGGTAGCTCGCCGTCCAACCGTCCAGCAACCATCCGGATCGAGCTCAAGTCGTCAACGGCGCGTAGTGTTTCAAACGCTCCTCAAGGAGTTGTCAGCAACCGTAGGGGCCCAGCAGGGTCGAAGTCTACTGGGGCCATTGGTGATGCGAAAGAGATCCCTGGGGTACTGAAACCATGGCAAAAAAGGAACAGGAGTGGGTTTTTAGTTAGTAAAAGTCTGACACTATCTCCCGCTCCGCCTAAGAGCGGGGGATGTCATTAGATGATTTTCCCACCTAAAAAAAAAAGATTCAAATAATAAATGTTCTGGATTCAACTTTTAATTATTGATTTCAGCTGAATTTCATTTGAGCAAGTAGAAGTACTCAACACCTTCATCGTTTACAATATTCATACTGATGTATATAAATTTTTCTATGTAAACCTAAACTATACTGACAGACAGCGAAAAAAATTCCAATATGACGATCAACAGCAAAAAAATATTTCATTCGTAGAAAATTAAATACTATTCCCTCTTTTTTCTTTTGTTCATGATTCCAATAACATTTTACTTTCAAGTTCAATCAACGAAATGGAAACCAGATCAGAGTAGAGCTCTATTCCTTTAGCCGCTGCGTCGCTGGCCGTCATGGCAGGAAATCTGCCTTTATTATACTCGATATTAGAAGAATATCCGACCAAAGCTCGCTGTTAAAATTAATATTATCGAAAGGCGAACGATACTCGGAATATAAATCTGTATTCATGCCTTTTATGTGGAAATTTTCATAAAATATTATCAAATGATTTCAGTTAAATAAACTCTGACGACGAACTAGGAAAATGTTGGAAAAATGAATTGTTGAAAATGATATCGCTGGTTCTATTTTAACTCAGAATGGTATTAGGTTAAATTCAAGTAAAATAATATGTAGAAGAGATACTAGAAACAACAAATGAAATGATACGGTAAAAGAAATTCGAAGATTACGAAACTAGACGACAAAAAAATAAATAAATGATAAAACAGAAAGAAGGGCACGTCACCAGCACGTGACGACGTCAAAGGAGAACCACAAAAGGATAAACAAACCGCCGTCTTCATCTAACTTGGCGACTTCATCGTGCACATCATAAGCACAAAGAATCACTTAATTTCCCGCTCCGTGAACTGGCCTTATCGCTGATTTTCCGCCAAACTCGACCCCGGGCTCTGGTCCCGGACATCGGGATTGGGGGGATTCGGGAATCACTCTCGCGGGATTCACACCCCGTTTGAGACGGGAAGTATCGGCTAATACTCAGCGGTGGGCGGTCGTTAGTAGACTGTAATAAAATTTAACTCTCCACCAATCTGCGGATTTGAGTATCTTAGGAATAGATACAATGATGGTGATTTGGAATATATTGTGATGGTATCGCTTAGGATTCTATTTAACGGTGTAAATAGCGCTCTGAACGGAGAGGCGATGAGTTTTATGTTACTCGCAGCATTATTTTAAATAAAGCTTTTAGCGCTTTCAAAAGAAACCTTTTTGTTAGCGTTCAATTTCAATAAGCAATATCAGATATTCCGCTAAAACTGAACATCCAAATAAAAACGAAACAAATAATTAAAGCCGTAACACAATATGCATTAATTGAACGTTCAAAAGCATATTCAAATTAGTCATTGGAATACTCGTCTTTGCAAATAGTTTGGGACAAGATTAATCCATCAAGCTATCAATACAACTAAAACTACGGACGCAAGTGATCAAGCAGGACCATCATTTAGGAGACTGGGCCCATTTAACTAGATTACAGCACCAAGGACCTGTTTCACCGACCGGAGGATCGAGAAACTTGGACAATTAAATCCATCTATTTATAATCGACGTGCCCCTGAGAACCTTTGCCAGGATTATCAATAAAGGAACATTTAACCATCGTGGAAGTTACAACTTGTCCAATTTTGGTCACTTTATTGGAGCACCGAGTGTTACGTATATTTTGCGGTCTTATTCTGGTTTGTGGTATTTTCTTTTATATTTCTTGATGTAGAATTGTTTGAAAGAATAACATGATGATGGTGTCGGAAAAAACCGACATTTTGTCATAGAAACAAGGGTTAATAAACCATTGCAGTCTCAGAATACTGAGACTTATAGATGAAATCTAATTTGTGTATTTATTTGCCAACTATCTTTCTTTATTAAATACTAGCTGTCCGCCCGCGACTTCATCCGCGTGTACTTCGGTTATCACACTCTAAACGTGTTTTCCCGTAGGAATAAGATGTTTTTCCGAGATAAAAAGTAGCCATGTTCTTTTCCATGTCAAGGCTTTATGCATGCCAAATTTCATCCAAATTCGTTCAGCCGTTTTTGCGTGATTAAGTAACAAACATCCAAACATCCACACTTTCACATTTATAATATTAGTCAGGATTTCTGACTAATATTTACCAAAATCCAAACTATACAAACTCGCCCGAATCAAACCTAAGGACGTTGGACGTTGCGTAGTTTTCCACGCGCGCTTAAAGGAACTGTTAGCAAAACCGTAGGGACCTAGCAGAGTTAAAGCCTGGAACGAAGGCTAAGAAGGAAAATAGGTTTTAGTCACCAGAAGTCTTATACACCCTCTCGCTCCACTCTAAAGTGGACGAAGCCATTGATGATTTTCTATCTAAAAACCATGTAAACTAAAATTTTCTTAATACTCTATTGTCCTTCTTTCTTTGACGAAGGAGTCTTCGCCCTATCCTGATCCCTATAATTCAGTAAAGCGCCTTCTTATATCATAGCCGCTCGATCCCAGAATACCCCTTCATGTCTGAAAGCTCGTTACAGGCGCCCTTTATTGGCCGCATTTGGTCGCCATTTGACAAATTGATTCGCTCGTGTTGCCCACTCGTACAATTATGGGCTCCGATCGGACCCTCCGATAGACATAGGCGATATTACTATTTAGCAAGGCTGTGTAATTGATGCTGTTATTGAACCAAGTATTCTTCATTATCGGTAAAAGCCTCTACTTGAGTATTTTGGGCAACTGAATATCTGTAAATAGTACAGGGTATGGTATAATGCAGTCATAGGCCAGCAGTAATATGAATCAGTGGTGGCCGAGTGTTAATGGCCCCGACTTACGAGTTGTTGGTCGCGAGCTCGAACCCTGCCACCACTGTTTTAAAAACGGTGAAGGAAAACATAGTGAGGAAACCGGCATGTCCCAGACCCAAAAATTCGAAGACATGTGACTTTCACCAACCCGCACTGGGCCCGCGTAATGGATTACGGCCCATTCCCACTTCTAGAGAGCAGGCCTGAGTCCCAGCATTAAAAAGGCTGATGATGATGATGATGGTATAATGCCATTAGACCATTATATATTTACTGTAAGGACTTTCAAAGAGACTTTGATCCCTGAGTTTGTTTTGGTGTTTCTTCTCAGGGTAGACAGCTAGGAAACACTGGCTTCATCTAGATTAAGCTGATGAAAAAAAAAAATTACGTGTAAAAGTTTTTTTTAAAACCTGTTTTCAAAATAAATATCATTTATAATTACACTCAGACCAACGCATGATGAAATTGACTGTCAGCTTGAAGTCACACCATTAATTTTAAAGTCATCATTAAAGCTGTGGGATTTAGAGAGTTACCACCACCCTGGAACACAGAAGGCAGCTGAAAGAACACAGGTTGGTTACAATCAGTAAACTTTTGACTCTTCCTCTCGCTCTACTCAGAGCGTAACAAATTATTTGACGATTCTCTACTCTAAAAAAGGCACGGGCACTTGGCTTTACGTAGTGTTATATTTTGCCCATCAAACTCTGGTTTTTATTCCTAGGCTGGCTATAGGTACTGGAATCTGAGACACTTCAATCTTGAGAGAAGTAGACATTTCAGCCGAAAAACGTCCACTGTTGGACATAGGCCTCCCCAAGCGTCGCCACAATGACCAATCCTGTGCGTCTCGCATCCACCACATTCCCTTGACTCTCACCAGGTCGTCGGTCCACCTTATGGGAGGCCTTCCAACGCTGCGTTTTGCGGTGTGCGATCGCTATTTTAGAACCTTTCGGCCCCATCGACCATCCGTTTTACGAGCAATGTGCCCTGCCCATTACCACTTTACTTTGGCCATTCTTCGTTGCTTCTTTTCAGGGATATAGATAAACTGAAATAAAACAATACGCACAAGGGTTCTTCAAAAATGACAAACTTAGCAGCTCCAGCATTAGAAGGAGCAGATCATAATGAAGTAGCCTGCAGCGATGCCCCAGATTCAAGAACCCTCCTGACTGCTTCGAAAAAATTAGTAGTATTGACACTTGACCCCATCGACCCCTTTGTGGAACATTCCAGAGTGCTCTCGACATGTTGTGGGGTCGTATGAAAATCTGTTCAGTTGTATGAAGAGTCTCCACAAAGTTTTCATGTCCACTCCAGTACTTCGGTTTTACAATGTCGTCAGTTGCTTTTGTTATTTCATTTAAGGTTGGATAGGTACAGTTTCTTTTTTGTAGTCTCAATATTTATAAAAGTGATGAAAGGCAATGGAAAGGGCTATGCGCGGAGTTTCCTTGCGTGATCGAATCGGAAATGAAGATATCCGCAGGAGAACCAAGGTTGCCAACATAGCACAAAGAATTGCCAAATTTAAATGGCAATGGGCAGGGCACATTGCTCGCAGAGCAGATAGCCGTTAGGGCCGAAAGGTTCTGGAGTGGCAACCGCGTATCGGAAGACGCAGCATTGGAAGGCCTCCTACAAAGTAGACCGATGACCTGGTGAAGGTTGCGGGTATCCGATGGATGCGGGACGCAAAGGATCGTTCATTGTGGCGACGGTTGGGGGAGGCCTATGTCCAACAGTGGACGTCTATCGGCTGAAATGATGATGATAATGATGTTAACAGTCCATCCATACGCACAAAACGTTTTGGAAACACAATCATTGTACGTACAACGAAGAAGTGGAATTCCCTACTGGAGTATGTGTTTTTTTTTTTTTTTTAAGTATGTGCTATAACATGGATGTCTGTAAGTCAAGAGTGAATAGACTACTTATAAGCAAGTGTGCTCCATCATCGACAACATCATTGCTTACCATCTGATAGTGGTCAAGCGCGAACCTATAAATAAAAAAAAAAACTATTACTAAAATTATAATATAAGGACTACGCTGAAATTAGTTATGAAATTTTATTTTCAGAATCCAAGTAAGCAATTAGATTTTAGATAAAAAAGTTTCAATTTCACTTTTATTACCTTTATTCTTTTCATAGAAAACGAATGTGAGTTATATTTTTAATTTAATAAAACAAATTTTATGAAAAATAATATTAAAGTTCGAGTACAAGTAATATTATTGGACTCGAAATGCTTTATTTTCGGCTAAAACGCTTTAGCAATTTTGTTGAGAATAAAATTAATTTAGTTACATAACTGGGATGGGAATTTTATTAGAATGGAAAATATTAAACTAAATTTTCTTATTAACTTTAAATTGATTACAATTATGCTTTTTCAACTATTTTGGCACATTGTAATAAATGCTTAAATAAATTTTAAATAAAGACAGAGGTCTATTCTTCACTTAAAAATAGTGTAGATAATTATACTCATATAAAAAATAAAGATACTATATTTAAAAGTTACTAAGTATATTCTTAGCGACGGCACAGTTGCTGCAGTGGTTGAGTAATTTACTGCTACGCCACGTGTCGCTGGTTCGATTCCCGCTTGGATAAAATATTTTTTTGGCCTACAAATAGGTGTTTCAGGTGTAGGTCTCTATTGTATGTGAGTTTACATGTTTGTAAACGTACCCTCGAAACAGGAGTAATTCCAAGTATAGAGCAACGTTTTTTTTTTTTTTTATGAAAAATAAACATTAATTTTGTGAAAGCGAAAGCTGGTGTTTATAGTATGTATGTGTGTCTGTCTATGATTGTCAATATTTCTTATCAGTTTCAGCGTGACTCTTTCACGTTCAAAATGACACACAGGATAGAATATAGGAGACTTTTTTTCCCGAGAACATATCTCTTTGGGATATTTTTCTGTGACGAGAGTAAAGCCGCTTCCAAAAGCTCTTCATCTCAGTCGTACACCCCTAGGCGGAGTGGTCGCAGTCATGGATTATTTGGTAGGTCGACTGCGACTTTTGCGGGATTTCTCCATCTCCCTCTATTCGTGGCACTGCATGTACTTTTAATTAGGGAACACTTTGAAGATGATTAAAGAAGTTGATCTATCTGGAAGGTTTGCCTCGAGATGGCCATCTACCCTTTCCTGAGCCACTAAATTTTCCAAAGAGCCTTCATTGCAGAAGATGTATCTTAACATTTTAAGGATTCGTATATTTTTTTATCTTTTCTGGTTCCTGAAAAACAGGTATTAGGTACCTGTGTGTACCTAGCTCAGGGGTCGTGGTTTCATTTATTTATTTACTAGTGTAATGTCAATAAAGAATTATTATTATTATTCCATTAATTTTCCAAATACAGGGTTATTTATAAAACATTGGCAACCTCTCAGCTCTATGTTATTAACATCATAAACTACAACTTTTGTTCTACTTTTAAAAATTAATCATATTTTTGTTCATCACATTTTCATGCAAAAATAAATTATATAATTTATATTTTTAAATATTTCTTTAAAAAAGTACACAGTAAAAAAAATAGAAAATAGTAGCCCACCGGCATCAGGAACATTATTATAATTACTTGCATAATCAATAAAAGTCTTTGATACGAAGCTCTTTCAGAATGGAAAATTTTATTCTCAGTAAACACCGAAGCAGAACAAGATAAAGTCACCAGTTTAGTTTGCCGATTTTATTTCATTTTTATAACACGAGGAAAGCTGACAAAAGAAAGTTGGTATAAACCCGTTGTTTTAAAACAAAATCGAACGGCATCAGTTCTCACCCCAATCCAGTACATCATAAAAAGTGAACGCTGGCTACATTTCAATACACGTTTGTATGAAATTTTATAAGGTCATCAAAAAGCAGTGTGCGTAGCTCAGTATACACGGCATCCCGCGCCGAGAGTGCAGACAATAAAACTGTAGCACCGGCTTAGGGGGCCTCCACATATGACGGTGTCGGAGCGACTTTATGACGTGTAATCGTATAGAAAGTGTCTGCCAGTTAGAATGTGGGGTTACTTTACATTTTTATGGAGTGACTGAATGTTTACTGTGGGAAGAGTGACGGGATGTGGGAGTGCTATAGCTACTCCGTAGTAGAAGCGACAAAAAATATGTAACCAAGATTATATATAACCTCACAATACTCGTATCATTTAAAAGGGTCGAGTTTCTTGCACGTTCTTCTCGATAGCAATCTAAGCTTTGGAACGTTCAATTTAGCTCACTTGTTTTTTTTTTTTTTTGACTGGCCGACACAATTCAAAAGTGCATAAGTAGTGAAATATTGTTTTCGGATTTTCGGAGATTATATCTGTCTTACGCTTAGTAGTTACGTAGTATACCGACGTATAAAAAATAAAAAACGAAAAATGACGTTATAAATATGCTATGTTTAGTTAAAGTGCATTAAACACTTACATTTTTTTTGTAATATGCAACATTATTTTTTATAAATTCTAAAACTTTCTTCTTTGTAACTTGCCGCTAATTTTTTCAGTAATTTAAAGTAATTTAAAATACTTTAATCGCATTTCTTACTGTGCTTAGAAATCTCACCTTAAATAGGATTTAAGATTTAATTGTACTCTGAAAATTATTTCCAAAAGAAACCCACACATTTGACGTTGCATAACCCTATAGCCTCAAAGAAAAATTCCAGCTCCCGTTTTCTAAAACCCGTTATAGTACACATCACGAGGTATTACAGGGTTTTGGTCAAAAGTTTAACCCGAAAATGCCCACGCTTGCACTAAAATCCTGTCACATTTACCGGTCGCAAATTCCAGTAAAATAACCCGGTGCGGGTACAAAATACCATCGAGCTAGGGCTGCGGTGGTCGGTATTTGACTTGTGTCCGCCATTTTAGATAGGACAGAGGCCGAAGGATTTCGATCTTTCTACCTAATTACATGTTTGAGTTGTTTTCCTTTACGTTGTTTTTTGGTCAAGAGAATATCTTTGGTACGTCATGAATTTTATCCTAATTTTTATTTTTGGTATAACATCACTCACATCAAATATCGAATTGTTTTTTTCTTGGTAGTAAACCATCAAATGATTTTGGAGGAGTATGTACTTCGACTCCTGAATGCATATTTTGTGTTTTTATTACCATACGTTAAGCTTAGTATAAATACTTATTCATAATTATAAAAAAAAATAAAAAATAAAGACACACTAACGACTTATTTACAAAACAATGTCAACAATACATCATAAGTATGTCAAAAATCACTTACGCGTAGCGTTACGGGCGGGTCTTATTAATTAATTCATCCATTACCTATAATAACGATATTTAAAAACAGAAAATCATCATCATCATCATTTTCCTGCTCTTGTCGTATATTATTTGAAGTCGACGGCATGTAAAATATTAGTTTATAATTTTAATAATGTTTCATGTCTGTTTTTGGTCTCCTAAAGAGGGAAAGGATGGAAAGATGAAATGATGAAAAGGGAAGAGAAAACAGATGGATTTTGTGAGGAGTGATATGAAAGGGAGTGATAGCGTGACATATGACAGAACAGAATGAAAGAAAAAAACGTGTTGCAACTCCAAGTAATATGGGACAGGGGCACGGAGATAATGATGATGATGATATTATTTAATTCATTAAACCCCAAGCGAACGCCGGCGTTTGCGCACCTATTGTCTTTCTATTGTGTCTGTAATTTCTACAATTGAAAGGTTAAATGACAATGCATTAACATGATACCATGACACTGGTTTGATTATGGAGACGGATAGTGACGACCGGAACAACTGAGCGCGAATGTTAATGAGTGGATACCATACCATGCGACAGAAGCCTGAAAAAATGTTTTTCATTGAAAACTATGATAACTATAACTACTATCTGAACATATAATAAATCTATAGATCTTTTCAGTTGTGCGCTCATCACTTAAAGTGTACGAAATCGATGTAGATAACTTTTTATACATTAAAATTGTGTGTAACTGATGAACTTGGCTTTGTTTTATCGCAATCGGTTGACTGTATCGAAAGTTATACTACATTCATTGACTATTGAGCGGTACGCAGTTCGCCGGGTCAGCTAATTACTAAATATATATTCTTAGTAATCATGGACTATTACCTCTCCTAGAGAGGAGGCCTGAGTCCCAGCAGTGGGAACATTGAGAAGCTGATTATTTTATGTATGTACTAAGTATATAATCATGGAAAAGAAATAAAAGATTTGACGTTCACTTGATGGACCATACCATATATAAACAGTTCACACCATATTTTATTACTGCACAAAAACGTTTACAATTTCTAAAAGTTATTCAGGTTCACCGTAATTTCGCAAAGAGACCACAACACATTTTTTTCTAACAAAATTAGCATACAACCCACCCTAATGTTGGTACTAAAAATGTTTTCTATTTTTACCGTCAGTAACGTGGTCTGCATTACTAATTTTCTCATTAGCCGAACGTACGGAGCTCCAGGTAACGAATGTGAACACTAATGACACGTTCATTATAATTATATTCTAACTTGCAAGGTAAGCATGAATTTAAAGTTATGAGCGGTATTTCTTCGAAGGAGAACACAGATGTTTCCACTTTCCATATATATCTTGTAATCGAAGTATTTAGAGACCTGCCTACAACGTCTTCATTTGTTGTAAATGCTTTGGTAGCCTATTATACAACCGTATTTTTAGTATATATGAAACCAGAAACACCTGTTTAATATTTTTATGTAAAGAATCTATGTATTCAAAACTGTATTATGAAAAATCACAAATTTATAAGCCAGTTAAGGTACCTGGTTGGCGACATAAATACATGGTCATCGGACCACCCAAGCAACTGAGGGGTTATATAGTTGAAATATTCGGTGCATATAAAGAACTCTAGGTTTCGATAACCCTGGCACGCGATTTAATCCGTTCAGTGACCATTGAAATGCAGGTATTAATGCGTATAACGAACGACTCCGAACTTGTAGCACTAATCGTGTTCAGTGCATGTCGTCAATTGTTGTTGTTCGAAGTTATGACTTCATTTTGGGATGTGCGCAACGATTCTTTCAGCCGGTAGCCTTTTCCCCACTTACTTGGGGTCAGCTTCCAGTCTAACCAGATGCGGATGAACACCTGTGTTTTTCATGGAACGACTGCTTGTCAGACCTCCACAACCCAGTTATTGAGCAATACGATACTCCTTGAATAGACTCTCAGGCGGCTAACTACTTGTAACGACAATCAGAGATCTAAGCATGACAACCGGGAGCAACAGCTTTACGTGCTTTCCAAGTCACGAGGTGTCTATAATATCCAAGATGTCAGCAGCGGTTGAGAGAACAAAACTTTAGCCCTACGGTATAGTTTAAAATAAAAAAGATCTTTGAATTAGTTGCAGTTTTATATCTTTCACAAACCAAGCGCTGTAAGTGTTTTCTCGCAGTGAATGATTTGAAAATAGAATGTAGGCTTATCGCAGTGTGTCAGCCAAGTTCGCAAAGTAAAAAGGCGACAAATCTTAAAGCATTAGGTATGCTTGGAACTGGTGAATAAGATAACTTTGTATTGATATTACTATCACACTTAATATTATTGTTCGTACAATTAAGAAGTTGAATTTTCTACCAGAGTCTGGTTTGTCTAATAGCTATAACCTAAGGGTCTTAAAGTCAAGAGTGAGTAGTAGTAATTACTTCTAGGTAAGTGTACTTTATCGTTGACCACATCATGGCCTATCATAAAGTGAGATAGTGGTCAAACGCGAGCCTTTCCATAGTAAGAGATTACAAGAAAAGATATAACTGTTTGTACCTAGGCACTAAGTAAGTAAAATTTTATAAACTTTACGCAACAAGAGCAATAACTTGAAGTCTAGTCAGAGATAGATTGAGTCTTTAAATCACGCTGGATGCCGAGAACATTACGCGTTAAATTATTTGCATCAAGGGAGCTGTAAGGTATCTAGTTCTAGAGATATGTTCTAGAGATACTTGTATAATAAGAATCACTTTGCCTCGTAGATCTAGTGATCACAAGCGTAACCTGTGAGAAATGGTCTGTGAGAAAGGCTAACATTGGACTCAATGTGCACACCATGCCTACCTTCACTGGAAAAATTTGGTGTGATACAGGCATGACATTGTATAGCTAAGATTGTCAAAAATAAAACGAAGAATTGCCAAACTTTAGTGGCAATGGGCAGGGCACATTGCTCGCAGAACAGATGGCCATTGGGGCCGAAAGGTTCTGGAGTGGCGACCGCATACCGGAAGACGTAGCGTTGGAAGGCCCCCTACAAGGTGGACCGATGACCTGGTGAAGGTTGCGGGAAACCGATGGAAGCGAGACGCACAGGAACGTTCGTTGTGGCGACACTTGGGGGAGGCCTATGTCCAACAGAGGACGTATACCGGCTGAAATGATGATGATGATGAAGTTGTCAAAAAATTAAAGGCCCTTGTTGACATTTGTATTATGACTACCTAGCGGCTTGTCCGGTGATAACTACTACTGTACCGGACCCCTATTTTACTGTTTCTTTCAATTTTGTTCTAAGTTAAATTCTAGAGTCTTTTTCAAATATCAAAACAGGCTTTTTATATTTTAATAAGTTTACCTGCATTGTAATAACATGAATTTTATTGTCAGCACATACCATTTTTCAAATTATCGGTAGATTTTATAAGTTTAATTAAGAGGACAGATTGTTTTCAATATATACTGGCCAGTTGGTCTAGTGGTTAGTGACCCTGACTGCTATACCGGAGGTCATGGGTTCGATTCCCACCCAGGACAAATGTTTGTGTGATGAGCATGATCATTTATTGTGTGTCTGGGTGTAATTTATCTATATATGAATGTATTTAGAAATATTTAAGTATGTTTTCCAGTTGTCTAGTACTCATAACACAAGCTCTGCTTAGCTTGGGACTAGACGGCGTTGTGATAGTTGTGGAATATTATATTATAATTGTAATAAAATGGCATCACAAATAACTTTGAATTATTCCAATGAATACTCGAATATCGACAAAAGCATTAGATATATTACCACTCCTCGAGACGACGTTTCTCTGTACATATGTGCATGTATACTATGTATAGTCACGAACTGCAGCTTAGGCACTAAGAACCTTACTGCATTACATTAGAAGCAAATAGCAAGAGAGACACTAAAGAAGTACACGAAAATTGGTTCGTGCCATGTAATAATCAGAATGTCATTCTCAAAATAAAAAAAAAACATTAGTCATTTTGATAAAATATGGCATATGTTTTAAATAGTAGCGTCAAAGGAAATTACTCTCATTAATATTTCTAGAGCTGAAAGAAGCGCAGGATCACTGAAGGTAGAAGGAGTGGTGGCTAGTTTTCATTAGGGATTGGGATACAGTAGGTAATGGTGGCTCAGTACTGTGTTGTGGCGTTGTAGGATCAAGACTAGCCAGGCGCTTTACTTTGTGTAATTTATTTCGTCACCACTGCTCTCAAAACGGTGAAGGAAAACATCACAGAAAAACCGGCATATCATAGTACCAAAAATTGGAACACGTGTGACAACCAACCCGCACAGGACCTCGTGGTGAATTACGGTCCATTCCCGCTTGTTTTAGAGAGGAGGCCTGAGTCTCTGCTGTTGGAACATTATAAGGCTAATTGTGCATATGCGTATAGGCTACAGAAAAAAAGTCTTATCAGTTATGTATTTTTCCAATAGCTAAACAAAAGTATTTAATACATTATACATACTAATCAATTTCACACACTCCAAATCACCAGTCACCGAACAAATACTTAATTCAACACAATTTTTCCTCTCCCTCCTTCCCCTCAGTTAGCCGAAATGAACAGCAGAACTAAAGTGAGGTGAATTAATCTGAAAGGGAGGCTGGATCCGGGCCGCTACTAGAGATTGACAAATGATGCGGGCATACGTTCCCGTTTACCGACTTCACTGTTTTTGCAGGGTAGCTAAGACGGAATTTATGCGAAATGTACGCCAAGGGATTTGATACTTAATTTGTGGAAGGGGAAGGACTAATTTCGAAGGTAAAATGTAGCAGGTTTTATGTTGAGGCTTGAACGGCAGGGAGGTGATATGATCACCGTGTTATGTCATAACCTTGAGATATTTTATGTGTTGGATTTTTATGCGCAAATAGTATGGTAGGGGTTTTATGAATTCTTGATGGGTTCTGATTAGTAACTTATTTTCTTTCAAAATATTGCTTTTTTTTACATTATGTAATTTCCTGATGTGATGTGTGTGATGTAGTAGGATGTTATTGGGCATTCTATTCCACTTGATGCGACATCGCTACGCTACGCTCCGCTTGTCGCGTGGAATAGAATGCCCAATAACATTTTTGTGAATGATATGTTAAAAACACTGGTTCAGCGCCTATTCCACTTTCAAAATCTAATTTATAAAATACTCACTATCTTTTATTGAAGGACGGCCATGGTGAGCAAACAAGCAATCGTTTAGTTGAATGATGTCTTAAAACACTGGTTCAGCGCCTATTCCACTTTTAAATATAATTGCTTACCTACACGTTACTCTGTATTTTATGATCCGGATTGGACTCCCAGGACGTCTAAATTTTAGAATACCGTAATCATTAAACTAAGATTCAGGACAGGTTGTCTCACGTCTCTTCATAAAATTAGAAATGGCATGTGTAGTTGACACGCCACTCCGTACTTTATTAAATAGGTCTCGTAGTATAACGACTCATTAAAAGACGAATAAAATGTTTTCAATTTCAAAACTTTTTTTTGTTCTTTTTAGGCTCGCTTTTGACCACTATCTCACCAAATAGTAAGCGATGATGTGGTTGACGATGAAGCACGCTTGCCTAGAAGTAACCTATTCACTCTTGACTTAAAGACCCCTAGGTTGCCTGTAACGTCGGTCAAATATCTACAAATGACAATCGGGACCAACGACTTAATGAACTACAATACTCGCAGCTTCCTACCCAATACCCGCAACCTATTTACTCTTGACTTGAAAAACGTCTAAAGCATTTCCAATCAAATTGATATTATGTGATGACTAATGGAATTGACTCGTGAAAAGAATATTTGCAAACACATCTGTTAAATACGAGTATATATTATCTCGGACAACTAAAGTACGGTGCTTGGAAATCACATTTATATACCTATTCACCCTTTTATTTCATGTTCATGAAGTCCATTATTAGGTTGTCTGGTAGGTATATATCGCTGTTAGCGATATGAACGTCATTGTACTCATTGATTTAAGTTAGTGTATAAGTTTTGTTACTATTTCGGAGTACAATAAAGTTTATTCTATTATATTCTTATATTTCAAAACAAAACAAAAAAAAAATCTATTTCGACACAGCCCTCACTGTCCGTTTCTTGGTACTAATGTCCAAACAAATAGAATTCATGCTCTTCGAAATGGGACGAAACAGATAGATAGATGTACGATATTCAATTGTTTTATCTGTTTCGTCCCACTTCCACATTTCGCAATTAAGACAAACTAGCTCCCAACATTGCTGAAACATTTTCGATGATAGCAAACTATTGATTTGTGCTCCAATCCTAATTGCTTCATAAATTGTTTGTTGCTGATTCATTGAAATTTAAAGCCATATCGGAATATTAGCTTCTACTAGCGGTTTTGCCTGCTTTAAAGTAATAAAATATCTCAAGAAAAGATCCTAAATGGTCTTTGACCGAAACTGATTTGGACAAAATTTTGCATACGGGTATATGCATGTTATCCAAATCGTTTTACCCGTTTAAGCGTAAAAGAATAACAAACCTAAACGATAAACTTAAAAGAATTTATAGTGAAAATATAAACTAAAAAGAATTTACGTGAGATAATACATGTCTACATATCTAATTATTCTTAGCATTTGAAATATTTAGGGACCAGAACGTAACCCGTATTACAGCATTTGTGATATTCATGAGCTCCTCGATACCTACTATGTTTGAGTTAAAAGAAGGCTAAAGGCTAGTAACTGATGACGTAGCTCCAAAGTAATCTTATTGTTTCAATTCAAAAAAAAAATTGTCGGAGGTTTAATACATACAGGTTTATTAATAGGCATTCTAGAAAATCTATCTATGTATAAATGAAGAAACTGACTGAATGCCATGATAAGTGATATTTATTTTGCAATTAGGTTTTTAAAAACACTTTTACACGTTAATTTTTTTTTATCTAGTTAAAACATAGATGAGGCCAGTGTTTCTTAGCTGAGAAGAAATACCGAAACAAACAAGTCCGGATACAGTAAATATGTAGTGGTCAAATAGTCACAGGTGAGATAGTGGTCAAACGCAAGCCTATCATTAATAAAAAAAAAAAAAAAAACATGAGAACCATGCAGATTTGTCTGAGATGGTCAATACATTAACGCACAGCCAAAACCACCGGGACTACGAACGTGAAATTTTGCACAAGGCCTTCTTTTATGACTTATGCGAGCACTAAGAGAGGATTTTTCAAATATCACCCCCTAAGGGGATGAAAAGGGGGTCCAAAATTTGTGTAGAGAAACTCACCTTCACGCGGACGAAGCCGCTGGCAGAAACTAGTCTATTAATAAAATAATTAAACCACAACTGTTATTAGTTGATAAAAAAATCATTTAGAGACCATGCTACAAATGAAATAAAAACAAGTTTTAAATGCTTTCAAAGAACGAATTAAACGTAGTAATACTCAGGGTGTTTCAAACGTGCACTGAGCGTTATAAAATGAGCCACAGAGTAAATAGAAACAGAAGTATCACGTTAGAAACTAAAACTATAAAATTTTAGAAAGATAATGAGAAAAGAAAACAAAGGAATTTAATACCAAGGATACTGTATTATCTACACTAATATAATAAAGAGGTAAAGTTTGTTTTTTTGTTTGTATGAGGTAATCTCTGGAAGTACTGGTCCGATTGCTAAAATTTTCAGTGATAGATTTATTCCTGAGTGGCAAAGGCTATATTTTATGTGCGCGAATGAAGTTGCGGGTAAAAGCTAGTTTTAAATAATGTTGTGTGTCTAAAAAGTTGCGTTTCTTTGAGGTCAGTCAATAAGTTGTAGAACTTAGATTCACTGAGAAATTGCTTTTTTCGTCTTATGGTCTTAAGCGGGAAAATTGATAGGTACGGGCTTGCGGTACACGAACGATGAGTAACTTGCCGTCTGGCCGTCCGGTAATCCTAACTGATACGAAATCATCGATTGTGCATAGTGTTTCACGCACTCTTCAAAGAGATATTGACAAGCCGTAGGGGCGATGCCCGCTAAAGCCGCGGGGAATTGGTGATCTTAAAACGCAAAGGATAATTTTTACTAACCATAACTACACCTGAGATGGAAGGAGATGGCGTGATCATTTGGACTTTAAGGATTGGCCAGAAATGGCTAAGGATAAAAAAGAGTGGAATAACGGAAGGAAGACCTTTGCCCTGCAGTGGGACACAATGGGCTAATAATAATAATAATAAAACTACACCTGTGGCCTTCAAACAAGTATGGTAGTCAGTAAAAGTCTAACCTGCCCTGCCACTAAAGTCTAGAGCAGGAAAAGCCATTGGATGATTTCCCACCTCTAAATCAAAAAGTGATATTAGAATTTATATCTGGAACGACTCATTATCAGTCTCTATGATCAGATGATGTCAATAGGCTTGCCTTCTATCGCTTGGGACTTCAAAATAACAAAATTAGAGTGCACTATAGACAGGCACACTTGTGCCTATCGCTTCAATAAAAATAAGTACAAGCGAGACATCGTATTATTACCAACTGAAGATAATACTTGCAAGGTTCATTTTCGAGTACCCGAAACCATTTACCCAACTTCGGTCGTGTTTCGACTTTTCGGGTCTGAGTTCTGTAGTTGTAAGTTCATTTGGAAGAACTTAAACTTCTGTAACTTCTTATTTGATAAACAAACTCGGAGAAATAGGTTACTGCAGTGCTCGTTAACAGTGCAGCCACGGTTTTTGCAGTATTGCCATTTCAACCCAATATTATGGCGAGTATGGAATATGCGTTTCTATGCGTCTATTGCTCCAAATGGATCTTGAAATTACTCGGGAATGTCTGGCTAAAGCGGTCAGTGGGCTAATGGGATATTACAGAGAAGATGGAAATGCTTTTCATTATTGCTCTAGTGCGCTTAGTACAAAGTGACATGGAATTATTTTGTATAGATAATATTATGTTTCAACATGCTTTTTTTTTTTCGATGGGAAAAATCATCTTATGACAACCCCCGCTCTTGGGCGGAGCGGGAGATAGTGTCAGACTCTTACTGACTAAAAAACCCATCCCGTTCCTTCTAGCCTTCATACCGGGGCTCGAGCGCCCTTTCGGATAACCCTGGCCCCAGTAGGCTTCGACCCGGCTGGGCCCCTGCTGTTGCTGACAACTCCTTGAGGCGCGCGGGAACAGCGCGCGCCGTCGACGACTTGGGCTTGGTCCGGACAGTTACCGGACGGCCGGACAGCGAGCTACCCATTGCTCACTGTCCGCAAGCCCGCGCCTACGGTGGCTGGAAATCGGGATCGGAATCCCGGCGGCGGCGAGAGCGCCGTTACCTGATGCGGTCGGCCTCCTCCTTAGCGAGCATTACTGCTTCGCAGAAGTCGGCGACCGCCTGCCACTCCTCCTCGCTCCGGACCATGGCCTCGACCAAGGCCCGGCGCGAATGTTTCAACATGCTTGAAAATCTGCTGATATTCCTTTTAGTCACGAAATGTACAGTGTGATGTCTTTCATACTCATGCAGAAAAGTATGGCGGCTATTCAGTGCCATTATAATATGTTAGTTTATTGTATCTGTCTGGTTTATTTTATTTATTAGTTTTCGAGAGTGGGCACTTATCATTGCAGTCTCTCTAATACCGGCGTAGCGCATCGAATGATAAAATTTAAGACAAGCAACTGGAATAAAAAATCTTCTGACTTTGATGAATATAAAAGTCACAATGTATCTAATGAGTTTCCTCGGCAACAATAGATATTTTTTTTTTTTTTTTTTCTAGCCAATACTGTCCCACTGCTGGGCAAAGGCCTCCCTCCACTCCTTCCAATGTTCCCGGTTTTGAGCCACTTCTTTCCAATTCCCAAGGAAGACATCCAAGTCATCCCGCCATCTCCTTCTTGGTCTACCGCGGCCCCGTCGTGCAATTTCAGGGCACCAATTTTGCGTTTTACTGGCCCACCGCTCGGTAGGCATGCGGCAGACATGTCCAGCCCAGTCCCACTTAAGTTGGGCAGCCTTCTGAACTACGTCAACGATTTGCGTTTTGGAGCGCAGTGTAGTGTTTCGAACGCGATCCGTTATTTTAACACCTAGTATGCTGCGCTCCATAGCACGTTGGCAAACCTTAAGTTTGGACCTTTGGAGGTTAGTCAAAGACCAAGTCTGTGCACCATAGGTCAGAATGGGGAGAATACACATATCCATTAGCTTTCGCTTGAGTGACATCGGCAAGGTGCCTTTGAATGGTTCTTTCATGGACCAGTAACTCTTCCAGGCATTAGATAGTAGATATTAAAAATTTTAAAATCGTTTTTTGTCGTTTTATTTTCATAGCAACTGTACTGTTTTCACCCTGCCTTTTTGTCTGCAAATCCGAACGCCAGGTGAAATTAAAATTATGATAATGCTCCCACTACATTGTCTAGTAAGATCATAAAAATCTAATATCATTCCAACCTCCGCAACCCCCTGACCCCTTTCATCCTAATTCTCACCATAATCTGCGTTACACAATCATTATTTAAAGCTATAACCTAGCTAAATAACCGCAGTACGACAATGGTGTCCTTACAATAATGGTCATATTACCATGGCACACAATGGCTTGACAGGCTTCGTTTTGTAGACTGTATTTATGCGTGCCTTTTCTTGCGCTTAATAACTTTGGTTTCTCTTGTAAGTTGACGGATGTCTGGTATTGTTAAAAATGTGGCAGTTATGTAACTTTGTTTTTAGGGTTCCGTGCCCTCCGCTAAGCCCGCGTTATTCGTCCGTCTGTCTGTCCGCGGCCTGTGTCTCATAAACTGTAAAGAGTAAAAATTTTCACAGAATACGTATTTTTAGTGCACTAGCTTCTGACGTTTTGTAAGTGCCCATGTAGGCCTATGTGAAATAAAAAACTTTTGAACTTTAACTATTGCCGCTACAGTAACAAATAATTAACTTAAAATAAAATTAAAGTCTAAATACACGAGAATTTATTTTGTCGGTGTTGTTTGCTCGATTTTAATATTGTAATAAGAAACCTCTTGTGGGCCAGTTCGACTCGCACTTGTCCAGTTTATTTTTAATAGGTTTAATTAACCCACTATGACAACTGATAATAATAGATGATGTTGTCGACCATAAAGTGTGCATACCTAGAAGTAACATATTGATTTTTGACTTCAACCCTAAGATATAAAAAATTGTCAACACAAACATCATGTTTGGTGGATTGTTGCTATAAATCATCAATTCACTGCTGCCAGCGCCTTCTCCCACGTAAAAGTAGAAAATTTGTCACAAAGAAACATACTCCCGGGATACAAGTATCTTATGATTTATATAGGGACATGGTCTATCCGTGTGCAAACATCCAAATCCGTTCAACGGTTTAAACGTCATGAAATAAAAAACATACGCTCACTCACAAACTTTTGCCATTATAATATTATTATTTTTTAATTGATATAAACCAATGCTTGACTACGTTCCCACCTGATGGTAAACAGTCATGCATTCGTTGATGGTGAGGCGCACTTGTTTAATAAAAGCCTTATTCACTCTTGCCTTATAGACACCTAAATTGTAATCGAACGGGAAGACCGCAAGAAGGCTAATTGTTCCCGTCCTTCGCTGTACGCGGTATAAACAACGAAGCGAAAGGCTTAGTCTAGACCGTAGAAGAAATCCGCGGGGGAATACGTCGAGAATATTAGAAATATTGTTATTTTTAATACAGGAAAAGCCAAATGGCATGTTTTGCCATTTACGCTGTAAAAAAGTGCGAAATACAATTCGCTTAATTTTTTTTTTTTTTTTTATAGAGAAAGACGTAGGAACCTAGATAAATATTGTCTATAACCGAATATCATCATAATACGTCGGAAATATGCTCCAACTGCAAATGAGCGTGGTATTACGTTTGTATGGAAATTCATCGGTCGCCGGCCCCTTAACACCAATGCATATTAGGTTATCCACTCGGGCGCCGATTGCACATACGTCTGTACAACTTGAATCACCTTGAAAAATGCTTAATTGTCGTTTTGTACACACGTATGTATGAAATTTTTTGACCGAAAATTTTGGTTTCTTTGTCTTTGTTTTTCCTAGTAAAGGTTCCCGGTAAAGTGGACGGAGAAAGGCCTCGTGGGCACAGCCCAATATGTTAGTCCGACCGACCAGATCCGCACCGCTCTTAACTCTACGATGTACAATGCCCTTCACACCGCCAGAGACAGAAACTGATGGAGGAATATCATAAGGGTTAGAGTGATGAAGCAGGGAGGTCACGACCCTCAGCATTGAGGAATACGACGCAAAGAGGAGGTTTTTCCTAGAAAAGTCAGTGACCTTTGCTTATGTGCTCAGCAAAAGTCTGTTTCTGGTCAAAGATCAAACCGAAATGTTCGGCACCTGCTTCCTAATACGTAGATTGGCTTTTCACACATGATTATCGGACTGGGCGATACCTACTGTAAATTTTGATAATAGACAGTAGTCCCTTCAAAATCAAAGGGACCTTAAGTATACAATGAAACATTTCGTACCAACATCCTAACTTACTATTAATAGAAAAGGTCGGAATATGAGGATTCATGTTTCCAGGAATTATGAGCTGTTAAAAAAAAAAAAAAAAAAGCTGTTCAAAAATATTTAAAAATTTTCTAATTCAATGATAACTAACGTTATCATAATATAATTACAATGTACATAGTTTTCTAAATAACTTTGTATTTTTTGCAAAAGAAATAATTCCTTATTATTGAATGAGAATTTGATTATTCTAATTATTTATTAATGTACTGTATAAATAGTTGATAAATAATTAAATAATGAATATGGTAGTGTTTTTTTTTCAGTAACTTAAATTGTTCTCACATAACAGAAGAGACCAGAAATATGTAGACAGAATTTTTGAAATACATAAAACGATTTTAAAAAGTGCCCATGGAGTTGCTTACACGTCTTTCTATATAGACCGCTTATGAATGTGGTGTTTAGCTTAATTTCTGACTTCTTGATAATACAAAAATGTCTTTAATTGGTTTTTAGAAATAAACGGTTTGATTAAACTAAATAAGTTTTTGCAAGTTGATGGTGCCCAAGTTATCTCATCTCTCTATTTTTCAGGCTCAGAATATAAATCGTTTCCACAAGCAGCCTAGGCAATTTCGTACTTATCTACTTGTTTATTTACTCCTTGAGGAACCAAAGCCGTGAAGTTTTAATTCATGTTCTTTTTCTCAAAAAAGTTCTTAGGAGTCTTCTTTAATTACCTTTCGGTCATTCACTCCGGCATTTTATTCTTTCATGTTTTCTTTAGATCTTATTACCTTCCATCTATCTGATTACTCAGTTTATTTTGTTTCTCAGTTGCTTTGAAATTTAATACTTTCAAGATAATTGAAGTTCTGAAAACAAGAAATAGATCAAAGGAGAAAGATTATGAGATAAATTATTAGAAGTTTTTGAGAAGGTAACTGTTTTGTTTTCTTTATTGTTATGTTTACGGATTTTTTTTAGACTCTGTTTAAGTTCATTCTTAATTATTATTTTTTTAAGATTTATTAGAAACTAAGTAAGAGGTACTTGGTACTTACAAAACTTGTACCTATATGTTACAGGGAAATGAGGATATCAGGGATTTCGCGAAATCCCTAGGGATATCATGAAATCCCGGTAGATGTCGAATATTCTTGTTTAATACGTCTTCTTACTAAAAGTATCTAGTGATATGACAAAACACCAATTTATCGTTAGTGATATTGACCGGCCTGTTGGTCTAGTGGTCGGTGGCCCTGACCGCTATGCCGGAGGTTATGGGTTCGATTCCCACCCAGGGTAAATGTTTGTGTGAAAAGATAAAAATATATATACGTTTATAATTTAAACATTTTAAATTTTTTTAGATCAATGTAATGAAATGTTAACTAAGCTGACCACTTTATTGAATTTCACTACTCGAAAAGAAAGATTTTAAAGAATAAACATGATTGAAGATAAAATCCAAAAATTAATATTTATAAAACAAACGTTGCGAAGTTTTTACATTGTAAGTATTCTGAAACACAGATTGATTTCCGCTCTGAACGTATAGTAAACAAAAAAAAAAATGATCAATGAAAGCAAAATTTTATCCCGAAAAACATATTGTTGCGACGTACATATTGAAAGGATTGAAAGGTGTTGGTTATTGTGTTGTCGTAAAAAGCCTTTTTTTGTGAAAATACAGTTTCAATTCAATCACGAGTAAACTCTCTGCACTCTCATCATCGTCGCCATTCCAGCCTGCAAAGTTCCAAAGGTATTTCAGCAAAACAAAGCATTAACGTTGGACGTTCAAAAATGGCTTTAAATTAAACATAACTCAGGTTCAAACTGGTCGTGGAATGTGGGAACAGAACAGTTGAAAAAGTTACTGAAATATCGTTTAATTTAACACATCTATTGAAAAAGTCTGTCTGACATTCTCTGTCGTTTCACCCAAACCTGGATAAGTCATTTATTTTTTATACTAGCTTTTGCCCGCAAGTTAGTATTTCACTTACATGAAATATAATCTATGTCATATAGGATCAAAACAGCGTTCTATCGGTGAAAAAATTTTAGCAATCGGAACAGTACTTCCAGAGATTACCTCCTACAAACAAAAAAAAAAGAAAACATAAAAACAAACTTTATCTCTTTATGATATTAGTGAAGCCATTCATAGATAACGTGCTAAAACCAGCGTATCTTACTTTTCGTTAATAAATCATGCAGAAAACCTTGAAATTCAAGACTGTAACAGTTCCTTAAAAACCCTGACTTGTACAATTTCCCAACATACTCACAGCCGTCAGTAAACTGAATAATTTGTACCGCTGCAGCATGTTTAGACATTTCCAGAAAACACGGAGATACCAGTTGAAATAAGACTTTAATATCTAAACAGTTGTAGCCCATGTAACCGTGTTCCGGCGTAATGGCGTGTTCAGACGCACGCAAAACGCGTACGCCTCAAACGCCTCGTACGCCTCGCCGGGCTGCCGGGGATTAACTGTTTATTTACAAGCCCCGTGCTATGGGATGGAATAAACACATGGGGTTTATTCATATAGGGATGTTTGATAGGTTACGTGAAGTTTTAAATGTTTGATGAGTGTTTTGGGAATGTATTTGACGCGTGTATGGAGTTTCTGATAGAAAATCTTTATGTTGTTGGAAGTTTGTTGCGCCAATTCTTCTTCGCATCTAAAACACTGAAGCAGTGAAGGGTTGACAGGTTCAGAAAAGTTGAGAGTGTCTTGAATGTAGTTTTTGACGTTTAAAAGGTACAGCTACTTAGCTTAATTAGTATCACTTTATTTTTCATTTAAAAATAGTGCTCCGTACACTTAGATCCGGGACAACTACCTGTTTATATTATTTTATATATAAATTTTTGCTAATTTTATTTTTGATTCGTCTTTTAAAATTATTGAGTTTATGCCTTATGCTGAACCAAATAAATTAATTTCTTTTCTTTCTTTTAATAGGATCGTTGCGGAAATCGAACCTGCGCCAAGTATATATCAATGGCGTCAACCCGGTCGTCCCATTATACCTATTTGCTAACATAACTAAATTATTTTATTTACAATTAGTTTGTAGTAATAGTTTTGCTATGTTGAATGAATCAAAGGTCACATTTGAATCAAACAAGCCGTGCGAAAGTAAACACCAGGATTTAATCCAATTATATTCGTCGGATCCCCAATCAAGCATTTGGTTGTAACAACTTAGTTTGACGCCGATGTTATTTCTAGCTACTATATAAATAAACAATAATCTAAATAAACTGATATAGAAATTATGTTGGAACAATTCATTTGTTTAGCCAATTTTCTGCCTTCATTTAATTTATTTATAATACTCGTATTCTATTTACAAATTATTTTTCTTGGAAATCTAAAAATATTCTCTTCTTTGTTGATTTAGTGGTGGTTGTGTGTGTGGTGTATTCAATCCCTAGGTTGAGCAAAATGCGTCTACCAGGGTAGCAAAAGTCACTAGGACACCAAATAAAAGGGCAATTGAAATAAGAAGGATGATTTTTAATCAGTAAAAGAAACTACCTGTTAGAGAAAAGAGATTCAGATTAATTAATTGTTTGTCATATGTGGAAGTTCAGCTATTAAAATTATTAAAGGCTCTTGGATTATTGTTCTTGAGAGGACTTAACTTCAGTTATCATTTTTCAAATGAAAAGAAATTGGTCAAGCGAAACGTTAATGCGTTTTTTTTCCAGTAGATATTTTTATCATATCAATTAAATATTTATCAATTTATACTAACTAAAATACAGAGACAGATTAAATGTTTGAGGCATTTTAACATGGCAGGACCAATTGTGGTACGGTGGAAAGAGTTCTAGCGTGACTATTTGGCGGTAGGACAAAGCGTCAAAACAGCTTAGCCTCCTGTAACATCGGTATTTTACATAACCGCCGAACTGTGACTGTACTACATTATACTATTCTACTTATTCCTCCAGGGATACAAACGTGATGTTATTTTCCGCACAACACTGCTACCAACTATTCTCGCAACCTTCGCCCGTGTTAGATTGAGAATAGGTCTCCCGGGGGAGACGGGTTCGATTCCCGAATAAAAAAATATCTTGCGCGTCAGTTCGAAAATTGTTGAGTTCGAAGCTAACATATTCAACGTACTGTTTTGCAAGGAATTGAAATTATTTTGAACAAAAAAGCTACACTGAGTTTGCGAGCAATAATGATGAAATGAAGAAATGGATTGGAAAACTGTTAGCATAATAATAGCATAATCAGCCTTTATAATGTTCCCACAGCTGGGACTCAGGTCTCCTCTCCAGGAGACGGAATAGACCATAATCACGTATCAATGATTTTTTAGTTTTAAGACATGCCGTTTCCTCACGATGATTTCCTTCACCGTTTTGATAACGGTGGTGATGAAATAAATTACACAAAGTAATGTGCCTGGCCTGGTTTGAACCCAGGACCTACAACTCGTAAGTTAGAGCCACACGACCACTACGGCTCGGTCCGGAACGGTTACCGGATAGCCACGCGGCGAGCTACCTATCGCTTGCTGTCCACAAGCCTACCTATGTATCTTCCGTTGCTTTTTGCGTACCAGAGTGGTAGTAACTTTCTCGAATTATTGTGAGAGAGTATAATTGTATGGTCGTCAATTTAGTCCAGGTGACAACTCTAGAGATCTCTAGATAAAGTCAATCTGAGGATAAATAAAACAGGTGGTCCATTCTATATAAATACAAGGATTAAGACGTCACATTCCCAACAATCCAACACACAATACACAGCGATCAAATAAATCAAAGAAAAACAAGAAACTTAGTACAATCAATTAAATAAACACAATTGCCGCAATTAATTTCCACCGACCCAACATAATGGGAAATATTCTCCAAAGCGTCTCCTTCGCCCATAACTCAAGGGGGATCAATGAGTTATTAACTGAGTAATGGCTGCTCCCTAAAACCGGGTAACCGGGTATAACAGGGCCGAACAAGGCCGGAGATAAAGAAACCTATTGAAAAGGGCAGGTACGTAATAGCTTCAGGCAACGTTATGGGTTATAGAAGCATAGGGGCAGGTCAAACGGGATCCGCTTAAATTAAAATTATTTGGGGAATTTTAAGCCTGTTAGGATAAAGAGTTACTAGAGGTTTTGGGACTAGTAACGTTTATTAAAGCTCAGTAACCGAGTAATTTAGGTATAGTAGTGGAAATATTAGCAGCAGTGGTGGCCGAGAGATAATCCCCGACTTACGAGTTGTAAGTGATCGTGAGGAAACCGGCATGTCCCTACAACATAAATTCGAAAACATGTGACATTCACCAACCTGCATGGGGCCCGCGTGGTGGATTACGGTCCATTCCCTCTCCTAGAGAGGAGGCCTGAGTCCCAGCAGTGAGAACAATAAAAAGGCTGATGAATGAATGGATGGATGGTGGAAATAAATAAACCGCAACATAATATTTAAGAAGACCTAAACTACCCGCTTATCTCGAAATAATTATTAATTTATTAAAACAATAATAGTAGTAATAATTAAATATCTGAAATTAGGTATTCGTATATATCTCACTTCCTTTTTTGACAAATCTTTTACTATTGAAGTAGCTCGTCCGTTGAATGCATTACCCATAGAAGAATGCATATTCAAACGCTACTGACCATTAAAACAATGGTGAATGAGCATTCATCATCATCATCATCATCAGCCTTTTTAATGTTCCCACTGCTGGGACTCAGGCCTCCTCTCTAGGAGAGGGAAGGAGCATTACCTTTCGCTATTATAATATTTTTTAATCTCTGTTCTCAATTTTATAAGTGATATTTATTAGTATATTAATTGATATATATAATATATATATTGTATGTTTTTATTATTATATCTACTTAATATTATTTACATTTTTGTACATTGACCGCCCCAAATCCCTTAGGATTATATTGGATAGGATGAACTGAAAGAAAGCACAAACTGCTTTTGTTCAGTCCATCCTAAGGTTGCCTATAAGAGATTTCCCAGTGCGATAAGACCGCACATTGTAAATTTAGTTTTTGCAAATGTAAATTTTATCCACATTATGAGGTGTACCTACAATAAAGTATAATAAATAAATAAAAGTCGAGTTGTTTGAGTTGGAATATTTACGAATTGGCTGTTATTAAAAATGTTAAAAAGAAACACGTAAAATACAAATTCAATCTCGGTAATACACGAACGTTTCGTTTTGAAAAGAAATTTCATTCACATGAACTTCCGACGAGTACATAAAAGAACAGTATAAAACCCACACGTAATAAAATAAAACCGTATGCACCACATTGCGCTCCGAAACAAACACAAATCACTGACGTGATCGGAAATCCGCAGGGGCAAACTAGCCATGTGTACTGTGAGTCAAAATTTTGGCCCTGATACAGCCAGATGATGATGATCGAAAAACCTAAGCAGATATACCGATATATCGCCAAGTTACGCTTACATCCAATGCAATAAGCGACAAACCTATTGTCAACCCAATTCAATTCAGTGTCGAATTCGTAGGTCATAACCTAATGAAAAAATCAATCTCAGAAGTTAAAAGATATCGAAGAGAAAGATAAATATGTTAGTTTGAAAACTGTGATGGAATACACCATTAAAGGGATCAAAGAAGCAAACATGTCGGTGTGCAAACTGAAAAACCTAGAGCAGGGTGTCCGACAAACAAAAAATGCTGAAGTAGCAACCGTTTCGGTACGCTCAACGCAATATTATTATGTCATTCTATGTAATTTTTCTCTTATTCTGTGTATTTATACCATTATTTTGTATCTGTGTCGAATAAATATTTTTCTTTCTATTCTAAATAGAACCTACCTAATAATTTCGAAGTAAAATCCAACAAATCAACATATGCCTCCTGGCTGTCAACAATCAACGACAGGCCTGTTGGTCTAGTGGTTAGTGGCCCTGACTGCTATGCTGGAGGTCGTGCGTTCGATTCCGACCCAAAACAAATGTTTGTGTGATGATCATTTGTTCTTTGTCTGGGTGTAATCTATACATATAATAAAATCGTAGGAAAGTCAAAACTGTACACTGAATATTTTTTTAAAAGAATACTTGGGGCGTGATCTACAATCGATATCGAAGCCAAAAATATAGTTTTTAGAATTTTTGTCTGTTTATCTGTTTGTCTGTATGTATGTCCGGGCTAAACTCAAAAAGTACTGCATGGATTTATTTCAAATTTTGCATGAATATTACTAAGAGGTCGGGTCAACATATAGGCTACATATTATCACGCTATCACCTACGGGGGAGGAGCTGTGAATCTTTATTTTTCTTAAGCATTCTGTGACAGCGTGTAATCTAACGATGCATATTTAAATGTTGTTTTTGAGTAAGCCATGCTATTATCTAGCTTTACACCATAAAAACTACGCCATTTAAGTAACTTGGGCAGAGAAACATAGTTTAATGAATGTTAGTAGTATAGAGACAATTTTGAAGCAGCGCCATCTATGAGAATTCATAAAAATCAAATCAAGTTACATATTAACACTTTTTGGAAATTAATAATTTAAATTTGATCATGTAGTTAGTTATTCTTAAAATTCATAGATGGTGATGTGATATGATGTGCATTTTCTTCATAAAAGTTGTATCATATAGTTCGTTTTGACAAATTCAAGTTCCAACAAAACCCTGAAAAACTTGAGTAGAGTTGAGGAAGACAATTAAAAAAAAATGCGGTGTTAAGTATTACATGGTGACATTTTTCCAGCTCTGTGAAGTCGACCAGTTTGCGAGATCCCTTACGTATGACGAGGTGCCTTCATATTACACGTACGACAAGCAAAGGGGTGTATTTAACCGACATCGACGAGGAGGTGCTGTGGAAGGTTTTCCGGGAATTTTCAAGGACGCCGCATTGGGTAGGGTTTATATCGTGCATCCGAATAATGGCGAATGCTATTTTCTGCGGTTGTTACTTCACACTGTCCGAGGCCCAACGTCTTTCGCCTTTCTGAGGACATTTGATGGCGTGGAGTATCCCACTTACCACGCAGCCTGCATAGCACGTCACTACTCGACGGTGACCAAAATTGGGATCCTCGCGGAGGCGAGCGTCAGTGTTTTGTGGAGTCGCGAACCCGGTAGCTTTGTGGGAGAAGTATCGCCATCATCTGTCTGAAGATTTTCTACGAGCTTTGAGGCGTGCTACTGGAGACGAAGTCGAAGTAACTGATGGACGCGTGCTGAACACCTATCTCAGTTCACTTCAAGATGTGTTCATTTCTATGGGCGGCAATCCTGTGATCGAATATGGGTTACCAGCTCCCCAATCATCACCGCATCAAGGCCGTGGAAATCGGGAGTATAACGCTGAGACAAATTACGAGCCGGGCGAAATGACCACCATACGAAATGACCATGTCACCGTGTTCTCTTCAGAGCAAAAACAAATGACACCGTCCTTGAAAGCGTTGGGCAAAACCAGGGTAAAATGTTTTTCTTGGATGCTCCTGGTAGAACAGGATTTACTGGCATACTTGCAGAGGTCAGGAGGCAAGGCAAAATTGCTATTGCTGTAGCGTCGTCAGGAATCGCTGCCATACTGCTTCCGGGTGGCAAGACAGCACATGCCATGTTTAAAATTCCCATCGATTTAGAGAGCGCCGAAACGCCTGTTTGTGGTGTATCACGTAACAGCGATAAGCGACACGTGCTCAAGGATTGCTCTCTGATCGTATGGGATGAGTGTACGATGGCCAATAGGAAGGCAGTTGAGAAGAGCAAGAATTCTCCGATGTTCTTCTTAGTCTTGGCGAAGGCACTCTGACAGGTGGTGCTTCCAGAGTCTCTCGGTAGAGTTGTATCCAGCTTAGAAGAACTCATTTGCTGTGTGTACGGGGACATCAGTCGTATACCGCACCAGCTTCTTGGGTGTGTGAGCGACAACGCCGACGCACAAAAATGATCAGGCTGCAGCAAATAACGAATGCATTCTCTCGGAAATTGAGGGGAATGAAGTGGTCTACACCTTGATAAACCCTGTTGTCGAGCAAGATGACGCCACACATTATCCCGTGGAATTTCTGAACTCCCTGTCAGCAAGTGGACTTCCAGCGCATAACATCAAGCTGAAGGTCGGTGTCCCGATTATGCTTCTTCGGATCCTATCTCCTCCGAAGTTGTGTAACGGGACCCGCCTTAAAGTCATCTCGCTGCACAGACACACCATTGAGGCGGAAATTCTTACGGGTTGTGGCGTCGGCGAGCCAGTATTTATACCACGCATTCCCCTTATACCTCACAACTTCCCGTTCCAGTTCAAGCGCGTACAGTTCCCCGTGACTGTTTGCTTCGCGATGACCATCAATAAGTCACAGGGGCAGACACTGAGGGCAGCGGGTGTCGACCTCAGGACGAATTGCTTCTCACACGGGCAACTGTACATCGCTTGCTCCCGCGTCACCAATACTGACTCTTTTTACATTTTGGCTCCTGGCAGCATAACTACCAACGTAGTTTATAGGGAAGTGTTGTAAGGTATGATACCTTTGTACGTATTTTTACTCTTTTGTGTCCTGGAATGTATTCCTGCATTATTTTCTCTATTTCCTTCAGTCTTTCAGTCATAAGATGTTATGACTGAACTCAGCAGGATTCCCATATAACTAACTCTCTTCACTTGCTTCGTTTGCAAAAAAAGCGACACTGGCATCTTAGGTATTTTTGGTGCTGTAGAGCCTTCACGCAGACGATGTCGCGGGCAGCAGCTAGTTTATCTATAAATTATATATTTAGAAATATATAAGTATGTTTAACAGTTGTCTAGTACTCATAACACAAGCTCTGTTAAGCTTAGGACTAGACAGCGTTATGTGATAGTTGTGGAATATATTTCCTGAAACTTAGACAATAAGTAACTATGCATGGCATACGTACAATACGTACGAATTATACGAACAACGTAACATACTAATTACAAATTCTCAATACATATCACATTTATTACAGAGCATTCAATATTGTGTAGAATTCAAGCAAGTAACAATGGTCTAGTATTAGCAGAATATAAAGTTACTGTGGCAAGAAATCAATTCTATCCATGTTGCAACTGGTCCGCTTCGGTGGCTACGAGTGGAGTCAACGGGGAATACTGGATGCGTGTACCGCATAATTATTTTAGTGCTTCATTATGTTACTGCTGTTATTAGTTTCTGTCTGTCTTCACTCATGTGAAAGCTTTGAAGTCTTGTTGTTTGAAATAAAAAATAAACATTTGTAACGTTTTAATAAGATCCTACTTTGAGTTGCAGTAATTTTATCGAATACTACATTCCGCCAGTTGCTTCACTCACGTGAAATTAAAAAAAGATATATGCCTATATGACACACTAATAAAATAGCATTCTACTGGTAAAATATTTTAATCAATACAAACAGTTCTTCTTTAGTACAGCATGAAAGTATAGATTATATTTTTGAATGCCGTGTAGCATAGTAAATACTACTGCAATGTGCAAGTTGGAATTTCCAGATAAAAAAAAACGATATAAGTAGGGGTTTCCATCTGGTATTCTTTAGTAGCAACAGTAGCTTGAATTTGTGCTCGGGTGATTTTAATAAGCTAAAAATAACCGATATAATGAGGATGGACCTCCACTACCACCACCACCACTTCCTCAACCTTTATGTAACACTTGAGACTACCAGCGTAATTTTTTGATATATTTTTTTCTCTGATCACATTACTTTTTATTATTATTATCTAAAGCTACGTAAAGTCCCAGCATGAGTACAAAATATATATGCATGAAAATATAACTTCATATTGACTAAAGCCTATAAATATGGAAAGGCCAGCGAGCTTCTAAAACCAAACCTAAAATATAAAGAGAGGACCACCGCTATAAAAATTTGAAAGGACTCATGCATAGATTATTCTGTTCATCGATAGTGGCGACTTTTTATAGCACAATTTTTGCATGGAAACCAGGTAGCTATTTAATTTATATGCTGATTTTGCCAAAAATAATGGACGACCGGCTCGATAAACGAAAAAGAATTAAAATGGTAATAACGTATGCACAAAGACTTGAAATGAGATTTTTTCCAAGATTTCAATCAAAAGTTTATGACAGCAAAATTCTTTGATGCTGCGGATGGCTTTGTTGATGAATACAAAATTAAAGTTTCTTTAAAATTTGCTTAAACGCAATTTTGGTTTAGAGATAAAAAGCTCTAAACAATTAGGCATGAAAGTGATGTGTTTAATTAGGGCCCTTACTCCCAAGCAGTGCTACAAAACAGCGACTTTCTGCAGCCTACTGCTTGGTAACGGCTAAGTCAATAGATTCGAAAGAAGCATATGTTTATTGTAAATCTATATTGTTGATTCGTGGACAGGATTATAAAGAGAGATTTTTTTCGTATGACTAATAATTTTGCCAAAAAAAAAAATTAACGGCATGATATTTTTTTGATTGTTTTCCCTACTTCTTTCAAAAGGGCTTATATCTTTTGTTTACACAAAAGCAATTGCCGGTTAAGTATTTTTCAGAATGTAATAACAGTAAATCAATCAATATTTCGCAAAGAAATTGTTTTAAAGGTCAGCGGGGCCCTATAGGCGGTAGTACAAATATGTGTGCATTTAGCTCGGGCCCGATGTTCAAGGGATTATACCCTTAATTTACACGTAAAGTCAAGCTTGCAGATGAATATTACGGCAGTAGCCTTGCGATCCTTTTCCCAGACATCAATTATTTTAAATTGCCGCGTCACGTTTCAAATCGATTGACGACTTGTCTTTAAATCGCATTACGAGGGACATTGTCAACCTCCATGAATTTGCTGACGTCACTTAATCAAGAGGATCTAGCGAATTTTCATAGAATTTGAATGGTTCTCGAATTTGATGTAAAAAGGACTTTTTGATCTATAGATATAATTTACAAAATACTTGTTACTACTCAAGTTTTCAAAGTTAATTAAAATAAACCTCATATTGGACCATCGGTTTCGCTGTAAACGATATTTGTACTTATGTAGAAGTTTAATCATACTCCTATACGAATTTCATCCCGAGCCCGTGTTTAATCCTGGCTCGTGGAACTTGCTACCAAAACCGAATCATAACTAACTAGTTACGGAGAATTTTGAATGTTAAACCCTGAATAGTTGTAACGTAATGTAACGTAAAGGAGTTACATACAGGAGTGAGTGTTACATGAGGAGGAGGTAAGGAGGAGGAGTATAGAGGAAGAGTGAGAGTAAGAAGTGTAAGTGTATAGTAAGAGGAGAGGAAGAGTGTTACGCGAGTGCAAGAGGGAGTGTAGTGAGTAAGTGCCTCCAGGGAGTAGCCCTGGCAAGGCACGTGTGGTGAGTAAGTGAGAGATTGAGTGTGGAAGTGAGGAGTGTGGGAGGAAAGTATGGAGGGTAATAATAAATATATATGATTATGAATCCTTGTGAGGTTTTATAACAAATAAAAGCATATAAAAACAATAGAAATATAAAAGATATAAAGTTATAAAAATATCAGCTCAAACGGCGTTACGGCGGAGCGCAGCAGCTGGTGTAGGCGCAGCCCTCAGCCGTACGAGGGACGGCGAAGGCTGCGCAGCCGCAGGCAGCAACAGATGGTGGTCAGGCGACACAGGCACACAGCCCTCCAGCGAGGGCCGGCAGAAGTAGAGATGAGGCCCTCAGAGGCCAGGTCCAATTGTAGAACAGCCCTCTGCCGTCAGGGCCGGCAGAGGCACAGAGGAGGTCTTCATAGTTCAAGGAGCTCAATCAGGAATCTCACACCAGGGAGCTGAGCCAAGGAGCTGAGCCAAGAAACTGTCACCAAGGATCTGACACATGTAACTGCACCAAGAAACTGTCCACAAGGAGCTGACACCAGGAGCTGAACGAAACTGACCCAGAAACTGACAAACATGTTTTTTTATCAATTTTGACGGCTATGCTGGCTGTCAATTCATAATTTAAAATTTGAAAAGAGGTTTCAGCCAGCATTGCTGTTTTACAAGAAAAGAATATAAATTACAATTTAATTTTAAAGAATAATTCGCAGATAAGAGAACATATAATTTGATAGCAAATTATATGTTTACAAAATAATATTATGAGTAAAAGAATAAAACCTAAGACTATAAAAATACTCTTTGTTGATACCTAATCAAAACCATAGAAGAAAATAGTAGTGACATGACAGATGACAGTGATCAAAGAAAATAAACAAACTAAATATATAAGAAATATTATAAAGAGATGTGATTATTGTGAAGTAAAGTAAACGTAAGTATTAATAACATTACATTATCCCCCTTCCCCAGAAAAAAATTTTTTGGCTGTTACAAAAAATTTTGAGGTTTTTTAGTAATTGCCTCCCAAACATAAATCTCTGCCATACCTCTCAGCCATTCTTCACACAAACAGAGTTAGGGGTTTTAGTGGTTCACATTCAATGACGCACTACTCCAAGGCAATACTAATTACATACGTCTTTAGGCTTGTTTTAGGAGTTGACGTAAATCCGCTCACGTATAAGACCCATTAGAAAAGAGCTTGAGCTAGTATGCTCAGAAGGAGTGATTAAGGCTTATTTATTTACAAGGTGTCATCAACCGCACCTGATAAGAGAGAGAGAGAGAAGAGAAAGAGGCCTAACCATTGGTTTTAGTTCCCAAGGTTAGCCCAAAGAGGCAAAGAGTGATGATAAGGGCTTATTTATAAAGGTGTCATCACCCGCACCTAAGAGAGAGAAAGAGAGAGGCCTAACCATTGGTTTAAGTTCCCAAGGTTAGCCCAAAGAGGCAAAGAGTGATGATAAGGGCTTATTTATAAAGGTGTCATCACCCGCACCGTAGGCATTTTTAGGGAGATGCCAAGTCTCCAAGAAAAGTAAGAGAGGCATAACCATTGGTTTAGGATCCCAAGGTTAGCCTAAAGAGAAAAAGATAAGACCCAATGGTATCAGACCATATAATGGGTAAGTTAAATAAAATAAATTTATTTTTTCAGATAGAACTGAAGAGAAACTAAAAACCGAAAGAGAACACAATATTAGCAAAAACAAACTTCGAACATAAAATGGGGCCTAAAGAATCGAAGCTTGAGAGAGTATAGAAGAGTGTAGATGTGAAATGATAATAATGTAATAATAAGAAATAAATAAATATACTAGACTATGGTTTTATTAATAAGGTACCTCACAAGGAAACAATAGAGCATAGAACGAAAAAGAGCCAAATAGTATAACGCTTGTGTAAGTGTAATTTTGAATTTTGAGAAATAAAATGAGAGGAACATGAGAGGAGAGGGTGAGGATCTTCCAAAGTGGGCGCCAATGTAACGTAATGTAACGTAAAGGAGTTACATACAGGAGTGAGTGTTACATGAGGAGGAGGTAAGGAGGAGGAGTATAGAGGAAGAGTGAGAGTAAGAAGTGTAAGTGTATAGTAAGAGGAGAGGAAGAGTGTTACGCGAGTGCAAGAGGGAGTGTAGTGAGTAAGTGCCTCCAGGGAGTAGCCCTGGCAAGGCACGTGTGGTGAGTAAGTGAGAGATTGAGTGTGGAAGTGAGGAGTGTGGGAGGAAAGTATGGAGGGTAATAATAAATATATATGATTATGAATCCTTGTGAGGTTTTATAACAAATAAAAGCATATAAAAACAATAGAAATATAAAAGATATAAAGTTATAAAAATATCAGCTCAAACGGCGTTACGGCGGAGCGCAGCAGCTGGTGTAGGCGCAGCCCTCAGCCGTACGAGGGACGGCGAAGGCTGCGCAGCCGCAGGCAGCAACAGATGGTGGTCAGGCGACACAGGCACACAGCCCTCCAGCGAGGGCCGGCAGAAGTAGAGATGAGGCCCTCAGAGGCCAGGTCCAATTGTAGAACAGCCCTCTGCCGTCAGGGCCGGCAGAGGCACAGAGGAGGTCTTCATAGTTCAAGGAGCTCAATCAGGAATCTCACACCAGGGAGCTGAGCCAAGGAGCTGAGCCAAGAAACTGTCACCAAGGATCTGACACATGTAACTGCACCAAGAAACTGTCCACAAGGAGCTGACACCAGGAGCTGAACGAAACTGACCCAGAAACTGACAAACATGTTTTTTTATCAATTTTGACGGCTATGCTGGCTGTCAATTCATAATTTAAAATTTGAAAAGAGGTTTCAGCCAGCATTGCTGTTTTACAAGAAAAGAATATAAATTACAATTTAATTTTAAAGAATAATTCGCAGATAAGAGAACATATAATTTGATAGCAAATTATATGTTTACAAAATAATATTATGAGTAAAAGAATAAAACCTAAGACTATAAAAATACTCTTTGTTGATACCTAATCAAAACCATAGAAGAAAATAGTAGTGACATGACAGATGACAGTGATCAAAGAAAATAAACAAACTAAATATATAAGAAATATTATAAAGAGATGTGATTATTGTGAAGTAAAGTAAACGTAAGTATTAATAACATTACATAGTACAAACTAAGAGTGATGTTACCAAAAATAAAACATAGCACCTGTCAACGGTTGGGAACAAAACAAAGCCACGCACAATGTAAACCGATGATCGGTCGAAAAGTTCGGCAAACTATTCTCAATTTGAGTCACCTCGTTGGAATAGTGAGAGCCAAAAAACTTCGTACGTCATCGTTTAGTGGCCGATCAGGGAGCGCGGTTCACGCGTCATTTGGCTCGCTCCCCCTTACTTTGGGGGGAAACTTTTGCTTTTCATCGTTTTTGCGGCTCAATATTGTGTTTTACGAACGCTTGGCTAAATTTCTGAGGATCACCCCGGAACGATTTGATTTGGAGATGGATTGAATGGTATTCTTGAAAGCCTCTTTTTTGAGAAAGGATACAAAGGTCGTTATTGTTAGAGCCATAGCAAAACTTGAATGGTTTATCCTATGGATGGCTTGTTTGATGCCATGCCCAACAGATTCAAAAATATAGAGTTTGTAGATATATCAACATTTGGGGCAGACGACTTTATGTTAGTAATTACGCATATTTATATTTCAGATAAAATAGAATTCCTTTCCTAGTTTTGTTCTTGTGCACCTTCTTAATAAACAATGCACATATTTTCAACAAAAATATCACCTCTTACATCATCACAAATGCCACAACGAACAAAAATCCGTCATCAATATTCCCCACCATATCTCAAGATAATTGACTAGAGGATTATCCCCATGAACAGAGTCACCTTCATCTTCCTTGTTTATTATTAATCGTATCAGATCAATAGTAACGCATTGGGCAAACATATCGAGTGCCCCATTACCCTCGGTATCTCAAACAATGGAATCTGTGGGTCGGCTGTCGGAGAATATTGTATGATGAGGATTTATATATGGGATATGGCTTTGATGGGATAAGTGCGTTTCTATTTTCTAATTTGGCCTTTTGTTTTGGCGGCTTTTGTGGAGTATGTTTTGTGTTGCTGTTCAATACTTTTGGGTGCTATTAAGAACTCAGCATAATAATATGGGTCGTGCAAAAATTGAAATATCTAAAAAATTTAGTATTTAAGATTTAGACTTGCTAGTCGAGCGCTGGATATAAACACAACTTGGTAGTAATAACTAAGTATAATATAGATTCAGGAGGTGAGTTGTAGGCCCACGAACGAATTATTTTACGCTTAAATTGGTTTTGTGTTTATAATGAATATGTAATTATTATTGGATATATTCGTTAATGATTCGTTAAAAACTACAGCTTTAAATTATTGAAATTCATTGAAAACCTTCCACAAAAAAAAAATCATATGCTAGTTGTATTTGTACAGGAAGTTTATGTTCACAAGCAAAAGTACAAGTGAAGAATAAACAAACTCAAAAAAGAACATACACATACCTAACTTGACTGAAACTAGAAATCAAGCGTAAAATCAAAAGCAAAGGATTTTGTAAAGCTCGAGGAACACTTAGACTTTGCCTGATATATAATTCACTTTGTGATAAAAACAGGGAACTAACGGAACGAAGTGAACTCTTCTCTCTGGTCTGCTATTGATGGGAACTTTTCATGTATTTAAGTTGGTTTACTGCAACTCCTTTGTATTCAGCGGTGACTTAAGCTTTGGTAAAAACATGCTGCTGTTCTTTTGGTTTCAAACTTTAAAGTTGTGTTAACTTCTGTGCCAGTGGCTGCGGTTTAGAGACGTTAGTGGGTAAACCAACCGTTCTTCATTGCTACTTTTCAGTTACTGAACTTGATATGGAATATATTTTTTTAGTACGTAAATTATCCAGTGAGTTCTCCCGCTCTAAAACAGAGTGGGCGGGCGGTTCAGACTTTTGCTGACTAAAACTCAGTCCTATGGTCCTTTTTTGCCCTTCCGGGGTTCTCTTTAACAAGGCCCATGGCCCCAGTAGGCTTCGACCCTGCAGGGCCCCTAAGGTTTTGCTGACATCTCCTTGAGGCGCGCGTGGAACACTGCGCACAATCGACGACTCGGACTTGGGCAGCAAACCCACCGATTAGGATTTCTCTTTAAAATTACTAGTACACGAAGTCTTATAGGCAGTTTTTTTTGCTTCACGTAACAAATAAAATTGTTTATCTAGTAAGAAACAAATAAATTATTACCTAACTTCTAACTTGACAGCTATAAATATTATATATAAAAAAAATCTCATAAAAATAATCTACTAAGTCTAGTCAGAAACAATTCTAAGAAAATTTTAGGCCTCAAAGCTGGGACACAACACCTAGAGATAGGCAAACAAAATCTAATTTACACACAAACCGTTTTCTGTCCCAGCGGACCTCCAGCTAGCAAACAGGCCATCATTTATTCAGCCCCACTTCTACTACATATAAATCTTACGTGCTTTCATAAGTCACTTACATATCTTGGAATAACATTTTATTATGTTATGAAGGATGTAGGTATGTGTTTTTTAATATCTTTATTAAGTACATAAAAATGCACCCTAATTACGGTATTCGGAAGGTTAATTGATAGTTTTTCCCTACCTTCGCGATCATAGCCAGTGAAACAAAAATCATTGATAATGATGCAATCATCGGTTACCTGTCGGTTTTCTACCGGTTGCATTTCAGGGAGTATGCGTCCGAATTTCATAACTTTATTTCGCCAAGCCAGTTACTACATCCCCATGTAGGAACTGGCTTGGCGAAATAAAGTTCACCATGCGTCCGGCGATGCATACATGGTAAACATCCAATCATATGCACTAAACGTTTCAGCGTACAGCTAAAAAGTGGAATAGTAGTACACTACCGAAATCTTAAGTTCCTGATAATTACAACTTAAGGGTTTTTAAATAAAGAGTGTACAGGATATTCTAGACAAGCGTTATCGCTTACAATCAGGTGAGATTGCGGTTAAACGTAAGCCTGTCAATATTAAAAAATATATTCATCTATCAAAAATAAAAGCATATAGAATCAGCAGGTTTTGTAATACTTTCTTTCTTTTACCAAAAAAAAAACTATTTAAAACATTGTTTTCCACAACAACAATCACGTTATGAAATCATCTTCCAACAATCATCCAATGACATCCCCCGCTCTTGGGCGGAGCGGGAGATAGTGTCGGACTCTTACTGACTAAAAGACAAACCCCGTTCCTTCTAGCCTTCATACAGGGGCTCGAGCGCCCCTTCGGATAAACCTGGCCCCAGTAGGCTTCAACCCGTCTGGGTCCCTGCTGTTGCTGACAACTCCCTTAGGCGCGCGGGAACAGTGCGCGCCGTCGACGACTTGGGCTTGGTCCGGACAGTTACCGTATGGCCGGACAGCGAGCTAAAATGAAACCTGACCTGATAGCTAAATATTCCTCTAAGGCTAATGCGTAGTTCAGATAGGTCTACTAAATCGACCGTAGTCCAAAATAAATCTATTTTATCTATTCGATGTCAAGACACTCAGTGACAGCTACATTAATGTAAGAACCAAAAATAGATTTAATTGTATCTTCAAATTAGATAAAAGTGACTTCGTATTAGACTTTTATTTAGTCCCTCCTTTCTGTACCTCAGTTCGACTTCTTCGTATTGTGTTTTTCACAGAAAACGTGACCTTCCATAAATAAATACCGATCACCCAACAACCATTACGTATACGGGCTTACATAAGACACTCCCGGACACGGCTCATAGAATCAATGCGAGACAGAAAATCAATCCATTTGGCTAGAACCCCATAAAACATGAACCACTCTGTTACAAAACACACGATTCACCCAGTGTGCGGAGATGAACCGGAGGTTTATTGTGGCTTAGATTGATTATAGCTAACATATTCATCTGCCAATCGAAGAAGCGTATTCTGGCTCTTGAATAAGAATAATGACTTGTCATCTTTAAGCTGTTATTTCCTTAAGTACGAACATGAGCGAAAAAATGCCAGAATAATATTTGTTGTCCTGATCGTTCAGAAGTTATAACGTAAATTATGATTTCTAAGACTGCCTTTTCTTTTTTTTACATCAGCTTCTAATCGAACTCGATGTATTAAATTAATTCGGAGCGATTGCTTCACAAAGACCTGGCGAGGATCGCAGGGATCCGATGGCTGCGTAATGAACTAGCTAGACTGATCGTTATGGCCAGGCATATATCCAAAAGTCGACATAATTTGGCTGAAATTATGATGATGACGATGATCCTATTTGACCTCTACAACCCATTTACTAAATAAGACTTCTCTATACACTAACCCTATGCACCAGTGAGCAATGGGTAGCTCGCTGTCCGGCCGTCCGGTAACTGTCCGGACCAAGCCCAAGTCGTCGACCGCGCGCACGCCTCAAGGAGTTGTCAGCAACAGCAGGGACCCAGCCGGGTCGAAGCCTACTGGGGCCAGGGTTATCCGAAAGGGCGCTCGAGCCCCGGTATGAAGGCTAGAAGGAACGGGGTGGGTCTTTTAGTCAGTAAGAGTCTGACACTATCTCCCGCTCCGCCCAAGAGCGGGGGATGTCAATGCATGATTTTTTCCCACCATAAAAAAAAACCCTATGCACAGTCACTGACACAAACATAGTTGTAAAAATTTACAAACGCACACACTGCAATCGCCTGCACACACATCAATTCTACAAAGCTGTAAATGTGTCCTCAAAACTGCAAAACACTTTTGAATTACCCAACTTTACTTTGAAACAAACCAAAACACGGACAAGCTTACTTGTAACGTCGAAACATTTAAAACTACCCCCAAACAGCTAGAATTTAAGTCACTGGATCAGATTAAGCTGAAGCAACATGTTGAAAGAGCTCCGAGTTTTAGTGGCAGTGACTAAGTTGCAGGTTTTACTACGTTTTAACGTATCTCTGTGGCTGGGGTAATGGCTAGAGCGCCATAATGTGGGTAGATTCAATTTGAGTACCTATAAGTTATTTTGTGAAGTGTAAGTTTTAAGTGGACTTTGTGTGGAGTGAATACTTTTGAGGTCTGCAGAGGCAATGAAGAAAGTTTGAATCAGGATGTGTTTCACTTATTCAAACTTCTGTTGGGCAAATGTGTTCTTTGCTAACTAACACGGAACGAAGTACTAAATAGATAGGCGAAACTACTCAGGCTACGGGTAGCCTGAACTGAGGATACTGAGAACCCCGACGTATCCACCTAAATTGATTTACATAGAAGACTAGGTAAAGTAAATTAGGTTATCCTTGGAAACAGGAACTCAAAGATAAATAGTCTACATCTCATCGTAAGATACTTGAAAGGCACTTACAGAGAAGTTTCTAAAGAATTCTAGCCGCATCTCGTGCACCAGCATGTGTGGAAAATAACTATATTTCTTCAGTAAACGAAGGAATCTTTGAAGAGCTTTCAAACCGCTAAGCGTCTCTCTTCTACCTACATACTAGATGCGGGTGGTGCTACGTTTAGTATGAGCGCGATCATCGGTGTAATATTTTAATTTTAATTAATAATTTTAAAATTAATTTTATTTGTCTGTGATTTAATTTATCTCACTTATTTTTATTGTAATTGGAAAACTGTTAAGAAAATATCAAAATTGAGTTTATCGTTACTTAAAATAAATCAATTTTAATATAATACAAGAGCAGCATCTGGTTTCAATGAAAGTCGAGTCCAAGCTAGATAAGAAAAGACTATGGAGATGTTGATGACCAGAGTATTAAATTTCTTTTACATAATTCGCCATGAAATGGTTTTATTGGCAAAAATATCCATTGGCACTCAACATTGAAAACGGACGACAAAGAATGATTCAGTTAATACGTAACAATCATTAGTTTTGTGAAACAATTTTGTGAAGATAAGTTACTACAGCAAAGCTTGCGGTGGACTTGGCGTAGCAACAACGATTGCATACTTTTAAACATAGTTATAACTCATAAAAAACATAAACCACATCAACAAAAACGCTTCCCTATAAAAAAATCACAAAGAATTTTATTCCAGTGCTAGTAGCAAGTGGAATAGCCCATCCAAATGCCCCACATACTCGTAGCAACAATAAACTCGACACTTTATTTGTGCTAGCCGGCCCGCATACCTCTCTCAAACTTCGTTCGCAAAATCTACATACATTGCAGACGGTAATCAAGAATACTTGAAGCACTTATGTAACTTGTAAATAAATGTTAAATGTGTTTTATTTTATATTCGTTCGAGAACGGATGTATTACGGAAACGGAAATCTGATATTTTATTTAAGGGAAATGACTCGGGAAGTGGAGGCGGTAAAGTGAATTTTATTTAAGTAGCCAAATCTGTAAATTGTTTTGTTGTGTTTACATGGCTTCGAATATCATGGGGGTTATTAAGGTAGGTTGATATTCAAGAAACAATTTTTAAGTATAGGTAGGAATTCTTATTTCATAAATCATAATTATGTAACTATAATTACTGCTTAATATTAATAAAATATAGTTAAGTGGTTGCACAACACTCACTAATGTAGTAGAACGTTAAAACTACCTTGTTGTTTGATAGATCAGTCTTGGAGCTTTTTGCATGAAGATCTATGCTTTGGAACTTAAGAGTAGCTTAATATATTATTTTCCTTTTTTTACGAACTGACTTTGCCTTTTTTAAAATGACTGTTAATTGTATGGCTGTAGCTCTTTGCAAGAATACCTCCTTATTATTTGTTTTTTATTGATATAAACTAGCTCTTCACTGCGATCCTGCGACCTGATGGTAAGCAGTGATGCATCATAGATGGTGAGGCGCACTAGTTTATTAGGAGCCTACTCACTCTAGTCTTGAAGACACCAACCAACCACTATTCCAAGCAGTATGTTTTGGTTTAAAATAGCACATTGCGCATTCAAATAACACGCACTTGTGGCTTCTCAAGTCAAAAATCAAGTCAAGTCAAAAATATTTAACTTTGTCTAACCAAAGAAACCGTAGATATAGCCAGCAAGCAGCCAGCTACTAGTTACTATATAGACTAAAAACGCTACAGAAAAATTAAAGAACGCTGCAACAGAAAACACAGATCAACTATACCAATAAATCTATCTCTAAGTCAGACTAAACATAATCATAAACCACCTCCTAACAACAATAGCTAATTAAAACAAAATTAATAAGCTGAACAAACGCGAGCGCAGCACGTCATCATGTCACTTCGGAATTTCATTACGTCACGTCACAAGAATTAATCCCAGTAATAAACTGTCAGATCTTCTATAATTTATACGCGATTTCTATTGTTATTAAATTTTGGGTGTAATTGCGATTGTTATGGTAAGCTGTTGAATCGTTCTGAAGCTATAGAATGATTTGGTAGTCTATAGAGGGATTCAAATGGTCTAGGAATAATTCTTCTCTTATGTAGGCCGTAGGTATTTCAACGATTATACCGTGATTGAAAAGGACACTAGCCGGTCTGCTCCGACTTTCAATATCAAAGGTCGCTTGACTTAAGGAATGGCGAGGTAGACAAAGACATAACGCACTGAATCAACTCAGGATAGATGAATTGACGACAAAACACTGGCACAACAATAGCTCAAGTTAAAGGGTAAAATCTACAAATCCGTGATGACCTGTTACACACTACATAGATCAGAATGTTGAGCAGTGAAAAATACTGATGAAAGAACCTGGCATGTAGCAAAGATGAGAATGTTGAGATGGAAAATGTGAGAAATTAGTACACTGAAGAAACTTTGAAAGTGGCATCAGTTACAGAAAAGTTTAAAGATAAATTTTGTCTTGGTATGGACAAGTGAAGAGGAGGTGGATGCAATGCAGGTTACTAAAAGAGATATGAGTATAAAATGTGAAGTGATATGAAAAGCAAGGGAGTCAGTGATAGTCTCCTTCTTTTTTCGTGTCGATATTCTCAAACTAGGCTTTTTCTAACCAATATTTTGCCACCTGTACAGCTCTACTGTTGGCCTAGTATAGATCGCCATGAGATACTCGTAGTAGCTATGCCTCTTTATTATAATGAGTGTTCTGGTTAGTATTTTATACACGCTTATTCAGCTTATTTCTATTATGTTTACAGTGTCTTACCCATTATTACCAGTATAACCTACCTTTGTAAAAACAAAAGGATCAAAGTAGATTAGATGTCAATTACATCGGCATTAATTGGCGACCATTATGCTCGCATTGGCTTGCTCAGCTGTCGCAGCAAATGACTTCCATTATCACTGACAGATGCTGATTAAATCGTTTAGTAATTGACTGGTGGGATGATGATGATGATGATAATAATTTTCATAAAACTAATGACGAATCAAGGTTACCGACATAGCTCGAAGAATCGCCAAACTTAAGTGACAATGACAAAACAGATGGTCGATGGGAGCGAAAGGTTCTGGTGTGGCGACTGCGTGTCGATAGATGCAACGTTGGAAGGCTTCCCACAAGGTGTACCGATGACATAGTCAGGATCGCGGGAATCCGATGGATGCGTGACGCACAGGACCGGTCGTTGTGGCGACGGTTAGGGGAGGCTTATGTCCATCTGATGTGATGATGATGATGATAATGAATGACCAATGGTTCTGACCAATGGCAATGACCAATGGCTCTTTCTGTTCTTGAAGGTCTAAAATAAAAACTATTTTTTTTTTATATATAAAAATATTGAATTTTATTAAAGAGGAACCATCGAACGCAAAACAACAAAAATCACTGTAGACACCTGCAACTCCTAGTGTGATTCTGCTTGACTCCTAGTCAAAACCTCAAGTGTACATCTCCCGCCTGCATCAAACTACAAGAGTGGAAGACGTACCTACGCCTAAAGATGAATTTCGCACTGAAGGTACAACTGCTGGAGTCGCACCGTAAAGTCAATTTCAAGACGTTCATGGTGCGAGTCCCGAACACTTTTTTGCCTCTTATATTAAAAGAAAGTTTTTGGCCGCAGGGCGTGGTCTTTTATCACTTCTGCTGACGGGTGCCACAGAACAGCACGAAGTTAATATAGTGCCAAGTGAAGTATTACTGACATATTCCTAAGTCTTAATAACTTACCGATTAGTTGTATTTACTCGTTAATCTGTAAAGTACCTATACAAGGTGTCGTTTTGAAGCTGCAAAATATTTCAGGAGGTAATTATGTTAGCGATTCTCGACCCGAATCAATAATAAAATAAGTAGGTAATTTTTTTTTTTTTATAACCGCGCTTTTTTTCACACACACAAACACGGAACAATAAAGGGCGTTTTCACACACACTAACTCGCAACGATAGTTTCATAAATAATGTATCATCCAATCATCATCCCGCACGCCACACCCTAGCCACGCCCCCGCGGCCATCGATCAATCGATTTAGTTTAGTGTAATTAAAAAATTAAATAACAAGTATTACTGATTATTGACCAGGTATCGTTTTTTTACATGATTATTTATGAGTTTTATTACAACCTCCTGAAACATTGTGCAGTTTTAAAACTGCACCTTGTATAGAGATATTTGTTAACACTGGCAACCTCTCAGGTGTATGTTACGAACATCATAAACAACTTTTGTTTTGCGAATTTTAAAAATGTATCATATTTTAGTTTATCAGATTATCATACAAAAAAAAATATTATTAAACGTTCTAAATATTACGAAGTCTATGTGAAGCAAGCGATGGTACACTAGCGGAGAGGAGCGGGGATGGAGCAGCAGGAGTGCTTGATGCGCTTGTGTCACGTCATACAGACGTAGGTATAGTTTGTCTAAAAAGTCAAACGACTTGGGAATTTTGTATAATATTTAATTATTTAAAAAATATTTATATTTGATACTTTTTATAAGGCTCTTCTATTAGTAAACAATGATCAAAATCTGTTAATCAGCCTTGATTATTGAACTAGTGTTGACTACATCAGATTTCCTTTTACTCTAATAATAACCCAAGTCGGTTGACTTTTTAGACAGATTATAGGAGGTATAGCAAAATATAGATAGAACAACGAAATCTTGAAGGTTTGTTTTTGGTAAATGAATTACGTTTTGTAAAAAGTCATAGAACAAAGGTTATTGTTTATGATGCTAGTAATACAGTCTACAAGGTTGTTTGTGTTTTATAAATAACCCTATATATTTATGAGCCAAGATGCTTGACAATAAATCATTTATTATTATTATTAATCACAAAAGTTCCTTACTTACCACACAAGAAAAACAATAAAACATGAACGATGCTTTCAAACGAAGTCAATAGCCAAAGATTCACAAAGCGTTATCACTCTTTCACATCGTCCATTCATTTAACCGTTCACCCTTCCCACTGCAGCACGCTACACTCCATTAAGACATTCCAATTGACTTCCAAAACCCAATAAACACTTAAACTAAACGATTCCCCAAACAGTATGGTATCAGTGTCCGAATCGATACCAATACAGATATCGAGTGGGGCAGTAATTAACGCCAGCGTGTGGTCGCGGACAGAATGTAATCACGACGCGCCCGATAACTGTCCGGCTGATGTGGATGAGGACAAGCTAGTGAAGTAGTGGGGAATATAAAAGAGATGGTTTTGGTAGGCCCGGTATTGTTCCAAAGAGTTACCGCGGCCTTGAAACGCAAAAGGCAGCAGAAAGGTTGGTTGGTTGGTTGGTTGGTTGGGTTGGTGGTTGGTTTAACACAAAGAGTGTTAGACTATATTACTCTCTCTTACTCCATCCACAGCGGGAGCTGACATGTAATAATTTCCCATCAAAAAACTTTTTAGGTCACTTTGCGGCAAAAGAAAAAAAGACAATCTGATACCTGGTAGGTAGTCACCAATCTTGACATTAATCCAGAATACCAGTAGTATACGTGGTTTTTTTCTATTCCTGAAACTAAGACCAAGGAAACCACGCTAAATTCAAATTTTTTAGGTTACTTACTTTTTGTGTTTGGGTGTATTATTAAAGTCCAGGAATTTATCAATAAATACGCAAAAATATATAGAAACTTTAAACCAATAGGATCTGTCTTTCTCACTAAGACGCGATTTCCTAAAACGACCATACGAGCGTGATAATAAAGACCACGTCGTACTTCTTTGTCTATTAGGAACTTTGAAGCTTTATAACTTTGTTTTAATGAATATTAAAAAAAAATCTGTCGTATGTGTGTATTATAGTTAAAAATTATTTAATTTAACAATTAAAAAAATTGCATGCATATATTTAGAAAGTATACGTAAGCATTATAGTAAGAGTCATCCTATAGGCAAGTTGTACCCTTAAGTTGATATTCTAATTACATTGACATCCTTAGCTTTAACCGCCAAAAACCACAAAAAAAAAACATCTTTTAAAAACTGTTGATATAGTTACAACCAATGACATATTAGGCAATCCAAAATCAGGCATCACTGTTAAAACCAACACAATACTCGTAGTACTAGAATGTCCCACACATTGTAGCAAACCAAGATCAACGGTGAACCTGTAATGAACGCCGCCATTTCGGTCGCTGTTACAGGAATTTAATCACAACTACAAGCAATAACTGTCACCGTGATGTATGGCAGCTGAATGTGACAGCTTATGGAGTATGGAAGGTGTTACTTACGCGTAAGTGTAGGGAGCTTGCGAGTTGATTCTATTTGACTTTTTCTGTTAAAGGTAACCTACTGTCAGAAGTTTCTTATTGAGTTTTTACAAATCAAATTATCTTCTTACAAAACAGCACTCTTTAGACTGTGTTATCTTCAAATCGACTTGCAATAATAAATTCAAATAAACTCTTTTATAAAATAAGTAATTCATTAGTTTCTTTGGATAACTTATTCATAGGTTTCTTTGGATTTTTTTTTTGCTCTTATCGCTTAGGTATTTTGCTCAAAAATGAGATGAGATCGAGCGCGCCTAATGGTGTTCAGTCGTGGTATACTATATAATTATTCCACAACTATCACACAACGCTGTCTAGTCCCAAGCTAAGAGAGAAAGAGCTCCAGAGCTTGTGTTATGAGTACTAGACAACTGATAAACATACTTATATATTTCTAAATACATACATATATATAGATAATTTAAACCCAGGAACAGAACAAATAATCGGGCTCATCACACAAACATTTGTCCTGGGTGGGAATCGAACCCACGACATTCGGCATAGCAGTCAGGGTCACTAACCACTAGACCAACAGGCCAGTCAAAATATACTGACTAGGTTTTATCAATATCTTAGTTCACGTGAAGGTAGAAATTAATTATACCAAGGGAACATATTTCTGTAACAAGAAATATCAAAACTTATATCCAAGATATGCTCTAACTGTGCTAAATTTTGTCAAAAGCCGTTCAGCGGTTTGAAAATGAAAAAGCTAATCGTACAAACACACAGACAAATACAAACAAAATTCTACCTTTATAATTCCTAGTGTGACGATCAGATAAGACTACAAAAATCCTGGAAAATCTAGAGCCACATGAGACAATTTGATTAATGAGTCTCGTCAAGATTAACTCAAGTGTCTCCGCGTGCGGTTGTGTAACAGGACTGTAATCTCCACTACAGTAATAACTGTCGCGGCGACAAGCGACTTACTGCACTGATTAATTGCTTGTCGCGTATTAAATAACATTGTCACGTGGTTCATTCGTAGGGTTGATCCTGAATCAGCATTCTTTTGTCTAAACTGTTTACTTCTGTCTTTTAACCTGTTTACTTCTGTCTTTTAAAATGTTTACTTCTGTCTTCTAAACTGTTTATTTCTGTCTTTTAACCTGTTTACTTCTGTCTTTTAAACTGTTACTTCTGTGTTTTAAACTGTTTACTTCTGTCTTTTAAAATGTTTACTTCTTTCTTCTAAACTGTTTACTTCAGTCTTTTAAACTGTTACTTCTGTCTTTTAAAATGTTTACTTCTGTCTTCTAAACTGTTTACTTCTGTCTTTTAACCTGTTTACTTCAGTCTTTTAAACTGTTACTTCTGTGTTTTAAACTGTTTACTTCTGTCTTTTAACCTGTTTACTTCTGTCTTTTAAACTGTTACTTCTGTGTTTTAAATTATTTGCCTGTGTCAAATTTTCAGTATCAGAGTTATGGTTTGATTGGCAACGAACTCTAACTAAATTAGGAAAAGATTAAGTAGATGATATCAAACATTTTATAAATATAAATAGTTTTTATTTTGCAAATAAAACTTTTAAATGTCTTTTTTTTTCTTCAATTTAAATTAGGTGAGGCCGGTGTTTCCTAGCTAGAAGGAACACAAATACAAAGTCAGAGTTTAAAGTCTCCTTTAAAGTCCATACAAATAACATGCAATGGTTAAGTCGTATAAGAACCTTACCATTATTAACCTTACAGACTAGTGTCTGAGATGGCATTTTACGGGGGCCTGTTCAGTCAGAGCAAAATCTAGAATTAAGTAAAAAGCAAAGTTTTTCAACGAGTAAAGAAAAAATAAAGATTCAAGTTGAAAAATCTTGACCTAGCAAAAAAAAAAATGCTTGTATGATACTTTTTTACTGAAAAATCTGGCCAGGCCTGACTTGAGATACTTTATACTTTTGAGTCTAGACTCAAGTGATAACAACTTAAAACAAGTTATCTTCGCAGTTTCTAATTATTTCAGGGTGTTTCACAAAGTTTTTCTTTCTCATTCCGTCTAGTGACGAGACTTTTCCGACTAAGTTTTATCTACTTTGCAAGGTCTTATAATGTTTACTGGTGTGTGAAAAATCGCCCACTACCCCACTTTTACTAAAAAATTGCTCTGACAAGGAAGGACATCGTTTTAATATTAAGTTTTACTATAAATACATTTTTTTAAGGTGGGAAATCAATCAATGACTTATCCCACACTAAGACGGAGTGGAAAGGCGTGTCAGACTTTTATTGACTAAAACCTAACCCATGTTTCTTTTTTGCCTTGCATTCTAGGGTAGATAACCTTTTGGAAGTCAACACATGGCCCCTAAAAGCACCGGCCCTGAGGGGCCCTGCTGTTTTGCTGTCATCTCTTTGAGGCGCGCGTGGAACACTATTCGCCACCGCCGTGGACGACTAAGGCTCGTTTCGGACGATTACAGGACAGCCGGACGGCCAACCACTTTCCAAAAAACATTATCTTTTTTTCACCTATCATAATTTATCTCTACACCAACCAAAGTTGACTGGTAGAGAATGCCTAAAGCATTAAGTTTGCCTTTGTACCGTTGCATGAACATTACCAATAAATAAAGAAAATGATTATAAACAAAGAAATTTACTAATTCTCAACATCCATTTTCCATTTACCTAGCTTACCAGTAAAGATAGCAAATAAAACCTATGCATCTAGATTTTGATGTTTTTAGTGAATAGAACAAAATAGAAAATCTTTTATTCGGGATCGAAACAGTACAATATGAATAAACAAAAAGCAAAAGAAAAGTACAGAAAGCGTTTGAGCGTTTTTTATACTAGGATTTTTGAATCAGAAAATGATCAAGCGAGACAATCAATACTCCTTTCTTCTCAGCAATAAGAGGCCATTTTTTTCCAGCCAGATAAAATAAGAACCAGTGTTAGCATTCTAAAAATAAATCTAGAAGTTTTCCTCATCAAAGCCAACATAAGCGGAAAGCATAGACGAAACTTTCCACCGAGGCAGGTAACTAAATTAAAACTTCTCCGTTGACATTAAATAGAAATACAGACGTTTCATAAATGCTCAAGTTTTCATTACCTTATTTACTGAGCATAAAAAATAAGTACACTTTACTACTCTTTGAGTGAATCGTAAGTTCAAAGTTAATTGGCGTTTCAAAGTAAAAGAATGACCTCGAAGAAGCTTCACAAATTTAAGGCTTTTAGGAGATGCGAACTGGTTTTTTTCGGTCTAGACGAATTTGTAGGGTCTCGGCTTGTTTGAGGCCTTAATTTATGTTACTTCTTTTACCTGACGACGGTTGAAGGTCATGTTAGGACGCTTTTTAGGTTTTCCATTTGATGTAGAAATACTGGGGCACAAAAATATATGGTCTACATATATCTCCCAAAGTTGTGTACATGTAATACGCTAGTATACATATATAACTTAAAAGCAGATTAGCAATGCTTATCATAAATCTTAAGAGGATTGATTTGTACAAATTATAGCTTGGAAAACAAAATTATCCGATTTTGTTCAAATCAAATCATAAAGAACAGTACCCAATTAGTATGGAGCTCTTCCCCAGCAATAGCCAGAATGCAGATTTATATTATATGATAGCTTTATTGCTGGTATTTTTAAAATAACTAGATCGAATGCCACATGAAGCACTAGTACTAAAGTTATTTATTTAAATTTCATGTACAGTAGTGGTACATAGGCGGACTTAATGCAACAAGGCATTCTCTGCCAGTCAACCTTTGAACCTTTGAGGTATTGGACAATATACTGTTAACTTCCTACTGATATTTTAAATACATTTTATAGTTTTCAGGTAACTTTGCTATTAGTTATTTACTAAACACTTGTTTTAATTTTTGGGAAAATGTCTTCCTACTTTATGTCCTGTAGATTGTAACTAATGACGAGAAAATCAAGTATCATTAAAAAAAATGTATGTATTAATCAGTCATCTACAATCCAATATCCCACAGTTTCACGAATTCATAACATTCACAAATACTCTTATATGTGTTAACGAGTATACTTGCATAGACTTTAAGCTAATGATTAGTTATCGATATATCTATCAGAATTAAATATCGTATTACGGTACAAAAAGCCTTTATCACGATATTTTAATTACAGGCATAACAGGATCGACCCCGTCTCTATGAATAGGGAAATTATAATTACTATTTGTACTTCAGGAAATCCGTCGAAACCGACCGGGTCCCACATCGCTTCAAATCTACACTCAAAACAAATGCGATCCCACTTCTAACCAACATCAATATACTTAGCATACGCCACCAAAATCCCTGCCTCTAAACCGAACCACAGAGCACCGACACAATAAGAACAAGTGGTCAGCTGTAAAAATTCCCGAGTCCATTTAATTGAGTATGCAAAGCGGCTAGCGGATTCAGCGCCTTTGAAGTGCCCTCCCTTTATCTGACGTCAGTCCACCGTTCAGCGTATGCTGTGTGTCATCGTTTTTTATACTGGGAAATTGAATGATCGATGCATTGAGAGGGATTATTATTGAACAAGTAAAAGTGGTGAGAAAAATAAGGTTGCAAGGAACACCTTATTTTAAAATTCAGTTACTTGTAATTTTAATGAAGCATTATTTAAAAAAAATATTAATTTTAAGTTATTTTTTTAATGAATATTTTTTGTATTGAAAAGAGTGATTTTGAAAAACCACGATTCTATAGTCACGAGAAATAATATATATGTCATTGCAAGATGCTGATCACCATTGAGAAACTCTATTTTGAGGGCGCTGACTGGGTATCGAGCAATAAACAAAGTATTCCACATCTCACAACTGATTTATTATGATGCAAACTTTAGGTTTTCACTTCTCATGACGAGCTGTGACATAGTCCCCGTGCCGTTGTTACAATTTGTTCTTAGATACCTAATCGTCAAATAAGTTATTTATAAGATACTAGGGGTCCCGGAAAGAAAAGCTGTCCAGCTCGAAGACATTTTGTCAGAAAAAAAAAATTGAGACTCCGATTACAGCGCCACCTACCAGGCCCAATTTTATTCTCAAACCATCCAGGAATCTGCATAAATATACACTTAAATCAAGCCATTTGGACGAGATAGGTGACAAACAGATGTACAGAAGAATCATATATAAAGATATCTTATTGCCCTTGACTGTACATGTGTACATAACCCACTGGAATTTCAAGAAACTTATTTGTTTTTCACGCTATCAGTGTTTCCTTCTTTCATTACATTTCCCTCGCATTTCTCGTTTATTTCCCCCAATCTATTATTAACCAGTTGTTCTCATATTACAGAAGTAATCTGGCCATAAATTGAAACAAACCAAGATACATGTGGAGGGATATGACAAAATTATTAGGGTCCCTAATAGTAGAGCCTTAAAAGAATATAGCTCGTTTTACTGCGCAACTCGTAAAGTGTGGAAAAAATAGTGGATAGGCTGGACAGCTGCTCATCCCTATTTTATGCACCATTGCAGTCTTTATGTCTCGACACGAAATCAGACGAACAGAAGGTTCAATCTTGTAAAAGAGATAAAATATCGTGAACTCTGTCACTATTTAAAAATATCGTGAACAGGGTCGGAGCCTACTGGGGGCAAAGACTAAGGCCAAGGAAGATTCGTCCCCGATAGGAAAGGCAACGAAAGGACAGGAGTGGGTTTTAGTCAGTCAAAGTCTGACACTATCTCCCGAAATTATTGCATCACTGCTTTAAGTAGGATTTTTGTTGATTGCAAACAAGCACTAGTCTACAACATTTAAAATAATAATAATAATAAAGCTGAAGAGTTTTTTTGTTTGCTTGTATGTGCTAATCTCAGGAAACATGATATTTATCGAGGAAAGCTGTATAACATAACACTACGACCCAAGGGAGCACAGCAGTAACCATAGACGCGAGTGAACCCACGGGGTGCGGCTAGTATTATATTATATATACAAACCTATCTTAATCTTTATCCCTAAGAATACCTACCTCCTATAGTGTATGCTTATGTTACCTATTCCTGAAATCGTGATTAATTTTGGTATAGGATATTGCCAGTAATTGGGGATGGATTAGGGTCTTATTTCATACAATCAGAGATGTGCAAACCACATAATACATACCTATGTCTGTAAATATATAATATAAATATATACAGCAACAAGAGAATATAAAGATGACAATCAGAAACTACTTTTTTTAAGGTGGGAATTCATCCAGAGGTCTTTGGATCCCGCTTTGGGATGGAGCGCGAAGGCGTGTCAGACATTTACTGAGTTTTTCGTTTTTTTATCTAATGACATTCCCCGCCCTAGGGCGGAGACGTTCCAGGACCTTACGACTCTTTTGGAAGTGAACCCGTAGCTCTATTAGGCTTCTGCCCTACTAAGTATCAAAAAACAAGAAGATATCCTTTACCATTTATCACACTATCCAATGTATCTTTTGTAACTTCTGCATCTTTTCTCGAGACATGCCAACTGACGGTGCAAGTGTAACATATGGCGCCATTCGGAGCTGGTTACGAACCAACTTTAACTTGCGAAAAAAATTAAATCGTCAGCTCCGAGAACACAGAAACATTCCAGTCCAGTTTATGTGCTATACTGTTTTATTTCCCTCTAGATTTACTTGCAGCTGTAACTTCTAAATAAAAATACGTCTGCAAGAAATAATTTATGCTATCTCATCATTTTCAGATCACAAAGAAATTATTCCCACAACAAAAATATCTAGAATTAATCGTTGGGAGAACATCACTAACTTCATACATATTTCATTAGACCTTTTTGTGGAGCAAAAATAAAGGGAAACATAATTGTCTCGAATAAAAATAAGAATTATTTTCATTACTGGCAACCGCAATGTTTTTTTTTTACAACTGCGTCAACCCTGCAAATTACAACCGCCGTAATGAACATGTAAGGCTGGGTGTACAAGTGCGACTATGCGACAAAATGTTAAGACATAAAATGTAGTTTGCACTCTCATGCTAAGATTTTGATCGAAATACGGAAAATACTGTGAGCCTAAGAGTTTTTAGAAATCAAATTCAAACCATTTATTTCAATTTAATCATTTAAAACAGGTTTTTTTAAATCACCAAAGTCGTTCAGTACCAAAATAGTTAAAAAAAAAGATGAAGCTCAGTCTAAAGCTTTGATTTCTATGGAGTAGAACGAATAAAAAACTCAACGCACACTACTTTAAATGAATAAATAGTAACATAACCATGGTTAAGTGAAAAGGATATAAGAAAGACGTGCATTTTAAAAGCGTACTGAGCATGAAGAATGTTCTAGCAACTAGATGTCAGAATACTTTGCAACTAAGAGGACATCCAGCGATATATTTGTAATATTGTAATCTAAATTCATAACTTTAGCAGAACAAGAAAATTATACCTGCTTGTAAAACCCTATTAACAACAACCAGAAGTCCTAAACTTAGTTACAAAACTACTAATTGTTGTCAAGTTTCTGACGAGACCGCCCACGACTTGCCTTTGCGACAAGTCGCCACTGTACGGCCAACCCACGCAATATTTCCGCTTAGACTACGAGACACTTCGTTATAATATTTAAGCATCGAAGTCGTAATTAAACAAGCAAAGTCAAGGCTTTATGGGTGCTCTGTAATTATTTATGCTGTGCAAATAATAGGGCTGCAAAGTTTTGTTTTAGTACGAGTTAGGAGCAACTCTTTTGTGAAACACCCATTGAAGTGTAAAGATTGTGTTTCATTATTAGTAGGGCAGTTTGGTCTGTACTTCTCAAGTTCTTTGTTAGTTTAGACCAAGTGAAACTTGAAGTTTGAATGTTACTAAGTTGCTAATTAAGCTTTGAAATAATTGTTCGTAATTGTAAATGTGCCACCTGATAGGAAAGTAGAACTAACTCTTTCCAACGATTTCGCCGGCCTAAAATTATTCCTGGTGAAAAAAAGTATAGAGTTGTAGATAGAGTAGTAGATAGTAGTTCAATGGTAACAGCTCCATGACTTCTTCCGTTCTAGGATAGAGTGAGAGGGTGTGTCAGGCTTTAACCTACTTACGAGTAAATCCACCTGAATCCTCCAGATACCCTTTGCGTTCCAGAACCGCGGTATTCTTATCTCAAAATCCTTTGGCCCCAGCGGATACCGGCTCTACAATTTGTAGGCGCTTTGTTATGTGTAATTTATTTCATCGCCACCAAAATGCTCTCAAAATGTAGACATTCTGTTGAAATTTTTTGACATTCTGTCCTAGAACCAAAAATGAATGACATGCGACATCCACTAACTTGCACTAGGCCTTGATGGATTGCGGCACATTTCTTCATAGAGAGGAGGTCTGAATATTAGAAGAGATAATTTTCTTAACGTTTCATTCAACACATCTGATCATAACATAGTTTGTGTTTTAGCCAGGAAAAGTGACACGCCCACCCGTTCCACCCAGAACGGGATAATTAAGTCATAAAAAATAGATTATCTTAAAAAAATCTAATCATTGTTGATCAGAATTTGAATTTGGAAACCCAGTTTGTTTGACATTCAAACAAACAGGGTTTCCAATTTAAACAAATAGAATCGGAATTGTTTAATAAACTAGAAGCTTGTATTTGTCGTATTTGTACCTGTTACAGAAAACCCTCAGCCGTAACAAGCAGGCTTAGGGATAATATTATTTAGTGAAGAGTATATACCTCTACATTATTAATATTTAATCAGCTTAATATTCCGTTATTTTCGATGTACCTACAGTAATAATATCATGTAGTGGAAAATTACTGAAATTGGCTTGTTATCAGTAAAAATGTTTCAGGTACCTATAATATTAGGTAGGTATGCGTAATTGGTACAATTCTCGGAACAGCTCCGTCAAGAGTCCGTAGTTAATTTTATGCTTATTTTATTAAGGAACTTCTAACTAAAGTTTAATGATAAGAAAACAGCGGGAGTTGCTTTCGTTCCTCGGAAAACAGTACGTAATAAATATTATCTTCTTGGTAATTTTTAATCTTACGTACACTATTAGTTCGGGTTTCTTCTATTTGGCAGAATGTTGAAACTCCGAATTTTGTTTGGCATAACACACTTGGCATAATCTTATTTAATCGAATATTTTTAAAGCATAAAAAATATTTAGCATAACCATCGTTTGGAAGAATATTTACGTGTCCGAATTCACAATGACATACTATTATCATGGCAGAACTTTGTTTCGCATTATTACCTTTGCCATAATTAATATATATATATATATATATATTATAGATGATTTTCCCACCGAATAAAAACCTGCGGAGGGGGTTCTTGCATAATGAGCAAGTAACAATATATTAGGATTATTATTTTTTTACAGCTAATTTACTAACATGAAATAGGTTTAACTTTAAATTTAAATTTTACTTGTAATCTCTAATTGCAAGAAATGAAAGGCATTTTATTATTTATTTTATTTTTTATAAAATAATAACTTTTAAATACGGTTTCGTTTAAGTGGAATTTGAATAAAAACTATAGAAGCCTTCGGGTACAGCACATAATAGGTATATCTACAGAAGGTGTTGATAAAGCATCTCATTTCGAAGTTAGGTACATAATTATGTGATTCTGCTAAATTCTCTCACGTTATCAAAGACTACAAAATTCCGGACTTTACGTTAGTAGAATTGAGAGTTGTTAGAAGTGTTTTACGACGAATGTAAATGGAAATGACGTAAATGATGACTTTTATCGAGTCAGAAATTAATATTAATATTTAATATTAATATTAATGTAGATATGGTACTTAAAGGTTGCTATTATTATTATTATTTAACTGTTTCCCAGCCAACGCCGCCGACTACACCGTGGCGAAGGCGGGGTGATGATCTAATTAGACAGATTAAAAAAGCTATGCCACACTTAAATAATACCCTAAACGAAGAAGTCTTCTGGGACTGGACAGAGGTAGCCTGCCTCACTAAATAAACATTTCCACACGAGTACCACTATCCTCGACTGTCGAAATAAGATCGAAGACAAATAGCACTGGGCCTGCTTGGTGGATTACATACAGCCCATAGAGCCGAGAGTAGGCCTGAGTCTCAGCAATGGAAGAGCAGAATATACTTCGCTCTTTCTTATAATTTGGTTTTAGGTGAGAAAGCAGCTAGTTTAAGCTCCAAATAAATACCAAAAGTCAAAAAATCTTCCACATCTAAAAGAACTCTCGAAAGTTTCATGTAAATATTAATATAACACACTCCAAACCCTTTGAGACTAGTCTCTTATGCTTTGAATAATAATATTCTGACATTTAACAAATTGCCTTACTGTCTTGGCTGTAGCTTTGAAGATATTCGTGAAATGAAACATATGACCTAAATGGAAACAAAATGTATGTATCATAACCTTTTTTGTTCAGAGTGGGAAATCATCAAATAAGATCTTGCTCTCTGACTGAAGTGAGAAGGAGTAGCATAATCAGCCTTTCATTTTTCCCAAAGCTAGAACTCAGGTCTCCTCTCTAGGAGAGGGAATAGACCGTAATCCACCACGCGGGCCCACTGCGAGTAGGTGGATGTCACATGCCTTCGAATCACCCCTTCTTCTTGTGAGGGAGTGTCAGGCTTTTACTGACTAAAGCCTGTGTTCCTTCAATTGCCTTTTGCGTTCCAGGACCACATGGTAACTCAATTAAACAATTCTACAGCCCATCATACTACTATTTGTTATCATACCATTAATAAAGGAGAGAGTTTGTGAGTGTGTGCGTATACAAGGTTAAATCTGTAAAACACTGGCAACCTCTCAGGACTATGTTACATCATAAACAACAACTTTTGTTCTATGACTTTTATGAATTTATAATAGGTATTTTAGTTCATCAGGTTTTCATACAAATACAAAAATATTTCAATTTAAAGTCTATACGAAGCAAGCGATAGTACAATAGCGGAGGGGATGCTTGACGCGCTTGCGTTGCGTCATACAGACGTAGGTAGGTGTAGCAAGATACAGAGTTGAAATGTGTTAGATAAAACAACGAAATCTTGAAGACCTTGAGGTTTGTTTTTGGTAAATGAATTATGTTTTGTAAAATGTTATAGAACAAAAGTTGTTATTTATGATGTTAGTAATACAGTCCTGCAAGGTTGTTGGTGTTTTACAAATAACCCTGTGTATACTGAAATAGCAAACTGAATTCTTTTTATGCCGAGAGTATGTTCCCATTGGGATAATTTTATACTTTCACGCAGGCAAAGCTGTGGGCAGCAGCTAGTCTAACATAACCTCATGTATGTGTTTGATTGTTAGTCGTTTACACACAAACGGCTGAACGGATATGGATGTAATTTAACACATACATAAACCATGTCCTAGAATTTATTCATTTCAAGCGGGCAAAGTCGCTAGCTGAAGCCAGTATATAATGTAAAACTGTAGCAAAAACTAACACGATGCGATAGCCAGTTCAAATTCAGATACCTACTCTTGAACTTTTTAATTATTTCGAAGCACACTCATGTAACAGTATTATTAGCTTAGTTGAGTTGCTAGTGTTGCTACCCACTGCTAAAATCGATATTTCAGACTCCACTACCTTAAATGGAGAAAGCAATACTTTACTGCATGTTTTTAGAGTACCTTAAAAAGCAAAAATTGAACCCTTATAGGATCTTTTTTTTTGTCTGTCTGTCAAAACCCTTTGTCTCAGGAACACGTGAAGGTATCGAGTTGAAATTAAAATTACATAGTCAAGTCTGCGGACCCTTGAAGCTGTGAAAAAATTAAACTCTTAAGTTAACGAAAAACAAAGATACGGCCGTGTCGCAAAAAATGTATACTACGACAAGGGAACCAAAATACATAGGGTACTTCCCGGTAACCTAGAATTCTGAAATTTGGTATGAAGCAAGATCTTATAGCACAAGTATCGGAAAAAGGGTCTGAAAACTTTAAATTTTCAGTTACGTCACCAAAATTCGAAAAAATCTTCGTTACTCAATTCGGGAATTGAATTATTTTCATAGGTAAGGCAAGGGCAAGCGAGAGCCCTCTCGGACTAGCCCAGTTTTTCTTATTCTTGCAAGAAAATGGTTCACATTTTTTATGGACCGCTACACACAGATGCCCATGGCTGTAACCATGAAATTATTTAAATAGTACCTTTTACGCATGAACGCTATAACAATCCATTCAACTTACGGCAAGTATAGTATAAAGAAAGATCCCACGCTCTTACCAAAATAACCATTAGCCACCCCACAATCCATCTTCAAAACCAATCCCATAAACTAACGACACCTACGGGAGCAGATAGGATAGAACAATCCTATCTCTCCATCTGCCGAAAACCACAGAATCACGCGATTCGATTCACTCGTAACTGAAACGTACGCGTTCCCGTCTCGACTCCCGGCGGTAACGCGCGTTAATCGAATCCCCATCGTTGACCGAGCGCCGCCCTGACCCGTGGAAAGGCCAAGACTTTTTGTTTCTGACATTTTGCGAGCAAATCATTATGCTTCTGTTGATATTAAAATTATTTTTTGGGTTAGATGTTTGTTTCTGATAAGTTGTTCCCTCTAGGCAATTGAAGTCAATAGGTGTACCAACATAAAAATATTTTTAATATAGGAATTTCATTTAATCTCCTTAAACTACGTAAGCTTAAGAAGATTTTTTAGACGAATGTCTAAAACTATGTGGTTTGTGAACAAAACGTTATTTGTCAAGCGTTCTCTTTCAAAACGACTCGAAAAATAACAAAAACATGTTTCATTGATATTATATTGATCTCCTATAGCATCAATTCTACAATAATGAACCTGAAAAATATATCCTAAAAACATCCAGAGAGTCGGCGACGGACGCTGGGCGTTTGTAAGCATGCTGGAGGTTTGACCACAGAACAGATGAAAGGGGTTAGAATGGCCTTGTGGGCGGATCAAACTTGCCACAAAGTAGGGCAATGCTCACAGTTCAACTACCAATTGCAAACTTGCGATCTAAGTGTGCGTGGTCTGTTAGTTACGTAATGCGCGTTCGTATTGGTGTATTGTCTGTAGTGGAGTTAAAAGGTGTGAGACAAGCGGCGACACTCGTTGTAGTACAAATCGGAAAGTATTTCCTTTCTAACCTCTTTCATCTTTTCTGTGGGTTTGACCATTACGACTCCCATAGACAAACGCAACGAGCCACGTAACTTTAATGGGCTAAGTATATCTTTGTCATTTTTGGTTTAATTTACAAATAAAAAAATACGTGTCCCTTATTTTTGAATAATCTAAAAGACGGACTGATTACATTTTTTACGGCAACTAGCCTATTATCACGATTCATGAGATACAGATAGATAGAAAGATAAATAATAATTATACTGTCTGTTGTTGTATATCATAAATATAATATAGTCCGAAAGACAGACAGACAGACATTTTACCCTTTGGACACGGAACCGTAAAAACTAAGAACAATGGCAATTCTTTTCATAAATACTTCTCTCGATACCTCTGCCCTGAAAGTCCGACGTCTAACAAAGCAATGAACAATCAATTCGACTTCTGAATGCAATTCTTTCAAGACTTCAATAAAATACCATTCATTTTATAAATTTATATCAACCTCATTGAAATAATAAGAGTCATTGAGACGATCTAATAGAAGACCATTCAGATGATTTATTAAATTGACCGGATTGTATTTTATAGTATATTTTTAAATTACAGATCATCATCTCCTTCGCCTTGTTGCCACTAGCTTGGGATTGGTTTTTCAGTCTAACCAAACCCACTAAATACCCGTGTTTTACATGGAACGAATGCCTATCAGACATCCACAACCCAGTTGCAAGGCAACATAATGCTCTTTGGATGCAATGATTGATTGGCCTGTTGGTCTAGTGGTTAGTGACCCTGACTGCTATGCCGGAGGTCGTCGGTTCGATTCCCATCCAGGACAAATGTTTGTGTGATGAGCATAATCATTTGTTTAGGGTCTGGATGTAATTTTATCTGTAATATGTATGTATTTAGAAATATATAAGTATGTTTATCAGTTGTCTAGTACCCATAACACAAGCTCTGCTTAGCTTGGGACTACACGGCGTGGTGGGATAGTTGTGGAATATTATATTATTATATTATAATGATGGTCAGTCTTTCTGGCATCTGACTACTTGTAACGACTATCAAAGATGAGTAATGAATTATTTTAAGCTAATTTTCTTTGATTTTCTTCCTACGTAGGAAACAATATTTCTTCTTAATTACATACCTATTTAAAACAATTAAAAAAAGACCTTTAATAATTAAATTTTGACTTTAAAAAAAGAAAGTGAAATACCTGTGCAAAAACTAATAAAACTAGACTAAAATTCTAATAAAACAACAAATAAACGTATAAAAACAAAACCAAAACTAATTCCCGAAATAGCCACAGTGTAACAACAAACAGTAGATCGAGAACAAAACTCCAACTAAAAGCATTACGTACAAATCACCTGTTTATTGGTTCGAAAAGATTCGATGCAAATGTACACACGGCAAAGTTTCCGAATAAAGTGGGGTTCCCTAAGTCCCCCATAAGACCCCGACGACAGATACGCAAATATTGTAATCGGATTGTGCATGTCATCTGAACATGTGGGCTTGAGGGAGTCGCTCGAGATTGATCGGCCTGTAAACGATGGCAAACTTCTGCGTATGTTTTAATTTTGAGTTTTTTGACCGAAAACCGGGTTTCGGCGAAGATTTTCTTTTGAGTTCCGTAAAGGGTCATAATGAATTTGTGTTATATCAATGTAACGTTGGATGATAGATAGGCTTTATTTACTTTACTTCAAACACTTGACAGATTAGCAAACAAAATTAGACTGACGACGGATGGACTGCGGGACGATGCTATCCCTTAACCTCCTACCTTGGCTGTTCCTGAAGGTGCCGGAGCCTCTACTCATGTCAAACTTATGACAGCAGTGGAGCTTACGACCACTGTGCCTTCTAATTAGCGAGTTCTAATTACAATTGGTTTTAGTATGTAAGGCATGAATCGTTGTCAAATTAATTTTCGACTTTTTCGTCATCATCATCATCATTTCAGCCGATAGACGTCCACTGTTAGACATAGACTTCCCCCAAATGTCATCACAACTAATGATTCTGTGTGTCCCGCATCCATCGGATTCGAGAGGTCATCGGGCATTCCAACGCTGCGTCTTACGGTACGCGGTCGCCACTCTAGAACCTTTCCGGTACGCGGTCACAACTCTAGGCCCCAACGGCCATCTGTTCTACGAGCAAGGTGGCTTGCCACTTAAGTTTTTTGTGACTTTTGCGTACTTTTACCTTATTGTGATATCAAAGGAGATCGTATGAGGAACACTCTGTGTAACAAACCTACTGGCTGATTACACATAATTTTAAAGGGTTGTTTAAATTTAGAATTGGATTTGAATTTGTTTGGAAAAGAATGGTATTTTTTTTAGGTCAGTTTTAGACAAGCATTGTAACCGAAGCGAAAATATTAAGTACTTACTTGCTTTTGGCGGCAGCTTCTCTCGAGTGAAAGTTTCAAAACATCATTGCAACATTGTTTGAAGAATTTTGACAATGACCTACAAATTGTAAAAAACGTATGTGTTGAACTTTATGGGCTACCCGAGATACATTTCCATACTACCGCTCTTACGTGATTATGATGTTATTACACATCTTTCTCCACAAGATATCTAAGTAGGTAAGTGTCCAGTCACTCTGACACTCTCACAGTTTATTCAAAATCTGCTATTTTACGTAAACTTTGGCCCTCAAAAAATGTAAAATAGAACCAAGCTTGCACATTAAATCGTGATACTGAATGACGAAAATTTTTCCCAAAAACCATTAAAGTGTAAAAAAAAAAAAACAAATTTCCTGGAACGAGTTTTTTGAAATATTCGAGTAAATCGATGGAATTATCGAATACCAACAGAGTTTTCGGGCGTTATCTCCCTTTTTTCGCGTTGTTTCTTTGTCAAATATTTGCATTGGATAAAACAACTAGTTTTTAAACCATATTCACGTTGACGATAGACGAGTAGGGAAGGGCCCTCAATAAACCACAACACGGATTGTACTAGTTCAACAGAAATTAGGAACAAATTAACACGACTTGGAAGTCAGTTTCCAAATCCATGTAACTTGTCACTCAGGCTCTCTCTCACAAGTCACGTACAAATTAAATGTTGAGCAATTCCTAAATTATTTAACGGGAGCAGTCGTTCAGAATAATGTCCAGTTGTTATTGTTTGACTGGTACTTTCGTTGTTCGCGAGCCCGCTTCAAGTGTGCCTTTGAGATTGTACGAAATTCTATAGGCCTTGTATTCTTGAGAGGAATAATTCAAAGCGAGCCTCGAGGGGAAGGGACGTAATTCACGATCACGACCATTTCACAAATGAATCTTCACAAACTTGGGACGAGTTTATAAAGGGATACGGAATATGATTGTTTTTTTTTTCTCTCGTGATCCTATTTCCTTTTCGACGATCTGTTGGGCTTGCAAATTGTAAATTTCGTTTAATGCTTGTTTGGGTAGTAAGTTTAGGACGAGGTGTTCCCGCCTGTAATGGCGGAGAATATCTCGTAAAGAGGAGGCTTTAAATAATGATCGCGCGGCCATTAAATAATGTAAGGAGGGTTTTGGATGACATTCTTATGACAATGAAAATACAAACGTGCTTATCTATATTTAACTTTGGTTTTAGTATATGTGAAACTCGAAACACGTGTCTAGTATGTTTTATGTAAAGAATCTATACCTATATAAAATTTCATAACTGTATCATGAAAAATCACAAAGTTATAAGCTTGTTATGTCAGCAAAAATACATAGTTACCGGGCCATCCAGGTGACTGAGAGGTGGTTTTGCATTTGCATCCAGCTGTTTGCTGGGATCTAATGCCCGCTATGATCTACCGTGACCTGTGTTGTATTTAGTGTTGGTGTTTTCCAACTTGTGACCTTTTTAAATATTTTTGGGAAAAAATATCAAACACTACTGAAATGCATTCAATTACTGATTCTAAACAAACTATAATCAGGTGATTCAGGTTTCGCATAAACTAAAAATAATGTTGTATATAAAAGCAAAAACTAGTAAATTTCGTCTTTGTCAGTCAGCTGTCGCCATTGTGCGGAATGCCCGGAGGACACGGTGGAGCACACAGTCGAGGTGTGCCCCGCTTGGGCGGAGCATCGCCGTGCCCTCGTGGGGGCGATCGGCGGCGGAGACCTTTCGCGCCGGGCCTTGGTTGAGGCCATGGTCGCCGACTTCTGCAAAGCAGTAATGCTCGCAAAGGAGGAGGCCGAACGCATCAGGCAACGGCGTTATCGCCGCTGCCGCCGGCGCCGGGATACTGATCCCGATTTCCGGCCACCGCCCGTAGGCGCGGGCTTGCGGACAGTAAGCAATGGGTAGCTCGCTGTCCGGCCGTCCGGTAACTGTCCGGACCAAGCCCAAGTCGTCGACGGCACGCGCTGTTCCCGCGCGCCTCAAGGAGTTGTCAGCAACAGCAGGGGCCCAGACGGGTCGAAGCCTACTGGGACCAGGGTTATCCGAAAGGGCTATCGAGCCCCGGTATGAAGGCTTGAAGGAACGGGATGGGTTTTTTAGTTAGTAAGAGTCTGACACTATCTTCCGCTCCGCCCAAGAGCGGGGGTTGTCATAGGATGATTTTTCCCATCGGGAAAAAAAAGTCAGCTGTCATATCAACGCACAGTCGAAACTAATTGAACTATAAATGTGAAATATTGCACAAGGTTTACTTATATAAAGTTTCGATATCGAGTACCAAGAGAGAAAAAAAAGCAAATTTCACCACATAAGGGGGTGAAACGAAGGTCCAAAGTTTGCATGGAGTAACCTTCTTCACAAGGGTGAAGTTGGTGGCATTAGATAATATACGTCCTTAACTTTCAAGTTTAATTTCGTTTTAACCGTCTAAAACAAATACTTGGTTGGTAGCTTAGTTACTGCATGCGACGGATACGAGACGCGGAAGACCAGTCTTTATGGTAACACTCATTTATTTATTTATTCTTTATGCACACAAGAGTGCAGAAGCGGATTTCTATCAGTCAATCTTTGGGTGATGCAGAGACAAATTTTGGTAGGAGCAATTATAAGCATTACTTAATATAACATAATTATACAAATACACTATATTTACGTATAGTAGTAATATATACTTATATTTACTCAAACTACAGCGAAGAGAAAAATGAAAATAAAGAATACACGAATCTAGTGAAACAATTGGTGCAAACAAATTAGTGCCATGACGAAACTACAGCCAACCTCTTACGAATGTACTCGCAAACCTTCACTTTAAAGGTCTATCGGTTGGTTGCCATCCTGATTTCTTGGGGTAGTGCATTCCAAAGAAAAATAGCTTGGACATAGAAAGAATTGTAAATGAAGTCAGTAGAGTGAGTGGGACACTTGGGGGAGGCCTATGTCCAACAGTGGACGTCTTTCCACCAACAAAACCCTCAGTTTACATATATTTTGTAGGTTACTACGTTGAACAGCACCAGTCGAATAGTAACATGCGATCACATCTTCATCTCAAAATGTTCAGTTCATCTACTTCACTAACCGACTGAAGCTGCCGACAGATTCTGCCAGAATTGTAGGATCGTTCGCAAGAGTCACCGCGGTCCTAGGTACAAAGAGCAAGTAAAGGAACACGGGTAAGCCAGTAAAAGTCCGACACACTAAAGTAAGAAAACTTATTTTCTTACTTCATCAAAAAGAATAAAAAGCTCACTGACTGACTGCTATAATTAAAAATAGAATAAAATAGAAATAGCATGTAATACTAAAACAGTAGCACTAAAACATACAACAACTTAATAATAATAAAAAAAGTATAGACATACAACACAATTACGCTGAGGTCTGGTGACTCAGCAATTGCTGGGCATGAAACACCCAGCGTTAATTTTCAGCTGACACCCTTAAGAACACATGGACAGTTAATAATTTGTTTACTAAGTTCATTTTTGTGTGGTTTCCATTTCAAGCTTAATCAATTATTCCTTCGTATAGCTCCTTAATAAATGTAGATGCAATCCTTCGTCTCGCACGCTCACCATAATCATTATTTACCTCAGGGACCTTTTTTTGGAGATGGGAAATTATCCAATGACTTCTCCCACTTTAGGGTGGAAGAATCTTATTGACTACACCACACCTGAGGCCTTCAGTTGCCCTTTGAAATCATGGTTTCTTTTGCTGACATATGACAATGCTTCCGAGAGTCAACATTTTGTGGACGGACCGCCATGATTACATGCTACCTAAATAATATGGAAAAATCAAGCATTTTAAAGATTTGTAACGTGCAAGGCAGGATCGGATCGCAAGTATATTTAAAAATTGAGTCTTTAACCACCTATCGTATATCAATAGGTACTTACTCTTTCGCACTTTTCTTAAAACCAAAATAACTTTAAATAAAATCTTATCTTTACAGTTTTACTTCAAGTTATTTTGAATAGCAGGACCTAATTCCAACTATTACCCTCGTCTCATGTCTTGGATCCTTTAGTTAAACAGTTCCCTTGGTACAACTCAGTCGGGTCTAGACTTTGAATAGGGCACCATTGTTGGCTGAAATTATTTAGGTCTGAATTAAAGTAGCCTTTGTAAGTCCAAGTCTCGGTATTATGGGTTTTACAGTAATTAAGTATTATATATAATGATACTCGAGCTGCGGAGACAATTCAGTCACTTGACCGTTGTAGAATTGAGATTACTGATACATATAATTTATCTAGATTTATTATTATTTTCTTTCTAAAACTTTCAAGGTTGGTTGAAAGTAAAGACAAAACTTACTAATATTATTAAAAAAGTTTGAGATGTGAGAAAGTTTCAGAAAGTACGTAAAAACCGGTTCATTTCATATGATAGTTATGCGATATTTTTTCATTTACTGAAAGGGGATCTACAGATCCTGAAAGAAGTCATAATATTACTAGCACAGTTTAACATCTGAGTTATTTTTATTGGTTAAAAGAAAGAGAAGATGGGTTAAATAAATTTCTTACATGAATTCACTTCATGGAAGATGCTCCAAAAATCTAAACCAACATTGCAGCTTCGAAACAGAAAGCTTATGCAGTAACGTATTAGCTTTAACAAACTACAATGCAAGTCTGGTGACAGATGGTTAGCCTATCGCAAACCACAACTCTCTACCACTCGACTCGTGCAAGTCACACACGTTTTGTACATTTATTTTATTCGTAACATGAGCCTAATGTAGAAACTATTATTAGTTAAACTCAATGTCAGTATTAGCGAAAATGAGGGCGCAAGCATTATAGACAATGTGAATGAAATAATTGACAATCACGATATTGGAAATAAAAATGTACATGAAATCCACGTAAATATGTACAACAAAGATCTAAAGATTAACCAGGATAATTTGGATTGGCAAATATAAACCATACGTCCAATGATATTACATTGATTATAATAAAATTAAAAATTGGAAAATTATGGCTCGATTAGAAACTACTCGGCATTGAAGAACAAAATCATAAACTACCAAGGCCAACATTCTACAAAGCACTAACACTGAGATAAATATCGCCTATCAAATAAAACTGAAGCTAGTCATGCACGCAAACAATGTGACGATAAAGTAGAATAGAAACAGAATAGCAAACATATTGTTTACGTTTATACTTCTGGAGTTGCCAAGTTATTTACTTTAGCTACGGGAAACATTCGTGTTATGTAAGTACTGCTTGTATGTGCCACGTTATTATCGTGTTGGATATGTTTTATATGTATTCAAAGACTTTGACAAGAAAAATAGTAACTCTTTAGTTCTTTCATCAGAATCTTTACTATTGGCGACATGACAACTAGGCGGTTAGTCCTGTTAAGAAACTGCTGAATCAACAATATTTTTACCATAACGAAAAATCATTGTCTAACGCGATTTAAAGAGTCGCCAAACTTAAGTGGCAGTGGGCAAGAGACATTACTCGCAGAGTAGATAGTCGATGGGGCCGAAAGGTTCTGGAGCGACGACCACGTACCGAAACGAAAGTCTCCTATAAGGTGGACCGATTACCTGGTGAGGACTGGGGGACACCAATGGATGCAAGACGCACAAGACCGTTAGTTATGGCGACGCGACACCTGGGGAAGTCTATTTCGACATCTATCGGTTGAAATGATAATGATGAACGCGATATAAAAAGCTGTATAATTAATAAATAAACATCAGGATTTTGTGCCGGATTGGGATTATTTTCAATCTATAAAACAGCCAATAATTACCTTAGCTCTCTGTTTATTAGCAACTTAAAGATTAGAAGGTGCTTCAATTTGGTAATTGAAATTAATATCTGGCTAAATATATAGTGGTTTAATGTTATTAACAGCATTTTCCTTTAGAGCTGAAATAATATTAGCATATATTGATATTTATTGGTATATTATATTAGTATGTAATTATAATACCTTTACATATATTACACTTATAATATGTAAGTTCACGTTGTTGTTCATGATGTAGATCTCGCCCTCGAGTGTGAGCTCTACTCATTGTTGAATTAAACTTGCCTTTGTACATGAATTACATATAATTATGATTGTCATATCAGAGTGTACTTTTAAAAGATGTACAGTTAACATTAATAGAGCATAAACGTATTATCATAATCAACCTTATAATATATAAATAATAATAATAAATAATAACATGAACTCAGATCTCCTCCCTAGGAGAGGGTATGGACCATAATCCATCACAAAGACCCAGTGCGGATTGGTAGATGTTACCTTCGAATTTTTGGTTCTAGGACATGCGCGTTTCCTCACGATGTTTTCCTTCAATATTTTGAGAGCATTTTTAGACAAAGTTATCTACCTACCCGGGTTTGGACCCGCAACTTCTAATTCGGGTTCGTTACCACTGGGCCCGCACTGAAACATTATATAATTATGTACTTCAAATTTACAAAATTGTAAGCTAGATTTTAAAATATGATTGCTGACATTACTAGAAACCATAAGTTCTGTAATATGACAAAATTTGATCAGGTACTTGTTAAAGACTATAAAACAATATGCAAAGCCGAAAATTTAAAGACGAAACAGAAAAACACTATCTCAGAGAACTATGAATGTAAAAAAAACTGCAAGTACTAACCACTCAGAAGTCTGTCTCCGTATTCATGAATAGAATCACCATACATAATAAGCAATAGGAACAAGAAACGGACATGCTTATGCTAATGTTAAGGTAACTTTTATTTTGTTGAGAACGGAAAAGGAATGTTAATTTTCTTCCGGTGGACAGTATTATCGCAATATGGCGAGTAAGATGTTGGAGATTTTAATTTAATGGACTTTAATGGTTTTTATTTTGAGCAAGAAGAAACTTCAGGTTTGTTTTATTTTAGATTATTCTGATTTAGAACTGCTTTTTTCAATGGTTTTCCATTATTTAAAATTTAGTACCTCTATTTATCACTTCTGAGATTTGTGACGAACGAACATTGAAACTGAGTATCAAATTCACAACAAATCAACCTGTGTTGTATTCTAACTAACACCAAATATTTGAAATATTCACTCAAATGGAAAATAAAACCCCAAGTTTATTTTTCACACACTTTTCGACGACATCCATCCAACACATACGTCTCATCACCTTTCATCCCCATCTCATGACACACATAACTATCCTGTCATTCTGCCTACCATTACCTCTGCTGTCATTTGCCTCCCCTGTCATTTGCCAAGCCGTTATCAGCGAACCACAACCGTATCTCGTCGTCACCAGGCCGTGAAGGAGGCGGTCGGCAAAAATTGAGTAATTCACAAGGTCCTGCCGTGTCTCGGAAGACCCCAAATAGGCTTTTAGGAAAAAGGGTGAGCGTTTAATGGCGTGTTAATTTGGGGAACCGAGTGAGTTTCGCCCTGATAAGTGTGTGACAGTGGGTTCATTAGACTGTGCTATACGCAGTTACGTACCTAAAGGTCTGTGATGAATCTCGAGGTCTGTGACGGAATTTTGTAAGAAATGGCTCTAGCCTTGAGAACAGTCAGTGTTACATAATGAACTCGTTATAGAGTAATGAACAGTCTTGAAAATTTTACAAAAACTTGGATTTAATCAGAATTGTTCGGTTCTTTTTCATTTCAAAGAAAGTAGATGATATAATAAAGGAAATGGATGCGCCTTATAGTTCAAGATAAGGATAATGTAAAGGGAGATAGGATATTGACATTAAAGTATTTGACAAAAAGGATAAAACTGTTCAAAGAAATTGTTCAATGGTGCGAAACTTTCCATTCAAGCCTCGAATTTGAAGAGGTCAGAATACAAACAAGATGTTTACAGAGGACTGAGAATGAAGAGGTTAGAAAAAGTATGGGCAAGAGATCAATCAAGAGCTTTATGCTTGCAATTTTTATCTTTAGTCATAAATTAATTAAAAGACGAAATATCGATCACTCATGAATAAACACATTACCCGCAGATTGGAACTGACGTAGTCCAGTAGAGCTAAGTGGGCCATTTGTGCAATTTTTACTGGTTTTTAACTTACTCGTCTAATCTACTTATTGATACTACTCTACTCTCTCTGTGGTATTCTTCCTCAAGTTAATAATGGGCTAAAACTATTTCCAATACAATATTTTACAACTTAACATTAGTTTGTTGTTACTAAAAAAAACTTTTCTTAGTAACTTAGTAACATACTATTACATACTAAGCCACAATTGCTGAACTTTCAAGGATTTATTGCGTTATGGTATCTGATAAGTACATAATTATGGTGATATGTATTTATATTCTTTTCGATCCAAGCTCCGATATTATAGTGATTAATTGTTATTTAGACATGTAGGATTAAAAAATTACGTACTAGAATCTAATTAATATTTTTTCCGACTAGAAATGTATATTTTTATTTTATTTCTGTTTTTCTATCTTTCGTATTTTAGTTCTGCGAGAAATTAGGTGAAATTAATATAAAGATAAGAGTACTTTTAAAGTAAATCTGCGCATCGTTCGATGTAGATGTTCTCATGTAAGGCGTATGATAGCAATATAAATATTTTATTAAAGACCTTTGAGAACATTATAGTCCACGTTAAATATTATTACAAAGACAACATCTTCCTTTGAAATACGTTTTTATGTATTGTGAGTGTATTTATTCAGATATATACAACGGCAGATAATATATATTTCTTCATTCTCTTTATCATGCTACTATTTCTTCATTTTCATTAGAAAATGTACCTCGTTTCGAAATTCAAATGTTGTTAATAACCGTTTAATCTTTATAGTATTAGTGTGTAATATTATAAAGGCGATGCGATATATGTGTGGATGATTCTTAATGCTTTCAAATGGCTTCACAGATTTAGATGTCATTTTTCACACGAGTGGAAAATGTTCTAAAATAGCATATAGGATTTTTTTTATCCTAGAAATATGTTTCCTTGAGATAAATGTTTACTTCCACATAAACGAAGCCACTGGAAGCTAGTGTTTGCATAAAATGGTCGAAATTAGGTAATTATGAGGGATCACAATAGGACCTAAACAATAACCTTGGGGAACACCACGTATAAAATCTACGATGGTGAAATACAAATAAAATTTAAATAGTAAAATTTTAACGGTGCTTGGTTTGTAATGCAGAAACCTAGTTTACAATAGAAAATATCTATACGATAGAAGGTTTTTGAGAAGGGCTTCGTAAATAAACACCACGTTATTTACAGATATTTTTGAAATAACTAAAACAGATAGAAATATTATGCATGCTCACATTCCATCAATATGATTTAACTGGATGAAATCAAACACGATTAGAAATATTTATTCAGTAGCTAATATCTATGCAGAGTTGTTGAGAGACTATATTAATTTGAATTGTTACTTGTCAAACTAATGGCGTATTCATAAGTAAAATGTTATTGAATATTGATACAGTTATTGATTAATATTTACAGTGAGAAACTGAAAACACAATTTCACAATCTTAACATTATGTAACAAGAAAACTAAGGACATTTTTATTATGAAGATAAAATTGAATTATATTATTTTCCACCTAAAAAGAAAAAAAAAATATTTTGTGACTGACACAGGACAAACAATAATAAATAAAAAATAAACTATAAATAACTTTAAATAAAAAAATGTTACATTAAAAAGAAAACAAAAAAAATTATAAAAGACCCAAGCGAGGCCAAAAAACGCAACTATACCAGAATACGCTGCGATACTTAAACAAAAAAGTAAAATAACGCAGTATTTTGTTAATGTGATTCCACAGATAGTTTTCATGTGAAGGCCGCTATCTATTCACCTTATACCCTTAGTTGCTTTTAACGATACCTATGGGAAGCAAAAGGGTTTGCCTGTTCTAACCGAGAGCCTAACCATAACATAAATTGGAAACCAACCTCATGACGAGAACAAATTAGAATTAGAAAAGTTATGTCATCTACATAATTTTCTGGTTCAAAGTTAAAAGAATGAATATTCATATTAATTAATCATTATGGTCCGAATTAAATAATGTCAATGTTAATGAAAACCAGTATTTTAAATACTATAGAAAAGAGCTACATGGATATTAATGGATACTCGAAAATATATAAATTTTTAGTCACAAAACAAAACCTGCATTCTTCTTACTCTAATAATAGCGGTAGCTTATTGGATACACTAAATTTTGCCGAGAATTTAGTAAAAAAAATTTAAGTCACTATCCAAACCGTTATTATAATAGAAAAATAATAAAAAGGATCCAGGAAAAAAAAAAAAAAAAACTGTAAATTTATTCCAAGCACCGGTTTTCTCAGAACCCATCTCACCAGTGTAATACAAACCATTTACGAATACGAAAACCCTCGTTCAACGAAGACTTACATTACTAATTAAAAGTTAACCCTTCAGAGATGACATACAGACATACATACGTGATTTTATATATAAAGCTATAGAGTATTTCCCTGTCATGGCTGTTTACATATAACAAGTCGACGTTGGAAAAGGCAAAGGGTTTGAGATCGTATCAGTTAACACGCGTTTGTCTGTCAACCTTATACGTGACAGGCCTGATATGTACGAACGTGTTTATTCAGACACATTTAACGTGTTAGATAAAAGGTTAAAAGAAATTGTTGCAGAAATATTTAATGTAAGTCTTCTTGATGTTCTATTATTAAATGAGGATAAATGCCAAATATAAAATGAAAATTTTGTAATGGTTACTTAAAAATTTACTAGCTTAATAAAATATTGTAAAAAGAAGAATATAATGATGATCATGAATATAAATATAAATTTAAAAATCGTTAAGTTTATTTAAGTACCAATAAAAACCGTAGTAACCGTAGAGCGCTGTAAAAATAATAATTTGATTCGCGTTAATAACTCACCTTCTAATAAAATATTCTAAAAAAAAAAACGAAATAACCAAGTCCACTTTTTGTTCTAAAGTGATATTACCATACACAACACATGGGATCAAGTCAGAAAGTATTCGCACAACCGCATTCGAAATACGATGACCGGCGCGACGAAGGGACGTAAAACGCCCACCCCTGGTGACATCAAGCGGCGTACTGCAGAATAAATAGGGTTGGGAACGTATGTAACATCCCGCATCAGAGATAGCGCGCATGCGCGGGACAGACACCGAAACGGGATGTCAGCTGACGGGCGGTAACTAAGGTCACTGTGTCACTGTGGGACGGATTCTTTTTTGAAATAGCACTTACGGATATAAAGAACCCTTGCCGTGGAGGTGAGCGGAAACATACCGACCGTGAAGATAAAATAGTCGTATGGCCGAATAAACTGTCGGGTATGATGGGTTTATATTGAGTTCTTTTTAATAGGGACGTTGTATGCCCTATCAACAAAAACTGAATTCAAGGAGTCTGGTAGTTTTTTTTAACGGTTTTTTATACATATATTACCGGTGAAAGAAAACATCGTGAATTATCGGTATATACTACCGAACCGAGATCTAAGACATATGACATTCAGCAATCTGCACTGAACCAGCGTACTGATGCCCATTCTCCCAGACAGGAGGCTTGAGTCCCAGCAGTGAACGCACTATTAGGCTGATTATGTTGATACGTAAAAATAACAGTCCTATTATGGCAATGGGTAATTTTAGATCAGCTTTATACCTCAAACGGTAGTTGACGACGGTGTAGGTATTGTTTTGATGGGTGTCATGTATCGGAATTTTCACAAAAGACTACACAACACTACAGCATGGCGCAATACCTACGTTACTGACTTAACGTAGTTAGAAACATCACTGCTTACCATCAGGAGGAATCGTAGTCAAGCACTAGTTTATATTAATTAAAAAAAAGATATTACATTTTTCAATTTGTATTACTTTATTTTGTGTGTATATTTTGTTTTTTTTTTTTTATGTGGGCCTTAGTTGCTTGATCATAAAAAAAAAATATTAGTATAGTATTTGAAAGTTATGCCAGGGGTCGCAGCCAATTTGAAGAGGCTCCGTTAGACATATTTCAGACATATTGCGATTTTCTCTCTCCAAGGACAATCTCTAGTTATTGCAGGACTATAATATTGCTAAACAAACGATATATGGCTAGGGTTTGGGTGATTAAGTGGAGTGAAATTTGAGTTTTTTTATTCTTTGGAAGTCTCAAATGATGACTATAAGACGGCAGGGGGGGACTTGCACACTAAATTAATGAGCTCCCGAGATCCTGAGAAACTTGAGGAGTGGAGCGGTATTCCACAGCAATTGCAACAATCCCAGAGTACTACTAATACTACTAATACTTCCGTCCTGCAAATTCGCAAGAGCAAACGTAATTACGTTTGCTCTTGCGAATTTTTGCTCAAATCAGTCAGTAAAAGCGAAAGAGAGGTGGAGGTAGGAGCTCTGTCCACCGTCAGTATTTAGCCGGCCAATAAAGGTGAGCCTAAGATGAGAGACAAGACTTCTCCCAGGTGATCACTCACACTCCCAGTAGACTTCTTTCAGGAGACCTGCGGATTATAACTCTCTTAGTCTGACCCCTCACCCTAGACAAGTTTCGGCAAAGCAATCTCTAAGTGCGTGAGTGTTCGAAAAATTTATCGTAGTCCTGGAACGTGGATAACTGAAGAAACACGGGTAAATTTTTGTTCAGAAATCGTCACTCAGACTGATGGAACCAGAGCGGGAGGAGCAATTTGATAATTTCCCGAGTCATAAAAAATAAGTACAAAATATAAGATCTTAATCTTCTATAGTCTTTGGTCCAAAGAGTCCAAACTATGTTCATGACTCCCTGTAAAACGCAGGATGGTAAATATTTTTTAGAAAAAAGGGCTAGGTATATGTACATACCAACTTCTGATAAAGGATATCTGCAATGTAATAGATACTGCAGTCCATTTCAAATATCAGTTAACCAACGTCTGACTTGATATTCGATCTTGGAAAATGGAGTGGATGTGTCTATACTATTAGTTAGTCTGATGGACGATAGAAGCGTTATCAAATTACGGACAGCCTTGAGCCAGAGGATAGAATGGAGAGGGCGAGTTTAGATCTCATTACTCTAAATACTCGTAACTATACATCAGCGTTGTGTGGGGGTATCGTTTCTTGATTCAAGTTATTTTTACTTCTATAAAAACTATAGAAGTTGAGACCGTATTGATTATAAGTAAATAGTAAAAATTTTCTTTTGTAGAATAGCGAAAGATTTTTGGGTGTGTGTAAGTCATGTCTTCTTAAAAATGAAAAAAACGTATTGCGCCGACCCCAAATAAGATGGGACAAGGGCAGGAAGAAGAAGTATGTCATGTCTTCTTCTCCGTATTGATGATATTATCTAAGTACATATAAATTTGATTTTCTTAGTAAAAGATCGACCTACTTCACCACTTCCACGAATTCGTCATAGCAGCAACACCATTAGGTGAGATCTATGTTTTTGGGCACGGAATGTACTTGTACGATTAGCAGCATAAGTACACTCCTCGAGCTAAGATCTAGGGGTCTTTAAGTCAGTAGTGAATAGTTCACTTCTTGGCACGCGTGCTCCATTGTCGACTACATCATCACTTGCCATAGATGAGATAATGGACAACATCGAGACCTCTCGCGCCGGGCCTTGGTCGAGGCCATGGTCCGGAGCGAGGAGGAGTGACAGGCGGTCGCCGACTTCTGCGAAGCAGTAATGCTCGCAAAGGAGGAGGCCGACCGCATCAGGCAACGGCGCTCTCGCCGCCGACGGGATTCCGATCCCGATTTCCAGCCACCGTAGGCGCGGGCTTGCGGACAGTGAGCAATGGCAATGGGTAGCTCGCTGTCCGGCCGTCCGGTAACTGTCCGGACCAAGCCCAAGTCGTCGACGGCGCGCGATGTTCCCGCGCGCCTCAAGGAGTTGTCAGCAACAGCAGGGGCCCAGCCGGGTCGAAGCCTACTGGGGCCAGGGTTATCCGAAAGGGCGCTCCCCCGGTATGTAGGCTTGAAGGAACGGGATGGGTTTTTTAGTCAGTAAGAGTCTGACACTATCTCCCGCTCCGCCCAAGAGCGGGGGTTGTCATAAGATGACTTTTCCCATCGAAAAAAAAAAAAAAAAAAAGCCCATCAATAATAAATTGAAGTTTGAAATATTTTATTGTCTTAAGAATTACATTAATAACACATTACGTTATTCAATAAATAGTATCGTCCACTAGCTTACCAACCAATAATAGATTCTAGAATTGTAATCAGGCATCTTTTCAACAGTTTCTAACAATAATTTTAACAATTCAACAATTTTCGTGGAAAACCATATGAACATCAAAAAGAAAATATTGAAATAACACAATGTTAAACTATTATAATTATTTACTTAGCAAAAGTAAGAAAAAATATCTTTAGATACTTTACAACTTGCAACAGTTACCAGTTAAAACTATAATATTTAAGAACTTTAGAGTTAGAACTCAAATTGTCACTGTCAAACATAAAAGGACTACTAAGTACAAAACTAATAAAAGTATCTCGGACCTAAATTGGAACGCAAATAACATAGTTTCTAATTATCTTAAACAAGAGGTTCACATTGTACCAGTGCGAATGTGCAAACACAAAGGGGTAAGGAGTCCCGATGGTACTATAAACTGGGCTCGGTTTACGATCGTCTCGCCGTGCTTAGCTATAATTAGAGTTAGGCCGCTGTCCCGCTATGTAGTCAATCACGGTATTTAGTGCAGGGACCTAAGATCTTCTGTCTTAGTTTTTAAGGTTTTTAAGATGTTTGGGGCCTGCTTTGGGAATTAAAGAAGCTATGACATAACATGGGAACTAAACTACAAAATCCTGTATCGTGTAATTAGAGTTATTCATGTGATTATTATACACACAAATTAATAAGTCCAAAATCATCCATCGGGCAGTTGCCTAATCAGACAAAATATCCATTTGGTTGGAGGATCCTCCCTTTTCAACGAAAGTTTGCGGGACTTTAGACTCTGTTTCGCATACCTTCAAAATCTCTAACAAACGTCGTCAATGTTCTTCAAGTCCCTTAAATACAAATAAGCGTATTCAACTCTGAACGGGTCTAGGAAACTGTAATGTACCAAAGTTGGAGGAGATTCATCAACCAGCTTTGTGCTCACTAAGCTGCTTTTACAGTATGTTAGCCGTCAAGTCGTCTCAGTATTGCTATGATACTGAGCGACTTGAAAAGCAAATTGCGAGTGAAATTCTATTTGAATCTTTGATTATCATTTTTAGGGATCCGTAGCTCAAAAGGAAAAAACGGAAACCTTATAGGATCACTTTGTTGTCCGTCTGTCTGTTTGTCAAAACCCTTTACCTTAGGAACGCGTGGAGGTATCAAGTTGAAATTAAACCCATACATTCAGATCTACGATCCTTGAAGCTGTGAAAAAAATCAAATTTCTGAGTAAACGAAAAAAAAAGTTACGGCCGTTTATGTCGTGTGTATAATAATCAGCTCAATAATACTAATATTGTGTACCGGAGTCGAGTGTAACTTGTTTGCTGGGAGATGGATAGATGTGTATCGCAAATGTCTAAGGTTTTGTGACAGGATTGGACAAACAGATGATGGATGAAAAATAAGTAAACCTTGTTTTATTTGTTTTGTAGAAAATTATATTTTAGTGGTAATGTATTTGTATTTTCTTTTAGTTCTTAGTTTCTATTGTACAACGCATTAGATATATTCTTTTTTTTATGGTGGGTAAAAAATCATCCAATGACAACCCCTGCTCTTGGGCGGGGCGGGAGATAGTGTCAGACTCTTACTGACTAAAATACCCACCCCTTTCCTTCTAGCCTTCATAACGGGGACTGTTTTTCGAAACTAACCCTGGCCCTAGTAGGCTTCGACACAGCTGGGTCCCTGCTGTTGCTGACAACTCTTTGATGCGCGCGGGAACAGTGCGCGCCGTCGACGACTTGGGCTTGGTCCGGACAGTTACCAGACGGCCGGACAGCGAGCTACCCATTGCTCAGTGTCCGCAAGCCCGCGCCTACGGTGGCCGGAAATCGGGATCAGAATCCCGGCGGCGCCGGCGTCGGCGAGAACGCCGTTGCCTGATGCGGTCGGCCTCCTCCTTGGCGAGGCATTAGATATATTCTGTTATGTTGCGTACAAGTATATTGTAAATAAATAAAGAAATGAATAAATCAAGACCAATAACTTAAATAATCCATATTGTCAAACGTGTTTACTTCCGCTGAAATTATTTAAGTAAATGTTTGTCAGTTTCATCACAGCAACGCGGTAGTTCTCAGGAAACCTAATATCATCTCGTGAAATTACCTCAGCTAACACCAAAGTCACGTGTGCCGAGTAAAGAATTTTATATACCGAGCAATATGCGCAAAATAATCTAAAACACTACCGAACGAACTAAATTGGATGCTCCCGGACGATACGACCAAAATATTCAGGTATTTTTTCGAAGTCGCATGGCGTTACGTGTCTTTTCTAAAATTGTATTTACCTGCTGCCTACTGTCCTGTATACATCTACCAATATATACTACGACTCTAGCAAAGTTAAAAGAAAAAAGAAAATTTTGTAAAATAGTAGTTAGTAGCAGTTGCTGATGTCAAACCAAGTCAGCAACTTATAGTATTTTTTTTAGCTTCCACTTTGATTTCTACGACACCGTAGATAAAATTATTATAGACTTATAAAGGGGTTTCGCCCACATGAATGACGATAATTACCACAGGATCGTACTTCCGGTATGGGAAAGTACCTATCCTATGTTCTAAACATGATCACGCAAAATTTTGTCATCCATTGAGGCATGATTAATTAACATACATACAGAGTTTTACTTGTACAATATCAGTAAGATAGTAAGATGACCCAAACTTTACGGATCGATCATCATCATCATCATCAGCCTTTTTAATGTTCCCACTGCTGGGACTCAGACCTCCTCTCTAGGCGTAGGAATGGGTCGTAATCCACCACGCGGGCCCAGTGCAGGTTGGTGAATGTCACATATCTTCGAATTTTTGGTTCTAGGATATACCTACCGGTTTCCTCACAATATCTTTTCTTCAACGTTTTGAGAGCAGGATTGGTCCATCAAGAATGCCTAAATCTACAACATATTCAAGCGCCACAATAAATAAACGAGCAAACACGTTCCCAAACACAACCGGCACGAATTGAATTTCGAATATTCGGCAGCCATCTTTGTTTTGTTTGTGCACAATCTCTGTCCAGCGGTGGCCGTTATGAAATTTTTCATTAAGCCCAGTGTCAACTAGTACCGCCTTTACTGTTTCTCCTGCCTTCGGGTGTGGTACCATTGTTCGAGGAGAGGATTCCTCCATTCCTCGCATTGGAAAGGAATTTTTGGAAAATAAAATAAGTTTAACAGAAAATATTGTGGATTCTGACACTGAAAGGTTTCCAAGTTTTATTGTTGTCGTAACAATTAATGTTATTGAAAGCTCAGAGAATGAGTTTCTGTAACGAGGAATTCATTCCATGAACTTTTTTTTGCGATTGAAAAAACAATTGAACGATTATATTAATTGCTAGCAATTATGATAGAGTAAAAATAGACATCAAATAATTTCTGTGGTAATCACAAAGAATAGCTTAACTTGAGTGGCAGTTGGCAGGGCACAATGCTCATAGAACGGATGGTCGATGAGGCCTAAAGGTTCTGGAGTGGCGACAAGCACTGGAAGACAAAACGTTAGAAGGCCACCCACAAGATAGACCAATGACTGGGTTAGAGTCGCGAGAATGCAGTGGATGCAAGACGTACATAACCATTCACAGCAGCGGCACTTGGGAGGCACTATGTCCATCAGTGATCTATCGGCTGAAATGATGATGTGGTTATCATAGACAGTTCAGACCCAAATACGGAAATTGTGTCACTGAATAAAAATTGGAGCAAAACTTAAAGAAAATCAAGTACTTATAAAATAAAACGCAACACTCGATCGATCTCGAGTGGTATTCGACTCAAACCAAGAAATAGCTCATGAGCAAGTAAATCTAACTAGTTTTGATAGATGACCCAATTTGATTGAGACTCAAGTTAGGGACCTCAAAGTTTGCCATCAGGGTGGACCAGCTGAGATACTTCGTTAAAGAGAGGTGTATCTTTTGATGCTTGTTTCGCTGCTGGTCCCTTCGCGTGCAGTGGGTCGCGACCTCTAATATCGTTAGCGGGAGTTTTCATTAGCACGCCGTTGGCGCAACGTTTAGTGCTCGTTACGCTCCATAGTGGACAACACGCTTTATTGTTATTATTTTTACCGTCAAACGAGATTGGATGGCATTCGTAATATTTTGGCTTACATTGTTTGGTTTTGTAATTTTTGATGTTATTAATTTTTTAGTATCATTTTTAAATTAAAGTTTTTTTTTATGTAATCTGGTGAAGCTGAAATAACAAAGTTTACTCGTTTAATAAAAAAATAATCCAATAGAGATAAAATCCACGAATAATTTTGTAGATCAAATTATTTTCATCTGTGTATATAATAATAATATTCCACAACTATCACACAACGTCGTCTAGTCCCAAGCTAAGCAGAGCTTGTGTTATGAGTACTAGATAACTGATAAACATACTTATATATTTATAAATACATACCTATTATAGAATTTTTTTATATTTATTTATTTAAGGAACCTTTAACAAAATGTTATACCAGTTCCATCGTACCTTATCCAAGTATCACAATTAAGGAGTTAAGAGGAGAGTAAGTAACTTCATTCTTGTCAACTTAGGTATTTCCACGCCGGTATATTATAAACACTAGTTCCATTATCTAATACTGGATCCGCTTTTCCCAAGTTACATCTTAATCCCTCAATTCGTTGAAGCGTGATTGATTCACTTCCATATCCTAACGTTCTAATTAATCACAGTAATATTATAAAGCGGAAAGTTTGTGTGTGTGGGTGTGTGGTTATGTTTGTTGCTTCTTCATGCTCGAATGCCTGAATAGACTTGAAGAAACTTGATACACGTGTAGACCATGTCCTGAATTAGAACATAGAATACTTTTTATCCCTAGAGTATATTTCTATGGAATAATTTTCTAATACCGCGCGAGTAGACGGCGAGCAATGGGTAGCTCGCTGTCCGGCCGTCCGGTAACCGTCCGGACCGAGCCCAAGTCGTCGACGGAGCGTACTGTTCCCGCGTGTCTCAAGAATTTATCAGCAACCGTAGCTAGCAGGGTCGAAGCCTACTGCGGTCAAGGGTCTGCTTCTGAAAGGAAGGCTCGGCCCTGGTATGAAAGGTAGCGAAGGTACGGGGTGGATTTTTTAGTCAGTAAAAGTCTGACACTATCTCCCGCTCCGCCAAAGGGCGGGGGATGTCATTTGAACGATTTTTATCCACCAAAACAAAAAAAGCGACGCGAGTGAAACCGCGAGCAAAGGCTAGTTTATAATATTAGTAGAAGCCGGATTTATAAGATCAGATCAGATTCCATCAAGTCACATTCCATTGGCAACAGGTAGTCGTTATCAAAAGAAATTGATATTTATTGTTAGCGCAGTAGCCGACTGACGCTTGGCCCTGTGACATATTGGAATTCCTACCATAGACAGACACAGAAATGGACTGAACGTATTGCTCAGTCAAAGTTACAAAATTGAGTACTTCGTAGAAAAAGTCACCTTTCAAGCAGCGTTCTTCTTCGTTCGTTCTTTTTCCTGGCATTCGGGTTTTATTCAAAAATACTTTTTATTTTCTAGAAATCGTTTATTTTGATAATATCATGTCACATTAATGGTGAGTGAGAATGTTGCCGACTTACTTTAAATCGTTATAGATACTAAATGGTCATTCAAAATGAAAAATGATGTGAGGAACCTAAAGATTATTATTCAAGGCAATAATAAAGTAACACACAGCCAATACTAGTTTCTTTCTTGTAACACTATGACAGCAACTGCTTTGACGTAAACTAATCAAAACTTTAGAAATGGACAACAACTGACAATTTTTTCTGTCCGCGTATTTAACTCGCAACTAGATTAAGAGGTATGTAGTGGAACAGACTGTAGAGTCCCGTAATCTCTATTGAAAAGGGAAAGAAAGAAAGAAAGAAGGAATTAAAACAATTTTCTTTCTTTCATTCAAGAGGGAGGATGCTCCAACTAGACGATGGTTATATCTGATTCGGGCAACAGTGTTCAAATGGCGCGAAGCAGGATTTCGAGTTTTTTAGTTATAGTTTATAGATATTGCTTCATAGGAAACGCCTAAGATAACATTGTATTCCAATGTGAGAGAAAGATGACGCAATAACTAACGGATAGCACTATCGTTTTCTTACGACGGGATCATAATGCCATTAGCAGTTTGTAGTACAACCCTAGTTCATGCCTATACCTAAGTCTACGGTCCATATCAACCCGAGGTGCGTCAACCAAAGGCAGGCAATCACTTAGCGCCTCATAAAACTTGCTTCATTTCGACCGGCTGAGTGACAAGTTGCTAGTTTGCTTACAATTACACAAGTTGAGCCGTTACCCTCAGTTGTCGCTTACAAACTTATGTGGAACTTTGAAAAGGGGTCTGAAGGTTGAACAAACGAAGATGGTATAGAATTTGTATAATGAACAGATATAATTGTTTAAGAAAAATATATGAAAACTTAATTTTGATGTAGAATAAGATTTGTAGCGACTTGGTTGAATGAAGGTTGCGAGAATCCGATGGATGCGGGACACACAAGATCGTTCATTGTGACACTTGGGGCAGGCCTATGTACAACAGCGGACTATGTACAACAGCGGTCTATCGGCTGAAATGATGATGATGTTGATGATGATGATGATGATGATGATGATGACGACATATAGCATTGCATGCAAGATCTTAGACAAATAAGAGTGGTTCACAACCTGTCTGCCATTTCTCATGACGTGCAAATATCTTAGATACAAATACCTACATTAAAATCATTCACAATTAAACAAGAGACAAAAGACGTATAAAGTTTATTTATACTTCCAAGAAGAATCCTTGCAAGAAAATGGATTCTATTTTCAAGCTTTTTATATTTTACTTCTAAGATACGTTTGCGCAGATGAAAAAAAAGAGATTTCAGAAAATACAAAAAATCTTTTAAATAGAAACTCAAAAAACACAAACCCCAGACAATCCTAATTACTTATTCCAAACACTACCCCAGCCAGTCTACACAGATCACAAAAAACTGTCGTGAAAAAATAAAAATAAAAAAGGTGCATCCTCACTGCACCACTAAAGCAGCATCACAGTCGGGCACAAATTATACGAATTGGAAAAAGAACCAGTCGGAACTGGTTGATACCGGACAAAGGCGCCAGGCGAGGCTAATCGAACACGAATGGAATGGAAAATTTCTGCATGCCTTTGTTGTTCTTCCCTTGCTCGGTGAAACTCGTTTTCTTTCAGCGCATTGGACGCTGTTAGTGTATTTGGGCGATCTATTGGAAAAACGAAAAAAAAAGCACTGAATTTATTAAGGATAGTCTTTTGCGTAGTTCTTTCTTTTATATTTTTTTTTTCCTATTTCCATTCTCGTGTTTCATTGTCGGTTTTTTCAGATCTATTATGTTACTCGCAATTTGTGTTAGAGCAAATTTAGTTCGAATTGATTCGGGAATAAGAGAAAACAAAGAACAATGTAGGCCGAGTGGTAACGGCCCCGACTAACGAGTTGTAGGTCGTCGGTTCAAACCCAGCCAGGCGCATTAATTTATGTAATTTATTTCATCACCACTGCTCTCAAAACGGTGAAGAAAAACATCGTGAGGAAACCGACATGTCCTAGAACCAAAAACGTGACAATGTGACATCTATAGTACTAACCCGCACTGGGCCCGCGTGGTGGATTACGGCCCATTCCCTCTCCTATATATGAGGCTTGAGTCCCAACAGTTAAGTTAAGTTAACATTTTAAAAAAAGCTGATGATGATGATAAGAGAAAAACGTGGAATGTATGCTGTGATCAAATTCTGCTTTGCTATAAGAGTAAACAGTACTATATTTGAATTTAAGTAATGGGTAATTACCATTAATGGGTTACTGTCGTAGACTTCGACTTTTTCTAGTATAACTTCGGCCATAATAGCAATTTATTTAATCCTTTAAAGATCATGAGCTTAATGCTATGTATTTATGTTTATTTTATGGCCTATTTCATGAAATGGGCAATAAGATCGTCCTAGACAATTTTATTGCTTACGAACAAGACTTACTATAGAAGCGATTAGACTCACAGTGATCTACATTGTTTAGAAGACGATGACTGTGATTTCATCTTATGTCGTAAAACGTGTTAGTCTCCATTATTGTACAGCATGTTTTTGAATGATTCTCTATCTTTTTTATTATTCTATATAAATATATGTTATTAGCTACGTTAGCTTCAAAGAGCTCTTCCCGACCCATTTCTTTCTTTTTCGTTTTTTATTTCTTAGCTTGTTGGTTCATTCAATGCAATCTAATGCAATGTTTGGTAAAGAGACAATGCGAAAAAAAAGAGATAACACCTGAACGCTTGGTTGGCATTCGGTAATTTCGTCATTCACTCGAATATTTCACAAAACTTGATCCAGGAAATACGTGATTATTTTAAAATCCTAAAAAAAATTTAGTTTGTTTTTTTATTTATTTTTTAAGAACAGGTTTTCCTTAGGTTTATGAAAAGACACACAATTAGACCCCTGGGTCTGTCTCAGGGTGCCACTACCGGACAATTAGTCAACGCGCTATATACTGTCAAGGGCCAATTGTCTCGATATAGTAATAAAAGTTAGAAACAGCATTCCGAATTTTGATGAAATGTGCAAGGTTTCCATAGTTATACGTATTTTCTTTTAATTTTTTATTTTTGAGTACATTATGAAAAGCCAAAGTTCACGCAAAATAGCAGATTCAGAGGTTTTTATTGAATTAGTCTTACATGTTTTGATTTAACTAGAAACTTAGATAATATCTGTGTTAACAAAATATATAGAAAAAGATGTGTTATAAAATCATAATCACGAAAGAGCGGTTGTATGAAAATGTAATTCGGGACGAGCGCCCATAAAGATCGCAAGTATTGCTGAACAACATTAAGCCCATTTTCCGAGTGAGCAAGAATGACCTCCACTCCAACAGCATACCTTAACAGCATAGCATAGCCACCACCGTTTTGAGAGCAGCGGTGATGAAAATTTAAATTACACAAAGTAATGCACCTGGCTGAGTTTGAACCCGCGACCTATAACTCGTAAGTCGAGGCTGTTACCACTCGGCCACCACTGCTCCTTAACAACAGAAAAACAAAACCAACTATAGCTTTCAAATTAATAGTTCGAGATGGAGTCGAGTGCATTTCATGTCCAGTGTGTCAACATAATTTAGTGGTATGGCATTATGGTTGCTATTTTAACTGTGTAAGAGTCTTCGAAAGCACTAGAGCTTCATTTTAATCAAAAATCCAAAGATTATCTCCCTAATAAGCCCTTTATCTTACACAGACAAGGATCTCAAGAAAAATTCTCAAGCACACGTTCACACTATACGTGAACAAGTCAAAGCGTTCCACTCGCCACACACAAATCACACGTGCAGCCTGCAACTCTAACAAGCCGCCCTTACGTTACGCTGCAGTGAGGAGAGGCCCTTATGTGGCAAATCGTCGCCTTACTGACAAGATCACCATACAGGTATGAACAGAAGATCTACTTGAGAAAATGCTGTCGTATGCATTATGTTTATTTTCTTCAAAGAGTGTAAAAGAGGTAAAGAGGATAAGGAGAGAGGAGGAATAGACAAGGGGTTTTTTTTCGGTCGGTACAAATCATCCAAATCTCATCCCCCACCCCCACCCCAACCCCTCTTAAAGCAAATAAATGATTATCTTATCTTGTCTCATCTTATCTTGGGCGGAACAGGAGACCCCGTTCTTTCTTGCCTTTCGTACCGGGGCCGAGCCGCCCTTTCGAAAACAGACCTTAGCCCCAGTAGGCTTCGACCCAGTTGGGCCCCTACGGCTGCTTACAAGTCCTTGAGGCGCGCGGGACCAGTGCGCGCCGTCGACAACTTGGGCTTGGTACGGACAGTCACCGGAAGGTCGGACAGCGAGCTACCGCCGATCGCCCTCACAAGGACACGACGATGCTCTGCCCAAGCGGGGCTCACCTCTACCGTGTGGGGACAAGGAGGGTTGACAGGTGAAGTGTGGTGGAGTTGTTATTGTGTACAATAAAGTATTAAAGTGGTGAGAGTTTAGTATATCCTAATTGCACCAGTTCATTATAATCCAGTAGCCCTGCAAATTTTGCCTAAACATTTGCAGGGCTACTGGATTATTTATTATTTGAGTCAGCGCGGGGCTGGGTAGCAAGGGTAAAGATGAGACCCGGTCAAAATATGATATTCTCACACGTTCGTTCGTTGTAATAGTACACCACGAACTACTTGCATACTTTTTTCTCTTTCTCTGTCAAACCCATCCAAAGGTTATCTGTAAAAAATCGATAAGACCGCCCTATGACACCCTATAAATTTTAAGTTCCAGTAATTTTAATTTTTGGTGAACAATAAAGAATATATATATTTAACTATCTATCTCGTTCCACCCAAAGTTACAATATTAGTATTATGTGGTATTTTACCTTAGTACACACACACACTAGTTACCTAAAAACAGTAGTTAAAAATAACCCTTTGAAGTTAAAAGATACCCAAAATTAAAAGACAATTCATTGTAAAGTAATAAGATGATAATTACATGTATTAATATTCGTAAAGGCGTCGTCATCCTGTGTAGCGATATAAATTTTGATTTGTAAACAAACGAAATAAGATCGTTTGTAGAGACTAATAAAACTTATGTTTTAACTAGCTCCTGCCAGCGGCTTGGCTTGCGTTTAAAAAGGTTCTCCACACAAACTTTGGACCCCAATCATCTCTATGGGTGGCGAATTTTTAAAAAAAATTCGCGTTCCTAAATCCAGTAGTTTCGGCTGTGCGTGATATTCAGAAGCTTCGAATGATTGAATGATTTCCAATATTAAAAAAAAAAACAACATTTTACATGGAATTACTCATAACCTTTTCGCAACTTCTGAAATCAAAGTGTTACAACCCTATTAGCAGTGGAGTAAAATAAAACAAAATGAAAGCAGCATCACTTGTCATCATGTGATGAAGACTAACAACAATACAGGTATTAATCCTTATCGTTAAAACGGCTTAACGTGTTAAGATGAAACTGGGACACGGAAAGATCATGTCCAAGAACAGGACACAAGATATGTCTTATCGCGGAATTACTATAAAGAATATAAGAATACTCCTGTATAGTGATAGGTTCGCGCTTGACCGCTATCTCACCTGATGGAAAGCGCCGATGCAGTCGACAATAGAGCGCGCTTACCTAGAAGTAATCTATTCACTCTTGACTTAAAGATTCCCGGGTTGTAGCCATCAGGAAACATAGACTTGGGCAAGGAATTCCACTCCATTGCTGTACGCACAATGAATGTGTTCCCTAAACGTTTTGTGCGCGTAGGTGGGATGTCCACCATGTACCGGTGGCGCATCGCCGTACGTCTGATGGTCCGATGATGGAGCGGGCAAGACGTAATTAGGTTATGCAATTACGACTCACATTCCCCAAAATGCAACCGGTAGAAAATCGACAGGCTAGTGACTCGGCGTCGATGCCCAAGTCTTTGAAGCCTCGACTCAACGAGTGCATCATTGCCAATTACCCTTTTGGCTTGCTTCTCAAGTGCATCATGCTGATATCGGGCAGATCCGTCCCACAGATGAGAGCAATACTCCATAGACGATCGAACTTGCGCTTAATAAAGTTATACTTAATTTACATTGTTATCACATAATAGTAACGACAAGAAAAGTGTAACCGAGGTATGTAATATAAAACATGATTGAAAAGAGTCTCCGTGGACTTTCATGCGCTTTGTTTTCGATAGAAATCTACACTTTTAAATGTGCAATTAGCATATTTTTTTCTTACTTTTTGATAATTCAAAAGGGCCTGTAAATGGTTTGTTTCGTACGGAACACAAACCGCTTAACCACTGCAACAACCGTATTGACTATAAGTATTCTGCAACATTTTAAAAGAACTCTAGTGTACTGAAGATAGATGACATACATTTTCAAAATTTCTAAAGGTGAACAGTCTGGAAAAACTGTATGAACTGCACCTTCTACATACATTTCTGTATACCGGCTGCGGTTGGAAATAATGAGCCGTGCTGCCAACATTTAATGGCTTAAGTGTAACCTGAAGGGCGCGAAACATGTATAGTTTTACAGGCGCCTGCAATTCTCACGCTCTTTTCTCACGTCTTAAGCTCCACACATGCTTGTCTGCTTATTATTTTAATTTGGAGCTATTTTCTTCTCAGACAACTTGATGCAGCGATCCAACGGTATGAGTCGTATACTTTAGTGTCTGTACATTTTGTTGGAAATATTATGTAATTTAGATGTTCTTACATTTTTTTAAATTAGTACGTAAACACAGAAAAAAAATAAGTTAAAATATTTTTTATTTAGAGTAAACTATTTTTTTCTTGCAGCTTAATTCTCGTGATCTAGACTGAAGCAACCATGCATTTTTTTTTTTAAAAGTAGCTTGCACTCAGCGGTAGTTTGCTTTTGTACCGATGAGATTTTCCTTTTTTTAACCGACTTCTAAAAAAGGAGGAGGTTCTCAATTCGGATGTTTGTATTTTTTTTTTTTATGTATGTTCGCGCATAACTTCGTCAATTGCCAACCGATTTGAAAAATTCTTTTTTTGTTAGAAAGGGTATACTTTCCGAATGGTCCCATAGTCACCAAGTCGGGATCTGATGATGGAATCTTGGCGAAATCGAGGGAACTCCTCAAATATTATAAGCAACTATATAGTTCTTTTGATATTTTAATGAAAGACTTAAGCATTTATAGTCAAAACATGACATTTGATGAAGTGGAACTGGTAAAGAAGACCAGAAATGGCCAACGGAAGTTCATACTCACACAGATCTCTCAATGAACATAGTTACAAATAAATGAATAGTTCTGAATAGGTATGTTGAAAATGGTATCACCGATGTGACCTGATGATGATGATGGAGCCGGAAGATAGGCACCGGAACTCCGTAATTAATCAATGTATCCTAGCCGTGTTTGGGCTTATTAGAATTGTCATGAGATGCACTTTGGTTATAAGGTACTATCGAACTTATCTGATGATGATTATGGAGCCGGAAGGTAGACATGGGAACTTCATAATAAAACAATGTATCCTAGCAGGGTTTGAGTTACTTGGAATTGCCATGAGAAAAAGGTACTCTGGCTGTAAGTGAAGTTAAATAACGAAGAGGCAAAACTATTATAGAAACACCGACTTCCGAAATTAAAGTTATTTTGATGGTTTTAGTGTTTTTTTAGTAAGTCGATTATTTTTTTTTTTTGTAAAAAGTTTTTGGACCAACGATCGAAAAGTTAATTTGTACAAAACGACAGCAAACAAAATATCTCTTAAAATATTAGTTTAGATAACAAGCTTAAACAATTCACATCATCAAAAGTATAACACATTGTGAAGTTCAGCGAAGAACATTGTTAACACACTATAATAATGGGTAACGACATTGATGAAATCCTCGTCAAGAATGTTCCTCAAAGTTTCGAACATGTCTAATTATGAAATCTGAGCTTCGATATATTCATTTTAATAGAACTTGCCTCTCAGCACATATATGTACCTTCCATAAGGAACCTCTTAACCATCCCATTACTCTTGGTGAGAAAATCAACAATAGTATTTAATTAACCCGCCAGAGGGAGCCACTGAGCACCATACACGGCCATGCTGGTCTGTCAATGGCACTCATTCAACTTGGGCGTAACAAACCGCCTTTGTCACTAACACGACGTCTACTATACGTGGCGTGGAAGCGTAAAAGTGATCGTGTCTTTCAGTAATTTAGGTCAATATGCCAATGTATCCTTAGTTTGTGTTCATACAATTTATAGAATATCGTTTTCAAAAACGCACAGTGCCAGTGAGAACATTTTGTAGAATATAACAGAAATGTCATAATTTTTAAAAACCGCTTTTTTATTTTTTAAAGTAAAACGTAAAGTAAAATTTTTTAAAGTAAAGTCCAACTCCAAGAAAGTACAATTCCCAAATAATAATGGACCTCCAGTACTATTTTTTGTCGGCGTGTACAGATAATCCGTTTTTTTTCTGGAACTTTATTATGATTTCTTTTAAGAAATTTGTTTATTTTCCATCTAAATTACTACCATCCTTTATGTTACACCCTGTTGACTCTTGATGAGTCCTTACTACTGGGTGAGGTCTCACTGTCGAAAAGAAATGGATTAAGGTCCATTCCTGGTGAGGGTTTGGTGTGGATTATGACCCACACTGCATACTCAGTGCAATAATTTAATGGATGTCTCTTGTCTCCGATTTCTTTATGAAAGGACTTTTTCGTTTTTCAAAATATTTTTTAAAGCTGTGGTTTTGAAATTATTTATGCAAAGAAGAATGCCTGCCTCAAAAGGAAAAAGGTGAACAAAAACTACAAATGAAAGGTTATAATAACAAAAGTTACTCGTGATATTCCTACAGCGAGACTCTACTCCTCTTTACAAAATTTAGTGAGCCAAAATCCACGAGAGTCCAGTATAGGTAACATAAAGTGCCACCAAACTACGTAATAATTTAAATTTCTCAATGGTGTTGCCACACCCTACAATATATTGCGCCTTTGATAGGCTCGATGGATGACACTAGTTTCAGCGCACCTTTGTGGAGCGAAAGGCCTTTGTCAACGGCCACGAGCGACGCCGACGTCCATAGTAAATGGGACATGGGCTCTGAAAGTGAATGCTTCCAGGCCAACATCTTTGTTTTTGATTTAGTTTAGCTCTATTTGTCTTGTAAACTTAATATTTTAAGATGAAACTTTTATAATTTAATTTTTTACTGATCTGTTGGTTTAGTGGTAGATACCCTGACTGCTATGCCGGAAGTCATCGATTCGATTTCCACCGAAGACAAATGTTTGTGTGATGAGCACGATCATTTGTTCTGTGTCTAAGTAAATATATAGGTAAGTATGTTTATCAGTTGTCTACTACTCATACCATAAACTCTGCTTAGTTTGGGACCAAATGGCTATGTATGTATGAATGAATAGTATGTGGAATATTATATTTCATTTATTTTCAACATATACCCACATATTATTTACATTTTTAAATATTTCTTTAAAAAGGTATGTATAATTTATAGTTAACAAACTCCTCACTTGTCGTATAAAATGACGTCATCGAACTATACCCCAAATGTTATTATACCAAACATACACCGCGATCAATCTGGTGTGGAGTACGCAATTTACATAGAAATAGGTAGCAGATGCGAGTCCAATGGAGTTAGTGAAGTGCTCTCCATACCATGCCGGGGATGCAGACACCACGGCTAACGTCTTCGTGAACTGGTGAAATGTATGCGCGAGGAACAAATAGGTCACAGATTATGTATGTATGAATATTATTACGGATAATAGGAATAAATAATTTAACCCTAAATTACTTAGCCATATTCTTCTTAATAACAGATCTTATGAAGTAAGGAAATTGAAAAAGATATTATTATTTTATACTTAACTACAACCCTTGCGCATTAACATGGCACCTGGCTCGAAAACAGTTGCCACATTAAAAACTCAAAAATATTGTCACATTTAAAGCATCGGAAATTCGTAAAGTAAGTAGTATGTCATCTGAGAAACTAGTCAGCGCAAAATAAATGTTGATATTAAAAAAATTAAAATAAACTTCAATGCACTCAATATTTCAAACGTCATTCATCAGGTGCCATGTTAATGCGCACGCGTTATACCTACCTCGAGTTTCGGTTGACTTTATGCCAGAAGGCAATCTCTACCAGCCTTCTTTTTAGTTAAAGTCACTCTTTAGTTAAGTGTGGTGTGCTTCAGGGTTCAATGCTTGGGCCTTTTCTTTTTTATAGTTTTTATTAATGACCTTTCTTACATGATGATTTTTTTTTTTATCTGATACAATTCAAAGAAAAAAAGTAAAGATGCGGCTGTCTTGTCTGCCAACGAAAGTTTGGGTGTTATTTCTAAATGATAAATGATATTTATTTTGCAAATAGGTTTTAAAAACACTTACACGTCAATTTGTTTCGTCAATTATTTTGCTTTTTTTCACAGTACTATGGAATTGAAGATCCGCCACCTGCAGGTCCCCATTACACTCTCTCTCTCGGAATTTTGAAACTACAAACGATTTTATGATATATGTATGCGCAGTAAACATGAAATTGTAATATCCAAATGGAAATTAGCTAAGACAAACCAGAACTTCTTCATAAACAGCATACGCTTTAATAACAAGTTACCAAAGTCGGTACCAGCACTGAGCGAGGGAAAGGTTAAAACCGTTATTAAACATTTCCTTATCAAAAAAAGGACTCCGTTGAAAACACGCTTGTTTGGTAACAACTGTTTCAGCACATGTGGCTTCCTGTAGCTCATTAAGTGCATTATCGTGTAAACGATCAACTAACTTCATTCGTTTTTTTCGTACCTATATTAGTGACTTCATTTCCATTTAGATTTATTTATGTCATTCATTTGATAATAGATTTTTTATTGGCTTCTTTTTAAGAATAAAATGTATTAGAGATAATAGACTCCGCAGACTTATATATTATTTTCAATCCGCTTATTTTTGTATTTATTTGACACTATATTGGCCATACCATCGGACAACCCGACGTACGAGTAGTGTCCACCCATACTTTGTTGAAACCTCTACGGTCCGAACTAAGCGTTTCGCCTCGTCTTTTATAGTCGAAGGACTGGAACAATCTGCCTGCTGCGGACTTCCCATCCGATTATAATTTGAGTGTCTTCAAGGTAAGAGTGAAAAGGCTCATAAACTAGTGCGCTTCAGCATTAGAGATTGTATCACTGCTTACCGTTAGGTAGGATCGTACTCAAGCACTAGTTATATTAATAAAAAAGTACTGGTCTACAAATACTGAAGTATTGTAAAAATCAAAACATTTACCGAGGATTTTCTTAGTCGGTTCATCATCATAGGAAACTATCAATTGGAAACGTACACCAATTTTTGACGTTCTATAAGTGCCAGTAAAAAATGCGAATCACATAAAACACCTATGATTAAGCAATAAACAAAACTAATACTAAAGAAGTATAAACCTGCTAACCACAAATAAACAACAGCAGGTCGCCAAAGTGAATTCTTGAAGAAACCTGTCCTAAGTACAGCTCGACTGATGCATACCTCCATTACAATGTACATACAAAATGTAGCTATTGACCCAGTTAGCGGCAGGGCTGGCATGCAGCCTTACATTACACATAACTCAGGTTAAGCTCACTTTAATTAGCCACCAACGTTTTGGCGAAAATATTTTTTAAGTGTTGTTGTATGAGCCATTTGCGTAATTGTATAGTTGTAGTATATGTTACTAGTTGCTAACATCGTGGGAAAGAACCCTTCTTGGGATTTTTCACATTTTGCGAAGAATCTTCTGGTACAACGTATTAAATAGTCCTCATTTTAGCTGCTAAACATCCACTGTTGGACGCCTCCTTCTAGTGTCACCACATCGAACGGTCCTGTGCGTCTGTCATCCATTGGATTCCCGCAACCTTTATCAGGTCATTGGTCTACCTTTTAGGAGGCTATCCAACGCGACGTCTTCCAGTACGCGGTCGCCACCCAGAACCCCGAAAGGTTCCCAACGGCCCTCGGTTCTGCGAGCAATGTGCCCGTGCTATGTCGGCAACCCTGGTTCTCTTACGGATATCTTCATTTCTGATTCGATCACACAAGGAAACTCCGAGCATAGCCCTTTCCATTGCCCTTTGGGTAACTTTAAGCCTTCTGCTAAGGCCCATTGTAAGCGACCACGTTTCGGCACCATATGTTATCACTGGCAACACTCACTGGTGGACTTTCGTTGTATTAAACAGTATCCCACTGGTATTGGGAACAGGATCCTTCAGACAATACGAGCCGTTTCCAGAACTACCGCTTTGTAATCAAATCCTTGATCCAGTCGCCTAACGTGAGCCTCCTAAGGCGTGGTCGCCGACTTCTGCGAAACAGTAATGCTCGCTAAGGAGGAGGCCGACCGCTCTCGCCGCCGCCGGGATTCCGATCCCGATTTCCACTGTTCCGGGCTTGCGGACAGTGAGCAATGGGTAGCTCGCTGTCCGGCCGTCCGGTGACTGTCCGGACCAAGCCCAAGTCGTCGACGGCGCGCACTGTTCCCGCGCGGCTCAAGGAGTTGTCAGCCACAGCAGGGGCCCAGCCGGGTCGAAGCCTACTGGGGCCAGGGTTATCCGAAAGGGAACTCGAGCCCCAGTATGAAGGCTTGAAGGAACGGGGTCGGTTTTTTAATCAATAAGAGTCTGATACTATCTCCCGCTTCGCTCAAGAGCGGGGGTTGCCATAGGATGATTTTCCCCACCGAAAAAAAAAGAAAAAAAAAGCCTCCGTAGGCGTTGGTCGAGGCTCTTATTAAACCATTGCCTGACAGGACTATCGGTACAATGATCGCCGAGTCCACATCCAAGTCAATATATTTAATTTGAGCAGCAATCATAATTTTGACTCTCAAAGTATCCGGACTAGTGTGACTAAGACCTGGTCATACTAAGCACTTTACCGTGTGCAGTGCCATAGTGTGGAACTCTTTGTCAGCCTTAAAAGCAAGAATGAACCGGTATTTCTGAGTTTGCTTTGGATCCAAAGAAGGTCAAGCCGATGAGCAGGCTCATCAGGAATGTATGTCTTCATGTGTCTCGTATCCGCAAATTTGATTGCTCACAGAACAGATGATCGATGGGGCTGAAAGGTTCTGGAGTGGCGACTGCAAGCAGGAAAACGCAGCGTTGGAAAGCCTCCCACAAGATGGACCGATGACCTGGTGAGGCTTGCGGGAATCTGATGGATACAAGACGCACAGGACCGTTCATTGTGGCGATACTTAGGGGAGGCCTATGTCCAACGGGACATCTTTCGGCCGAAATGTTCTCTTTGAAGTCTCTCTGCTCTTTTTGATATTTGTAATATCTTTGAAGCATTTTAAGAATAAAAATGCTCTTTAATATCTTTGGAATATTTTTTTTTTCACTTTTTTATTCCTTTCTTACTTCCTTCCGAACATTCCAAAATATAATATTCATCTCATTTTCATCCTCAATCACGAGTTCAACATTATCATAATTATTATCTTCGACAACATCCACCTCGCTGGTAGCCCTGCGCGCATCACAATTCCGCAGCCTCGTGGCGAGATATCGAGAGGTCTGGCATCGAGTGATCGCCGGCCGCTCGAGTTCGATACTCCTGCTGCTGCAAATTGTTCCCAACTACTCGATACCTAAGTTTTTGTCGAGAACACACGAGTGGTCGAGACTCGAGACTACTATTGGAGAATGAAAATAGTCAAATAAGAATTTGAAGTTTATTTTATTCTGTATGTTAGTTCATGCTTGAAGAAACTACTGATGATTAACCAAATAGTCTCACAAGTTCATAACTTTAAAAGCTGTCTTAAAAGTCATCCTTACATATGATAAAACAAAGTCCTGAACAAAGTGTCTGTTTGAACGAGATAAACTCAAAAACTGCTGAATAAATTTTCATGCAGTTTTCACAAGATTTAAATACAAGATGCAAAAATCAATAATTTCAAAGATCTGTAATTGCCTTGTGAAACTAGGGTACCCACTCCAGTACCGCAGTTTTGCTATTTACAATGCAGGAATTTTTCGTAGTACAAGAGTTACCGTCTATAAACCTCTGACTGGACCTACCCTTTATTTACATCAATGCAATGTTACAAAGAATTGAAATGATCCCGTTTAATTAAAAACCTGATGACAATTTTATTTCTAAGCCCTTTGCAATGTAAGCAGAAACTCAAAACCCTACAAAAGCTTCGTCTAAGGGCCTTGGCGACATCGCCTGATGAAACTAATTATACTCGTTAATTATCAGCTTTTGTTCCGATTGTTAGAAGCCGTCCTATTTTTATTATTTTATCTTCGTACTCAGCTGTATCTGCGAGTTTCAGTCCATGAAATAATGCACTGATTCTATTTCGGTATCAGATATTTTATTATTCAGTTACAGGGGGATAGCAGAAACGGATGATGTTTAATTACAAACTTCTTCTTTTCGTATTGATAAATTCAAAGTAAATTTTGTCTCACTAGTATTTAACAACCTGTATAGCTCTCTCATTAGCAGAGCACAGCCTTGTAATGTTCTAACTGCTAGGATTTAGGCCTCCTCTCTCTCGGAGAGAGAATCGGCCAGGTTGCATATTAGAAAATCAAAACTTTCCTAAGCAAATTTCAAAAGAACAACGTACAAATCAACAAGTTTAAAATAACGATGGTCATTTGATCAAAAGTTCAGCTGACCAAAGTCTGGAATATCAATGTTTAAATTATTTATTACACTATTGACCAAATCGTTCAAAGGTCAAAATGGGTTACTGGATAAATTATTAATTATCAAATGGAATAACTGAGAAAGGTAAAAATCTCGAATGGACGAAACAACTTGGACGTAGCGTTCGGCGGCCGCTGCCGCGGCACCGCTCGCTCCGCTCGCTCGGCTCACGCGCAGTTGGTCACAGTTCTAACCTAACCTATTTTACCCTGTTAAAAGTGCAATCAAAATACAATCACATTTTTAAGAGAGATTGTAGCTATTATTCGTTATTTCGAACTGGCTGAAATAGGTTAGGTTAGGTTAGAATTGTGAGCAACCGCTTGTGATTATGTAATTTGATTAGTAATGATTTGATATTTTAAAATTACATCTAGCAACTTTTGATCAGTCGTTCATTTGATGTCACATACATTGGGATTCTAATATTTTTCTTAATAAAACGTCTTCGAATTTTTGGTTCTAGAACATACCTACCGGTTTCCTCACAATGTTTTCCTTCACCGTTTTGAGAGCAGGGGTGATGAAATAAATTACAAAAAGTAATGCGCCTGGCTGGACTTAAAGTTGCCACCTATAATTCGTAAGTCTAGGCCGTTACCACTGGACTACCACTACTTTATGTTTTGTAAAAGTCCTGGAAATTGCAGTTGGTTGTGGACGATGGACAGCAGTGTAAGAAATGTATATCCTGTGAAAAGGCTCCACTTTGGCACTATGTTGGAGATAGATTGAGGAAATCCCATCTGAATATATTGTTCGTGCAGCAGTGGCTAACTTGGGTCCACAATCACTCAAGAGATTTCCAGATTGCCACTGCAGTTCACATTTCATTCGAGGCAGCTTCAAAGTCGCACCAAACTTCGATAAGATGACTGAAAATCGCCTTCGTTGGTATGGACACGCCCAAAGACGTAGTGAGGACCACGTAGTCCAAATCGCCCTAAGCTTACCAGAACAAAAAAGAGGTAGAGCCATTGACTTGGTAGTCAAATATAGAGAGGGACCTCACGAAAGCCCAGTTGCCAAAATTGACAACCCAAGATAAAGCCGCTTGGCGCAGGAAAGTTAGGAGACCCGATCCCAAATAATGGGACCAGGGAAGAAAGAAGAGATCCACTGCAGTTCACGTTCAATTTCAATCAAACATGATAACAGGAATCTTCTAGACTAATTTCTAAATTAATCATTAGAAAAATACTGATTCAATTACTTTTCTTTTAGTGTAGAAAGCTGCACGATCACTGAGTCCTAACACAAAAACCTTTCTCGTTCATTGCATTTTATATTAATGAAAACAGCATATTTTATTCTAAGTAGAGAAAACTGTTTGTTTCCTGTGAGAAACCACACGAACTAATTTACATTATAGATCTACGTATACTTTACTGTAGCGATCTACACCTTATTTTAGAATAATTTTGCCAATATGTAAAATCATTTGTAATCATAACTACCAGTATTTTAGCTGAGCTGATTCATAAATAGTATAGATAGGTACTCTATGAAAATACTGTAGCGTAGTTCTGTTTACGGTAGGCTTTGTAGTGGTATCTATCTATGAGAAAAAACAGGGCGGCTCACTTCTGTATTTTTCTTTGCTCGCAATACAACATTTAATTACAAAACTCATTTCAACACTGAAAAAACAGCACACTTCTTTTCTTTCTACTTTTCTTCTTAAACCTATTCTAGAAATGCAAAATCCTTAAAAGTATATTTTACAAGCCAGTCCGTTAGCTATATAAAAAAAAACTGGGCAAGTGCGAGTCGGTCTCGCGCACTGAGGGTTCAGTGCAAACTACAATTCCCGAATGGAGTCTCGAAGATTTTTCAGAATTGCATTTTTTTTTTGTGACATAGGTAACAACAAATTTACTGTTTTGAGATTTTTCTCTATATCTGTGCTATAAGACCTTACTTTGTGCCAAATTTCAAGATTCTGGGTCAACGGGAAGTACCCTATGAATTTCGATCTTTGAGAGTATCAAAATATTCGTTTTTTGCGACATAAACGACCGTATCTTTTTTATTCGTTAACTTAGAAGTTTGATTTTTTCACAGCTTGAAGGGACCGCAGACTTGAGTATATGGTTTTAATTTCAACTCGATACCTCCACGTGTTCTCGAGATAAAGGGTCTTGACAGACAGACAGACTGACGGACGGACAACAAAGTAATACTATAAGGGTTCCGTTTTTCCCTTTTGAGGTACGGAACCCTAAAAAAGCAACCCATGCGATCTCTTTTCGATATCACAATAACTATCTATCGACATCATCACCTTCATGCTCTTGTCTCATTTTCCTGCAATGTGCAACAAATTTTTTTCTTCCATTCTGTTCTATCAACCGTCACTGACACTATCACTAACTTCCTTTTCTTTCATATCAAAAGCCATCTTTTCTCTAACATACATCATGTAGATCATAGATGATAGATGATCAATGTTTGTGTTCTTTTTTTTTTTGTTCGTAGATTGTTGGCTTGCTATACGCTTTAGTACGTATACTGTAAGTATAGCTAGCAATTATTAAATAATTAAATAAATAATAATTGGTTCCCGAAGGAGAGTAATTAACTAATTTATTTTGCACTCCCATAGCGATCTCACGACCTTTCTCTATTTCAAAATCCAGACTTTCGCAAAAGCCTAGATCCGTAATTATTGTCAATTGTCTTCAAAGTTGACACATTCAATAAACGAAAGTGTTTGCAGTTATGAAACATAAACATTTAGGGTGAGTTGCACCAGCCGTGAAACGACCGCCCATTGGTCAATTCGACGATTTGACAACTGTTAACGGCTTTGTTATCGTTATAGTTAAATGGTGCAACTCACCCTTATTGTCACGATAAACGACTATCGATGTTTGACGATTGTTGTTATAAAGTTCACTTTGATATTTTTCACGGTATTTATTAGTTTATTATTTTAGTATATATATGTATTCTATTATTACAAATAACTTATTTTATTTTTTCCGTTTAAAGTATCTGTTATTTGTTTATTGTGCAAACCTACCAATGTGTTTATTTATTTATTATATACTTTATTGTACACCATTACACATACAAAAAGGAAACTAAAACTAAAACACATATATACAATGGGCGGCCTTATCGCATTCCACGATCTCTTCCAGGCAACCTGAAATGGACAGTGATTGCCTGGACAAAAAATGGAGCTGTCATTGGTGTGACAAACCAGAATTAAACATATTTATTATAATAGATTAACAGATATATTCATATGCTGTATAATGACTTTGACTTGATAATAGATACATAAATACATACATAATTATTCAAAGTCATAGTCAAAATATTTTTTTTTCACATAGGCCTACATAGGCCTAGTTTTATAGGTGTTTATGCACTATAAAACGTCAGAAGCTAGTGCAAGGTTCCAAATTGCTCGTTTCCTATGGAGAAGGACGGGTAAGAAATTGGACTGAATGGTTACTCTTCTAAAAAAGTGGTATTTTCTTTTTTAACACAAAGGTTGACTGGGAGAGAATGCCTTGGTGCATTAAGTCCGCCTATGTACCACCATGACTGTACATGAATTTTAAATGAACAAATAAATTTCAAGGAAAATACACAAAAATTTAATTGAAATATACAAAAAACTTCAGTTGGTGGCTAAATTAACCATTTGATGGTGTTGTACAATATACCAAATAGTTTAATCTGATTGCCAGCTCTAATTTGTGATTGAGTTCACATTAAATAACTTTAGCCACCGAACCAACTCAACAATCCAATACATTACAATCAAGCTGAAAATGTGAAACTAACTCTTATTAACATAGAGCGCACGCTCGACTTTTGTTCTTACTTAGTTTCCAAACTGTTGCGTTTCGTTTGCTACACCAACATGTTATAATTTTTTTGAAAATAACGAAACGATTAAAATGGAAAAAATTCAACCAACTTTCAAATGAAAAACACAAAAAATGGCTCAATATGTAACTTTAATTTTGGAATTTTGTATTTCTGGTTTTTTATTTCATTTGCGCACACTGGCTTCTAAAATTAAATGGTTTTTTTTTTTTATTTTGGAATCCAGTTGCATAATTTTATAAATAAAGTTTATATTTTTCACTTTTTAAACACAATATTTTTTTTATATACATTTATAAATTTTTATTTTTGTATGAAAATCTGATGAACAAAGATTTTTGTTTATGATGTTAATAAATACAGTCCTGAAAGTTGTTAGTTTTTTACAAATAACCCTGTATGCGTTGATAATTTTGAGGATTACACCGGAGTATATTCAGAAGTTAAAAGTCCAAATTAATTCCAAAGTTCATTGGACTACCAGGCAGATAAACCTAACCCATCACAAAAATATATAATCATCAAGATCGCTTTCTAAACCAAAAAGTTATGCTTGAATAGATAACCCCAATAACACAAAATTTGATACGAGGGGTACATAACTGGTAAAATTAGGGTGTACCAGGGTAATTGTAAACATGTGCGTCTTCATTAAGAGCGCACCAGAGTGTGATGATTTATATGTTAAGAATTGGTGACAATTATAAACAAAAGATGGAATAGCGGCATTCCCGGGAGATTTGCAATCAATAATGCAGGTGTTCAATAATCTATACAAAGCTCTTCTTCAAATTTTTACCACATTTCAACAAAACTACAAAAGAAGAGTCAAAATCGAATTTTAATAGGCGAAGATATCGTTGAACATAATACAAAATTAAATATTCAGTGTAATTGAAATTCTTCTCTTATTATTAAAGTCAGTTAAATAAGGTATTTAAATATCTGCTTCTGACATTTTTGTCTCTAGGAATTATTTTTGTATTGTGGGTACATTCAAAAAACATGTAAACTCACATGCAAACTCCCAAATTTACAGGCAGTGTTGAAATATGTAATTGATACGTTTAATTTATATGAGCAACCCAAATGTCATAGAGTAATGTGGAGTTTACTCTGGTAACACTGTTCGTTTCCTCTCGTAATGGTTCTTTTTCCGTACACTGCTGTCACTGCTTTATAATATAAAACAAGTAATAAAACTCTAATACAAGGTGTTATTTCTCGTTTTATTACATCAGGCAGTAATAAAATAACATTCTACTGATGAAAGAATTTTTAAAATGGGTCCGTTAGTTTTTGAGTTTATTCATTACTATTAAATGAATAACATTATTCTTCTTAATATTAGTATTGAAATGGGAATTGAGTAACTTTAGACATAATTATGACAAGTGGCAATCACTATAGTCCCGCACCTATTTAGATAAAATCTTGGTTTTAACATTAAGGATCATATTAACTTTAAACGCTACGCTAGCCTTTACATATTTATTCTGAAAAATTTAGTCAATTTGTTCTCAAAACAGCATGAATTTTGAAAGTCCCTTAACAGCTTCAACAGCCCATTTCACAAAAGATCTACTCGAAAAATTCTCCTATTATAAACAACGAGTGAATTAAAAATGAATTCAAAATAGTCCGCGTTGTCACATTTAACGGGAAATTAAATACTTTCTACGACCGACCGACTGAACTTTTGATAGAAAAAGTTGGCCCAGGGGAGAGCGTGATAAACACAATTAAGGCGCTTTCTCACTCCATCGGGCTAAAACTTTTTAAATTCCCTACACCTAACCTTCAGGAGGTCCCCCTTTATTAATCAGGAACTCAATTAAATATCTTTTTCACGCCAGTCTGAGTACATTTTTGTTTACTTAAAGGGCGTGTCCGGCATAGAGCGGGATTTACATATTTTGATGAGAGGCTGTACAAATAAGGCCGAATGAGTTGTTACGCTTGATAGGAAATGGATGAGAAAAGTTTTAAAGGTCACCGAGTGTTTTGTTTAACATTCATAACTAAGTGTACTTATCAACATTGGTTTGTGAGTAGAAATAACAGCATTTTACTAAAACTCATCATCGCCCAGAGCACATATACCGTTGTTTATGCTCACGTTCATATCTCGATGATTATTATTTTACGAAAGTTCAAATATTGTACAGTAACGTATAACATTTTCTGTTAGCTTTAATATAAATGTTAGAAGCATTTTAATGTAGATACATATGTATGAGTAGGTAATGTTCCTGTTACCCAAAAAATGAGGGAAAAAATATGAAGGTCTTACCCAACTTATCTCCATATAACATGAGGAAAAGTATGCGAGGTTTTCCCAACATTAGGATTATAACACCTTTTCCTCGTAGCACCTGTTAAAAACATGGCAACGCATGTGTTACAGAAACTGTTAGGTAAGCCGATCCCGGAACGTGGGAATTAAAAAACTGATTTAAAAAATGGTTTCTAAGAAAAAAACATGAGTAAAAGCAATCATTTTTATATAAAAAACATCATAATACGTCTCCTTTAAGCTTGTGAAGCCTCAACAACAGAGTAATATCTTTAGTTCAATATTCTCAGAAATTACTAATAATGTGTGGTTTGTTAGTGACGAAAACCACCATAACCTGGACTTTCATTCTGTTGAAACTGGGAGGTACAATAGATCAGCACAAGATACACTATTACAACATTAAAAACGACACATAAAACTTTGCAGAAAAAAAATATGATTGGTGCAAACTTTTTTTTTGTAATTGATATAAACAAGTGCCGTGTAGTGTGATTGCAATCCTACCTGATGGTAACCGGTGATGCATTCGTTGGTGGTGAAGCGCACTAATTTAAAACCTATTAATTCTAACCTTGAAGACACCTAAATTATAATCGCATGGCAAGACCGCAGCAGGCAAATTGTTACAATCGTTCGATGTACGTGGTATACGACGAGGTATATAACAATATATCACATTGCATGAATGTAAGTTTCATTGTTTATACAAGATTTTTTGAGGAAGGAAATTATTTAATGACTTCTCTCGCTCTAGAGTAGGGTGGGAAGGCATGTCAGACATTTACTGACTAAAACCATACATAGATTACCTTCAGTTTTCCTTTGCGCGGAGGACCACGTATTTTCTTTTCAGAAATTTTCTCATGGCTCTAGCAGGCATTGGCCCTCAGGGTTTTCTATCATTTACATTTCGGGGAGTGTGCCCTAGAGTTACACAATATAATTACGCCAAGTCCGTTCCATCATCGGACCACAAGACGTACGGCGTTACGCCACCGGTACATGGTAGACATTCCACCCATACGTACAAAGCGTTTTGGGAACACATTTATTATACTCGTACGTACAGCTAAGGAGTGGAATTCCCTGCCGGAGTCTGTGTTTCCTGATAGCTATAACCTAGAGGTCTTTAAGTCAAGAGTGAATAGATTGCTTCTAGGCAAGCGTGTTCCATCATCGGCCACATTATCGCTTACCATCAGGTGAGATAGTGGTCAAACGCGAGCGTATTCATTATAAAAACAAAAGTTTCGCTGACATCTCTTTGAGGCATGGATGGAATACTACCCACCGTGGCTGACTCGGGCTCGGTCTTTATAGAACGGCGAGCTACACCTTGCTCGTTGTCCGCAAGCCCGCGCCTACGGTGACCAGAGATCGCTACCGCGCCCGAGTTATGCAAGTTAAAGTCATTGATACTGACTGGCCTGTTGGTCTAGTGGTTACTGACCCTGACCACTACGCTGCAGCGCTGGAGGTCGTGGGTTCGATTCCCACCCAGAACAAATATTTATGTGATGAGCATGATCATTTGTTCGGTGTCTGGGTTTAATTTATCTATAATATGTATGTATTTAGAAATATATATGTATGTTTATCAATTGACTAGTACTCATAACACAAGCTCTATTTAGCTTGAGACTAGACGGTGTTGTGTGATAGTTGTGGAATATATTATACATTTTTAGCACACATCATCCCTTTCTCCTAGGATGAGGCCACAGTTCGCAAGTCCAGTACATTTGCGTTGAGGCACTCCATTTGATTCGATTTCCCATTCTATGGAGCCCGTTAATGCACGCTGTACACACTTAGCTCAATGTTACAAGACCGGCCCGGCTGAAATTGGATTCGCTGGCTCATGTCATGAGTGATGAGCTATACTAATAGCTGTGCGATGGAATGATTCGATTAGCTGTGTTGTGTCGCTAATGGGAAGATTTTTATTATGAGTTGTATGTATTCGGCCTAGTGGTTAAGGCACCCGCCTCTCATGTATGTATGTGGTTGCGGGCTCGAAACCGCACAAATACCAATATTAATGCGTGCCAACTTTTCTAAGCTTATCTAGGTTTACTGATACTCTATAGTAAACCTGTAGTGTAAACCTGTAATCTGTAGCGACGCCCGGGTATCGCCACTATGTGGATCGCCCGGAGGACTCGGTTTCACCGTGTCCACTCTGCCCAAGCGGGGCACATTTCTACCGTATGCTCCAATACGGTAGAAATGTGCCCCGCTTGGGCAGATCATCGCCGTGTCCTTGTGGAGGCGATTGGCGGCGGCGATCTCTCGCTCCGTGCCTTGGTACAGGCCATGGTCCGGAGCGAGGAGGAGTGGCAGGCGGTCGCCTCCTTCTGCGAAGCAATAATGTTAGCAAAGAAGGAGGCCAACCGCATCAGGCAACGGTGCCTACGCCCGAGCCGCCGCCGGGATTGCGATCCCGATTTTCGGCCACCACAGGTGCGGGCTTACGGACGGCAATCGGTTGCTCGCTGTCCAATCGTCCAGTAATTATCCGGACCAACGGCAACGGTGTCGACGGCGCGCACTGTACCCGCGCCTCAAGAAGTTCTCAGCAACAGTAGGCGCCCAGCTGGGTCGAAGTCTACTGAGGCTAGGGTCTAGTACCGAAAGGGAGGCTCGGCCCCGGTATGAAAGGCAAGAAAGAACGGGGTAGGTTTTATAGTCAGTAAGAGTCTGACACTATCTCCAGCTCCACCTAAGGGCAGAGGATGTCATTTGGATAATTTTACCCACCAAAAAAAAAAATATTCCGTATCTCGGAAAGCATGTAAAACCATCGGTCCCAGTTGTCATTCGTAGATCTTTGACGGACGTTACAGGTAGACGCCAGAAAGTCTGACCATTAGCCTATGCGAGGAATATCGTGTTACCTAATCTCCACTGGGTTGTGGAGGTCCGATAGTCAGTCGCTCCTTGAAAATACAGGTATGCAGCCGCATCGGGTTAGACTGGAAGTGGAAAACGAAGCAGAAAGACTGTTGGGGTCTTTACTTGGACTTGAATAAAAAAGCAGTGGACTGTAAAACTGATGTGGTATATCCAAAATAATTAGTATAGTAATTAAAATATAAGGCGCGCGAGTGTCGTCGTCCGAGATCAGTAGCGAAGTGAAGTTTCTCTTGAACACACGCGTAGCCGCCCGCGCCGTCGCCCGCTCAGCAGCCCAATGCTTTACGAAGGTAGCCGACGGCGCCCGTACAAAGACTAAGAAAAGAGCAGAGCAGATTATGTTCTGTAATTTTTACTTCATATGCACAATCAGCCTTTAATATCTCCACTGCTGGGACTCAAGCCTCCTCTCTAGGAGAGGGAATGGGCTGTAATCCACCACGCAGGGCCAGTTCTGGTTGGTGAATGTCTCAAGTCTTAAAATTTTTAATCCTATGACATGTCGATTTCCTCATGGTGTTTTCCTTCATCAGTTTGAGAACAGTGGTGATGAAATAAATTGCACAAAGTAATACCGCTTTGAACCCGCGACCTACAGCTAATAAGTCGCGAGTGTTTCCACGGGACTGTTTCAAATTTACTCAAAGCTGTTCCAGAAATAGGTTGCTGAAAGTTTCGTAGGTTTAATAATTATAATTTGTCATCGTGATGCGCTAAAATAAGTTTTGAATGGAATAACTAATCTAATTTTATAAACAGTACAAAATTAGATTATTGGACGTGTGGGTAGAGATTATTCCACCCACTTGTCGTTTATTTATTCAGCGGAAAAGTACTGACGCTACAGTAAATCTGATGATAATATCACAATTTGGTAACTTGAATAGAAGATATCAGCTTCTCCGCCATGTTGGGGGAAACTAAACCAGTAACCTGCTGGACGAATCGAAATTTTTCTCTCCGGATCAATTTACTATATATTTCTTTTACCCTAGTACAATTTGGCGCCACGTTAAGTCTCTTTAAGTCAAGAGTGAATAGGTTACTTATAGGCAAGCGTGCTCCATCGTCGACCAAATCATCGCTTACCATCAGATGAGATGGTGGTCAAACGCGAGCCTATCAATAATAATAAAAAAACCTGGGTATCATCAGTATAATTTTAGCTGAAAGACATGGTAACCTATAAACGTGGCAACCTACTGGGTCCAAAAGCTTTGAGGGAAAGGAAAACCATTGATTCGAGATAAGAACAAGAAGCCAAGCCCCAAGTGTCGCCAACACGACCGGTGCTGTGTGTCTTGCATTCATCAGATTTCTGCGACCCTCACCAGATCGTCAATCCAATTTGTGAGAGGCCTTTCAACGTTGCGTCTTCTAATACGGAACGTATGTATACCTGCGGCATAAATAGTTTCCTACCAACTGGGGGTCATCCTTGGGTGCATTAGCATAGTGCGTACAGGGATGATCGTCGGTTGGAACTACGTTCAATGAAAAGTGTCTAAGAGCCTCTGCGAGTTCGGTTCGACCCCTGGTAAGCCTTCTAAAAATCCACATAAAAAAATAAATAAAAAATAAAGCCTAGCGTGTTTTTAAAGTAAAGGGTTTTTCTTTTCGCAATCAAAACGCATTTTTGATACTATGTTAATACGCACTATTCTAAAAGATCAGCAGTTGTATGAAGAACAAATCATACCTACTTCTAAAATAAATATAGTCATTAATACTTTTTAATTAGGGGAAAGAAAACAACAAATTGCTGCTTCATCGTAAGCAGCAATTTCTTCTTTCTTCCTAAAAAGTATCGATATTGCTATGCGTGGCGGGTAAAGTAGGAGGTGACGCATGTACATTGTCCAGTAAAAGAGATCCACACTGACATCAGAGGACGATACGTGCCCTAGAAAACTTTTTAAACCTAAAAATAAAATTGTAAGCTAAAAAAGGCACGTAACTGTCTAGTGCGTACGCTGTATGCTTGTGAAAGTCGTCCCTTATCAAGATTCCTCAAGATAACCTCGGTCCATACTATCTAGATCCCGTATTTCTGGCCTTCGTTGGGTTCGTAAGCCAGCCTTTTGCGGTGTTTTAATGAAGGAATCCATTTTGTAGGGACCCTGCGTTATAAATGCGTGCTATTTAGACGAGGTAACCACAGGGCTCCTTCCAAACGTTTGTTACACAGGTTTTTGTAAATGAATTTTTTACTACCTCGTTTGCTGAATTTTTTTAGTAACCATTAAGGTTTTGTTTTAAAAGGTAGAGTTAATGTCGGTTCTTTTGATTGCTGAAAATCTACACTTATTAAAGAGATAAAGTTTGTTTTTTTTTTGTTTGTAGGATCTTTGAAAGTACTGGTCCGATTGTTAAATTTTTTTCACCGATGGAAAGTTGCTTTATTCCTGAGTGACATAGGCTATCATGTTATGTACGTGGGCGAAGCCGCGAGAAAAAACTAGTACAATATAATATCACATCTGTAAATAAGGGTTATACAGAGGTGTACCTATGTTTGTGTATGTTTCACTCTAATTATACTCGTAAGAGCAAAAGTGTGTAAGTGTTTGTTACTCCTTTACGCTGATATTGCTGAAGGGGTTTGGATGAAATTTGGTACAAGGGCAAGCTATGTCTTGGGATAGAACATATATTATGATCTGACTTATCCCGGAAGAATGTTCCCTCGGTACCGTTGGCAGCAACCAGTATCAATTGTGCACAATTGCTATTTGTTCAAAGACGCTCAGTAATGATGTACGATTTCTTGAAGATTGGATCATAAAACATGTTATATGATTCAATTTTAAAATACTTTTTTTTTTGAGTTTTTATGACTAAAGCGAGCAATATAGAGTGAGCGAACCTATTGATAACAACCAGAGCACTGCTGACTTCAAGTTGCTTTTGAGAAATTCCAGAATAAAACACCCAAAAACACTGACCGTCCTAGGAATTCAAACCTATGATCATAGGTGTCGCAGTAGCGCTTGTAACCACGATATTAAGGCAGTCTGATAAAAAACTTGTAATCTCAAATAAAAATGTAATTGTTTTCTTAAGAACTGTTTTATCCCGAGGCTCAAAGCGACAGGAAAATAAAAGAAACTGTAAATTAAGATAATTCCTGACGAGTCGTAATTTTTCAGCATCTTATTTTAATAGCGAAAATTATTTCAAGAGAACTGCCTTTTGTTCTTTTAAACTAATTTATTATATTAAGACCTCGTGAGTTATACCTAACTATAAAATTAAAGATACCGGCCTGTGATATTTCTTTTGTGTGTTTTTTTTATATCTAGCATTCAAATTATAAGGAAAATCATTAATAAGCCTAGGTACATTTCTCAGACAATATTATGAACTAATTTAGAATTTCAAAGACAGTTTTTCGACGCCAAATTTTAGATTATTTGAATTAGATTATGCTTTTATTTTAGTTTATATTATTAAGATGGGTACGCTTCGAAACGTGGTCGCTCCCAATGGGCCTCCCATTGCGAATCAGAAGGCTTAAAGTCACCCAAATGGCAATGGCTATGCTCAGAGTTTCCTTGAGTGATCGAATCAGAAACGAATAAATCCGCTGGAGAACCAAGGTTGCCGACATAGCACGAAGAATCGCCAAACTTAAGTGGCGATGGGCAGGGTACATTGCTCGCAGAACAAATGACCGTTGGGGCCGAAAGGTTCTTGAGTGGCGCCCACGTACCGGAAGACGCAGCATTGAAAGGCCTCCTACAAGGTGGACCGATGATCTGGTGAAGGTTGCGGAAATCCGATGGATGCAAGACGTACAGGACAGTTAATTGTGACGACACTTGGGGAAGCCTATGTCCAACAGTGGACGTCTATCTACGTCGTGAACGTCTATATAAAATGATAAATATAGTATAGATAAATGAACTGATGATGATGATCATTTCAGCCGATATGGGTCTACGCTAGAAGAGCCGAGTATGAGTGGAGCATGACTCGAGCATAAATTCGTGCAGTATGGACCGACTTACAAGTCTCTAAAGAGCGCACTTTGCGCGTTTATTTCGTGCTCGGCTGTGCTCCGCCTATTGTTGGTTTTTTAACGAACACAAAGGTTTCACATTACGTTAACGACAGTGCTCGTTAGAGGCTCGGTGTACGTCCACCCTTGACACGGCGAGTACAGCGGCGCGTGCTTGGGTGTTTTAGCGTAGAACCACAAAAAAATCGCATCAAAATCGGTCCATTTGTTTGGGATCTACAATACCACGGACAGACAAACAGACACAGAGACACGTCAAACTTATAACACCCCTCTTTTCCGTCGGAGTTTAACCATATTAGTGACGCCCATAAGCATACTTTTTTACCAACACCAAACAGAACTTACGTAACTAACTGAGAATACGTACAAAGTATTTTCTTTTATGTAGGTAAAAAGGTAACCTAAACTTTCAGTTGCTAGCTACAGTTTGTGGTTGAAACTTTACGAAGATTATCATTTTTTCCCCTTCATGATTTACGATGTAGTTTCCTGTACAAACCGTAGAGAATTTTCCTGCAACATGAATAATTATATAAACTAATGCTTGACTGCGAATCTGTGATGTATTCGTTAATTGTGAGGAGCCTATTAATTCTAGCGGTATAAACGACGAGGCGAAACGCTTAGTCCGAACCATAGAGGTTTAAGGGTGTATACACAGCAAACATGGCGGCTGCACGGGCGACGCAATGGCCCTTGCACCCCAGTCTCCGATCACGATTTCCGGCCACCGTAGGCGCGGGTTCGCGGAGGGTGAGTTATGGGTAGCTCGCCGTCCGACCGTCCGGTAACCATCCGGACGAGCCCAAGTCGTTGACGGCGCGTAGTGTTCCACGGGCGCCTCAAGGAGTTGTAAGCAACCGTACGGGCCCAGCAGGGTCGAAGCCTACTGGGGCGATAAGTGATGCGAAAGAGATCCTGGGGCCCTGGAACAATGGCAAAGAAGGAACAGGAGCGGGTTTTTAGTCAGTTAAAGTCTGACACTATCTCCCGCTCCGCCCAAGCGGGGGATGTCATTAGATGATTTTGCCACCTAAAAAAAAAGGGTGGATACTCGTCGTACGTCGGGTTGTCTGATGTCGTGATGGTAAAAAAATTTTATTCTGACCAATTAATTAGAACAAGTCCTATCAAAATTTTCACCGTCCGGAGACTTAATTGTAGCTTCGGAGACCGTGGAAAATTCCCTTAAATATTTAATTACTCTTCTTTGTGAGGCTATTTGCTAATAACTCTTGAAAATAAGACCGTTACGATCCAGTAGCAGTCCTGTTCAAAGCTTCAACATCGATCGATATGGTTTTTTTCTCGTCGTGAGGAAAAGAACAAAAGCTTCCGTCAGAAAACATCCGACACATGACGCTCAGTTGTTTTCAAACCCAGGATTAAAATGTATAGGTCCGAGGAATTTTTAATTTCACTCTGTAGCTGTATTCCCGGACACGGCCGGACAATGCGGGCCGGCGCCTGTCCGATTTGCGTCGCCTCCTTATATTAGAAACAGTTGGATTCTATCTGATTTGTTTATATTGGATTTATGTTAAGCCGAATCAAAAAAAGATTGGAAAAACAATGGATGGAGTCAAGGATTTGATGGTTTCAAATGTACTGAGCTTAATTAATTCATGTAACAAGCAATCTAACTCGGATGATAAAAGTTGAGAGCTCCGCGTAAATACGGGATTATTCAGTAAAGATTTTATCTCATTTCAAAAGTCGCTGCAGACGCAAGACAGTTTAATAAGAACCCTGACTTCTGGAAACTTATAAAAACTAATTAGCACATAGTTGAATGAAATACTGACATGAAGTTAAATTGAAACCTGGAAGATATCCCACTTAAAGTTTTGCAAATTTAGGAATATGCCACGAGATTCACAATGTGAGAATACGCTCCTAAATCGTCGACAATACAAGCATGATTAAACAAAAATTGGAACTCAGACTCAAAGCATCAATTTCAATTCAATTTACAGGCACTTCTGAAATACCAAGGTTTGTCAATAAAAAAAAATGAAATTATTTGCACGTTCCAAAGCGTAGTTCTTCATGAAGAAGAACGTGCAAGAAAGTTCATAAACATTCTTTTAAATCAAGAATAAATTACACAATCATAGTTACATCGTTAATGTTAAAATTATACTTATTTAGGAGAACGATAGTCTCGTACGATAAAAATAATTCTAAGAACAAAAATAAACCGAGTAGGTTAAGAGATGACGTCAATTGGTACTGCCAATTAAGGCATTCACGGCTAGCACGATTCAGGTCAACCATTTTAAATGGAAATGATTGATCCAACACAACGCCACCATTAGGTAGGTACTAATCCGACCACTAGGATACATTCAAGCCAAATGTTAATACTGGAATATAACAGAATTCACAAAATACAAAAAAAAACTAATAGTAAAAAAATACGTACATATTTGAGCTTATAATTCCAAATTAATACAAAGATATCACAGTTGATAGTAAGCCGTTTCATGACACCTATTATACTGTTAGAAAAATCTGCCAACTTTTTTACTGATATAAACCAGTACTTGACTGCGATCCCACCTGATGGTAAGCAGTGATGCAATCTCTGATGGTGAGGCGCACTAGTTTATTAAGAGCCTATTCATCCTAAGCCGCGAACAGACAGACTGAGGCATACGACGGTACATGTATGCGTGCGTCCCGAACGACACATGCTCAAGTTGAGCACGCAAACCATCACACACGGTGTTCGTCAGAAGAAAACGCAAACAACGAGGAGCGCACGGCTCGTACTGAGGCGGCGTTCGCAACGATCGTATGACGCGAATGCTCACTGTGCACACATCCACACAGCCCGAGGCATACGGGACGAACCATTTGCGACGCATGCCTCGCGTTGGCTTTAGCCTTGAAAACATCAAAATTATAATTGGACGGGAAGACCGCAGCAGGTAAATTGTTCCAGTCCCTCGATGTACGCCGTATAAAGGACAAATGACTACTTACGAATGTTGATACTGCGTACTGCGCTACTAGAGTATTCTAGTTACTTTCAATATCTCAATATTGTTAGGTTTTGATACGTAATCAGATTAGGTACTGGACCTGTTGTTACTGCTGAATTAGCTATTCTCTTAGAGAATTCAAATGAGGAGCGGTAATAGTTGAGTCCAGCATAATTCCTAGGAAAGCCATAACATTGACTAATTCTATTTTGTTCCTCTTTGATCAATACGCACAATCATTACTTTTGTCATTCAATAAAGAAAATATTATCTATTAAGTTTTTTTTTTTTGTAGAGCCAAATAATAAGCAGTGAACTTTTCATCTACAGTAGATAGGCGTTATTTTCGTCGTAAACCACTTTGTAGACAAAAAATAAATAAAACATTCTCACATAATTTAGCGTGGCGCGAACTTGTCACCGGTGACAGCCGTCATGCCCTAATCCCGCGTCCGTTCAGGCACCGGGTAAGAGCTTTGTCCATCTGTGTATGAACGCATCAAGTATTCATGAAGTACGAGAATAAAAGGGAGGTACGCGCAAATTCGACGGGAGGAATTGTCAATTAGAGGTGAAATTCCTTTTTATGAGAGCTGGTATGGAAAAAAAAATTAGTAGGGTTCCGTATCTCAGACGGGAAAAACGGAACTCTTATAAGATTATTTTGTTGTCCGTCTGTCATAAACATTTATCTTGAGCGCTGGCTTCAAGTTGCGCAGAAGTCAAGTATTCGGTTTCTTTAGTGGTGCGAAGTGAGACGCGGGGGCCCGAGTGTCAGTGATTGGCTCGCCGCGCCATCGTGTCATAGACGTCACTCGTAATTCGTTCCCTGCGTTTGCTGGATGTATCTAACAACGACGACAATTGGCTCGCCAATGTATGGAATGCGCAAAGCGATCCCCACTCTGACGCCGAGCGCTCAAGATCCTTGCCGGTATTTGTATATATGTAATTATGAGTCCTAGTTGCTTGATGAAATAAATGATAATATTATTATTAAAAACAAATTAAAAACCTTCTTGTTGGATTTTTTTTATAATTAGTGAAGAAACTACACTAATATTATAAAGAGGCAAAGTTTACAGATAACATTGCATCTACACTGTAGATACACTGTGTAGATGTAATGTTCAACACAATGTTTATTATTATGAATAAATGAAATTAAATAAAAGACGTTGACGGTGTGGACGGAACGGTTGACGCAGTGGTTGAGCTATTGGCTGCTGCACTACGTGTTGCGAATACGATTCCCGCACGAAACTGAAATAGAAATGTGTGTATAGTCTACAGATGTTTGAGACCGTACCCACCATACGAGTAGTTCCTAGTGTAGGGTAAAAAAATAAAGAGAAATAGACCGATTTTATTGGCCAAAAACAGTATCGTTTTGATTGGCCTTTTGGTCTAATGGCTAGAGGCTCTAAACTGCTATGCCGGAGGTCATGGGTTCGATTCCCACCCAGGACAAATGTTTGTGTGATGAGCACGATCAATAGTTCTGTGTGTGGGTGTAATTTGTCTATAATATGTATGTATTTAGAAATATATAAGTATGTTTATCAGTTGTCTAGTACTCATAACACAAGCTCTGCTTAGCTTGGGACTAGACGGCGTTGAGTGATAGCTGTGGAATATTGAATATCATTTAATGCTGTGTACAGTTATTAGTTTTTCTCGATATTTGAATATTTTTTGCAGCATTTAACTATATCAAAACGATGCTTTGTTAGAGGCTGATATTATGTTATCAAAATGAAAAACCAAACCAAAGTTTTGTCTCGATTCACCTCTAAGTCTCTATTCACCCCGTTTTACGGTATATATTATTATTATTATCATCGTTCCTATGCAGAGTGCCTAATAGAAATAATAGTAACAGCATATTATAAGAAAGCACCTTATTAATAGCGCTTGTAGCCTCAAGTAGTAGCCTCAAAAAATAAAGTTAATTAATAAAATAAGCTCCATAAATAGAGCCCGCTCGCGAAACCCAAAAAAACTGAGTTTCGAGATATCTTTTTCCTATTATAAACCCTCTGTACTCGCGAAGGTAATTGTATTTCTCGAACAAAGAAACCATTCGGAATTCATAACAATGAGAATATTTAAAATCATTACGTTCAGTAAAGGTCAAGCACAAAATAGATAGGTACAGAAGTCAATCTCTTGTATGTACTTCACTTTTTATACCGACGCTAGGCGGTTGTGCTAGGGTCAGCGCGTTGCTCCAAACTGTACGAATGCGACCGCACGATTGATCCGAGATATCGTGTCCGTGAGCGGTGTCTATGTGTGCGTTGCTCGAGCGCGCTTTGTATGTAGATAGTCTTCTGTACCTATCTATTTTGTGGTTCAAGGTTCGCACGAAGTATTGTTATAGGGAGAATTACCTAAATTGAATACAGGCTGGGGAAGGGTCAAGAAAATGGTCTTGAACTATGAAGTAAGCAAAGAAAAACATTTTCGTTACTGGTTTTCAAAAGAACAAAAAAAAAAAGACGTGTGGCACTCGGGGACTGCCGCGGTAAAGCTATTGCATAGCATTTTTATCAACTTAAGCAGTTATAATTATTTATTTATTTTATTTATGCAGTATTTTTTTTCCTTTGTTTTTTTTTTCTTTGATATTAATTGAAGTTACACTTTCACACATTGAATTGAATTTTGATTGATTGTTCACTCATTTGTTTTCTTATCGGTCACCACGCTCAAAAAACAAATGAGTAGGGGGTGTTAGGTTATTTTCGTTACGGAATTTCTGGATTCGGTCTCCACGCTCAAGGCCCGCGATAGAAGCTATGCAATAGCTTAAAATTGACGGCAGCGTTGGCGCAATGGTCTAATGATTGACTACTGCGCTGCATATTCGGTGTATGGTTTCCGCATGGTACAAATATTTGTATCACCTACACAAAGTTGATCCGGGTCTGTATTTTTTTTTAGTATAAATCATCTAATGACTTCTGCTCCAGAACGATGCCGGATGTGTTAGATTTTTAATGATTAAAACCGCACTTATGCTCCTTCAATTACCTTTTGCACTTTGAATTGCCAAGAAGTCAGTCAAGCAGAAAACTTATAATAATTTCGTACATCTCTATGGAGAAGAATGTGCAAGAAGCTCCAAGCACTTTAAATCATGTTATATTTTACAAATATCTCGGTTATATATTTCACTCAAAACTCAAGCACCAATCAGCAATAATAATTATTATTATTTTCTTAATTCAGATAATAATGATCCATAATGGTTAGTAACAATTAGAAGATAAAAACTATGTTAGTAGGTACAAAATACAACTTAATAATGTAACGCATGTTGGGCTTACCTGTCGTGTACAGTTTCCTTACAGGTAAGCCATGAAAATTAATAAAAATAAAATCTGGTAGCGTTTTTATGGACTGTCAAAAACAAATCAGGGCTTAGTGTATCAATTGACGAGCTCCAGTGACGGGGATTAACACAAATACAGGCAAAGCCTTCGTGTAGGTCGACTGGTGTTTTAACGCCGTCCATAAACTGGAGGATAAACTTGTTACACGTGCCGCGCGACTAGTCGACGCCGTCTGAAAGGGATTTATAAATTTATATTTTTTTTAACGAATTTGAATTTTGCTTGAAAATATAAAATGTAAATTGTGATGTTTATGTTGCATTAGCTACTGCCAACGGCTTCGCGTGCGTGAAAGCAAAAAACATCCCAAGAAAACATATTACTGTTTTGTCATATTTTATCCCAGGACATGGTTTACCCATGTGTGAAATTTCATCGAAATCAATTCAGCCATTTGAGCGTGAAGAAAACAACTAACATACACCTATATATACCTACTGTCTGTTTTATATTACTGATGTGATAAATTGAGTCCTAAATACCTAGCCAGAAAAACCTACGCTCCTAGCGTCGGGATTCCTAGGACGACTACCGGTCACCATAGGTGTGGGATTGTGGACGGCGAGCTATGAGTAGCTTGCCGTCTGGCCGTCCAGGTAGGACCAATCACCTCAAAGAGACAACAGCAGAATTGATGGGGCCAGTTAGAGCCGCCGCCTGACGGGGCTGCGGATTATTCGAAAGACTTACCTCAGCGTGCGAAAAATGGGCAAATAAAGGAACACTATGAGTTTTAGTCAGTAAAAATCTGTTACTCTCTCCCACTTCCGTAAAAAAGAAGTTGTTTAATGATTTCCTACATTTAAAAAAAAGGCAGAAAAACCTTTTCTTCTTTTCATCTCTTCCAATTATCTTCATTGTAAATGCAATACCATACAGAGATATACAGAAACCTTAGGTTCGATAAAACATATAAGAAAGTGAGAGTTACAGAGTTTTCTTTCCCAAACACAAATGCCTCTTCTGACACGTAGAACGAATGAGCAGTGATACTTGCTCACTGCGTGACGAGAGAACTCGAGGCAAGCAAACAAAAATCTTGAAAACTTCCCTTAGACCAATAAATCCTCATCAGATTACGTAAACACGACTCCCCAATACACAACTTGATTGTACAGACAAACAAACGAAATCTTTAGAACTGCTCTGTCGTTGTAAAACGGAAAATGTTTGGGAAAATGTCTTTTTTTTTAAATCTTCAGACGTTTTAATGTTTATTCGTTTATAAATTCATTAAATGCTGCACACAAAAGTATAAAGGCATTTTATACCAGTCAACCTTTGAATGATGCAGAGAAAAATAGTGGGAGAGGCCATAAAAAATAGAGAAAAGATAAATACAAGAACATAAATAGATATAATATAGGGTAACTGATAATTATCAGTCACATTCTTGACTGATACTTATAAACGTGATTGTACTCATGACTACAACTACTTTTCCAAAGAAACTTTTTCTACAATTACATTAGTTTTATTACAATAACAAAGCTCAGCTGTCAGCCGCGTAACGCCTTTGTCTCATGTACCTTACCTACAATAGTGATAGAGCACCCGCGCCGCTTGCAAACCCGATGAACGCGAACCGATGGATGACCGCGGTGGGCGCGAATTTGCGCGAACAGCTGTTTTATTATTATGACAATACTAATGAGTGTAAAAAAGTTTTTTTGGGAAAGTTCATTGAAATTATGAGAGTAAATTATTTTTCAGGAAACGAAAAAATAAATCGGCCTCGCCATACAAATTGTCCAATCAAGTTTATCATTTTGTATGGCGAGGCTGATTTTTTTTTTCGTTTCCTGAAAAAAAAAATTTGTGATAGGTTGTTCAGTTTCATCTACTGAGCAAGCCCTTAAAGTTTGTGGAGGGCTGTCCCTTACACCCTTTATAAATAAAAGGAGAAACTAACATATCATCACACAGCCGAAACTACAGAGCCTAGAAGCGTGAAATTTTGCACAAGGTTTTTTTTTAATAACGTAAGCGAGCAGTAATGGAGGATTTCCCAAAATTCACCCCCTAAGGGGTTGCAATGGGGGTCCAAAATTTGTATGGAGAAATAAAATTTCATTCAGTCGAAGCCGCTGCAGAAGCTAGTAAGCCATGGATATAATACAATTAAATATTATATATGTACTCAAATGAATAAACTACATACTTGACTTTGGTGCAAAGACTTGATCTTTGACTAACATCCAAGGTCCAAACTTAAGGTTTGCCAACGTGCCATGGAGCGCAGCAGACTAGGTGTTAAAATAATGGATCGCATTCGGAACACTACACTGCGCTCCAAAACGCAAATCGTTGACGTGGTTCAAAAAGTTGCCTATGACTGGGCTGGGCATGTCTGCCGCATGCCAATCGAGCGGTGGACTAGTAAAACGCAAAATTGGTGCCCTGAAATCGCACGACGGGGTCGCGGCCGACCAAGAGGGAGATGACGGGACGACTTGGATGTCTTCCGTGGGAATTGGAAAGAAGTGGCTCAAAACCAGGAACATTGGAAGGAGTGGAAGGGGAGCCTTTCCTGTAATTTACAAGTCAGAGTAATTGACGTTACTGACTGTGAATTATTTGCACGCCATGTTATGACAGGATGGGCTGAAACAAAACTGTAATACCTTATGTGCACTATTCTAGCAAATGTTTTTATTTGATTTGATTAGCTAAATACACGCTACACTAATATGTTATCTGGCTAATTTTATAAAGTTATGATTTAATTTAGTTTTCAAAATAAGCTTTACACCTAAATAAAAGAATTAATTTTAAAAAAAATATTTACATATTAATCGTATTCATATTACCTACTCCATTCAATTAAATTTACAATTTGGAATGAATAGAATTTCCAGCAGTATCGAGGTAAAACTGATATTCAAAAGAGGTTAGACTGAAATGAAATCCAATATGGCTGGAAATGTAGATTTTTACCGAAGTTGATTATTGAGAGCGCTTTCAAAGGTGAAGTTACATTATGAAATGGAAATTATTACTTTTGTAATAACGTTTTTTGTGTGTGTTCATTTTGCTTAATTTTTCTTCAGGAAATGGGACTTGAAGTTTCAAAATACCTAAAGCGTTTTATTGCATCACATCTGTAAATAATCATATTATGCGGATACTTTTTGGCAGTATTTGGTCAACATCATGCGTATTGCATCGCGAGAAAGTTTCGAAACTTGATAATTTACGCGCAATTTTCACATATTTTAGCCTCAGATACGATAGGGGACAAAATGTCCCACAACATGACGTGCAACGCTATCAAACTGTTCTACAACATATCCCACATCACGTGAAAGCGTTGTAAAATATACGATGATAAGCTGCGAGACACTGGGCAACGTTGCAGCACCGCGTTGATTTAAGCCTCAGATACACTAGGGGACAACTTGTCCCCAAAACGACGTGCAACGCTATCAAATTGTATCTATCTGTTAGAGTGTGGAGACCTAGTGACCTAAAATATGTCCCCTAAAGCCTAGCTTAGGCGCTAATCTCCTACAATAAACTAGAATAAAACATTATTTGTATAAGCATGTCTTCAATGTCTGTAATGTTTATTGTGCTGAAAAAATAAATACTTATTATAATAACATGTAGGGCGTCTCGAAAATGCATTGGAAACTATTGGAGAGCGAGTTGTGGGAAACTGGGCAACATTGCAGCGTTACGTAGATTGAGCGTTGCGCGTCAAGTTGGGGGACAGTTTGTCCCCTAATGTATCTGCGGCCTTTTAAATGTGGTGTGAAATCTGATGGCCAAATTCTTCAATATATCTAAAATAAACCAAAAATTTGAGTGATTTAAGTGCCTCAACGATTAATTACGCGTATAATCTCATGTATATTGGAGCTTAGCGACGTCAGCGTCGCCGTGTCGCTGTGACGCGCCGCGACAGCTTACAGCGGATTACTGCCAGTTGGGATACAGGCATTAGAACAAGTGCTTTGTTATAACGATTCTGGATTAGTTGACGGAATATCTGAGAAACGTACATGGATAAAATATACTGAAATCAAAATTATTTACACTAATATAATAAAGAGGTAAAGTTTGTTTTTTTGTTTGTAGGAATTAATCTCTGGAAGTATTGGTCCGATTGTTAATTTTTTTCCCCGATAGCTGCTTTATTCCTGAGTGACATAGGATATTATATGTACGCAGGCAAAGCCGTGGACAAAAGCTAGTATGTTATAAACTTTTACAACTATTAACTTACTGAACTGCTTTTAGGTTGACTACAGTTCGTTTGGTCATAATTGTGTTAATCGATAGACATCTATATCTTTACTAGCAGGCAAATGTTGTTTTTCCATATAAACTATTTCTTTCTAGAGAAGGCTAAAAAGCCGTTTCGGTAGAGTTCGATAGCAGACACATTTTTTTATATTTTAGACGAATATTAGATACTAACTTTTGCCCGCGGTTTCATTTTTTTTTTTTTTAATTTGTATAAACTAGTGCTTGACTGCGATCCCACCTGATGGTAAGCAGTGATGCAATCGTTGATGGTGAGGCGCACTAGTTTATTAGAGCCTATTCACTCTTGCCTTAAAGACACCTAAATTATAATCAGACGGGAAGACCGCAGCAGGCAAATTGTTGCAGTCCCTCGATGTACGTGGTATAAACGACGAAGCGAAACGCTTGGTCCGGATCGTAGAGGTTTCAACAACGTAAGGGTGAATATTCGCCGTTCGTCGGCTTGTCCGATGGTAGAAGTGAGATGGTGGAATTAAGTCATGTAATTCCTGCGCACACTCTCCAAAGTGCATCCTGTAAAACACCGAAAGGCTGGCTATCCGACAAACAAAAAACAAACTTCGCATATATTTCTTATATAGTGTAGATAAATAAAAATCCAAAATTGTTTTCACTGTAACCCTACTAATAAATATTGATTGGGTTAATTCCTAAGTTAATATTTGTTGGCTTGTAACTACATTTGCGTTGGCTACAAATGTTTGTTCAAACACCATACACCCAGGTTCTAACACAGAAATCGGTATGAAGTTCTAGTAAATCAAACAATTAATCTAGAAACCTCTCATAGCAACTAAATTGAATGTCATAACCGACTAGTATGGTACAGTCAGGAGCAAAAAGATATGTATATTGTCATTTTTTGTTTTTTTTTTGTGTGTAAAAATCATACAAATGACATCCCTCGCCCTTGGGCGGATCGGGAGATAGTGCCAGACTCTTACTGACTAAAAAAACCCACCCCGTTTCTTCTTGCCTTTCATACCGACACCGAGCTACTTTTCTTAGCTAATCCTAGCCCCAGTAGGCTTCGACCCAGCTGGGCCCCTGCTGCAGCTGTTACTGACAGCTCATTGAGGCGCGCGGGAACAGTTCGTGCCGTCGTCGACTTTGGCTCGGTCCGGACAGTTACCGGACGGTTGGACAACGAGCTACCCATTGCTCGCCGTCTGCAAGCCCGCGTCTGCGGTGGTCGAAAATTGTGATCGGAATCCCGGCGGCGGTCCCTTGAAGCTATGAAAAAATTAAACTTCTCAGCTAACGAAAATAAAAGATACGGCCGTTTATGTCGCCAAGAACATGTATTTCGACAATTAAATCAAAATGCATAGGTTGACCGTTGACCCAGAATCCTGAAATTTGGTATGAAACAAAGTCTCATAGTACAAACACAAAAAAAAAACTAAAACTGTAAATTAAAAAACTAGTCTTAATAAACTAGTGCGCCTCACCATCAAAGATTGCATCGCAACTTACCATCAGGTGGGATCGCAGTCAAGCACTAGTTTATATCAATTTAAAAAAAAAATCGTAATTACGTCACAGAAAAAACTTTTTTCGTGAATCTCTAGGAGAGAGAAACACTAAATGAGTGCAATCAATGAATTCCCAGATCATAGCAAGTCGAATGGTGTTGGAAATTATGGAAGGCCCGTATCAAAGCTTAAAGTGTAGGTTGAACGTACAAACATCGATTTCCTCTGCAAACAGCGTTCTAGTTTCCGTGATAAGGATTGGATTTGGAGGTGCTAATGGCAAAAAAGGAATCAAAAATAGTGTTTTCATGTTTCTTTTTGACGTGATTAAGTTGAAAGCCAGTGCAGATATCTGTGCTACAATCTAATTTGTAACTCAAAACGTTGTTTAATTTTTCTAGTGTTTCCTAGTTTTTTGTTTTTTTTTTACAGCGGTTTTTTACTTTTTTTAAATAAGGTGTTTATTTGTTTAATTACCTACTTTATTACTGAGATTTGTAATTTGATTGTTAAGTATGCATATTCATGACGAATTAATTTGACATTTTTTTTTTTTATTTCTTCAAAATTATTTTTAAGACCTTATAAAATAGTCATGTAATTTGCAATAAATATTGAACTGAATTAAATAACATTTAAAATTCAGTAATAATGTAACACAGTTTGTCGGTAGTTAATATCGTTTCACATAAACATATGATTTTTGTTTAAATGTACCAATAAAATTATATAAAGTAAACAACATAAAACAATGAATAAAAATGCATTCAAACAATCACTCATTTATTGTTATCGTCTATGAATGCATAATGCTGAGTTTGTTACAAAATACACATTGCTGTGTACTCCTAGTAATGTTATTTTAGTGCTTTCTTAAGTTAGTATTTGGATTTATTACACGACAACAATTTTGGGAGTAGCTCATTTATAAACTTCAGCGGTAACAATATGTACTCGTGCAGGTAACTCACACTCGCGCACGCGTTTTATTTTAGTAATAAATTAGTAACTTTAGGAACAGTTGGTTGGGCAACGAAAAAAGTAATTTTATAATTTTCTACCAGAATAAAATACTAGGATTGTTTTACACATTTTGAACAATTTGTTAAACTTACTCTGTTTTTAAATTAAGTTTATACATAGCTAATAATTTGCTTACTATACAATTTAAGAGCCATTTGTATAGTTATATATAAGTACGGGGTCAAGATCAAGTTTCATTCCGGAACAATGACATTCATAAAAACTCACTAAAAACTTTTGTCGTGCTGCACAGATCTTCGAAAACTCATTTATCAAAATATTCAAATACAAGACCAATACTGAAATCCCTAAAATAGAAATCTATATCTTAATTATTTACTATACACAAAATAATGTAGAGTACACGGTCATACAAACAGTTTACGCACAAAGGCGAACTTAACTCAACAAGTGCCTACCTAACCCTACCAACAAACCTTTGAGTTACAGAGAAAGAGGATCTGGTGCACAATATAAACCTTACATATGTAACTAAATCTAATAGAATTATAATATGATATATACTAATATTATGTCAATTTAATGGAAGTGATTTTTATTTTTAAGATACGTTTATCTTGGTTGTTTATACGTCATGCCACATATTCATGACTTTACTGCACTAGCAGCGCATCGCCATCACAGAGTCATACAGTTGCAGAACAAAACAAAGCCGCTAGATTGGGCACCGGCCGAGCGCTATTGAACATTACTGCTAGCTTCGAGATACAAACCCGATTGAGATTGTTTTTATTATATAAAGAGGTTAAGATATTAAAGTTTTGGATTGGATAGACAGTAGAAGTCGTGAAATTTCCGCTGTTTTTTTTTAACATTGAATTTATTTCTCAACTCTTGACAGCTGCTCCAACTAAAATTCTGGTACTTTCTTAGGATGGAAGCTGGCCTCAATATGGTCGGGAAAATAACGCGATTGTGCTACAATTTTACCGTCAGTAGATATGTACGTTTATGCACCGATATTGGCGCATAAACGTGGAGACTGACTCAAGAAAAGAGAGGCCTATGATCAGCAGTGGGCGAAGTCAGACTGTAGATGATTGATGATAATCGTAATCATCAAAAGAAAGAGAATCTGGATGAAGAATTAAATGAGGAAAACAAAGAGTTCAAAATTCTTAAGAGATATTCAAAGATTAAACACAAAGTCCAACACCGGACGTTTTATTTTAAATTTAAGTTTCTACATATTATCTATTTGTTTCAAAATAAACATGTGTTCTTTTTTTTTTCTTCTTTTCTTTTTATTTAAATTCAAGATGGAGAGAATTTTCCTCAAGCTCGAGACACAACTTAAGTACATTAACTTTTTCAGTAGAACTACTTCGTGCCAGACCCAACTAATATTAAACGCAAGAAAATAATTTCCTACGTCTCAAAAGAAGCCGACATTCAGTTAGAAACTCTATCAAAAACTCCACACTAGGAACTCGTGGCATTGCTGGCAACTAATAATATCCTCGTTACTGAGGCAAATCGAATCGCTGCAAACGAAACTTTCCGCCAAAGCTCCTTGTACGATATACACTAGGTCCAATCTTATTTACATGCATTACGCATGCAGATTAGTTGCCAACTTGCACAAGTCAAAGAAAAACTTGCCAGCCCCTAAAGTAATTTTAAAGTTGACTTCGGACAAATTTTGTAATGAAGTGCTGCGGAGTTTTGTTCTGATGTTTATGTGGGTGCATTTTATATTGGGCTTGCAACAGTAGAAACACTTAATATTGAACGAGGTAGGGGTTGGACGGGTAACTTTTAAGGAAATCACTGCGGTTTCTACAAACATTAAAGTTATACTTATTACTATTTTGACAGGCCTGTTGGTCTAGTGGTTAGTGGCCCTGACTGCTATGCCAAAGGTCATGGGTTCGATTCCCACCCAGGACAAATGTTTGTGTGATGAGCACGATCATTTGTTCTATGTCTGGGCGTAATTTATCTATAATATGTATTTAGAAGTATTTAAGTATATTTATCAGTTGTCTAGTACCCATAACACAAGCTCTGCTTAGCTTGGGACTAGACGGCGTTGTGTGATAGTTGTGGAATATATATATTGGTAACCAGAAAACGCAGTGTTGGAAGGCCTTGAGTAAAGGTCGCAAGGAACTTGACAGGTCCCGCCAAGGTTGCGATTTGTTCGAAACAGTTTCCGTGTCCCTCGCAAGAACGACCTGAAGGAACACTGGGTTTTTTAGTCTAAAAATGTTCGTCACTTTCACTTGCTATGTTACAGTGGCCCTTGCAAAAGGCACCTGAAGAAATATTGTATGTTTTAGTTGTTAAAAGTCTAACACTCTTTCTCACTCCACCCAAAGTGTAAAGAGTCATTAAATGATTTATCACATAAAAAAAACGGGGCAAGTGTTTGTGAAGTTTTTTTTGTGACTATGTAACAAATTTACTGTTTTCAGATTTTTATATATACCTGTATTATAAGACCTTGCTTTGTGCCCAATTTCAGCATTCTGGATCAACGGTAAGTACCGAATTTCGATTTTTGAAAATATCAAAATATAAGTTTTTTTGCGACATAAACGGCCGTATCTTTTTTAATTAGAAGTTTGATTTTTTTTCAGCTTGAAAGGACCAGACTTGAGTATATGGTTTTAATTCCAACTCGATACCTCCACGCGTTTTCGAGATAAAGGGTCAGACAGACAGACAGACGGACGGACAACAAAGTGATCCTATAAGGGTTCTGTTTTTTCCTTTTGAAGTACGGAACCTTAAAAATGGAATCCGATAGATGTGAGATGCACATACCGGTCCTTGTGACGATACTGGGGGGAGGCTTATAATGTCCAGCAGTTTTTCGCAAGTCTTTTGCTTACAATGATGATACTTGGTTACGAATGATGTAACTGCAAAACAATAGTACATACCTTTAAAATTCGACAAAAGAACACGTCAGCATTCCTTATTGGACCAGAACAAAAGTCTCATCTAGGTATATTTTGATAATTATGCTTAAGACCCGTATACTCGTACCTTCTAATAAGAAGCGTGTAATAAAAAGCCTTCAACGCAGCACAAAGCCAGTTTTGGCTGCTACTAACAAATTTTAGATGAGATTTTATCTAAAAACCTTGAAACACCCTGAATTTAAAACAACAGGCAATAATAAATTTTCGGTGACTCAAATGGCTAATTTTACCACCCCGAGAGTTTGGGAACGCCTAACTGGCACTTTGGAAAAACTCTGAAAGCCTATCAGAAACTTTTTTTAGAGATAAAGACTGAAAAGGTCTACTTCGTTTTAATATTAGTTGACAGAAATGCTAAGAATGTAAGACATAGAACTTCTGAAATCCTAACGCATGATTAGTCATCTTGAAAACGATTAATAAATCGTTTATCGGTAAATACTTTTTTTATTTCAACTTTAGCTCACTAATTTATTAACGCTTCGATCTTGAGGATTTAAGTAGGTATAAATATAGATAAATGGAAAGGTTGCTTATTTTCGATGTTTACAGACTACTTTATGAAAAACTTCTTATTTACATTCTTAGATGCTTAACCTAAATAAAACGCTCAATTTGATTGGCCTGTTGGTCTAGTGGTTAGTGACCCTGACTGCTATGCCGGAGGTCGTGGGTTCGATTCCCACCCAGGACAAATGTTTGTGTGTTGAGCATAATCATTTGTTCTGTGTCTGGGTGTAATTTATCAATAATATGTATGTATTTAGAAATATATAAGTATGTTTATCAGTTGTCTAGTACCCATAACACAAGCTCTGCTTAGCTTGGGACTAGACAGCGTTATGTGGTAGTTGTGGAATATTATATTATTATTATGAATATTGTAATAATCTATGCGGACTTTTAATAATCTTAGTGGTAACCGAATGGTGCGAAATTAATCGTTCGCTTGGGGTTTGAGAGGTGAGCCTATTCACTCTAGCCTTGAAGACACCTAAATTATAATCCGACGGGAAGATAGCAGCTGGCAAATAGATCCAGTCCTTCGATGTACGCGGTTTAAACGACGAAGTGAAACGCTTAGTTCGGGCCGTAGAAGTGTCAACAATGTAAGGCTGGACACTTGCAGTCCGATGGTAGAATATTAATGACGGAATCAAGTCAAAAAGAATGAATGAAAAGTTTACTACCCCAGTCATCTGTTCCAGGCTTGGTAGATTGGTCTTAAAATTATATTTATTTTGCAAATCGTGACGTTTATTTTCATAAATTTGCATACTTTGTTATTAACATTTACCTATATAATATTTAAAAACTATTTATACAAATTATTTTAATACATATGTACATAAACAACTTAAGTACTAAATACACTATTTATACTAAAACCTAACTATGTACATAAATATAATACAAAATGACAAAGTACTCTCAGGCGTCAAAGTACTCCTCCACATCGCTGTCATCCGGAAATGTGCCCAGAAGACTGGCAGTATTGCCACGTTGAATGGCAATGCTAATTCTTTGAGCGAAGAACGAGCCAATAGGTTTTTAAAAGACACTTTTAAACGTCGATTTTTTCGTCAGTTTAAATTAGATGAAGCCAGTCTTAACCAAACTTAGACGAAGCCATTCATATTCCCAATACGACTCGTCACTAAAGTTCATGAACACAGCTGTACCACACTGGCATCACCTCGGCGAGAACGCGACAGTGGGCGCCGGAGGCCGGTCACGCGGCTGACGGACGTTTCCATTAGACCCTTTGTTCGCCCGACGTTTATTGTCCAAACCTATCGCATTTTATTACTATAGATTGGGATTTTTTCTCCTGCCATGTTTTCTGGGTACAAGCATGAATATAGCTGTTACGGCCTTGTCAAACTCGATTTGTATGGAGGTTATTTTTGGAAGTTTATTTTTAGAGACTTTCGGTGGTTTTTTTTTTAAGTTTTCTTGGGACTACAAATTCTATGAATTGGTATTATGTAGGTAAACAATGCATACCAATTTAAAAAACAAATATATTTTATTTTGATATGCTATTCCATCAAATATTCTAAACTAAATATAAAAAAATCATCTTCTTACCTTTTATCCCAAAACATCACAATTCCGGTGCGACCACGGGAGCGAATACGCAGATAAAAGCTTATTCTACCAATTGTATCAGTGCTGCGTAATTTTTTTTAATATACACAGTATATGTTGCAATATTAAAAAAAAATTAGCGCAGCTCTAGAAGTATTTTATTTATTTATTTGCCCTCGAATTTTTACTTTACTTTATGTTAACGAACAGTTTACATTTTATTTCATTTTCCATCTTCCTTGAATATGTTTATTTCAATAAAAGCAAAACAAATCAAATCAAATCACAAACAAGTCTAATGAAGTAGCTTGTAGCAGATTACGCTACGACGTCGTAGCTGATTGCAAGGCGTAGCAGTCTCGTAGCAGTCTCGTAGCGATGTCATAGCAAGCACATACCCGCGCCCTACTTACTTAACTAATAAATTCATTTTATTATGGATTCGAATAACTTGAAGTTATTTGAAAAATGAGACATCATAACAAGCTATTCATGTAATATTTCTTCAGTAAATTGAGTAAAGACGCCTTCAAATGAAGTATGTGCTTTTTAAAAGCCTTATACAGTGCAGTACAAACATTATGGGTTGTGGTTCGTGGCATGCATGTCCAATGTCACTATATTTACGTAAGTACCTACTTTGTTCTGGATAAACTGCGATAGCAAGTAGGTTCGGAAATATACTGAGACCACCTCTTATTACTTTTAAAACTTTTTACTTAGGCTGCCATCAGACGCACTGCATCGCAGCAACCGCACGCAGTCCATATATTCAACTGCATGCAGTTTGATCTGACTTTGAGCAGTTGGCGCCACGCATCTAGCCCAAGAGCGTAGTGTAGGTATGATTTGATCTTTATTTATTTTACAATGTATGTACACACAGTATACAAAAGAAGATACAACATTATTATAAATTATGTACAAAGGTACTGCTTATTTCATGAAGAAATTTCTTCCAGCAGACCTGCGAAAGGAAAGATCAGAAGAGATGTAGACAATAGTGTGCAGAAATAAGTAAAGAAGAGTTATTGAAATCTTAAACTAATAAATACTTATATAACTATAATATCTTTAAGTGCGTGCGTAAGTTAAAATAAAGTTGACAATCTCAATGTGCGTTTGCTCTTTGTAATTAACTGCACACTGACTATATGAGTTTACCGATGGGCAGCGTGCGTCGACACTACACGACTGCAGCCGACCGCGTACAGTTGATATCATGACTGCACGAAGTCGAACGTACAACAGCATGCAGTTAAATATATCGCGCGGTCGCTGCGATGCAGTCCGTCTGATGTCAGCCTAAGTTTGGTTATGTCTACTGCCCTGGAACGTAAAATGCAGATGAAGGAATACGAGTGGGTTTTATAATGGGACACATTATTTGATGATTTCTAACTACAGAGAAATAAAACATGATGCGTTTAACTAGCTCCTGCTAGCGGCTTCGCCCGCATCAAACTAGAAAATTATGCTTTCAGAATGGAATGTGTCCTATATGCTATTCTAGGATATGGTCTACTCATGTGCCAAATTTTACCTAAATCTTTTTAGTCTTTCGAACGTGAAGAAACATACAGACTCACAAAATTTCGTCTAATATTACTCGTATGAAGGGGAAGGCATATCCTTTAAAATAAAGTGTAATAGACTCGCGATTGGACCTCTGTCTATCCCTTTGTAGAATACCGACAGGATCTCATACTGTGTTGTCCGTTATAGAGCTCAGTAAAGGATATTCCAAATTGAATACGTTCCATATACAAGTGATTACTTAACGGCGCGTCTCCAACTAGTTAGCAGTTCACAGTGTCAACGCGTTATGTACGAGTAACATGCATCCAGCTTGTGCTGCCACTACTAATGCAATAAGGCCGTATCGACTGCAAACGGTCGGCGCGCCGGCCGGCAAAACGATACTACAGTTTGCGTTCGGACAGTCTCAGAGTATTCAGTAAAAAAAAAACTATATAGGATTATTATTTTTATACATTTATTTATCTCAGGACCATGAGGTTCTGGACCTTTGGAAGGCATACGAGGAGCCGAAACCAACTCGCAGAGGCCCTTTTAGCTGCTTCTAATGGAACGTGGTACCAACCGGCGATTATCCCTGTATGCGCTATGCTAGTAGCTATGTGCATCCAAGGACAACCCCCGGTTGAAGGGAAACTATTGCAACATGTGAAAAACTAATATAAGGCTATGGTTTTTGGAGTCTTAAGTGGACTGGTTACCAGGAACTATGTTAAGACTATGGCCCCTGCCTAAACAATGTTTTTAATTTCCATCGATAAAAAGGCAAGGGGTGACTTGCACACTCAACAAATGGGCCCCCAAAATGGTCGCTAGCACGAAGTGACGTAGCAACAAGAGGGCAACATATCCTGATGTGCTTGAGGAGTGGAGAGGTATACCACGGCTATCAGGACAATCCCGGAAGTACGGTCAAGATCCCTACCAGCACCTTACTGGATTATACATCCTTCTCCCGAGCGCATTTGCTCTTGCGAATCTCCACTCAAGCCAGCCAATAAAGGCAAGAGAGAGGTGGGAGCTCTGTTCCTCGTCAGTGTTCACTACGACCGGCCAATAAAGGCAAGCCGGAGATGAAGAACAAGAATTCTCCCGGGAGATCGGGTCCGTGGGCTCGCTAATGCCCAACAGTTCGCCACAAAACTGCCCTGCGGATTGTATCTCTCTTGGTCTGGCCCCTCACCCTAGGCATGTTACGGCTAAGCAAGCGCTACCGACACAGACTTAGGGTTCATTGGAGCGCGCAAGCCCCACCACGACGTCAACGTAGAGATACGGCGATGGGGGGATTATTATTATTATTATAGTTAGCCCACACTGTCCCACTGCTGGGCAAAGGCCTCCCTCCACTCCTGCCAACGATCACGGTTCCTCACTTTCTCATTCCAGTTCTTAAGGAAGCCATCCAGGTCGTCCCGCCATCTCTTTCGTGGTCTGCCTCGGCCCCGCGTTACTGTGTCCGGGCACCAATCCTGTTTTTTACGCGCAATAAAAAATAGGATTAATCTCTTAACATCAGTTGACATCCAATTATATGGCTAAATATGTTTTAGAGATATAGAACTACGAATTTCAACGCTCGGCTTATTGTTCAGAGTTGAAAACCCAACAGAGGATTTAATAGTTTCAAGTGCTGAAATAAGTCACGTTTAGTTGGAGAGTTTGTTGGTAAAATATCACCTAGTCAATCATTTTAGTCGATATACATCCACTGTTGGACATAGGCCTCTCCCAAGTGTCGCCACAATGTACGATACTGTGCATTTCACCGATACAAAAGATAGCATTTTCTACCGCTTGTCCAGAGACGTAATATTAACGATGTGTGCTACTTGATTAATATTTCAAATAGTTCAATTGACTGTCCTGAGCTTGTCTCAAAATTGTCAATACGCACTAATCAGATGGGACTGCGACAGCGACCACTTCTGCATGTACCTAGTGCAAACACTAATTATAGGCGTAATGCATTTTTTCTGAGAGCCAGTCGCAGTTTTAATAAGATTTCATGTGAACCCGGCATTGACCTCTTTTGCACGAAAGCGGGCACAGTTAGGAAGCACTTAGCAAAGTCATTTTTTGAATAACCAGCACCTATTTGCACGTAAAACATAATATTATTGTTTGTTAAAATTATTGAGAGTTAACCAACTCTGTGTCAACGTTGTGGGACCAACATTGGTTTCTTTTTTTTTTGTCATTATAACTACCTACATGTGGAAGCTTGTAATTAGCAATTTAATTACCTACTATTGTCACTATATTGTTATTAGTCTGTAAGCTTTCCTAAAATGTGAAAAAATAAAAAATAAAATAAAAAAGTTTCGCACATCGGTTTCCCGCAACCTTCACCAGGTCATCAGTCCACCTACCACTAGTCAAAGTTCAGTAAAATTTGCTTTGTTTTAGCGAATCGCCTGTTGAGGTTAGAGGAGGAGGTTGTATGTTAGATCCGTTTTTTTAAAGTCATCAAAATATTATGCCACCCCCAACGCCTTTATCTCGTGTATTTTATAACTCTGATACTTAGGCCCCTTATTAGAACATCGAAATTATAGCTCGATTTTTATAATTCTACAACATTTTAAATAATTCCAACACAATCTCAGTAGAAACTCAACAATAACAATCAATATATTATGTACGTAAAGTAAAAATGACAATATTATTTCAGAAGCCATCCGGTTGCCGTCCGGGTGCCGTCCGGCACCCGGCCGAGGCGCGGTTAATCTCATGAATATTCACCTCACCGCTGATCCCGGTAAACCGGACCGCGCGCCGGATCGTGTATAATAGACCTTAAGTGATGCGACCGAGAGATCTTGATACTTGAGCTTCAGGATAATTTATTTGGAGTGTGGTTTGTGCTAAGAAACATTAGTAGGTATGTGAGGCTTTAATAGGCAATTAAGACCCGCTAATGATACAAACAGACAAAAGCCGACTTAATTAATTTTGAGCTGTTTATATAGAATCTAATGTACTTTGTATAAGCTTTCCGTTTGATAATGAACCCAGAAATGTGCCTAAATTACCGAACCTTTACAGTGCTGTTTAAAAAAAAGGGATTCAAGACTACAATGTATGTAATGAATCTAATCATTCTGGAGAGAGTGCTTTAGAATTGCACAATTTAATTCCGCTACGGCCGCTCTCAAAACGGTGAAAAAAAACATCGTGAGGAAACCGAAACGTCCTAGAAGTCGAAGACTGTGATATTCACCGACCCGCACTGGGCCCGCGTGGTGGATTACGGCCTATTTCCTCTTCTAGAAAGGAGGCCTGAGTCCCAGCATTGGGAACATTAAAAGGCTGATTATGCTATGCTTATGCTAAGTCCGTCCCATCATCGGATCCCTCACATACGCACAAAGCGTTTTGGGAATACATTCATTACAGTACAGCTAAGGAGTGAATTCTTGATAGCAACAACCTAGGGGTCTTTAAGTCAAAAGTGAAGAGGTTACTTCTAGGCAAGCGTCCACTATCATCGGCCATTTACCATCAGGTGAGATAGTGGTCAAACACGAGCCGTTCAGACTAGAACAGAAATATTGTTTGTTATCTCTGGAAGTTGGTATGATATGAAAGAAAAGGGAGTTAGGGATAGCGTGACGAGTGACAGGACAGAATGAAAGAAAAAAACGTGTTGCGCTGACCTCAAATAAAACGGGACAAGGGCAGGAAGAAGAAGAAGATCTCTAGAAGTTGGTACTGATCCGAATAAGAAAGTTTACTAATTGATATTTTTTTCTTTTCCGTTGGAGTACCATAGACTTCTTATAAAAAACCAAACCTGGGTGAAAAACTAATAGTACATAATTATATTCATAGATTCTAAAACGTAATAAATTAGAATATTGGTGCTTTTTTAGATGAGAAATCATCTAACAACTTTTTCCGCTCTAAGTGTAATGAGAGGAAGTGTCAGATTTTCACTGACTAAAACTCACTCGTATTTCTTAAGTTGCCTTTTGCGTTCCAGAACCGTAATAACTGTTTTGGACAGTCCTGCTAGAGATTTTGGCGACTATGTGGTTGAGAAATCTTGAGACTTGAGATTTTGATTTATTGTCATAGGATTTTGGTGCCAACGACCATAAATCATAATCTCAAGTATCAAGATCTCTCAAACACCCTATATTTAAATGTAGCCGCGCCGCTAATGTATACGTGCTATGATGATAATTGATACGCAGCAAATTTTCAGCCACCGAATGTAAGCACCGCGAAATATAACGCTGAAATATTTGATGACATTGTTTCATTAGCTACTGCGGCCTACCGCGGTCGGTTTATAAATCATTTTGCGTAAACTAGCTGGCTTAGGGATCATGGTATTAGGTAATTATTTTGTGGGGCTGAAAATTAACAGAGATCGGTTATATAAATCAATGTGGTACAATATACGCTGGTTTAATTTCCCAAAGGGATTGATAGATGGTTTACTGTTGGGAGTATAATATATAATCTTGATTATAGATAGCTGGAGCTAGCTATGTACGTTTTCACTAGCTACTACCAAGAAATCGTATAATACATATTATGTTAATGGTTCAAATAAAAAGTTTCTTTGTAATGTAGCTATCAGTTTGTACTCCTGTTTTCGTATCGGAAATGTCATATTTGGGTCCAAAAAGTAGTGGCCGAGGCTGTGTGTTTATATATAGGGTGTAAAGTCCCTCTGTAGAAAAGGGAGGATCTTCCGGCCAAACAGGTGTTGTATCTGGTCCGGGCAACTATGGTTGATTTCGGACGGCTGTTAATATTCTTTATTTTATAAATATACTATCGCTTGCCCGCAACTTTGCTCACGTACATAAAATATGGCCTATGCCACTTAGGAATAAAGTCACTCAAGAATAAAGCAACTTTCTATCGATGAGAAAATTTTAGCAATCGGACCAGTAATTTCAGAGATTACTTCCTATTAACAAAAACACATAAAAACAAACTCTCTATTATGTCTTTATAATATTATAAGTGTAGATTCCGTCCGATTATAATTTGGGTGTCTTCAAGGCTAGAGTGAATAGGCTCTTAATAAACTAGTGCGCCTCACCATCAAAGATTGCATCGCTACTTACCATCAGGTGGGATCGCAGTCAAGCACTGGTTTATCTCAATTAAAAAAAAAAAAAAGATAAAATAAAATCTGTATGTTCCGTTTGTAGTCATGCTTTCAGGTACCAAAGGAGTAGGAGTACTACTCTCATCTTTGGGATGGGTCTGCCAAGTATCAGCTTGATGCTCTGGAGTCGATTGAGAATCTAGCCAAGAGGATCATCGGTAATGATGCGCTTGTTGAGTCAAAGCTCCAAGTCCTTGAGCATCAACGCCGAGTTGCTGGCCTGACGGTTTTCTATCGATTACACATCGGTGAGTGTGCGTTGGACTTGCACAATTTAATTCCGCCAAGTCCGTTCCATCATCGGACCACTAGATGTAAGGCGCGGCGTTGCGCCATCGATATATGGTGGATATCCCACCCATTCGTATAAAGCGTTTTGGAAACACATTCATTGTGCGTACAGCTAAGGAGTGGAATTCCTGCCGGAGTCTGTGTTTCCTGATAGCTACAACCTCGGGGTCCTTAAGTCAAGAGTAAATAGGTTAGGTTTCTAGACAAGCGTGCTCCATTGTCGGCGACATCATCACTTACCATCAGGTGAGGTAGTGGTTAAACGCGAGCCTATCAATAATAAAAAAAAGTACCTATTTAAAATTAGGACCGAGCTGATCCTCAGATCAACATCTTGTGACTTGTTTGTGGTCATTACAGAGTATACACTTACAAGGGACTGCAATCGCCTGAATTGGAAGGGTACCTAATTGTGGGGAATTAGTGGCATACATAGTTTCGTGAACACCCATGAAAATTTCGAGCCATAAAAATCGCCACGATGGTATTTCTATGCTGGGGTTGAGCCGTTAAAGTACCAAGGATAATAAAAATGTCGTGTTATGTTAAAAATACGCTTAAATGCATTATTATTTATCGTATTTCATAAAGAAATATTATATATCGTTTTTCATAAAGATAAAAATCTAGCCAAATGCAAGTCGAAATCGTGCGCAAAGAGTACCGTACTGTCCGTAATAAAACGGCAAAAAAATAAACAAAACATTTTACATTAAATCGCGCATTTAATCGCCTTACTTTAATATTAATTTTATTCTGTTTTTGATATTTTTTAACAAAAACAGAAATAAATCATCTGTGAAAATTTTAATTGTCTAGCTATTCATGAGATACAGCCTGATGACAGACAGACGGACAACAGAGTCTTAGCAAGCAAAAATGGGTTCCAGAGCTCCGGCAGGATCTCATGGTGAAATGGCGTCAGCGACTATAGCAAATCAGTGCTGGACACTCTCCACAATTATGGTGGTAAGTCCCTTCTTTGAGGCGTAGCTGGAAAGACCTCACGGCGTCCTCACCTTCCGCATGACGCAGGTTCTCACCGGACACGGTAAGTTCGAGAGGTTCCTGTACCGGATTCATGCGGAAGTGACGCCCGGGTATCGCCACTGTGCGGAACGCCCGCCCGGAGGACACAGAGGAGCACACAGTGGAGGTGTGCTCCGCTTGGACAGAGCATCGCCGTGCCCTCGTGGGGGCGATCAGCGACGGCGATCTCTCGCGACAGGCCTTGGTACAGGCCAAGATACGGAGCAAGGAGGAGTGGCAGGCGGTCACCTTCTTCTGCGAAGCAGTAATGCTAGCAAAGTAGGAGGCCGACCGCATCAGGCAACGGCGCTCTAGCTGAAGCTGGGATTCCGATCGACGGCGAGAAATGGGTAGCTCGCTGTCCGACCGTCCGGTGACTGTCCGGACCAAGCTCAAGTTGTCGACGGCGCGCACCGTTCCCGCGCGCTCAAGGGGTTGTCGTCAGCAACAGCAGGGGCCCAGCTGGGTCTACTGAGGCCAGGGTTAGTTTCGAAAGATAGCTCAGCCTGGTATGAAGGCACGAAGGAACGGGGTGGGTTTTTTAGTCAGTAAGAGTCTGACACTATCTCCCGCTCCGCTCAAGAGTGGGAGATATCATTTGGATGATTTTTACCCACCCTGAAAAAATACATTCGATGGCATTTTTTTTTCTCGTATCTATTCTCTATTCGTAATATCTCAAATCATTCACATCTATATCATATCGAGTGGTTACGGCCCCGACTTACGAGTCGCGAGTTCAAACCCGGCCAAGCGCATTATTTTGTGTAATTTATTTCATCACCACTGCTCTCAAAACGGTGAAGGAGAACATCGTGAGGAAACTGGCATGTTCTAGAACCAAAAATTCGAAGACACACCAGCCGCACTGGGCCTGCGTGGAGGATTACGGCCCATTCCTTCTCCTAGAGAGGAGACCTGAGTCCCAACAGTGGGAACATTATAAGTCCGACTATGCTATACACATCTCAGATTGCCAGTCCGCCGTTCAAATTAAACTGATCTTTGACTTTATAGCCTGGTCCTTAACTCCGACCATTACAAAAGGCATTCTCTAATTCGGCATCAACACCGTCTTTACGACTATGGCGCCAATTCCACAATGTTTACTGCGGCCATCGACATCACTTCTCCTAATTCCATTAACTATTGCGAGACCTGTTTTTATTGGTATTGCTATCATAAGTAATTGAGGAGTGAATTTCTTTGATTGTATTTCACCTAAACGTTCTTTTTTTATGTGGAAAATCATTTGATGACTTCTTCCGCTCTAGTGAAGCAGGAGGTCGGAACTATACTGACTAAAACCCACAGTATTTCTTCAGTTACCCTCTATTGCGGTAACTTTTTCAAGCCATCCGCAGCCCTGGCAGGCTCCGGTAACCGTATGGTAACCATGCGGACCGAGCTCAAGTCGTCAACGGCGCGTACTGTTCCACACGCGCTTCAAGGAGATGTCTACAAATCGTAGGGCCCAGGGTCGAAACCTACTGGGGTCATAGGTTGTGCGAAAGTGAACCCTGACACCTTGAAACGAAGGCAAAGAAGGAACAGGAGTGGGTTTTAGTCAGTAAAAGTCTGACACGCCCTCTTGCTCTGCCCAAGGGTGGGAGATGTCATCAGATGAATTCCCACCTACAAAAAAAGCCCTGAAAAGCATCGACCCTAACTGGCCACTTCAATTTTGGTGACATCTCTTTGAGGTGCGCATGGAACACAAGACGCCATCGACCCGTGCTTGGTTCTTACCGGGCAGCCGGACGGTGAGCTACCCATTGCTGGTCTTCGGCCCGCGCCTACGATGTTCGGAGAACTAAAACTCCATGGTCCACAAGCACACGCCTACGGTGGCTGGAAATCGTTACTTATATGTGGACGTGTATGTATTTACGTACGTATTATTTGTTACAACTTTATCTACTAAGCCCCCCAGCCAAGTTACAACCATTTGTTTGCGTCGAACGCCTCGAGTTAGCCACGCCCCCTATTCTTTTATTCTGACCACGTGACTGAGCGTTGAGATGGCGTCATTCCAGTACATTTGAAGTTTTCTACTAGCGTTAACGATTGCAGATTAGCAACTTGACTAGGTGTACAGGACCTACTTATTTTTAATGTTCAGATCATCGCTTACCATCAGGTGTGATAGAGGTCAAACGCGAACCTATCTACACTTCTATACTAATATTGTAAAGAGGTAAAGTTTGTTTTTTTTTTGTTTATAGAAGGTAATTTTAGAAAGTACTGGTCCGACTACTAAAATCTTTTCTCCGATAGAAAGTGGCTTTATTCTTGAGTGTTACATTTTTTGTACGTTGGTAAAGCCGTGGGCAAAAGCTAGTCAATAATAAAACAAAAAATAACTGAAAAATACTCGTAAGAATGGCGATTTGACAGCTCTTGTATAGAAAATAAGTCAACCCGCCATTGTTTATATAAGATAAAAGATATAATTATACTCGAGTTTTGATAAATGTATCCTTATTACAATTACGCACTTATCGCGGTGGTCAAGTCAGTTACAAGGATATCACTGTGACTTAAAAATTAGAGAACACTAAAACGTTATTATTTCCATGCAGGTTTAACTTAGTAGTTTTTAATTAAAGTTACTCCGTGTAAGAATTTCATTAGCGTTAAAGTTCAGAGCTTCTTTTCAAAGTAACTTGCAGCGTTCAGCGAAAGCCAATCGTTTTACAAGAACTCGTGGCGATTACTTTAATATAGCAAAGGCATTGTTTGAAAGAGTCATCACTACGGTGACTTTTTTGAACTTGGAATGCAAAAGACCACTAAAAGAACACGGACGGTTATTAGTCAGTCATCATCATCATCTTCCTGCCTCTGTCCCGTGTTACTTGTGGTCGGCTCAACACGGCTTTTTTCTTACATTCTGTCTTGTCACCCGTCACGCTATCTGTAACTCCTATTTTTTTCATAATTATCACCATTTCATGCATACATACATACATAATCAGCCTTTTTAATGTTCCCACTGCTGAGGATCAGGCCTCCTTTCTAGGAGAGGAAATGGGTCGTAATCCACCACGCAGGTCCAGTGCGGGTTGGTGAATGTCACATGTCTTCAAATTTTTAGATCTAGGTTATACTTCCGGTTTCTTCACGATGTTTTCCTTCACCGTTTCGAGAGCAGTGGTGATGAAATAAATTACATAAAGTATTATCACTGCTCTCTCGGCCGCCACTGCTCCATTTTGAATGCATTCATCTGTTATTTGGCATCTGTCTCCATCTCTCCTCTTTATAAGACCATAAAAAGGCAAACAAATCCCTTTAAACTGTTCAAAGTGAGAAACGAGTTTATTAGACGCCAGTTCTAATAAACTCGTTTCTCACTTTATCCATTTCTGTCACACTACATTTCCATATCAACATCCTCATCATCATAATTATCTCATCATCTCTACATGATTTTCATCCGTCCTTTTCACAGCCTAAAATTTTGATCCATACAGTAAGATAGGTAGATTTAACCCTTTAACTTGTGGGTGGATTTTAGTCAGTCAAAGTCTGATTCTTCTTCTCGTTTCACCCAGAGCCTTTGATGTTATTTGATGATTTACATAAATAATAATACTTCTTTATTGCACCAAAAAAAAGCAATCGTATTAGAAAATCATAAAACTATGAACATATACTATAACTATGGTCACAAATATAATATGTAGATACGAATCGGTGTTTTGCCGTAACAAATAAAGCCATATTTAGGTATAGTAAAACGGGACGGTTTAATATCAAATAAATGTTGGCAAGGAAAACAGAAACTAATTTATTTAAGAAATTTCTCATCCTCAAAGAAAAAAGGAACTTCTATCTACAAGTAATCGTGAGACAGCAAAACAAAAATACATTTTCATCATCTTTTCATTATATTTCACAAAATAAAACCTCTTCCAGTAGCGTAGCGTGGACTTATTTAGACGTGGGTTAAGGCACCAGCGAGGCCTTTTTATTTCATAAAAAAGGAAAACGAGACAGTGACTGTCACAACCCAGTGTTCAACTACATCGTCGCTTACTATCAGATAAAATAGTAGTCAAACGCAAGCCTATCTACACTAATATTATAAAGAGGTAAAGTTTATTTTTTTTTGTTTGTAGGAGGTAATCTCTGGAAGTACTCCGATTGCTAAAATTTTTTCGCCAATAGAAAGCTGCTTTATTCCTGAGTGATATAGGATATAATATGTGGGCAAAAGCTAGTCAATTAAAAAAAAACCTTCGTTCTCAAAGAGCCCTCGCTTATGCAAGGCCCTTTTGGGTGCGAGGCCATGGGCGGGGGCCTACTCGCACACGGCTAGTTACGCTACTGACCTCCTCTTCACCAATTACTAAACAAACGCTCCTTGCTTCACAAATCCTCTATTTCCATAATTAGTTTAATGCCCTATTCACGTAATATTGCCGTCAATAGGCGCCTATTGATTTAGCAATTAACGCGTCCATTTGGTATTCATAAAGGATTGCTTTTGAAAGAATATAAAGCTTTGAAAGCGCTTAATGAATCATCTCTCGATACTAATTGGGCCCTATTGGATTTTGCAATGAGAACGTAGGCTGCTTAGTTTCTTGCGCCTTAGACGTAGTTGAATTTGTTCGGGTGTATCTAAAGCCTTTTTGTTGCAATCTCAATATAAGGCAGAGGATAGGTTGGGTAATTATTCGAAAGGTTTACCTTGGCCCTGAACCGCTGAAAGCAATTGAAGGAATATAGCTGGGTTTTAGTCAGAAAAAGCCTGACACTCCAATTCGCCCCAGAGTCCAGACGCTCCAGAGTGAGAGGAGTAGGTTGAGAATTTCCTATGAAAAACAAAGTACTTACATAACATTATTTTTAGTTTATGCAAAACCTGAATATATGTAGTTTGTTCAGTATCAGTAACTGAATGGATTCCAATAGTTTTTACACCATGTTATATTTTTTCCCAAAAATATTTAATAAGGTCACAAGTTGGATACCACCGACAATAAGTACAACACAGGTCACGGCAGGTCATAGCGGGCATTAGTGGCCAGCAAAAAGCTGGGTGCAAGCGCAAAACAACCCCTCAGTCGCCTGGATGCCCCGGAGACTATGTTGCTATGTTTTTGCTAACAACAAGCTTATAACTTTGTGATTTTTCATAATACAGTTATGAAATTTTGTACATTGATTCTTTAACTAAAAATACTAGACACGTGTTTTGGATTTCGCATATATTAAAACTAATGTTGTATCTTTAAATATAAAAATAAATTCCTATTTTCCTTGGTCACGCCATCACGCGTGAACGGCTGGACCGATTTCGTTAATTCTTTTTTTGTTGTATTTGTTATTGTAAGGAGAAGGTTCTTATGGAAAAAAAAAAATAGGGTAGTGTAGGGTAGTGTAGGGTAGAGTAGAGTAGGGTAGTGTAGGGTAGAGTAGGGTAGAGTAGGGTAGAGTAGGGTAGAGTAGGGTAAAGTAGAGTAGAGTAGGGTATAGTAGGGTGGAGTAGGGAAGAGCGGGAGCGAAGCTGCGCGGGCAAAAGCTAGTAATTAATATAATAATATTATAGTATATTATATTATTATATAATAAGAATATATATGGCAATGTGTTAGAATTTATTTATTTCAGTAAGAGTTAAGTCTTATTAAACTTGAAAAAAAAAGGATAAATTGTCCCCCAACATAACGCACAACGCTCGACCTACGTGACACTGCAACGTTGCCGAGTGTCGCGCAACTTACTCCCCAATATTATCCGATGTATTCTCGTGACTCTGGACATGTTGTTAGACAATATGACACCGTTACGAGTTAGGGGACATTTTGTCACATTATTGAATTTCTCGGATATTCACTACTATTAGATAGATAGATAGATATATTATTAGATAGGGCCACTAAAACTGCTACACTAAGTCATCTTTCAAACCTTCCGATACCTGATTATTCCCCTTTTGTCATTAGTCAATTCACAGCTTGTGATGTTAAAAGGAGTATTATGTCGATAACATCTAACGCTGTGGGTAGTGACTGTGTCAGTCGTAAGATGATTATTCCTATCCTTGATATCATCCTTCCTGGCATTCTTCACATCCTCAATTTCTCTGTTTCCAGTAAAGTCTTTCCACAAGCCTGGAAAGATGCCCAAGTTATCCCTTTACCTAAAAAATCTCATCCTTCATCTTTCTCTGACTACCGTCCCATTTCAATTCTTCCATTCCTATCCAAAGTCCTTGAAAAGCTTGTCCACCAACAACTAAGCACGTTCCTTAGCAAGCATAATCTTCTTAATCCTTTCCAATCTGGTTTTCGACCTGGACATAGCACTACCTCAGCACTCGTGCATATCACTGACGATATTAGGTCGGGTATGGAGATGGGGAAGTTGACGGTACTTGCTTTACTTGATTTTAGCAATGCTTTCAATACCGTTGACTTCGACATCTTACTCGGCATCTTGTACTCTTTTAACATATCTCCATCGGTAATTGACTGGTTTCATAGTTACCTGTTTGGCCGCCGGCAGCGTATTTGTATTGATGAAGCTTTCTCGTCTTGGTGTGAAACCTCTGCCGGTGTGCCGCAGGGTGGCGTTTTGTCTCCTCTACTCTTCGCACTTTTTATAAACGCTATCACTCAACGACTATCTTCTTTCTACCACCTGTATGCTGATGATCTCCAAATTTATGCTCAAGCCCCTATCGGTAAATTATCTGAGGCCATTGATACTATCAACATAGACCTGGCTCGAATAGGTGACTGGAGCGCTGAGTTTGGGTTGAAGATCAATCCAACTAAGACACAAGTGATTGTTATTGGTGGTCCTCGGACTGTGTCTAAAGTGGATTGGTCGAAACTTCCCCAGGTTTCTTTCAATAATACCATTATTCCTTTAAGTTACACTGTGAAGAACTTGGGGATTTATTTCGATCGCACTCTTTCCTGGACAAAACAACTGCAGGAAGTCAGTCGTAAGCTATTTGCTTCAGCGGGCTCCCTGAGACGTCTTCGTAATTTTCTTCCCATCAATACCAAAATTGCGTTAGCCCAATCTCTTCTTCTTCCAATCCTGGACTATGCTGCTGCCAGCTATCTTGATCTCACCCAGGACCAATTGGATAAGCTTGAGCGACTTCAAAATCTTTGTATCAGGTTCATATTTGGCTTGCGCAAGTATGACCACGTTTCTGAATTTCGTACTAAGCTCAAATGGCTTCCTATTCGCCTTCGCCGGAACGCCCATATACTTTCTTTGCTTTATAATGTGCTATTTAATCCTTGTACCCCGTTTTATCTTAAAGAACGTTTTCAGTTCCTTAGTGACACACATAGTAGGTCCTTGAGATCATCGGAGAACCTAAAATTAAGTATTCGCACGCATTCCACTACCTTCGTTGACAAATCTTTCACAATTCAAGCTGCACGTTTGTGGAATGCGTTACCCTTAGAAGTTAGGCGTGCTCAAACGCTACCAACATTTAAAAAGATGGTGAAGGAGCATTACCTTTCTCTTTGATATATTTTTCTTCTCCTGATTCAACTATATATTTGATATTTATTAGTATATTTTTTTTTAGTATTGTATGTATGTATTTGTGTTAATGTATCTTTTTAGTATTATATCTGATGTTTGTACACTGACAACCCTTAATCTATCTCCTTTCTCTCAGTCCATCCAAAGGTTGTCTGTAAGAGATCGCCCTGTGCGATAAGACCGCCCATTGTGCACTTATTCTTTTAAATGTTTGTCCTGTATTTTTGTTTATTTGGTGTACAATAAAGATTATAATAAATAAATAATAATAAATACTATATACTGGTGCACGTATTTATAAATTTTGATTAAACTTTCCTTATTTAAAAAAACTTCCACCAATAGAATGGCAACTCTGTGTATTGAAGGTAGTTTTTGAGTTCATTGCGAAATAGACAATTTAATAATACCTATATGTGAGGAAGGAAGGAATGTGGCAATGGTAGCTGAGAGATAACGGCTCCGACTTACGAATTGTAGGTTGTAGGTTCAAACCCAACCAGGCATTACTTTGTGCAACATCGCGAGGAAGCCGGCATGTCCCAGAACAATAAATTCAAACACGTGTGACATTCACCAACCCACACTGGGCCTGCGTGGTGGATTACGGCCCATTCCCTCTCCTAGAGGGGAGGCCTGACTCCCAATGGAAACATTGAAAGGCTAATTATGCTTAATGTGAGGAAAAGAAATAATACAAATAAAAAAGAAACTAAAAAAACAAAATCCAATCCATTTACCTAGTCACCATAAAAACACAAGACACAATCAAACCTAAAAAAAAACACGTGTACTAACCTACCAACAAAAAAAAACGAAATGAATGTATGAAAAGGAACACAGTGAGTGTTATCTATTACATCCTGATCCTCCGTTTACCAGATAAACCCTAAGTATTGCCTGAATAAAGAGCCTCTCCCCACTAATCTCCTTATCAGAAAGGGGAGCCAGTCTTTAGCTCATCCGTTTAAATGATGTTTTTCCTACAGATAAGACCGACTTTCTGGAATAAGGTTTTTGAATTGATAAGTAATAAATAGTTTTGAATAGATGGTTTTGAAATATTTCAGTCGTCATAGTCAGAGAGGATTCAACTAAATATTTATATTAAGAAATAGCGCACAAGAGAAATTATTTTGACAATATTATAATAAATCTATTTAAATAAAAATCAATGCTACTTTTTGTTGTAATTTTATAACTCAAGAACGGGCTTACCTATCCAAACCAAATGTTTAGGCTTTGTTCGGACTATTTAGTAGATGGTTTATTTGAAGTTTGGTAGGGTAGAGTAGTGTATAGTAGGGTAGAGTAGTGTAGAGTAGTGAAGAGTAGAGCAGTGTAGAGTAGGGTAGAGAAGGGTAGAATAGGGTAGGGTAGAGTAGGGTAGAGTAGGGTGGAGTAGGGAAGAGCGGGAGCGAAGCCGGGCAGACAAAAGCTAGTATTAATATAATACTAATACATATATTCATCATCATCATCATCATCATTTCAGCCGAAAGACGTCCACTGTTTGGACATAGGCCTCCTCCAAGCGTCGACATAATGGCCGGTCCTGTGCGACTCGCATCCAAAGAATCACCAAACTTAAGTGGCAGTGGGCGGGCACATTACTCGCAGAATATTCGATGTCGATGGGGACGAAAGTTTCTGGGAATGGCGACCATGTACCGGAAGACGCAGCGTTGGAAGGCCTCCCACAAGGTGGACCGATGACCTGGTGAGGGTCGCGGGAATCCGAATAAGATAATTTACTTACACGCTGTCTTTTTATCTTTGCAATTAATTTGCTTCTTACATCACAAGTTAAGAGTTTTTATGATTATTTTTCCGACCCAAATATCGACCAATAGAATTGCACCATTCGACGTCACGTGGTACAACCTACATGGTATTATACTGATAATTTTTTGAAAATTTTCTCTGGTCGTTGACATATACAAGGTGCAGTTTTAAAACTGCACAATATTTCAGGAGGTTGTAATAAAACTCATAAATAATCATGTAAAAAAAACGATACCTGGTCAATAATCAGTAATACTTGTTATTTAATTTTTTAATTACACTAAACTAAATCGATTGATCGATGGCCGCGGGGGCGTGGCTAGGGTGTGGCGTGCGGGATGATGATTGGATGATACATTATTTATGAAACTATCGTTGCGAGTTAGTGTGTGTGAAAACGCCCTTTATTGTTCCGTGTTTGTGTGTGTGAAAAAAGCGCGGTTACATAAAAAAAAAAAATTACCTACTTATTTTATTATTGATTCGGGTCGAGAATCACTAACATAATTACCTCCTGAAATATTTTGCAGCTTCAAAACGACACCTTGTATAAAAAACAAAACATGATCAAAATAATGGCCGACATTTGGGACGGAAAAATAATCCCCCGAATACCACACGAGCTTCAAAATTATCTGGCATTTCCCTCAAGGTTCCCTGCAAACAAATAAAATCGTCAAGTTTTTCAGGAAATATCACTCGCGCTTCGCGGTCGTGATTTTTTAACCTGAAAAACTTGACTCCTTCATTTGTTTGCAACGAACCTATCGGAAAATACCCGATAATTTTGAAGCTCTTGTGGTATTATACAAGGTGTCGTTTTGAAGCTGCAAAATATTTCAGGAGGTAATTATGTTAGTGATTCTCGACCCGAATCAATAATAAAATAAGTAGGTAATTTTTTTTTTTTTTATAACCGCGCTTTTTTTCACACACACAAACACGGAACAATAAAGGGCGTTTTCACACACACTAAACTCGCAACGACAGTTTCATAAATAATGTATCATCCAATCATCATCCCGCACGCCACACCCTAGCCACGCCCCCGCGGCCATCGATCAATCGATTTAGTTTAGTGTAATTAAACAATTAAATAACAAATATTACTGATTATTGACCAGGTATCGTTTTTTTATATGATTATAGAGTTTTATTACAACCTCCTGAAATATTGTGCAGTTTTAAAACTGCACCTTGTATATGAAAATGCGATAGAAACAACAACAAGTCGCGGACTGCTTTGAATTCTTCTGCATGATTTAAAATAGAGATCGCCCTGTGCGATAAGACCGCCCATTGTGCACTTATTCTTTAAAATGTTTGTCCTGTATTTTTTTTTTTTATTTGGTGTACAATAAAGATTATAATAAATAAATAAAATAAAAAAAGGTTGTTTTCCCTAATCTTTTTTCCATCATTTCCAAAATTCCTATCGAAAGGCCTCTCCGATTTTCCACTTCCGAAACACGAATGAAACACGTAACTCGTAAAATACTGCGTAATGATTAACTCAAAAGTAATAAAAGTTCCGCCATTTTAAAGCGTTGTTTTACGATTCCACCCTCATCCCCCGCGTAAAGTCAGTGCGCTTATAAAAATAAATCGACAGGTCTTTGAAGCCGAGTGTATCGCTGTAACAGGCTACGTGAGGGGAATGCTGAAGAAATGTTCGCTTGTAAATTACCTTCCAAATGGAATATAGGCAGGACCCGCGGCGAGGCCTGAAAAAAATACGTCTACGGGCATGTTTGCGGATGCATACATAGATGATTTTTTTTTATGGTGGGAAAAAATCATCCAATGACAACCCCCGCTCTTGGGCGGAGCGGGAGATAGTGTCAGACTCTTACTGACTAAACGTCCCACCCCGTTCCTTCTAGCCTTCATACCGGGGCTCGAGCTCCCTTTTGGATAACTCTGGCCCCAGTAGGCTTCGACCCGTCTGGGTCCCTGTTGTTGCTGACAACTCCTTGAGGCGCGCGGGTACAGTGCGCGCCGTCGACGACTTGGGCTTGGTCCGGACAGTTACCGGACGGCCGGACAGCGAGCTACCCATTGCTCACTGTCCGCAAGCCCGCGCCTACGGTGGCCGGAAATCGGGATCAGAATCCCGGCGGCGACGGCGAGGACGCCGTTGCCTGATGTGTTCAGCCTCCTACTTTGCGAGTATTACTGCTTCGCAGAAGTCGGCGACCGCCTGTCACTCCTCCTCGCTCTGGACCATGGCCTCAACCAAGGCCCAGCGCGAGAGGTCTCCGCCGCCGATCGCCTCCACGAGGGCACGGCGATGCTCCGCCCAAGCAGGGCACACCTCGACTGTGTGCTCCACCGTGTCCTCCGGGCACATAGATGGTTTTGCGGCAATTATTTGCAAGAGAGTTGTGTCCCTAATACGCTGCATACGAGGCAGTTCCAACAGCCACCTTCAGTTGTTCGCCTGGAGGGTGGATTTGGATCTGGATTGCCCGATGATGCTATACTGGACCAGGCTGCACGTGGAGCACTCTGGATCCAAACCCAAATTTAGGCTAAGATAAAACATGTGTGTAAGCCCCAGCTGAAATACAAATAAATGAGTCCAGAGTTGTATAATTATAAAAAATATAAATGACTTTGGTTCGAAAAATCAGAGAATCGATCAAATGATTTCTCACACTCTAAGTTGGAGTGAGACATGTCAGACTTCTGCTGAGTAAAACCCACCTGTGTCCTTCAGTCGCTTTATGCGTTCCAGGGCTCGGTAACTCTTTTAAAAATTTCCACAGCGAAGTTTCAATATAATACAATGCGGATCTTGTAGGTATCTACTGGTTAAGCTACGACTGATGTGTGATGTACGATATTATGTACATATATCAGATAATCCTAATTGCCAAGATCTCAATTCTTGTCAAAGAGCACAAAAATGATGACTTCACCCGCTAAATATTTTGTCAGTAAACACACGACTTTTCCGTATGTAAAACGCGTCTAAAAATATTTAAAACCAAAAAATAAATCCTATTATAACTCACCCATGTCTAACATCCAATAATCCTGGCGACACGCGACATCTAAGCTCTATAACCTAATTTTATTGTAAAAGCAAAAGACACACACAAACACACACCCGTATAAATTATTCACGTACACTAGAGAGGCACCGCAGCATCAGTCACACGTCGACCCAGCTCAGCCCTTAAATATCCGCACGCGCGCTCATATCCGCAAATATTCGGACATACCCGCGACACACGGACTATGGAATTAGGTTGCGGTTACGCCTCCATTCCGTGATTCGTCCTTCATTACAGCCCTCTATAACTACCCTGGATATTTGGTGCGAACGTAAATGTATGTGTAGTGAGTTGGTATTATGGGATAGTTTGCCAATTTATCATTATTTTGTTGGATCCTTTTAAGAGAATAAGGATAAAAAGAACATTTTTTTTTTATTGTTGATGTTGATAGGTTCGCGCTTGACCGCCATCTCACCTAGAAGAAACCTATTCACTCTCGACTTAAAGATTCCCGGGTTGTGACTATCAGGAAACACAGACTCAGCTGCACGCACAATGAATAAACATAACTCAGAAAAGCCAATGCAAAATATTGGCATGATTTATTTTTTCTTTTTGCTAGAAATGAAACCTAGGTTTTATGTTATAGACAATACGAAGAATCAATAGCAAAAAGAGCAAGGTCTTTTCAAATCGTATCCGAACGAAAATACCTATTGCTAGTAATTTTTTGTCAGGCGTTACCTGTTTTTCTGCAGTGTAAATAGTTAGCAATCTGCTATAAATATATGCATCTCTTTTGTTTGCACAGAATATAGACCTTATTGTTCCTTTTATCGAACGAGAAAATAGCTGATAGTTAGTCGCTGCTAATAGGAACCACTGACTAGGGTGTTTAGTCCAGAATTTACCTAGTCCTACAAAACGTATTAGAATTTTGAAATAGTACCAAGAATTTACATGACATATAGCAATACTTCATATATTTATTGGTTCACTAATTGTTTACGCTGGTATTAAGCTAAAGGTTACCTCGGACAGAGGATAAGCATTGCCATACAGCGTGGCAATGCCGCCAGCCTTTTGGGCACATTACCAGTCGACAGCGATGTGGAAGAGTTTTTTGACGCCATATTTTAGTTTGATTTTAGTTAGTTGTAATTAGCGTAGGGTTTTATTATTATTATTTTTTTAATTTACTGTAATTATAGTTTTTAGTTGTGTATGTAATAAGTTAAATTGAATTAACAATAAATAATTAATTACTAAATAGAGTACAATAGTTTCAAAATCATCATCATCATATCAGCCTATAGACGTTCACTATTGGACATAGGCCTCCAAGTGTCGCCACAATGAACGATCCTGCGCGTCTCGCATCCGTCGGATTCCCACAACCTTCACGTATAATAGTTTGACAATCACTCATAGGTAAACTCCACATGCATTAAAAATAAGTTGTATTTAACAAAAAAGCAAAATAAAATCTAAAATTATTATTGAAAACTCGCGTCATTTTTCGTACATATCTACACCAAATCGAGATCATAATTTTATACTAAATAATATGGGTAAAAACTGCTGAAAGTGATTAGTAAATATTTATTGAATGCAAGATTTTCATTAATAGATCGTTACTAGAAACTATTGTATATTGTAACCTCAAACGGCATCAAACATTACTTTCAGATCTAACGTCAACCACTGCTAAACAATCCGCCAAACGTTTGCCAGCGCAGTCATTAATCTAGTGGAATTGGACTGTCTCAAACACAATTGCCTTTTAAAGTCAAAGAATTGAATTTTCAAATAAAAAGTTCTTATTTATGTAGGGCACCGATTTATAGTGACCAAATGCTCGTTTTAACGAAGCATTTCAGTCTTGCGACTATTTTATGATTTTGATTGAATTCAGTTTACTTCAATTAGGTTAAGTCCAATCTTCAAAGCCTGGATCACAGGCGTGGCCGATATTGTGCAGCGTCACCTTGTAGCTTTTGACTCGATGGGAAGGTGCGAAGAGCCTAATTGGTGATCCAGATTTGGTTAAGTAAAATCTACAAAGGTAACCAGCCTTTAGGTATTTTACAGGATGTATTTTGGAGAGTGTACGCAGGAATTGCATGACTTGATTCCGCCATCTTCTCAATACGGGCAACACTGCGTACGGCGATCACCCTTACATTATTGAAACCTTCACGGTTCGACTAAGCATTTCGATTCGTTGTTTAAACCGCGTACATCGAAGAACTGCAACATTCGCCTGCTACGGTCTTCCCTTCCGGTTATAATTTGAGTATCTTTCTAGGCTAGAATGAATAGGCTCTTAATAAACTAGTGCGTCTTACCTTCAACAATTGCATCACTACTTACCATCAGATAACAAAAAATGATTTCACTCAAAAGAAAGAAAAAAATCATTAGTACCCTTGGCCCAGGTTTTAACTCAACTAAACTAGCCTTATTTGTAAGGGGATTTAATAACAAGACCCACTGAAAATTTGGCTATCCAGGAATCAACTTACATAAAGTATAGTATAAGTAAGGTTACTTTTAGTTTTTTATGTCATTTGTGACATATTTTTTATTTGGTTTCGGTTGTTTAACAGTTTTATGCACGGAGTGAAAATAGAGAGCTCTATTGGCAACGTGTGGAAGATCATGAGAATGATATTCGATCGATAGACGTAATAGATAATCCAAAATAGAGGACCAAGTAATTCAAAGTAGTAAAATCCGCGGAATAGTTCATTAAAATATGCTAAATCTAGATCATGACTCAGAAGGAAAGAAAACGATCGAGGACCGGATTTTTTCTGCCCGTCTTCCTGTCAATGAAGAAAAATTAAAGGAACTTAATTTGATATAAATCGATTCCTCGAAACGATTGGTCTTGTCACTCTATTTTCATACATATTCTGAGATTTTACCAATTTATTTATTCTTATTAATTACTATAAGAATTCAGGCACGTATTCAATTGATTTTTAGTTTCGAACTTTTTCTCGCTTCCAAGATATAAACGTGGTAGTGTATTTCCTGATTTACTTTAGTAGTAATATAACGCTTTTTCATATATATTTCAACTAATTTGTAACAGGTAAATTGTGTAATGTATATTTTTTGATGTAATAAATTATTATTATTAAAAACTTACAACTAAACTAAACTTTTAACTTAAATTATTATTATTAATTATTATTATTTGTACATCACATATTTGAACTAAATTAACAAACAATTTTACTGTTCAAATCGAAGAACATTTAAAATGCGTACTGCAAAGATGGCTAAAAAATGTACAAAAGATATGCAATCCCAAAGCAATAGAAATAAAGTAGAGTTTAAAATAAAACTTTACATGTATGATAAAGTTTTGGTATGGCAGCTAACAACTGTAACTATTTGTCGGTAGTTGTTCTCGTTTCTCATTAAATTTTCAAATTTTGTTAAAATACGGCAGCAAACAAACTCTCATACTATAAATAAGTACATAATAACATTAAACATGAATCATTATTCATTAACATTGTTAAATGCAAACAATCTCAAATTCTACATCTATGAACAATGTTATTTGTCAACTTATCTTACCAATCATATTCAATAGTGCCTATGGTCTGTATAAAAAGTCAAACGACAAAAAATACTTAAATTCGATACTTTTTTTATAATGTTCTTCTATTAGTAAACAATGATGAAGATGTCTTAATCAATTGATTATTGAACCAGCGTTGACTACATCAGACTTCATTTAACCCTAATAATTACCCAAGTCGTTTGACTTTTTAGACGGACTCTAGTTGTAACATAGAGCATACCCTATTCGCGTTAAGATTATACATTTAAAGAAACCTTTTTACTGTCTGTTCAACCGATTTTAACTTCTATTTCGTAGGCATAAGGGTCGCATTAAAAGCAAAAAAGTGGTTAAAATACCAATTATTTACTGCAGCCGCCATTTGTCATGCCATCAACGTAATAAAAGTCAAAATCGGTTAAACGGACAGTAATAAAAGGTTTTCATAAATGTCTAATGTTATTTTGAACAGAGTATAAATTAAGATACTACAGTACTTTGGGAATTAACAAAACCAGCTTTGCTGTGGTCCAGAGCTATGGTGCCAGTGTCTTAGTGGAAGATCACAATCTACATCTTTCATGTTGGCTAGAGCTCAAATCGTACTAAATAAAGAGATAAGCTTGTCAGTAATTCGATAGCAAGCCAGTTTTTGTCGGAAGTCCTGCATTATTGGCACAAGGAAATACTTTTTATCGCACAACAGCTAAATAATGTTTCTTCTGACTGTGTCCAAATTGCCTTTACGCTAATGTGCCTGTAGGCCTTCTGATGAGGATCATTGTGAGTGACCACATTTCAGAGCCGTATGTCATCACTGCCAACACGCACTGGTCACCCAAAGTTGTGGTTATTTACAGTTACCTTTAACAAACCGTCCAGTTAGGTAAGTCTAACTTTGAGAAAGAGATCTATCGCCGATTCCGACTAGGTTGGGCAGTGTTTGGAATGCTGCGCGGTGTCTTCTCGTCCAAGTGATTACAATCTTCTTTAATCTATATTTATAAAAGGAGAAACTGACAGACTGACATATCAAAGTATAACTAAAACTACCGGGACTAGAAGCGTCAAATTTTGCATCAGGTTTACTTCAATTGACCCCTTAAAGGTACCTATGTAACAAGGGTTCAAAATTTGTATGAAGAAACCTAGTTTGTAGAAGCTAGTAATGTCTAAAAAGTGAAACGACTTGGCTAATTGTTAGGGTGAAATGAAATCTGATGTAATCAACACTGGTTCAATAATCAAGGTTGATTAAGAGATCTTGATCATTGTTTACTAATAGAAGAACCTTATAAAAAGTATCGAATATAAGTATTTTTTAAATAATCAAATATTATACAAAATTCCCAAGTCGGTTGACTTTTTAAACAGACAATACTTACTGGTAGAATCGAAAAACTTTGCATTTTTTAATTTTTTTTTTATTGATATAAACTAGTGTTTGATTCCGAACCCACCTGACGGTAAGCAGTGATTCAATCGTTGATGGTGAGACGCACTAGTTTAATTCTGTTACTGTTTCCTCGAAGAAAGAAGAAAGTGCATGCCCCAATGGATGTTTACTTCGAAATCTATTGTGACCAATTAAGGGGCCACTGTTATCTAATCAAAGGGGGGGCCGGCTACACTCGTCGCAGTATCGTCTCGCAGACCGCTGTTCGACAAAGTTATTACGCGCGTAATTCGCCGAAACACCCACTAATGGCTGTAATAACTGCGCGTATCCAATAAGTGCCGTCCGAACGTCGGGACCAATGGCGGGTGGTGCACATTAGAAGTGGAAGCGATTTGATAGGGCTAAAATGCGAATACCGACCAAGTGTGAAACAAACTGCTACACAAAGGAATAAATCACGGTTTTCTGTCCTCCCTTATTTTTATTTAATTAAAAATTTGAGCTTTGTCAGCGATTTCGTTCGCAAAAATGTTTTCTTAAAAGCTTATAACACCCCTTAAACCATATTTTGAGGGTAGTTTTGAAAAATTAACGGCCCGTTCATGACCTTGCCGCAATAAGCGGTAGCTAAACACGAGGCGGCGAGCGGTAACATCAAAGGTATGAAAATGCTCCGCGCTCCGGACCATGGTCAGTACCAAGGGCCGGCGCGAGAGATCACTGCCGCCGATCGCCCTGCCGCTGACACAGCGGTGCTCTGCCTAGGCCCAAGCTTAGTAATAACATCTGTATATTGTAAAAAAAAACCTGTACCAAAAAGGTAACGGAACTCCGCTGGTTGCTATTTGGGTACAGGACCCTAACAATTACATAATAATATTTAAGTGTTGCGGAAAAACCCTTAATCTTTAACTTCTAAATATCACCAAACAAAACTGGAAAAATACGAATAATTGCTGCTGATAGTGGTGACTACCAAACTATGGATCGTTGTCGATGTCGCAATATCTCATGACTTATAGCATATACATACAAGCTGCACTAAATCATCGAAGACTTAGTGGATCTCCGTCTAATTGTTAGGAGGGACGCGGACATATTGAGTGCGCCGTAATAACTACTGTTTATTGGATTATATTACCGCCCGATGTTGTTGCCATGTTTTTGTTACGTGGTCCACACGACATAAGCGATGACGAGGGGATGTTGAAAGGGTCACGTTGCTTGAAATATAAGATCTTTGTTGGATTACTGTTCAAAATATTCGTATGTTATCGTTAATAAGAAATGACAGGACTATCTTCTTCCTTTTTCTTTCGTATTATGCACTAGTTTTTGACCGCAGTTTCGCCTACGTACGTAAAATATTCACTCAGAAATACATAGTCTATGTCACTCAGTAATAAAGCAGCTTTCTATAGTTGAAACAATTTTAGCAATCGGACCAGTACTTTCAAAGTACTCCTACAAACAAAACAAAAAAAACTTAATCTCTTTATAATGTTAGTGTAGATAGGCTCACGTTTGATCACTACCTCACCTGATGGTAAGCTATGATGTGGTTGACGATGGAGCACGCTTGCCAAGAAGTAGGCTTTAACTTTCAAGAAACACAGACTTCGGCAAGGAATTTCTCTCCTTAGCTGTGCCCATAGTAAAATGTAATGCTTATAAAGATACAAGGCGGATTTAATGCCTTATGCATTTTCTATCAGTCCACCTTTGGGTGATACAGAGAAGAAAAGTGGTATGTGCAATAAAAGAGAGAGAAAAAGTGAATATGAAAAAGATATACCTACAGAAGAATCACAGGCAATATATTGTACTCAAAAAATGGATGTGTTCCCAAATCGCTTTTTACGTAGCGGTGGGATGTCCACTATGTCTACCATGTTCCAAAACATGTATCTCCTACCTCTAACCTCTAAGTGAAGGGCTTCGAGATTGTTCAAAATAGTTACCGTTGTCTTAAAATACGTTGAGCAACTGAAGGAAGATAGGTCTTATTTAGTCAGTACAAGCACAAAATAGATAGGTACAGAAGAAAATGTCATGTATGTACTTCACTTTTTATACCTACGCTCGGTGTACGCACACTAATGAGCGTTTGAGCCGGAACTGTTCGACGAGTGAGCCGAGACGCGACCAAGACATCGTGTCCGTGAGCGGTGTCTATGTGTGCGTTGCTCGAGCGCGCTTTGTATGTAGATTGACTTCTGTACCTATTTTGTGGTACAAGTCTGATACTCACTCTTGCTCCACAGAAAGAGGGAGGATTTATTTGAAGATAACGCTGCTAAATCAAAGAGAATGCTTGAGCTGAGCACCCAATGTTCAATAAAGCAAAACACCGCAGTGATAACAGCAGATATGATAATATCGAATGGTAATTGATACAGACATGATCACGCATAATGTTATGGTAAACAACATTATATCCATTTGAGCACTCAAAAATATTGTTGATTCGTCACAGAATTTTTTTTTTGACTTTTTTTATCATCTCCTTAGCTTCATTAACATTACCATCATCATTTCAGCTGAAAGACGTTCACTATTGGACTTTGGGGCCTCTCCCAAGCGTTAACGCAATGACAGGTCCTGTGCGTCTCGCATCCATCGATTTCCTGCGACCCTCACCAGGTCATCAGTCCACCCTGTGGAACATTTTCCAACGCGGTGTCCTCTGGTACGCGGTCACAACTACAGAGGATCTTTCCTTAGCCTATTTACAACTAGCTTGAGGTCGGCTTATAGTCCAACTAGATGTGGCTGAATACCCATGTTTTACATGGACCTCAGACCTTCACGATCCAGTCATTGGGCAACACGAGGATTGACTGATGGTCAGACTGTGACGTCAGAATACCTGTAACGACTCTCAAAAAACTACTATTAACAAACGCGATCAACGGTTTTTTGTTTTTTAACAATAGCATCATTTCAGAAAGGTTTTCCGAGTCTATATCATCAACTGGTAGCCAGACAGCTTACTATATTAGAAGACTAAATGTCACCCAAACTGCAATAGAAAGGGTCCTTGATGACCTAGTTTGACTTGGCAATCGCATGTATATCACAAGTAATACTATTGTATTAAATTAGATTGTTTAATCCGATTGCCAAGTCAATCTAGGTCACCAAGGTCCCATAAGTACGGATTGAAAAATTAACCGACTTGGTATAACATTGATCTCACAACTTTTTACAGTAGAAGAACTGAGTTGCGTGCCTTGGTTTTTTTACAAGTTATGTTTTTGATGGCATATTTATTATTGTGACTCTATTTGATGAACTACCGACTAGAGCAGTGGTGGCCGAGTGGTCAAACCCAGCCAGGCGTATTACTTTGTGTAATTTATTTCATCACCACTGCTCTCAAAACGGTGAAGGGAACCAAAAACTCGAAGACATGTGACATTCACCAAACCGCATTGGGCTCGCGTGGTGAATTACGGCCCATTCTCTCTCCTAGAGAGGAGACCTAAGTCCCAGCAGTGGGAACATTAAAAGGCTGATTATGTATTTGATGGACAGAATGAGATCAATTAATTACAAAGTGTGGCAAGTAATTACTAAACTAATGCAAGTAATACTTGAATCTCGAAATCCTTGCAACAATTTGTGAGCACAACTTACTAAGCTCTCGAGACCGTAACTTGTCAATATTACTGAGCGTCAATACAAATCTTGGGCAGCACACAATATAGTTTGAATCTCGTATTAATCCAATAAATAACATCGCCTGAGGGACCAGTGGAAAGGCTACATTGTCATTTTGAGCGGAGCGTGGTATGAAGCGGAGAACAGAGAAGTGGTAATGGCTCCTGTCCTGGATATGAAAATTCTGGGAAAAGGTAAATTGGTTAGTATTTTTCTGGTATAGCTAGATAGTCTAAGCGTAAAGGAGCCGTGCTGCAAAATTTTCTTGTAGACTGTAGAGGTGTCTTATTGAATAACCAACATCCACCATTATCAACATTTCAGCCGAAAAACGTCCACTGTTGGACATAGGCCTCCCCCAAGTGTCACCACAATTAATGGTCTTGAGCGTCCCGCATCCATCGGATTCCCGCAACCCTTACCAGTTCATCGGTCCACCTTGTAGGAGGCCTTCCAACGCTACGTCTTCCAGTACGTGGTCGCCATTCCAGAACCTTTCGGCCCCAACGGCCATTTGTTCTGCGAGCAATGTGCTCTGCCCATTGCCACTTAAGTTTGGCGATTCTTCGTGCTATGTCAGTAACCGAATAATATATACAACCCAGCAATGTTAGTGTAAGGATGTAGCTTTCCTTCATACATATTGGACGTAATATATTTATAAATTAGAGAGGCGCAACATATGTTCATGAGGCTGTGAATTACCATTTTATTACACAATACAAAACATATTTTTTAAATGGTGTGATGTCACTAATTAACAAACGTCACAAAGATATAAAATTTCAGTTACTGGAGATTCACAGAAAAATAAAAATTAAATTATCAGTCCATTTTTAGGGTTCCGTACCTGAAAAGGAATAAACGGAACCCTTATAGGATCACTTTGTTGTCCGTCCGTCAATCTGTCTGTCTGTCTGTCAAGACCCTTAATCTCGAGAACGCGTTAAGATATCGAGTTGAAATTAAAACCCTTCAAGCTGTAAAAAAATTAAACTTCTAAGTTAACAAATAAAAAAGATACGGCCGCAAAAAAACGTATATTTTGATACTCTCAAATTTAAAGGGTACTTCCCGTTGACCCAGAATCCTGAAATTTGGCACAAAGCAAAGTCTTATAGCACAGGTGTAGGAATAAATCTGAAAAAAGTTTTGTTGTTCGAAAAATCTTCGAGACTTTGGATTCGGGAATTGTACTTGGCACGGAATCCTCAGTGTGCGAGTCCGACTCGCACTTGCCCAGTTTTTTTTTGTTTTATGCTTAAGTAGATTTCTTTCTTTCGTACTACCTTTCAAATAAAACATCCGCTGTGCTGTAGCCATGGTAACTGCAGAATCGCTCTCCGCTTTCATAGGAAGGCAACCTTAGCTGGTCGTAATGTTGAGCTGGTAGAAGTCAAGTGGGGGTGAAAGCGAGTATTGACTTCTAGTACAGCTGGGATAGATTTTGATTGCGTTTGTGTACTATACCATTACTTGAAAACTATTGGCCTATTTGAAACACTGGTACCGACGACGGCAATTTAGAACGGTGCGAATCGAATGAATCACTGCGTCATTGTGATAAGGGTGTTCAATATTGTACAGTTTATCTTACTCACTTGTTTTTATTTTAATTTGTTCTCTTTTACGACATTGTTTTAGGGCCCTTTTCCTGTCACGCGTTTTTTAGCCCGCACGCGGTTCTATCACGCAGCCTATTATTTGATACATATTTTTCCTATCATGCGGCTAGCACGCGCGCGGAACGCGGATTGGCTGCGAGCGCGCAGCGCACGTGCGCGATCCGGTTGCGGGCGGTGATCTTTTGCCTTCAGTGTTGTTTTTACTGTAAAGCAGGTAGCACGCACGCTCATAGTCCACATATATCGCAAACAAGTTTACCCACTACTAGCAACACGCACAATATTGCAGCAGGAATCTTTGTCCTGCGTGTGACCCGGAGCGTGCTATCACCCGCATGCGAACGAGACCCTCGTGCGGGATAAAATTCGCGTGACAGGAAAAGGGCCCTTAATGTAGAAAGTCTTGTTTCGTAAATATTTTCAGTAATCTTATTTTATTCATGATGTCAAAATCTGCAAGTAGGTATATTTTTGTGCTTGAGGACGACGAGCATTAGGTAGCTCGTTGTCCGCCCGTTCGGTGTTTTGCGCGCACCTCTAAAAGATAGCAGGAAAACCGTAGGGGCCCATCAGGGTCAATACTCGCAGGGGCCATAGGTAGTTTCCAAAAAGGAAGCCCGTAGTCCTAAAACGCAAAAGACAACTGAAAGGCAGGTGTGATCTTAGTCAGTAAAGGTTTGACACGTCCTCTTACTCCAACCTAGAGCGGGAGAAGTCATTAGATGATTTCAACTCAAAAAAAACACTGAACACAACTCAAAAAAAAAACACTGCGTTAGCGTTAAATCTTACCCAGCTGGTCCAGGGGGCTACAAGGGTGCCGGATGTTGACTCACACATGGCCAATTGCTTGGATCTTCTGCTGACTACTGATCCGGACCGATACTCAGTGTCGGTATCTTCACCAATAGGTAGTTCCGATCATTGTCTTGTGAAATCTGTATCTGTCTATTCCCCGCCCGATTCCAGCCCAAGAGGCACCCGGCGGGTTTGGCGATACAAGTCAGCAGATTGGGATGGTATGCGATCTTTCTTCGCATGCTATCCTTGGCAGCCTACTTGCTTCTCTTCTGCTGATCCTTCGTTGTGCGCCGACGCAGTGACGGCTGTGTTGCGTCAGGGGATGGAATATTACATTCCATTCTCAGATGTAACAATGTCTGACAAAGCTCGACCTTGGTTTGGCGACGAATGTAATCGCGCTGAAGCGCTAAAACATGCGGCATACCGAGCATGGGTCGACGCCCGTATGCGTAAGGCGAGTGACATGAGTCAAAAGAAGAGAGCCTATAATAGGGCTGCCAAATCCTGCAAGAAGGTGATGCGGAGGTCTCGGTTTGACCACATTAGCCGTATTGGGAACAAACTTGCTTCGTACCCAGCAGGGAGTAAAGCGTTTTGGTCCCTGGCTAAATCTGTTGAATCGAACTTCTGTCGTCCCTCACTACCACCACTGCTGAAACCCGATGGGTCGCTGGCCCATACCGCTGAAGAGAAGGCTAATCTATTTGCCTCTCTCTTTGCGGAATCTTCACGTCTTGATTCTGGTAACGCGCAGCCCCCTGCCTTTCCTGAGCGATGCGAGACGACTATGGCAGACATTCGCATCTATCAGAAGGACGTCCGTAGGGTGCTACGTAACCTTGACGTGAACAAAGCCAGCGGTCCCGATGGGATACCGGCAATTGTTTTAAAAACTTGTGCGCCTGAACTGTCTCCGATCTTGACACGCCTATTTCGTCTTTCGTTTGAGGCGGGAAAAGTGCCGATGGCTTGGAAGCAAGCTAATGTGCAACCCGTGCCCAAAAAGGGCAGTAGGGCTGACCCTGCTAATTACAGACCTATCTCGGTGACGTCCATTCTCTGTAAGTGTATGGAACGAGTGGTCAATAATAAGCTCCTGGCATACCTGGAAGCTAATGACATACTCAGTGATCGTCAATACGGTTTTCGCCGAAATCGGTCAACTGGGGATCTTCTAGCGTATGCCATTCACATCTGGAGCGAGGCCATCGAGAAGCATGGGGAAGCACTTGCAGTCTCCCTTGATATCTCGAAGGCTTTCGACAGGGTCTGGCATGATAGCCTTCTTGCTAAGCTTCCTTCCTTCGGTTTGCCCACTGGTCTGTGTAACTGGATCGCAGACTTCTTGAGGGGGCGATCCATCCGAGTAGTTATTGATGGCTGCTCGTCCGGGCAAATGGATATTAATGCCGGGGTCCCTCAGGGGTCGGTGCTCTCTGCAACACTGTTCTTGCTGCACATAAACGACCTACTTAAACCCGGTACCTTTGGGTATGCAGACGATAGCACTGTTGCTGAGAGTTACGTGTCCGATGCACGTACTAGTGGGTCACAGATCCAGTCTTTGAGGGAAGCTATGGTTGAGCGCTTGAACTTGTCCTTGGAGGCAATATCCGATTGGGGCGATGCCAACCTGGTCAGGTTCAATGCTGCTAAAACCCAGGCGTGTCTTTTCTCCGCCAAACGAAGCCAATTTTACCCGGCTCCTATATTCCGGGGTGTGACCGTGCCGATAACCGACGGCCTTGAGCTTCTTGGGGTAACGTTATCATCTACCCTCAATTTCGGCTCTTACATTGAGGCAAAAGCACAACAGGCTGCCAAAAAACTGGGGATCTTAGCTAAGGTGAGGCGGTACTTCACTCCGGAACAGCTGCTCAACCTATACCAAGCGCAAGTTCGATCGTGTATGGAGTACTGCTCTCATCTTTGGGATGGGTCTGCCAAGTATCAGCTTGATGCTCTGGAGTCGATTGAGAGGCGAGCCAAGAGGATCATCGGTGATGATGCGCTTGTTGAGTCAAAGCTCCAAAGCCTTGAGCATCGACGCCGAGTTGCTGGCCTGGCGGTTTTCTATCGATTACACTTCGGTGAGTGTGCGTTGGAATTGCACAATTTAATTCCGCCAAGTCCGTTCCATCATCGGACCACTAGACGTACGGCGTTGCGCCATCGGTACATGGTGGATATCCCACCCATTCGTACAAAGCGTTTTGGAAACACATTCATTATGCGTACAGCTAAAGAGTGGAATTCCCTGCCGGAGTCTGTGTTTCCTGATAGCTACAACCTAGGGGTCTTTAAGTCGAGAGTGAATAGGTTACTTCTAGGCAAGCGTGCTCCATCGTCGGCCACATCATCACTTACCATCAGGTGAGATAGTGGTCAAACGCGAGCCTATCAATAATAAAAAAAAAAAAAAAAAAAAACACTGAACCCTTTACCTTAAGCACAAAAAGAACTGAAAATTACTATTTTTTTTCATTTAATCATCCCAACTACGAGTATAATGCTGTTACAAAAAAGAAAAAGAAATGCAGTTAACGCGCTCAGCAGACATGTTGCTACATTGTTCCATACCTAGCACCTGAGTAAACAAAAACACGTCTCAATAAAGAAAATATACACAACAATACACTAGAGAGTCCTACTCAAGGAAAATAAGATTTTCTTCGATGGAATAAAACCTGCCCTTCCTTATTACGTCACTATAGACAGTAAGCACGACACGAACAATATGAGATAGTGATCTGATCAGTAGTAATTGTATTACTATCGATATGGTAGACACACGTGACGATCTAGTAGCAACTAGGCAGAAGAGAAAGAAAGAGTTATAATAATATTCCACAACTTTCTCACAAACCCATCTAGTCTCAAAGTAAGCAGAGCTTGTGCTATGGGTACTGGACTACTGATAAACGAACTTATATATTCAAAATACATACATATTAATAAATCATTTATTTTCAGGCATCTTGGCCCATAGATACCTTACAGACTAACATATATAGAGTAAATACAAGTTGTCGTTAGTAAATAAGACTTAGGGCTATGTTAGTAACACTTCCCATTGCACTTCGTTCCCTTCGTGCTATTCTGTGGCACCTGGCCGCGGAAGCGACGGAACACCACGCCCTGCGGCCAAAATTACACCCTAGACATGTATGGATAAATTACACCCAGACACAAAACAAATGAGCGTGATCATCATACAAAATTTTTTCTTGAGTGGGAAATAAACCGACGACCTCTAGCATGTCAGTTAGGTACACTAACCATCAAAACAACTGGCCAGCTGAAAATATCATGGTACTATTACAATATTAACATTAGGTTGCTTAACGTTCCCGTTCGTAACTATTTACGAACGGGAACATTAAGGTACCTATTCCAAATCCAATAATATGAATCTTGGAACTCTGGGCTGATGCTTGGGACCAACAAACACAAAAAGAGAAAATACACCAAGACATGTATTTGAAAAAGATAAACTAAAACATTATTTTTATGTTTTAGTTTAATCCTCCTCTTTCTTGCGTCGCTTTAGATAAGCGATGCAGCAATGCTGAGGGTAGAGGCCTGGATGAATAACTTTATGGTGGGCTGTATTTCGCCATGCATCTTTGGCGATGCAGATGTCATCGCAGACTATGGTCTCCAGTATAGCACTGATTTGGTGTCACAAACGTATCGGAAAAGACCCAGAGGGAAGAGCCTGTGGATGTTTTCCTGTCTACTTTTCCTGCCAGCATTAGCTTTTCCATTTTCTCTTTCTGTCAATGTGGCCAAAGAATGAAAGATTCTTCTTTGGCTTATGGATTGACTTAATGTCCTATGTCCCCTAGATGGGGCAGAGGGCATCCCCAGTAATCCTCTATCGCGAACGGTCCTGAGCTTCACGCTTCACCTCGCTCTACGTTATTCCATTGCTCGCCGCTTCTGCCAACACGGTTCGACGCCAGGTTTGACGGGGACGGCCTCGCTTTCTTTTTCCATACGGAATCCAGTCCAACATTTGCTTGGGTTATGTGATCGGAATTCCTTCGAAAGTTTGGTTAAAACATTTTTTTTTTAATTAAACCAGAGATTTACTTTAAGATTTGGTCACAGTAGTATCAAGGTCATAGATAACACAAATTCTATGGAACCTTTGAGCTCAGGCTAACTGTGTCACGCTGCGGCCACGCAATCTATACATTTGTCACGCCTAATGCGCTCTGCACCTCCTGCAGGGTTGGCAAACGTAAACGAATAGTTTATATATAAGTCAAAGAATAGGTACTAGCATGTTCACCTCATCATTCATGGAACATCTAGCAAACTTCACATGATTTTAAGAACTTCGTAGATTTTTTTTCATTGCTTACCATCAGGTGAGATAGTGGTCCAACGCAAGCCTATCAACAATAAAAAATGATGATGATATTTTGAGTTATTGAGATATATTTTCTCAACTTTGTTCAAAGTCATTCAAAGTTGTAACAGAGTCTTACTTAAAGAAGCAAATAATACTTAGCGAAAGCACATTTTCAATAAATCATGTAACTGACGAACTGTGGGCTCGTAAAACATGGGATTGGTGTCCTGACACGGCTGACACAGCGATACGGGGCTGCGGCAGACCACAAAAGAGTTAGAGGAACAACTCCAGGTCTTTGTCTTTTTTGAGAATTAAAAAGAAGAAGCGAAAATGTGATCGTTGATAGGAACGGAGGAAGGCCTTTGACAGCAGTAGGACAATACGAACTAGGTTGTATTGTCCCAAATAATTTATCCCAATTAATAATACTTACAAGAAGCAATAGAAATAATATCGAAAAGTAATTTTGTGGCGTCTTAGCATAATAAGCCTTACAATGTTCCCAATACTGGAACTCTGACTTCTCCACGGTTTGGTGGATGCCACATGTCCTCGATTTTGGTTCTAGGACATGCTTGTTTCCTCACCATAGTTTTCCTTCACCATTTTGAGAATAATGGTGATCAGCTAAATTACACAAACTAATGCGCCTAGCTGGGTTTGAATCTACGACTCGTCAATCAGAGCCATCACTGTTCTCCGACGTATTATCGCAAAAAGAATGTTTCGTAGAAAATATTCTTCAAGAACCTACCGAACATCCCTAACAAAAGCTTTCCCTAAAAAGAAACCCTTCCTCCAGCAATCAGGTGAAGAACCTACCTACAAATAGGTGCAAGTACTGGCACCCCTAACTACGTACAAATCGTCGGTCCGATACGATCGCAGCGGATACAATTAATTACGCCAACAATAGACGCCGCCGTGAAAACTACTGATGACGATCGCGTGAACAATCCCTTGTATGCGGGTGTCGGCGAATAACACGCCTGTTATGTACCGTTACACGCTCTCATGTAATTTGGGGGTGGACGTCGACAGGGATTTTAATGAATAACGGGTACTTTTTTGAGTATTAAGGTTATTGAGGAAATTATTTTCGGCGACTACTAATTTTGGCCGTTGGAAGGCCTTCTACAAAATAGACCGATGATTTAGACCTAGACCATGACGTTTAATATAAGATTGTTTTAATTTTGTTTCAGTGTGGGTAAGAGATAGCGCTAGACCTGTATAGCTCTGTCTCTTGCCCACACTGGAATAAGAATAATACAATCTTACTTTGAACTTCACGGTAACCCCGCTGGTAAGTGTTGCGGGAATCAGAAAAATGCGAGGCGCACCAGAACGTTTAAAAAAAAAGACCTTTATCCAACAGTGGACGCCTTTCGGCTGAAGTGATGATGATGACTAATATAACAACACCTGATTATATCTAAACAATCACTATAACTTAAACCTCAGATACATAAGGGCAAAAATATTCCCTAACTTGACGCGCAACGCTCAATCTACGTGACGCTGCAACGTTGCCCAGTGTCCTGCAACTTGCCCCCCAATATTTTACGATGCATTCTCGTGACGTCGGACATGTTGTTGGACAATATGACAGCGTTGCGCGTTATGTTGGAGGACATTTTGTCCCCTAGTACATCTGTGTTTTTAAGCATAAAAAAAGGACTTCTTGTCAAGAATATGGAATTATTTCCTTCTACAATATATGGAAACCTTTTTAATAAGTCTTTATTGTACAAAAGCGAGCTAAAATCAACAATGAGAGATTACGTTTAAGGGCAGGATCCGGGGTAAACCTACATATTATTTATATAAATCTCAAAATGAAAATATGTGATTCATATATCAATTATGTAAGTAGATGCTCTTTAAGTTTTCTTTTGAAGATGAAGAAGGGAAGGGCTGTCGAGAAAATAGAATGTTACTTGAATTTAACATATAAAAAAGCCTGCGTACAAAAACTCTGAATAACAGAGAGTACAATATGCATAACAAAGACCGACACGCATACGAGTAAGAAGCTATCAGTCATTCATGCTAACTCTGAACACACCTACATTCACATTCCTCGAATTCGAAGAATACCATCGGCGTTTACGAAGTGCTCAATAAACAGACCATTCCGGAGTATTCCCAGTTATTGTGCTGCCTTTTATCAAGAGATACGGCCGTGTACGGAGTTCGCAGGGGAAATAAAATAAAGAAATACGCGTGCATGCGACAGTACGGGCCCCGACATAAATATTAGAGTCGATACGACTTTTATGAGACTTAAGCTTATGAAAATATATGTCTTGAGATATATTGTGATTCGTGTTTTTCAGTTCTTGGTAGTAATCTGAAGGTTTTTTGTTGCAGTTTTATCTACTGCTAGGCTGGTAGTAATGACATTAGAGTTATTTACTTGTTGCTAGCTTTTAGGATTTGCGATTTTTGTCATTTCAATTTAATGTAAAGCATAATCTGAATTTATAGGAATCGTGTATCGTCTAACGACTCATAAAATACAATACTAGCAACACACCGCTTAAGAAAACAATTTTGCATATTTTACTACCCCATAAAAAATGAATATTCCGCCATCAAACAGAACCCAAAGCCATAAAACATTGAAATCAGCGTTATAAAAGTAAAACAATCAATAAAAGTATAAAATTGAATTTAATGCCGACGACCGTCGCATTTGAGCGCCGTTATCCAAATGACCGAAAACAATGAAACATGAGCTTAAGTGAGCGTGACAGAGATGGAGTGATTCTTCCTCTCTTTTTCACCAGTTTATTGTTTAATCAGAATTCGGTTTGAGTGCACACATAAATGTTTAGTGCTTGTATGTGTGTCTATTTACGTTTACAATAGTCGTATAATGTCCGATCATTGGCAATACTCATAAAAGGTAATGGGTGTTTTTGCTTCCTGATTTCAGCTTGGTCATGACATAAAATCATTCTGTGTGAATTTACTCTAGTTATGTTCATATGTCAGGATGAGAGTGACACAGAAATGTAGAGGTTGGTATCAGAAAAGAGAGGCCCATGATCAGCAGTGGGATAAGTGGGGCTGTTGATGATATAATGATAATGATGTTAAGGTTGTCTGTAAAAAATCGCGGTACAAACGTCCATTGTTACACCATATCTACATTTAATAATTATTATAAAGAGGTAAAGTTTGTTTTCCCCTCTTTGAGGCGTGGCTGGAAAGACCTCACGGCGTCCTTACATTCCGCATGACGCAGGAACTCACCGGACATGGTTCGTTCGGGAGTTTCCTGCATTCGATTCATGCGGAAGTGACGCCCGGATGTCGCCACTGTGTGGAACGCCCGGAGGACACGGTGGAGCACACAGTCGAGGTGTGCCCTGCTTGGGCAGAGCATCGCCGTGCTCTCGTGGGGGCGATCGGCGGCGGAGACCTCTCGCGCCGGGCCTTGGTTGAGGCCATGGTCCGGAGCGAGGAGGAGTGGCAGGCGGTCGCCGACTTCTGCGAAGCAGTAATGCTCGCAATGGAGGAGGCCGAACGCATCAGGCAACGGCGTTATCGCCGCCGCCGTCGCCGGGATTCTGATCCCGAATTCCGGCCAACGTAGACGCGGGCTTGCGGACAGTGAGCAATGGGTAGCTCACTGTCCGGCCGTCCGGTAACTGTCCGGACCAAGCCCAAGTCGTCGACCGCGCGCACTGTTCCCACGCGCCTCAAGGAGTTGTCAGCAACAGCAGGGACCCAGCCGGGACGAAGCCTACTGGGGCCAGGGTTATCCGAAAGGGCGCTCGAGCCCCGGTATGAAGGCTAGAAGGAACGGGGTGGGTCTTTTAGTCAGTAAGAGTCTGACACTATCTCCCGCTCCGCCCAAGGGCGGGGGATGTCAATGCATGATTTTTCCCACCATTAAAAAAAAAGGTAAAGTTGGTTTGTTTTTTTTGTTTTTATGTTGTTTTGTTTGTAGGAGGTACCTAATCTCTGAAATTACCGGTCCGGTTTCGAAAATTTTTTCACCGATAGAAAGCTCCTTTATTCTTGAGTGACATAGGCTACATTTTATGTATGCGGCCGAAGCCGCAGGCAAAAGCTAGTGAAGAATAAAAATAGAATATTGTGTTTGTGCCAAATTAAATATTTTTCTTTCTTTATTTATTTATTTATTTATGGTTTTACTTTAATGAAAACGGCTATCCGCCAATTACATTAGTTAAAGACAATATACTAAAAAAATTACACACTCACAAAACTCCAGACACACTGACATGATCGTCTTCCATTCGTCCGCGAACACATCACAGTCAGGGTGCGTGTCCAAAAGAGTGTTGAGCGCAGAAAGAGTGCGAGGGACAGGAGACTGGGCTCGCGCAACAGTGTGACTCGCAGGCACAGCGAACAAGCTGTGTCTCCTGATGCGGCTGTACTTAACTGGGGCACATAGTTGAGACAGTTCGGCATGCAGCTCTGGAGTATCAGTTTTCCCATGAAGGATTTTACACATGGTTAATATTTGCTCATGTTTTCTTTTGACCTCTAGTGAATTATACGCTACACAACCTAAAAGAAACTTATACTAATGTTAAGCTCTTACTGTAATATTTTTAATGGTGTACAATAAAGAGTATATCTACACCTACTGTCAACGACCGATGAGGCCGTGTATATCAAACAAGTAAATATTTGCAAAAATATCGAATTTTCCGCCCTGTTTAATATCCTGTTACCGTGTGTGATACATTACACTGATGATATTGCTACAATGTTTCATTTCCTGGAAATGCAATAACACATTCATATTTTTAACAATTTTGAGGTTTAAGTTTTTTTTTTTTTATTGCGTTTGATCACTATCTCACCTGATGGTAAGCGATGATGTGGTCGACGATGAAGCACGCTTGCCTAGAAGAAACCTATTCACTCTCGACTTAAAGACTCCTAAGTTGTAGCTATCAGGAAACACAGATTCCGGCAGGGAATTCCACTCCTTGGCTGTACGCACAATAAATGTGTTCGCAAAACGTTTCGTGCGTATGGGACATCCCATGTCTACTATGTACCGGTGGCGCAACGCTGTACGTCGTGTGGTCCGATAATGGAACGGACTTGGCGGAATTAGATTGTGCAATTCCAGTGCACACTCCCCGAAATGTAAACGATAGAAAACCGACAGACTAGCAACTCGGCGGCGATGCTCAAGGCTTTGGAGCTTCGACTCTACAAGTGCATCATTGCCGATGATTCTCTTGGCTCGCCTCTCAATCGACTCCAGCGCATCAAGCTGGTATTTGGCAGATCTATCCCAAAGATGAGAACAGTACTCCATACACGATCGAACTTGGGCTTGATAAAGATTGAGCAGCTGTTCCGGCGTGAAGTACCGTCTCACCTTTGCTAAGATCCCCAATTTTTTGGCAGCCAGTTGAACCTTTGCATCGATGTATGAGCCGAGTATAAAGTGGTCATTGTCTGTTTTTATTCAAACTGATTGATTTACTATTTTCCACTAGAATAAATAGATTTCAGAAGCAGTCAAGCGCAGCAGCAACTAATTAGTAATCACAAACCTAAGCTTTTTCAAACTTCTATGTTTTGCAGTAATCGAAAATCCACGTGTAAAGGAATACGCCTAACATTTTCACTTACTGAATTTGGTATTTTTATGGACAGAGATTATACTGTGGTAGTTCTTACGCTTCCAAACTTCATCAGAATTGTATTGATTAAGTGAAAAAGTATGTCTGTCTGTTACATTCACTCATTTTAACAGCTGAATAGATTTGATGAAACTTGGTACATGAGTATACCATGATACAATCAGGACGTTTAATACATATTTTCAATTCGGTATTACATTCCCTTGGGAAAGTAAAACACTTTTTATGCGACGAAGCTACAAGCAGAAGCCAATTTGATAAGTAGTACCTATCATATGAATGGAATCACCAAAAGATCCATCCTCCCGCTCTGAATTGATCGAGGGGGAGTGAATCTTTACCGACTAAAATCACCTCGGTTCCTTCAGTCGCCCTTTACATTCTGAGGCCACGGTAACTCCTTCGAGCAATATCTACCGCAGTCCTGCAAATAGAAACATGCAGCCATCAAGTTACATACTGATGACGATAGAACAACAAAAACAGACTAAAAGCAAAATAAAACACGAACGAATGCTTCCCAAGATTCGTCGTGTTATAAGTCTTTGTTACGGCATCTCTTGAATATTTCACAGCGGCTCGGCGCGAGCTATCAGAATAAAAAAGTGAAGAGTGTCCCGCGGGTGAGCAATTTGCCTAGTTAGCTGCACATAAGGAAAGAAAACGTTACACCGTGTTAAATAATGTAAGGAGCGATTCTTTCGGAACGAGCAACCGTTTCCAAGTTTATTTGTAATCTCTTATTGTTGTTCTCGCGTTTATTAGGTTTGGTTAGCTTTATATCGGTCGGAAGGCATTAAGGGGGAAGTCCTTAAGAAAAACCTTTAACGATTTTCAAAATTTTTAAAAATACACTGCACTAAAAAAAATAGTGAAGAATCTAAATACACGTAATAACAGTTTTACCGCGAGATATTTTCAAACCTAACCTTAATTTCGAGAAAAAAAATTAAGTAAAATTGAGTAAATCCTGCAAATAGAAAAGGTTTTCTAGTTGTTTTTGAGAGCTTTAATTTTTTTTTCTTGAAATTAAGGATAGTATTTTTTTGTCTGATTAACTTTTGAATTTTGATGAATTTGAAAAAAGATGAAATTATGAAAACGTGCATATTTGTTATAGTAGCATGAATTATTCTGTCGATAGATCCTCGATATTATAAAACCATTTCGGTGTCCCATCACATTTATTTTCCACAAAAGCAGTTCGCCTCGTCGTTTATACCGCGTACATCGAAGGATTGGAACAATTTGCTTGCAGCGGTCTTCAATAGGCTCTTAATAAACTAGTATGCCTCACCATCAACGATTGCATTACTGCTTACCATCAGGTGAGATCGCAGTCAAGCACTACTTAAAGCTAAATAAGAAGTTTTTTCCATGGTGCTGGACAATGGACAGCCGAAGTACGTCCACTGTTGGACATCGGCCATCGCATTACGGCGACTCACACCAGGTCATCAGTCCACCTTGTGGGTGGTTTTCCAACGCTGCTTCTTACGATGAACCTTTCGGCCCCACCGACCATCTGTCCTACGAGCAATGTGACCTGCCCACTTCCCCTTAAGTTTGGTCACTGAATCTATGAACTTGTTACTGAATAAGTACATAACATATTCACGTTTTAACTGAATACATTATTCCATTCGATATTTTCAATCGCCAATAGTTTAAAATAGTGGAAACTGTTTAGTTCACTAAAAGCGTTGGAACTGTACAGTAATAGAATATTCAACTTTACTTGCTCGGATGCAAACTACTGTATCATGCAGACAGCGATGGGCAACATTTTTGGGTTAAAAATATTATTATGCAGAAAGGAACATTAAAATTGTTACTCATGGTGTTTTTTTAGGTGGGAAAATCATCCCATAACATCCTCCGCTCTTGGTGGGGCGGGAGGGTGTGTCAGACTTTTACCGCAAAATAGATAGGTCCAGAAGTCAATCTACATACAAAGCGCACTCGAGCAACGCACACATAGACACCGCTCACGGACACGATATCTTGGAGCGTCTCGGCCCACACGTCGAACAGTTCCGGCTCAAACGCTCATTAGTGTGCGTCCACCGAGCGTAGGTATAAAAAGTGAAGTACATACATGAGATTGTCTTCTGTACCTATCTACTTTGTTCTTTTACTTACTAAAAACCAACTCCTGTTCCTTCGTTACCTTTCATACCAAAGCCGAGTTTTCCTTTCAAAAACAAACCCTTATCCCCAGTAGACTTCGACCCTATTGGGCCCCTTGGTTGTTAACATCTCTTTGAGGCACGCGTGGAACAGTACGCGACATCGACGACTTGGACTCGGTCTGGATGGTTACCGGACAGTCGGACGACTACCCATTGCTCGCCGTTCGTAAGCCGCGCTTACTGTGTACTGATTATTTTTGTATTAGAAAAGAACTTTGAAATGGGACTGACAGTATTTTAACAACGCTAGTAATTATGTTTTATTCATAGGTACACGCACCTACTTATGTTCTTTAAAGAGATTTTTCGTCTGTGTCTTGGCCTCGGTCTGTGCCTTTTGGGAAAACAATCAATAATTGTTTATGGCAATGGTACAATTTGTATATATACTATGTATAGGTGCAGGTTGGACAACTATCTCACCTGATAGTAGCCGATGATGTAATCAATGACAGTTAACATTTTAGTTAGTGTGGACTCCAATCGAAGAAGTGCACTAACTTAGTTCAGTTAACTTCAGTCTTATACTTTGTATTTAATGTGTACATTATTTATTGAAGCTCTTTAATACATGCATAAATAAACATTAAACAGAAGTTCATAAATAACAAGAATTTAGTACCTACTTCATAATGTGCATAAAAACGATCGAATTAAAATGTTTACAACGCCTGTATCGACCCGATGCATTGGGTTTCAGTATTGGACAGTTTTAATGGCGCCGAAATCGAGACGATATTTTTATACTCAATAAGCTTCTACCAGTGGCTTCCCTTGCATGAAAACTGAAAACTATCTCAAGGGAACACTCCCGGGATGAAAAGTATCCAATGTGAAATTGGACACAAGGGTAAACCATAGCATACTCCAGGATATCTTCTAGTATGCTTTTTTTCCAGTGGGTAAAAATCATCCAAATGGCATACCCCGCCCTTGGGCCGAGCGGGAGATAGTGTCAGACTCTTACTGACTATAAAACCCACCACGTTCCTTCGTGCCTTCATACCGTGGCTGAGCTACCTTTCGGAGCTAACCCTGGCCCCAGTAGGCTTCGACCCTGCTGGGCCCCTGATGTAGCTGACAACCTCCAACCTCCTTGAGGCGCGCGGGAACAGTGCGCGCCGTCGACGACTTGGGCTCGGTCCGGACAGTTAATGGACGGTCGGACAGCGAGCTACCCATTGCTCGCCATCCGCAAGCCCGCGTCTACAGTGTCCGGAAATCGGGATCGGAATCCCGGCGGCGTCTGGGGCGCTGAGAGCGCCGATGCAGTCGGCCTCCTCCTTTGCTAGCATTAAATTTCATTCGGAACTTTTCAACTTTTTTAGCATGGAAGATTAAGATACGTGTGCATATATATATAAACTTTCTCCATATTAATACACCAAGATCCCAGAGCGATCCGACACAACTTTTTTCACGTGGAGGAAACTTTAGGTTCTCAGTAGCGTCTCGTGTGCTTTGAATACCTGTGTGCTTGTCGAGCTCCCCCTCGAGGCACCTTGGCAGGTACCTACTAGGTGAGAAAGGGAACTAAAAGTAAAAGTTACTTAAGGGGCCGGATGAATTTCCATACAAACGTAATACGCACATTTGCAGTTGGAGCAAATTTCCAACATATTATGATGATATTCGGCTATAGACAATATTTATCTAAATGAGCGTGGTATTACGTTTGTATGGAAATTCATCCGTCGCCGGTCCCTTAGCTTAAATTTTTATGGCTAATTTTTATATAAATGTTTTGTAGAATATTATTCTAAAGTAGTATCATATGTGTCAGCCACTTTCCACGGCCTAAAACTTCTTTCAGACGCTTTAAAGCTCCACAAAAAATAAACGAACTTTATTTAATTTTACATGTCTGATTTTTAAATATGTTATTAAGGTAACTATTAGAAAGTTATAGACAGACAAATTGTAGTGACCATCCAGTCAGTGCATAAAATTGTGTCATTCGCTCTGAAACGCAAGCATGCTCTCACGCTCATAGTTTTGGCTGAATAATTTTTGTGTTTAGGGGACATTTGGTCTCTGCGATTTATCTGACAACTAAAATATATAATCCCACCTCCAAAAAAGGAGACATACCTGTGTACGTAACACAGTGCTAAATGACATAACCACCAGGTACGAAACAGCAACCCGGAAACCACGATGACACTGACTAATTTACTTTTACATTTGTATGCAAATAAAGGGAAACCGTTAACGGCCGTGAAACATAAAACAAAATAGGCTATTAACAACCCATACGGGGGTAGAACTGGGTGAAACCGTAAAACATAACAACGGGTAGTTTTTCACGAACCACTCGTAAATGTCGCCGAAGCGCTAAAACCATTGTTAATTATAGGCCTCCGGATAGTAAAACATTTCATAACTTAAAGTTAGGAAAACGTTGCTAAGTTAACTAGTCCTGTACGTCTTTACTTTTATTTATAGTCCATAATTTTAAATGAACACTTACTAAGACTCAGAATAAAAACGCAACCGTGCAAAAAGTTAATTTCTTTCTTTAGTTTGCTAGGTACTGGTTCTTCAGTACGAACTAGGCATTAGTGGACTTAAGAGAATAAAGGCCGAGGCAAAATCTCATTATTTCCGCAATAACAGCCGTCGAGAAATCCTAAATATATACAGGCAATGGGGTTGCAATATATTATTTCCTACGATATTCAACTGTAGTGTCTCACTTATCAGTACATCTTTTGGGGTCTAGAACTGGCGCATGGTAGTTTAAGAAATTAGGACGGCAGTCAAGCCGATAGACGCGTGTAATGTAATAATTAATATGACACACCTAATTGTTCGAGGAGGAGTGGCAGGCGGTCGCCGACTTCTGCGAAGCAGTAATGTTGCAAAGGAGGAGGCCGACCGCATCAGGCATCGGCGCTTTCGCCGCCGCCGCCGGGATTCCGATCCCGATTTCCGGCCACCGTAAGCGCGGGATTGCGGACAGTGAGCAATGGGTAGCTCGCTGTCCGGCCGTCCGGTAACTGTCCGGACCAAACCCAAGTCGTCGACGGCGCGCACTGTTCCCGCGCGCCTCAAGGAGTTGTCAGCAAAAGCAGGGACCCAGCCGGGTCGAGGCCTACTGTGGGTTATCCGAAAGGGAACTCGAGCCCCGGTATAAAGGCTAGAAGAAACGGGGTGGGCTTTTATCAGTAAGAGTCTGACACTATCTCCCGCGCCGCCCAAGAGCGGGGGTTGTCGTTGGATGATTTTTCCCACCATAAAAAAAAAATACCTAATTGTTTTCACCGTTCCTAAAAGAGTTATGCGTATAAATCATAGAGAAAGAGGAGACCAAAGAAAAGGTAGTCAGTGATAGCGTGATGGGTGACAGGATAGAATGGAAGAAAAAAACGTGTTTCGTTTACCCGAAATAACACGGGATAAGACCAGGAAGATGATGATGAGTAATTTCTACAGTTTAACTCCTAAGAACCTTTCATCTTCCGATCCCCACCTACCATATTTACTATTGGTTGACAGTCGTTATTTCTTTTAGATTATCACAATTGAAACTCTATAAAAGCTAATATTATTACCTAGTGTATATTTTATCTAGTTAATATACCACAGTGTTGTCTTTTTTTACCCAAAGATTGACTGGTAGAGAATGCCTTGTGGCATTAAGTCCGCCTATGTATCACTATTGTACATGAAGTTTAAATAAATAAATAATATGTTTGGGATCTAATATTTTATTTATTTATTTCATAATTTATGTACACACAATAATAAAAGAATAGATTAAGGAAACAGAAGAATAGTACAAAGGTGATGCTTATTTCTAAAGAAATTTCTTCCAGCATACCTGCGAAAGGAAAAATTGGAATTGGACTTAGAATTGGAATTTATTTTCATACCTATGCCTAACAATAGTACGATAAAAGCTAAATACTGCTTTAGCGCCGATAGAATCCTGCTCAGGAATAGTGGTGGCATTTTCAATGCTCTGGATCTGATAATTACATTTATTGTTTTTTTTCTTTTCAACAGCAGTAGCACAATATTAAAGAAAATTAAAAAAATATGAATATGCGGTCATCCATATTTTTATACCATCACCGCACACTATCCATAAATCACACAAAGTAATAAAAAACTGATTAACAATAAAATGAAGCAGGAGGCGATAGCATCAGAGTTTATTGTCAAAATGATTGATTCGTTGGGGAGTCATAAAATTAATTTACCCCTTTTTGATTCGGAACGCAGTTGTCGAGTGGACGCCGAATTAACACGATACCGTGGCCGCTATACGTTAATCATTATTACGCCTGATATATGTACTACTTATATTATGTCATATACTGCCTTTTGTAGTGCAATATTGAATATAAATTGGTGATCAAATTGTAAAAAGCCATTTCGTCATCGGATAAATTCTTTAATTTACACGCTCGTGAAACAATTTCAGAATTTTTGTCTGAAAAGAAAAGATAACATTAATAATTCTATGAAAAAATATGAATAGAAAGTAGTTGTTTACAATCAAGGAAAATGACTCCGCTGAAACTCCTTGGACACGCTCAATTCCACGGAGCAAACAGGCTGGCTGATAAAACTTCCAGGTACCTCTCACTTATTGTATAGGAAGGATAAGCTTTGGAAGATATTTCAACGACATACAGTGACGAAAGCTGTTCTAGTATGGGCTGATATGGACTCAATAGTGTGATAATGGAGAGACGACAAACGTGGCGATAAGTCCCCTCATTGAGAAATGGTTAGGTTAGGTTAGGTTAGGATGCCGTAGCACCTCTGCTACGACATCACTTTCTTCTCGATGACACTGTTCTGGCCACTGTTGGCACAGGTTTGGAGATGGCAAGCATTAGGCAGAATCGAAAGTTCACCATCCAATAAAGATCAAATCAGGGTCGAAGGCGCGTTTTGTGCCATAATTGACTGGGAACTTCATGGACGATCCAACTAGGGCAGAATTTTTTGAAAGAGTTCACACAAAGCAGAAGGAGTTCTTTCATGATTTCACACCCCAAAAAAAAAGACTACGAGAAAAAGCACAGCAAATGCCGTACTTGAAAGCTTTACTTCTAAGTTACTAAAAAATGAACTACTGGTAGTGCTAAAAATTTATTTATCATATAACTAGTGTTTGACTGCGATCCCACTTGATGGCAAGCGGTGATGCAATGGTGAAGTGCACTAGCTTTTTCACCCTACATACATATTCCTTGAGGCTCGAAGACACCTAAATTATAACTGGACGCGAAGTCTGCAACAGGCAAATTATTCCAGTTCTTTGATGTACTCGGTATAGACAATGCGGCGAAACACTTAATCCGATAGGGGATCCGGAGGTCAGCAACGTAAGGGTGGACACTCGCCAGTACGTCTGGCTATCCGATAGGAGAAAGATGGTGGCGGAATCAATTCATGTCTTTAAAAAAATACGATATGAAGATTAAAGAAATATAAGATGAAAACTTAAAAAATATTGACCTTCATCTTTATTCAAATAGCAGTCCTAATTCAAATAAATTGATCTTTTGTAAGACAATCATATATTTTCTTTCACTTTTGTTCGCGAAAAATGCGTCGCATTCAGACTTCAAATAAAATCAATTATGTTCCAGATAGTTAGCTTCACGAATGTTTTCAAAAGAGCTAAGATTTATTTTATCTAGATTCTAATGGGTCTAGCCTATTATAGCATATGATTGGTCTTTTCTTGAATTCTTTTGTAAAGAAATTGAAAGTGAAATTTTGTTATTTTATCGCAAGCAGTCATTGATATACAAAAAACCCTAATTCAATGCAAGCAGTAGATTTCTTTTTGAACAAAGTTTTTATAGTAGCAAATTGAATTAAGTATGGTACATGAATTAGGTTTTCTTTTGCTACTCATCAATGACTGTGACTGATTTTCAAGCAGACTACTTTAAATCGAGCTATTCACTATTTGGTCAATTAATATTTTTAACTGTCTTTTTGCAGACGATCAAAACGCAAATGCCATATTTTGTGGTCTACAAAATCCCAATTATACTAATAACATTGTATTGCATACGACATGTATTTTACGCTCAACGGAGAAGTACTCTATTATTCTCAATCGGAGTGTCCACCCTTTTTTTTATAGTGGGAAAAATCATCCAATAACATCCCCCGCTCTTGGGCGGAGCGAGTGTCCACCCTTCTTCTAGCCTTATACTGCTGGACGAAAATTCGGTTGATAATGTGTTTGTGTGTACATAAATAAATATTTTCTAGTATACATATTGTCCGGGTATCGGTTGAATGAACTTTTATAGATTACCGCATTCATATAATAAACTAGCTTATACCCGCGGCTTCGCCCCCGTACATAAGATATAGCCTGTGTCACTCAGGAATATAGCAGCTTTCTATAGGTGAAAAATTTTAGCAAACGGACCAGTACTTCCAGAGATTACCTCCTACCAACAATAAAACAAACTTTCCTTCTTTATTATACTATAAACTAGCGCACGGGCTATAAATAGCCTGTGTTACTCAGGGTGAATGTAGCTTTCCAATGGTGAAACAATTTTTGAAATCGGTTCAATAGTTTTTGAGTTTATTCATTACAATACACACAAAAATAAAAATTTTCCCTGTTTATAATATTAATGTAGAGTATGATAAGCTTTCACTCTATCATTAAAATTTAAAAAAGTATCTGATGTTTAATGTATTTTACGACATTTTGTGAATATTTCACATTTCACTTTTATTCCCAGATTTATCTAAAGTTATTCAAAATTATAAACAGTTCAACAATCGGATCCTCTGGAAATGTACAGACTCAACTTAGAATCTTATGACCTAGATAATATTAGCCACAATCTATATCATAAAAAATCTTATCCCTCCGGCAAACGTCAAAGCCAAATGCCGTAGTCGGGGAAAAAATATGAAGCTATCAAATGTTTCCAGATGGTTCTGGGCCCCAGCTCTGCTGATCCTCCTGGGCTCCGCCATTATGCTGGTGATGATGACGATCAAGCGCTACCAGGACAACCCCACGTACATGGTGCAGATCGACTCGGTGTCCAGCATGAAGAAGTTCCCCGCAGTCGTGCTATGTCCGGAGATCAGATTTGTGGAGGAGAAGATGGACGACTTTGTGGCTAAAGTGTACGAGATTTATGACTTTATTTGTGACTCTTGAGCGCTTTTTACTGTCAGTATCTATCTTCTTAGTCGGGCACTCTTGTCAGAGTGGTCGTGGCTGTTGATGAATAGGACTGCGACGCGCCGCTGTGTTTTGCATCCAAGGCTGCGGCATGTTGAGCGATGTCTCTCCATTTTTGGCGGTTGTCGGCATTACGCGCACACTGTACTGCTGTCGACTGCGTATCCCTGGTAATGAGATCGATCCAACGAGTCGGAGATCGACCGCGGGCTCTCTTGTCTTCAACGCGACCGTGAACCACAAGTCTTTCCATCGAATCCTCGTTTCTGCTGATGTGCCCAAAGAACTTCAGTTTCGTCATCACCCTAATCAAAGTCTTCTTTTTGCATCTTTATCCTAAATTTTTGCTAATATATGTGTAATTCAATTCTTCCGAAGTCAGCATTATAAATTATACTTTATTTAAAGCAGTCTTAAGACATATTTGGCTGTACCCTACCACTACGCATAGGGACCTATTGGAAAGCCCAAAATACTCAAATAATAAATATCTAAGATACCTACTCAAATTGGTTCCCCACAAACGACATTTAAGTATGCTTTTTGTAAGTTTTAGGAACAACCTCCACTGTTTTTACTTGGTCGTTTATTGTAACATTTATACAAAATTGAAAGCTTTATAATGTGATTGTTTTTTCATAGGTCATTGAGAAACAAATTGCCCCATACGTGCGTTGTACATATGTATACATGCCCCCCATAGGAATTACTCCCGTGCACTCCTGTGTATCGTGGGCTGTTTACAAACAAGTAAACTACACACAATACACCCAGATCTGAAAAAACTATCTGCAGGCCCCACAAATATTTGTTCCACGCGGGAAGCGGGAATCAAACCCTCAATACGCAGCGCAGCAGCCAATTATTCAACCACTGCTCCAACTGGCATAGCACACTTGCTTAGATACTTCTAAGCAAATGTACCCTAACCTATTCACTTTTGACTTTAAAACCCCTAGGTTGAAGCTATCAGGAAACATAGACCCCAGCAGAGAATTCCACTCCCAAGCTGTACGCACAATACGTGTTTTCCCAAAACATTTATTATAAAATTGTAATATTTTCAGGAAATACCCACCTGGCATGAACTCGACTGAGATACGTGAAATCTTGCCACAACTAGCTGCGTTCTATTCCCTCGACGTGCCGTATACTCTGCAAGACCTGCTGTTGTTAGAACAGCTCCTGGACTACAATGGGTTGTCCGTGAAGACAGCTGGGGAGATACTCACAGCCACATGTGAAGAAACACTCCTTAGGTGAGAATCTACTTACTGTGTGAGATTCTGAGCTTTAGTTTTTTAATTTTTGATGGTTTGTGGATGATGGAAGTTTTGATTATCGGGATAAATCCATATTTAGACTTCTTTTAGGGTTCTGAAAAGGATTTTTTTTTTGTGATCCTGTAATCTGTTTGGTGACAACCAGAATTCTATTTCTAAGTTCTGCCTACCATCGATATATCTACCGATTACCGACCATCTATTGAACCTGAAATACAAGCCAAAAGCCTAGCTTAGGCACCAGCCTCCCACAGTATGAATCCAATTATTGTCACTGTTTTAATTTTGTAATTGCTGTGATATTGTGGTGAGAAAAATAAACGAATTATTATTATTATTAGATCTTGTACAGGCCGTTATTAATAAAAAAAAAACTAAGGGGGTTTACACATCTTGCTAGGACTGTGAACCTGGAATGCCAAGGGCAACTGAAGGAACAGATGTGGTTTAAGCAATACTAGTCTAACACTTCCTGTCGCCCCAGCCAGAGCGGCAAAGTTTGATTTCACATCCTGCAAAAAAGGTTTCTTTTATCGTTTTTCTTAAAAAAAAAAAAAACATTTTTCCTGACTATGCTTATTTGAAACCTGTGTATCTAACAGTAACGTATTTCAACTGAAAATATTAATTGTAATAAATTAACAAAAATAAAAATTATAGGTAATTTGTATTTTTGTTAATTAGATGCCGTTGGGACCACTTTATGGTGAACTGCTCGAGTTTATTCCGGATGGAAATGACCGGAGATGGATTCTGTTGCATTTTCAATGGAAGATCCTTGAAGCGGTGAGCTGACTAATTGTCATCTGTTTTTCCCATATCATCATTTTCCTACCCTCGTATGTAAGCTTCAGGCAGGCGTAGATCAAGTTTATAATGACGATATATATCCGCTGCTATGGATGTACTTTTATATATTTTTATATATATAAAAGTACGTTTATATAATATATAAAATACGTTTGCGCATTGCCTTAACCAACACGCTTTCACAAACTTCCTTTTCATTTGCTATCTCCACCGAAAACTTCACAAAAAAAAAAAAAAATTTCACAAATATACATTGCATTTCATAAGAGTATTTACTTATACAATAATCCTCAAAGACCTCGTACCATACAGAAAGACTATGTTCACGATTCCAACTAACGAATATTACATTAATATCTTCAATTTAGTTTCCTCTTGCTTAAATATTAATTTCTCTGAAGTTACGTGTAGCAACTCGGTAACTTGGCTAAGTAACAGTTAACGCGCATGTTCGGAAACTTAAACATTTCTACTAATTGTGCTGATACGGGGTTCAAGCAAGAAGTACTCAGAAATAAGTGTTTTGATCATCAGAAGTAGGAACCCCGCGAAGCGGTCTGCGCTGAAAGATCCACCGCCAACATTGGGGTTTATTTACTATTTTTAAGATAATAATAAAAAGATTTTTTTTTTTTTTAATTTTTTTTTTAAGAAATATTTAAAAATGTAAATGATATGTTAAAATGGAAAATAAAAAAGATATTACATTTTGACTGGCCTGTTAGTCTAGTGGTTAGTGACCCTGACTGCTATGCCGGAGGTTGTGGGTTCGATTCCCACCCAGGACAATATTTGTGTGATGAGCATAATCATTTGTTCTGTGTTTGGGTGTAATTTATCTATAATTATGTACGTATTTAGAAATATTGTCTAGTACCCATAACACAAGCTTTGCTTAGCTTGGGACTAGACGGCGTTGGGTGATAGTTGTGGAATATTATATTATTACATTTATATATCATTTTGTATTAAAATTCTGTTAAATTTTTAGTGGTCACCATTATCATCATCGATGTCCAACTTTGGACATAGGGATCCACCAAGAATCGCCACAACGAACGGTCCTATGCCTCTTTTAGTGGTCATTAGCTATTATTTTGGAGTTTGTTGCTTTAAGCAGGATCACAAGTTGTAAAATTTTTAGTTCTAATTTCTCGCTAAAACGGATATTTATTTTTAGTGATCATTTACTATTCTTTTGTTGTTACATTTTACTAGATCTGGTGGTTAGTTAAACATAAATCTTCAAATAATCATAAATAATTTTCCTTTATGACTTCTTAGAACAAAGTAAAATGAGTTCTTAAGACATTATAAAACCTGAACATTCAAAGATTATTATATGTATCAAGTCAGTAAAACCGTTAAGCTCAACAGGGTCCAGGGCCAGGAGTTTGTGAAAATAAAGCTCGTGTTCCTAGAACAGAAAGGACAACTACATGAACATAGGTGGATTTCAGTCAGTAAAAGTCTGACAAGCCCTTCGGAGAAGTTATTAGGTATTTTTCAACCACCCAAAAAAAGCAATACGTATTTAATGATACTGTGTCTTATTGATTGGTAGATACCTAAAAGAGATTGTAATTACGATCAAATATCTGTCATAGTTTTTATTCTACCCAGGGAAATGTGGAAACATGGAAAAGACATAGAGGTAACCGAACCTGAGAGTCACCGGTACACGAAGTGGTTTGGCTACAGCAGCGGCCTGATGCTAGCCGTCAACCAGAGCCAGAAGCTCACAGTTATCGACATTTCCTACAAGTGGGTGAGTAGCATTCAATTTCGACCACATCATCGCTTGCCATCAGGTGAGATAGTGGACAAAGCGAGCCTTACCACAATAAAAAAAAAACTTTAAAAAGGTAAATGTACTCCATTCGAAATAAGATTGGACATTTAAACAAACCTTTTTTTACTGTCCGTTCAAACGATTTTGACTTTTATTGCGTTGGCGGCATGATACATGGCGGCTGCAGTAAATAGTTGGTATTGTAACTTTTCATGCCATCCTTATACCTATAAAATAGAAGTCAAAATCGATTAAACGGACGGTAAAAAAAGATTTGCTTCAATGTCTAATGTTATTTGTAATGGTGTATAGTGGTAAACAAGCAAGGTAGCCTTCTTGATGGGAAGACATCTGCAATACCGGGGGTACCGCAGGAGCCTTCTCCTTCCAAAAAGGTCTCTTTTCAATTAACATAATGTTCCCATTGAAAAAAAGGTAAAAAGTTTGAAAGTAACTAGTAATTACAACATCTATCCTTTGTGAGAGCTGGAGTCTATACTGGGTTCAAGATCTGGTGATACATCTCCAGGATTTTACATATCTTCAATTTTTTCTCATATCTATCATAATAGGCATCTATCATACTCGTACATTTAACTTGTTGAGATAATGAACGATAGAGAGTTAAAAAAACCAACGTAACAATAATAAAAGATCCAGGACCTCTGAGTCCTCAAATAAAAAAAACCAATGTAATAATAATAAAAGATCCAAGACCTCTGAATCCTGAGATAACAAAAACCAATATAATAATAATAAAAGATTAAACTAAAAAAGACTAAAAAAGGCATAATATTATTATGCCATAAAATAGTTATTTCACCAAAACTCTTACTACAAATTACATAAAGTGAAAGTCTAAGACCTAAAACACATCTATAACCGAACTAGGACGATACAGCAATATCCAAAAGGTGAGCGAAATAGTCGAAGACTAAGAGCTACAAGAAATAATAAAAAAAAAAGCTTTAGAAAAGCTTTAGAACGACCTTTCAAATCTCAGTAAAGAAAAAAAAATGAAAATGTTAACAGTATTAATAAGATTTCTTAGCATCACAAGGAAAACTTAACTGGTGCCCAAACAGCAGCAATGTTATTAAAGGACTTCCCTCCCTTCCTGACACATAGTCACATATCCTTGACCCTTTCAGGTGGCGACATTGCCTAGCCAGTACTTCGTAGACATATCGATGAACGGAACAGCTCTCAACCCTGGCTCTGAGCATTGGATCGCCTTCTACAGCACAGGTTACCAAATTGGAGTCGGAGCAAAAGAACTCAGACCAGCCCTCAGAAAGTGTAACATGTCCACTGACAAGTTACGTTACTTCCCGATTTACAGCAAGTAAGTCTCTTATTGGCTCCCATTAAACGCAAGGCGTCATTGCAGCATACCAAGACGAAGATGGAGAGATAAGCTGGACAACTACTGGAGGGACTGGCCCGCAATGGTCGAAGATAGACGTGTGTGGAACAGGGAGATGGAGGTCTTCGCTCAGCAGTGGGACATAAATGGGCTAATTAACTAAGCCTCTAGTAGCTATGAATGTGACTGAGATTGAGGCTATAACGGCAAGTAGTAGTTGTAATTGATAATACTCGTAAAAAGTGTGCAATCACATAGCTGATAAAGTATGGAAGAAAAAGAATAAACCCTGTACAGTTACTATAAGCAGCTATAAGGCATTTAAAATGATTTCAGGGAATTCTGCACATTAGAACAAGAGATGGCGAACACCTTGTCAAAATGCAAATGTGTTCGAGTAAATCATCCAAATCCACCGGGCTTCAGCATTTGTCGCGCGGCGATGTTGCAGTGTTCCGCCCAGGCCTTGAGTAAATACTACTACAAATCTATTAACATGAGTGTCATCACCATCCTCCTGCCCATGGAGTAGTCACTACCCCATATTATTAGTATTCTCTTTCTTTTTTCTCCTGTTAACCATCACGCTACCGTTCACTTTCTTCTCCTCATACAATACATCTATCATGTTTTAGGCATTCATTTTCCCTCTTAATAAATCCGTTCATTTATAATTATAGTTATTTCTGTCATATTCATTTCATCCTTTCTAAAATATTTTTTTTTTTGATTTGTATCAACAAAAAAAAATATTAAAAAGGCACTATTAGAAATCTATAGTGTATTTTACTTGAGGATCATTACATTCCTTATACATAGAAATTAAAGGCCATTTAACTTTCAATAATTGCAACTACTGTTTTGACCCTTAACTGTGCATGGGTTTAATTCCCCATCAGTAGTTTTTTTTGTATTATTAGCGATTGTCATCAGTCCATTGCTATGTTGATGTTTTCTAATTTTTAAACTATAAGACGTTCTTCACAATGTCCAGTAAAGTTCCTTCACTGAATACCAACAAACCGTTCTATACGTGTTCTGTGATATGTTATTTTTTATATTTCCAGTCGCGATCGACAGCGGGAGTACTATCTGCCCTATGACATGTGACATGGAGAAAACCTACGTCATAGCGTCCAATTACAAGCTCGATGAGTCCGTGAGGACTGTGGAACCTTTCTAGTATGTCTCTAAATATATATATATAATCAATCGATCAGTTCAACAAAAGCCACAGTTGGTCCGCATTTTGTACAGATCAACATGATTTGAATATACAGGGTGTCAAACCAAAAATAGGAAAAAACGACAAAAAATTCCACCTTTGGGGGGTCCAGAATGATGTACTGGATCCTAGTAGTCATTTGTGCGTCGATGAAAGAGTATAAATGACCGTATATGGGTGCTTTTACCATTTTTGAGACTTAAATTTTTTCTGCACTCCTTTAGAGAGTCCCATGTGAGTTTAATGTCTAATGTCCGTGTGATGCAGAGACAAATAGTGGACCGTGCAATATTGAGACTTGAACGTATATTTATTTAAATACAAAGATCTTCATATGTTATACTAAAAGTGTTGGCAAGATATGAAATCCTACACATTTAGTTGTAGCTTAAGGGCCAAGCGCCCGAAAAGTGCCATAAAACAGTGATTTTCTGAGGCCTACTCCTCCGTAACGGCTAGGTCAATTGGTTTGAAAAAAATATATGTTTATTATAAATCCATGAACAATAATATCAACATTTGATTTTTTCGTGCAATCAATACTTTTGTCAAAAAAAAAATATTTAGCAATTTCGCAACTTTTCGCAACTTTTCCCTACTCCTTCGAAACGGCTTGGACCTTTAGAAACATTTTTACACATAAAAATTGGTGGTTAAATATTCTTCAAAGTGAACATTGCATATGTAAATCAATCAATATCTCGCAGAGAAAATGGATTTAAAGCGCTTTCCGGGAGCTGCTGGCCGCAAATAAATGCACAGATTTGCGTACTGCCGCCTAGGCGAGTGCGAGAGTTGCGTTCACATAATTTCGGCCAGATGGTTCAAGGAACTATACGCCTTAATCAATAGTAGCCTAAAGAACTGAACGAATTTAAAAGGAAATACGCTTTGACCATGATCTGGATTAAGACTTAAGATACTTGTATTCCATAGCCCGAACAATCCCTAAACTTAAGTGGCAGTGGACAGGGCAAATTGCTCGCAGAAAAGATGGTCAACGGAGATGAAAGTTTCTGAAGTGATGGCCTTCCAATACGGCGTCTTACGTGAAGACGCCGTATTGGAAGGCCTCCAACATGGTGGATCGATGTCGAAGTGAAGGTCGACGCTTGGAGGAACCCTATGTCCCATAGGCTACGTCTTTCGGCTAAAAGGATGATTCCAAACTGTCTACGTTCCCATAGATTTCCAACGCTAGTTCAAAAAGCTTTATGTTTCCTATTATTATAATGCCAAAAGTCGCTTACAGACATCGCGAGGCATGCGTCGCGAATGGTTCGTCTCGCATGGATCGGGTTGTGTGGATGTGTGAGCTCATAGTGAGCATTCGCGTCATACAATCGTTGCAAACGCTGCCTCAGTACGAGCCGTGCGCTCCACGTGGTTGTACAGGTGTTGTTCGTGAGTTCGATACCGAATCACCGTGCGTGGTGGTTTGTGTGCTCAGCTTGAGCATGTGTCGTTCAGGACGCACGCTTAAATGTACCGTCGTATGCCTCAGGTTGAGCCATGCGGGACGAACCATTCGCGACGCGCCTAGCGATGACTGTACGCGGCTTTAAGTTTTCTCAGGGACAGGTGAGTATGGTTCAGCAGGGACTTGAATTTCAAGAAAGTGAGCGTGGTGAGGGTGTTCATTCAGAGTCACAAGTGTCGTAACCTCGAACGATAGTCATACTTCAATTACTTGATCTTGTTCTGTGAGTTTCTATTCATGTATTGTATTAATATTGAATGTTTTCACAGTAGGGGTCTGAACTTCAAGAAGGTCAGCGTGGTGCGAGTGTTCATCCAGAAACGTAAGGGTCCTATCCTCGAACGATGGTCACACTTCGGTTACTTAGACTTGTTTTGTAAGTGTTTATCTATGTAAAAGTATTTTATTTCTGGACCTGCAAATTGGTACCGAAATGGATAATGTTGGTAGTCCCCACGTAAGACCAACCGATGATCTGATGAATCCACTGAGTGTGAAAGGGACGGGACCTGTTACCAATCCTAAAGTGGAAACGGAGCAATATTAACCAATAGGATTGCACAAAATCAGATGAGCGGAGATTTTGTGCAATCATATTGGTTAATATTGCTCCGTTTGGAAGTCTCCAGTCTCGTTTGGAGGGTCCGCTTTGCAGTCGCAAAGCGGAGCACTTTACAGCCTCGCTCCGCTCCTGTAGACAGGCAGCCTTAGACTTCACATTTCAACCGACTTCAAAAAAGAAGAATTTTCTCAATTCGACAGAATGATTTTTTTAAATTCTTTATTGTACAACAAGCAGTTACAAAATACATCAATAACGGAGTTCGTGTTCATAGTACCTATTAAAAATAAACACAGTTCTAACAGTTATAATATTTAACTAAAACTCTAATTCAAAAAGTAAAACACCGTGAAAAAGGCGTGTAACTGTCCCTGCACACGCGCCACAAAAAAATGCCGCTTCAAGCTTCTTTTTGAGGCAGTCTTTTTTTGTGGCTCGTGTGCGGTGGTGCCACCACAATAAAACGCTTGAAGCGGCTTCAAGCTTCTCCGGACACAAGGCCTCGTCACGTGTCAGCTGTTTTTTGCAGTCGCTTCTAGCTTTTTTTTTGTGGCCGCTTCTAGCGTTTTTTTGTGGCGGTTTTTTTTTTGAGGCCCGTTTGCGGGGACAGGGTGTTCTCTGTTTGACTGTCAAAGATGCTAGTGCGGGGGCGCTGATGCACGACGGTTTTAATAAATTATATTATTTATATTTTATTGGTTCTGGACCTTTCGAAGGCGTACGAGGAGCCAACTCGCAGAGGCCCCTTGGACACTTTTCATGGAACATTCTTATATATATTTTTATGTTAATTATTGTACATAACCGATGATTATACCTGCAAGCGATATGCTAGTGCACTCAAGGACAACCCCTGGTTGGTGAAAAGCTATTGCGACATATGGAAAACAAAGATAATAGGGCTATGGGTTTTTAGTGACCGATGGACTGGTTACCAGAAACTATGTTACGACAATAACCGCTGCCTGAACGATGTTACTAATATCCATCGATAAAAAGGCAGGGGGTAACTTGGACACTTAATAAATGGGCCCTCAAAAACGGTCGCTAGCACAAAGCGACGTGGTAAAAAAAGGCCAACTTACCCATCCTGATGTGCTTGATGAGTGGAGAGGTATACCACGACTATCAGGACAACCCCAGAAATACGGTCAAGATCCCTACCAGCACTTTACTGGAATATACATTCTTTTCCCGAGCACGTTTGCTCTTGCGAATCTCCACTCAAGCCAGCCAATACAGGCAAGAGAGAGATGGGAACTCTATTCCTCTCAGTGTTCACTACGGATTTACGAGATTTACGGGTTTACGGAATTTACGGGATTATATCCAAAACTACGTATTCAGACTACGGCTGTACCGTGTTCTACTATATTACGTGTATTTGTATTATGTTCCAGCTCAAATAGGAGGCATGTTCAGCGTGTTCTTCGGTTGCAGTATCCTCACGCTGCTGGGGTTACTACAACTCGCCTGGTACGTCATAGTGAGGCAGTGTCAGAAACGACGGCAGTAGACAGCCCCCACCACGCCCCCACGGATAACATATGTTTAAATATTGATTGTAGCACAAATGTATTGAATAAGCTTGGTTAATTATTGTATAAAACTGTAGAAGAACACAGTAATATTATAAAGGTGAAAGTTTGTGAGTGTGTGAGTACGTTTGTTACTTGTTCACGCTTGAACGGCGATGAAACTTGGTCCACGGGTAAATAATGTAAACAAATAATTGTTTTTTTTTCTTCTTTTTCATATTTTTTGTTGTTGTATGAATTTGTTGACAAAACTGTAGAAGCGCGCGACACCTCTTCGGGTTTACCATGACGTTCAAAGTAAGATTGTTTTAATCTTGTTTCATTGTGGGTAAGAGACAGAGCTACACACAATATGGGGATTACACTGGCTCCTGTAGTACAGTTTCTATATTGCTCAGGAACCAAGGAATTTCAATAATATGTGTAAAAACTCTGTTTCAATAAATAATTTAATTTATTATTATTATAATGCTCTAGCTCATAGAATATTTTTTATCCCGGGAAAATTTTCTACAAATACGTGAGCGAAACCGGCGCTGGTAGCAACTAGTAGTATACACAGTTAAACCAAATAAGGTACTCGCTTCGGTAATCTTCGGAGCCACGAAGATTATCGAAGTGAGTGAACTAGTGCGTACTGCCGTACGGTATGAATAGGTCCTCTTCAGAATTGAAAATATTTGTAATATTGTATTATCATTGCGTTAGTATAGAGTTTTTTCACTTTCATGTTAGTATAGAGTTTTTTCACTTTCATGTTAGTATAGAGTTTTTTCACTTTCATGTTAGTATAGAGTTTTTTCACTTTCATGTTAGTATAGAGTTTTTTCACTTTCATAATCTGGTCACAGATCGCAGAAAAGAGAAAAGCACAGAGTTAGTTTTAACAGTTCTTTATCGTCTCACTTTCATATGTTTTAGGATACAAGATGTTGATATCATTGTTCTTGAGAGCTGGAATATCTGTAGTATCTAACGTAACCTATTAGGTTTTTATATGACTTATTTCTAATATTTATTTTTAAAATCGTTTATTACTTACCTAAGCTGCATTTTGAAGACTAGACCAGGTACACGTTAACGCATAAATCATAAGTAATCTATTTCAAAACCAATTATTTATATTGTGTAAAACCGTTAAGTAAAATAAAACAGTAAGTATTCGATTTAATAAGAATAGCTTAATTATTAATAATAATTTATTAACAATAATAACAGAATGTCAAAGATAAATCAATTATAATTGCGTAAAAGGTAACCTTTTTTGGGAGTTATTTGAATAAGCTAAATAAAAAACTTAATAATATGTCATGCGCCTTGAACCTTAGATACTTTAGAGAACAAAATGTCCTCCGACACGACGTGCAGCGCACAATTTACGTTACGCAGTCCCGCAACTTGCCCCCCAATGTTTTACGACGCATTCACATGACTCGAGACATGTTGTTGGACAATTAGACAAAAATATTGGGGGGCAAGTTGCGGGACACCGAGTAACGTTGCAGTGTCGCGTAAATTGAGCGTTGCGCGTCGAGTTGGAGGACATTTTGATCCCTAATGTCAGATACACTCAGGACTATCACATCATGTTTTACGAACAAAAATAAAAGCTTAACGTTTAGTTAATCATCCATTACAAAATAAAGCTAGCACATAAATATTAATAATGCCTTTCGTGGCCGTGTCAGACATAGAATAAATTTGTTTCAGAAATAAACGGCCTGTAGTTTATACAGTGTTCACAGAACTTCATGTGTGGTCACCGAAACATTAATCTTGTGCTGTTATGAATTCATATTATTATTCGTATTTGTTGTTGCGTAAATCATATTGTATGTTTTGAGAAAATTTTGTCAGAATTCAAGTCATGTTTTGTTTTTCATTGTTCATATTATGACGTAACGGTAGGATATAAATTTTGAATTGTTGTTCTTGCTCCTAGTTTCTATAAAGTAAGTTCACTAGCGCATAAAGTTATTGAAATAAATTGCTCTAGTTATACACCACCATTCTGATTTTTCTTTACAATTGTAGCACGCTTTAGGCACTTACAAACTAAAAGTTCAATCCGTATATTGGCGTGATTCGATGTAAACAATTAATTCAATGAATCACAAGTAGTTTTTTAGCGCTTGATTTTGTACCTAATAATATTTTCACACTATTATCGACTATAAACGCGAAAGTTTGTAAGTGTGTGTGTGTGTATGTTTCTTGCGCTTGAACAGATTTGGATGAAATTTGACAAACGGGTAGACCATATCTGGAATAGCAGATAAGATATTTTTATCCTGAGGGTATGTTCCTTTGGGATCCATTTTTAAGCTATTAGGTGGTAGCTATTTTTCTTTTCATAAAATAAAATCTCACCAATTACAATCCCTACGAAAGATAATCAGAAAAAAAATACTCATAAAGGTACAAACTCATTATAACAAAGAATGCAAAAAACACTTAAAAACCTTTAATAAAAGCTACTCGAACTGATCAAAAGTATGTGTGACACAGAAAGTTTCGCGCCGAACCAAATTGTCAGTGACAACCCTAATGAATAAAGTTAACCATCAGATTGGGAACTCTCACCGTTTAATTAAAATACTCCAGATTGTACTCTAACTTAACTATTCCAGGGAATTCTGGGTAGGTGTGTGTCTACGTATGTGCTACACTGGTTTTTAATTGGATTTTAAACAGATGTTATGACAAAAGGTTTCGGGAAAATTGTAGCACGTGTGCTCTGACCTGCGCCATTGTTCGAAAGAGTGTAGGTTCAACTACACTGCTAACACGTGCTCCACACACACTTTTTTTTATGGTGGGAAAATTATCAATGATAACCCTCGTTCTTGGGTGGAGCGGGAGATAGTGTCAGACTCTTACCGACTAAAAACCCACCCCGTTCCTTCAAGCCTTCATACCGGAGCTCGAGTTGTCTTTCGAGACTAACCCTGGCCCCGGTAGGCTTCGACCCAGCTGGGCCCCTACTGTTGCTGACAACTCCTTGAGGCGCGCGGGAACAGTGCGCGCCGTGCTCCACAAACTGATCTGGGTGCGTCGGTCTCTATACAGTTTGCATGGAAACTAGACTTGTGCAGCAGCCACACGTGATGCTCGTCGCTCTACGTAGAAATCAGGCGTATTACACGTGTGCATCGGTCTAATGTAGCTTTACCTTAGTCCTGGAACGCAAAGGGCAACTCCAGGAACACAGAGGGGTGGGTTTTATGTAGAAAAATTCGGTACTCGTTCTCGCTCCGCCCCGAACGAGAGAAGTTAATAATGATTTTCCACCAAAAATAAAAAAAGCAGGTGTGTTATGTAGTATCTGCCTACCTCCATGTTAGAAAAACATGGTTTATGCATATTTCTATTAGAATTCAAAATACACAGATGATGTACCGTCACGTGGAACTTTTTGGCTACCAACAGGTTCCATGTCAAAAGAACCCTTCATCCGTTAGATGAAGGGTCTTTATGTGCCCATGACAAGCATAAACTTTATGACAGTTGTCAGTTTGTAAGCGCAACACGGTGTGTGTGGTTGGTAAAACTCTGTAAAATACGTACAGGTTAACACGGCGTTCTGTAAAAAAACCAGCATGCGCAAGCATAGCAGTGATAATATTTATGCGTTTAGTAGGCCCATAAAAGAGATGAGGCTCAAGGTATTCAGCCCAAATTTTACCAACAATGTCAGAGTCGCCTTTCTATCAAAGCGAATGTAAATGAATACCAGCAGCTTTTGGAACGTCAGCTTATCTGACCTCCACGACCTAGTTACTAGCTAGGTAACACAATCACACTTTGGTGAGATTGGTTGTCAGGTAACAAAGCTTTTGACTATTTGTAACGACTGTCATGAGATCTACAAACAACAGCCAGAATCAACGAATAAACGTACTTTCGGAAGTGCTCAATAAAACACATAACTGGACGTCCCACTCATATGCACAAAACGTTTTGGGAACACATTCATTGTGTGTACAGATAAGGAGTGGAATTCCTGCTGTTTACATTTCAGAAATCAGAAACGTTTATTCGAAATAGACCAATTACAGGCACTTTTGAATTGTCAAAATGTCGGTCAGTCAAAAAAGCGTGGCTCTTTGGAGAAGAACGTGCGAGAAACTATTTTTCCTGATAGCTACAACTTACGGTCTTTAAGACAACAGTGAATAGGTAACTTCTATGCAAGCGTGCTCCACCGTCGACTGGCGGACTGAGCGCCGGTGGAATCTCATGGTGAAATGACGTCAGCGACTATCGCAACCCAGTGCTGGGCACGCCACAATTACGGCGGTAAGTCCCCTCTTTGAAGCGTGGCTGGAAAGACCTCACGGCATCCTTACCTTCCGCATGACACAGGTCCTCACCGGACATGGCAAGTACGGGAAGTTCCTGTACTGGATTCGTGCGGAAGTGATGCCTGGGTGTCGCCACTGTGCGGAATGCCCGGAGGACACGGAGGAGCACACAGACTCACTTTCGTCTGTAACGAGAAAAGTTCATTATCATCAAGATTTTCAGCCATCTTAAGATATATTATGCATGTATAGTTACACTAATATTATAAAGGCGAATGTTTGTGTATTAAACCGTGCCCTTATTGCAAAAACCAACTATCTGCACTGATATGTGGGTTTGTTTGTTAGTCCATCAAGCTGAAAGGACTGACCGTATTTGGATGAGATTTGACACCTTAGATCATATCCTGGATTAGTACATACGATACCTTTTATTCCTTGTTTCATGCAAGCAAAGCCGCTGACAGAAGCTAGTTGTTTATAAAAATGACCGAAACAAATGAAGCAACAGAAATCGCTAGTTCATCCACGATTCCTAATCCATTGAACATTTCGAAAAGTCACTCCGTATCCGGAACCTATTGCTCGCACAAATCGAATTATATTTTAGCTAAATCACGCCGGGGCAATATATTGCGTTCTCTTCGCCTTGCATTTTGTATCGCATTGCGATTGATACCGATTGAAGCCCGGATCGATTCAGGAAGCAATGTGGACGGGTGAATAAAGATTTATAGGTATTTGTTGAAATTGGTGAATAAAGATGTTAATATTGAATGGTTTGGTTTTAATTGATTTAATTTGACATGTGATATCAGATGGCCTTTGGGGCCGAAAGGTTCTGGAATGGTGGAATGGTGATTTTGCTAGTTTATGTATTGTATATATGTAAATAGTACACCACGAACTACCTGCGTATCTTTTTCTCCTTCTCTGTCAAATCCATCCAAAGGTTTTCTGTAAAAAATCGCTTTTAATCGCTTCTCAAATCGCTTTTTTTTTGTATAAGACCACTCCTTGTGGCACCCTATTAATTTTAAGTTTCTTATGTAACTGCTTTATTTTTGGTGTACAACAAAAAAATTATCTATCTATCTATCTATGGTAACCACGCACCGGAAGACGTAACGTTGACACGTATAAGGTGGACCGATGACCTGGTAAGGGTTGCGGGAATCCGAGAGATGCGAGACGCACAGGATCGTTCATTGTGGTGACAATTGAGGAAGCCCTATGTCCAACAGTGGACGTCTTTCGGCCGAAATGATGATGATGTGACATCATCCATCATCCTTGAGCCAACGTGGTGGACTACAGACTACAGTCCTTTCCTAGAGAAGAAGCCTGAGTCTCAGGAGTGGAAACATTACAAGACTATTGTTACAGAATAATCGTAGTATAAGCATAAATGCTTATACTATGTTTATTCTGTAACATAGCTACTCAATTTAACCACTGTGAATGAACAATTTTGTTTAATCTCAGATTAGGTGAAGGCTTTTAAAATAAAGTACCTGAAGTGGAAAACGTTGTCATAATTTAGAGACCACAAAAAACAAACGTTTTGCCCTCAAGGTTACCAAAAAACATTAGACGCTCACCGAAACCAACAACAAAAAAAAGCAGAACAAACAAGACGGACTCAAAGGGCTCGTATTTAATGCCACGCATATTACCCTAAAAAAATAACCAGTGCTTTGTTTATAAAGATTGCAGGGGCGCACGGAAGCGTGGGGCCAAGTTCATGCAAAAATTATACAGAGGTTCCGTAGCGCCGGAGCATAAATTGTTCGTGAGCGAGCCGGCCCTTTTTAAAACCTTATTGTTTTTACCTTGCCGCGAATGTTTCCCTTATTGGTGTAAAATATTTGCGTGCCTGCCATTGTGGAGCCAGCCCTACCTTTTTGTAAGGTGTTTTGTCGTGTGTGCAAAAATCTGGGCCTTGCGTAACGTTGTTTACTTTAGAAATATGATAGGATGTAAAAAGATGGCGGTATATACGTGTAATTTTTGTGGGTTTCTCTCTCAGGTGGAACAGGCTTTTGTTAAAGTATATTTTTTTGCTGTTACGTAAGGTTTTCGGTTATATCAGACGTAAGACGGTGCGACACGGGCACATGGTGGAGGACCCACCCATGCTTACATATGTTTTTGGGAACACATTCCCTTCTATAGTCTGTGTTTCCTGATAGCTACAAGCTGGAGGTCTTTAAGTTAAGAGTGAATAGGTTACTTCTAGGCAAATGTGCTCTACCGTCGACCCTATCATTATTAGCATAAGCATAACCTTTCAATCGTGGAATTTACAGACACAGTAGAAAGACAATAGGTGCTCGAACGCCGGCGTTCGCTTGGGGTTTAATTAAATAATCAGCCTTTTTAATTTTCCCACTACTGGGACTCAGGCCTCCTCTCACTAGGAGAGGGTAATCATTGCTTAGCCTATCAATAATATAAAACTCTTTCTTTGCAGATATATAGCAACCTAAAAACACAATTCTGACACATTCATTGATAGTTAGTAAATATAATCTTAATCACTTAATTATCTGCTCCAAAAAGTATACAAATTTTCTTTAAAAATTTACCCCCTCTATTTGAATTTAGAATTTTAAGTTAAGAAATTGTTAAACTACTTTATTATTATTTATTTATTAAATGCATTATGCACACAAAAGTACAGAGGTGGACTTAATGTCTTACGCATTTTCTACCTTTGGGTGATGCAGAAACAGATAGGTGCAACAAAAGAGTGAGAAAAGGTGAATACAAGAATAGATAGGCCTATGTCCAACAGTGGACGTATATCGGCTGAAATGATGATGATGATGATGATGAAGAATAGATACACTACTATGCTATGTTAAAGCTGTTGAACGAGTTTTCATGTCAGAACTAGACTCTCAATTCCAAAACCGGGGATTAGCGCGTATCGATGAAAAAAAAATTGCAATCGGACCAGTACTTACATACTTTCAAATTAAAAAAAAAAATTACCTCTTTGTAATATTACTAGCTTTTGCCCGCGGCTTCGCTTACCTACATAAAATATAGCCAATTTCACTCAGGAATAAAGCAGCTTTCTTTGATTGAAACATTTTTAGCAATCGGACCAGTACTTCCAAACATTACCTCCTAGAAACAAGAATACAGAAAAAAAAAATAACTTTACCTCTTTATAATATTTATATGGTGTAGAAGTGTAGATAATTTTTTAAGTGTAAATTGAAGAAACAATGGGGTGGGAGTAGGAAGCTATAAACAAACAAATACAAAGACTAGATGGCGTTGTGTGATAGTTGTGGAGTATTTTATTATATTATATTATTATTATTAAATATACACCCCCAAAAAAAATCATAAAAATCGGTCAAGCCGTATAGGAAGACTTCGATAACAAACACTGTGACACAAGATTTTTATAAATTAGATTATTAAACTTGTATCGTAGTTTATAACACAGTCATATCAAATGCTTTCAGAAACCCGGCGAATTTATAATTTAATAACAAAAAGCAACAAACCAAATAAAATCTAAGCCCGGAACTTTGTCATCCCGACTTGTATAGTTCCGCAAGACTTAACTTGAAGAATAATTTGTTTCTCAAACTTGCCGACTCAAGAATGTAAGGCCATGAATTTTGCGGGATATATCGCTGAAGTTATAATATCAACCCGGGTGGACCCGACGCGCATAGTAATGTTAAAGGGATGGGCACAGCGGCTTTTGAGAATTTCAATTCTCTTTTTGAAATTGCAATAATTTTTTGTTCACTCGAAGAAAGTACTAGGAAGACCCTATTTTTTTTTTTGCTGGGGATGATCATCCAATGACAACCACCGCTCTTGGACGGAGCGGGAGATAGTGTCAGACTTTTACTGACTAAAAAACCCACCCCGTTCCTTCAAGCCTTCATACCGGGGCTCGAGTTCCCTTTTCGTCTAACCCTGGCCGCAGTAGGCTTCGACCCGGCTGAGCCCCTGCTGTTGCTGACAACTCCTTAAGGCGCACGGGAACAGTGCGTGCCGTCGACGATTTGGGCTTGGTCCGGACAGTTACCGGACGGTCGGACAGCGAGCTACCCATTGCTCACTGTCCGCAAGCCCTTAAAGGAAGAGAGGAAAGGAAGACCCTAAAGGAAGAGCATAAAGCTTATTATCTGTCCGTTTCGGAAGTGCGGTCGAAACGGACACTTAACACCCTGCTCCCGACATCGGCGCGGCGGACTATCTACTATTTTTTATATTCAAATGTTTTCTTATCATTATTTTTTTAAGAAATATTTAAAAATGTAAATTATACGTGAAAAAAAAGACTTAATAATTTTATAATAGTATTCTTAAACTATCACACAACGCCATCTAGTTCCAAACTAAGCAGAGCTTGTGCTATGAGTCCTAGACAACTGATAAACATACTTTTATACTTCTTATTTAGAAGTTTATAGATAAATAACACATATTATAAATAAATAGCACCCAGACACAGAACAAATGATCTAACATCTGTCTCGGGTGGGAATCGATCCCACGACCTCAGTATAATAGTCAGGACCACTAATCACTAGTCCACTAGACCTGTCATAATGTAATGCCTCTCTCTAACTAAATACTACGATTATATTCCACTACTATTTTTAACCAATCTTGTCTTTTAATAGTTATATTAAAATTAAGCTTCCTTAGTGATGGATTGGCATCACTACCGTTCCAATAGGAGTCTTTATCATAATCACCAGACTCGTAAACTAACAAGCAGGATCATAAATATCAGCAACTTCCGAGCACAGCGCATCTTCAATCCCATCACTAAAGCTCCGAGGAGTCGAATAGACTACACTACAAATCCTGACCTGCCTCACTACTGAGAGTTCAGAACTTTCTGTTCAAAAATGCTCGCATCGTATCCCAACCATAAATAAATGGATCCCACAGTATATCCACCAACTGAATTTATACAGAATGACTTTGGGAAATCGTTTTCCATCTTGTTACCAAAAGTGGGGGAACTTTTTAGGCTGTGGCATCATTTGGGTGTAAATTGACTTTCAAAGAATATTTTTTTCGTCTCGATATGTTTGAGTATAGATCAATGAAGGTAGAAACGGGTTTTTCGTACTTTGATGTTGATTGACTTAGGAACTCGTATGTTAAATTCTATTTGCATGAAGCGATTGAAATTGTAAGGAAAATATTTTTACATGCGATATTTTTATGATTGAATACAAATGTTAAGTGCCTACTCTGAGACTACAAAAAAAAAAACAGAAAAGCATCACCGAAATATCATAATTATCACCATATCAGCCAAAAGACGTCTACTGTTGGACATAAGCCTCCTCCAAACATCGCCACAACGACTGGAAATATGCTTAAACCAAATTCATACACTCTAAACAAATTGGGAAACCTGATCTACTTCTGCAGAGAGATGGTCTCTGTTTCAACCAAACAAAGGTTGCTATAGCTCACGTACATTAAGTTCCTGAGTACATCAAGCTCTGAGTGCGGAAACCAGACCACAATGATAAGATGAGTAAGTATACTTCAGGTGGAGCAAGAGGGAGTAACGCTAGAATTACGTTAGACCGACGTACATGTGACGCCTGATTTGTACGTAGAGCGACGTCGCGTGGCGTGGATTAAGTGTAGCTCTACAAATCTAGTTTCCATATAAAATGTGTGGAGACCGACGCGCCCAGATCGATGTGTGAAGCACGTGTACTATGTAGTTTGAGGGCCTTTTACTAACTGAAACCCACCAGTGTTCTTTCTTTTGCAAGATAAGGGATACTGTGGCTTTTTCAACATCACCTTCATCATCATCATCATTTTACCCGAAAGACATCCACTGTTGGACATAGGTCTCCTCCCCCAAGTGTCGCCACGACGAATCTCGTATCCATCGCATTTCTGAAACTCTCACCAGACATCTCACAAACATCATCTTTTAAGCACACAAAAGTAAAATTTTGGACCAAAGACATTAAATATATACTATTTTGCACACACGAAGAACATAATACCTTGTACATTACATATGAATATTTACAGACAAAACGGACCATCACATGCATGAACAATATCGCTGAAATTCAGTTAACAGATATTTCCGGACTGACATTCATTTTCAATCGTAAACCATCAATTTTTCACAAACATTCGCTGTCAGTGAAAAAAATTCGAAATAATCTGGACATAGACTTTGCATTTGTGAGAAGTTCTCATGGAGTGATGTTATAACGTCGACTCACGACCAGTTCAAACGTGCAGCTATTTCTGGAGCATTCTATTTTTTACACGCTTTTAGTAGAACACAGACGAGTGAATTATTTTAGTTTTTTTAAAGAAAAACTGTTCTACCAGTCTATCTGCCTGTAGAACATTGGGTTATATACTATACTGTGTTTATTTTTGTACACTAAAAAGAAATCTTTTTTTTTTAAGTATCAAATTGGTTATATGAAGCAGCAATCAGTTTTTCAAATATTGGTATGAGGAAGAGTGTGAACGTGTGGGAACATCTCGCTATCTCTTTAGTACACACGTAACCTAATGGTGGTGACGTCACATTTCAGTGTGTATACTTTATTCTATTGCTTGTCAGTTTCCCCTTCCATCAGAATTGAAAGGTTTCCTACTTACTTTTATTTTTTAGTATATAGTAGTTTATTTTTAGTATACGAGTAATATAGTGTTACGTAATTATTGTCAATTTTTAAACTATTCGACACAAATGTAAATTATTTCTTGAAGATAAAAAAATGTTAAATGGAAAAATATATAGAAAAAGCATTTCTTGATACAAATAATAAAATGTTTTGCCCAAAAGAAGCTGCATCTATAGAGCTACTAAAACAAAGAACGATCATCGATTCATCTCTGAACCCACCATACACCTGGTGTACCTACTCGTATTTAAAGGAATTGTTAACTTAACAGAAAATATAATATAGTCTGGAAAGTTACCACAGTACCTACCTTTTGTCTAACTACCAATGGGATAGTGTCTAAGAGTGGAATGTATAACTTTGTACTACTAATACAAGTGAACAAAGTTATACAGTAAGTAGCCTACAGTATTAGTGGCAAGGTGGTTATATCCACTAGAATATTCTACCATCCAAGGAGGCATCATGTGCAGTGATACTACTGCAGATTATAATATATAGACTAAAGCCTCATAAAGCCTTATTTTTTTGACAGGCCTGTTGGTCTAGTGGTTAGTGACCCTGACTGCTATGCCGGAGGTCGTGGGTTCGATTCCCACCCAGGACAAATGTTTGTGTGATGAGCACGATCATTTGTTCTGTGTCTGGGTGTAATTTATCTATAATATGTATGTATTTAGAAATATATAAGTATGTTTATCAGTTGTCTAGTACCCATAACACAAGCTCTGCTTAGCTTGGGACTAGACGGCGTTGTGTGATAGTTGTGGAATATTATTATTATTATTATTTTATTTTTAACCGGACAGCAGACAAGTAAGATAGGGATTAATCCCTAGGCTCAGCCTTTTAATGGTCCCACTACTGGGACTCAGGCCTCTTCTCTAACAGAGGGAATGCGTCGTAATCCACTACGTGGGCCCAGTGCGAGTTGGTGGATGTCACATGTCTTCGAAATTTTGGTTCTAGGACATGCCGGTTTCCTCACGATGTTTTTCTTCACCATTCTGAGAGCAGTGGCAATGAAATAATTTACACAAAGTAATGCGTCTGGCTGAGTTTGAATACACGAGCTAACTCGTCAGTCGGGGCTGTTCCCACTCGGCTGCCACTGCTTACGTCACGTGAAAGTCACGTGGTCATTAAAAATTGCCCTTTGTATGTCACAGAGTAGCAGTTTGGAATACTTTCATTATTTTCGACTACACATCAAATAGACGTACGTATCAGTTGGTAGAGGTACAATCAATGTTAGGTACTGAAGGAAAACGTCATTAACTAAACTTAAGCTAACTCTCGCTTGCTCGCTTGCTCGCTTGCGGATCAAGGGGATGAACTTAACCATATTGACTTATAAATATACTAACTTTTTCCCGTAGATTCACCCGCGTACATAAAATATAGCCTATGTCACTCAGGAAAAAAGTAGCTTTCTATTGGTGAAAAAGTTTTAGCAAACGAACCAGTACTTTCAGAGATTACCTCCTACAAACAAAAAACAATTTTTCCACGTTTATAATATTAGTAGATTTAGCTTCACCTATAAAATTATTAACTAAACTAACGAATCAAACAAAAACCACCAAAAGACAAATCTACACTAATATTATAAAGAGATAAAATTTGTATTTTTGTGTGTACCTATGTTTGTAATGAATGAGCTCAAAAACCGATTTGCCGATTTCAAAAATTCTTTCACCATTGGAAAGCTACATTCACCCTGAGTAACTTATGCTATATTTATTGCCCGTGCGAAGCCGGGACGGGCCGCTAGTATTTTATTAATATAATAAATAGTTTGTTTTATTTGTTTGTAGGAGGTAATCTCTGAAAGTACTGGTCCGATTGCGAAAATATTCATATTACATTACATATTCTATCGGTGAAAACATTTTACCGATAGAAAGCTGCTTTATTCCTGAGTGACATAGGCTTTATTTTAAGTACGCGGGCGAAGCTGCAAAACCTAGTCCCAAATATTTCTACACTTATTTTATGTTCCGCCGACTTCCGCCATCTAATTATTTGAACGCACCGTTTCTATCATACACATCCCTATCACAATTCCGGCTCTTGTTACTATTTACACTCACTCCATTAACCAACCAGAAATGCAATCACCATGGATAGACTCGTAAACCCGTCGCCTAATCACGGGAATGCCGAAATCAGGGCGCTCCCATAATCCCGCCTAGGCAATCATCATACCGCACTGAATATGTTATCAGCAAATATTTATGAGTTCCTTTGTTGGCTGCGGGTAATTATGAACGAGAGTAATTGACGCAAACGTGCGTTGCTGAATAAGTGAAAACTTCGCTGATTGTGTTTGGAGTGGGGTAAAAATATTTATTAGGCTGCGAGAGGAGGGTATTTTTATCTATTTAATTTATTTTTTAGAAGTATACTCTCCTCAAGAGGAGGTCTGAGTCTTAATAGTGGGCATTTAATGAATCAGCACATTAAATGGCTGATTATGAACGGACGGATGTTATGCTCGGCAACTGCCCGATAGTTGATTACGAGCTGTTGTATATGTTCTAATCGTGTGGAGAACTCTAATAGGCGATGCAGAAATTTGTAATTTTAGTCCCTATGTGGCGTCTTAGATTTCGCTACTAATTATTTATTCTCAAAAAGTATGACGAAAAGTATATGAAGCCAGCCTGAATGAAGACGAAAGTTGACCACGTACCGGAAGATGCAGCGTTAGAAGGTCTCCCACTAGGTGGACCGATGACCTGGTAAGTGTCGCAGGTATCCGATGGATGCAAGGCTGGTCGTTATGGCGACACTTAGGGGAGGCCTATACCCAACAGTGCACGTCTTTCGGCTGAAATGGTAATGATGATGAGTCACACCCACTAACGAAGGTGACATTTTCACGAATTAAATAAATATTGAAAGCGAAGTTCCTTTCGCCACCAAACCAGTTGTTTATACACAATCAAAATTTTTATTCAGCTCATCGCATTGTTTAATGCATTTAATTTTTCATGTATCATTAAAATTGTTTTTTTGCATCTTGAAAGCGAATATAATGAACTGACATTGTTTTGTAATTTTTATTTGTTTTTATTTTGAATTGAACGTTAAATACAAGGTGGGGGAGACGTAATAATAAATACATTTTAGGGTTCTGTATGAATGGGAAAAACGGAACTCACTTTGTTGTCTGTCTGTCGGTTTGTCTGTCTGTCAAGACCCTTTATTTCAGGAACAGATAGAGGTGTCGAGATAAAATAAAACCATATACGTATATATATAAGTCTACAATATAATAATAGTCTACAATATATAATAATATACATATAAGTTTTTTGAAGTTGTGCAAAAATCGAACTTGTAAGTGTACGATTCAGCCATTTATGTCGCAAAAACGGTCATCCATAGCCACTTTCCGTTGACCTAGAATCCTGAAATTTGGCATGAAGCAAGGTCTTATAGCACAAGTATAGGAATAAATCTCAAAACCGAAAGTTTTTGTAACGTCACAAAACAAATAATCCTTTTTTGCGATTCCGAAAAATCGTCGAGACTCCATGATGGATTGAACTATTTATATAGGTAAGTTTTTACGGAACCCTCAGTGTGCGAGTCCGACTTGCACTTGTCCAGTTTTTAAAGTTGGAAAACGCCAAATATTTTTCCTAATTGCGTAAAAGACCGATTAATCGAGAACGTACATCATATTTTGGTAAAGTGTAAGCGGGGCAAACGCCTCAGGAGAAATTTGTTTAGCACTCTAATTCAAAATTTGGCTATGATGGATCGGCATAGTCAGTATTATGACAAAGCAAAACCGTAGTTTTTTTTTATTTAATCTTTTATAAGGATCAAAGATTAAATAAAAAAACTTTTAGTTTCTTAACGCGCTGACAGCGGCACTCATTTTTCTATTTCCATTCCTGCAGCACGGGGTGTCTAAGACCTCGCGAGTGCGGCAGTAATGGGTTTATTAGACCCCGTAACATTTAAGAAACTAAAAGCTTCTTTGGCTAAATTCAATGAAAACATCTAACATTTTATTTCTTCAGTGCGCTACGAGGTCAAAGTGACCCCCTATACACCGTTGCATTCTGTTTTAGAGGCATTTTAGATATACCTATATTCATCTTTTTCCTGAATTAAATCAAATTGAAGTTATAGCCTCCACAAGGTAGAGAAAACTATGTTTTTCTTAGCCATACCGCAAGGAAGACGACCTCGTTCCGCGGTGAACATGTATACCATAGCGGTCATTTCTGCCTGACCACTTAAAAAAAAATTGCTTGAATCCTGCGGCGCGATTCCAAACTAAACCCTTTAAGTTTCCGTTTCGAGTGCAAGCAAAAATGAACTTAAGGGTGGTCAGTCGGAAGTTTCTTTGATGTTACATTTGACACACTTTGCCAGTTATTACTATCATAGTGTTATGGCGTACCGGATACAAATAATGCAATAACCCTTTGCCTGGCCCGGGAACCGAACGGTAGACCTTAGCAAAATTGCTAGCGACGACTATACCAACTTGATAGACAGTCATTTACAGGGAAATATAACTACCTGGCCTGTAATTCTGCTGATCACTTATACAGTTCAAGTTTTAACCGACTAAGTTATGCAGCATTGGGCTGCCAATGTTTTGATATAATTTGACTACATATACTGGGCTGTTGGTTTAGCACAACTGTTCCAAGTCCCACCCAGCCTAACTAGTACCTATCTGTCTAGATGATATAGTACCTACCTACCTGAATAATTAACAGTATTACGTCACATCGAATTTTAGACAAAGTGGTGTAAGACCCAAATGTCATTGGTACTCAGAAGTTCAAATAGATATGAAATAAAATGCTTGTTTTTCTAGTTAAAACTAGGTTTTACTTAAAGCCTTTGTTAAAACTAGAAATAGTTAAAACTAGAAAATACTTAGTTAAAACTAGAAATAGTCAGAAATAGTTAAAACTAGAAAATACTTAGTTAAAACCAGAAAATACTTAGTTAAAACTAGAATTTATGGTTTATTCCAGAAATCCCCATCGATAAATTCCTAACAGTGGGGATTGTTACTATTTTTTTCCAGAAATCCCCACCAGCTAAATAAAATCATCTCAGTGGGGATTTTTGGAAAAATAACCCCCACCAGGTATTTTTGTTTCTAAAATTATTAAACAAAAAATGCGTTATGGCGCTTGTGGGACACTGCGCGCCGTTGACGACTTGGACTCGGTCCGAACGGTCACCGGACGGTCGGAGGGCGAGCTACCCATTGCTCGTTGTCCGCAAGCCCGCGCTTACGGTGGCCGGCATTCGGGATCGGAATCCCGGTGACTGGGGATATTATTGTATAGTGGGTACTGTAGTAAACCGATCTAAATTTACAGTAACCGTTCCGTCTGCCCTTTTCAAAATCTTTACAGTTATAAGCATAACGGCGTCAACCAGGAACTTATCCTTTCAATTAATACTTAGACCGAAATCTCATTCAAAATGTATTCATCAAGAAATATTTTAGAAACAATTTTCATCACATTTTTTTTACAAAAAACTCAATTTTATAAAACTCCAATTAGGAAGGATATTAAAGACTAAAGGTAATTCCAGGAATTAAAAAGAAACAGTGGTACATATTTTTTTATTTACTAAGAATCATGGTTTGGGTAAAGCTTCCAAGTAAATTAATTAGGGGGTTGAAGAGCGGGAGAGAGGGGTTAACCTTCAAAAACCCAGCACCGGCGCTTATGGGTGAAGATAACATGTTAGACGAGGTACGGAGGGTTAAGTAATTACAAACAGGTTAATGTATCATGTTTCCAGTAACTGAGGGGGTTTAAAAATTGTTTAACTGTCGGTTTACTTCATCTGTATACAAGACTAGTTTTTGCTCGCGGCTTCGCTCGCGTACTTAAAATATAGCCTATGTTAAATAAAATAAAGCAGCTTTCAAAATTTTTGCAATCAGATTACTTACCTCCTACAAACAAAAAAAAAACTTTAGCTGTTTATATTAATGTAGAAACCTGAAACACGTGTCTGGTTTTTTTATGTAAATAGGCTATTTACAAAATTTCATAACTGTATCATGAAAAATCATAATGTTATAAACTTGTTATGTTACCAGGGCCCCAAGTCTGCTATTTTTATAAATTCGTCATTCCAACACGATCCCATTGTCATTTTGCTAAAACTTTGTAATCTGCTAATTCATAATGATCGATCATTGATCGATCACTGGTCTTGTAATAGAATTGTGGTAGAATGATAATTTCGAGCATATTAAAACCAATAACTGCACAATAACGTTCTAATGGTGAAACACTGATCAAATAAACTGTCAAAGTTTTAGCAGATTACCGCAAACGTCAAATATTCATTTGTCAATATGTACGAGATTACCATTCTATGTCACTTCTTTCAATGGAGTGTCAGTGGTTGACCATTGGAAAGTCATAATGACGCCATTATATTAGTAGATTACCAAACTTGTCAAAATCGACAATTATGACATCAATGATAGACCATTCTGACACTATTGTAATAGCAGACTTAAGGCCCTGGTTGTGCGCACAAATACATGATCACCGGGCCATCCAGCCGACTAAGGGGTTATTTTTTTTTTTTTTTTTTATAATGGATAGGCTCGCGTTTGACCACAATCTCACCTGATGGTAAGCGATAATGTGGCCGACGATGGAGCACGCTTGCCTAGAAGCAATCTATTCACTCTTGACTTAAAGACCCCTAGGTTATAGCTATCAGGAAACACAGACTCCGGCAGGGAATTCCATTCCTTAGCTGTACGCATAATGAAAGGGGTTATTTGCTCCCGCACCCAGCTGTTCGCTGGCACTTAATGCCTGTTGTGACCTGCTGTAACCTACGTTGTACTCAGTGTCGATGGTGTCTAATTTCTGAATTTATCTAATATTTTTGGGAAAAAATATCACATGGTATAAAAATTATATATAGGAATCGATTCAGTTACTGATTCTGAACAAAATAAATTCAGGTTTTGCGTATACTAAAAATAATATCTACCTATAAAAAACAAAGTCATGACTCATGAGTCCTAAGGTTTAGGATGGATTGTAACTTGAATTTTTAATAAAAAAAACTTGACACTAATCGCTCTGACGTGGAGCGAGAGGGTGTGTCAGAGTTTCACTGACTAAACTCTGACCCACAGTGTTTCGTTAATTACCCTTTGCGTTCTAAGACCACAAATTTTCAGGTGAGAAATTCCTCATGGCCTTAGTCAAGTGAGGCTCAAATCAAAGTTAAACAACATAAACTCTACTAAGTTTATGTTGTTTGTAAGCTGCTTCTTCTGATATCAATAATACTAAAAAATACAGTGATATTGCTAAGAAATAAATAGTTCCCCAAAAAATACAGTAAAGTATTGGCCACGTAGCTCGGGTCTAGTGGTCCATCTCGCCACACGCTGACTTCCTAATACTTCTACCGGCCGCCCAAGTTTGAACGAGCCCGTACGAACCACTGTGACCATGCGCTTCAAGTTTAGTATCAATAGATATTTTCCAATCACCACCGAAAAAAACTATCAAACCGACATTATTGGTGGGTTGACCAAGCATTAATGTCGTATTTATAGTTTTTTAGAACTCGGTTTGATAGAAACAAGAACACAGGACAAAAAAAGTAGACACACGTTATTAAAATTGGTAACGGTTGGTACCTTTATAATGTGTGACTATGGCTTTTCCTTGTTTATTTCAGCATCCTCAAAATCTTGTTTCATACTTGTTCAGCGTCGTTTTTTTTTTTTTTTTGTCGTAGTCGTGTTTGAGATGTTTTAGCTTTTATTAACAGTTGTTGACACTTCAATGAAAGTGAAAACAAAAGAACACTAATATATGTATATGACACTTCACACTAACAATATAAAGACGAAAGTTTGTATGTGTGTGTGTGTGTATATTTATTATTCCTCCATGCTTAAACGCATGAACGGATTTGGATGTAATTTAGTACCCGGGTGGACCATATTTTGTATATATATATTTTTTTTTTTGTATTCGTCGTATTCGGTAATTCCGTCAATCATTGGAATATTTCACAAAACTTGTTCCAAGAAATACGTATTTTTTATGAACTTTATATAGTTTTGGTAAAATATTATCGTCATTAAGAATTGTAATTAAATGTGCAAAGTTTCTATAAATATTCGTTCACGCGAAATAGCAGATTTTCATAGGACTTTACGAGATTAGTTATACACACATTTATGATTTGATTTCAATAGAAGCTTAGATAATATCCACAAGATATCTGTGTTTCCAAAATATTTCGAGAAGGATGTGTGATAACGACATTATCACGTAAGAGCAATTGTACAAAAAAAAAATCTATCTCGGGTTTGCCGCTGCCACAGCCAGTTCATTACTATAAGTAATCACAACAATAGTTCCCTTTGCCAAAATCAATGCCGTACCTACTTCTAAAATACTAAGAATATCCCTCAACCCACACACTTTATGGTGACCACCTAGTGTTCCAGGATTCCAGTCACGCACCGCCCCGAATTGAAAGGTGGCGAAGATTGAATAAAGATGGCGCCTCCGCCCTTATCAAATCATCCAGCCTGCGTTTGAAACGAATAAAAACTGATTTCGTTATCACCCTTAATTTTGTGCGTATGTATCACGCTGTCCCTGAGGATTGCACAGATTTTGAAAAACTTTTAGTAGTTTTGTGCCTACCAAGTAAAAATAGATTTTTTTAAGGAAATCGTTTCATATGGTCATGTGAAAAGGAGGGATGAAACGCATATTGCTAAAACAGTTATGAGTTTACATGTGGATGGATGGAGAGGGAGAAGGAGGCCAAAGAAAAGATGGATGGATTGTATGAGTAAGTGATATGAAAGAAAAGGGAGTTATTGACAGCGTGACAAGTGACAGGACAGAATGGAAGAAAAATACGTGTTGCGCTGACCCCAAATAAAACGGGATAAGGGCAGGAAGATGATGACGATTCAGTTATGTAACTACTTAAGTATAAACATGAGTATAGAAAGGAGACTAAAATAAACATTAATAATATTGCTAAAGTGATATGAATAAAAATTTGAAAAGTTGTTTTTGATTGTTCTAGTTTTACCAGCGAAAATAAGAATATTGGTTTTAATAAATAAAACTGCGTGAGAGATTCTGTAGCATACTTATATTGTTCAAAATTACAACAAAAAGGAGCAAAATTTATTTTTTAATTTTATTTTGTTTTATTATTAAGGCACACCAACAATTTATTTACAATTTTATTCCGTTTAACTTGCAGAAGATGGTACAGTGCAAACAAACCAATTACAAGCGTGAACAACATTCACAAATGCGTACCTCTAAGAAAGGTGTAAGGGACAGCCCTCCACAAACTAAAAAGAAGATTTAAAAAGTACTATGCATTCATAGTACTTTTTAATTTATATACAGTAATTAGTATCCTATATACTTATACAAGGTGTAAGGGACAGCCCTCCACAAACTTTAAGGGCTTGCTCAGTAGACGAAACTGAACAACCTTCCACAAGATTTTTTTTCAGGAAACGAAAAAAACATCAGCCTCACCATACAAAATGATAAACTTCGTTGGACAATTGGTATGGCGAGGCCGACTTTTTTTTTCGTTTCCTGAAAAAAAAAATTGTGGAAGGTTGTTCAGATTCGTCTACTGAGCAAGCCCTTAAAGTTTGTGGAGGGCTGTCCCTTACACCTTGTATATGTATATAGGATACTTACTGTATATAAATTAAAAAGTACTATGAATGCATAGTACTTTTTAATTTAAATTGGATTAAAATGTAAGTACAGAATAATAATAAAAATAATTTGCACTGTGCCATAGCTTAAAGTTCTAAGTAAAAGGGAAACGTTACCTTTTGTTAGCTATAGTGTGACTCTAAAATAAATCTTTTACAATTAAAGTGATATAACTAAATTATCTATTAATCATAAGGAATATGTTCATAGACTGAACAATATTATTGCACTATTTCAAAACATCTAGACATCTGTACAAACAGCAGACTTCCTACTTATCCTGATATATTTTCTTTTACAGCGTATTGTAACTAATTCCAAAATATACTACTAATCTTTTTAATTCGAGTGATTACCTTGACTTAGCATATAGTCAAGTTCAACCATATCAACATGATAAATTAAAATATCATCCATATCACAATAGAACAGTTATCATCTTTACTTTTTTTTACTTCTTTACATAAGTTTTATTGACTTCTACACACCTTCCAATCAGTGCTAGTATTGTCGGTGCAGTAATAAATCATGCATCGTTTGATATTCATATTGTTATGTGTAACAAAGACATGGCAAATATCAAAAACATATAAATTGCATGCCTGGGGGTTGTTCCTCAGTTGTTCGACATGAAGATCTTAGCAGGTATAGTAATAACTATAGAAGGTTTTGTCTGTACGATTATAGACGAATATGTAACGGATATTCTCACGCGATATTTGTCTACCAAAACCTTCTTAGCCATATACCTTTAGGTATATTATTATGTACATTTATATAATACGAAATATTGACAGTATGCTTTGTTCACAGGATTATTGATTCTGGCTGCCAGCCTTCTATCATGTAATATATGGGCTTGCGCTACAGCAACTACAGCAGCAGCGGCTGCAGCGGCAACCGCGGCAACCGGGGGACACGGCACGGCTACGTCCACCTCCGTAACCTCCTCATCCACATCCACCACCTCCTCCGGATCCACCACCTCTGTAGCTACCGCCTCCGCTGTAGCCTCCGCCACCGCCTACAACGCGCCCTCTGCACACATCCACTGCGACTGCGAGCCCACATACAAGCCAGTCTGCTGCAGCGACGGCAAGACTTACTCCAACGAGTGCATTCGCCGCTGCATCCATGCGCATAAAGTCGATTACAATTTCGAACCCGCCCATTTCAAGAGCCACGGCGTGTGCCCAAATGTACGATGCAACTGCTTTCCCGGCGGCAAACCTCTCTGCGGCTCTGACGGCCAGACGTACGGTAACGACTGCCACTTTAGATGCGAGAACAACAGACGCAAACAACTCTGCCTTGACCTCATCAAAGTGATCCATTACGGCCCCTGCACAATGCCTACTTGCATCTGCCCCAAAGTCATAATCCCAGTGTGCGGCACCGACGGCAGAACCTACAGAAACATCTGTGTCCTGCAGTGTGTCAGTCGCTACAACCAAGCTCACTGTAAGCCAGCCATTGAAGTAGAATGTGAAGGACCTTGCGATAAAGAGAACTGCATATGTCCCCTTGTCATAGACTTACAGTGCTGCAGCGATGGAAAAACATATCACAACCTGTGTCACGTGCAGTGCGAGAACAGAAAACGCTATCAGCTCGGAAAGGACCCGCTCATTGTTCAGCATAAGGGACAATGTGTGGACTGCCACTGTCCGAAAATATACGACCCTGTGTGCGCTAGTAACGGAGAGACTTTCGCTAATACCTGCACTCTAGACTGCGAGAACAAGAGGCGTAAGGAGAAGAACCTGTGTCCTCTGACTATAGCTAGTCACGGCGTGTGTCCATGCAAGTGCAAGCTTGAGTATTGCCCTGTTTGTGGGACAGATGACAAAACTTATCCTAACGAGTGTAAGCTAAATTGTGAGAACAAGAGACGGTCTGATCTAGGCCTGTCGTTGATTGGTATCGCGAACTATGGCCGCTGCAAGTGTCGCTGCAGGCACTGCCCGCGCAAGTACGAGCCGGTGTGCGGCACCGACGGCCGCACCTACTGGAACTTGTGCTGGCTCACCTGCAACAGAGGCTGCAGCCACGACACCGGTCACCGCCCCTGCGTGCTGCATCACGGCCCTTGTTAAACATGTCTCTTGGATATTTGTTTTCTGGAACATGTTTAGTTTTCGTTTAAATTTCTGGCAAAATTATGTTGGTTTATATCAAATAAAAAGTGAGTGAAATTCAACTCGTCCTTTGATTTATTGTCATTATGGTCTGTGTTGTATTTAAATATTAAAACAGAAACACATTACATCTCAGCTACGGAATAGAAACGCTTTAGGAATCAGCTTCAGTGACTAGATGATCACAGAGGTTTTTCTGCCTTAAATTCAGCCTGCTATTTAAGTAACTCACACTGAATATTCTATATAAATCCAATTTTATTTTATCGAAATAAAATGAAATTGGATTTATATAGAATAATCTGTGTAATCGAGTTTTCTTAATATACACGTACCAATTGTAATCTGTTTTTATAGACTGGATAGATATGTGTATGTACCTACATTCAGGACGAAATCTCAAGTGGTGTAAGTTGAAACTATAATATCAATAAAGTTTTATATTTTATAATGCGGCTCTCGTAAACGATATTACATGAACACTGCACTAACCCATTCTCCTATGAGCTTGGTTTACGATCACATACACTATTTAATATGCCTCCACTCTACTCTAACTTATTGTTATGAGCAACTCCTGAACCGGCTCCATTTGGGTACTGGTGCAATTTTAACAGAATCTAAAAGATATTGTAACTAGGCTGAGTAAATCGGCAAGCACTTAAATATTTATTTATTTATTGAAACGCTCACCCAGTCGCAAAAGTACTGTGATGATTTTACCAATTTTTTTTAACGTGTTCACGTGGCTTTACCTTAAAGGAAAACCAGCTGGTGGCCATTCTGAAGTTATTGAGGTTCCAGAGGGAGCTCATTTCAAAGAGATTGCTTGGACAAAAAAAAGAAAAGTGGAAAAACCCTGAGCGGTAAGAAATATTCTGACAGAATTATGAAAGACGCAACCAAACGAAAACTAAAATACGCGATTATTTGATTATGTTGACTTTTTTACAAAAAGTAGGAGAGTTGGTGTTGCTTGAAACTTATTCATAAAGATTTAATATCTAAAGAACTGTGAAATATTATAAGTAAGCTAAATACACTAGAGTCTACACTGTTCTCTCATTTCGATTGTTATTGTAAAATGGACATATCGTAAAATCAATCATTGTTTTTCTTTAAAGTAACCGTAGAGTTTTTGCGCGTTCTTCTCAATAGGAAAAGAAGTAAGTAAGTAGGTAGGTACATAGTAGGTAGTACATAGGTATATAGGCATATGACTACTTATAAATATATATAGACTACTGGATATATGCCAATAAATTATAAATGAATAAATAAATATTACAACTTAATGGGAAACAAACTGAAAATATATGTATACAAGGTGTAAGGGACAGCCCTCCACAAACTTTAAGGGCTTGCTCAGTACACGAAACTGAACAACCCACCATAAAAAAATTATTCAAGAAACGAAAAAAAATTCAGCCTTTCCATACAAACTGTCCAGTCAAGTTAATAATTTTGTATGGTGAGGCGGATTTTTTTTTTTCTTTTAAACCCGAAGTTATTTTTTTTTTCGTTGAAACTCCACCCGAGTTTCGTAAAATTCACCCTTTAAGTCACCTACCTGCCAAAATTTAAGTTTGTAGGTGTTATAGTTTCTGAGGTTTGGTGATTAATCAGTGAGTGGTATTTCACTTTTACATATATTTATAGATAGATTGTACACCTCATAATGTAGACAGGCAACATTTATAAACACTAAGTATACAATAGGCGGTCTTATTGCACAGAGCAATCTCTTACAGACAATATTAGGATAGACTGAACGAAAGGAGATAGGTAGATGGAGTTACTTTGCTCTCAAAAGTTTTTCAGTTGTTAAAAAGCAGACTGATATCTAGAATATCTATTATCATTGGATTTGTACAACAAATCTACAAGTCGGATAAATTCTCGGAAATAATTTATTACAATCTGTTCTATTCTATAGAATATTTTTTCATAATAAAAAAATACAAATAACTACAATCTGGGCATTAATGACAATTACGTAATAGATTATGTATCTTGAAATAAAGGAAAATTGGTTTTCTTGGTATTTCAATCATTTAGATTCTTACGAAGAAACTTTTAGTAAATTTGAAAGAAAAAGCTGCTTTGATTTTGATAGGATTTCTTCTTCTTCTTCCTGCCCTTATCCCATATTACTCGGGGTCGGCGCAACACTTTTTTTTCCATTCTGTCCTATCACCCGTCTCACTATCACTAACTCCCTTTTCTTTCATATCACTCCTCACACAATCGATCCATCTTGTCTTTGACCTCCTTTTCCCTCTCCATCCATCTACATGAATACTCAGAACTCTTACATGCGCTTCATCCCTCCTCTTCACATGACCATACCAAGACACACGATTTCTTTTCAACTTTTCAGTCACTGGCGCCACTTACAAACTTCCTCGAAAATACTCATTTCTCACTTTATCCATTTTCATGGCTACTTAATTATTTTGAAATACATCTAATATATTTTATTTAAGTTTACGATCATACTAAAAGAGATAAGAAGGTAACCTGGTATAAAATTTGAAATGTTACACTGTTTGCATCATCTACGATACAAAACTTTTGTATAAAAATAAAACAATGGCCACAGCGGCGACTCAGTGAAAGCCGTGGAAAAAATCCACGGAAAAGCTCAATTCTAATACCACAGCACAAACTTCACAGTAGCACAAGAATTAAAACAAATCATTTGGAAAATGATCAATATCGAGTGATACAATCAGGTATTTCCCTGTGCTTATTGCGGTGCAATATTTTGTACTTAACAATAAATAACACTAAAAAGAAATCTTATTAAAAAATAGCGTCAAAATATAAAGAAAAACGAAAAAAAAAATTGACAATGAAAAGAAAAGAAAAATGAATGAATTAATGATGAATGAATTCAATAGAGCAGCAATTATTATGAAAATTGGTAAAGGAAGAGTGGGGGCGTGGTAGGAATATCTCGCTATCCCTTTTGTAAACATGCAACCCAATGGCGGTGACGTCACATTTCAGTATGTGCTCTAGTCAGTTTACATTCTACCAGAATATACACTATTCTGGTACTTAATACTAGCTGACCCGGTGGCCTTCATACCGCCAAACAGTCAATGAATGTAGTATATCTTTCGATATAATAAACTGATTGCTATGATCAAATTACACACAATTTTTTCATACATTTTACGTGATGCGCGCACAACAAAAAACTTCTACAGATTTATTAAATGTACAATAGATTGCACAGGATTTGAAAAAATCTTTCAAACAAGATAGCTACCCTTTTTTTTTTATGGTGGGAAAAAATCATGCATTGACATCCCCCGCTCTTGGGCGGAGCGGGAGATAGTGTCAGACTCTTACTGACTAAAAGACCCACCCCGTTCCTTCTAGCCTTCATACCGGGGCTCGAGCGCCCTTTCGGATAACCCTGGCCCCAGTAGGCTTCGACCCGGCTGGGTCCCTGCTGTTGCTGACAACTCCTTGAGGCGCGCGGGAACAGTGCGCGCCGTCGACACCTTGGGCTTGGTCCGGACAGTTACCGGACGGCCGGACAGTGAGCTACCCATTGCTCACTGTCCGCAAGCCCGCGTCTACGTTGGCCGGAAATCGGGATCAGAATCCCGGCGACGGCGGCGGCGATAACGCCGTTGCCTGATGCGTTCGGCCTCCTCCTTTGCGAGCATTACTGCTTCGCAGAAGTCGGCGACCGCCTGCCACTCCTCCTCGCTCCGGACCATGGCCTCAACCAAGGCCCGGCGCGAGAGGTCTCCGCCGCCGATCGCCCCCACGAGGGCACGGCGATGCTCCGCCCAAGAAGGGCACACCTCGACTGTGTGCTCCACCGTGTCCTCCGGGCGTTCCGCACAGTGGCGACACCCGGGCGTCACTTCCGCATGAATCGAGTGCAGGAAACTCCCGAACGAACCATGTCCGGTGAGTACCTGCGTCATGCGGAAGGTAAGGACGCCGTGAGGTATTTCCAGCCACGCCTCAAAGAGGGAACTTACCGCTATGATTGTGGTGTGCCCAGCACTGGGTTGCGATAGTCGTTGACGCCATTTCACCATGAGATCCCGCCGGAGCTCTGTCCGCCATGCCGTGACCTGTCGTGGCAGCGGACTTGCACCCCGGCGTTGCATCTCCACGCGCATATTGTGCATGTGTGCAAGGACTGTTGCCTCCAGATCCCACGGTGGTAGGCCAGCCAGAAGGCTTGCCGCTTCGCGGGAGACCGTGCAGTATCCCCGCACCATCCTTATCGCTATGACCCTCTGGCAGGCGTTCAGTATGGCCGCCGGTTGCTTTTTCAGCGTCGGCGCCCACACTGGCGCCCCGTAGAGGGCCATGGACCGAACGATCCCCGCGTAAAGCCTCCGGCAGGAGGCGTCTGGACCCCCAAGGTTGGGTAGGAGCCGCTTGAGCGCAGCCCCAGCCCGGTTGAGTTTGGGAGCCAGACGTCGGAAGTGCTCCACGAAATTCCACCGGCTGTCGAGGACGAGTCCCAGGTACTTCATCGTCGACCCGACACCGATGTGAACTCCTCCCACCGTTAGTTGGGAACTCAATGGCGGCGCGTTTCGAGACCGGCGACCGTGGAAACACATCGCCTCGGATTTGTGAAGCGCCACCTCGAGTCCCAACTCCTGGATCCTATCAACGACCATCGCAACCCCGCGTGTCGCTAGAGCGACCGCCGCCTGGTACGACTCTCCCTGCGCTAGAACCAGCGTGTCGTCTGCGTAGCAAACCACGCTGACCCCGTCAGGGAAGTCGCCGCGCAGCACGTAGTTGTACCCGATGTTCCACAAGGGTGGCCCTAGTACCGACCCCTGCGGAACACCGCACGACATCTCTCGACGTTTCCAGTCTCCCTGGTGACCGGGGTAGACTATAAACCTATCCGACAGACAGGCCTCGACCACTCGACAGAGGTATTCGGGCACCCGGTGGTACCGGAGTGCCCTCCGGATCGTACTCCAGGGCAGGGAATTGAAGGCGTTGGCAATGTCCAAGGACACTGCCACGACACACCTGCCCCGGGACACCGCAGCCCCCGTCGTGAGGGCTCGCACGCGCATGATGGCGTCCACCGTAGAGCGCATCCTGCGAAAGCCGAACTGTCCGTCCGAAAGGTACGGCCCCACCCGTGTTAGGCGCCCGACGAGGCGGTTTGCAATGACTCTCTCAAAGAGCTTGCCCACCTCGTCGAGCAGCACAATGGGCCGGTACGCGGACGGAGAGTCCGCAGGGCGCCCTGGCTTCGCTATGAGGACCAGTTTCCCCGTCTTCCAGCAAAGTGGGAACTGGCCCCTCTCCATACATGCGCTGAAGAGCCCTCTCAGTCGAGGCCCGAGAGCCTCCATGGCCAGGACCCAGGCCTTTCCAGGCAAGCCGTCGGGTCCTGGGCCGGTGTTTTTGGCACTCAGCCTTCGCACCGCCACTCTCATCTCTACCTCGGTCACCTCTGGAGCATTGTCGTCGTCGTCGCTATTGCGGTCCGCGTCAGACACCGCTGGCGGTGGAGGCGGAGCCATGGGCGGGGGGGAGTGTTCCCCCCGCGCAGGGAACAGAGCGTTCACCGCACCCTCTACGATCTGGGGCCGGAGACTCTGAGTCAGTGGGGGAGCCCAGGGACGGAGCTTTTCCCGTACCATATTGTACGGGCGCCCCCATGGGTCCGCGTTCAGAGACCCCAGCCACACGTTGCGGGCCTCCAGTTTGGCCCGCTTGATCTCCGTTCGGAGGGTGCGTTTTGCCGCTTTGTATCCCTCATACAGCTCCGCCTCTCTGGCCTCCGCATCCGGCGGGCAGATGCGGCGCCTGCAGTGTCTGGCGTACCGGCGCCGCGCGTGACTGCATGCGTTGCGCAGTGCAGCAATCTCCGGCGACCACCAGCACACCTGGCGCTTAGCTCGCCCTGGACGGACTCGGGGCATTGCCGCGTCGCAGATTTGCGACATGGCCTCCCGGAACCACTCCGCCTCGACGTCTATGTCGACAGGCCTGTCCGGTGCTTGCACCCAGGCCTGTACCGTCGCGGCTTCCAGGAGGAGCTCCCGGTCCATCTGCTTAAGCGCCCACCGCGGACCGCAAGGGCTCTGTCGGACCGGCGCGGCCGAGGTTTCGGCGGAGACGTCCAACCGGATGTACCGGTGGTCGGAGTACGTCTCCACCTCCTCCATAACGCGCCAGTCGACGACACGCGGCAACAGAGCGGGGCTGGCGAACGAGATGTCCACCACTGATTCACCCCGCATCCGCGCCAACGTGGGGACAGAACCCCGGTTCAGGACGACCAGGCCCAGCTCCAAAGCCCAGTCCTCCACCATCTGACCCCGTGGGTTCGTGTACCGGGAACCCCAAGCCGTATTCCAGGCGTTGAAGTCCCCGCAAACGACCACGGGGAGGGTACCGAACCCAGCGACTACGACATTTAGCTCCATAAGGGAGACCTGGAGTTCGTCGAGAGATCTGCTCGGGGACAGGTAGACGCCTACCACTGCAATGTCCCCGAACCGTGCTGCCACGCAGCCCCGTCCCCTCGCAACAGCCTCGAGGGGCGGGGTATCGGCGGCGGCCGACGAGATTAACGTCACCGAGCCTTCTAGGTCCTGAACCCAGTCTCCACGGGGATGGACGTAGTACGGCTCGGAGACGACGGCGACATTTATCAAGATAGCTACCCAATTGGTTGCAATATAGTTGCTAGTGAAAGAAAAGAAAGAAAAATATTTTATTTGTCGGATAGGCCGAAAAGTATTAACAAACTATAGATACATTTAATGAATAGAATGCGCCACTTCCGAGCAAAACGGCCGAACGCTCAGCATAATGCCGTGACCACAACGCAAAAAGCGGCGAGTCTACGGGGCGCTGGTTTTCAGCGTGGGCCGATAACAGTGTCGACATAGAGACGTCTGTGTCACTGACAGTCACTCGTAAAATTTAGACTGGACGAGTTACACCTTCGTTGTCCTACTGTTATCTGTGTGACTGTGTCACTGCACCGGCGGGTCGCACGGGATTTGTCCCGGACGCGGGCCGGACGCGAGCTCATCTGGCGCCGGCTCCGACTACTAAATAACATACAATAATAATAAGCGGATAAAATATTACGCGATCGTCTCATTGGTTGTCTCGCTTTATATTTAGTTGGAATATTGTTTTAATTCTTTTAGTTAGAGTTGGCATCGTCTGAATGAGAACAAATAAGTGTATAAGTTTGATTTTAATAACTATATATCTTGAAAATGCGTTGAAGCGAGTGAAGAACGGAATAGACATAATATACAACATGTACGTTGGGCAGTCTACTACCCGCGGAGCAAGCGGTCTTCCTCTTGGACACTAAAATACCCACAAAGCAAACCAGCAGGTAGAATAATCAATAGACGACCGATAAAAATAGATCTACGAATCACAACCAAGACCTACTACTACCCGCCATAACTGAAGCCATTGGGTGCTTTTTTGTTTTAATAGTGCAAAACCTGATATTAGTTTTTTCAGAATCACTAACTGAAGCGATTCCAATAATTTTTAATGAACCTGTGCATTAGTTTTTTCAGAATCACTAACTGAAGCGATTCCAATAATTTTTACACCATGATATATTTTTCTCCAAAAATATTTAAAAAAGGTCACGGCAGGTCAAAGTGGGCATTGAACGCTAGATGCCCGGGTGACCCGGTGACCATGTATTTATGTCGCCAACCAGGTACCATAACGGCTTAGAACTTTGTGATTTTTCATGATACAGTTTTGAAATTTTGTACATACGAGTAGATACTTTACATAGACAGGTTTTGGACGGGTTTTTTCTTTACTTGACAGGTGTTTCAGATTTCGCATAAACAAAAAATAAGGTTGTATAACTCCATCCCTCCTTCCCACTCGCACGCTTGACTTTTTAACACGTCATGGTAAGGTCCTAAGTCCAAAGCTCGTGGTAGGGCCTGGCGCCGTGTGCGGGCGGGAAGCGAGGCTCATCTGCCGCAGAGAACTAAATTGTTAACTCACAGCCTTTTAAAACATCCCAACTTTTGCCCGCCGGGAACTTGCCGCTATCTGGGTAGGATGACTGTGGCGTACGGGACTCAAACGGGATAATATAGCACATAATTTATAAGCCTTATAATATTTCCACTACTGGGACTCAGGCCTGCTCTCTAGAAGAGGGAATGAGCTGCAATTCACCACGCGGGCCCAGTCCGGTTTGGTTGATGTCGCATGTCTTAGAATTTTTGGTTCTATAAAGGTTTGGTTCTTGGAAAATATTCTGACGACTAAAAACATAAAGCATAGCCTTCTTCTTCTGTTCTTCTTTAATATCTGAATTTCTTTACTAGAACTCTCTTATGAGGCCACCTTTCTTCCTAGCACCACCACGCGAGTCAAATGCGGTTGGGCACTAAGCGATCCCACAAGTCACCGGTCAGCCACCTTATTTATTTCTTTGTAAGTGTATTTAAAAACGTTATTTGATACACGTGAAAATTTGTCATTACAGCACTCGGCTCCTTAATACCCTCGCCTGCGGTTCAGGTGTGTTCCGCGCCGGTCGCAATAACAAAGTTTCTCCACATTTGTATCAGAATGTAATAAACGCACCTATTGCATGAATGCAGCAAAACAACATAGCTACCTATAGTTTTTCAGTTCTGGCTAATGCTGAAAAAGCAATCATGTATTTACGCTGTAATTAATCAATAATATTATTCAGAATGTTATCACAAAATTTGGAAGGCTTTTGTGATAAATTTATGACAGTATGTTTTTAAACCGACTGTGGGTGTGTTTATTTATATCAATTATAATTTTTTTTAATGCGAACAAACAACATGGATGTTAATATTTTCATGAAATAAGGTTAACAGTCAAAACCGAGTCTATATATGTCCTGGGTTTGATCCCTGAGCCTGACTCAATGCTATTGAACTTTTTTCAGCCCCGGCCCGCTCAAATTTGGGAGTTAGATGTCAGAAGTGCTCCAAAAAATTCCACCGGCCGTCGAGGATAAGTCCTAGGTACTTCATCGTTGACCCGACGCCAATGTAAACTCCTCCTCCTACCGATATTTGAGAACCGGTGATGGCGCGTTCCGACAGCCATGAAAACACATGACTTCGGCTGTCACCTGGTGCAACGCCCCTTTCGCCAGGATCAGCGTGTTATATCAGCGTTACGGACCACGTTGGCGCTGCTGCACGTAGTCGCAACTAATGATCCACCATAGTGGCCCCAGTACCAACCCCTGCGGGACACCGGACAACATCTCTCGCTCTCAATTATTGTGATTTATCATGATTACTGTTGATTGTTGTAATTGTATAATACACCTTATCTTTTTGCTATAATTCCCTCTTATCTTAAGACTTCAATTTAAATATTACTCTACCTCAGGTGTTTTTATTTTGACTGTAGAATATCTGCTTAAAAAAATTGTAGTATGTAGCACTCAAAAATATTAGTAATAATAAAATTTCTATTTGGACCGGATCGGACGAAACTCAGTGGCTGAAACGCCAGCTAAGCCAAAAATCGTACTTATATTTCTGTTGCAGTAACAAAACTAAGATATATCCCCTATCTTTCACCCAACTCATGGCCACTTCCGCTTGCAACTTGTAACAAAGTTACAGTAACCGAACAACGAACTATGTATCTAATTAATAGAATGTGCACTCTAAGTGAATTGTTGATTCATTTGCTTGAACTTGTGCGCAAACTGCGGATGTAAATAACTCGAGAAGGCGGTTACGACTTTGTGGGGAAAAACTTACCTTTTTTTACAGCGACCAATCCGAAATGCATTTTCATACAACCACGATTATGACGTTATTACACATCTTTCTCCAGATATTTGGAAAACTTATATATTTTGTGGATTTTATCTAGGTTTCTATAGGAAATCAAAACACAAATTTGTATAAAACTAATCCAGTAGGTAAATCGACACCTCTGAAAATCGACCATTTTGCATGAAACTTGTGTGATTTTCTTTACTTTTTTAATTGATGAGTAGATTCCTACTCATTAATTAAAAAAGTAAAAAAAATATTGGCTGCTGACGGCTGCCCATTGTCTATTGAGGTGCTTTAAAATTATTTTGTGAAATAGGATATCGGAAAAGTTTTTTTTTATTACCATAGATAGGCTCGCGTTTGACCACTATTTCACCTGATGGTAAGCGATGATCTGACCGGCGATGGAACACGCTTGCCTAGAAGTAACCTATTCACTCTTGACTTAAGGACCCCTAGGACCCCCCTTTACCTGCCCTATCAGGAAATACCGACTTTGGCAGGGAACTCGTACTCCTTAGCTTTACGCTTATTGGATGTGTTCCCAAAACGTTTTGTACTTATGGGTGGGATGTCCACCATGTACCGCCTTGATTTAATTTAAGTCATCATCATTTCAACCGGAGACGTCCACTGTTGGACATAGGCGGCCCAAGCGTCGCGACAACGACCGATCCTGTGCGCCTCGCATCCATCTGATTTCCGCGACCCTCACCAGGTCATCGGTCCACCTTGTGGGAGGCCTTCCAATGTTGCGTTGTACGTTAATTTAAGGGAGATGTAATAATTTCAGGAAATACTATGATCACGAAACTTCTTTAGCTAGAACTACCATTAGACCGACGCACACGTTTAACCCGCCTCATTTGTACGTAGAACGACGTCAAGTGGCGTCGGTTGGCGTGTATCAAGGGTAGCTCTACAAGTCTAGTTGCCATATAAAATGGAGACCGACGCGCCCAGATCGGCATGTATGGCAGACTGGGCACGCCACAGTTGTGGCGGTAAGTCCCCTCTTTGAGGCATGCTGGAAAGACTTCACGGCGTCCTCACCTTCCGCATGACGCAGTTTCTCACCGGACGTGGTAAGTTCCTGCACTGGATTCGTGCGGAAGTGACGCCCGGGTATCGCCACTGTGCGGAACGCCCGGAGAACACGGTGGAGAAAACAGTGGAGGTGTGCTCCGCGTAGGCAGAGCATCGACGTGCCCTCGTGGGGGCTCGAAAAAAAAAAATGTATGGCAGACGTGTGAGCAGTGTAGTTCTACCTTTTCTCTGATAGAAATCTTTCTTTTTCTGCTCATTGTTCACTTTACGACCGGCGCCTGAATGCATCCCTGTTGGTGTCTAAGAGAGTGAATCTCTAGACACAGCTAGTTAGTAGTAAACTAGTTCATCTCTGTTAGTTTGTGCTGAAGCTGAATTTTACTACAGCGTGTACTCCTGCATGAATAGCTAGATCCACGTAGGAGAGGTCTCGAGATAAGAAATCTCGTCTAACTTTGTAAGTAGCGAGGCAGATATTAAACTAGCGACCCGCCCCGGCTTCGTATGAGTGCAAATAATACACATTAACTTTGCTCGTTATATAACCGCTCTTTCTATTTGTGGAAACCTATAACAAAAACCGTTTTGTAGTTTTAGCTGGAATGTGTGGAAAACCAACTTTTTTTTTATAAAAGTCACTATTTGCGACTTTGTAAAAAAAATGTTGTTTTAGGATTGAGTGAATAGGCTCCATAATAAACTAGTGCGCCTCACCATCAACGTTCGCATCACTACTTATCATCAGGTGGGATCGCAGTCAAGCACTAGTTTATATCAATTAAAAAAAAAATCTTTATAAAAATATATTTCCTAAGAATTAGTGGTAGTTCGGAACGCCAACTTCAAAGTAGTCAACATTTTGACCGTACTGTACTCAGCCTTATAATATTCCCTCTACTGATTCTCCAACGTACTCTCTAGGAGAGGGAATGCCCAGTAATCCACCACGCGGGCGCAGTACGGGTTAACAGACCAAGTTTATCAAAATAGGTATTATAACTTAGGTACACAAAGGCAAAATAAATTCAACATCAAAATTACGAATACAAAGGCCGTATTATAAGTAATTCTAAAGCTATTTATTTCGCAGATTACATATAATTGAAGCGTATTGTCTGGCCCACAAAGGGGCCCACTTTCAAACTTGTACAGTAATCGTTTTATTCGCGAACACTTGGTGAAGTGCGAACAATGAAGCCGCCCTTTTCACTCTGTAAAAGAATACGGGCCTCGGTTATTATCTGTGGAAAAAGTTTGGTAGGTCTGGGAGATGTCCCGGTTGGGTAGATGTAGGCAGCCGTTTTTACTAAGTATGTAGGTATTCTGGCGACGAGATGGGCAGACGACGTAGAAACATAGGGATTGGTAGGAGACAGGAAAGGTCTAAATCAAATCATATCTCAAAACCTTATTGCTAACGATAATATACATTATATTATCATCATATCAGCCGAAAGACATCCACTGCTGGATAATGTCTCCTAAAAATATACATTCAGCCGAACATAGAACCTCCTCCTTTTTGAAGCCGGTTAAAAATGTCGCCACAACGACCTGTATTTTAAGCGTCTCGCATCCATCGGATTCCCGCGACCCGCACCATAATGGGAGCTGTGCTAAGCAAATCATCAGTTTCAAATTCATTGTAAAAAAACCGGCCAAGTGCGAGACGGAGTCGAGTACGGAAGGTTCTGTACAGTCCATAGCAAAAAAAGGCAAAAAAAAAAAATCACGTTTGTTGAATGGGAGCCCCACTTAAATATTTATTTTACTGTTTTTAGTATTTGTTCTTATAGCGGCAACTAAAATACATCATCTGTGAAAGTTTTAACTGTATCTCATTAACCTATGATGGTTAATGAGATACAGCCTGGTAACAGACGGACGGACAGCGGAGACTTAGTAATAGCGACTTGTTTTATCCTTTGGGTACGGAACCCTAAAAACAGTTATTTTGTCGATGAAAATTGAAATACGCTGTTTTAACAAATATTATAGAAGTGTTACGCCCTAGTGTCCTAGAACCAAAAATTCGAAGACATGTGACATCCACCAATCCGCACTGGGCCCGCGTGGTGGATTACGGCCCATTCCCTCTCCTAGAGAGGAGGCCTGAGTCCCAGCAGTGGGAACATTAAAAAAGGCTGGTGATGATGATGTGATGATAGAAGTGTTAAGGACGTATTCACCTATTTCGACAAATATCACGGTTTTTCGGGAACCATTATGATGCTCTAGGAATCATAATTATGAGTATATCTTGGTATCAAATAAAAGACAATATATTTATCTCCAGGATGGCATAAAAAAAATATTACGGTCTCATATAAAATTTTCATATAAATACGATTTTACCAACGCACTAATACAAGAAAATTACGAAACACAGGGTCTGAGTAGGAACCCGTAACTTAAATCCAGTAAACATTTTTACTTTAAAAAACATAAAATAATACAGCTTATATAGTCTTCAACACCTATAGCTAATTATTTTGAACCTACATAAATAACTTTATGATTTATGACCAAAATAAAACCACTCTCAATATTTCTTCATACATTTTTCATTGAACGCGCGATGTCTAGCGTCAGTCCGCGCTCAGAAGCGCTTGTGAACGGATGTCCGTATCGCTCTCTTACAAAAAATAAATACGTCTAAAATGTGTGCCGACTTGTATACTGCGACTGCAAAGACGTGCTACTTTTTCGGACCGAAATAAAAGTACAAATATCATACTTATTTTTAAAATTGTTATTATGGAGTAATAATGGACTCACTGATACAGAATGAGTTTTATTCTAAAACAAAGACCAGAAATGGCCAACGGAACTTCATACTTACATAGATATCACAATGTAGATAGTTAATTAAGCGACTATGACAATAAAAATAAATAAATGGTCCGTCATGGGTGTCGTTTTCATGGTTTTCGAGGGTGTTGAAACCGATAGTACTGTCAAAATATAAATCCAAGATGGCGGCTGCAAGAAATTATCAAATTTTTCATCATGGGTGTCGTTTTCATGGTTTTCAAGGGTGTTGAAACCGATAGTACTGTCAAAATGTAAATCCAAGATGGTGGTTGCAAGAAATTATTAACTTTTCCGTCATGGGTGTCGTTTTCATGGTTTTCGAGGGTGTTGAAACCGATAGTACTGTCAAAATATAAATCCAAGATGGCGGCTGCAAGAAATTATCAAATTTTTCGTCATGGGTGTCGTTTTCATGGTTTTCGAGGGTGTTGAAACCGATGGTACTGTCAAAATGTAAATCCAAGATGGCGGCTGCAAGAAATTATCAACTTTTTCGTCATGGGTGTCGTTTTCATGGTTTTCGAGGGTGTTGAAACAGATAGTACTGTCAAAATGTAAATCCAAGATGGCGGCTGCAAGAAATTGTTAACTTTTCCGTCATGGGTGTCGTTTTCCTGGTTTTCGATGGTGTTGAAACCGATAGTACTGCCAAAATATAAATCCAAGATGGCGGCTGCAAAAAAAAAAATTTCGTCATGGGTGTCGTTTTCATGGTTTTCGAGGGTGTTGAAACCGATAGTACTGTCAAAATATAAATCCAAGATGGCGGCTGCAAAAAATTATTAAATTTTTCGTCATGGGTGTCGTTTTCATGGTTTTCAAGGGTGTTGAAACCGATAGTATTGTCAAAATGTAAATCCAAGATGGCGGCTGCAAGTAATTATCAACTTTTTCGTCATGGGTGTCGTTTTCGTGGTTTTCGAGGGTGTTGAAACCGATTGTACTGTTAAAATGTAAATCTAAGATGGCGGCTGCAATAAAATATCAACTTTTTCGATATGGGTGTCTTTTTCATGGTTTTCGAGGTTGTTGAAGCCGATAGTGCTGTCAACATGTAAATCTAAGATGGCGGCTGTCAGAAATTATCAACTTTTTCGTCATGAGTGTCGTTTTCATGGTTTCGAAGATGTTAAAATAGTGCTGTCAAAATGTACATAAAATAGGATAGTATTTTTTAGTTATCTTGTATTGGCTAGACGGAAAAAATTCTCACGAAAAGTTGTAACGATACTTTTTGCTATAGTAAGCTATTGTAAGCCGTGCGGCGTGCGCATGTTTCTCTGTCTGTCTCTCTCTCTCTCTCTTATAGAAAGCAAGCCAGAACGGAACTTCGTTCCATCCGGGTGTCCCTTGACACCTCAGTAGTTTTTTATATTGCTAAATATCTGACAGACAAATCGAAGCAAGTAATAGGAGCTGTACCCTATTCGCGGATTAGACATATAAAGAAAGTTTTTTTACTGTTAGTTCAACCGATTTCAACTTCTATTTCGTAGGCATAAGGATGGCATTAAAAGCAAAAAACTAATTACAATACCAACTATTTGCTGCAGCCACCATTTGTCATGCTACCAACGTAATGAAAGTCAAAATCGGTTGAACGGACAGTAGTAATAGGTTTTTTTTTATATAATGTATAGGCTCGCGTTTGACCACAATCTCACCTGATGGTAAGCGATGATGTGGCCGACGATAGAGCACGCTTGCCTTATATCTTCGAGTACCAAGATAAATTAGGACACTTTTCACTACATATTATAAAACAAAGTCCCCCGCCGAGTCTGTCTGTCTGTCTGTTCGCGATAAACTCAAAATTTACTGCACCGATTTTCAAGCAGTTTTCACCACTCGATAGCGTAATTCTTGAGGAAGCTTTTAGTATATAATTTGTTAAGTTTTTGTATGTATTTTTGTGTACATTAAATGTCGGGAAAAAATAAGCCGTCTGGGAGCTTTTAACGCAAACGCTGCCTAAACCCTTTGAGATATAACAAAATAATGTATCGTGGAATTGTGTATCTTATATAGGTCTACAGAAAAGTCCGCGGTGGCATATATCTATCTCTTAAGGTTAACATAATATATCCATTTTACTACTTTTAAAAATTGGCATTCATGAAGCATTTATTGGAAAGCTATTTACATAATTACGGTATTAATTCTTATTAAAATAAGTTACTTCGCGTTCAAGACTATATCAGTATCTGTAAATTACTTTTTGAATCATTTAAATCGGACGTACTATTAGAAAGCTTTCATAAATTTAATAATTCTCAAAATTAAATTCACGAGTTCACGAGTTCCGCTCTTCAGTAGCTACGCATGACGCGGTCACTGATCCTCCCCCCGCGCTGTTTTGCCTACTGTTTCTTTAGCTAATAAGCCGAACGACAATAACGCACGACTGATGACTGTGTTTTCTTTTGGAAGTTGTTGAAAAGTTATAATTGCATTTTTGTTTTGTGTTTGTTTTCTTAACTAACACAATACCAACAATGGTAGTATATGTGAATTAAGGTAGTAAGAACTACGCTGCTCACGCGTGTAAAATGGAGGTCCAAAATTTATGGGAAATAACATTAGGTCACGCCACGCGGGCGAAGCCGCGGGCAAAAGCTAGTGTATTTATAAATCAATTTTTCCTGTTACCATTTTGATATACAAGGAATTAAAGTTGCCACAATATCATGATATCAAATTAACGATGATTTATTCATCTCCCAGTTACATGCTTTAAAATTATTCAGTCCCATACAATCTTTTCACACAAATACAATACAGAAATTGGCTATGCTACAAATAGGGTCTGGATAGTACACATAACTGCTAAATCCGTTGTATATTAAAAAAAAAAAACTTTTTCCAAAAAAGATATAACCGATTTCACTAGTCGGTGTTAAATAAGGAACAAACAATATCGAGAAACACCGACTTCCGAAATTAAAATTATTTTGATGGTTTTAGTGTTTTTTTAGTGAAGTCGGTTATATTTTTTTTGGAAAAAGTTTTTTATTTCACACATTTTAGTTGTAATACACTTATTTAAAGCCAGAGTACCTTTTTCTCATGACAATTCCCATTAACTCAAACCCTGCTAGGATAAATTCATTGTTTTATTATGAAGCTTCCGTGTCTACCTTGCGGCTCCATCATCATCATCAGATCAGTTTGATAGTACCTTATAGCCAAAGTGCGGCGCATCTCATGATAATTCTAAATAGCCCAAACACGGGTAGGATACATTGATTAATTACGGAGCCCCGGTGCCTATCTTCTAGCTTCATCATCATTATCATCAGATCAGTTTGATAGTACCTTATTGCCAAAGTGCATCTCATGACAATTCTAATAAACCCAAACACGGCTAGGATACATTGATTAATTACGGCGTTCCGGTGCCTATCTTCCGGCTCGCATTACTATGTTCATTGTGATATCTGTGTGAGTATGAACTTCCACTGGCCATTTCTGGTCTTCTTCACCAGTTCCACTTCATCAAATGTAATTTTTTGAGTGTAAATGCTTAAGTCTTTGATGAAAATACCAAAAGAACTATACGGTTGCTTATGATATTTGAGGAGTTCCCTTGAATTCGCCAAGAGTCTATCATCAGATCCCGACTTGGTGACTATGGGACCATTTGGGAAGTATACACTTTCCAACAAAAAAAGAATTTTTCAAATCGGTCGGCAAGCAACGAAGTTATGCGCGAACATACATAAAAAAAAAAAAACTACTGAGGTGTCAAGGGACACCCGGATGGAACGAAGTTCCGTTTTGGCTTGCTTTCTATAAGAGAGAGAGAGAGAGAGACAGACAGAGAAACATGCGCACGCCGCACGGCTTACAATAGCTTACTATAGCAAAAAGTATCGTTACAACTTTTCGTGAGATTTTTTTCCGTCTAGCCAATACAAGATAACTAAAAAATACTATCCCATTTTATGTACATTTTGACAGCACTATTTCAACATCTTCGAAACCATGAAAACGACACTCATGACGAAAAAGTTGATAATTTCTGACAGCCGCCATCATAGATTTACATTTTGACAGCACTATCGGCTTCAACAACCTCGAAAACCATGAAAAAGACACCCATATCGAAAAAGTTGATAATTTATTGCAGCCGCCATCTTAGATTTACATTTTCACAGTACAATCGGTTTCAACACCCTCGAAAACCACGAAAACGACACCCATGACGAAAAAGTTGATAATTTCTTGCAGCCGCCATCTTGGATTTACATTTTGACAATACTATCGGTTTCAACACCCTTGAAAACCATGAAAACGACACCCATGACGAAAAATTTAATAATTTTTTGCAGCCGCCATCTTGGATTTATATTTTGACAGTACTATCGGTTTCAACACCCTCGAAAACCATGAAAACGACACCCATGACGGAAAATTTAATAATTTCTTGCAGCCGCCATCTTGGATTTATATTTTGACAGTACTATCGGTTTCAACACCCTCGAAAACCATGAAAACGACACCCATGACGAAAATTTTTTTTTTTGCAGCCGCCATCTTGGATTTATATTTTGACAGTACTATCGGTTTCAACACCCTCGAAAACCATGAAAACGACACCCATGACGGAAAAGTTGATAATTTCTTGCAGCCGCCATCTTGGATTTCCATTAATAGATAAAGATTTAGTTTCCAAGCCAAAAACATTAAAAAAAATTAGTGAAGGAATATTAAAGAAGGAAAAAAAAGAAAAAAGTGTCGCTACAACTTTTCGTGAGAATTTTTTCCGTCTAGCCCCCTTTCACAACGCGCGATAAGGAACTTCGTTCCAAAAATCAAACATCCGAATTAAGAACCTCCTCCTTTTTTAGAAGTCGGTTAAAAATACATAAGTATTCATAGTTTTAACTGTATTTTACGATTAGATCGAATATTAAATTGGAAATACCTACTTGCTTCAGACATCGTACGAGTATTTATTGAGTTTGAAGATTTAATTCATGTCGGAGAGGGGTTGTGCGTTGTACCTAATTGTCTGATAAAATTAATCTCAAATACCCATTTGATTTTGTTAAATATAATATTTTTAAAGAAATAAGCCTGGGAAATAATCGAAGCTTTACAAAGAAATTGGTCGTTATTACCCGTAACGATATGGCAACTACTTATTTTTGCTATAAGAGTAGTACTCAAAACTGGATAAGCAGGCAATTACATATTGCCATATAGTAATACTGATACTAAAAATCAAACAAGCTTGACTCAATTAATACTTACTAAGAAAAATAAAATAATACCTCAAATATCAAGACATGTTCGGTTAAAGTATAAAATTGAGCGAACAATGGGCTCTATGTGTGCGTGCGCGTAAAGTCGATGTATTGCGACCAAGATACCTAAATTCGAGCGAGTGAATCTTGCTCACGCGTCCTTAAGTATAAAAGTTAAATTTTAATAATTATTGAGATTAATAAGTTATCTTTATTGTTGATTTTGTTGTGATATCCACAACAAATTCTTTAAAATGTATTTAGGTACCTATGCATTATCTAAAAGAATTCTTTCGGATTCTTCGTTACGCTGAACGGAAAAGTTTTATAATTTTCCTTGTCACTGCCAGTCAAACGAAAAGATTGAGGAAAAAAGAGTTTTTCTTTAAAAAATAAGCAATTCTTTTAATCAGTACCCGACTACCCGCCCGCGATAAAACTCTGTAGGTCTTCACAGGAATGTTCGATGAATGCGGATATAAAAATAATATTATACTAATTCCGGATACGGTTACGGATATTAAATTATTTCGGACTAACTTTTGCCCGCGGCTTCGTCCGCATACATAAAATATAGCCTATGATACTCAGGAATAACGCAGCTTTCTCTTGGTAAAAAAAAAATTTGCAATCGAACCAGTTCTTTCAGAGATTACCACAACTATCAAAAATACAAACTAATAATCAGACCTCACAATCAAAAATATCAGATCTTCATAATATCAGTGATTATTTCAGTTACCTATGGATACTCATTACTCGATACTTTTATTGCATTTGTATTCCACGTGTATAATATGTATTAGTAGGTAGTAAACTTATAAGTTAGACATATTAGAATTTTAAAATTATAAAAGTAAAATACAAAAAATTCGCAATATTTTACTTTTATTTCTTTTCTTATCTAGATTATCGTTTGTTTAGCTGGAAAAAACAAACAAAAACCTGTCGTACCTAACCTGTCATTTAGACTTCGCCTATGTCCTAAACTTTTAAGGTTTCGGATAAACCTATATCGGTTTCGGTTACGATTACGGATATTTTTTATTTCCGATATTCGATTATTTCGGTTACGGAGCTCTATGTTTATCCCTGGTCCTACGTACTGTGAAATTCTTCCGAGTGTGGACCCCGGAGCTCGCCGCTTCAGACATGTTCCACGGGACGGGCACACCGCCCCGGGACATGTTTAGAGCGCTTTAAAACTTAGGAATTCCCCATTTTTGAATTTGCGCTAACGTTCTGCTTCCGGCTATAGGAGCTGATCTAGTGATTGATTTTCACGACTAAAAGATGTTTTCAACAGAATAACGACATACGGCATCTAACTCTAAAATCCGATCAGTTATTGATGCTAAGTACCTACTTGATTGTGAATAAAATTTTCTTTTGTACCAGTATTATAAGTACCTAACTGGCTTTGGTTTCACCCGCGTACATAAAATAAAGCCTATGTCACCCAGGAGTAAAGCAGCTTTCTATATCAGTGAAAAAAATTTAGCAATCGGACCGGTACTTAAAAAAAAAAAACAACTTTGCCTGTTTGTAATATTACTGTATGTAACATTAATGAACAAAGTATCAGTTTCACGGATATTCCTGGAAAAAATTACATCTAAAATACTTTACAGAGTTTCACATTTTGATTCAAAGAACAGGTTTTCAACAGGCTATATTAATATAAATAGATTCATCATCATCATCATCATTTCAGCCGAAAGACGTCCACTGTTGGACATAGGCCTCCCCCAGGTGTCGCCACAATGAGCGATCCTGTGCGTCTCGCATCCATCGGATTCCCGCAACCCTTACCAGATCCATTATTATGATTTATTTATTTTTTAAATAGATACACTATGTATTTATCTACTACGTAAATTTTTTATGCTCTATCGATAGTAATATTTGAAACCGACTTTACTAAAATGACGAGTGCTTAACTAAGCCGAGTGATTTTTAAACGGATAGGTTTTCAAATCTTCTGTTTTTTGTTGCAACTTTATCAGCGATATCTTTACCAACTGTTAACCAATTTTGGCAATTCTTTTTTTATTTAGAAGAGTTCGTATGTCAATGGCTCTGGTTTTGCCATTTAAAGTTGAAGATCTGATTAAGTATTTTGGAGATAGAGCATGGAACACTTCAATAAATGATAGTAAATTTTCCGTGATATCTGCAGTTCCATATTTGTTATTGGACACCGTTTCATAACATTACATCACACTGGTAAGCTCTGAAAGGGTGCGCAGACGTATAAAGTATATCCTGATAAAACCTAAGTTATCAATTTAGGAATTTTTTTTGCACCGATTTTGATGATTTGATAAATAAGTTGGGTTAAATTATAACTCCATTGTACTCCCATTCTCTTCTAAGTCATGCACTGTTGACAAAGTATTCGTGGTCATGTCTCGGTCGAGTAGTAGTCCCATTACTTATATTTAATTTACCAATGCCAAAGCAAGGTAAGTATTTATGGGTTGAGTAATTATAAGTAGATATTTTGTCATTCCTACTAAAGGTTACATAGCAGAGAACTTGCACACTATTTACTTATAGTTGTAGGTTACCACAGGTAATTTCGGTAGACAGTATCAAAAAACGAAAACACAAAATCTGAAATATCGGCTTCTGAAATAACTATTTACTGTATCTATAGTTTTAATTTTTGCAAATCAGTCTAATTTTTTTTTAAATAAGTAGACTTATGCTACTTAGTTTTAATATAAATACCCTAAACGTGAGTGAGAGATCCTCTTGAAATAAAATGTCTCGTTCAAGGAGTGCCTGAATCAGAGGTTTGATGAAAAAGCGCTATATCATGATACGGCACGCAGTTGTAATCTCAGGATCCTTGGAAGCTTGAAAATCACTAAGAAATACGAAAATTTCGTACTTTCACCTTACGGTGACTTGTTAAATCTTAGAAATTAGCGTAGATTGACCTTTTACGAGGAGAAAACCTAGAAAAGTAAAAAACTAACAGCACTAAGTAGCTAAGTCAGGGTCTTCTTATCTTAAGCTATGAATCAAGATCTGAAAACTTCTTACGTAACATCTTTTCTTCCTGTAATTTTCTTTAAAAATGGCCCTGTCTCTCCAACAAGAGGACGCAATCATTAACTCTGAATAATGTTAAGCAGAGAGGAAAAGTTGTTAAACGCCTGCACAAACACAATAGCAACAAGTTTCACCCCGGCGCTCTGTCAGCCATTGTCAGCAGGCGTCCGTCTCGTGCCATTGCATAACTTAATGCACCCCATAAAGTTCTTTGATTTCACGGCCATTTGTTTTTATAATTTTTAGAATAATTATGTTTGATTTCTTTAAATCAGAATAGAATATATGCCTAGTTGTCGCCAATGAACTTTGCAAACGAAATGTCGTAAAAGTTTCTTCAAAAAAGAAAATGAAATTAATTTTACATACAGTGTATTATTTAATGAAAGTTTTTATATAGCATAAGTACAATGCAGTTTACATTTTTATTGTTGGTTATTGTAAATGTTTGCGATATCTTTTGCGAGGACGATGAGAAGCCAATTGGTGCGAAAAAAGAGATGGACTACACAGTTTTGGCGACTGAAGCGGAGAGGCATAAAAGTGATATTTTAGACTTTCTGAATCAATCTCATGTGAGGGAACAATATAAATCGTTATATAACAGTCTGTTGTCAACGTTAATCGAAGGTAAGCTGTAATATTATTGATTGTGCCTACAATTCGCGACACGGTTAGTTAAAGATTCGAAGAAACAAATTAAAAGTTACGAACATTTGCTCGAGAATCGATCACGATGTCAGTAATGTTTAATTTAACTTTTAGTATTTGTTAGAAGTTCCTTTCTTGTTTTTTAGACTCTCTTATCTCTTTGCTAACGATAACAAGCGCGATATTGGATTTCGAAATAACTTGGTTTTGCAAATGTCTTTTGTTTGATTTATCTGATTGTGTCTGCTCAATGTGGGCGACATGCGTGACAGAAATGATATCCAATTTTAGAAAAAAATATTATATCTAGGTTTCTTTATTTCATTTATCGGTTTATGTAACCCAGCTTTACATTATCCGTCTCTACAGTTATGTAAAACTAAACTCGTTAAAAAATAGATAGCCTGTTTTGACATTTGAGAAAAACCCTAGAATGTAACTTGGAACGAAACTGAAAGAAACAATAAAATAATAATTAGAGGTCCGGCGTAGTAGTAGCTACACTGCACCGGACAAGCCGCTAGGTTATGTAGAGCGTACAAATAAAAAACAACAGAAAAAATAATAAAAATAAATATAATTACATTTGGTATATATCGCATGCGGGTGCCTCCGGTACGGGGCTCTCCAGGAATAACACGTTAAAATACAAACGTCAGGCCTTCGGTGGAGCACACAGTCGAGGTGTGCCCTGCTTGGGCGGAGCATCGCCGTGCCCTCGTGGGGGCGATCGGTAGCGGAGACCTCTCGCGCCGGGCCTTGGTTGAGGCCATGTTCCGGAGCGAGGAGGAGTGGTAGGTGGTTGCCGACTTCTGCGAAGCAGTAATGCTCACAAAAGAGGAGGCCGACCGCATCAGGCAACGGCGCTCTCGCCGCCGCCGCCGGGATTCTGATCCCGATTTCCGACCACCGTAGGCGCGGGCTTGCGGACAGTGAGCAATGGGTAGCTCGCTGTCCGACCGTTCGGTAACTGTCCGGACCAAGCCCAAGTCGACGACGGCGCGCACTGTTCCCGCGCGCCTCAAGGAGTTGTCAACAACAGCAGGGGTCCAGTTGGTCGAAACCTACTGGGGCCAGGGTTATCCAAAAGGGAACTCGAGCCGCGGTATGAAGGCTAGAATGAACGGGGTGGGCTTTTAGTCAGTAAGAGTCTGACACTATCTCTCGCTCCGCCCAAGAGCGGGGGTTGTCATTGGATGATTGTTCCCACCATAAAAAAGGCCTTTTATTTTTTGTCAACTTTAGTCTCTACCTACGTCAATGAAAGCAGATTTTTTTAATGAGTCTACTTCAGGAACTAAGAGTCCATAGCTGTAATGGCGCACGGCGGCCACACTTCGTTTATTGTAAGAGACACGGGCCCTGGGCTGGTGATTCACGCCACGTTATTTTCAATTAAGTACTCTAATTAGTTCATCCGGCCGATCGTTATGTTTCACAACTACGTCACACGAAAAATTTAACTAGAGTGATTAGAAGAAATAATAATCTCTACACCAGATTTTTTTTTTTTGTAGGTGGCAAAATCATCCAATGATATTTCCGCGCTCTTAGGCGGAGAGGGAGATAGTGTCAGACTTTTACTGACTAAAAACCCACTTCTGTTCCTTCGTTGCCTTTCGTACCGGGGCCGAATCTTCCTTTCAGAAGCAGACCCTTAGCCCCAGTAGGCTTCGACCCTGTAGGACCCCTACGGTTTGCTGACAACTCCTAGAGGCGCGCGTAGAACAATAGGCACCGTTGACGTCTTAGGCTCGGTCAGAAATATCTACACTAGCTGCTGCCAAGGACGTCTCCCTAATATTAAAAACTAGCTTTAGCCCGCGGCTTCACTCGCATACATAAAATATAGCCTATGTCATTTATGAAAAAAGCAGCTTTCTGTCGGTGAAAAAATTTTAGCAATCGGACCAGTACTTTCAGAGATTACCTCCTACAACCAAAAAAACCAAAACAAACTACCTCTTTATTGTATTAATGTAGATTAGTGTAGACAATATCTTGGAATAAAGATCCTACGTGCTATTCCAGGATGGTCTACCCGTATACCTAGTTTCATCGAAATCCTTTCAGCAGTTCGAGCGTGAAGAAGTAACAAACATACATACACACACACTCACAAACTTTCCCCTTTATAATATTTATGTGATGTCATAACATACTAGCTTCTGCCAGCAGCTTCGCCCGCGTGAGTGTAAAAAATATAGGTAGGTATGCCTGTCACTCAGTCATAAAGTAGCATTTTATTGGTGAAAGAATTTTTTAAAATTGGACTAAAAATTTTTAAGTTTATTTATTACAAACACACAAAATACGAATCTTTCTTGTTTATAATATTAGTATAGATAAAAAAGTTTCAGCTTCTGTCTATCCGTTTATCCGCTAACAACTTCCTAACAAACTTAGAAGCGGCTTCACTAATAAAAAGAACCATGAACGAGGAAGGCATATGTACAACTACACCCAAGCAAAACCGGGGTTTGTCCACCACTGCTATCCAACTGCGTTGTTAACACAGATAGTAAATAAATCTATGCCTTGTTTCAGAAGACGGAATCCCAAAAACAGAAAGACGAGGTAACAATTTGTATTAGTTATTACTAAATACATAATATTCAGCTATGATGAAGACGATTGCTGTACCGCTGCCTTCGAGATAACATCGAATAGACGTCATGTCAGGATGTAGCCTAAACAGAAAGTACTTGTGTCGTATATGTAGCCGACGCCCAGTTAACAACACGACAAAGCACTCAGTTGAGGAATGCCTATCTAAAACAGTGTGGCCTTGCGGCCTCATCGCAGCACTCAGTACTGCGGAAAACCCGTCGCTTCCAGACCTGGTCCAGTTTAGTTAATTTGCTAGAAAGTGATGGTTAAAAAGGAGACGACGGAAAGAGAGAGGAAGAACACAACCTCCCTATCTATTTGCAGAAGACGCACTGGGCACCGGAGGGCGTGAATCCGGCCTCCATAAAATGCCTGCGAAAGATTGCAGGCTACATTTTATGGAGGCCGGAAGCCTGAGAAGACGCATCGCTCTAGAGGACTGCGGCTGTATACAGTCACATTGGGTGACGGCACCCCCATGAATTCTTATGATTAATTATTATCTCGCCATAGGTATCTGCAGAACACGATATGTTTTTAATTAATCTGGCAGAACCCTGGCAGAGAACTTGGACTTGGACTTCCAGATAAGAAAAAGAATGAACGAAAGGGTATAGCTAAGTTTCTTATGAACTGTAGCAAGCTGCTTGCTAAATTACTGTGTCATCAGTTCTTCTAGTTTCCTTACAAGATTGTGCTAACCTTACGGTAAATGCCACGGTAGAACTCGGGGAAGATGATGAAAGAAACCTAACTTCTACCGAAAAGAATTGCTTGCACCGGCATAAAACAAAAGTGTTTGGAAAAGAGAGAAGGGAGACCTTTACCCTGCTGTCGGTCTCTACAAAGTAGTTCAATAAATAGAAAGTAAAGAGTCCTTATATTCTAGCTGCTACACCAGACCTGATTCTGCCCAGCTCAACGCGGCGCATCGTGTCGGGTCGCAACACGTCCATCACGGCCGTCCCCTGGCAGGTCTCGTTGAGGGAGAAGACCTACCCCATCTGCGGGGGGTCGGTGGTCACTGATGTTTGGCTGCTGACGGCTGCCCATTGTCTGTTGAGGTACATTTTGCCTGAAAAGATTTATAAATATTTTTATTTAAATGTAAAATTTTGTACTGGGCGCTTGGACTCCGCGACTTCTTTGTTCTAAAATGATTTGTAGAGTAACATTTTTTTCACATAGATTACATTAAATAAAATTTTGAAAAGTGGGTCAAAGGCAAAAATATAATAATCCTACTGTATTTTATTTGCCATTGACGCCAGAATAACGCAAACGCCTTCTATATGTTTCATTGCAATTCAAAACACAGCAATTTCGCCATACATATTTTCAAAGTAAAATTTAATAAGATTTAACTTCAACTGCATGATTAATCGAGCATCTAGCGTACACCTCGAACCCAGAACTAAACACGCAAGAGGGAATAAAAGCAAAAACAATAAACAGTCAACAAAAACCAGTCGGCTAGAGGAGCCGCGAACTACTCGAAATAAATTCAGGCAATACCGCGCAGTTTTTATGGTCCGCCCCTAGCGAATTGCGTTCCTTTCGCCAATTTCAATTTATACCCTAGCGAGACTGCGGGGTTGGGGGGCAGAGTTTTTTCCGATGCAAAATAGCAATCGCCAGAGGCCATTGAACAAAGCAGTCACAGTTTGTTACGGAGGCAGTAGGTCTCCTGGGAGTTTACGATTGCTCCGGAGAAATTTATTGTCACCTACTTGGAAAGCGATACGTTGCTGGCACAATGTTGGCACATCTTCTGTTCAATATCCCTCGTATTAGGATTGAGATGTTTGTGTCTTGTTGTCTTTTGTATATCGGGTTTATTGGTGATCCTGGTATTTGCTTCTGTGATATTTATACACCTACATATCGCTACAGTTTAAGTCTAGCCGATAGCCATCAACCGAGCAAAAACCTCAACTCCTGACAGTTACTGCGAAACTGTATTGCCTGAACTAAAAACAGATCCTAGGACCACATACTCAGCGGCGTTGTACGAAAAAGTAACCGCACCTCTGTAACACAAAGAGTAACTATATTATCATACGGAATTACCCTACCCTTTCCTCTACGGAATACAGGTGGGTTTTAGTCAATAAAAGTCTGACAGTCTCGGCTCCACCCATAATTGGAAAAGTTATTTGATGATTTTCTACCCTCAAAAAAGGACCACATGCTCAGCAATAGTGCTTGTGAACACTAGACCGACAATGTATGTAAGTACTAGCGGTCCCAACTGGCGTTACCCGGAAGCTGGCTTTTGATCAGAAAAAAAAATTGAGAACTCAATTGCAGGGCTAACTACCGGGTTGAATTATATTTTCAAATCGTTTTGGAAACACATTAATTATGTGTACAGCTAAGGAGTAGAATCCTAGTGTTTTCTGATGGCTACAACCCGGGAATCTTTAAGTCAAGAGTGAATTTAGGTTACTTCTGGGTAAGCGCGCTCCATTGTCGACCGCATCTCGTCGTCGCTTTCCATCACGTGAGATAGCGGTCAAGCGCGAACCTATCAACAATAAAAAATAAATCCAGAGACCCACTTAAATATACACACAAGCTTTCTTCCAAATCGGTCAAGCCGTTTAGGAAGAGTTAGGTGACAAACATACATACTGCTGTAAACTTTGACCCGACTTATTAACACAGATTATTAAGACGCACAGTTTCTCATTGGTTAATAAACTTATGTCAAAGTTATGCCCTAAAGCCAAAGTAACCCGCCCCATTTTATTCGGTATATAAAAATACGTCACCTGTATGGTAAAGTTTCAAATGTGCGTAATTACAAATTTTACGGGAGAACAAAAAACTTCTTTTTCTTAGTTTTTCAAAAAGAAAACTGTTTAATAAAGCGGCGTATTTCATATTTTTATACAATATACCTGTGATATTTATTTATATATTGTATGTATTATTTTGTATGTATTATGTATGATACATATTTATAGTAGAAGTCATATATTATTTTTATATTTAATTATATGATACTTTGGATTAAGACTTCACACATTCTTCTTTTGCTTCCTGCACACTATTGTCTACAATTCTTTTTGATTTCTCCTTTCGCAGGTCTGCTGGAAGAAATTTCTTTGGAAATAAGCAGTACCTTTGTACTAATGTCTCTTATGTATTATCTTTTTCTGTTATTTTTGTGTGTACATAAATAGTAAAATAAATAAATATTCGCAACTTTACCATACCGATACGTTATACATAACAGTAAGGAATAAAGTATATTATAGTTTATTCCTTACTAAAATAAATAAATATTTGGGAAATAATTCAAATAAACACTTAATTTGGTGCTCAAATTAATTTGGTACTAAATGTACTAAAAACGGTCTCAATGCCTTGTATTAATCGGTTTCTCGACTATTATCTAATCAAATTACCTCGGAGAGTATTAACTTAAGTTGATATTTTTTATTCTCTAAATACGCGTTCATTGATATCAAAAACAAACACAAAGGCCGCTTCTACTTAGTTCTATACTTCTGTTTTCAGTTGTTTTCACAACAACTCGTGCCTAATTACAAATTAAACGGGCACGTGAACGATTTCAATTACATTTTTATCGAAGGTCATTTTTTTTCGCCAGCTGTCGCAACCGTTTGTTCTCGCTAGCTGCCGATTATTGCGACAAATATTATATTATTTGCATTGTTAAGGAGGATGACGTCACCGCTGATGACGCTTTGTTCAAGACCTGTAACGTTCTGAATGGACCTATTGTCTGGTTCGTTGTTCGGTCATAGAAAGCATTGCTAATCGATTTTTTCAACATACTGAGGACGCTTCCTTGTGTCTTTTTTCTCTCTTTGCTATCTAACTTCTTCAGGAAGATGGCAATTTTAGTAAACAATGTTTTGTTCAGACTCGTGGCACCATATTCATATCCATAATCTGTGACGTTATTTGTAAGCACTAAACGTCACACTAGAACGCAAAAAGCATCAAAGAACACAGGCTTCTAAATTCTAATAAGTAAAAACTAAAAAATAAAATGTTTTTATTTCACATAGGATGTAGGAGACCTATGTGAAGTAGGGGCACTTATAAAACGTCAGATACTAGTGCAAAGTTCCAAATCGTCGTTTCCTCTTTAATTTTTTTTATTTATTCTACAATATTTATATTTATGCATATTAATAGGTAGGTATGTCAGGACAGTGTAGATCATTAAAATTAAATCTGATAAATTCTCTTTCACTCCACCCAGAACGGGAGTATTTACCTTAAAAAAATCTATACCAAACTACGAGTATAATCCAAGCTGTTCTGCAAGTGTTGGCGTGAAATGTGATGTAGGTTGACATCTCTCACTGTAGCAGCCAGCCATTTCTGTCAAAGATATCACCAGGATCTTGTATACCTTACGGATTATCTATATATTGAGATCTCTCAGCTAAGTGGCGCCATCTGGTGGTGTGAGTTTTCCTAAAACCCCTTATTGTATTCCCGCAAATGTTTATTTATTTACAATTTACTTGTACAACATTACAGCCTAAACTAATGCGTTGTACAGAAAGTAAGGAAAAAAAAAGAAAACATACATTTCCAATAAATTAAAATATCCCAAGAAAACAAATAAGAAAAGGTTTACTTATTTTTATCCTTCCTCTCACAAAACTTTAGACATTAACACACACATCTATCGATCTCCCAGCCTACAAGTCACACAGTCATCATAACGTTGTGATTATGATTACCATAGCATACAGATCAATAGGAATTGTGCTGTGAATTTTCCTGAAAACCAGTCTATGAGCTACTTTTCACTGACAGAGCCCGAGCGAGCGAGCTGAGCGTGCGGCTGGGCTCATCGTGGAAGACCCATGGCGGCGAGATGTACGACATCAAGGAGTGCTACGTGCACCCGCGCTACATCAGCAAGACCAAGACCAACGACGTCGGCCTGGTGCGCCTCTACACACCGCTGCGGTTCTCGGCCAGGGTGCTGCCGATACGGCTCGTGGCAAAGGAGGCCAGGCTGCCGGCTAATGAGCCCGCTATCGTCAGCGGGTGGGGCAAACTTAAGGTACTGAATAATCACGTATGTTTTATTGAAAAGGGAAGGAATTTTAAAATGTAGACGGAGATGTTGGTTGCCAAAGACCAAGTGAAGGAGCATGGGTTTTAGTTAGTAAAAGTCTGACAATCACTCTTGCTTCACCGGGAGAAGTAATCACACATATTATAAAGGCGAAAGTGTGTGCGTGTTTGCTTGACACTTCTTCTCTATCGAATGGCTGAACGGATTTAGATGAAGGACACACGGGTAGACCATATCCTAAAATAGCACTTAAAAAACTTTTTATCCTGAAAATATGTTCCTTTAGGACAATTTTCCATTTTCACGCGGGCTAAGCCATTAGCCACCGCTAGTTTATTTAATAATATAGCCTACTCAACATAAAAAAAAACTTAGATTTTGGTATATTTTTTTTTTGTTGTCAGAATATTTGCCTGTCTTCAATAACCTACATATATCAGCATCCTCGTTAAGCACAAGTAGATAGGTAGATAGATAGGTAGTATAGGTACCTACCTTTTTTGTACACTAAAAATAAAGTTACAATTGCAACTTAAAATTAATATGGAGTCACAATGAGCGATCTTATCGGCCTAGTAGATCCCTATTTTCTTCTTTCGTGTTGGTACAGACTTTATTTCATGCCGAAGTAGAAAGTCACAAATAGTAATGCTACTAGTAGATACCTAAAATGTCAGCAGGACAAGCCGAATATATCAATATTTATCAGCAATCATGTAAGCTAATTGAATAAAGCAACTGAACTCGATATGTACTACAATGTTAACTCAAGATTACTCGCGATACAGCATCCCATTCTCTCTGCTTTATTATCATCTAAAGATTGTCTTATAGCTATCTTGTTTAACTCTTCAATTCTGTGTCACTTGTGGGTGGGTGATAGAAGAACTGATTAGATGGAGCATTTGGTCGTAATTATACTACCCTGGCCAAATGGACATGAAAATATTTGTCGGACTAATCCGATGTAAGCTGATTAAAGAGTTAAAGTCACGTTTAGTATATTTAGTAGACTGCCCATTATATTACCTTCCTTCATGACATCTTCTAAAATAACGTACTGCTTCCAGGAAGGTGGACCCAGCGCAACCTACCTGCAATCGTCTACCATCAAGACGATTGCCATGAAGCTGTGCCGTCGCTCTGGGCTGGATAGGAAAGCCATCGACCCTGTCTCCATGTTCTGTGCTGGTTCCTTCAGCCAGGCGTCTCCTGATGCTTGTCAGGTAATGACACCATATGCGTATACCAAATATACCTAAGAATAAGGATTGGTTGATCTGTATCTACCTATGCTTTTTGTAAGTTGCAAGCCAGCCTGCTGTTCTGCTTTAAATACAGCTAGAAGAAAATTTCACCACGAATATGGCTTAAAAGGACCATCCAGGACCACTCACTCCTTGCGTTTCCTCAATGCTGAGGGTCTTCCATCTGTTTCTGTCTCTGGCAGTGTGACCTTGATATCAAGTGATATCCCATATAAACACACAAAACTAAGCTAAGGAGTAGAATTCCCCGCCAGAAACTGTATATCATAATAGCTATAACCTCCCCTAAGTTGTACCTATTAGGATATACTTATCTTTGAGCCAAAAGTGAATAGGTTACTTTATGCAAGCGTGCTTCATCGTCGACCATATCAAAAAGGAATGGACCACTGAGATGATGGCAAACAAAAATATACCATGAAATGGAAAAATAGACATCTGTGTCGACACAAGATGAATTGAGATAATCACAGGAAGATGTTGACAAACAATTTCACCAAATCACCACAAACTCCTATTCCAGGGCGACAGTGGCGGTCCCATCGTGTACGAAGGCGTGCTGATCGGCGTGGTGTCCTGGGGCCTGGGCTGTGCGCGAGGAAACTTCCCCGGCGTATACACGCGCCTGTCCTACCCACTAATCTATGATTGGGTCTACAACCACATCACCTCGAAGACGGAAAACAATACTGCCTTATAAATTCAATAAACACCCATGTACAGATATAGTTTTTTCTGTGTCAACTCCTTGTATAGGAAACTCGGGAAACTCGTCCAGAAAAGTACTACTACTATACTAAAGGTTCATACGCACTATGTGGGAAGCCGCTATGCGGCTAGCCGTGCGGCTGACTGCAGAACACGGATGCGATGCGAATGCAGCCAGCTGGATCGCGGGCAACCACAACGTGCGGTCAGGTCGTGAGTGCTCATTCCTACCATCATCAAGCAGAGGTGCTGTGTTCTGATTTGAAAGGTACGGTTGTACTGGTATCAATTTATTACACATTAGATATGTCACTTTCTCTTTATTTTTGAGGCTAGCAATCATCCAATAACTTCTCCTGCTCTAAGGTGGTGTCAGACTTTTACTGGCTATAATCCACCAGTGTCCATCAGTTGCTCATTGCGCTCTAGGGGCACGCGGTCACTCTTCATCGTTCCCGCAGCCCTAGCAGACATTGGGCCTACTGGACTCTTACCATTTTGCTGAGATCTCTTTATGATGGCGGGAACACTCCACGCCGTTGTAACTGACTTAGCCTTATGGTCAATTTATACTAGTGCAGAGTCGAAGCACATCAAAGCGTCAAATTCTTTACAACTAAAGCGAAACCGCACGGATGCGCGCATATTCGCCAGATTACGCGCACACTCTTTTACGTGTAGTAATTGGCATCAACAGCAGTGCTATTGAATTGGAAAATTTCCGACTGATGACGCGTAAGTCCGCTAGTGGGCGCATGGATACGCGAAAATGCTCGCGCACCAATCAGCGTTGTTCACGCGCAGACTTTTTAAAATCTCAGAAGTAATGTGTGCGTTACGCTGTGGAGTTAAGGTTGAATTTGTTATGTTCAGTTTTGGATAGACGCTTCGATGCGCTTCGACTCTGCGCTCTAGTATAAATTAACCCTTACTGAACAGCCGAACGGCGATATCTCTAGCTTGTCGTCCACAAACTGGCCCTTACGGTTGCCAGAAATCGCCCTGCGACTTCTCACGCCCGGGGCAACGGCTGAGGCGTGAGGTAGGTATCCGTTCCCTCATGGTTGCGGCCATCGCTTTCGGCAGAAATTTCAGCTAGTCTCTAGGGCGGGAACTAACACTTGTGTGGCTATGAGTTTTGTCTAGTTGGGAAAAGGGTCATAGATGGTGATTATACTAATGCGGGCCCAGTGTGGGATAATAAGTTTGTAGTAATAGATTTACTTACTGCAAAGTTATCAACTATGGGTTTACTAACTATGGCTTGGGTACCTCTAAAAATAAAAATGCAACAATTTCGAGAATTGTATAATGAAAATTCGTTTCCACGTATGTTTCCAGGATTTGAAATAATTCAAGGTTTTACAAAAAGACCACGTTTACATATTCTCACTAGAATTAAATATTAATTTGATTTATAAAATTAACATTTTTATAAATAAACGTTCGTCAATATAAATAGATATGTAACATGGTTTAAAAAATTTAAAATCATAACTTAAACGTTGGTGTCTCAAAATTTGAACTACCTAGGTTAATAATTACTAAAGATGTTTAAGTTTCAACAAGAATAAACAAGTGTATAAACATGATTATTCTATTCTAATACAGTGCTACGAAATAAAAATAAGTACTAAAAATACTGACTACATTTCAGTTTAGGATTTACAACTTACAATCAATATCATCACATTCACAAGTCTCTAATAAGGTGCGTCGTAAATTTTAAGTTTAAATAAACAAATATAGATAATACTCTTTACTTGCACCGTTGTCTATGCTTCCAGATTCTGTTGTAATTGCCTGATGCTGGAGCCTGGTTTTAAAAACTCGTTTATGTAATTTCATTTCCCAATCGAAGATTTACTAAAAGAATCGTTTTGTACACAACGCCATCTGTAGTCCAAAAGTTGAACTTCTTCTACGCCATCTATGGGCTGTAAGGCAAGACTCTCCTTACGTCCTCTGCCTTCTGAGCTGAATAAGAACACTTCAGGCATTCAGGAGTTTTCAGTACACGGTCAAGATTGATACGAATGCTACCATCTTGTTCTTTCGATACAATTTGCAGAGACAATTTCACAAATGCGTACTAACAGCACTCCTGTTATCATACTAGCGCCAGAAGACACTTGTAACGCTTTGATGGAGACTAGGGCTGAGGAGTCTGCGGACTGTAAACTTCCATCTCAACACGAATCTCTGAGCATTTTAGCTTAGGGTATTAATCCTGTGAAATAATTGCGAAAAGTTAATCGATGTAAACCGTTGGCTACCACCGAAATTATGTTTATTATGATAACATATTTTTTTATTGTTATCATTATATATAATAAATATAATGATAACAATAAAAAATTTAAAGGACACCCCAAAAAGCCTTTTTTTCTGAATATTATTAAAAATGTATGCATGTGTATCTGTAACCTATGTTTACAAATAAATAAATCTGAATCTGAAAAAAAATGTGATTAGGTACATAAATTATCGTAAACTTATGTACTGGTAAGTTTATTCCTCAGTAAGTTTTGCAAAAAACATATTTTACTGAATTTAGGACTAACATTTTTTTAGATATAACGCAATGAAATTCTGATACATAATTTTTACCAGATTGTCTCGATGAAATATCTTCACTTGGGTTTTTTTCCCTAGAAAATGTCTTATTTTCCAGAACATTGAATAACATCTTTTGTATAACTGAATTATACAAAGACCGAAGAAAGTCCGACGTTTAAAATCAATACCTGATACTGATACAAGGCAAACAAAAATGCTGCCAGCCTGAAATCTCTCAACCGGAGGCACCAAAGAGTGTAGCTTAAGTTACCAAACTACGTTCTACATAAATTACAATATACAAAAGCTGTGCTTAGTTAGTTTGTGCTTAAACCACTATAACATTTAACACATAAGTATGTTGACTTGACAACTCAACATACTGCAGGAAAAAGACCTGTGCCTAAACAGGGCTCTTACAAATACGCACTCGTAGTTGGAAAACCAACAAATCTTGAAATGAATTAATTATTGCCAACCAACTATAACAATACTGATACTTTTTCTCACAATAAATGTAAGAGTTTTTAACCGACTGCAGTAGAAGCAACAGGCGACGCGTCGCAACACTGCTGGTTTCTTTGTATAGCTACAGCACAAAATGTGTGTAGTTCCATCCCTCTTTCTCTCTCGCACTCCTAACATTTTAACACGTCATGGTAATACCCCAGTACATACCCGTAGTGTCACCGACGCTAGATTGCTCCAGTGCCGGTGACACTATTGATCTGCATTCTGCGGTCACAAATCATTCTTTAGAAATATTGAACATATTATACACGTATATCGAACACATACTTTTTCCGATTCTGAAAAAGTGTTAAACCTATTGGCCTTATATTCTAACAAAAGATATTAAAGAAAATTACAATCGGTAATACTTAACAGGTCAGACACGTGCGTGTCTGACGTGGGTGTGTGTTCCGTGAGGAATACTCAGAACTACAGCGATATGATGTTGCGTCAAATCACAACGTCACGTCGTCAATTGCTACTGTCTGCAGTCGCCTATGAACTCGAACCTTAACACAAACACCTAAATTTTTCTAGGACAGCTACAAATCAAATAACTCATTGAACAGTAAGGTCATGTCATTATTATGCTTCATTATAAAATATTATACAACATTGTCTTTCATAAGTAAACTCTGTATAAATTCTTCCTATTTGTACTAAGTAATGTCTTTCGCTAATTCAGGATCAGGACGTGTTCAGGTGTGGTGAGAGAAATGTTAATGAGATTATAACTACAAGCTTATGAGGTTTTAAAGCAAGAGAATTTTCTTTCCAAAAAAAAAAAATGACCGCTTCGTTTCAGCAGTACTTGTATGTGTTGAGGCATGTAACAACCTACAGCTGTTAGCGGTTTTATATCACGACAACGAGCGAATACAATTTCTGATGCACTCGAGGCGTCAAGGTATCTTTGCTATATTTTGGAACCATATGTAAGATATCGTGGGCCTTTAAAACACAAAATTGGTGCCCTGGAATCACACGACGGTGTCACAGTAGACCAAACAAGAGATGGCGGGACGACTTAGACGTCTTCCTTAGGAATTGGCAAGAAGTGGCTCAGAGCTGGGAACAATGGAAGGAGGCCTTTACCGAACAGTGGGACAGTATCTGTAAGATAGAATGACGAAATAAAATGCCATACTTGCATATCGATGCTGGGAGTAATTCCGTCAGTGCCGTAGGGTACCCACGAGAAGTAAATAGGTGCTAAATACCCACCACCACAAGCATAGTAACCCGACGTCTTTTCTTATAGAAGTGTATTTTTTGACGAATTGAACGTAATATTTTATCAAGTAATGTTTAGGTTATGTCTGAAGTTGCCTAGCTCTGTTGTGTCCTGCTTAGTAACGAGGAAGTGGAAACTATGTTTATCTTACTCGTCTGCTGTATGGTTCTCCGAGACTGGTCGAGCTTCAGTGACTGGGCTACTCTCTGGAGGTTGCGACTGTCTGAACAAACGAGATTGGGTCTCTTAAATCATGAGTAAGGCTATCAGAACTAAGTGTTTCATTCTGCTAACCAATATTGCGATATCACAACATACACTATTACATTCTATATTTACTAAATGATAGAGTTCTTCTTTTTCAGAATAAGCTCTTAGTTCAATATTAAGTTATGAACCAATAAAATAATAGAATTTATTAAATAGAGCACTATTTTTGGAATAGATCTACATAAATACAAATTATTTACAACAAAATGTACAACAGTCATAGATGCCTATCATACTACCACTATTGTGATACAAATATATACAAAGTTACAATAACTTGTATATTATAATATATACAGATTTAATATTTAAATAAAAATTTACATTTACATTACAGCAATTTCACTTACTACTGAGTATCTACATAATTATAGGAACGTGAAACTAAATACTTTAAGCTTAAATACTATAAGTATACATATCATTTATACTAAAGATAGACTGAGCTATTTTACAAAATCATGTAGAAACACGACACTTTACAAAATCACGCAAACATTAGTACCACAAGTTGGAAACTTTCATTCCAAATTCACAACACTAAACATCCTTCGTAGATTCGCATCTTCTGTTTACCAGAAGACCCCAAACTAGAAAAGCCTATTCAAGACTTAAAGTCCATGCCTTCTTCTTGTGCGTCAGAAGAGCCAAGAAGACGCTATAACTGTAAGGATTCCGAGGCCGGCGGAGAGGGCGCGGCCTCGCGATGCCTAGGTCTTCTTCCCCTGCTGAGGTCTTTTTAACAAATGCAGAGGATCTTTCCTATACCTCGCGAATAGTTCCCTCTTGAATGTCTCGAAGTGTTTCCTGTTCTTCTCGTTCTGCTTCTCCCGCCAGAGGGGGCGGTTCCGCCTGGCTTGCAAGCCCCAGTGGATGGTGAAGATCGGGGACAGCACCTTGAACTGGTACCCGATCAAGAACATCTCGTATACCTGGAAACGAGATCAAAGGGTTAGTTTCACTTCACAGCAAGAAGACTATGCCTCAAACGTAGTATTTGAGGTTTCCGTGTTAGAAATTATCACTTGCAATTTTCATACTCAAATATGATTTACTACATAGACAGTTAATTCAAGTTAAGTAACAGAAATTCAGGTTGCTATAACTCGTATATCTAAAATAGGGTACTTAAATCACAAAAGAAACTTAATTAAATAAAAAAGTAGGTGTCATATTTAATATCTGCAATTTTGTTGTACAGAAGCCAGTGACTGAAAAAGTTTAATTAGAAATAAAAGAGCATTTTGTACAAAAACTTTATTATAAAACTGTTTTTACAAAAATAAATAAAAAATTACACTTATTACAGTCTAGGCAGAGCTTTACACGTACAAAATCTGAAGACAATGCGACCACTACTGATGTAGGACGCAGCTAACAACTTAAAGTAATTATCATTAAATCAATACGCCAACATACGGCTAGCTATGATACCAAAATGCAGTTTAAAAATAAAACTTGGAACGAGAACAAAAAGCCTCAATGCAATACACAACTTAATCGCCGAAACGAAATTACAAAAACCATATTTCCTAGTAATCGAAAAGCTGGCTCGACGCCAGGATAACGCAGGCACTAAGTAACCAAGATAACCTAAGCTCTGCTGGATTCTACATACATTTATCTATCACAGTTCCGCTGAAATTTAAATCTACATGGTAAAGGATAAGGTTGAATTTGCATTAAACTCCGGTGTTGTCTGTGATCCAACCTCTGAGCGAGGCGATGTTGGTGAAGACGGTAGGCGAGAGCGGTAACGCGCATCCTCTGGCGAACGATACGACGCCAAATGCTGTGTTGCGGAACACCGCCGGCCCTCCGGAATCACCCTGCAAGTAGTGAGATAAGTGAGTTCAATGATTCTTTTAAAAAGATACATTATATATCAGATACTTTTTGATGGCTTCCGATAGTGCAATAACAACGCTAACATAAATATGAACATATATGACTGTATGTTCTTAAACTAGTATTTACGTCAATAATAAACTTGTAGCATCTACATAGATCTACTAATCACACATAATTACTATACATTAGGATAAAAAATATGAATTCAAATTAAATGTAACGATAGTGAAGAAAAATTAATAAAACTTGACAATAATTAACAAAATTTAAAAGAGTCTGAGTCTAGCGGGTGGGCATGAAAAATGTCAATATACTTTAAATACAAAAACCATTCGTGAAAGAAACAAGTTATTACGACTTCAGGATCAAATTAATTTAGTTGGCTTATTGTTATACCCCACGTCTGTAAAGTTTCACAGCCTGATTATATTTGACCGTGTACTAAATTACCTTAATATAGGTAATTTGGTACACGGTCGTAAATAAAAATTATTAAAATTACAAGGTGGACCGATGACCTAGTGTAGGTCGCGGGAATACGATGGATGCGAGACGCATAGGGCCGGTCGTTATGGCGACACTTGGGGGAGGCCATGTCCAACAGTGGACGTCTTTCGGCTGAAATATTGATGACTAGCTTTTGCCCGCAGCTTCACTCGCATAAATAAAATATAGCCTATGTCACTTACGTATAAAGCAGCTTTCTATTGGTGAAAAAATGTTATCAATCGGACCAGTACTTCCAGAGATTAACTCCTACAAACAAAAAAACTTAAAAACAAACTACGTCTTGTGTAGATGACAAGTTTCCACTACGTTTATTATTAATTTGTTCTTTGTTAATTCAGGACATGTATCTCTTCCTATAGCTTCACTAACCTGACAAGACGACACTCCTCCAATGAGGAAGTGTCCCCCGCAGAACATGTGGTTGGTCAACGATTCCCCGTACGACAGTCGACACAACCAGTGTGGTACCACCGGCACGTTTGCTTCCATCATAATGCGAGGAATCCTACGGCCACCTACCTGTAGGATAGACAAGCATAAACATTAAACATATCTTGTAGCGACATCTATAACGCCACATAGGAACTAAAAGATAAAATCATTTAACGCGGTACTAGACTTCTCCGCGCGATTAAAACATAATATACTGTATACTACAGTCCGATATCAGCAACCTAGCAGTTGTCCGAACCAAACAAGGTGAAAAGGGGAGATCTCGGCAACATCCGTCTGGTCGGAGGATCTCCCCTTTTCAACGGAGGTTTGTGGGACTTCACCCAGTTCCAAATACCTCTAAAATATTAAAACAAAGATGAAATGGCTTTGATTCCTGAAAGGGACAGGACAGTCTTCGCCCTGCATTGGAACAATACAGGCTAGATAATACACCGCAAAATTTTAATCGTTTTAATGCCGTGGAGGGACGATCCGGTACATGAACACTATTGATTTATAAAGATAAAATTAAACAGTGTTTCATGTACCGGATCGACCCTCCACGGGATTAAAACGATCAAAATTTAAAGGTGTATGAATACATTTACCAATGTACATATTTAAAACAAAAATAAGTATTTCACATCCAAGTCAATTTACGTTATCAATGTCATCGGTATGTTTCTGGTCCGCGTGTTGTTTTTGGTCATTAAATGTTATGAGAAATATCATGAATATTATTTAAATTAATGTGACAATTCATTAAATGCAACATTAGTTTTGGTATATGCGAAACCCGAAACATGTGTCTAGTATTTTTATGTAAAGAATCTATATACATTTCATTACTGTATCATGAAAAATCACAAAGTTACAAGCTGGCAATGTCAGCAAAAATACATAGTCACCGCTCCACCCAGGCGAATGAGGGGTTGTTTTGCAATTGTACCCAGCCGTTTGGAGGCATCTAATATCCGCTATGACCTGCCGAAACTGTGTTGTACTTAATGTCGGTGGTGCCAATCTTGTAACCTTTTTAAATATTTTTGGGAAAAAAATATAACAAGGTGTAAAAACTATTGGAATCCATTCAGTTACTAATTCTGAGCAAACTATATTCAGGTTTCGCATAAATTAAAAATATTGTTACATATATGTGAAAAAATAAACCATTCGTTTATTCCAACTTCTATGGGCCTGACCTGAAATAAATGAATTGAATTAGTACAGTTTGTCATACTCACAGCAGTAAGCCCCCACCCAGTAACAGTCAGCCGGACAAGCGGGACCCCCTGCCCCCTCTGCGGCAATCTAATAGACCTGATGTTGGCATTGAAAGTGAGTGGCCTGGCGAGCCTGAGGGCAGCTATGTCGTTGTCGAACTGAGGCCGGCCGTACTGAGGGTGGACGGTGACGTTGGACACCCGCACGATCCTGCCGCCGGAGTCACGGCGAGTACTGCCTACGCGCAGGCGGATGGCGCGGGGAGATGTGCTAAAATATTTAAAAATAAATATACGTCTTCTTCGAGATAGACAGAACCACACTTGAAATTTAAGTCAATTCCATAGTCATATCTAATTATAAAATTACAGTTACAATCTACAATATAAAAGAATAAACTAGAATTCAAAAGATCAGGGCCAAAGATTGAGAGATTTGAGAAGATACTTTTTCCTATTTCGTTCTTCTTCATCATATTGATCATTCCAAAGTGATGTTTATTATGTTAATTGTGTTACCAATATTCGGTTATAGCTTATCGTTAAAATGGAAACTTATATAGAAATTATAGAAAACCCTTGTCTGACTTGAGATTATTATCAATGATATGCCAAGCATGGTTAATGCATAATTAATATTTTGTCTGAGCTGTTTTTCCGTACTGCATGGATAAAACCTTCCTCGCCTTTTTCAGCACATACTATTTATTCACTATTTTTCCAAATAATTTAGTTAGCATATTGCGAAATCAAGGTAATCTAAATCACATTACTTGCATATTGGACGGCTGTTAACATGTCAACATGTGCAAACTTGCAAATTAATTTCTATGTACTGAAAGTTTATTTCACAACGGTCTATCTATAGCCGCTGTCTCTGCCATTCGGACGTCCGGGCAAACTTATCTGCCAGCTACTCAACTATACATATATGTCTACAACATACCACGTTACGTTCAATTAGCTGCTCGTACTGCTACTGACAAGCTGTCAACTGCATCATCTGACTGAACGGATAGTATTAGATCTAAGTTTCTAACATAATCAATTATCTTAAAATAATCCCATTGAAGGTTAGGAAAACAAAAAAAATATAGAAAAGAAAAACTTAATCAGCGCTAATAGACTTGTTTCGAAAACACGATTAGATCTAGCAACCTAGCTATAGTTACTGATTAGCATTTCCGAACAACTTCTGAGAAATCTAGAATCGAGAAATGCAAGGTTTTGAATTGTTTTTGTTTAGGTTTCAAAGAAACAGAGCGAGAGATCGATCTACAATTAACTGGAAAAAGTGTTGTAAAATAAAGATTGAAAAAAATATACAGAATCGTAATATCAAAGAGCTTAACTAACTACTTGAAGTTTACATACTGATCTGATTGCTCCGCAAGACTCATTCAACCGTGCTCTCCATCAAACCAAAAATGAGCCCTCCAAGTCATGAATATCGGACGTACGAGCGTTGCATCGTAAACTCGTGGAGAAGCACTCAACCAAAACATTCGCAGTAGAGAGCGGAGAGCACTTGAACCCACGTTACACTGTGCTTCATAAAATATTCACGCAGAGAAAAACTAGCGGGTCATGGCTGTGACGACCACGATTATATAGTGGCACTATTTGCTCTCGACGATATTGTTAGGGCTCTTGTAGTTTCAGATAAAATTTTGGAAGTAATGTATTTATTCTTCAAGAGATAAAGTTTGTTTCAGATAAAATATGCCGTATACTTTGAGATGCTACTTAAAAAAGGCTGAGCTTTTCATTCGCAAAACTAAGAATCGCCAAAGAGAATATTATAACTGAAGAAGACTAACAAATTAGCTCGTTAGAAATAATGAAAGCCAAAGATACTCGGAAAATGATGGAAGACTTGCAAATCAGCATTAAGAATTTTAGTACCGCACTTCGCACTATGGAAATGAAACGTCCTTCCTTGACTGAAATATTTCTCGAGCATAAATAATTTTGCCCGGTCTATTTAACAGAACCCTCGAAGTGATAAGCAACAATGTTAAAGAAGACCGTAAACCCGAAGTCCCGCTCCTCTGGTCACAGTTTTATTATTACTAAAGTCGTAAAGTTAAGAAACGTTACGAGTATGACCTTGACACCGGAGAGCCCAAAACGGTGTAGTCTACGAACAATATCTCCGAATTTACTACGCCTAGTAAAAAGTATAACTATTTTTATGATTACTGATAAAATGGAACGTCAACAAAGCCCCATTTATGGTCGCATTAAATTCCTCTTTGATTTTTCTTGCCGGAATAATTTGGATTCAGAGGCTGACCGTAAAATTTATGAGCTTTTAGATTCAATGTTTGTAGATCGGGCTTTTCAATTACAGGAAAAGTAAAAGCTTTACAATAGACTTACTTTCTGTTCATTGCATTGAAATTTGTTGAATTGTTTCAATATTCTTAAGAAGAACATCTTGTTAATATTATCTCATGAATCTACAACGGTCGATGCCAAAGAATTAAACATAGCTCAGCCTACTGAACAATAAAATATAGAATGTATATCCCACTTACTTCTGCACACAATGCGCGGCAGTCAGCACGTAGTCGTTGCTGATGATGAAACCTCCACAGAAGGAGTTTCCATTCAGCACCATAGACACCTGGTAAGGGTGCCTGTTTATCGACGTCGGTCTACCGCCGATGATCTGGCCGCTCAGTTCCGGGCAGGCTTCCTCTAGCTCTACGTCTAGTTCTTGTTGAGTATCTTCTGTGATTTGCGCATCGTCTGCTGGTGCTTCTGCGCAACATTCTGCATCAACTGCTTCTTGAAGATCTGCAAGTAGTAGTAAACTTAGATACTGTTTCTGCACAACTAGAATTTTAACCATATTGAATCACCATAATTGAATATAACTTCAAAAGTAATCATTCAGTGATTGATTGACACGAATGCATCACTCATTAGAGTGAATTCCAATAATGAAACTAAACACGATCACGACAGATCGTCTAGACCATGTAAAAAGTCAGTTAATAGTTTAATTCTATTATTGAAATATGCCCTTTAGATTTGATTCACTTAAATAAAATAAAATAAACGTCATTATTAAGCAGTTTTCCAGAGTAACCAAACGTCGATTTTGATGTCACAAACCTTCAAGTCAAAATCATAGAACAAAAAAAATCCAAGTCAACTGCACAACACACATGAAGAATCACTCACCCGCAACTCCAATAAGACACAACAGTAGCAGCCCAGCGGTCACCGCAACCATGATGCCTGGTAGACTCCACCTGCTTCGAGCACTGACTTAGCCACCGGCGCCCGCGCACCGACAATGTTCCAAATTCTAATTGTTGCTAAACGTCTGGCGCAGGTAATTTCGCACGGTAAGTCACGGTCGCGACCTTTTCCCCGGCTTCCATTAATTGAGTTAAGTCAAGGTGAAGATTCGGAGGAAAAAATTAAGTGACGAGGTGACTTAATATGCGTAACGTTGGTAGGGCTAGTTATGATTGTACGCAGTCAATCAGATCAGATCAGATGTTGATTGCTTCAATGTCTTATCAAGCAAAGAAGACATCGTGAGCATTTTATTACATTAGTAAAAACCAACTGATATTTTCAATTTTTGACGTAGTAATTGGAAGTTCAACCAAAATTATATGATAATTATGGAAATATAAATAAAGGTTTTGAAGACGTAATACGAGTATTATCTGCAGTTCAGTAAAAAGCAGCCAAGTTTATAAAGGCGTTCTTACACAATTCTAAAAGGTACAATACAAATAGATAGAATACCATTTAATAACCAAATCATGAAATTCAATTAAATCAAATCTTAGTGTCGAACATGTAGGTATTGACGAAATTAACCAACAGAAAGGAGTTGTTAAGTTGGTAATGTTACATTTGACATAAATCTTTTTTAAATAAACGTTTTATAATACTGTTTGTGGTAAACAAGACTTTGGACCCTTGTGTCGACTTAGATTTTGTCACTGCAACTTCATTTACTACTCTGATTTGTTTCCTGGTTAACGTAATGAGTCATCTATCTATCTATATAATTATATAAAAGGAGAAACTGACTGACCGACATATCAACACACAGCCGAAACTACTCAGGCAAAGAGTGTTAAATTTTTCACAAGGTTTCCTTCATAGGCGAGCACTAAGAGAGGATTTTTCAAATCTCACCCCCCCCCCTAGGGGTAAGAAACGAGTGTCCAAAGTGTGTATTAAGAAACCTCTTTTCACGCGGGTTAAGCCGCTGGCAGACGCTAGTTTTAAGACATTATTTTAATTGCAATTAGTAGATATTAAATTTTTATGTCGTGTCGGTTTTGTATACCTAATTTTTATTTCAAATGTAATTTTATTCATAATGATTAATTTAATGTAATTTTGTGATCCAATGTTGATGTAAATAAATAAATATTATTATTATTATTCCTAGACAACAATAGCCGCAGGAAAAACGGCGCAGAAAAAGATGAATTTGAACACCGTTGCAGCAAGTAGTAACCGTTGCATGAGTCGTCGTTGTAGTTGTAGTTGTAATCTATAAGCTGTAGGATTTGTTTTTATTACAGTAAGAATTACTCCTGCATGGTGGATGCCTTCACTAACATGTAAACTCACACATACCAGACACAGAACCTCTATCTGTAGACCATACAAATGTTTGTTCCGTGTGGGAATCGAACCGTGTTGTCAAATACAGTTTAAAAAGCGCAACTTTTATAAATTACAGTCCCCATTTCAGTATTTAGACTGGGAACAAGTATAGCACCTAAAAAATCATGAACACACTTCCCCCTGATTGTTGATTTAGGCATTTGAAGTCGAGTACCTATTTCTCAAACACTAAATCAAAAATCTGTCAAAATTTGGCTTTAAAGTGGATTTGAAATGTTTTTAACTCAAAATACTCAAATCAGAAACCAACCATACATTTTAAAATTGAGTATTTTGTGTTAAGGATATTAATTTCAAACTCGAAGCGCGGGCGTTCTATTAGCCCATTCCTAATATATGTTGCTGCTCTACATTTGTTGCTACGCTTATTTTGCGTAGAATTGCAAAGTACACCAAAATCTGGGGTCGTCGCAAAACGTTTTTTCTTCCATTCTGCCCTGTCACTCGTTATGCTATCACTAACTTCCTTTTCTTCCATATCACTCTTCACACAATCCATCCATTTTTTCTTTGGCCTCCCTCTCCTTCTTCATCCATCTAAATGTATACTCCTAACTCTTTTAGTAACGTGCGTTTGACCAAATTATGTATTTTCTTAATAAAAAGATTGTATTATCAGTTACTAGTTTCATTTCCATCTCTCCATATTAAGAACTACAGCAAAAATAAAATTACTGCCAAATTTTGAGAGGTTTTTAGGCTAAAGAGTTTAAGAGATACTCAAATCCAAATGGATAAATCAGAAATCGGGGGTAAGTGTTTTTAGTTATGTTTAACTTCAAACATAAACTAAAAACAGACAACAATCATTTGGAGAACACAGCAGACCTTCAACAGATAATAAAGCACCATCACGCGTTAAAATATGCCCCTACGTCAATCGAATTAGCGGCAACAACCATAAATATAATATTGTTGACGACTCGCGCTCTTTACGAGAAGCATTAAAATATTCCCAACCGTTCAGCTCTCCGAACCAACACGTTGTTTATTTTTAAAACACTAACTTTTGCACACGACTTCGTTTGACTGGTTCACAAAAATTGACATGTGTGTTGACAATATCTGCTCACATTCACGGTTCTGTGGGAAATGTTTTATTTTTCTGTCGACGTTCAATTTTTGTGCACGGGTTTGTCTGCTGTTTTAGTTTCGTGGTTTTTGTTTTCAGTCAGTTTGCTGGGACTGTTTTTTTTTTAAGTTTTACGATAAAATGTAAATATATATTGTATACTGAATTCATAGCTACTGAAAGTAGAGAGAAGTATAGCACTAGTTTATATCAATTAGAAAAAAAGACTCGCTGAAATCATTAATTGTAAATGTTACTAAAAACCTTATATTGTAATATCAAAGCGTTGTTAAAATACATAAATTACAAGTTCCTAACAATAAGTGAAATTAGGTATCCTGAAAACTCTTTAGTTGATTTCCTCTGTTGTACCCTCCACTAAACAATAAGATTTTAACAAAAAGAGGGATAAACACGGCAGGTTTTTGTATATAATTTGCCCCTTTGCAAAGCCGGAGCAGTTCGCTAGTAGGCAATTAAAAAAAACTGTAAGATTATCAATAATTCTGCCTAGATATATAAAGTCAAGTTGGATGTATTATAAACAGCCAGACAAGTGAAAATCGATTCAATACCGCGCAATATAATTCCAGTATGAAATGGAAGTGTTTCTGATAAAATATGCTGACGCAATATTGATTGTTGTCCTACTAGCACATAGCTAGTGTTTTTGCCACTGCTTACTGCAGTACATGTAGGATTACAACTGAAGCCTGACAAATTAATGAGTTTGGTCCTATCGTTCATTGATTAAGTCTGAATGTTTTTCAATTAGTACATTATCTGTATTTCAGATGATTATGGCGTGGTTTTCTTCAATCAATTGAGCAACCCCATTTGAATAAATAATTGTATGTTATCTACGCAAAATCCCACCACATTAGAGTCGTGAAGTGTTCACACAAATACTTCGGAATACGTGCTAGTTCAATGTAATAGTATGTTTTAAAACGAACCAGATTAAAACATTCCACAAAGACCAACAGACTCACTAACACACATACCTATTTCTACTAATTTTAGCCGTCAGCATCCGGCGAGGACTAAAAATAATTATAAATCTACGCTTGCAACACCGAGCTTTATGAAATTTTAAAATATCTTGCGCTACACTGCAGCCGTCCGCGTCGTGCTGGGACGGTGATGGAGTTGTTTGTATTTAGTTATTCAATAAAAGTATTAAACTTTTACGTAAATTGTTATTTTTTACTAGTTTTGTCGATAAAGTCTTTTTTGTGTTGCGTTTAATTATCGATAGTCTTTTAATAAAAGAGTAGCTACGTGACTAAAAATCTTGCTTTAAAATGTTAAACTACAAGTTTACTTGGGCCGTAATTTAAACAAGAAACTACTTCCTGTATTTAACAACAATACAAAACCAGCAGAAAATCGAAAAGACAATTTTAAAACATGAAACTGTAATCAGATAGATAAATCATTATATTATTCCATAGTACACTACATGGTACAAATTTTATTTAAGACAGGACCATTAGCTGTTTCTATTTTTTGTCAAATTCAGAATTTGTCAAAGTACCGTTTTCAACATTCATTCAATCTATCCCAAGTTTTGAAAAACATCCAAGACCAATATTTTCTAACACAGAAACTACCATAAATGTAACGACATCTGTTTTTATCCCTATCACTTACAATGAATGCCAAAAACGAGACAATTAAAATAATTTGACGATCGATTATTTAATCGCTATTATAAGTATCTATAGGCGAGCCGATCAGCCGATGACTCATGAGCTGGTCACTATTGGAACAATATCTATAGTGCAGCCGATCAGGCGATGACTCGACGCTCTGACCTTCCACTAGTGGACCGCGACAAACCCAGATGTTACTGCACAAGTTATGAGAGGCGGCGAATTACTTGCGTCATACATCAATACGTGCATTTACTGTTAATCGAATTTATACTTTATTCTAAGCATCTTGCGTCAGCATCAAACGATTTACAGAATTATAAGTATTTATTTATAGAACTATAAGTATAAAAGTAAATGTTATGGATGCATGATGCCCAGGCCCGCTCGTTGTAGCGACACTTAGGGAAGGTCTATGTCCAACAGTGGACGTTTATCAGCTGAAATGATGATTATAAAATATTTGTATATAAGGGCCATAATGGTATCTAAAATAAATAAATTTAATTTAATACTACACAATTTGTTTAGCGTTGAAAACGTAATTACTAATCTGTGTAGCAAACGGGCCGGTGCGGTGTAAAAAATATTTTTTATAATAATAATATATTATAATAAGTATAATTTATTACACCAGAAAAATATATGTAAACACAATTTACCCATAAACAATTTAAATTTACACGAGACAGTCACAATTGTGCATCTACCAGTGAATTAGGCTAGGTGCCTGAATTTCCTCAAACCCTGGAGCTTTAGCGTTTATAAGTTTTGTTGATACTAGCAAAAAAAACAGAACTGAAGCGACTACTATCTTAGGTCGATATGTAAAGTTTCCAACACATTTCGATGTTCTTATCGTTTTTCAATTTCATCGACTATAATTGTAGTTTTATGAAAAATCAAGTCCCAGACGATGTAAATGAATGAACTACTAATCAGTTCTAATTGAAATTATTTGCCAGTCTGTGATAGCTATAATCTAGGGGTCTTTAAGTCAAGATATATGGATAGGTTACTTCTAAGCAAGCGTGCTCCATCGTCGGCCACATCGTCGCTTTCCATCAGGTGAGATAGTGGGTCAAATGCGAGCCTATAATGTACATAATAAAAAAAATCCAATTCAGCTCTAACCTCAATAAGAAGCGCGACTGGAATGCGAGCGATCATTTAAAACCGTTCGACATTGTCAAGATTCCAAAACTGACGTACCAACTACGTTTATTATATTTATATTTTATCTAGTACCAATATTTTGGAAACTAGCCATTTGGGCAAGCACGTTAACAAACAATACGGCTACGAGATGTTCATGAATTACGGAACAAATAGTCCGGAGTCTAAATAATTTACGGTGCGAGTAGAATTTCACGTAGTAAAATCAGGTGGGTACATACATTCAGATATTTTGCATAACAACCTATCCTGTCTCAGAGCGGTTATTTGCCAGAATTCCAGAAAGGAATCGAAGAGGGAAAGAAAATTTTAGAACAAAAATATTTTGCATTCAATAATTCGATGTGTACCCAAAATGTTTTTTAACTTCTTTATATTCCTATTGATAGGCACTTGACCACAAACTATAGGTAGGTAGGTTTTCTCCTTCACTGTCAAATCCATCCAAAGGTAGTATGTAAAAAATCGTTTTTAGCGGTAAGATCGCCCATTGTGTCACCTTATTATTTAAATTTTTTATTTTATTTATTTATTGGCACACCAACAGCATTACACAGGATTTAAACAGATTTAAAAAAATATATTAAAATCTAGACACTGTTATGCATGCTTATTACAGGTATGCACAGTTTACACCATGCTAGGTATGACATTTTATTATGTTAAGAGATAATAATTAATGTCATACCTAGTCACACCTACCTACTACGTTTAAGTCTTACCGTTATTTTATTTATGGTATACAATGAAGAGCATATCTATCTCTCCTAATGGCACCTAAATAACTAGCCTTATAACGCTGTTTCTAATTCCCGTGGCCTTTCACAAAGGAATCATATATTTTTCCGGCATGAGAAGTAATATATAACAGTTGTATTTTTTTTTTTTGCCGACAATATATATAATAATAAGGCCAACAATGCCTTATAATGTTCCCACTGTTGGGACTCAGGCCTCCTCTCTAGGAGAGGAAATGGGCCATAATCCACCACGCTGGCCCAGTGCGAATTGTTGGAGTTCACATGTCTTCGAATGTTGGTTCTAGGACATGCGTATCCTCACGATGTTTTCCTTCACCGTTTTGAGAGCAGTGGTGATGAAACAAATTACACAAAGAAATGCGCCTGGCTGGGTTTGAACCCGCGACCTATAACTTGGAAGGCCGTTACCAGTCGGCCACCACTGCTCTAGTCTACTATCTGGTCACTGCTCTAGTAGTAGCTTGTATATTATAGCTCTACAATATTAAAAGAATTATCGACGATCGACAATCATTATAACAAACAATGGGATTTGTAAGCAGAACATAACAAAACGTATTGGGATGGCAAAGAGTCAGAGATGCCTCATCTGGCCTGGCAAAAATTAAAAAAAATACTATTATTTCTGGCTTGCCCACTAAGCGGATAAATGAGCAAGGCGTTATACAAACACAACTCGTAAACACATTTACTTTAAAAAAATATTTGGATTCGTTCATGTTTTCCGCAGCGAATGGTAATTTTGGGTGCGCCGGATTAAACTCATTAATCTAGTGTTGTTTCAATATCGGAACGTTAGCGTCGATAAATTTCCCTGTGACCAATTACGTTCTGTCCCGAATCGATAAAAAAGTACGTTATTTATTACGAATTCGTACTTCGATGCTTTAAGAACACGTATTGGGATAGTATTTCTTTTCGTTATTGAAAACAGAATGTGTGGAAAATTTTCCTCTCTCTCAACTTAGTAAGTGTGTTGCAATTGTTCCCTGTACGAAAAACAGATTTTAGTTCAGTGTCGTCATTGGTATTTTGAGAATAACTTTTTATTTGTCGTGATCGTGAAAACATAAAAACACCGTGTTAAAGATTGCGTTAATCACGAAACTGAAGTTTCTCGGAATTCGTTTTAAACAAACCATAATTTTTGAAGTGAAAACTTCTTTAGCGGCGTTGAGCACTTTTTCTGTAATGGGTATAAAATCTTAAACTCGCGTCAGGACACGTGACCTGATCGAAAAAGCGTAAGACGGATGGAGAGTAGACAGCTGTCCCTTATCGCGCGTTGTGAAAGGGGGCTAGACGGAAAAAATTCTCACGAAAAATTGTACCGACACTTTTACTGTCAAAATATAAATCCAAGATGGCGGCTGCAAGAAATTATCAACTTTTTCGTCATGGGTGTCGTTTTCATGGTTTTCGAGGGTGTTGAAACCGATGGTACTGTCAAAATATAAATCCAAGATGGCGGCTGCAAGAAATTATCAAATTTTTCGTCATGGGTGTCGTTTTCATGGTTTTCGAGGGCGTTGAAACCGATAGTACTGTCAAAATGTAAATCCAAGATGGCGGCTGCAAGAAATTATCAAATTTTCCGTCATGGGTGTCGTTTTCATGGTTTTCGAGGGCGTGGAAACCGATGGTACTGTCAAAATGTAAATCCAAGATGGCGGCTGCAAGAAATTATCAACTTTTTCATCATGGGTGTCGTTGTCATGGTTTTCGAGGGTGTTAAAACCGATGGTACTGTCAAAATATAAATCCAAGATGGCGGCTGCAAGAAATTATCAACTTTTTCGTCATGGGTGTCTTTTTCATGGTTTTCGAGGGTGTTGAAACCGATGGTACTGTCAAAATGTAAATCCAAGATGGCGGCTGCAAGAAATTATCAACTTTTTCGTCATGGGTGTCGTTTTCATGGTTTTCGAGGGTGTTGAAACCGATGGTACTGTCAAAATATAAATCCAAGATGGCGGCTGCAAGAAATTATCAACTTTTTCGTCATGGGTGTCGTTTTCATGGTTTTCGAGGGCGTTGAAACCGATGGTACTGTCAAAATATAAATCCAAGATGGCGGCTGCAAGAAATTATCAAATTTTTCGTCATGGGTGTCGTTTTCGTGGTTTTCGAGGGTGTTGAAACCGATAATACTGTCAAAATGTAAATCCAAGATGGCGGCTGCAAGAAATTATTAATTTTTCCGTCATGGGTGTCGTTTTCATGGTTTTCGAGGGTGTTGAAACCGATAGTACTGTCAAAATATAAATCCAAGATGGTGGCTGCAAGAAATTATCAAATTTTCCGTCATGGGTGTCGTTTTCATGGTTTTCGAGGGCGTGGAAACCGATGGTACTGTCAAAATGTAAATCCAAGATGGCGGCTGCAAGAAATTATCAACTTTTTCGCCATGGGTGTCGTTTTCGTGGTTTTCGAGGGTGTTGAAACCGATGGTACTGTCAAAATATAAATCCAAGATGGTGGCTGCAAGAAATTATCAAATTTTCCGTCATGGGTGTCGTTTTCATGGTTTTCGAGGGCGTGGAAACCGATAGTACTGTCAAAATGTAAATCCAAGATGGCGGCTGCAAGAAATTATCAACTTTTTCGTCATGGGTGTCGTTTTCGTGGTTTTCGAGGGTGTTGAAACCGATAGTACTGTCAAAATGTAAATCCAAGATGGCGGCTGCAAGAAATTATCAACTTTTTCGCCATGGGTGTCGTTTTCGTGGTTTTCGACGGTGTTGAAACCGATGGTACTGTCAAAATATAAATCCAAGATGGTGGCTGCAAGAAATTATCAAATTTTCCGTCATGGGTGTCGTTTTCATGGTTTTCGAGGGCGTGGAAACCGATGGTACTGTCAAAATGTAAATCCAAGATGGCGGCTGCAAGAAATTATCAACTTTTTCGTCATTGGTGTCGTTTTCGTGGTTTTCGAGGGTGTTGAAACCGATAGTACTGTCAAAATGTAAATCCAAGATGGCGGCTGCAAGAAATTATCAACTTTTTCGCCATGGGTGTCGTTTTCGTGGTTTTCGAGGGTGTTGAAACCGATGGTACTGTCAAAATATAAATCCAAGATGGTGGCTGCAAGAAATTATCAAATTTTCCGTCATGGGTGTCGTTTTCATGGTTTTCGAGGGCGTGGAAACCGATGGTACTGTCAAAATGTAAATCCAAGATGGCGGCTGCAAGAAATTATCAACTTTTTCGTCATGGGTGTCGTTTTCGTGGTTTTCGAGGGTGTTGAAACCGATATTACTGTCAAAATATAAATCAAAGATGGCGGCTGCAAGAAATTATTAACTTTTCCGTCATGGGTGTCGTTTTCATGGTTTTCGAGGGTGTTGAAACCGATGGTACTGTCAAAATATAAATCCAAGATGGCGGCTGCAAGAAATTATCAACTTTTCCGTCATGGGTGTCGTTTTCATGGTTTTCGAGGGTGTTGAAACCGTTGGTACTGTAAAAATATAAATCCAAGATGGCGGCTGCAAGAAATTATCAAATTTTCCGTCATGGGTGTCGTTTTCATGGTTTTCGAGGGTGTTGAAACCGATGGTACTGTCAAAATATAAATCCAAGATGGCGGCTGCAAGAAATTATCAAATTTTTCGTCATGGGTGTCGTTTTCATGGTTTTCGAGGGCGTTGAAACCGATAGTACTGTCAAAATGTAAATCCAAGATGGCGGCTGCAAGAAATTATCAAATTTTCCGTCATGGGTGTCGTTTTCATGGTTTTCGAGGGCGTGGAAACCGATGGTACTGTCAAAATGTAAATCCAAGATGGCGGCTGCAAGAAATTATCAACTTTTTCATCATGGGTGTCGTTGTCATGGTTTTCGAGGGTGTTAAAACCGATGGTACTGTCAAAATATAAATCCAAGATGGCGGCTGCAAGAAATTATCAACTTTTTCGTCATGGGTGTCTTTTTCATGGTTTTCGAGGGTGTTGAAACCGATGGTACTGTCAAAATGTAAATCCAAGATGGCGGCTGCAAGAAATTATCAACTTTTTCGTCATGGGTGTCGTTTTCATGGTTTTCGAGGGTGTTGAAACCGATGGTACTGTCAAAATATAAATCCAAGATGGCGGCTGCAAGAAATTATCAACTTTTTCGTCATGGGTGTCGTTTTCATGGTTTTCGAGGGCGTTGAAACCGATGGTACTGTCAAAATATAAATCCAAGATGGCGGCTGCAAGAAATTATCAAATTTTTCGTCATGGGTGTCGTTTTCGTGGTTTTCGAGGGTGTTGAAACCGATAATACTGTCAAAATGTAAATCCAAGATGGCGGCTGCAAGAAATTATTAATTTTTCCGTCATGGGTGTCGTTTTCATGGTTTTCGAGGGTGTTGAAACCGATAGTACTGTCAAAATATAAATCCAAGATGGTGGCTGCAAGAAATTATCAAATTTTCCGTCATGGGTGTCGTTTTCATGGTTTTCGAGGGCGTGGAAACCGATGGTACTGTCAAAATGTAAATCCAAGATGGCGGCTGCAAGAAATTATCAACTTTTTCGCCATGGGTGTCGTTTTCGTGGTTTTCGAGGGTGTTGAAACCGATGGTACTGTCAAAATATAAATCCAAGATGGTGGCTGCAAGAAATTATCAAATTTTCCGTCATGGGTGTCGTTTTCATGGTTTTCGAGGGCGTGGAAACCGATAGTACTGTCAAAATGTAAATCCAAGATGGCGGCTGCAAGAAATTATTAACTTTTCCGTCATGGGTGTCGTTTTCATGGTTTTCGAGGGTGTTGAAACCGATGGTACTGTCAAAATATAAATCCAAGATGGCGGCTGCAAGAAATTATCAACTTTTCCGTCATGGGTGTCGTTTTCATGGTTTTCGAGGGTGTTGAAACCGTTGGTACTGTAAAAATATAAATCCAAGATGGCGGCTGCAAGAAATTATCAAATTTTCCGTCATGGGTGTCGTTTTCATGGTTTTCGAGGGTGTTGAAACCGATGGTACTGTCAAAATATAAATCCAAGATGGCGGCTGCAAGAAATTATCAAATTTTTCGTCATGGGTGTCGTTTTCATGGTTTTCGAGGGCGTTGAAACCGATAGTACTGTCAAAATGTAAATCCAAGATGGCGGCTGCAAGAAATTATCAAATTTTCCGTCATGGGTGTCGTTTTCATGGTTTTCGAGGGCGTGGAAACCGATGGTACTGTCAAAATGTAAATCCAAGATGGCGGCTGCAAGAAATTATCAACTTTTTCATCATGGGTGTCGTTGTCATGGTTTTCGAGGGTGTTAAAACCGATGGTACTGTCAAAATATAAATCCAAGATGGCGGCTGCAAGAAATTATCAACTTTTTCGTCATGGGTGTCTTTTTCATGGTTTTCGAGGGTGTTGAAACCGATGGTACTGTCAAAATGTAAATCCAAGATGGCGGCTGCAAGAAATTATCAACTTTTTCGTCATGGGTGTCGTTTTCATGGTTTTCGAGGGTGTTGAAACCGATGGTACTGTCAAAATATAAATCCAAGATGGCGGCTGCAAGAAATTATCAAATTTTCCGTCATGGGTGTCGTTTTCATGGTTTTCGAGGGTGTTGAAACCGATAGTACTGTCAAAATATAAATCCAAGATGGCGGCTGCAAAAAATTATTAAATTTTTCGTCATGGGTGTCGTTTTCATGGTTTTCAAGGCTGTTGAAACCGATAGTATTGTCAAAATGTAAATCCAAGATGGCGGCTGCAAGAAATTATCAACTTTTTCCTCATGGGTGTCGTTTTCGTGGTTTTCGAGGGTGTTGAAACCGATAGTACTGTCAAAATTTAAATCTAAGATGGTGGTTGCAATAAATTATCAACTTTTTCGATATGGGTGTCTTTTTCATGGTTTTCGAGGTTGTTGAAGCCGATAGTGCTGTCAAAATGTAAATCTAAGATGGCGGATGTCAGAAATTATCAACTTTTTCGTCATGAGTGTCGTTTTCATGGTTTCGAAGATGTTGAAATAGTGCTGTCAAAATGTACATAAAATAGGATAGTATTTTTTAGTTATATTGTATTGGCTAGACGGAAAAAATTCTCACGAAAAGTTGTAACGACACTTTTTCTATAGTAAGCTATTGTAAGCCGTGCGGCGTGCGCATGTTTCTCTGTCTTTCTCTCTTTCTCTCTCTTATAGAAAGCAAGCCAGAACGGAACTTCGTTCCATCCGGGTATCCCTTGACACCTCAGTAGTTTTTCGGAGAGATAAACTTTTTAATGTAAAATAATTGTAATACCTAGTTTTAAAGTGTTAAATTTTTAATGTAATATAAATTGTCATGTTTGTGTACGATAGCGCAATAAATGAATATTGTATTCTACCACATAAATGATAGTACTTTTATACTGATAAAGCAATTGGTGCAAAATTATTCCCTAACCATTCCAAAATATCAAACATGCTCAACGTTAATAATCAAGTTTTTTTTTTAAGGTGGGAAATCTAATGCCTTCTCTCGCTCTAGGGCGGAGCGGGAGAGCATGACAGACTTTTATTGACTAAAACCACACCTATGTTCCTTGAGTTCTAGGACCTTCAGTTGCCCTTTGAGTTCTAGGACCACCTGTTTTGCCTTTCAGAAGTCGACCCATAGCTCCAGTAGGTTTCGACCCTGCTGGGCCCCTACGGTTTTGCTGACATCTCTTTGACGTCTGTCGACGACTCGGGCTTGGTCCGGGCGGTTAGCGGACGGCCGGGTGGCATACTTACGATGTCAAAATGAACGATTGAATGTCAATGCACCGTTCAAAAATAAACGAAAAATCGTGTTTCAATTTCTGAATCAACTCTGACACAAAAGCAAACAAACAGATAACATTTCAGTTAACGTAAGTATTAGGTAACACGACGACCGCTACCGAAATATTTAAGAAATGCATTTTATGTCTAAAATAAATGACATTCAAAAGTTTATTCGTATCTTTAGACGTGTGTCATCTGTCTTTATAGACAAAAATATGACAGATATAAGATCGTAACGAGAATTTAAAACAACATACCATTACGCAAGTTTATTATTAACTTTTGTATTCAAAATCTCGGTTAAACGTACAAGTCTTATATAGATGTAGATTCTTACGTTTCTAATATATAACAAATATCAGATTTTCAGAGGACTAGATTAGTTTTAAATACCTAAAATATGATGATTTCAATAAAAAAATATTTTGGATACAGATATATCTTGTGGATGGATGTTATCTAGACATCCACAAGATATCTCTGTATCCAAAATATCTAGAGAAACATGTGTAATAACAACATAATCACGTAAGAGCGGTTGTATGAAAATGTACTTCGAGTTTAACGCTCTTAATTTCGGAAGACGGTGTTTCTGGTTTCTGAATTCGGTAATATTTATTGTATAAGAGTTTTTTAGCTGTACCTTTTTTGTGGTGGAAAATCATATGATCTCAATCAAATGACTTCTCTTAGTGAGTGTGGAATTAAAGATGTCAAACTTTAAAATTAAAGCTTTTCTACTAAGCCGCGTATATATAATATATATAAGCCGTCATGACAAAGTGGGTCATCACGGCTTATATATTTAGGTAAATAGAGCTGTTCACATATAGCACGAAATGATAAACTGTCGTCTACGACATTTTTTTGACAGTGGAAACGGTTAGCGAACGACTAAATAGTGGCGGCAAATCACGTATCGTCTCGCACCCGCAGGATAACATACAAAATCATTACGGCACATGAATTAAGGTAAGTTTAAGGTGTTGATTATAAAAGTTCCGACTAGGTTCTTCAATGGCAAACAAAAAAAAATCTTCCATGTGTACTGTAAGTATGTGTCGATGAAACATTACAGGCCCGACCTCCACGCAACACTCACACAGCCACCTCTGAACTTCTACCTAAGTGTTGTGGGCGTTTTATAGCCTGCACGAGGATTTTATTTTATATTTTTCTTTAGGAAACCCTATTTTTATTGCGGTCCTTAAACCCAACACGTAACTCTATTCAAGGTTCCACTCTTATATGGAATATTTCCATGTTTGAATTAACTATATAAAAAAAATACTATGTACTAGCTTCGACCACGTGGAAGTAAGTTTCTCCATAGACAGATGAAACAGTACCCCTAGCCAAGTTGCTAATCTGCAATAGTTAACGCTTGTAGAAAGCTTCAAATGTACGGGAATGACGTCGTCTTAACGCTCAGTCACGTGGTCAGAACAAAAGAGTTGGCGGCACGGTCAACTCGAAGCGTTCGGCGCAAGCGAAACGGTTGTAACTTGGCTAGGGGGGCTGGTTAGAATGGCCTTGTGGGCGGGGCAGACATGCCGCAAAGTAGGGCAATGCTCATAGTTAAACTACCAATAGCAGCACTTGCGATCTAAGTGTGCGTGGTCTGTTATTTGAGTAATGCGCGTTCGTATTGGTTAATTGCCTGTAGTGGAGTTAAAGGGTGTGAGACAAGCGGCGACACTCGTAGTACAAATCGGAAAGTATCTCCTTTCTAACCTCGTTCATCTTTACTGTGCTCCATACAAATTTTGAATTTTGGACGTGAAGTAAGTAATGTTTTTATGTACCTTGATTACCTGATACCTGAAAATTGGCCGTCTAAGCAAGCTAGCAGATAGGCATGCGTTCTTAGTACATACTAACAGTACTCAATCGTCCACATTTCGTTCGAAAATCGTCAGATAATACGTGACGTCTGGTGGCCCTGGGATCTTACTCTATTATGTTTGTTGGAAGTAATCTCAAGAACTGACGATCCGATTATTTTTTTTCTTTCAGTGATAGAAAACCGACTAGTATAATATGTTACTTTGTACCCCAAATAAAATGAACTGTTCGACACAGAAACGAAACCGATGGTGAAACCTAGTACCTAACTGATATTTTGTTAACATCAGTTAGTATGAAATATATCAGTAATTTATAAAGGCGACAGTTTATATGTGTTTGTGTTCGTGTGTGTGTTTGTTACTTCTTCACTCTCGAATGGCTGAACAGATTTGAATGAAAATTGGCACACGGCTAGACCAGGTACTAGAAACTCTATATTAGATGTAAGTACATGCTAATATACCCATTATCCTCCTAATATATATAAATCTCGTGTCACAATGTTTGTCCTCAATGGACTCCTAAACCACTTAACCGATTATAATAAAATTCGCACACCATGTGCAGTTCGATCCAACTTGAGAGATAGGATAGTTTAAATCTCAAATTATAGTCACAATTTTAATTTATTGCTAATTATTTGTCTGTTATTATTTGACAGTCACAATTATCTGTTAACTCCAAATGATTCTAACAGATGTCGATACCTTTCGACTGGGTTGAGTAAGTAATCAATAGATGGCGCTGCTATGGTAAATCTACGAACGTGTCATATAAGCTACATTTTAACAGCATAATACTCACCACTACTTTCAAAAACTTACAAAGCTCATATCAATGTTGAGCTTTGCAGTTCTGTTAAATCAATTAAGTATATTTGTAAATATGTAAACAAAGGCAGTGATTTGGCCATATTTGAAGTACAAAACATAAATAAAAATGACGAAATAGCACGATACCAAATGGGCAGATACATTAGCAGCAATGAAGCTATTTGGCATATTCTCAGCTTTCCCATCCACGAAAGAGATCCTGCTGTCCAACATCTGGCAATACATCTTGAAAACGGTCAACGTGTATACTTCACTGAAGAAAATGTTCTCCAAAGAGCGTTCGAAGCTCCGAAAACGACTCTAACTGAATTTTTTTACATTGTGTCAAAAACCTGATGTTTTTGGCCAATTCGCGAAGACATTGGTGTATGGTGATGTTCCACGTTATTTCACATGGAACAAATCCAGTAAAAAATGGGAGCCACGGAAACAAGGAAAACCACATCCTTCCACTACAGGCATATTCAAAGCTAAGACATTGGGGAGACTTTACACGGTACATCCAAAGCAACGTGAGTGCTTCTATTTACGTTTGTTATTGGTGAATGTTCCCGGACCAACGTCTTTTGAATTTTTACGAACAGTTAATGGTCGAGTATTCAATACATACCTGGGGCCGTATTATGACCTCTTAAAACCATCATGTTTTCGGTGTGAAAAAGAGACGGAGCTATACAGGACGAATAGCACTATCCTTTTCTCACACAGAAAACATGATGGTTTTAAGATGTCATAATACGGCCCCAGGATGCATGTCGTGAACTGCAATTGCTAGAAGACGATAACCATTGGGACTTAACGCTTGCTGATGCTGCGTTGACATCAACACCGAATAACATTCGTCAGTTGTTTGCAATTATTTTGACGACATGTTATCCCTCGCAAGCACAAACTTTGTGGGAAAAATATAAAAATTGTATGACAGAAGACATCTTGCACCGAATTAGACAAACAAATCAATGCCAAAACATAGATTATACACCAGATATGTACAATGAAGCATTGGTCTTGATCGAGGATTTATGTGTTCTTATTTCAATCCATCTCCATCTCAAAGTTCCCTTTCACATAACCTTTCCATCGTCTTTAGCAGGAATGAGGTCAGACTTATGGGTCGATAGGATTTGGCGTTAGTATAGTCACTCTTACCTGGCTTAGGAATGAATATTACTTTTACTTCCCTCCATCCCTTGAGAACGTATCTAAAGGCCAGGCACGCTCTCAATAAGGGCAATAGGCGTGATGCCAGGGGTGTCCCACCCCACTGTAGTAGTGCAGGAAAAACACTGTCCGGACCTGGTGCCTTAAAAGGATGGAAGCTTTGGATTGCCCATTGAAGTTTCTCCAGCATAATTACCCTGTGTGCATATCGCCAATCATCGTCTGTTGGTGTTTGGGTTGCGTCTGACCAGCCTGTTACCTGTACGAAAACGCAGTCTGGGTAGTGAGCTACAATTACTAGCTTCTTCAGGAGACGTGGTGAGTGTGTTGTCTGGTTTACGGAGCGTGGTCGGCCCAGGGGCATCCTGTTGGGCCAGAATTTTCCTCACACTGTTCGCTTTTTGGCAGGATTCAATGCTACCACAGAATTTCCGCCACCCTGCGGTACGCCTGTACCTTATGCATTTTTTGTAGCTGGATTTGGCCGCATAGTAGGCGTTCCAGTCTTCATCCGCACATGTGTTCATGGCTCTGTTTAGAGCCTTCCTTACCTTGCTGCGTTTACGCTCCACCTCAATTATGTAACGGTACGCGTTTGGTCATCAAAAAGATCACCGGAAACATTCTTGAAGCAACCATTTTGGCTGGGAAGTTTAAAGGAAAAGTGGTCCTGCTGCCACGTATTCCGATGATACCATCAGATTCTACCATACCCTTCAAAAGGCTACAGTTTCCAATTCGTTTAGCTTTCGCCATGTCTATAAATAAATCTCAAGGTCAAACAATGTCCATTTGTGGTTTAGATATATAAAATCCATGTTTTTCTCATGGGCAACTATATGTTGCGTGTTCACGTGTTGGGAAACCGTCGAATCTATTTGTGTTAGCTAAAGACAGGTTAACCAAAAACATTGTGCACCGATTGGTGTTAAATTAAATTGAAATTGAAAGTATTTATAATTCAAAAAAATAGATATTAATGTTTAAAAGTTTAAGACTGTCTGCCTTGCCTACCTCATTCATGAGTTTAAGCGTCACATGTTATTTACTGTATTATACTGTAATATACTTATATTTGTTATAAAATTAAATGGAAATAATAAATCAGATAAATTTTTATTTTGTACCTTGATTGATTTCTGCTTAATATCAAGTGTAAGAACATTTTAATTAATTGTGTTCAACGTACTTCCCCTTCAAATCTCAATCCAGTGAATTTGTATACCAACATCAACATTTTCGTCTTTGTTCGTAAATAATTTCATTGTACTAAAGGGTTATAGTAGTAGAAAGTCAAATAAGGAGATCACCATATTTTTTTACAAATACCATCTGTGTGAAAAAGCATAGTGGACTCCGTGACTGATGTTCTCTTATTGTTCCTCTTAGATTGTTTACTATAATGTAATATAACAAAAACTTTAGCCACAGCAACGCGTGGCCGGGTCAGCTAGTTTAAATATATATAATAATATAGGATACTTTTTTTTATTTATTTATTTAACTATTTATGGAAATAAAAGAAAAGAAGAAGGAAACAGAAAAATACTACAAAGGTGATGCTTATTTCTAATGAAATCTCTTTCAGAATACCTGCGAAAGGAAAGTAAAAGTATGTTCTCGTAGGAAAATTTTCTACTTTCATGAGGGCGAAGCCGTTGGCATCAGCTAGTAAGATTATAAATTTAAGAAACGTCAAGTTTAACCGGAAATTTGGTTCGGTAAAATGATCACCATAAACAAATATTTTTATAACTTAAACTAAAATTACATATTACGTATCTACATAGTCAAAGCTTCATAGCAACAGTGAAAAAATCTCAGTAGATGTGTATACAAAACTATTTTTTAATTAATACAAATACTTAAAAGGCTTATTAGAAAAGGTCTCGTTATTATTTAAGTAAAGTCTCAATATATAATATTCATAAACAGCAAAGTTAAATTTGAGTTTCTTTAAATCCCAAAATTTACGTTCTTTTTTACGTTCTAGGAGCAAGGTTTCCGTTTCATGAATTCCCCGTGATGCTAGCAGGTATTGGACCTGCTTTGCCCCTACGCTTTGCTGACATCTTTTTGAAGCGCGTTCGGAACATTTCGTGCTGTAGGTGACTCAGGCTCAGTTCTTACCGAACGGCGAGCTACTTATTGCTCGTCGTACGCCCGCATGGAAACAGTATTGATGTAACATATTATGGAAAATTAAAACTCGTAAAGCTACAAGAACATTCCGTACTTTACGTATTCCAACGATCCGCAGTGTGGGCCAAGAGCGTCGGCGTTATATTTACACGACATAAATTACTAGAGATCTTTAAAAATAGACTCTTTCGCAACGCAACAGCAGAAGACATTCAGACGCTTTGGATTAACCGAATTTTAGTGCATCCGGATCCTAGGACCACAACTTCCCATTGGAAAGATTTATTAATGATACAATTTTCGTTTCATTGCGTTTTTCCTTTACAGCATTCAGTTGTTACATGGCCAGCACGGTGCATTGGATTGCAAACAATTTAAATTTTAGTGTCGAATAATTTCACAGTACGGTGATTTGCACCCAAGTGCAGATTGCGAAGCTTGAATTGAAATGCTAATTGTTATTGCGTCGTTCAGAATGCGTCGATAAAAAATGTTTGTGCATGCCAAATGGCTTACATTATTATTACTAAATGGAATCACTAATTTAATCTGTACTGTTTGTAACTGATCTGATCAAAATATTTGTGGGATTTGTAATTGTGATACAGGCAATTGTGATATATGTATATTTAAATTAATTTAATGTGGTGTATCTCAGGAGATATCTGCGTTATTTTAATGAACGTTTTTTTTAATTGATATAAACTAGTGCTTTTGGAGGTAGGCAGAACAGAGAGTAAAGTCCCACTGAAAAGGGAGGATCCTCCGACCAGACAGATGTTATGGTCTGGTGGGCGACTGCCCGATAGATGATTTCGGGCTGTCGTATATGTTCAAATCGCGCGGAGAACTATTTCTTCGTAGTTCTTATGTGGCGCCATAGATGTCGCTACATGCTCGAATGCGATCCCACCTAATGGTAAGCAGTGATGAAATCTTTGATAGAGGCACTAATTTATTAAGAGCCTATTCACCTCCTTGAAGACACCTAAATTATAATCAGACAGGAGGACCGCAGGCAAATTGTTCCAGTCCTGATGTTACTTCTAGACAAGTACCTATGCTTCATTGTTGACCACATCATCGCTTACCATCAGGTGAGATAGTGGTGAAACGCGAGACTATCAACAATGAAAAATTATATCTAGGTACTTTCAGTAATTAGCGAGTAATTACACTACAGGCGTAACATAACTAATTGATTTTAATACGAGTAATTATATACCTGAGCAATGGCATTGTCTAATTTATTACATACCAGTAGTGTGACTCACGTGAATATTAAAAAGCATCCCAAGGTATCGTACTCCCGGAACAAAAATACACATTTATATTGTACACACACCAACAATAAAAATAGGACAAACATCTTTCTCCAAGGTTCTATCTATTCCTATACCAAAATGTATCAAATTTGGTTCAACGGGTTAGCCGTAAACCCGTAACAACAAAACAAACCAGAAGATAATATAGAATCATTAGTAATCGAAATATTTCAGTTAAGTAGTTCGTAGAGTCGAGACGTTTAGGGAACACATTCATCATGCGTATAGGTATGAAGTGGAATTTCCTGCTGAAGTCTGTGTTTCCGGATAGCTATTAGGTACCTAAGGGTCTTTAAATCAAAAGTGAATATGCAAGCAAACTTCTAGGCAAGCGTACCTACTCTGTCGTCGACCACATCGTAGCTTACCATCAGATGAGATAGTGGCAAAGCGCGTCAAAATAAAAAAAAAACTTGACTAAATAATTATTTGAAAATAATTCAAACACTTTGGAATTTTGATTACAAACCATTACTTACATTCAAACAGTGTTAATGAAATTAAATTCTGTCGTGTGTATCAAATACATATTTAATTTTAGACGGCCAGACGTAAATAGCGATTAGATATGAAATTAACTATCACGCTAATATTATAAAGACGAGTTTTTGTGAATGTATGTTTGTGTGTCTGTCACTCCTTCAAGCTCAAACGGCTGAATGGACTTGGATGAAATTGAGTTACAGGATATCCTGTTACTCAATATATGTGTCGTGGCCAGATCTTGAATTTGACCACTTCATGATATGGCCAATGAAAACTGGCCAGATCGTTTAAACGTTAACGTTTGTTGATATGCCAATCTTGCCAAACCACGTATGGTCATATCATTGATGTAGGGTTTCTATCAAGGTCAAAGTCAAAGTCAAAAATATTTTATTTCACATAGGCCTACATGGGCACTTATAAAATGTCAGAAGCTAGTGCACGGTTCCAAATTGGTCGTTTCCTATGGAGAAGAACCGGCAAGAAACTCTATGGTTACTCTTTTTAAAAAAAGTTGTTGGTATTACAATATTGATAGATATTATGTAAGAACAGTGTAGACCAGTCAAATATTGTACACAAAAGCACAATAAAAATTATCTTAGTAAATAACAAAGTAAGTCGTAATAGGAAGCAGTCTAAGAGTTCGTGGAGTATACAGTGTTCTCACATTCACATTACAAAAAGAGGCTATATAAAAAAAAAAGAAATAATATAATAATAACAACTATCAATAAAATGTTAACAAAATAAATTACTAACAAATTTAAGACAGACTATGATAATAAAAAGTCTAAAAATTTAGGACATATCCTAAGTTAGTATATAGGCTATAATTTGTAAAGGTGGGAAATACTAGTTTCACATGGCCGGAGCCGCGGGAAACAGGTAAAAGGCAAAGTTACAACGATAAAGTGACGGATGGTTGGCGCACTGGTTGAGCAATTGGCTGCTGTGCTGCGCGACGCGGGTTCGATTCCCGCGCGGGACAAATAATTTGTATGGCCTACAGATAAGTGTTCCGGGTCTGGGTGTCTTGTGTATGTTAGTTTACATGTTTGTGAATGTACCCACGACACTGGAGTTACTCCTTCACGCGTGTTTGTTTGTTATTTCTTCACGCCTAAACGGCTCAACAGATTTGGATGAAATTTTGCACACGTTACGCATACATTTCTTATAATAGCTCAAAGATATACTTTTTATCGCGAAAGAATTACATTTTCTTCTTTCACGTAAGTAAAACCACTTGCAGACGCTAGTGTTAAATATAATCTGTGTTCCAGAGTGGTGTAGGTACTTATCAATGTCATGTTCTCCAGATTTCTGCGCTTTAATTTATAGCTTTTACTAAACTGTAAACAACAAGGGAATAAAACAAATTCTTTGGAAAAATTTAAAGATCTGTTTCATAAAATTAAGATGGCCGATACGACTGCCCACTCAACAGTTTCTTCTTCTTCCAATCTATCTTGTTTTGGAGAGTTGTGATGGAGAGTGACATAGGCTTTTTGTCTTTTTTTGGGTTTTTGTCTCTTTCTAACCCACCACTTACGCGAGCAAAGACGCGGGCAAAAGCTAGTACAATAAATAAATAAAGATCTCTCACTCTGGGTGGAGCCGCGTTCTTAAAGTTGCTTTTTGCATTCTTGGACCACAGTAACTCTTACGAACAGTCCCACGGGGAATAACCTAAGCCTTAAGGTCTACACCAGAGGAGCCGAGCACGAGTGGTGCACGAGCCAAGTTCGAATTCGTGTAGTGTGGGCGGACTCTAACCATGGGGTTTTTGCCGGTTCTTCTCCACAAGGAACAACTAATTTGGAACCGTACACTAGCTTGTGACGTTTTATAAATGCCCATATAGGCCTACCTATGTGAAATAAAAATCATTTGAATTTGAGGACCCGAGCACGAACAACACTACACGAATTTGAGGTCGGCTTGTGCTCCGCTCCTGTAGCGTAGATCCACCCATTTCGAATTCATATTCTAAATTAAAATTGTTTTTTCTTGAAACATTGAAAGTGTTCTTCACACGTTTCTAATTATAAATAATTAATGATACAAGTAACGGATGCATACGTACATAAACATTAAACGTTTACCTCCCATAACGAATCCCTTAGAACAATAGTGAGCGAGGAACGACGGCAACATAAATAGCCGGTCGGGTTATGAAAATACTCGCGTGGAATATTTCTGTACCGCGGCGTAATGTGATACGTGATACCGTGCGGAATGCGGGCTACACGGCAGATTGGTCTTTTGATCCCAAAAACCACGGTTTCGAAGGCTGGTTTTTTAAATATTTTTCAGTAAAACTTTTTCTCTATATTTTTCCCCATAGCCTTTTCAGGTACAGGATTCGTACAAATAGTTATGTTTTCTTTTATACTTATACCTAATAAAGCCATAAATTCTTCTTTCTGATAAAAAAAAGTACATGCTGGATATCCCACCCATTGGTACAAAGCGTTTTGGAAACACATTCATTATGCGTACAGCTAAGGAGTGGAATTCCCTGCCGGAGTCTGTGTTTCTTGATAGCTACAACCTAGGGGTCTTTACGTCAAAAGTGAATAGATTTCTTCTAGGCAAACGTGCTCCATCGTCGGCCACATCATCATTTACCACCAGGTGAGATAGTGGTCAAACGCGAGCCTATCAACAATAAAAAAGAATGATAACTGCGTGAAAACGAACGTAATATTCTTATAATAAAATTTAATAGAAGATTTTTCTCTAAGCGCAAAAAACTCAAAAATTAGTAACACATTCTAATATTTTTGCAGTATTTGGCTCTATACTGCAAAAATATTAGAATGTGTTACATCCGTATTTTAGTCGAATGTAACTATGAACTAGACACTGGCTAAAAGATAAACCGTACGAAGCCAAAAAAAATACTAAGGCTATTAGCAAAAGCTGTCTAAAAGAAAGACGAGCATACCCGTATATAAGTCAATCAATTACTACACTAATTTAATAGAGGCTTTTTTGTTTTTAGGGTTCCGTAGCCAAATGGCAAAAAACGGAACCCTTATAGATTCGTCATGTCTGTCTGTCTGTCTGTCTGTCCGTCCGTATGTCACAGAAACTTTTTTCCGTAACTATAAGAGCTATACTGTTGAAACTTTGTAAGTAGATGTATTCTGTGAACCGCATTAAGATTTTCATACAAAAATAGAAAAAAAGCATTAAATTTTGGGGATCCCCATACTTAGAACTGAACAAAAATTTTTTTTTCATCATACCCATACTTGTGGGGTATCTATGGATAGGTCTTCAAAAATGATATTGAGGTTCGTATTATCATTTTTTTCTAAACTGAATAGTTTGCGCGAGAGACACTTCCAAAGCGGTAAAATGTGTGTCCCCCCCCCCCCCTCTAACTTCTAAAATAAGAGAATGATAAAACTAAAAAAAATATATGATGTGCATTACTAGACAAACTACCAACGAAAATTGGTTAGAAGAGATCGAGATCTAGTGACTAGTTTTTTTTTAATACGTCATAAATCTAAAAAATACACTATTATTAAAACATCGATCAAAGTTACAACGAACTACAAGAACTTTTATATTATGTGTCTTACTAACTGCTACGGAACCCTTCATGGGCGAGTCCGACTCGCACTTGGCCGGTTTTTTTTTTTGGTTTGTAGTAGGTAATTTCTGAAAGTACAGGTCGGATTGCTAAAACATTTTTCACTGATAAAAAGTTGCTTTATTCCTGAGCGGCATAGGATATATTTTATGTACGCGGGCGAAGCAGCTGGCAAAAGCTAGTCAATTAATTATATCTTTGTAGCTGCACCTTCAAACAAATAGTTGCAAAAGCGCCAAAATTCTCAAAAGTCTATAATTTCTACGGTTTAGTGAGGAAGGCTTTTGGCACATTGCTACAGCACTACATCAAGGGATTAAACACTGAATTGTTGGCCAAAATTGTATTGTGTAACTGCGCTCCAAAATAGCAGGTGCATAACCAATCATTATTGTTCTTCAGTAGACGGTAAATGTCAGATACTTTGTTAGTACAAAGTATCTGACTACAGTACAATTAGTATTGTACTGTAAGATAAAACATGTCATATGGTTCTAGGCGAATGGTGAGTAGTGGTGGCCGAGTGGTACTGGCCCCGACTTACGAGTCGTAGGTCACGGGTTCAAACCCAGCCAGGGGCGTTAAGTAGCTAGTGTAATTTATTTCATAACCACTGCTCTCAAAACGGTGAAGGAAAACGTGAGGAAACCGACATGTCCTAGAACCAAAAAGTCGAAGACATGTGACATTCACCAACCCGCACTGGACCCGCGTAGTGGATTACGGCCCATTCCCTTTCCTAGTGAAGAGGCCTGTGTCCTATCAGTGGGAACATTAAAAAGCTGATTATACTATGGTTCTAAGAGTATAATAGCTATTTATATTCTATACGGGATCCCTTCTTTTCGCATAATGTTCTTTGTCCTAATATACTTTGGCATAACGATTTTGGCACAATTTGTTTAGGTATAATAATACTTCGGCATAATTTTTTTAGGCATACATTTTATGTTCGCATAATCATCTTAAAGACTAATTTGTTTTGGCATAAATTTGATTCGCATAACGTTAGTAGGCCTAATGACTATTAGCATAACGTTAGTAGGTCTAATGACTATTAGCATAATAATATTTAGGCATACAATTAATATAAATAACAACTTTTAGTTCCCCATACATAATTCTGATCAAACCAATTTGATATAGTTTCTGTAACAATTAAATAATATTTTTGGTTAAAAACTTAATATGCTGTGCAACAAAAGTTAGTGACAGAACTAGAGATGGGCAAAGTGTTTCTGCCCGGCGGGAAAATATAGTAACTTCCCGGCATTTTGGGCATTTATTTTTATTTGCCCGATAAATGCCCGATCGTAGGGCATAAAAATATGGGACTCGTTAAACGTGATTTTATGTGGTTTTTCATGTAAAATAGTATGTATTAAAGAAATGAAAGAAGAAATATGAATGATTGAACACATTTTTATTTTAAAATAATAACATGAATATACTTTTTCATGTGAAAACAGAGATAAAAGACTTTACTTTGAAGGAATGCGAATGATTAAACACATTTTCATTTTAAAATAATATTAATATACCTTTTCATGTAAAACAGAAATAAAAAATTTTACTTTGAAGAAATGTGAATGATTCAATCGTGTCGATTAGATACACTATAGAAAGACAACGACAGCGTTTGCTTGGGGTTTAATGAATTAAACACATTTTCATTTTAAAATAACAACATTAATATACTTTTTCAAGTAAAAATAGATAAAAGACTATACTTTAATATCAAATGTAATAAATTATGTTCTAAGTTACAAGAAATAAAATAATATGTACTAAACAAACAATAAAAAACTAGTTTTGGCATTATTAGAGACAACATTATAAAATTTTTAATAATCAACATCAATATAATTCTAATTATCTAGAGAACTATTGATGACACTGGAAGGGTATGTTTTACTTTAATCACATTTATTATAAACATATACTACACGCCCGGGTGTCGCCACTCTGCGGAAGGCCCGGAGGACATGGTGGAGCATACAGTGGAGGTGTTCCCCACTTGGGCAGAACATTGCCGTGCACGGGAGCAATCGGTGATCACTTGCACCGGGCCTTAGTACAGACCATGGTCCGGAGCGAGGAGGAGTGGCAGGCGGTCGCCTCCTTCTGCGAAGCAGTAATGCTTGCAAAGGAGTAGGCCGACCGCATCAGGCAACGGCGCTCACAGCGCCCCAGCCGCCGCCGAGATTCCGATCCCGATTTCCAGCCACAGCAGGCGCGGGCTTGCGGATTGCGAGCAATGGGTAGTTCGCTGTCTGATCGTCCGGTAACTGTCCGGACCGAGTCCGAGTCTTCGACGGCGCGCGCTGTTCCCGTGCACCTCAAGGCGTTGTCAGCAACAGCAGGGGCCCAGCCGGGTGGAAGCCTACTGGGGCCAGGGTTATCCGAAGGGGAAACTCGGCTTCGATACGAAAGGCAAGAAGGAACGGGTTGGGTTTTTAGTCAGAGTCTGACACTATCTCCCACTTCGCCCAAGGCCGGGGGATGTCATTTAGATGATTTTTACCCACTAACAAAAAAATAGGATTCAATAAAAATATCACTTTTCCTTTACACTTCACAAACTTCTACCGCTGTTATTCTTATAAATATAAGATACGTTTTGATATGCCGCAAAAAAGGGTGGCAGCCTGGAAATTGGTCATACAGGTCTCGAACCTAGTTCAAACTCCAGCTCTCACAAAAGTTTTAGGGCGAAATTCACCAATAAAACTAATCGTGACTATTGTAATTCTATTCTAATTCTATTCGTATTATATTCTTATTCCATTCTAATTCTATTCGTATTATATTCTTATTCTATTCTAATTCTATTCTAAATTTACTTATTACGAATACCTACTTTCATTTTATTTATAGTTATTATAATTATGAATCTACCTACTTTTACTTAAAATTACTGATCGGCAAAAACACTTACACAAAAATAACTGTAAATTAATTAGCACTGTTTTTAAAACCAATAAGTATTTACTTCAAATTGGGAAACCGGAACCACAGAACATGCGTGCGTGCGTGCGGTATCTACAAATGACACAGGATAACTAATAACAAAATGGCGGCACAACGCGGCGTGTGTGCGCGTCCTTCACACGGTGTGTGAGTGTGTGAGGGATGCGCACACAGACCGCGCTGTCCCCACTTGGCGCCTTCGCATGGTAGGTAGAAGTGATTTGAAATGGTTGATGACATTAAATGGTTCTTTTAAGACATTTTAAATATATTGCAATTTAATTCATAAAATCATATACGTACCTACTTAAAACAACTAACCATAACAGTGTACGCATCTCTTGCCGTACTCCTCTCACGATGCAAGTGTTTTTAAGCCGCCGCCGGGTAACTCGTAACATTTGTGTTCGTAAACATGGTTTTGTAAAACTTGAATTTTAATAGAATGTGCAAATTCATATAAAAACACCTATAGAGACTTAACCATTACTAAACTCATCGATTTAAGCCAGTTTCCAAAGCTAAGATTAATGTCGTGAATTAATATTGGAACAAAAAATAAATTCCCAGATAAATGCCCTCGGGCAGGAATTTATGGGCGTTTATTGGGAATTTTCCCAATCTGCCCAAAATGCCAGGGCATTTACCCATCACTAGACAGAACCGAATTGCTGCAAAACCGACTCCACGTAGTCTTGTTTGTCCTACCCCTAGAGTGTAATTTAAAATCGCGTAGGCGCGTAGGGGTGAGGCGGCCCGCGGGCTGAGGAGCAGGCGGCTGCGAGCGAGCACCGCAGCTTCGGCTTGTTCAGCCGCGGCGGTGAGCGAAAGCCGTCTGCGACGATTAGCACGCGAGGGGCCGCCGGAGGCCCGCAGCGCCGGAGCCGTGACAGAAACCCTGCCTGCTGCATGTTGCATGCTCGCTTGAATGCTGCATGCTGCATGCTTGCTTGCATGCTGCACGCTTGCTTGCATGCTGCGTGCTTGCTTGCATGCTGCATGCTTGCTTGTTTGCTGCATGCTTGCTTGCATGCTGTATGCTTGCTTGCATGCTGTATGCTTGCTTGCTTCATGCTTATATGCTTTAGGATATTATGCTTAAAAAAGTTATGCTTTAAAACTTTATGCTTAATAATTTTATGCTTTAGAATCTTATGCTTAATCATTATTATGGTTAGAGAAATTATGCTTAAAAAAATTATGCGTAAGCTGTTATGCGTAATTATATTATGCGAAAATATAATTATGCCAAACAAAATTATGCTAAGTTATATTAGGTCTTAAAATTTTATGCAAATGGATAGGGAACCATTCTATACATTACACACCTTTGGACCTAGAACGCTGAAATTTTGCACAGAAGTTCCTTTTATAATGTCTACAAAGATTCATAATAAAACAATGTAGGTGTTGTAGCAGTGTTTGGGTCAATTGGAATTGTCATGAAAAATAGGTAGGTACTCTGGCTATTAGTGTATCGCAACTAAACAGTGTGAAATAAAAAACATTTTACAAAAAAAAAAAATAACCGACTTCACAAAAAAATCAGTAAAACGATCAAAATTACTCTAATTTCGTAAACTGTCGGTGTTAAATAAGAAACAAACAATATCGAGAAAATTGATGATATGGCTGACGATGGAACACGCTTGCCTAGAAGCAATCTATTGACTCTTGACTTAAAGACCCTTAGGTTATAGTTATCAGGAAACACAGACTCCGGTAGGGAATTCCACTCTTTAGCTGTACGTAAAATGAATGTGTTCCCAAAACGGTTTGTACGTATGGGTGAGATGTCCACCATTTACCGGTGGCGCAACGCCGTACGTCTTGTGGTCCGATGGTGGAACGGACTCAATGAAAATGAATGAAAAACCATGGAAAAGCATTGCGCGTAGTCGAAGTAGAAGTAGAAGTAATCGAATCAATCATTCATAACAATTGCTACTAGAAAATTAGTAGCAATTGTTATGAATGATTGATTCGATTATGAATTTACCAATTATGACAAATTTTCGTGGACAATTTTGGGATTTCTTTATTCTTTACTTTTGACTACACAAATATGACCAGTAACGCGGATAGAGCCCCATTTTTTTGTATGTATTATTTCATCATGTAGGTACCTTAAATTCATGTTGGTGCCACAAAATGCCCAAAGTAAAGCCGCATTTAAACCTGCAAACAACTCGCATACAAGTTTGATTACTTTGCTGGTCACGATCGGCTGATTGATTGCATTATACTTCAGTAGCCTGCAATGTAATGCAACTTAGATGCTTGCACGTAGAACCGTGGCCTAAGTAATATGACGGGAAACTAAAGGGATCCAGTCCAGACCAGGGGCCTTACCATGACATGTTAAAATGTCAAGCGTTATCGAGAAATAGGGATGGGGCTATACACCCTATACGCCCCTATTTTTTAATTAGTGAAAAAATGGAGCTCTATCCTTACGGATAGAGCTTAGGATAGATATGATCAGTAACGGTTACCCGTTACTGATCATATTTATGTAGCCAAAAGTAAAAAAAAAAGAAATCCCAAAATTGACCACGAAAAGTCATAATTGGTAAATTTATTATTGAATCAATCATAACAATTGCTACTAGACAATACTAAGCAATGTTTTGCCATTTTGATTGTCATTTGTTCATTCATAATATCAATAGCCTGTACATTATTTCCATAAATTTAGTGACATTATGGGATATAAACAAACGCTAATAATTTTGCTGTTTTTGAATATTATTTATTGAGACTTTACTTAAATAATAACCAGACCTTTTCTAATAAGCCCTTTAAGTTTTTGTACTAATTAAAAATTAGTGGTGTATATAGCTTCATCTCATTAAGAGTACAGCTTAGGTCGTCAAATGGATGGCGTTAAGAGCTCGTGGTACGGCCTCTGGGCCAATGCCTGCTTGGAATACGGGAACGTTTGAAAGAGTGTCATTAACCTCAAGCGGACGCTGGCGTTCGCTCTGCCGTTGTCTTTCTATTGTGTCTCTATAACGGTATGAGAAAGGTTAAGGAACACCGGTGAGTTTAAATCAGTAAAAGTCTTAAACGCCCTCTCGTTCCACCGTAGAGCGGGAGAAGAAATTAGATGATTTACTACTTACCACAAAAAAGATCGTTTAATGCGGTCACCATTGACATGAATACGAGTAGCTAAGTAATCGTGCGATCAATATCTTGAATGCATTTGTTACACCAGCTGTTGCTGGAGCCTTCATTCCCACATAAATCTTTAACCTGTCTTTTGAACTGTCCGCTCAGGTCATCAGTTTCTATGTGGGATGGTTAGAAAGAGTTACTGCGGCCCTGGAGCGCAAAAGGCAAATGAAGGAACATAGATGGGTTTCCAAATGCAAAAAAAAAATCTTCGAAAGAGTAAACACGCCTGCAGGCTTAGTGAATGAGTCAAATGAGTTTTCTGTTAGCATTACCGCTAAACATTAAGTACAAAATGTATGGCTATGATTATGATATTACCTGCTAAGAAGTCACGTGAGAAGTAGTGTGACAGGTAAGACAAAGAAACACAGATGGATATCCATCAGAAAAATAGGTTAACAGTCTCGAAAAATTGTCCTTCCTAGATTTATGCTGTGCAAGTTTGTAGTCAATGTACCTACTGATTACTAGTCAGTTTTAATTCTTTTTAGACCCTCAACTTACTGCGATAACGTATCCCCGATAGTAAGCGACGATCTGAACATTTTTTTATTATTATTACCAACCATAACTTCAGCACACTTGCACATTTTCGCTATTTATTTTACACAAAAACGTTCATTGCCAACAGTTTCATCCTCTCGCATGTTTTTCCATCGTGTACAAAAATCCGAGCAACACCAAGCATATTCTTTGAGCTAGCAACATAATAACCCGAGTGTCGATTATGGAGAGGAGCCAAACGGGACCATTTGGCAGGCGGCGCTACAAATCTATCAGTACCAGCCCGACGCTATGGGAGCCGGGTACATGCTGATTAACTCGCTACCACGCTGGGCTTTTTGCACGTTGGTAATATAACAGTCTACCAACATTACTGAATAAAAACTTGACGGTATACTACAGAGTGCAGCTTGGAATATGCACAGGAATTACATGACTTGATTCCGCCATCACATTTTTACCATCGTACAACTCGACATACGGTGAGTGTGCACCCGGCGCTCCAGACTAAGCGTTTGGCCTCGTCATTTATACCGCTTTTCGATGTAAGCGGTTAAGGATTGAAACCTGAGGTCTTCCCGTCCGATTATAATTTACATTTTCAAAGCTAGAGTAAATAAGCTCTTAATAAAGTAGTGGGATTCACCTTGAACGATTGCATGACTGCTTACCATCAGGTAGAATTACAGTAAAGCACTATAGTTTATATTATATAAAAAAGAATTTTAAAAAAACGAGCCTGGATTGATTTTGGACTTTAAAAGTAAGTAAAGTTCTTGAGAAGAGAAGCATTCAGAAAATTGCAGCTGTTCCTGAATTAAGATTTAAATACATATAAGAGCAGATATAATTTTGCAAATGATCCTACTATTGAATGACCAACTAATAAATCAACCAAGTGTTTTTCTCAGTACTGGAAAATCATCTGCTAGGTTAATCAATCAATCAATCAATCATTCATTTATTTTGTTAAACATAGGTGGTTTAAGGTAGTACATAAAATGAAAAATAAGTGCACTATGTTTTGCCAAAAAAATGGCTTACAAAATTAAGGTAAATAAGTAAATTAAGTTTTTTTTAACCGACTTCTAAAAAAGGAGGAGGTTTTCAATTCGGATGTTTGTATTTTTTTTATGTGTGTTCACGCATAACTTCGTCGCTTGCCAACCGACTTCAAAAAATCTTTTTTTGTTGGAAAGGGTATATTTCTCAAATGGTCCCATAATCACCAAGTCGGGATCTGATGATGGAATCTTGGCGAAATCAAGGGAACTCTTCAAATATTATAGGCAACTATATTTTTTGATATTTTCATTAAGGCATTTACAGTCAAAAAGTAGCATTTGATGTGGTGAAAATGGTGAAGAAGATCAGAAATGGCCAACGGAACTTCATACTCAAACAGATATATCACAATGAACATAGTTATGCGACGATGATAATACAAATAAATGAATAGTTCTGAATAGTTATGTTGAAAATGGTATCATCGAAGTGACCTGATGATGATGATGGAGCCGGAAGATAGGCAACGGAACTCCGTAACTAATCTATGTATCCTAGCCGTGTTTAGGCTTATTAGAATTGTCATGAGATGCACTTTGGCTATAAGGTACTATCGAACAAATCTGATAATGATAGAGTCGGAAGATAGGCACCGGAACTCCGTAATGAATCAATGTATCCTAGCCGTGTTTGCACTTATTAGAATTGTCATAAGATGCACTTTGGCTATAAGGTACCATCGAACTGATCTGATGATGGAGCCGGAAGGTGAAAGGTAGACACGGGAACTTCATTATAAAATAATGTATTTTAGCAGGGTTTGAGTCATGAGAAAAAGGATCTCTGGCTGTAAGTGTATTGCAACTAAAAAGTAAAATAAAAAACTTTTTATAAAAAAAATATAACCGACTTCACTCGACAAAAAAACACTAAAACGATTAAAATAATTTCAATTTGGGAATTTGGTGCTAAATAAGGAACAAACAATACCGAGAAACACCGACTTCCGAAATTGAAATTATTTTGATAGTTTTAGTGTTTTTTTTTTTTTAGTAAAGTCGGTTTTCTTTATAAAAAGTTTTTAATAAAAATCTTTAATGGCATAATTCTGACATTTGTTTTAAGTAATGTCGTAAGCCCATTTCTTCGATTATGTTATATCTATCTATAAAGCTTTTGTTCACGGATACCGATTTTGTTCTTTTATTTGCTACCATAGTGCAGAAAATAATGGCAATACATCAAAAAGTTAAAAATAGAGTACGGATAAAAACAAAATAGTATGTTTTGCTTAAAATTGGATCGTTGTCTTTGAATAAAATAAATTATTACTATTTATTAGTATCTTCCCAACATACTTCGATCGTACGTACCTATTACTCATGTAGGCGAAAAACATAAGTACTAAGAACTAGAATCGATGCACATTTAATAGTTCTGCTGACCAATATGTTTGCCAGTAATCGTTCCACAAAATATAAATTAGCACCGACTGCCAAGGTTGGTCTCAGCAAATGAACTCAAACGATTCGAAGCTCACTGAAACTCACGTGTAAAATATAACAATAATATGTTTGTTTACCAAGATATTGCCAAAGTGTCATTATGTCTCATGTGTAAAGTTAATGGTGCTGATACTCTTGACCATCAAACTACAATTACTAACTAAACTAAACGAGTGAAGATCGCGAGTTCTTAGTGAACACACTGACAGTTCATGTTTGGAACTCCAGCTATAAAATAAACAAGTTATAAAATATCGTATATGTATTTATACATCATCATCATGTAGTATTTTTTTTTATTAATTAGGCGAGTTACGTCTGCGTCGGTTTAATGTGGTTCTGGCTTTATCGTTATTACATTTAAAACGTAAATTGTGTTGCTATTTATTAAAGTTATTTATGTCATCATCATCAACCTTTTTTTTAATGTTCCCACTGCTGGGACTCAGCCTCCTCTCTAAGAGAAGGAATGGGCCGTAATCCACCGCGCGGGCCCAGTGCGAGTTGGTGAATGTCACATGTTTTCGAATTTTTGGTTCTAGGACATGCCGGTTTCCTCAGGATGTTTTCCTTCACCGTTTTGAGAGCAGTGGTGATGAAATAAATTATACAAAGAAATGCGCCTGGCTGGGTTCGAATTACCACTCGGCCACCACTGCTCTTTTTTTAAAATTAAAGTTAAAAAAATTAAAGTTATTTATGTATTTTATTTCAATACAATTATACACCAGTAGTATTATGTTATACGAGTATTGTACATATGTTTGTTTACCCTAGTCCTTTCACCACTGCAGGTGCCAACTGAAAATGAGCGCTGGGTGTCTAACGCCCAGCAAATGCTTTGGTGGTCATACTTACGGTCGGTCGGTGCGAGCACGCTCGGCGTACTTTATACTCTTGTTATTTTTTATTTTGTGTTTACAACTGTTGTGCTGCGTCTGTTCCGAATAAAAGTATTTTTGTTCTTTTTTTTTCTTTCTGTTTATTTCAGCTAAAATAGGTACGTCCACCGCACGTCACAATATCCGGTCTTATGTCTCGCATCCATCGTATTCCTGCGACCCTCACCAGGCCAGGCATCTCCACCATGTGGGAGACCTTCCAATGCTGTGTCTTTCAGTACTCAGTCTCCACTCCAGAACCTTTCGGTGCCCACTGCCACTTCAAATTGGCGATTCTTCGGGCCTTGTCATATCTTCCAGATTACACATAACTTATGGAATCTGCGAGCGTAGCCCTCTCCAATGCCCTTCAGTTGGCTTTAAACCTTCTGATGAGGCCCCATACGTGTGAGGCCCATATAAAATTATTCTGTGTAGTAATTAATTCAATTGAAATAAACAGCTTAAACTATGTTAAACAAGTTTAGCTGATATATTTATATCATACTTACGGAATGAGCAATCATTTCGCACAACCAAAGAACTCAGTTATTCTATAAAAAAAATAGATTTAACTTTTACCGCACCTTAGCCATTAAGAATTCAGTCTTTCTTAATTGTCCTCCATAAAAGTGTCAGTAATTGATTTAGCTACGTTGTTCGTTTCAGTCTATGGGTGAGGTTGTATTCAATGGCAGACATTTTTGTTCGTTCACTGGCCTTATTATACAGCGTCGAATTAATTAAATTGGCGAAAATCGACAGACGTGAGGGGTACCTGTCGATATCTAACGAGGGTACAACTACTTACATTTTATAGTATACTAGCACCTGCCAGCGGCTTCGTCCGCTTAAAAGTAGAAAATTATCCTAAAGGAACATAACCCCGGGATAAAAAGTATTCTATGTGCTATTCTAGGACATGGTCTACCCGTGTATCAAGTTTCATCGAAATTCATTCAGTAATTTTTACGTAGAAGAGTAACAAACATCCATACATTCATACACACAAACTTTCACATTTATATTATTAGTAGGATTTCATAGTCAAAAAAGACACATGCTAGCAGCTACATGCTGGTCAGAAATATTTTTAACTAGTATTGCCCCACACCAGAGGGCTTAGCCAAGTTGATAATCTACAATCGTTAACACTAGTGGAAAACTTCAAATGTCTGGGAAAATTCGTCATCTCAACCTCAGTCAAGTGGTCAGAACAAAAGAATAGGAGGCGTTGCCAACTCGAGGCGATTGACGAAAGAGAAACGAAACAGTCGTAACTTGGCTAGGCCTGTAGGAATTACTCTTGTATACTTGATGCGTTCACAAACATATAAACTCACATATACAAGACACCCAGGCTCGAAGCATCTCGTCATCATCTGTAAGCTATACAAATATTTGTTCCGTGCGGGAATCAAAACCGCAACACGCAGCGCAGCAGCCAATCGCTCAACCAATGCACCAACAATCGTACACAACTTAAACAATTTTTAAATTATTGACATTTATTTTTATTTTTTGTTACTGACTAGCTGACCCGGTAAACTTCGCACCGAATAACAGTCAATTAAAATAGTATCTTCGAGTATATCTTTCGATACAATTGCGATGAAACAAAGCCTAAGTAATATATCAAATTAAACACAATTTAATTTAATTTTTAAAAGTTATCTATATCGACTTCGTACATTTTACGTGATGCGCGCACAACTGAAAACTTTTACAGATTTATTCGATTTTTGATTTTTAGATGATGTTTTCAGATTTATTTTTTTATTTATTTATGTATACACCGTTAAATTTTAGTCGTTTTAATCCCTTGGAGGGTCGATCCGGTACATGAAACACTTTCGATTTGTAAAGATAAAATTAAAAGATAAAGTACCTCTTTTTCAAAACTTGTATTAATTTACGCATGTACGAAATTAATTTCTTTAAGAAAACTCAGCTGAGCGAGTTCAATGACCTGTAGGTACTTTGTACCCAACGCCGACTATTAACTACAGGTCATTGAACTCGCTCAGCTGACGTTTTCTTAAAGATACTAATTTCGTACATGCGTGAATTAATACGAGTTTTGAAAAAGAGGTACTTTATTTTTTAATTTTATCTTTACAAATCGATAGTGTTTCATGTACCGGATCGACCCTCCACGGGATTAAAACGATTAAAATTTAGCGGTGTATATTCGATAGATTCGCGTTTCACCTGAAGAGAAGCGATGATGTGGCCGATTTAAAATCTGTTATATTGGTAGGTACAGGATGAATGGAGAGTTAGAGGAAGGCCAAAGAAAAGATGGATGGATGTGTGATGAGTAGTATGAAAGAAAAGGAAATTAGTAATAGCATGACGGGTGATAGGACAGAATGGAAGAAAAAAACATGTTGCGCCATCCCCAAATAACACACGAGACAAGACCAGAAAGATGATGATGATGAAATTGGTAGGTTTTTGTGACCATTTTAAAAACAAAGTTTTGAAGAGATTCTAGGTAAATGTTATAGATTCCAAATCGTTCAATCGTCGAAACCAAGAGATCAAATTGTTTCGTATTTTGTAACAATGAAACAAGTTTTAACTTAATAATTTTTCTATTAAAAAGCAATCAAAACTAGTTGTGACAAATCAGTATTGACTGTAGTTTTTTTTTTAATTATATTACTATTGTAGTGTACAATAAAGTCTATTGTATTTACGCTACAAGCGGTTATTGACCCCGGAGTCAGATGTTGAAATTAACAGTTTAAAGTCTCGTTGCCCAACCTCCATTGAAAGGGGAGGTTCCTCCAATGAGACGAGTGTTGGTTCTATTGGGTTACTGTCAAATGGTTGTTCTCAGGCTATGGTATATTAATGTATCTATTGCTATATATTATATTTATATTATTATTATATATCTATACATATAAATAAAGTTGGAGTGTCTGTTTGTAATATTAAAATAACTGATTTTTACTACATGCATATGAATATAATACAGTACATACACCAAAATATCATTTTTTACAATTTCTGTCTGTCTGTCTGTCAGTTTGTCCGGGCTAATCTCTGAAATGGCTGGACCGATTTTGACGGGACTTTTTTTGGCAGGTAGCTGATGTAATAAGGAATAACATAGGCTACTTTTATTTTAGAAAACATAAATTCAAAATCCTGTAGTCCACGCGAAGAAGTCGCGGGCGCAGCTAGTTAATTAATATATCTATTGTATACAACTGATAAAATAGTTTTAGTATATGCAAAACCAAACACGTGTCTAGTATTTTTATGTAAGCAATCTGTGTAAAAACATAACTGTGTCATGAAAAATCACAAAGTGATAAGCTTGTTATGTCTAAAAGCAAAAGGCGTTGTTTTGCAATTAATTCCAGCTATTTGCTGGCGCCTAATACCCGCTATGACCTGCCGTGACCTGTTTTGTACTTAGTGTAGGTGGTGACCAACTTGTGACTTTTTAAAAATATTTTTGGAAAAAAATATAACATGGTATAAAAATTATTGGAATCAAGTTACTGATTCTGAACAAATTATACACCGCTAAATTTTAATCGTTTTAATCCCGTGGAGGGTCGATCCGGTACATGAAACATTATCGATTTTTTAAGATAAAATTAAAAAATAAAGTACCTTTTTTTTAAAACTCGTATTAATTTACACATGTACAGAATTAATTTCTTCAAGAAAACGTCAGCTGAGCGAGTCCAATGACCTGTAGATAGTTTGTACGCAACGCCTACGGGCCATTGGACTCGCTCAGCTGACGTTTTCTTAAAGAAATTATTATTTTATCTTCACAAATCGATAGTGTTTCATGTACCGGATCGACCTTCCACGGGATTAAAACGATCAAAATTTAACGGTGTATGAAGGTTTCGCGTTTACTAATAGTAATGTTGTATACGTTCTAAGTCATGCAATAGTACATTTTGATACAAGTGGAATAATTATGCCGTGTTATGGAGCCGATCGCTGTAGTGACTATACACGTGCAGCTACGGGGGTTGACCGGCGACCATCCTGATACTTACGATAAATACAATAAATTTTTGGGGAGTCAGCTCGTACACTTATCCGCACTAGTGCGGAAATCCGTAAGTTGCATGCCTATCCGATGATGGAGCACGCTTGCCTATAAGTAAACTATTCATTCTTGACTTAACCCAGGTTATAGATCAGGAAACAGACTCTGGCAGAGAATTTCACTTCCTCTGTACGCTCAATGAAGGGTAGGACTAGTAATTTGACCCTGAATTCCGATAAGGATTTAGTACGGTATGATTACGACACCAACAATTTATACTACGCTAACTGGAATTTTAGGTACATTCGATTTTTTTTGCTAAGTTGCTTAAAATATGGTTTCTTAAGAAAAAAATCTAATTTACCTGAAATTCGAATTAGCGTAGTATAAATTTATTGTTAGTGTCGATTTAGTTACTTTAAGTTAACAAAGTCTGCTTTAAACAACCAATTGCCATAATATTTTAGGTGGTCAACTCTGTGTGATATAAGCTACGAGGCGCTGTGTTCTGGTTAATTAATAAGCAGGAAAGGTTCTTGCTATTTATTAAGTAAGAACTTTAAGTATCGATCTAGTTTTGCTTAGAAGTAACGTAATAAACTAGGTACTAGCCACTTTGCTCGCGAGATAGTAGACAATTGTACCAAAGGAACATGCTCTCGAGTAGAATAAAAAGTATCCTATGTGATATTCTTGGACATGGTGTACTCAAGCTTCATCCATATTTCATCATCATCATCATCATTTCAGCCGATACACGTCCACTGTTGGATATAGGCCTACCCCAAGCGTCGCCACATCGAGGACTATGCTCGGGGTTTCCTTGCGTGATCGAATAAAAAATTAAGATATCCGCAGGAAAACTAAGGTTGCCGACATCGCACGAAGAATTGCCAAACTTATGTGGCAATGGGCAGGGCAGATCCATATTTGTTCGGTCGCAATCATATTGGTTTTGATTAACATATAACTTGACACTGGCCGTAAAATGAAAAAAAAATAAGATTTTTTGTATAATATTTTTTTTATATTGGCGGTGCTTGACTGTGGTCCTACCCGATGGTAAGCAGTGACGCAATCGTTGACGGTAAGGCGCACTAGTCTATTAAGGCTTATAGTCCCTTGAACCATCTGGCCGAAATTAAATGGTCACAACTGTCGTACCTGTCTAGGCGACAGCACGACTATCTGTGCATTTGTTTGCGTCTTGTTGCGCCCGGACAAAGTCCCGCTGATTTTTAAATCCATTTTCTTTGCGAAATATTGATTGATATACATATGCTATGTTCACTTTGAAGAAAATTTAACCACCAATTTTTATGTGTAAAAACGTTTCTAAAGATCCAAGCCGTTTTGAAGGAGTGGGGAAAAGTTGCGAATGTGAATTGTTGTATGTAATATTTTTTTAGACAAAAGTTTTAATCGCACGAAAAAATCAAATGTTGATAATGTTGTTCATGAATATTTTTTTCAAACCTATTAATTTGGCCGTTACCAAGGAGTAGGCTCCAGAAAGTCACTGTTTTAAGGCACTTTTCGGGCGCTTGGGCCTTAAGGTCCTAGCTCCCGAGCAGTGCCTTAAAATAGTGACTTTCTGGAGCCTCGGTACGGGCTAGAGCAATAGGTTTGAAAAAAATATATGTTTATTATAGATTAATGTGGTAATTATGATATTATCTATATATGTTTTTTTTTTCGTATAACTAATTACTTGCGCCAAAAGAAAAACACGTGATATTTTTTCGCTTGTTTTCCCTACTCGTTTCAAACGGCTTTGATCTTTAGAAATATGCATAGGAACACAAAAAAAAATGCTGGTTATGTATTCTTCAGAATTACATAGCATATATGTAAATCAATCAATATTTCTCAAAGAAAATTATTTAAAAGGTCAGCGTTGCTCTATGCGGGCGCAGGCGGCGCGATACGATTATGTGTACATTTAACACCAGCCAGATGTTCAAGGGACAACACGCCTTAAGGCCCAAGCGCCCGAAAAGTGCCATAAAACAGTGATTTTCTGAAGCCTACTCCTCGGTAACGGCCAGGTTAATAGGTTTTTAAAAAATATATGTTTATTATAGATTCATGAACAACATTATCAACATTTGATTTTTTCGTGCTATTAATACTTTTGTCTAAAAAAATTATTTAGCAATTTCGCAACTTTTCCCTACTCCTTCGAAACGGCTTGGATTTTTAGAAACATTTTTACACATAAAAAATGGTGGTTAAATATTCTTCAAAGTGAACATTGCTTACATAAATCAATCAATATTTCGCAAAGAAAATGGATTTAAAGGTTAGCCGCGCGCTTTTCGGTCGCGCATTAAATGCACAGATTTGCGTACAGCCGCCTAGGCGGGTGCGAGAGGTGCGTCCACATAATTTTGGCCAGATGGTTCAAGGGACTATAAGCCTTAAGAGCCTATTCATTCTAATTTCCCCCGTTAAGTCACGAATCAAATCAGTTGTTTTCCAAGAAAGCGGCCGAGGTCGCCGGACACCATTAGTTTGCATACGGAGAATAAAAATAGCCGCTTTATATACTGGCAGTTGTTTGCCGCTGTATAAGCAACACTTGTTCACTACGTTTATTTTAATTACGTACTAATAACATCATTGAAGTTAATTGGGTTACATCGTTAAAAGGTAGATTTCTGGTAGTCGTATTATTTTTAAACTTTTGCTAATCAGAAACCATTGGGAGTTAACGTTGCTGATCTCAAAGTTACCTTACAGAAAATTACACATGGCAAGACTGTATCTGTATTTATCTAAATGCATCGTTCAATATATTCGGTGTTTCTTCACGGAATAAACATAAAACAAACAAACACAGGCCAACAACATAGAAAACAAACAAGCAAGAAACATAGGCCTCATCTAGTTTAAATTAATGAAAAAATCTTACGCGTAAAAGTGTTTTTTAGAAACCTAATTACAAAATAAGCAATTTAATTTATTGTTTCTAAATCTTCTAATATATAAAAATCTCGTGTCACAGTGTTTATTATCGAACTCGTCCGAAACAGCATGCCCGATTTTTATATTGGTGTTTATTTGGTATGACTACGTAGGCTATTTTTTACCCTGTTACCCTTACCCCCAATTTATTCATGACGAGTGACAGGACAGAATGGAAGAAAAAATGTGTTGCACCGACCCCAAAAATAACACGGGACAACGACAGTAATATGATGATGAAATTGGTGGGTTTTTGTGACCATTTTAAAACACAGTTTTGATGGGATTCTAGATAAAATTTCTAAATATTAACGAAAACATTTCGTCAAAAATAGAGGTGTATCAGGTTATCAAATCTTCTAATTAGTACAGTTAATACGAGGAGTAGCATTTAAAATTTCAGGATCTTTTTTAGTTAAAAGCTTCACAAACCATTTTCAAAGACCAGTCAAGCTTTGCAGAACAGTATAAATGGCCTTCTTATAAACCATACAGGCTACACACACATAATAACAAAACAAAAGTACCCAAGCATCACTATTGCGGAAACCGATCAACATTATATTGCCGTAGTTACACAAATGGTATGACGTCAATGTATTGAAATTATATATATTTCCGGTATAAATGCTACTGGTACTATGTTGAACGGCCCGGTTAGTGCTATGGTTGAGCGATGGACTGTCGCGGGTTCGTTTTCCGCACAACTCAAATATTTATGCCATAGGGGTACCTACTAGAATCATCAAGAAATCGGATGTATTGGTATGGTCATATAAAGAGGAGAGATGAAGCGCATATTACTAAAAGAGTACAGTTCTGAGTATACATGTGGATGGATGGAGAGGGAGAGGAAGGCCGAAGAAAAGATGAATGGATTTTGTGAGGAGTGATTTGAATGAAAAGGGAGTTAGTAATAGTGTGAAGTGTGACAGGACAGAATAGAAGAAAAAAACGTGTTGCGCCGATCCCAAGTAAAATGGGATAAGGGCAAGAAGAAGAAGAAGAAGAAGACCTGAAGCTAGAATAGACTAGAACTCTGTCGTTCGTCAAAGATGGTGAAGATCTGAAGAACATATGTCTAGTCAAGTCCTACACAATCATGAATACCGGTCCAAAAAAGCGTGGTAGACCCCTTCTAACTTGGCTGTCTATAATTGGCAATGACCTAAACTCGACTACCCAGAACCGAAATATCTGGCTAAAAATGACGAGGAGAGCTGACCCTAATGAAATGGAATAAGGCTAGGCAAGGAGAGAAGAATTAGTGATGTTCTACATAATTTAGAAACTTTTTACAAAAAAAAAAAATTAAACCGACTTCAATGTAAAAAAAAACACTGATAAGTACAAAATAACTTTAATTTCGGAACTCGGTGTTTCTATAAAAGATAGCCGACTCTATCACAGCTGGGACTCAGGCCTCCTCTCTAGGTCAAAAAAATAATTAAATCGGCTTCAATGTAAAAAAACACTGAAAGTATTATTTCGAAACTCGGTGTTTCTATAAAAGAAAGTTTTGTCTCTTCGTTATTTAACACTGACTTCCGAAATTAAAGTTATTTTATACTTTCAGAGTTTTTTTTACATTGAAGTCGATTTTTTTTTTTAGACCTAGATAGGAAGCCTGAGTCCCAGCTGTGATTATGTAAATGATTAAGATTTGACAAGATTCTTTAATCAACTTCTCACTTACCTACCTCCCAACCTCGAAGGCTGATAAAATATTGAAAAGGTGGTTCTACTTTCCTAAGAACTTATAAAATACGTATCTGTCTGTCTATTGTTTTACTATGTTTAGCTATCCATAAATAAAGCCAATACCAAGTTTTAATAAGATTTATCAACGACTAGTGACGTCAGACCCAATATTGGACTGCTCACAACAAGCAATGACGTCAACGCTAAAACATAACATTATTATCTAAATATGTACTACATAATTGAACTCCGACAGCTGATGTTAAAACAGGATGCATTGATGCTGACGGACGTAAAACAAATTGTTTCAGATATATATATATGTACCATCTAAGACACTTCCGCCTGACCACCCCTTCAGTTCATTTTTACTTGAACTCGAAACTAAATCTTTAAAGGGTTGGTTTGGCGCCGCGCCGCAGAATTCAAGCGAAATTTTTTTTAAGTGATCTGGCAGAAATGACCGCGATGGATCGTCAACTTTTCAGTTGACGTGCCTTGTCGTTTTATCTGTTCTGTTCTGTGTTGTTGTAATTATTGATTTTCATCCACAAGTACATTTTGATTGATGCAAGTGTAGAAAGTTTGTCAATGCGACCGAGGCGAAATTCACCCGAGCTGCAGGTGACGGTGTTATGCAGCCGAATGCTGCAGTGACGAATTTCCACGTGACGTTTTCAATACACTCGTGGGGGCTGCACTGCGCCCAGCCTGATGCGATAAATACAATCATTTGGCGGGGACGACCTCGCGCACTTTTCCGCACTAGTGCGGAAATCAGTAAATTGCGTGCCTAAAAGCGGTAAGTACAGAATTGTGTTTTCGAGTAAGTTTACTAAATATAAACTAAAAGCTTACATACTAATAAATAACCTGGCAATTCTCGATGTTATATTATTTTATGTTTCTGCAATTCGAATAACTCTTTTTGGCCCGTTTTATACACATTATTTTCATTCAACGCTTCTTAGAAACCAATACATAATAAAAAGTAAGCAAAACCATGATAAATAAAGCGGAGAAAACGATCAATGCATGATTATTAAATCCTTCGCTTCGACCACCTCAATAAGCGACAAAAGTTGCAAGAAATTCTCACCAACAAACATTTTGACTTCACTATCCATACCCATAGATATCCGAACATTTGACTTGTAGGACTTAGTATCCAAGCCAAAAACATTTTAAAGCTACCTCCACCCACATCTGCCCGTGTCGCGCTCACCTGCGTGTTCCTCGTGAACCCGTAGCCGAGGAACCTCTCATCATGAGCGGGCACGGTGTCCGCAGCCACGTAGAACGGCTCGTACAGCAGCTCGAAGTTCGTCACGTTGTGGCTGATGTGCGTCTGCACAGACTCGTTGCCGCCGCTCGCTTCCCATCTGGAATGTTCAGTCTGATGAAGAAACTGTCCTTAACTCATCGAATGCCGTAATTAGAGACACAATAGGAAGACAATTGCTTATGTCGAACTGTGTAACTTAAGACATTCAAAAGGTTAATGGACCAGGTACACCACGATTTGATATACGACTAGTCTTATAACCAAGCTTTCTTTTTATATTTTTAGCTTCAGTGGCCAAAGTTGCGGGACTGTCTTGCGATAAGTCATAATGTACGTCTACCATCAAGACTTATTGCAACTACCTTGCATTTTGTACTACATGGCTGCAGTACAAGATGCAAGATGCGTGGCTGTTTGGAGAATACCTCTCGAATAGGATTAGTTGGAATTGTGATCAAAAAAAATTACGGCAAAAATATTCGGCGTTGATAAAATATAGTTATTTTATCAACGCCGAATACGAAACTATTCGAACACTCGTTGACCTAGTGGTCAACGAGTGTTCGAATAGTTTCACTGTCTTATAAGAAGACTATTTAGGATAGTTAGTGAAAGTATTTTTTAGCTTTTTCCTGTAATTCTGTGATAGTAAGGGAACTATTTGCATTGTCAACTTACCGAGAAAAGTTCGAAGCGTACTGATTGTATATGAACACTTTCCTATGGAACGGTATCGCCAGCTTACTCCTCGAGAGCCGCACCAACTCTGACTTGTTCGCCGGAAACTTGGCCACCCTCCGGTCCAGCTCGTAGGTGGGCACGACGTACGCACACAGCGGACACTTGGGCGTACTCGCCAGGAAATTGTCTAAGGCATCCGTCATTCCTTTAGAAGGTACTATATCAACATCCACTAAGAAAACAAAAGGCGTGTGGCAATTCTTTCGAGCTAAGTTCCTCATATGATTCTGAGGGTAGGGATGCCTCGCTCGCCACGCGACAGTGTCGGCGCGCCTCTCGCCGGGCGGCAGCGGGTTGGCGTCACAGTCCCGCGCCCACGTCGGCATCGTGCCGTGTAACCCTGGTCTCTCCGACGGCATAGTAATATGTAAAGCTAGTCTTGAATATATTTCTGGTTGGCATCTAAACAACCAAGTAGTGAAAGCTCTTAACAGTCTCAATTCGTCGCCGGCCACGAACACTGCTACTGAGATGGGTCCCGTCCAATGCGCTGCTATCCTCAGAAGCTCGTGAAGCCGCTCTATGGAGCTCTGCGTAGCGAGGCACACGCGGCTGTTGGCGGACACCTCGGCGAATAGGTCGCCGACCGCCGCGTAGTCGAACAGCCGGTAAGAGCGGCTCCCGTCCCACCGCCCAAGCCGCAGATCCAGCCTGGAGACGGGGTCGTCATCTACGGCGGAGTTGGGCAGCGTGCCGCCGATGCAGGGCTCGCAGGTGGGCGGCTCGGAGGGCGGCGGCGTGGCGTGCGGCGGGCAGGCCGCGGGGTGCAGCAGCCACAGGTTGGCGACCGCGTTGTACGCCACCAGCGCCACCGCTGCCAACATCACCACGCTCCATTGGAACCGCCAGCTCCGCTGTTACGAACAGATCATTAGTAAAGTTCGCACAAAAAATACAAGGCTATCGAAAACATACGTACTGCAGAGGAGAGTGGCCAGGAGTCAAGCACTGATGTCGATATACGTTCATAATAGGTGTTACAAATAACTAGGCAAGCTTTACCACTATTTATATTTACCCATAATGGAATCAGAACGAAATGCTCTGTGATCATCATTGACTGAAATATCAACTGACAGACTCTCTACATCGTTTGATTTCAAATTCACACACGCAATTCACAATTTAATACAAAGCTTAGACTGACAATTTTATTATGTATATACAAGCTGGCCGTTTGATCACAATTTTGCGAAGAAGCCTAATTTAAAATTATACCAGGGGATTCAACAAAATCAATCCACCCGTTTTGGAGATGATCTGGAACTAACAGACGTCTGACTGTTCCGACAGAAAAAGAAAAAACCAAATATTGATTTTTTTGTTAGAGAATATTTTTTTGTTACAGGTAGGTCATTTAGCTAAGACACGTTATTACAAACACTCAAAACAGACACTAAAATTTTATTCAAATGTATAGAAGAATTGAGAAGTATAGATGAAAAGATACTTATTTTAATGTACAGAATACCAAAATGATATGTCTCTTTTTACACCCTGTAAATATAGGTAACGTCCTACATAACTAAACATATTCTCTAAGCGTTTTCTATTCCAACCATCTACTACAATTTAATTAATTTAGAATTATTATGATCATATTGTGATTTATCTTAAACTTCAAATGTGTAAGTATTGACGCATGTCAACAACAAGTAATTTATTAAAGAGGTTTTTTTTTATTTATATTACAAACTATTTTAAATTAAAGTGAAGTTTTCTAATTAAGTTAGAATAAAATAGTTCGGAGGAGTTAAAAAATCTTGTAATTGGAATAGACACAGCATGACAGCTTCAGTGGTGGCCGAGTGGTTATGGCCCCAACTTACGAGCTGTAGGTCGCGTGTTTGAATCCGGCGCATTACTTTTTGTAATTTAGTTCATCACCACTGCTCTCAAAACGGTGAAGGAAAACATCGTGAGGAAAACAGCATGTCTTAAAACCAAAAATTCGAAGACATGTGACATTCACCAACCCGCACTGGGCCCGCGTGGTGGATTACGGCCCATTGTCTTTCCTAAAGAGTAGGCCTGAGTCCCAGCAGTGGGAACATTCAAAAGGCTGAGGCTGATGATGATGATGACGATGACAGCACGACGGTTATAAACACAAAAAGTAAATCAGAAGAAAAGTACAGATTGCGCCGAGCGTCCCCGTACCGATAGCGGTCAGCCTTAGTTGGGCTTCAGACACCCAGCGCTGGTGAATGGATGGAGAGCGAAATGGAAGTCAAGGAAAAGATGGATGGATTGTGTGAGGAGTGATATGAAAGAAAAAGACGTCAGTGATAGCGTGAAGAAATGGCACAGCAAATACTGAGTCAGTATTTGCTATGCGTCAGACACCCAGCGCTGGTTTTCAGTTGGCACCCCGCAGTCACGCAAGGACGAGGGTACTTAAGCTACATAATTATTTTTTACTAAAATACGAGACATTCAAGAGAGTTTAACATTTTACGAAGGCTACGAGACATCGGTAATTTCTTAAAACAAAGAGATATAGTAACTACACGATAGCCTGTCAACCGTCACACTAAAACTGACGCCTTTCATATCACTCCTCACACAATCCATTCATCTTTTATTTGACTTCCATCGCCCTCTCCATCTATTTACCAGCGCTGGGTGTCTGACGCCCAGCTAAGGCTAGACGGTAACAGCTAGGTACGAGCACGCTCGGCGCATTCTGTACTTTTGTACTCTTTTGCTTTGTGTTTGAAATACACTACATTGCATGCCTAAAAGTGGTAAGGGTAGAAGCAAGTTTTGGAAACAGTACATTTTGATACAAGTGAAGAAACTTTGTCATTGCGACCGAGGCGGTATTCTGTTATGGAGCTGAGTATTGCAGTGACTTTCACGACGTTTTTCAACACACTTGCAAATAAATAAATAAACGGGGTTAACCGGTGACTCGTGAGGGTCGCTTAGCGCCCAGCTTAATGCGATCTATGTAATAAATTGTGGCGGGGGTGAGCAGGCGCACTTTTTCACACTAGTGCGGAAAATTGAAAAATGCGTGGCTAACAGTGGTTTTTCATACATCCAGTATTGTAAAAATATTTACTAAAGCATCGTTGGAATTAATAAAATAATGCCAGAGCGAGGTCACCGATTAATTATAAAATAAACGCAAGTACAAAAAATATTTACCACTTTGTCTCTTCTTGCTTTGCCCATTTGTCCTCGGTTCAGGTTCTCATGGATGCACTGGGCCGTTAGTCAGACATCATCTGGACGATATCAGCATTTTATTCATTTTCTTCAATACTTCGTCGATCTAGTGAGAAAAAAATAACTTTTTCAAAATTTGATGATTACAACACAATAAGTTTGAAACTATCAGTGGACGTTTTAATGGTATCCTAATTCCTACTTGAAATAAAGCTCTAGTCAACGGAATGTTTTATATAGGCTAGTAACACAAAGAAAAGCACGAAAGGTAAATTGAGGCAACGAAAATATAACAATACAGTGAACCAAACATACTGATCGGTTATCAAATGAAAATGACAAATAATTGGTTACTATTCAATGTTATGCTTTTATGTCTAATTTTGAAAGCATTTCTATAGTTATCATAAACATACCAAAGCTAAACACTAATGTCTTACATAACAATAACTGTTTTATGTAACTTTTCAAATGATCCTTTGTAAAATATAACAGATACCGATCGTTACCGGTTAATTTGATGGTACACGACTCATACATAGCAACTATCATTAGATTACTATTATCGGGACATCTATCTAGAGGACATCTTTCCATTTATTTATTTAGTACAGCTTGCAGCTTGTTAAAAAAACTAATTAAAAAGAAAAACAATCATAGACGACTGCAAGCCAATTACAAGTCCTCAAGTATAGTTTCCGACCTAAAGTCGAGAGATAGCATGAGTTAAGAAGACAGACAGAGATCCAAGGTGCCATATAATTGTTAATAAATAGTTAGAGCCTGGCAGCATCTACATCAATTATTCCAGGAACGTTGTTTAAATCACAGATAATTTTTTGTATTATTTTGAATATTAAATTGAATTTAGGGGATGATTGGCCCCTTGGATCGGTCTGTCTTCTTGTAAAAGGTTTTAAAATAGTTGTCTGGTGAACATATATAAAAATCAAGCATGAGAATTTACGTGAAGTTATGTCATTATTTTTGGGAGCTTTAAAGCGTCTGTACAGCAATACGGCCCACAGAATGTGTCTGGGATTATTGGCGACTTGATTTTAAAAATATTACGTAAAAATCAGTTTGGAGAATTTACGTGAAGTAAGTACTAACAGTACTCAATCGTCCTCATTTCCTTCGTCAGAAAATACGTGCGTCTGGCGGCCCTGGGATCTTGGACTACAATTGCAAGGGTTAAAAGAGTGGTTAACTGAAATTCTTTAGTTAGCAGTAAAATGAGCAATGATAAACATTACAGAAAAATAGAAAAACTACTAAGTACCTATACCAAACACCTACTATCACCAGATATCAATCAGACTATTATAATATACCCTCGTTGTCCCGGTAGACTTCCAGCTAACCTATTATCTGGTTATAGAAAATAACACGGTAAGAAAGTAGAAATATTAACCTGCAAAAAAAAATCTACGTTCATGGAGGTTTAATTTTTCGTACACCATAATCATGGTGGTAAATGGGTTTTTAAAAAGGCTAGAGAGACGCCACGGCAACCTCACTTTTAGCCTGACGCAGGACTTTATCAGAAATGGGTGTTTCACCATTGTTCGGATCACCCGAAGGTCACGGTGGCGGGTGGAGCATAAGGTGGAAGTTTTCCCCGTATTGTCGGAGCACCGCCGTGTCCTCGAGGTGATCGGTGACCTCTCGCGTCCGGACCCGGTTCAGACCATGGTCTGGCGCGAGAGGAAATGGGAAGCAACGACGTCCTTCTTCGATACAGTAATGCAAGCGAAGCAGGCTGAAACCGTGAGTGAACTCGCGCCCCAGAGTCCATGGCGTATAGAGTTCCACGCGCTCCTCATTGAGTTGTCAACAAAACAGCTGGAGGCATGGCCCTGAATCGCAGAGGTCATCTAAAGGAACACAAGTGAGTGTTAGTCGACACACCGCCTCATTCCACCAAGGCTCATTCTCCCTTAGGCCCAGAGGGCAATCGCCCGGGGCAGTTGATTGCAAAGGGCGGCACACCGCACACGCCCTACCTGCTGGCTGTACTTTCTTCATGCGTGTACTACTGCGCTCCTCTAGCTTATCGGCACGTACCTACGTTTTCTTTGTCATAAGAAAACCTAATCTCCCAACAGCGCTATACTTATACCAAGCTACGATCGAGCTCGTTTCGTTTAATTGCCAAAATATACTCGTAGAATGCAAGAGGCATTCTGAATTCTCTTATTTCAGTATTTTTTTTTTTAGACAGCGGAACCTAACCGATGTGCATATAATTAGATCTATTTTTTCCCTTCGTCTTTAAAGCTTTTTTGTTTTTTGTTATCAGTGGGCAGAATAATTTAAACCCGGGGCGAAGTATGCCACTCTTTTTTTACGCACAATAGTAAAATACTCGTGGACTATTTTCGCTGACATGTAACTTGCAAACCCAGAGTCTATCAGCTTCAAACTAACGTAAGTTAATAAATAAAATTTACAAAACGCGCAGAGGTTACCCCACAGAAGGGAGACTAGAACCTTGCGTGTTAGATGTTTGACATGCGACGTCCCAAAATTCATTAAATTGAGCTATGAACAAACACCTGTTGGTAATGGTAAATAACTGTCGCAAACCATACTCGAACCCGCGCCTGACAGCGGCTCTATACCACTGTGCTTAATCAATAATCATTTATTTGTTTATAAACTGACAAGGTACCAGTTTGTAAAATATTAACCTTTCGAATGCCGTAATCAAAGTTACAATAGAAAGTCAATGAGAGAGCAAACGCCGGGGCTTTCGCAAGGGGTTTAATGAATTAAGTACCTGCCTATATTTTTTTTACTAAATAATCATGGAGTTTTTTGCCGATTCTTCACCATAGGAAACGTTCAATTGGAACCGTATACCGTGATGTTTCATAAATACCCGTGAAGTGAAAAAAATATATTTTGAACATGAACTTGAAAGGAGAATGCGCAAAAGCTCGCCATCCAATAGCAAGCAGACTAATAATAATAAAAAGTCTTGCTTTGGATGGCAGCCATAGGACATATCATATATCTACATAATTGATATTAAGAGGATATTCTCCATTCGACTCACGTATCGAATGTGTAAAAAAGGAGCTTCTCTAACTCTTATTTTCTCTCGAGTATTTATGGTTGGTTAGGTAGTTTATTACTCAATTAATTGTTTTACCTACCTTTTCGATAATTTAGGTATACATCTGTGTTGTGAGGATACTGATATGTTGCCATGTCTTTAAATATACAATTGTTTTTTTCTCGGTTATTAAGTATAGAGCTAGTTCTTAGAGATCTCGTATTTTGTAAAATAGTGAACTTTTTGACTTAAAACTTAATAGCTTAAAATAGTAAGATCTATGATCTACATATCTTATAATTTCTACGCCAAATGATGGTAGTTTTCTTTCATTTTCTTCGTTCTTAGAGTACAGATCGGTTGACCTGACGAGGTGCATACTTAATTAGTAGGTAAGCATGTCAAATGAGGTTCCCTAGTTAAAATAAATGTTCGCGCACTTGTCAGACGAAGATGAATCGCTTAACCCTAGATCACTAACCTTATTTTACAACGCTTATTACTAACCTTCGTCGTTTCGGCTACGCGGTATTAAAGGGAGGTTTCTAAGGGTTTATGGAATAAAATATTTATATGTGTTTTACTTAAATATTACAATAATCATTTGTTAACATGTTTACAAGTTTTTTATTTACTAAAATCACATTTTAATTAATTTGACAGTCTTTTAACTGAGACGAGAGTTTTTACATTTTTGTTTTTTTAAATGCTTAAATCCTATTAACTAAAAAAAACAAAGACTTAAAAAAATATTAAAATAATAAAATTCAGTAATAAAATCAACAAAAGAAAGAAATTTTTTAGAAAAAAACTATTAATTAATACATTTGTGATAAATGTCAAGTTTGTGTTCCCCACACAAGGATTTGTTGCACTTGGTGCAACAACTGTTTGTCATTTTTGGCTTTGTGGAGGGGCAAATCGCACAATTTTGTCTTATTTTTGGCGATAAGGCTAACTGCATCTACTTCACGCATTTAATTGATATCTCGGCATTAGTATGGGTTACAATTAAATCAATCATACTATCGATTACAAAAAATAAAAAGCATGAAAGCGGATCTAATTCGATTTTACAATTACGCGTGGGCCCAGGTATAACAACAACATTTCTTGAGGCTGTTCGGCTTCATGAACTCAGTTTTACTGATGACCATTTGTGTTTGTCTTTTTCGCGGAGAATATTACTCGTTGGAGTAATAATTAATTCGTGTGACTGACCTGAATTACAAGGTAATGGGTATTCAATTGATGATGATGTATTTGCCTGATTGTCTTCAGTTGAAGGTAGTTATTCTGTCGCAGAAAAAATCTCTTCCTCACCATCTGTTTCATAAGTCGGATCAGCCACAAGGTGGTCTTCTTTCTTACTCTCTGAGCAGTTTTCTTCGTCACTATTATCATCTATAACAGCTAATGATTCGTATCTAAAATAAAAAATATTCAAATAAAAATAATGTAGGTTCTTATTTCAATGTAAGCAAATTAAGTACAAAGTTTACAAAACACCGAAATAATTATAACACCAAAAAATAATGAAAAATAATTCTGCAAGAATAACTTTAATACTAACCTTCGTCGATTCGACGACTCATGGTAGCTGGAACGGCGCACACAGGGCCCCTACACAAAAAACAAACCTGTGCACTGCACGAGCTGCGGATCGACTGAGATTAGCCGGAATCTGGAATGCGTACGACGACGCACTCAAAATTTATACCACTTTTTTTAAGTCCGCGTCGTCGTTTTGACGAAGGTTAGTGATCTAGGGTTAAACACGAAAATACTTACATAGGGGTATACCTAGAGACTTTTATATTCCCTAGAACATTTCAGCTCTGAAAAAACTCCTTATTTTCTTGAACACAAATGACACTTGCATAAATACACACACAGAATAACTAATAACAACTGCATTGTCATTGAGGTTAGTGTCTGAAATAATTTTAACGAAATACTGACAAAACGCAACTGCACACTAAAAGGAATATTTTCCATAAATATACCGTTAATAAAAGTAATGAAATTATTAGTTTTAATTAGTAAATAACACAAACACACAGCCCGTGGGTGGTGAAATATGATCACGATTGCGCATGGCCGGGTTACGGTCATGCGCAGCGGGGCCCTCACAGAATTCAGCGCTATCTCTACCTATACGCTACAAAACAGACATACAGGACTGCAGGTGGATGAAATAGATACAGATATACTCCTTTATCATGATCATGACACATTGTAATTAAAAGAAAGAAACAGTAATTCGAATTATTAATAAAAAAAATCAATGTCGGCACGGTTGGTGCAGTGGCGGAGCATCGCCGTGCCCTCGTGGGGGCGATCGGCGGCGGAGACCTCTCGCGCCGGGCCTTGGTTGAGGCCATGGTCCGGAGCGAGGAGGAGTGGCAGGCGGTCGCCGACTTCTGCGAAGCAGTAATGCTCGCAAAGGAGGAGGCCGAACGCATCAGGCAACGGCGTTATCGCCGCCGCCGTCGCCGGGATTCTGATCCCGATTTCCGGCCAACGTAGACGCGGGCTTGCGGACGGTGAGCAATGGGTAGCTCACTGTCCGGCCGTCCGGTAACTGTCCGGACCAAGCCCAAGTCGTCGACGGCGCGCACTGTTCCCGCGCGCCTCAAGGAGTTGTCAGCAACAGCAGGGACCCAGCCGGGTCGAAGCCTACTGGGGCCAGGGTTATCCGAAAGGGCGCTCGAGCCCCGGTATGAAGGCTAGAAGGAACGGGGTGGGTCTTTTAGTCAGTAAGAGTCTGACACTATCTCCCGCTCCGCCCAAGGGCGGGGGATGTCAATGCATGATTTTTTCCCACCATAAAAAAAAAAAAAAAAAAATCCTCTTCGCCATCATCGTCATTACCAGATCATTTCTTTTCATTTATTTTTTTCGTAATTTTCTTCTTTTTAGTTTTTTGCTCATCTTTCTCTCCTAGCACACGTTTTGATACTTTCTTTCTCTTTGCTTCTTGTTCCTTTTTCCTTTCTTCTAAATAGGTCTTTTCCGGCGCGCCTGTTAGAACTGCTGATTTACATTTTCTTCTATCCAGCCTTTGGCAAAGGTCTCTAAATTGAAGGCGGTAACTAAGAACTTGTTAATCCGTTTAGTCCAGGATAGGTGAATGCCATCTCATCTTTAATTCTTTTGTGATGCCTTGGCATCATATTAGCTCTGAAAAAAAATTAACATTTGTATAGCAAACCCTTAAAAAAGCCAACAAAAAAGTCAACAGACATGCTCGGGGTTGGTTGTCACTTGTGACTACCAGCCCTCGTCGACCTGAGACAACCTGCCCCGAAACACGTTTCAGAAAATAACCTTACAAAATAAATTCAAATGAATGTTTCCACTAAAAACCATTTAAGATTATGATGACAGACAAATTTCACTATAACAATACATGAAGAAGTATATTCATATGCAATATCAAAGTATACTTACGAGATTTGACACAGATGCACAAAAAAATACTTTAATTGGCGGGAAAAAGTAAACGCGCGTGGTCCCGTCCCGACATGCCGGAGAGAACCGAGGTGAAGTATGGCGGGGGGTATAGTTCTGGCGATTTTTCGACGCCAGTCGATCATCTCATTCGTGCGTTTATTTGTCAGTTATGGCCGCTGTGACAACCAACCCGTGTGACTTTCATACCCGGTCTCCCCTACTAGATTTTAATACACTGGCCAAACTTTGCCATTGTAGCCATGGCGGCTTAGACGCCCGAGCCGAGGCCGAAGCGTTATGGAGCCGAGAGGCTGCAATGTTAATTACCCACGTGACACTTTTAACACGCTTATTCGAAAATATCAATAATTATATTTTATAAACATAATAAATTATTATAAGACATTAAATTGACTGCGGACTTTTTTGTAAGACGCGCCTGATTATTGGGAGAGCTGCCTAATTATAAACTTAATAAATTTTATAGGAGAGGGCTGCCAGTGAAAGCGAAAGGGTGTGATACCTCAAGGAGCTGTCACCAACAGCAGGGGCCCAGCTGGGTCGAAGCCTACTAGGGCCAGGGTTAATTCGAAAGATAGCTCAAGCCCCGGTACGAAGGCAACGAAGGAACAGGAGTGGGTTTTTAGTCAGTAAGAGTCTGACACTATCTCCCGCTCCGCCCAAGATGACATTAGATGATTTTCCCACCAAGAAAAAAAAAAGGGTGTGTTAGACATTTAATGACTAATCCCCCACCAGAGTTCCTGCAGTTGCCCCTTGCATTCCAGGGCTACATTAACTGTTCAGAACATTCCCGCAGCACTAGCAGGCATCGACCCTAGAAGGCAACACTTCAGTTTTGCTAACATCTGTTTGAGGCGGGCGTGGAACACAATGCTGTCCAGTTGTGCTTTATCCTTACCGGACAGATGGAAGGGAAGCTTCTCATTGTTCGTCGTCTGCAAGCCTACGTCTGCGGTAATCGGAAATAGTCTTGCGACTGTCTCACGGGAAGTCTCCTGCGGCGGTGACCGGGATGTGAGGAATGAGGATGTCTTACTCTTACGGTTTCAACCACCTTTGCTCGCATGGAGGAGACCATTTCTCATTCCCTCTTGCTCCGTACGATGTCCTGAACGAAAGCCAGATGCAAGAGGCCACCACCGCCGATTGCTTCCACGTTTCGAGGGCACGGTGGCCCTTGACGCAAGCGGAGCAGACTTCCACCGTACCTATGCTCCAAGTCCATACCTACATACTAATACTCCACTCAGAGAGGGATTTCTTTTTAGGTGAGAAATCATCTAATGACATCTCGCGGTCTTGGGTGGAGCGGTGACACCCAGAGAGGGATAAGTTATTTGATAATCACCCACCTAAAAAATATCAAACAGTAGGTCAAACATTACCCTCTTTTTGGAAGCGACCACAGTCGGATAAAAAAGACCGTGGTTGGTCACAAAAGCTTGAGAAACCTACGTACCTGACTCGTTATACATAGTAGATAGACAGCATCAGGTCATGATCAGGTCAGACCGCACTCTATAAATATACTGCCTACCACAGGGGAAAAAGTAGAATTATGAACTCATTATATAGGTACCTACCTTGTTATCTCACTACATCACTGGTACATTTACTTACAGAAATGTCGTGTTTCCATTTTCGCTCAAGATTCATGAAAGAAGAAAAGAAAGAAAGAAAAATAAAATATCGGAACAAGGCGCAAATTAAAGACTAACAAGTTAAAAGTATACTTTGTGAAAAATATACGCAACATCCGCACAAAACTGCCGAACGCTCAGCCTAATGCTGTGACCACACGCAAAATGCGACGAGCAAAGAGGCGACGAGTCATGAAGACGTTGCTTATATAAAGGATAATAAACTAGTACTTATCTTTATCTACCTGCCGACTTATTGATGACAATTAGTACCTAATACTTAGTGCAGTTGTGACCAGGGAATCCGATCCCGCATCAAAATTGTGATCGCGCAAATCGGTGGGATTAAAGTCAGCAATCCTGCGGAACCCGCGAGATTGGGATTTTAACTATTTTTTGTTTTATAAAAATATTAAATAACTAGGTAGCTGCGCCCACGACTTCGTTCGCGTGGACTACAGGATTTTGAATTAATTTTTTTCTAAAATAATAGTAGCCTAAGTTACTCCTTATTACATCAGCTACCTGCCAAAAAAAGTCCCGTCTAAATCGGTCAATCCGTTTCAGAGATTAGCCCGGACAAACAGACAGACAGACAAAAATTGTAAAAAAATATTTTGGTGTATGTACCGTATTCATATGCATGTAGTAAAAATCAGTTATTTCAATATTACAAACATACACTCCAATTTTATTTATATGTATAAATGTAAAGATAATTAATTTGAATAGTACCTTGTTTCTCTAGGGTTGAAAGTAACTAAATAAGTCTTTAACCCAAGGTAAACAATGTGCTTTTCATTACGAATTAAAGGAAAGTAAAAATAAAAACCTGAGTCGTCGTATGATTTTAGGATTTTATCTTGATTTTAAGTAGGTATCTTTCTTTTGATTTAGGCGGAAAAAGGTTTTATACTACCTACCGCATGCGGACGAGAACCGCGTGCGGGATATAACACGCGTGACAAGAAAAGGAATTTTAGGGTCCTTTTCTTGTCACGCGTGTATCTGATTCTGTTAAACTTATCGTGATAATAGCTCGGAAAAACAAATGAAGACGATTGCCGCTTTTCCGCCTATTTTATTTTACTTTTTTTTCTGTAGCCGGCTGGCTATTCAGCCATTATTAATTTTTCATTTTCATAATTGAAATAATTTTTCCAAATCTATGATATTAGAAAAAATTCTTGAAAGTAAATTATAATAAAGAGTGTAATAAAGTCATATAAATAAATATATTCTATAATGAATACGTAAATAATACAAGGTGTAAGGGACAGCCCTCCACAAACAAGGGCTTGCTCAGTAGTCGAAACTGAACCAGAAGGGTGGTTCAGTTTCGACTACTGAGCAAGCCCTTGTTTATAGCCCATAAAATCGACCTCGCTATACAAACTGTCTAATCAAGTTTATCATTTTGTATGGTGAGGCTGATTTTTTTTTTCGTTTTCTGAAAAAAAATCTTGTGGAAGGTGGTTTAGTTTCGTCTACTGAGCAAGCCCTTAAAGTTTGTGGAGGGCTGTCCCTTACACCTTGTATAGATATGTTTTTTTCAATTGTACATCGCACTGTAATTGAGTAGCTGTAAAGAAAGTTGGAATAAGCATGTGTGAATAGGTAGGTAGTGATTTTGCGTCTGAATTAAAAACTATCCCTATATCCATAGCCCAGCTTCACATAACACAAAACTAGAACCAATGTGACAAAGTACTGCGCACTAACACTGAACCTAGTCACTTACCTACTGAGACTAACGGAACGTCGCACAGGCCACGCCTGATTTATACGTAGAGTCGCGTCGCGTGGCTTGGATGTAATGTACAAGCCTATCTTAAAAAATGTAATATGACCGACGCGCCCAGATCGAAGTACGTGACCCATGTGTGCCCAATATAGTTCTACCTTAATACTGCATGCTGAGTTACGCCTTTTATTTGCTTAGCTCATTGTTTTGTAATCTACAACCATGGTCTAGCTAGAATATAGGTACCTTTACAGACAGCTGTTTGTGGATACCTACTCAAGAAATTAAAAAAGAAACAGAAAAGTAAACCCGTGATCCTTGAATGCCACTGGCAACTGGCAAGGCAACTTAAAGAGCTGTGGTTTTGATCAGTAAAAATCTGAACCGCATTCTCGCTCCACCCTAGAGCGGCAGAAGTCATTAGATGATTTCCCAATTTAAAAAAAACGATACCTATCAGATATAAATATCAGATACATATTTACGTATGTATCTGATATTTTATTTAAATCATAATGGGCCACTCACCAACGTCCAGTTTTGTTTTGAAGTCATTCAAAACATTTCACTGAAAAATTATTAAAATATAGGTAATAAGTGTGTGCACTGGCGCTGAAAGTAGTGGTGGATGTTGTAATTATAATTAGGTGCGAACTAAATAAAAGTCCGCAGCTATTAACAAAACATGAAAGTTAATTTGTTTCTTCATTAAGTACGGTCAGCAACAAAAGTTGATTTATGGGTTACTTTTGCATAAAATTATGATAGGAGTTAAGGTGGGCAAATATATTTCCACGAAGCCCTCAAATAGGAAAGGACATTATATATTATATTATGTGGTTTTAGGTGTTTCTTTATTAGTACCTATTTTCACTCCAACCGCCTCAACCTTGACCTTAAGGTCAAGGTTGAGGCATTATACTACCTACTTGTTTCCTTTGATTTTCTCAATTTCAAAACGTACTGCAAAATGTCATAAAATCGATATGCCATTGGCATTGGGTTACTACTGTCAAAGTGACAGTTCAGTTCATTTCATAAATAATTTTTTATTATAGTGACGTGCGCGTTCAAAATATAACCTTAATTTTGAAACATCATTTTATTTAACTGTGTTGAATTTAAACGGCCTATAACAATATGTTCAAAATACCAGCCTGGGAGGATGACGGCTCTAAAACTGGTTCAACATTTTTACGAAAAGCAAAGGTATTTATGAATTATATTGCCCTAATGAATGTGTCTTCCAGTTTCAATACCTGCACCCACATGTAGTTATCAAAAGAAAGGATACCTAAAATTATTATGAAAGGTATATGTGACGTTTTATTAATTACAATAACAGCCTATCTTTGAGACATTAGGCGTAGCTATATTATTATCATCTTCCTGCCATGTTTTTTGAGTCGGCAAAGTTTGTTTCTCAATATGACCAAGTCTAAATAGACACAAACACCCTCACTTCTTCATTTAATAAGAAAGATAAGTACAAGGCCAAGAGAAAAGATTTAGACAAATGTTTATGTTTTTTTTTTTACAGAAAAAGGAAAAGACAGAGAAAAAACCTAAATCAAAAGACATTTTTGTCAAAGAAAAAAACAAAAATGTAAACAATACTGTCACTGTAAATGGCCTGAACAATGCGTCACGGAAACGGAAAATAGAAAACACACTATCAATCAAAACAAAACAAGGTACCATCATATCTAATACAAAGAAGAAGAAAGATAAAGATAAAGATACTATTCCAGAAACACAGAACTTTGACGAAATCATTTTAAACGCTAAGAAAAAAAAGTTCAATGAGGTAATTGAAAATGATGATAAAGAAGACGTGTTGTTTTCTGAAAATACACAAAAGAAAGAAAAGAAAAAGAAAGCTAAAGTTAAGTCAAATAGTGTAAGCATAAATAGTAAACCTTCAGAAGATGTACCTAAACATAATAATAAAAATAAAAAAAAAGCAAATGAGGATGATGATGAATCAAATGGTGAGGTAAATGAAGTAATTAAAGCTGTGAATAATAAGAAGGCTAGACTGAAATCGTTACTGGAGACTAAAAGTCCTAAAAGTCATAGAACCCCAATCAATGTTAGTAAAACTGGAAGTAAGCTCAGAGACAGAATGTTGGAACGGTTAAAAGGTAAGTTTTCTTTGCTCATACTGATTTACAAAGAATATTAATTGATAAGTAGACACTTGATGACATATAAATATAACCTTTCTATTGTGTCAATTAGAGACACAGTACAAAGACAATGACATCGCAAACGCCAGCGTTCGCTAAATGAATTAACTTGTCACCAAAAAAAAATCTTAAGTTGGCTAAGTTTTTTATGCGTCCGGATCTTCTCGCCACCTCTTTTTCGGGCGGTTTTGACGACGCTTTCCCTCTACAGGCACCCACTGCGTGACGACATTTGCTCAGCAATCACTGTTTATGAGGCTGATGTGTTTTGCCCAATGCCATTTGAGCCTGGCACCTAGCCAAAGAGGTAGCGAGACGATCTGAACGCGTGTCACGGGGACTGGTTTGAGAAGGCGCGATAGAAGAATGTCTGGAAGAACCTGGGGGATGCCATTGCACAGCAGTGGGACAGCAATTGCTAGGGGAAAAAAATGTTTTTGAATAAACCATAGGCTAGCTAGGCGGAACAGGTAGTGTTCAAAAAAGTTACTGCTGCCCTGGAAACTTAAGGATCATGGGCGGATTTTAATGACTAAAAGTCTAACAATGTCTTTTGATCTACCCATAGCTGGAGAGGTTATTTAATGAGTGCCAACCATCAATTAAAAGGCTGACCTGCATATCATTAGTACTTTGATGTGGAGCAAAATAGCCTGTAAAATACCAAAAGGCTGGTCAATCTACGCCAAAAAAAAAAAAAATCTAAGTTGTGTGTTTAATTTTAAAAACCTATTTGCAAAATAAATATCATTTATCATTATTTACGTAGTCAATGAATTCCAATATTCTAAATATTTTACTTCTTTCCAGCTGCTCAATTCAGATACTTGAATGAGAAACTGTACACATCATCAGGATCTGAAGCACAGCAGCTGTTCCAAAGTGATCCGTCTGCCTTCGAGACTTACCACCAGGGTTATCAGCTGCAAGTGAAGAAATGGCCAGTCAATCCACTGGATGTTATTGTTAAGAAAATTATGAAAATGTAAGTGGTTCTTACTCCCCATTGCATGTGCAATCAAATCAAAGTTTTCTTTAAGCCATACGTAACCCCCGCAAATATCCATTTCATACAAGAATTTATTGTAATTTTTTTGCATTATGAATTTATCTGCATGCGGGGTAAACCCGCAAGCATGATGAAATTCGCACGATATTAAAAACATCGTAAACAACACAGCTTGAAGTCAATAATCCTTTTGCATTGTTTACACATTACCTGTGGGATTGGTTGAAAGCACCGAAAAGATAAAAGAGGATAGAATTGCTTTCGAAATACTTTGCGATTTATACTACGAGTGTCGCCGCTTGTCTCACACCCTTTGACTCCACTACAGGCAATAAACCAATACGAACGCGCATTACGCAACTAACATACAACGCACTCAGATCGCAAGTTTGCTATTAGTAGTTGAACTATGAGCATTGCCCTACTTTGTGGCACGCCTGCCCCGCCCACAAGGCCATTCTAACCTCTTTCATCTGTTGTGGTTGAAAGAGTCACTACTTACCAGGGCCACCTGGAATGCAAGACAACTGAAGGAATACGAGTAGGTTTTAGTTGAAAAAAAAATCTCAATCTCTCTTGCTCCACCTAGAATGGGAGAAAAGTAATTCTGAATTTCGACACAGTCTCAATTTCGAAAATCAGTAGTTCGACTACTCATTGCTTCGACAAAACATATATTCGACTGGCATTAGTCCTATAGAACAAACTGCGACGACACACACCTTCGAAGAACACTACTTCGACAGATCCCTTCTTCGACATGCACTTGTTCGGCGGGTCTCTATTACAACAGATCATACGTTCGACATAATACTACTCAGAAATGTCATGAAAATAATTGAGTTCTGTTCAATGTGTTCTGTGTGTTGTGTAATTGTTCTGTGGTCTTAGGCAGGTACCAAAATGTCAGCTGAGCGAGTTCAATGACCTGTAGGTAATTAGTACGCAATGCCGACTTCTACATACAGGTCATTGAACTCGCTCAGCTGACGTTTTCTTAAATAAATTAATTTCGTACATGCGTAAATTAATACGAGTTTTTAAAAAAAAGTTACTTTATTTTTAATTTTATTTTTACAAATCGATAGTGTTTCATGTACCGGATCGACCCTTCATGAGATTAAAACGATCAAAATTTAATGGTGTATACACGTAAAAAAAAATACAAGAAAAATAAAATTACGGAGTTAAATAAGGACACCGAATAAATATTTCTCTTCTATTTTAAATTATAATCATTCTTATTACTAAACTATTCCCAACTTCACCAGGCCCAAAACCCATGCAATAGCAGACTTAGGCTGCGGTGAAGCAGCCCTGTCGCGCCGAGTGCCGCACAAGGTGCGCTCCTTCGACCTGGTGGCCACTGCTCCTGGAGTGGAAGCATGTGACATGGCCCGGACACCATTGTTGACAGCGTCCATGGATGTCACTGTGTACTGTCTCGCGTTGATGGGCACGGATCTTACACAGTATCTGCTAGAAGCCAATAGGGTGTTGAAAATGGGGTATGTTGAATGTTATCTGTTTTTCTAGTACTCTTGGCAATATTGTGTGGAGTAAGGGCCGAGTCACACTTGAATGGCAGTGGCTAGCTAGGCTAGCACTACCTACCGCGGCCTTTTTATGATTTTCAAGCGATACTGGTCTTTGAGGTACATAAATAAAGTTTAAAATTATTTCACACTGAAAGTGCTCGTCGCGTCGCTGCTTTTACGGTGTGTCACATAAATGCAATAATGTTTTGTATTACTATTTCATTGTGGTTACCAAAAAGAAGCGTGAAAAACACAACTACAGTACCTACATCACTGTGGTGTCCAGTGGTGGTGTTGACAATTACAAGAGCGAGCCTAGTGCCAATTTGGCACATATCTAAAATCCAGGCTCATCATCATCATCATCTAATCCGGGTAACCCGGCTACCGACGATGATGATGATGAGTTGACGTTGCATACAATCCGATTAAAAATAAGCCTTAGGCATAACTGTTTGTATAACCTGAATAACGAAAACCAATACAGTTTTTACAACTACACTCTTTTATCCACAGCGGCCATCTTCTAATAGCCGAAGTGGAAAGTCGTTTCGACAAAGTGGAAGACTTCACGAAGGAAGTCGAGAGACTCGGCTTCAAACTGAAGCAGCTGGACAAGAGCAACAATGTATTCTTTTTCATGGAGTTCACCAAGATCCGGGATCCGCCCGTGAAGAAGGCGAAACTACCCGCGTTGACCTTGAAGCCTTGTTTGTATAAAAGACGATGAATAAAGCTGATGAAGACTTTTCGATTTGTTTGTTCATCACTCCACAACCCTACAGTGACATATTCGCTCTAGCAAAAAATCTTTTTAAAGATTTTTTTTTTTAATGTAAGACTAACGTGTCGCTAGTGGCGATGGTGACTTATCAGTTTATCATGAAAAAATCTATAATTGAAATAAAATAAATGATTTTTAATTAAATTCGCTTGTTTTTTATAATTATCAATGATTATCGATTATCATACAAAAAAAAAACACTCTTTGCTTTCTTCGCTTACAAAAATAAATCACAACGATTTTAGTATAACTTTCGCTTTATTATGACTTACATTTTGCACTGTCTTCTTTATGTAAAAAAATTTCATTTCGTTTTTACAGTGTAACATTAACAGTTATATAATTCTTCTCTAAGATATTATGGTACAGTCATAAAAAGAGGAACTATGAGATAAAATGTATCTTACAAAAAACTAAAAGTATTCCATTAAATTATTCTGCATTGAAGTTTTTTTTATTATTATAATTAAACATAAAAATCACAGCTGTTGCTATTATTAATCATTTATATTACATTATTATCTTACTACTATTTATTTACAATTTACTATACAACTCTTCCCTCCAATCCAGAAATGTAACAACGTGTTCAACATAAAAAAGTTGCACAACACTATTACAGCAACATGTTGCACACTCGTGTTACATGCACGTTTGCCAGCAACACAAATCTAAATTGACGTCATAGCGTTCGCGTTGCAAGAACATTAGACATTGAGTTCTTCCATAACATCTTCGGCCTCAGCACGAAGATTCTCCACCTTTTCAATGAGTGTCATCTGTAAACAACATACAAACAGTAACTGATAACGTCTTTGGTTGTTTTTTTGTAGTTAAGAACAAGTTGTTACAGAACATAGTAGTTCAAGTCTCATGAGAACATGGCTATGGCCCTCTTGATCTAAGGTTAAATATGCTAGCAATATGATTTTTTGTATGTAACATTTTCAGCTTAGATACTAAGTCCTTTAAGCCATGTCTTCGTATGAATACAGTTACTTTGTTTACCATTATAATACAGATAAAATATAATTTAATGTTTTGCTAGTATTTGGAAGCAACTATATTGAGTCAACCTTCGTGACAAACCTCGCTGAGATGAAGAGAAGACACTATAATAAAATTTTCATCTCTATTTTGCCGAAATCGCGCCTGTTCAATGATTTCACATATTTTACATGTGCAAACACTAGATATACAAAACTACGCCAATTTTACATCAAAATATTCACTAGGACTGAATTTGCGAATAAATTAAAACGGCCACTGAACTTTTCTCGAAACAATACCATAAACTATAGCAGTATGAAATTATGAGATCACCGCATATTATCTGTGTGTGCTTACCCTAGCAGCACTGATGAGTTGGTTGGCGGCATTGCGCGACAGGTGCGACACGCCCGACGTGAGCTCGTCCGCGGACGCTTTGGCGAGGTCCTCCACGCGCTTGTAGCCAGCACGTAACAGTTGCATCGCACGCGCCTATACGAAAACAGTTATTAACCGACGAAAACAAAAAAAACTACCTTTAAAGGGCAAGTGTACTTTGCTATGATAAATACGACGCTATAAACGTGGCCACCTACTAGACCCAAATGCTTTGAGGGAAAAGAAAACCAACGATTCGAAAAAAAGATAAAATTTATATCGTATAAAACGCTTAAGAGGCTTTTTTTTTCGATGGGAAAAATCATCTTATGACAACCCCCGCTCTTGGGCGAAGCGGGAGATAACCCTGGCCCCAGTAGGCTTCGACCCGGCTGGGCCCCTGCTGCGCGCGCCGTCGACGACTTGGGCTTGGTCCGGACAGTTACCGGACGGCCGGACAGCGAGCTACCCATTGCTCACTGTCCGCAAGCCCGCGACGCTTAAGAGGCTGCTTTTCTACTCGTCTTTCGTAAACATCGAGCATGGTTTTAAAGCTTGTTACTTCATCTAACTTAATCCAACGCAATGTTTGACGAAAAGGCAACGCGAAAAAAGAGAGATAAAGCCTGAAAACTCTGTTAGCATTCAGTAATTCCGTGATTTTTTCGAATATTTTACAAAACTTGTTCCAGGAAATACGTGTTTCAAGTTTTTAAAAAAAATTGTATTTATTTAGAATCTTGATAAAATTTGCAAGGCTTCTATTGTAATACTTTTTTGATTTTTTAATTTTTGAGTAAGTTATGAAGTGTCAAAGTTCATGCATATTTTCAGAGGTCTTTGCTGGATTAGTTTTACACAAATTTATAAATTGATTTCAATAGAAGCCCAGATAATTTCCTCAAGATACTGTGTTTCTAAAATATCTAACGAAAAATGTGTAATAACGTCATAATCGCGTAAGAGCGGTTGCATGGAAAACAGTGTAAATGTATGTCGAGTTGCATCCCATTAATCATATTCGCTAATTATCTGTATAGGTATAAAAGGACAAAATGACTGACTGACATATCAACGCAAAGCCGAAAGTAATGGGACTAGTAGTGTGAAGTTTTGCACAAGGTTTCCTTTTATGACGTAGGGGAGCACTAAGAGAGTTTTCCAAAATTCACCCCCTAAGGTGATGGAACATGGTTCCAAAGTTTGTATGGAGAAACATACTTTAACGCGGGCGAAGCCGCTGGCAAAAGCTAGTAATTCATATGATGTTTTTCAGTTCATACACAGCTCGGTTAGTAGCGCACATAAGCTCCTCAGCCGCAGCATATAAAGTTCATATTGGATGACAATCTTCTTAACATTGGGCAGTTCTACCAGCTGTTGTAGCTAAGGCGCTCACAAAGTTTGAAATACGCATGAACTCGCAAAGGTTGATATTTTAAAATAGGCCCACACAGCCCAGACGCTGTACAGTGCTGCAAGCAGTTCCATAAAGCTATGGCAGTTCGCACTACAGGATGGTACCTAGGGTTGCTGGTGTTCATACTTTCTTAACATTGGGTCCAACAAATGCTGCAGACGGCCGGCTAGCTCCACACACAACACAGGACAGGACACGAGGTTCGCATTTCTACCTTTTTAACATTAGGCAGCTCCATCAAGTGCTGTAACTCAGGCGCCGCACAGTGTTGCAGCCTGCCGGCCAGCTCGGTCAGCAGCGCGCAGAAGCTCCACAAGCGCGGCAGCTCCGCGCAGAACCGCGCCGCGCACGACGCCAGGCTCGCTGATGATGACATCACGGACTGGACTGTGCCTCGGGCTAAGCTGTACCTATCAAGATAAACAAAATAGCTAAATTATGTACGTTCACGATTAAATTTCAAACGAATGTACCTAATCATGTACGTGTTTTTGAGAAAACAACTTGAGTACCCACACAATACTGTTACGTAGTACATCTTCAATGAAATCAAGAGTTGCATTAAATAATTTAAACGCTTTGCTGAGCGAAACTTCCAGAATGGAAGTACTAACCAAGGCTTGGTGAGTTCTAGAAAAGTCCACCATAAAGTACCTACCACTATTATTATTAACTAATAGTTGAAAAGGGAATTTGATCCTTCCGTACTATACGATAGAATCGAAATTCGCATGAAGTCGCGAATGTCCATTATAATTGTTAACTTCAAACATTTCTATGGGATCATACAATACTTTTATCACTCATAGTATAATCAACTTTACATAAACCACGTTAAAGTCGATAATCGTTTAATTTGAAACAGTATCAATTTTAACACAAGCCAACTCCTATTGAGCCAATAACGTGACGGTATACTATGAAACTTACTTATAAGCAACGGCAGGGAAAGGCATTTGATTCCACAAGTCTTGCAGCATCAGCGCCAAGTAGAAGCGACATAGCACTATCTCGGGCACGTTCTGCAAACAAAATATATTAACATAATCGCACCAAAGTAAGTTCTACACGTAAAACTACTCTTCACTAAAATTTTGACAAAAAACCTCAGTAAAATGTAACATTAAGGTTGAAGCTATTTAATCGTCATACAGACAATAGAGAAAGAGTTTGAAAGAGGCGCCAGTGACTGAAAAGTTGAAAGGGAATCATATATACCGGTATGGTCATGGGAAGGGAGGCCACACAAAAGATGGATAGATGGGAAGGGAGAGGAAGGCCAAAGAAAAGGTGGATGGATTGTGCGAGGAGTGTTATGAAAGAGAAGGGAGTTTGTGATAGTGTGACGTGGGACAGGACAGAATGGAAGAAACAAACGAGTTGCGCCGACCCCAAGTAATATGGGATAAGGGAAGGAAGAAGAAGAGGAGGAGAAAGGGTGTCAATGGCGGCAGCGACTGAAAATTTGAAAGGGGTTTATCTTGGTATGGTCATGTGAAGAGAAGGGATGAAACGCATGTTATTAAAAGAGTCATGAATATACATGTACTTGGATGGAAAGAGAAAGGAAGGCCAAAATAAAAACGGATGAATAGTGTGAGGAGTGATTTATTTATTTATTTATTTATAGTTAATTAAAACGGTACATGCCCACTTACATTAATTAACATAGAATTGTAAAAAAGTTAAAAAGAAAAAAAATAAAATAAACAATTATACATAATGTTGACAGTTGTATGGAATTTTAGAAAATAATAAAATATATGAAAGAAAAGGGAGTCAGTCATAGCGTGACGGGTGGCAGGGTAGAATGGAAGAAAAAAACGTGTAGCGCCGACCCCAAGTAACACGGGACAAGGGCAGGGAGATGATGATCAGATAAATATTTTTGTCATATTCATATTCATTTATTTGCATCTACAATGTTGGTAAGATAGTACAAAAACAGGCTTAGAGCTAAACATAATTTTTTTCATGTGTTAATAGGTACCTGTTTACTATTCTCAATTAAATATTATTACATTTATTTCGTATTTTAACGTCTTTATGGAACCACACAAAATAACTTATCCGGTGCATTGGTGGTTACTTACTTTTTTTTTTTTTTAATTCAGATAAACTAGTGCTTGACTGCGATCCCACCTGATGGTAAGTAGCGATGCAATCTTTGATGGTGAGGCGCATTAGTTTATTAAGAGCCTATTCACTCTAGCTTTGAAGACACCCAAATTATAATCGGACGGGAAGACCGCAGCAGGCAGACTGTTCCAGTCCTTCGACGTACGCGGTATAAACGACGAGGCGAAACGCTTAGTCCGGACCGTAGAGGTTTCAACAACGTAAGGGTGAATATTCGCCGTACGTCGGGTTGTCCGATGGTAGAATTGCGATGGCGGAATCAAGTCATGCAATTCCTGCGCACACTCTCCAAAATGCATCCTGTCAAACACCGAAAGGCTGGCTACCCTACGCCTATGCTCAAGGCTTTGAAGGTTGGACTTAACCAAATCTGGATCACCAATTAGCCTCTTTGCACGCCTTTCCACCGACTTGTTTTTGGATTTGACATTTATATCTCATATTTCCGTTATCTCGGTAACATACCGAAGCGCGCAACGTACTGCACGACAGTTGTTGTACGAAGACGTCACACGCACCGAGCGCCGGCCGGTCAACACTCGCGCTATGCGCCTATGTTTAAAATTCCAAGAAAGCACGACGGATGACAGGACCAAATAGAATAGAAAAAGATGGGACAAGTGCATGAAGATGATGATAATGACGATGAGATAAAGTAGACCTTGTATGTTTGATGTGCAAGTGACAATAAAGACTTACCTTGATAGGTTTCCCGGTCATCATCCTGATTGCGTTGTGTTCAGTGATTCCTAATATTTTCGCAGTCTGAACACCTTCCTCGTCTAAGCTGCAATACTGAAAATGGCACTTGGGTTTAAAACGACATTGTAGAACTGAATTGACTTATTTGCCAATTGAATTTCATCTTTGTTCACTAACTAAAACTATAGCTCGTAGTTCTGTCCGCTTTCAATTACTACTTTACACCTTCACAAATTATAGCCAATGTGCGTGCGAGTAACAAATATATTAAAAAGTTTCGCTTTTTAACCATTCAATCGTGAGAATTAGAGACACAATAGAAAGACAATGGGTGCGCAAACGCCGCGTTCGCTTGGGGTTTAATGAATTAAATATTAGTATAAATCAAATTGTAAAAACAAAGGTTTTGAAATCAGTACGACAATCATTTATTTTCAGCAATTTGTAGCAACATTGTCATCACTACTACTTATTCGGTAAAACTATTCTTTTTTTTTAATTAGTAAACAAAATGTCTTTCAAGCAATAAAATGTCTACCTTGTAGCGACATCTACTTCGCCAAATAGAATCTAAAACTTTACGCGCTAAGAGGGTCCTCCGCGCAATCGAAACATATACAACAACCCAAAAGCAACTATCGAGCAGTTGCCCATACCAGCCACAACACCCGCCTGGTCGGAGGTCGGACACAACACCCTATTCCACATACCTCTATATTTTTTTCAGACAGACAGATGTGTCTGAACCGGGCAACTGCGTTAGTAGTTGCTTCCTAACCTTAACATTACAAAAGGGAAAAATGTACCAAAAGAAACTTGACAAACTGAAAGCGAAAAGCGTGGTATCTGACCTAACTAGACATTGAATTATTTAAAACGAAAATATCAACCTTATAGTATAATTTTTTCTAGCAGCATACTGCGTCAGTTGAAAGGAACTTACCAAAGAATAATAATGTGAATAATCCGGCCTGACCCCCGCAGCGTCATGCGGCGTCACCAAGTACAGCAGGTGCAGGCTGCCCATCAGCACCAGGCTCCTGGACGCGCGCTCCAGGTCCAGCAGGAGCTGCTTGGCCACTGACAGGTCCATACAACCTACGAACCGGATTTTATTAATTGTAATAATATAATAATAGTAGTGATAGATCGACTGGAGCGTCAACACAACGATTGTTGATATAGCGGTACCTCATGATGTGAACCTCGTGAAAGCTGAGAAAGATAAGAAGATCTTGACTTAGCTCGCGAGGTTGTCGACATGTGGGAAGAGGATAAAGCAATCATTGTGCCGATAGTCGTAACTCGTAACGGCCAATGGCTTAATAGCTAAGAGCCTCGAACAACATCTAAGGAGGCTCTCGTTAGGCAGCTGGATCAAGGGCCTGAGCCAGAAAGCAGTACTCCTGGACATAGCAGCATAGTTACGAGATCCCTTTTAATTCTCTAGTCTTCTTTTAATCTCCGATTCGTATTAATTCACGTACTACATCACGGTCATTGAACTCGCTCAGCTAACGTTTTCTTAAAGAAATTAATTTCGTACATGCGTAAATTAATACGAGTTTTTAAAAAAGGTACTTTATTTTTTAATTTTATCTTTACAAATCGATAGTGTTTCATGTACCGGATCGACCCTCCGCGGGATTAAAACGATCAAAATTTAACGGTGTATAGTTATTAAATCGTATAGGGCTGGATTTTAATAGTACGATTTTCAACCTAATAAATAATGAACCTGCCATGATATGTCTTTACCACCCAGTAAATAACTTTTATCTGAGGAATGAATATGACAGTTTGAATACATTTTATACAGGGTTATTTGTAAAACACTAGCAACCTCTTAGGACTATGGCAAGAACATCATAAACTAACTTTTAAAAATTTATCATATTTTAGTTCATCAGATTTTCATACAAAAATAAAAATATTTAAATTGAACGGTCTAAATATTACGAAGTCTATGCGAAGCAAGCGATAGTACAATACCGGAGGGTAGCTGAACATGAACTTGACATATTTACGGGCGACCCTCATTAGTTGGTCGGTCGCCTTGTGCTTGCGTCGCGTCACGTCACAAGAACACGTTCTTGTAGCGAAATTCGGCAGTGCGGACATAACTATCTTTACATGATGGTGTATCAATACTCTAATGTCGAGTATACGTAGGTAAATGGTGCGAATACTTGCTAGGTGTAATGACAATGTTTCGGAAGTTTGCTTACTATTATTACGAGAACAGTGTGCGGGAGCCGTAAGTAGATACAGCAAAATACAGACTTGAAATGTGTTACAGAGATCAACGAAATCTTGAAGATTTGTTTTTGGTAATTGTGTTATGTTTTGTAAAAAGTTATAGAACAAAAGTTGTTGTTTATAATGTTAGTAATACAGTCCTGAAAAGGTTGTATAAGAAGAACTAGCTTTTGCCGGTGTTCATGTGTCGATTCTAGAAGATTCATGGGTGTTGATTATAGAAGGGCCGTGCGTCTTAAGTACAAATAACATTAATATAAAGAAGGGTTTACCTTTAATAGCCGCTTTTCCCAGAGAACTGACAGTCAGTTCACTGTCATTATAAATGTAGCAGTCTTTTTCCGAAAGGTGCGACGCGTCGTCACCAGACTGTCGTTTGTTCACCACCTCCAGTACGCCGGATTGTAGGAGCGAGCGCAGGGAGTCGTCGCATATTGATTTGATGTCTGAGGGGCTGTACATCAAAGTTTTATTTATAGATTCTTACCAGAACTTTCGCAAGTTCACCAAACACTGGTAGAAAAATATTGAGCCGCAATCGTGACTCTTAGGGCTTCTTCATACGTACCACAACGACACTACGAACACAACCACACCACGTGGCCGGGCGTATATTTCGTATTGAAAATAATTAGGACTATTCACACGTACCATATTTTGCAGTCGTTATCGACCCACAACGCAACTACAAAAAGCTGCAGCGACACTATTCACACGTAATCACTGCTTGACAGCACTTCGTCGTTGCGACGTAGTGTAGTTGTGGTACGTGTGAAGAAGCCCTAATTCAAAAAATAAAAAGTAAGATTGCCTTCCTATATGCATAAATTACAATATTTCATTTATTTATTATTATATAGCAATTTGCATTGTGTTTGAATTTTGTTGTACATTAATTAATTTATAACATCCAGAAATAATAATAGCCACAACGTATAATATGTACCATGAAACACTTCCGCCTGACCACCGCTAAGTTCATTTTAGCTTGCACTCGAAACGAAATTTTCAAATGGTTTGGTTTGAAATTTTTTTTTTTTAAAGTGATCAGAAAGAAATGAGCGCGAGTACATAAATAACGACGTTTTGCAAATGATGCCTTGGTATGAGGGAAGCTTCTGTCTAATAGCCGGTAAACTACTTTAGCGAGTTTGGGAATTGTTCTAAAACAGACTGAAGTATGAATTTGTTTGCCTTGTGTGCCCCTAATGGCTTTAGAATATCTGGCGTAGAATCTGTTTCCTTATTTTGCATACACCTTCGAAACAGACAAGGGTGATACTCACGTGTCATCTCCGGTGACAGCAAGCAGCGTACAATCCAACAAGGTCCTCAGCTTGGGTCTGGTGGTGGCCAGCTTCAGTGCGACGGCGCTGAGCAACAGTGCGCCGGCGCCGGGACGCAGCACGCTGCGCGCCGCCGCGATGCCGCCGCGCAGCACAGCTTGCAGCTGCGGCCACTCGCGGGACCCGCAGATCACTATACTTTCACCTGATACAATATTAAACGAAAAGTCATCACTCACAAAAAAAAGTATATAGTCCAGACCCTGGAGCGTTAAAACCATAACACCTCGGATTACAGATACTGTGAATTAAATGAAACAAAATACAATATGATATTTAAGTTAATGATGCCAATAAAAAAATGTACCCATTAAACAAAAATTATGATCTTGGTTTTGATAAAAGAGTTACGTTAGGTCTCAAAGAGTACGGCTCTGCCAATCTGCCTGTAGGCGCCGAGCTTGATGAAGTACCTAAGCTAGTACACTCACCGGTCTCACAGACCCCAGCGCGGCCGGCTCTGCCCACCATCTGCCTGTAGGCGCCGAGCGTGATGAAGTCACGCCCGACGAGCGGCGCGCGGATTATCACACGCTGAGCAGGCAGGTTAACACCCGCCGCTAGCGTTGATGTGCAGCATAGGACTGATATTGCACCTGACCTGATGAAGGATATTGGTCAGTCAGTTACACTGCGCAGCAAAGGACTCTATTGGAACAACATTGAAAATGGTTGAGACAAAATAGTCGTATATAATAAATTATTTAATTGTTTCTGAAATTGTCAGACACAACTATTTACTTGTGAACCAATTTTTAAACTAGCATAGTATTGTTGCCAGACAGTCGGAGTCGTGTCAGACGAAAGAGATGGCGGGACCAACTGTACAGATTTCGCCAGAACTGGAAAAAGGAAGCTCGGGCTCGCGATATATGGAAGGCGTGGAGGGGAGGTCTTTACCCAGGAGTGGGAAAGAACAGGCTAGTAAAATAATCCTTTTCATGTTCTTGTTATAAGAAATTCAAAATCAAACTGTTCTTACAACCATAATCATCTTTTGAAGCCTTCAGTTAGTATGAATTTAATCTAACTGACAAGATAATCCTTGGTGGTTGAGCTGGAATATTGAAAAGATTAGTCCTAAATATTTTAGACACAGAGATACGGAAAGAAAGTAAAGGGCTTATACAGTATGAATGTAAATGCTGATCATAATAATAAGTCGTAGTTACTAAATCAATGACCCACCTATAAGCCTGTTCCAGCAGTGATCGCTCGTCGCTGGCCAGCCCGGCGTGATGGTAAGCGATACCGTAGCGCACCGCCTGCACCAGCTCAGCGTTGGCTCCCTCTGCCCTCAGAGCACTTTCAAGAGCTTGGCGCTCTGCCTTTTTGTGGGATATCATCTCCCTAAACATCGAGAAAACAGATTTATATATTTCAAACATTTTGCACATAAAAACGAACAAATCCTAATATATTTTTGCAAAAATAGGTGGCGCTGTATGAAATTTTAGAACTTTTCCATTCACCTCTATGAAGTGCAAATAATATTATAAAACAATCCCTTGATATGTGAGAAATAATTAAAAATATTGGTGGTACAGTGTCCCCTAGATGGGCCAGAGAGCCCTACAGGGCGCCGCCATCACGTTCGGTCTTGAGATTCGCGTTTCATTTCGCCCTAGGTCTTCCCTATGTTCTTGTCCTCTGCCATTACCGTTCGCCGCCAGGTCTGCTTAGAGCGGCCACGTTTACGCTTTTCTTAAGGATTCCAGTCTAGGGCTAGCCTTGGTTAGAGTTCAGGATCTCTTCGGAGCGTGTGGGCGATCCAGTTTCATTTGCGGCGTTGGATCTGTTGGTCGACCGGGGTGTCACCGCAGCGTCCCCCCAGATCTACACTGGAGATTTTCTCGGACCAGTAAATACCGAGAATACGGCGAAAGGTTTCGATAGCGTAACGAAAAATCAACTCGCACTCAGCTCACTATACATTACCACTGCATACGTAAGCAAAGGAGGACGAACTAAGCCATCGCTGATGGGAAGGGGGTGTTATTCTGATATTATACAACATTATTTTTAGTTAACGCGAACCTGAATATAGTTTGTTCAGAATCAGTAACTGAACGGATTTCAATAGTCTTTTACACCATGTTATATTATTTCCCGAAAATATTATAAAAGTTTACAAGTTGGTCACCACCGACATTAAGTACAAAACAGATCACGGCAGGTCATAGCGCGTATTAGGCGCCAGCAAAAAGCTGGGTGCAAGTGCAAAACAACCCCTCAGTTGCCTGGATGGCCCGGTGACTATGTATTTTTGCTGACATAACAAGCTTATAACTTTATAATTTTTCATGATACAGTTATGAAATTTTGTACATAGATTCTTTACATAAAAATACTAGACATGTGTTTCGGGTTTCCATGTTATACCTACTAAAATTAATGTTGTATAATAGAACATTGCTTACTAACCGTCTCTGCAGCTTGCACAATAAAGAGGCAACGTTTTCACAGTTGCGCTTCGTAGAGCAGAACACCAGACAGCTGCCTTTAGGCACCACCTCGGAGACCAGACCTCCGAGGAGATCAGGATCTAGAGCCGTTGCAGCTGCTGAGTACTGCAATCAAACCCCGTTGACAGAAATATCTGAAGCCAGCCGGAAACAAGAAGGATGCGTTTTGGCGATTCTCTTTTTTATCTTAACCTTGAAAAAGTGCCATTTTTATATCAGAAGGGAAAGGACAGGAGACAATTGCACATGTGCTCCTAGACTGCACAGGTGTCACCGAAACACGTACAGGATCCTTGGGATCCCCGAACTCCATCCTTGACGCCTTGAAAAAACCTGAGAGGCCTAATCAGTTTTTGGAGAGGTGGGCTGGTTGGAGTAAGCCCACCAAAGGTTACGGCCGCCATGGCCTACGTACAATGGTCCGCATAGAACTAAGTGCGGAAACTATACTCCAGACATAACATAACATATCAAACGTGATTTTTTTTTACGGTAAATTCACTGATTTTGTTTTATTTTTATTAATTTTTTGTTTCGAAATAAAAGGGACAGAAAAACTCTAGATACTTGACGTAGGTATGTCAGCTCCCTCGGACGGCTTCAAACATCCGAGGGCGTACCATGAGCTCTTGACGCGATCTATTTGACGACCTAAACTGAACTGTTAAAGGGATGGAGCTATACAGGGTTATTTTTAAAAAACTGGCAACCTCTTAGGACGATGGTACTAGCATCATAAACAATAACTTTTGTTCTGACTTTTTACAAAACACATTTACCAAAAACAAACCTTCAAGATTTCTTTATTCTATGTTACACATTCCAATTGCTATACCCGTCTGTATGACGCGATCAAGCACCCCCGCCGCCCAACCCCGCTCCTCTTCGCTATTGTACTATCGCTTGCTTCGCATGGACTTCGTAATATTCAGAACGTTTAATTTAAATATTTTTATTTTTATATGAAAATCTGATGAACTAAAATGTGATACATTTTTAAAAGTCATAGAACTAAAATTGTTGTTTATGATGATAGTAACATAGTCCTCAGAGGTTGCCAGTGTTTTACAAATAACCCTTAATAGGGTATATAGCGCCATTTATTAAGGGCCAAGCGCCCGAAATGTGCCATAAAACAGTGATTTTCTGAGGCCTACTCCTCCGTAACGGCTAGGTCAATTGGTTTGAAAAAAATATATGTTTATTATAGATTCATGAACAATAATATCAACATTTGATTTTTTCGTGCAATTAATACTTTTGCCAAAAAAAAAATATTTAGCAATTTCGCAACTTTTCGCAACTTTTCCCTACTCCTTCGAAACGGCTTGGACCTTTAGAAACATTTTTACACATAAAAATTGGTGGTTAAATATTCTTCAAAGTGAACATTGCATATGTAAATCAATCACAATCTCGCAGAGAAAATGGATTTAAAGCGCTTTCCGGGCGCTGTTGGCCACAAATAAATGCACAGATTTGCGTACTGCCGCCAAGGCGAGTGCGAGAGTTGCGTTCACATAATTTCGGTCAGATGGTTCAAGGGACTATTCGCCTTAAAATAATGTTACTCAACATGTTAAAAAATCAACATAATTAATAATAAGCCGGCTCTATTTTTTGTGAACCACAATTGTAATTAAAAAAACTTTCAAATTCCTTTAAAAAAAAAAAAAAATAACAGTACTCCCGTGAAGGCCTATTCACCAAATGTCTCATGTTTATATGTGGAGAATGTTGTTGATATCACATGTGTAAAATTATTGTTAAGCCTTTTTTATGTAATTCCTTGTGTTATTGTTTGTTTTCCCTAATAAATAAAATTAAATTAAATAAAATTCCTCTTTCTCGCTTTTCATTTTAACACGTCATGGTAAGGCCCCAGGTCGCAGTAACACACTTACATCATACTTGAGCTCCCTGTGGGGCACGAGCTCGACCCCCTGCGCGTGCGCGCCCCACACCACGCGGTGCAGCATCGTCCCCAACTTCACGTACTCCGTCAGCTCCACCGGTCGGAACTGTCGCTGGAACACGTCAGCTCTCAGGAACTGAGCTATCTCGTGAAGGTTGCCTATCGTGGCTGACATGCCCACGATCTGGATGTCCTCTGAACGATGAAGATGGTTTTAGTAATAAATATTGTATAATATACAATCATATCATATTTAATCTGTGGTCTAAACCACAGAACAGATGAAAAAGGTTAGAATGGCCTTATGGGCGGGGCAGGCGTGCCACAAAGTAGGGCAATGCTCATAGTTCAACTACCAATAGCAAACTTGCGATCTAAGTGTGTGTGGTCTGTTAGTTGCGTAATGCGCGTTCGTATTGGTTTATTGCCAGTAGTGGAGTTAAAGGGTATAAGACAAGCGGCGACTGCGGCGACACTCGTAGTACAAATCTGAAAGTATTTCCTTTCTAATCTCTTTCATGTTTTCTGTGAATCAGACAGCTAATTATAAATCATTTCATTGGAATTACCTACTTTAAATTGGAAATAAATAACTTGTCGTTGATTTTCATGATATTTAATCTTGTGTATTAATATTAAATATTAGCCCGCATTACGTGTTGATCAATTCATGATTTTACGAACGAGTCAGAGCTGAATTTACGAAAAAAAAAACTTACGATTGGTAAATATAACCGTCGATAATAATGTTTCAAGTGTACCGCCGCGACCTTTTTCGCCAATTAAATGCAATTCATCTACCTAGAAATAACACGGTTAAAAATATATATATACCCAGAATTTACGCTAATTACAAAGATGCTTTTAATTTTACAATCTTACCACAATCAATCCAATTTCATGAAGTCTGTCTAGTTCAATCAGACTCCTGACTAAGGCCAGTCCCTTTTCAATGGTGGCTATATAGATACTGTTCTTACGGCGTCGCTTTTTGGGCGGTATATGACCCTTGCCTGCCGCATACTCTTCTACTAGAAACTCTAGTTGTACGGCGAATGTTGAAAGAGCCCAGATCTGTCAATAAATTGTAAATGTTAACCAATAAAGAGTGTCCATGGAGTTTCTTCCACATTCTTCTCCATAGAGTCTATGATTTGGAACATGTAATTTAGATTTTTTTTTTTTACTGTAGGTCTGTTTTGACAAAAGTGCCTGTAACTGGTCTATTTGAAACAAATGTTTCTGATTTCTGATTGTGTCTGCCTAGCCTTTTCCCAACTTGGTTGGGGTAGGCTTCCAGTCAAACTAGATTTAATTTGGGCGGGACGGGAGGATATGACAGACTTTAACTGTACAGTTTGTAACAGTTGCCCTTGTTTGCGTCTTCCAGTTGCCCTTTGCATTTTAAGATCATGGGATTTTGACCTTTTTAGAAAATCCCCATGTCTTTAGCTGACACTGGCCCTGCTGAGTACCTATTATTTGCCGAGTCCCTATGGTTTGCTGACAATCTACAGTTTGCTGTTTAATCCCAGTATTTTATATGGAGCAAGGCAGTTGCTCCATATAAAATACCTCCAATATCCAGTATTTTGTCTATTTCTTTCAATAATTTATAATACATCCTAGTAAGAATAGTGACCGCATGTGCTAAGTTTGTGCTGTAGTTTTGAATAGTGTCTAACAGTCAGTTTTGCCTAGCTCTATTTGAGTTCCTTATTAGGATACATTTGAAACCCAACTTGTCTATTACATTTTGCTGTCATCAAAATGGTAGGTTTGTTTCCGAGTATTAATTTTATTGTGATACATTTACCTTTTCCTGCACAATAGCCACAAATGGCAATATGAACAATGCATTCTTCTTCCTGTTAAGCACTTCCCTGAGCATCAGTACCTCTGCCACCAATGTCTTGCCTCCGCTTGTGGGTAGAGCATAGATTAAGTTCCTTCTTTCACGCACTGATTCCAAGTTCAAGCATTCTTCTTGCCATTCTACGATGAAATAATAAGTTCACTATACATAGTTATGTTACAAAAGATATATATCTAATTTAATAGCTTTTTCTAATAGCTATAGCCTATCTGACAAGCACCATACATGTTATCTGGATAAAAAGCTTCCTTTGAGCCTCATCATCAGCATCAGTTATTAATAAAAGAATTTTCTTTGTCAGATTACTACTTCCAAAGATTACCTCATAAAAAGCTATTAATTAAGAAGAATGGTAGGCCATAGGTACTTACCATAAAACTTTTCAATATTTCGGTAAGTCTTAAACAATCCTTTAGCAATTAATGGCAAACCATAAAAAGTGTTGTTTGCATTGACTACTGCAGTCTCTTTCTTTTTGGATTCCTGCACTACTTGATTGGGATGGACAAATTTTTCTATTGCATCTTCTTTGATATCCAGCAGAAAAGAATCTCTAGTTTCAAACATAGAGCTCTTATTCTTCATAACTTCATCAAGGTTGCTAATTGACTGATTTACGATATCAAAGCTCTGTTCAATCTTGTCTTTAAAACTTTTATCTACATGATTAATGTCGGATTGCTCTAATTTCGATTGAAACATGTCTTCAGAAATATCTTCCAGCACTTCTGTTTGAGCTTGATTATTTGTGATTTCATTATTAATTTCACAGATTTCATTAATCTTACTAGTACATACGTTTAAGGATTCCCATTCGCTTTTAACTGAAGACTGTAAAACATCAGGGGAACATGGTACATCGAAGGACGAATTATTGTTGTCCGAATCGCAGATACTTCTAAATTCTACCTGATTGCATGGTAGAAGTGGAGAATCACACCTTTCCGTTGCGTCGGCCCCGATATCGACAGATTTAGAACTGATTGGACTGCAATCTGTAAGTAAATCGCTTTTCTGTGCAGTTTTACTTAAACTTAATCTAAATATTCTTCCAGTACCAAGTCGCCGGCGCTTCGGTGTTGAAGTATCCTTAATTTTATTTATAGAGTGCATTGTAATAGTTTTTTAATGGATTTACGAATTGATTGTGGCATAAATTTTAAGTTTTATTACCTATTTACATGATGTTTTAATAAAAGTTCACAAACCCCAAACATAAACATAACCACAAAACCAAACAACTTTTGACATTTCTTTGACAATGACATTAACAAACAAATAAAACAAGTTGCGACAGTTGCGACATGTTGACACCTTATGACACTGACAATCGAAAAAGTTTGATGCCAGTGTTCGAATTTTATTTTCCCTTCTCATGATTGATTAAGAATATTGTCTGTGCGATAAAAGAACCGTCGTGGCGTAAAGTGAAAACAACATTAAAGATTTTAAGTAGCAACCCAACCCAGCCATCCGTCAAATGCCAAACGTCACATCATGTTTGTTTATTATGTTATTTTATTGTGATTTTTAATTGAAATCTTCAGAAATGTTATAAAAAATTTCACTGAGCTGCAAGGAAAATAATATTTAATATTTTACAGTTTTGCCAAAGATAACAAATGGCCAATCATATCATTATTGATCAAAACAAAGTCACGAACTTGGGAAACATTGGCGTGCTGTGTTTTTGGTACGTAACACTTTTATTTTAATGTTTTTAGACTTCCTAGGTGAACTCCTGTCCCTGTTATCTCCAAATATATATATAAATTAAACGGAAATTCATTTAAACATGACGATATTTGTTTATTTTGTTTTGGTCAATATTTTCGATGGCTAGTATAAAGAGTATTGATACTTTAAATTTATAATGCATTTCGACTAACTTAGAATATTTATTTTCAGGCTTGAGAAAGGATACAGTAACTAAAATAAAAAAGGGCAAGTGCGAGTCGGACTCGCGCACTGAGGATTCTGTACAAATTTACCTATGAAAAGACCCTATGAAAGTTACGAAGATTTTTCCGAATTGCAAACAATTTTTTTTTTTTGGGGCGGATCTACAAATTTACTATTTTCAGATTTTTCCCTGTACTTTTTCTATGAGACCTTGATTTATGACAAATTTCAGGATTGTAGGTCAACGTCACCCTATGAACTTTGATTCCCTTGAATATCGAAATATATGTGTTTTTGCGACATAAACGCCGTATCTTTTTTTTTAGTTAACTCAGTAGTCTGATTTTTTCACAACTTCAAAAGACCGCAGATTCAAGTGTATGGTTTTAATTTTAACTCGATACCTCCAAACGTTCTCGAGTTAAAGGGTCTTAACAGATAAACAGACGGACAACCAAGTGATCCCAAGGATCTTATATACGAGAGAGTCCCTTACAGGCTAAATAGATTTTTTACGAAGCAACATTACAAATTCTGAAGTGTACTTTATTTTCATAGTCATTAAGTTCATATTTTTCATTGATTAGCAAAAAGGAAAAATATACTGAGGAAGACAACGAGAAAGTGGTAGTGTGTCCCATTTTTACCTTTAAATTTAACTAGGGTAAACATAAACTTGCTGCTAGCTACAATATTCCAGTCAGTAATAATAGACCGATCCCAGTCAAAGTGATAGAACCATTTTCGTTGGAATTGGGTAAGTGGTCGTTGGTGGAAACTACCTAGATAGGCAGTACAGCAGTTTCTTCACGCTATTTTTCTTTACTGGTTCGTGTTTGCATTTAAATGTTCATCATCATTACAATCGAAAGACGTCCACTGTTCGACATAGGCCTCCCCCAGGTGTCGCCACAATTAACGGCATTACGCAAAAATTTATAAACGGATGAATTTAATGATAAATGTTGCAATAATATAGCTTATAACCTATATTTTGACTAAGTTTCATCACATGAGCAAGTTCAATAAATAGGCTACTAATATTATAAATGCGAAAGTTTGTGAAGATGGATGGAGGTACTCGTATGTATGGATGTGTCGCGCAAAAACTACTAGACAGATGAACTTAATCATAAACATTGCAATAATATAGCACATACGCTATAACTTTGCAGTTTCATTAGGTGAGCAAATTCAGCCAATAGGATAATTTTTATTATAGGGTGAAGCCGCTGGAAGAAGCTAGTCTAACATAGTTTCAAAATATCAAGATTTAACAGTCGCACTATAATGACGTCACAATGTTGCTTACATAACAAAAACGATATTTATCTACAGCAGCGCCCTCAAATCCCACGATGGTTTACTTTCCGCACAGACTCTAACTGTTTCAATTACTAAATCTGTACTTTGCTTATATTAATTACTAGCTTTTCCCAGCGGCTCCGCCGAAAGCAGCTTTCTAACGGTGAAAAAAAAAATTGCAATCGGACCAGTAGGTACCTACCTTGTATGTTGGTAAATATTGATTATACTGGTAACACTTTGAGAAAAAAAAAACGTTTAGAAATTAATTTGAAAAGTCTACTTATTTTTTTATTTTTTTTTAATGGATAGGCTCGCGTTTAACCACTATCTCACCTAAGTATAGCGAGCACCGTAAGCGATGATGTGGCCGACGATGGAACACGCTTGCCTAGAAGCAATCTATTCACTCTTGACTTAAAGACCCCTAGGTTATAGTTATCAGGAAATACCGACTCCAGCAGGAAATTCCACTCCTTAGCTGTACGTGTAATGAATTATAACTAACTGTATTATAACTTCATTTTTATCTAATAGAATCTGTGATTAAATATATTGATAGGAGGATGGAGTACAAACGTAAATTACAGACGTCTGTTTCCCATGGGGTATGCAGAATCAGGGTCACGACAGACCCACGTCGCGCCGGTTGTGAGTACGATGCCCAAGGATGTGAAAATTAGAGCTAAGTACGAAGCTATGTGACGGTATCCACTGATGCTATAGGTATGTAGCGGGGCGATCAAGATTTGCTTTATAGATACGCCACCGTAAGGTAACTAGAAGATCTGTGCAAGGAAGATGCGCAGTTCGAGCTATGCAATGTATCCACATAAGGGAAAGCGCGACCATCCATAGCAAGCAACCAGAGCATCCATCCATATAAAAAACATAGCTTAGTGGAACTCGTTTCCATAGGTGCTGATCTATATGGACAAAAAAATATGATTGGTGGATAACAAACACATCCATAATAACGTAGCATAACACATTTCTTTCTGGTGGAAAAGCACTAACTCTTAGTGGCGGTATCCGTATACCGAGTCACACCGGAATGGCAGCGACGTGGCGAACACTTTCAGTGCGAAATAACTTTAAACTTTATCTACATACTTTAAAAGACCAGCATCGCTTGAAAGGCATGAAGAGGTGAGGCCGCGCGCTGTGCCGCGAGTGGCCGTGCACCACGTGCGTCTTGTCGGTAGTTCTAGTCTAGCCAGCCGCTGCCGTTCCAGTGTGACTCGACCCTTGTTATTATTTTTTTTATGATCAGTTTGTTTGTGAAGAGGCTTTGACCCCTGAGTTTGTTTCGGTGTTTCTTCTCAGGGTAGTCAGCTAGGAAACACCGGCCTCATTAACCCTTAACTATAGTGGTGAAAAAAACTTCCGTATCTATAGTCGTGGGTCCAGGGGACCCACTGATTTTTAAATGAAAATAACAATATAAGTAACACATATTGTTTTGTATTTTTGTATTGGTATTATTAATTAATTCTTATTTCTTAAGAGGACCACAGTAGGAACTTTTTTTTTAACTTACAAAAATTTGTCCTCACTGCCCTAATTTAAAAACAGTTGATCGAAAAATATTTAAAAAAAATAATTACAAGAGTCAGAATAAAAACAAAGCATTTTTTCTTGCATATTTAGGTACACAGTATTCAAGTAACAAAAAAACAAAACTTATAATAAAAAATTTGACCTTGTTCATTTTTTTTATATACCTAAAACACTAGATTTGCACACTGTATTTGTACATATCATGTAAATGGGTTGGACATACTACTGCACAGCTTTTACTCTTTTGCCAGGCTGACAAAATGATGATGATGATGAATTATTTTTTCTCTTATTTTTACCTAAGTGGAGAAGATCTCCAGGTTGTGGTGTTGCATGAGGAACGCCAAGGGCAATCAAAATACTCTGACGAAGTTGTGTAAGTTTTCTTTGGTTGTAGCGTCTTTCTTTCATTGTATGTCTCACATTAAGATTTTGCAAGACCTTTCAAACTTAACTGACGGGCTAACCATGATTACAAACCGAAATAAAATATATAATAATATAAAGTACATGAAAGAAAAAAACTTACGTATCTATAGTCGTGGGTCCCTTGGACCCACCTAAACACGATTACATACCTTTGGAGTTGTGATCGAAACGTGTCTGTCACACAGTAGGTTCTTCAGCATGCAGCAGAAAGGTACTGAGAAGCACGGGAAGCTACGTCGCTTGTTTGGAATTTGACAGCACTTTAAAGATTCAACATGGGTCCAGGGGGCCCACGACTATAGTTAAGGGTTAAGTTTAATTTGATTCGAAAATTCGCAAAACTTGACTTATATGTGTTTTCATCATCATCATTTCAGCCGAAAGACTGTTGGACATAGGGCGCCCCCGAGTGTCGCCAAAATGAACGGTCCTGTGCGTCTCGCATCCATCGGATTCCCGCAACCCTTACCAGGTCATCGGTCCACCTTGAAGGAGGCCTTCCAACGCTACTTCTGCGAGCAATGTGCCCTGCCCATTCATCATCATCATCATCATTATTTCAGCCGATACACGTCCACTGTTGGACATAGGCCTCCCATTGCCGTTTGCCAAATGCGTTTTTATAAAACCTATTTAAAAAATAACTATCGTTTATTTGTATCGACTGGTCAGCTACAACCGCTAGTAAGTTCGATTCGTGATGGCATTGTTCACGATACCACAAGAACTAGACTCGCCAACCTGCTGTTTTATCTCAGTAGGACATTTCTCAAGTTAACTGGGCAAGTAGTACGAATGTTTAGGTTACCATAACTTACCTATTTATTACTCTGAAAATCGCACTCCATTGATAACATATTATAAGCCACTACTTCCAAAATCATATGTACCTAGCGCTGTACACCATCTGGTTCGTTCTCCGCCATATCACCATCTTGTTCATTCTCTTGTATATTACTTATAGTTCATTACATCTAATCGGAAGAGAAAGCTATAATTCCCCTCAATTGTTTCTCTGAACCCTCATTCAAGGGGCTTTATATTATGTACTTACCTATAGTTAAAGTTCAAACAAATGAATAACATAATTTAGGCGTTTTTTTATTTTTAGTCTACATTATCAGGTTACGCAAAAATCTCCCCCCAAATCATCCTAGGTATTATTTTCCTAGAAGCGACTTTGAACCAACCCTTCCGGTCGAAAGAGATGGCGGGACAAGCTCCATGGGTTGCCTCACAACTTCTTCTTAGTCCTCGGTGTCATATGTATTGTGGACGATGTTTCTAAAACAATGCCAATGAAATTATGAGGAATATAATTCGTATTTCTAAATGAGTAGTGTCCCACATATTTTCTGACAGTAGTGCTTCCCACCACCTGTGAACATTTACATTTCTACAATACTTATCAGAGGCATCACAGATGCGTTATATTCCCAGACGCGACCTGATAGTAGGTAATGTAAATAAACCATATAAGTATGTTCATTTTCGAAGGATAGTGAAATACTAAGAGGAAAACCTTTTACAGGTTGGCGCTTATCAGTCAGCGAAACGAAGTCAATAAATTCCCAGTTGGTTGTATTCCCTACGTCATTGCAGTGTCTCGTTCTGACCGCGTGGGCCACACCCCCGCTTCGCCTGAACGTCTCGCTACGCGGCCAAATAGCAGAGCTCATAATAAATGCATAGGAACAATATGACTCCCCACCCACTACCGATCTGCCGAAGCTAAGCAAAATATAAAAATGTAGCGATTCTATCGGCAAGCTTTTAGTCAGGCCTGCTGCTCTCTGCCGTCTCTTCTTTGACGGACAGACCGGTGTCGGCTCATACTCATACATCCGTAAGTGACGTTTACTTACAGTTAAAACTAAGGAATCGCACGGCATACCATCCGTACGACTTAACGTTAATATGTTAGATAATACAGCAATCACTAACGAAGTCCAGAGATTACGGATATCCTTGTTATCCACAGAGAAAGCGTATTTTCGATGAAATCTGACAGTAACGTTTATGTATCACTCGGATGTCCTATTTTATAAGTTTTTAATAACACTTGGAAGGCGCTGATAGGAGTGTAGACCATTGACCTTAAACGAGCCTTGCGTGAGCATGACAACAGTCGTTGTTGGCGCCTGGCAGGCACTGGCAGTAGGAGTGCGGTAGTAACAGCCCAGCGACTGCGACAGGTTGAGTTCCTCCTGCCATTGCCGTTGCACCTGCAGACGTGCTCGCGGGCCGGCCTGGCCAGTCCGTTTTCCTTTAGAAACCGGAGCTGGCTCGCAATCGTCGGCTCAAAAATGACCGGCGCTAAATATAGCGGCGGGCGCAGGGGGGGCGAGCGCGCGCGGACGCTGCGCCGCCCGCCGCCGGCCAGAGCCGCCCCGGTCGCCGCGGACTCCACATTCCAACGTCGCTGTGCTGCCGGTTGAAGAACCAGTGCCGTGACTGAGTGACCGTCTTCCACCCGTGCGACGTAAGTGCCGTGCCGTGAGAGTGCCAGTGACGGGCCCAGCGGGCATATAGTGTGTAGGATAATGGTGTTACGGGAATCCTTGTGGATGTCGAGTTCGGAAACGTCGAAGATAAAAGACGGCTCGTAAGGAGGCTGGTCTAAAAATACGCGCGCGGTATGTGCCAAATGCGGACGGGCGCGGGCGTCGCCGCGCTGAAATAGAAGCAACCGCCTTGTATAGTGCGCCGGATTATGTTACCGCCCGAGACTCGCGCACAGCGAACGCGTCAAGTTTCGGCGAAAATCTCTATGTGGACGTATGAGAATCGCACTCAACACATGATTACAATTTTGTGTGTGAAAAAGTGCAGTTTTTAAAAATCATACACACATTTACACTACACACTATACCCGTAAATACACAACTAACCATTTATTGAATTCCAATGTCACGTATAATTTTACAAGGCTTCGAAATGACAAAGTTCTAACAGTTTTGGAGGTTGACGTACCTACCACCTATCAGCATCAGAAATCGATAAATAATATACCAACAATATTGATAGGTATTTCAAAAAAAAATAACCCTGAACAAAATCATAACAAAAAATCTAAGCGACAAAAAAAAACTCCAAAGTTTAAAAGAACTATAACTTTTTTATTAATTTGTATAATGTTGTGTTTAGATATTTTTGCGCGAAAGTTTATCTGAGTTGCATAAGTTTCGTCTAAAATGTATTGAAGCTGATTTGCTTAGACAGTAATTAGTTACAACAATTACGATCAACCGAGGCATTCATAGTGGCAATTGACTCTAAAGATAGTCGGACATACAAAGAATTTCAAGATCTATGGAAATAGAACTTTTTTATAACTTAACCAGATGACAGATGTTACATTATTACATGACTTTCAGATAGATAGATTAATGGCAACATTATTTAGATACATTGTATCGCAAAAATTAAACTTAGCTGAAAGTAAGTTAGGTTTTTCTTTTTTTGATAAACGGAGCTTTAATACTTATTCGTTTTTTTTTTTAATTCTTTACAAATGGAACTTTGCTATGAGGTCATAAAATAATTTGATATCAAAAATTTTTTTTTTAAACTCAACCAACACATGTCTGCAACTTTAAAAAAAATATGATTCCTACGATCAATAGCTTATTTTTTATATTATAGTACGCTTGTTATTTTATTACATAAAAGTCTTCGAACGGATTAGCAAATAAAATATCGATAGTTTGTCTTTGATTCGGAAATTTTTACATAATTAGGTAATTGACATATCCGTGTGGTCTTCCCTTTGATCCAGTTCTTCAATATTGTGTTTTCGTTCAATACTCGGAACTACATCACTTCTCGGCTGATAGCTTTCTTGACTTTGATTAGTTAAGTATAGATTCAAAATCAAAGCATTTATTTCAAATAGACCATTTGCAGGTACTTTTGAATAGTCAAATCGGTCAGTCCAAGAAAAGTGAAGCTAAATTAATATATAAAATTAGATTAGGTACAATCTACATGTTCAAGAAAATTTAATGGAGGAAATAAGTCGATTGGTATTTAATGAAGCATAGGAAACAATTAAACAGGCTTGACAAGCGAACAGTTAAAATAAGACAGATTTTCAACAAGCCAGAATTAAAAAGACAAGAAAAAGTTTAACACAAAAGCAATCAAGAAAGTTAACTAGCGGAAAAATCTATAAAAATTCAAGGCTTAACGAAATCCGAATCCTGCGCAACATTGGAGTCGAACGTGAAATCCAATTTTACACTTTCTTTGAACACTTGCCAGCACGTAGGTGTGCAAGAAGGCAGGAAAGATAAAACCGCTAAAAATAAAATAGACTTCATAAACAAAACGCAAGCTTCCCCCGTTTCGCGCCCACGCCATTTTTTTAATGTTGGCACCAAAGAAAATGTTCGACGTTATTGATATTGCTATTGTCTATTTCGAGTTAATGTATGAGTTTCGTGTTGGCTGACGGTAATTACTAAAAGGAAGCAGTGATTCATGATTTTTAGGTGCCACAATATTACAATCAACAATTTACAACGTTATCAACGAATAGAAAACCCACTTAAAAATTTTGTAATTCGCGTGTAAAACTTGAAAATACGCCTTTAAATATAAGTAAGAAAACCGATTTGCACACGAACTAAAAAAATAACTTTCTATTTCAAAGTTTCATCGAATAAGAAAAATTCCAACTTCTATGTGGAATTAACTGCATTGGCAACACTATCAGAATCTAGAGGGGCATATCTTAACTATTTACACATAAAACCAAAACAAAAAATTGCTTCTGGTTTAGTTTCTACTTATTTAACATCAACTTCTGAAATTAAACGAACACAGTTGTATGAATAAAAGTTTCTATTTCTCACTTTTTTGGTATGGTATCCAACAGTAGCTAGGGCATCTCACGATAATTTCCAATAAGTAGAAAGAAGGCACGGTATAATTTCTTCGTGGATATTAAAACACATAATTCCATCGTGGAATTCTAGTCCTTACGTTCCAGCTTCATCATTAGATTCGTCGTTCGATAGTAAATGGCACATTTTCATCAGAAACCTTACTGCCACTCGCAAAATACCATCATTGAGGGAGTTTCGTTGACCACCTGGGGTTTTCTTCATCACTTCACTTCTTCCACTTCACCAAATTACTTATAGTTTTTAAATGTAAAAGTCCGCTTTGTTAATCAAATACCAAAATTGCTCTATGTGTGACTGAAATATTTGGAGATTTCCGTCAATTCTTTAAGAATCCTATCATTGTAACTGGATTTCAACAAAAAAACACAACCAATTTGGAAGAAGGCAAATCGGATTATAAATGGCAGAGTTCTGAGGTAATAAACTTAAAAAGGAAATGGGCAAAATACACATTTTTCAAACTTTTCAATTTGGTGACGAAACTTTTTCTTCGGTTTTCGAGAAAATTAAGGACCCAGGACCCTAATTCTAGCGAAAACCGAGGAGAAAAAACTACAGAGAAGAAATTTTTCTCCCAGTTTAGGAAATTAGGGACCTGGGTTCCTAATTTTCACGAAAACTGAAGTAAGGGTTTCGCCACCAAAATTGAATAAAATGTTATGCTCCCAAATACAAGTGGCTTGAGAACCTCGTCATTTTTTGAAGTCGGTGAAAACTAAATTTACTTATTTTTAAAACTTTTTAATGGTTATGTGTGAAACGTCAATAATCTATTTTGGGCGCCAAATGTAAACACATGTGTATGCACCGGTGAGAGATAAATCGGTTCGTCGATAAATGTTAATAGATGCATCTATTGACGCGTTGCCAATATCTGCTGCGTTATGCTATGACGTCATGCCTCATGTAAACAAATCCGATGGTCATTTATCAACATTAGATCGAAATGTATCTATTGGTTATAATTATTGATAATTAGGTGGGATGAGTTGGCAATCTGACACTTCTGCAGTTGTAATCTTGCACTCAGCACGTTAGATACTACTTGAATTTGCCTCCGCGAGGTGCCAACGAACTATCAATCGTTCAACGAACCATTGTCAACACTTGGCGTTCTGACGAACGAAATTCTAACATTTCAATTTAAATTAAGCATAATATATTTTTTGTTTTACAGATTAACTAAACTACCACCATGTCTGACGAGGAAGAATACTCGTAAGTATATATTTAAACACACACACTGTCAGGATCTCGGGACGTAAGATGTTTCTTTGCTTACATCACACAAACACGAATACACGATACTTATTATGACACTCTTCCACACTACATGCAATCTGTCCCCCCTGTCGTATAGCCCCTATTGTGCTAACTACATAAAAACTGTTTGTATGTTAGTCCTCCGATGTGTACGTTAACCCCGTTCCTATCTACTCCACAGTGGCTCCGAGGAGGAGGAAGTAGAAGAAGAAGTCCAAGAGACGTAAGTATGACAACTCGGCGGTCAGGCTCTCCCGATTCCCGGAATTAGTTCTTTTTTAGAAACTGTTTGGTTTTGAAACACTTCAGCTTCTCTCGGCCTGATTTCTTACTTTGCCTTGGCGATTCTATCATTTTTCAAAACTATTAGAATGGCGGAGTACACGTTATGTACGTCGATAGTCTTACTTTTTTGGACATAAGCGTGAATTATTTGAGCATGATCGCAAGGTTTGATTCCCAGTTTCTTGGAACCCCCCAGTCTCGGGCTTGTTGCACGCCCTCACCAAACCCTGTTCTCTCTTTTGTTGCAGGAAGTAAGTGGCGTGCCATTTTGGTTGATCCGGCATTCACAAATGCTTCGCTCGTTTTAGGCTAAGTTTAGATGGCGACCCTAACGCTTGTAGCGCTTACCTCATCGCTTTCGTTGCTTACAGATATACAACTTACGCTAGGTGCTGCAGCGCTGCATTCCGAGCTTTCTAACATTGAAATCTTTCATTTAACCAACCAAACCATGAGTTTGATGCTACCGGAAAGATCAGTGTAACGAGGACGAGTAAGTGCCTGATCTTTTCATGTACAAATGGAACAGTACCTACCAGAGTGTTGTCGAAGTTGTGAGTGAACATCAATTTGGCTTTAACCCTAAGCTTCTGATTCTATAAATCAAATGGAATATGATATACTTCTTCGCGGCTGCTCAGGTTTTAATCGTGTTTTGTTTTCTTTTCCCGTCGCTGCTCCTCTCGTCGTTGCAAACTGAAGACCCGCTTCTAAACCAGAGTAAGTAAACTCTAGTTACGATCTGCCCTACCGCTTCGCTTCTAGCCACTGAACTTGTTATGGCACTATGATTGATTGGCACAAAATTAACGAATCTTATACCAACTAGAAATTTTGCTTAAGCAAAACAAAGTACGGTCTTTTTGGCAAAATTATAAAATGTTGATTACAACGGCTAGTGGCTTGTGATGCAGTGTTTGTATCGTGTATGCGCAGAAGACACTAATTGTCACCGCTTCTTTGGATCCGAACAATGAATTTTGCAATAAAGAAGTAGAATATTGTAAAAGATAAGTAGAAGGCTGATTGTTGTTTTCTGTTTCTAGGAGTAGACCATCGATCGCGTAAGTTGCACCGCTCTCTGTGGTGTCACTAACAATAATCCTATCATTAACTGGACAAGGCGCGGGCGCATGTTTTTTATTTACGATCGTTTCCCAAATTTATCGTATCCGACCAGATGATCGTTCGGCGAATGAACAACCGCACGCCGGCGTCGGTTGCTATTTTTATATCGGTTGGTAGGCGTTCTATTTTAGAAAACCGTACTGTGCTGCGCCCGCGCCATTCTGCAAAGAAACAAAATGTCGGTCAACGGGCGACTGCTCGAGTTGCCCCGACTTATTTTTGATTTATTGCATGAAAGTAATAACACGACATCGAAGCATGACTACCTTGTAATACATAATATAAATTGTCGTAATATCTGTATCTGTCCGTGTACTACAGTCATGGTAATTATAAATGTTGTCATAAACCCACAACAAACAATAATATCATTTACAAATACAAAGCTACACAACTATGAATATAAGTCATACACAAAGCCAATATTAATTGATCTAAAAATATATGTTATACGATTTCAGAGGATGAGGGATTACAAATTGTATAACAATAATAATGTTAACAAATGTTGTCACGTAGTTGTTCAGTACACAAGTATTAAAGCTTAAACTTTAACAATTTGTACAGTACCTGATGTCCCTACTTACACAACGATGTAAAAGCGTAACAGCGGAAATTTTAACTTTAACGAGTTATCGTGAAACTCAATCACCGTAACAGAAGTTATATGTATTGTGACCGTTATAACAACGGTTTCTAACATTAACACTCACCTATTTTATGACACCATAATTAATACGGATATTTTGTATTTTCAGAGGTGAGGGAGATCCAGAATTCATCAAGGTACGAATATTATATTATTTAAATCACATTGAAATCTGTCAACAAATTGTATATTTACTCTAGACTTGGTCCCAGGATTTAATCAAGTACCTATTTTATTTTGTAAACAGCGTCAAGACCAGAAGCGGTCGGACTTGGACGATCAGTTGAAGGAATACATCAACGAATGGCGCAAACAGCGGGCCAAGGAGGAAGATGAGCTCAAACGTCTCAAGGAGAAGCAGGCTAAGCGCAAGGTGGGGTTTCTACATTGATGACATGATAATTGCATCATGTAACTATTTAAGACACATGATGGTTACACTGACTGTTGTCACTATTTTAGGTATCTCGTGCCGAAGAGGAGAAGCGCCTCGCCCAGAAGAAGAAGGAAGAGGAAGAAAGGAGAGTTCGCGAAGTTGAGGAGAAGAAACAACGCGACATCGAGGAGAAGAGGCAGCGACTCGAAGAGGCCGAGAAGAAACGCCAGGCTATGCTCCAGGCTATGAAAGACTCCACCAAAACCGGACCCAACTTCACCATCCAAAAGAAGAGTGATAACGTAAGTTCATCAAAAGTACAGTAACACCAGTCTATGAATAGGTTCTCCTCTCCTGTATTTTTTTCGAAAATATAACCATTTAATCATCGTGATAAACACACTGTTTATTTAAACTTGTCTAATGTGTAAACAATCCATATTGTAATTTGAATTCTGAGGATAAACAACATCCGTTTGAATCATCAAACGAAATTAAAACTTTATGATTGTATATTTACAGTTCGGCCTTAGCAACGCTCAACTTGAACGTAACAAGACCAAGGAGCAGCTGGAAGAGGAGAAGAAGATCTCCCTTTCCATCCGCATCAAGCCCCTGAACATCGAGAACCTCGGCACTGAAAAGCTCAGACAGAAGGCCACAGAACTCTGGGAATGCATCATCAAACTCGAGACAGAGAAATACGATCTTGAGGAGAGGCAAAAGAGGCAGGACTACGACGTGAGTATATAGATAATCTGACAATATTACGACAAAATTCGACATATTTATTTAAGAACTACGACTAAAATAATAATGTTTTTGTCAACAGTTAAAAGAGCTTAAAGAAAGACAGAAGCAACAATTGAGGCACAAGGCCCTCAAGAAGGGTCTCGACCCTGAGGCACTCACAGGAAAGCACCCGGTAAGCATACACTATTACTTTCACGTAGAACATGACTCAGGAGAGTTTGAGCCTAGAGAAAGATACTAAACTGATGTTTTATTTTCAGCCCAAAATCCAAGTAGCGTCCAAATACGAGCGACGTGTCGACACAAGGTCCTACGATGACAAAAAGAAGTTGTTCGAGGGCGTAAGTATTCGCACACACCATAACAGATATACGATACCTAGTACAGAATTATTAAATACTATGCAACGTCTAGAATTTAAAGACACATTAATTTTCGGAACACATTATTATTATCAAATCCTGCCCTACATAATTTGGACTTCTGCCAATGTCTCAATTTAGATCACTTTCACATCCATTTAATTTCCAGTTACGTTGTAGCGATTTATATTATAACACACGTCTTCGAGGAAATTACCTAGTTAATAGTCGCACACACCACCCGAAAATAAGTTGTTGATATAACAGAACAAAAACTCCAAGACATCAGATTTAAAAACAGATGCATGTGACACATTTACGAATGTGAACACTGATATTGATGATGACGTTTAAACGCAGGGTTTGGATACTCAATTGGCAGAGCTTATGAATAAAATGTGGACCGCGAAGATGGAAGAGTTCATGAATCGTACCAAAAGTAAGATGAGAACGCAATATTTGGCGATTGTGTTCCTAATGTGACCCCTCGACGCATGTCTTCACGGCATGTCCTGTTCCATTTGTGTCCTAAATTTATCTTTGTGTACTGTTGACAAAATTGGACATGTGAGTTTTTACTGCAGATTTTCGATTGCTTTTAAAAAGAACTTTAACAATATTTTAGTATCTGTAGTAAATTCTCACCAGCCATATTCATTCAACAGTTCAAACAATCCAAGTTGGATTAGCCCCGGTCGTGTGTATCTCCTATTGTACCACTATCATTGTATTTACCCTGTGTTAACGATTCCTTTAGGACCTTGAGAAACTGAACAAGGACTTCCTCGAGAAGGTCTGGCATGAGAGGGCCGAACAGTTCGGTGTCAGGCAGAAGAGTAAGTATTACAATCTATTTTGCAGTCTATGAAACGGTAAACGTATAGACGTTAAGTTTGAATTTTGTTTGTACATCTGACAAGTTCTAATGACATTGAAAACTCCGTGCACAAGTTTTTGACGATATCTTGTTGCATGTAATTAATTATATCCTTTGTAAATAACTGTTTGTTAGCAAACGAGTTCACGAAGATTAAACGAGAAGCAACTTGTAAAACACTCCATATAAGGATATGTTTGTATGTCACTCTTGTAATGAAGAGATAGTGGTTTAAATTTAACAGCTTTAATTGTTCCAAGTGTGCGTGACTGCTACGTGAGCTTTCGGGTTCAACTCCCAAGCCGTAAAATTTTCTGTGGAAAATTTATTTGCTGAACACCTAACTATAAACTGCAGATTTTACTTTCGCACCACGAATGCCTTCGTGTCATATAGAATTTTATAAGAGGGGAAAGTACCAAATTAAACAAGGATGTTAGAAGGGAAGCGAGGGGACGTTTTAAAACCTAGAGATACGCACACTGATCTTATTGGCGCGGCGTCACCAATTCGTTTGCAAAAAGATGAGACTGAGTAAATGCATGAACGTGGATGAAGCAAAAGGTGTATATGTAAGAATCGTAGCTGGTTCTGTTAGGCTATTCTGTAAACATCACAAGGTGAAAATTTAGTTGGCGTGAGTTTGAAGCGAACTGTCATTACACCTTGCTTGAACAGACTGATAGCTCACTTTATGTTTACAGCACTTAAATTTTTGCGTGGGATATTTGCAGAATAGTAGCACAGCAGTTCATAGGAAACAGACTAGGGCCTGCTGTGTATGGACGCGTAGTGTCAATGTGTCATAGACGCGTATTCGTCATTAATCGCTTGGTGTAACGCCTGCGTGAAGCTTACATACAAAACTATGAAACTGTCGACGAAGCGCAACGTCGTGTCTTGTTATCGACACAGTTTAAGCTAGAATTACATTACACCGACGCACACGTGGCCCACGCCTGATTTTTACATAGAACGACGTCGCGTGTCGTGAGTCTATGTAGCTCCACAAGTCTATACTCTGATCAAAATACCATTAGAAATTTATGAAACCTTTTATTACTATTTTAACCTATTATTGAACGGACATCAACCGATTTTGACTTTTATTACGTTGCCATGACAAATAGCGACTGCAGTAAATAGTTCGTATTATAAGCACTTTTTTGCTTTTCATGCCTTCCATGTCTACGAAATAGAAGTTAAAATCGGTTGAACAGACAGTAAAAAAAAGTTTCTTTAAATTTCTATTTTTAACGCGAATAGGGTATAGTAGCTATATGAAATTTAAGGAGTCCGACTCGCCCTGTACCTCTACCATGAGTTTAAAGCAATATAGTATTTATCGATACTCGATACCGACTATGTAAATATTTTGTATGGCAAATTTTGGTTCCGTAAGTGACCACTAGAGGCGCTGTAAAATTTGCCATACAAAATATTTACGTAGTCGGTATCGAGTATCGACAAATACTGTTGCTTTAAACTTATGGTAGAGGTACTGATCAGCGTACGTGGCACACGTGTGCGCAATGTAGTTCTCCCTTTAGTCTTGTATGTAAGCTACGAGCAGTAGGCTTTAAGTTACTTTATTATTTTGATACTAATATTAATTAAACTAACAGCGAGGCTGCCCAAGTGGTTCGGTGAGAGGCCCGGCAAAAAGAAGGGCGACGTCGAGTCCCCCGAAGGCGAGGAGGACGTCAAGGCCGTTGAGGAGGACGACGAGCCCATCTACGAGCCCGAGCAGGTCGTAGAGGAGGAAGAAGAGGAGGAGGAAGAGGAGGAAGAGGAAGAAGAAGAGGAAGAGGAGGAGGAGGAGGAAGAAGAAGAGGAATAAGTTAGTATTGAACATTTTTTAACTTTTAATCGCCTACATTGGATATTTTCACTTCAGTCAACTCGGGTGTAATGTCGACTATACACCTTGAACATTATACTATGTTCAACGTAACGCGTAAGTGCTTCGAAATTCATGGCGCCTAAGACGTTTTGGTCGCGAAAAAAGTATCCTCTAAAAACTATCTTAGCGCTGCATGTTTTAATAGTTCTGACAGACGACATAATGCCAATGTATCGCTGCTGCGCAACGTGTCGCTGCTGCGCAACGTGTCGCTGCTGCGCAACGTGTCGCAGTTTCGATTACCACAAGTCACAAATATTTGTCCGACCTACAGACAGTTGATCCAGGTCTGGATGTCTTGTTGTTGAGTTTACATGTTTTTAACTCACGATACAGGAGTAATTCCTAACTGCTGCAAAACTGTTGCAGACGAATACCGCCCTTACTGCAACTTACTACTTTCTGCTACGACATTAAGTGCTCTCAATGTCAGTTTTGCACCATACATGTGCCGTGCCCTGTATGCTTCGCTTCTGAGTAATCAGGGTTTATGCCTTTAGCCTCACAAACATGTGACAGCCGGGCTAAGAGTTGGACAACCGTCAATATCTGACTATTTTGTCATCATTTTCAAGACCCTTGTCAAAATTATTGTGAGAAGTTCCTTACTTTTCTCTTTAGTTATGTTAGTGGTAGTAGTGTTCGAGTTTTAATCGAACACTAAGCGAAAATCCACAAATGCATCGAACGCAAGTATGCACATTCGCTCCTTCACCAAAATGTGGACAAGTTCGCGTTCAGATCTTGTTAGAGCAACACGTACTCAAAACCATTACTATTAGGTACTATTTGACCTATCTTGTAACTAAGTGTTGTAGTGTTGGTCATGATAGCGCCAAGCACTACTTTTTACAAGTAGTTTATTTAATGAAGTAGTTTATTTTTTGTCTAATCCCAGGTTAATCTGAATTTTTGATGTCTGGTACTAATTCATATTGTTATTTTGTTCCAGACATACGCAGCACGATTGATCAGGGAAGCTAGATCGCCGACACTCTCGGGTCGGACAGTACTGTTTTGTAACCAATCCATTAACTTATTACTATTATAAATTATTTTTATTATTTATACTGTTGAATCATTCGTTACGGAACATGGACTTTTTTTGCACTTTGAACGTCGTGAACAACTATGGCGTTACAATAAACTAATTTATTTCATAAGGCTGTCGAGTTTTTTATTTTTACCTCAGAATAACTGATGAAACTTAATGATTTAGTATGACAGTCGTTAAGGGTAGACAGAAGAAGTGCCGTAACAAGCCTTTTAAGGTGAACGCACACCTATCCAAGCCGAACGCGTCGAACCAATCGAAAGAAAAGGATTTTAGAATTCTTTATATGAAATCTACATCTAACCGCGTCAAATCGTCCAAATCTGGAAGCACTCTAGATATCACAGACGAATTCGGATGCACCGAAACATTGCTTTCTTTAAGTTAATGTTATGAACCCACATGCTTTTTTCCCTTTGATGTATTTCACTTTCTTCATATTTCATTAAAAAAGCACTGACAATAAACCTCGTCAAGATCCATCACAATTCACATGTAATTTCAGTGAGACAAGTGTAAAGGAAATAAAAACGATTTCTGCAGCGCGATCGATTATTTCGGTACGAATATGTGTGCGTTCATCTTTATACGCCCAGTGCAAGCTGGCAGCTAGCAGCTATTCTATAACTGCGCCCCTAGAAAAGGTATAGTAGAAACAAAAAGGACTAGATATAAAAAAATTGCACCCCTGGCCCTCCAGGGACTGCGCCCTGTGCCTGGGCACTGGGTTGGATACCGCTGGCACCGCCTTATTTACGGCACTGGTTAGAACTCAAAATAATGTATAACATTCTTACCAAGGGTTTCATGTCAATGGGTTGTTGAGGTCAGAGGCTGTCACTGCAAGAAAATACTAGTGTTCAACTGCATTTAGTTAGATTAAAGCCGACCCCAACTTGTGTAAAGACGGGAAGATGGATTGAACACCGATGACGAAACATATCACTCATCAGCAGACTAATTATAAAACTGGCGGTGAAAATAAGCATTTGTTTAGTCTGGAAACCAATCTAGCATACTTGGCTAAAAGCCAGGCAAGACATGCATGAGTCAGGCCTGAAAAAAATATTCAGATAACGTATAGTCTTCTGCTGCCTATCCTGGGTCAATGTTTCCTTTCCATTTTTCCTTTTAAAGGCACAGACGCTAGGGTATACCTGACGGGTTTACCTGCACAGTTATACCTGTCAGGTAAGCTTGTATGTGAAACCTGCACAGTTGTGCAACATACACGCCCCAGTTTACCTGTACAACTCAACAACGCACTAAGAAATGGATACTGTATTGATATCCAGTTGACGTAAATTCTTGATACTTTTTAAGTGATAATCGAGTGATGTCAGTGCTTTAAAACTTGCTTGATACTATTGATATTACTGTGACGTCAGTGACTTAGGAAATCGTATTTTTTGTTAAATCTTCTTAGGCGATGAGTCGATAAAATTGTATTATATTCATAGTAATCCGTCGTTGTGAAAAACTGAATAATTTTTTATTTAGTCAAAAAATATAATTGTTTTATTTGTAAATAAGAAACATTTGAATAACTCTGAACGGACTAAGATTTGGAACTTGGTGCCATTGTAACTAATATTCAGCTCAAAAATACCTATCCAACGATGTGACACACATTGGGAGCTATTGGGACGGCCCAGGATTTGCAGGGTGCAAATCGATCCTTCCTTTATCGATGATATCACATTATATGAAATACGCACTACATAAATATTGCATCCACTTCTAAATACATAACTAGCCACAATAAAACCCTTAAATGAATTCTGAATAATCTACAGTATCGATGGAATACTGTCACAGTTCAATCAGTAATTAGCAATCGTCCCATAATAGACAGACATTGATTGAGCAAAGCTGTAAAGATCTTGTGACTAGCTTTAAAATAGGAATGCTAGGGGTATAAAATAAAAGTATTACATATATAATTGTTAAATGGTATATTCAATACAATAAATCTATAATAATAAATGGTCGTTAAAACTAAATACCGTAATACAAAATAACTAACTAACAACTACACAAAGAATGACACTTAGTATTCAATAATTATTTTCTACAATGCTTCGCATTACGTACAAATTAAGATAATATAAACATATAAAATTTTAAAATCTAAAGTTGCCTGTACACTTACCCGCTTTTATCGATATCGATCTTTTCCGACAGAAGACGACACTATTATAGCAAATCGAAATCGGATTCATCAATCAAAATTTTTTCGATCGACGAAATCGGGCAAATCTATAGGTACCATTATACAAATAATAGCATTATTCGAAAGAACTGAAGTCAAAATTAAAATATGAATTTAAGATTTCATTGAAATATCGTCTACCCATTGATATGGTCAAACTAACTTGGACATAATTTGTGCAGACTATTACAGGACTGTGACAAAACACATGCCACAAGTTTTGCCTTATCTCTTGTAAAAGTATTGGACTAAATCAGTGATATGTGTCGTGTCAAGCGTGAGCTAGCCAGCTGGAGGGGCGAAGACTCGACATAACCTAAATTAACCCAGGTTTAAGTCTTCTTCTTCTGCCTGGCGTTACTAATCCCGGCGTTTGCCAGGCCTCGCCTACACAAAACATAAAAGTTTCAGTAAGTAACATAAATGCAACGACTTATAAAATAACTCAAACACAAATGCGGTTAGTTTCCAAGAATTTAATTATATATCAACTAGTTCAAACAATTTTGATGGAAAACAACTTTTGATACTCGACATATCTGAAAGACGAGATTTCAAAATTAATAAAATCGATTTCTTTACGTTTTCCGAGCTAGCGAAATCACTTGATCACTAAAATAATTTCCTTGCGAAGCTACAATGCATTCTAAAACAATCTTTATAACTATAACAGTAAGGTAGAATTTAGTAGTAGCCTCTATTTCAGCGATTCTAATTTTAAACATCTTCCGAACTGGGTTATAAGATGCGTAAGATGCAAATTGGAATGACGACTTTAATTACTACAAAACAAGGTTTAATCTCGCGTATGGTCGCGGACAAAGCATGTTTATCAATTTCTAATTCGATTCCTTCTCCTAATACCTATGCGCAATAAGGTGACACACCCTAAGATGACATAACTACGTACAATATTTTTTCTTCAGGAAAGTTATGGCCACTGTATTGTAAAAAACACAAGCATATTTTCTACTATATGTATTTATTGTCAGTCAATAACTAGTCATTTTCATCCTAAATTAGAATAACCCACGCTTTATTTTCAAAACCATATACAACAAATACATGCAAGCAATTTTACACCTTAATCATTTTTTGCCCGCGACTGTACACCCTTTAATACTAGTAACGTTTAGGTCTAAATTCGTGTCACACAGTGTAGTTGTTAGATAGTCAGTATACATATTATATTATGGTGATATCTTACGCGGCGGCGATGGTGTTGGATGGCGGCTTTTGCTGAGGAGTCTTGTGCATCATGTTGATCTTATCTCCCAGAGATAGCGCCATGCCCTGAGTGCAGAAAGGGTATAGGTGAGCAATTAGTCTGAATTACATTGCAAGATGGTGGAGACATTCCTGATGAGGGTCGCGGGACCAGACGCACAGGACCGGTTGTTGTGGCGACATTTGGGGGAGGCCTATGTCTAACAGTGGACGTATTTCAGCTGAAATGACTATGACATTGCAAGATTGTTTGCATTAGTTACCGCGAGCCGAGTGAGGGTGAAGGAGAACAGGAGCCCTACCGTGACCAATGTCAAGCGTGCAACTGAGAAAGAAGGATGGAGTTATACACCCTATATACAGAGTATTTGTAAAACACTAATAACCTTGCAGGACTGTATTACTAATACATAAACAACAACTTTTGTTCTATGACTTTTTACAAAATATAGTTCATTTATCCCCGCTCCCCTCCGCTATTGTACTATCGCTTGCTTCGCATAGAGTTCGTAATATTTAGAACGTTCAATTTAAATATTTTTATTTTTGTATGAAAATCTGATAAACTAAAATATGAGTCACATAACAAAAGATGTTGTTTATGATGTTAGTAACATAGTCTCGAGAGGTTGCCAGTGTTTTACAAATAACCCTGTACATAGCTCTATCCCTTTTAACAGTTCAGTCCATATCGACAAATAGATCGTGTTAAGAGCTCATGGTAGGGCCTCTAGTGGGCTTCAGTCGATAAAAGTCGGCCACTATGTCCGCTCCGCCGTGAAGCCGTATTGGGCTTGTGCAGCGGAGTCTCGATGCTGAGGTTGGCGAGCGCGTCCTCCTCGAAGATGTTGCCAACCTACCTGGCTCTTGGCCCATATCCGCACGTGTCCGACGACGGGCGAGTTGGGCTTGTGCAGCGGAGTCTCGATGCTGCGGTTGGCGAGCGCGTCCTCCCCGAAGATGTTGCCAACCTACCTGGCTCTTGGCCCGTATCCGCACGTGTCCGACGACGGGCGAGTTGGGCTTGTGCAGCGGAGTCTCGATGCTGAGGTTGGCGAGCGCGTCCTCCCCGAAGATGTTGCCAACCTACCTGGCTCTTGGCCCGTATCCGCACGTGTCCGACGACGGGCGAGTTGGGCTTGTGCAGCGGAGTCTCGATGCTGCGGTTGGCGAGCGCGTCCTCCCCGAAGATGTTGCCAACCTACCTGGCTCTTGGCCCGTATCCGCACGTGTCCGACGACGGGCGAGTTGGGCTTGTGCAGCGGAGTCTCGATGCTGAGGTTGGCGAGCGCGTCCTCCCCGAAGATGTTGCCAACCTACCTGGCTCTTGGCCCGTATCCGCACGTGTCCGACGTCGGGCGAGTTGGGCTTGTGCAGCGGAGTCTCGATGCTGAGGTTGGCGAGCGCGTCCTCCCCGAAGATGTTGCCAACCTACCTGGCTCTTGGCCCGTATCCGCACGTGTCCGACGACGGGCGAGTTGGGCTTGTGCAGCGGAGTCTCGATGCTGAGGTTGGCGAGCGCGTCCTCCCCGAAGATGTTGCCAACCTACCTGGCTCTTGGCCCATATCCGCACGTGTCCGACGACGGGCGAGTTGGGCTTGTGCAGCGGAGTCTCGATGCTGAGGTTGGCGAGCGCGTCCTCCCCGAAGATGTTGCCAACCTACCTGGCTCTTGGCCCGTATCCGCACGTGTCCGACGACGGGCGAGTTGGGCTTGTGCAGCGGAGTCTCGATGCTGCGGTTGGCGAGCGCGTCCTCCCCGAAGATGTTGCCAACCTACCTGGCTCTTGGCCCGTATCCGCACGTGTCCGACGACGGGCGAGTTGGGCTTGTGCAGCGGAGTCTCGATGCTGAGGTTGGCGAGCGCGTCCTCCCCGAAGATGTTGCCAACCTACCTGGCTCTTGGCCCGTATCCGCACGTGTCCGACGACGGGCGAGTTGGGCTTGTGCAGCGGAGTCTCGATGCTGAGGTTGGCGAGCGCGTCCTCCCCGAAGATGTTGCCAACCTACCTGGCTCTTGGCCCGTATCCGCACGTGTCCGACGACGGGCGAGTTGGGCTTGTGCAGCGGAGTCTCGATGCTGAGGTTGGCGAGCGCGTCCTCCCCGAAGATGTTGCCAACCTACCTGGCTCTTGGCCCGTATCCGCACGTGTCCGACGACGGGCGAGTTGGGCTTGTGCAGCGGAGTCTCGATGCTGCGGTTGGCGAGCGCGTCCTCCCCGAAGATGTTGCCAACCTACCTGGCTCTTGGCCCGTATCCGCACGTGTCCGACGACGGGCGAGTTGGGCTTGTGCAGCGGAGTCTCGATGCTGAGGTTGGCGAGCGCGTCCTCCCCGAAGATGTAGCCAACCTACCTGGCTCTTGGCCCGTATCCGCACGTGTCCGACGACGGGCGAGTTGGGCTTGTGCAGCGGAGTCTCGATGCTGAGGTTGGCGAGCGCGTCCTCCCCGAAGATGTTGCCAACCTACCTGGCTCTTGGCCCGTATCCGCACGTGTCCGACGACGGGCGAGTTGGGCTTGTGCAGCGGAGTCTCGATGCTGAGGTTGGCGAGCGCGTCCTCCCCGAAGATGGAGCGCGCGTACAGGTTCGCCGCCATGAAGCCGCACTGTCCTGATAATGCCTGGTGGACCAACGTAACGATATTAGACTCGCATTACTGAGTTCAGACAAAGAAAGTGATACGAGTATTAAAGACGAAGATGGATGCAACCTCTTTTACCGCTAAACCTAATATTGACAGCTAACCCTAATATTAAACTTTTTTTTTAAATGGTATATACTAGTGCTTGACTGCGATCCCACCTGATGGTAAGCAGTGATACAATCGTTGATGGTGAGGCGCACTAGTTAAACGTACCCACGATATAAGAGTAAATCCTAGTGGCATCCGTTCTCATGGCCACAGAGGTACCAAGGGTACACATTGTGATTCCATTTTCCCTTTAAGCCACAGAATATTCAAACTTAACGAATACTTCAAAATAATTACCTTTTCAGGCGTGAGACACTTCATGTTGGTAGAAGAGAGTAGGTGTTGTAAGTACTCGCGCAGATCTGTAATGTTCGTGTTCACGGACACCTGTAAAACACACTGATATTAGCATTGAGAAGCAGAAGCATTGCAATGTAGGTTCCATCATTCAACTGTATAGTTATCAGCACGAATATTGAGCGCTGGCTTCAAGTTGCGCAGAAGTCAAACATTCGGTCTCTTTAGTGGTGCGACGTGAGACGCGAGGGCGGGGAATGTCAGTGACTGGCTCGCCGCGCCATCGTGTCATAGATGTCACTCGTGATTCGTTCCCTGCACTTGCTGCATGTATCTTACAACGAGTAGTTTTTCAATTGTGATTTAGGAGAAAATAACAATGAAAGACAATAACAATAATGTAATGTAATGCTTGTCTTACATAATACTTTATGCAGTCATTTTTCCAGTGCGTGAAAGATGAAACTATATACGTCTGATATTACTATTTTTAGGGTTCCGTAGCCAAATGGCAAAAAACGGAACCCTTATAGATTCGTCATGTCTGTCTGTCCGTCCGTATGTCACAGCCACTTTTTTCCGAGACTATAAGAGCTATACTGTTGAAACTTAGTAAGTAAAATTGGTTTGAAAGAGATCTAGTAAGTAGTTTTTTTTTAATACGTCATAAATCTAAAAAACATATATAACATATACACTATTATTAAAACATCGATCAAAGTTACAACGAACTACAAGAACTTTTATATTATGTTACTTGCTGCTACGGAAACCTACATGGGCGAGTCCGACTCGCACTTGGCCGGTTTTTTCTGTCTCATGAGAGTGTCCGTGACATTAAATACTTTATCAGAACTGGTATTCTGATTGAGAACTGAGATATTAAAAAAAAATACGTACCATATGCGGAGGCTTTTTGTCCTGCCACAAGTCTTCTCTTTTTAAGAAACGAAATAATGGTGACGTTCGTTAGTTAATCAAGCATATACGGGAACCTTTGTTTTAAGTGTTTAAAACACTGCGAGAAGCGTGGAATTTATGGATGAAACTGTCTGCATCGACTTTATGGTACTAAAAATAAAGTCTATTTTTCAATGTCCTTAGAGAATGGTTTGGTATTTCACTACGCCAAAACGTTACCTTGTTCTCCCACTCGAACTCGGCCCACATCTGCCGGAAGTCGGCGTCGGTGCAGACGGCGGGCTGGATGTAGTCCACGATGTCGATGTGGATGTCGTTGAGCACTACCACGCCGCGGTCCATCGACGCGCCCGACACCTCGTACACTAAGGCACAAATGGCGATTTACATACGTGTAGGTGTACCTTGATGATGTACTGTTATGCGGTTTAACGAAAAGGCTTTTTAAAAGAAAAAACTATTTAATTAGAATGAAGGATTTACTTCGTTACACAAACGTTCATCATCATCATCATCATTTCAGCCGATAAACATCCACTGTTGAACATAGGCCTCCCCTAAGCGTCGCCACAACGAACTTTCCAGTGCGTCTCACATGCATCGGTTTCCCGCAACCTTCACCAGGTCATCGGTCCACCTTGTAGTAGGCCTTCCAACACCACAAACGACACAAACGTTACACAACTAATATTACTAAAATCCTTAGGCAACCGCTCTATAGGAGTTCGAGACAGACTGAGGTACCTGGCTCTAATGACGGGCCTTGATGGCCAAATATGCTGACTTGCAAATAGAGTTGTCAGGCCAGAATCAGGGCGTACATATTTTAGATATAACAGTACGATAGGGCTTTGCAAAAGCTTCGATGACCACCTGTCAAAGCTGTTGTTGCGTGGTTGGATCAAGGGTCTGATAGAGAAGGCAGTACTCCTCGATATGGCTTGCATTGACAGGCCTGTAGGCCTAATGTTCAGTGGCCCTGACTGCTATGCTGGAGGTCGTGGGTTGGACTCCCACCCAGGACAAATGTTTGTGTGATGAACATGTTCATTTGTTTTGTGTCTGGGTGTAATCTATATATATAAAAATCAATGCCACTTTTCGTTGTAAATTTTATAACTTTTTTTTTTATGGTGGGAAAAAATCATGCACTGACATCCCCGCCCTTGGGCGGAGCGGGAGATAGTGTCAGACTCTTACTGACTAAAAGACCCACCCCGTTCCTTCTAGCCTTCATACCGGGGCTCGAGCGCCCTTTCGGATAACCCTGGCCCCAGTAGGCTTCGACCCGGCTGGGTCCCTGCTGTTGCTGACAACTCCTTGAGGCGCGCGGGAACAGTGCGCGCCGTCGACGACTTGGGCTTGGTCCGGACAGTTACCGGACGGCCGGACAGTGAGCTACCCATTGCTCACTGTCCGCAAGCCCGCGTCTACGTTGGCCGGAAATCGGGATCAGAATCCCGGTGACGGCGGCGGCGATAACGCCGTTGCCTGATGCGTTCGGCCTCCTCCTTTGCGTGCATTACTGCTTCGCAGAAATCGGCGACCGCCTGCCACTCCTCAAATTTTATAACTCAAGAACGGGCCAACCTATCCAAACCAAATGTTTAGGCTTTGTTCGGACTATTTAGTAGATGGTTTATGTGAAGTTTTGGTAGGGTTGAGTAGGGTATAGTAGGGTAGAGTAGTGTAGAGTAGGGTAGAGTAGGATAGGGTAGGGTAGAGTAGGGTATAGTAGGGTAGAGTAGTGTAGAGTAGGTTAGAGTAGGATAGGGTATGGTAGAGTAGGGTATAGTAGGGTAGAGTAGTGTAGAGTAGGGTAGAGTAGGATAGGGTAGGGTAGAGTAGGGTATAGTAGGGTAGAGTAGTGTAGAGTAGGATAGGGTAGGGTAGGGTAGGGTATAGTAGTGTAGAGTAGGGTAGAGTAGGATAGGGTAGGGTAGAGTAGGGTATAGTAGGGTGGAGTAGGGAAGAGAGGGAGCGAAGCCGCGCGGGCAAAATCTAGTTTATCTATATTAAATATGTATTTAAAATATTTAAGTATGTTTATTAGTTGTCTAGTACTCATAGCGAGGGCTAGCCGTATACTGCTACTTGCGTCACCGCTTCATGCTTTTTTTTCAGATAGGAAAATCATTTAATGATGTCAGACTTTTACAGACTAAAAACCTTCATGTTCTTCTTTCATTCCAGGACTGAATCTTCTTTTCAGAAGTAGATCCTTAGCCCTAGTAGGCTTTGACCCTGCTGGGTCCTTACGATTTGTTGACATTTCCTTGGGGCGTGCGTGGAATAGTACGTGTCATCAACGACTTGGGCTTGGTCCGCAAGTTCGCGTTTACAGTGGGTAGGAATTGAGATCGGAATTCCGGCGGTTTGGGCGTGATGGCCGTTCCCTTGTTCGTGCATGTGCGGTCTCCTTCTTTCTTAGTACGGCACTTAAGTCAAGTCGTAACAGGCATTAAGTACCAGCGCACAATTAAGTGTAGAAACAAAATCACTCCTCGGTCGTCTAGATGGGCCAGTGAACATTTATTTGTACGGACAACCAAGAGAAATAATAGTTTTTCATTTACAAAGATTTATGAAATTTTTTACATAAAAATATATTCATAGACACGTGTTTCGGGTTTCGCATAATTATATTAAAAATAAAATTGTATAACCTAAGGTATGTTGATTACAATCCTATTAAAATTAACGTTAACGTGAATAAAAGTTTATTTGTATCTCGAATTAGATACTGGTTCCGGAAACTATGCTGATTTCGGAGAAGTTGTATTGCCTCACTTTTTTAATTAGCTTAGATAAAAGTGTTTTCTATAGCTTAATTGCAGAGAGCTCACCAATATTGCCAAAGATGATGCCGTTCTCGGTGCTGGCCACCTTGACGTGTGCCTTGATGGTGGCGTAGTCCCGCGGCGCCAGCACCACGGCGGCGGGACGCTCCACCAGCCGCAGGTCGCCCAGCGTCGCTAGCTCCACCGTGCAGTTCTGCAGCGTGTCGTCTGAGGAACACACAACACTACACTCACTATTCTATGACGTCATAACACGTCGACCTTTACAATGGAAATCACAAAGTAAATCAAAGTCATCTAACGAAAGAAGTTTTTCTTAGAACCACACGCCACTGAGCGCAAATGAGTGCCTTTGATACATTTAGTGATTGAGGAAAACTAATAGGCAAATAAAGATATCAAATTGTAAAGAAAAAACTAGGCCAAATGCATTGACTTATATTCTAGTGATAGACAGGCCCTTTCATGGAAAATATTTGTCAAAATATTGAAAAGTTAAAACGAAAATCTGCTGCAGCGCTACATTGGCATTATGTCGTCTAACAGAACTATTAAAATATAAAGCGCTGATAGCTTTTAGAGGATAATTTTTTCGCGACCAAAACGTCTTAAGCGCCATGAATTTCGAAGTACTTACGCGTTTAGTTCAACATAGTGTAATGACATGTTATCCATATAGATTTTTATACCGCAGAAGTGACAAAGTTTTTTGCCTACAATACTTCATTACAATAAAACTCTATTTCAAAATTTTACCCATAGTCCACGTTAGTGTAAATTCAGAAAACTACGTCTACTACTTAGTGAATTCGAAATCGTGTAAAATAATGAAACCATTTATTGTAATCATCATTCTAAAGGACGCTATCTTTAGTGAATGATGGTCAGGACTGCGCTGCTAATATTTAGTAACAAAACAAACAACAACTATAACTATAGCATAATCAGCTTTTTAATGTTCCCACTGCTGGGACTCAAGCCTTCTCTCTAGGAGAGGGAATGGGCCGTAAACCACCACGCTGGCCCAGTGCGGGTTGGTGAATGTCACATGTCTTCGAAATATGTGAATATAATATGGTGATGAAATAAATTACATAAAAAACTAAAACTTTTTTAAAATCTATTTTCAACTTTATTTTTCGGGGCGAATCAAAAATTGATTCGGAGTCAGACATTGCAAATGTCTGACTCCGAATCAATTTTATGATACTATGAATAAGATACTACGAATAATTTTTAATGATGTAGGGGAAAGCTATAAATGTTTGAAGACACATTCTGAAGGAATAGCCGACTCATTAGAAAACGCTTTCCAGCTTTAGTATCATCAGTTTGAAAGTGTGCAGAGCAGATAAAAGGATATTTTGTAGGAAGCCACGTGTTTTCACGTTTATTAAATCCTCTTAAAGATATTTTATCAATTTTTCTCTTTTCGGCTGACCAGAGTGAACAAACTTGAAATAATTATAATTATAGTTTATGAAGGACGAAATCTCAATAACAGTAATTATCACTTAGTGATGTATCACTTATATTACACATATGACTACAAATTCAACTGAACCTAATTTATATTTGAATACTAATCTATGTAAATATAATATCTAGGTAGGTACGTAATACCTCAGTGCTTACGAATGACAAAATGCTTAACCACAAAACTTAGCGATGAAAACTGATACTCAATGATTTGCTGGCATTTCTTGCTGAGTTTTTACAGTATCGCAAAACAGACGTATTCATATTTATTGAATTTGACGGAATTCATTGGTACCTATTATTTATACAAAAAAGAAAAAAATATTAAATAAAATATTTAAAAAAAACAAACGGAATAAAACATCATGCAAAGTTCGTGTTCACTAAAGCAGTTGTAGGTAAAAAACCCGGTTTTTGTGGGAGGGAACATTTGCATGTTTTAGTCTATGATTGTAAAATGGAAAAGCTTTTAAATAAAATAATATAATTTCTAAAATACTATTACGAAATTTGAAGCTATTAAATTGCTTGAATAATCAATTATTTTATTTTCATGACTACTGAATTATTATTTACGTCCCAAATTCACTTTCTTTTGAATTTATAAGCGCCGCTCTCACACTGTATGAACGTCAAAATTGCACTAAAGTCATCAATTTCAATTTGCCTAGAATTCAGTGCAACGGATTCGTTTGAAGTGAGTGTTCAGCACGCCCTATCTAGTACGTAGTACATATGTGCAACGGATTCGTTTGAAGTGAGTGTTCAGCACGCCCTATCTAGTACGTAGTACATATATATCGATGGCCAAATGAATCAGACATTCTCTCGGTTTCAAAGAACCACCCAATTGTAATATTATCTAAAGAACTAAGACGTTTCGAAAGTTCAGAGAGCTTTGAAGATTGAGAAACAGTTTAAACTCCTTGAAAATAATGTTGTGTTAACGTTTGACAGCGAGGCGACAACTCACCGGTCTGGTTGACGACGAGCACGTCGAGCACGATGTCGTACTGGTTGACGGCGACGATGGCCTCCGCGTACACGGGGTCCGAGAAGCCCGTCAGCTGCGTCACCTTCGACAGCTTGCCGCGCTCCTCGCTCACGCCCGTGCTGCGACCTGCCCCAACAAACGTACTGGATTACTATCCGTTCCTTATCAGACAATTTCATCGAAACATTTACAGTAAGGGCTATATTTCACCGAGAAACCATGACGGCACGACCAGTCTCCGCTACCAACAAAATGTATACAGCTCTTTAAAGTTGCTCAATTGGTGTCCATTTGGTTGCACAACCAATTTGGTGGTGCAACCAGCTCGAACGTGTGGCCACTCTGGTGTCTAGTTTGGCTATATTTGACCGAGACAACATGGTGGCGCGGCCGTTAAATACTAAATAATACGCTAATAAGTCCGAATGCACCCAGTTTGCTGTCTAAATATGTATACATATATACTGATCGCAATTGGGTAGCTAGATCAACAAAACGTGTTTGATGGTAAGTCATCATCATTCACATCTTCCTGCCCCATAACTTCCTTTTTTTTCATATCACACACAGACGACCGATCGACCGATCTTTGCGATGATCGTTACTATTGCATCAATATTTATTTTTTAGTATCGTCATTTCAAGAAATAGTACGCATCAATCATGTTTGAAAGTTTATTTATTTATTTAAACTTCATGTACAATAGTGATACACAGGCGGACTTAATGCTTAATTCACATTAAAATAAAGTAATAAATTGCATAATGGTGGTTGCGGTACCGGTGGTGTTACCACTCAGTTGTGTGAATATAGTGCTACAATTTTGAACCTTATTTCCACATATATAAGGTATAAATTAGTTCGTACCTTGAAGCGCCTTGGAAAGTGACAACTCGAACATATCGTGATGTGTACTGGCCGCAGCGTTGCCAGCTAGCTGAGCGAAAATAATACCAGTTTCCACTTCCACTTTGTTGTCTTTATGCTTTGATTCACGATCCTGTGGACAAACGAAAATATGTATCATTTCTTAAAGAGCCCGGAATTTGATGGGTTCGAGTAAAAACTTACCAATACCTCTAAAGGTAGGGTACACGCTTGGGTATACCAGACAAGTTTGCTAGCTTAGTTATACCTGTCAGGTGAGCTTGTAAACACACACAAACAACAACATACACACTCTGGTTTACCTGTACAACTCAACTGTACAGGCAAACCTGTCAGGTATACCGTAGCGTATAAAGCGGGCATAAGAGTGGGATTCGGGTACAGGTGAGTTGATACTTCACTCCCTACCACAAAACGAGGCCCGCGGCCGCTCAGCGCACGGCGGTCTGCTCCGGATGCAAGTGTGCGAAGGCACAGTACCCCTAGCACGAATATTTGTAGGTTCCGTATCGTAAACGTATCGAGTTGTCGATACGATAGCGAAACACAACTAAAGTAGGAAGCACGAAGCTCTTTCGTAATCGTATCGAGACGTCGATACGATTACGTTAGTGATGTCATGCTAACGTAAGTAAGGATGTGCAAAGTTGAACGAAAGATCTTAAAATTGATTGAACATTTCGTTCAAAAACTATGTATGTATTTATTTCTTAGTTATTTCAGGGCCATTAAAACTTTAAAAGTGTTCAAATTTTGATACAATACGAAGAAACAGCAGTAAAAGATAATATTCAGTTAATATAAATGTATAATTATTTAATTTACTATTAACACTTTGTGTTTAGTGAGACTGTGTTTCTAAACGAACGACGCGTAACACTTAACATTTTTTGACGTGAAGCTCATTCAAGTTCAAGTTTGTTTTGAAGTGGATTTATGGTGTTGTCAAATTGTCATGGGGTCGCATCAAATGCGTGAGCACACCGACTGACGTCACTGGAGCTGCGGAGTCGTCACACTTCATGATCCGACGGCTTCAAAGCACACACATCCCCCTATCGACACCTCACTGTACTGCTATTTATTTATCGCCATTACTCAATAATTCTTTATTCAGAAATCCTGAACACATCGAGATTTTGGGGACTATATTTGAATGTCGCTTCCAGACTCACCTTATCCGCCTCATCCAGCAGGTTGGCAGCCCGGTCGAGCAGAGCCAGCAGCGCCGACAGCGCGTCGCTGGAGCCGGCCAGCAGCGCGTTGCGCACGATGTCAAGTTTCCAGACTCACCTTATCCGCCTCATCCAGCAGGTTGGCAGCCCGGTCGGGCAGAGCCAGCAGCGCCGACAGCGCGTCGCTGGAGCCGGCCAGCAGCGCGTTGCGCACGATGTCAAGTTTCCAGACTCACCTTATCCGCCTCATCCAGCAGGTTGGCAGCCCGGTCGGGCAGAGCCAGCAGCGCCGACAGCGCGTCGCTGGAGCCGGCCAGCAGCGCGTTGCGCACGATGTCAAGTTTCCAGACTCACCTTATCCGCCTCATCCAGCAGGTTGGCAGCCCGGTCGGGCAGCGCCAGCAGCGCCGACAGCGCGTCGCTGGAGCCGGCCAGCAGCGCGTTGCGCACGATGTCAAGTTTCCAGACTCACCTTATCCGCCTCATCCAGCAGGTTGGCAGCCCGGTCGGGCAGCGCCAGCAGCGCCGACAGCGCGTCGCTGGAGCCGGCCAGCAGCGCGTTGCGCACGATGTCAAGTTTCCAGACTCACCTTATCCGCCTCATCCAGCAGGTTGGCAGCCCGGTCGGGCAGCGCCAGCAGCGCCGACAGCGCGTCGCTGGAGCCGGCCAGCAGCGCGTTGCGCACGATGTCAAGTTTCCAGACTCACCTTATCCGCCTCATCCAGCAGGTTGGCAGCCCGGTCGGGCAGCGCCAGCAGCGCCGACAGCGCGTCGCTGGAGCCGGCCAGCAGCGCGTTGCGCACGATGTCGGGCCGGGCGCTGCCCGCCAGCACGCACATGGCGCCGTGCTCCAGGTCGTCGGCTGTGAGACCCGACGTGGCTCCGCTGGTGCCTAAGAAGAACACATTTACTGTGAAATAGGAAGTCTACTTATTCTTCAAACTTGCAACAACGCCTTTTTTTCCTCTATAGATTTACGCAGTTTTATTTTGTAACTTGTTAGTGAATTTTGCTGATATTTCTGTAGCAACATCTATGTGTAGTATACATATAGGAACTAAATTATTATAATTTCCTACATCGCAGTATCAAAGTTATCCGCGCAATTAGAATACGTACAACAGTCCGAAATCATAATCAGACCAGACAGACAGACACTTAGACTTAACACCCGCCTGGTCGGAGAATCGTCTCTTTTCATTGGAGGTATGTGGGATTTTACACCCTGGTCCGCATACCTTGTAAATTTCTGTCCAAGGACCAAGGCCTGAGTAGGGAATCCAATCCCGCATCAAAATCGCGATCCCACAGGCATGCGGGATTGAAGTCAGCAATCCCGCAGATCCCACGGGATTTGCGGGATTGGGATTTTTAATTTATTTCTTGTTTTAAGTAGTAATAAACATGAAAACCGAGTCGTACTTTCACATCGAGATTTTCTTATAAAACCTACCTAAATGTAAATAGTTCGATTCCCGAATGGAGTTACAAAGACTTTCCGAATTGCAAAAAAAGTAATAATTTGTAATATGATTACTTTATGATGTTCATTTTAAGCAGCTGCTTTTATGCAACAATAAAATATTTAACGGACCTTCACCTTTTAGAAAATTAAATTCACGTGCTTTAGGGAATCCCTGGTCATAGAGTTCCTAAACTGACATTGATTACGTTCCGTTCCAGTTGCGACACAGGACTCACAAAACATAAAATAGAAATTTAAAAGTGATTTAACCGCTGCAAGGTAAAATCGACAACAAAATAATTATTTTCCACACAAATTCTAAAAAAGATGTCACGAATTCCATGTAAAGTTATGAAACTGATGAAACATCCGTTTTTAATGAGGATGAGCTGGGTCTAATAAATAATCAAAACGGCGGCAGGTTCTTGGAATCCAATTTTGTTATAAAAACTTCAATCCCCCAGACGTGCGGGATCCCCGCATGAGTAATCCCGCAGAAAAGGTACGGGATCCCGCGTTTGCGGGATTGAATTCCCTAGCCCTGAGTGTATACATGTTACCAACCAAACCAATTTTAGGATAAATTAGTTTAACTTAAGCCAAATCCGCAGTATTAACCCACAAGCGAGCGAAGCGAAATCAGAATTTTAGGACACCCAGATACGGACAGGATGGTTCAGAAGGTTAAAGTGGGAGCTTCGCTTTCGCCTTAACCTTCGTGATTATTTTTTTTAGCAGAACTCCACGCACCAACTAGTTGACAGTAACACAGACATAGCTTGTACTCACCAGCATTCTGTTTATGGTAGGCCAACAGCGTGGCGGCCAGGTGTATGGCGGCGGTAGCATCCCGCTTGTCCAGCTTGAGAGCCAGCTTGCACAGCGCCGAGCAGGCGCATGCAGCGGTGAAGGACTCTCCCTCGCCCAGCGCTGCCCACAGACCAGGCCCCGAGTTGGTGCTCGTTGTGTTGCTACTGTATACACATAAAATCATCAATCGTCATCACTCACATCTACAAAACCGTTCTCTTTGAAATAAAATAAACATATACTGACACTGGCAAGTTGAACGCGGACTGTGAGGCGTAGGTACCGTCACTGGTGACCAGCTGTCGTGGCGCTGATGTGTCCTGGGCTTTAGCAGCCGCGGTGTCACTTTCTTCCTACAAAAATAACATAACTTTAAAGTATATTGACCAAAAAGTTCTACGAGGTGGTGTAAAGCTGCACAGATTGATGTGAGCGTGCTCTTAACGGCTTAGAGACTCTATTACAAAAAACATAAGGTTGAAATTACTTTTAGAACAACTTGAAATCCTCCTGTGCTTCTTTATCAATTTTTATATAGTTAGGAATTTCAACATAATTTATCTGATTTGTTTTTAAATGACAGGTAATAAAGACTTTGTGTAATTTTTTTGCATCAAAAGACAATTCTGTAGTGGTACTGCATACTACAACTATTATTTGGCTATTTTTAAATTGAAGACAAAATGATTCGGATGCTCGGCACTCTATGTTCTAAGGCCAACTGCGCCAGCAGCCACAGCGCAGAGCGATCTATGTTCCCCTCTGTACGCTGTAAGATAATGTGACAATACTCTCACCTTGTCGTCTCCCCCCGCGGCCGAGGGTATAACAGAAGACAAGGCCTCCAGCGCCGCCTTGGCCCGCGCCGGCGTGTCGGCGAACTGCGCCAGCAGCCACAGCGCAGACCGAGCTATCTTGCCCACTCGGATGCCAGGCACTGATTCTAGCAGTTTCTGGGAAGAGATAACATTATTCACAAGCACTGAAGTAGAATGATGTTCTAAATAACTCTAAGATCACGTCTTGCCATTGAATTGGTAAAAAAACATACCTGGTAGATGTGGTCGCGCAGGTCCACGAAGGTGTGCAGCGCCGACCTCAGGAACAGCATGACGTCGTGCGCGGCGGGCTCGCTGCCGTCGCCCAGCAGCTCCAGCAGGGCCGGGGCTACGCTGCCCGCCACTTCGGGGAACTACGACAGAACCAGATACCCTTACTTATATTTTTACGGCCTTTGAGAACATTAACCTCTCTCTGTACTGTTTTCGGTACCCTGGGGCCTAATCTCAGTGTACCGAAAACAGTACACCTCGGTACCAACTAATTTGTCTAATTTTTTACGTAATAAGATTTAAGTTAGCTGGTACGAGGTGTACCCTTTTCGGTACACTGAGTTCTGAAAGGTTATTTATTACACACACAAGAATTCGCGATGGTATGAAGATAAAGACAGTTTTTTAAAACTCCCACTGAAAGCGAACTTTTTTATTAAAGATACTGAAAGAGTACTTTTTTTTAATTGATATAAACAAGTAATTTGACTGCGATGATGATGGTAAGCAGTGATGCAATCGTTGCACAAGCGCACTAGGTTACTTACTCACACTATTAATATTTTTATAGGGAAAATAGAGACATCAGATAAGCCATTTACAAAAGACAACACGTCAATTCAAAAAGCAACGTTTAATGGATTTGACCTTCGTGTCACCAGCCAAATATTACAGCTGTTTTAGATACATTTATATCAACGCAAAAATTAACATACCTTAAGTGCAGCCCTGTGCAGTGCCCTCACAAGCAGCTGCCGGTACTTGGCGGCATCATCATGGTCTGCTGACGTGGCTCTGGCAGCTTCCTTGCGCAGCACTTGGACCAGCTCCTCTGCGTGCCGGGAGCTCACCAGCTCTAGGGCTGTAGAAGAGATTAAAGTTGTTAAAAAAACTACATCTATTACGAAAAACTGTAGGCTGGAGCAAAAAGTGTTCAATAGGTTGAGTTTGGCACGGTTTTGATACTCAACTGCGTTAGGATCTTCCAGTATAAGGAAGTCAATCCCTAACATTGTTGGGAAAAGGTAGACGGTATAAGCTTTTTTGTCTGCAAAGATCTGTCAAAAGAAGCCTTCAGCATAGGGAATATGAATGTCTAGAGTGAGAGAGACCATAGGAGGGAGATGAGACTAGACAGGAGTACGAGAGTGATCGAGTATGTTGTGTGAGGACGACAATTTATTTATTAGAACTTCATGCAACACAAATATACAAAGGCGGACTTAAGCATTTGAAATCCATTTGCGTATGCATTTAAGGTCTCCGTGGTGAATTCGCCCAAGTAAAACTATACTCTTCGGCTTTCGTAGACGATACCACAATTCCTCCATTTTATTTTGCAGTTTTTCGTAATCAAACAAGTCAATATTGGTTGTTGTTACCTAGCTGCAAAGTGTGCTTCCTGACGTCGAGGTCGGACGAAGCCAGCACACGCAGCACGTCCATGGCAAGGTCGGGCAGCGCGCGCGCGGCCGCGTCGCCGCCCTCCTCGCGCAGCGCGGCCAGGCGCCCCACCACGATCAACTTCACGTTGTTGTCGCTCTCCTTCACGATCAGGTCGATGTAGCAAGCCGCTGCTGCCTGGAGACATCATTCATTGTCACTTTGTTCACAAAACTTTGCTGCACTTTAAATTTAAGGGTAAAACTACAAGACCATGATAAAACCTGACATTTAAATGAGAGAGGCTGTAAAAGACCTCATTACACGTAGGTAGATGACGAGGATGAATAAAGTGAGAAACGAATTTGCGTGAGATTTTGTGTTTGCCTGAGTGTAGGGCTTTGCGTGTTTGTGTAGGTGTTTGTGTGAGAACTTGTGCACGTGTAGTGTGTTGTGTAGAGCCATTGGCTTTCGCCACGACTCCCATGACCCTGCTCGCGAACGCTAGACGACATTGACGAGGTTAGCAACTTGCAAATCTGCAAGTCTAGTTACAACAAGGAAGAGATAAGCAGTGTTAAGCTGCTGCTGTTCTTAGCGCCGTGCAAAGTTGACTAGATGCGATCCCGACGGAGGGATGGCGGACAGAGAAGTGTGCAGGACATCATCACAATGATGAAGAGCATCGACCCAGGTGAAGTGCCCGCTTTCGTGGCAAAGGAGCTGCATGAGGCCGCCCTCGTTATGTTTGACAACATCAACGTCACCAGATTGCTGAAGGACATATCATCCCTGAAAGCAAACCTGGCCGAAGTACCGTCCAAGCTGGGGGTTTCGAACAACACCACTTAGGCACACTGCGTGGCGTAGTAGAGTTGTCGAACAAAGCTGTATCGGAAAGTAGAGCACCAAACACCTCCAGTATGAATATTCGTCGCGAAATGCATCCATCGGCAGTTTTGATGTTGGTGATTTGCGTTGCGTCACCCGCTGCTAATAATGCTTGCGTTGCATCTTGCTCCCCAGCTGCTGTCGCCGTTACCGTAAACAAGCTTGCCGTGTCTAAAATAGCGCGGTAAGCAGGTATAACGAAAGAGGGCAAGCAGAGCGATGAGTATGGCTTCACAAAGGTAGAGAAGAAGCCTCCTTGTCAGAACCAATGTGGTACAATGCTGCTGCGTCCAGCAGTACCCACGACGCAGCTCTACGCATCGAGATTACACCACGGAGGGTGAGGAGATCGAGGAGTAAGTACCTGTCACGATGAACTGGACTGAGAGTTCAAGCAGATGGAGCAAACTCAAGCACTTGGAGTCGCGCCATAACACTAATTTTAAGTCGTTTCTGGTGCGGGTGCCGACTCATCATTTAGAGACCTTTCTCAAAGGAGAGTTTTGGCTGAAGGGTGTCGCGTATCGACGATTTCGCGAAAGGACTGAATGACGATAGATTATGTATTAGTTCACTATTTATTTTATTTTATATAATATTAAAATAAATAATTTATGAACTGAATTTGACATCGTATTATTATAAACATTAATTTTTAGTTTTAAAATTGCAAATGAAATGTAATTTGATGTAATGTAGGAAATTTAATTTAATCTTAATTAACTGAATACACATAGAATAAGCCTGAAATAAATGAATTTATTATTATTTCGTTTATTTATTTAACATATATAGAAATAAAAAAACATATAAAAAATAGTGTCCCATCTGTAAAGGGAACAGGGTCCAAGCTACCGGCGGTCAGGGTTCCAAGAGAAAGGAACCTCCTGACTATACAAGCCGTGTCCAGGAGTACCGCTCTCTGATCAAGCCCATGATCCAGTCGCCTAACAAGAGCCTCCTAAAGTGTTGACCGAGGCTCTTGGCTATAAAGCAACCTTTCCCAAAGTGGGCAATAACGCCCCCTTGTGGGCGCTGCAGGCCTAAAGGGGGTGGTAAGAGACCCAGAAAAAAAATAGGGGGCATTGTGTAGAGGCTTCGGGGGGCGATTTGTAATTTCATCAACTTATTAAACAGCATCAGATTCATCCTTCACATTAGTTTTTATATAAGAATCGATTATGTTTTATTTTGAATAAAAGATACTCTGTCTGAATACTATAAAGTTGCGTTTCAACAATCATTCTCATTGGCAGGTGTAGTCCGTAAGAGTTAACTTGAGACCTGAGTGCCGTTGTGTACTACCTACTGTGCTCAGGTCTCAAGTTAACTCTTGCGGATTATAGTAAAAGTCTCTTTTATAATGAATGTTTAATCTCCGCTAATATAGCTCACAACAATTAATTCATTTAATTTGAAGTTATAGTAGTTTTTAAGTAGGTGAAAAAATGACATATTTAGTAGACAAAATAAGTTTGGGAACCCCTGCTATAAAGCCATGGGCCATTATTATTATTATTAATTAGAAATTATCAATACTCACTTTGATGGCAGCAGGGGCGTTGGACAAAGTGACGAGTGTCCCCGCCGCTTCATAGCGCACAGCCGCGCTCGTAGCGTTCAGCAGCCCATACACTGTACGGATGAAACGGGACCGCTCCGACGGGTTCGCGTGGCACACCTACGTGAAGAGAAAACAAATTGATAACTGGTTTGTAGCGACATATATGATCAAACTAAAATTTAAACTTAAAAAAAAAATTAAAATTTCGGCATCGCGGTATTAGGGTTCTCAGTGTGATTAAAACATAGATAACAAGTCTAAAAGAAACTATCGGGCAATTGCCCGAACTAGACAACACTCGTCTGGTCCTTTTCAACGGAAGTTTGCGGAACTTTAGTTATAGTGAATATGTGTGACTTGAGAAGTTTAATTTTACTGAGTTGGTGAGCTCATATCAAGACGGGACACTGCACACTTTTAAAATAGCGACACAACTGGTAAAAAAAATGGTAGCAACTAATGCAAAAAAGTGACAATTATATAAGAAACAGTCAATCATATAGAATCTCACCTTATAAATAAGCTCCACAATAACCAACTGCAGGATATCTCCAAATCCCTGCACGTTATCCAGCCGGGACGCCAGGTAAGACAGCGCCCTCTCCTGGTCGGCGTGCAGCAACATAAGGAACGCATTCCTCTTGCAGGACATGTCCTGTTCTGTCTCTAAGAAGTTGGCCACCAGCTCCGGCGCGTCAGGGATTAGGAACTCGAAGTTTCTGGTAGAAACGAATGTCATTTAATAGGCCTAAAATTTTTGAGTTTTCAAAAACTTTCAAGATGGAAATAGCAAGGTAATCTGCCAAAACACTTGGTATAAATACCAAGCTAATACTACTAATGCTGCTAATACTTGCTGGATATGACTGAAAAAATAATATGTCTAACAGAAATACACAAGTTATTATACTTATTTTAAAAGAATTAAATTTTCCAATCAGTATGTAAAGTAATAGAAATAGGTCTTAATATTAGGTTACAATTACTCTAACCTTAGGGCCGTCGCCCACGGCGACTTTTTCTAGCGATGCTATCGCGCGTTTGCTTCGATACAGTCGCGATACGGTCGCTGGCTGTTTGCCCTTGCCCACACCACGATTCTCAGTGGCGATGCAAACGTGATTCGATTCGCGAGTAATGGTACATAAATGAAGTTTTTGTACATACAAGGAGAGTTGCGCTCCATCTCCGTCTTTTCTATTCCCGGTGTAGTCCGGTCGTGCATTTACATCGATACAGGCGCGATGCTGTAGCTCGTTGGCATCGCTTCTGTAGAGCGTTGCAAAAGCGACTAACGCACATTAGTGGCGACGCTGTGGCATCGGCATAGCATCACTACAAAAAATCGCTGTGGGCAAGGGGCCTGAACGTGTTTTATGACATATCGAAAATCTGACGAAAAACCCCAATTTTAATCATCCCATCAAAGTCTACAGAGCCGTGCATTTTTTTTAAATTTGATTTTTATGAATAGCAAACAAACCTGTAGATAGTGAAAATGGCAAGCACAGCATTCCTCCTCACATAAGAGTGACGATGATCAAGACAAGCCCTGATGGCCGGCATCAGGGGCTCCAGGAGCTCTGGCTCCTTCAGCTTGCACAGGAACCGGAGGGTGGAACCACGGATGAACTCATTGGGGTGTTGCAGATCCTAGGTAAAATTATTTAGTATTTGAAATGTTTCTGGTTTCATTGGACACCGAAATGGTTTTTTTATTAAAATTTCTCTATACTAAGAATGACTCCTGTATCATGCGTATGTTCACAAGTATGTAAACTTACATGCACAAGAAACCCAAACAATTTGTTCAATGGGAGTATCAAACCCTCAACACATTATGCTAACCATGCCAGCAATAATATCAGTTTACATTATTTCAGACATGATCCTTTATACCACACAGTATTTCAAGCTAACTTGCCACTTATTTGTGCACTTTCTGTGCTTAATGCTCTTCCGACTCTAACATCGGAGTGTGACCTGTTTGCTGGGAGATGTCGTGTCATGAATGTCTAAAGCCTCTCACAAAGAGGATGGATGAAAAATAAGTAAATCTTGTTGTATTTGTTTTGTGGAACATTTTATTTTAGTGGTAATGTATATGTATTTTCTTTTAGTTCTTCGTTTGTATTGTACAATGCCTTATTAGATATAGTTTGTAATGTACTTAAGTACATTGTAAATAAATAAGTGATAGTAACAAAATTCATGTTGATGTTGATTGTATAGTTGTCATGTATCCAGGTTCAATTATTGTAAGTTTTGTCTAAAGATGAAGATGATATGAAACTCACTATAGGAACTCACTGGATTAGAGTAGCAGCAGATAGGAAACAGTGGAAAGAGTTGGAGGAGGCCTTTGCCGTAAGGCACACCGAAATCAGAGACATTCTGTAACCGCATGCATGTAAATAGTACTTATAAGTTTTATTTTGTAATTAGTTTTAAGTTTTCGGAAATAAAAAAGGCTATATTATTATTTGTCTAAAGAGAAAGGTGCAACAAAGTTTACTTGTAAGTAATTTAAGCCTTGTAAAAGCTTTAAATATAGATTTAATTCATTAAACCCCAAGCGAACGCCGGCGTTCGCGCACCTATTGTCTTTCTATTGTGTCTGTAATTTCCACGATTGAAAGGTTAATAGTGAAATTATTTCCTTGATTTATTTTTACTTTTGTGCTTGTTTGTGAAATATAATAACAATGTAAGGAACAGAAGTTTTAGTCAGTAAAAGCGTGATACTCCCTTCCACTCCACTAAGTGAAGAGTGAAGTGCTTTGATGACTTCCTAGTGTGTGTTATAGTTCAAGTAAGATTCATTTATTGTGTATCATTTTAAATCTAGTTGGGCTCAATGATGGTAAACTTGTCCATAATTTCATCATCACCATCTCCCAAGCCATTTTACAACTAGATTGGGGTCAGCTTCCAGTCTGTCTGGAATTTATTAACACAAAAAAATTACTATTAAAAATACATCAACATACCTTTCTGTATGCATCACAGACAAGAATCATCTCCTGCATGAGCTTGCCATCAGGTGTGGTCTTCGGCACAATCTCCCAGAAGATGAGCAGCAACTTCTTGATCATATGATCTTGTAGTGGCAGCACAAACCTGATGATAAGCATCAGGAGACCAGGGATCTTTTCACCAGAGAGGATGATGCCGATTGTCTTTTTTAATGCTTCTGTTTTCTTCTTTATATCACCTTTTTCTGTTGGTAAGATGGGATAAAAACTTGTGGTTTCCAGAATAGATGGCGTACTTTAATTATAATATCCAATATCTTTATAGTAGCAACTTGATGTCTATAAATATTTCTACTAGGATTATATTAAAAAAACTCAAAGTATTTTATTTTGTGGGTCATCTTAGAGCTTTGCCATGGCTATGAAACAGCCCTTGCAGACCTTTTCTTTACAAAATAGTAAATATTAGAATACAAAGTACTGCTTACCAAGGTCCAGCTTGAGTTGCATCTCATTGTAGGGCTCCGAATCAGTCGGGAAGTTGATCAGAGTATAACATGGCTGTTCCACACCCGCCATGCTGCAATTGTACCATAAATTGGTAATTTTCCATTAAAATACACAACTTGGATGATTGTAGTGTGACGAAATAATAAATTGAAAATTATTAGCAGTTACAAACAATATTATATTAGAACATTTAGAACGTCGTTTCCATCATGATTTTGTGATGACTTTTACCATCGATTTTATATAATAAAATTTGAATAACTTCGCTTTCAACCAACATCCCAATCAGTAAGAGGTGTAGGTTTTTCTTATAACCTGTGTCATTTGCATGAAAAACTGAAGTAATTTGGAATTACAAGCGTCCGGTCGGTCCATCATTCATCAGTATTTACTTACCTGAGTTAATTTTAGAATCCGGTAATAAGTGCACTAAACTATGAGTTTTCACTTGCTGTATACAACTTCTGAAGAAATCTGTAAATTACGGAGCAAATGGGAATAATTTACTTCTCAAAACTAAAATAATACGTGTCCACATCCACAACTCAAAACGTCAAACATGACATTAATAGTGGTGTCATGTCATCGTCATAGCGGTCATCCTAGTGCAGCGCACGTCTAGTTTAGTAAAAAACTGAAATAAAAATTGAAGACGGTGGTGAAACGTAATATGAAATTGTTTCTAAGAAAACCAGATTAAACTGATAATCCCTACATTAATTTAATCCAGTGCCGTTTGCTCCAATCCAAAATTCTTGTTTTAGTTGAAACACAGAGCGTCTAATCTCGACAGGATCAAGTCTACGCTCCATCACCCAACACAGATCCATGACGCCGAAAGCTTTCAGCGTGCGACTTTCGAGTAATGTTAGTTTAGATTCGGTTGTATTTTATTTAAATTTTTAAGTGTTTAGAATTGCATAGTTAATTTAGTCGATTAATTGATAGAAGTTGTGTTCGTGTGTGGTTCTTATAGGAAAAATCATTAATCAATACGAAATGTCAAAATTGTCAAAACGACAAAAATATTTGGATGTCGTCGCGTCGTACGTATTGCAATTTGTATTTTTTGGACTTAAATAAATTAGATATCAAATAGTAATGTTATAAAACTCGAGACCCACAATGGATGTATTAGTGACGTTGTTTTACTTTCTGTTCTCAATATGTGTCGTTTATCCGCCCACCGAGTTCGTATCAGCCGGCTTTACAATAGCTCAGCTGTTCGAGAGTTTCCTGGGATCTGAGAATATGAATTTTATCGGATACCACATGAAGAGAACAACGATTACGGCTTTGATTCACTCTGCGTTGCCTTTGGGTTACGTTTTCTGCCTGTTGCTAGCTGGGGACCGCAACCCTTGGTTGCCTGCGGCGGCTGCTGCGACTGCCATAATTCCCCTACTTATGTGCTATCGACTATTATGCTGGTGGGAAAATGGCCAAGCAAGACACCCTGTTGTGAAGTCCCTGCTACCTTATGTGACTCCTGGCACTGACTGGAGACTGGTGGCTGCCAACCTCAATATTGAATTCAGGAAGTAAGTAAAATAGTAAAGCCATAATAATTATTATTGTATCTCATTTTGCTTTTATGGATGATTAAAACAAGTGTTATTTAAATTATTATAATGTCAATGCTTACAGTTAAAATCAACCTACTAAAAGTGTAGTAAAAACAATAGACAAAAAATAGATGTAGTAAAGACGAGCTTGTGACTAAATAACAATAGCTGCACAGGTTTATCAAGGTTAACACCATTGCTGCTTAAAACCCAACTGGTTGCATAATTGCCAACAGAACATAATGTCTCACTGACTATATTTTTCAAAGTTCTGGTCAAGCACTACCAGTATGTAAACCTGCACTCTCAAAGCAACCATGGTTGACCGCCTTAACAAGATTCCTCCATACCTCCATAGCATGCTAAGCTGTTGTTTCCGGCAGAAAATAGCTGCGCAGCACTATTGCCAGTGGCGTAACTTTAGGGTGGCAAGGCTGGCAAAATGCCACGGGCCTCAGGTCTGATGGGGCCCCCGGTCTAAGAGGCCGCAAGCTCAGAAGAAGTAACCCAAAATATATAAAAAAATATTAAAATGAAAACACAACATAACGTGATTTATCGGGGGCCCCATCTAATGAATTTGCCACGGGCCTCAGATGATATAGTTACGCCACTGATTATTGCACTCCTTACTTCTGTCTGTCTGTAAGAATGTGAAACTCAAAAACTACTGGATGGATTTTAATGCAGTTTTTACCACTATAGAGAGTGATTCATAAGTTAGATGTTGTTTTATAATATGTGCATATAATAGTTAATAAGATGAAAATTTCAAAAATTTGTAATGCCAAATTAAATTTTATTCTATTCTATACCAGTGCAAAGCTATCATCGCTTTAATAATAAGTTTTATGTACAATAAAGAATTAAAGATTACTGGCTGTGTTTACCGGCACGGATATTGAGCGCTCGGCGTCAGAGTGGGGATCGCTTTGCGCATTTTATACATTGGCGAGTCAATCGTCATCATTGTTAAATACATGCAACAAGCGCAGGGAATGAATCAGGAGTGACCTCTATGACGCGATGGTGCGGCGAGCCAATCACTGACATTCCCCGCCCCCGCGCGTCTCACGTCGGACCACTAAAGAGACCGAATATTTGACTTTTTGAACTTGAAGCCAGCGCTCAAGATCCGTGCCGATAACTATACTGAACTTTTTTAATTCTAACAACAACAGTAAATTATAATATTTTAAATCTCGAAAACAATTTCCTTATTACTATATTATACAGAACGAACTAAAGCTCAAAAATAAAACTATCTGTTGTTTTGTAACAGTGTAGACAAGGTGGCAATCCAGCTGAATGCGACCAGCAGGTTCGTGGCTACGGAGACTTGGCTGATCAAGCTGACACAGTACAAGCTTAATGTTGTCAAGCAAGGAGACTGCACTCTCGTGGCTACTGCTGTGAGTGCTTACATATTCTTTTAAGGTCTCTGCACACAGCGGACGCGGCGCGGCGGGACGGGACGGCGACGCGACACTGAGCAGTTGTAATGTACTAGATATTACGGACGACGCCACACAGAGCCGTCCCGCTCGACGCGACGGTAACCGTCGCGCCACGCCGCCGCCGCGCCGAGCGGGAATACAAGTCAGAAGCGGCGGGGACGGGCGCGGCGAGACGCGAGCGTAGCACCCTCAGGACGCCGACGCTTTGTGTTGTTTGGTTTACGTATGTAGTAGTCACACTGCCGGCGGGGCGTGAGCACGTCGCGTCGGACAGCGTGAATGTGATTTTGTATCGTTTTACAAAAATGGATGTCGAAAAATTAGTCGAATGTGTTCGTGCTCACGTATGTTTGTACGATTTGGGCCATTTCGGCGTGAATGGGCGCGGCGAGACGGGACCTTTAAGGTCTCTGCACACAGCCGGCGTGGCGTGGCGGGGCGCGGCGTGGCGGGGCGGCGACGCTGCGCTGGCGCGGCGGCATCGGTCACACTGCGGGCGCGATCACGCCGACCGTATCGCGACGCTATTCATTCATCAAAAAGATGTTGAGCGATTCAGACGTGGAAACGCTCTTGCTCTTATTTGCGCTAGCTAAGAAAAAACAACGTAAACGGAAATGGGTGCATGAAATAAATCGCCCGTCCCCGCCGCTTCTGACTTGTATTCCCGCTCGGCGCGGCGGCGGCGTGGCGCGACGGTTACCGTCGCGTCGAGCGGGACGGCTCTGTGTGGCGTCGTCCGTAATATCTAGTACATTACAACTGCTCAGTGTCGCGTCGCCGTCCCGTCCCGCCGCGCCGCGTCCTCTGTGTGCAGAGACCTTTATTGTGTTTATTTTCAGAAAACTTACAACTGCATATTTCAAAATAAATTCCTTCTAGCAGACCTGCAAAAGGAGAGATTGGAAGAAATGTATAGTATAATAGTGTATAGACATAAGAGTTTGTGAAATCTAATTGAAGTTAAAACAAATAACACATACAATTTAAATATAATGATTATGTTTTCTAGAAATCTCTCTCAAGATCAAACTACATTATATTATGTTCAAGAGTTGTTTTTTTCTAGGTTGAATTTCTGTTACACTAAATAATATTCACTGTAAATAAATAAAAAAATACCTGTTGTAAGTTATTTGTTCTATCTTTATTTTTATTCTATTCTAAGAAGAAGACCTTTTGTAACAAATTAATTTTATTTTTTAGACAGATCTAAAAAATCTAAATTATTCTTTCAGGATATTGATAATCTTTGTTAAAATAAAACAATTATATCACCTTTCTGAGAAAAAACGTTATTTATGTGGCACATCCAATGTGGCTAAATTAATTGGCAATTATAACAAGCCTTGATAACTCTTATCAACTAAAATTTTTGGTTCAAAGTTTTTATCTGTCTCTTAATTCTTATCTATATTTTACTTAGTTGTTTAATTAAATTTTACAATTAGGTTAAATATAGATAATATTACAATAACAGGAAGTTGAATAATTTTGTGTTAAGGACAAACATATCCTGTTCTTAGCACTAATGTGATATGTAAGCACTTGATATAACTACACTTACACTAGCTGAACTACACTGAACCAATTGCACTACTCTGATTTTCGTTTAAATTACTGTTTAAGGTATCATAGATGATTCTATTTGGCCACAGTCTACTGCCCCCTAACCAAGTTACAACCTTTTTGTTTGCGTCGAATGCCCCCAGTTGGCCACGCCCCCGATTCTTTTATTCTGGCCATGTGACAGAATGTTACCACGTACATTTGAAGTTTTCTACTAGCGATAACGATTGCAGATTATCAACTTGTTTTTTTTTTGATGGGTAAAAATCATCCAAAAGACATCCCCCGCCCTTGGGCGGAACGGGCGATAGTGTCAGATTCTTACTGATTAAAATACCCACCCTGTTCCTTCTTGCCTTTCATACCGGGGCCGAGCCTGTTTCAGAAGTAGACCCTTGGCCCTAGTAGGCTTCGACCCAGCTGGGCCCCTGCTGCTGCTGACAACTCCTTGCGGCGCGCGAGAACAGTGCGCGCCGAACTTGGCTAGGGGTACCTACTGTTTCTGAATGAAGGAAAACAAAATAACAATGATGAAAACCCCTGGTACGCTTTATGTTTACAATCATATTATACAGGCGAAAGTACATGTATGAGTGTGTATGTTGTTTCTCCTTCACGTTCAAACAGCTGATCGGTTTTGGATGAAATTTATCATACACTAGCTTTTGCCCGTGGCTTCGCCCGCGTGGCATTAGGTACTTAAGGAATCAGGATAAAAGGTAGCCTATGTTCTTTTCCATGTCAAAGGCTATATGCATGCCAAATTTCATCCAAATCCGTTCAGCCGTTTTTGCGTGATTAAGTAACAAACATCCAAACATCCACGCTTTCACATTTATAATATTAGTAAGGATAACAACATAGGATATTTAGTTGCTTATATTTTTTTGTACAGTATTTTTTATACTAAATAACAAATAACTTTAAAACAACAAAATTGGTCATTAGATGAAGCAGCAATAGCATTTCAAGTATTGGTGTTACCAAGAGGGGGGACATCTCGCTATCTCTCTAATACACGTAACCTGTAGGGTTTTAGGCAATTAAGAAATAGATGATTTGTTGATATCCCGTTTATTTTCAGTAAAACAATTTTGGATTACACGTTACGCATTACAAGTTTAAAAGTCAGGGCACAAGTAGCGCCACAGGAGGAAGCCAGCAAAACCAAAAACTAAAATGAATGCGTTTTTTTTTTGGTGGTTAAATATCATACTAATGACCAATTAAATCAACATATTGCGCCGAACCCAAATATGATGGGACCAGGGCAGGAAGAAGAAGAAGAAATATCATCCCAATGACATCCCCCGCCTGGCGGAGCGGGAGATAGTGTCAGACTCTTACTGACTAAAAAACCCACCCTGTTCCTTCTTGCTTTTCATACCGGGGCCAAGCTACCTTTCGGAGTTAACCCCGGCCCCAGTATCCTTCGACTCAGCTGGGCCCCTGTTGCTGACAGCTCCTTGAGGCGCGCGGCAACAGTGCGCACCGTAATAGAAATGCGTTCTTATTTCATCATAACCCAATGGCGGTGACGTCACATTTTTATATGCATTCTGTTACTTGAATCTTTCAAATAATAATAGACACTACGTAACCTACTTAAATGCAATACTATGAGTAGCTAACTATAAACTAAACTTCTTCAACAGACCGACAGCCACAACCTAACTCCATCAGGCGAAGACGAAATCCAATACGTCAACATAGAAGCTATCCCAACCCGCGATGACGTAGAACGGTTCACATTCCGCATCTCCACCACGGCGCTGCGGGACCTGCAGCCAAGACTGTCGCAGGCCGTGAGGGTGCCTGACCATATCTCGCTGCTGCCGACGCTTATTGAGAGATTCGTGACTGTCTTCAAGCAGTACGTCGATCAGAATCCAGTTTATTATGTTGATCAGGTTTGTGGCAGTTAAATATATTTTTCTTTTTGTAGGTGGGAAATCATCCAATGATATACCCGCTCTTGGGCGGAGCGGAGGGTGTGTCAGACTTTTACTGACTAAAAACCCACTCCTGTTCCTTCGTTGCCTTTCATACAAGAGCCGACTCTTCCTATTAGAAGCAGACGCTTGACCCCTGTAGGCTTCGACTCTGCTGGGTGGGCTCCTACGGTTTGCTGACATCTCCTTGAGGCGCGCGTGGAACAGTACGTGCCGTCAAAGATGACTTGAGCTCGTTCCGGAAGGTTACCGAACGGTCGGACGGTGAGCTACCCATTGCTCGCCGTCCGACCACACCGTAGGCGCAGGCTTGCCTGCGCCTACGGTGTGGTCGGTCTAGCGTAGCATACAGTATCGATAGCTTATGCTGGTTTTGTTACGATCGAGTGCTTTTCATTTTGCTTCGTGTCCTAGATTTGAAGTCTGACATTGATTGAATTCCTAAGAAATCAAATAAAATCAAAATCATTTATTTCAAATAGACTATTGACCATATAACGTCATACAAGGTTAGCTGTCCGCCACGGTTTCACCTGCGTCTTAACTGCTTCACTCCTATTGGTCGTAGCGTGATGTTATACTTATAAAGCGTTCTTCAATAAATGAACTGTCTGACCTGTCCAGCTGACAACTAGTCGTAAAACACATTGTCTTCGCAGGAGCTAGAGCTGTGCATCGGCTGCATGCAGTATCCTGCAGATGTGAAGCTGAACAAGAGATGTGTCGCCCCTCCCCCGCATTTAGAGGGGGGCCCGCCGCCATGCACGCAGTGCAACTGCCGGTAACTTTTTGATATTCCTTAGTTTTTCACAATTTTAATCAGGATTAAGCTTTTGATTAAGTTGATCACAAAATGTCTTGGTCAATACCTCTGGTTTAAGCAGCAGTACAAAAATATCTAACAAGTTTGTTTAATTATAGTTGTAAACACATATAATTTTATATCTGCATTCATTAACTTTACATCTAATCTACTGGAACATCTGAATGGCAAATTCTAATGGCAAGATCTTCCAGTAGATTAAGGGTACCTCAGGGTCCAATATTAGGTCCGGTCGTAATGATCTTCCGCTAAATTTGTCAGTAGATTGTTAGGAGAGTTTTTATTGTTTGTCACAAGCAGTGTCCTCTGGTGCTGCTCGTGCATGGGCCGCTGGTGGGCCGCGCGCGCTACGGGCCCGCCGGCGGGCTGGCTGTCTGGGCGCGCCACGTGCCCGGTGTGCCGCGCGTCGTTCTGCTTGCTGGACGTGTGTCCCGCGCGCGCGCCGGGCTCCTGATGGCCGCGCCCGCCGCACGTGCTGCTCACCGTCACCGCCATCTACCGGCGCTAAGTGAACGTGCGTGCGCGACCGTCCAAGGGGAAAGAGGTGCAAGCTTTTGTTTCTGTACTGCTATCCTGTAACAGCCTCACTGTGACAGCTGAAAGAAGCTTAAAGTGAGTTGTGAATCCCTATCATCAATGGGAATGACAGCTTCAGTCTTGCTTTACCTTAGGCCGGTTTTAGTGGTCGACCGACCGTCGGTGCATACCACCGTTCCTACGCATAACCGATCGTCAGTTTGTAACGTTCAGTGCTCTCCTGACCAACAGAAATGGCCAGACTGGTACAGTCACAAACTCGTAAACGAAATGGACGCGTTTACAAATTGTCGGTCCACCTATTAGTGTAGTATATACGCGTGCGTACGGTCGGTCACTATGACGACTTTACATACAAATGGCAAGTGCGACGACGTATGTACCGACGTTCGGTCAAGCACTAAACCCGGCCTTACTCTTCATGGTGAGTTCTTTTTTGGAATCATTTGGCTGATTTCGTTTTGCGATGTTATTGATTGAAAGCGAATGTTTTACTTTTAAAAGAAATGATTGTTTATTCTGATGTTTGATTATGTTTTGACGTAACGGAGTATTACTGATGAATTTTTTTTTTTTTTGAAGGAGATACTCAGTGTTGAATAAATGGTGATCAAGTGAAAATGTTAATTAAAGCTTCGTAATTGCAAATAAATTCTATGAAAATAAATAGTGTATTTGCACCTCTTTATAATAAATAAAAATGGTTTTATCTTCCTTTTGGGATACAAATGGACAATCGGAAAAGTTATTTATTTAATTGTTTATTTTATCAAAAATGTTTTATTAATACTATTTGTATGTGCTGTTATTATTTTAGCCCAAAAGAGGGACTGTATGGAATGTGAGGATTGATCTAATCAATTAAATTATATACCATTGATGTCTATATATAATCATTATAATTTATATAAATCGTGATTAATTATTCAATGTCGTAGAAAATGTAGGTGATACTTGAAGTAGGCTTGAACGAGGTAATCTGATTCTGGAACTAAGACAATAAAAGGTTTCTTGGTCATGTGTCTAAACTCGACTAAATAATTAGTTTAGATTGCTGGTATAAATTATCACGCACAAGCTTGCTTGAAAATATACACCTTGGATGTATTTTTAATAATAATGACATAATAAATTATTATACAATTTTAAACTAGGAACTGAAAATGTATACTTTATAACTCTGGATGTTTAGATATTGCTGTAAATGGCGTAGACATAGTGATGTGAAAAGTCGACTAAGATCAAATTGAAATCGACTTCGCACATGACTAATTTAGTTAGATTATATTATAATTAATTACCGATATCTTTTTATCTTAATGAATGCATTTTGGAAATCAGGGGAAGAAATCGTACTTTACATTGACATTGTACTCATAGGATTAATATTATCATCTAAATGTAATACAAAAATTATATTGACATAATAGCAGTCTAGTTGTAAATGATCTGTTATGCTAATAAATTAATCAAATACAATTTTAATGGGCGCTGTTGTTTTTATTAACTGCTGTACTTGCATCGAGTGACAATTGTACAAATGAGGGCTGTTGACGTTGAGTGGAGTGTTTAGATGTTATCTGTACGATAGCACGGAACCCCGGTAAGTCCTTGACCTTTTGCTGAAGGGCGCGAACCACACGCGGCAGCTAATCACCTGACTGTTAACTTAGTGACATTTGACATCCTTGTTTGCTCGTGATTTGGATGGGCGAGGTGGGTTCTTCACCAATTGCAGTTGCAAATGGTGGAGAGCCTCCTGTGAGGTAATGGAATGAACTCCCAGTGTCACTCGGGCATGACGAAACTGTTGTATACAGGCCAGGGTGTCTTTGACATCGACACAAACGAATACCATGATCCAGTACATAATTTAAACTGTATACAATCATTATTCTCATATTTGGTGAAAAAAAATAAATAATGAATTACTTCTAAAATTAAAAATGTGATCGGGGTTGATTAGAATAACGATTTTATCCACCCCATTGACTTTTTAATAATATTTGTTTTTTTTTTTACTAAAAATATCACTGGTTAGAATAATAATTTTACCAATTCACACAGTTTTAACTAAAAAAGTACAGATTAAAAAAAATAGGAATATGCTGACGAAAAATTCTATCACTGGGGGTCCAAAATCATGTACTGGATTCATGGTAAGTATTCTTTTGTGTGTCGATGTCAAAGACACCGTGTATAAACTGATATGCTTTGCTTGCACTATATTTTTTCTAGCTGTCTGTGTGTATTCATTCTAATTTATTGACCGATGCTTTATGTTGACTTTACAGTTAATTGATTTGTTTATATTATATTATACAGGGTGGCCCAGAGAGAAATGCACTTTTGATTTTGCGCGCATTTTTAAACAACAAAATGGCGGCGCGCGGGAGTTGTGTCAGTGCAAAGCGCAGACTTTATAATTTTTGTCACCATGAGTTGTTACACTGGAGAGCAGCGCGCAACTGCTTGATCTTATGCGATTGTTCGATGGCTCTACAGTGCTTAATTCAAATTGCAGCTCATCAGTGAGTGTCGAAGCACTAATTTAATTATGCAATGGATTGAATGATTCGAAAGGACAAGATCGACGCAAAAAATGCAGCCCCGTGGTCGTCAGAGAGTATCACGGACCGACGAAAACATTCAGCGAGTTCGTGAATCTGTACGCGCGAATGAAGGAGCGCAAAGTTCATCAACTTTGGGATTGTCTAGATCGAAATTGCAGCGAATTTTACGGCATGGTTTGAAATAACATCCTTAAGATACATTTGGTACAGGAACTAAAGGCAACAGATTTCGAACGAGATTGAGATTTGCAAAGGAAATGCGCAAGTATCCACAAAAAATAATTTTAGGCAGGGGTGACATCTTCTGGCCACCAAAAAGCCCCGATCTCTCCAACAACCCTGCAGCAATCGAAGTTGAATATTCGGCAAGAAATGGAATCCAGTTCGAGGATAAGTGTAACGAAAATTTTCCAAAATTTTGATGCCAGATCGGAAGAATGTTGTAACCGCCAAGAAAATCACTTGGACGATGTAATTTTTAAAAAGTAAATATAAAAATTTTCCTTGAATTTTCAAAAGTGAATTTCTTTCTGGGCACACCAACGACTCATTCACTAATTAACATTGTAAAAGATTGTGCAAATGTCGAAAAAATACTGTGATGAATTTGTCACTTACAGGCGTGCATAGCACTTGTATAGTAGACAAAGAATAATGACCACTTTCCATACATTTCAAAACCTGATAATAAAAGTGAATGTATAGTTATAATGTATAGTAGACAGACTACCTGTAAGTCTAGAAAATAATGTCTCATAGTCATTTTTACGATTTAAACGCCACGAAGTCCAAAAAATATTAATGTTTCTTTTTAGGTTAGAATTTGCCGAAAGATGTTAGAAAAATATTTATTAACTCTCGAATTGTAATCTAAAATAGGAATACTTAGCTGTGGTCGTAAAGTCCTTTTTATTTTATGTATTCCTTAACTTACGTAGCTGCTTAGACTCTCGATGATTGGAAAAAATCGAGTGTTGAGCATAATAATTTCTGTTTTTACATCACAAATAACTAGTACTTACTATCTAGTAAATACATTTTTAGTAAAGAAAAATGCTAGTTTGTATAGGTATCTACCTCTAAAAAGTATCTCTTACCTGTTCATCGCTTGATCACTTATCTACCCGACACATTTTATTGGCTTACGGTATGTATACAGTGCATATAATAAACAAAAAGGGAAAAACAAAATTATACAATATGTTTTAGTGAAATGGTTTATTAATTATCATTATTATCATCTAATTCTCTTTTCCAGAAATTCTGCTGGAGCAGAGATATTTTCTTGATACCTAGCCCACCCAAGATACCACACTAATGTCATAATTGTTAACAAATGAAAAAATGTGTTCTACATGTTGTGAAGTAAATGAACTCATACTATTACTAGAATCATACAGATTACCCCACTCATTACTCAGTCTATGTTCTGTGCAGACACGGCTATGTACAGGGATATAATATTTATATGTACTGAGTATCGTGGCTCTAAATGAATCTGCCACATTGTGCAGATTCATATTGGTATATTGAGGAAAAAGGCAGTGTGAAGCAGTATTTGCTGCTCGCCTATAATTTACTAATGTTATGTTGCTAGATACAACTTCAAAATGTACTTCTAGACTTTCATTAACTGGTTTAGCAGTAATTCTCTCAGAGTCACCTATTTCAACAGTGATTGACCCAGAGCCACCTGTTTCAGCAGTGATTGACCTAGAGTCATCTGGTTCAGCAGTGATTGGCCCAGAGTCACCTGTTTTAACTTTTTCAGTAGTAGATGCACCACAAGCTCCATCAGCTTGCCCAGTACGTATGGCAGCACGCTTACAACTCATCTAGCATGAATGGCATATTCTATCAGATGATAACATCTATGGAAGAAAATATTGAGTTAATATCAGAATCACCAAGACCGTAACGGTATGAAGTAATATACTGGCAAATAATTAACATTAAAGAAACATAAATACCTGACATGGTGCAATCCTTGTTTGTTTATCTGTTTGGAATTTATCTTAGTTCTTGAAGGATCTTGAAGGATTGTCAAAAACAATAGAATGGCTCTGACGATTAAGTGTTGACCGTCCACAGAGACTGCACACTTGTCTTTGACCGGTCGAGATAACCCTGAAGCTTGAGCACCATCACTGCTTGTCGTGAGGAGTTAATTACAAGGTTCACAAACGTAATCTTCCTCTGTAAGTAATCTGAAATAGGAAAGACAATATAAACTTCTTTTATTTACAATTGATATAGGTTATAGTTTAACAGTTCAAAACGAAACACGAAATAACAAGACAACACTATTAGTTTTAATTCATCTTTCGGCCATTTGTGTGTATGTTGTCATACATATGGACATCATATGTAGTTTTAAGTTAAACATTATAAAAATAAATACTTACGATTACTGGTGATATCCACTCACTAAGAAGCGAAATAACTCTTGTGTTTAGCTCTTAAACAAGATAACGTCGAAACGTATTGCAGTTTATGCAAAGTATACGTCGGCTTTTTGTTGACGATGGCATTATCAAGAGGGCGGATTTACAACAATATGGAAAGCAAAGGTCGTCAGATGAGGAAGATATCGAGGTCCAGGGGGCAGCAATAAGGTCGTAAATAGAGGTATCAGTTTACATACAAAATAGCACAGTACATAACGAGACGCAAACGCACCAACGATGGGCTGCGCCAATTTCAATCGTAGAACTGTCAAATGTAAAAAAAGTCCATTTCAGTCATCCGAACTCAATTACACACTGAATGATTAATTTATTTAATCAATATTTTATTTTCAATTAATCAATATTATACAAAGACTAATAAAGAATATTATATCGATTGAATAAAATGTAAAATAATGTATAAAACTCAGAAACAGAGATTAATAAATTCAAGTAGTAGTGCGTAAAATGGAACGTTGTAGCAAAAGGTCTCAGTATTAATATATAATCTATGGCAAAAGGTAATAGAGATGCGTTCAAAACATGGTAATATGTAACGCTAAACGTAAAATAAGTTTATAGAAAAACTTAAAAATCTTTTTTTCCTGCGTTTCTTTTAAAATTGTTTTTAGCGTATTATACACATAATATAATTGGCTAAATTTTAACATTTTTTTCATTACTATACAAAGCCAGGTGAAAATTGGTCATTCTTCTTTAAAGTTGTGATTGTATAAAAATAATAAAATTAAATTACATTCAAACTAATTAAAGAATAAATGAATTGAAATAAATTAAATTGTAAATTACATAGAAATTAAAGGATAAATTAAATTAAAAAAGTAAATAACAAATAAATCAAGTTAATTGTAAGTGCTATTCCTCTTAGATACACTTTTTTTTACTGTGGGAAAAATCATCCAATGACAACCCCCGCTCTTGGGCGGAGCGGGAGATAGTGTCAGACTCTTACTGACTAAACGACCCACCCTGTTCCTTCTAGCCTTTATACCGGGGCTCGAGTTACCTTTCGGATAACCCTGGCCCCAGGGCTTCGACCCGGCGGGGTCCCTGCTGTTGCTGACAACTCCTTGAGGCGCGCGGGAACAGTGCACGCCGTCGACGACTTGGGCTTGGTCCGGACAGTTACCGGACGGCCGGACAGCGAGCTACCCATTGCTCACTGTCCACTTGGAGGTTTTTACAATTTCACAAGTCTCTCTGTTTCTAACGAATTAGATACTCATTTTGTTCATAAGTTTGTGTTAAATTAATTTTCAATTGCTACCCATAGCTTGTCACGACCCCTAGCTGTGTTATAGCTGTATAAATGTTACATTAAATTGTTTTCAAACCCAATAGGAATTATTTAAATATTAAACACAATCCAAATATCCTTGAGCCCGTTCTTGACCATCAAAAAACGATTTTCTGATCAAATCTGACCACATTAGAGTTTACAAAAAAATGTCACGACGGCCATAATTATAGGGTTTTTAAGAGAGACAATAATCCATCCTTTGACCGTTAATTATCGGTTAATATGTCTGCCACTGATAGGTTTAATTAATCGGTTCGACAAGGACGCGTGGAGCGTTAAATGCCACGATTACCGCAGTGACTAACTGGGGGCCAAGTGCAATGGGTCGACTGGCATAATATAGATTTTTGTTTAGGTCAATATTTGTGAAATTATCGAAGTTTTTGATTACCAAACGAAAAATAGTGGAAGATTTCATGTACAATTATTTTAGTAGTAGAATCATTCAATCTTTTAATTTGTGTGTTTGGAAAACTTAATTTTGTGCGCCCGAGTTGTCTCCTGTGTTGACGCGCTTGTATCGCCTCTCATTTAGGACTGGTATAGTGCCCAAGTCCTGGAAGCTTGCCAACGTGCAACCCGTGCCCAAAAAGGGCAGTCGTGCCGATCCTGCCAACTATCGGCCGATTTCGGTAACCTCCATACTCTGCAAGATTATGGAGCGTGTATTGAACTCGCGCCTCATGGCATACCTAGAAGGTAACGATCTCCTCAGTGACCGACAGTACGGGTTTCGCCGCAAGCGGTCTACTGGGGACCTACTGGTTTATGCCACCTACTTGTGGGGCGAGGCCCTCGAGAAGAATGGGGAAGCGATTGCCGTTTCCTTAGACGTCTCGAAGGCCTTCGACAGGGTATGGCACGCTAGCCTATTGAGTAAGCTTCCAGCGTACGGCATTTCCCCTGGTCTGATTAACTGGGTAAAAGACTTCCTGAGTGAACGGTCTCTCCGAGTTGTTGTCGACGGATGCTCATCAGAGCCCATGACGATTAATGCCGGAGTTCCTCAGGGGTCTGTTCTCTCTGCAACTCTCTTCCTGTTGCATATCAACGATCTGCTGGTGCCCGGTATCTATGGGTATGCAGATGATAGCACAGTTGTAGAGAGATACCTGCCCAGTGCTCGGGCTAGTAAGGAGCTAATCCGGTCCGAAAGAGAGGCTATGGTAGAGCGAACGAATATCTCACTTCAGGCAGTCTCCAAGTGGGGTGAAGCCAATCTAGTGGGATTCAACGCCGCCAAAACACAAGCGTGTCTTTTCACTGCCAAAAGGAGCCCGTGCAGCTTGGTTCCTACTTTTCGGAATTTATCCCTGGAGTACACCGACCGCCTTCAGCTCTTGGGGGTTGAAATTCCCTCAGACCTTAACTTTGGGCGGTTCATTGAGTCCAAAGCCAAGGTAGCTGCTAGGAAGCTGGGCGTTCTTGCAAAGGTCCGGCGGTACTTCACACCGGGACAGCTTTTAATGTTATACAAAGCACAGGTCCGTTCGTGTGTGGAGTACTGCAGTCACATATGGGCTGGTGCTGCAAAATGCCACCTGGCAGCTTTGGAGTCGGTGGAAAGGCGTGCAAAGAGGCTAATTGGTGATCCAGATTTGGTTAAGTCCAACCTTCAAAGCCTTGAGCATAGGCGTAGGGTAGCCAGCCTTTCGGTGTTTTACAGGATGCATTTTGGAGAGTGTGCGCAGGAATTGCATGACTTGATTCCGCCATCGCAATTCTACCATCGGACAACCCGACGTACGGCGAATATTCACCCTTACGTTGTTGAAACCTCTACGGTCCGGACTAAGCGTTTCGCCTCGTCGTTTATACCGCGTACGTCGAAGGACTGGAACAGTCTGCCTGCTGCGGTCTTCCCGTCGGATTATAATTTGGGTGTCTTCAAGGCTAGAGTGAATAGGCTCTTAATAAACTAGTGCGCCTCACCATCAAAGATTGCATCGCTACTTACCATCAGGTAGGATCGCAGTCAAGCACTAGTTTATCTCAATTAAAAAAAAAAAATTACTATACCTAATTCCTACCTTTATGACAAACATTTTCTCTTTTACAGTTATAGTTATTTTAAATCGCTGACTTAAGTTCCAGTGTCCTCTAGATGGGGCAGAGGGCGTCCTCAGTGCGCCGCCATCCCGTTCGGTCTTGAGCTTCACGTTTGATTTCGCTTCAGGTCTTCTCAATGTTCTTCGCGCCTCTGTGATGACCGTTCCCCGCCAGATCTGCTTGGGGCGACCATGTTACGCTTTCCTTGAGGATTCCAATCTAGGGCTAGCCTTGGTATTTGTTCAGGATCCCTTCGGAGCGTGTGGCCGATCCAGATCCATTTGCGGCGTTTAATCTGCTGGTCGATCGATTTAAAATCGCACAGCATTTTAATTTATCTGGGTCTGCTGATTAGTCTTACAAATAAAAATAACAGAGTCACTAGGGAATTATAAATTTCTAAACATGAGGACGTCAAAAGTGAGTGAAACAATCCGGCATTATTTCAAGAACACAACTTTGCACGGTTTCAAATATTTGTGCTCGGTACACAGTGTCGATCGGTGAGTACAATTTTTGTCCTAATCTAATAAATCTAAAGTCAGATAATGTCATATTTGAATATTCAAAACCACTTAGGCACAGTAGATATTAGGTAAACCTGCCAATATCGTTTATTTATATAGGTATACACACAAACCTAAAATTAAAAAGAACAAATACAAAGAAAAGCTCAAAGGTACTTATTATTTCAATCAAATCATGATAAGGTACCTAAATTAACTCGAAGAAGTAATGCGAGCTTCAGTTATTGTAGATAACTAGTTACAGTACCTACCTCAACCTACATTATACTATCAACATATAAAAGTGGCATTCGACTTGTGACATTAACCAACACGAGCAGGGACCTCGTGGTGGAATATGGTCTCTGCATCAGAGAGGAGGCATATGTCCGCATAGTGGTTGCTATCATACAAAAGTGTTTGGGTTCCTGAGGCCATACCACGAGCTCTTAACGCTATCCATTTGACCACCTAAACTGAACTGTTAAAGGAATGGAGCCATACTAATATAGAAATATTATTTGTAAAACACTAACAACCTTACAGGACTGTATTACTAACATCATAAACAACTGTTGTTGTTGTTGTGTTTTGTTCTATGACTTTACAAAACACTAGCTTTTGCCCGCGACTTGAATGATGGAAATGAACATCAAGTTAACAAATGGGAAAAAATTAATATTTCTATAAAATATACCACCAGCTTTTGCCCGCGACTTCGTCCGCATACATAAAATATAGCCTATGTCACTCAGGAATAAAGCAGCTTTCTATGTGTGAAAAAATTTAGCAATCGGACCAGTACTTCCAGAGATTACCTTCTACAAACAAAAAAAACAAACTTTACCTCTTTATTATATTATTATTGTAGATAATGTATTTATCAAAAACAAACCTTCAAGATTTCGTTGTTCTATTTATCACATTTCAACTCTGTATTTTGCTATACATACCTACGTCTGTATGACGGGACGCAAGCGCATCAAGCGCCCCCGCCGCCCGATGCCTGCTCCCCTCCGCTATTGTACCATCGCTTGCTTCGCAAAGACTTCATAATATTTAGAACGTTCAATTTAAATATTTTTAGTTTTGTATGAAAATCTGTAGCCTGATTCACGTAATGAAAACCGTAACGATATCGTAGTGATTTAGTTGTTTTAGTCTAAGATCCGATTAATTCATTAAACCCCAAGCGAACTTCGGCGTTCGCGCAGCTATTGTCTTTCTATTGTGTCTGTAATTTCCACGATTGAAAGGTTATGAACGACCTTCACCGGTCTGTTTAATGGATGAAACGTATTTTATGATAAATCTGGTGTATTAAATAATATAACGCGGGTGGGTTGCCTAAGAAATTCCTGGCCAGACTATTATTAATAAAAAATTGAAAATTAACTTTTTTTTTTAGAAAAATGCGCAACCGTTATTCATACCAGTTTTTTTTGCAGACAACACTATAACATAGTATTCGTAATGAAACAGCGTTTATTTTGATATAGAATTTGTTGTATATCAAAATAAACACACCTGTTAATACATACCTGTTTATACCTGCCAACCCATAGTTATGCCAGGAAACAAATAGGCAACCCATCATTTTTATGTTCTAAAGGCTTCACTCTTTCGGTTAGTATTAAATTTATTAGTTAAACACACCAGTGCATTCTTCAAAAAAAAAAAATTGTTTGGCCAGGAATTTCTCAGGCAACCCACCCGCGTTATATTATTTAACATAATAAATTTATCATAAAATACGTTTCATCCATTAAACAAACCGGTGAAGGTCGTTCTTAACCGTATCCTCTATTATTTAGACCATTTCCGTATTCACATCCATCAATCGAGTTAGAACGACACCGATTTTAAAGTCGTTTGAAATTCGTCGATTTAAAAAAAAAATCTGTATTACATTATCCTGGTAGAATACTTAATAATGTAACTGGAAATAAGTCGATAGATCGTGAATACCGCTTTTGGATAGGACTTCGATCGAACGACTATAAAACTTCAACGATATTTGGCTTGTTTGATTTTACGTGATAAAATATGATACATTTTTAAGTCACAGAACAAAAGTTAACATTGTCCTGAGAGGTTGCCGGTGCTTTAGAAATAACCCTGTAAAGTGTGTATAGGTCCATTCCTCTTTCTCGGTCGCACGCCTGACATTTTAACCCGTTATGGTAATGCCCTTATCACACTGCCACGCACCACGCAGCGTAGCGCGTGTCTTAACGTTGCTTGTAAGTATTTCCGTTTGTATAGAAAACACGCGCAGTCCAACACACCGAAACAGCATCCACGCTTTTTCATGCAGATCACGCGCCTACCTGCGGAGTAAAATTCACTCACGCGCATGAGTGCGGGGCGACACGAAAGATATACCTACCACACTGAGTCTCGTAGTGCTGTGCGTGATTTTGTATGAAATAAGACAGAGCGTGCGTGAATTTACATAACTCACCTACGCGCGTGAGTGCGTAAAAAACCTGCACGATGATGCAGATCTGCACTCCCCCATGATACGGGCGTAGGTGCGTTGACACGCAACATGCAGCGTGATGCGTGGCAGTGTAATAATCGCAGACTAAGGCCCCTGATGTTCCAGTATCGGCTGGCTAGTGTGCTGCTGCGCGAGCGCGTGCTGCGCGGGGCTGCTGTGCGCCGTGCTGTGGGCGCGCTTCCTGCAGGTGCCGGCGCTGCTGGTCGTCAGCGACGATATGCGCACCGCCACCTACCTGAAGGAAAGCGTGCCCACTGTAGCCGTCTGCGCTCCGCCCGAGAGCGTCATCGATATGTTTCTTGAGAAATTGTAAGATTTTCTCTTTTGGTATGAATACCCCTTTATTCATTAAATCCCAAGTTAACGCAGGCGTTCCCCGTCTCATTGTCTTTTTATTTTGTCTCTAATTACGGTATTCGAAAGGTGAAATTAGCATCCATAGGAGAGACAATTCAGAAACTAATGATAATAATAAAACAAATAATTAAACAGTAGGTAAACGACTCCCAAAAAAAAAATAAAAATAAAAAAACAAGATGTTTGTTAATTTATAGAAAACTGAAGACAGTAGTCACTCATTAACTAAACACGGACTTTGTAGGGCTACCTATATTTCACCAGGACACCATGTCGGCGCTACCAGTTGCGCCGGTGAAATATAGCCCATAAGTATGTCCCTGCGATTTTCATCGCAGTCAGGGGCCTACTCTGTAAAATACTTTCTTATAGTTTATGAAGTCCTTTTTTTTGGGCAGAGCCGAGTAAAAATCGACGAGGATTCAGTTTGGTGTTGTATCTATCGTTTACCTACATCGAAAATGTAATCACACCACACGATAGTTATAGAATCAAAGATTTTGTTTATACTACACGCTCTAAGACAACCATTACCCTTTCTATACGTTACGTGTGGCTCGCTTGGGCGGAGCACTACCTTGTCCTAATGACCAGTACCCGGAGCGAGAGGGAATGGGATGTGTTCAGCTCTTTCTGCGAAGCAGTAATGATAGCGAAGGAGGCGGCCACAAGAATGAGTTACGTACATACGCGCCTCAGCCATCGTGACAGGAGACAAACCAGGTGTCGGAAATCGTAGAGCGATCCCCAGCCACAGCAGGCGCGAGCTTACGGACGAGGAGCAATGGCTAGCTTGCCTTCCGCTCGTCCTATGAGGACCAAGCCAGAGTCGTCGACGGTGCGTAGTGTTCCACACGCGCTTCAAAAAGATGCCAGCAAACTGTAGGGGCCCAGCAGGCTCTATGCCTACTAGGGCCATGGGAAAACGTATGAAAGGGAAAGGGAAAGGGGGTATGAACGTATTAACGTATTCGTGGAGAATGCAAAAGAAAATTGAAGGAAAATAGGTGTAGTTTTAGACAGTAAGTCTGACACGCCCTCTCGCTACATCCTAGAGCGAGAGAAGTCAGTAGGTTCAATTGAAAACCAGCGTCAGACAACTGCTACGTAGTGGCCTGGCACTATGTTGAACTGGACCTATTTGACGCAGCCGTGAGACACACAATGTTGATGTATTTTAAGATTAAGTAGTTTCTATAATTGTTATTTCATTGTGTGTACTGATATATCAAATAAACGTGTTTTCTTTCTTTTCTTTTCTAGATGATTTCCGACCTCAAAAACCCTTTACATACCTAAACATATTCACATTAAAGCACACCGCTAGAGAAGCTATTTGACGACCTCCTACCCCACAAAAAATGGTCTAATATTAATCTCTTAATTTTCTTTCAAAGGTCCATCAACTCGTCCCAAGCAAAACAGATCCCCATGACTTTGGCACGACTTTTAACTGGAAAATCAACTTCAAAAGACCAACTCGTACTGTTAGACGAGATCCTGGCTGCCCATAACGTCACCCTGACTCAAGTGATGATGAACTTCACGCTGGGTTGTGATGCGTATACCAGGAGGTGTCGCTACCAGAAGAAAGCGTTGCCCTGTGGACAGCTATTTGAGAAGGAATTAACGTACTGGGGGATGTGTTGTGTTATGCGGGCGGATAAGTAAGTTTACATACAGACATTTTCATGATCATTTGAGCTGAAAAGCCGGCTACAGAGTGCTGTAACGCAACATGCAAGGTAACATGAAAGGAGCATTTCTTAAGTGTGGACGCAGCGCGCGCACGAACCGAGCGTGTACCTCTACTCACATAGTTGAAATTTGAAATGCTCTGTTTGCTCGCGTAGTGTGCACGGTTTGCGCGCGCAAGGCTACACTATGACAATTCTGTTCCATTGCATGATATATTGCGACAATATGGATGGCAAATTGTTTCACTGCATGTTACATTGCTTGTTACGTTACAGCCACATTGAAAACCAGCGCTCTGCAGGCCTAGCCAAGTTACGACCGTTTCCTTTCGGATCTCTGCAGTCGTTAACGCATTCGACTCCGTGTTCTGACCATGTGACTTAACGTTAATAATAATAATTTTATTTCGGACCAAGTTAATTCTTAAAGGTATCTACATTAAAATTGCTTATAAACTAGTGTTAGTGTTTATTAACAAACTTCTTTAAAATCGGAGAGCTAAAGATCTCTGCTACAGTTTTTAGGATGCTGTTTCCACTGTTCCTCACTCTCCTTAGCAGCAAAACAGCTTTGATCTGTTTTTTTTCGTATTACCGCATTAGATGATGCCATTTCCAAACATTTGGAGTTTTGTACAAGCGTTAACGAATGTAGATTATCAACAAGGCTAAGCTCTCTGGACTAGTTGTACTGTGCGTGTGAACACAATACTATGCTGAGCGTTTGATCGTTGTGCGAGGATGTGGCGCATATTTTTCACATAGGATGTTTATAATTTGTAAGCTAGACGCGAGAGCACGCGTCCCAGAACGCGCTCACCATTTCAAAAACTTTTGGCAAAACACCAACCATCTGTTCTCGCTATGATATATCTACTAAGAAACACACTATTTACATAATAATACAGTTGTAAGTTAAGTTTGCCTATGAATTTGAATTATTCATTATTTGTACAGGTTTTCCCCTTAAGGGGCCGGCGACGGATAAATTTCCATACAAACGTAATACCACGCTCATTTGCAGTTGGAGCATATTTCCAACATATTAAGATGATATTCGGTTATAGACAATATTTATCTAGGTTCCTACGTCGAGAATATTAGAAATATTGTTATTTTTAATACAGGAAAAGCCAAATGGCATGTTTTGCCATTTACGATGTAAAAAAGTGCGAAATACAATTCGCTTAAATTTCTTTTTGTTATTTTTTTTAAAAGAAAGACGTAGGAACCTAGATAAATATTGTCCATAACCGAATATCATCATAATATGTTGGAAATATGCTCCAACTGCAAATGAGCGTGGTATTACGTTTGTATGAAAATTCATCCGTCGCCGGCCCCTTAACCGCTCGCGACCGCGCGCGTCGGTTTGATTCGACGAGTGTTTTCGTGTCATATTCACCAGGGTCGCAAGTTTGCGACGGAGTACTCCATCTCGTTTAGCTCTTCAATCCCCATAGGTGACAGCAGAGCTGACGAGATGAGAGTATTTGTCGTCAGTGCAACTCTGGCGGAATAAACGCGAATGTTTGTCGAATATATCCGACGCAGGCGGTTATAAGGTTAAGTGATTAGATAATCTATGAGATCTTACCCTTCAGATTGCCGCACATGCAGACGGGGCTGCTGGCTCAGCCGCACAGCACACAGATATTAGACTTAGTACTACAGTGCACACATGGATCGACACTCTATGGTTGTCAGGTGAAACTCGCTGATGTACAGTTTACTGAACGTCCATAGTAATATATAGCTTTGATAATAAGGGCCAACGCTGAGTAACGCGGGAGCCCGCGATGCGTATCCGTCGCGTGGACACGCGCATGTCCACGCGCGGTTTCCGTGGGACCGCAACTGGTCCCGTCGTGGACTCTATTCGCAACGCTGTTCATGAATCTCGATCTTCATGTACATATCTATATATATAAAAATCAATGCCACTTTTCGCTGTAATTTTATAACTCAAGAACGGGCTATAGGTGAGCCCGTTCTAAACCAAACTAAATTTTTAGACTTTGTTCGGACTATTTAGTAGATGGTTTATGTGAAGTTTGGTAGGGTAGAGTAGAGTAGGATAGGGTAGGGTATAGTAGGGTGGAGTAGGGAAGAGCGGTAGCGAAGCCGCGCGGGCAAAAGCTAGTATATTATATACATGCCTTATACTACTCATTCGCCTGGTTCCATATGATAGGGCGACTGCACTTCCAGAATTACCTACCCTTTCAGTATCAAAAGACATTTTACTCCATGAGTGCGCACTAGTGTTTACTAGTCCGCGCGGACCTCCGTCGCACGCGGTCACTGGAGCGCGGGCGCGGGGCGCGGCCGCCCGCGTTACGTAGCGTTCGGTCTAAATGTGTTAAGTAAATATGGGTATTCTGTCAATCCTATGGGTGAATTAGATAAATAGGTGAACACCATAAAACTTGCTGACCGTTTAATTTTAGCTATGCTGGAGCAGTGGTAGCCCTGTGGAAACAGAGTACCTAGTACTTACGAGTTGAAGGTCGTGGATTCAAACCCAGCCAGAAGCGCATTACCTACTTTGCGTAATTTATTTTATCACCACTGCTCTCAAAAACGGTGAAGGAAAACATCGTGAGGAAATCATGTCCTTGTCTAGAACCAAAAAATTCGAAGAAGTGACATCCACGAACTCGCTCAGTGCCTGCGTGATGGATTACGGCTCATTTCCTCTCCTAGAGAGGCCCGAGTCCCAGCAATGGGAACAGTATAAGGCTGATTATGTGGTGTACAACTAAAAAGTGAAAAACAATGTATTTTTTTTCCTATTACAGTTAGCAACATTCTACCAGGGTGAAGAGTGGGTGGAGCCGGACAACCTGAACGCCGGCTACTACTACATGGCGCAGCTGCGGTTCACTACTATCCTGGAGAGCCAGAACAGTGACTCTCACAGCTTGGTCAAGAACACCTGTGTCCAAGATGGAAACTATTCCAGAGTTATCTGTATGGTACGCAAAATGTCAGCTTGTAAAACAAGGCCTACTACGGACGCGTAGCTTCATAGACGCATACGCTTGGTGTACGCCTGCTCACGATGAAACTCTGTCGACGAAGCGGCAAAGTCGTGCCATGGCGTCGCGTCGTATCGTTGTCGCTTCGTCGATGGAGTGTCATGTTCTGTATGTAAATGTATGTATATGTAGTGATGACAATGTATTCTAGTCAAATAAATGTTAATCTTTAGGTTGTCACTCTAGTAAAAAGTGCTTAAGTGCTTGATTTTTTTCCTTAGCCTTTGTTAAAATCAAACTGTTTTTCGCTATACTAGGTGTTCACTGCATGCTTAGAATATAATCTAAAAGTACGTTTTTGTATGTTGTTTAGAACACCTCCGCCAAACGTTAACCGATATAATTGACGAGTTTAGAAGTTTGTTTCTGTCATCATAATCATTTCAGCCGAAGGACATCCACTGCTGAATACAGGCCTCCCCCAAGTATCGCCACAACGACTAGTCCTGCGGTGCTATTCTCTAAGAAAACAGCCTTGACCGCAGCGCTGGCCGCAGCGACGAAATCCAAATAGGCAGCCAGCTCCTGCCGCAGCAGAGACACAACGTCCCCACTATCCGCCTGGGGCGAGGGCCGGGATTGGCCCTGATCCTCTCTGCTCCTCCCTTCGGGACGAGAGTCCTGGAGAGTGGCCACGGCTGCCTCGAGCCGGCCAAACCTCCCGCTAAGGGTGCGCTCGTAGGGCTCGAAAACGAGCCCCAGCGCCTCCTCAATAGAGGTGTTGGCCAGCTCAATGGAGCGTTTTTTGGCCACCCTCTCCCTCTTATTCGCCACACTCGTGATGGCGGCTGCCACGACCGCTCTAAACTTGGCCATCGCCTCCTCCATTCCTTCTGGCAAGTCCTCAGGAATCCTCGGCACCAAGGCGCTGGCCTGGCGTCCCTCACTGGCGGTCTCAGTGGGGAGCCCTCTCCCTCTGCCCGACTTTCGGGCCCACCCCGCCGAGACGACGAGACGGGACCTGCCCGAAAAATCTCGTTGCCGGACACGGAGCGCATGGCGCGCATGAACGCCCTCCTTCCGTTGGATGCGGACTCCTCCACCTCCATCGAAAGGAGGTGCTCCCGCACCTCCAACTCCGACTCCTTTTCGTCTGAGTTGAGTAAAGACGCGGTATCCGAGTCCGACGCCGCGTCTTCACTCACCTCCCTGAGGCCAAACCTACGGCCGGCCTCCATTGGCATCGCGGACGTGCTGGGAACTGGTCCCAGGGACTCCGCGCTGCCGAAGTGTGAGCCACCCTGGCTCTGTGCGTCCACGGAGGACGGAACAGGGTCCGAAGACCCGAGGCGATGATTACCCCCAGAATACGAGGGGCAGCCCGAGCTCTGCTCGGGGAGGGATTCTCCTGCAAGCAGGTACCCTCCTGGGGTAGTAGTTTTTTTGTCATTCGCGCTCATAATGGTGCTGGACACAGCTTTGCCTTTTTGTTTTAAATGGGGTGGGGTCCCCATTGCACGTTCGCCATCCTGGTCATGTCTGCTGAACAGACACGTACCGGAGGCGAACCCTATCTCCCCGACATCGCTATCCAGAAGGCGCCAACAGCTGTTGTGCCAGCGCTTCTGGACAGCGCACCCTCCGGGCGGTCCGACTGGACTCCGCCGTATGTTCCTCTTGGTCTGGTCTCTCGCTTGAGGCCTTCCGGCATGAGTAGCTCTACCGGCATAGCCCTCAAGGTCACTGAGACACGCAAGCCACACACAGTGGGAACACAGTTGGTGGGGATGTTACCTGGGCCTCAAGTCTGCTATTACAATACTGTTCCGTGATTACAATAGTGTCAGAATGGTCTATCATTGATTTCATAATTTTTGATTTTGAGTAAGTTTGGTAATCTACTTATATTATGGCGTCATTATGTCTTTCTAATGATCAACCACTGACACTCCATTGAAAGTAGTGGGATAGAATAGTAATCTCGTACATATTTACAAATGAATGTCTTACGTATGCGGTAATCTGCAAAAATTTTGAGTTAATTTGATCAGTGACCTACCATTAGAACGTCATTGTGTAGTCATTGCTTTTAATAAGCTCGGTATTGTCATTTTACCGCAATTCTATTACGAGACCATTGACCGATCCATAATCGATCATTATGAATTAGCAGATTAGGAACTTTTAGCAAAATGACAATGGGATCGTGTTGGAATGACGAATTTATATAAATAGCAGACTTGGTTGTCGGCACAAATACATGGTCACAGGGCCATCCGGATGACTGAGGGGTTTTTTTTGCTCCCGCACAGCACCTAATTTTTTTATTTTTATTTATTTATTTATTTCAAGTACCAAAGACTCATTTCAGTTACAAAATCATACGTATACACAGGTATTATAAAATTACATAAAATTGAAAGGTCAATAACAAAATTAAATTAATTTAAATTGTATTAGATTATTTTATCATTTAGATTGCATTATCATTATTTTGCATTGATCCGATGATTAATCATTAAATTAAATTAAACTAATACCCGCTATGACCTGCCGTGACCCGTGTTATACTTAGTGTTGGTGGTGTCCACCCGCAACCTAGTTTTTAAATATTTTAGGAGAAAATATTACATGGTATACAAATGAATGGAATCGACTAACATCACAAATTATGGAAAATAATGTTGTAATATAAAAAAATAATAATAATGTAAGTAATATAAAAATAGTGTTGTGTATATTTATGTCGACAGCGGCGATGTGCTGAGAAGGCGTGTGGGTGTAGGGACCCGCTGCAGTTCCAGCACCGCCGCGCCCAGAGCGACCTGCCGCTGTGTCCCGCCGCGCGCCTCGCCTGTCTCAGGGTCAGCGAGTTCAAGAACTATGGTTAGTACTTCGTACCATCACGCCTAGAAGGTATTCCCTGAAGGTTTAAAGTTGCCATACATGCTGCAACTGCACCTGATAGGTGTGTTGTGTACGTAAACCGGAGCGTGTATGTTGCACAACTGTGCTTATTTGACAGGTATAATTGTGCAGGAAAACCTGTCAGGTATACCTTAGCGTGTATGGCAACCTTAAGACAGGTTTACAATGCACCTTCATTTAACCTATGTGTGTAGTATATCATTACACACATAATGGGTTAAATGTAAGTGTGGCAGGCTACTACTAATAAATTATTGAAAACAAACCCAATAATATTTTACTTAACCTACAAATTGAACTCAAAGGTACAGGTGCGAATGCGGCTAAGATTTCGCTAGATGGCGTTGTACTCAACATTTTTTGTTTCGTTTTTAGAATATGGGAAATCGAGATACTTTATGAAATTGAACCAAGTACCCAATTATGTGGATTTTAGGCACTAATTTGACTAAGTTTGTTAAAGTGGAATGTTTAATTTAGCAAATACCATTTTTATAACCTAATGCTCACACACACTAAAAATGTTGAGTAGAGCCATCTAGCGAGATCTTGAGCACGTTTAGGAGGAAGCTTTTATAACTTTAAGTTTTGAGAAAAAAAAACTGAAAACCATTCAAATTAAAGTTCAAATTCTATTGCAACTACAACCAATAAAAAAAATCTTATTCAAAACGTATTGATTTCAGACAATATATCCTGCCAATGCTTGCCAGCTTGTAAGAAGATCACCACTTACATGGTCTTAGAGCCAAGTCCTATGACCGATATCCAGCATGCTATTGATCCTTTATAGTAAGTGCGTTTTGCGTTTAGGAAGGTTTTGCGGCTCACAAACTGTGTCTCACATAATTCGCACAACACAACTGCTCCAGTCAACCGCCAGATAGCTACGAGGCACTGACTCGTTTCAAAGCGTGCAAACATAAAGATACAGGTTTTTCGGTACCGATTTGTCGGTACGGGTCGGTACAGATAGGTACCGGTCAAACCACATAAAGAAACAGGTAAATCTATACTGTGTAAAACACTACACTGGCCAATGCTTAAACCCATATGACTCGGTCCAGGCAGTCGGTACCGACAAGTATAATCCTGTTTCTTTATAAATGAGCGCATAAGAACACACGGGAAAATACCTGCACCGATCGGTACCGACCCGTACAGACTTGCCTGCACCGGTAACCTGTTTCTTAATGTTTGCACCCAAATACAATACGAATATGTCACACGGCATGGACTACCCTCACAGCCAACACACCACAGTATATACTTACAATACCTGTATTATACAGAAGGGTTACTGATCATTTGAACATAATTTACTATAGGTGCAATCCGTGGGATCAACGCTGAAATTCATGAAATAAAATCAATACACCGTAGCTCTTGATTACCTACAGATTTAGAAATGTTTCGAACACGGATTCGTCGAACAAATGGTGTAGATTTAAATCTGTGTTTTTGTTCGCAGCTATGGACTAAACATTACGCCAACAATAGTAGTCGCGTTGAGAGTCAACGTGGGCCACTCTCGTGTGTTTCTACTGAACCCGACTGAAACTTGGCTCACTTTGTTGTGTAAGTATCTATGAATGACCATGAGAAGCTGACCCTTTTCTCAAAATACTTCATTTATGAGAAAGACATTAATTCATTAAACCCCAAGCCACAAAATATATAGTTACAGAAGTCAATCAACATACAAGCGCGCTTTGCAACATTCGAGCAACGCACACAAAGACACCGCTCACAGACACGATGTCTCGGTCGCGTCTCGGATCACTCATCAAACAATTCCGGCTCAAACGCTCACTAATGTGCGTCCGCTGAGCGTAGGTATAAAACCGGCCAAGAGCGTGTTGGGCCACGCTCAGTGTAGGGTTCCGTAGTTTCCCGTCCGTCACAATAAGTGTACCCATTTATGAGTTTAAAAAAATGCTTGCTTATACGATTATACTACAAACTTAGTTCAGAAATTATTTTGTCAACCTTTTTGTCTTTTTTGTAAAAAAAACTGTTCTTTCCATCAAGTTCAAAATGATTTTCCTAGAAAGTCCTTATAAAGTTCTACTTTTCAGATTTTTTCCATATTTTCTAAACTTATGGTTCAAAAGTTAGAGGGGGTTGGACACATTGTTTTTTACTTTTGGAGCGATTATTTCCGAAATTATTGACATAATCAAAAAATGATTTTAGTAAACCCCTATTCATTTTTAAATACCTATCCAACAATATATCACACGTTAGGGTTGAAATTAAAAAAAAAATCACTTCCCACTTTACATATAGGGGGGCTACCCTAATAAAACATTTTTTTCCAATTTTTATTTTACCACTTTGTCGGCGAGATTGATATACATATTGGTACCAAATTTCAGCTTTCTGGTCACAGAGATTAAGCGAGGACGGACAGACAGACAGACGGACAGACAGACATGGCGAAACTATAAGGGTTCCTAGTTGACTACGGAACCCTAAAAAGTGAAGTACATACATGAGATTGTCTTCTGTACCTACCTATCTATTTTGTGCCCAAGCGAATGTCGGCGATCGCTCTCTCATTGTGTTTCTATTGTGTCTCCAATTCCAGTAGGTATTCGAAAGGTTAAAAAAAGCAAATGAAAGTATGTTCGTTTTTAAAGCAAATTTTTGTAAAATTACTCTCAATTCCCGCTGTCAAGTCCTTTCTGAAAAGATAATCGATGCGTCACAAATTGAACGGAACTCGTTGAGATAAAAGAGATTGAACCTTGAAAACTCAATGAACCAATGGATAAGTAAGGGTCTGCAAACCCTACATAACACAATCTGTTTTTTATTTTTATTTTTGTTTTTGGTTTTAGTCAATAAACGATGTATAAGTCTTTAATGTGTATGTTAAAAGAGGCGATGTAGCCTACTTAACATTTCTATTTTGTGTTAGTTTACAGTTTAGAATAAGCTCTAAATTTGTTTACTTTTTGTTATACCTATGTTAATAAAGACCTTTAAAAATCAAAAAAAAAAGTAAGTACGACATCTATATCGCCACATACGAATTTAAATCCAATATCCTGCATTGCGATGTCAGAGTTCTTCGTGCGATTAGAACAAATACAAAAGTCAGAAATCAACTAGCGGACTGTTGCCTGGACTTGACACAAAGAAAGAAAGAAAGAAAACACGTTTATTTGACACACAGGTACCTACACACAATGAGGTATCCATTATTATAATAGAGAAACTTAAACTTAAATAAAATACATCAACATTGTGTGTGTCACGGCTTCAGAAAATCTTCCCTATTATTTGTTTTTTTATTTATTTATTTAAAATTTTGTAAATGACACCATTACAGCTAACGCACGTTATGGAGGTGTATAGGACTTAACACCTTGTTGCGTAGACCTCTACACTAGTGACCTTCAGCTCAGGTTTCATGCAGCTATTATATCGTAACGTCATTATCACCCTTCAGCTCTCGAGTAGTGAGCCATATAACCAATACCCACGGGGTTCACAGGCATGACCAGCAGCGTGTCTACTTGATCATACCTGGTCATCACACCTTAAGCCACATCAGCTACCTAGATCCCCTTATCCCGACTCACTGGGAGCATCATCCCGATTCACTGAGACATCACTGCAGACAGTTCGAATTCACTGGAAACAAGCTTCCACTGGCCTGGCAAACATCAAAACTCATCAAAAACCATCGAACTCCTATCTTCGGAAGGGGGTGAAGTAAAAATAATAATAATTCCCAATGTTGTATCTCTGCCTTGTTGTCGTGGTGGGGCTTGCGCGTCCCAATGAATCCTAGAAGATTTTATCACAACGTTCCTAGGGTGAGGAGCACTAGGGGGGGGGGGGGGTATATATATATCTCTTAGTAAAAAAATAGTTTTTAGATCAATCGAGCAAGGATGCATTTTATAAATAACCCCGATACCGGCTCATTTTCAATATGAAAATTGATTTTAAATCAACTGCATATCCCCACAACATTCCTTAGAACATAATACTGTAGAAATAAGTATATCCTTTATTTTCTTTGTTCCAGCATCTTTAGGCGGAGTTTTTAACATGTTCCTGGGTGTGGGACTATTCAGCGTGTTGGAATTCCTATACTTTTTAATAGCAAAGTTGCCGGCAGCCATAAGAAAATCGTCTGAAATTTACCCCACTGCTACGAGTCGATTGACTATCTCTAAACATCATCGAGAGATACTTAATAATCCAAGATAATTTCAGTTCCTTTTTGGACAAATCGATTCAAGCAGCTCGTTTGTAGAACGCATTACTCATAGATGTAAGGCATTCTCTAATGCTACTTACCTTTAAAACAATGGTGAAAGAGCACCTTTTGCTAAAGTATTTCTTTAGTCTCCTCTTTCGCTAAAGTATTTCTTTAGTCTCCTCTTTTGCTAAAGTATTTCTTTAGTCTCCTCTTTCGCTAAAGTATTTCTTTAGTCTCCTCTTTCGCTAAAGTATTTCTTTAGTCTCCTCTTTCGCTAAAGTATTTCTTTAGTCTCCTCTTTCGCTAAAGTATTTCTTTAGTCTCCTCTTTCGCTAAAGTATTTCTTTAGTCTCCTCTTTCGCTAAAGTATTTCTTTAGTCTCCTCTTTCAATTATACAGGGTTATTTGTAAAACACTAACAACTTTGCAGGACTGTATTACTAACATAATAATCAACAACTTTTGTTCTTTGACTTTTTATAAACCATAGTTCATTTACCAAAACAAACCTTCAAGATTTCGTTGTTTTAAATAACACATTTCAATTTTGTATTTTACTATAGGTACCTTCCTACGTCTGTACGACGCGATGCAAACACATCAAGCACCCCGCCGCCAGATCCCCGCTCCCCTCCGCTATTATACTATCCCTTGCTTCGCATAGACGTCTTAATATTTAGAGTGTTCAGTTTAGGGAGGGGAGCGGGGATCTGGCGACGGGGGTTGCCAGTGTTTTACAAATAACGGATAATCCTGTATTTGGTGGCTGATTTGGTATATAGAAAAAAAATACATATACAATACCAATTAATATACATAGGTACTATATTAATTGGTATTGTATATAGGTATTTTATATTATTATCTTTGTATACTGACTACCAAATCTATCTCCTTTCGTTCAGATCATCAAAAGGTAATCTGTAAGAGATTGCCTTGTGCGATATTGTACCTACACTTGTGTTTGTAAGTTTTATCTTGTTCAGAATATGAGGTGTACAATAAAGTATATAATAAATATCTATTATATTTTATAAGTAAGGACCATTTATGATAGCTGTTGTTCCAACATTTAAAAAAACATTGAATTGAATCCATGTCAAGACTTCCTGTCTTGTAGTACCTATTGTTTAAATGTTTCTGTTGTAAATAACTTATTGTAGATCTCAAATAAATATTTGCAACAAACTTAGGTGTTTTTTTTTTATTCTATTCTGCTCGATATTAACAAATAGCGTTAACCCCCACCCCCTGTAGTGGTTAATACTTGAATACTCCCAATGGTTGTTTACACGCATAATAGCGAAGTATGCCAAGAAGGCCGACTCTATACATTTACTGCCAAATACTACAAAAACATCAGAATCTAGTATACCTACAGAATGGTACACAACCATCCGTAGGTATACTAGATAATGGTAGACAAATTTTGTCTCGTAGTTGGTTTTTGATTTGGTATCCAACTAAAAACATTATATAAAATATGGACCCTATGAACATAAAAGGTGAGCTTGTTACCATCGATGGCAACGGGGCAAAAAGATACCAAGTGCTCATGGTGAAATATACCTAGTTAGGTACACTGGACGACTGGAGCCGGAATCGAACCAGTGTTGGAAGGTGCTCATTAGTCGCGCTTGCAACCATGTCGCTAACAGAGAAGTAAAAGTAAATTTTACACGTGTCGATTCCGTACATGACTCACTCACTATCCCTGCGTTCCGAATTGCGACAAAATCGATAATATCGCGAATCTGACACATTCCTCAATAATAGTCTGTCTTAAACGTCACCACTTGGGAATTTTGTATAATATATAAGGTTCTAAGTAAACAATGATAAAGATCTCTTTATCAACCTTAATTATTGAACCAGTGTTGACTACATCAGATTTCATTTTATCTTAAACTTAATAATAAATTACCCAAGTCGTTTGACTTTTTAGACAGATTGTAGCACTTTTATATGTTGTGACCATTTTTGGCATTATTCGCGATATAATCCCTTATCGCAATTCGGAATGCTGGGTATATTATGTCAACTTATAGTTTGACTTAAAGGTCCAAGTGACCAGGTCATAAAAATACAAAAAAAAAAAAAAAGTCAACTTATAGCTGTCATTAGCTGTCATGTGAAATTGTCATTGATTGTCATTGTCTAGTACACGTGGTTAGGTTATGTTGTTGAATTCCTTATATCTGTGTTGATTTTGTTCCAACAAATAATCTATTACACTACTGAAACATAAATTATAAAACATGTCTTCATGGAAAAAGGCCGCGAAGGCCAACCAGAAGACACACAAGGAGCGTCATCAGCCAGAATCCCGGAAACATCTAGGCTTACTTGAGAAGAAGAAAGATTACAAGAAGCGGGCAGATGATTACCATGAGAAGGGGGAAACTCTGAAGTTGTTGAGGAAACGGACGCTGGACAGGAATCCTGATGAATTCTACTTTCATATGATTAATTCTAGGGTGAAAGATGGGGTGAGTGCAGCCTGCTATTACTTCCAAAAGATTGTTGTTATTTTGTAGTTTATAAAAGAAAAATATTGAAATTTCCAGTAAACCTTATTGATTACTAGTTACTCACTGTACTTTCAAGATATAAATTAAGCTAGCAGATTTCTATATTGATTTGTAAACATACCTCAAAATCTGTTTTTGATATGATCAAATATACAGCACAGTAGTAGTTAGTATTGTTGATTATTTCCAGCCAGTTGTCCCACAGAATCAATAATCTTTTTAGGTGGATTTTTTTTGCCACAAAATACTTCAGTAACACTTTTGGGGCCAAGGATCATATGAGACTTGGTGGACTATTTTTATATTTATATATTTTTTAAGATTTTTGCTGTTGGATATTTTGACACTGTCAACTTTTTTTAAAGTTATAAATATCCAACCAGTAAGTTAAGTAATGATGGCTGGCTTCTGATGTGTCATATGATGTCTCATTTCATAGGAGCACCATGAACTTGAGAAGGTGGATGAACATTCAACAGAACAGGTGAAGCTGATGCAGACACAGGACCTCAAGTACATTAACATGAAGAGGACCATCGAAAGCAGGAGGATCAATAGGCTTCAGGTTTGTATTACTCTATTGAATCAATTAACCTTTCAGATACCGTCAATTTGACACACAATAGTAAGACAATAGATGCATGAACGCCGGTGTTCGCTTGGGGTTTAATGAATGAATTATTACAAAGTTAGTATCCTCAGTCTCACTATAGAGGACAACCATGCTGTCTAAGAGTATGCATATTGAGCGGTTCTTGACTTCCCTGGTTGCGATGGCTAAAGCTGTCAGGGAAATGCCTATGATGTTAATAATACCAATGTTTTGATAGGCATTTGGTGTCGTTCACGGCCTGCCCGTTTTTTTCACCTGAGCTTAAGACAATAACAAAATGATTAAGATAAGATAGGTAGTAATAATAGTGTTTTGAGAAAGACATAATTATTTAATTTGCACCTTATTAAAAAATAAGTTACATTTTCAGCTTTACACATTTGTAATATATACTTAATTCATTTTTTGTAAAGAGTAGTTCAACATACATTTATTATAATAGCTTCTTCCAGCGGCTTTCCTCGCATGAAATTAGAAAATAAATAGCCATGTTACTCAGTGAATATATAGCTTTCTAATGAAAGAATTTTTTCAATCAGTCAAGAATTTTTTGAGTTAAATCGTAACTAAAAAAAAATCAAATCTGTTCTCTTTATAAAATAAATCAATTTAGTGTCGTTACTCCACAGGCTCAGCTCCATATGACTGATATAGCAGAAGCGACTCCAAACACTCACACATTTTTCGTGGAAGATGGAGAGGAGAAAGAATTTGACCTGGCCAAGAGACTGGACACCCACCCAGCGTTGTTGGGCAGAAAGTCTAACAGGCTTAGGTTGGCAGACCTGGACAAAATTGTGTTACCTGATGTTAATGATGAGGTTGGTATTTTATGAAGTTATTAGTGGTTTTTTAAATTGTGCACACTAGTGCCTGATGATGAAACTGGCTGATAAGCTTGTGATGTTTTAGAATAAAAAAATAAAGCTAGAACTACATTAGACCGACGCACACGTGTAACACGCCTGATTTGTACGTAGAACGACGTCGCGTGGCGTGTACCAAGTGTAGCTCTACAAGTCTAGTTTCCATATAAGGTGCATGGAGACTGACGCACCCAAATTGGCGTGTGTGGCACACGTGTATTCTAGCATTAAACTTCAATTTTTGAGATAATGTATATGAATGAATTTTTGATTGAGCAATTCACAGCTGATTCTATTCATGTTGAGAACAGATTAAACTTAACTTTAATTGTGCCTGTCTCTCTGTTACATAATTTTACATTAGTAAAGTTGTGTAGAACACACAGCAGAAAATCCATCTTAATGAATAATTTATTTATTAAAACTTCATGCGACAAGGTATAAAGGCGGAATTAATCCCTTAATCATTATTTTGCTAATCTAATTCAACTTCCGATTTCCAGACCTTAGAATCAATGAAGAAGAAAAAGCAGAAGATTTACAACGAGTTGTCAAAGAGGATAGAGAGGGAGAAAGAGTTAACAGTGATTCAACAGAAGATGGAGCTGAAGCGCCACCTGCAAGATGTTAAGATCATGAAACCTAAACGGCTAAAACCTGGCACCAAGAGCTCGGCGCCCGTGTATCAGTTCCAATATATGAGGAAGAAGTAACAGCCTTTGTTTTATTATTGTAAAGTAATATAAATGCTCCAAGGTTCTCTAATTTTCGAAATTTTTTTTGCAATTTGTAGGTCAGTATTGGATAGTATGTTAACAAAAATTATGGAATGACCAAGTTTGTAAGCGATAATCGCAACAGCGTAACCGCATAGAACGCCGGTCTCGTGAGTTTAGAAATAAAATATCTGTTTCTCCACCGCGCCGGGTGCGAGTGAACTGAAAACCTCCTTTTTAAAATGCTTCGTGAGTTCTTACTCTTAGCCTTATTTGAAGCATGATCTTCAAACGTCTATTTCATGTCACTTAATAACAGGTTTAGACGAATGGATGGGTTGTATTGATGATTTTAATGACTATTGTTTCATAAATAAACTTTACCCAAATAAGACGGGACAAGGGCAGGAAGATGATGTTTCATAAATAATCGTAATTATTTTTACAGCCGCCTATCATATTTTAATTAACTGACAACTTTACCTGCAAAATGCAAAGAACTTTCGAGAGCTGTCCTTGCGCTGTAACTAAGCCTTTTTAATATCCTCAAGTACTAGTAACTAAGCTAGGAGTACATTGCGATTTGCAGTGCTGTTGTAGCAATCATTCTAATATTGAAAGAAAGAAAGAAAGAAAAACGTTTATTTGTACCTCACACATACATTTAAATTAAAAAAAAAAAAAAAACAGAATTGGATACATTAAAAAACTTAACAACAGATAACGGATAATGATAACGGATTTTAGATAACTTTAAAATCTATGTAAGGTCAAAAAGGCGCCTAACTCAGCATATGCTGCGATATTTAAAGAGATAAATAACACAGTGCTGGTATTCTGTTAGGGCCCGTGGTGATGCCACGGGTATGCCACATTATTGACATAATGCAATCACATCAAATTATGTTGTCTAGATTTTTTTTTTTTTCGTATACCCTTATTAATGTCCCTCTGTGAACCCATACTTACCTAGTAGTGGTCTCAAACACGAAATGACTGAAGTACTTGTTATCATCATCATCATCATCATCATCGTCATCATGTCAGCTGAAAGACGTTCACTGTTGGACATAGGCCTCCCCCAAGCGTCGCCACAACGACCGGTCCTCTGCGTTACGCATACATCGGATTCCCGCAATCCTAACCAGGTCATCGGTCCACCTTGTTGGAGGCCTTCCAACGCTGCGTCTTCCGGTACGTGATCGCCACTCCAGAACCTTTCATCTCCATCGACCATCTGTTCTGCGTGCAATGTGCCCTTGATTCTCAGAGCTATGTCAGTAACCTCTTGATTCTCCTGCGGATATCTTCATTTCTGATGTGTTCACGCAAGGACACTCCGAGCATAGCCCTTTCCATCGCCCTTTGTATGACTTTAAATCTTATGAGGCCCATTGTAAGCGACCGCACGTTTCAGAGCCATAAGTCATCACTGGCAAAACGCACTGATCATAGACTTTTGTCTTGAGACACTGTGGTATATTGGACGAGAAGACACCGCGTAGCTTCCCGAACGCTGCCCAGCCGAGTCGGATTTAACGATTGACCTCTTTCTCGAAGTTAGACCTACCCAACTGGATCGTCTGTCCCAGATAAACTTCCACAACTTCGAGAGTTGAGTCTCCGATCTTGATAGGAGTGGGGGCTACATGGATGTTAACCATAACTTTGGTTTACTGGGGACTTTGGAAGTACTTGTTATGAGAGAATAAAATAATATTCCATTTTAATGTTTGAATTCGTTTTTTATTTTTTCGTAATAAATAATTTTTGTTCATTACATTAAGATGCACCCGAGCTATTGCGCGAATAATGATATTAGTTATAAATTCAAAACAGTCATCGAATTAAATAATATCATTTGGAAAAAGAAAATAAAACTAAGTTTTAACTTAAAATATTTTTTAACTATAAGTTAATATGGTTAAAAAATGTTTTAAGTTTTATAGAATTCTATAAAAAATGTCCCTGATTAATCATTATAAAAATACTTAAACCTATATTAATAATACAATAGTTCATTGGGTAAGATATTGACTGGTGATCAAAAATTACATAGTTCAAATTCTTCCCATTGAGCTGTAAACACACTTAAACCGACTCCTAATAACTGGAGGGCTTTTATCACTCATTGTCAGGAACCTTGCAACCTCAACATACTAACCAACCAATTATATTAGGACAACTTTAGTGACGTCATCATGCTCAAAGATTTGTTGGATCTGAATGGTGCTTACAAAGGAGTTAAATAATGTTGTTTGCTCAATTTAAATAAAATACTTCACATAATAACAACTAGTGTCCGACCCAAACTGGTTTTTCAACCGAAACCGAATTTCGGCAACAGTCTCAGTTTCGGCCGAACCGAAACCAAAACTTCTTTACAAGGATCATGTTTTGAGGGAAAAATAAAGAAAAAGTTAATATAATCAGTCAGTCCTTATTTTTTTTAATGCATTTTAAATCAAGTATTTACATTCATTGACTATCATGAATTTTACTGCACTCGATTTTAGTTTGGGAGTAGGTAAAACGAACTGCAAACACAAGCCAGTCACGACATGATCAGGCACGTGGACAAGGCAAAGTCTTCGTTGCTTACTCCCTTGGATAGAATGTAACGGGCTGAACATGACCGATCACAACGCGAGAACTCCCGAGTGCAGTTTCGGTTTCGGTCGTAGTTTCGGCAGGTTTGCCACCGAAACCGAAACTCGGCCGAACCGAAACCGAACATTCGGTCGGACACTAATAACAACATAAAAATAACAATTAATTCGAATTGAGCATAATTTTATGTGGCGACACTTCGCAGGACAAGGATTATTTGTAAGAGTCACTGCGGTCCTGGAATGCAAAGGCCAATTGTTTTAGTCAGCAAAAGTCTGACACTCCCTCGCGCTCCATCCAGAGTGGGAGAAGTTATTTGATGATTTACCACAATTACCACCCTTAAAAGAAAAAAAGGTAAAACTGCGAGTATTCGCGAAATAACCCACATCCACGTAGTTGTCTTAGACTAGCGCGCACTGGTGACCTTTGTCCCCGTGACTTTTGACGAAAAGTCACCGTGCTTATGAACCCAACATGTGGTGCGCGCACTTGAACACGTGACAGTTGAATAAAAAATGACAAAAAAAAATGTCACGCTGACAAAAGTCACCAGTGCGTGCTAGCTCTAAATGTGTTGGTCGGCTAGTATGACAGCATTTCTTTACAAAAGACTACTTAAAATAAGTCCATCGCATAATACCAGGAGTGCATCACAGTATAAAAGTTGTACGTAAACCCTAAGGCGGTAACTTTCGAATAAGCTAAGATCTAAGAGTCTTTGGTAGTCCTACACTAGAGCTGTGTGTCACCACAGTACGCACTTGTGCGGCGGGTTCATGGGCGCGCCCGCGGGGCAGCGCCAGGCGCGCGCGAACTCCGCCGAGTTGCTGAGCGTGCCGATCACGCGGATCTTGTTGGGGCTGTGCACGCCTTCCACCATCTTGGACTTCAGAGCGCCTACTGTTGAGTTGCCGCACCAGATCTGTTGGGAATATGCGGTTAATATAAAAAGAATAGTTTAATCATCATTATCATTGCAGCCGAAAGACGTCCACTGTTGGACATAGACCTCTCCCAAGTGTCGCCACAACGCCCGGTCATGTGTGTTTAACATCTATCGGATTCCCGCGACCCTCGCAAGGCATCGGTCCACCTTGAGGGAGGTCGCCACTCCAGAACTAATTAGTGTGACCCTGTTCATTGTCATTTGTTTGACGATTTTTTGGACTGTTTGTAACCTTAGTTCTCCTGTGGATATCTTGATTTATTACGCAAGGAAAATTTGAGCATGGTCTTTTCCATTGTTTTTTGGGTGACTTTAGGCCCTCTGATGACATTTAATCAATGTAAACGATCATCACTGGCAATACACAATAGCTTAATAACAATTGTAACATTGTTAGATGGTATTGTGTTTTATATTTTCATAGTATTTCAATTCGTTTGTTCATATCTAAGAAATATCGCCGTGGTGACCAATTTTGTCTTTATTTTGTGCATCTTTTTAACGGTGGACTTCGGTGGAATTGCGATCTTTTAAAATATTAATAGAAAAACGTAAATATCTGTGGTAGTAGATGTAGAATAGCAATAGTACTAAAAAAAGTGGTCACACCTTCCTACCTAAAACAAAACTACTGAGGTGTCAAGGGACACCCGGATGGAACGAAGTTCCGTTCTGGCTTGCTTTCTATAAGAGAGAGAGAGACAGACCGAGAAACATGCGCACGCCGCACGGCTTACAATAGCTTACTATAGCAAAAAGTGTCGTTACAACTTTTCGTGAGATTTTTTTCCGTCTAGCCAATACAATATAACTAAAAAATACTATCCTATTTTATGTATATTTTGACAGCACTATTTCAACATCTTCGAAACCATGAAAACGACACCCATGACGAAAAATTTGACAATTTCTTGCAGACGCCATCTTGGATTTATATTTTGACAGTACTATTGGTTTCAACACCCTCGAAAACCATGAAAACGACACCCATGACGGAAAATTTGATAATTTCTTGCAGCCGCCATCTTGGATTTATATTTTGACAGTACCATCGGTTTCAACACCCTCGAAAACCATGAAAACGACACCCATGACGAAAAATTTGATGATTTCTTGCAGCCGCCATCTTGGATTTATATTTTGACAGTACCATCGGTTTCAACACCCTCGAAAACCATGAAAACGACACCCATGACGAAAAAGTTGATAATTTGTTGCTTTGTTGAAACATCTACGGTCCGGACTAAGCGTTTCGCCTCGTCATTTATACCGCGAACTTCGAAGGACTGGAACAGTTTGCCTGCTGCGGTCTTTCCGTCTGATTATAATTTGGGTGTCTTCAAGGCTAGAGTGAATAGGCTCTTAATAAACTAGTGCGCCTCACCATAAACGATTACATCACTGCTTATCATCAGGCGGGATCGCAGTCAAGTACTAGTTTATAACAGATAAAAAAAAAAAAAAAAGCCGCCATCTTGGATTTACATTTTGACAGTACCATCGGTTTCAACACCCTCAAAAACCATGAAAACGACACCCATGACGAAAAAGTTGATAATTTCTTGCAGCCGCCATCTTGGATTTACATTTTGACAGTACTATCGGTTTCAACACCCTCGAAAACCATGAAAACGACACCCATGACGAAAAATTTGATAATTTCTTGTAGCCGCCATCTTGGATTTATATTTTGACAGTACCATCGGTTTCAACACCCTCGAAAACCATGACAACGACATCCATGACGGAAAATTTGATAATTTCTTGCAGCCTCCATCTTGGATTTATATTTTGACAGTACCATCGGTTTCAACACCCTCGAAAACCATGAAAACGACACCCATGACGAAAAAGTTGATAATTTCTTGCAGCCGCCATCTTGGATTTACATTTTGACAGTACCATCGGTTTCAACACCTTCGAAAACCATGAAAACGACACCCATGACGAAAAAGTTGATAATTTCTTGCAGCCGCCATCTTGGATTTACATTTTGACAGTACTATCGGTTTCAACACCCTCGAAAACCATGAAAACGACACCCATGACGAAAAATTTGATAATTTCTTGCAGCCGCCATCTTGGATTTATATTTTGACAGTACCATCGGTTTCAACACCCTCGAAAACCATGAAAACGACACCCATGACGAAAAAGTTGATAATTTCTTGCAGCCGCCATCTTGGATTTACATTTTGACAGTAAAAGTGTCGGTACAACTTTTCGTGAGAATTTTTTCCGTCTAGCCCCCTTTCACAACGCGCATTATGGAACTTCGTTCTAATATAGGTGTAGGTGTGACCACTTTTTTATCGTTGATAGGTTTGCATTTGGTTGCTATTTCACCTGTCAAGCGACGTTGCAGTTGATGATGGAGCGTACTTACCTAGAAGTAATCTATTGACAGATAGGAACACAGACTCCGGTAGGGAATACCACTCCAGCTGTACGCACAGTGAATGTGTTTACTCTCTGTCATAAGGGAAACTACTTTTTTGTCAGTATTGGTTAAAAAAGAGACCTGCGCGAATCCCAAGAAGAAGAGCTGGTCGGGCGTGTAGGCGGGCAGCCCCGGCAGCGACGTGCGGCGCTCTGTGGGCGCGCGCGCGGCGTGCAGGCGGTACGCGGACAGCGCGGCGCGCAGCCCGCCGTTGTCCGCGATGTTCTCGCCCTGCGTGTTGAACCCGTGCACCTGCACCACACACACATACATTCTAACATTTCAGCGAGGTTTACACGCGAGTAAGGTGCCACTACCTAACTTATTTTTTGGGTATACTTAGTTGTAGCGACATCAATGGCGTCACATAAAAAATAATCCTGCACTGCGCGCAATTAGTATCCTCCGCGCAATTTGAACATATACAACAGCCCGAAATCATCTCTCAAGCAGTTGCCCAGATCAGACATAACACCCATTTAGTCGAAAGAACCTCCCTTTCCAACGAAAAGTATATGAACTTTATACTCAAATGAAAAAATAACTGTCTTTCTTTAAATAAAAACATTAACTCCACCCTAAAAACAACTCCTGTATTTATTCCGCGCAAGAATCGAACCCGCAACATACAACACAACAACCAATTACTGATTTCGCTGGACCACTGCGACAACCGTGTCGCAAAATATATCGATATTTCATGTAGGTTAGTATATTTATGACAAATAGATGCTGGTTAAAGACATCTTATGATTAATCATACCCCAACAGTGAACTGTACAAAAATTACACGTTCTGCTAAAAGCAGAACACTGTGGTATAACGAACAAGCCAAATGACAATACCTGGGCAACCTACTTTGCTACCCTCCTTCATTGCCTTATTATATCACTTACGGTGTAGTTGGGCAGCTGCGGCATGTGGTACTTGCTGTACTGGTCGATGATGCACTGCACCTTGCTGTGGTAGTGCTCCAGCGTCGCCGCCGACCACCACTGCTTCAGGTTCCCTTCCTCGTCGTAGCGCCGACCTGAACACGCCATAGTTCAACGTTAGTAATAGAATAGTAACAGTTAATACAATAGTAACAGTTAATACAATAGTAACAGTTAATACAATAGTAACAGTTAATACAATAGTAACAGTTTTACAGAAACAAATCTGTGGGTACAATGGCGATTTTATCGCTGACTGCGATATCTACCAGAAATTCTAAAAATAATACTCAACCTATATAACCAGGTATAGTGCGTTGGGGTAAGATCGGCATTGGGGTAAGAACGTATAAATATAAATATACCACTTATTTAGCTTTATTTTTATCATATTGCGTGCCGCGTCATTATGTTCCACCTTGCCCAGCAATGTGGCGGCATTAAAAATAAAGCTAAATAAGTGGTATATTGATTTATACGTTCTTACCCCAATCCCAATCTTCCCCTAACCCACCTTATACCTATACCTTAATAATATTTATATAAAAGACAACATTTGTCTGAAGCGACATTTAGGTATAGCGTGACATAAGAATTAAACTACCAAATCCTGCATTGCGCAATTAACTTTTAACGCAGTGCAGTGGTTCAGTTTAACGGTCCCAACTTAAGAGCTGTAGGTCGCTGGTTTTATCCCAGCCAGGCACATTAGTTTGTGCAATTTATTTCATCACCATTGCTCACAAAACGGTGAAGGAAAACATCGTGAGGAAAATGGCATGATGTCCTAGGACTAAAATTTTAAACACATCAACCTGCTATGGGCTTGCGTTTTGGATTAAAACCCATTCCCTCTCCTAGAAAGAAGGCCTAAGTCCCAGTAGTGGGAACATTGCGCGCACTGTTGTCAGCAACAGCAGGGGCCCAGCCGGGTCGAAGCCTACTGGGGCCAGGGTTATCCGAAAGGGAACTCGAGCCCCGGTATGAAGGCTAGAAGGAACGGGATGGGTCTTTTAGTCAGTAAGAGTCTGACACTATCTCCCGCTCCGCCGCAAGAGCGGGGGTTGTCATTGGATGATTTTTTCCCACCAAAAAAATAATAATAGTGGGAACATTAAATGGCTGATTATGTTTATTTGCTAAAGTGATCCATATGTCAGATTGCAAAGCAGGATAAGATGGTAGAAAGCAGATAATATTGCAACTAATTTACCTTGATCGTCAAATCCGTGAGTGACTTCATGTCCCATTATGGCACCAATTGATCCGTAGTTGATCGCTCTGAAATAAACATTTAGCGTTATTTCTTTACCTATTTAAAAGAAGTCCAGTTGTTTGGAGGGTAGTTTTAAAAAAATACCGCTAATATAATACATATAAGGAGGAAGTACTCACTCAATTCCATTTCCGTAGAATGGTGGCTGCAATATACCGGCGGGGAAAGCTGTGAAGTGAAGTTTTCTGGTTAGTTTTCAAAATAAAAATCAGTGTAGCGACATCTATGGCGCCACATAAGAACTACGAAGAAAGTACGAAATCCTGCATCGCGCATTCACAGTTCTCCGCGCGATTTGAACATATACGACAGCCCGAAATCATCTATCGGGCAGTCGCCCACCAGACTATAACACCTGTCTGGTCGGAGGATCTTCCCTTTCCAACGGAGGTTTGCGGGACTTTACTCTCTGTTCCGCCCACCTCCAAATCAGTAAGAATGTAGATCATCAGTTTATCCAGGAAGTATCGTGTTGCCCAGTATCTGGGTTGTGGAGGTCTGCTGGGCAGCCGCTCTAGGTAAAACACGGGTATTTAAGCTGGATCCGGTCAGACTGGAACTTTATGTGCAATTACCGGAACGGATCTTGAGCGCTGGCTTCAAGTTGCGCAGAAGTCCAATATTCGGTTCTTGTGGTGCGAAGTGAGACGCGGGGGCGGGGAATGTTAGTGATTGGCTCGCGACGCCATCGTGTCATAGAAGTCACTCGTGATTCGTTCCCTGCGCTGCTGCATGTATCTAACAACGACGACGATTGGCTCACCAATGTATGGAATGCGCAAAGTGATCCCCACTCTGACGCCGGGCGCCCAAGATCCGTGCCGGTATTTGTAGTTAATGTTAAATAACCATTAGGTGGGATCGCAGTCAAGAACCCTGTTTCCCATCTATCTAAATGGATGTACTTACTGACAGAGTTGAGTGTAGCGGAGTAGAAGGCGTTGACGGTGGTGGCGGTGGCGACCCAGCGGTTCCTGTCGGGCTTCTCTCTGAGGGACTCCAGCGACTTCTTGACGGCCGCGAACGTGAGCTTTAGGTACGTCTCGAACAAACTGCCTTCTACTACTTCCGCCTGAAATGGACATGAGGAATTTGGATTGGTACCCAAGTAATTAAACGAAATGTTGTATTAACCTTTCGTATGCCGTAATTAGAGACACAAAGCGTTTTGGGAACACATTTATTATGCGTACAGCCAAGGAGTGGAATTCCCTGCCGGAGTCTGTGTTTCCTGATAGCTACAACCGAGGGGTCTTTAAGTCGAGAGTGAATGGGTTACTTCTAGGCAAGCGTGCTCCATCTTCGACATCATCGCTTACCATCAGGTGAGATGGTGGTCAAACGCAAGCCTATCAGTAATTTCAATTATAAAGCTATTATGTCCTGCGTAGATCTGCGTTCTGGCATATAACTGTGTGCAAAAAAGAAGAGAGAAGTGGCTGAAAGTGATTTTTAAAACATTTGGATCCATTTTGGATCCTCTGAAATCTAAATATTTACTTCAAAGGGAAAAGGAAAGGTTTAAATGGCCCTGAATGAGCACATAGGATATTATCTTTAATCACAGGAGTACGTTATCTTGACATAATTTTCGACTTTCCCGCAGACGAAGCCGCTGGCAGAAGCTAGTTTTTAACCGACTTCGAAAAGGAGGAGGCTAAAAAAAGTATTAAAAAAACATTGAAAAGTACAAAATAACTTTAATTTCGGGATTCGGGGTTAAATAACGAAGAGACAAAACTATTATACACCGACTTCCGAAATTAAAGTTATTTTGTACTTTTCAGTGTTTTTTTAACATTGAAGTCGGTTATATATTTTTTTGTGAAAAGTTTTTTTTTATACGGGAATGAGCAATTCCAAGTTTTTCGAGTTTGATGAAAAAAATGCTTACATGTTTATAATGCTTATCAAGCTGTTCATGCGTCAGCAGCCAGGCGGGGAAGCCCACGAAGTTCCTGATGGCCTTCAGCTTGTCCAGGGTCTTGAGGCGCGTGGTGGAGTCCATCCAGTCCAGCTCGTGCACGGCGGCCGCGAACGCGGAGCGCACGTCCTCTACCATCTCGATAGCCTGGGGAACAGGAGCTTTGGTAAAGTTGACGTTCTGAACTCAGCAATTGAAGTAATTAAATGCTGTTTTGACAAACTTTTGACAGGGTTTCAGGGTAAGGAAGAGTTTACTAAGATTCAACTTTGACCATCACCAGGCCATAGGTCAACCGGGTTGGAAGCCGTGACATCATTACTTCTTGTACCGCACTTGCCGCCGATTAGCGATGGTATGTAGTTATATTGTTTGCAATAAATAAATAATAAGTGTTTTATTATTTTTTATTAGTAAAGTTGCATATTTCTATCGAACTAAAAGTGCCTTTGTATATATTCAAAAGTTCTACAGATATAATAACCATGTATAGCAGTGTCAAGAAGCTATGAATACATCGTTCTGCTGAAGACAAATTGCAAAAACCAACTATCTGCATTTTTACCCAAATTAAGTTAATTTTAGCTATCGATTCGTCTCACCAAGAAGAATCTGCAAGTAAAACTGATTATTAGCTATGCCAGTTATTTACTAAGATGGCTTCGGCAAAAGGTAAATGATCTAAAGATTTGATCGAATATAATAATTTAACAAAATACTACAAAAATGCAGATATTTGGTTTTTGCGACCAGAGTACGATTGAAAACACTAGGTTTTACAAATAACCCTGTATATATGTACCTAACAGTAAATTTCTTTCCACTCAAAGCACTCGTTGTAGCAACAATGTTGCAAGGAATAATTAAAATTAATGTTAATTCCTGCGTAGAGCTTATAAAAAGTGTGCTACGGCGGCGTAGCAAGGGGTCAGTTCCAATGCTACGCGTGCTACGACGACTTTTAGCGCGTAGCACTTGAACCGACCAGCTACGTTTTCCGGGAACAAATGACCTTCGGATGTGCGGCAAATTACGTTTTCAAAGAGTAATCCACATCTATGATTACTTACAAGTCGGTATCAAGTTAAAGCAAATAATATGTATATTCCACAACTATCACACGACGCCATCTAGTCCCAATCTAAGCAGAGTGTGTCTTTTCCTATACTTGTGCTATGAGACCTTGCTTCATGCCAAATTTCAGGATTGTAGGTCAACGGGAAGTGCCATTTGAAACAAATTTTTCTTGAAAGTGTTGAAATTTTTTCACAGCTTCAAGGGATCGCAGACCTGATTATATGGTTTTAATTTCACTTACTACCTCAACGCGTTCCCGAGATGAAGAGTCTTGACAGACAAACGGACAATAAAGTCATTCTATAAGGGATCCGTTTTTTTTGAATCCTGAAAAATGAAGAGGTAAGTAAAACATGATCCATACCTTCTGCCTGGATGTATAGTCGAAGTGCCTCTTGACGTAGAGGTAGCTGAGCGCGACGCCGAAGTTGGCGTTGACGTTGGCGGTGCAGCTCTTCCAGCGCGGCGTGCGCTGCTGCAGCCCGAACACGGCGCGCGAGAACTCGAAGCCCAGCGAGCGGAACGCGCCCAGCGTCATCGGCGCCACCGTCGAGAATACGCTCCACCACAAGAACCGCTCTGGGGGAGGCAACTGTGGTTGTAGCATAGTGCATTCGCCATTTGTAAAAAAATAAGGTGTAAACGCTGTGTAGTTTTTACCACGCTGTGCTTTTTCTATTTTTTCACACAAAAAATACTTTTTTTGCGTGAAAAAATAGATAAAACACCTATTTCATCTTCTGAATTATACCTACTTGATGAAACAAGAATAAACTCCCATAGAGGCTGCTTTTCCACTCGCCTATCGTAAACATCGAGCATGGTTTAAAAGCTTGTTACTTCATCTAACGCAATCTAACGTGATATTTGACGAAAAGGCAACGCGAAAAAAAAAGTGATAATACCTGAAAACTCTGTTGGCATTCAGTAATTCCGTGATTTACTCGAATAATTTACAAAACTTGTTCCAGGAAATACGTGTTTTTTTTTGAAACTTGAAAAACATTGTCATTATTTAGAATCTTGATAAAATTTTCTAGGCTTGTACAGTTGTACTTTTTTGACTTTTTTAATTTTTGAGTAAATTATGAAGTGTCAAAGATCATGCAAAATAGCAGATTTTCAGAGGTCTTCCTCTCTCAGGATTAGTTTTACACAAATTTAGAAATCGATTTACATAGAAGCCTAGATAATATCCACAAGATACTGTGTTTCCAAAATATCTAATGAAAAATGTTTAATAACGTCATAATCGCGTAAAAGCGGTTGTATGAAAAACAGCGAAAATGTATGTCGAGATGAATCCCCTTAAGAAAGTAACTATCGATGTCTGTAGCATTAAGAATGTAACTGTAAGTTCTAAGAACGTAACTATAAATGTCTGAAGTACTAAGAACGTAACTAGGAATGTCTGGAGTCCTAAAAAAGTAACTATAAATGTCTGGAGTACTAAGGAAGTAATTATAATTGTCTGAAGTCCAAAAAAAGTAACTATAAATGTCTGGAGCACTATGAAAGTAACTATAATTGTCTGGAGTCCTAAAAAGTAACTATAAATGTCTGGAGTACTAATAAAGTAACTATAAATGTCTGGAGTACTAAGAAAGTAACTATAATTACCTGGAGTCCAAAAAAAGTAACTATAATTGTCTGGAGTACTAAGGAAGTAACTATAACTGTCTTGTCCTAACTATTTTAAGACGACTAAAATGCGGAAAATCGAGCGTGATCCCCAGGAAAACAATCGTTATTAGTAACAGTAATTGGAAAAACATAGTGTACAAAATATTTCAAAGACTCACCAATAATAACAGGCTTAGTATCAGCTAATAAGACAGACAACTTCTGAAGGTAAGGCAGATCCATAACGATGACCCTATCCTGGAGCAGCTGCAGTGACACGCTCGTGTTGGAGAACACCAGCTTCAGGTAGCGGTCCCAGTCGTGCTGCCGGGAAACAATGGATGAAGGTATTATAGCTGAAGAAGAGCTGAAGATTTTGCAGAATGAAGTAATGAAACGAATGAGTAAAGCCGGAACTACATTACATCGGCGCACACGTGGGATTTGTACGTAGAGTCGCGACGTGTGGTGTGGATCTATTGTAGCTCTAGTCTAGTTACCATATAAAATGTATAGAGATCGACGCGCTCAGATCGGCGTACGAGGACCACGTATAAACAATGTAGTTCCTTTACGATGGTCGGTGTCCATTCCAGTCATGTGTGAAGTCGGTGTCCAAACTGCGGATTCCTATTTTCATCCCTTTCTGGCGGCGTCATTATCTGTGTAGTTACCTGCTTCCACTGCGCGGGCCCCCCGCTGGAGCCCTGCAGCAGCTGCTGCACCGACACCTCGTGGAACAGGTGCGTGCCGCTGCGACGCACCTCCACCGGCGTCATTATCTGTCGAAGGTATTCAAAGATAAGATGGGAATCTTAGTTGCATCTAAATATGCAGTCCTACTTGAATTGTTCGGAAGAGTCTTAATTACTCTCGTATACATACTAGATATATGGAAACCGACCTTGGCCAACTTCTTGCTGAAGTCTACGATATCGTCGGCAAACTGCTCGGCGTCGGTCTCGTTGTCGGCGATGCTGATCATGGACTTGATGTACTTGTGGTACTGCTCCAGCTCGTGCGCGAACTGCTCCGGCTGCAGCAGGTAGCGGTCGCTGAACCCGGGGGACACCTGCTCGATCTGGAACCAATGTGTTTGATGAATATTTGACATTGACATATTGGATAGATTTGGTTCAAGATATTTCCACACAAGCTTATTACTGTAGCGAGCGACATCTACCACATAGGAAATAATCTGCAAAATCCTGTATCGCGATATCAGAGTTCTTCGCAACAAAAAATATACAACGGTCCGAAATAGCGCGCCTCACCATCTACGATTGTATCACTGCTTACCATCAGGTGGGATCGTAGTCAAGAACTAGTTTATAACAGATAAAAAAATCAACTATCGAGCAATTACCCGGGCCAGACGCTATACACGTCTGGTCGGAGGATCCTCCTTTTTCAGCGAGAATTGCTTAAGTTTACACCCTGTTCCGCTTATCTCCGAAGTATTTCTTCTCATCCAACTCTAACTATAGTGATAGAGTAATGAAGGGGGGGAGAATTATGCCTTGTTAAAATTCAAATACAAATAAAATATCTTACACATAGGCCTTTGTGGGTACTTATAAATCGTCAGAAGCTAGTGCACGGTCCCAAATGGTTCCTTATAGAGGAGAACCGGCATTAAAGTCCATGGTAACTCTTTGCACTCACCACGACGCGGTTCCTGCTGGTGTTCCTGACATCCTCGGCGACCTGCACGCTCAGCAGCACGTTGAGCCCGAGCAGCCTCCTGCCCCTGCCGGCCACCTCCTCCCACGTGAAGTTGGCGCTCATCTCCGCCGGGGGGCGTGGGGGCAAGCCTAGCTTCTGGAGGAGCTTCTGAATGGGCTTGATCCCGTCGGCTTCGAGTTTTTCTGGAAGAGGAAAATGTTTACGGTGGTTTGTTAATGGTTAGATTTTCATAGTCTCTATTAAAAAAAAAAAAAAAAACATTTTGACACACACTAGGAATTCTCCTGTACCTTGGGTTCACATACACAGCGCACCCAGACCTGGAACATCTATCTCTTAACAATACAAATATTTATCCGCAAGAGAATCGAACCCGCGTCACACAGCGCAGCCCATAGCTCGACCACTGTGTCAATCGTGTAGGTAATCGGTATTATTTCGTGTTATATAGTAGTGTTAGTGAAACATAATAAGAAGTACAGGTACATGACTGGTCACGTTTGGTGAAATTATGTTTAAGACACCATGATCATTAAAAAAAAATGATGAAGAGATCACCTAAGTAAATGATAAGACATCAATGCAAATGAAATAGTTTTGCATAAATGAAAAGAAAATCACATTTCATACATAAAGACGAGATGCTACACAGGCCTATGATCCTTGTCAATACAAGGTTCATAGGGTACGCACTTTACTCATCAGTGAAGTGCCCGATAATTATCTACTTACCAGTATTAATACAAGTCTTATACAAGCTCTTCGCCTTCACCACACTTTTCGGCAATCCCTCATCGTCCTTGTCTTCCAAGAGTTCCCTCAGGTCGGTGACCAGCTGCTCTCGTAGCTTGGCCAGCTGGTCCCAGGACGTGGCCCAGTCCGGCACGGGATTCTGTTTGATCCAGCCGCCGCACGCAAATTCGTAGAAGTCTGTGCATGGGTCCACATCTTTGTTTAAGGCTTGTATTATTCTTGAGGCTGCGGGGAGAGAGATTTCTATGTGAATAAAGAGCAGAAATAAAATGAGTAGCGAATTATGAATGTTTTATGGGTAGCTTTCTTTACCTCTTTAGTAGCGGTAAGTATGGGCAGCTTTTTTTAATACTTTTGGGAATACTTCATAAAAAATCGCTTTTAGCGATAAGACCGCCCATTGTGACACCCGATTAATTTTAAGTTTCTTATGTATTTTTATTTTATTTTTGGTGTACAATAAAGAATTTATCTATCTATCTAAACTGTGAGATAATATGCAACCAACTCAATGATCAGAGTAAAGGTATCTACTGCAGCGACATTCCAATATAGTTCGCGGGTTCGAATACTACCAAAAGTACTGCTTGTTTGAAGAAAAAAGTAGGAAGTTACTTAGTAAGTAAAAATAAATATATTTTATTTAACACAATTTATTAAAGAGTTTCAAAGTTAACGAACCTAATTGTAGGTATCGGTGTTATATCGAAAGCATATCATGTCTATAAACAATTAAATATAATCCCTAACTATAGTTTAAAAAAATATAACAAAGATATGTATAAATTCGCGACGTCTCGAGGAGGGAGGGGTAAACAGGAAGTTCGCTAGCTTTCTCTACGAATGCATAAAATATGCGTAATATCTTAATAATCGACATGTTTATGTAACTTGATGCCTACCCACCGCGCGGGTACAGGCAGATGATGCAGTAAATATATGAAGTTAATATGTTAAATATTATACTCGTATGTAGATTTCGTTAGTAAAATTTAGTTGCAAAATAATTGAATATTTAATTTCTCATAAAATAAAAGTGATGTATTATAACCGAAATCTCAATCTAATCTATATATAATATTGGTATAAAAAAGTAAAATAAATTTTAAAATATTTCATTCATAAACTAAATTAAACAAACCTGTTTCCTCAATAAGAGTGGTTTCTTTAGTGATAGTATTATCCTTATTAACATTCGAGGCAATTCTAGCATCAGCAACTCCAAAATTAGACAAAAGAACAACAAACACTGGGTAAATAAACACTAACAAAAATATTTTGATAGTAAAACTAAACGTAAACAAATAAGAATGCATTATATAATCTTTCTTATTCAAACGACAGTAAAACGAAGTCTAACGATGCATTGGACGGTTGGATGTTTTTATTGATGGATAAAATAATTAAAAATTCAAAAACAAATGACACGATTGTCTTCCTAAGTAGTAGTGGTATATAATATCCTACATTACCGACACGTGTTGACACTGCATATAAAACTCATATTAATATATAAAATGCGTCTCAAATCTCAAAAGAGTAACACAGTTAAGTACTGCAGGTAGGATGACTCAAAAGAATTAATTTGTACAGCAATTTTCTCGCAAAAGTGGCGCAGTAGTCCCTTGCATAGCAAACACGTGGACTGTAAAATAACTGATGTAAGAATTACTTGGGGTTAAATCAGAACATGCGTCTTATTTCAAAACGTATGCGACAATTTGTATTTTAATTGGAGCGATATACGCAGGGGTTAAGTGCGCTGTTTCTTTGAAAATTAGCAATTAAACTTGTAAGTTACGTAAGGCAAATAAACATTATAAACAAACATAGGAGGACACAATCGCGTCGTCGGAATATCTCAACAGAATTAATGACAATAATTATAATAAACATCATCAGTATTCCGATACAATAATGGGTTACAACAAAACTAAGGTCTAATGTTAAATATTTATTACTTATCAAGGAGGTAAACAGCGTGGAGTTCATTTGAACAGCCACATAGAGCTTGATTAATTAAATATAATTAGTTATGTAACACGTAAATAGCAAGCTAGTAGTAGAGAAACTAGTTACAAGCGATACTGGAACCTATTTTCCCCTGTACACTCTAACAAGCTTACAGCATATTCCTATGTACAGGAAATTTTAACTGCATTTTTGTAGATCCATTTCAAAACGTGATCGTGCATTTAATCAATTAGGTAAACAAAAATGTTCTATCGGGATGAAACTTCTAATCTAAATTAAATGAAAAGTGTTAAATTAATTATCGGTTATTGGTTCTGTAGTCATAATTATTCGCTTTGTTAAGATTTCTCTCACATAAGAATAAGAGAATAAATTAGTATATCCAAAGGTAATCTGCATATCAATGGTCTAACACAGAATTTCTAGACAAAGACATGGTAATACTAATTACTTGACGATAGAGATCCAATCTAAGAGGATGAGTCTACATCATTAGCATATGCAAATGTTCCATTACTCGCATAGCGAATGAAACGCCTAATTAGTCTAGCATGGCAATAAAATGTACATTGGTAATTAAAATTGTAGTACAAAAACTTTGAACCATCCTTCCGTGAAGGATTCCCATGGAGATGCCATGGTTGTTACAGTGATATGTTAAATAGCTGTAGATAGTCATTACATTATTTACATACCATTGACAGATTACCGACTAATAACGATTGCGCGAATCGACACGTGTCGCGGAAAATGTTATGGCAAACATATGGTAAAATGTGGTAATCTCCGCATTTTACAATAAACACATTGGCGTTTATTTACTTATGGTTTATTTTTTAATGCCTTTAATTACGGCGCGATGTTTGTTTGTTGTTATTCAGCATAATTAGCGCACGCGTAGAATTAATTAATGAGATGTTAATGTTGATATATGTTATGAAAAGCAGGTTCTATTAAATACTTACCTACCTTAAGACTTATAGTCGTGTCGAATTCGTTACATTTGGGGATGCATTATTCTCTATATTTAGACTTGACCAAGGCTTTTCGTTCCCTACCTCACTGTGAAAGCTAAAGGATATAGGACTGTGGAGTCACGTAGTAATTAGTTTTAGAGCTTCCTATCGCAGGTGTCCAAAGGTTTCTCTAATTCTAAATAAATAACTTGTGAGTTAAGTAAGAACATACATTAGGAGTTCCTTAGGGATTGATGTTGGGACCAACATTATTTCTGGCGCAGACAGAAACACAGTCAGACAGATAATTGATCTAGTAAAATGTTGGTGTGTACGTGAATTTGTATTAGGCTCAGCAGATGACACATAAACACATACCGGTTCCAACACACTGTTCGCTGACGCAGGGCCGAGGGCTGCGGTACTCAGTGAGCACCAACACAGCTGTGTACACTGCCAGGGCTATCAGTGAGATGCCTAGCGCACCGATCAGCACTGATGAACATCTGACGGTGCGTTCTCTGGAAAAAAAGGAAATAAATACAATAAATTAATTGTCACGTGCGATAAGACCACCTGTTGTACACTTATTTTTAATAATGTTTGTCCTGTATTTTTTGTTTATGTGTGAATATAAAGAAGTTAATAAATAAATAAATAACAAATAAATAACTACACTGAGTTTACTAGATTCTAATGATTTCGCTAAATAAAGTGCCTTTAGTGTTTGGTTTATAGAAAATAGACTGGTATACTTTAGGGAAATCATATTATCATTATAATCGCAATCATAAAAACTTGTTATGAGTGGATGGACACGAGATTATAATTGGGTTAAAAAATGTAAATGCAAACTTTCTACCATTCAGCGATGGAAAAACAGTGATAAAATCAGTCATTCGGATAACAATGTAGTTCTAAACATAGCTTAAAAAGCAAAATTACCATAATTGTTGAAACACGGAAAACTTAAAAAAAAACTATAAAAAAAGTGTGTATTTTATTGTACCTACTGAAGTACCGGTTTGAATCCACAACTCAATTATTTTTAACATTCAAAATGTCTTTTTATAGTCTGATTGATATAAATGCTTTGGGTTTCGTACGTGCAGTATGCTTTCCGTCAAAATTCTCCAATTCATTGATTCAGTGGTTCAGTAGTCTCCGGGAGTTCAGGAGTGTAGTTTATGTCTTATTTACGTTTAAGACTAAAAACCGTATTATGTTGGTACATTTTGTAAAGTGAGATCACTTTCTCTACATGATAGATAATACCTACCTACATAGTATAGTGTTTCCTATATTTTAGATGCGTATCTGACACGCGACGTGACTTATGTAATTGAGTTCTGAAATATTTTGATTGTGATGAAGTTGTATTCTGCGCTTGTAAAAGATGCACGCGCACCAATAAATTATTTGAAAATTATTGTTTTGTATTGGACTTATGAAGGAGTGATTATTCAGGTAGTAGACTGTTTTGTTTATTTAATGTTGAGGTAAACCTCTCTTCATGACCTATATGGTCTTGATTTCTTAATGAGGGTCTACTTTTTCTGGGCCCAAGTCACCTGCAACGTTCACCATTATCATCCACAGCCCGGCTTCACCCATTGCTGCTGATAGGCCTCTCATTTTTGTGCCATTCTCCACGTTTCTGTACCAGTCTCATCCAAGTTCTACCCACGATGGCAACAATGTGGTCTACACATATCATTCGACGACCAATATTTCTGCTTTCAGTCCTTGGACACCACTCGTTCACCGCCCTACTCCACCTACCATCATCATTGCGCATTGCCTGATATCCTGTCAAGCTCCATTTGAATTCCAACATTTGTTTTCCTATGTCGAAAATCCTCGTATGTCTTCGGAAGTAGACGTATGCCGAGTATGGCACGCTCCATGGCACTCTGAGCAACTCTGAGCTCAGTCTCCTGCGTGAGCGTCCCCATCTTAGAACTGTAAGTCATAGTCACCGCAACGTCAGCTTTCGATAAGTTGTAGCAGCAAATAAAATGAACATAATGCTACGAAAACTGGACGTTATAAGCATCTATTGTTACTGACACGTCAAATCATAGCGATAGCTTTGACTGGTGCGGTACTTATCTACGTTATTTTAGTTTAGTCAACTACAAGTATTTTCTCCTGCCTACGCTCAGTGACAGTAAAACTGCGAGCACTGTCTCATTTCCGCCAGGTAATGCAATCTGTATGGAAATTTCACCATCATAATGTACTTATTACGTTGAGTATTGTCATAAATTGTGTCATTAATTGTTCTAAATGGTGAAAACGAATGGTGTGTTGTCATTATTATATGGTTTTTGCTGTTGTGTTACATAATAAGAAAATGTATGATATAAAAATGATGTCATACACTTAGGCGGTAATGGGAATAAATATATGTGGCAAGTAAATTTTATTTAAATAAATTTTATACGTACATGTGTCACTCCTAGTTTTTTGGGTCACTTTTTTATCCTAGTGATTTATCATTAGGAAGCGGGCGTTTGAAGGTGCTAATTTTTATTTATTAAAACTTCATGCAACACACAGGTACAAAGGCGGACTTAATGCCTTAGGCATTTTCTACCAGTCAACCTTACCACCACCACGGTGGTTTGTTGACTATAAGAATATGAAAGTCGAATTTGAATAATAATTGAATTTTGTTTCACACTTTTGTACATACTTAGTACTTATTTAACTGCAATATTATTTATAGTTATTTCACTGCAATGGAAAGGACTATGCTCAATGGAAAGGGCTATGCTCGGAGATTCCTTGCGTGATCAAATCAGGAATGAGGATATCCGACATTGCACGGTTACCGACGTCGGGGCCGAAAGGTTCTGGAATGGCGACCACGTACCGGAAGACGTAGCGTTGGAAGACCTCTTACAAGGTGGACTGATAACCTGGTAAGAATTGCGGGAATCCAATAGATGCGAGACGCATAGGACCGTTCATTGTAGCGTTACTTGGGGGATACCTATGTCCAACAGCGGACGTCTAATGGCCGAAATGATGATGATTATTTATATAGCTAGTGGCTAAGATCAATTTCCTTGTTAGGAAAGTTCTTTCTCCGATGAAGTAGGGATAATATGAGAACTGTGTAAGTGTGCTACACAAGCGTGACGAGTACCCACCTATACTTATAATTTAGATATTATCTGTCTCATCAAAGAGATAATAAATCTCATAATTATATACACAACCATAGTAACCACCAACAACCGCAGCCGTAGTTCAGAAATCGAAACTGAATTCAACAAACCGTACGCTCATTCATACTTACACTACGACTTCTTCGTAAATCATAAGAGTAGCGACAAATGTTTAAATAGGTAACTTAAATACTGTGTCTTTTTACCGGGATATTAGAAGTATGCACGTTTTTAATAATAATAATTTATTGTGCCAAAAAACAATAATTTTCCTTAATAACCTTAGACCACACATTAGGATTCCCTGTGTTGTGGGGCCTAGTGTCCCCCAGTCTGAGAACCTAATGGCACTAACTTCTTTGTACGAGTAGCAGCTATTCGACATAGGTGCCTAAATCCTCAAACTCTTCAACCCTTGTTTGACGTGAGTCTAAAAAATTATTGCTCAGTGCTCAGACTAAAGACCATCCTAATTTAATGGACAAGCTACAAAATTGATAAGATTAATCCAGAGTTATATTAATTAAATACTGTAGGTATGCTTGATGGTTGAACTTGAGTCAAGACTTTCAAGAGTGATTCCTTTCACTGGACCCTTTCTCAGCTGGCTAACGCTCACTATACATTTCTAATTTAACACTTGCCTACATAGACAAACACGATCGAGTCAGGATACTATGGTCAATATCCGTCTTGTTTTACTCACTATAGTGGATAGGTTACAGCCAGGCTGAAATGGAACTGAGCTGGCCATGTCGCACGAATGCACACGGACAAATGGGCGAAAATTTGCATTCACCGCCTGCCTGAGGGAGGGCGACATCGTCGAGGTCGACCGCGGCGAAGGTGGTGTGGCGATCTGATCATTTTCGCGTATAAAATAAATAAAAATAAAAAGTGAATAAGTAAAATAACACGTCAGGCAAAACCAATAGGATTGAGAAAAGAAATCAGCGGCAGATACAGTGCAGTTTGATGAGTTATGTAACATACAATAATCTTCAAAGAGTATTTACATAAGAGAAGAAACTGACTGACTGACATATCAACGCTCAGTCGAAACTGATGGACATAGGAATATGAAATTTTGCACAAGTCTTCCTATTATAGGCGAGTGTTAAGTTGGGATTTTTGGAAATTCAAGTTTTAAGGGGGTGAAAAGGGGATCTATAGTTTGTATGGAGAAACCCTTTCACGCGAGCAAAGCTGCTGGCAGAAGCCAGTTTTATAAATTTCCTTTTATTATTGTGAATGTGAGGACTATGTGGACTATTTGTTTCTTTTCAGTAATTATAACGTATTTCTGGTAATTAGAGTATACCCAAATGTTGTTTTCTTGGTATTGTTTGTCAAGTCTTTGGACTGGAAAAGAAAACCGATTCGAGAAGAAGACGAAATTTAAACTGACAAAAAAATTGTCATGTAAAGTGTTTTTTTTTAAACCTATTCGCAAAATGATATTTTAATTTATAATTTAAATTAGAAGAAAAGAAGCGGCTAATTTTTCAATTTGATATCAAACTTGTAACTAGGTATATTCGCTAAGTCTATAATCTATGTACGAGTGTAAACGTCTATAATCTATAACCGTCGTCGCCGGTGTTCCGGCACGCCCGCACGCCCGAGGCGCGTTCCGCGGAACTCTCAACAAATAACAATTGCTGTCGCATCGGAACCGTTTCACTTTCCTCCCCTCAATCAGTGCCGGCGAGGAGTGAACAGAGAAATGGGAAGTACTAGGAAATGAGATGATTGATACGTGCTGTGTGTAATCTTGAATGAGATAAAGAGTGAACGTGCGTTAAGTACCGTAGTTTTATTCTGTACGAAAGGTGTTGGCTTTTTAAAGTCTATTTTGACAATAGTAGGTATGATAACCCTATTCATAGATTTTGAAATTATAGATTCCTTCAAGGTAAAAAAAATAGGTCAAGTGTGAGTCGTACTGAACGGTTTCGTACCATAATCTATAGATACATTTTTTTAGACAATTTATTTTATTCGGTTTTTTGTATTTCTTGTTACCATCATCATTTCAGCCGAAAGACGTCCACTGTTGGACATAGGCCTCCCCTAAGTGTCGCCATAATGACCATAATGAATGATGTCGCATCCACTGTTGTTATAGCGGCGACAAAAATACATCATCCGTGAAAATTTCAACCCCCTAGCTATCATGGTTTATGAGATACAGCCTTATGACAGACAGACGGACGGTGGGTCTTAGTAATAGGGTCTCGTTTTTGCCCTTTGAGTACGGAACCCGTATTTATTTGAACAGGTTTATATAAATTGTTAACATTGATACTCATTTATTAATAATAAATGTTAGATTTTTTTTCTCTTTCTATCAAGACATTTAGTAAGAAGATGTCAAGTAAAATCTGCAATAAAACAGACATGCGAATAACTGTCTAAACACAATGAGTAAACTGCAAACAACACTAACCGCGCTAATCAATGTTAATTAGTTGGCCCACTTTACGGCGACAGTTAACTTGTAAACAATTCATGTTAACACGGTCATGAGTAGTCATGACATAGACCTTCTACAATCAACAGAACATTATCAGAAGATCATCATCATCATTTCAGTCGAAAGACGTCCACTGTTGGACATAGGCCTCCCCCAAGTGTCGCCACAATGAACGGTCCTGTGGGTCTCACATCCATCGGATACCCTTACCAGGTCATCGGTTCATTGGTCAGAAGTTCATAAGTACAGAGAATTCTAAGCTTTCGAAGAAAGTGAAAGCTTGGAAGCCCTACCACGAGCTCTTAAGGGCCAAGCGCCCGAAAAGTGCCATAAAACAGTGATTTTTTGAGGCCTACTCCTCCGTAACGGCTAGGTCAATTGGTTTGAAATGTTTATTATAGATTCATGAACAATAATATCAACATTTGATTTTTTCAAAAAAAAATATTTAGCAATTTCGCAACTTTTCGCAACTTTTCCCTACTCCTTCGAAACGGCTTGGACCTTTAGAAACATTTTTACACATAAAAATTGGTGGTTAAATATTCTTTAAAGTGAACATTGCATATGTAAATCAATCAATATCTCGCAGAGAAAATGGATTTAAAGCGCTTTCCGGGCGCTGCTGGCCGCAAATAAATGCACAGATTTGCGTACTGCCGCCTATGCGAGTGCGCGAGTTGCGTTCACATAATTTCGGCCAGATGGTTCAAGGAACTATACGCCTTAACGCGATCCATTTTATGTCTTAACCTAGCTGTTAAAAAGATACAGCTCATCATCATAATTTCAGCCGAAGGACGTCCACTGTTGGACATGGCCCTCCCCAATCGTCGCCATGTGCGTCTCACATCCACCGCATTCCCGTCACTCTTACCAAGTTCTTTATCCACCTTGTGGGAGACCTTCCAACGCTGCGTTTTCTGGTGCACGGTCGCCACTCTGGAACCGTTCGGCCCCATCGACCATCCGTTCTACAAGCAATGTGCCCTGCCCACTGCCACTTAAGTTTGGCCATTCTTCGAGCTATGTCGGCGATCTTGGTTTTTCTGCAGATATCTTTATTCTTGATGCGATGAAGAATTGGAGCTTTAAAGGGTTTATAGCTTTCAACCCTCTTTCTCGATCGCACGGCTGTCATTTTAACACGTCGAAGCAATTCCCAGAAATTTAGGTTTTAAGTACGCAATACTAATTTTTCGAGGTTGAAAACGAAGGTACGTATTATTAGGTCTTGCTCTTATTAAGCTCTTATTGAGCAGTGGTGACCGTGTAGTAACGGCCCCGACTTACGAGCTGTAGGTCGCCGGTTCGAACCCAGCCAGGCGCATTACTTTGTGTAATTTATTTCATCACCACTGCTCTCAAAACGGTGATGGAAAACATCGTGAGGAATCTGTGTCATGTCCTAGAAACAAAAATTTTAAGACATGTGACATCCATCATGTGATTACGGCCCATTCCCACTCCTAGAGAGGAGGCCTGAGTCCCAGCAGTGGGAACATTAAAAAGGCTGATGGTGATGATTATGATGAGATGAACTGTCGAGATTGACGATGGAAGATAGAACATAATGATATAATCTGCAGTCTTCGAAAGTCTAATTTTAATACCGATAAAAATACAGACAGACGGAAAAATTTCGCCGCATTGTGTTTCATATTTGTATTTTACAAATTCCTTTTGCGTAGTACTTATACGAATTGCCACAATACAACAAAGCCGCATTTACATTTTTATAACTTTTCCTCTAAAACTTATTTCGATATTTATCTGAAATTCCTCCGCATACTATCCCCAACAAAAAATGTCAATATACATGTAAGTGTTTACAAGCGTTGTCTGTCGAAGCTGATACGAGGCATTGACTTGGAAAAATAAAGAGTAACGGTAAAACCTCCGTGCTTTCCGCCCAGCTTAGGTCATTAGGCATTCAACTCATGCCCAACAGACGTCGTGAAGATTTACAGTTTGGTCAAACTCGTGAGTAAGCCTAAAAGTAGCCGCTAAAGTGGTAAACGTTTTTTTTGTTTTTGAAGACCATAAAAGTAAACGTGATTGATGGGTTTTTAGGCCTGATGACACATTAATGTGTCAGTAAATTTGGAACTGCTTTGTTCATTACATTTTTGTGGAAATATTAAATGTGGTATCTTCCTGTCCATCTAACATGTTACTTGAGATTACCGGAAAACTTTTCTTCTTCCATTCTCTTCTGTCAACTTGCACGCTATCATTAATTCCCTTTCCTTTTATATAATTCCTCCTTCTTTCTATTTTTTATTCATATTTATATTAAAATTGAGAAATACTAGATATGAAAAAGTGCGATTTTTCTTTCTTTTCTGTAAAGAACAGTGGTTCTCAACAGGACAGAACAGTGGACTACAGGTGGTCCGCAACAGCTAAAATATGGTCCTCGAAAGGACTATTAAAGAATTTTAACTCGACAACATTCAACTGAATAGCAACTTTCATGTGAACTGATTTTAAGTTTCATTTAGAAATATTGTGTTTTCTATGACAATAATACTCTTTACTTTTGGTTTTAAAGAATAGGTGTACTCTTTTGAATGCGTGATATAAGTTTTTTTTTTATTGAGAGGTATACTTAAATGCATCATCATCATCATCATTCATCGAAAAAGTCATTTAATACGATAATATGAATTGAGAGTAAATTCAAATCATATTTTAATCGACATACAACTTCAATCTGACCTACAAACTGCAAAAACTTTAAGAAAATTTGAATTCCGCGGGCTACCCTAGTATTTTCACTTTAAGGCAGTTGAGTTTTCTTCTGGTATTCTAGTCCCTGCTATCAACAAAGAACCCCAAGTGGTCCCCGATCCAAACAAATTTGGCAACCACTGGTAAAATATGATAAATAGATGACGCAAGTAGACCCCCAAACGTGTTCTATTAACTTCACAAACTCTTTAATCAACTGTTTGTAAACTAATATAATTTGACTTTACAAGTGCTTTACAACAATATTGTCTATTATCAACACTAAGTAACGGTTCGAACTCAATGCCTAAATTGTCACTTGACAACAGTATCTGGCATTGAATTATATTTCATTAAACGGTAATTTATTTCCGATTTATTCATATTAGAAATTGAAATGGTTAAAGGCAAAATCAAGCGTTAACTTGTTGGTAAACTGACTGCCAAGAGAGATCAGGTGAATGGATGAACAAGACATGCTTCGGCGTCCCGAATAAATCAATGGGATTGATAGGTGATTGGTAAGTGTAGAGTTAGAGGATCTCTTCACTACCCTTGGCTGACTGGAAGGTGGAAAATTATCGAATAACTGCTTTCAGTCAGGGTGGAGCTAGACCCACCTGTAGTATTCCTCCAGTTACCTTTTGCGTCCAGGGTCGTTTTAACTCTTTTGATCTATCCCGCAGCCTTATTAGGCATTGGCCCTAGTAGGCTCACGGCTTTAACGCTGGTAGATAAGTCCATCATTGTACCTTTGCACATAGAGTTTTATATAAATCCGTAATTTTCCACTGTACATATCATCATCATCAACCTCTTTTTTACTGTTCCCACTGCTGGGACTCAGGCCTCCTCTCTAGAAGACGGAATGGGCCGTAATCCACCACGCGGGCCCAGTGTGGGTTGGTGAATGTCACATGTCTTCGAATTTTTGGTTCTAGGACATGCCAGTTGCCTCACGATGTTTTCCTTCACCGTTTTGAGAGCAGTGGTGATTAAATAAATTACAGAAAGTAATGCGCCTGGCTGGGTTTGAACCTGCGACCTACAACTCGTAGGTCGGAGTCATTACCACTCGGCCACCACTGCTCTAGACTGTAGATATCCTTACCTTGAAAAGGGAGGATCCCCCGACCAGACGAGTGTTTTGTCTGATCCGACAACTGCCCGATAGTTGAGTGAGTTTTGGGCTATTTTATAGGTAGTTCTAGGCAAGCGTGCTCTATCGTCGACCACATCATCGCTTACCATTAAGTAAGATGGTGGTCAAACGCGAGCCTATCAATAATTAAAAAAAAAAATCCTAATCGCGGGGAGAACTCTAACACCGCGATGCAGGATTTCGAATTCAGTTCCTATGTTACGTCATAGATGTCACTACATTAGTTTTTTTTACAGTAAAAAAAAACGGATAATTGTGGAGGGTTAACCCAACCACATTACCTTATGTCTCACGTACCACGAAAGTTTAGGGTCCGACTGTGTCATCATGATATCAAAGGAAAACCGATAGCATCTAATGAATTCGCGGACAAGACAATAAAAGCTTGGTATTTCCAAGCGGTGCATTGTCGTGTGACACATTATGTAAACCGCTTTTCCGGTTTATTGTGAACACTTCGATGACAGACATTACCTACACTTTAATTAATGGTAACTAATTGTATAGCTTGTTTTCTCCAATAGACGATAAAGAGTTTATTTTCATTTGTTTATCACATGATCACTAACGTTCCTCGTCAGGTACGACACCATCGTAAGCGATGATTTTTCCGCGGGATCTCATGGCGATATGGCGACAGTCGCAACCCAGGGCTGTGCACGCAATAGTAAGCGATAATTTGGTCGATGATAGAGCTCGCCTAACTTACCAACTAGCACTGACTGCCTGATGTAGTTGCCTGGAATTTTTGCTGAACTGGACCTATTTGGCTCAGCCGTGAGAAACGCATTGTGTCAATGTTTAAGTTGTCTAAAATTTTGTTTTGTAGTGTATATCCATGTGTGCCAAATAAAAAATAAAATATTGTTCTTTCTTTATTTCTAACCTATGCGCTCTTGACTTAAACATCCCCAGATTATAGCTATCAGGAAACCGGCAGGGAATTCCACTTCTTAGCTGTATGAATGTGTTCTTTTAAAACGTTTGGCGTGTAGGGCTGGGATGTCCATCACGTACCGGTGGGTGGCGCGGCGCATCGCTGTACGACTTTTGGTCTGATGAGGAACTATACTCGTAGTGTAAACAATATTGATGTAGTAATAAGTATTCTAGAAAAATGGCGAGCAAAAGAGTCTGCTTACCCTGTTTGGAAACAGGCGTGAGTTTATGTATGTGTGTATGTAAATGATTGTATTACATGACCTGAAAAATACTCATTACTAAGTATACATTTTTGAGTATTTTTTATGTCATGAGCACTTCAATGGCACTGCAGGTTGACCTTACTAGACCCATACTATTCCTATTATACCTATCATAAATACATAATCACGTGTAATCATAAAATTACAGTCAAGTTCATCAATTCATGCCATCATCAGCGTGCCGATGCAATTTCAGTAACATCACATAGTACATACTACAATCATACTTATCAATGCAATGCAAACATACGAGTATCTAATTATTTATCTATGTCAATGCGATTTATATCATACACAACATAGCTATCATGATATCAACAAAATAAAGACTGTATGGAAACGGTTTCCTTACTAATAATATAAATGCGAAAGTGTGGCTTTCTGTTTGTTAATTATTTTACATCTTAATCGCTGAACAGATTTCTATGATACTGTCAAATGGGATGAATAGATACTCAGGGGTAAAAAGAAAACAAAACTTCAAACGGTATTTTCACAGTATTTGTTTTTTTTTTTGCTGCATTTAACTAAATCCATTTATGAATGAATTGTTATTCTAAAAAGTTGATGCTTTGTTAGAGGACAAAAATATGGTGTCAAAGTGAAAAACCAAACCAAAGTTTTGTTTCCATTCGGAGTAAATAGTTTTCTATTCACCCCGTTTTACGGTAATTGGTATATGAATAAGTAGACTATGAGAGTGACACTTTTTATCTCGGTAGTAAACTATTTTGGAATAATAAAACATAGTCCTTTTTTAAATTGATATAAACTAGTACTTGACTGCGATCCCACCGGATGGTCAGCAACGATGCAATCGTTGATAATGTAGCGCACTAGTTATTAAGAGCCTATTCACTCTAGCCTTGAAGACACTTAAATCATAACCGGACGGGAAGACTGCTGCAAACAAATTGTTCCAATCCTTCGATGCACACGGAATAAACTACGAGGCGAAACGCTTAGTCCGGACCGTAGAGGTGTCAACAACGTAAGGGTTACACGCCTTACGTCGGGTTTTCAAATGGTAGAAAAGTAGTGGCGGAATCAAGCCATGTAATTCTTGTTCTTTGGCTGTGGATGTCTTGTGTATGTTTAGTTTATCTACATGTTTGTGAATGTATCCACGATACAACAGTAATTCCAAGTGGGGCAACGTTTTATTTTAAAAAAAAGATCCCGGACAGAACTCAGAAGTTCTTATTAGGTATAAAAACACTTGTATTTATTGCATGTAACGTTAACCCATTAATAGTGACCGTGTGACACAGAACAGTTTCTATAGAACCATTGTGTTGGACACGCGATTTGCATAACTATAGGACGAGACAAATGCCCAATGTGTATGTTGAACACTTTCTAGTAGTGTCTGCATTTGTTACTGAGCTGCCTATAATCAAAATAAAACATCTGTTTTTTTGGGGTTAATATGTGGAGATGTGGACTTTGTTGAGTTATCAATGCTTTTGTTAAAGACAAGAGAAAAGGAGTATCAGACTTTTCTACACTAATATTATAAAGAAGTAGTTTGTTTATTTATAGGAGGTAAACTTTGGAAGTACTGGTCTGATTGCTAAAAATTTTTTACCGATAGAAAGCTGCTTTATTCCTGATTGACATTGGTTATATTTTATGTACGCGGGCGAAGCCGCGGATAAAAGCTAGTACTGTATAAAACCCGCTTATATTCCTTCTGGACTGCAAAGGGCAAGCGATCCAGGGGTACGATTACTCTGTGGTAACGTTTGACACTGTGACCATGACCCTAGAAAATTCGTGGTGTTTAGTCAATAATAGCCGGTTCACATTAGGTCGGACCGACAGTTTACCGTTTTTTTTTTTTTTTTTTATTATGTTAAGATTACACCGCAGACATGATAGTCCGCGCCTTTGTTTGAAATGTTTAATTATTTGTTAACAATAATATTTTTCATTGCAGTCGTGGTGCTCCCATATCGGATACACATTTTATTATTTATACTTACTTGTTTTTTATTTATACTTTTTTGTTCCTATTTCACTATATTGTACTTGCTTAGTCTACTCCTATAATTATTTCTATATAAAATCTAAAAATATTATAAGTGCAAACTCTTTATTTTTTGCTTTTTCTATAATTTATGAAAAGGAGCGCCTTCACACCAGCGCTCGCCCAACGCAGGCGCCCAACAAACGCACGCGCAGCGTCGCAGGCGTCTAGCCGCTGCAACGCTTCCTCAGGACCGATTGAACGCCGCAACAACGCGACGCCAGCGCAGCGCATACGTCCATCGAACGCCCACACCTGACAAACGCTAGCGTGAAGGCGCTCCAATACAAGTAATCTAAATCTTATGCTTAGGTGAGTCCATCTTTTTTTTTTTTTTTTTTTCTTATAAATATATTATTTAGGCATTTTTTTTTTGTTTTTTTTTTTATTGTTTTTTGTTTTGTTTTATTATTATTTCACAGGCATTACAATTTTTATCCATTATTTATCAGATACTTTATTATACCAAGGCTGCGTATCTCCACCAAACAGCACATAGCCATGTACTGCTTAATAGAAACACACAACATTGGCAGCCACTTAAACTATTTAAACTATAAACTAGAACTTCATGGCAGCGCGAGCCGACCAGTTCCAATCGATGGCATCTGTTCACGGACACGACGAACGCATCCGCATCGTTTAGCTCAACTATATCTTAGGGAGCTCTGTGACCAGACGCGCTACGTTACCCTCGGCGGAACTGTTTGTCAAACTCGCGCTGTCATGAAGTTTTACATTTCTATTTGTATTTGCTGAGCGGATAGGAATCCGAATAAGAGTTGGATGGGGTCTTGTTAGTGGTTATTATTGGGGTCTTTTGATCAGGGATTTCGCTAGCCCGAGCAGAGCATCTACAACGGCTGAGTCTCGATGCTGCATGGCCGTCTTCAAGTTGTAATCAACGACCGCTTTTGTCGACGCCTCCATCGCTCTCCTTGCAAGGCGACCCGTGGCGTCATCGGTGTCATCGGAGTAATAGACACAGCTAACAGTATGTCTCGACACCGCCACCACCGCGTGGGAGATACTGTCGTGGATTTGGAGCCTCCTGGATTTTGTATTAATGGCAGTGACAGTTTACCGTTGAACGACAGTCGGTTGTTGCTGTTCACACTAGAAGCTCATCCGACCTAATGTGAACACCACCGTCGGCACGGTTGTTTTACTGCCCGGATCATCACAAAGCAGTCAGTCGTGAGTTGGCTTTTGTAAACGATGGACGACGACGACTTTTTAATTGAAATGTGGTGTTTAAATAGAAGGCAGAAAAAAAGAAAAAGGAAATATTGGGACGGGTGCATCCAATTATTGCCCAGCGAAATGAAATCGGAACATTTCAAACTTTAATAAGCGAATTAAGAAGTGATGAGCTAAAGTTGACCGACCAATGTGAACGGCGCTATACTTGTCAGTCCGTCAATATTATGCTGCTCCAACAGAAATCGTGGCTGAAAGGCCGGTAAAAGTGTCGACTCTGTTAGTTTTGTCGCCCATGTGAACGGCGCTATTGAAACACATGTGCCAATATAGATCCGACACTTTTGTCGGCCCGATAAAACTGTCGGTCCGACCTAATGTGAATCCGCTCTAAGAGTCTGACACGCCCTCTCGCTCTGGGTGTTAAGGTGTTCACTTTCAGTGAAAAAACTTGTCTTCAGCCACAGATTATAGTCAGCACTAAACAAAAACAAGGAAGTCACTGAACGAATTTTCTTATAAGAAATTAGTGTTCAAATATCGATACATTATATCTGTAAAGTTTCACTAGATTTTTAATGCGACCTTATACCTAAAGTTTTTGCCCAAGACTTCGCCCGTATACATAAAATATAGATTATGTCACTCAGGAATAAAGCAGCTTTCCATAACAAACAAAAAAAACAAACTTTACTACTCTTTAGAATGAAAAAAAATAAAAATATGTTAGAGTACCTATATATATAAGGTGGATTTGCAGCAAGAACGTAGGAACTGATTGTGATATTTTTATTAAATTTGATCAAAGCAATGCAGTCCGGAAATATAATAATAAAGGTACTAGGAAATAGACTTATTTTGGTACTATACTAAAGACTAGATTTATGAAATTATTTCTAAATGTCCAGGCTAGCTTTCATTTGCTTCCGCTACAAACTTATCTCAATTTATTTAATACGTCTGAGTAGTTAAGATTAACTGGTGATAAGTTAGAGTTGTCCTTTAGGTATGGACTAGGTTTACTTTTAACATATTTCCTGCCTAAGCTATTTGATACTGCTTTAAAGCTATAGAGCGGAACTGCATTCTATTTTTGTGACAGGCAATGCGATTTTATCACTTTTTTATAACGTTCCAGATGATATGTTTTTACGTGAAAATGAAATAAAAATCACGTAGGTTGAAAAACATCGTCGGACGAATTTTGATAGGTAAGACTTTCACGGGCCACAATCTCTTTTCACTGCTTCAATGCTAAAGCTACATTATGTTTATTTATACTTACTTCATGCACAAAAGTAGAAAGACGGACTCAATGCCAACACTACCGAACTATATTTATTTCAAACGACATAATGTCTATTACACTAATATTATAAAGGCAAAGGTCGTATGTGTGTGTCTATGTTTGTTACTCCTTCTCGCTCAAACGGCTGAACAGAGTTTGAATAAAATTTAGAACACGGGTAGACCATGTTCTGGCTGGAATACGACCTAAGATACTTATTATCTTATAGAACGCTAGTAATCGCTAAAACGGATCCGGATTGCTAAAGTTCGGTAATTCCTGCTGCGGTATTCCCGTCCAATTATAATTTAGGTATCATCAAGGCTAAAGTGAATAAGTTCTTAATAAACTGGTGCGCTTACCATGAGGTGGGATCGCAGTCAAGTACTGGTTTATACCGATTTAAAAAAAATCTTCCACTGTTACAAAGCTACAGTTTCAATGAGTCTCATATCATAATCTTGAGTGTTGCTTCTTTTTATCCTGTGGAATAGGCCTCGGGAAAAAAAATCTACAGAAAAAATATAGTAAAAAATATCTTAAAAGAAAGAGTATTCAAGCACATCAACCTTCCACAAACCATAACGGTCTTCCTCCACCTTGAACCTCATTATGACCCCATAAGCACCACGTCGGAAGCCACAACACCTGAACATGAATAGAAAGCCTAATAACCCGCTATTTAAGCCGTATAATGGCGCATAACATTGCTTCCGAAACACTGGTAAATGGCAGGACTGTCGTAAGGCCCCATAGCCCGAGCAGTGCCATAAAACAGTGACTTTCTGAAGCCTACTCTTCGGTAACGGCCAGGTTAATAGGTTTGAAAAAAAAAATGTTATATTAAATATAGATTCATAAACAACATTATCAACTATTAATTTTTGCTTGCGATTATAACTTTTGTCTAAAAAAATTGTTTAGCAATTTCGCAACTTTTCCCTACTCCTTCGAAACAGCTTGGATTTTTAGAAACATTTTTACACATAAGAATTGGTGGTTAAATATTCTTCAAAGTTTTTGTTGTCTACAATGTTTTGTGCGCCAAAATAAATACTTTTTTTTTCTTTCAAAGTGAATATAGGGTATGTAAATCAATCAATATTTCGCAAAGGAAATGGATTTAAAGGTCAGGTGGGGCCCTAACCGGGCGCAGCTGGCAAAAATTAGGTGCACAAATACTCGTGCCGCCTAGGTGGGCACAAGTGTTGTGTTGACTTAATTCCGGCCAGATGTTCAAAGGGATTATAAGCCTTAACACCAGTACAGTTCATGGTGGTTCAATGCCTCGTGGACCTGCGCGCGCGCCGATAATGTGATTAAGGCGAAACACGTGCGAGGCTTTCCTTTGTGTGTGGGTTAAGTTTAAGGAGGTTGGCGAACTTGCTGTTGTTAGTTGAGATGGGTTTAGATGATCAGTTGGATATTACACATTGTTTTAATTTGAAATCTAGCGATAATTATATTTGGTTAATTTAATATTTTAGGTAAACGGTGTGAAATTATCTATGACGCATTGGGCTTTAGAAAAAGACACAGAGTGACGAAGATGTTTTACAAAGTCTTGTTAAAAACATCATAATTGCATATTTATAACTGTAGCTTTATTGTTATAATTTTGCAGCTACAGATAAGGTGTTCTGAATTTTATTCTAGTTTAAAACTCACGTCTATTGAAAATCCAACTATTTTTAGCAGTTTTTATAGTAACAGTATTAAGACGAAAGTTTGAGTGTGTATATGTTTGTCACTTGCACTTGCTACAGTAAAAATTTGGTCCACGATTAGACGATATATGTTATTCTCTTCCTTTTTATCCAGGTAGTATGTTCCCTTGGGAAAATTTTCAACTTTCACGAGGACGAAGTCACTGTACAAGTTTGTATTTCCATAATCCTCATCCGCTTATAACTTGTGCCGTAGACGTGGGTTCAAACGATCGCGCTCTATCCGAATGAACCATCATTGTGAGTCGACAACGTTGATTATAATAGCTCCTAATAAAGATATCACTTTCGCTTTTAATTGATGTGTGTGCCAAGTAATGTTCTTTCGATTGCTAATCATTGGATATCGTAATACCTTTAGCTTTATTTAGTACTAGCTGCTGACAGTGGCTTTGTCTGCGTGAAGGTAGAAGATTATTCTAAAGGCACATACTCTCGGAATAAAAAAGTCTGATATGCTTTCTCAACCTCCTTCCTTCCTTCCTTCTTCTTTTCTTTTTTTTTCCTTCTTTCTCCTTTTTTTTCCTTTTTTTTGCTTTTTTTCTTGCTTTGCTTTTTGCTTTCTTTTTTTTTATTATTAATCGTATTCTACTGTATGTGTGAGGTACGAATAAAAGTTTATTCTTTCTTTCTTTCTTTCTTTCTCAGCTTCACCCTAGAGCGGGGGGGCTTGGGCGGAGCATCGCCGTGCCCTCGTGGGGGTGATCGGCGGCGGAGACCTCTCGCGCCGGGCCTTGGTCGAGGCCATGGTCCGGAGCGAGGAGGAGTGGCAGGCGGTCGCCGACTTCTGCGAAGCAGTAATGCTCGCTAAGGAGGAGGCCGACCGCATCAGGCAACGGCGCTCTCGCCGCCGCCGCCGGGATTCCGATCCCGATTTCCAGCCACCGTAGGCGCGGGCTTGCGGACAGTGAGCAATGGGTAGCTCGCTGTCCGGCCGTCCGGTAACCGTCCGGACCAAGCCTAAGTCGTCGACGGCGCGCGCTGTTCCCGCGCGCCTCAAGGAGTTGTCAGCAACAGCAGGGGCCCAGCCGGGTCGAAGCCTACCGGGGCCAGGGTAATCCGAAAGGGCGCTCGAGCCCCGGTATCGAAGGCTTGAAGGAACGGGATGGGTTTTTTAGTCAGTAAGAGTCTGACACTATCTCCCGCTCCGCCCAAGAGCGGGGTTGTCATAAGATGATTTTTCCCATCGAAAAAAAAAAAAAAGAAACCCTAGAGCGGGGGAAGTTATTTTCCACCACAAAAAAAATCATACCCAACTACTAACTGGTTCCCATTGAGAACCATAGCTCTGAACAAAGAGCTGACCGACTGACTGGCTGACTTCATTGTTCAGAGCTAAAATATAGGACATCCTTCAGTTGTCCTTTGTGTTCAGGACCACTGGGTTAATTTTCAGGAAATCTCCGAGATCATAGCGGGGATTAGCCCTATTGGCTACGGTTTGTTGGCATCTCTTTAAGGAGCGCATGTAACTCTACACGCTGTCAACGACTTGAGACGGTTACCGGGTACACAGAAAGCGAGCTACCCAGGACATAGACCTCCTCTCTGCGATTAAAACTAAACCATAATCCACCTCGCGGGCCCAGTGCGGGATGAAACTTACGAAAAAACATTTTAAACATTGGTATTCAAACAAATGAGATAAAAAAAATAAAAGCCTGACCATTTACCCGGTAAGCCTCAAACCACAGGAAAAAAAATAACGTTTTACTCTATACAGATATCGTCAACGGAGCATAGATGTCAAGGCTAAAGGTGAACGAAGCTCCAACTGATGCACTATCAGCCAGCACTGGCGGCCAGTGGACACGAACAGATTAGAGATTGGGCCAGTTTTGTGGATGTGCATCAACGTGAATCATCGCTTTGTTTGTGTACTTTGTCACTTTTATCTCTTTTGTTTTAGAGTAATGCTAGTCACGGTATTCTGCCTTATTGGGTTGTCAGTACTTAAATATTATTTTCACTGTATGATCATCTATTTCATTGAGGTAATCTATGCATATATAGGGTGACTGGCAATTAGTATACGATACTTAAACACGTGATTGTGCTCATGATAACAAACAATTTTTATTATGGGAGCAAAGCCGAAATCGCGAAAAATATATCAGCTGTTCAGTACATTAGGCAAACATAAATGTACTGAACAGCTGATTTTTTTTCGCGATTTCAGGTTAGCTCCCATAGTAAAAGTTGTTATCATGAGCACAATCACATGTTTAAGTATCGTACACTAATTACCAGTCACCCTATATAATATGGTTTAATCTCATTTGCAAGCGAACCTTGTATTTTTTAGGGTTTCGTACCTCAAAAAGAAAAATCGGTACCCTTATAGGGTCACTTTGTTGTCTGTCTGTCTATCTGTTCGTCAAGGATCCTATAAGGGTTCTGATTTTTTTTCTCTCCAATGGGGAAATGAACTCTTTACACAGGTAAGTTTGTACGGAACCGAGAGAGAACCGCGAGTCCGACATGCTCTTGCCCAGTTTTTTTTTATAATTGATAGTGTCACGTTTGACCTCTATCTTTCCTGATGGTAAAAGATTCTGTGGTCCACGATGGAGCACGCTTGCATAGCAGCAACTTATTCACTCTTGAAAAGAACCCTAGGTTGTAGCTATCAGAAAGCATCAGGAAACACAGTTTCGCAATGCCGTTGCATAAACGATTATAAAACCTTACAAATTTTTTTTTTTTGGTTGTAAGTCTTCAAATACGTCTGCAGCTCTGTGTGGAGAGAGAGGAACTGTTAGACATCGGGCTCAGGACAAGTTTTAATATAAATATTTGTTGGTATTTCCGTACAGATTTTTTTTTTCATGTAGTGTCAGACTCTTACTGACTAAAAAACCCACCCCGTTCCTTCTTGCCTTTCATACAGGGGTCGAGCCTCCCTTTTGGAACTTGACCTTGGCCCCAGTAGGCTTCGACCCAGCTGGGCCTCTGCTGTTGCTGACAACGCCTTGAGGCGCGCGAGAACAGTGCGCGCCGTAGACGATTTGGGCTCGGTCCGGACAGTTACCGGACAGAGGGACAGCGAGCTACCCATTGCTCGCCGTCTGCAAGCTCGCGTCTACGGTGGCCAGAAATCGGGATCGGAATCCCGGCGTCGGCTGGGGCGTGAGCGCCTTTGCTAGCATTACTGCTTCGCAGAAGGAGGCTACCGTCTGACTTTCGTACAGGTTAAATAAACGATCAACTAACCTCTGTGTTTTAGGTGTACCTACTTACAAGCCGTAGACAAAATGTAGATTGCAGTTACCTAGTTTGGTTTTGTCTGTCTGATTGCCGATTTCATTTTAAAATCGAGACCTATTAAACTCTTGCATGATAAACCAGATCATTTCATGACTAAATCAATTATACTTGCAATTACATAAATTGAATAATAACTCAATACTTTTAACCTAGAACTTGCCTATAAATCACTGGTTTTAAAACAAAGATGCATCATATGACGCATTACGAAATATAATTAATTTTTCTAATTACCATACAAGTAACTATTCGTGATTTATTACCTGTTACATAATCAGGTTAGCAATAATACAATAGATGGATATCTTTTGGTTAAATTGCTAAACAAATTGTGCAATTACTTGGGTGAAATCGAGCGGTTATAATCGGTGGCAAAATATTTAAATAGATGACCTAGGTACAGTTCTAAAAAAAATGTCATCATTTTTGTTTCTGTTTCAATTACTGTGCATTTTCGATTGGCAATCATGGTTTGAAAGAACATGGATCGTGGCGAGCCAAATTATCTACGTTTTATATATAGTTTAATGTTGATCTAATTAGGGCAGCAAGCTAAGACATTTTGAGTAAGTACTGTTTTCGTTTCGTATAAGTCATCTTTGTTTTAAATTAGGCTCAACTTATAAGTAACCTTTTTTTGGATGGGAAATCATCTAGTAACCTCTTGTTCTCTGTGTGGAGCGAGAGGTAGTGTCAGACTTTTACTGACTAAAACCCACCGTGTATCTTGCAGCCAACTTTAAATTACAAGAACGAAGATTTTCCCATAAAATTTTAACCACGCTTTATCGGTCGAGCAGACTACCCAGCATTGTGCCATTGTATACAGATGCAAGTGGAAAAGTAATACATGCATATTTAATTTTAGGTTACTAACATAATTTTAGGTTTTCTAGTTAGGTTCCTAGTTCCTAGGAGGGTTGCAGGATTCCGAGACGCATAAGACTGGTCGTTATGGCGCCACTTGAGGAAGGCCTATGTCCAACATGGACCTATTTTTGATGATGATAACTACTAACAAAAAAATGGATTTGTTTTGTATTTGAGATAAATATTATTACTATTCATTAGGTCGAATACTCTGAGTATAATGTGTGAACATAATTGTTACTATGCTCAGTCAATCATCCAGTTACACACCTACAATAGACTAGTACCTACGTGCGCGTCGGTGTTTCATGAATGAAACAACAACACGAGCGTACGTACACACGTACAACATATATACACGCGAGGATTACCCTCGCGTGTACTGTCACTATTCATTATTCCATGCCAGTAGATTCAATTGAGGCAAACGCTACGATATCCTGTGAGTGATGAACTGCAGGTAGATATATATTACTCTTGTACGTGACTTTGAACTATATGCAGTAATTCTTATTTTCGGAAAACATGGGTCATTGCAGTCATTGCCAAGGAAAATTGTTAGGAAAGACCAAAATTACAGAATGGAATCACAACCGATTTATCCTTAAGACTATAGGCAGTTGCTTTAAGTGAAATATGGGTATTCAACCGCATATAATAGTAAGACTGGAAAACGACTCCAAGCTACCTAGTCGGGAAAGAGCTTGGGAAATGAGGCTATTATTCGATTTTTATTTCCTCATCATCATTTCAGCCAAAATATGTCCACTATTGGACATAGGCCTCCATCGCCATAAGCACCGATCCTGTGCGTCCCGCATCCATAGGGTTCCCACGACCCTTACCAAGTTATCGGTCCACCGGATGGCCTTCCAGACACTAGAGGTATTTTTTCGTTGTGCTTTTCATTTTTGGGGCAAACTTGCCATAATCGCCACGTTTAACAACTGAATTTTAAGTAACATCTTATATTTATGTGTATACTCATATTTTAGCAACATAAATAATCTTGTATCTAGGCAAGCGGTTTGACGACCGCAGTGTGGTTGTTACAATGCACAGAGAATGCTGCTGCCCATTTTCTCCCTTCCCTTAGTCGCCTCATTAGGCACTCACGGGAAGAGATATGATGGTACTATTGTTTACGTCCGGATATCATACGGTGCACGAATATCATCTATTAATATTATTACAATTATCTTGTCCTTACTCCAATTCCATACTTCTCAATTACTCTTCATCTCATTAGTATCAAAAAACTTGGTAGATGATAAGAGAATGTCTACGAAAAACTTCCTTCCAAGTAGATATCTTTCCGCAGATCTTTGTTAGCATCTTTTCCGTTTGCTTACACACTAATAAGTAGGTGTATGTAAGTACCGCTTAAGCACCGATAATAACCGCGGATGTTAACCAAGTATTTATCAACACATTATGCATAAGTTAATCATTCTCAAACCCCGCATAATTTCCATCAGGACAATATGCACTTATCATTTGCCGAATACGGAAGTGTTGGACATCTCCAGCTCATAACAAAGGGTAAAATTGAATAATATATTATAAAATGAACATAATTGAATACGAAGCTTTCTTTGTTAAGACTCTTGTAGGTATAAGAAGGAAGGGCAGAAACAATGTGTCGTTCCAATCTACGCATAAATAAACGCTTCGTCATTACTATAATTGAATGTTAATTATGCGATTTGTTTGCAATGAAAAGGGATTTTCTATCGACGTGCGAAGATGTGTTGAATATGTTAGTGAATTGAAGAAGGAAATGTGTTGTATTGACATCATTTAGTGGTGATAAAGTAGGATAGTTTATTGCAGAAGATGTAGGCGTCAATGTTAGATGAGGTGATTAATAACTATTATTAAGAGATAACAACAGGCGAGTAAGAAACGACAGTTTATTAACACTTCCTGCCGGAAAATACCCGTCAGTAATCTTGATAGGTGTTATCGTTTTAGGAACTAATAGCTTTCCAGTCACTTAAACAGGTGGCCTAATGATAATGATGTCAGAGGAATGCAGAATATGGACAGTATTCTTTCGAATAATCCCTCATATTCGAAAGAATACTGTCCTGAAACACAAAGAGTAATTGAAAGATCACGGGTGGGTTTAGTTAGCAAAAGCCTGATACTCCCTATCGCTCCACCCAGAGTGGAAGGAATTAAATGGGATGATTCACTTTTTTGACTGACCGACATTTTGGAATTTGAATGTGTAAATAGTTTTACTTAAACAAACTTTTTTGATTGATTTGATACCTCACCTCAAAAAAAAAAAAAACACTGAATATAGAAGATCCTCACTTATATAATGCAAAAGTAACTCTGTCAGTCTATTACACTTTCACGGTTGAACTAATGAACCGTTTTGATTGGTACGAAGTCAGCTCTTTCCTTGGGGTTCAATCCTAAGGAAGGACAGGTTATTTTTTTATCTCGCTTTTATTTCGACGTTCACGCGGATGAAGCGAGCTGGTAGAAGCTAGTCTTCTACAAAACATAATAAGTGCATATTTTCAAATTAAATTAGGTAGCAAAACTCCACAGACGTAATCATGTAACAAAATGGAAAAAGAAATTATTATCAATGGAAGAATGTCCAAAACTACACTGACCTGCGGCCGTTTACCATTTAGTTTAGATAAAATATTAGATAAAATACCCTAGTCACCGCATCTGCAGATTTTCGATGGCTCATAATAATGGCATTAAAGCTTATACATAAATGCATTGTTACGTACATGGGTAATTAAATGCCGATTTACTAACAGAGAACTTTATTCATCACAAAAAATAACAAGTTAGTCCAGTCAACAATAATCCGAATCGCAATTAACACTAGAGTACCGTTACACTATCGCTTAGGTCGTTAGATAAAATCACTTCACACACTTAGGTAGTTCGCTCTTGATCGCAGTCGAAATCACAACTGCCTCACTTCCGGTCTGGGGGCTCGTATTTACATGCGGAGCGAAGAAAATTCTAGTATACTGACGTCTCAAGATCGATCCAGAACAATAGGGTCGCTTCGCGGGGCCATAAATCATTTTTATTGCACGATGTACCGAGAGTCACTTTCATGCGAATTTTGACTCTATTGTCAATGGCGGAAAGTACCATTTCCTTTATCTACCTATGTACCTATCTACTATTATTATTTGGATAATAATAGTGGCACATACTTATGTGGACGTTTTGAGGTTTTTCTTACGTACCTACCATCATTCTAGATCTTTCGAACAGCAATGCGTTTTAATTATTGGGTGCTACTCATTATTTTCTCAAAGATATGGCGTGTTCAAGTTTAATGGCGTAACAGTATGGTATATTATAAATAGGTACTTACTTGAGACGTAAGTTCAAAGCTTGGATAACATAGCTGTGGCATATCAAATGCGGAAGAGGGATCACTGCGCGATTTCTCAAACCATAATTTTCACTTTCAAACTGTATGAACTGAGATACGCTGCGGTACATATTTAATTGAATTATTTTTTTTGTTACCGAGAAACTTTACACCTAATTAATAAATTTTTCGACTAAATGATGAGTAGTGTTAAAAGTAACTGAGACAAATGACTGTCTTAAAAGAGAAAGATTCAGATTCGATCTAGAGAACAATAAAACAAAGCCCTTTTCTTTAATTAACAGAATACTAATAATAGCTGATTGTGAAGCATTATAACATGAATATTTTAAGATTTTTGACATCGTCGTGACATCATAGAATATGCAATCCCAATAAGTCGGTTTCATAATTTAGTGTTTCGTTATTTGAAATATTGAATACTATTTTTGGTCAGCGGTTTCACACAAATGGTAACAGTTGGAAATTATTACAAAGAAAAAATATCGTAGGTATGTTAGGTATGTGCAAGTTTTTCAAATCCGTCCAGGTAACAATCTGTCAGTCTGAGTTAGTCTCACATTTATAATAGGTATTAGTTTGGACTTGCCGAAAAACGTCCACTGTTGGACATAAGCCTCCCCCAAGCGTCGCCACAACGACCGGTTCTTAAAAAAGTTTGAACTTAAATAAATTGAATTCCGTAAGTACTATTTTACAGTGTATTATTTTACACTTACACACAGATACCTAATACATTTTTAGTGATACTGATTTCACAATGCTTGATGATTTCTTATTATTACTCACTGAAAAGATATTCAAGATAAACTCTAGGTTAGTAATTTCTCATGTAAAAAGTGAATTTATCGATAGCCGGCTTATTGCTTGAGGTCATCGAGTTGTTGTGTTTAAATAAAATAGGCAGATTACAAAAACCCGTCAGTTCATCACTCGACCTGCGAATGACGTTATACTTTATGGAATATTACAGAAACAATAAATAGTAGATAAACAAATAAAGTAAGTGTTCATTTTAAATTATAGTTGATCGATCGATCTTCCTAATTAACAAAAAGGTTAATAAATTTCAAGGTTACGTTGTAACATCGCACGATTTATAGCATCGGAAAAGCCCATGTTTTGTCCCATATCAAATGTCGAAAAAACATTAATGAAGCCGATAAAAAAGGTACCTAAATCAATACAAAGATATCTGCAAAAAATTTGCTTGAAAACAATATTTAAAAAATAGAACACAGAATCTTTGCTCTGGTGACAGAAAAACAAAGCAATAGTTATTGGGATTAAAGGTCGAACGAAGATCAGTATCCGATGACCACCTAAACTCCTTGAAGTACTCCATGGTCATAGCATAATAAAAATAAACAATCAATTCCATGACATTGAAACAGAACCCTTTGCTATCTGTTACTAGAATGCGAATACATTCTAGTAACAGATAAAAACAAAATAAAAAGGAACCTCTGCATTGTTGAGAAAAACCGGCCAAGTGCGAGTCGGACTCGCGCACGAAGGGTTTCGTACCGTTCCTAGCCAAAAACGCCAAAAAATCATTTTAGTCCCTACTTAAATATTTATTTTATTCTGTTTTGTGTTTGTTGTTATGGCGACAACAGAAATACATCTGGGAAAATTTAAACTGTATAGCTGTCACAGTTTATGAGATAAAGTCTGGCGACAGATGGACAGACAGACAGACAGATGGACGGAAAAACAAATAGATAGGTACAGAAGACAATCTACATACAAAGTGCGCTCGAGCAACGCACACATAGACCCCGCTCACGGACACGATATCTCGGCTCAATCGCCCGGTCGCACTCGTACAGTTCGGCGCAACGATCTGACACTAGCGCGATCGCCTAGCATAGGTATAAAAAGTGAAGTACATACATGAGATTGACTTCTGTAAAGCACTGATATATTCACTTGGTACTTTCCTTTTTTTTTTATAGTTATCTCACAACGCCGTCTAGTCCCAAGCAAAGCAGAGCTTGTGTTATGGGTACTAGACAACTGATAAACATACATATATATTTTTAAATACACACATATTATACTCGTAGATAAATTACATCCTGACACAGAACAAATGATTATGCTCATCACACAAAAAATTGTCCTGGGTGGGAATCAAACCCACGACCTCCGGCATAGCAATCAGGGTCACTAACTACTAGACCAACAGGCCAGGTCAGTCTTTTAATCCATGTTTCATTTCTGATTCCGCCTTAAGCATAAATGCCTATAAATACTCCAGGGCCAGATAAAAACAAAAATAAACAATTCCATGAGTTTAGAACAAAAACGATTGCTATCTTAAAGCGGCCTTCTTAGTACTGCGGAAGAGTTCAGAGGCCGCCTCTCGAGTGCAGCGAAATGAACAAAGCCGATGACACAAGAAACGAAACACTTCGGACAGCTGCATGGCTAATTGGCCATTAGCAAGCTTCAGATGGTTTGGGGGTTTCAACATGGTGTTGTGGTTTATTAAAGATATGGCGACGAGTGGCGATGAAAATGGCACATTTGTTCCCTGCCCGGGCCTTATTTAATCAGAAATCAGAAACGTTTACTTCAAATAGACCAATTACAGGCAGTTTTGAATTATTCAAATGTCGTTCAGTCAAACAAGTGAAGCTAAATTGCACGTTCCAAAGCGTAGATCTCTATGGAGAAGAACGTGTAAGAAACTCCATGATGGGTCAATGTCATTGATATAGGGTTTTTATAATTCAATGGTCAAAGTAATAATTTATTTAACTGCGACATATTTTGTCAAAATTGGCTTGTTATTACATTTTAATTTTTTTTTTTTTTACTTTTACCTATATTTTTGGTTTTATTATAGTCTATATCTTCCAGGCCAAAACAAGTGCTAAAGTAGCGACGCTCTCTGAGTATGTACTTCCTAGTTGAACGACGGACCACCACACAGGCCCTCGGCCTAGTTTGGTGGTTACATCAGATGTACTGTGAAACATTGTACTTGCTAAATGTTTTTTTTTTTTGAAAATTATCTAATGACAGTCCCCGCTCTTGGGCGGAGCGGGAGATAGTGTCAGACTTTTACTGACTAAAAACCCACTCCTGCTCCTTCGTTAACTTTCATACCGGGGCTGAGCTATCTTTTGAAACTAACCCCTGCAGTTGCTGACAACTCCTTGAAACGCGCGGGAACAGTGCGCACCGTCGACGACTTGGGCTCAATGTGACTCTTTAATCAATGTAAATATTAATTGTGTCAAATTAATGTATATTTTTAACCTCTGCAAGCGGCTTCGCTCGCATGAAAGTAGAATTTTTTTTACAAGGAAATATAGTCGTCTGTTTTTGTTCTATGTTACTTGGAGACGGCGCAACACGTTTTTTTTTCATCCATTCTGTCCTGTCACCATTCACACTATCACTAACTCCTTTTTCTTTCACACTCTTCACACAATCTATCCATCTTTTCTTTGGCCTCCCTCTCCTTCTTCATCCATCCACATCTATACTCGTAACTCTTTTCGTAACATGCGTTTCATCCTCCTCTTCAATACCAAGGTAAATAATTCTTTTAACTTTTCAGGGAAACATACTCCAGGGATAAAAAATATTCTATCTACTATACCAGGACATGGTCTCATGTGCTATTTATTTGGCATGTTTTCAGGTTTCTTGTTAGAGAACCCAAATCTAAGTTAAACAATAAATAAATAATAGTAAGCTAGCCTGTGGTACATGAGCCGTTGTAATGAAAACCGCATCTTCATTTTTTTTTTTCAAAGTTTGTCCGTACTCCCATACTGACATCCTGGTATATTTTTACCCCGAAGAAAGAAAAATAAAGTGGGGTTGTCATCTAATACAAAGTCGAGATTGAAAATATTAAATTGGTTAATAATAAACGGTACATGGTTAGTTATTGTATCCCATAGAATACTAGTGCACTTTAAGCAAAAAGCAATGGCTTCTAAAATTGCTTGTATTTGACTTATTAAACAATGCTATGACTAAATTAATATCAAACTAATTAAATTCAAAGTGACTCTAATGACATCTTAGATGACATTTATTTATCGTAATTGCATCTTGTTAGAGCGAGTGTCATTGACCCATCATTATTGTTCTGAACGTTTGAACTCCTTACTTAACAACAATAATATTAAATCAAAGCACGTAAACAAGTTATTGTCCATAAAACGTAATATAAAAGCTCATAAAATAATATTTTTAGCTCGTATGACTAACTGCCAAATCTCGCCGTGGAAAAGACATCAACGCGTTGAACTGAATTTTACGCAACTTTTTGCACTAGGCGTTTTTTTTTTCTTTGATAATAATATAGCCTCCGTATTTCCATAGAGAATGACTTTAAAAAAATAACATTTCTCAAGATTCATAAATAATCATTCATAATTAACATTAATTGCTATTTCATTTCTAATTAAAAAAAATCTAAAGTTTCTTTGATATCGCATTCAAAGATTCTGTCACATTTATATTTGATATAAATCACTTTACATTCTAAAGACATATCTTACGTATCGATATAGGGTCATACACCTACTCAAATCACCATACACCAACAAAATAACATAGGAAATCAGTGAGCAGCATTGTGTTGCATTACATAACATAATGTAACAACAACATCACTCATACAACTTCATACAAGTCATACACATCAATCATACAAGTCATAAAGGGGAGGTGTTTCATGCAATTGTATGCAAGCGTATTGTATTTCCATAACGCTATGTCATGTGTGCGGGTGGGTTGGAAGATCATGACAGATATTTTTTTAGTCGTTTTTCTTTATCTGATGATCCGATTTTTTGTGCCAGTCATTGTACGTTGTTCAGACTTGACTTGCTTTGACCTTTACTTGCATATTTACTAAGATTGAGTCATACAGTACATCACCTTTTAAATAACGGTAACTCAAGGCGGTAATAATAAACTGTATCAAAATCTAGGTTGACTCACACGTTCGAAAAGATTACTGTTTTTAAAAGAACGTAGTGTTTGATCTTGTATGAGATGTGGTGGTGAGTGTGGGAAAGAATGTCAGTATTTTTATATGTGTTAGATGAGCTTTGGTAGTTTGATGTCTTCCCTTCTCATATTTCAATATTTTTGGGTTCAGTGAAACATGTGTTCTTCCAAATATCTAGTCATCGTTTTGTTTATGATGGAAATGAACATCAAGTTAATTCATTAAACCCCAAGCGAACGCCGGCGTTCGCGCACTTATTGTCTTTCTATTGTGTCTGTAATTTTCACAATTGAAAGAAGAATTCCTCATTCATACTTGATTTTTCAGTTGCAGATTCTTATTAATAGGAAAATATTTAATATTTCTATAATATATACCACTAGTGTTTGCCCGCAGCTTCGCCCGCGTACATTAGATATAGCCTTTGTCACTCAGAAATAAAGCAGCTTTCTATCGGTGAAAAAATTTTAGCAATCGGACTAGTACTTCCAGAGATTACCTCCTACAAACAAAAAAAAAACAAACTTTACCTCTTTATTATATTCGTATTAGTGTAAATAATCAGGCTTATAATAATATTCCCACTGCTAGGTCTCAGGCTTCCTCTCTAGGAGAGAGAATGGGCCAGTGCGGAATTGGGGGTTTGACGGGTTGGTGGATGTTTTCCTTCACCGATTTAAAAGCAGTGATGATTATATAAATTACGTAAAGTAATGTATTTGCCTGAGTTTGAACTCGCCATCTACAACTCTTAAGTCGGTATCGTTACTACTGCTCTCAAACCAACAAGGACTATAATTTTGTATTAAACAAATATAATTTCAGAACCTTTCTCCGATACGATTTCAAGTCATTTTCGTAATGCGATGCCAACGACGCTTAGCATTCAAAGAGCGCTTAAAGTTTCGCCGTTTCGCATAATTATACGCAATACGGAACATTAAGATCCGCACATATTATTAAACAAACATACATTATGTACTTACATGCTTATTATTGTACGCACTTTTGCTTTTTTCTTTTGTCTTTCGTTGCGTGACGAAATCATTTGTTTTATCTCAAGGGTGGCATTCTTCAGAAATTCAATTGAATTCGTTGATCTCATCTTCAAGTAAAATGTAAATGCAACAGCATTAACATGGCATTAATTCTGAAGTGTCATACTTCGTCCCTAATTAATGCAACCGCGTGACAATTCATAATTATGACTGTACCGCTTGCAAGGACATTAGACAATTGTCAAAGTTAATTTACATCGCGAATATCACGCCTTTATTACTATAAATTAACTGGTGACAAATAAATCTGGTCTTTAATCGTTTTCATACCTTTTCTTGAAGCCGATACAACTTACTTAAACTCAAATTGTTTACATCAATTTCTAAATGTCAAGTAGATGTAACTAGTTGTATTTTTGAAACCGTACATTTACAATATCTTTTAAATAAAATGTTATGTAATAATAGCTTACTCGGCAAATGTTGTTCTGCTATATAAATTATCAAAGAAAAAATTAAAAGGTAGGGGGTAGGAGTGTAAAAAATAATCTTAAACCTATTCTCAGACCTACCAAATATACACCAAATTTTTTATAATGATCACCGTCACCGTTTCTGAGTATATCAATAAGAAACACCGCGTGACACGAGATTTTCCTCTACTTTCTCTCTTAATCCGGTGGCATTGATGATGGTATTGACCTAACAATAATATAAAATAGCCTGAAATAGCAAAGAAAATGTAACAAAACTGTCGCTCGACACGCAGAAGTCTTTCGGAGTCTGATCTTTCCTGATTCTACACAAAACTCTGAGGTCTCTTCGAAGTAAGCGTGCTCTATTTTCAACCACATCACCGCTAACTATTAGGCGAGATAGTGGTCAAATATCAAAAGAATAGTATCTAGTAATTGACATGTTAGTAAGAAAAATAAAAACACTTAACTATCTAAGACTACTGATACCCTAAAGACAATAACTCCTGTTAAAAAAATCATAAAAAGAAATGCTGAAATTATTGCTAGTTCTACAGCGTTCTTTTCCATGCGATTCGCATGTCATTTTGTAATCAGATCTTACAAATCACATGTAACACATGACATAATAAATATGACTCTATTGTTAACTGGCTGTTATACAATCGTTGCGTTATTTCATTAACTTTTATTTTAACCGGCGTTTTAAGTTTTTTTTTATTATTTAGTTTAGTGATTGGGTAACTAATTAAGATTTGATTTACTGTTTATCGTAATTAATAATCCATTTTTATGATATGAAATTAAGAATAAATTAAGAAATTGCATAGTTATGTAAAACATTCTGAAAGTATAAAGTATCACACTAATATAATAAAGGCGAAAGCTTATATGTATGTTACGCTCTAACGATTGAACAGATTTTCATAAAATTTAGCACGTGGGTAGACCATATCCTGGAATAGCACAAATGATTCGTAATATCCACCGTCATAATAACATACAAACGTCAGCTGAGCGAGTTCAATGACCTGTAGGTAGTAGTCGGCGTTGCATACTAATTACCTACAGGTCATTGAATTCGCTCAGCTGAAGTTTTCTTAAAAAAAATAATTTCGTACAAGCGTAAATTAATACGACTTTTAAAAAAAGGTACTTTTTTTTAATTTTATCTTTACATATCGATAGTGTTTCATGTACCGGATCGACCCTCCACGGGATTAAAATGATCAAAATTTAACGGGGTATATATTTTTTGTCCCATGAGTACACAATAATTTTCTAGAAATATAGATACGAGTATATATGTAGTTAGTGCATCGACTGCCTTTCCGCTAATAGGAGTATATATAACTCCAAATCTGTCTTTTTTACTGTAGCACAATTATAATTACGTACAGATCGGAATCGGTTCCTTATGAAGGACCATCAGATAAATGTCGGATAGCCAGAAAAACTGAGCCGAACCAGACTCCAACAACAAAGACTTGAACCCCGCCATTGTCTGAAGCCATCCACGCGCGCACTTCTTCTAAAAATCGTTTATTTCTCGCATGCTGCCTCTGAAGTAAACGTTTTACCAAGAATCAAATGACACATGATAAACATACCATTTTATTTTAAGGAAGAAATTATGAAGTTATTAAATGGATTTAGAGACTCAAATAAAGATCTGAGATAAAATTTAGGCAATTTGTATAATACAAACATTTAAGATATAGTATGAAATATAACGAAAAAAAAGTACAGTTCATGTAGAATAGAGCACAGAAGCCGTCGGAAAAAGCTAGTTTCAAATAATTTCCTAATCCTCATGATGTATTGAGCGTCGACGTAGGTCTCTCCATATTATTCAACAAATTGAAAGATGCGTCTGGAAGGAAAACCAGTAAATCACGACAATGTTACGCAGTTAACAGACTATCAATCTCCAAGTATTTCTCAATTTGTGTAAACTGCAATAAACATTCCGCGGGTATAAACTATAAGTACCTACTATATTATTTGTTATATTAGCGTTGTATAAGACGAGTCGGTGCGTTATGTCTGCTGCGGTCGCGACCCCACAGGCTTCCTACAATTCAGTAACGTCAGCATTTCAGAGAACGATACGAAAAGATGGATGTATTAACTGATGTGGTCAAATAATGAAAGATTGGTTTAGTTACGAGTATATTAAACTAGCTGTTCCCCGCGATTTCATCCGCGTCTTTAGTTACTGCTTCGCTCGCATAGATCGTAGTGTAATGTTACAGCCTTCGTCGAGGAATGGGCTATTTAAAATTAAAAGAGCTTTACAATTTGAACCACTAGTTCTTTCAGAGGTTAGCGCGTTCAAACAAACAAGCAAGCAAACACTTCAGTTTTATAATACGTGTATCAGAATAGATAAGATGATGTAAATTAGTTGATGGTTAAATGAAGTGCTTTATTTTGATTTCATGGGATTGTGTTGTGTTAAAATTGCTTCAATTTATGAAACCATTTGCTGCATAGCGGTCTAAGATATTAATAGGGAACAAAGACTGTCTTTTAGTGTTTTTTTTTTATCTTTGACAGTCCACACAGTCGTTCCAATGGGTCATGTGTTAACCAGTTACTGGGCTGTGGAGGTCAGATAGGTGGTCAAGTGGCTCTAGTTGGATAGTGGATTAGTTATTCTGAAATATAAATATGTATAATAAAATTTATGGCACTAAAATACATCATCAGATAATTATGTTAAGTATCATTACTAATACGTCTAACCGCAGGTACTTGACAAGTTTATTGATCCTGTGGTCAATGTGATGACAGAATTATTGGAAATCTAAACAGTCACTTACTTATTGTCTTTATAGTAGGGTTACAAAGACAATACGTTATTATTCATTCATACTTTACTTAAGTATCTATTAAGCTTTCAGTGTCTCTTGAAAACATGAAGATATCGGATGGATGACAAATAGGTACTACCGGTTTGAGTCTTAAAACAATAGTTACATTTGTGTGAATAACACTTTAAGGGTGAGTGTACGCTAAAAGAGCCGAGAACGAACCGAACTCAAATCCGTGTCAAAATCAAAAACTTGATTTAACAGTTTGTATGGAGAGGCCGATTTTTTTTTTCGTTTCTTGAAAAAAATCTTGTTGAAGGTCGTTCAGTTTTGTCTAATGAGCAAGCTCTTAAAGTTTCTGGAGGGCTGTCCCTTACAAACTGTATAGTTTTTTTTTAAATAAACATTGGAGGAGCCGAGCACGAGTGACACTACACGAATTTGAGCTCGGTTTAGGCAGGGCACAAACGTGTGTCTTGTGTCAGATACGAGCTACCGATGAATATTTGATTTCTATAGAACCAGTATGAAATCATCCACTCCCTGCGCATACGTAAACATTTTTTGTGTCCAGTTGCTTCCACTTTAACACATACTCATGACGATCAAAAAGTGTTCGCTGTCGGTAACTGGAACAAAAAGTGTATCCGTTGGCGCAGCCTTATGCCTCGTGCTCGTCACCTCTAGCACAAAATAGATTGGTACAGAAGTCAATCTCATGTATGTACTTCACTTTTTATACTTATGCTAGGCGATCGCAAACATGTCAGCGCATTGCTCCGAACTGTACGAGTGCGACCGTGCGATTGAGCCGAGATATCGTGTCCATGAGCAGTGTCTATGTGTGCGTTGCTCAAGCGTGCTTTGTATGTAGATTGTCTTCTGTACTTATCTATTTTGTGCCTCTAGCGTAGACCCACCTTTAGTTTAGTCAATCTGACAAATACTAAGTTAGTCAGCATCGTTTTATTTACAAAAGATTATGCTATGTTGAATTTCCTTTGTCTAGTTAAGTATCTTTAGTACTTGAGTAAATGTTGATTGACTATTAAATTGAGACAAAAATTATCATAAACTTGGAAAAATTAACTTTAAAAGCACTACGGGAAAAGTAACTATAAAATTAGACATGGAAAGTTTTGTTCCTTCCTGATTATATAGGTAAAGAGAGTTGGCAGTTACCTTACGCGGTTTCATAAAAATAAAATATCGTAATTAACATCTATAGTGTAACCATATCAGCTCTTAAGAAGAACCTGGCCAAGTGCGAATCGGACTTGCAAAAGAAGGTTTCCTATCAAAAAACGGTAAAAAAAGGAGCCCCACTTTAATATTTATTTTAAACAGTTTTTAGTATTAGTTGTTACGAGTACAGTGACAACAGAAATAAATCATCTGTGAAAATTTCAATTGTCTAGCTAACACGTTTCTTAAGATACAGTCTGGTGACAGACAGACGGAGAGCGGAGTGAGCGCAATAAGGTCCCATTTTTATCCTTTGGGTACGAAACCCAAAAAAAATATAATGAGTTACTTACCTAAAGGTAACAATCATCATCATCATCATCATATCAGCCGAAAGACGTCCACTGTTGGACATAGGCCTCCCTCAAGCGTCGCCACAACGACCGGCCCTGTGCGTCACGCATTCATCGGATTCCTGCGACCCTGACCAGGTCATCGGTCCACCTTGTTGGAGGCCTTCCAACACTGCAGGTAACAATAGGATCTTTTGATTTAAAAAAAGCAGAAAACTTGCAAGAATGTTTCCAAGTTACACATTTTTGTTCACACGATATAAGTGTGCAACAAGAAAGCCGAATATACCTCAACCGCCATGACGAAGGTCATTTTATAAAAACACCGTTTTCAGGGTTCTATGCACTTCAATATAAAAACCGGACATACGCCAGCTGCATTATCAAGATAAGTCCAAAATTATCACCTTGGGATGTCACTTGCAGACGTAATCGTTAAGACAATACTAAACCTTCGGAGACAGAGGGTCGTGGGTTCTATTACAAACTGTTTGTTGAATAGAGATTTTAAATATTGTTAAAGAAAAGTTTTACTGTTGAGGTCACTCAACTAAACTTTCAGAGTGAAAACTAGTTTGACGCAAACACCTTTTTGTTTTTTAACCGACTTTTTGAAACCGTTTCAAGTAACTAAGTTTTTTTTTAATTAAATGAAAAACACTATTAGCAAAAAAGATGACAGTTTCTAGTATAATAATTTGCACCAGTACTAATTTAGTACTTACTTTTTTTAAATTAGGTTTGCGGCACAGAAACTGTTTTTTAACCGACTTTTTGAAACCGTTTCAAGTAACTAAGTTTTTTTTTTTAATTAAATGAAAAACACTATTAGCAAAAAAGATGACAGTTGCTAGTATAATAATTTGCAGCAGTACTAATTTAGTATTTACTTTTTTAAATTAGGTTTGCGGCACAGAAACTGTTTTTTAACCGACTTTTTGAAACCGTTTCAAGTAACTAAGTTTTTTTTTTAATTAAATGAAAAACACTATTAGCAAAAAAGATGACAGTTTCTAGTATAATAATTTGCACCAGTACTAATTTAGTATTTACTTTTTTAAATTAGGTTTGCGGCACAGAAATCAGATTTCTGAGGTTTGCGGATATTCCAGCTTGTCGATTTTTGGTTAAAATATTTTTAATAGAATTTGCCATATATATGTCACCATTTCCACAATTTTATTCTGATGAGGGACACAAATTATCAGATAGTATTATAAAACTAGGAGTTTTCTTTTTTAATTAAACCGAATCAATTCCTGGCTGTTAATATTGATTTTTCAAAAATCGAATGATGCTGTTTTAGTTTTGATCAAAATTGAGTCCTCTTAATTTCAGAATTAGTAATTCCGGCCTACTTAAAAAAATCAACCTGTAAAGCTACGGAACCTCTAGTACTTTAGAAAGGCGCCTTACCCTCTCAACTTTTTTTTTATAATTCGTATTTTTTATTTGGGCAACTCTTGTATATGTTAACATAACTATTGACCTTACGTAAGCATTGCTGTGTTGCAGGTTTAATCAGATATTGCAAGACTCAGCAGCACTTCAGTTGACTTAGTTTTGTAACCATTATTAGGTAGGTAATGACAGGGCTTCGATATTGTTCGAAAGAACTACCGAGGTCCTGGAACGCAAAGGGCAATTGAAGGAACACGAGTTAGTTTTCAACCGACTTCAAAAAAAGGAGGAGGTTCTCAATTCAGTCGTATGATTTTTTTTCAAATATTTATGACCTCAGAACTCCGTAGTTTATGTATCGATTGGCAAAAAATTTTTTTACCTAAAGTATATGCTTCCATATTCCAGTCCAATTTTTTATTTCGAAAATCGGTGTTAAATATGAAACAAACAATAGGTACCAGAAACACCGACTGCCGAAATGAAAATTGTTTTTGTTTTTTTTTTTATAGCCAAGTTGGTTTTCTTTTGTATAAATTTTTTAGTCAATAAAAGTCTGACACTGCCTCTTTCTCCACCTAGAGTGGGAGGAGTCACTAAAAAAAAGTTATTTGACAATTTTGCTGTGTAGGAAAAGTTCACTACTTTTCGGTGTTAGCCAATCGATCGGGCACAGTGGGTAGGTATGAATGGATGGTAAATGTGAAAGGTCTTGTACATAGTGGTCCATATTTTACTCGCACCGATGCTGCAGTTGAATCTAGTTGGTCATTGAACTGTTGATTGCAATGCAATATATACAGTTAGTCAATTAGCGTTTGACTTGATTTTTTGGGGTTCCGTACCTCAAAAGGAAAAAACAGAACCCTTACAGGATCACTTTGTTGTCCGTCCGTCTGTCTTTCTGTCTGTCTGTCTGTCAAGACACTTTATCTCAAGAACGCGTGAAGGTATCGAGTTGAAATTAAAACCACATACTCAGGTCTGCGGAAAAAATCAAACTTCTAAGTTAACGAATAAAAAAGATATGGCCGTTTATGTCGTAAAAAAACGTATATTTTGATACTCTCAAAGATCGAAATTCATAAGGTACTTCCCGTTGACCCAGAATCCTGAAATTTGGCACAAAGCAAGGTCTTATAGCACAGGTGTAGAAAATAATCTGAAAACAGTAAATTTGTTGTCACATACGACATAAAAAAAAAATTGCAATTCAGAAAAATCTTCAGGACTCCATTCGGGAATTGTAGTTTGAATGGAACCCTCAGTGCGCGAGTCCAACTCGCACTTAACCAGTTTTTTTTACATATTGACGGTTCATTTTTAGTTTCTGTCAAATATCTAAGATAACTATACTAACTATAATATACTATAGTTGAAGAAGGACTTACAATTTTTCTTCTATTGAGCTCGATGTCACCTTCCCGGAGTGGTGGCTCTCCGCATCGATGTCCTTGACCTGAGATAAAACAACACAAGTTAAGTTAAGAGGCTGCTTTTCCACTCAGCTATCGTCAACATTAAGCATAGTTTAAAAGCTTGTTACTTCATCTAACGCAATCCAATTTGATGTTTGACGAAAAGGCAACGCGAAAAAAGAGAGATAACGCCTGAAAACTCTAAAAATTATAAGTTTATTAGTAATAAATGCATAGATGCATAGAGCTTCGAATTGGGTAATTAATAATTTTACTTTTTATTATTTGCGTGATGAAATATACGCCTGCGTTACACTTTTATATGTATAGAAGTGAGTGTATAGTGCGAGTTTGTTTTAAGTTACTGCGATCGACACGTTTATGATGTTTGGCGGTGCGATTGGCCCGCTCCAAGCTCTTAGCCAATCAGAGAGCCAATCGCGGTAAATGTTTCGGTCGTGTTAACTTAAAAACAAATCGCACTTATATATAGTGCACTAATCGATTGTCGGTAAAAACGGACGTCCCAGATACCTAACATTCGTAGACTTCAAGATAGTTAAATTAAACCAAATGTCATTTTCAAATCAATTTATATGTTATTAAATATGCATGTATATTTAGTTTTAGCTTTAACTAAATTTTGTAATACTTGTTTTCTAAATAATATTTTCTTATTTTTTATGCGCCTGCCATATTGTCTCTGCACTACCCTAGGTTAACTGGTAGAGAATGCTTATGGCATTAAGTCCGCCTTTGTAGTTTTTGTTGCATGAAGATTAAATAAATAAATAAATCTTTTAGAGTAAGCTATAATATGTAATATGAGATAAGGGCAGAAAGAAGAAGAGTAAGCTAAAGAGCATCGCTTCTATCACCACTAAGATTCAGACTTATTGGTTTTAAGGAAGAAGAAGAATCGATAACATAATCACATAGGAATTAACCGACTTCGAAAAGGAGGAGGTACTATATTCGGCTAAATGTATTTTTTTTAATACTTCGAAATATCGCGTAACCTCCACTTCTATTTTTCATGAAACATTTTTAGCGGTATTAACATGTAAAGATTAGTGTCAGACCAATTTAATGCTAAGTAATAAGTATTAATCATCATTAGCTATAATGAAATGAATCCTTCGCTGTTATAAAACATAAAGATTTGGATGTTCGTGTTAAAGTTAACAAGTTAATTGGTGATTTACTAACTTTATTAACGTCGATTAACTGCCCAATTTTCAATGCCATGTTATGAACTTCTGACGGGATTGTTTGAAAGATTGACCGCAGCCCTAGAACGCTCTAAGGGCGACTGAAGGAACACATTTGGGTGTTAGTTAGTAAAACTCTGATACTTCTACTCGCTCCACACAGTGGGAAATGTCGAACATCATTGCATGAATTAGTTTCGAGGATTCATCCATGGCTGTATAAAGAAATACATAAGTATAAAAAATCAGTGAATGTATTCAAGAATATGTACTATGAGGTCTCTCGGGTACCTAAAGCTATATGATTTAAAACAGGACAGATTTTGAGCAACAAAAATGAATCAAAAGCATGATATTCTGATTTTGATAAACAAGTGATTAAGTTACGGGCTGACTCCGTTTATTAAACTTGGAAATTTTGCCACTCTAAAGAAGATATAAAAATTCCAAATTAAAACAAAATAACTTCTTTAATCTAAACTTAGACCTACTTGTAAAAATATAAAGAGGAGAGATTATATATTTTTTTTTACAATAAATGAACTCAAAAATTATTGGACTGACTTTGCAATTAAGAATAAGGCAAACTAAGTTATGATCCTTTTTGTTAAAGTCAGTTAAACTGTTTTGAAAGTAAAGAATAAAAATCTTGAGCTCAATATGGCCATACTTTGGCTATGGCCAACCAAAACCACACATGAGAAGCAGCTGACGATTCTACACAGAATCCTTAATCCATACAAATAAGTTACCACGTAAAAATTCGAGTGTTACAGTAGTAGCCCACTGTGATGTAACAGTGAGTGTGGATCTCAATATCGGCCGGTAGTAATGTAATGCCGAAACAATGACCGCCACGACTCATTGTGATAACACACGTCACATTAACAATGCCAGCCGATATCCGCCGTTATTTTAATAAAAATATTGTTAAATTTGGTTAAATCTTACAAGATGTGTTAAATATTTTTGGTGTTGGAACAAAAACAAATGGGAGCCAAGTTCAATATTAAGATATGGTGTGGTTGTCAACTTCACCGACTAAAGAACTGAGATCTAAACGGGTGCTAAGGCCAAGTTCTGTAGACAATCCTGAAATGTATTGATAAGAACTTATGACCTCAAATGTTTACTATAGCTTTTTTTTACCATCAAAATAAATATTTAGAACAATAGACTCTAACAATATAACTTGAAGATGACAAATTGATTAACCAAATATTAAGATGACTATAGTAAATAATTATATGTATAAAAACCGGCCCTAATTTGGTGTGTTTATGTTAAAAAAAAAAATGAGTTATTAAGGGGTCAAAAGTAGCTCTAAATGGTTCGTGTAATATAACAGGTACACGGGCGCTGCTCGTCAGTTCTATCTTGGCTTGAACTTGACTTTACACACCTCCGCATGTCTAAATAAAACATTTTTCCCTACAGAATCCATTACCTTGGATGAACGTAATGTGTAAAGTTAAACTTCTAATCATGACATACATACCTTATCAACTACATAGTTTTAAAGGGCGCCTAACATTGTAATAATATCATGACCTAAAAAAGCAGACATATTTTATCACGCAGTGTTTCCGTGTCATTTCGTGAAACTGTACAACATAGTAGCAATAATGATAGGCACACCTTTATCTATGTTAAGCACAAAATTAACGCTTCACGTTGTTAGCGATACCAATGCGTCTTGTCGCTCACAGTAATTTGGGCCAGCTGAATAATTTTGCGTAGAACAACAATTTACAATGTGACAGACAAAGGCATCTGTGTTCCCTTCCACCTGCAAATCATCAGCCGTCAAAACCAGTGAACTGGTGTTTTGGAGGTTCACTCGTTCTACCAGAACTTATTCATCTCCTACCATCAGACGAGAGGCGAGATTAAGGTCCGTTGACTCTACGAAAAAAATACTTAATAAATATTTAATAGATACCCTAGACACAATAATTTATCAATGAGTCGTTCATTGATAAATTACTGCACTGTACCGATTCTGAGAATTTCAAAAGGAGAGAAATACCTGAAAACTACTTCAAACCTGCCTCCAAAACTACTCGATTATAAATATCCAGTTTTTTATTTCCACTAGAGTAAACACTTAATATAAATAGTTCCAACTACAATAAAACAGTGAAACTAACATTGCAAAAGTGATCTAAACACAATTGCTTGGAGTAAAGTTGCAAAAGAACTAAATAGCGACAGACAGTGTGCCAACATGGGACTAATTAATTTTACAGTCAGAAAACTAACAAATGTAAAGATAAGCGAGATGAAATTTGTGACAGAGGACTCAAATCTGAGTATATCCCGACTGAAAATTCTATTGCTGGGATTGAGAGCTTAATCCTGAGAATACTGCAAAATTTAGATTAAATCTTCTGAAAGCCAAATGACTACTAGGAAATCTGATGGAGACTGAAGAGAGTTCCGGGACGTAGTCCAGTACGATGCCTAACTAAGTCAAACTAAAATCTCCGATGCACTGTATAGCAAAAAGAATCTTTGACCTTTCTTTGCTAAAGCAAAGATCGTTACAATTGGATGGAGACCAACAGAAAGTTTAGTCGGGCATATTACGACAAGGAAGAGGTTAGTGAAGAATCAAACCATAAACTCGGAAGTAAGGATGTACCATTTAAAGTATGTCATGATCATCAAAATAACAAAGATAATATAATATGCATACTGATTTTACAGCCATTATAAATCTACCAGTAAAACAAACTTCCCATCATGTGGATGAAGGAACTAACACATTAGCCACATAACCATTTCCTCAAAACGTCGCAAACCTTGACAATGGTATAAAAAATATGAATGTAGATTATTTCCCATCAAATAGTCTACCATTACCAATCGTTTATCTATTTCTAAGTTAGACAAGGTGGTTTCCTCACTTCCATACCTAACATCGTTAAAACAATTTTGCTGACACGGATCAGTGGCCAGCTCATCCATTTCTTTCAAAACTGGACCTGGCGTCTGAGTTGATTGCAAACCAATCGAAGGTAAGTCATCAGCTGATGGTAACTTTGAAGTGACAAATCAATCAGTTGATGGTTCTCATTGAAGCGTCATAGTGCGAATTAGTTTTCGCAACGAGACCAGTGTTTGTCCAAGCTCCGGTGCACAGCGATGAACCTCATTTCGAGATGGACAATAGATTTTTTTTTACAAAATTGTTAGGCTCTAAGTATTGTATTACATGGGCTATGTTATCGCGCCTGCCATTGCATCAGTATTTGGAAGAATTATAGTTTTTATTAACTTTTATTTGTTTTAATAAAAAATATATGCTTCCGTAATACGTTCGTTGTTACGTTGTACTTGCGTTTTGTTCAAATCGTTTTCATTTTCCTTAGTGTATAATGCAGTTTAAGTAGGATTCTTAATGTTTGTCATCTGATCTGACTGTTAGCATTTACATTTTTCCTGGGTCATTAGATTTCGTTCTAAGGAAACACTCAACATACAAGTTTTTCTTTTGTTATATTCAAAGCCTTATATATGGCTTTGAATATAACAAAAGAAAAACTTGTATGATGAGTTGAACAATTATGATTATCATCCGAAAAGATTCGCTCGTTAATCTTGTCTTTTTAATGTAGGAAGTCATATATAGTGCACTTAAGTTACGTTTTGTGGGTCATTAGTTCATTTTGCTTTGTCTTGCTAACTCATAGGACTGAATCATCCTCATATTATTAATGGTTACAAAAACTTCATAATCATATATAAAAACATTGATATCTCGGAATCTTAAAGTTGCTATATAATTGCTCACTTGTTTTCAAAATATCTACTTACTTTATATTAACTTGTCGAACCTTTTAAATACAATACAACACACAAAAGTTTATTTATTGCTGTAAGTACGTGATCTTCATAATGTATTAAAGGAAGTAAAGAATAGTTAAACACGTCATAAAATGTTTCTCAGATAACAATAATTATGTCCACTTTAAGTCATAACATTGCTTCTAAACGTTCTCAAGTAAGGGAAAAAGTCGTGACATTATATCGAACAATTGTTCCAGTATTCAATACGAAGTAGATAGGAAGTTAGATAATTGGATCGAATCCGACGGCGTCGAGCAAACGTGTATATCCGATCGCGTGCAGTCAATGCTTCGTCCAATGTCGTCTACGCCCGCACGATATAACGATATGGTCTAAGAGCCAGCGAATAAGTTATTTACGTTTTGTGGGATGATTTTATATAACATTACTTTCTTATTCACGACTGAAAAACTAAAGGCGTTTCTGAAATGGTTTGGATGTGTACTGCAACAGCTGGTTAAGCACGTAAAGAGAGTACTGAGGAGACAGGAGAAGCTTTTTAAAGCAAGAAAGAAAATCATATATTTTTTGACAAGAAGGCTTATGCTGATAATGACAAAGTTACCAGGAGAAAATAATACTATTAAGGATAGATTTATAACCAATTACACAATCCATTTTACAGTGGTATACAGGAACGCTTGTAAGTCCATTACAGTCTTCAGTAAAATCTAGACCGCATTTTAGTTCTTCAAAATAACCTCTTATGTTTAGAAGCATAAATCACAGAAAAGCAAGTCTAAATATATATATTCCAAACATAACAAAACCACGTGACAGTAAGTGTATCGGTCACTGGCTCTTGTCTCACAGCATCGAGTGCTATTATGTCATAACGTTCCACTTGCAGTGTGTTGGCCCAATTGGCGAGCGAGCGTTTTTGTCTATTTTGTTTTGATATTGCAGGTTGCGCGAATCTGATTCGAAAGGTTTGGCGGTGCATTCTGTACCATCTTTTGAATACTGTTCATGTGTGCTAGATTTTGGTATTATGGCATTGCCTTCGGTGCAATGTGTAATTTCGGAGTTGTATTTTTTTGTTTTGGTTAGGTCATGTAACTTTATATTCTCTGGCACCTTATCTCTTTCACTATATCCATTGAAAGTCGTTCTTTTTTTGTTATAACGTTATCTTACTTGAATTTCAAAACTTTACCTACTTTACTTGAATTTCTAAACCTTTTATTATTTTGAATGTGAGGACTGCGTAGATAGTTTATTTATTTATTTTTAGTAATTTTAACGTATGTCTGTCCTTTCCTTGATATTTTACGGAAATACGTTGAGCTCTTAGCAGTCCTGAGTTGAGCTTTACGAATACTGATAAATGCTTGCACTGACTGGGAAGGTCCACTCAAATCTATGTAGTTCTTTCCTCAAAACACCATCTCAGACACTAGACTGCATGTTTCTCATATGATTTAACCATGACATATTTGCTATATGGAATTTAGAAGATACCTAGACCCTGAGTTTATTTCGGTGTTTCTTCTCAGGGTAATCAGCTACGAAACACCGGTTTCATCTAGTTTAAAATGAAAAAATTGACATGTAAAAGTGTTTTCAAAAACTTATTTGTAAAATAAATATCAATAATATTTTTTTATCTTATTCCGTGGTTCAGATTTGTCATTAAACATAAATACCTAAATATTATTGTAATATACCCTATTTTTTAACTGGAAAATCATCTACTGACTTCCTTTGCCCTTCAGCGAAGCTCGGAGGGCGTGTCAGACTTCTATTGATTAAAACCCACTCTTATGCTAAAGAATAGCTATATTCCTTTGTTGCCTTGTATTCCAGGGCTCCAGGTTTTCATCGTAATGTACATTGTCATATAGATAACACTGTTCAATCCCCAAAAAAAGCAAATTCCACTCCAATCACCACTTAATCCGAGTTGTCAGAAAGCGCTCAAAAAGCCGATGTTTACCTCATATTACGAAATAATGTGAGAACGAAGTGCGACAGTATTGTAAGTATTGCGGCTCCGCAAGGTTTCACCGCGTGGGACGGTACCGCCATTTCTTATTGATACACTTTCCCTTTAGCTCAGTATTGTATCGCTGAGTAGCCTTAGCCTTATTTTCTGAATTTTAAAAGTGCAAATGTTTATTTCTTCTTATCAATTTAATTAAGATGCGAATGCGATGAAAATTTAAAAATGCGATAACGTCTGCTAAAGTCGTTAAAAAAATAAAAGGCTCGTTTTGACTTTTGAGAAAAACCCTATAATGTCACTTGGATCGAAACCGGAAGAAACAATAAAATAAGTATGTATTAGGGGTCCGGTGTAGTCAGTAGAAGTAATTTAGTAGTAACTACACTACACCGGACAAGCCGCTAAGTAGTCAAAATACAAATGTCAAAACAGGCCTTTTGTTTTTTGACAACTTTAGTAGGGCTTAGGATTCACGATCGGGTAGAGTCTGTCTAAAAGTCAACCGACTTGGGTAATTATTAAGGTAAAATGTAATCTGATGTAGTCAACGCTGGTTCAATAATCAAGGTTGATTAAGAGATATTGATCATTGTTAACTACTAGAAGAACCTTATAAAAAGTATCGAATATAAGTATTTTTAAAATAATTAAATATTATACAAAATTCCCAAGTCGGTTGACTTTTTAGACAGACTATAGGTACTGGTGTTCATAACCGCCGCAGGGCCTTTTAAGTTATCTCCACTTAAAAATAATTAGTTGATGGCAAATCCCTTAAATAATGACAGACTATTATTACTAGCTTTATTCGTAGTCTGGTGTATATGTGAATAGCCTCTTACTAACAATTAACACCTAAGCTATGCTCGCGTGGGAAGCTCTTTTGTTTATGTTCAATCATTTACATGACTGCTATTTACATAATTCTAACGGCATAGCAGTAAGTGTGCCCATAAAATTGTTTATGATCCTCAGAAAATACGAGAATACTGCATTTACTCACCATTACTTTGAATATTAGCTTCAAACCTTCAATGGAACCAAAAATAAACTCTAGTTTCAAAAATAACCTCAACTTTAAGCTTCAAGTTCTCGGTCTGATCGTGACCTCCAAATTCGCGCCACTGCAATCGCCCGCCATATTTGTCGCAACCGCCATTTTCCACGTTTTCGCGCCAAATTACGTGTTGTTCGATCGCTCCATTGGCTTCAACCAGAAACAGTGAAAACCGCAATTTTAAAAAGTAAAGATTTCTTATAGAAACCTCAAGTTCATGACAAATGTAATGATATCGTAATGATGTTGAAAATATTTGTGGGTGTTCACTGAACACTGAGGTTCACCGACTGGAAAGTGCAAAGGGTCTATGTAGCAGTTTTTGTTTATTTTCTATAATTAAGTGCAATGGTACTTATTGGTATTTGCCAATATTGCACCATTGCTGTCGTTGGAAAACAATAGCGTATTAAATTACATTTTTTTTGTTCGCCTGTCTATGAACCAAACATCACTTAAAGTACTCATTGTTCTGAATTTCTGACAGTATAATAAATCTAAATTATTTTATTAACCCAAGTTAATAGAAACAAGTATTTTCAGGTTAAATTAGTTACCCAACTAGATCTAGAACTAGGACTAGGTATATTATTTTCTCAAGCCTCAGTTCTTACAAAACTTCTCCAGCTACACTGATCTGCTATATATATGCATTTTAGCTATATATATGCATTTTGGAGAGTGTGCGCGGGAATCACATGACTTGGTTCCGCCTTCTCCTTTCTAACATCGGCTAACCAGCATCCAGTATCCACTTTTACATTTTTGAAACCTCTACGATCCGGACTAAGCGTTTCGCCTCGTCGTTTAAATCGCGTACACCGAAGGACTGGAACAATTTGCGGTCTTCCCGTCCGATTATAAATTGGGTGTATTCAAGGCTAGAATGAAATAGACTTTTAATAAACTAGACATCAACGATTGCATCACTGCTTACCATCAGGTGGGATCACAGTCAAGGACTATAGTTTATATCAATTAAAAAAAAATACAGGTACCTAAATATATAGATATATACAAACTTCTTACTAATTTCCCCATCTACCCACCTACTAGTTAGCTAGGTAAACCTATGTTTCTCGTATCGTAAAGTCGCTAAACACGTTTCTAGTATAATTTGCAAGCGTAATTGCATAGTGCTCGCATTTAACCACATTACATTATGTAAACCAGGACTGAAGATGCTGCTGCCTCCTTGGCCCACTTGCATTCTATTGTGAATGTTGTCCAAGTTATTGTTCTTAATATTTACTGATGTATTATTTGTGGGCTCATCTTTCTTCTTTATCTTTAAACTAGCTGCTGCTGTGATAGTAGGAAATTATCTCAAGGGAACATATTTCCAGGATAAAAAGAACCCTATACGGTATTCCAGGACGTGGTCTACCTGTGTGCTAAGTTCCATCGAAATCTGTTCAGCCGTTCGAGCATGAAGAAGTAACAAACATACTCGCACAAACTTTCGCCTTTTTCACAAACAGTCGCTTTTCATATCTATCTGTTTATCCGCTAACTCCTTCCAAATCAGAAAATGGATTTTGATGCGGGGTGAGTCACTTGTGTCCAATTTATAACAATCTACATTTTGCCTCGCGGCTTCACTTCCGTAGCCAAAACTATATCTATGCGTGTTTCCAGAATAGTTAAACACATCAGTCAGCCATTCCACCCATAGATTAAAGTTTCTGTGAAATGGTTACTATTTAAGAGTACAATGAAATTTATTATATTCCATCAGTGATAGAGCAGTTGGAAACTACCTCTAACACACAATAACTGTTCTATATAATATCAGTTGCAACTTATTTATTTTCCTGGGAGTGGACGTATTAAAAACAGTAAAACCGTATTTTTAAATAAAGAAAGGTTATTCTGGTCAATGTCAGTATTTGTACGAAAATAGAATACATTCTTGAAGTGTCTAATATGTCTTATTCAAGGACCGAGGATGATTAGATACCTCAACACAACTCATTATGTGTAGTTCCAATTTACAATTCTGCTCATGTGTCGTAGTCACATCTTAGAATGAAAGAAAGTAAGACGTGTCTTGCAAAATAAACTAAAACACAGATAAACGAAAATTTCCTATATCTTGACGTCTAACCCGGAATTAACAATATCATAGACAACCGGAAACTGACGTAACAGGCTCATAACAAGACCATAGACAGACACACTGCTTATCTATGGATGGAGGGAAAGCGCTGGGCTATACTTATTATGTTACTTATGATTCGTGCTATGGTGTGACGCAATGGAGATGGGTTTTAGATCGAAAGTTCGGATAAAAAGTAGGTAATGATAAAATTTTATAAGTATAATAAAGCAAAGTAATTTAGTTATGATGGCTACAAACAAAGAAGTATGACGGAAAATATGTTAAACTGATCCCAAATAAATTGTGAAGACGGCAAGAGAATGATGGCATAACTATTTTAAAGATGATTCTACAATTGGGTTTTTAGAATTCGAACTATTAATATTAATTACAGAGAAATAGAAGATTTATGTCTTGTAATTATTGATAGGATCCCCTTTGGCTACTATCTCACCTATAGCGGTAATTAAATAAAAATAAAGTAAAAAGAAATAACCCACATACTTACCTACATTTTGTTCGCAATAGATTCAAATATAATAGACATAATTTCCTAAGGAATTTTCCAGCTTAGACTCACGATGGTCAGAACAAAGTTCATTGAAGTTTAAGTAGGTAGGTACCTATGCTTTATTATGATCACGATATTGTTTGTGTTCTTAGACATTATGACGCATCTAATTGATCTGTATCATCACGCTTTCTGTGTTACTTTGCGCAGAATTGTTACTGATACGAATCCGGTGTGCTTTTTATCAGATACGACTACAATGTAGAAAGAAGATGGCGCAGAATGATGGATTTTTTACACTCTTCAGTTTTAGATAATAATGTTAGAAAGTGCTACAATGCTGGGTAGGGCCCAGCATTGTAGCATACATATAAAATTGCTCCTTCTTCTTTGGAATTAAAGGTCATTTTCCATCAGCATCCTGAACATTTTTGACCTGACCTCTGCAGCGCCTCAAGGAGTTGTCAGCAACAGCAGGGGCCGAGCTAGGTTGAAGCTTACTGGGGCCAAGAGGGTTTAGTTCCGAAAGGATTTTTATTTTTATCCACCAAAAAAAAATAATAATAATAATAAACCTGACCACTGCAACTACTGAATATCAGTATCAACAGTGACAATCACCAGAAAGGCACCAACTCAAACAAGTTCGACGAGCGCAGAAAAAATGATACTACAACTGTCTTGAATCCCGAAACTAAATTAATCAGAAAAGTACACAGAGAAAACATAAGTTCCACTGTCCTTACCAAGCAGGATACTGACAGAATACAGGTAGGCATAAAGGAACGTTTATAACTGTGGTAATCCCTGTTGCCAAGCACACCGGATTAAAATTAAGCTTAATATTAACGGGTCCTTCATTGTCAGTAGGTACTTAGGTTAGGTTTCAATGACTAGCCAAACGTGCCTAAACGTAACTTATCTTTCTACCCCATCGACCATCTGTTCTGCGAGCAATGTGCCCTGCCATACTGCCACTTAAGTTCGATTCTTTGGGCTATATCGGTAACTTTGGTTCTACTGCGGATGTCTTCATCTTTGAGTACCTTTATAATAGGTAGAAATGTCAAACTAGACAACAAACAGATTTATTCAATTATTCAACACGCGATTGTCAATTGTTTCCAGCACGGGTCTCCTGTCATCATAAATGTTTTCCAATGAAAAATAAAAGATAAAGAAATTCGTAATGAAATCTAACGTGCGGAATAACCAGGGTTCCAGACAACGGCAGTAGAAATGTTGACTATAAGAATAAACTAAAGACGTGATGTGAATAACACATAAACTCATAAATGAGGCGTCCATTAAAAAGAAAATATAAAACGCCAGTACACCTGGGTTTTCCTCACCAGCTCTTTGTACGAAAGCCTTACCAGGGCCTCAAGTCTGCTATTACAATAGTGTCAGAATGGTCTATCATTGATGTCATAATTGTCGATTTTGACAAGTTTGGTAATCTACTAATATAATGGCGTCATTATGACTTTCCAATGGTCAACCACTGACACTCCATTGAAAGAAGTGGCTTAAAATGGTAATCTCGTACATATTGACAGATGAATATTTGACGTTTGCGGTAATCTGCTAAAACTTTGACAGTTTATTTGATCAGTGTTTTACCATTAGAACGTTATTGTGCAGTTATTGGTTTTAATATGCTCGAAATTATCATTCTACCACAATTCTATTACAAGACCATTGACCGATCAATGATCGATCATTATGAATTAGCAGATTACAAACTTTTAGCAAAATGACAATGGGATCGTGTTGGAATGACGAATTTATAAAAATAGCAGACTTGGGGCCCAGATGCGATGCCACAGTGAATATTTTTCTTGGAATGCATACAAAGTCTCTTTATGTCTGAACAATACGTTAGCTAACTACCACTCCTATCAGTTCAATACACATCAATAAATATTATACGTGTCGACATGCAGGATTGATGGTCACCGCAATCCTGAAATGCTACGGGCAACTAAAGCAACACTTTAACGTTATTAAATGAAGTGTCGACGTGCCCAGTGATTAGTTTAGTGACATACTACTTATTTCTATAGCAATATATCAAGATTCATAGGTATATGGTTCAGAGAAAAGTTCTGCTACCTTTTCTAGTATTGCTGCAATGCTTATTAAAAAAAAATCTACCTACAATGCGTATCAAATAAGAATAGGATCGATTGCCATGTTGTGACGTCACGTCGTACTGTCAAATTGAAGAACTAATAAGGTAAACAAAACAAGAAAAATTTAAAATTTAATTTATTTATGAACTGTGAACGAAACAAGTTTAATAGAATCCAGTTTTTTTAATTTTGCTCATCTCTGAATTCTTTAAACTTGCCCAATTTCTTTCGATTTGACAGTATCACGTGACGTCATAACATGGCATCGATCCTATTGTTATTTGGAACGAACTGCACACAAAACTAGTCCAATAAAATTCCTACACAATTTATAGCGAATAGATATTATTACCACATTGCATCAATATACATATTTTCCATGTCCAGCGCATCTTTTAGATCTAGAACGACTCTAAACAAATTACCGTGACATGAATCGTCACTTAGTAATTAAATCAACCTTATGAATAAAACATGACTTTGGGTTTTATTCAGTTTACATGGATACATCTTCATTGTTGTTCATTAACGCGATGGGTGAGAGAAAAACGTGTGATCTAAACGTTTTGCTAAAACCTAGTGCAGTTTTTACATGATGTTTAGATACTACAGTCATTTGTTTTTATAAACATGACGTTCTAATTGTTATCTTGAATTTTTATGGCGTTAAATGTTGTGTCCATGTTTTGTTCACGAAGTGATAATTTTAATTGGTGAGGTTGGTAATGGTGTTTTCAATAGCTAGCTCGATTCCTTATGCTTCTATATGGTATACTAACAATTTTTCAAAGCAAATATGCGAACTACAGCCATTATGGCCATGTTAAACTAAAGCCCTATTATCACAAAATAGTTAGGTACAGAAGACAATCTCATGTATTTACTTCACTTTTTATATAAGCTCAGTAGACGCACACTAATGAGCGTTTGAGCCGGAACTGTTCGACGAGTGCTCCGAGACGCGACCGAGACATCGTGTTCGTGAGCGGTGTCTATGTGTGCGTTGCTCGAGCGCGCTTTGTATGTAGATTGACTTCTGTACCTAACTATTTTGTGATATTATCTTCAGATGAATCTGGTTTTTTGGGGGAACCTTTCGAAACATCACATAGCAAGTCAAATAATGCATTATCAATATTAGCAACTAACTCGCGTTTGACAATATATTTGACTAATTTCGCGATAGTTTCGGTTCCGAAAATTGTATCTCAGTAAATTTCAAGAACTATTACTATAACTAGTTACTATGCCTCCGCAAAAGGCAACTGAAGGAACACAGGTGGATTTTAGGCAGTAAAACTCTGACACTCCCTCTCGCTCCACCTAGAGCGAGAGAATCAATTTAATGACTTCCTACCTAAAAAAAGTAAACGCCAAGAAATAATCAAATTGTGTCAAAACGCAAAATAGACCCTTGATCCCTATGAAGGTAAACAGGGCACAGCAATGATGTCATCATATTCTGTAGGAAGTGGCGCGTTCACGGCTGTGACCAGTAGCCAGAAGCCAGCAGCACGACTACTCGACTAGCATACGGACAGTGAAATTTTAACTATAATTAGCTTATTAATGTGGTAGCTTCAAACTTCCCTATCGAGGCGTTTAAGTGTACGCTTCTAATTATACCAGCCGATTTGTTTACTAACGGAAAATGATTAGTAATATTGTCTTCATACGAAACTCCGCTTCTGATCAGAGGGCCATGATTGAGGTCTTTCTTACCAATATCCCTATCCCTATCTTAATAATTAACCTTTCGGTGTTTTACAGGTTGCATTTTGGAGAGTGTGCGCAGAATTTGTATGACTTGATTCCGCCATCTCACTTCTACCATCGGACAAACCGACGTACGGCGAGTATCCACCCTTACGTTGTTGAAACCTGTACGATCCGGACTAAGCGTTTCGCTTCGTCATATATACCGCGTACATCGAAGGATTGGAACAATTTGCCTGCTGCGGTCTTCCCGTTCGATTATAATTTAGGTGTCTTCAAGGCTAGAGTGAATAGGCTCTTAATAAACTAGTGCGCCTCACCATCAACGATTGCATCACTGCTTACCATCAGGTGGGATCGCAGTCAAGTACTAGTTTAAAAAAAAAATTAAGCCTGCCTACCTATGCCTAATTTCTTACGGACATCTTTTAGGACACCAAAACATTCTTAATCTTCGGAAGATTTTATAGCCATAACTTAGCCGTATATTGTTCCCACTGCTGGGAATCAGGCCTCCTCTCTCGGTTAGGAAATGGGCCGTAATTCACCACACATGCCCAGTACGGATTGGTGGATGTCACATGTCTTCGAATTTTTGGTTCTAGGACATACCGGTTTCCTCACGATGTTTTCCTTCACCGTTTTGAGAGCAGAAGTGCTGAAATAAATCATACAAAGTAATGCGCCTGGCTGGGTTTGAACTTGCGACGTACAACTCGTAAGTAAGCTAACCTCGAGCAGCGAAAATTAACAAGCTTATTGGGAATTAGATATACGTCCCAAGCTGTATAGTGTTGAAACACAAGAGCTATGGGGTCTAAGTGCTCATCAAGTTCTTTGTGATACTAGCAAGCTGTTAGTTGGCTCTTCATGTGAACAGAGAGAGGGCTGGCATTGTTTTCAGCCAAAGTATCACCATTTCCATTCAACGTGGCAATGCTGCCAGTGTTTTGGTCATATTTCTCATTGATATTGATGTAGACGAATTTTTTGATTCCCAATGAGTTGTTCCCTTCCCCTTTTTATCCCGCTTGTTCATATTTTTATTAGCTTATATATCTATATATATACTATATCGCGGGTCTCAAACCATAGGGGCGTATCCACAAAACCCCTACTTTTCAGGAGAGATAAAAAACTTAATAACTTTTCCTGTGATTGAGCCAGCTCGTTGTTTTTTTGCATGTAGCTATATATTTATTCTGCAAATAATATAGGATTCTTAATTTTAGGGCATTGCCTTTATAACACTAGTTTTTGGTTGATACGCCTATATAGCATGACGACTATACTGTAAAATTCCGTTAAAATACTCCCTAAAATATATGAAATTTATGGACGTAAAATCTTTTTCCTCAAATTGTTAATATTTATACCAATATTTATTATTAATTAATTGGTGACTTCAAATATTGCTATTTAGGAATGAGAACCCATTAAAATTAACGTTATTTACGTAATTTCAAGAAATCATACGCCTGTCTGGCTTGTCATAAATATTGAGAGGTGTTTTAACTCAAAGAGGAAGTATAAACCAGTTTTGTTCTACAATTTAAAAAAAAGAAATGATTAATAGGCAATTACACAATATTTTCGTGTTTGAAAAGAAAAATAAGCATTATAATAATATAATTTATTCATAAATCTAAACATAATTATTAGATATGTCTTTAAAATCACAAACATTTGAAATTGAGCTGAAACAAAACATAGCTCTCAAAAACGCCGAAGGAAAACATCGTGAGGAAATCGGCATTAGTGACGTAACGAATATCTGATTTCTCACATTCGCGAATGCGAATGCGAATATTCAAATTCAATATTCGCGAATGCGAATGCGGATATTGACTTTCAAACCAAGTGCGCGCAAAATGTCAGACAGTTTTCACATTTCGTATCAGCCAAATTTGAACCGAACATAACAGAGCCTTAACAGACTGATTGAATGAAGCTTAACACAAAAAGTTTTTCAGAAAATACAGAATTTTGCAGGGAATTTCACTCCTTAGCTATACGCATAATGAGTGTGTTCCCATAACGCTTTGTACGTATGGGTGGAATGTCCACCATGTACTGGTGTCGCAACGCCGTACATCTTGTGGTCCAATGATGGAACGGACTTGGCGGAATTAAATTCTGCAATTCCAATGCACACTCTCCGAAACGTAAACAATAAAAAACCGACAGGCTAGCAACTCGGCGTCGATGCTCAAGACCATACACGATCGAACTTGTGCTTGATAGAGGTTGTACTGTCTCACCCTCACTAAGATCCCCATTTTTTTAGCAGACAGTTTGGCTTTTGCTTCGATGTAGAAGTCGAAATTGAGAGTAGTCGACAGCGGCACCCCAAGAAGCTCTGAGATCTGAGAGAGATCTCGGAGAGACTGGATCTGAGACCCATTAGTTCGCACGCCGGACATGTAACTCTCAACAACAGTGCTATCGTCTGTGTACCCAAAGATACTGGCTTTAAGTATGTTATTTATGTGCAACAAGAACAGTGTTGCCTAGAGTACCGACCCCTGAAGGACCCTGGCATTAATATCCATTTGACCCGACGAGCAGCCATCAATAACCACTCGGATGGATCGATCCCTCAAGAAGTTTACGATCCAATCACACAGACCAGTGGTTAGACCAGAGGAAGGAAGCTTAGCAGTAAGACTTTCGTTTCAGCTTAGACCCCATCGACACCCTTCGAGATATCAAGGGAGACGGCAAGCGCTTCCCCATGCTTCTCGCTAGAAAATCCCCAATAGACCGATTTCGGCGAAAACCATATTGCCGGTCAATGACGATGTCGTTAGTTTCTAGGTATGCTAGAAGTTATTTGTTAAACACCCGTTCCATACTCTTACAGAGGATGGACGTAACGGAGATGGATCGGTAGTTTCTCAGGTCAGCTCGACTGCGCTTCTTGGGCACAGTCTGAACGGCACTTATTCAGTCTCAGAGAGGCAAAATAGGCGGGTCAAGATTAGAGACAATTTAAGTGCAAAAGTTTTAAGAACAACTGCTGGTATCCTGTCGAGGCCACAGGCTTTATTCACGTCATAGAATACTACGAACACTACGAACGTCCTTCTGATGGATGATACGAATATCCGAAATACTCGTCACGCACCCATCTGGAGAAACAGTGAAATTCATTCGAAAAGATTTGTTATGATTTGAGGTTAACATGTTGTTTCACAATTTGTGATTCTGCAAATGTGAAATTAAGTTGTGTGATGGAAAAAAATTAAAGTTAATATAAAATCATATAAGTTGTATTGTCTTTCTAGATCCATTCAATCAAAACATTATTTCCTTTTTGTTGGTTAGAAACATTCGCCAAATATTCGCATGTTTTTTGCGAATGCGAATGCAAATATCAAAAAATGTGCGAATACTCATGAATGCGAATACGAATATCAAAAAAGGTGCGAAAATTCGCGAATGCGAATATTCGTTACATCACTAACGTCTATATAGCTTGACAGAATGATTTCAGGTTAAAGTAAAATAAACAGTCGTATGTTCATACGCCTTTATGGTCCGATACGATTTTCTTTGCTTCACGATAAAATTGAAAGTCGTACGTGCGTACGTCTTTATGGCACGTCGAAACTGCCCCAATGAGCAATAATATTGCTCTTACGTCAATTATACGGCTATTTGGTCTAAAAATAATTCTAGACTCTCCAGCTTACGGCAAATAATATTTTTTAATTTATGCAAAAAGTAATTAACACAAAATTATAAGAAAAATTCAGTTAATGTATTGCTTATAGTAGAATCCAATGGCATTAAAAACGAAAAATCACATTTTTGCATATACGCCCCTATGGTTTGAGACCCGCGATATATTATTCATTTAACAGTCTGTAATTATCTGTAAATAATATAAATATTTGAGTTATAATTAAGTGACAACTATTCAAAATCCTAACTACTCCTTCAAGTAAAGTTACACACACAAAAACACGATTTTGCTACCTTCCGGACCAATGCAATAAAATCCCACCATCACAAAGACAAGATCTCTAATCTAGAACAGTTCTAAATCGTGCCAACGTAGACCTCCTTAGCTCGTGATGTAGGAAACGTGCCTGTTAGCTACGAGTACTAATCTACAGCTCTGTAAGTAAGTGTCGGGTGGAGTGCGGCGCAAGCGCATCCGTTATGCAAGGACAAGAACTCTAGGGCTGCTATGTAATAAGTGAGAGTAGGGATTACAAACATTTTTGGCATAAAGAAGGAAGATGAATAAATGGAAGCCGAGGTTCATCAAACGAAAGATACAACCAGCTTTCTTATAGAATCGAATGCATCATGCACTGTTTATTTAAATATATAAACTAGTGGTGACAGCAATCCCACCAGATAGTAAGCAGTGATGCAAACGTTGATGGTGAATCGCACTAATCACTCGAGCCTTGAGGACTCCTAATTTTTTATGTTTCCACACTTCTACATCAGAATCATATCAAAACACTGAATCAAACCAAAATATGTTACTAGATAATATTTTCTTACGCCTCTAAAGACATAAATGCGTAAATACTCTGAAATATTAATTATTTCATAGATATTTATTAGTAAGGTAGGGTCTCAAAATTCTCAGCTATCTGAGGTGGCGACCCTGGGCTCGTCTGCCGCACCTCCCGAGCTAGGTATTTGGAAAACTATTGAGGTTTTACACTATACTGCAGCATTGTGTAATAGCAATATAAGATCTTTTATTGTACCTACAGTGTTAAACTGCACCTTTGTGAAATGTTTGAGATGAGGAAAGTAAGTAGGTAATAAAACAAGCTTTGAAAGTACTGCTGCAGCCTACAACTTCACACCAACAGAGCTTTCGTGCTTTTTTTCTACCAGTAGCTTCTGCCAGTGGCTTCACATGTGATGAAGTAGAAAAAATATCCCAAGGGAACATACTCCGAGGATAAGAAGCCTCTACCCTATGTCCCATCCAAGATATGGTCTACCCGTGAGCCTTTCATACAAACTCGTTGTATGAAACTTTGAGAATGAAGGAGTGACAAACATACAAACCTGCACCTTTAGTATTTATGTGATCTTCAGTCTGTATCGAAGAAGATTGCATGAAAAATAGCTCCTAACAGCTGGTAAGACAAATATACTTTTATCTACTTTGGAATAGATTTTTTATTTGTTTGAAAAAAGGACCATATGCAGCCGTTAGGCGGGTTTTTGAATTTTATATAATTAATACAATAAAGGATTGTAATAAAGTTTACACATTAGAAAATGTTAACTCATCACTGACTATCAAATGGTCTCCTCGACAGTAAGGCCATAATTTCTATATGTACCAACTTTATAGCGACTGAACGAAGAGATTCTTTCTGAAAATTAAAGGCAGCAAAACAAACTCCAATGGAAGGCAAAGAGACTGCAATGATCTGCTTAGATCTAGAAGAGACTACCAATCCAACAATCAACATGTACGAACTGTTATGAATCAATGGAAAAACGTGAAATTAACAATGAAATAGCCAACGATCATAAAAAGTGTTGTAAGCATATTTACGACTGTATAAATGGTATTTAACAATGAACGCCCATTCATATACTTTACGAATAACAAGCGAACGAAATTCAGAACCATGGTCAAAGCTGCAAGCAAAAAAAAAAACACAATAGTTTTAAAGATATTCGAATAGTAGTAAACAATAGTTTTAATAATTCGGTCAAGATGACATACAAGTATTTTAACTGTACACTCAAACACCCATTGTAGGAGTCACACGGGTGAATGAACGATCAAACCTTGTCTAAAATGACGGATGACAATTGACCAACCCATTGTTTGATAGCTCTTGTGTAGTAACGGTGCTAAAACTACGATACATTTAAAACGGGACCAGATTGATAAAGGATAAGGTACCGTTAAGTACTTTGGATGGCAATAAATTGTGCACGAATTGGTAATTCATATAGCGGTTTCATCAGATGGTAAGATAGATACAATGAAAGTGTTGATGAGGCACATAACTGTGAATGACTGGTAGGTTTCAATATGACAGAATTCCGGGTACAGAATTCTTTGAGAACAGTGGTCACAATTGAAGCAATTCATGCGAAGGATCGATGGATGGGCCAACATATGGGTATAAGTATAGGCAACACAAGAGCTAGAACAAGTTGGTAGTAATTAATTACAGGTTTGCAAAGTTATCTATCATAGCTTAGACACTAACAGAGTATTCGCATTTAAAAAAGCTCCTACACCTTCCCTGAATTTATGACCTAGGCAGTTTAGACTATATGTAAGGTGGCTTGATGGCATTTTTTACAATCCAGTAGGCGTACCATATGCCTCTTTCCCTACTAATGTACAAATGGATGGCTTTGTCAAACACGCCTACTTTACCGTACAATTTAAGTGATGTCATTTAATAGTAGTATACCTAGTACCGATCTATTGTAAAACCAATGGCCTCTACGTTGCTATGAGCCTAGCGGATCAAATACAAATATAGCTAGACGAACAAACTCACAATCATGACAATGGTTATATCACTTGAGTTAAACTGTAAGAGGTCAAGGGCGGGAACGATGTTCAACAAAACAACAATGAAAGTTGATAATACATATAGAATAGGATGCAGATGCACTTCGCATTTCTGGCAGATATCGTCGTAGCCAGATCTTAGAATTGATCACTTCATGATATGGCCAAGTAAAACTGGCCAGATCGTTTAAATGCTAACATTTGATCATATGTCAACCCTCGTTTGGACATATTTGATGTAGGATTTTTATGATAATAAAAGGTCCAAAGAAAGTAGGCCAAACGATGATTGACATATCATCAAACTTTAACGTTTAAAACGATCTGGCCAGTTTACTTGGACATATCATGAAGTGATCAATTTTTAAAATCTGGTCACGACATATACATATATCTGCAAAATTGCATAGCTCAACGACGACAATGATAGATGTAAAGTTGATGAATGATTTAGTTAATGATGTAGAATTCATTATGCGGGATGAAACCCATTTCCCAATTTATTGCAAAGCTGCAACTTGGTCTACTTAATATGAGAAATCATTGTTCTGATCTTTACCTAGTAGATTTCGTAACCCACTGAATAGAAATTTCAAACATTGTGATGTCACTTTAGTGACAATGCATCATGCACTAGTTAGGTATAAAAATTTTCACAACCGCATCTTCATTTTTCGCACTTGCTAAACACGGAAACTACAAAAATATCCGCTTCCTTGCTTGTCATTGAAAATTTATGATTTTAAGAGCAAAAAGTGATAAATTTTATCTTGCAGAGGTTTACGTATTCCCTTCCTTGTATAAGTTTATTAAGAGTAATGTGTAAATTGGTTGAATATAAATAACGTGGACGTAACAATGGCGGCTGCAGATGATGTCTTTTACAAAACATCTTCTTGTTTTGTTTTGTTCTTTATTGTGGTGTGTGAAATAAAATCTGTAACTGCTGCAACAATTCAATTATATATTTTATGTACAGTTTACAATCAAATAAATAATAATATTGAGGTATCCACTGCTTTGAAACTTGCCTGACAGTTATTTATGAAATGAGAAAACTTGAATACCTCCTCATACCAATTCACCTTCATCGTACCCATCGATGAAACGAAGTGAAATAGCTAACTATAAACTTAATGTCTTAATATTTATTGTATGGTGAGCACCGTGTTTGAAAGCTGTTTGATGAGTAGATAATATTATGTTCTCAACGCATTTAAAGGCTTTGTTCTTCTAGGGATGTGGGGCTATTCGAAAGATCGTTACCGCGTCCCTGGAATGCAAAGGGCAACGAAGGAACTCATGGACTTTAATCAATAAAAATCTAACTCTCTCTCGCTCCGTACCTCAAGAAAATACCTTTGTTCTTGGGGTGTTAACTGGCTTTGGCTATTGCCCTCACAGAGTGTTTATTGATTTCCAGCTATTGAGCTCATAAATAAATCAAAGTAGGTCACCATAAAAATTTTGAAATATCATAAACTGTAATGAGCTCGATTATTGCATTTGGTAGGTATCTAGTAAGAGTGAACTGAAAAAGTCTTTCTGCTTATTTTTGTTCTCATAATTGAAGTTGCTAGGTATGGATTTGACCTACTTTTAACGTGGTTGCAAGTTACATCTTACACTTACCTACATATATTTTTCGTACAGCTAATTTTTCAGCATTGATAGACATGAAATTCCTAGGCTGCTAAAATACATAAATTCTATTGGTAGCATATTCTTGATAGCCACTATCTAGTATTATATTATTAAATGATTAAATCATTTACAGCAAACTCTTCGTGTAATTTTTGCCATAACTTAATGAACCTTTGTATTCATACACTTACCTAGTTTTTTTTCTCTGTACTGATGCGCAGTACGGTCCATCAGTTTTTGCAGTCATTAGAAATGTTAGTACAAAATAATTAGAAATAAATGCTCGGTTATATAACAAGCCAATTATGTTCGTCTGTACAGTTAGTTACTATCTGATCGTAAATAGTTAGTATTATACTGATTTCAAGTTCTGAAGGTAACATATGCAAATATACCGCATCATCATTATTTTATGTATGTCCAGCGATTTCTCCGAAATGTGGACAGATTTGGAAAATATTTCTTTATAGAGTATTTTCTCGAGTTAAAGGTAAAGGTTCTCTTGATGAAATTCGGAGATGCACAATGGAGCTTTTCGATAAATGATAGCAAATCTTCCGGGATGACTGCAATCACATCTTTTTATACTATTTGCACTGCCGTTGATAACATAACATGACGCAGGGTGCACTCTGAAGGGGTAAGCAGATGTGAACAGTTAACCCTAGTACACTCTCATTTTCACAATCAATTCGTATTGTACCTTGTGCTGTACCACATAAGTTCTTAATTTTTCTTTTTTCTTTCTATATGTCCACATCAATATTTGTAGGTAATTAGGAAATGATCGAGTGAGTGTGTTGTTTAAAACATTACTGATATCCCAAACAATCCATAGTGGTTGCTGCTATTGTTTACGTTACATGTACCTACTACGTATTTAGACGACGATTTCACTTGGTAACAATAATTAACGAATGTTATTTTTTTATAGAATTTTATAATTAATTTCCTTGAAAGCGCAACATTCAAGCTCATCAGTCTAATCGCTAATACCTTCATAAGTTTTTAATTTTTTTCACATATTATACCTAATACTCTTTGAAACTAAAAAAACTGAGAACTATTGCATACATACCTAATTGTTTTTATCATTTAAAAACCAAGATGTTTTACCAATTTTTGATTGATATCAAAGTAAAACTTTTTGTTTGACATAATTAATTTATGTAAGTATATTTATTTTGTGACACGTTTGCCAAAGAGCGTCATTCTGTGACAATGATATTGTGATAATATTGGACTGATAGAATAGAAGTTTCAAACCCTTTTTCTACAGAAATTGCACTACCTACTCAACAAACCAACTTTTGAAATTATCCAAGTTATTTCTGTTTTTTATTATTTCTTATGGTGAACACAAACAAAAAAAACTGAGATATGGGCGTTTACAGATAAAGTTGTAATAAAATAATTTGGAATTCCTGCCACACGTTTATATTTTGTTGATAAGCAAAGTAACTATACCGATGCGTGATGCGACAACAGTATCTAGATATATGTATTATTTCAATCTTTTAGCGGTTTTATTTTCGAACGACCGAGAGAGAAGTTGAACCAAAACAAAAAGTATGATAACTTTAACTTTAAATGTGATATCGAATTAAAATGTTGGTAGTTGTTTTCCCTCAGTCTTAATTATGAAGTAGTACAAATCGCATCAGATGATTTTTTAGGGTGAGTTGCACCATTTAATTATAACGATAACTAAACCATAACCAGCCGTGAAACGGCGTGAATTGGTCAATTCGACGATTTGGCAACTGTTAATGCCTTTGTTAAATAGTGCAACTCACCCTAGTGTTGAGTAGGTATTATTTGTGGAATTACAGGAGTCGTCGGCACCTATGTCACTTACCAAGATTTTATCATAGACAGAACATTAACTTACCATTACTTTATTACCTATTATTAACTTTACAAATTCAGAATCCAGCAACTATATTCTCAATTCACAATATCTTTAAATTATGAATAGAAAAACCGATTTGAATTTGATTCGTTCGAGACTCCAATTTCAGTCTATTGGATCGTGCATTTGTAACTTCCTTTATGAATGAATGAGACATATAAACAGAATACAACAAAACGTGCTCTAATATTATGTTATACGAGATGTTTCGATTATACATCCAACGACAAATGTTTTGACCAGGCTATTATGACCTGTAAACAATTGATCAATGACATAGAGCTTTTGGTTAATACCTACGTAAGTACGAGTATTTCGTAGATTTTTTTTAGGTTCATTGTAAGTTTTTGCCGTTGATCAGTGAAAACTTATGCCTCCTTGATCACACGTGCCAAGTAAACGGGCGAGACAGTGCTCTCGGCCGAGTACTCGGTACGTGTAAACACTGCGCCGAGTGCTCGGCCTACCACTTATCTCTACAACTTGCTTACATCACTGTCTCGGCCGAGCAACATTTTACTGTATCGCTCTTTTACTCGGTACGTGTGATCAAGGCATTATTTATTGAAATCACATTAATCTAAGTGGTACTAGGTACAAATTATATTGGGAGATTGGGAAAAGATATCATGTGCTAATACTATTTATCAGCTTTAAAAAAATATACAGACGTTGTATTTTATCTGAATCAGGATGTTAGATACACATAAAAACGTTTCTTCGTAACTCTGAATTGTAGCTGATACGCTAAAAAGTGAGAATTTAAAGAGTTTCGATTTGTGTATTTAGGAAAGGATTTTTTAAGTGTTGGGGGGTTTATGTATTTTGAATTTACAATATCTAACTTTTTTTTAGCTGTTAAATTCCTTTTACCGTTTATATTGTATTTACGGGTATCCAGGAAAAAATGTGGACATGTTGATATGATGTATTTTTTTGAAACGGAAATGAAATAAGTTGTTATGATATTTAGCATTTTGCAGTAATAGATGTTAAAAATATTTCCATTTATATTCCACCTTTATGAACAAGATATAGGTATATATTACTTACTAAAATATATTTTACCTATGAGGTAATAATGAAGTACTTTCAGAGAACTGAGAGAAAAAGTATCCAGCTTGACCTTAGGTGTACTTCAATGAATAAACTTTAAAACATAGGTAATCGTAAATTAATAGAACTCTCATCGATTTTATGAACATGAATATCAACTGCTATAGGTATCTACCTATAGCAGTATCTACCTAGTGAGAAAAAATCTAATTGTTTGATGAACAAACAAAAGCATTGTATTTGTCTTGATTACAGTTTTGCAGACAAGACTCACTCGATTGATCGCCACAAATGTTGATATTATTTTGCAATTTGATAAATTTAAGATATTTTTTTTGGGTAGATATGTAACCGTAACTAGAACTAAGTAAGTAGAAAAGTACCCACTTTTAATACTTGAAATTTATTACTGCCACAATACTTAGCTTCGCATTACAATAATTTAAATTTTAAAAATAAATTGACGTAAAAAACAGAAATAATAAATCTTACCTTATATTTCATTTTAAATAAATCTCGTCCTCTTTCAACGAAAGCACACACTAACAATGACAAAAAATAACAATCAAATTATTCTATGGTAAAAAATAATATTTCTCATTTATAAAATAAAAATTGTAAATAAATAAAATCGTCAAAGTTTTCGATCGCGAAATGTTTTGGCGCGCAATTCGCGATGTCAGCGCGCATGCGTTCAGTGCGGCTGCGCGGTAATGGCTGCGTTTTGCGAGACGCGACGGTTTTGCTTCCCCGCCATCCAAGTGCAACGACCCAATACTGCCCGCGCTAACACTTCCTCGGCCCGATGCAATGAAGGTGAAGGTAAAAGGTGAAGTGCGAAATTGTTGCCCAAATGCCCAGTCTTACGGTCAATACCTACGCGTTCAGTCCGACCGATAATGCGTTTCACGCAGTTTTCACGGGTTGATTATTGCAAATATTTATTGAGATTGAGACAGCTGCCTATAGTTTTTGGGCAATTGATATAAACAGCGCGTAACTTTGTTTGACCACGATTTTACGATTTATGTGAAACCGGGGTTACTCGAGGGTAGATTGAAATCAGTTGCTAAAATAAATTGGTTTGCATAAAATGCAAAAGATTGCTTACAAAGTATGCAAACTTAAACAATAAAATACAAGACATTGACAATGCCTTGCATTTTCTTTACATTTCATAAACCTCTTACATAAACAGAGTTGCGTGAGTCCAGGAAAATATGTATACAATACATTAGTCTTATTGATGTAGGGTTAACATGTAGGTATCAATATTTGTCCTGAGATTGCAGGATTTTTGGACTCTTCTCAGGTTTGCGTCTGGATTTTGTAAATCTCATGATATCTAAGGATTTTTAGAATTTTCAACAAAATACCGCTTGTGAGTAAAGTAAAAAACTAAAATCAAACTTCCTATTATAGATGTGAGGGGGGGGGGGCAGCGGCACTCCCTCTATCCCGATGGCGATGTGCAACGCGTGATCCTCAGTATTTAAAATCGATTATTACGACTTTTCGAAAAATACATATCAGGATTTTTCAGGGGGAATCGGGCCTTTACTCCGGACTTTTGATTTTTTTCATTTGGTGACCCTATGTTGATGGTTATCGCGGGTATACTAGTACTAACCCTAGCTACAACACATGGGTGGTCTGTAGGTTAATTATACGCGGGTTGAGGACATCTAGAGACGCCCTGCGGGTCCAATGCACTGGTTTCAGGGTGCTGTTGGGGCTGCCTAGACACTGCAGTGCATTGGGCACGTATTCGTTAGCGCGTGTGGATGATTTCCACGCTACAATGAGGAAGAAGGCTGCCTCGCGTTGCTAAGCAGATCTAGGGCAAGCTCCGATAGAGTTCTTCGAACCTTAGCCGATAAACATGATTCGCCAGTTTTTTTGCTGGTGCGGCAGTAAATTAAGCGTTTTGTGATTTGTAAGTGTTACTATTTAGTTGACAAGTTGTGATTAACCATTGAACCAATGTAGTCTTTAAATAGATATTTTTATATATATATATATATTTGTTTATCTCAGGACCCTAAGATCCTGGACCTTTGGAAGGCATACAAGGAGCCGAAACCAACTCGCAGAGGCCCTTTTAGACTCTTTTAATGGAACGTGGTACCAACCGGTGATTATCCCTGTATGCGCTTTATTATTATTATTTTATTAATTTAACTTAACGTATAAATTATATTTTTAAATATTTAAATAAAAAAATTAAAAAAACATTTAAAAATTTAAGAAATAGTGTCCCACCGGTATCGGGAACAGGGTCCAAGCTACCGGCGGTCTGGGCTCCAGAGAAAGGAACCTCCTAACTATACGAGCCGTGTCCAGGAGTACCGCTTTCTGAATCAAGCCCTTAATCCAGTCGCCTAACGTGAGCCTCCTAAGGTGTTGGTCGAGGCTCTTGGCTATTAAGCCATTGGCTGACACGACTATCGGTACAATGATCGCTGAGTCCACTTCCCACATGTCGACAGCCTCTCGAGCCAAGTCGAAATACTTAATTTGTTTATCTTCCTCGGCTTTCACGAGGTTCGTCATGCGGAACGGATATGTCAACAATCATTGCACGCCTCTCGCTTCGGTCCACCACCACTATATCAGGCTTATTGGCTACAATAATCCTGTCAGTGATGATTATTATTATTATTAATGTATCCTCGCACATCTCTGGTCATCTGGTGGAAACGCATCATAATTTTTCATGGAGGTGCATCGTAAACTCCACATTACTTACCTTAACTCGGCACAGGTAGGTAGGCTAGGAGGCGCCCTCTCGCGGATGGCCCTGGTTGAGACCATATTCCGGAGCGAAGAGGAATGAGAGGTGGTCGGTGATTTCTGCTTCTGAGAATCAGTAATGCTAGGGAAGGAGACGGCTGCACGCATGAGGGATCGGACTATCGGACTTCCTACTTATCGGAATCCCCATCCCGATTTCCAGCCACCGTAGGCGGCGAGCAATGGGTACCTCGCCGTCCGACCATCCGGTAACCATCCGAACCGAGTCCAAGACGTCGACAACGCTTAGTGTTCCACGCGCGCCTCATGGAGATGCCAGCATAACCGAAGGGGCTCAGCAAGGTCGAAGCCTACTGGAGCCATGGGTTCGCTTCTGAAAGGAAAACCCGGCCCTGGAATGCAAGGCAACGAAGGATAAGGACAAGGACAAGGTTTTAGTCAGTAAAAGTCTGATACGTCCTCCCGCTCTGCCCAAGGGCGGGAGATTGTCATTAGATAATACCTCACTTTAAAAAAAAACTCAAAGAGATTACCTAATTGAAATATTTTTTTCACACCACCTGCTCGATAATGTCGTTTTATACGTCATAGAAACCTCACATAAAGCAAGTCATTCTATCCGTAGGGAGACAATGCAGTATGGCCGATCCCTAGGGAATAATGTGATTTGAATTTGGAACATCAAAAATTGTCAACATGGTGAATTAAAATGTACGTGCATCGAACAAGTTGACTCGAAATTCAAACTGGATACTAACAAAAAAAAGAAAATAGATAAAACGTGCTTACTGACGGAAGCATTATAGAAAATTGAAACTATAGAATCTTGGCAGCAATGAATTTTCTTTGTTTGATGAACTTGTTAATATAATACTTATATTTCTCTAATACCTATATGATTTGGTCGACCAAATTGTCTTTTAATTATCTCACAGAAGGTGTAAAAAGTAGAGTACGCAACACGGGGATAAAGCTGTCTTTGTCTTGGGCGGCTTGAATTCCTCACTTCACTCAGGTTTCTATATTAACTCCCTCGCAATGCTCGGGAGGTAATTTTATAAATCCCTCACTATCGTTCGAGATTAAAATTAGCAACCTTCGTTTTGTTCGGAATTCAACATGCCGCCCGCGACTTAAAGACATTGCTTTATCCCTAGTCACATCTACTATTTTATTTCCTGTTAAGCAAGAAAGCTTAGATATTTTTTCATGTTGTCTTATATTTAGTACTTTTAGGCTTTTCTTTCATCGGTTCAGTTTCGATATTTTTAAATGTTGATTCAATCTGCATGTCTATTTCTTTACTAAATTATTTTTTTGTTTTTATTTAGTTCATCCTTTCAGTTATCCAAATAATCTGTTTGTTATTTTTTGTTGCCATCTTGCTTGGACTTCAAAACAAATTCTTTACATCATTAACACTATTTAAATTATTATTAGGTAGGCACTTAATACATCACAATATGTCGTCGATGATCTTCGGCGGATCGATCAATATGTCCTAAATCTAGAAGACAAAGTTGGTGGTGTTTCTATAATAGATAGTTTTGTCTCTTCGTTATTTAACACCAACTTCCGAAATTAAAGTTATTTTGTACTTTTCAGTGTTTTTACATTGAAGTCGGTTTAATTTTTTTTTTTTTTTTGTAAAAAGATTTTTATTTTTCACTATTTAGTGTACCACCACTAAAAAGCAACCCTCATCCAAACTTAAATACTTTATAGCCAGAGTGCGTCTCATAACGATTCTAATAATCCCAAACACGGTTAGATTACAATAATTTACCTTCTGGCTTCATCACCAGATCGGTTCGATACATCGTACCGATACACGTATAAACCGAGCAATTTTACTTGTTACGACAATTCTGCTGTGATCCTATGAGGAGTTCTGTTCCATCCAGTGAATTGTGATGGCGGAATCAAGTCATGCAATTCCTGCGCACACTCTCCAAAATGCATCTTGTACGAGTAGAACACCGAAAGGCTATAGCACTATCATGTGTGTGCAAGTCCTCACGGGTTTTTTTTTTGGCTCGTTTTGGGTATCCCTCCCTATATGTCTATATTTGATGGTAGTTACTGGGACTTGTCCTCGACAGCCCAGGGAACTTCAAGGAGTATGGCGGACGGGGCTCCGGCGTGATCTCATGGTGGTATGAAGACTAAGACTGTTGTAACCCAGCGCTGGGCACGCTACAATCGCAGCGATAAGTCCCCTCTTTTTACGGAGTGCGCATCTGCGCGTCACGGCGTCTTCGCTTTATCTCACTCGTGTTTCTGACACCTGTAACGTACTGTATGCTTCAGATTTGGCGCGAAGAAATGCACAGGTGTCACCATTGTGCAGAGCGCCCGAAGGACACGGTGGAGCATACTGTGTAAGTCTGCCCGCTTGGGCGAAACATCACCATGTCCTCGTGGAAGCTATCAGCAGCAACGAGTTCTCGCGTCGGGCCTTGGTTCAGACTTTGGTACGGAGCGAGAGAAAATGGGAAGTAGCCACCTTTCCTTTTCAAAAGCAGTAACGTGAGCGAAGAAGGTGGTGGAAACCATGAGAGCGAGAACATCCTGACGCTCCACAGAAGACGTCACGACTCACGAGCGTCGAGAATCGCAGGCGTGGACTTATGGACAGCGACCAATGGGTAGCTGCAATGAATGCAATGGGTAAGGGCTAGCTAAGCTAGGCTACTGACCAGGTAGACACGCTGATGGTCAGGATACCCCTTAAATCCGTGGGTGCTGACTGTATGGCTGGCTGATCATAAGCTTGAGGAAGTGATGACGGGTGTTAGGTCTGATCCAGGTTACTACCCGATAGTGGATTGCGGGTTCAGTGTACTTAATGTTCTAATAGCGCGGAGAACTTTAATACTGCGATACAGGATTTAGCAATTTAGTTGCGCCATAGAGCTATGTGCGAAATATAGGCATTCGAAGACAGGATAAGTCCCATGAGAAAATTTATGTATCGTTTTTATGGATCACTGGTTTTATTTGGACAAAAATTTTACAATTACAAGAAATCCACCCAAAAAATAGTTTAGTTCAAACCAGCTGTAGTTAACATAGAGGTACAATAGTGACCTTCCTGTTCGGGCGCGCTGCTGATGGTGAAAGGATGCCACTCGTAGGTGGCGATGGCGGGGATGTTGACGAACACGTAGTCGCCGGCGTGGAAGTGGAACAGCGGCGGCCGCTTCACCACCAGGTGCGTCACGCGCGACGGCAGCAGGATCCCAGACGAGATGTACGTCTTGCCGCGCTCCGACCTGGGAGCATGCGAGGTAATATCAATAAAAACTTAGGTTTAAAAATTCCGTGCCACAGAAAGCGCATTTAGCCATCGGTTGGCCTCAGTTATCACTAGAACATGTTTGACAATAATTACACGAAAGTTAGAGACCAGAAACATTTACACCAGCCTTGACAGTATCGTGTAATTATTTACGAGGTTGCGGAACATCCGCTTAGGCAGTTTATGATGTATGTAAAATACTTTCTGGTTGTCAGCTGCATTCGGATTTATAGGTTCAAGTAGGTACCGAATATAGTTTTGAGAAGTAGTTATAGGTAGATACAGAGATTTATTTAAGATTAGAAGATTTTTAATATAAAATAGTGTATTTAAAAACCGGTCAAGTGCGAGTTGGACTCGCGCACGAAGGATTATGTACTTTACTTATTAAACTTTCGTTTTTAGAGTCCCGTTTTGCCCTTTGGATACAGAACCCTAAAAACGAAAGTCTGCTGAATGGCGCTGAGGCTAGCTACTAAGCTAGTAAAAATCTAACATTCCCTCTCGGAACCCAGTGTGGAAGAAGTTATTTGATGATTCACCAATTCACCATCAGATCTTTAAAGACGGGGATGAATGAAATAAACTTTTAAAACGCAGTTTCCAGTAGCTAGCGAAGTCCAGTAGCTGTTTTATATGCTCAAATTGATTTCTAGTTCATATTGTGATGTAAAATTGATGTAGTTTTGTATCTCAAGTGTTTGCGCAAGTCAATATTAAGTGAAACGGGCGCAATCTTGGTAAATTGGAACTGAGATTTTTATTGTAGTTTTGGTTACCTCATGATACCTTTGCTGCTAAATACTACAAAAACATTAGAAGGTGTACGTACACCTTCACGAGTCTGTTTAAAAAGTCAAACGACTTGGGTAATTATAAGGGTAAAATGAAATCTGATATAGTCAACACTTTTTCAATAATCAAGGTTGAATAAGAGATCTTGATCATTGTTTACTAATAGAAGAACCTTACAAAAATTATCGAATATAGGTATTTATTAAATTATTAAATATTATACAAAATTCCCAAGTCATTTGACTTTTTAGACAGACTTAATTATACGACGACATAGCCTAAAAGACTTAGTAACCAAGCTAAAAATATTGCAAAAAAACAATGATGGCCTTAGATTAAATACTACGCGTCCCAAATGAGAATAGGAGCGCCGGCCATGTTGTGACGTCACGTCTTACTGTCAAATCGAAGAAATTGAGTAGGGTGAGCAAAAAAAGAAATTTGTTAAATTTAATTTATTTACGAATCATGAACGAAAAATCTCTGATCAAAATCCAGTTCTTCAATTTTGCTGATCTTTACGTAACTGTGTGAAGTGTCTGAGTAGTGGCGTCATCACCGTCATCATCACTGCTGCTTTCCCTTATAAAATAAAACATGGATTAATAGAGGTTTTTAATATTTATATCACTAACTGTGGTTTTAAATCAAAATAGGCACCTTTTTTTATGGTACCTTTTTTTATGACAAAATTCAATCTGGATACTCAGTCGCACGAAGAAACACCAACAACGACGGTAAAATGGCGGCTGGCAATTTGAATTTTGAATTTGAATTTTTGAATTTGAATTTTGAATTTAAAATGTAGCCAATAATGAAAATAAAAAAGAAAGTAGTATAATTTGTTAAATAATTATTATGAATAACTTTTTTATCTAGGTATTTCTTAATATGACTTAACTAAGGGTCAGTTAAACAAAAACAAAATCATTAAAACGCAAATACCTAAGCTTTTTTTGCAAACCGTACTTTTCACTCAAAATTTGACAGATCGAGTTTATTGACTTTCCTATTCTCATTTGGAACGCATAGTACCTATAGATATCACCACTGCGTGGCCACACATGAGACAGCACTATAACACTAAAATGAGGTTATTACGTAAACTTTTCCATAAATATGACCACAGAAATACACTTAAAACTTAACTATAGGAGTCAATTTGTCATACATACACTATAACTATTACTTTAATTGCCGAAATTATTCTAAACATATAAAAAATTACTCGAGTTGACCTCAAAGTGACAGTGATAGGCCTTTGTTTGGCTCACTTTTCAAAGTGAGCCAAGCTAAAAAGCGGCACGCCGAATGAGACAGAGAATGTTATGTTTTGTCTCAATTTTCTTACTTGTTTCGTATATATGCTTCTCACTTTCGCACTTCCATAGAGTCGCATGGCTATATCTAGAGGTATATAATCTAAGATGATGGCAATCTGTGGCAGTGTTGGGATGGCAATTGAAAAAATATATCGATATAAACCTTAGATTAAATACCTATAGATATCGCCACCCCGTGGCCACACATGAGACAGCACTATAACACTAAAATGAGGTTATTACGTAAACTTTTCCATAAATATGACCACAGAAATACACTTAAAACTTAACTATAGGAGTCTATTTGTCATACATACACTAAAACTATTACTTTAATTGCCGAAATTATTCTAAAGACATAAAAAATTACTCGAGTTGACCTCAAAGTGACAGTGATAGGCCTTTGTTTGGCTCACTTTTCAAAGTGAGCCAAGCAAAAAAGCGGCACGCCGAATGAGACAGAGAATGTTATGTTTTGTCTCAATTTTCTTACTTGTTTCATATATATGCTTCTCACTTTCGCACTTCCATAGAGTCGCATGGCTATATCTAGAGGTATATAATCTAAGGATATAAACTGTAGTAAATAATATATGAAGAGCAAAAAAATCGATATATATGTACCTAAAAATAGTAAAAAAAACCAGGCTCGGTCCTTAGACCGCTTGACTAGTTTTTAGCTTAAAAAAATCGATTAATTGATAACCCATATAATTATTTTCTAAATAATCCATTTATTATACTTATCGATATTTTACTTATTCGTGTAACAATATTACATTAATTCATAATAAACAACAGAAGTAACAAGTTTATAATCAACACTAAATAAACTTTTGAAATAAAAAAAAATAGAAATCCGAAGGAATGAGTTGAGGCATAACAGCTTAGGTAAGCGTTTGGACCTTAGTTGGCTCCGGTCCTTAGTCAATATGACGCCAGCTTTCGAAAAATAAACGCTGCTTACTCGCCAACTTAGTCAATACTTAAGGCATAAGCTTCCTCATAGCGTCTTCAATACTCTAACTAAAGCGTCTTTTTTTAATTTTATTCAATTAGAGTTGCTGCTGTACATCAAAAAACTTTCAAAGATTGAAAATTGTCGTTTGAAAAATGATGTTTCATCAATGAATAATGATGAAACATAACACTTGACATAACAGCCTAATGTCGGTAAAAATATTTGATTATGTAAATTAATGAATAGAACTATTTGAAAAGCTCTTGCTCAGAAAGGATGCTATCTTAAACGCACAAATACCGTTAATGTAACATTGATCGACCTAATAATAATTCGCGCTCCGGCTTCTAAGTCCAGACTTAATGTCGGGTGGCAGATAAAAAATCGATTATTTATTAATTATTTGTAATATTATAATCGCTTATTAAACTAAATTTTTATTAAAAAAAATCGTTTTTAATCAATAAATTTATATAATCGATTATTTTTTCACATCCCTACTGAGTGTGCAACACAGTGTTGCCAACTTAGCACTTTCAGTGCTAGATTTGGCACTATTTTCACAAGGCCAGCACTGAAATCGAACATACAGCACCTAGCACTCAATCTAGCACTATTTAATAGTCAAGCGAAATTTTCAGATTCTAATAAACCGAACACACGCACAGCATGCGTGCAGTGTAACAAACACATTCGTATTACTGACACATAGATTTATTATCTATGGAATTACAACACATAGACAATAAGTTTATGAGTTTTTGGTGGGATTTCTTCGTGTGATGTTCAGTGACTGTTATTTGCAAATTGATTCATAGTGGATATTTAGAAATCCTCGTCTGGCGACGCTAGCTCGCTCAGTAGCTGGAGGCAGGAGCGTGTGAGACCGGATAGTGGTGTGATTAGTGTGGTGCGAGGCTGGCGAGGCACTGGCCAGGATATTCTTCTACAACCTTGTTTTTTTTTTGTTTTTTTGTAAATATGTATGATTAAAAATAATAATTTTAACAGTTTTCATGTAAAAAAAGGTAATTCATGTAAAAAAAAATTTACTCATGTGATTTTATTTCATATAGTACTATTTTTGGAAATCCATAGCAATCTAGCACTATTTGAGAAGATTTTTAGCACTCACTGGTGGTATAGAGTTGGTAACACTAGTGCAACAGCAACAGTACCGGTACAAGCCAAAAATGTGGATTATTGATTGATTAGATTCTTTTCGTTCCTGCCTTTAGAAAAGCACTCGGTGTACCTACAGTTTTTGAGTGTAATTGTGATATTAGATTTATAATAATAAAATATTTTTCATCCAAGATGATGGAGTTTGTCTCCATGAAAGTCGCGATGTTGGACTGGTAAGCGTAATCAAGTTATTATTTATTTACTAGCTTCTTGCCGGCCGCTACTTTTCGCATTCATATTCCCATGGTTTATCTCACGGGAATCGGAATAAAAAGTAAGAGAAATCACCATTACTAACATTTGAAAACAATATAACCTACTAAACAATTCACTGCCTCAGACCACGATACTTAGACCCAATAGCGTATTAGGAAATTTACACAGTCCTGCGAACTTTTCTCCGTTAGAGTGAATTATGTTGCTATCTAAGTATAAGAATAAAAAAACCATTACTTAAAAATTATCTTCGAATGTTTATAAATGTCTGCGTCCAAGCGAAATCTAAATCAATAATTATGTTAATCAGCAATTTTATTAATATTAAAACTGCCTGTGATAAAGAAACTGGAAACTAAATTATAGTTAAAAAATGAAAATAAAATGATATCAGACAAATCATGATGAATGACATCCCCATGGAAGTTATGAAATCTGTCCCATCTTCATTTATATTACATTTATCAACGATTCACCATTCATAATATACACACAAGTGCACTTTACTCCCTTGATTACCATTGCATTGTGACAATCAGTTAAGATACCATTTAATAAACAATGAATAACAGTTCAGTACTATTAGTTTTACAAGGTTTTATTTAGTTTCACCTGTCCCGATATTTGTCTGTAATAAAATCTTGCAAATTAAATTTGATCCACTCGGCTACCGATTGAGCTAAAATTTTGCATGCATGTGAAAATCAGATGACAATGCAAAATTATTATGACAGCAGAGAGCTGATCTGGTGATGGAACCGGAAGGTGGCTATAGGAGCTTGGTAGTTAAATGACACGACCCCATCGAGTTTGGGCTCATGTGATTCGTCTGACGAGTACTAATTATATAAGTACCTATTATACCGTGCTATAAAGGCTTGCTATGAAAAAAATATTTTTATCCAAAACTTTTTTTTGGAGATACTTTTACATATTTAGAAAAAATCCCAAAAGAGGCTTTCAGTAAGATTACTAATATTTGTGTACAATCCAATTTATCCTATCTATCTATCTATCTAACCACGCAACCAATGCCACCAGCCGTTATGACACCTAAACTTTATACTAAACCAAAAAATCTATCCCCTAATATTATCAATGAGAAAGTCTAGATGTTTATCAGCTTACTACCTACTTAAACATGCGCAAAGCCGAAGTCAGAAAGACTTCAGCTTTGCTCATATTTAAGTAGACTTTTTAGAGGACGCAACATCATCTCAATTGCTTGTAAGCTGCCCTGGTTGCTGGATACAGGGCAAAGTACTTTGTGAATCCAGGTACCTTACGTGAAATGGTCAGTAATACTGCTGGCCTTCCTTGTGAAGCTGGGGTGGATTGAAACAACTCTTTTGTCCCATTAGTACCCTTGATATGTGCTTAAGATGTGGAATTGCAGACACCGTTCTGAAATAAATACAAAGTAGGTTATGCCATATGAATTTTGGACACCCGTTTCGTCTCCTTTGGGGTTGAATTTTGGGAAATCCCTTACTAGTACTTGCCTATGTTATAAAAGGAAAGCTTGTGCAGCAGAATTTCTCACTCCTAGTCCCAATAGTTTCGGCTGTGAATAGATATGTCAGTCAGTCAGTTTCTCCTTTTTAACCGACTTCGAAAAGGAGGAGGTTCTATCTTCGGCTGAATGTACATTTCTTTTTTTGTATGTTCACCAATATCTCGTTCAATAATGAACCGATTTAAAAAAATATTTTTTTAATTGAAAGGTTATGCTTCCAAGTTGGCCCCATAGAAATATTGCTATGATCTGATCATGAAATTCGAATTTATGGAACAGAACTCCTCATCACAGCAGAATTGTCATAACAAGTAAAATTGCTCAGTTTATATGTGTAGGCGATGACTGACTGAAAGAAAAGGGGGGGGGGGGATGTATTGAACTGATCTGGTGATGAAGCGGGAAGGTAAATTAATGTACTCTAACCATTTTTAGGGATTATTAGAATCGTTATGAGATGCACTCTGGCTATAAGGTATTTAAGTTTGGCTGAAGGGTACTTTTTAGTGGTATATGGTATATGGCCATAACTAAAAAGTGAAAAATTTCAATGTAAATAAACACTAAAAAGTACAAAATAACTTCAATTTTCACTGGTTGTAGCACTGTGCCTGTGGTCTGTTCATGTTTTAGGGACACGTGAACGATATATGGAGGGTTGTCTCGCATTCTGTATGTCCTTCTACCGGGTACACCTTTAGCAAACTTTGGCGGTACGTTAGGAATCTCAGGAGGCGAATCGGCAAGCCTTTTACCTACTTTTTTACGGGTTGAGTTCTCGGTTTCCATAGTGGGATCTTGCGGGGGTATTTCAACAGCATGAGGAAGGGTTACCGTTAAAATAGGGGAAGAAATTTCAAAAAGATCATCAGGGGGGTCAGGGTCAGGTGGCTTTTTTGAATTCATATTGGAAAATAAGTTAAAAAGGAAAGACAATCACACGAAAAAACAAACCTTATACCAATAACACAAACACTAAGAACAGTCTCGATAAAGTTTCACTCAGGATTTCACTAAAATCGAAAAAATTCGTAGAAAGCACGTGCAAAACCTACACCACTACCAACGAAATGTCAATATCCAACTCTCCCAGTCTTCTCCTCCCCATATGAGACGATTCATTTTGAACCCAAAGCCGTTTTGGGTCTGGGTATACAAAGGAATTCCCAAAACGCGAACGACGACTTTGAGTCGGCTCTCAAGCGTTACTGGGTTGGATGGAATTTATTTTACACGGACGCTTCAAAACTGTCCGAAACAGGAGGTACTGGTGTGGCAGTTTACTTCCAAAATTCTAGGATTGCGCTACTTTTCCAATGTCCACCAGAAACGTCTGTGTTTACAGGAGAGTGCATTGGTATCCTAGAAGCCATACTTTATATTAAATCCCATCGAATAACAAGGTCAGTCATCTTTTCCGATTCCCTCAGTAGCATTCAGGCCCTAAAACAAAACCAGCTCCATAGTAAAATCCACAGTCAAATCATTGCACATATTAAGAACTTATTATTTGAATGTTCCCAAAACGGTTTGATTATCGAGATAGCCTGGATCCCCGGTCACTCGGGAATTGTTGGCAATGAGTGTGCTGATTCGTTAGCAAAGTATGCCACATCGAATCCGGCTGATCGAAAGCACTACGTGGTTCACAATTACGATTTGCGGAATGGTGCCAGACCCAAGTTATTTAACTCGTGGACTGAAACATGGAAGACGACTTCTAAAACCAAAGGCTCCTACTATGCAGCTATACAGCCCGAAATCCAACGTAGGCCCTGGTTTTTTAAATACCCTAAGTTGTCTAAGAAGACTGTTTCGTCGCTCTGTAGACTGAGACTCGGACATTGTTGTAGCCCTGTGTTCCTGAACAAAATTCATGTCCGGGATAGTTCCCTGTGCGAGTGTGGTCTTGCGGAGGGTACTTTGGATCATATTTTCTTCTCCTGCTCCTTAAATAATAAATCTTTTGACCTCTAACACAAACTTCCCAAATGTAATATTCCCCTTCCAACCAATTTCCACTCCCTTCTTTCTCATTTCTCCCCCAAATTAATTAACTTCCTAGCTAAATTCTTGACAAAAAATAATCTAAAATTCTGATCTTTGCGTAACTTTTTAGATCCTATTGTAATAATCTGTGTTGTATATAAAACTAGTATGTAAGCCTGTAAATTAGATTACGTGTTTTTTACTAACCCATGTGTTCGTCTTTTCAGCTAAAACTAATACCTACCACGAAGTATAAAGTTCGACGGTTGCTCTCACTAAGCCGCCGTCCCAACAAGACACTGGCAGAATAGTGGAAATCGGATCAATTGCCATAAACAAAAAAAAAAAAAAAAACTTTAATTTTGGAAGTTGGTGTTAAACAACGAAGAGACAAAACTATCCATTATAGAAACACCGACTTCTGAAATTAAAGTCATTCTGTACTTTTCAGTGTTTATTTACCTTGAAGCTGGTAAAATTTTTTTTTGGCAAAATGTTTTTTTTTAAGTAAACTAGCCACTGCCAGCAGCTTCGCCCATTTGAAAGTATTTCTCCACTCAAACTTTGGACCCTCGTTTCATCCCCTGAGGGGTTACCCCCTTAGGGGAAATTTGGGAAATCGCTCTTTTAGTGCTCACATAAAAGGATATTAAAAAACGAGTATGAAACTTGTCACAGAAATGGCAGTATGTTCCTGTACATGCATTTCTTTACAAAACACATGAGAATTTGTTACAGGTATGACAGGGAGGACAGACCTGCCTATTTCCTAAGAGAGGATGACATAGATCATTGTGCCACAGAGAGGTTACTTAGAAACCAGTTCTATGACCCCCTGGTGTCTAGTGACTCCGAAGATGACACACCCAACAATATAAACTGGGATCAAATCTTCAAGAATAATAAACTGGTAAGTTTATATTAATAAAGCCATGTTTTGTCCATGTAAAACAAGCACCAGTAACTTACCTGTTAATCTTCTAAGCCCAGAAGATTAACAAATAACAGGTAAGTTACCAGTGCTTCTGATCTACTGATCATGGTGGTGAATAAGAATGCATAATCAGCCTTATAATGTTCCCATTGCTGGGACTCAGGTCTCCTATTGATTAGAGGTGGTGGATTTAAGTGACTAATACAACTGTAAATGTTGACAAATACCCCTTCAAAAATGGTGCATGATCAGTTAGATCATGCACCATTTTCTTTATATTCTACTCATGTTTAGCATGTCACCTAATAGCAAAAGTTGATGTGAGTCATGTGAGTCTAGAAGTGATACATTCTCTTTTGATTTAAAGACTAGATAATAGCAATCAGAAATTCTATTCTTTAAAAAATTTTTCATAATGTTCCTGATGAATATTTTGCTGTTTGATAACAAAAGAGCCTTATGGAAGCTAAATTATGTAAAATCTGAATTTCTTTATCCATGTCCTTTTTCAGCAACAAAAACATAAAACATTTGTGCCATGTCTTCGCCCAGTGACTCTGTACCCCAGGCTGTCGGAACTGACCTCGCAACAACACATTCAGTTTTTAAAGATTCTCAGTCTAGAGTACCCCACTGTCTTGGAAGATCTGGTCATAGGCAAACCGACCAGAAAGGATTTTAAAGATTTTGAAGTAAGTGTTTCAATATTTAAATTCTATACAAGGCACCAGATAACCATGGAATAAAGTATATTGACCTTTTCCAAATATTGCATAGGCACAAAAACAAACAATGAATTGCTTTTCATTACTAGATCATGTAAAGGATCACGATACATGACGATTCAAACCGGCTTTGTCTTTATTTCTGGGTCAATGACCCTTATTCCAGGCCTATCCGGCACCTACCTTTGTTCAATGTGAGAGCGCTAGGATAGCCTGCAAGTTTGTTTTGTGCTTAGCAAATCAAGTTGTATGTTGATTATTAAAATACGGTTCGTGAAAGTAAATACCTATTTATTTACGGTATATCGTCTTACTTTTCATAAGATAGCTTAAATATTAAGAAAAATTGAATTACCTTTGAGCTTTTGTTACCTTTATCATTGGAAGCGTACGCGTCCCAAATTTGACCCATTTTGATGTTCTTTATTAAAATAAATCGCATTTTTTTATGACTTTTATGAATTGTGATGATTATTGTTTACACGAGATTTCATAAATACGTCATAAAAACATTTCGATTCTACAAATAAAACAAACTACAGCAGAAAGAAAATCGAAATGGGTCAAATTTGGGACGGCCCGTATTGATAACAAGTTATAAACACTTCAAAACAAGTAATTTGAATAAAGAAACGCTATTATTTCAGTACTCATTTTATTAGTGGTGTTGTGTGATAAAATATACATAAAATATACAAATATAACTCCTTAAAACAATTCAGGCTGCAAAAGAAACATACCTAAAAGAACAAGAAGCCTATAAAGAATGGGCAAAGTCCCTATGGGCCACTGACCATTGCATCAGGGCATTACGTCCAAAGCCCGCCGTGGAAAGAGTGTATGAGGCGGAGTTCAAAATGAAAGCGCAGCGGATGCAGGCCTTGCCAAAACAGTATGATTTAGCTGCTCAAATATCGTTGGAGAGTAGAAAACACAACTGCGACGCTGTGCTTAAAGAGGAGTTGATCAGAGTGAGTATATTGTAACCTGTTTCTTATTTTAAGCTTTCATACATAGGTTGCCACAAATTCAAACTCCAACATACTTGCTAAAAGTAGTGAAACTGATTGCAGATTAACCTCTCTGGCACAAGTGTACCGAATTCCATACACCTTTCTTTAATTATTTTATTTATAATATATCTTCTCTCCCATACATACATTGACACACCCTAACACACTCACGCGCTTTTTGTTATATGGATAATGCAAGGGAAGTGCGGAGTCTTCAACTACAGGCATTACTATGCCTAAATGGAGACTCCTCGACATGCAATTTAAGTCAAAATAATAATTAAGTAATAAAGTTTATTTTTTTATTATTATTCTTTCTGAAGGTCAAAATATGTACCCAATGTTTATTTTGTTCAGCAAAAATTACAGTAAACTAACCAGCCATACTACTTTCAGGTCAGTTTAGCAGAGATGCCACAGGTTCAGATTCCAGATAAGATTGAGAAGCAGTTCAATATCATCACACCGTGCACAGTGCCAGAGCCTTGTCAGAAACATCCATATCAGATAGTATTGCCAAGTAAGTATATCATATTTTTTTGAATTTCTTCTCTATTTGAAATAAATGCTTTTGATTTTGATATCGAATATAAGAAGTCTGACAAAGTTTCTTTCTGAGTCAACTGAATTGATCCAGTAGATTCAGAGTTAATTGACTGTGTCAAACGCATAGGACAAGGTTTTTTAATTCAGAAATACATAAAAAACTTCAAGTTCTTCAAAAAAAGCTCAATTAGACATGAAAATCTCACAAAACAACACCTATACCTATTCCATAAAAGCCACAAAGCCTGACTAGGCTGCTACTGTGAAATTCCAGATAGAAAATTTAATGAAAGTTTGCCCTAGTTAGAAATGAAACTTGCAATCTCTAGAGCAAGAAGGCTACTTTCACAGTCCTGCTTAGTAAATAGAATAACTATTATGATACGATTTTTACTATGTTAATCAGCCATTACATTTATTTTCTATATTTGCAGACGAAGAAGCACTATCAATGCTACCAATCACAGAGATTCACCGTGAACTGGCAACATTTGCTCTGAACAATGACTCGCAATATATAGCAAGTGAGAACGCGCTCAAATGTCTGACGCAATGGAACAGACACTGGCTGTTACCTCTCTCTGTCTGTGACACTATTGGAGCTGGTGAGTTCAAACTGCTGAAGAATTCTGCCAATTGGACTTATATACCTCCTCTTTTGTGCCATTATGGATGGTTTTATAAAATGTTTAAGCTAATAATTTATGTTCTTTTATAGCATTATCTCTAATTTATGTTATTTATTTACGGGACAATAAACAGCTACAATATAACAACTTTCCATCCACATAATAATCTGCAAGATTACCAGCAGTAAATGCCGCTGGATAAATAAGTATATACTTCACATTTATTAAAACAAGCATTTAATTAAATTATAAAATAGAAAATGAATAAATCATTTGATTGAACAACACATTATAACTCTGCGCGGATAAAAGTTTTGAGTAAATTATTTAGATAGATTTAGAGCACAAAAACATCAATATCTGTGAAAAAGTAGGGCACCGTAATCCTGAAGTGCGACATCTGTCTAGCAAATAGTGCTCCTGCTAAAAAACTACGCATGTTGAGTGTGTAGAGCACTGTATAACATAGTTTACTTTTAAGCTGAATGGAATTAAAGTGATTGTCGATGATATTGTACGGTAATTTATGTAAATAATAAATAAAAGTGGACCCAAGCTTGAGCCTTGTGGAATACCAGATGTTATCAGCACAGAATTACTCTGATGTCCTTTCTGGACCACACATTGAGTCCTATTTGTAACATATTAAGAGAACCAGCGAAATAATTTTCCTCGTATACCATTAAATGCGCTTTTATTAATTAAGATCTCGTGATCGACTTTGTTAAAGGCTCTCTTGAAAACTGCAAATCGCGTCAATTTGCAAACAAATTTCCAAAAATTAAGTTACTTAGACTAGACCGGTGTTTGACGAAACCATGTTGTTCATGTATTTGTATATGTGGTCCATTCATTATTACAAACATACAATTTTTGTATTCAGACGGCAAGAAAGTAAACGTGATAGTACTGGACAGCGAGTTCTCGGTGCACAAAGAAGCTGCACATATGAGGGCGTACAAGGCGTTCCGACATCTGTTAGAAAATGCGCTGATACCGTGAGTTTAACTTTTTTTTTTAACTTTTAGTGGTATTTGGAATACAGTGTCATGTCCCACAAACCTCCATTTAAACGGGACGATCCTCCGACCAGACGGGTGTGTCTGGTTTGGGCAGCTGCCTGATAAGTTTCGGGCTGTTATATATGTTTTCAAATCGCACGGAGAACTGTAATTGCGCGATGCAGGATTCCGTAGTTTAGTTTTAATATGACGCCATAGATGTCGCTACAAACTTATCCTGTATAGCTTAGACTTAGGCACCGCCTCCACTAGCGAGTGATATCTACACTAATAATTATAAATGGGAAAGATTTATATGTTTGTATTTTTGTGACTAAACTCAAAAGCTACTGGACCGATTTAAAAAACTGTTTCACCAATAGAATTCTACCTTATCACTGAGTAACATAAGCTTTGCATCTACATATATTCTATTTCACGACGGTGTATTGGCCCCGGATGTGTGTGTGTAGATGCACGAGTCCTTTGTTTTTTGCATGTGTAAGATATTTTCTTTATTACCGAGCGCTCACGCACACAGAAAAAAAGTCTACGTGAACCTGTACACACCAGTTCCCCTAGCCAAGCTGCTAATCTGCAATCGTTAAAGCTAATAAAAAGCTTCAAATGTACGGGAATGACGTCATCTCAACGCTCAGTCACGCGGTCGGAACAATAGAATTGGCGGCATGGTCAACTCGAAGCGTTCGACGCAAGCGAAACGGTTCTTGAACTTGGCTAGGGGGGCAGAGATGTTACAAAGGTCCGATTCCAATTAAGAAATTTCAGAAATTCCGACTGTTTTTGGAATTTCGATTGACACTTGTTGGACCTCCGATATAAGTTCCGATTTAAATTTATCGGAACCAATATCGGACGTCCAACAAGTTTTATATTTATCTCGCGGGGAACTTCCGCGCACCCCTGTGTGCCTTTAGTTGATTACTGTTTCTTTCACTTGTACTTTTGATTCGTATTGGCATGATTTGATTTCGCGCTTCAGTTATATCTTCCGAATCCAACAAACTACTGCACACATCCAAATGCAACCCGCCTTGATGAGATTTATCAACTGTATCATATATTTTTAGCTATCCCATTTCTTTAATATTGATAAATGCCCATGGGATAATATGGTAAACAATATGCTTATCAGGTCATCAGAAAAAGAGAAGATAAGTAAGATAACTAGAAGCAAAGTTACAAAGAAAGGAGTCATTGCTGCTTCCAAACTAAAAGTACCTGCCAAGCCTGTTGTACAAGACTTGGACATGAGTAGTGACGATGAGGACAACAAACTATTTATTGACACAGGTATGTTTCATCTCTTTTGTGCTCACTAAAATGTTGAATAGTGTGGTCTCTTTCTATAATTCTGGACACAGTACTCAAAGAGCAGGTGGTATTTTTTTTTTTTAATTTTACCCTTCATAGCTGTATACTTTTACTCTATCTCTGAAATACACCAATTTCGTAAAGCTCTGACCTCAATGCAGCGAACTCCGCGCGGGACTTGAGTCGTAACTTCACGCGTCGGTCAGTCCTATAAAAAATTAGAAAATTATTACTAAAACTACTCGCGCAAGTTAAAATGAATTTAATTTAATAATTAAAATGAAATTAATGATGCGAGTAAATTTCGTCTAACATCTAGCGTAAGATTCGCTATAGTTTGGCCAGAGCTTTACTCGCCGCCTTACAATGCAGTCCAACCCTACCGTCAGAATATAAATAAAATTCAAAGTACTGGTTCTATATGCTATTTATCTTTTCAGGAGACGACGTAGATATGGCCGAACCAGAATTCGCAGGTTTTTCTCCACCTAGAGTTCAGTTGGTTCCACTACTGCATACACCCTATGCAGGAATTATCTCACCAAGTGCAGGCCTTTGTTCACCTAAAGCGGAATTTACCTCACCCAGTGCAAGTCTTCACTCACCCAATAAAGAATTGGGCCCACCAAGTGCAAGTCTTTGTTCACCCAAAGCAGGACTTCCTTCACCAACTACTAGTTACAGTTCACCTAAAGCACCATTTTCTCCACCACGTGACAGTCTTCGTTCACCCAAAGCAGGTTTTTCCCCACCACTAGCAAACTTACGTTCACCCAAAGCAGGATTTGCCCCACCAGGAGAAATTCTTTCACCAAAAGCAGGATTTACCTCACCAACTACAAGTCTTAGTTCACCCAAAGGATTTGCTTCACCAAATGCTGGTCTAGTTTCACCTAAAGCAGGATTTACCTCGACAGGCTTTGCGTCATCAGATGCAAGTTTTGGTTCACCTAGAGCTTTAAGTTTTGGATCGCCACCAGCCAAGAAAAGTATGAAAGGAAAGATTGAAGCTGTTCCGCGGAGATCAGCGCGTCTAGGTGGTCAAGAGACCACTGGAAACGTCACGGGTGCTACAAGTAGTAATCTCAGTGAGGACAGCCCCATCGAGTCCGTGGTTGTCAGTAGAAAATCCAGTGAGGAGTGCCCTATACCCAATGGGGGGCATCCCAAGAGGATCACCCATAAAAAAGTCAACGAAGAGTGCTCTGTTGTGCCCAACATTGGAGTATATAGCTGTACTTGTAAAGGTATGTCAAAACTTCCGTTAGATACTACTGCTGCTGCAGCTAGTATGCTGTTTACAAGAAATTGAAACAAAACAGTTAACTTGAGTGTTACCATAATCGGTCTTTGTGCTAAAAACGAAAGCTTTTTACTTTACTACACTTGTTCTTAATGCTTGTCTTGATAGTAATCCCTATTCTACAATTATTTGTTGGATAATAACATTTAAGTGTTCGTAAACCTTTATAAAGCGAAGCTGATGCTGTAAAATTATTATGCGTTTTAATTAAATGTTCGACGTCCAGGTTTAATTCCCGCGCGAAACAAATATATTTTGTATTACTATGGCCCTCAGGTCTAGTCTGGATGTCTTATAGTCTAAGATCCGATTAAGAACGACCTTTACCGGTCTGTTTAATGGATGAAACGTATTTTATGACAATTAAACTATTAAATTAGTATATTACATAATGTAACGCGGGTGGGTTGCCTGAGAAATTCCTGGACAAACTATTTTTTTTTTTTTTTTGAAATATGCACCGGTATTTTTAATGAATAAATTTAATACTAACCGAAAGTATGAAGAACGTTGTGTTGCCTATTTGTTTCCTGGCATAACTTTGGGTTGCCAGGTATAAACAGGTATGTTAATACTAGTAGTACCTACTTGTTTAATAAATAAATTGTATATCAAAATAAATGCTGTTTCATTACGAATACGATGCTATAGGGTTGTCTGCAAAAAATCTGGCATGAAAAACGGTTGTGCTATTTCTAAAAAAAAATCATTTTTTTATTAATTTGGACAGGAATTTCTTAGACAACCCACTCGCGTTGTATTATTTAATATACTAGATGGTTGCGCCAATAACAGTTTATAATTGCCGCGTAAATTAGTTCCGAATTTATCCGCATATAAAGAAATAGTTCTGCGTATTTGTCAAAATGACACCTTGCAACCTTCCTATCTTTTGTCCTTTTTCCCCGCACTACCTAAAGAGAGACGGAAGCAAGAAGAAGTCGGTTGAAATCTCTCGCTACGAAAAGACGTTTGTGCCGCGCATTTTTTACTAGAAAAATTGAATATTGTTGTACTCTAGCCGCTTTTTGCTTGGACCGCTACCGCATTGTGCTTGTGAACCGTGCATTTCTATCAATTCTACTCGACGCTGAACTCAGGAGTTACGGTCCGGAAGACCCAGAATCGCCGGCTGAACCACGTGGAAGTCTCAAAGTTCGAAAGGTCAGTGCATTCCTTCTTTGAGTTGTTTCTTCTGTTCTTTCCCTAATCCTGAAACGGCTACATCTGTACCCCTCATGAATTGCAAGGTGTCAAGTACATAATAGATTTAGTTAGCCACGCAAATCTACAGTCCATTAAAAATCGCACTTGGTGACAAATTGGCGTCACCACTAGATTTGTCATAAAATACGTTTCGTCCATTAAACAGACCGGTGAAGGTCGTTCTTAATCGGATCCTAGAGGCCTCTACTAATATGTAAGTGAGTTTACATGTTTATGAACGCATCCACGATACAGTGTGGGCATTTTTGTTTTATATAAATGTATTACCTATGTCAGTTTCATTTAAATAGCACATCATTTTAAATGTAAGTATCATTGTTCTCAGGCACACTTTATGAGAAGCCTCCTCGTCGGTCGTTCAGGAAATGGCAGTTCAGTGAAGAGGGTACACATGAAAAGCTTGACATAATCATTCATAGTCCACACAAAGCTAAGGTGAGTACAAGTTTTATACGTTTTGGTGTTCAAGTTCGCCTACATTCACTTGTTTGAAAGTAGAAAACGTCGATTTTCTGTGTGTTTGAGCCTATTGCCATCAATCGGTTGCAAATCCAAATTCCAGGCTGTTGCTGAAGAATTCCTATTAAAAAAAAAAAAAAAACAACCAAATGCAGTAACCCAAACCGGTAATCAAATCTAGTACTTAAACTTTACTATTTTATTTGTTGGTGAAATTCTCCTAAATTTTGATACAACTTTATTGAAGCGACAGCCCAGACCTGAAAGATCATCTACTAACCTATATTCACAGTGTTAATATTTCTTTTTCTCTCATACAGGATAAAACTGAGGAACTAATACTAGAACCGCTCCCGGAGTACCAGATAGACTTGGGAGCGAGCGAACAGTCTCCCGACGCCGTGCGGAGTACGGCCTTATCACTCGCACTAAGAAAAAAAGCTTCTTTACTAAATGGTATGTCTGTTAAGTTAGAACTACATTGGGCACAGCGCACACGTGAGCCACTTATAAGCTGATCTGAGCGCGTCGGTCTCCATATGTACACTTTATATGGCAACTAGACTTGTAGAGCTACATTAGATCCACGCCACGCGATGCTACGTGACGCGCATACAAATCAGGCGTGCCCCACGCGTGCGTCGGTTTAATGTTATAGGTGACTTTTTTTGTCAGTCAGTAGAGTAAGATGCAACTGATAGGGTTGAATTGATAATTTAAATTATTGTAATTCCGTAAAAAATACGTATTAAGGCCGCCTATCATTTTAATAAACAAACAACTTGACTGCAAAATGCAAAGACTGTTAGAAAATTTAAATTTCGCGGGCTGCCTTGAAGGATCTCCCTTAATTGCTTTTCGTCCAGAAATACGTGCATAATACTTAGGCCTAGTTTCCACGGACGCGTAGCTTCATAAAAGTTGTAATGATCGAGGATCTAGTGCCATAGTTTTAAAATAGATGGCGTCACTAGGCTCGCCACTTCGTATGAACGTAACTTATTAATTTTTTTGTTTGACAAGTGACGGTGGCGGGAAAATAGTAAGACCGCGCTTATGATGAAAAAAAAAGAAAAAGGAAAAGAGACTCGAACGATCGTGTAAAGCTGTTCCATATCATTATTTTATTTTATTTTTGGATAATTGAGTAATTTTATTGAAATATACCTAACGTAATACCTACGTGCTATGCGAGTGTCAGTGGTGTATTGAGCAATTGTAGTACCTTTGAGTGCGATTTGTGAAGGAAACGGGGTAAGTGTTTGCGTCTATTTTTCAAAAATGGAGCTTTTGTGATCGGGCCCGGTTCCACAATGCTGACGCATTTATTATTGTTCTCAGCTTGCGGAAACGCCTCTGTTACCTGGACACTGATTCAGGGCTTCGACCTTACTCATACTACAACGGACTCGTTGACTTGCTGTAACACTAGAGATCATCATATTCGCCGCAGTTGATAAGGAACGATTAGCTTGGAGGCCGAGCCTGCGGACTGGCATTCCCTTACCACGGGTTCGATCCCGACATACCTGTATGAGTAGACTATATTTCTTATCGTTTTAAGGATTCTGTTTTAGTTGACATGTTGCTATTATTTTGTTGATTAACCTGGTAATCTATGCATAAATTGTTAAACCGACCTTGCTCATCTTTTATTTAGTTCATCTGGAACCCTGAGCATTACAAAGTGTATTCGTTATATACTCTTGGTGAAACTGTCGAGGAAGCGGCAACGTCGTGTCGTCGCGGCAACGTCGACAGTTTTATAGTTCTGTTTGTAAGCTGTGAGCAGACGTACATCAAGCGTATAATGACGAATACGCGTCCGTGGACGGTAGGCCTTAGTTTAAATACTGATAAGCAGATTCTATAAGCAAATTCTAGATAGGAATTTTCGAATTAAGAACCTGCTGATTGCCTACGTCTCTTGGTGTCTTTACATAGTTTTAGATTTTCAAATTAGTTTGGCCCATGCTTTCCTGGTATCTGCGAGTACCCATTCAGGCGTTCACTTAGCTAAACTTGACTGCATTTTTCCACACAGTTCGCTTAGACGGCCCGACAGGTGAAGTAGTGACCTTCGAGAGACTATCTTCAGAAACATTCACCGAGAAACACCCTGACGTGACGCGCCAGGTCATCAGCACAATATACACCGCCCTCAGTCAGCTGCAGGAACTCAGGCCTGGACACTATGTATTGCAGCATGAGGTAAGTCAAAATAAACGGCAGCCATTTTGAATTGTTTCCAATTGATTTTATTTTCACAAACGAATATCAAGTTTTTACTAGTGAGTGTGTTGTGGATTTCATTAAAACTAACACCATTGAAGAACTTGTAGAGACTAGGTGTATCAGACTCGTTTGTTTTGGATATACATAATACAATTTTATGAATACCTATGTGACAAACGAGCAATGGGTAGCAAGCCGTTAAGTAAGAACCAAGCCCGAGTCGGAAGCACGTCTTCCGTAGACTTGACTTGGCCCTGGTACACAAGGGGCATTTGAAAAGAACATAGTTGCGTAAGTCTGACAGTTGCTCTTATTTCACACCCATACCATGTCTGACGGTTTTTCTCCATAGGAAATTACCAATTGGAACCTAGCGCTAGCATCTGACGTTTTATAAGTGCTCATTTAGGCCTATGTGAAATAAATAATTTTGAGTGAGAGCGGAAGAAGTCATTTGATTATTTCGAACTTCAAAAAAAACGTACATAATTAAAGGGTAAGGGTTGGGGTTTTTTTGTTTTCTAAAAATCACACTTCCTCACGCCCGAACGACGGATTTTTCATTTAGCACATGGGAAGACCATGTTCTGAAATAGCACTTAGATTATTATTATCCCGGGAGTATGCAACTGTCCCCTTGGGACAATTTTCTTCTTTCACGTGGACGAAGACGCGGGCAGCAGCTAGTAAAACATATTTGTTCAAATGTTACAGTGCGGTTCACTTAAGAAGTTCCTTCGCCGTAATGTTGGCTCCCGGTCTGTCTATAGAAAAAAACCGGCCAAGAGCGTGTCGGGCCACGCTCAGTGTAGGGTTCCGGAGTTTCCCTTCCGTCACAATAAGTGTACCCACTTATGAGTTTAAAAAAATGCTTGCATATACGATTATACTACAAACTTAGTCCACAAATTAGTTTGTAGAACCTTTCCATCAAGTTCAAAATGATTTTCCTAGAAAGTCCTTATAAAGTTCTACTTTTCAGATTTTTTTTATATTTTCTAAACTTATGGTTCAAAAGTTAGAGGGGGGGGGACATTGTTTTTTACTTTTGGAGCGATTATTTCCGAAATTATTGACATTATCAAAAAATGATTTTAGTAAACCCCTATTCATTTTAAAATACCTATCCAACGATACATCACACGTTAGGGTTGAAATTAAAAAAAAAATCACTTCCCACTTTACATATGGGGGGGCTACCCTAATAAAACATTTTTTTCCAATTTTTATTTTACCACTTTGTCGGCGTGATTGATATACATATTGGTACCAAATTTCAGCTTTCTAGTGCTAACGGTCACAGAGATTAAGCGAGGACGGAGAGACGGACAGACAGACAGACAGACGGACAGACAGACATGGCGAAACTATAAAGGTTCCTAGTTGACTACGGAACCCTAAAAAGAAGGGAAAAAGGAAAGAGCTGCCTAACGTAACGAAATATCAGTTCAATCTCCCTAATATTAAGTAATTTCATTGTTAAAAATATAGCAACCCTGTTTTTCCTTATAGGCAACATTACGGCAAAGGAACTTCTTAAGTGAAACGCACTGTAGAAAACTTCTCAAACGATAGTTGTCAAAGAAGCTAATAGTAGTAATCTCAAAAATGCATCCTGCTAGCTACTACCTACAGTAGCTAACAGGATGCATTTTGGAGAGTGTGCGCGGGAATTACATGACTAGATTTCGTCATCTCCTTTTCACCATCAGACAACACCCTTATATTGTTGAAACTTCTACGGTCCGAACTAAGCGTTTCGCTTCGTCATTTATACCGCGTACATCGAAGGACTGGAACAATTTGCCTGCTGCGGTCTTCCCGCCCAATACTAATATAGGTGTCTTCAAGCCTAGAGTGAATAGGCTCTTAATAAACTAGTGCGCCTCACCATCGACGATTGCAGCACTGCTTACCATCAGGTGGGATCACAGTCAAGCACTGGTTAATGTCAATAAAAAAAATCCATATTGTGAGTCCACCTCCTGTCTAAACGTAAGTATACAGCTGAACCAAAAGTTCGGCTCCTTTTAATCCTTACTTTTTCACCTTCAGCCAAGTCACGGCGCCAATGCCATGCTGATGTGTCCTCGCTCCGCCCAGCAGCGACACTCACTTCTGCTCAACTTCGACAGCGATCAGCTGATCGAGGTGGATGAGTCACAGATGGCCAAAATGCCGCCCACCATCAGCACTGCACTACTACCTTATCATAGGTAAGTAAAATATATTGGCTATTTCCCAGTGTTTAATTCTTATATAACATTTTTTAAATTAGAAGCCCCAGGATAGCCTGCTAACCATAGACGTGAACTTACGGACGAGGACCTGCGACATGGTGCTTCATAACCAAGTATCAATTGAAGTCTCTGGCAACTCTCTTGTTGACTTAGACAAAGCGTGCACTGGTGACTTTTGTCACGATGAGAATATTTTTTTTTACCCATTTTTACCCAACTCTCACGTCTTCAAGTGCGCGCACTACATGTTGGGTTCATAGGCACCGTGAATTTTTTTGTCAAAATTCACCAGTGCGCGCTATGCCTTAGATTCGTTTTGATAGCGACACACTCTCCGAAAGGACGCCACAATGAAAAAACAAATGACAGTCTCGCAAATTAAAAAGTAACATGCTCGCTGAGAGTTCCATTTTCAAATTTCATAATTGTTTTTTCATTATTTTATTGTAAGTGGCCAGATCCTGAGACTTTCAGTATAGTCTGTTTAAAAAGTCCAACGACTTAGAAATTTTTAAACGAATTAAAAAAACTGTAATACATAATTATGTTACATACAATACTTTTTATAAAGTTCTATTAGTAAACAAAGATCATCTTTTCACAGCCTTGATTAGATTTGCAAGTCGTTTGACTTTTTAGACAGACTCTATGCTCCACGTATATTCATCATGCTTCTCACAGACTGTATTTGAATTTTTATTGCCTCTTTTATTTCAAAGCATACACTTCATGATCACTTCCAGCCACAGCACTGCCTTGCTCTACCTCGTAGCGTGCACAAGGGCCCTATCACATTGCAATTTAGGCGGGTGTATGCATCCCCCCCTAAATTTAAATGTGAAAGGGGTCTTGGCTCATATACGGGTGGGCAAGAAGAACTGGCGAAGACATGCGGCACTTGGGAATGGGATCCTCTCATCATCATCTGGTCATCATTTCTTCATTTGTTTTTTTCTTTGTGACTATAATTTTAATTATGCTTGTATGTTTTTTATTTGGAGTACTTTAAAACCTTGCCTATTAATTCATTAGTTTTAATATATCCGAAACCCGATACACGTGTCTACTATTTTTATACAAATAATATATGTACAAAACTTCATAACTGTATCATGAAAAATCACAGAGTTATAAGCTTGTTGTGTTACCTGGTTATCCGCAAAAATACGTGGTCACTGGGCCATCCAAGCGACTGAGAGGTTGTTTGGTTGAGGCGGTTAATGCCCGCTATGGCCTGCCGTGAGCTGTATTTTACTTAGTGTCGGTGGTGTCGAACTTGTTATCTTTTTTAAATATTTTTGGAAAAAAATGTAACATGGTGTAAAAATGATTGTAAACGATTCAGTTAATGATTCTGAAGAAACTATATTCAGGTTTCGCATATACTAAAAACAATGTTGTGTAAAGGTGCATGCACCAGGCCGCCAGGGTAGCCCACGGCAATCTAATTTGACTTTTTCTAACAACCATTCAATAGGGTTGGACCAAGGCTGCTCAAGCTTTTTAACAATTTTTGGCGGGTCACTAACGACTTAATACTAGTAATAATAATAATAATAAATCGAGTTTCGGTTTAGTTTCGTTTACGGTGGCAAACTTGCCGTAACTACGACCGAAACCGAAACTACACTCGGGAGTTGTCGCGCTGTGATCGGTCATGTTCAGCGCGTTAAATTTCTTCCAAGCGGGTAAGCAACGAAGACATTTTTCCGTGCCCACGTGCCTAATCATGTCGTGACTGATTTTTAAATACCTAAATTTAAAATGCATTAAAAAAAATGATTATAATAACGTTTTCTTTATTTTTCCCTCAAAACATGATCCCTGTAAGGAAGTTTTGGTTTCGGCCGAAAATTAGACTGTTGCCGAAATTCGGTTTCAGTTGAAAAACCAGTATCGGTCGGACACTACTTAATACTAATGAGTAAGCCGTCAACGATCCAGTAGCGCGAACGATATGGCTACCCGCTAGCCATATCGTTCGCGGTTGGGGATGTCAACATTTTCAACTTAGCTGAAATCTGACTCGCCTACGCGGGCTTTTCGAAATGCGTCCGCTGACCACTGTGTGGTCCGCGGGTCTAAGGTTGAGCAGCCTTGGGTTAGACGAACTATGAAGGTTGTATTTTTTTTTCATATTTTAATCAACATACAACTTGACCTGCAAAAAGTTTCGAGGGCTGCCCTGAAGCATTCTCCTTAAGGGTCGGCGAAGTATATCAAACGTGTTATCTGTTTGTCTGTTTCTATATGGGCGGGGTTATACGTGGCGGCTTCTTGCAGCGATTCTCCAATCACGATGCCCCCTTTTACTTAGCTTCCTTCATTGCTCGTATAGCGAAGGAATTTGAATCGCTGCAAAATATCGCCGTGGTATAACTTTGAAAATGTTTCTTTTTTGTTGTGAAAATCTTAATATTATTTAGGTTCGTTAAGAAAACAACGATTCTTTTTTGTTTTTCTGTCGTCGAATAGAATCTTTGCTGATAAAATGTCTTGTTTTGTACCATCGCGGTCATTTCTGCCTGAAAATTTTCGCTTGAATCCTGCGGCGCGGCACTAAACCAAACCCTTTGAAGTTTTCATTTCGAGTGCAAGCAAAAATGAACTTAACGATGGTCAGGCGGAAGTGTCTTTGGTGGTACAATAAAATTGCGCTTAATTCCCTTACCGGAAGGGTGTTATCGCTGGTTTTCTGCTAGTACTCATTTCATAACTCACATTTCAATAGTAAATCTGCAAATATTATAAATGAGAAAGTAATTCTGTCTGTTACGCAAAAAAAACGGTAAAATTACAGAACCGATTTTGATGAAATTTGGTACAGTGTGAACTTGATCCCCAAAAAAGGACATAGGCTACTTTTTATTTGGCTTCAACTTCCGACTTCGTGTCCGCAATAACCGAAATTCACGCGGACGAAGTCGCGAGTAAAACCTAGTACAATATAAATGATTCTCAAGCCATTGTATCTTCTGTCTTAGACACCGTAGAGTGCTTCCTTGCGCGTTCACTCCTTACGAGAACCACGTGGCGAAGGTGACGAAGAAACCGGCGTCTAAGAAGAAGGCGCCACCACAGGCGATCAAGGTAAGGAAGGAGACAAAAACACGGAAATAATTAAGTTTTTTGTTTTTTAGGAGGAGAGGTAAGGTTTGGTATACCGGGAAATTTTCAGTTTAATTCCGTTGTGGTGGATTGATTTCAGAATTTTAAGAACTTTTCCATAATTCCGGTTATATTGAAAACTTTTCTTATTTTTTTTTTTGCGTAATGTAGTCAAAGAAGTGTAGTTAGTTACTTAGGCTTAGTGTCCACGGATGCGTACCTTCATAGGCGTGTATTCGTGCGTGAAGCTTACATACAAACTATAAAACTGTCGACGAAGAGGCAACGATACGACTGTACGCAGGCGTATACCAAGCGTGTCATGACGAATACGCGTCTGTGAAGCTACGCGTCCGTGGACAGTTGTCCTTAGTCGATTTGTTGTAATATGGCCATTTATTACTACCGTGAATAAATGACAGCTACAATTTCAATATACAGGCAAATGGTCCACATAGACTTATGATATCTGCTGAAACCAAAACTAAATAAATATAATATAGGTGGCAATTTCAGTTAACTAAACTGTGTAGTTCTTTTGAGTTTGAAAATATGAGGATTGATTCACATTCAATTGATGATTCACCACATAGAATAAAAATGAAAGATTTCTCGGTTTTTTTAATCACATTGCGCTTTATTGCGATTTTAATAAACTTCAATCATAAGGTTCCACTACCCTCTCATTGTGTTAAGAGTCGCGGGTTCGATCCCCGCACGGAGCAAATAACTGCATCTCAGATATTTGTTCTTGGTCATACTTAATTTTAGATTTTGGTAAATACATCATGCGTCGTTGGGAAACTAGAAAAAAACCAACGGCGGTGTATTGGTAAAGTTCTTCAGAAAAACGAACGAATTAATGCTTGGCTTATCCACTTTATGTCTGTCGTTTGTATTCAAAATGGCAGCAGTCGGTTCACATGCAATGTGCGATCCTGGATTCGATTCCGGGTATTAACTATTGTTATAAAAATATGTGAAGGCATAGACTTTTATACTTTTACTGTAAAAATATTCAGTGAGCTGAACAAGGAACTTTTCAATTAATTTTGGAAGTTTCAGAATTCAGTGTTTCCTTCAGCCGAAAATCTCTACTAAAGATTCACTAGTCGTTTTAGTGAAGTGAGAAACCAGAGTTAAACCAAGATAAGCCATGAATATACCCAAACTACCGACTTCTGTCGTCTTGAATATAAACTTAAGACATAACGTGAATATGTCAATTTTTACTCAAGTTTACGGGTATAAAATATGTATGGTTGTTTGTTTGTATAACCTTTATAAAGAAAGCTACATTTATTACAGGTAGATTGTTTTGCGAGACCTTTATTTTTTTTTTTTATTAATCTTCCTAGTATTTATTTTACTGAAAGCTTAAAAATTTTGTATCATAGAATCTTATTAACTTATTAAACTAAAATAAAAAAGATATTATTATGTTTTTATTAATAAAATTACTATAAATTTACCAAGGCTAAATGCCGTATGTTATCTCCCTCATTATAACAAAACTATCGCGAAATAATAAACCTGTAATAAAATCAACTTTCTTCCCCTCTTACTCTTTAACAAAACGCTAATGTTCCTCCCGGCCTGAAATACGGCTTAAATTTTCAGGTGTTTCTCCGGGAACATCTGATATTGATGAACTGAGTCAGTGTTTAAAATGTGCCTTCATAAACGTCAGGCCAGTGAACCCTCAGGGGTGAGGTAGACGTTTATACTCGCGCAGGTCGCCAGTAGTAGGTGTAGGTAGGGTCGAAGGGGCGAACCTGTGATCACGTAGTGTCTGTCTGTCCACATTCTATTATTCTTTTCCTCCCGTGACTTCGTCCTCGTCGATGACGAAATCAATAGTTTAGTTAAAAGGGTAATTAATTTACAAGGAGCGAGTTTCTCACCCCAAAGTTTATTTAGACTAGACTAACTTTACCTAAATCAGAATCATTTATTCGTAAACATAGGTGTTATTATACAAGGTGTAAGGGACAGCCCTCCACAAACTTTAAGGGCTTGCTCAGTAGACGAAACTGAACAACCTTCCACAAATTTTTTTTTCAGGAAACGAAAAAAAGAATTGGCCTCGCCATACGCCCTTAAAGTTTGTGGAAGGCTGATCCTTACACCTTTTATACAAGATCTTAAAAATTTGTATGTTTTGTTAATTGACATTCAACAACAAAAAAATATTATACTATTAAATTAAAATATAAATTCATCACAATATTCTTATGCAAGCAAGTAAAACTTTAATATTCATAATAAAATTCATTTTATGTCAAAACTTATAGTCAATTCAGAAGATTACATTAAAAATTAAAGATTAAAAATAAAATAAGTAAAACATATATTAAAAATGTCAAGTAAGTATAAGTAAAAATGTCAATATTGTAACGTTACAGAGATTCGTCATTAAGAAACTCACTTAGAGTGTAATAACATTTTTCAAGTAGTAACCCATTTGGCGTTTTTTTAAACTTCTGCATTTTATTTCATCGGGTACTTTAATTATATATTTGCGGTGCAATACCAAAGAAGCTTTTCCTCATAAGAGAAGTTTAACATTTCACAAGGCATAAATCATTAACATACTGTGCACGCATGGGTGCTTTCTTTACTGTACATGGTTTCTTGAATAAATTTGGATTCATTTTTACAAATAATGCAATTTCCTAGGATGTAGAAAGCCGGCAGAGGTAATATTTTTAACTTTTTAAAATAAGGAATGCAACTATCTGTTGTTTACACACACCACACATACATCGTACATGTCTTTTCTGCATCCTGAAAACAAGTTCCCTATTTGTTGACTGTCCCCAAAAAATAACACCGTATCGCAGAATTGAGGCGACAAGTTCATGATACGCCATCAACAGTGTATCAATACTAACACTTGTAAAGTTGAAATAACAAATATGCTGATTTACTTAATCGCTTGCAAATGTCCTCCAAATGAAGTTTCCAAGTCAGCTTTTCATTTATACCCAAGAACTTCGCTGTACTAACTTCCCCTATTTCATAATCATCATAAGCAACACTAATTAATGGTTTCTCAAGCCGTTGATGAAAGTGCATTATATTTGTTTTATTTAAATTAATTATTAGGTTATTATCATTAAGCCAATTTATTATTTAAAGAATTATTAATGTCAATTATTACGTTCTAAAATAGCCGTGCTATCGTCTGCAAAGAGTACCATTTTTTGCCCTATGAATTTTGGGAGATCATTTATATATGTTACTGTAAAAGCTCGAACTACGGTAAATCTTAAGATTTTCCCGTAAATCCTAAGATTTACCAACTTGAGTTGGTAAATGTAAGTATTTATTATAATGGGACGATTTTTTCGGGCTTTTATTATTCCAATTCAGTACATGCTAAGTTTTACCAATGTGGACTAGTAAATGTTGGTTTTAGGAATATGTAAAGCAATGATTACTTAATATTCGCCATTTATTTCAAGTAAGTATTAGTTAAAAACTTAGGTCCTAATCTATTTAAATTATTTTCATTAAGGAGTTATATTAATAAAATTAGGAACAAGTAATTTTTTTTAATATTTGAAATACTTCTCTTATCTTCTCACAAAAATAACGCTTATCTTGACTAATCTAATTGAATCTGTATTTTTCTTATTTCTTATTATTTGGTATTTAACGAACAAATACAAACTTAACACTTATATTAGCTAGTCGAACTGAATCATTATTCTTCTTATTATTTGGTGTTTAACAAACTATAGAGACGGTGCGAAGGTAGCGGGTGCGGCTGACTGCCCACGAGTACGAGTTGATGCGCTTTATATGTTATGGCATGATTTTTTTCAACATTTACCGTGCCTTTAATGTAAATCCTAAGATTTACCAAGTGAATGGTGGTAAAAGTTCGAATCACAAACTTTTATGGACATTTACCATGAATAATTGGTAAATCTTAGGTTTTACTGGAAAATCTTAAGATTTACCAGAGTTCGAGCTTTTACAGTAACATATACACCGCTAAATTTTAATCGTTTTAATCCCGTGGAGGGTTGATCCGGTACATGAAACACTATCGATTTGTAAAGATAAAATTAAAAAATAAAGTATAATATAATTTTCAAAACTCGTATTAATTTACGCATGTACGAAATTATTATTTTTTAAGAAAACGCCAGCTGAGCGACTCCAATGACCTGTAGTTAGTTTGTACGCAACGCCGACTACTACCTAAAGGTCATTGGACTCGCTCAGCTGACGTTTTGTTAAAGAAAATCATTTTTTTTTTACCGACAGATGTCAAGACATTTAATAATATGTCAAACAGTGCTATATTAACATTGATATTTTTTCTGAATCCCTTTTGTTCCTTACAAAATAATTTAAATTTTTCAAAGTAAGCATAAATGGAATTATAAATTACTTTCTGTATTATTTTTGAAAATACTGTAATTTTAGCAATTGGTCTATAATTTTTAATATTAGTTCTGTCATAAAGTGATTTGAACCCAGTAATTCTTTAATAAAAAATAATTCTGTTTTTTTTGTGGCGGTAGAAGTGTTGGGACAAAAGGTTCGAAAAAATCTCTCTATAATACTAGTAGATGCTCATCCATCAACATAAATGCTTTATGATGATATCTAAACGTTATACAAAAACAATCCTACATTGACACTATAAAATATTAAATATCAATTAATTAAAGAAATGTTGCAAACTAACAAAACATATAGCTGTCTATAAATAGCAAAATTGTTTTAACATCCTTCAAAAATTGACGAAATTATTTTTTTTTCTCCTTTACAGTGAGTTGCTTTTGGTTTTTCATTCATCAAAATTGAAATAATGGTAATTGCTATTGAAATAAAATTGTCTGTGACAAGGTTCATCACGCGGACGAAGCTGCGGGAAAAGGCTAAGTTCTTCAACAAACAATTTAAAAACTTAGGCACATTTTAAACGGCCGCTGTCTCAGTTCCCACATCACAAACAGTCCAGAGTGCCTATTGTGAGTTTGTAACGTATAACACGATCGACACGTTTATGACGTTCGGTGCTCCGATTGACCCGCTCCAAGCTCTTAACCAATCAGAGAGTCGAATGTAGTAAACGTTTCTTTCGCGTTAACGACAACTCGCACTTGACGCACAGTACTTGGATGTTTGTGTTTCAAATGTGACCATCTACTTGTTTAGTTGGATGCTGAGGAGCGGGAACCGCGACGAAAGGTATCGAAGTTATCCATCCGGCATAACAAACGATACCGTCGTAAACTAGGAAAAAAATGAAGCCCCACAGAGATTAGAGGAATAGTTCCACTGGGCTCGGTGCTATTAGTGTAGTTAGCGACAATTTTTAGATGTAAGGTTAGCAAAATGTTTTGTCTGAAAGCTTTTGAATACAAAATATTTAATTTTATAAATACCTATGTAGTTTTTTTTTTTTTTGGCACTTTGTGTCTCGCATATCAAAATTGATTTAAGTATTTTCAAATTTATTTTTTTTTACTTTGTCGTATGACATGGGGCTTTAAATTTTTTTTTTTGTTAAATTAAAAAAAAAAATGAACTGCATGCCTGGAATTATACGTTTTATTTATTGTTATTATGCGTTTGATTTTACCCAAGTTGAACTATCGCACTAATCTCTGAATGTTGACGGCCTGCTGAGTAAAAAGGGACACGGTTCACTGAAAAATGGATAACGCGCTGGTTCAATCAACGGAGAAGACAGTAGAAACATCAGAACTGGACGGCTACTTGTTGTAAAAGAAACCAGGAGCTTCGTTTGATTAATTTCGGTATTATAAGTGATCGCTGCCTCGGTTCCACATAATGCAAATCCACCATGCATAAAATTTAACTTGACCCGACTAAAATTAGGTATTACTGGCAATCACCTACACATTATTTTTGTATCACTCATATTACTTACTTCAAAATTAATATAGCCGGTGTTGACACAACTACATTTTATTTCGAAATCCCCGGAGTCTTTTTTGCCCTATGGTTTCGCTATTTTTTTTTTATCACAATTAATTACACAATATTTTTTTTGAGTTGCATCATTTGGAACTGAAGTAGTAATAAATCATTAAATGTTCACAGTATCCCTCCGTTGATTGTATAGTATCTATGTCTTTGCATAATAATGCACTTAATGAAATCCTCTACGCAGAAAATTCATCAGAGGTCCATCACCAATATGGTGATTGGCCAAACTTTTTGTGCGCCAGTCTTCCAGTCCAATGATGCTATCTGCCACGCCACGCAGTAGTCATCATTAGACGAGAACCTCCTTCATTTAACGCCTTATTTTCTCCGGTTGTTAAGTACCCAGAACGAGGTAACATAAGGAGTCTTTGCGGATAAAAAGTGAAACACTCTCTCATCGCTTGAGAGTTTCAATAGTGGGTTATCCAGTGGCGGATCAAGAGATAGACTCTACTGGTACGAGCTTGGACTTAAACCTCCCTGACTCATGAGGTTTCCCTCCACGGATAGACTAGAGTAACTTATAGCTTAAACCAACCAAAATAACAACACTGCTGATGCCTTGGCGACCTTTTTTTTCTAGCGTGGTAAAGATGGCAATTGTACTGCTCATTATGTGTATTCCTTTTCATGACTTAAATTATGATAATCATTTTATTCAGGTCCAGATTGTTACAAATACACGTTATCTTGTGTGGTTCCTTCAATATACCGACCTTCGGAGCTGCTGGAACGCTCAGGGGAGGCCTTGTGAAATAGGAAGTTGAGGCAACTTGTCAAGCTACAACTTGACAAGCGTAAAATGTGTCCTGGTCTAAGGCTAAGAATTTGACGCACTTCTTACACCTGTTAGTGGTGAAAATGGAATTCTAAATAATAGGAGAGGGGCCTATTACTATATAGCAGATTCCAGCACTTGGGCTGTTACCATTTCCTGTACGACTCACCGTACATCCGCCACTGTGATTATCTTTGAATACTTTTTCAAGGAGATGCACATATTACTGTCCCGATTTCCTCTACATAATACAGTACTGTCTCGCTAATCCCTGACTACAAAATTTTAACGAATGGCAGATAATAGTATATTTGAACAAGCGTGTTGATTAAACAACGAATTGGTGATTTTGTGGTATGGTCCTAAATATATTTTCTTGAATACTTTGTTTTCTCGTATTGTCTTGATAAAATAACAGGATCTAAGTAATTTTTAAGTTTCTAAAAACCGAGGATTAACGAGAGGGTACTGTAATTAAATGCAGTTATGTTTTTGTGCATACTTAAGAGAATTAGAAAAAGATTAAATTTTGACTTGTTCGCGTTAAATACTAAATAACTATGTAGTATCTATATTACAGCCAATAGTTAAACTATTGAAGTGAAAGAAATAAATATTTTTAAATCTACATATTGTTTCAGAAATTATATTTTCGGCATCGATTTTTTTGTTGTTAATTAGTTCTTAAACAGACAAGTATGCTTGTTTTTTATAGTATAGAAAACCAATTTGATATTTTAAGTTAAAATACTGTGTTGTTATCTTTAAATTGGTGAAATATGTAATAAGTTGACTCATATCCAAACTGGCTGTAAGACCAATACTTAATAATTAAGTAAAATAAAAATTTTATAAAAAACTTTCGTTTTTCAAGTACCTATGCAAGTCAAAGTTTATCTTGGGTGGTTTTACCAAATGCAAATGTTACGGAGTTGTTTTTGTTTCAGTTTCCCAAGAGGAGGCGCAAGAAGAATAATAAATGGTGATTTAAGATAATAAATGAACTTAATTTATTTGATAATAATTACAAAAAATATTCATAATAATATAATTATTCTGTGTTTGATATAATCATTTAATTATAAATCGTGATTAAATAAATAATGTATTTCTGTCTAGTACATTTTCCTTTAATATTTAATTAGTTAATCGAATTAAGCAGCTTCGTCGAAGTATCCTTCCAGTTGTGTGGCAATCTGTAAATAATGTGTTAGAAAATTATCGTCCAATAAAAGATTGTGGAGTCTGCTACCATCCAAAACCTTGCCTGGAACTTAAATTTAAAGCCACTGAGTTGGAACCGACAGGTAGGTGTACCAGATATCTACAACTTACAAGCATCATATATGACCGCACATAGATCACTAAGCGCGAGCACCGGCCGCTAGAAGTTACAGAGTTCCGAGACTCATTTTGGGCAGTTCCAAAAACATCGAATAATAGTAGATAAGCTGCCTTTAATGTCTACTATACACCAGGCGAGTGAAAGGGTTAATAGAGCCTTCATCCAGCATGTAGGTATAGCGCGGATGTGTTTAAAATTTTAGTTCCAGGACATGGCACGAGACAGTGTTGGGTTATTTCGTGCCTCCATCCTAAAAGAGCCAACCTGGCATGGACATGGGTCTACTAGGAAACGTATTCATCTATCCACCCCACTATCTAATAATTTCGTCTGAAGTCGATGAACACACGTGTCCGAGTATCCCCGCTATAAGAACTAGATAGCATTGCGGTTAAATCATGAATTTATTTTTATTACTACTGTCACAAACTGACCTGCACGGGACTATACTTGACATATTTGTCAGGGTTCTTGGAGAATGGTAGCGACGCGTAGTGGTCGTAGAAGGTGGTGTATGGTGGTAATAATGCTTGCTTGTTGTCTCTCTTGAGAGCTTCTCGCAGTTCCGCGTCCGGCACGCTGTAGGTGCGCTGCACTCGGGAACATTCTTCCCACTCGCGATTGAACGACTGCGGGAAGGTGTGAAGATATTTAGGAGTGAGGCTTGTAATCTTATTATTACCCTTTCAGATTTGGTAGTTGAAGTAAACTTGAACGGCATTAAATTATTTAATTAAATACACCAAAGGGATTAAGTATCCAACTTCAAGATTGTTAGATTTTTCAAGGTTTTCTTAATTTGTTTACTCAGCCCGTTGATAAATTACTACTATGAAAGCAACGAATTATAATATCTGTTCGTATTTAATATAATAGGCTGAAAGAGCGTATTTTGTTTTGTTTTTTATTATTCTCATTTATTCATATAAATTACATTTTTAAATATTTCAAAATAAAAAAAAAATCATTTAAAAATATAAAAAATAGTTATCCACCGGTATCGGAAACAGGGTCCAAGCTACCGGCGGTCAGGGCTCCAGAGAAAGGAACCTCCTAACAATACGAGCCGTGTCCAGGAGTACCGCTTTCTGAATCAAGCCCTTGATCCAGCTACCTAACGCGAGCCTCCTCAGATGTTGGTCGAGGCTCTTGGCTATTAACCTTTCGTATGCCGGAACGTACATCTACGCGAGACAAAATGGCTTTATAATTGAGAAACAATTAAAAAGCCATTGTGTCTCGCGTAGATCTATCTCTCTCGATCTCTAATTACGGCATACGAGAGGTTAAGCCATTACCCGACACGACTATCGGTACAATGATTGCCGAGTCTACATCCCACATGTCGACAACCTCGCGAGCCAAGTCGATATACTTGATTTGTTTATCTTTCTCAGCTTTCACGAGGTTCTCGTCATGCGGAACGGATATATCAACAATCATTGCACGCCTCTCGCTTCGGTCCACCACCACTATATCAGGCTTATTGGCTACAATAGTCCTGTCAGTGATGATGGACCGATCCCAGTACATTGTGATATCGCCATTATCGAGAACTGGGTCGGGCACATACCTGTAGTACGGCACCTCCGATTCCACAAGAGAGTACTTCAGAGCAAGTTGCTGATGGATAATCCTGGCTACAAGGTTGTGTCTATGCAAGTATTCCCCGTTAGCTAAACGAGAACAACCTGAAATAATGTGGCGGATCGATTCACCCGGACGGTGACATGCCCGACAGATGTCAACCGTACCGTCCTTCACAATAAATCTTCGGTAGTTCTTCGTCATAATTGCACAGACAAAACCTTCGGTTTCCCCAAAGAGGTCAACGACGCGCAACCAGGCTACGGATGCTAGTTGGTCTACATCGGGCCCATGAAGGGCCCGGAAAAAGCGTCCGTGCAGTTCCTTACTCTGCCATACTTCCTTGTGATCGTTAGTGTCAAGCACTACAGGTTTGCGCCAGTTCTCGTTAGCCAAGGAGAGCGGGGTGAGTCCCTTGTCCACTGCTACTACATCACGATGCATACCCACGTCGGTGGCTAGAAAATATTCCCTGAGACTGCATACCTCGCGATTGTGCAGGGTTTTAGCATTTAAAAAGCCTCGACCCCCACACTTCCGCGGGATATACAGTCTCATCACCGATGACCGTGGGTGATGCATTCGGTTTGCAGTAAGCAGTGAACGAACTCGCCTGTCCAGGGTGTCCAGTTCTGTTTGAGTCCATTTGAGTACGCCGAAAGAGTACATCAATACCGGCATGACCCAACCGTTGAAGGCGCGCACCTTGTTTCCGCCTGAAAGAAGGCTATTGAATACCTTCTTCAGGCGTCCAAAGAAGCGCTCCCTCAACGATTGCTTCATGTCAGTGGCATTGATACCTAAAGCTTCCGACATACCCAAATACTTATAGGTTTCAGTTGCAGATAGGGATCTCAGGCTTATGGAGTCCGAGAGTTGAGTACTCACGGACTCCACAATCTCCCCTCGCTTTACATGCATGACCGCACATTTGTCCACACCAAACTCCATCTTGTTGGCACTACTGAAGGTTTCAGTTACCTTCAGTAGCTCCATCAGTTGAAGCTTGTTGGGGGCAAAAAGTTTCAAGTCATCCATGTAAAGGAGGTGAGATGTAACCTGACCACCTCTCCTCAACTGATAGCCTAGGCCTGAATTCTCCAGCAGTGTGCTTAGAGGATTCAAGGCTAGGCAAAACCAAAGCGGACTCAAACTATCACCCTAGAATATACCCCGCTCAATCCTCACCGGTTCACTGCTCCTCTGAATATTTCGACATCCTGGATAGCGAAGGACCGTCCTCCATTGCCTCATACACGACATCAGGAAGGTGCGTAGTGTTGCATCAATTTTGTACAATTCTAGCACCCTCATGAGCCATGTATGAGGAACTGAGTCATAGGCCTTCTTATAGTCTATCCAACATGTCGACAGATCCTTTCGGGAGCGCCGAACCTGTTGGCTAATGGCCATATCAATGAGGAGCAGCTCCTTAGTACCACGGGACCCTTTCCTACATCCATTCTGAGAGGCAGACATGATTGAATTATTGTCAATATGGTTGTTAATCTTATCTCTCAAAATAGATGTAAGAACTTTATAGACCGTAGGTAAGCACGTTATCGGTCTATAATTTTTAGGTTCCGCGGTACTACCTGATTTGTGGAGCAGGTGGGTAACTCCTGTTGTTAGGAACTCGGGTAGCGAACTAGACTCCAAGGCAGCCTGATACTGAGATGCCAAACAAGCGTGCGACCTTTGAAGCCACTTTATCCAAAAGTTGTGCAGTCCGTCCGGCCCTGGAGATTTCCAATTAGGCAACGGACGGACTGCACGGGCCACATCCTGGGGGCTGATTGTGATTGCCCCCATTTCTGTTATCGGTTCGCACGCTTGTTCGACCTCTCGAGTCCAACCACCTTCAGTATGACTGACAGGCACCGACCAGATGTTGCGCTAGAACGAACACATGGCGTCATCATCCGGAAGGCGCGTGTCAGTCATTGTTTTTTATTATTATTATAAATAACAATTACAGACACCCGTTTTGTTCAAATTTCTTCAAAATATAGTCCCATTTTTGACCTCCTATACTTACTGCAAACTTATCCTTAAGAATCTGCCTATCTTTATCCCGTAACTTGGCAGGAAGGGGTTCGTCCAGCACTGTGTGTGATAGAAGTTTGTTCCAGCTGAAATAATGAAGCATCAGTTTTAATTACATTTTATAATACAGTCTTAGTCCAAAGATAAAAACAATCGTGAAGGGTCAACCAACAGAACCCTATTACCAAGCTTACAGTCTCCGTATTCGTTTTCTAATTAGACAAAAAAATACATAAAAAAATATGTTCTGGTTGAAATGCATGATTTGTCAACAGAGCTACAACTTATAGCTATTCAATATTATTATTGGAAATAAACACGTGAATGAATAATTCGAAAGAAGTGTCTTATTCTGATGACGTGCTGGTGTGAATATTTTTCTGTTTGGGATTTATTTGATTTTTAATGAAAGATAACGTTTCGTTTATCCTGTAGATCTCTCAAGCACCTCACCTCTGCAAGTAGGCATTCTTGTGTTCCTGTATCATATCCCTGTAGTTAGACTCGCACTCTGGCTCGGCCAGCATCAGCACATCTAGAAGACCGCTGCGTTGCAGACCCTATAATCAAATGGGCCAAAATTACAATGAGACGTTTCAAGATATATACATTCATACACTTACGCCTTTTTTCCCATGGAGGCAGATAGAAAATATAAAACGCCACCTGTTTCATTCCTTACAAAGAACGAATGTTCGGTGTGTGTATCATTCATACATACACACCGCTTGAAAACGTCACATCAACTATTAGAAAGAGACTATCGCACAGATATAAGGGCCAACGCTGCGTTCAGCGGGCACCCGTCACGTGACTATGCGCGGGTGTCGTGTGCGGAGGTCCCCGTAGCGGACATCGGAGTATTACCTGCGCAGTGTCGCTAGTTCAAATTTAACGGTGTGTCCATGGAGAACTTTATTATTACGTAGCGGCGGGGGTGCGCGTGCCCGCGCAGCTATCCACGACGGAGCACTGCAATATGGGACCGCGTAACGCAGCGTCGGCCCTAAGGGACAAAGACGCCGAACACAAGATAACTTACGGTTGGAGACCAGGGCTGTCCCCAGATCCAACAAACACAAAAAAGACTTCTGACAAAGGCACAATGCAAGTATGGATTACCTGTAGTAAGTATAAAGTGTTATTCAGCAAAAATATAGCTTTCAGCGCATCAGGATACTGTTCACTCTTGTTTCTTAGTGCGAAGTTTAGCTGGGCTAGTACTTTGCCTGAAACAAACGTAACATAGGTTATCAAGTCCGTTCTAGGGAGTCGCTGAAACCAATACCTTTGGCGTAACTACTGCAGAGTTGGGCGGGGGGCTTCCAAAAACAAATTAGCAAACCTCTTAGTGAAGATTTTCTCTCCTTCGATATATAAATAAAATAGATTGCAACAGCACTTTAATCTTTGTCAATCGTTTTAGTCAGTAAAAGTCTGACGCTTCTACTCACTCCACCCTGAGAAGGAGAAGTTATAGATAATATTTCTCACGTAAAAATATGAGGCCCCAGGGCCTTTACGGTGTCTACACACCGAAGCCACCGGCCCGCCGGCACAAACCCGGCGCGAGCTAGCGGACCAATCCGCGCGCTCCATTGGCGTAGTAGAGCACCGCCATTGGTCCGCCAGGTACGTGCCGTCGGGCCCGTCGGCTTCGGTGTGTAGACACCATTAGGTTACCTAGCCACACCACTAATCATAATATTCTTCTGGCCCTTGGCAGCTTGATAAGGTACCTTTGAACATTTTATGTATTGAAATACCTAACGCCTACATATTGTACCTACTGCAAAACTTACGCATGTATACAGCTAACATGACTGCATTTCTGTCATGGACGCCAGACAGTTGACTGACTGCGCGATTGTATGATGGTTCCGTAGCGAGTGCTGGACCTGTAAAAGTGAGTAAAACCATGTAAAGTAGGTGTATTGCCTGCCTAACCTGTACCCAACCATGTTAAGGTTGTTGGTTCGGACGGTTGACCAGTCAACCGTCATATTTAGCTTTACAAAACAAAGAACTAAACACCAGCTTGATGCTCTAGAGTCGATTAAAAAGCGTGCCAAGAAGATCATAATGCAATGATGCACTTGTGAAGTCAAAACTGCAGTCTTGAGCATCGACGCCGAGTTGCTAGCCTGTCTGTTTTCTGTCGTTTACATTTCGGGGAGTGTGCACTAGAGTTACACAATTTAATTTCGCCAAGTCCGTTCCATCATCGGACCACAAGACGTACGGCGCGTTGCGCCACCGGTACATGGTGGACATCCCACCCATACGTCCAAAGCGTTTTGGGAATACATTCATTATACGTACAGCTAAGGAGTGGAATTCATTGCAGGAGTCTATGTTTCCTGATAGCTACAACCTAAGGGGTCTTGAAGTCAAGAGTGAATAGATTGCTTCTAGGCAAGCGTGTTCCATCGTCGGCCACATCATCGCTTACCATAAGGTGAGATAGTGGTCAAACGCAAGCCTATCCATGATATAAAAAAAAAAAAACTAATTTGAAGTTAGCATCGAAATCGGCGCAACTTCACTGCACATGTCATAGAGGACTCTTTAATTTTCGTAAACTTACACACACACGAATCATTTCATTCATACTTTTTCCAAAGCCATGCATAATATTAGAACAAATTCCTGAATGAGTAATTACACACACTAACAAGTTTTACTCATTCTATTAATATTTTAATAGGGAAAAACAGATAAGCCAGGTACAAAAGCCAACACGTCGATTGAAACAGCAACACACTAGTGTTCATCTCTTTTTTTTTTGTTAAGCGTTAGAACGAGATCGGAGATCGCGTATCATTTCTACGTTGAACCATACAAAATGACAACTTCGCTTATTGGTATCAGCGTGCAGCGTATCGTATCTTATGAATGAATCTTCTAACCATTCGCGACGCACACCTCACGATGTCTGTGCGCGGCTCTACGTCAGGTACGAGAAGTTTAAAGTTTAGGTTTCGTTTTATTTATTTCGTTTGTTATACTTAGTTTATGATTTAGATATTAGGTAGCATGTATTTTCATATAAAACCGGGTATATGTGTTTGCTGGTATAGCTCGCATGCAAAGCGTCCCACAGCTGGGCAAATGCCTCCTCTTGCTCCTTCCAGAAAAATAAAACGAAAGCACCTGAAAATTATTCTACTTTGCTGTTGCCGAATAAAGTTAATATTATAAAATCAATCATTTTTTTTTTAAAGAGTAGTAATGGAATTTCTTGCCCGTTCTTCTCCATAAACGACTAATTGGAATCGTGCTCTAGATTCTGACGTTTTATAAGTTCCCATGTAGGACTGTGCCAAAAAACAACCTTTTGATTTCTTTTTTGTGAATAGGAGTAACAGTGAAACTTACCAATAGTATGTATATGTTGTGCGAGCGCCTGGCAGTGGGCCAGCGCAGCCGCAGCGAGCTGGTGCACCGTGCCGTCCACCGGGCCCGCCGCCGTGTCCGACCTGATGCCTTCCACCCACTCCTCCAGGGATTTCACGCACTGGTTATAAGGCAACAAGGTCACTTATTTTATTTATTTAGACTTGGTTCATGAAACCTGCAACTTCTATGCTTGTCACGAAACTAGATTTTTTTTTAAAGAGAAGAAAAATAAAAACCAGCAAACTATTGGCACGATTTACTTTCTTCTTTTCGCTAGGAATGAAACCTAGATTAAATGTTAGGTTCTCGGTCTGTAAAATGACACATTCCAATTTTCAACACTGAATAAACTGCTAAAATTAGAATTTTGATAATTGTTGCAGCCATCAAATTCAGCCAGATATCAATTCGTTTGAAATAAAGTACGCCGCATTGTTTTCGCACTTTGCGTTCGTCAAATCGCATTAATACACCGCTTTGGAACATTAATTCTAATAATCGTCGCAAGTAGCACAGCACAAGTAACTACACCCAAGTAACAAAGTTCTCCTGTAGCGCACAGTTTATAAGCTCACAGCAGTAGTAGCTCTCTCTTAGTGGTTCCATTCCAGGTTTTACTACCAAGCTTATAAAAGGTTACACGCAGTTCTTTTGGGTTTATAGTACACCTGTTCTTATAAGTTGACTTATAGTCATGTATAGAACGAAATTATGGGCGCAGTAAAGGCTAAGATGGCATATAAAAGTGTTGCATAAGTGTAAATACACTTGAGAAGACTTAGGTCCAGTAAGTTACACTTATAATCGCCTACAAGAAGTAATTATAAATCCACTATAAGTGTATACGCCAGTAATAGTAATTTATAGAACTAAATGCACTTAGAACCACTTGCATTTGTTACTTGACCTTATAGGAGTTTATAAGTAAACTTAATGTGCTAATTTTAAGTGAATTAGTTCTACAGTGGTTTCTTCTAAGAGTAAGTGTACTTGGTATTATTGTGGACTCTCGAATGCTGTTATAGTCTTAATTTCTATATAAAGGTTTTTTATAAAACTATTAGTATCCAAAGATATCTTCGTGAAGTCCGTTTAAGCTTTTAATATTTATCGCATCTTCACGGCCATTTTGTTACAATATGGCGTTACCTTAGGACTAATATTATTTTTAAACACAATTTAGTAAATACGCAGTGTTCAAAAGGCGAACAAAAATTGAGATGTAAAACACAATATACTTCACCGAAAATATTTATGCGTTTGCCGTGCTAACATATATGCACATATAATATTACGTGCGAAATACTTGTTAATACATTTTTATATAAAATAGATTAACTTATTTTTTAATTTTTATTTTTCTCCACAATACAACAAAAAGTTACAAATGTTTGAAGTATTATGGTTCTATTAAATGCTCATAATGAGCTTCGCGTGAGCAGATAGTTCTGCGTAGTCCAACTATAAGTGTATTATTCTAAGTGGTGCTCGTCAAGTCTACTATGAGTGTTTTATTGGCAAAAGTACGCGTATAAAATGGGCCCTTTTCCGTGGTTATAAACTTTTACTAGCCTGTTATAGTCCTGGCTCCGGAACCACAAGACCACATTTTGTTACTTGGGCATAACATCAAAAATGGCGTCACAATCGACCACGGTGTTACAACAAAGTGATATTAATTAACAAGTCCTCTAAAAAAGTTTATTACAGACAGCAACAATATATTTGTATCTAAAACAGCAGAAAGTCTAATTCAACAAGCTTTAAATAGCTCCACATATAATTAATTAGTATAAATTAGCAAGCTTGAAATTTTAGGGCATCCCAACACGGACAGGTTAGGTTACAAGGGATTACGGTGCAAGAGTGAGCAAGTAAAGCGAGCGAACGAAGCCACCGTTATTCCCTTTATGTTAAATTACTTTGAGCCCCGCACCAATGGGTGCGGGGCTCTCTCCCTCTCGAAGCGCACAGTACTTACATTCTGCTGGCAGTGCTGCAGTATGGCGGTGTAGGGCTGCGGCGAGGCGGGCGCCAGTGCGCGCTCCAGCTCGGGCTGCAGGCGCCACAGGCGCGCCAGCAGCGCCCAGCAGCCGCCCGCCGCCACGCAGCGGGACGCCGCGCGCCGCGACCGCATGCAGGCGCGCTGCACCATGAACACAACAGTTACCGTGTGCCGACATTTACGATTACCACATCTAGGACTACCACACGAAACTAAGATGCGATTTCGTGCAGCAAAACAAAATCGCAATTAAATTTGGCACTGCGTTAGAGATGGGTCGAGGAAGCCCCATTTGGCCAGATTGTTTTTACAGCGGCCAATTTGGGTTCGCAGTCGGTTTAGAGATTTCCAAATTGGCCACTGTAGCTCTCTTCTAGGGGGAAGATTTTCCGATGGGGTAATGAAAAGGAGGAGTTGGATGTTTCTGCCTCCACAGCGCGCATCTCTCGTCCTCTGCACTGTCTTAGGTATTAGGTACTATCACTTGCAAAAGTCCATAAGAATTCTTAAAACTTATTCGTTTGACGTTTAGTTTGACTTACGACCTTTTATTTTCAAGTTTCGCCAACAAATGATTGAAATCCACAATTTCATCAACTTATCATAAGTCAAGATGGTCCAGTGGTATAGGCACACAGATTGAAGCGCAAATCAGTGTGCCGCAAGTTCAAATCCCACGCAATTATTGACTTTTTGTAAGTTCTTACCCGATTGGAAGTTATGTATTTGCATTACATATTTTAAATTATTCTTTAACTTGTTCACACATTTCTTAGAGTTAGAAAGGTAGATCACAAAAAAACTAAATAAAGAATTAGATTTCTGCGAGGTAGACATGAGTTTTAACTTAACCGAAATGAACTGTCGTTTGGTTGTAGTTGTTGGTTAGTGACGTGAGGTTGACAGTATTGTAATATTCGCAAAATGCAGGCTAATATTAGTATTGAAGTGAGGGCGACTATCATTGGGCTGCATAAAAGTGGTCTTAATAAAACACAAATATCTGAAGAAACCGGACTGAATGTGAGTATAATAGCTATTAATGAATTGTAACTTTATTACAAATTAATCTTCTAACGTATGCCATTTATGAATCCATTCATCGTATCTTTATGAGGTTTAAAAGAGAAATACGTAAATCGTTGGGTTTATTGGATTGGTTATTGGATTAATAAATGCAGTTTTATTTTAAAATTATATTCAATAATTATGATTATTAACATTTTATATAATGAAAATGAAGTGAAGTAGGTATAGCTGCCTAATATATATTTTTTTTTATTTTAGAAAAATACTGTAAATCTTTGGCTAAAAAGATATGAGGAAGAAGGTAGCCTTGCTAGTCGAAAGAGAAGTGGGAGACCGAAGCTTATTAGCGAGGCGCAGCGACGACATATGGTGGACGTATACGAAACGAATGGTTTCGCACCAACGAGACATTTTGCGGAATTATATGACACCTCGATGGATACTGTTCGCCGTGCACTTCACGCTGAAGGCGTGCATCACAGAAAACCTGCTAAAAAGCCGTACTTGACAGAGAGGCACAAACAAGAACGATTACGTTTCGCACTAAATATTTAATGTTAACTAAACTAAATGGCCTACCATTTTATTTTAACATATCTGTGATTATTCGTTAACAAACACTGTATTATATTGTGTTTACTTTCGTTTAAAACAGCTATATCTTTTAACTTGTGCCATCGCCTCATCTTAAGAATGCAGTGAACTCGCTATCAATTTTGTTGACAATAATCATGAGTCTATTTCATTTTTTATTCTTCTACCCGCACTGTTTTAACATAATACTATAGTTCAATTTATTTTTCTCATCTAATTGACGATTATCTTGTGAGAACTAAAGTTCTTTTAACAGAAATTGAGGTTTGGTTTCAATCTTCTTTTCGTCAAGAAAATGAACAATTAAGCTATGACCTCAATACATTCATTGTGACGTTACACAAAAATAAAATGTTTACAAATTCCAAATCATATATCACTTTTCAATAAATAACTGGATATAAACAATTACCTATATTTTATTTTATTAAAATTTGAATATCCGTTCATTGTTACGTTATTCATATTATGAATGGTCTAAGTGGGTATACTTCCAACAAACAATCTTAGGCGTAACATAGATAACGGTTACAAGATAACTTTTTGTCTAGGTAACAATTCGACGTCACAATTCTCATAAATGTTTAATTTGTAAATATAAAGAATAAACATTTTTATTAAACACGTCTTTTTATTTCCACCTTATAACATCGAAAAGATGTAACAACTAAATAATTGCAAATTACGAATGTGATTCTTCTTGTGGTTAATAGATCACATTCGTAATTTGCAACTATTTAGTGCAAAAAATGCAATAGTATTTTTCATAGAAATATAAAAAAACAACTATATCAATATAGATTAGGAATTTTCAAAGTAAGAAATAACTGCAACGGACCGACCATGATTTGAACTCGGGTTACGTGATTTGCGAATCCAACACTTAGTTCACACGGCTACCAGCACATGACGTATCGGCACGAATTTTATCGTTGCTATGGTAAGAACAGCTCACTGCGACGACAGTTCCTTAGTGTGTGTTATCTGTGGAATGTGGATACTCATACATGCGCACACATACGCACGGCAGTATCGCGCTCGCTCGGTTCGTAGCAATGTAATCTTTAGCGTTCCTATGGACTTTTGCGGTCTTACTGTACAATGGGCTGTTGTCCGCAACTCCACGACTAAAGCGCGTATTTTGCGTACGGGTTCTGCACTGCACTGTCTTTCGAAGAGGTCATAAATCGCATCGTTTACCGTTCCTGTTTACTCTTCTCGATGCGGCTGGCTATCTCGCGGCGAACTTCTGGAGGAGCTATACCTGCTAGAGCTAGAGGGTACAACGTCGCAAAAGGGGTAGATTTTAAATACGAGTGTCCCGTTACGATGCGACAGGTATCATTCAGCCTTATGTCCACTTCTTTAGCGTAGGCGGAACGATACCACACTGGGCATGCAAACTTTCCAGCCGAATAAGAAAGGCCTGAAGTGCGAAGAACTTGTAGTGTTGCCCCTCAGGTGCTGGATGTAAAGCAGGGAAGATTATTGTTTCTAGTACCAACTTTTTGTTTTGTTTTTAGGCAGTGAGACTTAAATGTCAGAGACATACTTATGCAGAGTAATGCCTAAATATCGAGGTTGAGAGCAGTGCTCTATGTCAACTCCTTGCCACCTTATACCTAAAGTCCTATTTGACTGACGGTTACGAAGGTGAAAAACACGGGACTGAGTCTTGGAAGGATTTGGTCGTAGTGCATTTTCATCATAAAATTTACCCAAGTATTTCCAGGGTTTTCGTCAGTTTTTCTTCGGCCGCTTCGAAAGTAGGTGTCTGAATCTGAACAGATCGGAAGCAAGATCGTTTGCATATAAGAATCGTTGCGTTTGTGATGTGCTAGGCTGATCGTTTGTGTAAATGCTAAAGAGCGCCGGACCTAACATGCTACCTTGAGGGAGGCCATTTTTCAGACTGCGCCACCAGTGTTTTTGTGGCCAAGATGAACTTGAAAGCGACGGTTATTTAAAATAGCGTTAAGATTATGTACAACACCAGTATTCCTTGTCAGCTAGCCAACATTCAGTGGGAGACATTTGATGTTGACTGTATCATAGGCTTTCGAAAGGTCAACAAATACAACACCTGTGACATTGGTGGCCCCAAAACCATCTTCGATAAATTGCGTCAGTTTGAGGGTCTGATTGGTACACGACTTTCCTGGTCTAAAGCTAGCTTGCTCCGGGATAAGATATGGTTCGATTGTGGACGTAAGACGGTTTAGCAAGATTCTTTTAGTTTGAATGTGTGGCATTAGAGGGATATAGGGTCACTAACTTTTAGGGTGTTTTCGGTATTTTCCGGGTTTAAATAGAGCAATCACTTTAGCCCGCCTCCAAAGTTGAGGGATTTTAAATGCTTTGAGGCATACGTTGAAGAAGGAAAGTAGAGGTGTTTTATCTGGTCGACAGTAATGTCGTCGAAACCAGCAGCTTTGCCATTTTTTGTTTCTTTTATAAGCGAGGATTATGATTAAATTTTAAAATAATGACTCAATAATAATTTATATTTAAAAATACTGTGTTCATAATAAAAAGTTTATTATTGTTTTATTTTTACCCCAGTATGAATATGCCTTTACAGTTTTACTGATAAGTCACTATTTTCCTAACCCGAATAGACCATAACATTTCAAAATGGTGGCATTTCCGCTACTTGACAGTCGTGTCGGTAAGCTCACTTCCACATCACTGGCGAGGATAGTGAAGCAGTCCTTGAGCACGGCGGCCAGCAGCGGCGGCAGTCGCGGCAGAGGCACGAGCCCCAGCAGGTGGCGCTGCTCGTGGCGCGCCAGGCGACACACGGCGGCCGCCACGTTGAGGTAAGCTCACCTCCACATCACTGGCGAGGATAGTGAAGCAGTCCTTGAGCACGGCGGCCAGCAGCGGCGGCAGTCGCGGCAGAGGCACGAGCCCCAGCAGGTGGCGCTGCTCGTGGCGCGCCAGGCGACACACGGCGGCCGCCACGTTGAGGTAAGCTCACCTCCACATCACTGGCGAGGATAGTGAAGCAGTCCTTGAGCACGGCGGCCAGCAGCGGCGGCAGTCGCGGCAGAGGCACGAGCCCCAGCAGGTGGCGCTGCTCGTGGCGCGCCAGGCGACACACGGCGGCCGCCACGTTGAGGTAAGCTCACCTCCACATCACTGGCGAGGATAGTGAAGCAGTCCTTGAGCACGGCGGCCAGCAGCGGCGGCAGTCGCGGCAGAGGCACGAGCCCCAGCAGGTGGCGCTGCTCGTGGCGCGCCAGGCGACACACGGCGGCCGCCACGTTGAGGTAAGCTCACCTCCACATCACTGGCGAGGATAGTGAAGCAGTCCTTGAGCACGGCGGCCAGCAGCGGCGGCAGTCGCGGCAGAGGCACGAGCCCCAGCAGGTGGCGCTGCTCGTGGCGCGCCAGGCGACACACGGCGGCCGCCACGTTGAGGTAAGCTCACCTCCACATCACTGGCGAGGATAGTGAAGCAGTCCTTGAGCACGGCGGCCAGCAGCGGCGGCAGTCGCGGCAGAGGCACGAGCCCCAGCAGGTGGCGCTGCTCGTGGCGCGCCAGGCGACACACGGCGGCCGCCACGTTGAGGTAAGCTCACCTCCACATCACTGGCGAGGATAGTGAAGCAGTCCTTGAGCACGGCGGCCAGCAGCGGCGGCAGTCGCGGCAGAGGCACGAGCCCCAGCAGGTGGCGCTGCTCGTGGCGCGCCAGGCGACACACGGCGGCCGCCACGTTGAGGTAAGCTCACCTCCACATCACTGGCGAGGATAGTGAAGCAGTCCTTGAGCACGGCGGCCAGCAGCGGCGGCAGTCGCGGCAGAGGCACGAGCCCCAGCAGGTGGCGCTGCTCGTGGCGCGCCAGGCGACACACGGCGGCCGCCACGTTGAGGTAAGCTCACCTCCACATCACTGGCGAGGATAGTGAAGCAGTCCTTGAGCACGGCGGCCAGCAGCGGCGGCAGTCGCGGCAGAGGCACGAGCCCCAGCAGGTGGCGCTGCTCGTGGCGCGCCAGGCGACACACGGCGGCCGCCACGTTGAGGTAAGCTCACCTCCACATCACTGGCGAGGATAGTGAAGCAGTCCTTGAGCACGGCGGCCAGCAGCGGCGGCAGTCGCGGCAGAGGCACGAGCCCCAGCAGGTGGCGCTGCTCGTGGCGCGCCAGGCGACACACGGCGGCCGCCACGTTGCCCGCTATCTCCGCCTCCCACTCGTCGAGGGCTTCGCTGCTTTCTTCTGTGTCTAGGGAAAGAACCGTAGAAAGCTTGAAATGAGTGCAGAGCCTAAGACTAAATGTACACAAAAGCGTTGCACCCAAATTTTCTAAAGATGGATGTTTATCTGTTGTGCCGTCACATCGCTTAGTGCACACAGGTCTACCATTAGCCAAGAAAACTGCAAGAACTACCAGTCAAAACCATAAAACTTAAATGATGATGAAGAGTGTTACAAATTATTATGAAACATACCTACATGATAAAAAGTTTTACAGGAAATCACCCGAATGTAGAGAGTTATTCTCAAAATTTCCTTGCGTGACACATCCACTTTTAAAAGTAGGACCATGGTTACGGACACAGCCAGAAGAATCGCCAAACTTAAATAGCAGTGGGCAGCTTGGCCCGCAGAACAGATGGTCGATGGGGTCGAAAAGATTTGAAGTGGCGGAAGACGCGGCAGACGCCTCCGACAAGGTTGACTGATGACCTAGTGAGGGTCGAAGGAATCATAAGATCGGTCATTGAGGCAAAATTTGGGGGAGCAGTAAACGTCTTTCTGCTGAAATAATGATGATGAAAATGTTTACAGTGCCCCTCCTCGGGGTTTAAGTTCAATGTTTGCATGAGTGATCAAAATCGATTGAAAACTGCTGCTGCTAGCACCACCAACCAACCATCAACCAACGAACACAAATTAAAGGCAATTACGAATGAATATCAACAAAAATCAGTTACCGCCGGTTTTCGGTTGTGTTTTTCTTAGTTGGCCGGTGAGGCACTCCCTAAAACGTCTGAAATACATTTAAAAGTCGAACTCCGATCGCAATGCTAGACGGAAAACATTCAAGAATACTGTTACCATTAGAACAGTCAAACCAAACGTTATTCAATAGAGAGTGGTAAGTCTCTTGATCGGGGCGTCTATACAGCTTGATTTCTACCGGCTTCCCATCGGAAATTCGACACGGAGCCACTCTAAGCCAGTCATCTAAAACTTTTAGGTTGCAAAAAAAAATTTAAGGTTCTGATTTTTCTTATACCTTTTTTGCCCTATGATGAGTTCCCTGACAGTTCATTTTTTTCCGTGGCATGCATACTACTTTAGATTACTAAAAAATAAACTGGCAAAAAAAATAAAAATGAAATGATAAAAAAATATTGTCTTTCGTAAATTACTAAGTAAATTATTGTGGTTATAGTTAACGGTTAATAAATTAAGTAAATAAAATAAAAAAAGTATAGAACTTAAAAATGTGTAATGCGTTAAACGGAACTTCTGCCAATAGAGATTGACACTACTCGACGACACACTAATCGACAAAATCGGAGCGGCCATCTTGTAATCGCATGTAACAGCAGAAAATTTGAAAAAAAGTAATAGAAAAATCTCAAAAAACTATAACAATAAATTATTATTTTAAACAGACTGCATTTTATTTACCACTAGCCGTCCCCCGCGGTTTCGCCCGCGTTATTTCAGGTTTTTAGTTTTTGTCAGGTTTTTTGGTTTACTGTAAAATTTCTTCAAAATCCGTAGACTAGTTCTTGCGTGAAAGAATAACAAACATCCACACACAGATACAAACTTTCACATTTATCATCTATAAATCTAAAATCGGTAATCCGATTCCATTTTCTTTGCCAACTGATTCGTTATTGTAAAAAATCGATTAAATTTCGTTAGGTCACATCACCATAATTGTCAGACAAGAACTGTCAGGGAACTCATCATAGGACAAAAAAACTATAGATGTTAAAATTTCTTAAGCTTGAATTGATTCAAGGTGAAGGTAGCAGGAAACCGATGGATGCGGGACGCACAGGAACGTTCGATGTGGCGACGCTTGGGGGAGGCCTATGTCCAACAGTGGACGTGTATCGGCTGAAATGATGATGATGATGATGATGATGATGATGATGATGAATTGATTCTAAATAACTGCACTACATGATAAATGATAATAATAAATAATATTTATTTTGCAAATAGGTGTCACATCTATGGTGCCACATAAGAACCACGAAGAAAATACGAAACCTTGCATCGCACAATCAAAGTTCTCCGCGCGATTTGAATATATACGACAGCCCGAAATCATCTATCGGGCAGTCGCCCACCAGACCATAACACCTGTCTGGTCGGAGGATCCTCCCTTTTCAAAGGAAGTATGTGGGACTTTACTCTCTGTTCCGCATACCTCCTAATAAGTTTTAAAAAACAATTTTACACGTCAATTTTTTTTGTAAGTTTAAACTAGATGAGGCCGATGTTTCCTAGCTGACTACCCTGAGAAGAAACACCGAAACAAATTCAGGGGTCAAGTCAAAGACAATTTTGTTTCTCATGACTTAACCTCGTAGAATATTGACAATAAAAAAAAAATATTATACCAAATCGCAAATTATTATAGTTCGATTTCGTCAAAATTATGCTAATCAAAGAAGTTATAAAAATACAAAAAAAAAAAAATAGTTCTTTGCTTAGTAAAGAAAGAAGTTTAAAATGTACACAACTGACTGAACTGAGGCAAGCCAATAAACTTCTAACATGACTATAGAGAGAGGCCTTTGCTCCACAGTGGGACACAACAGGCTCACCACAATAAGTAAATAAAAAATACATGAAAAATATTGATTCTTCGTACTTACAAGCTTCAGATATAGACTTCCTGGGTCCTATAGCGAAGCCAGTGGACTGCTCCAAAGTCTGGGACGCTTTCATCATTATCTTGTTCGCGCGTTTTTCGATACTAAACCAAACCAAAAACATCCATTATATTATAAACTTCCCTCGCTCACTTCAAAACAAAAATGTTTTGCAACTAAAAACCCTTTACTAATCCACTTATTTCAAACACGCACAATAAATGGTAAGGACAAATGAAAAATTTTATCAAAGAATATTAGTGAAGATGAACGATGAATGAAGGATGGATGGACAGGTAGAGGGTGGACAAAAAAAAATGGATGGTGTGAGGAGGGATATGAAAGAAAAAGTTAGTTATAGCGTAGCGGTTGACAGAAAGGAAGTAAAAATACGTGTTGCGCCGACCACAAGTAACACGACAAGTTTAAATAATTCTTGTTCGAACTTACACTTTCTGTAGTTTACTAGTCCTTCTCTGTGTGCTGTCTGATCGATGCAACAGATTCTTGGCTCTCTGAAAAAAAATTTTTACTTAAACTTTTGTACAGTCAGCGACTATCAACTGGTGTACCTTTTTCTAAGGTATTTTAATGTGGCACGGGTACCCAATTGACGTTGCTGTCTGTATCACTTAGGCCTACTGACCACGGACGCGCAGCTTCACAGACGCGTATTCGTTACGTGCACGCACGCGAGTTGTGCTGTGTCTGTAGGTACCGAATAAAAGTAATTCTATTCTATTCTATTGTGCAACGATACGACAGAACGACGTTGCCGCTTCGTCGACAGAGTTTTATGATTTTGTACAGGCGTACATCAAGTTTATAATGACGAATACGCGTCTATGAAGCTACGCGTCCGTGGACAGTAGGCCTTACACATTCACATACAGCGGGTTTGCAAATGTTTGATTACACAGGTGGACTCTTGTAAGAATTTGTAATTTCAGTATTTTTTTTATGGTATGCGACATATTTGAAGCAGAAAAACTCTTATTCTTTCTAATTTATTACAAGTACTTTTAAACATACATTAATGACATTTAGAAAGAAAGAAAGAAAGAAAAAACTTTTATTCGTACCTCACACAGTAGAATTCGATTAATAATAATAATAAAAAAAAAACTTTAAAATCTGTGCAAGGCCAAAAGTGCGTCTAACTCAGCATATGCTGCGATATTTAAAAAGATAAATAACGCAGCGCTGGTATTCTGTTAGGGCCCGCGGTGATGCCACGGTCACATTCACGGACATACTACAGTTTCAAATTGTATAATAGCTTTCTCTTAATCAGTCACTCACCATCAGCGGCGACGCAGCCATAGATCTGGACCTCAGGTAGTCTTTGAAGGCTACGAGCGAGCTCTTGGCGGCGGGCGCGCGGATGGCCAGCAGCTGGTTGGCGGGCGGCACTCCGGCGGCCGACAGCCACGCGGCCGCTGCCCGCATGCTCTCCAGCGCAGTGGCTGACGTGCTGCCGCTGCCGCTAACGGAGACACTGTCCACGCTCGAGTCTATGAGGGAAAGGCTATTTATGTAAACGCATCTTTTTGAGTGGCTTATTTTTACGATGATATGTACCATCAAAGACACTTCCGCCTGACCACCACTAGGTTCATTTTTACTTGCACTCGAAACAAAAACTTTAAAGGGTTTGGTTTGGCGCCGCGTCGCAGTATTCAAGCGAATTTTTTTTTAATTGGTCAGGAAGAAATGACCGCGATGGTACAAGTACCCAGCAATCAAAAAAATTATGTGGCAATAATAAATATTAAATGGGGAGAAGAGGTCGGCCTATTCTTTTTTCTTATTTAGTAGGGGGAGGGGGTCAAAAACTAGTAAAACTCGTCTTACGTAATAATCGAATGGCCCCTTAAGATTAGTTAAAGTACAATAACGCGTGGAGTTACTTACCTTCTTCTAAAGCAATCATGTCCATGAGCGTAGTGGGCGATAGAGGCCTTGTGTTGCGACTCAATAGCTCCTCAAACGCATTCTCTAGTTTAGACACGCCAGTATTGTACAGCTGATTCTGTTGAAGAAATATAAAAGTGTCTATTATTATTGTTCTTGCAATGTGAACCTTATAACATTACATTAAGGTATAAATTTAAGTAAAACTTACAATATTTTCCAGTTCAACACTCTGTGGGTTGTTCTTGTTGAAATATCCTTGTGCATCTGCAAGTTTGTCTAGGGCCTGCAAACAAGGTATTGTGTTAATAATACTCATATTTATAACGCTTTTATATCAGACATATTCATAAAACTTCTTAATCCATTTACCACCTAAATTCTAGTTTACGGAGACGCAGGGCGTCGCCAGCGTCGCGCTGCACGTTGAGCGGCGCGGCCCGCACTAAATTCAAATAATATGGCGTTGTACTGTATGAGAGTGTTTATGGAGACGCATGTTTTTGCGCGCGGGCACGCGGGCCGCTGCACGCGCCGTTTTTCCGTAAACAGTAAAACGCCCGATGCGATGTGATGACACGCGACGCACGAAGCTCCGCGTCTCCGTAAACAATCACTAAGGGTCACCGGCACACGGACCACCGAAACTAGGTCAAAGGCAAAACCAAGCCAGGTATTGTTGCCGGAATTCCGAACCCGAAACCAAGCTAAGTTTTACTGCCGAAAGTAAGCCGAAACCGAAACCAAGTCAAGTTTAATGCCGTAAGTAAGCCGAAACCGAAACTAAGCCAAATTTTACTGCCGAAAGAAAGCCGAAACCAAGCCGTGTTTTACTGCCGAATGTAAGCCGAAACCGAAACCAAGCCAAGTTTTACTGCTAAGTAAGCCGAAACCAACTTGCAACAAAAACAACTTGCAAGCAACTTGGCTTATTGCCGAATCTAGGCCGAAACCGAAAACTTGTTTGATCGCTTATAATGTTTCTGGAATAACTTATTTGTTCTAATGTTTGGAAACTAAATTGCAGCCGAAAAAAGCAGTTAAAAGCCATGATAACTTACCTCAAGATAAACATTGAGTGACTCAGTAGTGCTAGTGTGAGGTCCAGCTTGTATTAGGTCTGCCAGTTCTCTGCTGACCATGTAGTAGTTGATCACATGGTCCAGGGAGCGCACTGTGCGCTCCATGTCTGGAAATACACAACTTGCTTTGATATTCATCTAAACTTATAAACTGATCTTAAGTAACTAACAAAAGAATGAATGGTGGAAATATTTGTTTGTTTCATGAGATCTATTTGACTAATAAGAAAGTTACATAAGCATGTCATAACGTCATGGTGCCTTATACTGATTTAGAGCAGAATGTTTTTATGATGAGAAGATGATTTGTTGATATCTAAACAATTTACATATTGCCTTTTAAAATAAAATGCAAATTAATTGGTTATGCTCATTTATTATCTTCTAGGACAATAAATTCTAAGTCCAATACAATTTAGAATATAATCAACATGTTGATAAGAAAGCTTGTTAAATTAGAGAAAGCGAATTTGATAGCTTCATCTTCACAGTCATAGTCACACTATGAAGAGCTGTGCCACTGTAGGGAAAAAGATGCGAGTTAGTGTGTCCAAGAATACTAACTCACACCTTTTTCCCAAACAGTGGCAGGCAAAATCAAAAAACACCATTTGCTAGTCCACTGCTATAGCTTTGTCCACACACATATGACTGCTCAAATATTTTTTAAACAAACAAGCCAGTTCTCACTCACTCTGATGAATATGTTGCAGTCTAGCAGTATCTCCATACAGAGGCAGTACAGCAGTCTCCAACTGCTGCAGCCTCTGTTCACACGCGCCGAGCACGTTGCACACGTCACTGGCTAGAGCAGAGCCGCGATTGGCTGCAGCCTTCAGCTCTTGGATGTTCGTCATCTCCTGGAAAGTGGAAGTTTGTTATTGTGTAAGAAATACTCGTTAGTAATTATTACTGCATAGTATTTTACTCGGTCAGTGGGTCGTCTTAAAGGCGGCTCCACTAGATTGCTATTATTTGACCTTTGCTGGCTAATAATAAGTATTTCTATCAAAATAATATCAAGCTCAAACAAAAATATATGACACGCCCCCAAGAATGTTGATGTTGGTTGCCAACATATCGCAAAATAGTAAGGCTATATTCTTATACATGATAGGTATCAAGCTATTCAGGATCAATAAAAAAGAATTTAAAGAATGAGAAAGTAAATAAGTAACTGAAAATTCAAGGCGTATGCATACCTTTCGCAACTTCATTTCTATTTCGAATTTTTTCTCAACTGCATACATCTTGTATGATTTTATATGGTTCTAAGCAATCCTTAATTATTTACTCAGCCATATAATTATTGTAAATCAGTTTCATATCCTGCACAATTCAATGAAATTGATAACAACAATAATGTTTTTTACAAATCGGAATTTTTACTGACATGAACGTGTTGTCATTTGTCACTGTCACTGTCAGTGTCATTTTCTCAAAAATGAAGCTTGCGTTCCATTGATTTAATTTAATTTTGTTTACTTCTATAGCATACATTCTCTCAGCTTATGTAGAAATCATGGATTAAGTAAATACGTCCGTACAGTTGCCAAAACGGATATTGAGCGCTCGGCGTTAGAGTGGCGATCGGTTTGCGCATTCCATACATTGGCGAGCCAATCGTCTTCGTTGTTAGCTACATGCAGCAACGCAGGGAACGAATTAGGAGTGACGTCTATAACGCGATGGCGCGGCGAGCAAATCACTGACACTCCCCGCCCCCGCGTCTCACTTCGCACCACTAAAGAGACCGAATATATTTGACTTCTGCGCAACCGCTCAAGATCCATAATGGCAAATGTAGGTAGAACCCGTAGAGTTTATTCTACAAGATCCTTGGTGTATGGGTAATTTCACTTTTGATGAATATCACAAAAATAAAGGAAATTACCCACCGTTATATCTCTACGTTTAAGTCGTAGTGAGACTTACTTGCCCAATGAACCTTAAGTCTAAGTATTTAGATTTGTGCTGCAACGGCCTCGTGGCTTTTTCTAGCCCGGGGATCGTATCTTTTTTGTTCAGTCCCCTCACCCGTTTGAGAAGGCAGATCAAAAAAGATACAATCTATTGGGCACTATCATAGCGAACTGCCGAGGAGTAGCCTCCATGTACGTGATTTCTCAGGAAAATTTTGTTGTACTAGTATGTACCTTTACTGGCTCGCTAGAGTTAAGATTCATAAGAACAAACGTGCTTGGAAGAAGGATGTTATGCAGTAAGATAGAATTGAACTGATAGCCGTATAGTAGAGGATACGGTTAAGAACGACCTTCACCGGTTTGTTTAATGGATGAAACGTATTTTATGATAAATTTAGTATATTAAATAATATAACGCGGGTGGGTTGCCTGAGAAATTCCTGGCCAAACAATTTTTTTTTTTCTGGAAAATGCACCGGTGTGTTTAACGAATAAATTTAATAATAACCGAAAGGCTTCACCTTTAGAACATAAAAATGTTGGGTTGCCTATTTGTTTCTTGGCATAACTATGGGTTGCCAGGTATGGTGTGTTTATTTTGATATACAACAAATTCTATATCAAAATAAACGCTGTTTCATTACGATTACGATGTTATAGTGTTGTCTGCAAAAAAATGTGGTATGAATAACGGTTGTGCATTTTTCTACAAAAAAAGTAAATGTGCAATTTTTAATTAATAATAGTCTGGCCAGGAATTTCTTAGGCAACCCACCCGCGTTATATTATTTAATATACTGAATTTATCATAAAATACGTTTCATCCATTAAACAGACCGGTGAAGGTCGTTCTTAATCGGATCTTAGACTAGTAGTTTACCTTTCCATTAATTAAGCAAAATATATCGAATCATCCAAGGAGCATGGAATCCTTATCATGGACCTTAGGCAGGGTAATTGGGCCAATTATGCCCCTGGGTCAAGCTCACCAAGCGTTGAAAATAGTCGGAACAGTCGCGCACGACGTCTAAAAATTTAAGTATTCTCTTCTCTTTTTTATTATCGCCATATTTTAATGATTAAAAAATTTCGTATTAATTTATTTCATTTGACCAGGCATTTGTGTTATAAAAATATCCGAACACGTAATGTGTGGTGACGTGCCGTGAATCTCGAAACGTGGCTGACGTTTGCGTTGTTTTGTCAGTTTTCAATCCGTGATTTCCAATATCGGTGGCTGCTAATACTACGCTAAAATTGCGCTGTGCCTAGGATTACTTAAAAACCAGTAATTTAATTATTACAAGTAAGTAATGTGCCTTGTTTACTGTCCTGCTATTAGATTTGTATGAGAAAGGCCAGTTATATCCATTAAAATCCCTGATTGTTTAACTGTTCCGTGTCCTATTTCTAGAAAATGGATCAAATCGCAAAGTTCGTCGAGCCTGGCAAGCAGTTCGCCAAGGACTCCATCAGACTGGTCAGGAGATGCACAAAGCCAGACAGGAAAGGTATGTTTATCATTGATTTGATTATATTATGTGTACAGTTACGAATGTTACGATGTTGGCATTATTCCACCGAGGTCCCGTTGTTTCTAGACGGTTGTATCGTAATTAATCTATATATGATGACAGAAAGTTTCATTTATTTGGATCTACTTTCACTGTAACCAATCAGTTATATCTGAAGTGAAGCTTCAGGACATATGTTTGAAGAGTTTGCTGGCTGTAAGCTTATGATTCATGAAGAGAAGGCAATTCACTAACAATATTGACTGTAAAATATCGAAATATCAGTATGTTTTGGAGGATAAATGATATAAAAGTTGACACCTCATCATATTGTGATGATGACATTACTACTAGTCTACTGTCATCAGTGAAACTCTTTCTCAGATATGTTTATGTTGTAAAATTTAGCTAGCTTTAACTCAAGTCTGGGTTAACTTGAGTTAAAGATATGTTTTCTGATGGCTTGGTCTTCTATAAATCAGCTGATTGTTGTTATAAGTTACAGTTAGCTCTGTCATGATATGTTCAAAAAATTATAGTAAAAATAGCTTCTGCCAGTAGTTTTGCCCATGTGACAGTAGAAAATAAAATAAAAATAAAATAACTTTTTAATTGTGTCTCTAATTACGGCATACGAAAGATTAAAAATGTGCTTCTAAAATCTAATGTGGTTTACCTGTGTCTTTCAACCATCTGTTCAGCTATTTGAGCATGACAGAGTAACATACACATAAATATAAACTTTATTAGCAGCTTCACTGCAGTCTAGCTTAGTTGACTCTAAGCAGATGCCGGCTGGCGCATCATGTCTGTTTTGTTGAAGGAGGATGAAAAGCTTTACACTGTTTTTGTTGTTCATATCTCCAAAGGCCTTTTCCATGCTCTGCCCACTTCATAACCTAACCTTGTCTGGTTCATCAAACTATATTATATCAAAAAATGACTAAGACAATTACCAGAGATGCTAGATGTCAAACTTGGTCATTTTTCAATATCTTTAATATTACTCAGATTATTTGCAGATCTGATGCTGTTAATCCTATCCAGGAACCACTAAGTCCTGCCCAACTTTTTTTTTAACAGACTGCATTACTTTTTCTATACAATATTTTCAAAACATTACAGTTTCAAAGAACAAAATTTTGTGTGAAAATCTGATGCTTGCTTTTTCTTCGTAGTGTGTTGATGACAAATATGCTCATTCCCACTGAAGTTCAAAATAATGTTTTTGACCCAATATTCAGCTACAGTTATACCATTTGTTGATGCAGTCATTAGAGTCTTCATGAGCAGCTAACTGAGCATTTAGCAAATACATACTACACTATCAGCGGCCAGCTTCTGCCTGCATGGCAGTAGAAATTTATCCCAAGGGAACATTCCCCCGGGAAGTATTCTATGTGCTGTACCAGGACATGATCTACCCGTGTATAAGTTTTATTGAAATCCATTATTTTAGTGAAATAGTAACAAATATCATACATACAAACTTTTGCATTTAAAATATTATTAGCATTTCGATTTTATGAATGAAAATGAGAAAGAATCAACCTTACTCCAATTTTTTTTTGTTTCTTTTCTTTATTTTTCAGGTTATTTGTTTTTTTTTCCTTTTTTTAGTACAAGTCCTCCCCATAATATTTCCTGTAATGTATTTTTCTTTTATTTCCAGAATTCCAAAAGATCGCGATCGCCACAGCTATTGGTTTCTGCATCATGGGTTTCATCGGCTTCTTCGTCAAACTGATACACATTCCAATCAACAACATCATAGTCGGATCATAGACAAGCTAGCATAGTTTTAGACTTAATTCTACATTTAAGACCCTCAACAACTCTATAAGTTAACTGTCAATTTCATTTATAAATGTTTCTTAAGAAATAAATTATTCAATTTATTCTTACTTCTTTATTTTTTTCACTGGCAACTTTATACTTTAATTTATACCCATGTGCATGAATTAATGAATGGTTAAATATCTGATTTTAATGGAATGTTTCTTATTGATTTGTTTGTGTAATATATTACAATAAATTTTATATTTATTAAATATATTAGATCTATATTTCACTGGATTTTTCTATTATAATAATAATATAATCCATCACACAAAGACATCTAGCCCCAAAGTAAGCAGAGCTTGAACTAAGAGCACTACACAACTGATATACATACTTATATATTTCTAAATACATACATAATATAGACTTAATTACACCCAGACAGAACAAATGATCATGCTCATCACACAAACATTTGTCTTGGGTGGGAATCAAACCCACAACCCCCAGCATTGCAGTCAGGACCATTAATCAGTAGACCAACAGGCCAGTCAAAATTAAACTCTCTAATTATTATTTTTTTATTTAAAAATCATTCATATATTATTGTATTCATTTATTAGTTTATGCATTCAGCAGTTACACCCGTGAGTTACACCAATGGAGCATAAATTAATAAAGTTTTAATTCAAGTATGTAAGATTCATACTAAGTAACTTTCTGTAGTTTTCAGTAGTTGATAATATTAATTGAATTGGAAACCTTATTGCTGATAATGTTGGTTCTGTGTTATCTATCAAACTCAAAGTATTTATTTCAAAACTAAGTTATTTAACCCACTTCAAAACAATAGACCTCTATAATAGATAACAATGACTATATTATTCAACCTTTTTAATTAATTTGATTCTCTTTGATAGAAAGAACCTACCTAGGAACCTAGGGGTCTTTAAGTCAAGAGTGAATAGGTTACTTCTAGGCAAGCGTGGCTCCATCGTCGGCCACATCATCACTTAGCATCAGGTGAGATAGTGGTCAAACGCGAGCCTATCAACAATAAAAAAGAAAAAAGAACGTGCAAGAAATTCGTAACACCATTCTATCTTTATCTTTGGTCGGTAAATAATAAAAAAACACAAAAAAAAAAACAAATTAACAGTTTAATTTCATCACATTATTTGTCACTTCGTAAGCCTAACAATAACAATATACCTTCTCTGTAAAGCCTAAGGAAATGTAATTTTCACTTACTAAAACAATTTAGATCATACCTAGCTAAGCTAATTAAATTACTAAAACGACTTCTTTTGGTCATCATAGAGAGATTTGAAAACAATAACGTAAAATTATAACATTCTAATTACAACATAGGGGTGAGTTGCACCATTTAAATATAACGATAACAAAGCCGTTAACAGCTGTCAAATCGTCGAATTGACCAATAGGCGGCTGTTTCACGGCTGGTTATGGTTTGGTTATCGTTATAGTTAAATGGTGCAACTCACCCTTAGTCTTAATTTTACTATTATCTATTTATTTGCATTTCGCGCCTTTTTGAGTGGGGGAATGTTATTAGAAAAGATTTTTCCCTAAGTTATTTGTACAGATAACTTATAATAGTACATTTTGATACAAATGGACAACCATCATACAAGCAGACGAGCTGGAATATACGCCCGAGCCGAAGGTAAGGTTGTTATGGTGCCGAGAGACTGCATTGACAAACGTCCACGAGTATCAAACGACGTTTTTCAACAAACTTATTCGAAAAACATCATCAGTATTTAAATTGTAATGAATTATTGTGAGAAATAGGTCGCGGATTCTTATTGGAGCGAAAAGGTCGATTTTCTGGGGTTGCCCAGCGACCGACCAATGTGGGGACGGCCCGGCGATCAACCTGATGTTATAATATTTATAATAAATTAACTGACTAGCCGGAGCATTTTTACGCACTAGTGCGATATATGAATACTTGCCTAAAAGCGGTGAGGTAGAAGCCAATATTTTCGGATAAATGTGTTGAAAAATGATTATTAGATATCTATGTAATAAATAGGACTATCAGTCTCTGGCTTTTTCAAGCACGTGTATGTAAAAGCTGGGCACGGCCACTTGATCCAGCGGCTTGAAATCGGCGTAGATGGAATGTTTGGCGCGGTTGTCGAACGCCTCGTCTAACATCTCAGTGAACTTCTTCAATTTGTGAGGGAAGTAGCACAGGCGGAACTCACTGGAATCAGCATAAAGAAACATTAGTTACCATAAAGGAAAGTTAGCCCGAGGAATCGTTAAATTGATATCAACTAGTGCTTGACCGCGATCCCACCTGATGAAAGTAGTAATGCAATCGTTCATGGCGAGGCGCACTAGTTTATCAATCTAGCCTAGAAGACACGCAAATTATAATCAGACTGGAAGCATTGCAGCAGGCAAATTGTTCCAGTCCTTCGATGTACGCGGTATAAACGACGAGGCGAAACGATAGAACGCGCGTAGAACGGATGGTAGCTGGGGCCGAAAAGTTCTAAAGTAGCGACTGAGCACCGGGAAACGCAGCGTTGTCGCGGCGACCGTTTGTTGTGGCGATACTTGGGGAGGTTACGTCCAGCAGTCGACGTCCTTCCGCAGAAATACTGATGATCAGTTACTGGGATAACTCTGGGTTCGATTCTGGATTAAAACATACACTAGTCTTGTGTGACCAAGACACATCTTTTTTTACGTCCAGTGTAAGTTGCTTAAAACAGTGCTAAATGAAACGTGTCATACGTTGCATTCATTAATACAATATTGCTATTTGATCCACATAACTATTTTATGTAAGTCGACCACAGAACAGAAGAATGTAATGATTCCTGTGTTCTGTGAAGTAGACCTAACTTATCTAAGACAAAATTTACGCCAATTAAAAAAAACTGGGCAAGTGTGAGTCGGAATCGCGCACAGAGGATACACAGTGCTTTTATCTATTTAAATAAATAGATGAATTCCCGAATGGAGTCTCGAAATTTTTTCCGAATCGCAAAAATATTTTTTTTTTTTTGAAGGAACAACAAATTCGCTATTTTCAGATTTATTCCTATATCTTTGCTATAAGACCTAGCTGTATGCCTTTTAGGATTCTGAGTCAACGGGAATGAATATGAATTTTGATTCCCTTGAGAATTTCGAAATACATAGGTAATTATATTTACCCGGCCGTATCTTTTTTTTTTCGTTAATTCAGTCTGATTTTTTCACAGCTTCTAGGGACCGCAGATTTGAGTAGGTATATGGTTTTAATTTAAACTCGATAGGTACCTCCACGCGTGCCCGAGATAAAGGGTCTTGACAGCTTGACAGACTAGACTTATTTTTTCCATAACAACAGGTACATATATGGCCCTAAATTTTACCTTGCGTAGTTATGGTTGCTTAGAGAGATGTGTGCATCGACTCATGTCTATTTAGCTAGGTAGTGGGTTCGAACTAAGCAAGCACTTTTTTTTAGGTATGTGATTTATTCCATTATTGCTACCAAAATCGGTTTGTCCTAGAACTAAAAATTCGAAGACCACGAACCTTCCATGTGCGAAGACCACGAACCTTCCATGTGCGAAGACCACGAACCTTCCATGTGCCCACATGGTGGATTATGGCCCCCTCCCTGAGCCATAATATCCACATACAGTAAGCTGATTATCCTGTCCGATCCTGAATGGTTTCATTCATACGTGTTTAAATATTTTTGCTCACATGAACTTATAAATATCTAAGCATAATCAGCTTTTTAATTCCCACTGTTCCCACTGCTGTGCTGGTGAGGTAATGGGCCGTAATCCACCACGCGAGCCCAGTGCGGGTTGGTGAATGTCACATCTCTTAGAATTTTTGGTTCTAGGACATACCGGTTTCCTCGCGATGTTTTCCTTCTCCGTTTTGAGAGCAGTGGTGATGAAATAAATTACTCAAATTACTGCACCTGGCTGGGTTTGAACTCGCGACCTACAACTCATAAGTCGGGGCCGTTACCACTCAGCCACCACTGCTCTTGCTCTTATAAATAAATACATTTTAGATACGCTCACCTCTTTTCATTGTTTGTGTCGTCGGTAGTGATGCAATAGTCTAGCGCAACCAGCTGAGGCTTGCCGCCGACCACCAACACGGATGTCCGTATGTCGACTGGGTATTTGCTCTAGAATTTAAATAAATGATGCATTACTAAAAATGATTTTATTCCAAGATTTACCCACTCATTTCCAGAGAAAGAAAGATTTCATTCTTGCAAAATAAATAAATTCTTATTAGTAGAAAGAATGACTTCATTTTTGAAAAATAAATTAATTCTTATGTAGAAAGAAAGACTACATTAATGAAAAATAAATTAGCGATCCCGTCTGATGGTTAGCAGTGATGCAATCTTTGATAGTGAGGCGCACTAGTTTATTAAGAACCTATTCACTCTAGCCTTGAAGACACCTAAATTATAATCAGACGGAAAGACCGCAGTAGGCAAACTGTTCCAGTCCCTCGAAGTACGCGGTATAAAAGACGACGCGAAACGCTTAGTCCGGACCGTAGATGTTTCAACAACGTAAGGGTGGATACTCGCCGTGTGTCGGTTTGTCCGATGGTAGAAATGAGATGGCGGAATCAAGTCATGCAATTCCTGCGCACACTCTCCAAAATGCAATCTGTAAAACACCGAAAGGCTGGCTACCCTACGCCTGTGTTCAAGGCTTTGAAGATTGGACTTAACCAATCTGGATCACCAATCAGCCTCTTCGCACGCCTTTCCACCGAGTCCAAAGCTGCCAGGTGGCACTTTGCAGCACCAGCCCATATGTGGCTGCAGTACTCCACACACGATCGGACCAGTGCTTTGTATAACATTAAAAGCTGTCTCGGTGTGAAGTACCGCCGGACTCTTGCAAGAACGCCTAGTTTCCTAGCAGCTACTTTGGCTTTGGACTCAATGAACCGCCCAAAATTGAGGTCGGAGGAAATTTCGACACCCAAGAGCTGAAGGCGGTCGGTACAATCCAAGTACAATCCAATGATACATTCTGAAAAGTAGGAGCCGAGGTGAACGGGCTCCTTTTGGCGGTGAACAGACACGCCTGTGTTTTGGCGGCGTTGAATCCCACCAGATTGGCTTCTCCCCACTTGGAGACTGCCAGAAGCGAGATATTTGTACGCTCTACCATAGCCTCTCGTTCGGACCGGATTTGCTCTTTACTAGCCCGAGCACCTGGCAGGTATCTCTCTACAACTGTGCTATCATTTGCATACCCATAGATACCGGGCATCAGCAGATCATTAATATGCAGCAGGAAAAGAGTTGCAGAGAGAACTGACCCTTGTGGAACTCCGGCATTAGTCGTCATGGGCTCTGATGAGCATCCATCGACAACAACTCGAAGAGACCGTTCTCTCAGGAAGTCTTTTACCCAGTTAATCAGACCAGGGGAAATACCGTATGCTGGAAGCTTACTCAAGAGGCTAGCATGCCATACCCTGTCGAAGGCCTTCGAGACGTCTAAGGAGACAGCAAGCTTCCCCATTCTTCTCGAGGGCCTCGCCCCACAAGTGGGTGGCATAGATTATTAGGTCCCCAGTAGATCGATTGCGGCGAAACCCGTACTGTCGGTCACTGAGGAGATCGTTGCCTTCTAGGTATGCCATGAGGCGCGAGTTCAATACACGCTCCATAATCTTGCAGAGTATGGAGGTTACCGAAATCGGCCGATAGTTGGTAGGATCGGCACGACTGCCCTTTTTGGGCATGGGTTGCACGTTGGCAAGCTTCCAGGACTTGGGCATTATTCCAGTCCTAAACGAGAGGCGATACAAGCGTGTCAAAACAGGAGAAAACTCGGGCGCAAGCCTTGAGAACAATCGCTGGTATACCATCGGGTCCACTAGCTTTATTCACGTCTAGACGACACAGTGCTCTCAGAACTTCTTTGTTCCTTATGCGAACCTCGGACATCGAAGTGTCGCAGTGAGGTAGAGTCGGTGGAGTAGCACTGCCAGTATCAAGATGGCGGCATGGCTTTGTCTGGTAGGTGGTAACTTTAAAGCCGGCAGCCGATGCTATGGCCTACCACCGCGTTTACTGCTCGTTTAGCACTACCCAGGGGAGTGGGGACACGTGTAGGGTGGTCAGTACTCAAGTAAATCCTACGGACGCGAGCAGCTCATCCCCCAAAGTCTACATGTGTTGTAAAATATTGAACACGAAAGAAATCCTTGAACTCCACAAGTTCACTCGAATGTATTTTGTCATCGGCTGAGCTTTTTATCATCTACAGATAAAATTTGGAAATACTATGTTGACCTGTTATTAATAAACTTATCGTATCAAAGAGTAAAAAAAGATAAAGATGCTGTGCCATATAAAAATTATCAAAGAAATGTAAGTAAACATTTGTGATTGCGTAATTGTTGACAAAACTTGCATAGAAACAGAAATATCGGATGGGAACAGTGTCTTCTTGTAATCTCGGTCAATAAAATCAATTTCATTTTATTTACGCTTAAGTAATGCTAGCTATTTTAATAACTACTCGTACCTATATAGATATCTATTTAAATCGTACCCTAGTCACATAAACTAATATTACGTTTGTGAGTGAACGCACCCTCGATACAGGAGTAATGTGGGCGAACGTTTTTTAAGCTTTTCTTAAGCTGGCTAAAAAGTAAGTTACAACTTGGTGCCAAGCCCTTTGGGTGCCTAATGCTGGCGATATATTATGTAAAAAACTTACATTATAATAAATCGAGTGTCCCGGCGTAGCGCCGCCTTCAATCATCGCATCGTAGTTCCTATGGTCAATAAACAGTAGACCACCCGGCTTCAGGCAGGTAGCGAAGTTCCTAAGGCACATCTTCTGGACTCTCTGGTCGCCGAACTCGTCAAGAAGATGGGCGAAGGAGTTTCCGAGGCAGATGACAGCGTCGAACTTGGTGCCGGGCAAGAAGGCTTCGATGTCGCGGGGTAATGTTTCCCAGTTCGCTTCCTCTATGACTGAAATAGGAATGGACATTAGTTTAGTTAGGTACCTACCACATTGAACGTCATAGACACAAATAGATTGTTGAAGATAAGCGGAAAAAGTTTCCGCTCTCGGGCGGAGCGAGAGATCGTATCAGGCTTTTATGACTAAAACCACCCATGCCTATGTTGCCTTTTGCCCATGGTTCCAGTAGGCTTCGAACCTACTGGGCTTCTACGGTTTTACTGATATTTCTTTGAGCCGCGCGTGGAACACTGCAATTGCCAAAACGGATCTTGAGCGCTCGGCGTCAGAGTTGGGATCGCTTTGCGCATTCCATACATTGGCGAGCCAATCGTCGTCGTTGTTACATACATGCAGCAGCGCAGGGAGCGAATCATGAGTGACGTCTATGACGCAATGGCGCGGCGAGCCAATCACTGACACTCCCCGCCCCCGCGTCTCACTTCGCACCACTAAAGAGACCGAATATTTGATTTCTGCGCAACTTGAAGCCAGCGCTCAAGATCCGTGGCGGCAATTGTACGCGCCGTCGACTACTCAGGCTTGGTTTGGACGGTTACCGAACGGTCGGACGGCGAGCTACCCATTGCTCGTCATCCGCAAGACGCCTACGGTGTTCCTGCTCACCCTGTAACGGTGATCTAATTTTCAAACGATTGTCCTGACATGTCCTGTAGTGTTTACCTGCCTTGAAGTTGTAAATACCTAGAATGCAATTAGAAACTTATTGCTCCGCTTGAATCACGGGAAATTCAAATGCGAACTTTTATTTTTGTATCTTTTCCTTGTTAACAATGCCCACTGCATTGTATAGGAAAATGAAACATGTTTTAATGGTTGCTGCATACCTAAGTGGATGCTGACTGCGTACCTACTCGTAACAGGTGAGGATTGAACAGTAGGTGTAGTTATACCTAACCATCTCGCCTCCATCGCACTAACGAGGAGATAAAGATGGATACTCTAGGGTACCCTGTCGCTTTCACCATAATAGGTGATGCAGACATGCCTGTGACTTGTACAAATCCATGCAAGTAGCTAGCTGCCATACCCTTTTTTATGGTGAGTAATATCAAGTAACTTCTCCCGCTCTAGGGCGGAGCGAGATTGGGTGTCATACCTTTACTGACTAAAACCCACCTGCGTTTCTTCAGTGACCCTTCACCTTCGAGAGCCACGGTAGTTCTTTCGAACAACTCTAAAGCCTTTGCTGCCTTAGCAACGCATCGATCTCATTAGTGGGCCTCATCCATTTCGACAGGCCGTTAATCTAATGGTCAGCGGCTTTGACTGGAGTTTGTAGGTTCAATTCCCACCCAGGCTGACCCAGGATGCCAGGTGCTTGTCACATAATCATTTGATCTGTGTCTGGGTGTATATTGTCTACATTATTATTATACGTTTAGAATTAAACCTATATGTATGTTTATCAGTTGTCTATGTAGGTACTCATCACCACAAACTCTACTTAGTTTGTTTGGGACTAGATGGCGTTGTATAAAATTTGCGGAATGTTATTATTATTATTTCTTTGATTTGTGAATGGTACAATTCTTTATTCTTACAAGAGTTCCAGCCATGTGTTGCTTGGTTAGTAAGCAAATTGGTACATACTCCATTCGTCGTATTTGGGGTTTTTCCTCTTCTCCCAGCGCGCCTTGAGGGCGTGCTTCAACATCTTGTCGGACGCGTCCACCGACACCAGGTTGAAGCCTTCATCCACCAGCATCATGGAGTCGATTCTGAAATACATAATATTGGTAGACTTAAAACTATGTAGATAAGCATGTACCTACCAAGATGTTTTTATTATTAGGTATTTATCGTTTATTTTAAACATTAATAAACTAACATTATTTAATTACATAAATTGTTATAGAATAATAAATTAATTTAATTAAATAAATATGTAAGCCAAATAGTTAAGTATATTATTAGTTTTAAACCAAATATAGTTCAGTTAAGCTTGGTATGTTCATTTTGGACTTTTTCACATCACAAAAAGGACGGCCTTTATAACAATTACACCTACAACCTATTCCTGTTTATAATTCATCGCTTTTGGTACAATGTAGGAACTCCTGTAGGCTGTATCAGTGCCAATATAGCCTTTGACCCATATTGGTCAAAGAGAGAGGCTCATTGACCAATATAGGTCAAAGATTGGTAGGTTACTATCATTAATTAATTTGTATTGTATCGTTCGTTATACATATCTACTGAATAAGTAAATTATTTAATTTAAATCTAAAGATATCTCAAAAATGTTTAAAATAATTTTCGATTTCAGCCTTAAGAGAGCTTCAAGTATAAGTAGTTAAATATATTATTATACACCGTTAAATTGTAATCGTTTTAATCCCGTGGAGGATCGATCCGGTAGGTACATAAAATACTATCGATTTGTAAAGATAAAATAAAAAAATAAGGTACCTTTTTTCAAAACTCGTATTAATTTACGCATGTACGAAATTAATTTCTTTAAGAAAACGTCAGCTGAGCGAGTTCAATGACCTGTAAATAGTTTGTACGCAACGCCGACTTTTTTTATTTTATCTTTACAAATTGATAGTGTTTCATGTACTGGATCCACCCTCCACGGGATTAAAACAATTAAAATTTAGCGGTGTATATTGAGTAGACTCAATGCACGTGAAAACTATGTCAAAAATAGAATCCAGGACCGCTCACACCCCGTTCTAGGACTGCTTTCGTTCATTGTGGCGACACTTGGGGGAGCCCTATGACCACCAGTGGACGTCTATTGGCTGAAATGATGATGATGATGATGATGACTGCTCACATCTAAGACAACCTAGACTTATTAGCTAGGCTTATGTATATTTTTATTTCTTGCAAACATTTTAATGTAGTTTGTAGCTTTTATTTTCAATCATACTCGTACATTCTTGAGTGTTATTTACTTTCACCCAAGAGCTGCCTTGCAAATTGTCTGTTGTAACCTTGCTAAGGTCATAGAACTCAAATTGTTCATATGAAAGTAGTTTCGTTACCTACTTATATCTAAGTAGGTGATTACGTTGATAACAGTGCAAAATACTAAAATTTTGTCTTGATAGTGAACTGCATTTTCTTTAGAGAATTTTTTCATAATGAATGATTGACCTAAGTAATCATTCCACAAATAACACGATAGTAAAAAAAGTTCCTTTAACTGATTTGTTTGTAAACTGAATTTATTTGGAAAACTGTTGGTTGCTTATAATGATAAAATGTTGCTTGTCAAGTAATTTTTGGTGGAACTGACAGGATAAATAAATAAAATAATTAATATAATTTAATACATGAAAACAAACAAATATGATAATAATACATAATAATTAGAGATTTTATGAGTAGGAAATCGAAACAGTTAATTCATAATAACTAGGTGTAATTTATTTTGATAAGATGAAATAGTGATAAAGTTTAATTTAAACATGAATTTATATGCTTTTTTAAATTTTATTATGTGATAACAATACCAGATTTCGTCAGTAAAATCTTGTGCCAAATGACTTTAAAGTTCAATAGATAACAAGTGTTTATAAGTTTGATACATAACATCGACATAATTTGCTGATTTAACTGGATAATAATTACAAAACAACTGCATTACCTACCTAGTGATGTGATACTAGGTATCCCGTATCTGACATGCAAAGTGAATGTAAATGAGATGATAATAGGCTAACTATACGAAAGATGATAACGGGCTAACTGTTCCTTATTTCAAAGTTTATTTAAGTAGGTACTTACTGCCAGCGGCTTCGCCCGCGTGATATTAGAAAATAATCCTATGTGATAGGTACCTTACCTTACTCCGAAAACAGAAAACAGAGGAAACCGCTTTGAGCGCAGCGCTGGCCGCAACGACGAAATCCAAATAGTACATTGGATTAACAATCCAATTGAGCTACACATTGGATTGTTAATTCAATGTACTGCGCTCTCGACTTGTCACTGCGGCCAGCGCTGCGCTCAAGGCTGTTTTCTTAGAGAATAGCACCGCAGAACATGGTCTACCCGTGTGCCAAATTTCATCTAGAGTTCTTCAACAGTTTCAGCGTGAAAGAGTAACAAACATACACACTTATAAAATTTCGCCTGTACAATATTTGTGTGATTAAATACCTACGTATTTCGTTCACACGCACATAATTTCGACGACACGGTTGAGGTTCCTTTTCCACTCTCCTAGCATTCGGTAATTCCGTGATTTAATCGATTAAAAAAAATGTTCCAGGAAATACGTGTTTTTTAAAACCCTTAAAACTTTTTGGAAATAATAATTGTCGTTCAGAGTCTCGACTAAATGTGCAAGGCTTCTATGGATGAACTTTTTTATATTTTTAATATATTATTAGGACTACATTATTGGAGGGCCAAAGTTCACGTAAAATAGCAAACAGAGGTCTTTACCGGATTGGTTTTAAACAAATTTATATTTGGATTTCCATAGAAGCTTAAATAATAATATCCACAAGATATCTGTATATCCAAAATTCCAAAAAAAAAAGTATTGTCCCGGCCCAGATTGGTGTTTAAAAGTAGGAATGAATGTCAAACGGACAAAAACACAAATGAGACCAATAAAGTACATATAGGTGCTACATTATGACTTACCCAGTACCACAAGCTGTGTCAAGCACATTCTTGCATCCATTCTTCCTGAGGAGTCCGATCAGAAAGTCTTTGTAATTCTGTGTCCTCTGGTTGCTGTCTCCGATGAACTTGTTCCACGTCCTGGCTGCCTTGCCGTCGGCATACTGGTCCTTTACTCCCTCGGAAGGTATACCTTCAGATCTTGAGTGGAAGACTTGATCGGCTGACATGGTTTACTGGAGAAAGAGGAGTCTTGTTTGAGGAAAAGTGAGAGTATTACAAGTGACGGCACGGTTGCCGCTGTGGTTGAGCGATTGACTTTCGGTTCGATTCCCGCATTGAACAAATATTTGTAATGTCTAAAAATAGTGGTATCGGGTCAGGGTGCAGAACCTAACCTTACTTACTTAGTAAGGGGCAACGTTTTTTTTTTTTTGAAAAGGAAAGATAAGAAAAAAAAAAGAAAAGAAAACAAAACAAAAGAAAAGAAAGAAAAGAAAAGAAAAGAAAAGAAAAAAGAAAACAAAAGAAAAGAAAGAAAAGAAAAGAAAACAAAAGAAAAGAAAAGAAAAGAAAAGAAAAGAAAAGAAAAGAACAGAAAAGAACAGAAAACAAAAGAAAAGAACAAAACAGAAAGAAGAAAAAAGAAGAGGCAAGAAGAGACAAGAAGAGAAAAGAAGGGAAAAGAACAAAAAACAAGAGGAAAGAAGAGAAAAGAACAGAAAAGAACAAAAAAGAAAAGAACAGAAAAGAGAAGAACAGGAAAGAAAAGAACAGAACAGAAAAGAAAAGAACAGAAGAGAAAAGAACAGAAATGAAAAGAACAGAAAAGAAAATAACATAAAAGAAAAGAACAAAAAAGAACAAAACAGAAAATAAAAGAAAGAAACTGATTCCTATAGACGTTGGGCGTTTAAAGAACAGAAAAGAAAAGAAACGGATGCCCTTAAACGTGGAGTGTTTAAAGAAAAGAAAAAAGAAATGGATGCCCTTAAAAGCAGAGCTTTTAAAGAAAAGAAAAGAAAACAAATGAATGCCCTTAAATGTAGGGCGTTCAGTTAGACATGTTGCACACGTGGCGGGTTGGTAAGGAGTTGCCCCCATAGAGGACCGATGACCAGGAAACGCCGCTGGAATACGAAACAATACTGCGAAGTTTTGCGGAGGCTTATTTTCCAGTCTGTATAGGCCGAAATGGTGATGATGGTGGGCTATCCAAGCTAGATAACGAAGTGTAGACTAGTAGCTATTTCGGTTAACAAAATAGACGAGTATCTATTTGGGCGGATAGGTAAAACACTGTCTAAATAACTAATCACTCATTCCATTCAGCTAGCTAACAGATGAATGACGCAAGATGATGTAATGATCATAATAATATTATGTTTTTCTCTCGTATCACCCTGATAACAGATCAACCGCTCGGACGCGATGTTACTCGACATATTGAGCTACTAGTATTGTTTTGCACAGCGATTTCCTTTTCATAACAACATAACATCATAAGTAGGTAGGTACTTAAAACACTATGTCTGATTTATATGTTATGCCCTTAGGGCTATACGTCATGGTATCCCGGTGAAGTAAGACCCTAAGCTACGAAACTAGACACCACACAGACACCAGAGTCGCCACACGCCCGAGCTGGTCGCGCCACCTATTTGATTGAGCAACCAAACGGACACCAGGTGCTTAGAGCTGTATACATTGGCGGCGTTGGTCGCGCTGCCATGTTGTCCCAGTGAAATATACAATTACAGGAATGGATCTTGAGCGCTCGGTGTCAAAGCGGGGATCGCTATGTTGCGCATTCCATACATTGGCGAGCCAATCGTCTTCGATGTTAGGTACATGCAGCAACGCAGGTACGAATCACGAGTGACGTCTATGACACGATGGCGCGACGAGCCAATCACTGACACTCCCCGTCCCCGCGTCTCACTTCGCATCACCAAAGAGACCGAATATTTGACTTCTGCGCAACTTGAAGCCAGCAAAAATGTTTCTAAAAGTCCAAGCCGTTTCGAAGGCGTAGGGAAAAGTTGCGAAATTGCTAAATATTTTTTTTTGACAAAAGTATTAATTGCACGAAAAAATCAAATGTTGATATTATTGTTCATGAATCTATACTAAACATATATTTTTTTCAAACAAATTGACCTAGCCGTTACGGAGGAGTAGGCCTCAGAAAATCACTGTTTTATTGCACTTTTCGGGCGCTTGGCCCTTAAGATCGTAGCACATGAGCCACCGGCCACAACCACAAAACGCCCGCCGCCAACAGCATATTTCCTGTAGGTTTCATACATTTTATATGGATTCGCCGCACACGGTTGACACCGGGTGGCCGTTCGCTACAAATCGCCACTGCTTGCTTTTGGTGACCAGTAAAAGTTGATACAGAACGCAGTCACACGCCACTCGTGCATAAACCTTCTTCGTCAGAGTCCATTATGATACTGCGCGTATAACTTTAAAAAAGTAGCAACCATCGGCCTCAAGTGGCTGTTGCCCACTTCAGCTTCGTTTGTGGCCGATTCTAGCTTCTGTGGCAAGTATCTATGGCGGCGACACTTTGAATGAAGGAAACCAAATTAAAAAATTGCAATATATGAGATAAGAGCACCACTAGTGTTTGTATCTATCGTGTGTTAAATAAATTAATATTATCAACTAGCTTTTGCCCACGGATTCGCCCGCGTACATAAAGTATAGTTGTGTTGTCATGTCACTCAGGAATAAAGCAGTTTTCTATCGGTGAAAAATTTTAGCAATCGGGCCATTACTTCCAAAGATTATGTCCTACAAACAAAAAAACATAAAAATAAACTTTACCTCTATATAATATTACTGTAGATTATATTAATAAGCAACTATTAAGTCTGTTGTTGATATGATTAATTAAACTATGTATATCTCCCGTATTTCTATCTTAGGCCCCTCGCCCACGGCGACTTTTTGTTGCGATGCTGTAGCGCGTTCGCATCGATACAATTGCGATGCTGTAGCGCGTTAGTAGCGCGTTGGCATCTTTTCTATAGCGCTTGCAAATGTGACTAACGCGCATTAGTAAGCGCGCGACAGCATCGCTACAAAAAGTCGCCGTGGGCGAAGGGCCTTACTAGCGCAGTTGGCACGGTTAGCGCAGTGGTTCAGCGATTGGATGCTGCGAGTCGCGGGTTCAACCTCCGCACGAAACAAATATTAACTTGTATTGCCTACAGACAGTTGTTCCTGGTCTGGGTGTGTATGTGAGTTTACATGTTTGTAACGCACTCACGATACAGTAATAGTTGTTTGTGTACAGAAAATGGTACGTTTAGCCGACTTTCTACTTTTCATTATGTTTCTCTTATTGTTAAGTTTATTTTTTTACATTAATATGTAATTAGCTTTTCAAAACTTGGGCGTTTTTTATGCTAGTACCTAATAGCTCAACGGTTGGAGTGTCAGGCTCATCAGCGAGTTCGTATCCCGCTTGTAGCACGATGTGTGATCATTCTGTGATCCTTATTGTTATTCACTAATACAGGTAATTGTTAAGTGTACACCTTAAAAAAAAATGTTATTGTGATAATTTTCCTGTTAGTCATTAAATACTTCAATCACTTTTTAGACGAGTGTCTGAACATTTAAATGGAAAGAATTAAAGCTCCAATTCAGCTAAGTATGACTTACGCCACTAAATAGCCTTGGTATTCGGATCACTAATTTAAAAAAAAAAAAAAACAAGCTAGAACTATTAAAAAAATGCGTAGCAAGTCAACAAGACAAGAAATTCTAATTTTGTTTTGTTGCGGAATTCTAAGAGATCCCTAGGTATAGATCTACTTGTTTACAATTTGATTAATTAGCATGATTCATTTATTAACAAAAAATGTGTCTATGAGCAAAATATTAGCACCAGGCTACGGTAAATTCTCAAGATCAATCCTTAGATTTATTATGTTAATCTAATTCCCATAGTGTTATGGGGTATCCCCCATACGTGCACATGCCAAACTCGATACATATTGCATCAGATTTATCGGCAAAAAAAAACACAAAAAAAAAACTACATACAAAATTTAAACAAAGAATACTATACCTCTATCAAAATTCAAAACAGTTGCTCTTTGCCAATTAATTCTGTAGTGCACTTAGATATTACGTTGGACTTGTGTTTATTAAATATTGTCACGGAATGATATGAGGAATGTACAAGGTCGACTAGTGGCCGCGAAGACGTCGCGAATCTGACTGATCGAGTTCCTCAGCCGACTAGAATTATAACCGTTTCATGTGCACACTTGAACGCTTTCTTGGACACTAGTAGAAATCAAATGTGTAATGAAAATTTATATTATTATAACACCGTTCGCATACAATTAGTAGGCGCTGTCTAGCCCGGTTTTCCCGGAAGTTACTACGGGATATAAAGCCTTGTGTCAAAGGGAAAAGGTACGAATTGCGGTGTGGTTATTAGATCACTGGTTAGGGTTTTGTTGTCACGAGTGTTAGGTAAGGAAAATGCTTGTCGTATTTTCCTCGGTTTCAGCACGCTGGCTCATTGACCGGTGGGTGATCAACAATTTGGAATCTCTTTTGGTTTTACCTACGACGCGACCAGTTACACCGCCATCGCCATGGTGTCCTGGTGAAATATAGCCCTAAGCTACCAAACTAGACACCATGAGTCGCCACATGGCCAAGCTGGTTGCGCAACCAAACGGCTACCAGGTGAGTAACTCTATAGAGAGCTGTATACATTTTGTTGTTGAGGGCGACTGGACCGGTGGAATGGTGTCTGAAAAATAGTCCTTATTGACTAAAAAACAGTATCTATTCCTTCAGTTGGCTTTTTTATGAAGGCTACGGTAACTCCTTGCAAGCATCGGCTGGCTCCATTTATTTTGTTAACATCTTTTTGAGGTGCGCGAAGAACACACCAAGTTGTGTGCCTCGAGCCGAGCGCCTCAGAGAGATACCGGATCCCTTACCGGACGGCGAGCTAAGAAGGTACCCTTTGCGTTTTAATCACGTAAGTACCTAGATATAAAAATAATTCACTCTTTAAAAATCTCGTGCAATAAAAGCAATTGATTTCCTTCTCAAATTGAGATAAGGAACATTACGCTGGAGTAGGTACCTAAACAAACAAGAATGAATCGGCACTCATTCATAGCGAATAAAGCTGGTATGACTGTGCAACTTTGTAAGATTTTCATATTTTTATTATTTACTAGTTTTTGCCCGCGTACTTAAAATATAGCCTGTGTCACTCAGGAATAAAGCAGCTATATATAAGTGAAGAATTTTTTTAGCAATTGGACCAGTACCTAGTTTCAGAGATTACCCCTACAAACAAAAAAAAACAAACCTTGCGTCTTTATAATATTAGTGTAGCAGTGTAGATAGCTTGCTGTCCCCCCTGGTTTCACCCGCGTCTTTGGTTACTGCTCCTATTAGTCGTAGCGTGGCGTGATGTTATATATTATATTCTATAGCCTTTCTCGATAAAGAGGCTATACAATACAACATTAAAATATTTTTTCAATTCGAACCAGTCGTTTTTGTGATTAACATAAGTTTAAAATATTAAATAAGTAATAAAGTATAGATTGTAGATACAACTTGATACATTACTGTAAGTGCGTACTATTTACAATAGATTTTTTTTTTAAATGATAGGCTTGTGTTTGACCACCATCTCACCTGATGGTAAGCGATGATGTGGTCGACGATGAAGCACGCTTGCCTAGAAGAAACCTATTCACTCTCGACTTAAAGACTCCTAAGTTGTAGCTATCAGGAAACACAGATTCCGGCAGGGAATTCCACTCCTTGGCTGTACGCACAATAAATGTGTTCGCAAAACGTTTAGTGCGTATGTGTGATCTAACGTTTATTTTAAATTATAAGCCGAAGCGGGAAGCTCCCGCCTCTTGGCGCAACCTGCTTCTGTACAGTAGCAGAAGGCTTCTATTTACGTTTTTGTTCATGGATAACATGGCCTCCTTTGACTGCCTGTAACTAGGTGCCGAGGACCATCACCAGTTCCCCCACAGCCAACCATGCAGTTGACTGAAGAATATTGGCACAATGCGTTCGGGTCCGAATATCACCGTGCCAGGATCTCTTCTAGCCAACTCATCAGCTGCTATGATGACGTAACATTACGCATTACAAAATCAGTCCGCTGTTAAATAAAACGGCATGATTTTCCTGTCATATTTAGAGAAATATAACAAATAGACAGTTGTTTCCTACGATCTGTAAAGTCAAAATAGATTCCCGGAATGTAGCCATCAGGAAACACAGACTTCGGCAGTAAATTCCACTCCTTAGCTGTACGCACAATGAATGCGTTCACAAAACGTTTTGTGCGTATAGGTGGGATGTCGCATCACCGTACTCCTGCAGGTGGTCCGATGATGGAACGGGCTAGGCGGAATTAGGCTATGCAATTCCGACGAAGGTAGAAATGCAACTTCTGGGCAAAGGTCTCTCTAAGTCCTTCCAAACATTTTTCTCCCGCACCGTCTTAAACCAGTCCGCCGATCTTATAGCAAGTTATTAAAACAGCTTGATTTTCCAGTCATTGGTCTATATTTTGTTACTCATTGACGCTATGATAATTATACGTTGTCATCGTGATGACGTAACATTACATGATTTTGCCTAGATGTTATCGTCAAGTATTAGGTCACGTTTGCGATAGCGATGTTATGTTACAGTGGGATGCATGAACCCCGCCTTATCATTATTATAACAAGATTTCGTTCTGAAGTTAAAAGTTTTTAAGTGCAAAACCCGTGTCGATTTGCTCGGTAACACTGGTTTTTGCCCTTTATCCAATTCCGTATCGAACCCTTCAAATTAACAGAGTGTCAAGTCATCCGGATGGTGCGGGTGTACCGCACGGTTTCCCGTGAAGCGACGAGCCTCCTTGCCGGCCTGTTGTCGTGTGATTTGAAGGCAAGTCTTTGCACACATACGTGATTTGCGCATGGAGGGGTAAACCATGACGATAAAACGTGGCATGGCGGACTTTCACAACTCAGCATTGGGAACACCACAATCGCGGTGATATAGCCTCTAAGGAGTGGCTGGAGAAGCGTCACGGTGTCCTGACCTTCCGCATGACACAGGCCTTCACAGGACATGTCAAGTTCAGGAGGTTCCTGTTTCCAATTCAGGCGAAAGAAACATCCGGGTTTTACAATTGTGTCGACCGTCCGGAGGACACGGAGGAGCATATGGTGGTGTGCCTCGCTTGGGCGGAGAGCACCGCCGAGTCCTCGTGGAAGCAATCGACGGCAGCCACCTTTGATCGGGCTATGGTTTGGAGCGAGGAGGAATGGCAGGCGGTCGCCTCCTTCTTCAAAGCAGCAATGCTAGCAAAGGAGGAGGCCGCACGCGCGAGGGAACGAACGTCCTCCCGCCCCAGCTGCCAAGATTCCAACCCCGACTACCAGCCACGGTAAACGTAGGCTTACGGACGTCGAGCTCGCCGTACGGTATGTGACCGGAAAGAGCCCAGTCGTCAACAGCGTTTAGTGATCCTCGCGCTCTTTAAAGAGATGTCAATAAACCGCAGGGGACCAGCAAGGCCGATGCCCGCTATCTAGGACTGTGAGGAATTTCTGAAACAGCTCGTTTCCATACAAAAGTGCACTGACGCGCCTCGCCGCGCGGGCACCCGTCGAGCCCCGCGCCCGTTTTGCTACGTATTAATAGATTAAAGTTCTTCATCGACACGACTACATGTACACCGCGGTTTCCGCGACTGGGACCCGAGCACACCACACACAAGCAGTCACACGATGGGTGCCCGCGCTTAACGCAGCGTTGGCCCTCAGGCGGAGCATCGTCGTGTGCTTATGTAGGCGATTGGCGGTCGCCTCTTACGAAGTAGTAGTACAAAATTTCAGCGTTCTAGGTCCAAGGGTTTGGACTGTGTGTGGAGTCAATTAGTTAGGACTTATATGTTTATAAATATAGATGTGATAAAAGTACAACCCGGCAGACACCTGTCTTGGTACCCTTTTGTTAAAACACGATGTTTTAACAAAAAGGTAAAAGGAAATGAAACAATATTTTTTAACATGACATTTATTATCATGAAAGTTAGTCTGAACTTAATTGTAGGTAGATCGAACAATCATTTGTAGAACTTCGACAATCGTCAACAGCTAGGAAGTCTGACACCAGTCTTGCCAAGGCTCCATTTAAAATTCTGGTATAGGTACCGGCACGAATCTTGAGCGCTCGGCGTCAGAGTGGGGATCGCTTTACGCATTCCATACATTGGCGAGCCAATCGTCGTCGTTGTTAGATACATACAGCAAGCGGACGGAAAGAATCACGAGTGACGTCTATGACGAGATGCGCGGCGAGCCAATCACTGGCATTCCCCGCCCCCGCGTCTCACGTCGCACCCCTATAGAGACCCGATATTTGACTTCTGCGCAACTTGAAGCCAGCGCTCAAGATCCGTGCCGGTAACTGTATTCCAACAGATTCGGGAAACGGCTATACTCCATTCACAATAACATTATACATTTGCATTGCTAGCATGATAAATGGCAGCTGCAGTAAATAGTTGGTACTTGTCTTTTTGCTTTTAATACTAACCTTATGCCTACGGAACAGAAGTCAAAATCGGTTGAACGGACGGTAAAAAAAGGTTTGTTTAAATGTATAATCTTATTCCAAACGGAGATCTGATAGATTGTCTGAACTTAATTAAAATGATTGTTAAGCTTGGACCTTATTCAACAACGAGTTGGGATTAATTGATATCTCACATAGCCTTTAGTCAATAATAAAGAAATTACTAAACTATAACAAATATAGCTTATTATAATAGACGAAAATACATACAAGGTGTAAGGGACAGCCCTCCACAAACTTTAAGGGCTTGCTCAGTAGATGAAACTGAACAACCTACTATACATTTTTTTTTCAGGAAACGAAAAAAAAAAATCCGCCTCACCATACAAAATTATTAACTTGATTGGACAGTTTGTATGGAGAGCCTGAATTTTTTTTTCGTTCCCTGAAAAATTTTTTTATGGTGGGTTGTTCAGTTTCGTCTACTGAGCAAGCCCTTAAAGTTTGTGGAGGGCGGTCCCTTACACCTTTTATAGTAATACATTCAGTGTACATAGAAAATATTTTTACAAATTGCATTTACCAGGTTAATTATAATTGAACCTTCAAAATACATAGTAACTACATAATACATAAAGTAACACTTTTTTCTCAGGGGGGCGGAGGGTAGATCAAAACTACAGAACCCCATTTGCTAGGATCCTCGCTACTCCTTCTGTTGCGTGTATTTTCAAACATCTGGTTATAGCGCACACGGGGCGACAGAATTGTATACCAGATGTTGAAACTACAGCAATCTGCAATGATTACAATATAAAAAAATAGTTCTAACACTAAATAAAATACTTAAAATATCAATAACATATACGTTTGACACATTATTGAATTACCAACATAACGCCTTCGGATTATGTAACAGAAATGCAATTGCCACATCAAAGGAATAAATGTTAATTAATTAAAATCTAAGTACTTATTATCCTCGAGTATAGATAATTAGACAACAACCATAAAGAAACTAGATTACTGAGCTTCTTAAAAACAGAACTTATTAGTTTTGTTACAACCAAACAACATTTTAAATAGTGTTGCGTCGGAAAATGCAATTAGCGAATTATATGTACACTTTGCCAATTAAGTATGTAGAGAAACTTATGTCCAGAGTGGGCTGCTATAGGCCGAGTATCACAAGTACATCTGATTAAGTGGGTCAGTTTTACGAGAAAAAAAATTAAACTATCAAACTTTGGCATCAATGTTATTTATTACCGGCTTGGAAAATGTAAAAAATTTGGAATAGACAAGAAACTCCTAAAACACTTTCTTCGGTTACGTTTCCCGATTATATCGAACAACGAAGTATTATTCCTTTTTTTAATGTCCTAGAGGCAGCCAGTGTCCGATACATCGATGCCCAACATGGCCAAATCATCCATTTCTTCCTTCTTCCTGGCAACATTTCCATTCTCCTCCTCTTTAGGTTTCTTTGGCTGTGTTGGTGATGGCTCCACTTTAGGCCTCTGATCATGTTGTTTGGGTTTAGGCCTGTTCTTGTGTTGGGGCCTAGGTTTCGGGCTGGGTACTAGGGGAACATGAGTGTCGTAGAGTTGTGTGCGCGGTTGGAACAGCGGCCCGTTGAGGTCGAAGCCGAACATCTGCGACATCTGCGTCTGCATGAGCGGCAGCGGTGGGAAGGGCGGCATGACTCCGCCGAGGCCGGGCACGAAGCCGGGCGGGAGAGGGAACAGGCCGTCTCCCTGGGACAGGTCAGGCTTCACGTCGGTGGGGAAGATGATGTCGAGCGCGTCTTGGAAGTCTTTAGGCAGCGTGGGCTGCGGTGGCTGAGGAGTCTGAGGTCTGTAACAGAAATGAGAGCTTTATCGATATATTGCTCATAAAAGGTTTACGTCACAATAAAATCAATATGGCGGACAATTTAAAAAAAATGTAGTATTTAAACAAGTGACTGTACCTAAATTCAAATTTTAAGTGACAAAAATAATTATTTTGGGTTATAGAAATAATAAGTGAGCGACTGACTGCGAGTGACGAGAAATCAACACCAAAGTGACTTTCAAACTTTAATTTGAGTAACTTAAAATACAAAATGAGAAGCTTCATAATATTTGAGCGACCTAATATTTGTTTAAGTGTCAACGTTACCTGCAATTTTTTCAATATTTGGCCAATGATTTATTTATACTGAGCGGCATTTTATCTTAAATGAAGTGTTCCGAATGTCCTAAATATCGATATTTGTGTATTATGTATGTCATAAAGTAATTTGATAATTCGGATATTGCAAAAATCCGGATAATTAGAAAATGGTGAAATAAAATCTGCAAGCAATTTGGTCGCGGTTGGTTACCATTCTAACCTAACCTAACTTAGTTCACCCAGTTAAAATGATGAACCTACCTGCGACTAGATAATTAGACAATGGTGAAAACATTTGTAAAAGTTAACTTTTTAGTAGTTTGTTAACCCTCAATTTTATTTCTAGTCACGCACTTATTAATTTAGTCGCTCACTTACAAATTTAGTTGTTTAACTAGGATTTCAATAACCCATTTTTAGTAAGTTCTTTCTGGATTTTATTGTTAATCAATATTAGTCGCTCGTTTTATAAGACCCCTTTCTATTTTATGTTTTTTTTTCTCTAACTTTAACATAAAGTTAGAGAAAAAAAAACATAAAATAGAGTTATTTTTTTTTAATAAGTTGTTGTGTGGGGCACGAATCAATATTCTTTTTTTTTATCCTTCTAGTTCGACGAGCCTGTGGATAAGGTACGTAAGGAAATCTGTACTGTGCAAAATTTAACGTTCTTTGGCCCAACAGTTTGGTTATGTGTCAGTGAAATAATGAATTAAGAATGTTATAAGTAGATTGGACTCACGGTAAGAGTTGAGGAGGCGGCGGGTGGGGCTGGTGCGGCTGCGGCGTGGGTGCAGCTTGCGCGGGCGGCGGCAGGTAGGTGAGCGTGGGCGGCGCGTGCGCGGCCGCCAGCTGCGTGGGCAGCGCCAGCGGCGGCGGCCCGATGTCCACCTGCGCCTGCCGCTCCAGCTGCGCGCGCGCTATCTTCTCCTTGAACTCTGCCACCTGCGGTTGCCCAGTCAAAACCACTCTTATTACATTTACGACTAGCTTTTCATGTGATTTTTCTCCCGTGACTTATTTTACAGGAGCCGCACATTCTTTTTGGAATAAAAAACAATCTATAGCATACGGGGACAGTGCAAGTTTTTATCAGTGCAGAATATTTGGACCCTAACCTAACCTAACCTGAAAGGTTGGTATTTCGTAAGAAAAAAAAACCTTTTTTATAGTAATTAATAATTGGCTCGAAAAATAACCGATAAAATAAAAAATAAAAAATGTGAAACAAAGAATAGAAATCTAGCAGTAGTAAAAATGAAACTAAAAGCAGACTTTTCTATTACAGACTCGGAACAGAGTCAAGTATATAATAGTAGTTTATGTGACTAGGGGAGTGAAAGCAGTGTCTTTAAGTCGCGGGCGGCATGTTGAATTTCGAACAAAACGAAGGATGTCTTTTTTTAATCCCGAACGATAGTGAGGGATTTATAAAATTAACTCCCGAGCATTGCGAGGGAGTTAATAAAGAAACCTGAGTGAAGTGAGGAATTCAAGCCGCCCAAGACCCCCACCAACTGTGTTCCCACGTTGTCGTCGTGGTGGGGCTTGCGTGTCTCAGTGACCTTGAGGGCTATGCCGGTAGAGCTACTCATGCCGGAAGGCCTCAAGCGAGAGACCAGACCAAGAGGAACATACGGCGGAGTCCAGTCGGACCGCCCGGAGGGTGCGCTGTCCAAAAGCGCTGGCACAACAGCTGTTGGCGCCTTCTGGATAGCGATGTCGGGGAGATAGGGTTCGCCTCCGGTACGTGTCTGTTCAGCAGACATGACTAGGATGGCGAACGTGCAATGGGGACCCCACCCCATTTAAAACAAAAAGGCAAAGCTGTGTCCAGCACCATTATGAGCGCGAATGACAAAGAAATTACTACCCCAGGAGGGTACCTGCTTGCAGGAGAATCCCTCCCCGAGCAGAGCTCGGGCTGCCCCTCGTATTCTGGGGGGGGGCAATCATCGCCTCGGGTCTTCGGACCCTGTTCCGTCCTCCGTGGACGCACAGAGCCAGGGTGGCTCACACTTCGGCAGCGCGGAGTCCCTGGGACTAGTTCCCAGCACGTCCGCGACGCCGGTAGAGGCCGGCCGTAGATACGGCCTCAGGGAGGTGAGTGAAGACGCGGCGTCGGACTCTGATGTCGCGTCTTCACTCAACTCAGACGGGAAGGAGGATGACGTGGTGGAGGTACAGGAGCCCTTCCATTTGATGGAGGTGGAAGTATCCGCCTCCAACAGAAGGAGGGCGTTTATGCGCTCCGCATCCGACGACGAGACGGGACCTGCCCGGAAAATCTCGTCCTCGGGGCGGGGCGCAGCCCGAAAAACGGGCAAAGGGAGAGGGCTTCCCACTGAGATCGCCAGTGAGGGACGCCAGGCCAGCGCCTCGGTGCCGAAGATTCCGGAAGATTTGCCTGAAGGAATGGATGAGGCGATGGCCAAATTCAGAGCAATCGTGGCAGCCGCTATCACGAGCGTGGCCAATAAAAGGGAGAGGGTGGCCAAAAAGCGATCCATCGAGCTGGCCAACACCTCGATTGAGGAGGCGCTGGGGCTCGTCTTTGAGCCCTACGAGCGCACCCTCAGCGGGAGGTTTGGCCGGCTTGAGGCGGCCGTGGCCGCTCTCCAGGGCTCTCGTCCCGAAGGGAGGAACAGGCAGGTGCAGGGCCGATCTCAGCCTTCGCCCCAGGCGGAAAGCGAGGGAGTTGTGTCCCTGCTGCAGCAGGAGCTGGCTGCCTTCAGGGAGCAGCAGCAGCAACAGCAGCAGCAGTTCCAGGGGCACATACAGCGCCAGCTCTCCGTCCTGGAGGGCATCGTTCTGCGCCCCCCTCTCGCGGCCTCCGGTCAGAAGAGGACGGCGTCGTATGCCGCCGTCGCCGCGGCCACGTCTGCAGCACCGAAGGCAGGCCCGTCGGGGCAAGTCAGGCACGTGGTTGCGGCGCCGGAGTCAGCGAGGCCGGCCCCGGCGGCCAAGCAGCAGCAGCGGCAGGGGAAGCCTGCCCCTCCCCCGAAGGGCAGGGTGGCGGCTGCCACCAAGCCAGCGGGGCGTCCCGCCGCGGCGGCGACAAGGTCGCGCCTGCCGCCTCCTCCGCCCGAAGACCCCTCGGCTGGCGCCGAGTGGACAGTTGTCGGCGCTAAGAAGAAGGCGAGCAAGGCGGCAAGGGCGGCCAAAAAGCGCAAGCGGCGACAGGAGCGGAAGAAGCGGGCCATGGCCGCCAGACTTCGCGCCCCGACTTCCGCAGCTGTAGTGATCACACTGCAGCCAGCTGCGGAAAAGAAGGGCGTGAACTATGACATGGTCATGGCAAAGGCGAAAGAGGCGGTGGTGGGCCACCTTGATGAATACGGAGCCTCAGAGGGCTTCCGTATGAGGCGCACCGCAACCGGAGCCCGCATCCTAGAGGTCCCAGGTGCGAACAGTGGACAAGCCGCTGACGCCCTGGCCGAAAGGATTAGGGCGTCCCTAGACGTCGAGGAGGCCCGAGTGTCCAGGCCCACCAAGTGCATCGACATGCGCATAACGGGTCTGGACGACTCCGTTAGGGTGGAGGAAGTGGTGGCCGCCATCGTCAGGGCGGGTGGGTGCACGACCGATCAGGTCCGGGCGGGCACCATCCGCGCTGACAGCACGGGCATGCGAGCCGTCACGGTGAGCTGCCCCGTGTCGGCGGCCAAGGCCATCACGACCGAGGGCCGAAGGCTATTGGTGGGTTGGGTTTCGGCCCAAGTCAAGATGCTGGAACCCAAACCTCTGCGGTGCTACCGCTGCCACGTGGGGCACCACGTGGGGGCCCACTGCGCCGCGGAGGTGGATCGAAGTGACCGCTGCCACCAGTGCGGACAACCTGGTCACGAGGCCGTCGAATGCCGTGCAAAGCCGCACTGCTACGCATGTGCGGCTGCAGGCAAGCCGGCCGACCACCGGGCTGGGGGCAGGTCCTGCGACCCCCCGCCAAGGCCAAGGGCAAGGTCAGGCCCATCCACCCCGACGTCCTCACCGCCGCAGCCACCACCTCGGCTGCCGCCGCTGTCGCCGCCGCTCCCGCCGCGGTAGTGCCCTCACAGGGGGCTCAGGAGGAGACTGTAATGGAATGTCAATAACGACACCATTACGTCTCCTCCAGGCGAACATCAACCACTGCGCCCCCGCTCAGGATCTGTTGCTCCAGAGCATGGCGCAGTGGTCGATCAATGTCGCCGTCGTCTCCGAGCCGTACTACGTCCATCCCCGCTGGGTTAAGGATCTGGACGGCTCGGTGACGCTAATTTCGTCGGCCGCCGCCGGTACCCCGCCCCTCGAGGCTGTTGCGAGGGGACGGGGTTGCGTGGCAGCACGGGTCGGGGATATTGCAGTGGTAGGCGTCTACCTGTCCCCGTCCAGAACTCCCGACGAACTCCATGTCTCCCTTATGGAGCTAAGTGCCGTCGTCGCTGGGTTTGGTACCCTCCCCGTGGTCGTTTGCGGGGACTTCAACGCCTGGAATACGGCTTGGGGTTCCCGGCGCACGAACACACGGGGTCGGTTGGTGGAGGACTGGGCCTTGGAGCTGGGCCTGGTCGTCCTGAACCGGGGTTCTGTCCCCACGTTGGTGCGGAGGCGGGGTGAATCACTGGTGGACCTTTCGTTCGCCAGCCCCGCTCTGTCGCCGCGTGTCGTCGACTGGCGCGTTATGGAGGAGGTGGAGACGTACTCCGACCACCGGTATATCCGGTTGGACGTCTCCGCCGAAACCTCGGCCGCGCCGGTCCGACAGAGCCCTTGCGGTCCGCGGTGGGCGCTTAAGCAGATGGACCGGGAGCTCCTCCTGGAAGCCGCGACGGTACAGGCCTGGGTGCAAGCACCGGACAGGCCTGTCGACATCGACGTCGAGGCGGAGTGGTTCCGGGAGGCCATGTCGCAAATTTGCGATGCGGCAATGCCCCGAGTCCGTCCAGGACGTGCTAAGCGCCAGGTGTACTGGTGGTCACCGGAAATCGCTGCACTACGCAACACGTGCAATCACGCGCGACGCCGGTACGCCAGATACTGCGGGCGCCGCATCCGCGCGCCGGATGCGGAGGCCAGAGAGGCGGAGCTGTACGAAGGTTACAGAGAGGCAAAACACACCCTCCGAGCGGAGATTAAGCGGGCCAAACTCGAGGCCCGCGACGTGTGGCTGGGGTCTCTGAACGCGGACCCGTGGGGGCACCCGTACAAATTGATACGGGAGAAATTGCGCCCCTGGGCTCCCCCGCTGACTCAGAGTCTCCGGCCCCAACTCGTGGAGGGTGTGGTGAGCGCTCTGTTCCCTGCGCGAGGGGAACACTCCCCCCCGCCCATGGCTCCGCCTCCGCCAGCGGTGTCTGACGCGGACCGCAATAGCGACGACGACGATAATGCTCCAGAGGTGACCGAGGCAGAGATGAGAGTGGCGGTGCAAAGGCTGAGTGCCAAGAACGCCGCCCCAGGACCCGATGGCTTGCCTGGGAAAGCCTGGGCCCTGGCCATGGAGGCTCTCGGGCCTCGACTGAGAGGGCTCTTCAGCGCATGCTTGGAGAGGGGCCAGTTCCCACTTCGCTGGAAGACGGGGAAACTGGTCCTCATCGCGAAGCCAGGGCGCCCTGCGGACTCTCCGTCCGCGTACCGGCCCATTGTGCTGCTCGACGAGGTGGGCAAGCTCTTTGAAAGAGTGATTGCGAGCCGCCTCGTCGCGCGCCTTTCACGGGTGGGGCCGGACCTTTCGGACGGACAGTTCGGCTTTCGCAGGATGCGCTCGACGGTGGACGCCATCATGCGCGTGCGAGCCCTCACGACGGGGGATGCGGTGTCCCAGGGTAGGTGTGTCGTGGCAGTGTCCTTGGACATTGCCAACGCTTTCAATTCCCTGCCCTGGAGTACGATCCGGAGGGCACTCCGGTACCACCGGGTGCCCGAATACCTCTGTCGAGTAGTCGAGGCCTACCTGTCGGACAGGTATATTGTCTACCCCGGTCACCAGGGAGACTGGAAACGTCGGGAGATGTCGTGCGGTGTTCCGCAGGGGTCGGTACTAGGGCCACCCTTGTGGAACATCGGGTACGATTACGTGCTGCGGGGCGACCTCCCTGACGGAGTCAGCGTGGTCTGCTACGCAGACGACACGCTGGTTCTAGCGCAGGGAGAGTCATACCGGGCGGCGGCCGCATTAGCGACACGCGGGGTTGCGATAGTCGTTGGTAGGATCCAGGAGTTGGGACTCGAGGTGGCGCTGCGCAAATCCGAGGCCATGTGTTTTCACGGTCGCGGCCGTCGGAACGCGCCACCGTCGGGTTCCCAACTAACGGTAGGAGGAGTTCGCATCGGCGTCGGGACATCGATGAGGTACCTGGGACTCATCCTCGACAGTCGATGGAATTTCGTGGAGCATTTCCGACGTCTGGCTCCCAAACTCAACCGGTCTGGGGCCGCTCTCAAGCGGCTCCTGCCCAACCTTGGGGGTCCAGACGCCTCCTGCCGGAGGCTCTACGCGGGGATCGTTCGGTCCATGGCCCTCTACGGGGCGCCGTCGCTGCAAAAGCGACCGGCGGCCATTCTGAACGCCTGCCAGAGGGTCATGGCAATTCGGATGGTGCGGGGATACCGCACGATTTCCTGCGAAGCGGCGAGCCTTCTGGCTGGCCTACCACCGTGGGATCTGGAGGCAACAGTCCTTGCACACATGCACGATATGCGCGTGGAGATGCAACGCCGGGGTGAAAGTCCTCTGCCGCGACAGGTCACGGCATGGCGGACAGAGCTCCGGCGGGATCTCATGGTGGAATGGCGTCAGCGACTATCGCAACCCCGTCATGGGCACGCCACAATTATGGCGATAAGTCCCCTCTTTGAGGCGTGGCTGGAAAGACCTCACGGCGTCCTAACCTTCCGCATGACACAGGTCCTCACCGGAAATGGCAAGTTCGGGAGGTTCCTGTTCCGAATTAAAGCGGAAGTGACGCCCGGGTGTCGCCACTGTGCGGAACGCCCGGAGGACACGGTGGAGCACACAATCGCGGTGTGCCCTGCTTGGGCGGAGCATCGCCGTGCCCTCGTGGGGGTGATCGGCGGCGGAGACCTCTCGCGCCGGGCCTTGGTCGAGGCCATGGTCCGGAGCGAGGAGGAGTGGCAGGCGGTCGCCGACTTCTGCGAAGCAGTAATGCTCGCTAAGGAGGAGGCCGACCGCATCAGGCAACGGCGCCCTCGCCGCCGCCGGGATTCCGATCCCAATTTCCAGCCACCGTAGGCGCGGGCTTGCGGACAGTGAGCAATGGGTAGCTCGCTGTCCGGCCGTCCGGTAACTGTCCGGACCAAGCCCAAGTCGTCGACGGCGCGCGCTGTTCCCGCGCGCCTCAAGGAGTTGTCAGCAACAGCAGGGGCCCAGCCGGGTCGAAGCCTACCGGGGCCAGGGTTATCCGAAAGGGCGCTCGAGCCCCGGTATGAAGGCTTGAAGGAACGGGATGGGTTTTTTAGTCAGTAAGAGTCTGACACTATCTCCCGCTCCGCCCAAGAGCGGGGGTTGTCATAAGATGATATTTCCCATCGAAAAAAAAAAAAAAAAAAAAAAAAGCCGCCCAAGACAAAGACAGATTTATCCCCGTGTTGCATACTCTACTTTTTACACCATCTGAGAGATAATTAAAAGACAATTTGGTCGACCTCATCATATTATAGAAATATAAGTATTATATTTACAAGTTCATCAAACACACAAAATTCACTACTCCAAGATTCTGTCGTTTCAATTTTCTATAATTCTCCCGTCAGTAAGCACGTTAAAACGTTCTATTTTTTTTTTGTTAGTGGCCAGTTTGAATTTCGAGTCAACTTCGATGCACGTACAATTTAATTCACAATGTTGACGATTTTTGATGTTCCAAATTCAAAACTCATTATTCCTTATGAATCGGCCATACTGCATTATCTCCCTAGGGATAGAATGACTTGCTTTAAGTGAGGTTTGTGTGACGTATAAAACAACATTATCGAGCAGGTGGTGTAAAAAAACATTTGTTGGTTATATAAATAATATATGCAATTAACTGTGTTACTTATTAATTTATAACTATATTTTTTAATATGTAGCGACATCTATGACACCACTAAATCACGGTATTAGAGTTATCCTTAGAATAGGCTAGTTGCCGTAAAAAATGTAATTAGTCCGTCTTTTAGATTATTTAAAAAATAAGGGCCACGTATTTTTTTATTTGTAAATTAAACCAAAAATGACAAAGATATAAAGTTACGTGTAACGTCATGCCGTGCTGCATTTTTTCGCACAGGGTGACGTCACACGTAACTTTAATGGGCTATATCTTTGTTATTTTTTGTTTAATCATAAAAAGAAAAAATACGTGTCCAATATTTTTTTATAAACTAAAATACGGACTAAATAAAATGTAATTATTATGACCCTGGAAACTACCCTGTTTATTTATCGGGCAATCGCACGGACTAGACACAACACCCGTCTGATCGAAAAATCTTCCCTTTTCAACTGATGTCGGACTTTACGCCATGTTCCGCATACCTTTCAAAAATAGTTTACCACCCTATAATGACTGGTTATCTATATAAACTTCTATTACAAAGAACTAGTATCTCTGCAAATACAGATACAACTATAAAAAGTCTCTTACTGGTAAGAAATTACACTATCGGGTGTTATATGCTACTTTTGTAATGGTTTCTGTGGGTTATCTGTATGTATAATATAATTATACATTAGACTTAGTTACGTAGGTTTATATTGTGCACTGGATCCTACCCTCGAATATATTCTCTCTATAATACTCAAAGGTTTGCTGGGAGAAAACTCATTGCTGAGATAAGATCGCCTACGTACGTGAACTGTCCGTATCTTCATATGTTATGTGTACAATAAAGAATTAAAGAAGTTATCGACGGCAGCCAAGTCACGGGAGAAAACAAGTGTAGCATAAAGTTAAATGATGCTCAACACGTACCTTCTTCTGTATCTCAGCATCCATCTCCTCCCGCCGCTTCTTGCTCACTTCGTCTTCCTCCTTCTTCTTCTGTTCTTCTTTTTTCTGTTCCTCGGTTTTGGAATTCTTTCCCAAATGCTTGTAAACAGGCATTTTTCCTATAGCAAATATATTATACAGACACATTCAAATTAGAGGGATGTCAGTTGACTTCGCATTAGCTATTGGACACAGGGACCTTATTCTGTGTTAATGATATTGCGAAAAAGGGATGGTGATAGCTGTCACGTATAGCTCTGCCTCTCTCACACACTGCTAACATTATGGTATGAACATTGCTGGGCAAAGGCCATCCTTTTCATTGTTCCCGGGTCTGAGCCACTTCTTACCAATTTCTAAGGAAATCTAAGTCGTCCCGTCACCTCTTTAGTGGTCTACTGCGACTCCGTCGTGCGATTTAAAGGTAGGTATATCAGATATGTCTAGCGCAGATTGAATATTTGATCATATCTGGCCCTAGGTGATGCAGTAAGTATTTTAGGAGCGACTCAACGATTGTATGAAGCGTTTAGTTTTTAATCGTTAGCTCTCGTTAAAATTTATCGATTGGATATGTTACCGGCTTTAGGATGAACTAGCTTCACCTAGATCAAATCTGAGATATTAATACAAGAGGGAGCGAAGCGAGCTCGACATTTTAGGTCACCGCAACAAGGACATGTGAGGTTAAAAGACTAAGGCGGGAGTTCTACCTACAATTATAATTTATTTATTTATTAGAACTTCATGCAACACAAATGTCCAAGGCGGACGAAAAAAAGCTAAATCAAGTTATGATCTCTTCATATAGGGTTAGAAAGGGCTTCTCAAAGGCAATCGAATAATAGCAATAAAACAACATACTATGACCGAGTGAAGCACAGACGGGAACGGAGAGGAGTGAATGCGGCCGAATAGATCAATGACGGTGCCAGCGTTACGTATTGTCCGTTTCACTTAAGAGGTTCCTTTGCCGTAATGTTGGCTTCCCTGTCTATCTACAGAAAAAAGACGGGAAAAATGAAAAGAGTTGCCTACTCTACCAAAATTTTTGCATGAAATGTGAAACTAAATTGATATTAACGGCAGTTGCAGCACTTTAAATGCTTTTTAGGGTTCCGTAGCCAAATGGCAAAAAACGGAACCCTTATAGATTCGTCATGTCTGTCTGTCTGTCTGTCTGTCTGTCTGTCTGTCTGTCCGTCTGTTCGTCCGTATGTCACAGCCACTTTTTTCCGAAACTATAAGAGCTATACTGTTGAAACTTTGTAAGTAGATGTATTCTGTGAACCGCATTAAGATTTTCACACAAAAATAGAAAAAAAGCAATAATTTTTGGGGGTCCCCATACTTAGAACTGAAACTCAAAATTTTTTTTTTCATCAAACCCATGCGTGTGGGGTATCTATGGATAGGTCTTCAAAAATGATACTGAGGTTTCTAATACTATTTTTTTCTAAACTGAATAGTTTGCGCGAGAGACACTTCCAAAGTGGTAAAATGTGTCCCCCCCCCCCCTCTAACTTCTAAAATAAGAGAATGATAAAACTAAAAAAAATATACGATGTACATTACTACAAAAACTACCAACGAAAATTGGTTTGAACGAAATCTAGTAAGTAGTTTTTTTTTAATGCGTCATAAATCGAAAAAAATACACTATTATTAAAACATCGATCAAAGTTACAACACATTACAAGAGCTTTTATATTATGTTACTTGCTGCTACGGAACCCTTCATGGGCGAGTCCGACTCGCACTTGGCCGGTTTTATGCTTTTTAGGGTTCCGTAGCCAAATGGCAAAAAACGGAACCCTTATAGATTCGTCATGTCTGTCTGTCTGTCTGTCCGTCCGTATGTCACAGCCACTTTTTTCCGAAACTATAAGAGCTATACTGTTGAAACTTAGTAAGTAGATGTATTCTGTGAACCGCTTTAATATTTTCACACAAAAATAGAAAAAGAGCAATAAATTTTGGGGGTCCCCATTAGGGTGTCCCAAAAAAATCAAATTGTTTTTTTTACAACGCATACCCTCTAATTTTGTTTGAATAGTGTCAAAACAATTGTAAATAAAATTTTATGAACTTAGGACCAAGGGAACCCGTGCCGACTTGCATCGATAAATATCAGGAATTCAGTATTTTGGTGCGCGCAAGCCAACGTATCAAGTGGTCGTTAATATTTATTTATATAATCAGTAAACGTATAATTTTCATTCAAACTACATGTCAGTAGGATTACGAAGTCTTAGAAAAGAAATATTTTGAATAGGGGATGAATAAAATCAAATTACGGGTTCAAAACTACCCTATTATTGACAAGTATTGGCAGTACTGTTTTATAACATTTCTTTAATGAATTGATGTGTCACTGAAAATCGTGAATCTTACCGTTCGAAAATGCGTTATTTATTGGGAAAGACGTCTTTATTAATTAAAGCATTATATATGTGTTAAAAACTAGTTACATTATTCCAAGTTTGGAGTTTTGGAGAGATCTGCAAAAAATGCGAACAAAACACAAGAAGTATTCGAGAAGCTAAGACATGAGCTTGTAATAAAATTAGAAAAATTGTTTGACATTGCACATGCCGTTGCGTTACTATCAATAAAAGAAAAAAAACTTCTTGTAGTGCCAGAGAGAGCCAGGTTGAAGTGGTTACTTAGGTGGAGTGGACCAAAAATTCGAAAAAAGAAAGCGCGCCTTAGAAATATTTAGGAACAATGCCATCTGGCTACTAATTGTTTCTCTTTAATTGCTTTATAATCACCTCATCACAAAAATTCGTCTTTAGATTCTGAAATGACGGATTTACAAGAAAATCTACCCATACCAACTAAGAGTATACAGCCCCATACGGATAAAACTTCCATGAGGATAAATTGTATCACTCCAAAGACAGTTGCATCTTTGGGTAGGTAACAGTTGAATATGAGCAATTCTGTGTTTACAATAATAAACACAGAATTTTGCTATAAAAGCTACTGTTAAGGCACTTGCATACAACACTGACGAATTTCCCATAAGCAAGTCCTCAATTCAAATAATTCGTACGGAGAATCCAAAAAGAGCGCGCAGAAGCTATTACAGTCGATTTCCAAAACAAGGTAGGTACTGGTTCTGTTATAAACTGTCGATTGACATGGATGATGAACTGTTTTCGGCTTTAGATGTGCGCAAATGTAAAGAATAATGCCTCTCGATAGTTATTTCGCATAGTGGCATAGTCATAAAGAACAACTTGTCGTGGTACCAAAACTGGACAACTTTATAGGAAGTAAATATGCTTCAGCAGTTTATAATGCAGTTCGTGGTCTAGTAATGCATTACAACATGCTATAAAACAGGTGCTGACACTGAGAGCACTTTCATAGAAAAACACTACTGAAGAGGAACAACGAACAAAAGCATATTTCCTAATGTTGTGTACAAGAACAGATAGATAGGTTTACCTTGACTGTAAAAATTAAACTTTGGAAAGATTAAGTCCTAGTAATAATAGATACTTGAAAAATATAAGATACAGTTATAGCAATGTTTTATTTGCTGAATAAAAATAAGGTTCTAAAATGTCCTTTGTACTTTTCATACAAACTTTTTCCTAAAAGTTTGACATCAAGTCGGCACGGGTTATCGTCATCCGATACCAATAATATTTATTATTTCAGTTTTTAGGGTCAAATAGAAAAAAAATAGAGGGTATGCGTATTCAAAATCGGAAAAAAAAATTTCGCCCTTAAAGCTTGGGACACCCTAGTTCCCCATACTTAGAACTGAAACTCAAAAATTTTTTTTTCATCAAACTCATACGTGTGAGGTATCTATGGATAGGTCTTCAAAAATGATATTGAGGTTTCTAATATCATTTTTTTCTAAATTGAATAGTTTACGCGAGAGACACTTCCAAAGTGGTAAAATGCGTGTACCCCTCCCTGTAACTTCTAAAATAAGAGAATGATAAAACTAAAAAAAATATATGATGTACCTTACCATGCAAACTACCAACGAAAATTGGTTTGAACGAGATCTAGTAAGTAGTTTTTTTTAATACGTCATAAATCTAAAAAAATACACTTTTATTAAAACATCGATCAAAGTTACAACGAACTTTTATATTATATTACTTGCTGCTACGGAACCCTCCATGGGCGAGTCCGACTCGCACTTGGCCGGTTTTTTTTAATGAGATTTTATTAAAAAAAAGCAAATCTAAAAGAAGTTGTTGGATGGAGAGGTACGATATTGGGGCGTGGCAGTTTCGGTATTTGAAAGAATTGCAGGACAATCGAAATGGAGCCCAGCGTTGTATGCTTTTTCAAAAATAGTTTTTACAGTTTCCAAAAGAAATAATTAATAAAAATTATAAGGCAATTGTTAAAAGTAACGAAATATCAGTATCTCCCTAATATTAAGTAATTTCATTGTTATAAATATAGCAACACTGTTTTTCCGTATCGCCAACATTACGGCAAAGGAACCTCTTAAGTGAAAACGCACTGTACGCGTGTTCATGTACACACAACACATGGTTGTCTCAAAGACAAAGCGACACTCAATTTTTGTTTTGTGGAACTTTATCAGAATCTATTTCAAGTGTTCTGTTATTTTTTTTTTTAGTTCACTCGTTTTGTTTTAGTTGTTCAACTGATTCCGTAATTGGTAGAAGTAGATCTTATGGTGCGTCCAGATCTGACGAACTGCGCGCATTTCATGTTCGTACGAAGCGCGAACGAGCCGTGCGCGAGCGGCACATTCGCTAGATCTGGGCGCATCATTAAAGGGTCTAGTTAGCAAACAATAGACCGTGTAATAGAGTCAAGCGCAGTTTTAAACCTGTTGATCTATAATACTACTTACCTATAAATGGCATCTTCCTAATCTCCGGTTTCTTGGTGTCGAGGCGCGGCGTGGTGTCCCGCTCGCGATCGTCGCGGCGTCGTTCGCGATCGTCGCGTGAGCGGGACTCGCGCCGCTCGCTCTCTCTACACGTGGGCATAATATTCACAAGCATGGTAATGAAATGTTAAGTGTGGCAACACCTATATCGTCACATACGAACTACGCATGTAACATTCTGCCGTCGAACCTATGCCGATAGAGGATTCTCCTATTTCAACGGTCTAACTATGGTAAGCGCTAGATAAATTTGCAATAAAGTATTTTGACTTTTTCCCTATATCTCTGCGTCGGTATCGAAAAAACAAATAATGAACTGTTTTTTATCTACACTAAGGCTGCCCGCCCGTGTCAGACTTTTTGCAGGAAGGATAATCGGGCCGATTTTGTATATACCGCGAAATTTTAATCGTATTAATCCCTTGGAGGGTCGATCTGGTAATTTTTTTAAAATAATTGAACTCGCTCAACTGACGTTTTCTTAAAGAAATTAATTTCGTACATGCGTAAATTAATACGAGTTTTGAAAAAAAAGTACTTTATTTTTTAATTCTATCTTTAAAAATCGATAGTGTTTCATGTACCGGATCGACCCTCCACGGGATTAAAACGATTAAAATTTAGCGGTGTATTTGCAAGGTTGTAGGACGTGTGCGTTGCACTATTGCTATCAGTGTGTTCTATTTTCTCCTACAAAAAAATCGGTCACTGATTATAGGACGTGGGCGGGCAGCCTAATATTATAAAGGTTTTTTTTTGTTGATAGGTTCGCGCTTGACCGCTATCTCACCTGATGGAAAGCGACGATGCGATAAAGTTAAGGTAAGGTTTGTTTTTTTTTTTTTTTTTGTAGGAGGTAATCTCTGAAAATACTGGTCTGATTGAGGAAATTTCATCACCGATAGAAATCTACTTTATTCCTGAGTATCATAGGCTATATATTTTAGGTACGCGGGTAAAACCGCGGGTTTTGCCCGCTAGTTTCTAACAAATGTCAATTCAAGACTTTATTTTCGTTTTTTTTTTTAATGTTAATTTAATAAATGTAGGAGGAGAGTCAATGACAGTTATTGCAAATTATCTCACGCCTAACTTAGAGCTGACTACTGAGTTGCTTTTATATACGTTTTTTTTTTTGGAAATGGTCATGTGTGTTGTGTAGTCTAACATTTTATTACTTTTTGTTGTGACATAATGTAATTAAATTATTTTGATGTATATTAGCAAAATGACATGAAACCACGATACATAATAATATTATGATACTAGCTTCTACTAATGATGTTGTCCGTGTATAAATAGAAAATTATCCCAAGAGAAAATATTCCCGGGAACTCACTCACTCATGATACTAATTGTCATGAGTGAGTGACAGTAGATGATAAGAGATGTGAGTGAGAGTAATTTGTGGCAAAAGGTTAGAATTCATTTAAGGTAAGTATATATATAAAAGTGACACAATTCTACTAGGTTTACTCCAATCTACGGATCACTTACTGCAAACTTCGAACTTTGGCGCCTTTCTAGTTGGATTGCATTATGACGTCACACTTGATAATAACTAGATGTCTTCAAGGCTAGTTGCTAAACTAGTGCGGCTCACTATCAACGATTGCATCACTGCTTACCATCAGGTGGGATCGCAGTCAAACCCTAGATTAAATCATAAAAAAAATAACTAGAAGTTAAAATATTGTCTCACTTACCTCACTTTTCTGGATATTTCAGCGGCTCGATCTCTCTCACTGCGGTCTGGAGATCTACGTTTTTCATCGTCGACCTTCTCTTTCTTCATCCTAGATAAAATAAAGATTATAAAGAAAAATGAAGGCACACATTGGATCTAGACCAAGCATCAAAGACACTTCCGCCTGACCACTGCTAAGTTTATTTTTGCTTGCACTCGAAATGAAAACTTCAAAGGTTTTGGTTTGACGCCGCGCCGCAGGAATCAAACGAAATTTTTTATAAGTGATCAGGCAGAAATGACCGCTATGGTACAAAAGACAGACGTTTTCCTAGAGCCTTACTTATATCTATTTACAAGTAAATAATAACAATAATCAGTAGCTATTTACCTGCTCTTGAGCGTGTCCAGCAGCTTCCTGTCATTGTCGTTGAGCCTGTCCATCTGTATGTTCGACATCCACTCCGTGAGCGACTTGTCGTCTCGACTGGCCTTGTTTTTTACTCTTTGCTTTTTAGCTGGAAATAACATTTACATCTATTTTAGAAGTTCAAATTAGTGACATAAATCGACAGGAACAAAAAACAATATGTATTTTTAATTTTTGGTAATTATTACACAACATGGCAAAAGTTAATTTATAGAAGATGCTTTATTTTTTTGCACGCATTTTGATTTTACAGCAATTATTAGGAAATCGTAAAATTGCAGATAACTTATTTCATTTTTGGCAGACGTCAAAATATTGCCAAAGCAATTGTGAAGCGTGAAAATTTGATGTGAAATGGTCCCGCCATTAGGCGCGAAGTCTGCCAGGGCTGCGAGACTTTTCGAAAGTTACAGCCACTCTAAACGCAAAGTTACAGCCACCCTGAACGCAAAATTACAGCTACCCTAAACGCAAAGTCACAGCCACCCTAAACGCAAAGTTACAGCCACCCTAAACGCAAAGTCACAGCCACCCTAAACGTAAAGTTACAGCTACCCTAAACGCAAAGTTACAGCCACCCTAAACGCAAAGTTAACGCCACCCTAAACGCAAAGTTACAGCCACCCTGAACGCAAAGTTACAGCCACCCTAAACGCAAAGTTACAGCCACCCTGAACGTAAAGTTACAGCCACCCTAAACGCAAAGTTATAGCCACCCTAAACGCAAAGTTAACGCCACCCTAAACGCAAAGGGCAACTGAAGGAACACAATTGGCTTTTAGTCAGTAAAAGTCTGACACTCTCCTCACTCCACCCAAAGCAAAATTCCCAATATAGGTGAGAAGACCTGTATACAATGTGATACATACTTTTACTAGTCTTCTTCTTCTTGGCCGGTTCACTGTCGGAGCTGCTAGAATCGCTAGACGAGCTGCTGCTGCTCCTTCTCTTGCTCTTCTTCTTTTTATCCTTCTTCTTCTTCTTGTCTTCTGGCGCGGGAGTGGGGGACTCCTTCCTCTTGGTGTGGAAGCCGTCTTTGTTGAAGGTGATGGTGTGTGCCGTGTATTGGGCCGGCTTCTCGGACTCAGACTTAACTTTGGTGGCACGGCTCTTCTCGAAAGCTTTCTGACGGTCCGACATCCAGTCTGTCTCCCAGTGTGGATTCTGTTCTACGAAGTTCTGATAGGAAATGGATAAATAAGATTAATGCTGACCAGACACAAGGTAAACAACAATGAAAGTATGACACACCCTCTCGCTCTACCTATAGAGGAAGTGTTTCAAGATTTCCTAAATACAGACTACTTTCACAAGTTTCTGAAAAGGAAACCCATAGTCCTAGAACTCAAAGAACAACTGAAGGACACAGGTGCGGCTTTAGTTAGTAATTCTGACACACCTTCCGCTCCACCGTAGAGCGAGAGAAGTCATTGGATGATTTTACACCTTACAAAAAGTCAACTTTCCACTAATCCTTCCACTGCTGCTCTCAAATCGGTGAAGGAAAACATCGAGACGAAACTGGCATGTCCTAAAATCAAAAATTCGAAGACGTGGCCTTCACCAACTCGCACTGGGCCCGTGTGGTGGATTACGGCCGATTTCCTATCCCAGAGAGGATGCTTGAATCTCATCATTGAGAGCATACAAGTCCAAATAATGAGATGCCTTTAATTTATCAATTTCAACCTTCATTAGAGTACTTACAGTATAATTCTTGGAATGTGTGATAGATTTGAGGTGAGCGGACGCACAGTGCAGGTCTCCAATGAACTGGTCGCACAACTTGCAGTACCACGCGGTGGACGGCACGAAGAACTGAAGCCCTTGAAGGTAAGATAAATGAAGATGGACAACATATCAAAATTCCTTGCACGTCACAAAACGCCAAGGTCTATTGTATTCCAGTCAAGGCAACACTGATACTATGCGGTTAAAACGCTTAGCTTCTTAGACGCGTATTCGTCGTCGTAACATCGCATCGTGTCGCTGTCACTTCGTCGACAGAGTTTCGTATGTAAGCGTATATTGACGAATACGCTTCTACGAAGCTATGCGTCGGTGGACAGTAAGCTTATCCGCATTCTATCAGTGTTGCCTTGACTGGAACATTCAGACGCCTTAGACTCGGCTCAGAGAACGTTTCTCATGAATATGAACATAAATGTTCAATTAACCAGGGGCCGTATTATGACCTCTTAAAACCATCATGTTTTCGGTGTGAAAAAGAGACGGAGCTATACAGGACGAATAGCACTATCCTTTTCTCACACAGAAAACATGATGGTTTTAAGATGTCATAATACGGGTACAGGGGTTTTTATACTTACTTACTGGCCTCCGTGGTTTAACACGCGTCTGGCTATTGCTACCCTCCCGTGGGTTCTTTTTTTTTTTATGGTGGGAAAAATCATGCATTGACATCCCCCGCCCTTGGGCGGAGCGGGAGATAGTGTCAGACTCTTACTGACTAAAAGACCCACCCCGTTCCTTCTAGCCTTCATACCGGGGCTCGAGCGCCCTTTCGGATAACCCTGGCCACCCTCCCGTGGGTTGTAACACAACAAAGAAAGAAGTTACCTTTGATGGGTGTTCGTTTGGTCGGCGCTGCTGGGAAACTGGGGAACCCTTCATTGACTCCCGATACGGTGTGCCACGGCGCTTCCATATGCGCTGCAGCCATCCTTCAACACAGATTAAAAGGTGTGTTGTTTGCAATTACTCATTGAACGACGTAACATCATATTTGTATTTCCATAGAGAGGACAGAGATTGCAGTCTAATTATATATCAAACTGTCTTAGGAGTGTATTTTTCTTTGGCACGCACTGTAGATTTGAGATTAGGACTATTTTAGAAAAAAAAAAAACGAAATAGCGGATGTCATTAAATGTTTTTGCAGTTTGAGTTTTTCTCGTTAGATTTTTCTCAAAGAGGCTGTGAAAGGCTACTTGTCATTTTTTTTTTATTACAGCTTGGAGGACTTACAGCTTATACAAACTAAAAATAAAAACACGATAATGTACGGTTTCTTTAAGTATCTAAAAATTAATTAGAGACTTAGATAAACCGTGCATTATCGTGATGACAAGTAGCCTTTTAGGCTAACTCTACTACTAAAGAAAATGCGTATTTATTTCATGGTACACCATTTTTTTTTTAGAAATCTACCCAGTTCCTTGGTTCATCAGTTGGATTATTAAAAAATATGTTTTGTTTTGATTTTCCATGTAAACAAAAAATTATATACTTAGTACACTTTATTTAGAAGTGACTTGTGACGTCACTACTTCTGAATTTTGATACTTTTTATTCTTGTCAATTACGTGACAAAATGGCAAAAATATTTGGAACAGATGAATTTTTTTTTTCAAGAAACATCCCTAAAAACTAAAACTGCATGGTACAGGTACTTCTGAACAAAATATACTTACTTATGATGTGCAGGCGAGTGCAAATGGTTCAGGTAATCCTTGGCAGTGGGCGGGAACTCATTGCAGACGCGGCACCAGTGCATCTCCGGGTCGTAGTACACATAGTTGAACTTCTTGTTAGCGGGAGATCTGCAGAAAGTCCAGCCATATTATAGTCATGTGTCAAAATTATAATAAATCTCAAGAGGATGTTGTATATTGCTCACGGTTGAAATTTCACGAGTTTCGGGTTCCAAAGTATTGGTAGTTTTTTTTTTATAATTTGTCACACTGCCGGGCGAAGTTACCGAGCAATGTGAGGTTTAAAAATATTGTTTTATAATAAATTAAAAAATATAAAACTTTTTTTTTTGTTGTTTTTGTATAAATTAACAATTTTCACTCGCGCAGTTTTAACTTGTAATAAAAACAAATATTCTTCTTTTTCTCTTCTTCGTAAATTAGAGATCCGATGACACTGTTACTTCTTTGATTTCTTACTTCTGAGATCTCCAACTTTAATAAAACAACAATTCTATAAGCAACCTTTAATGTAGACAGGAAATAAAACAATAAAATACATGGAAATCAATACAAAAAGGACAATACATTTAATAAGTACATGTAATGGTGATGCTCCTATTAATATTTTCTTCACTCTCACATACATACATACATTAAGTTCATGTGCGAGGCGAATAGAAGCATCGTACTAGTATAGAACTTATGCCAGTGACAATTCGACTTAATATATAACAGCAATAATATTACAAAAGCATACATTACAGAAAATAATTCAATTTCATAGCATATCATTCGTTTTTGGTAATTTTTACCTGTTCATGCCTCCAGATTGTAAGTAGCTTTAAGTCCAAAACAATAATAAAATTATTATTAAAATTATTACATTATTATTATTAAATGTCATGTATAAGCATATTCCCTCGGTGGACACTTCGAGCTCGTTCCTTCTTGAGGTAGGCCGATCACTAATATGTCAAAGCGAATAGCTCGCAAGGGCACGCGAAAGCGGTGCAGTCCTGCTTTGGGGAGAGAAGTATAGAAACTAAAATCTATTTGTTTGTACACACATTCTCATTTAAAATCACAAATGCTCAGGTATGAAAGTTTATCGCTATGCACTTAAATAATTTCATTTTTAAAAAGGCTATAGAGCTTTGAAGAAAGAAATAAACTTTCAAATCTTTAATGATCATTAAAAAGTAAATATAAAAATGAGGACAGGCACGCACCTAGATTTTCGTTTGCGCTCCGTCGTATCGGGCTCGTCGTCGACAATCTCGTGGGCTTCCTCGCCGATGATCCCGTTCAGCATGTCCACTACATTGTAGATCGTCTTCAACTTATTCTGTATCTCCAACTATAAGTAACGCATTGATGCCAAACATTATAGATCTTGTAGAACAAGCCTTACAATAAAGCAGAAAGTATAGACGAATTTGAGCTGTGAGTCTTAAGACATAAGACTTATTTTGTGTATTGCAAGTCAAACCTGTAACTTGGTGTTTTCCTTCAAAAACCTCTTGGTGTCCGGGCTCGGCGATCGCTTGGCGTCGCCGCGCAGTTCGTTCCGTTGGTCCTTCAACGTGTCCATCTCTTTCTTGAGTATGTTCGCTTTCTTTATGTAGTCTTCTCTCTGTTTAGACAATGCAGCTTTCTGATGACGCATTTCCGATTCGATGGCGGCTGCGGAAATATTTCGTTACTTTATAAACTATATTGGGTTAGCAGATTAAGTGTACTGTCATATTGTGAACAGATCACAAAAATAGATCTTAGATTGTTTCATAATCTAAGTTAAATACAACAATACACTTAATGAAAGCAAAAATATGTAAACAAGACTTCTCTTAGCTGTCATGGACCCGATTCTGCTAAATAATCTCTAGAGGCAATTCCAAGTAGCGTTTTGGAACATTTGAACCGAGTTCAGTATCATGCAGGGATCGCAAGTAATAGCAGAATGTGGTTGTAGGCGGAACAGTGACTATGTTATTAGTTAAAGCAGTAAGAGAGCTTCTTCTGCGATATTCTGCTGGTTTCTTCACACTGGTAATCAATCATGTAGCTTGTAGGAGCACTTTCCTATAAATATGCTTACAAACTAAGAGGTCACAGGTACACAAATAGATCCTGGAATAGAATAATTTTTACATAATGTTTGGTAGTAGGGTGACACAGTAAGATATATTAAATCCAGTACATACACTAATAAGCGGGTACACTGAAATCCTTTGTTTTTGATTGATAATAAGTGGCATATTATACTATATTAGTACATATTTATAAAAAGCACAATATTTCATTACCAGCCTGTCCGTAAAACTAAAGTAGACATAACTATTCGACTCTGCACTTGAGTAAATACAAGCTAATACATAATGGCTCTTTTCAGAACCAATTTGGTTAATATCTTCTAAATTGTATGTTGTTTCAAAGCTATAGATATATAAATATAAGAATTCATCGAGGGGTGAGGGGTGTGATAGGGGTGTCTATTATTTATAATTATTATTATTATTTGCTGTTACAAATTATTGAAGGATCCTCATAATATTTTGTTTAGTCAGAATTTAAGTACTTGACGTGATGAAAACATGATAATAATAAACAATGGTTAGGAAAAATAATACATGAACATTTAAATAATAATGACACATCTTTAAGAGGCCTCCTACAAGGTGGTCCGATGACCTGGTGAAGGTTGCGGGACGCACAGGAACGTGCATTGTGGAACGCTTGGGGGAGGCCTATGTCCAACGGTGGACGTCTGTCGGATGAGATTGAGATGATGATGATGATGATCTATAGAGTGACTTGTTAGATTTTTATTGAATGTTGAATTCTATACAACATTAGTTTTTGTATATACGAAACGCGAAATACGTGTCTAGTATTTTTTTATAAAGAATCTAACTGTATCATGAAAAATCACAGAATTATAAGCTTGTTGTTACCTGGTGGTCCGTACAAATAGATGGTCACCGGGCCATCTGAGCGATTGAGGGGTTGTTTTGCTTCCGTACCAGCTGTGCGCCGGCGCCTAATGCCCGCTACGAACTGCCGTTACTTGTTTTGTACTTACTGTCGGTGGGTTTTTTTTAAATATTTTTGGGAAAAAATGTAACATGATGTAAAAATTATTGGAATCAATTACTGTTTTTGAACAAACTATATTCAGGTTTCGTATATACAAAAATAAAGTTGTATACTTTTGTAACAATTTAGTTTTTCTTCAAATTCAAACCAAAAAATTTAACACAGTTCTTTCCGCTTAATTCTTATAAAAGAACACTTAAAAAAAATAATTCTTCTTTATTAGGCAGAAACAACATAAACATCTTACAGATCTGAAAAAAGAAGTATTTAAAAGAAAAAAAAAAAGAAATGAACTGCATACCTTCTTTCTTGATCTGATCTTCAACATTGTTGAGGAAAGTAGCGGGTGGAGCTGCCTGCGGAGGTGGAGGAGGCAACGACATCTGGTTCCACGCAGCCATGTCGGGAGGGAGTGGTGCTTGAGGAACCCCACCCACAGATGGGAAGTCATCGTAGATACCGGAGTAAGATGGCTGGTAGTTAGGTGGGTAGTTTCCAGGTGCAGGAAGTTGTGTCACTCCCTTTAAATTCAAAGGTTTCATTATAATGTGAAAATTTTCCACTATTCATAATGTGAGACGATCATGAAGATATAAAATGGTACTAGCGGTCCAGGCAGATGTTATCCTGCTGCATTTTGTCAGAAAAAAAACTAAAAACCGAATTGCAGCATCGCCGAGTTCAATTGTATTTTCTAACTATCCAGGGACCCACTCAAATATACATCAAAATTACATCCAAATTAGTCAAGCCGTTTAGAAAGAATTATGTAACAAAAACACATACAGAATTATATACCTAGATAAAGGTTTCTTTCTCAATTGATAGGCATACTTATAGACATTTTTTTATTTATGAACAATAAATTGTATCTGAAATTATAATCGCGTTAAACACTAAAACAATACATACACAACATGAATAAATGTAATTTCTCACATTATTATAATTCTTCTTAAATTCCTAGATGATGGGTCATGTAATCATCTATTCTATACATATAAATAAAATTGGAGTGTCTGTTTGTAATATTGAAAAAACTGCTTTTTACTACATGCATATGAATATATATACGGTACATACACCAAAATAACATTTTTTACAATTTTTGTCTGTCTGTTTGTCCAAGCTAATCTCTGAAATGGCTGGTTGGTGGTGGTGGCTAAAAGTTTTTTTCTTGAGAGCAAGGCTCAGCTCTTTAATTTTCATTATTTCTTTCTTTGATGTCCAACCACAGGCTATTCTGTTGTTAATTTCCTTAGTCGTTTGCTCTTTAGAGGCAATTATTTGGCCCAAGTATGCATACTCTTGCACATATTCAAATGTTTTTCCATCCAATTTTATGGCAACCTATGCAGAGTTAGTCATCAGTTTTGTATTGATGTCATTCATTTTTAGACCTACTACCTTACTTTCGTTACCTAGCGTTTGTACCATAGCTTGTAGTTTGCCTGGGTCTTCTTCCAGCAAAATGAGGTTGTCAGCAAACCTCAGATGGTTCAAGAGGCTGCCATTGATATTGAGGCCATATTCATCCCATTAATAATTAGTAATTCATTAACTTAAGTCTTACAAAGAAATAAAGGCAAATACCATTCTTATGATTAATTCAAATTGTGTTAAAAAAGAGAAACTTATTACCTTTAATCATTAACCTTTCAATCGTGAGAATTAGAGACACAATAGAAAGACAATGGGTGAGTGAACGCCGGCATTCACTTGGGGTTTAATGAATTAATATGAAAAATATTTGGACAAAAAAACTACATAATGATTTTATTATGAAAAGTTGATGATGGAATATTCATTTAATTTAATTCATTAAACCCCAAGCGAATGCCGGCATTCGCGCATTTATTGTCTTACTATTGTGCCTCAAATTGACAGTATCTGAAAGGTTAAACTGCATAAAATGCAGTTTTTTAAACTGCATAAAATGCAGTTTAACCTTTCAGATACTGACATTAAGTTACCTATATTTCAAATTAAAAATGTTAAAAGGCAGTTTATGTTACATGAATAATCTTGGAATTTTCGTTGTAATCAATTTTGAAATTACGTAGTACATTGTAATTACAGCAACAATGTGTACTGCTCTCTGTACTGCACTAGGCTTTTCGTTTAGTAAAGGAAGCAAAATGACTACTTAATTTACACATACTGTGTACGTGTTTTCTTACAGTTAAAATCAAATATCTGAAGGTCAACCACAGTTAAGTGATGGCAAGTAGTTGTTTTGATGGTGAACTAAGTTGATGGCGTGTAACATACCAGTCACAAAAATTTGCCCACAGTCAGCTAAGTGTGGTAACAGATGCAGAGTTTCGGTTCCACAGGTTTTCGGCCAGATATTTTGACCATCGGTTACTACTCAAGACAACTGTAGTTGTGGGGTACCATAAAACCATGTTAAACGGATTGAATTATTAAAATTGAATCAATAAGACATAATTGCATCTGAATTGTTAAAAGTTATTGGCTATAAAAGCAGTTACAACCTCAGTAAACTGAAACATACAAACAGCCAGTTGACTATGACTACAAAATAATAAATACATAATTCAGTGATACAGTACCTCTTGTGGCACAAAGCCAGGGGGCGGCTGCGTAGGAAACCCTACACCCTCTGGTTGAAACTGCTGGTTGTCCCACAGCTCACTAGGCTCAGGTAGCTTGGCTATCTCATTTAAAATGTTCTCGTCTAGTAGGTCTTTATCACTCTTGCGAGGCGACCGGCTCCTGCGCTTATCACTGTCATCTCTTCGAGGAGGTGTATGGCTTCGTTTACGGAGTGGAGGCCGGCTTCTGTAGTCATTACGGTCCCTGTCGCGATCGCGGTCTCTATCCCTTTCACGTTCACGGTCCCGATCACGATCTCTGTCTCTATCCCAATCTCTATCCCTATTATAAAACGATCTAGGATCCTTTCTGTGGTCACGAGACATGATAAATGTTAATTTACAACCAAATTCACAAAATTATTGCTTTGTTTGCTTGGGCTTCACAGAAAAACACACGCTTTATCTGACAGATTGTGTCGCCGCCGCCATTATGGTGTTGCTAACATAAAATATAATCACTTTTTTTACAAATATTTTTTAGACTTGGATACTAAGTTAGAGTCTGTCTAATAAGTTAAACGACTTTGGTATTGTCTGTGCGATAAAAGAACCGTCGTGGCGTAAAGTGAAAACAACATTAAAGATTTTAAGTAGCAACCCAACCCAGCCATCCGTCAAATGCCAAACGTCATATCATGTTGACAGAGGGTTTATTATTATGTTATTTTATTGTGATTTTTAATTGAAATCTTCAGAAATGTGATAATAAATTTCACTGAGCTGCAGGGGAACTAATATTTAATATATTACAGTTTTGCCAAAGATAACAAATCGAAAATCACACCAATAGTGAACAAAACAAAGTCACGAACTTGGGAAACGTTGGTATGCTGTGTTTTTGGTACGTAACACTTTTATTTTAATGTTTTTAGACTTCTTAGGTGAACTCCTGTCCCTGTTATCTCCAAATATATATAAATTTAACGGAAATTCATTTAAACATGACGATATTTGTTTATTTTATTTTTGTCAATATTTTCGATGGCTAGTATAAAGAGTATTGATACTTTAAATTTATAATGCATTTTGACTAACTTAGAATATTTCTTTTCAGGCTTGCGTAAGAATACAGTAACTGAAATAAAAAAGAGCAAGTGCGAGTCGGACTCGCGCACTGAAGATTCTGTACAAATTTACCTATGAAATCAATTCCCGAATTGAGTTAGAAAGTTTTTTCGAATTGCAAACAATTTTTTTTTTGTGGCGTATCTACAAATTTGCAATTTTCAGATTTTTCCCTGTACTTGTTCTATGAGACCTTGATTTATGCTAAATTTCAGGATTCTAGGTCAACGAGATTCACCCTATGAACTTTGATTCCCTTGAGTATCGAAATATATGTTTTTTTGCGACATAAACGGCCGTATCTTTTTTTTTTCGTTAACTCGGAAGTCTGATTTTTTCACAACTTCAAAAGACCGCAGACTTGAGTGTATGGTTTTAATTTTAACTCAATACCTCCAAGCGTTCTTGAGTTAAAGGGTCTAACAGATAAACAGACGGACAACTAAGTGATCCCAAGGATCTTTTAAACAAGATGGCCCCTTACAGGCTAAATAGGTTTTTTACGAAGCAACATTACAAATTCTAAACTGTACTTTATTTTCATAGTCATTAAGTTCATATTTTTCATTGATTAGCAAAAGGGAAAAATGTACTGAGGAAGACAACGAGAAAGTGCTCCTATTTTTACCTTTATATTTAACTAGGGTAACCATAAACTTGCCGTTAGCTGCAATATTCCAGTCACTAATAATAGACCGATCCCAGTCAAAGTGATAGAACCATTTTCGTTGGAACTGGGTAAGTGGTCGTTGGTGGAACCTACCTCGATAGGCAGTACAGCAGTTTCTTCACGCTATTTTCCTTTACCGGTTCGTGTTTGCATTTAAATGTTCATCATCATTACAATCGAAAGACGTCCACTGTTCGACATATGCCTCCCCCAGGTGTCGCCACAATTAACGGTTTGTTACTCATTACGCAAAAACTTATAAACGGATGAATTTATAACATGGCTTATAACCTATATTTTTGCTAAGTTTCATCACGTGAGCAAGTTCAATAAATACTACTGTACTAATATTATAAATGTGAAAGTTTATGAAGATGGATGGAGGTACTCGTATGTATGGATGTGTCGCGCAAAAACTACCAGACAGATGATGTTAATCATAAACATTGCAATAATACAGCACATAAATAAGCTATAACTTTGCAATTTCATTAGGTGAGCAAAAGCAATAGGATAATTTTTATTATAAGGTGAAGCCGCTGGAAGAAGCTAGCCTAACATAGTTTCAAAATATCAAGATTTAACAGTCGCACTATAATGACGTCACGACGGTTTACTTTCCGCACAGACTCTAATTAGGTAGAGTCTGTGCGGAAAGTAAACCATCGTGGAATTTGAGGGCGCTGCTGTAGATAAATATCGTTTTTGATAAGTAAGCAACATTGTGACGTCATTATAGTGCAACTGTTAAATCTTGATATTTTGAAACTATGTTAGACTAGCTTCTTCCAGCGGCTTCATCCAATAATAAAAATTATCCTATTGGCTGAATTTGCTCACCTAATGGAACTGCAAAGTTATAGCTTATGTGCTATATTATTGCAATGTTTAGGATTAAGTTCATCTGTCTAGTAGTTTTTGCGCGACACATCCATACATACGAGTACCTCCATCCATCTTCACAAACTTTCACATTTATAATATTAGTAGCCTATTTATTGAACTTGCTCACGTAATGAAACTTAGCAAAAACATAGGTTATAAGCTGTATTATTGCAACGTTTATCATTAAATTCATCCGTTTATAAGTTTTTGCGCAATGCCGTTAATTGTGGCGACACCTGGGGGAGGCCTATGTCAAACAGTGGACGTCTTTCGATGATGAACATTTAAATGCAAACACGAACCGGTAAAGGAAAATAGTGTGAAGAAACTGCTGTACTGCCTATACTATAGATAGGTTCCACTTCGACCACTTACCCAGTTCCAACGAAAATGGTTCTATCACTTTGACTGGGATCGGTCTATTATCACTGACTGGAATATTGTAGCTAGCAGCAAGTTTATGTTTACCCTAGTTAAATATAAAGGTAGTAAAATGGGACACACTACCACTTTCTCGTTGTCTTCCTCAGTACATTTTTCCCTTTTGCTAATCAATGAAAAATATGAACTTAAGGACTATGAAAATAAAGTACACTTCAGAATTTGTAATGTTGCTTCGTAAAATATCTATTTAGCCTGTAAGGGACCATCTCGCATATAAGATCCTTGGGATCACTTGGTTGTCCGTCTGTTTATCTGTTAAGACCCTTTAACTCGAGAACGCTTGGAGGTATCGAGTTAAAATTAAAACCATACACTCAAGTCTACGGTCTTTTGAAGTTGTGAAAAAATCAGACTTCCGAGTTAACGAAAAAAAAGATACGGCCGTTTATGTCGCAAAAAAACGTATATTTCGATACTCAAGGGAATCAAAGTTCTTAGGGTGAATCTCGTTGATCTAGAATCCTGAAATTTGGCATAAATCAAGGTCTCATAGAACAAGTATAGGGAAAAATCTGAAAATATGAAAATTTGTAAATCCACCACAAAAAAAAATTGTTTGCAATTCGGAAAAATTTTCGTAACTCTATTCAGGAATTGATTTCATAGGTAAATTTGGACAGAATCTTCAGTGCGCGAGTCCGACTCGTACTTGCCCTTTTTTATTTTAGTTACTGTATCCTTACTCAAGCCTGAAAAGAAATATTCGAAGTTAGTTGAAATGCATTAAAAATTTAAAGTATCAATACTCTTTATACTAGCCATCGAAAATATTGACCAAAACAAAATAAACAAATATCGTCATGTTTAAATGAATTTCCGTTTAATTTATATATATTTGGAGATAACACGGTCAGGAGTTCACTTAGGAAGTCTAAAAACATTAAAATAAAAGTGTTACGTACCAAAAATACAGCATATCAATGTTTCCCAAGTTCGTGACTTTGTTTTGATCAATAATGGTGTGATTTGCCATTTGTTATCTTTGGCAAAACTGTAATATATTAAATATTATTTCCCTTGCAGCTCAGTGAAATTTTATATCACATTTCTGAAGATTTCAATTCAAAATCACAATAAAATAACATAATAAACAAACCCTCTGTCAACATAATGACGTTTGGCATTTGACGGATGGCTGGGTTGGGTTGCTACTTAAAATCTTTAATGTTGTTTTCACTTTACGCCACGACGGGTCTCTTATCGCACAGACAATACAGGTCGCGCGGTGAATCAAGATCGCTCGGTGAAAGTAGTGGGGGCAATCGGCGCATGTGTACAATTGCGCACAGAAATTCTTAGTATGTTAGGATTTTATTTTTAATTTCGTATGTTTGAACCTTAGTAACATAACTTATAATAACACTAGTTTTTGATTGTAATTTATCTTGTAAGTAGGTAAATTCAAAAAATTAAAAATTATAAAATAAAACATATAATAAAAAAAAAAATTCGTTAGTTTCTTTCTTTAACGTAATAATTCACGTCGTAAACCATTTTTCTGGTTAGCCGTTTTAAAACTTTATTTTTAACCATTTTTTTTTACGACTACGTATTACTATTACGATAACACAAGCTGTACGCAACAGTACCCAAGTACAACAGTATCCAATGAGAGGCGAGAACGCAACGCGGGAATTGAAGAGCGACTCTATCTACCAATGACGTGTCGCCGACGGCGCACACCCGCCCGTACGTCGCCAAATAGACCGTAGAATTGAATACTGCGCATGCCCCTTCCACTTTTGCCGAGCGATCTTGATTCATCGCGCGACCTGTATTAGGATTTAATGAAATCTGATGTAGTCAACACGGGTTCAATAATCAAGGTTGATTAAGAGACAGAGATCATTGTTTACTAACAGAAAAAACTTATAAAAAGTACCGAATATTTGTATTTTTTAAATAATTAAATATTATACAAAATTCTCAAGTCGGTTGACTTGTTAGACAGACTATATGTCTTTAAGTCATGTCTTCATGTAGGCTATTCAATACCTTCTTCAGACGTCCAAAAAAGCCTTCTTTCAACGATGGCTTCATATCAATGAGTTTCATACCTATAGTTTCTGACATACTCAAATACTTAGATATAGGTTTCGGTTGAAGAGATCTTAGTCAGGCTTATGAATCTACACGGCCAGATTTAAAAAAAACCCCGCGCTTAACTTTTCGTATACCGTAACTTTTGACAGGCCGTTTGGTCTAGTGGTTAGTGACTCTGACTGCTATGCCGGAGGTCGTGGGTTCGATTCCCACCCAGGACAAATGTTTGTGTGATGAGCATGATCATTTGTTCTGTCTGGGTGTAATTTATTTAGATGTATGTATTTAAAAATATATAAGTACGAGTATGTTTATCAGTTGTCTAGTACCCATAACACAAGCTCTGCTTAGCTTGGGACTAGACGGCCCTTTGTGATAGTGGTGGAATATTATTATTATTATTAATTAGAGACACAATAGAAAGACAAAGTGAGAGCTAACGCTGGCGTTCGCTCGGGGTTTAATGAATTAAATGAGTGACCACATAATGCCATCAGGATAGAGTTTGTTGTTGACAAATTCAATCCTGATGGTACTACTGAAGATTTCGGAATTTGATGGATGCCAGACGCACACCAGGCCTTCCCCAAATGTCGTTATAACAAACGACGGTCCTTCGTTTGTTATAACGACATTTGGGGAAGGCCTAGGTCCAACAGTGAACGTCTTACGGCCGAAATGATGATAATAATAATGATGAGGTAACATCTCAAACCGCGACATTTTTTAACCGACTTCTAAAAAAAGAGGAGGTTCTCAATTCGGATGTTTGTATTTTTTTTTATGTATGTTCGCGCATAACTTCGTCACTTGCCAACCGATTTGAAAAATTATTTTTTTGTTGGAAAGGGTATACTTTCCAAATGGTCCCATAGTCACCAAGTCGAAATCTGATGATGGAATCTTGGCGAAATCGAGCGAACTCCTCAAATATTATAGGCAATCATATAGTTCTTTTGGTATTTTCATCAAAAACTTAAGCATTTATAGTCAAAACATGACATTTGATGAAGTGGAACTGGTGAAGAAGACCAGAAATGGCCAACGGAAGTTCATACTCACACAGATCTCCCAATGAACATAGTTACAAATAAATGAATAGTTCTGAATAGGTATGTTGAAAATGGTATCATCGATGTAACCTGATGATGATGATGGAGTCGGAAGATAGGCACCGGAACTCCGTAATTAATCAATGTATCCTAGCCGTGTTTGGGCTTATTAGAATTGTCATGAGATGCACTTTGGCTATAAGGTACTATCGAACTGATCTGATGATGATGATGGAGCCGGAAGGTAGACACGGGAACTTCATAATAAAAAAATGTATCCTAGCACGGTTTGAGTTAATTGGAATTGTCAATTGGCAACTAAAAAGTGTGAAATAAAAAACTTTTCACAAAAAAATATAACCGACTCACTAAAAAACACTAAAAACATCAAAATAACTTTAATTTCGGAAGTCGGTGTTAAATAACGAAGAGGCAAAACTATTATAGAAACACCGACTTCCGAAATTAAAGTTATTTTGATGGTTTTTAGTAAGTCGGTTATATTTTTTTGTAAAAAGTTTTTTTCCTTTTATATTTCGACTGCAAAAAAAAAAACACTTCCGCACAAGTTCTACGCTGTAAAGTCTTTAAAAACTGTCTATTATTCAGCGAGTATTACTTACTACTCAAATTAAGGAATGAATCAAAATGAATTTTAGTTTTAGTCTTATCACAGGATTGATCAAAAAAGCTCTTTTTCGTTTAAAACAAAAATAAGCAAGAAAAAAACTACTGAGGTGTCAAGGGACACCCGGATGGAACGAAGTTCCGTTCTGGCTTGCTTTCTATAAGAGAGAGAGAGACAGACAGAGAAACATGCGCACGCCACACGGCTTACAATAGCTTACTAAAAAATATAACTAAAAAATACTATCCTATTTTATGTACATTTTGACAGCACTATTTCAACATCTTTGAAACCATGAAAACGACACTCATGACTAAAAAGTTGATTATTTCTGACAGCCGCCATCTTAGATTTACATTTTGACAGCACTATCGGCTTCAACAACCTCGAAAACCATGAAAAAGACACCCATATCGAAAAAGTTGATAATTTATTGCAGCCGCTATCTTGGATTTACATTTTGACAGAACAATCGGTTTCAACACCCTCGAAAACCACGAAAACGACACCCATGACGAAAAAGTTGATAATTTCTTGCAGCCGCCATCTTGGATTTAAATTTTGACAATACTATCGGTTTCAACACCCTTGAAAACCATGAAAACGACACCCATGACGAAAAATGTAATAATTTTTTGCAGCCGCCATCTTGGATTTATATTTTTACAGTACTATCGGTTTCAACATCCTCGAAAAACATGAAAACGACAGCCATGACGAAAAAGTTGATAATTTCTTGCAGGCGCCATCTTGGATTTATATTTTGACAGTACCATCGGTTTCAACACCCTCGAAAACCATGAAAACGACACCCATGACGAAAAAGTTGATAATTTCTTGCAGCCCCTCGAAAACCATGAAAACGACACCCATGACGAAAAAGTTGATAATTTCTTGCAGCCGCCATCTTGGATTTACATTTTGATAGTACTATCGGTTTCAACACCCTCAAAAACCATGAAAACGACACCCATGACGAAAAATTTGATAATTTCTTGCAGCCGCCATCTTGGATTTATATTTTGACAGTACTATCGGCTTCAACACCCTCGAAAACCATGAAAACGACACCCATGACGAAAAAGTTGATAATTTCTTGCAGGCGCCATCTTGGATTTATATTTTGACAGTACCATCGGTTTCAACACCCTCGAAAACGACACCCATGACGAAAAAGTTGATAATTTCTTGCAGCCCCTCGAAAACCATGAAAACGACACCCATGACGAAAAAGTTGATAGTTTCTTGCAGCCGCCATCTTGGATTTATATTTTGACAGCACCATCGGTTTTAACACCCTCGAAAACCATGAAAACGACACCCATGACAAAAAAGTTGATAATTTCTTGCAGCCGCCATCTTGGATTTACATTTTGACAGTAAAAGTGTCGGTACAATTTTTCGTGAGAATTTTTTCCGTCTAGCCCCCTTTCACAACGCGCGATAAGGAACTTCGTTCCAAAAACAAGATTTTTTCTAGCGACGCAACTCCAAAGATGGTGGCGACGCATTGTTTGGAAATCAGCTGGGATCGCAGTCAAACACTAGTTTATCATCATCATCTTCCTGCCCTTGTCCCGTTTTATTTGGGGTCGGCGCAACACGTTTTTTTCTTCCATCTGTCCTGTCACTCATCACGCTATCACTAACTCCTTTTTCTTTCAAATCGCTTCTCACACAATCCATCCATCTTTTCTTTGGCCTCCCTCTCCCCCTCCATTCATCCACATGTAAACTCATAACTTTCTTAGCAATATGCGTTTTGTCTCTCCTTTTCACATGACCATACCAAGACAAACGATTCCCTTTCAACTTTTCAGTCACTGGCGCCACTTTCAAACTTCCCCTAATATTGAGTATATTATTTCTCACTTTATCCATTCTCGTCACACCACACATCCATCTTAACATTCTCATCTCCGCTACGTGCAATCTTTTTTCATCCGTCTTTATCACAGCCCAACATTCTGATCCATACAGTATGACAGGCCTTATCACGGATTTGTAGATTTTACCCTTCAACTTGAGCATCCGTGGGTCACAAGTAGTTCCCGTGACCTGTCTGCGTTGATCCGACGTGTTACGTCCCGGTCCACCTCACAATCCCCTTGGACGAGCGACCCGAGATACCGAAAGTCGGAACAGATCGGTATGGGCGTTCCGGCGAGAGCTAAAGGCACTGGATTGGAGACACCGCCGAAATCGCAGAACAAGTACTCCGTTTTGGTTCTAATCAATTTCGGGCCAACACTCTCCAGTCTGTGCCACCACACCTCTAATCTGTTCTGGACCTCAAGCACTAGTTTATATAAATACAAAAAAATCCTGACATACCCAAGTAACAAAATGGATGCGAAACACATCCGGAACTTAGTACTAGTTGGTACTGGTTGCTACTGGTTGGTGTTATTCCTGCGCCTCGGAAAGCACATAAGATCTTTAGTTATCGGCCTGATCTCTTAGAATCTGAATTTCGGTTGGGAGGACGTGGGTTCAAACCAGATAGTCATTATAATATACTAGCTTTTACCCACAGCTTCGCTCGCGTACATAAAATATAGCCTATGTCACTCAGGAATAAAGCAGCTTTCTATCGGTGAAAAAAATTTCGCTATCGGACCAGTACTTTCAGAAATTGCCTCCTACAAACAAAAAAAAAAAGACAGAAAAACAATCTTCAGGTACCTCTTTAAAATATTAGTGATGAAGATATTCACAACGGAATTACGTCAAAAATGTTTGCCCCAGTAGTCCGGGAACCTCGTATCATTGATTCAGCTGATATGGTAACGCCCCTGCAGCCTTAACTGTCCCTTAATGTGAATCACTAGTTCTAATTTTATTGTACGGATCGGATTGCCAGTGCGATCGTTGGATGACTATGGACTGAGCTAAAGTATTGAATTCGCGTGAATTGCATCGGATCAGTTCGAAACCGTACTTGCGTTGAATCGCCTACGTAGAACACCCTGAGGCCCTACCACGAGCTCTTAACGCGATCCATTTGACAACCTAAACTGAACTGTAAAAGGGATAGAGCTATATAGGATGTATAGCTTCATCCCTCTTTCTCACTCGCATGCCGAACATTTTAATACGTTATGGTACCCAAGCTCCTGTTAGGCCTTACGCGCGGCTCTATATTGCGAGAGTGCAAAATTGCCCCTTATCCGCCATTTATCTAACACACGTCACCACACCGCAAGAGTTCGCGCGAAAATATGAAATCAACTAAACGCGTCCGCTTCGCTTCGCTCGTCGCCGCACCGCAACCACGTACCGTCGGTCACGTAGGCCATCGCAAAAGAGCATCAATTATTTGTTCCTTTCGCGCCGCGTCGCTTTGCGATCGCGATTGCGTTGTATCGTCTACGCATTCAACGGATAACGTTTTGATGAACGGATAACGTTTTGATGGCTTAAAAAGATTTGAGCTTCGAACCATATGATAACGCTCTCGGAACGCACTTCGAAGGCTTAAACAGAACTAAATGTTTGAACTGTGTGTATGTGTCTAAAGCATTTACTACCACTTCAAATAGTTGTGTCTACGTCTCATTACATCACACTAACATTATAAAGTAGAAAGTTTGTCTATGACTATTACTCCTTCACGCTTGAACGTCGGACAACATCGCACGACGAGCTCTCTGTTTATAGTATACCGATTACTGGCTGCTGCCAGCAGATTTGCCAGCGTGATAGTGGAAAATTATCCCAAACGAACATACTTCCGCGATAAAAAGTATCCTATGTGCTATTCCAGAATATGGTCTACACGTGTAATAAGTTTCATCAAAATCAGTTTAGCCGTTCCAGTGTGAAGAAGTAACAAAGATGCACACATACTTATTTATAAACTTTCGCCTTTGTAGTGTGATGTCATGTGATAGTATATGCGATGAGCATCAAGCAATCTATTAGGACACCCCTATTGGATCATCGTGCGACCATTTTCAATGCGTGACGAGAAAACATCGCGTCATCGTACGATTCTTGCCAATTTGGACGAGGCCTTAAGTTGTTGATAACTTCAAAGCGCCCGTTTGTCGCTCGATGGAGCTAAAATGGGAAGTTTGTGAAACAATTTTGTTTACATTTCAAATACGTCATACTCACTGATCTCCATTAAATCGTTCAGCGGAGCGGAATAGACTTTTAACAAATGAAGTGAACGACAGCAAACGTTGTGTTTGGGGGGGACGTCACATCCAATGTTCCACTCGGGTTCATCTTATTTGACGGCTTAAGTGCGCCCCAGATAGGAATTCGCGCCAGTACGACGCCATAGTAAAATAGGAGCATTAAGGCTTCAGGACACCTGATGAATTTGCTACATTTATTTAGACTATACGATTGAATATAGATGCTCAAGAATATTGCTTTTTCCAGACAATTTGGCTGATGTGTAGCGTTGGCTATTGCTATGCTCCTTATCCGATTTCGCAGTCGGTACCTTCAGTTTTATTTTAATGATATAAACTAGTGCTTGACTGTGATACCATCTGATGGTAAGCCGCGAGCCCGCGACGCAATCGTTGATGGTAAGGCGCACTAGTTTATTATGAGCCTATTCACTCTAGCCTTGAAGACACCTAAATTATAATCGGAAGGGAAGGCTGCAGCAGGCAAATTGTTCCAGTCCTTCAATGTACGCGGTATGGCGCAATGTCAAAATCAAAAAAGTCAAAAGTTTTTTATTTACATGGGCACTTATAAAACGTCAGAAGCTAGTGCACGGTTCCAAATTGGTCGTTTCCTATGGAGATGCAAATAATGCAATGCAACACCTGGTCCGGGAGTCCTGGTCCTGGACCGTAGAGGTGTTAAAATTGTAATGGTGGATAGTCGCCGTTGGTACCATCGAAGACACTTCCGCCTGACCACCGCTTAGTTCATTTTTGCTTGCTCTTAAAACGAAAACTTCTTAAGGGTTTGATTCGGCGCCGCGCCGCAGGATTCAAAATTTTTTTAAGTGATAATGTAGAAATGACCGCGATGGTACATCGGTTTGTCCGATGGTAGAAAGTTGATGGCAGAATCAAGTCAAGTAATCGTCCTTAAAATGCTTCCTATAAAATATCGATTTTTCGCAGTCAGCAAGCTTTCTTTGTTCATTAAGCTACTATTAAAGAAACTTGTCCTAAAGAAATTTTTGCTGCTGCGAAAAGTTATCTCGCCCTAAATATAAAATGTCCTAAATCCCGAAAACATAATGGATACTTTGATATAGGGTTATTTGGCGATGACAGTTCCACTCCAAGTAGCTTCGAGTCAGGGGCAATGCGTCTTCAGATATCGAGCCGATGATGTGTGGGCACTTCTCTGATAGATCGTCTCCTTGTTGTGACTAATGGACATAGTTCTCTGTTGAGGCAAGGTAGACAATTTAGTTTGCAGATAATATTGGGGTTGATTGATATTGTGGGTTGTTGCAAATTATTGTCATAAACAGCCCTGACTTACGAGTCATACATTGCGGGTTTAAATCCAGCAAGGCGGATTATTTTGTGTATGCTCTCAAAACTGTGACGGAAAACGTCGTGAGGAAACCGGCACGTCATAAAAACAAAAAAGAACTAAATGTTTGTATTGTGAATGTTTTTATTTCACATAGGCCTACATGGGCACTTATAAAACGTCAGAAGATAGTGTACGGTTCCAAGTGGTCGTTTCCTATGGAGAAGAATCGGCAAGAAACTACCCTCTTTTTCTATATAAGTATTAAATTTTTCTTCGATTCGATCTTCGATTTCTTTGGTTTCGCAGCCAAAGAAATCGAAGTCGGCCCGTTCACGACCTTGCCGCTGTGAGCGGTAGCTAAGCACGGGTTGGCGAGCGGTAAGAACAATGTATGAAAATGTTTGAAGCACGCTATGAGATGTCGCTCATAGCGCCCGCCTCGGCGCCCGGTTACTTAAGCCGCCCCGCTCGCCGTGCCGCTGGCTGCTAAGACCGAAGTCGTGAACAGGCCGTTAAAGCATAAAATATATAGGTACAGAAGTCAATCTACATACAAAGCGCGCTCGAGCAACGCACACAAAGACACCGCTCACAGACACGATGTCTTGGTTGCGTCTCGGATCACTCGTCGAAAAATCCCGGCTCAAACGCTCATTAGTGTGCGTCCACCGAGCGTAGGTATAAAAAGTGAAGTACATACATGAGATTGTCTTCTGTACAGGTCGCGCGATGAATCAAGATCGCTCGGCAAAAGTGGAAGGGGCATGCGCAGTATTCAATTCTACGGTCTATTTGGCGACGTACGGGCGGGTGTGCGCCGTCGGCGACACGTCATTGGTAGATAGAGTCGCTCTTCAATTCCCGCGTTGCGTTCTCGCCTCTCATTGGATACTGTTGTACTTGGGTACTGTTGCGTACAGCTTGTGTTATCGTAATAGTAATACGTAGTCGTAAAAAAAAAAATAGTTAAAAATAAAGTTTTAAAACGGCTAGCCAGAAAAATGGTTTACGACGTGAATTATTACGTTAAAGAAAGAAACTAACGAAATTATTTTTTTAATTTTATTTTTAATTTTTAATTTTTTGAATTTACCTACTTACAAGATAAATTACAATCAAAAACTAGTGTTATTATAAGTTATGTTACTAAGTTTCAAACATACGTAATTAAAAATAAAATCCTAACATACTAAGAATTTCTGTGCGCAATTGTACACATGCGCCGATTGCCCCCACTACTTTCACCGAGCGATCTTGATTCACCGCGCGACCTGTACCTATCTATTTTGTGGTATAAGTGTCACATCTACCAATCCGCATTGGGCCCACGTGGTGGATTGGCAACCGTTCCTGTTCCTAGAGAGGACGTCTCATTCCCAGCAGTGGGAACATAAGGAAAAATCTGCTAGCTTTTTATATAACGAGATTTTTATTTTTGATTTGCTTGTTCGGAGAGCTTTAGCTTTTTGTCGCGGCTTTACTCCTGTGTCACCGGAACCGTATTTTACCAATAATAGAATATTTCTTAATCAGGTCTGGTATCTAACCGTCTACTTTCAGGGAGTAGCGCGTATTGAAGGACTGGAACACTTTGCCTGTTGCGGTCTTCTCGTCCGATTATAATTTAAGTGTCTTCAAGGCTAGAGTGAATAGGCTCTTAATAAACTAGTGCGGTTTATCTCAACGATTGCTTCAGTGCTTACTATCAGGTGGGATCGCAGTCATGCTCTAGTTGTTTTTTTTTAATAGCCTACTGTATGTCCCACTGTTGGGTAAAGGCTTCCCTTTTCTCCTTCCAAATTTCTCTGTCTAGGGTCATCTCTGGCCAAGTTTGCCCCGCGAACATGATCAGATCGTCATACCACTTTCGCCGCAATCGACCAGTAGCCTGATTCACGTAAAATCAAACAAGCCAAATGTCGTTGAAGTTTTATAGTCGTTCGATCGAAGTCCTATACAAAAGCGGTATTCACGATCTACCGACTTATTTTCAGTACCAGGATAATTTAATACTTACAGATTTTTTTTTAATCGTCAAATTTCAAACAACTTTAAAATCGGTGTCGTTCAAACTCGATTGATGGATGTGAATACGGAAATGGTCTAAACATGGTTTAAACAACTGAATCGCTACGATATCGTTACGGTTTTCATTACGTGAATCGGGCTACTGGACGGCATCAACCTCCTTCAGGCGTCCAGTGAGTGATAATCCTCGCCCACCTGTCCAGATGCATTCGTGAAACATGGCCAGCCCACTCCCACTAGCTGTTTTAGTTGGTTTTAGCCTAGCTGATTTTTCACAGATATTTGCTATTTTCAATAAAAAAAAAACGCTCAGTTTTACACAGTGAATGTGGCAGTACCTTTCAAGTTACATATCTTGTTACCCCTTTCTATCTACATGACTGCCTCACAAAGGTGAGACGGAGCCACCCTTTGACACCTTTACCAAGGTCACACTTCAAATTTCAGTAACTACTGTTATTGTATTGACTTATTGGAATATTAATTATTATCGAGGCAGCCTTAGAGGGAACATGTTACAGGGGTATATAACGGGAATATGTGGCTTTGGCTTCCACATTCGAGTTAAGTGTTCTAAGGGACATGGTGCTAAAGGTAACTTGATTTCTTTAATTTTTACTTAATTCATTTAACCCCAAGCGAACGCCGGTGTCCGCTCTCTCATTGTCTTTATGTTATAATTGTGTCCCTAATTAAGTTATTCGAAAGGTTAATTTATTAGGGATTTAAAATTTGTTTTTTTTTTTAATTTTATTTATATTCGTACCTTTCGAATACCTACCGTTATTAGAGACACAATAGAAAGACAATGAGAGAACAAACGCAGGCGTTCGCTTGGGAAAAATGAAAAAAAGTAGTCAAAAAATGAAAGGGTCGTTTTGACATTTGTATTTTGACTACCGTAAAATGGGTGAAAAGAGACAAATCTTTGGTTTGGTTTTTTACTTTGATACCATAATATCGGCCTCTAACAAAGCATCGATTTTTTATAATAACAATTCATTGAAAAATTGATATAGTTAAATGCTGCAAATAATATTCAAATATCGAGAAAATACCCTTTAAAGTTTTGTCTCTATTCACCCCATTTTATGTACCTAGCGGCTTGTTCGGTGTAGTGTTGCTACTATTAAAACAGCTACTACCTACTACACCGGACCCCTAATTATTATTTTATTATTTCTTTCAGTTTCGTTCCAAGTTGCATCCTTGCATCCTAATTCCTAGGGTCTTTTTAAAAATCAATACGGGTCCATTATTTTTCAACGAATTTAGTCTTTACGTATCATTTACATTAAAATTAAATGACATGTTAGTATGTAATAACATAAAGCATTATTTACTTTATTATTACCTTGTTAATTTTTTTAATGTTTCATTAGTATCCAGTACCCGTGCACCTGTTACGTTGATAATTATATATTAAAGTTTCACTCATAAATTAATATTTTTCGAACTGAAGGTTTTTTTACAAGAACACCTAAAAAGAGATTTTCTCCGACTCTCCTTTCGCAGGTACTTATGCTGGAAGAGATTTCTTTAGAAATAAGTATCACCTTTTAGCTATTTGATGGTTAGATAATTAAGAATTATTTATTGTAAACTAAAAAAAAAACAAATTCCAATAAAAAAATAATATTTTGAATTTTTTACATTTTACCATGTTACCCTGACGGGTGCTTTCACTAACTCCCTGTTCTTTCATATTATCTCTTCTCAAATACTCCATCTTTTCTTTGCCACCTGCCCCTTTCCATTCATCCACACGTATATTCATAACTCTTTTAGTAACGCGTTTCATCCCTTCTCATCACAAGGCATACCAAGACAAACGATTGCTTTTTGCTCATGACTACATCAATAATATACTCACAGTTATATAAACTACCTAGTTAGGTAATATTAGTTAACCTCTCGTATGCCGTAATTAGAGACACAATTAAAAAGCCATTGTGTCTCGCGTAGATCTGCGTTCCGGCATACAACAGGTTAAAGAGGTATAAAGAAGTAAAGTTTTTTTTTTGTTAGAGGTATCTCCGAAAGTACTGTTCTAATTGCTAAAATTTTTTCACCGATAGAAAGCTGCTTTATTGTGGTTGACTGGCAGAGAATGGCTAAGGTATTAAGTCCGCGTTTGTACATTTGTGTTGCATGAAGTTCTAATAAATAAATAGTTCCTAAGTGACATAGGCTATATTTTATGTACGCGGGCGAAGCCAAAAGCTATTGTTATCTAAAGCAAAACTGTACATGGGTAAAGTAAACTAGGTTCCTTACAAGTACCTATCTACATTTACTCATTGCTGTTGGGCATCCTTTTCAGTTCCGATATTTCGTTTTAAACTTGTACATTTGCTTTGCCAGTTGGCTGCTCGGCTCCATTTATATATCAATGTGAATTTATTGGGTTTGATAGTACCGTGAACAACTTACTGTGGTAATACAGTCAACGAATAATGCGTGTATCGCCGAAAATTATCCCAATACTGTGCCCTATTTATTAAAATTAAGAGCTGTTCAATTGTAGAGTATATTTAAATGGAGGTTTTAGAGCTTATTAATGTCAGTATCATGTTACTACCCAACTGTACCAGAAGTAGCGTTATGTTTTTCGAGTGTATGTATATGTATTCGTATGTACATTTTTGTTGACAGTTATCGCGAAATTGGTCTTAGTCTTGATTGTACATCGAAAGTACAAAAAATTAAAATGGCGGTTTTTTGGTGTTAAATTAAGTATGTTTTTTCGTGACATAGTCATGCAGAGTATTAAAATAAAGGCCTTGAGGACACGATTTCAAAAGTATTACTAACTAAAATGTAGGAAAATAAAAAAAAGCTTGCATTGTGCTAACTAAAAAAAAAAAACAAGCCAGTTTAAGCCGTTTTATGCAGTTGAGGACGTCAAAACTATGACTAAATTAAAATAAATTCCATAGTGGTTAAAGTGAATTGATACAAACTTTTAGTTGTTTCAGAGAAAAACATAAGGGCATAATGTTTACTGAACAAGGAGTAGTTACTCTCTACTCGAACGATTTCCTAGGAACCCTTTAAATTGAGTCGAAAGATAGTAGGATAAACCTCTTATTTCCTTTCAGGAATTATGAACAGTTTAGGGTAATTCATATCCGGGGTATCTTTTTAAATTTTTATACAAAAATACAAGCTTATTTTTAGTATGAAACCTGAAACACGTGTCTAGTATTTCTATGTAAATAATCTATGTACAAGCAATGCTGTATTATGAATGATCAGAAAGTTATAAGTCCGTTATAGTACCTGGTTGGCTACATAAATACATGGTCACCGGACCATCCGGGCGACTGAGAGGTTGTATTACTTCTGCACTCAACTGTGCGCTGGCGCCTAATGCCCGCTATGAACTGCCGTGACCAGTGTTGTACTTAGTGTCGGTGGTGGTGCTATATTCAGTTTCGTTTATATTAAAAATAACGTAAATGGCTTAATTATGTAGGTAGGTTTATATTAAGCTTTGGATCCTACCCTCGTATATATTCTCTCTCTATCATGTGTACTATGTTGTGTTTTTGTGTACAATAAAAAAATCACAATGTATTGTTCGAAAATGAAGGCAAAGAAGACTTGATTGAGAATGTTCTTCACTTTGATTCGAGAAAATTTGTTCAGCCATTTGAAGATCATCAGATTTTTTCTAATTGAACTTCCATTCGTGTAATCAATTCGAAAATAGAAATTTTGTTTACTGTGTAAAATAAAACTGAATACCTAAAAAAAATTAGATATTTTCTGACGAAGCAATTGGATTAAAATAATTTATACGTATGCGGAACAGGGTGTAAAGTTCCGCAAACCTCCGTTGAAAAGGGAGGATCGTACGACCGGGCTGTTGTATAATGTTCTAATCGCGCGGAGAGATAGTTCCTATGAGGCGACATAGATGTCGCTACAACAATAATATTTATTTTATAAGATATGTACCTACTTTCATATTTTTTTTTTTAACTTTTTGGGTTTTTTTTGTGTCGATAGGCATAAATTCTTGAAAATATAATGTATTACCCAATTCCCTCCAGCGGTGCTATTCTCTAAGAAAACAGCCTTGAGCGCAGCGCTGGCCGCAACGACGAGTCGAAAGCGCAGTACATTGAATTAACAATCCAGTGTATCAGCGCATTGGATTGCTAATTCAATGTACATATTTGGATTTCGTCGCTCCCGCTGGTGCAAGGCTGTTTTCTTAGAGAATAGTACGCCAGGTCGGTCAGATAAACAGTGGATGCTGACCCCAACAAAGTCGGGAAAAGGCTGGACAGGGGCCTTACCATGATATGTTAAAATGTCAAGCGTGCGAGCGAGAAAGACAGACGGAGCTATACACCCTATTTATCACCATCTCTTTAACAGTTCGGTTTAGATTGTCAAATGACGCACTCAGAGCTCAGCAGGCCTAGCGAAGTTACCACCGTTACATTTTGATTCTTTTGCCGATCACCTCGAAGCCACGCCTCCGATTCCTTTGTCCTGACCACGAGACTGCGCGTTGAGATGATGTCGACTGCTGACGATTGTTGATTATCAATTTGGCTAAGCCCTCTGGTGATCCAGTATAACTCTATTGTTCCAGATGAATTCTCAACAGTCGATTCTACTTGTGACGTTGTGTACTGTCACGCTATGCTCCGCGCACATCGGGGGTGGGCAGGTGCCGTACCAGGACCCCAATCCTCAGGTCTACTGCGGCAGGTCCCTCGCCAGGGCCCTGGCGTTCTTGTGCTTTGAAGATAGCGGCTCTGAAAACAAGCGGTCAGATTACGGATCTATGTATAGTAAGTGAGGTTATTGTTATATTTTTATTGACATAGGTAGTTATTCCAACAATTGTTTAACATCAATTGTTACTAAAAATTAAAAAGTAAAGACTTGGTACTTTTAGATTAGTATTTGTGGATCGTAAACCAACCAAACTAACACTGGTTGGTTTACGATCCACAAATATGTAATGACGCATGTCGGTGATCGGTAATGAACCATTTTGGATAGTTTTGGAAATGTGGGCAGGGTGAATCAAACATTTTGGCAAATTTTGTAAGTATTGGGATACTACGGGAATGGTACCAAAAATCTACGATTTTAAACTATTATTAGTTTCATTCAACTAAGTTGTAGTCGATTACTGATGCCAGCAACTGATCCCAGATACTGGCGCAAGCAGGACCACAATATAACGTGAGTGAATATGCTCGTGTTAAATTTATAATAGGAGGAGGAGGACTTCCGCTCCATATCTTCGAAGTTTATCATCAGATCATAACAATATTTCTACGGGACCAAGTCGGAAGCTTAATCTTTCAATTAAAAAAATCAAAATCGTAGACCATTTTTTAAATTATTTCGATTTTGAATTCGGTGAACATAATAATAAAAATACAAAAAAAGCAGCCAAACATAGAATCTCCTTGAAGTCGGGCAAAAATAGGACAGCTGATGAACACAGGCGAGCAGATGCAGCTGATGAACACACAATTTGGTTTTCTTACAGCAAACCTTAGGTAGGTGTGTATTAGGTAGGTTTTAATCCTATAACCACAAAATATATAGGTACAGAAGTCAATCTAAATACAAAGCGCGCTCGAGCAACGCACACAAAGACACCGCTCACAGACACGATGTCTCGGTCGCGTCTCGGATCACTCGTCGAAAAATCCCGGCTCAAATGCTCATTAGTGTGCGTCCACCGAGCGTAGGTATAAAAAGTGAAGTACATACATGAGATTGTCTTCTGTACCTATCTATTTTGTGCTATAACCGCTTGCACTTGCTTCAGATTGGTTCATTGAGTATTTTCGTGTTCTATTCGCCAGGGTCACGTGTTTGCAACTAGGTACGTTAGGTCTCGTTTAGCTCTTCAATCCCCATAGGTGCCAGCAGAGCTGACGAGATGGAGTGTTTGGTCGTGGATGAGCGACCCTGGCGGTATAAACACGAGAGTGTTTGTCGGTTATATCCAACGTAGGTGGTTAAAAGGTTCATTTGGTTTTATATTTATGTAACTCTTGTCTTAGAGGTTTTTATTTATTAGGGCTATCAGGCAGGGTCCGATCTGAGGGGGAGCAAGCCAGGCATTTGCCCAGAGCGGCAAAAAATGAGGGGCGGCAAAATTGACTTATTCCTATCTTCTAACCTAGCCGTTAGCCAACCACAACCAAGTTGACAGGTTGAGATTTTTTTGTGCCACCTACTATTACAGGCACGGATCTTGAGCGCTGGCTTCAAGATGCGCAGAAGTCAAATATTTGGTCTCTTTAGTGGTGCAAAGTGAGACGCGGGGGCGGGGAGTGTCAGTGATTGGCTCGCCGCGCCATCGTGTCATAGACGTCACTCGTAATTTGTTCCCTGCGTTTGCTGCATGTATCTAACAACGACGACGATTGGCTCGCCAATGTATGGAATGCGCAAAGCGATCCCCACTCTGACTCAGCGCTCAATATCCTTGCCGGTATTTGTACTTCAAGTTGGATAGTGGAAATATTTAAGACTTAAGACTCATGACTTATATGCTTTTGTGTATATAAAAGGCTGCGAAAATTATCTTTGCTAAATAGCTAGATCAGGCCCTATCAGGTGGACCTGGAAGAAGTCACTAATACAAAAAAAAAGCATTATCCAGTTGTCTCAGTAGTAGAAGAACTAGTTCAATCCACAAATGTTCTACAACTACAATCAATATAAAGATTATTACAATATCCTCTCGAGTCGCAAGCGGAGCGCATCTCACAATAAAAGAAAGCTCTCTTATAGTGTACCAGCTGCTTATCTTCCGCTGCAATTTGTAAAAGTCTGGTTAAGGGAACGATTTATTACGCAAGCGGTCTACCGATCCGTCAGTATTTAATGCAATCTGAATGTATCTCCATAGTATAGCGGGATTTATCTTGCTATTGAGTGCATTGAGCAAGAGTAATTGTTTTAATGCTGTCTCTGGAAGAAGTGGCATGTATTTGGTATTGCTTAAGTTGGAAATACGACAGTGGCGCAGTCTCAACGGGCCTTTTATTACAAAGTCATCATCATCATCATCATCAAGATCATCATTAAGTCAAGAATGAATAGGTTACTTCTAGGTGAGCGTGCTCCGTCGTCGACCGCAAAGAAAAAGTAGACATTATTGGTACAGAATTCGTAGTACTCAGAAAGTGAGACAGAGTCGCGATAGGCGTCGACGAATGCTGTTTACTGTGTCTCTCTTCTCTTCTGTGTCTCTCAGAAATGAAGATATCCGCAGAAGAACCAAGGTTGCCGACATAGTACGAAGAATCGCCAAACTTAAGTGGCAATGGGCAGGGCACATTGCTCGCTGAACAGATGGCCGTTGGGCTCGAAAGGTTCTGGAGTGGTGACCGCGTACCGGAAGACGCAGCGAAGGCCTCTTACAAGATGAACCGATGACCTGGTGAAATTTGCAGGAATCCGATGGATGCGGGACGCACAGGATCAATCATTGTGGCGACACTTGGGGGAAGCCTATGTCTATCGGCTGAAATGATGATGATGATGATGATGTGTCTCTCTTCACTCTTCTCATGTTTATCTACTCTAGGGCGCAGCAAGAGGGCGTGTCTGTCTTTTACAGACTAAAACCACACCTATGTTCTTTGCCTTGCGTTTCAGGACTCCGGGGTTTCCTTTCGGATTAACCACAGCCGAAGTAGGATATGGCCCTGATAGGCCACTACGGTTTTGCTTCCATATCTATGAGCCTCGCGCGTGGAGCACTACGCGCCGTCGACGACTCGGCCTCGGTCCGGACGCCGAGCTGAAAATCACAGGATTTGTTCTGAGATTTCAGGATTCTTCTCAGAAGGACTCTTCTACTGATTTTAATAATTATATATATATATTTTTTCTCTGACACACTGCTTTTGCAATATTTTTTTTATTTACATTTCATCTGTCTTAAATTTGTTAGTAATTTATTTGGTTAACATTTTATTGATAGTTGTAATTAATATATTATTCCTGATTTCTTTTTTTTATATAGCCTCTTTTTGTAATGTGAATGTGAGAACACTGTATACTCCACGAACTCTTAGACTACTTCCTATTACGACTTACTTTGTTTTTTATTAAGATAATTTTTATTGTGCTTTTGTGTACAATATTTGACTGGTCTACACTGTTCTTACATAATATCTATCAATATTGTCATACCAACCACTTTTTTTAAAAAGAGTAACCATGGAGTTTCTTGCCGGTTCTTCTCCATAGGAAACGACCAATTTGGAACCGTGCACTAGCTTCTGACGTTTTGTAAGTGCCCATGTAGGCCTATGTGAAATAAAATATTTTTGACTTTTTTTACTTTGACTGCGGCTGGATTTTGCAAATCTCATAAAATCTCAGGATTTAGAATTTTTATAAAATACAGCTTACATTTTATAGATGTTTTTTTAATAAAAAAGTTAAAACAAGCTAAAAATAATGTTCATTTGGAAAGTTAAACTAAATGTAACTGTCATTTTACGGGGGTGCTGCTGCCACCACCCCCTCCTCCAATTTGAGTGCGACGTGCAACACGTGAGTGAGATCCTGTAGGGGTTGTAAAAAACTCAGGTTTTTTTAAAGGAAATCAGGCTTTTTCTTCGGATTTTTTATTTTTTAATCTGGTAACCCTGGATCAGGATGTCCTCGGGCCGGAAGCACCAACATCATGACTGTTCCCATTATCTATCATCATCTTTCTGCCCTTGTCTCATTTTAAGCACAATACGTTTTCTTCTTCTATTCTGTCCTGTCAACATTACTTATTCCTCAAAACATCCCATGTGACATATTAAGACTATATTCATTTTTTTTTCAGATGCTATCCTATCACCATACTACAAAGAACAAGAAGGTCCAGGTCAGTCCGGCTGGCCATGGCTGGCTCCTCACAAGGCCAGAGGCATGTCCCTACCCTCAAGAGGCAAGAGGTTCGTCGTCAGCGAGTGCTGTGACAAGCCCTGCAGTCTCAGCGAGCTGCTGACGTACTGCTAAAGAGTATTTTAGACGCATTGGTTGCTGATGGGGGGGTACTGGGGATTTTATGTTTACAATGCTACCATACTTTTACACTGATTAGAAATATTAGGGCCCTCGTCCATGCTGCACCGACACGGCGCACGGCGGTAGCGACTGCATCGCGATTGTATCGAAGCGAACGCGCGACAGCATCGCTCCGAAAAGTCGCCGTGGGTGAGAGGCCTTACTCAGGAGCTTGTACACGATATTTATGAGTCAGAATTTAATGAAAGATTCGAATACGTGCCAATTCGGTGTTGATTTAAATTCATTTCGATGTCATTTGGAGCTCGAAAACGTTACGATGTATATTCGAGTATGTTATTATGGAATGGCTGACAAAAACAAACTTGATTTTTTTCCTAAATATATTTTATTATATTCAATGTGTATAGGAGTATTTTACTAAATCATTGTTGTTTTATATGATTATTTCGTAATATTAAAACCTCTTTTAATAATAAATGTCCCTCGCTGGCAACACTGCGAGAGCACTATTTTTCTATATTATTATTTTATCTCTATGGGTGGTCATAAATCATTATAAATCGGGTAATCCCCTGACAGTGGATCGCAGCTCAGACAGTCGTTTATGTGGACTTTTTACTTTTTATTTTATAGTAGATAAATGTAATTTATGTGTGAAAATAAATTTATTGTTGTTGCAATGTTTCATTTTATTTTAAAATTTATTAGCAAAGTCATTTTAAATCATTTGATAAAATCTGTAGGTATTTAGAAAGGAGTTAATTCCGAATTATTTTTAAGGTAGGCCATCAGGCGTCTGTGCGGGATTTATCGCTGCGCTGGAACGTAAAAGGCAATTGAAAGAAAGAAAGAAAAACGTTTATTCGTACCACACACATATAAGGTGTAAGGGACAGCCCTCCACAAACTTTAAGGGCTTGCACAGTAGACGATACCGAACAACATTCCACAATATTTTTTTTCAGGAAACGAAAAAAAAAAATCCGCCTCACCATACAAAATTATAAAATTGATTGGACAGTTTGTATGGAGAGGCCGAATTTTTTTTTCGTTTCCTGAAAATTTTTTTTGTGGAATGTTGTTCAGTATCATCTACTGAGCAAGCCCTTAAAGTTTGTGGAGGGCTGTCCCTTACACCTTGTATAGTAGAATTAGGATACATTAGAATTAAAATACCTACCGTAGAATTTAGTATGAAATAAAAACATAAGTTTAAAATCTATGCAAGGCCAAAAAGGCGCCTAACTCAGCATTTGCCGCGATATTTAAAAAGATAAATAACGCAGCGTTTAGAGACACATGAGTGCGTTTAAGTCAGTAAAAGTCTGATATTCTCTCTCGCTCCACCCACAGCGACAAAAGGCTATTAGGCGTCAAATATAAGGAAACGCATGTTTCTTAAGATCTCTAGAATAAAGTTTTTCAGGAATCATTTAATATCCGTTCCCCAAACACAGGCCAGGAGTAGATGGTTTTTCATCTATACTTATAAAATGCTTTATCCTGAATGACTGCCCATATATCTCTGTTGGAAAGAGAGGATCCTCCGACCAGACGGGTGTTATGTCTGGTGGGCAACTGCCCGGCAGATGATTTTGGGCTGTTCTATATGTTTAAATCGCGCGGAGAACTTTAATTGCGCGATGCAGGATTAGTTCTTATGTGGCGCCATAGATGTCGCTACAGTCTAAACCGTTGATCGTAAAGACCTGAAACTTGGGGGGTAAGTTCCTTGTATGACGTAGACGTCCGGTAAGAAAGAATTTCTCGAAATCCTACATCTAAGGAGGTGAAAAAGGGGGGCAAAGTTTGTATGGGACACCGTGATTGGTTGTTCCAATCTACTTCACATTTTGCTTGAACATTCTTTAACAGAATTGATGGAAGACGAGTTACGTATTTTATATTGAAATTAAAAAAAATAATAATAGTTAAATATTCTATTAGAACGATTTTCGACTTCTGCGCGGACATAGTCGCGGGTAAAAGCTAGTTATATTTAAACCTTGATCATATGATGGCAGACACTTTGTATTTTGATTTTTATTTATTTCAACATGAACATCGGCCAGCATAGCATATATTATATAGCCACGTCATTTGGTTATATTGGCCATGTCTTTGTAACCAAAAGATTATTATCAAAACATTTGCATTAGAGCAAATAAAAAACTTCCACTAAACTGTAAACTGATAAAATGAATTTCAAGTTAATTTACATAAAAAAAAAATCTTTTTTCCTACATTTCGCACCCACAATTCTGAAATTCTATAAGCATTACTTCCTCACTCTAATTTCGGCTGCTTCGTTTTTATGGCGGTATTTACTCATAAAACTTTTAAAGCCAGCCTTCTTTCATTGTATCTTTTTGATGTTAATTGCATCTGCTCGTAATAATCTCTTTGTTTACGCCCATTACGGGCAAGGAATTCGAAATGGGATCCAATCCCTCACAACGAGTCGTCAAACGCATAGTAAAACGAAACCATCGCTGTGTTTGTGTTCCATCACCGGTTTTGTATCGAGATTATTGTAGGAGATGGTTAGTAAGCCGGCAGTGTATTCTTCCGTGTTTCGAGGTGTGAATATGGAATGAGTTTTTGCGGTGGCATAGTGTTGCAATATGGTAGTAGGTATGCATTTGTCGGTGATTCAGTATTCAAGTCACGGCGTACTCTAGGCGTTTGCCGGCGACGGCAAGTGCATTTGGTTTAGCATAAAGTTTCTTTACTGTATCTGGTTTTTGTATACGGGCGGCTGGAACGATCTTGTTCGGTTGTTTAATAGCTGGTGAAGATTCTGAGACTAGGAGACAAGATGGTTGCGAATTGTGATTTGATGAGGAATGAAGTGGTAATCGAAAGCTCAAAGTCATTGTTCAAAGCAAAGCAAAAGTCATTTTCGGTAAGAGCTGACGTAAGCCTTCTGCTTTGTCATTTAATGTTTTAACCTTTCAATCGTGAGAATTAGAGACACAATAGAAAGACAATGGGTGCGCGAACGCATTAAAAAATAAAACAAATAAATCTACTTCGTAAAGAAGAAAAAAAAAATTTCTTTGCACGCATGGATACACACACTGTAAAAAAACGCAATATGTGTCTCACGGCTGCGCCAAATAGATCCTGTGCAGTGAAAATGCCAGGCAACGACATGGTAATCAGACTTCGTGGTTTTGTTTCTCTCGAATGTGAGTAATTTATTAAAAGTAACCAATTACGAGCAAAAACCAACCTTGAAGAGGATTTTTTTTTTGCGTGGACCAAAAGTTGTCTTTTAAATAAATTATTATTATTAAACAGGAGTCCGAGAACTGACTAACAAAACAAACCATTTAACGAATTCTTAGAATATGTCACAATTTCTTTGAACATCCCTCTCTCCTACTGGCAATTAATAACATTACACAAATAAACGTTATTTACCAAGAACGTAAACAAGAAATAAACCTTTTCGTCCGTTTAAAATAAAAGGAACTGTAACGCAATTAAAATGTTAATCGTTTCGTCAAGCGTAAAAAATACGAGCAACAACGAGGCTAGTATTTTTTCCTTGTGTAGTTAACAAAATGCGTAGAGCTTGAATAAAAAATACGCTCACTCTATTTTCTTCCACTAAAAACTTTATTATAGACTTTATTTTAAGTAAGAATCGATGCAAACTTCCATTAGTATAATACAGAATGTCAGGACAAACTCACTTTTTAAGCAATATCCCTATGGGCTTGCGGAAGACGTCCAAAGGGTAGCTCGCTGTGCGGTCATCCGGTCACCGTTCGGGCCGAGCCTCAGTCGTCGACGGCGTTTATGCCTTGATCACTCGCACCGAGTAAACGGGCGGGACAGTGCTCTCGGCCGAGTACTCGGTACGTGTAAACACAGCGCCGAGTGCTCGGCTGAGCGCTTATCTCTACAATTAGTTTACATCACAGTCTCGGCCGAGCAACATTTTACTATCTCGCCTTTTTACTCGGTACGTGTGATCAAGGCATTAGTGTTCCACGCGCGCCTCAAAGAGAGGTTGTGTGTAATTCAGTTCAGATATGGTTGATGGATTATTGTTGTACACCCTACTCTTCAGGTAATCTTGAAGTAACAATTCTAAGGTGTGAAGTCTGGGCTTTATATGATTTTTTTTTTTTTTTTTTTCGGTGGGAAAAATCATCTTATGACAACCCCCGCTCTTGGGAATGTGCCCACGACCTCCGGCGTAGCAGTCAGGGCCATTAACCACTAGACCAACAGGTCTAAATTCATACCAGCGTGGTGAGGATATTCGAAACGTAGTCTATCAGCTTCTGCAATAGTGATGAATAGATCTATTTCCTCAATCGTCATCCACTACCATACCTTCTTCTTCTTCTTCAACCTCGCCTCATCCCGTTACGGGTCGGTTTTCTTAAGCATCGTCATCCGTAAGGCGGTCTTCCTCCACCATACCTTCACTATATGTTTTTATTTTTGTACCTTTATTTGTGTACTACTAACATAAATTTAAAGACAGTTTACTAACAAAGCGGATCATATTGTTGTCTTTTTTAAATCAATTCATCATCTACTTAATTTTATTATTATTATTACTTCAGCTGAGAGACGTCCACTGTTGGACATAGGCCTCTTCCAAGAGCCTCATCACAACGAATCCATCACATAAAGCCCATAATTGTGGCGTGCCCATGACGGGGTTGCGATAGTCGCTGACGCCATTCCACCATGAGATCCCGCCGGAGCTCTATCCGCCATGCCGTGACCTGTCGCGGCAGAGGACTTTCACCCCGGCGTTGCATCTCCACGCGCATGTCGTGCATGTGTGCAAGGACTGTTGCCTCCAGATCCCACGGTGGTAGGCCAGCCAGAAGGCTCGCCGTTTCGCAGGAAATCGAATATCCCCGCTCCATCCGAATTGCCATGACCCTCTGGCAGGCGTTCAGAATGGCCGCCGGTCGCTTTTGCAGCGACGGCGCCCACACCGGCGCCCCGTAGAGGGCCATGGACCGAACGATCCCCGCGTAGAGCCTCCGGCAGGAGGCGTCTGGACCCCCAAGGTTGGACAGGAGCCGCTTGAGAGCGGCCCCAGTCCCCTCTTTGAGGCGTGGCTGGAAAGACCTCACGGCGTCCTTACCTTCCGCATGACACAGGTCCTCACCGGAAATGGCAAGTTCGGGAGGTTCCTGTTCCGAATTAAAGCGGAAGTGACGCCCGGGTGTCGCCACTGTGCGGAACGCCCGGAGGACACGGTGGAGCACACAATCGCGGTGTGCCCTGCTTGGGCGGAGCATCGCCGTGCCCTCGTGGGGGTGATCGGCGGCGGAGACCTCCCGCGCCGGGCCTTGGTCGAGGCCATGGTCCGGAGCGAGGAGGAGTGGCAGGCGGTCGCCGACTTCTGCGAAGCAGTAATGCTCGCAAAGGAGGAGGCAGACCGCATCAGGCAACGGCGCTCTCGCCACCGTCGGGATCCCGATCCCGATTTCCAGCCACCGCAGGCGCGGGCTTGCGAACAGTGAGCAATGGGTAGCTCGCTGTCCTGCCGTCCGGTAACTGTCCGGACCAAGCCCAAGCCGTCGACGGCGCGCGCTGTTCCCGCGCGCCTCAAGGAGTTGTCAGCAACAGCAGGGGCCCAGCCGGGTCGAAGCCTACTGGGGCCAGGGTTATCCGAAAGGGCGCTCGAGCCCCCGTATGAAGGCTTGAAGGAACGAGATGGGTTTTTTAGTCAGTAAGAGTCTGACACTATCTTCCGCTCCACCCAAGAGCGGGGGTTTTCCTTGGATGATATTTCCCATCGAATAAAAAAAGGCCTCCTCTCTAGGAGAGGGAATGGGCCGCCATGCGGGCTCAGAGCGGGTCACAAGTCATGTAATTTTTGGTCCTAGAACCAAAAATTCTAGGTTCTAGGATATGCCGGTTTCCTCACGATGTTTTCCTTCACCGTTTTGAGAGCAGTGATGATGAAATAAATTACATTAAGTAATACGCCTGGGTTTGAACCCGCGTCCTACAACTCGTAAGTCGGAGCCATTACCACTCAGCCACCACCGCTCTACATTATTATATTACTTTAAAGCTATTCCAGTCGTTTCCCCGCCGGTCTGCAACTCTTAACAATAACAAGACAACATTTCCCCGCTTCCTTTTTGAAAGAAAACTCTTCAAACTGCACAGCAAGGAGATGTTGCACTCGACATACAAATTAGATGCAGCTGGCCAATATTTTGGCACTTCCACGGCATGATTTAAATAATAGATTGTAAAAGGACGTTCTATTGTAAATTGTTTACTTTTTTTTTAGTTTATTTCGTGTCCCACTACGGGCAGGGAGATCTCTGGCCAAGTTTGCCCCGAGAAATGACCAGATCGTTACACCGCCATCGTCGAGAGAGTTTTAATACTAAACTGTTTGAAATTATAAGGCCAATAGGGTTATTTGCGCCATTTGAGGTTCGCTGTAGACTCTGTGACGGCACGGCAAAACAAGCTAGAAAGATAACGATAAGAAATATTTTTTTCAATAAACTTACTCGAAAACTCGCTCTTATCGTCGCTTTTAGGCTCGTCATGTGTTGTTTTTCACAGTAGTGCGGAAAAGTGCGCGTGCTTGCTGCACCAAAATTTTATTACATTTGTTGTATCAAGCTGGGCGCTAAGTGACCGCAGATGGCAGTAAATAAAATAATCTTTAATTCGGATAACTGACATTAACCCGTACGGAGTTAGTAAATAATTAAAAAAATCTATGTTAGTAAACTTACTATCTATCTATTTATTTTAAAACAAGGCAACAAGCAATGACAAACTCTCTCCATGTGTATCAAAATGTAGTATTTCTTCTTTCTAATGGTATATAATTGTCCATTTATTCATATAACAGCTGAACCTTGGATTTATGTAAGAGATAGACTCTTGGTGAAAAAATATTATCTCTTCGTTAAAATCATGAACAAAACACATATATCGTACTAGTAATACCTACATTATTTTCTTAACCTTCCTATACCCACGCTCTGTTTTGTAAGACTAATAAAACATTCTCATATTTTGTCCTACTTCAAAAAAAGGAAGAAGTTCTGATTTTGCACCAAAATTGTCATTATTATCATCATCATAGCATAGTCGCCCTTATAATATTCCCTCTGTTGGGACTCAGGCCTCCTCTCTAGGAGAGGGAGTGGGCCGTAATCCACCACACGGGCCCAGTGCGAGTTGGTGAATGTCACATATCTTCGAATTTTTGGTTCTAGGACATGCCGGTTTCCTTACGATGTTTTCCTTCACCGGTTTTGAGAGCAGTGGTGATGAAATAAATTACACAAAGTAATGCGCCTGGATGGGTTTGAAGCCGCGACCTACAACGCGTTAGTCGAAGCCGTTACCACTCGGCCACCAGTGATCATTATTTCAGCCGAAAGACGGCCATTATTAAAAAATAGGCCTTCCCCAAGTGTCACCATAACGACCGGCCTTGTCCATCTCGCATTCATCGGATTTTAGCGAACCTTACCAGGTCATCGGTCCTTCTAGCAGGTACGTGACCTCCAGTCTAGAACCCTGCCCATTGCCACTTCAGTTTGGCATTTCTTCGGGTTATGTCGCTATCCTTGGTTTACTTGCGAATACCTTATTTCTGATGCAATCACGCAAAGAAACTCCAAGCATAGTCTTTTCTAATGACCTTTGGGTGACTTTGAGCCCACTGATGAGACCACAGAACATCTACATTCTTCTGTTCTGTGGATGAGACCCATTGTGAGCGGCCACGTTTCAGAGCCATATGTCGTCACTGGCAACTCGCACTATCATAGTCTTTTATCTTGAGACACTCGAATCTGATCTGTGGTAAAATTATATGAAAAAAATATATAAACAGCTAGTTTTTTTTTTGTAGGTTTGAACGTAATTTGCTAACGTTTTGTAAACTCTTATGAAAATTTTGCCATATTTTCCAATACTTTTCAGCACAGTACATAAATTCTTGATAAATTGAGTTTGCCTTGGACACGATATTTCTAAGTTTCAGAAAACATAATATTACTAAATTTTTTCTTGATAGTGTATTATGAAGTTACGTTCCAAAGTTTCGGTCTGTGAGACCGTACGTTGGTTTAAGTGTCACAAATTTTAGCTCGGGTACAGGAAGGTTAATAAGTTCTCCGTAAAAATATAAGAGCAAATCAGGGTATGGACTCGGAAACTTAGCCATCTCATATTTTCACAAATAAATTATTATCTTGAAAAAGTTTTCAGCGTTGTCTGGTCTTCTTTATATTTTGTTTAGAAAAATACCTCATTATTAGCCAACTTGTTTTTCTTTTGAAGAATTTCTCACAAAAAATGGTGAACTAAGAGATTGTGGAGCACTTTATTAAGAAGTTTATTAAAATTGTTCGTAATTGTTTCTTGAAAGAAATCTAAAAAGTGCTTTATCGCTGATTGCCGTAGACTTTTATTTCGATAAAGAAAAAGCCAAGTTCCTGAGCCAAATAAAACCTTGGTAAACATCTAGACATTGAAATTATGGAAGAAGCTTTCATTCGTTTGGAATCAACCCTAACGCTGGCTTCTTTATTTCTTCAAAACCTTTTCAAGTGCACCTACGACGTAGTCTAGTCAAACATGAAATTCAACTGATATGGGTGAGCAGTCCTTTGAGAACTCTCCTTAGAAATAGTGGTCAATAGATGGTGGTCAATGGTGGAGGGTGGCCAATAAAGTGGGGTTGAGTGAAGCCTCACGGTGGACGGATAAAGTGCTTCCCCGATGCATCGTCAGGGCTCGACCTGTATCTGATGTCTGCGATCACTTCGGCATTCGGGTACAACGGGTTATAAGGTAGTGGATACGGCATATTATATTAGTTAAAGGTATATTTAGTGTTATATATATAAGTTTAATAAGATTAAAAACCAATTAATGCATGATTGTGATGAATTTAGATTTTGAATCTACATCAATAGTTTGTTTTTTTTGTTTGTAGGAGGTAGTCTCTGAAAGTGCAGGTCCGTTTGCGAAATTTTTTTCACTGATGGAAAGATGCTTTATTCCTGAGTGACGTAGGCTATATGTTATGTACCCGGGCGTAGCTGTGGACAAAAGCTAGTGATAAATAATGAATAAGATGTGGAACTAAAATAATATTTTGTGTGAATAAATATTAATTATTTATTTATTTATTTATTTATAAGCACATACAATTGTTTTAACAGGTATACCTACCCAAGGTAACAAAAGATCATCAAGGTTCAATAAATAAAAATAAATTAATTGCTATACTTTTTTGTAAGTTATTTTATCATTATTTTTTTTTTACACAAAACCTCTAAAAAAATCCGTGATGGATACGGCCGTGTAGTGTCGTAGCAGTTGCGTAGCGTTGCTACAAAAGCGTGGCGGTTCTACGAAATCGTATTGGTGCTATGAAAGCGTAGCAGTGCTACGAAAACATAGTTATGCTACGAAAGCGTAGTACTGCTACGAAAGTGTAGTACTGCTACGAAAGTGTAGCAGTCACTAGTCCATGGAACTATCGACTACTGTTTACGGTTCATAATCAAAAATACGAGTAAACTCCCTTTATTTCTGCATATCGGGTTAGGCAGTAACTACAGAATCCATGTCTTGCAAGTACTTAAATATCGAGTTTTATATAAGGTAGAACACATTTAAATATTTTATTCTCGTTACCATATCCATATAACCTTATCGCATGCCTGCCCCAAGGTAGGTAAATCCTGAACGTCTACAGGCTGAAGTGTTGTCACTGGCCGGCGGGCACTTAGGGCGTGCGGCGTGCCTTATCTGTAGATGTAGGAGCGTCCGATACAACCGCAGGTATAGACAGGCGATATTGAAGGTTCGAGCGCCGCCGGTGTTGAGAACAAGCTGATTGGCGCTGATTTTGATATGTTTTCTTGTTACTTTTGTTATTTTTTTATTTGGAACTAGCTTTTGCAGCGGCTTCGCCCGCGTGAAATTAGGTTTCTGGTGGGGAAAATCATCCAATGATAACCCGCGGGGGTTGTCTTGGGCGGAGCGGGAGATAGTGTCAGACTCTTACTGACTAAAAACCCACCCCGTTCCTTCAAGCCTTCATATCGGGGCTCGAGTTCGCTTTCAGATAACCCTGGCCCCAGTAGGCTTCGACCCGGCTGGGCCCTGCTGTTACTGACAAGTCCTTGAGGCACGCGGGAACAGTGCGCGCCGTCGACAACTTGGACTTGGTCCGGACAGTTACCGGACAGTCGGACAGCAAGCTATCCATTGCTTTTTTTTTTTTTTTTTTTATGGTGGGAAAAAATCATGCATTGACATCCCCCGCCCTTGGGCGGAGCGGGAGATAGTGTCAGACTCTTACTGACTAAAAGACCCACCCCGTTCCTTCTAGCCTTCATACCGGGGCTCGAGCGCCCTTTCGGATAACCCTGGCCCCAGTAGGCTTCGACCCGGCTGGGTCCCTGCTGTTGCTGACAACTCCTTGAGGCGCGCGGGAACAGTGCGCGCCGTCGACGACTTGGGCTTGGTCCGGACAGTTACCGGACGGCCGGACAGTGAGCTACCCATTGCTCACCGTCCGCAAGCCCGCGTCTACGTTGGCCGGAAATCGGGATCAGAATCCCGGCGACGGCGGCGGCGATAACGCCGTTGCCTGATGCGTTCGGCCTCCTCCTTTGCGAGCATTACTGCTTCGCAGAAGTCGGCGACCGCCTGCCACTCCTCCTCGCTCCGGACCATGGCCTCAACCAAGGCCCGGCGCGAGAGGTCTCCGCCGCCGATCGCCCCCACGAGGGCACGGCGATGCTCCGCCCAAGCAGGGCACACCTCGACTGTGTGCTCCACCGTGTCCTCCGGGCGTTCCGCACAGTGGCGACACCCGGGCGTCACCTCCGCATGAATCCCGTGCAGGAAACTCCCGAACGAACCATGTCCGGTGAGTACCTGCGTCATGCGGAAGGTAAGGACGCCGTGAGGTCTGTCCAGCCACGCCTCAAAGAGGGGACTTACCGCCATGATTGTGGCGTGCCCAAGCTATCCATTGCTCACTGTCCGCAAGCCCGCGCCTACGGTGGCTGAAAATCGGGATCGGAATCCCGACGGCGGCGAGAGCGCCGTTGCCCGATGCGGTCGGCCTCCTCCTTTGCGAGCATTACTGCTACGCAGAAGTCGGCGACCGCCTGCCACTCCTCCTCGCTCCGGACCATGGCTTCAACCAACATTTCTTCCGTTTAGGGGATGAATTTTGAAAAATCATCTCTTAGTGCTTGCCTACGTAATAAAAAGAAACCTTGTCTAAAATTTCACGCTTCTAGTCCCAGTAGTTTGGGCTGTGCGTTTATATGTCAGTCAGTAAGTTTCTCCTTTTATATTTATGTAGATAATAACGAACAATTATACACCGCTAAATTTTGATCGTTTTAATCCCGTGGAGGGTCGATCCAGTACCATGACCCTGCAGATAGTAGTCGGCGTTACGTCCAAACTGCCTACAGGTCGTTGGACTCGCTCAGCTGACGTTTTCTTAAAGAAATTAATTTCGTACATGCGTAAATTAATACGAGTTTTGAAAAAAGGTACTTTATTTTTTAATTTTGTCTTTACAAATCGATAGTGTTTCATGTACTAGATCGACCCTCCACGGGATTAAAACGATAAAAATTTAAGGGTGTATAATATGAGCTATCAACAGTTAAAATTAAAATTAAAAACAACGCAATCAATAACAAACTAGTGTACTATCAATGATTACATCACTGCTTACTATCTGGTGGGATGGAAGTCAAGCACAAGTTTTAAAAAAAAGTTGGACGTTTGTATAGTATCTAATGTTAGCATCCACTATAGGCTCTGCATTCCTAGTAGTTAGTCTAATATTTCGTAAAGGCAGCATCCTCAACTGTGTAACAAATAACCAGACTAAATCCAGATACCAGTTCCCCTGCTTTCACAAAAGGAGGCTTTGCCTGAGATATACAAATCGTCTTGAACGCACAGTGAGCATGTAACTAAATTGCAGAAATTCATATCACTGTACGCCTCGCTTCGATCTTGATACATTGAACCAGGGATGTAGCGGAGGCCATTTAGCGCAGGCCTCCGAGGATGCGGAGGTTTTTTGTGGAAAATGATTAAATGGCTTCTTTCTCTCATCCCGTGTCGTAGTGGAGCAAGCGTTTCAGATTTTAACTAACTAAAACCCACATGTTCTACCATCCAACATATTCATTTTTACCATCAGACAAACCGACGTACGGCGAGTATACACCCTTACGTTGTTGAAACCTCTACGGTCCGGACTAAGCGTTTCGCCTCGTCATTTATACCGCGTACATCGAAGGACTGGAACAATTTGCCTGCTGCGGTCTTCCCGTCCGATTATAATTTAGGTGTCTTCAAGGCTAGAGTGAATATAAACTAATGCGCCTCGCCAACAACGATTGCATCACTGCTTACCATCAGGTGGGATTGCAGTCTACTTTATAACAGATAAAAAAAAAACATTTGTTTTTTTATTTGCTCTTTACGTTTAAGGCACACGATTTTTTTTAAGGCATTAAGTTACCTAATGACTCTTCAAGCGTGTCAGACTGACTAAAATCTCACCTATGTTTCTTCTTTGCATTGCGTCCCACAACTACGGGTTTCCCTTTTCGGAAGTCAACACATGGCCCCATTAGGATTGGGCCTTGCCCTGGGCCCTTACGGTTTTCAGGGCCACGATAACGCTTTCAAATTAATGTTCCCACAGTCGATGCAGAGGTTAACGTTATAAAATTGGACCCTAAGGGAAATAGTGAGATAGACCCAATACAAGTATGGGGCATATCTCATAACTCACTGGGGTTACCGCAAACTCTGTGACACAGTTTAATTTAATGTAAGTTACAGTTACAGTTTGATTTCATGTGATCCTTAATTAAAACGATCTTCTACTAATCAAGACGCAAACTATAGTTCAGATGCTGCGGGATTGTTTCCAAGTTTCCTGGTAGTAACAAGCTCGGGGATCTTTAAGTCAAGAGTGAACAGGTTACTTCTAAGCAAACGTGTTTCATCGCCGAGAACATCGACACTTTCCGTTAGGTGAGATAGTGATAAAGCGCAACCCTATTAACATTAAAAAAATCTTAGTGTGACCGCGGTGCGGCCCTGAAATGCAAAGGGCAAATGAAGGAACACGAGCGGGGTTTAGTCAGTAAAATTCTGACACTCCCTGCTGCAAGGTTCCGGAAAGATGTTATTTGATATTTTCCACAAAAAAGTGGCTTATTAAATTAGTTAATTGTAATAAAAAAAAACGTTTATTATCAGAAAAGAGTCCATAGCCAGTAAGTACAAAGTTCATTTAGTTTTCTTCATTTAGAAAACTAAATGAACTTAAAATAAAACAAAACAGTGAAATCATAAAATATGTAAATCAATTAAATTTTTTTTTTTTGAATTGAATCGCTTGCCCGAATACAAATCCACCTAACAACCCGGCTTCCCAGAGACGGTGGGATGAGCCGCTCTGCAAAGTGGTTCAGGAAACCTAATCGTAACATCTGCTACTGCTGCGGAGCGTGCGCGCCTGCTGGCTGTGGGAAATTGGGAGTCAGGTCTTTGGCTTCACGCACTGCCGTCGTCGAATATTGGCACCTTGTTCGACGATACTACTTTCCGCTTAGCTGTTGCCCTACGTCTAGGTGCTCTTTGTTGTTCTCCTCATCGCTGCCACTGTGGCGAAGTTGTCAACAGCCTCGGTCACCACGGCCTGTCATGCAGTCGAAGTGCGGGACGCATAGCGCGGCACGCGAACATTAACGACATCATCCGACGAGCCCTTGTCACCGTCGGCGTTCCGGCTGTTTTGGAACCTCATGGCCTGGCACGCGACGATGGTAAGAGACCAGACGGTATGTCTTTATTTCCTTGGAAGATGGGTAGGCCTTTAGTGTGGGACGCTACCTGTGTCGATACTCTTGCGCCATCCCATCTTCCTAGCTCATCGTGCTGTGCTGGTGCTGCCGCGACGGCTGCAGAGAACCTCAAGCGGCGGAAATATAACAGCCTTGTCGGCAGTTATATTTTTGAGCCGTTTGGGGTTGAAACTCTCGGGCCGTGGGGTCCGAGTGCTCATATGCTTTTTAAAGAATTGGCGAAACGCTTAATTGACGCTTCGCGTGACCCAAGGGCTGGCTTCTACCTCGGTCAGAGAATAAGCATTGCCATACAACGTGGCAATGCCGCCAGCCTTTTGGGCACACTTCCAGTCGACAGCGAAACGGAGGAGTTTTATGACGTCATATTTAGCTAGGCATTCAGTGTATATATTATTTTTAATTATTTAAGTTATTGTTTAATTTGTTTATTATTTCCTAGCAATTAATTAAAAAAAAATATAAATTAAGATCAAAATAAATAAATCAATTCAAATTATAACCTAAAGTCAAAATAAATTAAACAATAAATTAAAATCACAATAAATAAATCCAATTTAAATTAATTATTGATTAGCGTAGACTTTTATTATTTTTCTTTTACTGTATTATAGTTATTTAGTTGTTTGTAAGTAGTAATATATAATTTGTATTGAAGAATACATAATAAAGTTCATTAAATCATTTTTCGGGTTAATAAGGTTAAAAACTTGATATTTCGAGTGATTCATAAATATCTCCAGATATAACTCGGCTCGGGGTTAACGGCCTAAACTAGTGCTTGACTGTGGTCCTACCTGTGATACAATCGTTGATGGTGAAGCGCACTAGTTTATACTCTAGTCTTGAAGACACCAAAATTATATTTGGACGGGAAGACCGCTGCAGGCAAATGGTTCCAGTTCTTCGATGAAAGATCTTATGTGTTGGAAGGTCTTCGCTTTGTACAGACAACTGCATAATTGGCGTACCCAATACCTCAGCTATCCATATAACTCCGCTTAAAACTTGCGGAGGCAATGCGGAGGTACAATTTCGTGCGAAAGTTCCGCACTTGGAGATGCGGAGGACAATTTCTGTTACAACTCTACGTCGAGTATACTGCGAGCGAACGCTTCATCGGACCATGTAATCTTGATACACAATAACACTGTATTGAATCCAGTGGAAGCGTCTAGCGTATGTTATGATAAAGTTATCTGTACCAAAAAAGCGGTGTTCCGCGATTTGTCGTGAATCTTACTTTTATAAACATAGATCTTATGAAGACATTCTAAATCTACACTAATATTATAAAAAAACCGGCCAAGTGCGAGTCGGACTCGCCCATGGAGGGTTCCGTAGCAGCAAGTAACATAATATAAAAGTTCTTGTAGTTCGTTATAACTTTGATCGATGTTTTAATAATAGTGTATTTTTTTAGATTTATGACGTATTAAAAGAAAACTACTTACTAGATCTCGTTCAAACCAATTTTCGTTGGTAGTTTATATGGTAATGTACATCATATATTTTTTGTAGTTTTATCATTCTCTTATTTTAGAAGTTACAGAGGGGGGGGGACACGCATTTTACCACTTTGGAAGTGTCTCTTGCGTAAACTATTCAATTTAGAAAAAAATGATACTAGAAACCTCGATATCATTTTTGAAGACCTATCCACAGATACCCCACACGTATGGGTTTGATAAAAAAAAAAATTTTTGAGTTTCAGTTCTAAGTGTGGGGACCCCCAAAATTTATTGCTCTTTTTCTATTTTTGTACGAAAATCTTAAAGCGGTTCACAGAATACATCTACTTACTAAGTTTCAACAGTATAGCTCTTATAGTTTCGGAAAAAAGTGGCTGTGACATACGGACGGACAGACAGACAGACAGACATGACGAATCTATAAGGGTTCCGTTTTTTGCCATTTGGCTATGGAACCCTAAAAAGGTAGTTTGTTTTTTGTTTGTAGGAGGTAATCTCTGAAAGTACTGGTCAAATTGCTAAAATTTATTCACCGTTAGAAACCTGCTTTATTCCTCAGTGACATAAGCTATGTTTTATGAACGCGGGTGAAGCATCGGGCAAAAGCTAGTGGTGAATAAAGAGAACTAGGTTGTTTGTATTATATGTGTGTCTACTCTTGCGCCGTCATCTCAACTCCCTAGTTCGTCGTGCTGTGCTGGTGCTGCGGCTGTGGAGAACCTCAAGCGGTTGAAGTATAATAACCATGTTGATAGTTATATTTTTGAGTCCTTTGGGGTTGAAGCTCTTAGATTAAGGGGTACTCACAAAACGTTTAATTAAAAAAAAATGAGTTTGCGAATAGTGCTGTAATCAATATTTCCTATCGGACCATGTTCCAAAAAGTTACCGGCCCCGGCGTCCTGGAACGCAAAGGATAACTGAAGGACCACAGGTGAGTTTTAGTTAGTAAATGTATGACGTACCTTTTTGTTTTAGCAAGACCGGTACAAATAACGGCACGAATCTTGAGCGCTCGTCGAAAGAGTCAGGATCAATTTACGCATAGTACACATTGTCGAGCCAATCACTGTAACTACAAAGATGTACTCCCAGCTCCCGCGTCTCACTTCATACCACTAAGGAGATCCAATACTTCACTTCTCATTCAAGTCTGTGCGATTTCAAGTTCAAGTCAGCGCTTAAGATCCGTGCCGGTATTTGTACAAGTAAAAAAAGAAAAAGGGTCACTACAACATGCTGGTTGAAATAGGACCCATAACAAAACTATCATGGTGTATTCTATACTTAAAGTTTTTTAAACATTAAAAAGTTTATACAGTATCGTTCAATAAACCAGATTTTTCTCAGATATGATTTAAAACCATATTTAAAAGCTAACCCTCAGTTTTGTTGAGTCATGGGCGTCTTTTTGTACACTCGTATATCGCAGTTGTTATTACACTCGTAATAATAATATGTATGACACGTACCTACTACGATAACACCCACACTGACAGTACCTACAAGTACGCTATTCTCATCTAGAAGCGTGTCTAAGCTAAACAAAATATTCAATTCCAATTTCCACAACAAAGCGAAGGAACAACCCTAGCAAGCCAGATGCATCCATCGGATATCGTTTGAAAGCAATCTCTCCTATGTTTTTCCGACCCGTCCGTGTCAAACGCGTTGTATTGGATCACGGAAGATTGCAGACAAGGAATCTTTGCGCATGGTACTAGAACGAAATGGTTTAACAATTTTTAAATGTATCTTTTTGCCATACTTTGGTTAAGAATAAAGACTGTAATAGGCTAGTTGCCGTAAAAAATGTAATTGGTCCGTCTTTTAGATTATTCAAAAATAAGGGACACGTATTTTTTTATTTGTAAATTAAACTAAAAATGACAAAGACATAGCCCATTAAAGTTACGTGTGACGTCACGCCGTGCTGCATTTTTTCGCACGGGGTGACGTCACACGTAACTTTAATGGGCTATATCTTTGTTATATTTTGTTTAATAGAAAAAAGAAAAAATACGTGTCCAATATTTTTTTATAATCTAAAATACGGACTATATAAAATGTAATTATTTTGACCCTGGAAACTACCCTATTATGTATACTTTGCAGAAACACAAAGGCACACAAATAACATGTTTAGAGCTACAAATTTCGGTCTCCCCGTCTGATTGTAATTTAGGTGTTTTCAAGGTTAGAGTGAATAGGCTCTTCATAAACTAGTACCCTTTACCATCAACGATTGCATCACTGCTTACCTCATATCAGGCGGGATCACAGTCAAACACTACATTATATCACTAAAAAAATATATTAAAACTTCAAACAAGAAAGGTACAAAGGCGGACTTAGTGCCTTTTTTTTAATTGTAAATAGGTTCGCGCTTGACCGCTGTCTCACCTGATGGAAAGCGACGATGCGGTCGACGATGGAACGCGCTTACCTAGAAGAAACCTATTCACTCTCGACTTAAAGATTCCCGGGTTGTAGCTATCAGGAAACACAGACTCTGGCAAGGAATTCCACTCCCTAGCTGCACGCACAATGAATGTGTTCCCGAAACGTTTTGTGCGTGTAGGTGGGATATCTACCATGTACCGGTGGCGCATTGCCGTTCGTCTGGTAGTCCGACATTCTTTACTTGTCAACCTAACTAATTGACCGTTACTAAAGAACCGGGTTTTTAATTTCACTGTTATACTCTGTAATTGTACAACGTTACGATCAACTTTCTGTGGGGTCGTTGTTTAGTATTATTTATTTATTTGACTTCGCTTCGGGTCGCCGTACATGAGCCACCGGCCACAGCCACAAAACGCCGCCACCGTTATATTTCCTATAGTTTTCTTACACTAATATAATAAAGAGGTAAAGTTTGTTCTTATGTTTTTGAAGTGAAAACTTCTTTAGCGGCGTTGAGCACTTTTTCTGTAATGGGTGTAAAATCTTAAACTCGCGTCAGGACACGTGACCTGATCGAAAAAGCGTAAGACGGATGGAGAGTAGACAGCTATCCCTTATCGCGCGTTGTGAAAGGGGGCTAGACGGAAAAAATTCTCACGAAAAATTGTACCGACACTTATACTGTCAAAATATAAATCCAAGATGGCGGCTGCAAGAAATTATCAAATTTTTCGTCATGGGTGTCGTTTTCATGGTTTTCGAGGGTGTTGAAACCGATAGTACTGTCAAAATGTAAATCCAAGATGGCGGCTGCAAGAAATTATCAAATTTTTCGTCATGGGTGTCGTTTTCGTGGTTTTCGAGGGTGTTGAAACCGATAATACTGTCAAAATGTAAATCCAAGATGGCGGCTGCAAGAAATTATTAATTTTTCCGTCATGGGTGACGTTTCCATGGTTTTCGAGGGTGTTGAAACCGATAGTACTGTCAAAATATAAATCCAAGATGGTGGCTGCAAGAAATTATCAAATTTTCCGTCATGGGTGTCGTTTTCATGGTTTTCGAGGGCGTGGAAACCGATGGTACTGTCAAAATGTAAATCCAAGATGGCGGCTGCAAGAAATTATCAACTTTTTCGCCATGGGTGTCGTTTTCGTGGTTTTCGAGGGTGTTGAAACCGATGGTACTGTCAAAATATAAATCCAAGATGGTGGCTGCAAGAAATTATCAAATTTTCCGTCATGGGTGTCGTTTTCATGGTTTTCGAGGGCGTGGAAACCGATAGTACTGTCAAAATGTAAATCCAAGATGGCGGCTGCAAGAAATTATCAACTTTTTCGTCATGGGTGTCGTTTTCGTGGTTTTCGAGGGTGTTGAAACCGATAGTACTGTCAAAATGTAAATCCAAGATGGCGGCTGCAAGAAATTATCAACTTTTTCGCCATGGGTGTCGTTTTCGTGGTTTTCGAGGGTGTTGAAACCGATGGTACTGTCAAAATATAAATCCAAGATGGTGGCTGCAAGAAATTATCAAATTTTCCGTCATGGGTGTCGTTTTCATGGTTTTCGAGGGCGTGGAAACCGATGGTACTGTCAAAATGTAAATCCAAGATGGCGGCTGCAAGAAATTATCAACTTTTTCGTCATGGGTGTCGTTTTCATGGTTTTCGAGGGTGTTGAAACCGATGGTACTGTCAAAATGTAAATCCAAGATGGCGGTTGCAAGAAATTATCAACTTTTTCGTCATGGGTGTCGTTTTCATGGTTTTCGAGGGTGTTGAAACCGATGGCACGGTCAAAATATAAATCCAAGATGGCGGCTGCAAGAAATTATCAAATTTTCCGTCATGGGTGTCGTTTTCATGGTTTTCGAGGGTGTTGAAACCGATGGTACTGTCAAAATGTAAATCCAAGATGGCGGCTGCAAGAAATTATCAACTTCTTCGTCATGGGAGTCGTTTTCATGGTTTTCGAGAGTGTTGAAACCGATGATACTGTCAAAATATAAATCCAAGATGGCGGCTGAGAGAAATTATCAAATTTTTCGTCATGGGTGTCGTTTTCATGGTTTTCGAGGGTGTTGAAACCGATGGTATTGTCAAAATAAAAATCCAAGATGGCGGCTGCAAGAAATTATCAAATTTTCCGTCATGGGTGTCGTTTTCATGGTTTTCGAGGGTGTTGAAACCGATGGTACTCTCAAAATGTAAATCCAAGATGGCGGCTGCAAGAAATTATCAACTTCTTCGTCATGGGAGTCGTTTTCATGGTTTTCGAGGGTGTTGAAACCGATGGTACTGTCAAAATATAAATCCAAGATGGCGGCTGAGAGAAATTATCAAATTTTTCGTCATGGGTGTCGTTTTCATGGTTTTCGAGGGTGTTGAAACCGATGGTACTGTCAAAATATAAATCCAAGATGGCGGCTGCAAGAAATTATCAAATTTTCCGTCATGGGTGTCGTTTTTATGGTTTTCGAGGGTGTTGAAACCGATGGTACTGTCAAAATAAAAATCCAAGATGGCGGCTGCAAGAAATTATCAAATTTTCCGTCATGGGTGTCGTTTTCATGGTTTTCGAGGGTGTTGAAACCGATGGTACTGTCAAATTATAAATCCAAGATGGCGGCTGCAAGAAATTATCAAATTCTTCGTCATGGGTGTCGTTTTCATGGTTTTCGAGGGTGTTGAAACCGATAGTACTGTCAAAATGTATATCCAAGATGGCGGCTGCAAGAAATTTTCAAATTTTTCGTCATGGGTGTCGTTTTCGTGGTTTTCGAGGGTGTTGAAACCGATGGTACTGTCAAAATATAAATCCAAGATGGCGGCTGCAAAAAATTATTAAATTTTTCGTCATGGGTGTCGTTTTCATGGTTTTCAAGGCTGTTGAAACCGATAGTATTGTCAAAATGTAAATCCAAGATGGCGGCTGCAAGAAATAATCAACTTTTTCCTCATGGGTGTCGTTTTCGTGGTTTTCGAGGGTGTTGAAACCGATAGTACTGTCAAAATTTAAATCTAAGATGGTGGCTGCAATAAATTATCAACTTTTTCGATATGGGTGTCTTTTTCATGGTTTTCGAGGTTGTTGAAGCCGATAGTGCTGTCAAAATGTAAATCTAAGATGGCGGATGTCAGAAATTATCAACTTTTTCGTCATGAGTGTCGTTTTCATGGTTTCGAAGATGTTGAAATAGTGCTGTCAAAATGTACATAAAATAGGATAGTATTTTTTAGTTATATTGTATTGGCTAGACGGAAAAAATTCTCACGAAAAGTTGTAACGACACTTTTTCTATAGTAAGCTATTGTAAGCCGTGCGGCGTGCGCATGTTTCTCTGTCTTTCTCTCTTTCTCTCTCTTATAGAAAGCAAGCCAGAACGGAACTTCGTTCCATCCGGGTCTCCCTTGACACCTCAGTAGTTTTTCGGAGAGATAAACTTTTTAATGTAAAATAATTGTAATAGTTTTAAAGTGTTAAATTTTTAATGTAATATAAATTGTCATGTTTGTGTACGATAGCGCAATAAATGAATATTGTATTCTACCACATAAATGATAGTACTTTTATACTGATAAAGCAATTGGTGCAAAATTATTCCCTAACCATTCCAAAATATCAAACATGCTCAACGTTAATAATCAAGTTTTCACTTCTGCCGGCACTCCCGGAGTGCAACCCGTCTTTTTTTTTTTGTTTGTAGGAGGTAATCTCTGGAAGTACTGGTCCGATTGCTAAGATTTTTTCACCAATAGAAAGCTGCTTTATTCCTAAGTGACATAAGCTATATTTTATGTACGCGAGCGAAGACGCGGGCAAAAGCTAGTTTTATATAGATTTGCCGCAGACGGTTGACCCCGGTGGCCGCCACACGCTTCAAATCGCCGCTGTTGTGGCCCGCACTGGCCACTAAACGTCGATATAAAACGCCGTAACACGCATTCGCGCATTTAAACCTTCTTCGTCAAAGTCTATTGTGATACTGCGCATATGGGTTAAAAAAGTAGCAACCACTGGACACAAGTTTGTGTCGCTCGCTTCAGCTTCCTTTGTCGCTACCTACTTCTAGCTTTTCGTGGCGGCGATTATAGCTGTGATGTGTGGTCGGTGTGTGGCTACCCTTAGTAACTCTATTAGTATTGAGGGCATAATATTAATGAGTTATTTTATGAAGGATTTCTGGTAGATTGTTATTGTTAGAGCTTTATTTTGTTTTAGAATATGAGAGGATTAATGTTATGTTATAATGTTATAATAGTACTAGCTTCTGCCAGCGGCTTCGTTCGCGTGACTGTTGGAAGTGAAGGCCAGTCGAAGGTAGACAGAAAGTAGCCTATATACCATCAAAGACACTTCCGCCTGACCACCGCTAAGTTCATTTTTGCTTGCACTCGAAACGAAAACTTCAAAGGCGTTTGGCGCTGCGCTGCATTATTGAAGCGATTTTTTTTTTAAGTGATGAGGCAGAAATGACCGCGATGGTCCATCCATGAAGTTCAAGCTTCCTCCAAGTATTTCAACAAGTTATTCTGGATGGTATTAGTAATCATGAGTCCCAACAGTAGGAACAATATAAGGCTGATAACAATCAACCTTATGCTATGATTAAACTTCTTTATTCTATTCAGACTTTGCAGACGTGCCAGTTTTTCGTCACCATATTCTCTTAAGACTTTGAAAGCGTGAAAAAATCACGTAAAACTATTAAGATAAACAGAAAGCGGATGATTGATCGCAGCAGCCGGTACTTAAGATCCTGGGAGGACATTAATCAAAACTTCTTAAGCGCTATTAAAATAACAACCCCTTTCCCCGATGGTTACCGGTCACCTAAGCTCCTACTACATGAGTTTAAGTCACTAAGTTATCATACTTATTAAGGAAGTGTCACTGACCTATTGGTTTAGTGGTTAGTAGTTCTGATTGCTATCCCGGAGTTTATAGATTCGCTTCCCACCCAAGACAAATGTTTGTGTGATGAGCACGATCATTTTTTTCTGTATCTGGGTATAATTTAGCCATACTAAATTATAAATGTGTAACTGCTGAACCGATTCTGATAAAATTTGGTACGGAATAAGCTTGAGCCTCAAGGCAGGATATATGTTACTTATTATACATTCACGCGATCGAAGCCGCTGCCAAAAGCTAGTCTATAATATGTACCTATTACGTACCTATTTAGAAGTATAAGTATGATCATCAGTTGTCTAGTACTCAAAGCACAAGCTCTGCTTAGCTTAGGAATAGAATATGGCACTGTGTCAAAGCTGTGGTATAAAAAAAACACATGATGGAAGTGTAATCTTAGTTAACACTTCCATCATGTGGATGTAGGTGTCACTAATAATACAAAATTGTAATTATTTGTGTAACACCCGTTCGGGTAAGGTCGACTCGAGTCGGCGGAACTCACCCAAACTTGCGTTACATAGTCGAGTGTAACAGTCCAGTTTGGCAAGAAGTAAGCCCTCATAGCACAAGTAAAAAAAAAAGTGATAATGGTAAATCGAATTATACACCACGTAAGGCAAAATCGGGAACTTTCCAGGAGAGCAAATGAACTGTTTTGTAGCTCGTAACTCGATTTTTACAAAAAAACAAACTGAGTTACGCTCTGTTACTATGAGAGAATAGAATAGAATAGAATAGAATAGAATAGAATAGAATAGAATAGAATAGAATAGAATAGAATAGAATAGAATAGAATAGAATAGAATAGAATAGAATAGAATAGAATAGAATAGAATAGAATAGAATAGAATAGAATAGAATAGAATAGAATAGAATAGAATAGAATAGAATAGAATAGAATAGAATAGAATAGAATAGAATAGAATAGAATAGAATAGAATAGAATAGAATAGAATAGAATAGAATAGAATAGAATAGAATAGAATAAAATAGAATGGAATAGAATAGAATAGAATAGAAATATTTTTATTCGGTACAGACACAACACAACGGTTATATAAGTATACAAAGTAAATAAGAATAAAAGTATAAAGTACGCCGAGCGTGCCCGCACCGGTGACCACCTCAGCATTTACTGGGCGTTAGGCACCCAGCGCTGATTTACAGTTGGCACCCCGCAGTGAGTACGTCTACGCATTGTTTTTGATGTAAAATGACGCGTCACTATTGTTTCAAATCCTCGTGTTTGATTTATCAAACACTGCGTTGTTAGATTTTCAATCGAATGACATACGTACGTAACGTATCGGACAAAAAAAATACTTACGTGCTGTTATAACTTCAGCGACGTTTGTACGGAACCCGTAGTGCGCGAGTCCAACTCGCTCTTGACCGGTTTTTACACTCTCTACCATAACAAATGTTTCTCTTTCGTCTATTTTCACAAAAACATCAGAGAGTTGCATCAACGTTAGTGGTAATTCTAACATTTTTCTCTCGGCACACAACATATAATAAATCATTGTCAGCCGGGGCTCAGTTGCAGGAGTTCTGTCCATCTTCTTAATGCCAACCCTTTTTTTTCCAAACTACCTAAGTTAATTAATTTCTAAGGAACGAAAGGTACCTTTTACTTACCTACCCTTTGGAGCTGTTTAAATATCAACTCTACTGTTTTTTTTATTTGATGTTCTAGCGTAATGTATATTTTTTAGCGTTTTCTCTGCTGCTTTTCTGTTTTCATGAAGGTTTTCTTTGATTTTTTTTTTAGTACGATATATTATAAAATTGATTTTTTTTTTAATATTTTGTATTCAGAAATCGAATAGCATATAATATGCCTTCAGATTTCTTAAAGTAAGGTAAAATCACCTTTAGGTACTCTTCTAAATGTCAGTAAAATGGATGAGGCCTACTAGGCTCGATGCCTGCCTGGGTTGTAGGATAGTTCGAATAAGTCACCTCCCTCTCGCTTCACTTAGAGCAGGACGAGGTATTAATTAGTGCTGGTCAACTGATAAACATACTTATATATTTCTAAATACATACATATCAGATAAATTACACTCAGACACAGAACAAATTGATTGTTCTCGTCACATAAACATTTGTATTGGGTGTTAATGGAATCCACGACTTCCGCCATAGCAGCCAGCGCCACTAACCACTCGACCAACACGCTAGTAAAAATTAGTTGATTATTTACCTCTAAAAGGTTCTGTAAGAAATGTTTTCATATCATTCAGCGTAAAACTCTCACATAAGTTACTTATTAATATTCACTGAAAACAGCGCAGCGTAAAAAAAACGGACTCAACCCCAGTGCGAATCGCTTCCTATTACATTATTCAGATATTATACATTCGGCAACTGTAACAGGGTGCCCATCTAATTCTAGATGTAAAATAACTTTCAGAATTCAATATTCCCGAAACAATATACCAACACCTGCGGTATATTTACATTTGGGCTCGGAGCTTGTATAAATATTCAATTTAGACATTTCTCCATACACGGCCTGTATATGTTGATAGGATACTTAAACGATGATATTGATAAGGCCTAGCATTTCGGATCATAGTTCAGGTTTGTGGTGATGACGGTTCTCAGTGTTGAAGTATTTTCGCGGTTGGGTTCTGACGATCTGATTTGTTTGAATAGATATTTTCGAATCGTTTGGGGTTGAAACTCTCGGATCGTGGGATTCGAGCGCTTACAAGTTGTTTATAGATCTGAAAAAATGTCTTTAGGACACTTTGCGTGACCCAAGGGCTGTCTTTTATCTCGGACAGAGGATAAGCATTGCCATACAGCGAGGCAATATCGCCAGTCTTTTGCGCACATTACCAGTCGACAGCGCTTTAGAAGAGTTTTTTGACGCCATATTTTAGTTTGATTTTAATTAGCTGTTGATTTTAATTGTTGTTTTGCTATAATTAGAGTTGGTTAAGTATTTTTAAATGTTAATTATTCGTGTAAATAAATAAAATAAGTTGAAAAGTTGATTGTCAATTGTCAGTAAGTTGTTGGGGCTCCTAAGTCCAGTGCATCAGAAATATTTTCCAACGCACATATTGATGGTTTTAAAGAATCAAACCATCATAAGAAAGCGGGTAGCGTCGTGTGAGGGAGCAGCAACAGTATTCTGCGGATCTTTAGTGATAAGCCGTGTTGAGCCACACTGGCTACATTGTACATTTAGAAGTAACCGGTGTGTCAAGTGTACAAAAGATATTTAAATTAAGATCTCTCTTTTATTGTATCTTTTACTAACATCGTTTTTGAGAGGGGTGTTTATTAACATAATATGGATTAGGGTTTAAGTTAAATATTTTTTTTCATTAGGTTTGTTAAGTTCTTTGTAAGTAGTAAGTATTCGATCATTGTTCATTTGGATAGTATAGGGTATCTTTTGTGAGAAGTAGAGTGGGAAATCATCAAATAATATAAGATTTCTCGCTCTGGGTAGAGGGAGAAGGTGTGTCAGTGTCAGTTTTACTGATTAAAATCTACCCGTATTAATTTAGTTGCCCGTTGCATTCCTGGGTCACGGTACCTCTTCTGAACCATCCTGCAGTTCAGAAGTTGCCTTCAAATAATAATCAGGATTAATCATGCAGGTCAAAATATTTTATGTTCTTTTGCCAAAGAAAATGATAGCGCGGCACGATTAGCGATTTATCGCGGGTTCGATTCCCGCACGGAACAAGTATATTGTATGACCTAAAGATAGTTTTTCCTGTCTGGGAGGCTTGTGTTTATGAAAACTCGTAACATGTCAACACATGTTTGTGAATGCACTCAGATACACAGGAGTAATTTCAAGTGAGGAGTAATGGTGAAAAAAACTTGGCTAGTGCGAGTCGGACTTACGCACTAAGGGTTCTGTATAAACTTACATATGAAAAAAGTTCCATTCCCGAATTGAGTTACGAAGAATTTTTCGTAACGCAAAAAAGGATTTTTATATGACGTAACTACAAATTTACAGTTTTCAGATTTTTTCCTATATTTGTGCTATGAGACCTTGCTTGATGCCAAATTTCAGGATTCTAGGTCAATGGGAAGTACCTACCCTTTGAATTTTGATTCCCTTGAGAGTGTCAAATACGCGTTTTTTGCGACATAAACGGCCGTATCTTATTTATCGTTATCTCAAAAGTTTTGATTTTTTGACAGCTTCAAGGAATCGCAGACCTGAGTATATGGTTTTAAATTCAACTCGATACCTCCACGCGTTCCCGAGATAAAGGGTCTTGACAGACAGACAGACAAATGGCCAACGAAGTGATTCTATAAGGGATCTGTTTCATCTTTTTGAGGTACGGAACCCAAAAACCAAACAAAAATACTCAATAAACATACATACATGCGCCATACATAAACAGTAACAGACGATACCTTTCCTTATCAAGCTCTCCAATAACATTCCAGGTGAAATGACGTCACTCAAAGTCAGAACATTTCCATTCGTTCATTCATTTCATTCGCCTGTTGCTGTCGCTCTTTATAATTCCATTCCATTCCAATACAGCGCCACTTTAGACAATGTTCCAAAGTTTGCGGCTTTTCGTTCAACTTTAAATATTTACCTGAGAACAAAGGCCCTACCATGAGCTTTTAATGCGATTTATTTAACGACCCAAACTGAGCTGTGAAAGCGATGGAGCTATATAGGATTTTTCTTCAGGTGAGAAATCATCCAATGACTTCTCCAACTCTTGGGCGGAGCGCGAGGGTGTGTCAGACTTTTACTGACTAAAACCAATTCCTATGTTCCTTTCTTTGTCTTACATTCCTTTCAGAAGCGAATCCATGGCCCCAGTAAGCTTCGACCGTGATGAGGTCCTGATTTCGCCTTGAGGCGCGTGTGGATCATTACGCGCACTCAACGACTCGGGGCTCGGTCCGGACGGTTACCGGACGGCCGGACGGCGAGTTACCCATTGCTCACCGTCCACATATAGGGTGCATAGTTGCATCCCTTTTTACCCGACTACGGCAGAGCCAAAGGAGGGTTATGATTTTGACAGACTATGTATGTGGGTATGTTCACCTGTTCCCTAATAGCTCCTTATCTAATTATCGGAACTCGACATACTCGTATGAGGTATCGTTAGAACCGTCTTAACAGGCTAGTTGCCGTAAAAAATGTAATTAGTCCGTCTTTTAGAATATTCAAAAATAAGGGACACGTATTTTTTTATTTGTAAATTAAACCAAAAATGACAATGATATAGCCCATTAAATTTACGTCACACGTAACTTTAATGGGCTATATCTTTGTTATTTTTTGTTTGATCGAAAAGGGGAAAAATACTTGTCCAATATTTTTTATTATCTAAAATACGGACTAAATAAAATGTAATTGTTTTGACCCTGGAAACTACCCTATTGTCCGTTGAACGTAGGCTACGTGACGTGTCACAAAACTCGATTTGCCCTCTAGCGGACAAAAAGTAATGTGTTAAAAATAAAAATGTTTTGTATCATTTGAAAGGGCGTACATTTCTAAAATATTGCTCAAATTTAAAGTGACGTCCTCTAGCGGACAAAAAGTTTTGTGTTAAAAAAAAATAAGATAAATAAGTACGTCGTGTTTGGTATCATTTGAAAGGGTTTCACGTAAATAGTATAGAGGCACAGTGATTTAACACCAAAATTGTTTAAATAAAATAAAAGTATAAAACTAAAACCCAACTACGACAAAAAAAGGATTAAAGTGTTTCGTTTGGTACCACGTGTGACTGCGGCTTTTTTTTTCTGTTTTTAGTTTTTTTTTTTACTTTTTTTCCCCGCTTGCACGCCTTACATTTTTACTCGCCATGGTAAGGCCTTAGATAGATACCTACATATTATTTATTCTCGGCTCTCAAAAACCCTTTGATATAACAAAACGTTATTCGAAAGTTCTAATATTGTTTACTGTGGTTTGAATTTCGTTTAAATAGTTGAGAAAGGTTATTATTTGGTGTGAGTTATATTTTTTATTTAGATTGTTCATCGGTTTTTGTGGTTACAGCCGGTTTTGTTGAAGTTTATGGCGGTGATTTTTTTTTGGGGTTGGAATTCATTCAATGACTTCTTTCGCTCTAGGGTAGGACTAAAACCACACCTGTGTTCTAGTACGGTACTAGAGCGCAAAGGGTAACTGAAAGACATAGGTGTGTTTGTTTTTTGAAGTTAGAAATCATGTAATTTTACTGGCCTGTTAGTCTAGTGGTTAGTGGCACTGACTGCTATGCCGCTTGTCGTGGGTTCGATTCCCACCCAGGATAAATGTTTGTGTGATGAGCGCGATCATTTGTTCTGTGTCTGGGTGTAATTTATCTATAATATAGTATATATTTAGAAATATATTATAAGTATATTTATCACTTGTCTAGTACTCATAACACAAGCTCTGCTTAGCTTGGCTCTAGACGGCGTTATAATTTCACAACTATCAGTTGTGAAAAAAAATGAATATGTTCCCAAAACGTTTTGTGCATATGGGTGGAATGGCATCCATGTTTTCTTCTTTCCGTCGTGTTTCTTTTTTCTGTACTTGTATTAAATCATTTGAAAGGCTATAAGCTAGAAAATGAGAGCAATGTTGCGAGCCCTATTCATATCTTCAGTTAGTTGACCTGTTTCTACAGTGAACTGTGTGAAGCCTGAGGCGATCGTTTTCATCACCCACGCACGGCTACTTAGTAGCAGCTTCGACAAGGTATAGAAAAAGATATGATGCGTTTTAAATGTTATCATTTGACCTATATATGTGACCAGATAATTGCAAATACCGTTAGATGGTTCGTGATGCGTGTCCCGAAAACTTTTCTGCTCCTCATGTTGAAGGAAGACTTTTGGGCGCAGAGCGTCGTGTTCCGTCGCTTCCGCGGACAAGTGCCACAGAACAGCACAAAGTGAACCAGTGCATTGTGAAGTTTATTAACATAGTCATAAGTCTTATTTATTAACAATAAATTGTATTTAATTTACTTTATATATGTTAGTCTGTAAGATCATTTTAAATACAACAAAATCTAATTAAAATTCAAATCAAAGCATTCATTACAATTAACCATTTATATATTATACCCACTACATAGTAACATCGCAAGAGTTTGGGATGCGATGGCTTGAAATATCAAATCAACTAACCACATCCGCTTCGCTTCGTTTGTCATCTCTCCATATCAACGTGTTTGAACACATTTTCCACCGCAATAGAAAACCTATCAGCTGTTTGTTCTAATTGTGCCACTTCGCTTCGCGATCGCATTTGCGTCGAATTTACACCGTGTGAGAGAGAATATTGCCCGCAGAACAGATGGTCGATAGGTATGGAAGTGGCGACCACGTACTGGGAGACGCAGTGTTGGACGGCCTCTCACAAGGTGGACCTGGTGAGGGTCGCAGGAATCCGATGGATGCGAGATGCACAGGACCGGTTGTTATGGCGGCACTTGAGTGAGGCCTGTGTCCAACAGTGGACGGCTTTCGGCGGAAATGAATGATAATGATGATGATAAAGAGAGAACAATTCTCTAAACTCAAGCAGCTATTAGTTACAGCTAGCACTTTCGTTGAATCTCCAAGCACTTAATATTACCACCGCAATGCCTACCGATCCAAAATGATCAAGTTTGTTAACCAAAACGATGCGGTGAGTAACTTGTTAATTTCACTGAAGTGATTAATAAGTAAAGCCAGTTAATAAATGAATAGCAACGGATCAGATGTCCACGGCGGCGGCGCGGCTGGCTAACGACTATAAAATGATAAATCAACTTAAGGAAAACAATACCACCGACTCAGTTTGGGATAAGGGTTGTTTCGTAGATGGAGATTGGCGATGGTTTAATTTTTTTTATGAATTAAAACGGGATAGGTACTACACTTAACTATAATACTCAACTTCTTTTTATAATGCAAATGTGTGACTCTGTAGATACTGTAGACTCTCTAGGTTGATATAATACTATTTTTGTTGTGTTTTTGGATACAAAGTTGACCGGACCACACTGTCCTCTCATACCTTATTGTAATATAGAAATATTATAGAATCAATAATTTCTTTTCTTAAGTCAAGTAACGTCAAGAGATTCCATAGTCACTCTTTAAGAGTGACTATGGAATCTCTTGACGTTTTGTAAGTGTTCGTGTAGTGTAGGTCTAGTGTTGGGTTAATAGCCGGATGGTTTGAGTTATTATCGATTATAATCCATAAGTGTCCATTAATAGCCTAGCAATGGATGATAACCCTGCTATTAATGTATTGTTAAAAAAATTAATGCTTTTTTTTTGTTTAGTGTAAAATCTGTGGGTGTGAACATAAATTGCGTGCGTGTACGCAGTGTGATTCAATGTATTGTAATTCTTTTTATTTATTTTCACTTTTTGTATGTGAAAAAGTGTTAATAATAAAATAAATACATATTTTTTGGGAAATTCAGTTTTATTAATTTAGAGATCCAATACTATAAAAACCGTAATTACTATTGACAAATCGCTTTGTGATTTAACCATCTACCTAATTAATTACTTGATTTACCAAAATGGAGTACTATATTCCATTCTCCGACGTAGCCATGTCTGGCCGAGCTCGCTCTTGGTTTGGTGCGGAGTGTGATCGCGCTGTGCACGCAGCATAGCAGGCATGGGCCGATGCTCGTATGCACAAGACAAATGACGTAAGCCAGAAGAAGAGAGCTTTCAACAGAGCTGCCAAGTCTTGCAAGAAGGTGATGCGGAGGTCTCGCTTCGACCACATTAGCCGCATCGGGAACAAACTAGCTTCATACCCTGCGGGTAGTAAGGCGTTTTGGTCCCTGGCTAAGTCGGTTGAATCGAACTTCTGCCGCCCCTCACTACCACCACTGCCGAAACCCAACGGGTCGCTGGCACATACCGCTGAGGAGAAAACAAATTTGTTTGCCTCACTCTTCGCGGAATCTTCGCGTCTAGATCCAGGTAACGCGCGGCTCCCTGTTTACCCTGATGGTTGCGATACGAGTATGTCGGATAATCGCATCCATCAGAAGGACGTCCGTAGGGTGCTACGTAACCTTGACGTGAACAAGGCTAGCGGTTCAGACGGGATACCAGCAATTGTTCTGAGAACGTGTGCGCCTGAATTGTCTCCGATCCTGACACGCCTATTTAGGCTTTCATTTGAGGCTGGAAAAGTGCCGATAGCTTGGAAGCAAGCTAATGTATAGTCCGTGCCCAAGAAGGGGAGTCGGGCTGACCCAGCTAACTACCGACCAATCTCAGTAACGTCCATTCTCTGTAAGACTATGGAACGTGTACTCAACACTAAGCTCCTGGCATGCCTAGAAGCTAATAAATATCCTAAGTGACCGTTAACTCATCGAATGCCGTAATTAGAGACACAATAGAAAGACAATTGCTTATGTCGAACTGTGTAACTTAAGACATTCAAAAGGTTAATACGGCTTTCGCCGAAATCGGTCAACTAGAGATCTTCTAGCGTATGCCATCCACATCTGGAGTAAGGCCATCGAGAAGCACGGGGAAGCGCTTGCCGTCTCCCTCGATTTCTCGAAGGCTTTTGATAGGGTTTGGCACGAAGGCCTTATTAGTAAGCTTCCATCTTTCGGTTTACCCGCTGGATTATGTGCTTGGATTGCAGACTTGAGTAACCGGTCCATCCGAGTGGTTATCGATGGCTGCTCGTCCGGTCAAATGGCTATTAATGCCGGGGTCCCTCAGGGGTCAGTACTCTCGGCAACATTATTCTTGCTGCACATAAACAATCTGCTCAAGCCCGGTACCTTTGGGTATGCAGATGACAGCACTGTTACCGAGAGTTACTTATCCAACGCGCGAGCTAGTGGGTCACAGATCCAGTCTCTTCGAGAGGCTATGGTTGAGCGCTTGAACTTGTCCTTGGGGGCAGTCTCCGAATGGGGCGATGACAATTTGGTCAAGTTCAATGCTGCAAAAACCCAGGCGTGTCTATTTTCCGCTAAAAGTAGCCAATTCAGCCCCGCTCCAACTTTCCGGGGTGTAACCGTGCCGACAATCGACCATCTTGACCTTCTTGGTGTTACGCTGACATCAACACTCAACTTTGGGCCATACATCGAAGCAAAGGCTCAACTGGCTGCAAAAAAAGCTGGGAATTCCTTGCAAAAGTCAGACAGTACTTCACGCCGGAACAGCTGCTAAAACTTTATCAAGCTCAAGTTCGATCGTATATGGAGTATTGCTCTCATCTTTGGGACGGATCTGCCCGATACCAGCTTGATGCACTTGAGGCAATTGAGAGGCGAGCCAGAAGGATAATTGGCGATAATACACTCGTCGAGTCGAGGCTTCAAAGTCTTGAGCATCGACCCAGAGTCGCTAGCCTGTCGGTTTTCTACGGCTTGCATTTCGAAGAGTGTGCGTCGGAATTGCATAACCTAATTCCGCCTAGCCCGTTCCATTATCGGACTACCAGACGTACGCCACTGGTACATGGTGGATATCCCACCTACACGCCCAAAACGTTTTGGGAACACATTCATTGTGCGTGCAGCTAGGGATTGGAATTCCTTGCCGGAGTCTGTGTTTCCTGATAGCTACAACCCGGGAATCTTTAAGTCGAGAGTGAATAGGTTTCTTCTAGGATAGCGCGTTCTATCGTCGACCGCATCGTCGCTCTCCATCAGGTGAGTTAGCGGTCAAGCGCGAACCTATCAACAATCTCTCTCTCTTTTGCCTAGCCTTGTCCCTTTATTTGGGGTCCTATCCAAAATAAAAAAAAAGCGAGCTAAATATGTAAGTGTATGTATACCTACAAATAAATTTTAACCGATGCGTAAAAATGTAAGGTACAATAAGTAAGTTACATAATAGCTCTTTTCTGTGAATACGACGTAGGTAAATTATAGACAATGGAAAATGCCCGATCGGTTAGTTAGTAGGTAAAATGCATCCCCGTACCCCTGTTTCTCGTGCTATCTCTTTCTGGCGCTAATATTATTCGTGCCAGAAAGAGATGCACTACAGCGACGCCAACCGAATCCGGAATCAGTACGTCGACTGATATGTTTCGGTGAAGAAGTTCTTTTTCGTGTGTTGTTTAATAAATATTATTTTTAAATGGGCCAGATTAGTTTTAAATTGCACATTTTTTTACTACAAAGAAAGGTGATGAAAATGAAGTCTAATCTGACAGTCCTAAGCCTGAAAACCATGAAGGGAAATTTTCAATCACTAAAATAACATTAACAGCAGGGTTATCATCCATAATTGCTATTAATGGCTATTAACTGAGTTTTAATCGATTATTAGCCAAATGATATTAACCGGATTATAATCATTGCCCATCACTATGTAGGTCTATCTAAAATAAAATAAACAGCATCAAAATTAAACAGCAGAGGGCATGCGATTTCACGCAAAGGGCTGCGGGAATTACCGAAAGAGTTGCCATGGTTGCTCTTTCGGTAATCGGAAATTCCCGCAGCCATGCCACATCGCATAGCTACCACTACACAACAACCTCAAGCTTTCTGTAGCTTTGAAATTAATCAAATAGACTGTAGACTCTGTAGTTATGACGGCGCGGACATTCCCCTAGATTGATGGGCCCGGGGGATAGTTGGTCGCTAGTTCGGACCCGGCTGAGGCATTGTGCCTTGTTTTAATATTAATTGATTCTACGTTCATTTTGTTATCGAGTATTGTAGTTCGCTTGTTTCTTGAGATAAGGTTCGGTAATGTCGCAGGAGTTTGAGTCCTAGAGCAATAGAGTTGGAGATTATGTAAAGTCAATTACAGGAACAAGACTGTTCATTGTAGTCATTTGAAGGTTCGTGTACCTAAATGTTGAAGGGAAATCAAATTCAAAATTCAACTGAGAAATTAAGTTGTAATTCGGAAAGAAACAATATTTAATCGGAATTAACGAAACTAATTAGGAATTTGTTATTTTAGGTGCTGAAATAAGAATATTTATAATATCATTTAGGCATTACATTCCTGACGACTAAAGTAAACTTTTTCTTATCTGGGTGACAAGAACAAGTTTACTTTAAAATGGCACAGTAAAGCTCGGTGTTCAAGCAAATCAAAGTTAATAAGTTAATGTGCATACCTAGATATACAGCTATAGTTAAACATCGTTCATACAGTCCGCTAAACCTTGTTACTAAGTTAGTTCAACACCTCAGTAAAAATGTTTTATGGTTACAGATTGATCAAAGTCTGGGTGGTTTGTGTATGTGAGTTACATGTTTAATTTACAAAATAGTAAAACCGTGGGAAAATTACTGTTTTAAAAATAACATTATTTTCATATGTCATCCTTCGCGGCTCTGGCATCTTTCAAAGTGATCAAGAAGTCATTTTACCAATTCTTTAGTTTCTGATTTTGTAAATAAATGCATTAACGTAAATATATTTGTAAATTTCATCATCATCATCATCATCATCATCATTTCAGCCGAAGGACGTCCACTGTAGGACACAACGACCGATCCTGTGCGTCTCGCATCCACCACATTTCTATGACTCTCACCAGGTCGTCGGTCCACCTTATGGGAGGCCAAACAACGCTAGGTTTCCCGGTGCGCGGTACTACTCTAGAACCTTTCGGCCCCATCAACCATCCATTTTCAAATTTTTTATGCATCTACAAAAGTGACTTAGGTATATCTGAGACAGCCTGCACCAAATTTTTACAAACACTAAAAAGCTCACAAAGTCTTTCACCCACCTTTATTAGCCACCTCATCAAATTCACTCCAAATATCTCTTCAGGATCTTCCCGTGCATGTCTGAAGACGTTCAAGATGTTCAAGATGTTCGCCGCTGCACATTTGGCCGTGTCTGCGATCGTAATTGGCCCCTAAAGTAGTGGCTACACGAGACTACATCACCTCGGGCCACGCCCCTTCGCTGTTCTGTCCTCGGCTTATACTGAACAAGGATGATGTTCTATTAAGAGTAACAGTAGGTACCATCCTAGCACCTATATAAGTATATAATTCTTAAGTATTTGAAAGTGCTGGAAAATTTCGATACTTCCTACGCGTAAAGTCATAACATATTTTTTAAGTATTTTCAAATATAAAAAAAAAATTGTTCCAATTAAATCCAGCTTCTGGTACTATGATCTTAAACTGATGATTGATTACATAATACTAAAACTTTGGTTATTTCACTAATGACTAATATCTTTAACTAGCTTTTGGCCACAGTTACGCCCGCGTTCACAAAATAGCTTATGCCACTCAAGAATAAAGCAGCTTTCTAACGGTGAAAAAATTTTAGCAGTCGGACCAGTACTTTCAGAGATTATCCCTTACAAACAAAAAAAAACAAACTTTACCTCTTTATAATATTATAGGTGTAGGTTATTTCAAATTATATCCAGCTTCTTGATCGTAATCTTAAACTGATTAATTAAATTATTGATTACATAATACAAAAACATTGGTTATTTCACGAATTACTAATATGATTAATAATTACGAAAATGAACTCGCATGAAAAAATGCACTTTTAATCATATTTAATTTTTTTTTAAGGATTTTTATTAGTACTTACCTACAGTTGTGTTGGTATAAGTAACTTGGAAAATGTTGTTTACATTTCTTTACAGATATTACCTACTTTGAACCAGTCTCGAAGCTAAATTTTCCATATTTATTTCTGGTTTTATTACTTTTTCAACAGAATTTCGTAACGCCTGCTTTCTCCGAATGAGTAGGCACAGATATTTTTGTCAGTTATTTTCTGTTGTTGAACGTCAACTGAATTCTGCGAAACGAATCGTAATCATTTTTGGGAACTGAATGTCTCAAAGACACATTGATTACGTAAGAGTTGTTGCGTCATGTCGCTTCAAGTAAAATACTGGTACTCAGTTTTTTTTGTTGGTGTTTTTTTTTGTGTTTTTGGGAAAATCATCCAATGACATCTCCGCGCGCTTGGGCGGAGCGGGAGATACTGTCAAACTTTTATTAACTAAAAACCCACTTCTGTTCCTTCGTTGCCTTTCGTGCCGGAGCCGAATCTTCCTTTCAGAAGCAGACCCTTGGCCCCAGTAGGCTTCGACCCTGCTGGGCTTCTACGGTTTGCTGACAACCGCAAGCCCGCATCTGCTGTGGCCGGAAATCGGGATTGGAACCCCGGCGGCAGCTTTGTTGTGAGGGCTGTTGCCTCTGCTGCGAAGCAGTCCACCTGAGGTTAGTCTGGAAACTGTCCCCGATATATCTGGGACCAAGCAAGGCAAACTGACTGATAATCAGCTCATGATATTCCCACTCCTGGGATACATGCCTTCTTTCTGAGGGAGAGAGTGGGTCGTAATCTAAGGACCTAGTGTGGATTGTCCAATGTCACATGTCTTCGGATTTTCGGTTCTAGGAAATACCAGTTTTCGCACGATGTTTTTCTTTACAATTTAGAGACAACACTACTGCTATTCTGTTGTTGTAGTCTGTGTTTGGGCTAATATTACCACAGAAAAGATGAAAGAGGTTAAAACAAAGCTTCAAGATTTCGTTGTTCTATCTAACACATTTCAATTCCGTATTTTACTATACATAGCAACATCTGCATGACGCGACGCAAGCGCATCGAGCACCCCCGCCACCCGCTCCTCGCTCGTCTCCGCTATTGTACTATCGCTTACTTCTCATACATTTCGTAATATTTAGAACGTTCACTTTAAATATTTTTATTTTTGTATGAAAACCTGATGAACTAAAATATAATAAATTTTTAAAAGTCATATGACAAAAGTTGTTGTTTATGATGTTAGTAACATAGTCCTGAGAGGTTACCAGTGTTTTACAAATAACCCTGTATACTAAACTAACTCGTTAAAAAATAAAAAGCCCGCTTTGATGTTTGACAAAGACCCTAGAATGTAACTTGGAACGAAACTAAAAGACACAATAAAATAATAATTAATTATATAAAGTGTCTTAATGTAATTACATAATGTAATATACTGGTTACATAGCGTAAATAATAAAAACACCAAATATCAAAACAGGCCCTTTATGGCAAACTTTACACTAAAAACTTGCACAAATCGCACATGACCGCATCCCGCACTCTCCATACCGCCTCGCGCCGCACCGTTTAGGCGGCAGCCACGCATCGATCACGCCACTGACGCCACCCAGTGTACCGTGGTTGACTGATACCTCCATCCAATACTCTAATTGTCTCCTCTATCATATGGGGTGGAGTCACGCAGCTAAGAGCAACTATTCGTCAAGTATATCGCGGAATGTTAAGTCAGCCTTTTTTCCCGATTTGTGACGCCGTTTAGAGGGAATTCGTTTGTAATGGGGCATTTTTTCAGCTTGTGTTTCCGTAGACTGATGCGGGTTTTGTGTTTTTATAAAATGGTTGTTGGTATCGTACTTTAGCAGAGGTGGGTGGTACTGTTAAGATGATTTAAATATCTATGGTAAGTTTAAAGATAACGGAGGTTATTGCGGAGGTCATATGGTGCTATAATCACTTACAAGAACATTGATTGATGCAGGATTTTTTATATAAACTCCATGCAACACAAACGTACAAAGGCGGACTTAATGCCCTAGTATTGTTATCGTTATCCTTTTTACTCAAAGTAAACTTTATTGATTGAAAAAAAAAATGTCGTTGAAGGTGCTTCTCTCTAACAAAATCCCATAGATCGTGCTGCATTTTGTGAAGGTATAAATTTAATCGTGTACCTATCGACAAGTTAAACTCTAGTGCCCGACAAAACAAAGCAGGTACTTCGGAACATCATTTAGCGAACTAAAACCGAATAACACTAAAAGCTGTTTTGGTGAAGTCGTTGTCGGGCGCGGAGTATGTAAGTAATTCATAGTAAGCGAGTTAGGCAGCCCGGAAACTTCCTCGAGCTTCAACTAAAAACTGCGGACCGGTTGCACCGAGATGGTAACCGTGGCTAACGGATAGGATATAAATAGATTTATAGAGTGAATAGGCTCTTATTAAACTTGTGCGCCTCATCATTAACGATTGCATCACTGTTAACCATCAGGTGGGATCACAGTCAAGCACTAGTTTATGTCAGATAAAAGAAAATGCACTGTAATTAAAAGGAATACCTGGTTCACGGTGATGTTTTAAGTGATATTATTATATTCCTTAGTTTTATACATGGTAAGTTTTATTTCGTTTAATAATAACATATTTATACATATTAAAACACAAGATCTGTTGCGTCTATCTGTCCACTGGTGATAAACTCAAAAACCACTAAACAGATTTTCATGCGGTTCTCTCCAAGAGACAGTTTTAGAATAAGGTTTATGAGGTTTAAGCGGAAGAAAGCATATAATTTCAAAGATTTTTAATACCCGAGCGGATCTGGGGCGAGTCGTTAGTATGTAGGTATAAGTCTTAGTTTCAAGTGTCATTAAGTTTGAATGACTTGAAATAAGAGAGAGATGGTTTCAATTTGAAATATTGGAAAATACTTTTTGTTTGTATTGTTTGTTTATTTAAGTTAAAATATATTCAGGTTGAACATTACTAATGTAGTTTTATCGTTTTCAATTTTAATAGTTGTTGAAGAGTATTTGAATGTACTCAGACATCCTCAACACAATATATTAATCTGCGTTGAACTTACTAGAGAGCTCAAGTCAAGATCGTAATCATGCCTTTTAACACTTAATGTCTGAGCATTCTCAAACGATTTACGCTGAAACGATAGAATTAAATCGTTTATTTAAGAAGCCTAGTCTTATTTCAGGCATGTTCGCAAGAAAAGTCTTTGACATGTCTTTAATCGTGAGTTATAAAAACAAACAAATAATATGAGTTTTCGTTTGCAAAACTCAGTGGCAGCAAGAGAGGATATTTTTTTAAAACAACAGTATCAGCTGATTGATTTTTTTTTAAATGTCAACATTTAAAATTAGGAAATTTATGTGACTCGGAAAGAACACTTCTAATTATGGTAAATCATTAACTTGGGCTTAATAAATTTTAAGTAGCCATATGCTTCTCAGCTACCGACGAAGGAGAAGCGTCAGGAGTTGTGAGGCGATTTACGGCCACCCTTGGCGTGAGCTGTGTGTGACGGCAAACTTCCCATTGCTTGTCGTTCGAAACGACCAGCAATGGGAAGTTTGCCGTCCAGCCTTATGGCAAGGGTCGGGATCGAGTCAACGGCGCGTAGAGTTCAACATACGTCGCAAAAAGATGTAAACAAAGCTAAAGGGGCTCACAATAGAGGCAATGCCAACTAGGGCTGTGGGGCCGTTAGAAAGAGTGATCGAGCCACAGAGAGCAAAGGGTATTAATTGAAGAACACAGGTGGATTTTAGGCAGTAAAAGTCTGATCACCGTCTCATACCATTCTAGATTCGGAGAAGTTAATGGGTTTCCCACCTAAAAAAAGCCAATTATACTGACAGACAACTACAGATACTTTAAACATATCCAGTGTTTTATGTAAGTTACCTTTTTTTTTTGTTTTTTTTTTTTTCTTTAGTTTAAATAGCAACCAAAAAACCACTAAGGTTTAAACTTGTGCTATCATGAATCCATCTCAATATCGAAACAAATTGAGTTTTCAATTTTATACGTGTACGTTATTGTCGATATTAATTTATAAAAAACTTTCTGTAAATAAGTAGAAAACATTCTAAGACAATACTTAAGTAATATTGCTTAAGTTTACATTTGATATTTTTAGGTGTAATATTTCTTTTTAATTCTGAGGGTAGGCCATTAATAAGTCGCGGCACAATATACCCGCTAGTTCGCTCGCCAAGTTCGTCGCTTCGTTAAGTTGGCTCAAAAGTTTTGACAACAATAATCAAGCCTTATGTTCATGTGACCCAGCTACATGTACGCGAGCATGCTTTGATACTTTTAGATATCTCACTCCTTTGGGAGACAGTGCGTAAGTAAATACTTAGAGATCTTTAAATGTAGACAAATATTTTTGAAATTCAAAGTAAAAGTATTCAATAGGGAACGGCTGACATTTGCGCGTCATATTTAAAGCACTTTTCGTTTCTTAGAAAAACGTCTATAGCCAGTTTGATGAAAGATTTCAATTTTTTAATAATAAATTAATTGCGATTTTGTTTCTAAGTTTAGACCAAAGAAACTAATATGGATTCGTATGAATGAAAGATGTTTACTTATTGATACCTGTTAGGGTCTAGACTTGGACTTAAATAAAAAACAGTGAACTGTAAAACTGACAAACGTATAATTGGACAAGTATGTCATAAAATCCTCTCTAGCTCTTCAGAAACGCCAGTAGCGCCTTGGTGTCAACAACCATTTCTCAGAGGGTAGCTAGGATTCTGAAGTACTTTGCTCTATACCTAGCAATCACAGGAGAAGATGCAGATGAGCTGTGGTCTCATCTTCCTCCATGCAGGCTCTGCTGAGTTGGTTGTCAGTAACTGTACTTAGGTTAAGTTAAAAGAAGAAAGAATATAACATTAAAAAATACCACATATCTTTGACCAATTTTTACCAGCAACTTGATTTTTGTGTAAGTCGATAACTATCCCATGGAAAAGTATTAACCGTAATTAAAAGATTTACCAGTGTACCCAATTTCATTCAAATCTGTTCAGCAATAGAGATAACAATGACTAATAAACATCAAAACACTTCAACATCTAAACATACAGATTTTTATTTCATTCACATTTTATTGATATTACTAAGTTAATATGACGTCAAACTAAGATTAACCGCTGTCAATTTAACGCTTAGTTAACAAACGTCGTTCGGTGCCACCGAAACAATTGGTTAACGAATTTATCAAGAGTTAGCGAGCGGGCAGCTGGTACAACTAGCGTACTTTGTTTTACTTACTGCACACGCATCTGTAGTTACGTGTAGCACCAAGTTTACCCGAGCTTTTTAAAGGTGGAGCGAGTTTGTTTGAGGAAATTGTTTTAGATAAATCTAAGTTCCTTTTTATCTTTTGTTGCAAGTTTTTACCAGCGAGTTGATTCTTGTGTAAGTCGATAATCATCCCATGGAAAAGTATCAACCGTAATTAAAAAATTTGCCAGTGTTCTGAATTTCATCCTAATCTGTTCGGTCGTTGAGATGAGAATGATTAACAAACATCAGAACACTTCAACATCTAAACATAAAGATTTTTATTCCATTCAAATTTTATTGACGTTACTAAGTTAATGGGACGTCAAACTAAGATTAACCGCTGTCAATTTAACGCTTAGTTAACAAACGTCGTCCGGTGCCACCGAAACAATTGGTTAACGAATTTATCAAGAGTTAGCGAGCGGGCAGCTGGTACAACTAGCGTACTTTGTTTACTTACTGCACACGCATCTGTAGTTACGTGTAGCACCAAGTTTACCCGAGCTTTTTAAAGGTGGAGCGAGTTTATTTGAGGAAATTGTTTTAAATAAATCTAAGTTCCTTTTTATCTTTTGATGCAAGTTTTTACCAGCGAGTTGATTCTTGTGTAAGTCGATAATTATCCCATGGAAAAGTATCAACCGTAATTAAAAGATTTACCAGTGTTCTGAATTTCATCCTAATCTGTTCGGTCGTTGAGATGAGAATGATTAACAAACATCAGAACACTTCAAAATCTAAAAATAAAGATTTTTATTCCATTCACATTTTAGTGGCATTGCTAAATTAATGGGACGTCAAACTAAGATTAACCGCTGTCAATTTAACGCTTAGTTAACAAACGTCGTCCGGTGCCACCGAAACAATTGGTTAACGAATTTATCAAGAGTTAGCGAGCGGGCAGCTGGTACAACTAGCGTACTTTGTTTACTTACTGCACACGCATGTGTAGTTACGTGTAGCACCAAGTTTACCCGAGCTTTTTAAAGGTGAAGCGAGTTTGTTTGAGGAAATTGTTTTAGATAAATCTAAGTTCCTTTTTATCTTTTGTTGCAAGTTTTTACCAGCGAGTTGATTCTTGTGTAAGTTGATAATTATCCCATGGAAAAGTATCAACCGTAATTAAAAAATTTGCCAGTGTTCTGAATTTCATCCTAATCTGTTCGGTCGTTGAGATGAGAATGATTAACAAACATCAGAACACTTCAACATCTAAACATAAAGATTTTTATTCCATTCACATTTTACTGGCATTGTTAAGTTAGTGGGACGTCAAACTAAGATAAACCGCTGTCAATTTAACGCTTAGTTAACAAACGTCGTCCGGTGCCACCGAAACAATTGGTTAACGAATTTATCAAGAGTTAGCGAGCGGGCAGCTGGTACAACTAGCGTACTTTGTTTTACTTACTGCACACGCATCTGTAGTTACGTGTAGCACCAAGTTTACCCGAGCTTTTTAAAGGTGGAGCGAGTTTGTTTGAGGAAATTGTTTTAGATAAATCTAAGTTCCTTTTTATCTTTTGATGCAAGTTTCTTTGTGTAACCGCTACCTTCCGCTATTTTTTAAATTTACCTCTAGAATATACTTGTAGGAGTATGGTTTTGTAGCATACAATTACTTATCTAAGTTCTTTCATTATGGTCACAGTAATGTAATTTATACTTACATTTACATTAATTCATAGTCATTACTTGATCTCTTTTCTCATGCCTTTATTTGCTTATAATATTTCGATATTTTTCAGTTTGTTGATTTTCTTTGATCGTCTGTCATATCATTACTCATTTTCTTTTTAACTATGGTTTTGGTTACCAAAGCATCGGCATGTCTGTAAATTTTATTGTTTTATTATTTGCTTCCCTTCTCCTCTCAAGCCTACGGCGATCTCTGTCCAAGTTTCTCATTTTATTTTACTATTTATTTTATTTTTCCTTTATTGGCCAACCAACAATTGTTTACACCACACATTTTTAAAGAACTTATATCTACCATAGACTAAGGTTAGTGTAATATTTTTTTACAGATTAGCACCGCATGCCCCTTAAACATATGTGTTACAGAGAAAAAAAAGAAGAAGAAAATTAACAATATTTGATATTTGAATGGAATTAGTAATCAGCTGTAAAAGTACGTACAAGTATGTGTTACAAGTACGTACTTTTGTAATCCCATTACTGTTTTTACCGTTTTACAGTGTTATATTACAAACACACTTATACTACATTATTTTTAGTTTATGCGAAACCTGAATATAGTAGGATCTGAATAGACTAGGGTCGATAATTTTTAAAACCAAATAAAATAATAGTAGGATGAAACCCATTAGAAAAGGAGGAAAATATTATAAAAATGAAAGGAAAAATAATTTACGGGCAATCTGAGGTCGGGAAGGGGATGGGGTGAGCTTTTAAGGTTAAAAAACGGTTTTTCTCGATTTCCGGCAAAACTAAAAGTCCTATGGAAAAATGTCAAACGGCAAAGTTGTAGGTAATAAAAAGATCTAAAACTTTTGTATTTACACTTTTTTCACATAACCTCAAAATTTATGTGAAAAATTCAAAAAACCAAGTTTTTGGTTTTTTATTTTTATCTTTTTCAAACAAAATTTTTTTTCCACGAAATTTTGTGAAAACTTGTCTTTTTATGTCCCAAATACGCTGTAATTTATTTGATTAGAAATATTTATTTTTTCACCTTATTTTGAATTAATATCGAAAAAGCACCCTAATTTTCAATCGAAAATTCACCCGTCAAAATATCAGCTTTTTTCAAAAAGTTGGTATGTTTTCTGTTCGTTGAAATCTCTACTTTCCGATGGTGAAAAAAAAGTATATGTTACCTTAGTAAATCTTCTCAGAAAATGTAAAAAATCTAAAAAAACTCGAATTCGACATTTTTTTTAAAATTATTATATACAATTTTGAGCTATTTATTAAAATTTACACTTTAATTACTCGAAAAACGTAAGATTACATGTAAAATTGATTTAAAAAAAAATGCAAATCAAAATATACTACTATAATTAACAAACAAATAATAAGTTAATAAAATTAATATTTAATAAGACATCTACAATATTTGAAGAAAGTAGTCGAATCTTCTTTAAATTATATGCGTAGATGCCTATTTATAACTATTTTTTGATAACTTATATACCTGAGTGACCTACGAAAAATTTTAGCCCATCAAAAGGTATTTCATAGAGAAGTGGGGAAGGGGCTAGGCGGGTCTGGGTCTTACTACATACATACCTACTATTTCGTAGCAGCTGTAACAACCGTTAGCCTAGCCAGTATTCGAAATACAGTACAGTATACAACATCGTTTATAAAAATACACGTGCACGCTGAGTTTCTTTAAGAAAATTGTGACAAGTTTACTTAAAAAAAAAAATAACAAGATTAAAACAAGATTAAAAAATAATAATCTCCTTTATTTTGCACAAACAAATTTAGTTACTCCCATGAAAAAAAAAATGTATTTCAAAATACATAAAAAATATATTAAAAATCAATAACGTAAATATATTTGAAATGTATAAAATATATATGAAAATCGGCCAAAAGTTAGTTATTAAAAATATATTTACGATAAATATTTTATATATATTTATATATTTTTTATAGATTTTTAATAATTTTTTTATGTATTTTGAAATATTTTTTATTCATGGGAGTAACTAAATTTGTTTGTGCAAAATAAAGGAGATTAGACTTTTTTCTTTTTTCATTAGATTAGATTAGACTGAAAAAAAAAACTAACAAGATTAATCTTGTTAGTTTTTTTTTTAAGTAAACTTGTCACAATTTTCTTAAAGAAACTCAGCGTGCACGTGTATTTTTATAAACGATGTTGTATACTGTACTGTATTTCGAATACTGGCTAGGCTAACGGTTGTTACAGCTGCTACGAAATAGTAGGTATGTATGTAGTAAGACCCAGACCCGCCTAGCCCATTCCCCACTTCTCTATGAAATACCTTTTGATGGGCTAAAATTTTTCGTAGGTCACTCAGGTATATAAGTTATCAAAAAATAGTTATAAATAGGCATCTACGCATATAATTTAAAGAAGATTCGACTACTTTCTCCAAATATTGTAGATGTCTTATTAAATATTAATTTTATTAACTTATTATTTGTTTGTTAATTATAGTAGTATATTTTGATTTGCAATTTTTTTTTTATCAATGTAACGTAATCTTACGTTTTTCGAGTAATTAAAGTGTAAATTGTAATAAATAGCTCAAAATTGTATATAATAATTAAAAAAAAAGTTTCGAATTCGAGTTTTTTTCGATTTTTTGCATTTTCTGAGAAGATTTACTAAGGTAACATATCCTTTTTTTCACCATCGGAAAGTAGAGATTTCAACGAACAGAAAACATACAAACTTTTTGAAAAAAGCTGATATTTTGACGGGTGAATTTTCGATTGAAAATTAGGGTGCTTTTTCGATTTTAATTCAAAATAAGGTGAAAAAATAAATATTTCTAATCAAATAAATTACAGCGTATTTGGGACATAAAAAGGCAAGTTCCCACAAAATTTCGTGAAAAAGAAATTTTGTTTGAAAAAGATAAAAATAAAAAACCAAAAACTTGGTTTTTTGAATTTTTCACATAAATTTTGAGGTTATGTGAAAAAAGTGTAAATACAAAAGTTTTAGATCTTTTTATTACCTACAACTTTGCCGTTTGACTTTTTTCCATAGGACTTTTAGTTTTGCTGGAAATCGAGAAAAACCGTTTTTAACCCTTAAAAGCTCACCCCCATGGGGTTCCCGACCTCAGATCGCCCGTAAATTATTTTTCCTTTCATTTTTATAACCTGAGTATATACCTGAGTACCGTTAGCGTGTGTCCTGATATTGTGCTTAAGCTTCTTAAAGATTTGGATCCCTCCAAATCTGGAGGGCCAGATATGATACCCCCTATTTTCATAATTAATTGTGCAAAGAGCCTCGTGGTGCCAATCTGCTTGTTATTTGAACGGTCGCTAAGAGAGGGTATCGTCCCCAAGATATGGAAATCAGCATTTATCACACCTGTTTTTAAAAAGGGGGACAAATCTAAGATAGAGAACTACCGGCCTATATCTAAACTTTGTCTTTTTTCTAAAGTTCTCGAACGCGTGGTACACACTCAAGTTTACTCAGCCTTCAAACGTTATTTTGGCGACGAACAACATGGGTTTCTTAGTAGACGGTCGACTGCCTCCAATCTGGTATTGTCTAACGAACTAATTACCGCTGGGATGGATGAACGATGCCAGGTCGATGTTATCTACACGGATTACAGCAAGTGTTTCGACCGAATTGATCACCGTGTGCTTCTTCAGAAGCTATTATCTGCAGGAATACACGGTGACCTATTTCGTTGGTTTTCATCATACATAGATAATCGGACACAGGCTGTTGTCTTGCGTGGTTACACTTCTGGATGGAAATCTGTCCCATCAGGAGTGCCCCAAGGCTCAATCTTGGGACCTTTATTGTTTATCATATTTATCTCGGACATTAAAAGCTGCTTTGCTAATTCGCAAATTTTACTTTATGCTGACGACATGAAGGTCCTTAAGTCTGTACGAACAGTGTCTGATACCGAGCTACTTCAGTCTGACCTTGATAAATTCGTAGCATACTGTAAAATTAATAAGTTACAACTAAACGTATCCAAATGTTTTCACCTAGTATTCACTCGTCAGAAAACTACTATCGGCTCAGGATACACGCTAGATGGTTCATACATAAGTAAAACAAGCAGTATCAGAGATCTGGGAGTGATACACGACAGCAAATTACTTTTTGATGATCATATAGAAACCATTGTCAAGAAAGCCTTCAAAACCTTAGGTTTCATTACTAGAGCATGTTCTAACTTTCGGTCTTTAAAACCAATCAAAGTTCTTTACTGTTCCCTCGTACGCAGCCATCTTGAGTACGTTTCCCAGGTCTGGAACCCACAATACGAGACTTACAAATCTCGTATTGAATCTGTTCAGAGAAAATTTTTGCGATATCTTGATTTTAAAGCCAAACAATTCTCGGTCGACTACGAGCACCGTTGTAGGCGTTATCATTTCTTACCACTACACATAAGGCGTAATATTAACGACATATGTTTCTTGGCAAACATAGCAAATGGCTCGATTGATTGCCCTGATCTACTCAGTAAAATACTTCTTCGTACTAATCAGAACAACCTACGTATGCGTCCTCTATTACAGGCACCACGCACATCCACAAAGTACAGGCGTAACGCCTTCTCCATACGTAGTGTCACAGCCTTTAATAATTTACCGTCGCACCTAGGAATCGACTTATTTTGCACCAGTGTACATAATATTAGAAAAATCCTGAATAAGGAATATTTTGGAGATAGTAGTCACGAATAACTATTTAATATTAATTGTACTTAGTTAATTGCTTTTTATCTATGATTTTAAATGACAAGGACAGGCATAATCCTTCTTTGGGTACCAACTTAAATTTCTATTGATATTTTTAATCAAAAGTCAACGCAGTATAATATAAGATATGTATATGTGGAAGCTTTTAATTAGCAATTTTCCATACCTATAAAAAATAAAACCAAATATGTTATTAGTCTGTAAGCTTTCTTTAAAAATAAATAAATAAATAAATAAATAAATAAATAATATTCTCCTCCTTTTCTAATGGGTTTCATTCTACTATTATTTTTTTTCACTTTTTATTATTTTTAAAGGCTTCTACCCTGGTCTAGAATAGGTAGCTTGTTCAGAAACAGTAATTGAATGGATTCCAATAGTTTTTACACCATGTTAAATTTTTTCAAAAAATTAAAAATGTCACAAGTTGGATACCACTGACACTAAGTACAACACAAGTCACGGCTGGTCATAGCGGGCATTAGGTGCCAGCAAACAGCTGGGTGCAAGTGCAAAACAACCCCTCAGTCGCCTGAATGGTTCGGTAACTATGTATTTTTGCTTTTTTTATAGTTTTGCGTTTGCGCTTGACCGCTATATCACCTGATGGAAAGCGACGATGCGGTCGTCGATGGAGCGTCTTACTTAGAAGTAACCTATTCACTCTTGATTTAAAGATTCCCGGGTTGTAGCCATCAGGAAACACAGACTGGCAGGGCATTCCACTCCTTGCTGACATAACAAGCTTATTTTATTTTTTTAAGCCTGCCTGTCCTGCTGCTGGGCAAAGGCCTCCCCCAACTTCTTCAAGCTTATAACATTGTGATTTTTCATGATATAGTAATAAAATTTGGTACATACATATATACTTTACATAAAAATACTAGAAACATATTTCGGGTTTCACATATACGACTCTAAACGCCAATTAATTAAACCAATCGTCAGCAACTCGCTTGCACAAGTGGCAGCAATCTATCGGAATACGTTACGCGACGCCGAGGGATCGAAATAACTACGCATGCATGTAGTTAATCAGGAGGGCGTGTAGCAGATGGCTGGGTCCCTGTGGTACATGACCGGCGATGTATACTGACGCGGGGTTATATCTCGTTTAGTTTAAGCGTTAGTTAGACGTGAAAAATGGGGTAGTCGACCCTGATAGCATATTTGGTTAGATCATATTTGTGAATATTATGAAAAAAAGGATCAAAATCAATCAATCAAAATCAAAGCATTTATTTCAAATAGACCATTTACAGGCACTTTTGAATAGTCAAATGTCGGTCAGTCCAAGAAAAGTGAAGCTAAATTCTTCTTAATTGAAGGATCTCTTGTCAAAAATGAATATGATGTTTGAAATTGGTATTGTGAGGGCTTCTTAGATTTAATGCCCGCAATACACGCTAATATACCTGACAAGTTTACCTGTACAGTTGAGTTGTACAGGTAAGCCGGAGCGTGTAAGTTGCACAACTGTGCAGGTTTCCATACGAACTTACCTGACAGGTGACTGTGCAGGCAAACCTGTCAGGTATATCCTAGCGTGTACCTTAAAAACTGATTTCATAGGTAGACTGATTTATTAGTGTAGCGTGTAAATATTCCCCAAAATCCGTAGTCAAAATAGCCTGTATGCGGTTCCCAATAATCTAGAGGAAGCGGTTAAGATTTTTTTTACACCACCTACTCGATAATGTCGTTTTATACGTCATACAAAACTCACTTAAAGCAAATCATTCTATCCCGAATAATGAGATTTGAATTTGGAACATCAAAAATCGTCAACATTGTGTATTTAAAATGTACGTGCATCGAACAAGTGACTCGAAACTCAAACTGGCCACTAACAAAAAAAAGAAAATAGAATAAAACAAGCTTACTGACGGGAGCATTATAGAAAATTGAAACTATAGAATCTTGGAGTAGTGAATTTTGTTTTTTTGATGAACTTGTAAATATAATACTTATATTTCTCTAATATATGATTTGGTCGACCAAATTATCTTTTAATTATCTTACAGATGGTGTAAAAAGTAGAGTATGCAACACGGGGATAAAGCCGTCTTTGTCTTGGGCGGCTTGGCTTTGTTTGGCACTTCACTCACGTTTCTTTATTAACTCCCTTGCAATGCTCGGGAGTTAATTTTATAAATCTCTCACTATCGTTCGGGATTAAAATCAGCAACCTTCGTTTCGTTCGGAATTCAACATGCTGCCCGCGACTTAAAGACACAGCTTTATCCCCTAGTCACATAAACTAGGTACTATTGCGGTGGCAAATCATCAAATTAGTTTTCCTGATCTGTGTTGAGTGAGAGGGAGAGTCCGGCTTTAACTGATTAAAACTCATACTTCTTTAGTAGCCCTTTGCGTTCCAAAGTCACGATGACTCACTAGAACAACACAGTACAAGTGGCGAAACATTACACCAACAAAATATAACTGTTTTAGAAATGTATATTGGCAAATGACGTCTCATCGTCATAAGGATCAAGCCCCACTCGTTGGTGGCGTCTAGCGTTCCACGCGCACCTCAAGGAGATGTCAGCAAACCGTAGGGGCTGATGCCTGTTAGAGAAATGGGATTGGCTCTAAAAAGGATGTAATTGTGGTCCTGAAACGCAAAACGCAGCTAAATGAACATAGTTGTGTTTTTAGTTAGTAAAAGTCTGGTACGCCTTCTCACTCAAGAGCAGATGAAGTAATAAGATGATTTCCCTAAAAAAATCATCTTTCGCCAATTTTTCTTCATAACATTATGAACTCAATTTAAAGTTTCAGCAAAACAAGGCACCAGGCGAGCATTAAACCCATCATGACACGAAGTCTTCAAGCGCATTTAAAATGTTTAATATTTTAGATTTAATTTGATACGCTCATCAAGACGGTACGTATACTGAAACATTACTGTTTCACTCACAATAAACATTATTCAAGTAATTCTGAAGTGTTGTAATAAAATATTCAAACTAATGTCGAATGCTAATTGCATTACCGTTTTAAATGCTACAGCGTTTATAGTTCCACGATATTAAACTATTTTATTTTATATGGCGATGTTAGGGTTGCTACAAAAAACTATAAGATAAATATTGATACACAAGACTGCGATGCGACATCGCATAGTAAAAATCTACGTACTCGCAAGAACTTGCGAATTGATTCACATCGCACATTCTAAGGTCACCTGAAAGTGATATGAAAGAAAAGGGAGTTAGTGATAGCGTGACGGATGACAGGATAAGAATCAGAAGAAAAGAAACCTGCCAACCTCAAATAAAACGGGACAAGAGTAGGAAGATAATGATGATGATTCTATGGTCATCTGAACCGATGCTTTGCCACACGAAATCGCATCGCAGCAATTTGCATCACAGGCTTCTGCGGTGCCGGTAAGTCCCCTCTTTGAGGCGTGGCTGGAAAGACCTCACGGAGTCTTTACCTTCCGTATGACGCAGGTCCTCACCGGACATGGTTCGTTCGGGAGGTTCCTGCACCGGATTCGTGTGGAAGTGACGCCAGGGTGTCGCCACAGTGCGGAATGCCCGGAGGACACGGTGGAGCACACAGTCGAGGTGTGCCCTGCTTGGGCGGAGCATCGCCGTGCCCTCGTGGGGGCGATCGGTGGCGGAGACCTCTCGCGCCGGGCCTTGGTTGAGGCCATGGTCCGGAGCGAGGAGGAGTGGCAGGCGGACGCCGACTTCTGCGAAGCAGTAATGCTCGCAAAGGAGGAGGCCGAACGCATCAGGCAACGGCGTTCTCGCCGCCGCCGCCGCCGCCGGGATTCTGATTCCGATTTCCGGCCACCGTAGGCGCGGGCTTGCGGACAGTGAGCAATGGGTAGCTCGCTGTCCGGCCGTCCGGTAACTGTCTGGACCAAGCCCAAGTCGTCGACGGCGCGCACTGTTCCCGTGCGCCTCAAGGAGTTGTCAGCAACAGCAGGGACACAGCCGGGTCGAAGCCTACTGGGGCCAGGGTTATCCGAAAGGGAGCTCGAGCCCCGGTATGAAGGCTAGAAGGAACGGGGTGGGTCTTTTAGTCAGTAAGAGTCTGACACTATTTCCCGCTCCGCCCAAGAGCGGGGGTTGTCATTGGATGACTTTTTCCTACCATAAAAAAAGGCTTCTGCGGTGCGGTTTCGTATCGCATCGTATCGTTGTTTTGTGTGAGAGCCCTGAGCTCAAGTTGATGACACGATTGGCCAAAAAATAAATAAAAACAGATCAGAATCAGAATCAGAAACGTTTATTTCAAATAGACCAGTTACATACAGGCACTTTTGAATAGTCAAATGTCGGTCAGTCCAAGAAAGGTGAAGCTAAATTGCACGTTCCAAAGAGTAGGATCATGTCCGTATTTCGTTATGAAATTAAACTGTTTCGTTTGTATTGTGGTCACAATGGCGATTACTGATCGTAAGGTTGGATTTGGATTCGACTAGGTCGGTCAAAAAAGGGCAAGTAAATTTTTCCATAGCTACCCGGAGTTTAGGAGCTGGTGGTGTGATACCCCATGCCTTGGAAAGCACGTAAAGCAGTTAGTAGTGCGCCTGATTTCTCCCCGGTCGTGTCCCGTTGCCATCCCATCGGATTATGAAAGTAAGTAAAAGAAAGTGCATCTATGTTTGTACTCACACGTGAGCACTATAAGTAAGAAGCTGGAAGGGCCAAAAAATATTTACAAATTATACATTTGACTTGAACAGAATGCGCCACTTCCGAGCAAAAAGGCCGAACGCTCAGCATAATGCCGTGACCACAACGCAAAAATCGGTGAGTTTACGGCGCTGGCTTTCAGCGTGCGTGGGCTAATAACAGTGTCGACAAGGACGTCGGCACGGTGCTGTATGCCAAAAGATTCCAATACGATAGATAAGTTCTCCTGCGTACCTGGCTAATATCCGTTGAGACTGGCCACTTGTGATCGAAATTCGGTTGGACGGATTATGAATTAATTAAAACAATAATACATGAGATGGTCAATAGGACTGAAAGGTTTTGGATTAGCATTGTGACTAGCTAGTTCACAGCTAGTCACAGAGTTGGAAGGGTTTCCAAAAAAATTTAACCGATGACTGGGTGAAGTCCAGAGAAGTCAGAAGGATATAAAAGGCATTGGAATATTCGAGGATGCGACGCTTAGGCGAGGCCTATGTCCAGTGGTGTGCGTGCACAAAAACAAAAAAAAAAAAGTTAAACTTAGGTACAGTTGCCATCACGGATATTGAACGCTCAGAGTGGGGATCGCTTTGCGCATTCCATACATTAGCGAGCCAATCGTCTTCGTTGTTAGATACATGCAGCAACGCAGTGAACGAATGAGGAGTGACGTCTATGACGCGATGCCGCGGCCAGCCAATCACTGACACACTTCGCACCATTAAAGAGACCGAATATTTGACTTCTGCGCAAGTGTTCAAGATCCGTGATGGTAACTGTACTTTAATAAAAAAAAATCTGGAAATCCTGATTAACTGACATCCCTATTAGCCTTCATTCGTTTGATAGTTCTGTGCTATTGGTAGATTGTAATAATGTTTTTATTGAAGTCTAGTGTGGATGTTTCTGTCTGCACACCATAACATAGATTGCAAGTTTAAATTCATAGCTTTATGTGATTGAATGGGAAAGTTTAAAGCGTTGGGTGTTTGCCTTGAGTAGCAGATATAAACCTATTTAGACTAATTGCTTCGTTGGCGTAAGCGAGCGTGTTTAAGTTACTCGATATAAGTATTTTCACTGGCCTGCCATTGTAACTGAATGTACTAATAATAAATATTTATTTATTATATACATTGTTGTACCTACTTATAACAAAAAATAATATCATTAATAATTTTTATCAAAGTAAAACACACACAATCTGCGATATCTTCCAGACAACCTGGAATGGACAGTAATTATCAGAATATAAACTGAGGCTGTCATTACTTTGATAAAAAGCATCAATATTCATTACAATTAATTATAATAGATACACGGATATATGATAGATATTTTATGCTATAGAACATATATATACCATGCACTATTTTTGATTGGATCGTCTGCACTCGTAGCATACAGACGTGCTCAGTAGCAATATTTAATTTTATAAAATAATATCAGTGACCTTCTTTTTTGCGTTTTTTGCCTAGTGTGTAGTTTAGTCAATACAATGGAAACTTAGAATAAGTGAACTAGTTTTAAATAAAATGGACAACAGCCCGTTCTCGAGAGATCGAGTGAATCTCGCCGCATCTCCAGCGAAGACGATGACGCAAATTCCAGCCCAATCTGATCTCCCAATCGAACCTGTTTCAACACCTGAGATACAAAGATGGATGTCAGTCATTGAGCAGCATCTAAACGAGGTTTGTACTATAGCCTCGGATGGCAAACTCAACTCGGAGCAGAAATTGAAAATTTCTACCTTGTGCCGTAAAATAGGATCTGGCACCTCACAGATGGCAGTCCTATATCAATCGCTAAAGCAGAAAGCAATCCAAGAGCGCATCCTCAATGAAGATCTGATGAAAAAGTGCAACTTGACTGACCACATCTTGGACCTTACGAAGACGATTAAGGACTCTGGCACTGTTTCATTTGCCGACATGGTGAAGAAGGGGTCAAATGATTTCATTCGACCGAACAATTTAAACTCCGTGGCCATATATCCCAACAACAAATTGAAGATAGTGACGAAACAAAAGTCCTCGTGCAAAAGATGATACGACCAGATCAAGTCAAGCTGCATATACGTGGTGTCCGTAAGACTAAAAACGGAGGCGTTATAATCAGTACCGAGACAAAAGATGATGCGGATAAAATTAAGCTCGCAGTCCTGAAATCAGCATCTGGCCTTACCGCCGACGAACCCAGCAAGCGCAAACCCCGGATTGTAGTTGTAGGAGTGCCGTCCTCTTTGGCTGACACGGAAGTCTTCCGGTGCATTTATGAACAGAATGTGGCCGAAAAGTTTCCGACGGTTTCCATGGAGTCCTTTTTGACATTAGTTAAATTAAGCCACAAATCGGGGAAAAAAGATTCGCAGACTTGTAACTACGTGATTGAAGTTCCAGCCAATATTCGCAGAGCTCTGATTTCTCAGTCCAGGATTTTCATAAATTGGACGTCCTGCCCTGTCAGGGACTTCACCCTTGTTACGAGATGCTATAAATGTCAGCAATATGGACATGCAGCAAAAACCTGTAAAGAGGTCAACTCGACATGCGGCCACTGCGGCGAGATAGGACACTCGATGGCCGAGTGTGCGAAGAAAGCGGACTCACCGAAATGTGCAACTTGCTCTCGCTTCAAAAAGCCCTCCAACCACAAAACGGGAGACGTTGAGTGTCCTGCTAGGAAAATAGCGGAATACAAATATATAAATTCTGTCGATTATGAGGGCGCCTAGAGCGTCATACTCAAGGCCAGACTTCCGTATAACGCATACCGCTGACTCAAAATTCTTGTGCGCTGACCTACAAACGATTGTTTTTCTTAATATTTAAGCATATTAGTTAACCGATAAAAGTGTCCAATGTAAACATAACTTCAATATTGATGCAACCTCGACTTTTAAACCAATTATAAATTCTGCTGACACAAAATCATGTTTGTGTAACGAGACTTAAGTGCAAGAAACAGATTTAAAATAAGAAATAAATTATTGTGACTTTTATTGTTTAAGTAAACTAGGTATATAATATAGTAAATAATTATCTTTTCCATTGTTTCGAGACTAACTGTTAAATATTGTTATCTATTTTATTGTTCTACAAAAACCATAGCGTAAGAACTTCTACGCCTGTGATACAGGTTATCCTAGTACAGGCATATAACATAGTCATACCTTTATAAATTATTCCTAAGATTTTATGTTACTATTTTACCAAACTTTAACTCTGAATAAATATTATTATTATTATTATTACTATCTATCTCTCCATATTACCTATACGAATAAATTATTTCAATCGAAATGGACGGCATGGTTAGCACAGTGGTTGAGCGATTGACTGTTACGCATCGTGTCACAGGTTACATTCCCGCACGGAACGAACATTTGTGGGGGTACAGATAGGTGTTTCAGGTATGTGTATCTTGTGTATGTAAAAAGAGTAGGTACAAGCTACCGCCTCACCATCGACGATTGCATCACTGCTTACCATCAGGTGGGATCGTAGTGAAGCACAAGTTTACATATATATTAATTAAAAAAAGGTAATTCATAGTGTGGCGCAACGTATTTTTAAAGAAAAGAAAAAAAAAGAATTTAAACCAAACACTAATAAAACAAAGTGTTTATAACAAAGAAGTGCTCAACCAAACATTAATGCATTAAACATCCTCCTCGACTGCAAAGCCACAACACCACAACCCTTTCCCGCGCAGCCGAGCACAAGTGCTGTAAATCTCATAAAACTCATGGGCCTCCGCAGTTAAATGATATTAAATTTAAAATGCAAATTTTAAAGCTTCGATACTGAGTCGCTCTTTTGTAAGTAACAACGAGATTGGACAAAGATGTCACGATACTGGATGTCTTCTTTGGTTTTTGCTGAGGAACCATAATCTGTAAAGATCATTTGATGCTTTCCTAGTGAGTTTCTTTTGCAATATGTTTCGAAAGATTTCTCCTTTTATCTTCTTTTTTATGCGTTTTATCTTCTTCTCGCAATAAGATGTAAAATTAAAAAAAGACGTGTGGCACTCGGGGACTGCCGCGGTAAAGCTATTGCATAGCATTTTTTATCAACTTATGCAATAGACCTCGCCAACAGCTGCTTAACCCCACCCATCCAAAACCAGACCTCGCCAACAGCTGCTTAACCCCACCCATCCAAAACCAGACCTCGCCAACAGCTGCTTAACCCCACCCATCCAAAACTAGACCTCGCCAACAGCTGCTTAACCCCACCCATCCAAAACCAGACCTCGCTAACAGCTGCTTAACCCCACCCATCCAAAATGAGACCTTGCCAACAGCTGCTTATCCCCACCCATCCAATACCAGACCTCGCCAACAGCTGCTTAACCTCTTCCATCCAAAACCAGACCTCGCCAACAACTGCTTAACTTCTTCCATCAAAAACCAGACCTCGCTAACAGCTGCTTAACCCCACCCATCCAAAATGAGACCTTGCCAACAGCTGCTTATCCCCACCCATCCAATACCAGACCTCGCCAACAGCAGCTTAACCTCTTCCATCCAAAACCAGACCTCGCCAACAGCTGCTTAACCTCTTCCATCCAAAACCAGACCTCGCCAACAGCTGCTTAACCTCTTCCATCAAAAACCAGACCTCGCTAACAGCTGCTTAACCCCACCCATCCAAAACGCCGACAGCTGCTTTCACTCATTTGTTTTCTTATCGGTCACCACGCTCAAAAAACAAATGAGTGGGGGGTGTTAGGTTATTTTCGTTACGGAATTTCTGGATTCGGTCTCCACGCTCAAGGCCCGCGATAGAAGCTATGCAATAGCTTAAAAAATATTGTCTTACAAAGTAATATAAAAACCAGGAAAATCTGTTTATGAGGGTTACTGGGCACGCCATAGTTATTTATTTGTTTATTAAAACTTCATGCAACACAAAGGTACAAAAGAGGACTTAATGCCTTAGGCATTCTCTACCAGTCAACCTAGGGTCACTACCCTAGGTTGACTGGTAGAAACTGGACTGGTAGACTGGTCTTCACTAAGAGAAAACATGGCAGGTGCCTAAAAAAAGAATAGACTAATAAGAAAACAAGGGAATAAATATATATGTTTGTTAATGTATGTTGTTGTTGTTGGCGGTAAGTCCTCTCTTTGAGGAATGGCTGGAAAGACAACACGGCGGTCTTACCTTTCGCATGACGCAGGTTCTCATCGGGCATGGGCAGTTCGGGAGATTAAAGCACCGGATTCGTGCTGAAGAAACGCCCGGGTGTCACCACTGTGAAGCATACGGTAGAGGTGTGCCCCGCCTGGGCAGAACACCGCCTTGTTTTCTTGGGGGCGCTCGGCAGCAGCGATCTCTCGTGCCGGGCCTTGGTATAGCCTATGGTCCGGAGCAAGGACAAGTGGCAGGCGGTCGCCTCCTTCTGTGAAGCAGTAATGCTAGCAAATGAGGCGGCCGCACACGCGAAGCAATGACTCTCGCGTCCTAGCCACCAGGATTCCGATCTCGACTTGCGGCCACCGTAGGCGCAGGCTTGTGGACGGCGAACAATGGGTAGCTCGCCGTCCGACCATCCGGTAACCGCCCCGACCGGAAATAGCATAGGAAGCAGTAATATTGACACGCCCTCCCGCTTCGCCCTACGGCGGGAGAAGTCATTGAAAGATTTCCAACCTTAAAAAACAAAAAAAAAAAAAACAAAATTAGAATAGGCTTTCCTCGTTGTCGCCAGATACGTTTATCCTAAGCTTTTGAGTCATTGAAGACTACGGGAAGTTATACTAGAATAATCACAAAGATCCTCCATCAAGTCCTTGGTCCTAATGCCTCTTCCACGGGACCGTACCTCCGAGAACTGCATTTATTCGTTGTGCTCACGGTAGAACTAATCTGCTAATGCATCTATACTTACTTCAGATTGGACCTCCATTTGCAGGGTTTTGGGAACCATTTCACTGCATCCGAGTTTGGTTTCAGTCATATGACATATCCATGTTTGATGGCACGAGAGGACGGACTTTGGTTAGTATTAGTTTGAGTGAAGTGCAGCGGATATTTTTCTGGTTGCGAATGAAAGCAAGCAATGAAGCTCTTTGAGTATGCGATAAGAATGAATGAGTGGGCGAGGTATCAGCGAGATGTATCCTTTCATTTAACAGCTTTCATGTCGAGTCCATATTGATCAACCGACTTGCTTGTGAGGTACTGAAATTCGTGGTTTTTATAAAAGGTTTTCAAATTCTAAACATTCTATCGGAGTAGTATGATGGTCGCCTTGACGTAATATCTGTGTTGCAAACAAAGTTTAGTTTAATATATTTCTTAAAGAAAATAAAGAAAATCTGAAAGTAAGAAAGAAAGAAAAAATGTCTTAAGCAAAGGCGAGCGTGTATATTATTATCACAGAAAATGGAAAGGGACAGTAACAGTAGACAAAGTTTTTTTTATTTTTTCTTCTTTGGCAACTGAGCTGGTGTCGACTATTCTGCCGGTGTCATGTGGTGACAGTAGCACCCGCTGTGAGGTGAACCGTCGAACTTTGTACTTTGTGGTAGATCTACAATATTGCTAATGGCTTTATAAACACAAATAGTACTTCCGATTGAAGTTCACACTCGTGAGATTCAATAAAATTGAAGAACAAAAATAAAACAAAGAGAAGAACGTGTTTAACCTACACCGCTACCAAACAAAGTCGAACCACGTAGACAAAGTTTATTTCAATTTCAACATTCAATGACAGTGTTTATATCAAAATCATTTTTCTGTGTCATTTTTTAAGCTATTGCATAGCTTCTATCGCGGGCCTTAAGCGTGGAGACCGAGTCCAGAAATTCCGTAACGAAAATAACCTAAAACCTCATACTCATTTGTTTTGAGCGTGGTGACCGATAAGAAAACAAATGAGTGATGCTATGCAATAGCTTTACCGCGGCAGTCCCCGAGTGCCACACGTCTTTTTTTTTTTTCAATATTTGATCTCGTTTTAACCACCTTGTATAAAAGTATGTCTGCATTACAATAAATATTAAATGTGCATAGAAGCGTTTGAACTAGTTTTTATGTGTGCAAAGCTGTCAGACAGAAGGCTTACTACTGGAAGGACAAAGAACGCAGTTTACAAGAAATGAATATCCTTTCACCTTTGAAAAACTCTTACTTTTCCTACATAATATATTTTTTACTTCTGCAATCCGTATCGCCCGCTTGAAATTAGGTTTCTCCGAACAAATTTAAAACCTCCGTTTTATCCTCAAGGATGAATTTTTGAAAATCTAACTACGCTACTTTCTATATCTGTTATTTACTTATTGTGCATATCTACCACAGTGCTGTCTTTTTCAACCCAAAGGTTGACTGTCAGAGAATGCCTTGTGGCATTAAGTCCGCCTATTTACCACCATAGTAGATGAAGTTTAAATAAAATCCTTTCTTATTATTATTGTATGTATAAAAAAAAAGGAACTTCTGTACATTACTGTTCCAAATCCACAGGTTTGAGCCTCAGTGACTGAATCACGACTTTGTCTTATAAATATACAGATTTTTGTAGCATAAAGAAAACATCATTTTAAAAGCTAAAGGTCATAAGGACAAGCGGTTTAGTGCAGTGGAAATAAGAAAAATAGCGGTGCACGGTTTAATGGTACTTGTAACAATCAAACGGCGTACGGAAGTCCGCTGTCCGCCTCAAGACGGCGCAGGTGATAAAATTGATCGACCATTTGCCTTTTGGGGAAGTGAATGGTGCAGTTTTATTTCTACATGAGCTTGGTAGGATTTTTTGCCACAAATATTAAAAATTCTGTTACACTTTTATGCTCTATTCAACCCCTTTAGATGGACTTAAAAATGGCCTTTCTGAATAATTCAATTTTATATTTGTGGTTTCGTAGTGATTAATTTGTCAATAAAAGCAAAACTCTGTCATTGCCTTTTTACTTAAAAATTATGAAAACACTTATTAACAACACGTAACATAATAAATGAACATCTTGAAAGTAGATGAACATCTTCAAAATCGGTTACTGAAAAGTTACCTATTTTAATAAATCTTTATTTTTTTATTGTACACACAAAAAAAACTTAACCTTAATACACTGATTAGATAATTTATGTACAAAGGCGAGCTTAACTCAATGAGTTTTCTCCCAGAAAACCTTGATTCTGAATCTGGAATCTTGATTGCGTGATGTCGATTTTTTTAAACCAACGTGTTTCTGTGTGCGTTGTGACGCATTACATATCGGCATTGGTGCAGATACCAATGCACTACCAATGTAGTTTATTATTTGCCTACAATTAGGATAACTAATTTCTTGAAAATTAAAATACTTAAGTGCGTTTAACCTTTCGTATGCCGTAATTAGAGACACAATTAAAAAGTTATTGTGTCCCGCGTGGATCCACGTTCCGGACATACAACGGGTTAAGTAAAATTTCAGTGTTTAAAATATGTTTTTTATGATATAAACTAGTGTTTGACTGCACACCCACCTGATAGTAAGCAGTGATGCAACCGTTGATGGTGAAGCCCACTAGTTTATTGTAACATAATTTTCTAATCGGAGCGTATAATTTCAGTGACACGTAGTATACTTCCACAGAATTACTTCCATAGATTTTCATTTTCAGTGACATCTTCCCAACACCCACCCTCACGTTGCAAAATGTAAGACCTGCATCCCTTATCAACGACCCCTCCTCACACTTATAAAGTTAGTGTTACTCAGGTGATTGAGTCGCCCCACATTTATTACCTGCACCCATTAATGGTCGTTTTATGGAACCTTAGTCCCTGCTCACCCGCTTAACTTGATGATAGCGATCAATAATGGACGCACGTATCTTTGATTAACAAGCTTTTAATGTATTGCCTCCTGTTTTATGGGTTTCACGCTATTAACTTATTGGTCCACACTCTGGCTGGAAATATCGTCAACTGCATTCTAAATTATTGAGACGGTTTTTTATTATTATTGGTAAGCTGTTGCAAGTTGGACAAGTAAATAAAAACACATTTCATGTATAGGTCTGGGACCTTCTTCCATATATCACTTCAATTAACGGAATTGACGGATTTATGAAACAAAACAATATAGAGTGTATAAAATAACGTAGCCCTGGAGGGAAACTACTTTAAATTAATGTATGTAGATTATACATAATTCGAACAGGAACGTTCGATGTGGCGACGCTTGGGGGAGGCCTATGTCCAACAGTGGACGTCTACCGGCTGAAATGATGATGATGATGATACATAATTCCCAGTTAAAAGACAGTTAAGAGCGGCCAATTCGAGGTACATTGCCATACAATCAGTCTTACGTGAACATCATGATCACGTAAGACTGGTTGTCTTACGAGATCATGATGGTATTACACATCTTTCTCTAGATATTTTAGATACACAGCTATCTTGTGGATATTATCTAGGTTTCTCTATAAATCAAAACCTAAATTTGTGTAAAACTAATCCAGTAAAGACCTCTGAAAATCTGCTATTTTACGTGACCTTTGGCCCTCCATAATGTACATCAATTATATTAAAAATATAAAAAAGTACATCAATAGAAGCCTTGCACTTTTAATCGAGATTCTGAATAGCGACAATTTTTCTGAAAAAACATTTAAGAGTTTAAAAAAAAAACATCATGGAATTACCGAATGCCAACAGAGTTTTCGGGCGTTATCTCTCTTTTTTCACATTGCCTCTTCATCAATCGCATTGGATTGCGTTAGATGAAGCAACAAGCTTTTAAACCATGCTCGACGAGTGGAAAAGGGCTCCTAATGCCAGAGCATTAATTACGCTAAAGCAATAAGTTACTATATACAGCTTCCGCCTGCTGGATAGCTGAAATGTGAAAAATAGAAGTAGCTTCAAAACCAAACTAATAGCTGTCCTCGTAAACCGAAAAGTTTTCCGTCCCCCTTAAACTAATCCTGTACAAACAAAAGAAATCTTGCACGCCATTCCTAAAAGCGTAACAGCTAATCCTAAACACACGTCTTTCTTTTTATTTGTCGAACAATAAAAAGAGACAAAAGCTCATACGAGCGACAAACAGAGGCGAAAGTACCAGGCGTGCAGCGGCTCAGAGAGATGTTTAACTATTCAACTGGTCGCCTTTGTGCGCCATCACGGCTTGTTGTTTGCTTTCAATTAGACAGTGCAATTGCGCGGTATCCATGATTCCCTAGTACCTCTGTGAATTTTGGTTTCGATTAATTGGGGACAATACGATCAAACAGGGAAATGCTTAGTAGAAACGGAAGGACTAAAACAGACATAGGCATACATATTCTATTTCTTAAAAAATATGACTTCAGAATTACTGCCCTCGGAAGCCAAAAAACGGTAACTAGTTTTGAGAAAACATTACATTTTTTAAAAAAATGATTTCCGTCTTCATAATAACTATTTCGAAATAGTTTCTGCCCTCGACATATCTTTCATAGAGTGTTGATAAGATGTATCTTAATCTTTCTCTTGTTCCAATACTATGTCCATGTTTTTCATCTAAATCGGTTAAAGCATAGGCTTTGAATACAAATTGGCACAGTTATTTTTCCATTTTTTAAATAAATAAACAAGAATAGAGCATTTATTTATTATACATATTTATTCATTTATTAATTTCATTTCAAAGAAGTTTCAGATTTTCCGATGAGCCTGCCTAATATTTCAAGTTTTAAGTTTCCCGATGAAAAAAAAAAGAACAGAATTTTAGAAAATTTTTAGATACCACTTTTTGGCTTCCAAGTAAGTTATAATTGCTTCACAGTAGATCATTTAAGAGCTTCTGAAAGGTTTGAAACAGAGTTGGTCTTATTTTTCTTGGTACATGTTCCTTTTTATTTGTTTTTGAAATAAAAAGGTATTTAGCACACCATTATTCGTTTGTGGTGCATGAAGTTTGAATAAATTAATAATAAAAAGACTACCGTCTGAACGCTGGCGGACACTTAAGTATTTAAAAACAACGTTGATTTTGATTAAATTCTACATGGCAAGTTATCCGTTCAATGTCCAATTTCATTGGTTATCATGCATTGAAAGACGATTTCCTTGTTGTTCGGCCTAGGGTATGCATTCGTACGTTCGTGGTCGGAGTTCGCTTTGTGCGCGCATAAGCGCTTGTTGTTAGCTTTCAATTAAACGTCGGAATTGCGTCGCATCCCTGGTCTGGTACTTGTGAATTTTGGTTTTAATTGGAGCAAAGCGATCAATGATGAATCGGAAGATGAGGAGGTTGAATAATTATGGATTTCGTAGATATTGCTCAAAGCCTCTATGCTCGAAAACCTGCAATAGGGAATTATATGCATTAATAATATTTGTTAACTAACCAATCTATACGTACATAATACATCTGTAGAAGTTTATTAGTTGCGCGTGCATCATATAAAATGTGCGGAATAAAGTAGATAACTTTTATACATTAAAATTGTGCGTTACTTGATATATTACGTCGTACTTGGTTTCATCGCAATCGGTTGGCTATATCGAAAGATAATAATAATATACTACATTCCATGACTAGGCGGTACGAAGTTTGTTGGGGCATCAATAAGTGTTCAAAAATAGAATAGGTACTAATTGTGAAAATAACATCAAAATTAGAAGGAAATCAAAGATATCACAATTTTAAACAAATATATTAGTCTCTCTCGCCAAGACGTAATTTTCTAAGGCGGCCCAACGGATGTCATGACTTGTTATGTCAAAGACTTCCAGTATAGGTATCGGACTTCTCCTTCATAATAATACTTTTGAAGCTTCCTAACTTCGTTAGTGATGAAGATATTTTTTTTTTCAAATGGGTTGTTTTATTGCATTGAACAGACCTAAAAATAATTTAATTTAGGTAATAAACAAATTTTATGCATGTTCTCTATTCCAAGACTCAAATTGTTCACTGGAAAACTATAATCCAATACCAAAATTTTCAAATACAAAAAAAGAAAATAAAGAGATTAAAACGACAAGAACTATTGAAAAGTTTCAAGCATAAAGGCTTTTATGAAGGGTAACACTGCAGTAGGTACTCATACAAACACATACCTACTCGTATGGCTGGTCGGTGCGGTACACACGGTTGCAATCATTTAGATGTCAATGATCGTTGATTTAACTCAAACCATAACATTGTACTGCTACAAGTTTGTTTTTCCCTTATTGTTAGTTTCGCATAAAATGTTCCTTAACAAGACCTGTACGTAGATTCCGAGTATTTTTAGTAAAACGACTGCGAAAAGTGAAAGGCAGGTAGCGGAAATTTTATTTTTACTTCTCATAGGAGAAATCTGAATAGGAGGTGTAAAATCAGTCGGAATTTCCGAACTTGTAATCGGAATCGAACCTCCATAGCATCTCTAGTCTATAGTATATAGTAGTCTTCTCTTTAAAGCTAATATTAGATTTTCAGAAAATTTGTCCCAAAGCTGGTGATAATCATCCAATTCCCATTAAGGCGTATAGTCCCTTGAACCATCTGACCGAAATTATGTGAACGCAACTCTCGCACTCGCCTAGGCGGCAGTACGCAAATCTGTGCATTTATTTGCGGCCAGCAGCGCCTGGAAAGCGCTTTAAATCCATTTTCTCTGCGAGATATTGCTTGATTTACATATGCAATGTTCACTTTGAAGAATATTTAACCACCAATTTTTATGTGTTTCTAAAGGTCCAAGCCGTTTCGAAGGAGTAGGGAAAAGTTGCGAAAAGTTGCGAAATTGCTAAATTTTTTTTTTGTCAAAAGTATTAATTGCACGATAAAATCAAATGTTGATATTATTGTTCATGAATCTATATTAAATATATATTTTATTCAAACCAATTGACTTAGCCGTTACGGAGGAGTAGGCCTCAGAAAATCACTGTTTTATGGCACTTTTCGGGCGCTTGGCCCTTAACCCCTTTTCCCAGCATTAACACAGAATAAAAACTGTCCCTCACGTCATAACTACTACTAGAAGTGTAGCAGGACTCAGGAGTAACTTTTAATTGCATTGGACGTAAGCAGACGTCAAAGCGAGAGAGCTTACCATCCCTGCGGCAGAGGCGAGAGACCCGAGTAGCTTAAACGTCTATAGGCAAACTAGTGTTTTTTCACAGAAAGTTAGATCCTGGGTACTTGCTGTAACTGGTTTTATGGATCCCTCAAGGGAATTTTGAGTAGTTATGTTGATGTCCTTTAGTACTTGTGAGCGTGGTTTGGATTTGTAATGTCGATATTGTCAGGTTAATCGACACGGAGTGTTTAAATGCGTTCTGCCCGAGGCACATTTTCATACAACAGCTCTTACGTGATTATGACGTTATTATCTTTTTATAGATATTTTGAAAACACAGATATCTTGTGGAAATTGAAAACATATCAGTGTAAGGGTGCAAACATAAAAAAACAGGTTACTGGTGCAGGCAAATCTGTGCGGGACGGTACCGATCGGTGCTGGTATAATTCTCCCGTGAGTTCTTATCCGCACATGTATAATAAAACAGGTTTAAATACTTGTCGGTACCGACTCCCTGGACCAAGTCATATGGGTTTAAGCATTGGCCAGTGTAGTATTTTACACATACAGATTTATCTTTTTCTATATGTGGGTCGACCGGTACCTATCTGTACCGACCCGTACCGACATATCAGGACCGAAAACCCTATATCTTTACGTTTACACCCTTAGACTAATCCAGTACCGACCTCTGAAAAAGAAATATACTCTCGAGATAAAAGGTATCCAATGTCCTATTCTAGGATATGGTCTATACGAGGCCAATCATAGAGCTGTAGCCGTTTGTTGCTCAAACGGCTGAAGAAATTTGGATAAATGGATCGATCATGTTCTTCTTCTTCTTCTTTTCGTGTTGATGTACTTTTATCTTTTTTTGTGACCAGTATTTGGCAACCTATACGGCTCTATCGTTGGGCTCATGTAGACCATTGATAATGCAGTGTCTGGTTTTTCCAATCTTTCTCTACGGGTTCGAGACGTGGACATTAAGGCTACAAAATCACCGGAAAATCTATGCCTTAGAGATGTGGTGTTGGAGACGGATGTTGAAAATACCGTGGACAGCATTCCGCACAAATAACTCCATCCTCAAGGAGCTTCACATACTGTTCGAAAGAGTTACCGTGCCCCTGGAATCGAACTGAAAGAGCATACCTATGGGTTAGGAACAGCGAGCATTCTACGTAACTGACTGGATAGAGCTCGAGTCGTCGCCGGCGCGTAGTGTTCCAGCGCGCAATCGCGACATCTAAGAGATGTCAGTAAGCTGAAGTGGTCAAGCAGGGTCGAAGCCTACTGGGGCCATAGGTTGTGCGAAAGATCGAAGGAAAAGAAGACAAAGGAATGGGTTTTAGTCAGTAAAAGATTGAGTGGGAGAGCGTCCGCTTCGTCCAAGAACAGGAGAAGTCATAGAATGATTTCCTACCTAAAAAAAGGTGAATTAGTCAGTAAAAGCCTGACACTCCTTCTCGATCTTCTCATATTTACTTGAAGATTTTCCATCTAAATATAAATGTCGGTGGAAAGATAAAACATGGCAAAAATATAAGTACGAAATACTCATGAATTGTGCGTATCAAGTGAAAGATATATTTAATCTTATTTTCATCAATTTAATTTGATACTTACCATCTTCTACCGTGGGCGGTTCTAAAGCGGAGTCATAAGTAGGCATTGAACGCTAAAGCGATTCCGAAGCGATTCGACGCAATACACGCGAATTTAACTCAACGGGGCGGCTTTATCCTACGTGCACGTGAAATCGCCGCTTCAGTCGCTATTTATGTAAAATAAGCCATCGCACCGCAAGAGATGGCACAATGGCGTGGTCACAATACAGCGGTGCGGCGTGGTTAACATGAAACAGCTAGGGTGCCTGACTGCATCATGTTGCCGCTTCAAACAGATATACGGTGCCGAGCCTTATTGAGTGGAGTCGACTTTGCCTTGTCGCGTAAACAAGGCAACAAGGCAACGTCGCAAAATCGAATACCGTAATTAGAGACACAATAGAAAGACAATGAGAGAGCGAACGCCGGCGTTTGCTTGGGGCTTAATAAATTAATAATATGAAACCGATTCCAAAAATCAGTCAAATAGCCTATTGCGAAACTTTTAACAACAATGCAGCTTCTGAATAACACCGAGTTGTGGTGCGACGCGGCACCGTACCGGACATACGGTGTCCAGTATGGTGCATCTGTCAAGGACGCCGCATCTTCGTAATGTGACCAAGCCCTTAGTCTGTTAAAAACCAATTATTCCGCCAGACTTTCGCCGAACCTACCTATATAATTTAACAACAAAATTAAGGTCTGTTTAATTTTCCCCAAGCTATTTTGAAACAGTTGTCAAGTAATGAAAAACGATCGAGTATGAACAAGACGTTTACTAAAGTGGGACTGTAAGCGTCGTCTAATTGTAGCCTCAGGCTGAGTAGACCAATTTGAAAGTTGCTTTTTCACTAGAGCTTTGAGCGGAGCGGAGCGGTGCGGTGCGCTGTGGTGAGATAGAAAAACTTGTGTCAATATGATACCTGGCACTTTTTATGTTTGCTTTGCTTTCTGTGGAGACAGCTTTCTATAACTCAGTTTGGTCTATAAAATTAACAGGTTTAGTAAGACCGATACCTGCTATGGTTGTGGAATGTTTCGAAAAATTTACCGATGCCCTGACACAAAAAGAGATATTGAAGGAACACGGACGGGTTTTAGCAGTTTAGGCGTCTGTGCGGGATTGTTCGAAAGGTAATTAGAGGAACAGGGGTTTTAAATCGGTAAAGGTCAGACACTAACTTCCTCTCGATCCACCCAGAACGCGAGAAGTTATTTGATAATTTTTCATTTCTCTCTCGTCTGGCAGTGAACTCACAGTATGGTAAGTGGTCACCATCTAAAAGGTCAGGGTACCTCCCAAGTAGCACAACAAGTTGTATAAGAGCTGCAGAAAGGTTATCTGTTCATCCACAAAATTTCTTAAGCTGCATAAGCTTTTTCGAGGAGGAATATCCACATTTTATTAGACATTTTTTCAAATTGTTGTTCTCGGATGCTTATCTCTTTTAGTCAGTGCAGTGAGGAGCCGAGTAATAGAATATCTCCCTTCTTCAATTCATCTAATAGAATGTTTAAAAATATATCAGGTCGGTCATTATCATTATGGGTGTTTTTAATATCATGCGGATTTCATCACGCATGCGAGTTTGCTCTGCGTGCAGAAAATTTCAAAATGCATAAAAATGCGTCCCGCATGTTTATTACACGCATTACAATAAATACTTGTATGAAATGGACATTCTTTTTATGTGATATAAAATAGTGCTCGACTGCGATCCCATCTGATGGTAAGCAGTGATGCAATCGTTGGTGGTGAGGCACACTAGTTTATTAAGAGCCTATTCACTCTAGCTTTGAAGACACCCAAATTATAATCGAACGGGAAGACCGCAGCAGGGAAATTGTACCAGTCCTTCGATGTACGATGTATAAACGAAGAGGAGAAACGATTAGTTCGGACCTCAAAAGTACCACAACGACATCAAGCTGTATAAGAGCTGTATAAAGATTCATAAGCTTTTTCGAAGAGCAATATCTTCATTTTTTTCAAGATTTGTTCAAATTATTTTTTCTCGAATGTTTATTGCTCTTTTAGTTGGGCGTAGTGAGAAGCAAAGCAATGGAATCTTTACTTCAACTATCAGAATGTTTGAAAATATACCACTTCAAACATTATCACTGAACCGTAATCGTTTTAGAACTTTATAAGGTAAGGTAAATGTTTTCTTAGCTCCGCAACGGTCCGCTCAGTCTCCGGTCCAGTGGGTAAGCCTCCCTAGAGATAGCATCACAAATATAGATCGCTCAACACTTGAATAATTAAGATGTTTGTAAATGAGTTAATGCTTGTTTACGTTAAGTTTACAGTTGATTTCGGAGAAGAAACATTATCTGTGTTGATATGTTTTTGATTTGCCTCTTAAGTAATTAAGGGTTTAATTAATAATCTTGGATAATACGGCGTGGGAGGAGAACGTCTGGTTCAAATTGGCGAAGGCATTTGCCTATTAGCGGGACAGCAAAAGCTAGGAAAAAAAAAACTGTTGGGTTCAACCTAAGTTAAGTTCGAGTCCTTTTCTAACGTTTTCCTGTCCTTTTTGTTAGGGTTCCGTAGCCAAATGGCAAAAAACGGAACCCATATTGATTCGTCATGTCTGTCTGTCTGTCTGTCGGTCTGTATGTCTGTCTGTCTGTCTGCCTGTCCGTCTGTATGTCACAGCCACTTTATTCCGAAACTATAAGAGCTATACTGTTGAAACTTAGTAAGTAGATGTATTCTGTGAACCGCATTAAGATTTTCACACAAAAATAGAAAAAAGCAATAAACTTAAAATTGAAACCCATATTTTTTGTTCATCAATATGATACCTATGGATAGGTCTTCAAAAATGAAATTGAGGTTTTTAGTATAATTTTTTTTCTATATTGAATGGTTTGCGCGAGAGACACTTCCAAAGTGGTAAAATGTGTCCCCCCCCCTGTAACTCTAAAATAAGAGAATGATAAAACTAAAAATATAAGATGTATAATACTATGCAAACCGCCAAAGAAAATTGGTTTGAACGAGATCTAGTAAGTAGTTTTTTTTAATACGTCATAAATCTAAAAAAATACACTATTAATAAAACATCGATCAAAGTTACAACGAACTACAAAAAAAATTATATTAGGTTACTTGCTGCCACGGAACCCTTCATGGGCGAGTCCGACTCGCACTTGGCCGGTTTTGAGATGGGAAATCATCAAATGACTTCTCTTGCTTTAGAGTGGAGCGCGAGGGTGTGTCCTTTACACTACTACTGTGTTCTACTTGGCGTTCTAGGACCATGGCATAGATAGGTACAGAAGACAATCTCATGTATGTACTTCACTTTTTATACCTACGCTCGGTGGACGCACACTAATGAGCGTTTGAGCCGGAACTGTTCGACGAGCGGGCCGAGACGCTCCGAGATATCGTGTCCGTGAGCGGTGTCTATGTGTGCGTTGCTCGAGCGCGCTTTGTATGTAGATTGACTTCTGTACCTATATATTTTGTGACCACGGTTTCCCTTTCACAAATACCCTGTGCTGTGAGTGATTAGTGTAAGAGAAATGTGTGAAGTGACGAAAGTGGATAAAGTAAGAATGAGTTTATTAGAGGAAGTTTGAAAATGGCATCAGTGATTGAAAGTAAAAAGAGAATCATTGATGTGATGTAAATCTAACCTTTGAAAACAATAATTAACCAACTGTCAAACGTTAGTGACAGTGAACCAAGAATCTTGTACAATACAATCTGGATTGATTACGACAACCTTAAAGATGTAATAAAGAAGTACCATACAAGAATCTTTATCCCTTTCTACCAGTGTGTATAGACTAGTTCGTACTACGAGACATTCTGTTCTAAAGAAGTTCAAGATGTTATTAAGGACGCTTTGACCGTTTTAGACAAATATCTCGTTTTTTCGGGTACCATTATAATGCACCAAGAATCATAACTATGAGGATGTCACGGTATCAAATAAAAGATAATATACATATTCATCTCTAGGATGGCATAAAAAAATATTATGGTTTTGTATAAAACTTTCATATAGTTAAATACGATTTTACCAACGCACTAATCAAGAAAATTACAAAATACAAGGGTCTGAATAGGTCGCGTAAGCTAAATCCAGTGCACATTTTAGCTTAAAAATCATAAAATACCACAGCTTATATAGTCTTCTACACCTTTAATTAATTATTTTGAACTTACATAAATAACTTTATGATTTATGACCAAAATAAAACCACTCTAAAAAAATCTTCATACATTTTTCATTGAACCCACCACTTCCAAGCCTCAGTCCGCGCTGAACGCGTCCGCGTTCTGAGAAGTATGGGCCGTTTCGCTTTCTTTAAAAAACGTATACTGCGATTGTATGCATTGATACTTTTTCGAAATAAAATTAAGTACCTAGTTATGAGTATAAAAATAAAAAACGACTTGGGAATTTTGTATAATATTTAATCATTAAAAAAATACTATTCGATACTTTTTATAAGGTTCTTCTACTAGTAAATAATTATCAAGATCCCTTCATCAACCTTGATTATTAAACCTGTGTTAGCTACATCAGATTTAATTTTACCCTAATAATTAGCTAAGTCGTTTGACTTTTTAGACAGACTCTACCACACTTTTTTTTAGAATTAGACAGGTATTGATTTACTGATATAGAATGAAACTAAAAACAATATTTTTAACAACTTTAATTGAGTAAATTGATATGAAAGTCATTTTTGGGGGTTGTGGCTACGAATATATCATTCTTTTAATTGAAGAAGGTGGATGTAATTTTTTTTAACTGACTTCAAAAAAGGAGGAGGTTCTCAATTCGGTTGTTTTTTCCTTCTAAATTCGATGGAGACCCATTCCCTCTCCTAGAGAGGAGGCCTGAGTTCCAGCAGTGGGAACATTAAAAAGGCTGATTATGTATGTGTGTATATCTATAGGGATTTTGGTGTTTTTACCAAGAAGTCTCTGTATTCATACATACATTACATACATTCTACTACAGTCAAAAAGTATCATTTGATGAAGTTGAACTGATGAACAAGACCAATAATGGCCAATTAAATATACAAAAAATTTAACAAAAATATATAACCATAAAGTTGGTACAAAACTATAGAATCAAACCAAACTAATAGTTAGTTTTTTAACAAAAACTATCTATAACAACAATTAGTTACTTATGTTTGTTTTACAGTAACTGTAAAACGATCAAAATAACTTTAAATTCGGAAGACGGTGTTAAATAAAAAAATATACCAGAAACATCGACTTCCGAAATTAAAGTTATTTTGATCGTTTTAGTGTTTTTTTGTGTATTCTTTATTCAAGTCGAGCCGATTTCGACTATTCTGCCAAGTCCATAGTAAATTGGAAAAACAAGTGTGTTTATAGAAATCTAAGTAAAGTGAGAATATTAAAAGCCGTCCAAGACAAAGATTGTAATAGCAAATGTACTGAAACATACTAGGTGAAATACCTTTAAGTGTTACTTTATTTAACCTGTTTTTTCTTTATTTTAAGCTTAACAAATTACACCTTATCAGTGTGGAAATAAATAAATAAACTGGTTTTCATCTGTTAACTCAATAAGGTTCAATTGAAAACTAGCATTAGGTAAAAAACTATATTTATAATTCACAATAGGATCCCTAAATTGATAAATAGTTTTCACACACTCGCAATATTTTTGAAAGACCTATCTAACGACATCCCACATTATGGAATAGTCTACAAAACAAAATAAAAAAGAATTAAAAAAAGGGCGTACTTGTATCGTACTCTTCAGTACATTTTTGAGGTTGACGTAATCAATCCAGATAGTATAAAAGATTCTTGGGTGTGGCGACCCAAGAACGCTCTCTATCCCTTTCTACTAGTGTGTCCATAGATTAGTTCGTACTACGAGCCATTGTGTTCTAAAGAAGTTCAAGTTGTTTTATTAATACATTATATTTTAGAAAACTAATCAAAAACTAATATGTATATTAGACAGGTAAGACCTTACCACGATTACAAACTACGAGAGCCTAGAAGTTTTCGATAAGACAATTCTTCGAGAGTAAGCAAAAGAGAAGTTGATAGGTCATCGGCCTGCCAAAAAACCACGCCTCACCGAGGTCATTAAGAAGAGACTATTGCACAGGGCCAAACAACATCAAAATATGACTGTTTCAGACTGAAGTCGGTTAAAAATAAGACTTTAAATAGTACAGTACATTGTTAATAAACTACTGCCATTATCTGATGAAATATTATAATTTTTCAGACATGTTTCTCCGATGAATCGACGTTTCAGGTTTTGGTTGACAAAAGCTCTTTTGTCCGTTCAAAAAATGCTCCTTTCCGACGACGCCCTGGAGAATAGCTCCATAAAAACCGGTGTTAAGAGACAGCTAAATTCCCAATTAGTATTATGATGTGGTCTTTAATCTCAAGCAAGGGTCTACATATCGTGAAAGGGACCGTGAGGCATGACCAGTACAAGCGAGTACTAGAAACTGGACTGCTGCCGCATCTCGAAGAATGGTTCCTTATTGACGAAGAGTCCATTTTTATGCCCGAATCTGCATTGTGCTACAAAACCAGGGGTGTTACTGCATACTTGGCTAAAAAACATAAATGTTTTACCCTATACCTTTTTTGCCCTATGATGAGTTCCCTGACAGTTCATTTTTTTCCGTGGCACGCATACTACTTTAGATTACTAAAAAAATAAACTGGCAAAAAAAAGGAAATGATAAAAAAAATATTGTCTTTCGTAAATTACTAAGTAAGTTATTGTGGTTATAATTAACTGTTAATAAATTAAGTAAATAAAATAAAAAAGAATAGAACTTAAAAATGCGTAATGCGTTAAACGGAACTTCTGCCAATAGAGATTGACACTACTCGACGACACACTAATCGATAAAATCGGAGCGGCCATCTTGTAATCGCATGTAAAATTGGAAAAAAGTAATAGAAAAAACTCAAAAAACTATAACAGAGGACTAATAATTAATCATCGCGGTTAGTTGAAGAAGATTCCGATTCCGATATGGATATGAGTTCAAATCAAGAGTCAAGTTCTGACAGTGAATAATAAATAAATTATTATTTTAAACAGACTGCATTTTATTTACCACTACCCGTCCCCCGCGGTTTCGCCCGCGTTATTTCAGGTTTTTAGTTTTTGTCAGATTTTTTAATTTACTGTAAAAATTCTTCAAAATCCGTAGACTAGTTCTTGCGTGAAAGAGTAACAAACATCCACACACACATACAAACTTTCACATTTATCATCTATAAATCTAAAATCGGTAATCCGATTCCATTACCTTTGCCAACTGATTCGTTATTGTAAAAAATCGATTAAATTTCGTTAGGTCACATCACTATAATTGTCAGACAAAAACTGTCAGGGAACTCATCATAGGACAAAAAAACTAGTCAATCAATACACCAGACATGAACGCTATTGAAAACATGTAGGAGCTCACCAAGCAGGAGATCGCTTAGCAAGTGATCACCACCAAACTAATAAATTATTTATTATTATTGTTATATAAACACTAGCTGATTAAATTGCAGCTCTCAACAACACAAACCTGCAACAGGATGCCAGAATTTGCATAGAGAGCATATCACGATGAATGGAATCTATCACAAAATTCTGGAAATATTCGTCAAATTGACTACGTATCTATTTTTTTTTTCAAAAATATATAAATAATTTTGCTTTTAATTTTCGTTGTTTTTATTATCTCAATAAAAAAAAACTATAAATAAAAAATACCAGCCGGACCTACAAGCAACCTTTTTTCAAACCTATTAACCTGGCCGTTAGCGAGGAGTCGGCTTCAGAAAATCACTGTTTTATGGCTCTTTTCGGGCGCTTGGGCCTTAAGCGATATGCGCGAGTCCAAGCGAGCAGGCACCTTCCGATTTCACCTACTTTTTCTGTCGTCAACTCGCTCAGACTTGAAAATCTGACGTATTTATGTACAGTCAACTAAAAAAAAAAATTATAACATAGGTACCCACTAAAAATGTATTAGAAATTGTATTCGACTTGACTTTAAAATAAAACACTTATAAATCAACATTACAATAATAAAATATTGCATATTTACCTATTAATTACCAACAAATCACAACATTATCAGCAATAAGCAACCAAAGTTGACGTCCAAATATTAGTTAATGTTAGCACACGTTTAAGTAAGCGGAATAGGAGACTTAGAAATACACGTAAGTGAGTGAATATGCAGTATCGATACGTCATGTATGTGTCAAAAAAGTTAAGAGCGCCCACACGATGAACAAAATCTTTCTTGGATGCGTTCCATTTCACGATTAACCTGTGACCTTCAGTTGCCCTTTGCATTCTAGGACTACGGGTTTCTTTTTTAGGAATTCGCCGGGGTCCTAGCTTGCGGGCATCGGCCCTTCTGGACTCCTACGGTTTGATGTCATCTCTTTGAGGAGCACGTCGATCACTACGCGCTGTTGACGACTGAGCTCGGTTCGGTTAATTACCGGACGTCCGGATAGCGGACTACCCATTGCTCGACGTCCGCAAGCCCGCGTCTACCGTGGTCCGTTGTCGGGCTCGGAATTTCGGCGGCCGATGGTCCTTTGGCCTCCTTCTTCGCTAACATTACTGCTTCGCAGAAAGAGGCGACCGCCTGCCATTCCTCCTCGCTCCAGACCATAGTCTGAACTAGGGCCCTGCGTGAAAGGTTGTTGCCAAAAATTGCCTCCACGAGGCAACAGCGGTGCTCTGCCCGAGCGGGGCACAACTCTACCATGTCCTCGGGTGCTCCACCGTGTCCTCCGAGTGGTCCACACAATAGTAATACCCGAGCTTTGCTGCCGTCTGAATCCGATGCAGGAACCGACCGAACTTGCCATTTTCGGTGAGGACCATGCAGGTGCAGGTAAAATGAGAAAGTCAAAAGTAACGTAAAATGTTTTTAAAGTAACTTGGGTATCGTGTACCATTGGCCACATCCTACCCGCCTCATTCCTCACCTTTAACATAATATCCCGAAATCTAAGTAGATAACCGGTATAGCCTGCGTGAAAAAATCCACGGGCAATAGCTAGTTATTTATAGTAATTGTTATTATTTGACTGTATTTTATACGTTTAAGCGAGAGGATGACAGAAAAAGTAGGTGAATCGGAAGGTCCCAACTCGCGCGGACTCGCGCGAATTGCTTAAGCGAGTTGACGAACAAGCCATATTAGGTAATCTCTGGAAGTACTGGTCCGATAGCAAAAAGTTTTTCACCGATAGAAAGCTGCTTTATTCCTGAGTGGGGTGTTCGCGGGCGAAGCCGCGGGCAAATGCTAGAATATTATATTTATCGACCGTGAAGTACCAATACCGCCTAAAAATATTTTTTCAAGAAAATCATAATTTACCGCTATGAATTTAAAAAGGTTTTTCCGCGTGTTTTAAGCGATTATCACACTGCCACGCATGACGCTGCACGTTGCGTGTCGACGCACCTACGCGCGTACTTGCGGAAGTGCAGATCTGCATCATCGTACGGGTTTTTTACGCACTCACGCGCGTTGGTGCGTTTTGTAAATTCACGCAGGCTCTGACTCATTTCATACAAAATCATACGATAATCGTCTTAGTAAAATTCGAGTAATTTTTTTTGTTTTCAGGTCTGACAGACAGTTTGGTGTTATTGGTACTTTGCTGTCGATATAAAAAAATACATTAATTAATATCAAATGCTGCAGTGACAAAAATAATAACAATTAATTTTGTAAAATCATGGTTACCCTAGTTAAAACAGAGGTAAGAAAGGGATACACCGACCCTTTCTCGTTGTCTTGTTCAGTACATTTTTCCCCGTTTGCTTGTCAATATGAACTTAATGGCAATGAGAATAAAGAACACTATAGAGTGTGTTTGCTGCGCAGGCAATCTAGATTATCCGTAGGATACATAAAATCTTTGCTCTGGTGTCTGTTTGGTGTCTTGTTTGGTGTCTTGCTATATTTCACTGGGACACCACGGTCGGTAGCGCAACCAGTGGCGCTACCCGGGTGTCCCGGTGAAATATGGCTCTAAAAGTTGTAATGTTATTAATACTTACGTTTACTTTACTTCACAATAATCACATCTCTTTATAATATTTCTTATATATTTAGTTTGTTTATTTTCTTTGATCACTGTCATCTGTCATGTCACTACTATTTTCTTCTATGGTTTTGATTAGGTATCAACAAAGAGTATTTTTATAGTCTTAGGTTTTATTCTTTTACTCATAATATTATTTATTTTGTAAACATATAATTTGCTAACAAATTATATGTTCTCCTATCTGCGAATCATTCTTTAAAATTAAATTGTAATTTATATCTTTCTTGTGAAACAGCAATGCTGGCTGAAACCTGTTTTCAAATTTTAAATTATGAATTGACAGCCAGCATAGCCGTCAAAATTGATAAAAAACCATGTTTGTGAGTTTCTTAAGTCAGTTTGGGAGAGAGTTTCGTTCAGCTCCTGGTGTCAGCTCCTTGTGGACAGTTTCTTGGTGCAGTTACATGTGTCAGATCCTTGTTGACAGTTTCTTGGCTCAGCTCCTTGGCTCAGCTCCCTGGTGTGAGATTCTTGGTGGAGCTCTTTGAACTATGAAGACCTCCTCTCTGCCTCTGCCGGCCCTGACGGCAGAGGGCTGTACTACAATTGGACCTGGCCTCTGAGGGCCTCCTCTCTACCACTGCCGGGCCCTTGCTCTGGAGGGCTGTGTCGCCTACCACTATCTGCTGCTGCCTGCGGCTGCGCAGCCTTCGCCGTCCCACGTACGGCTGAGGGCTGCGCCTACACCAGCTGCTGCGCTCCGCCGTGACTCCGTTTGAGCTGAATATTTATAACTTTATATCTTTTTATATTTCTATTGTTTTTATATGCTTTTATTTGTTATAAAACCTCACAAGGATTCATATCTATATATATTATTTCTCCCTCCATACTTTCCTCCCTCACTCAACCTCTCACTTACTCACCACATGTGCCTTGCCAGGGCTACTCCCTGGAGGCACTTACTCACTACACTCCCTCTTGCACTCGCGTAACACTCTTCCTCTCCTCTTACTATACACTTACACATCTTACTCTCACTCTTCCTCTACACTCCTCACTCCCATACTCCTCCTCCTTACCTCCTCCTCTTGTAACACTCACTCCTGTATGTAACTCCTTTACGTTACACATAAAAAATTTTTTGGCTGTTACAAAAAATTTTGAGGTTTCTTAGTAATTACCTCCCAAACATAAATCTCTGCCATACCTCTCAGCCATACTTCACACAAACAGAGTTAGGGGTTTTAGTGGTTCACATTCAATGACGCACTACTCCAAGGCAATACTAATTACATACGTCTTTAGGCTTGTTTTAGGAGTTGACGTAAATCCGCTCACGTATAAGACCCATTAGAAAAGAGCTTGAGCTAGGATGCTCAGAAGGAGTGATTCAGGCTTATTTATTTACAAGGTGTCATCAACCGCACCTGATAAGAGAGAGAGAGAAGAGAGAGAGGCCTAACCATTGGTTTAAGTTCCCAAGGTTAGCCCAAAGAGGCAAAGAGTGATGATAAGGGCTTATTTATAAAGGTGTCATCACCCGCACCTAAGAGAGAGAAAGAGAGAGGCCTAACCATTGGTTTAAGTTCCCAAGGTTAGCCCAAAGAGGCAAAGAGTGATGATAAGGGCTTATTTATAAAGGTGTCATCACCCGCACCTAAGAGAGAGAAAGAGAGAGGCCTAACCATTGGTTTAAGATCCCAAGGTTAGCCCAAGAGTGATGATAAGGGCTTATTTATAAAGGTGTCATCACCCGCACCATAGGCATTTTTAGGGAGATGCCAAGTCTCCAAGAAAAGTAAAAGATAAGACCCAATGGTATCAGACCATATAATGGGTAAATTAAATAAAATAAATTTATTTTTTCAGAAAGAACTGAAGAGAAACTAAAAACCGAAAGAGAACACAATATTAGCAAAAACAAACTTCGAACATAAAATGGGGCCTAAAGAGTCGAAGCTTGAGAAAGTATAGAAGAGTGTAGAAGTGAAGTGATAATGATGTAATAATATGAAATAAATAAATATACTAGATTATGGTTTTATGAATAAGGTACCTCACAAGGAAACAACCGAAAACCTGAAAGAGAGCCAAATAGTATAACGCTTGTGTAAGTGTAATTTTGAATTTTGAGAAATAAAATGAGAGGAACATGAGAGGAGAGGGTGAGGATCTTCCAAAGTGGGCGCCAATGTAACGTAATGTGTAACGTAAAGGAGTTACATACAGGAGTGAGTGTTACAAGAGGAGGAGGTAAGGAGGAGGAGTATGGGAGTGAGGAGTGTAGAGGAAGAGTGAGAGTAAGATGTGTAAGTGTATAGTAAGAGGAGAGGAAGAGTGTTACGCGAGTGCAAGAGGGAGTGTAGTGAGTAAGTGCCTCCAGGGAGTAGCCCTGGCAAGGCACATGTGGTGAGTAAGTGAGAGGTTGAGTGAGGGAGGAAAGTATGGAGGGAGAAATAATATATATAGATATGAATCCTTGTGAGGTTTTATAACAAATAAAAGCATATAAAAACAATAGAAATATAAAAAGATATAAAGTTATAAATATTCAGCTCAAACGGAGTCACGGCGGAGCGCAGCAGCTGGTGTAGGCGCAGCCCTCAGCCGTACGTGGGACGGCGAAGGCTGCGCAGCCGCAGGCAGCAGCAGATAGTGGTAGGCGACACAGCCCTCCAGAGCAAGGGCCCGGCAGTGGTAGAGAGGAGGCCCTCAGAGGCCAGGTCCAATTGTAGTACAGCCCTCTGCCGTCAGGGCCGGCAGAGGCAGAGAGGAGGTCTTCATAGTTCAAAGAGCTCCACCAAGAATCTCACACCAGGGAGCTGAGCCAAGGAGCTGAGCCAAGAAACTGTCAACAAGGATCTGACACATGTAACTGCACCAAGAAACTGTCCACAAGGAGCTGACACCAGGAGCTGAACGAAACTCTCTCCCAAACTGACTTAAGAAACTCACAAACATGGTTTTTTATCAATTTTGACGGCTATGCTGGCTGTCAATTCATAATTTAAAATTTGAAAACAGGTTTCAGCCAGCATTGCTGTTTCACAAGAAAGATATAAATTACAATTTAATTTTAAAGAATGATTCGCAGATAGGAGAACATATAATTTGTTAGCAAATTATATGTTTACAAAATAAATAATATTATGAGTAAAAGAATAAAACCTAAGACTATAAAAATACTCTTTGTTGATACCTAATCAAAACCATAGAAGAAAATAGTAGTGACATGACAGATGACAGTGATCAAAGAAAATAAACAAACTAAATATATAAGAAATATTATAAAGAGATGTGATTATTGTGAAGTAAAGTAAACGTAAGTATTAATAACATTACAAAGTATATTCCTAAGTTATTGCAATATGCTGAGTCAATGGAAAAACGTGGGATACACGTGTTGCAGCGTCAGCTGTTAATTATTATATTCTTAATAATGTTATTTAACATATAACAGAACATTAAAAAGGCTGATGATGATGATGGTGTATAAGGCCTAATACGAAAGAAAATGGAGTCTGTGATAGCGTGACGAACCCGCCATGCTCGTTCGTATTTGTATTGGTTTTTTTCTTCCATTTATTTCATTCTGTCTTGTCATCACAAGACAAAATGGAAGAAAAAAAACGTGTTCTGCTGACCACAAGGATGACAAGAGAATGATTAATGAGTTAGCAGACATTCGCCATATTGTATTTACCAACAAAACATTAACTTTTGAAAGTCAAGTTCTTTTTATGGTTCCAGCATCAAAACAAACGTTACTTTCAATTTCAACGCAACGACGTGACAATAAAAATCGCTAAAATTACAACAAAGCATTTCTCTGTATATTCAGACAATAGAAGCCTGAAAACTTAATAATTACTCAGTAGGTGGTCCAACAATACATTACGAGGTAACTTTTTAAAACATTTTCCTATTGTCAATATAAGTATTTCCCCTCAATTTACAATGTAAAGGAAGCTGTAGAAACAAAAAGTGGACAAGCGCGAGTGTCACACATTTTTTGGGTTCTGAACGTCTGAATGAAAAATAGGAATCTTATTAAGATCACTCGTATCTTAATAGGATTCCTATTTTTCACCGGAGATTATTATTTACATTATTACCTTAGGGGTGAAAGTAACATATTTCTTAATAAATTAGTTACTTTCACCCCAAGGTAAGCTCCGTGCTTTTCATTACGAATACAAGGAAAGTAAAAATAGAATAAAAAGTTTGTAAAACCTGAGTCGTCGTACCTATGATTTGAGGTAGGTATCTTTCTTCTGATTTAGGCGGTAAAAGGTTTTCCGCTACTGCTTTAGCCTCTTCTCTTATGAAATTGGGCGTTAAATGACTATTTAAATCCGATAAACTTATTGTGTGAAAACAAATCTCTGCTCTACGGAAATGTAAACAAAACTCTACAACTCGAAAAACCTAATGACGGGTTGCCACTTTCCAGCCATTTTTTTTTTCTGTGGCCGGCCAGCTGCTATTCAGCCTTTATTTTTCATTAATGAAAAATTTAAATTATTTGTAATCTTTTAAAATAAAGTATTTTAAAGAAATAGCTGAACAAATAAATCACTTAAAATATAATATTATTTAATTAATACTTAGGTATTCTATAAGTTATTTCAATTTTATATCGCGCTGTAATTGACTGGCTGTATGGAAAATTGGGACATGGTTTAATAGAAATGTGAAGATAGAACTAGTTTTTTTTTAATACTTTGACAGCTGTCAGTTGTAAAGTAAAACTCTCTAGGGATGAAAAGTATCACTTTCAGCCCGCTCCTCAGGCAACTTCAGACCTACTTTCAGAGTATGAGTAATGAAATAGTAGTTTATGTGACTAGGGGATAAAGCAGTGTCTTCAAGTCGCGGGCGGCATGTTGAATTCCGAACGAAACGAAGGTTGCTGATTTTAATCCCGAACGATAGTGAGGGATTTATAAAATTAACTCCCGAGCATTGCGAGGGAGTTAATAAAGAAACCTGAGTGAAGTGAGGAATTTAAGCCGCCCAAGACAAAGACAGCTTTATCCCCGTGTTGCATACTCTACTTTTTACACCATCTGTGAGATAATTAAAAGACAATTTGGTCGACCAAATCATATATTAGAGAAATATAAGTATTATATTTACAAGTTCATCAAACAAACAAACAAAATTCACTACTCCAAGATTCTATAGTTTCAATTTTCTATAATGCTCCCGTGTCATCAGTACGCACATTTTATTCTATTTTCTTTTTTTTGTTAGTGACCAGTTTGAATCATAGTGATTACATACTCTTTGGTTTGAATTTCGAGTCAACTTGTTCGATGCGCCTACATTTTAATTCACAATGTTGACGATTCTTGATGCTCCAAATTCAAATCTCATTATTCCCTAGGGATCGGCCATACTGCATTATCTCCCTAGGCATATAATGACTTGCTTTAAGTGAGGTTTGTATGACGTGTAAAACGACATTATCGAGCAGGTGGTGTAAAATAGTACATTGTTACACTAGGGGTGAAAGTAACTCATTTCGTCCCGAGAAGGAGTTGGCGGCCGAGCGGAGCGAGGTCGCTAATTCGAGGGGTTAAATGGGTTACTTTCACCCCGAGGTAAACACTGTGCTTTTCATTACGAATACGAGGAAACTAAAAATAAAATAAAAAGTTTGTAAAACCTGAGTCGTCGTACCTATGATTTTAAGTAGGTATCTTCCTTCTGATTTAGGCGGTAAAAGGTATTCCACTACTGCTTTAGCCTCTTCTCTTATGAAATTAAGCGTTAAATCACTATTTTAATCTGATAAACATAACGTGTTAATACAAATCTCTGTTGTACGGAAATGTAAACAAAACTCGAAAAAAACAACGACTGATTGCCACTTTCCCGCCATTTTGTTTTTTTTTTCCTGCGGCCGGCCAGCTATTCAGCCTCATTAATGAAAAATTAGAAATTAATTGTAATCTTTTAAAAATAAAGTCTTCTTCTTCTTCTTCCTGCCCTTGTCCCATTTTATTTGGGGTCGGCGCAACACGTTTTCTTCTTCCATTCTGTCCTGTCACTCGTCACGCTATCACTAACTCCCTTTTCTTTCATATCACTTCTCACACAATCCATCCATCTTTTCTTTGGCCTCCCTCTCCCTCTCCATCCATCCACATGTAAATTCATAACTCTTTTAGCAACATGCTTTTCATCTCTCCTCTTTACATGACCATACCAAGACAAACGATTTCCTTTCAACCTTTCAGTCACTGGCGCCACTTTCAAACTTCCCCTAATATACTCATTTCTCACTTTATCCATTCTCGTCACACCACACATCCATCTTAACATTCTCATCTCCGCTACATGCAATCTTTTTTCATCCGTCTTTTTCACAGCCCAACATTCTGATCCATACAGTATGACAGGCCTTATCACGGACTTGTAGATTTTACCCTTCAACTTGAGGGGCATCCGTGGGTCACAAGTTGTTCCCGTGACCTGTCGCCATTTCATCCATCCTGCGTTGATCCGATGTGTTACGTCCCGGTCTACCTCACCATCCCCTTGGACGAGCGACCCGAGGTACCGAAAGTCGGAACAGATCGGTATGGGCGTTCCAGCGAGAGCTAAGGGCACTGGATTGGAGAGACCGCCGAAATCGCAGAACAAGTACTCCGTTTTGGTTCTACTTAATTTCAGGCCAACACTCTCCAATCTGTGCCACCACACCTCCAATCTGTTCTGGACCTCTAGGCCACTCTCGGCAACCAGCACAATGTCATCGGCAAACAACATACACCAGGGAGCCTCTTCCTGAATGTCCGACGTCAGAGCGTCCATTATCATCAGGAAGAGGTAAGGGCTGAGGGCCGACCCTTGGTGTAAGCCGACAGCCACATTAAAGCTTCCAGTAGTGCCCACTGAAGAACGGACTTGGGTACTGCATCGACTGTACATCGCTCGGATCAACTGCACATACTTCCCAGGCACACCTTTCTCCTTAAGGGCCCACCACAGAACCTCACGAGGTACCCGGTCATATGCCTTTTCGAGGTCAATGAATACCATGTGCAAGTTTTTATGCGCACCTCTGTATTTCTCGCACAGCTGGCGTATAGCAAAAATGGCATCCGTTGTACCCCGACCAGGCATAAAACCGAATTGGTTCTGTGAAATTTCACTCTCTTCTCTCAGTCGCCTTTCAATAACTTTCTCCCAGGCTTTCATAGTATGTGACATTAGCTTTATTCCTCTATAATTGTTGCACTCAAGCACATCACCTTTGTTCTTAAAAATGGGCACCAAAGAACTGCTGCACCACTCATCAGGTATGGCTTCTTCCTGCAACAACTTATTGAAGAATAAAGCTAACCACGTCCATCCATCCACTCGCAATAACTTCCACACTTCAACTGGTATTCCATCTGGACCAATGGCTTTACCACTCTTCATTCCATTTACTGCTATCCTAACTTCATCCATACTAACCATTCTCACTAACCCCACATTCACTGGTTTATTCTCTAACACACTACTCCAATTATTTTCCTCATTCATCAATCTTTCAAAATAGTCCTTCCACCTCTTTTTGATTTTCTCATCATCCGATATAACCATTCCAGTTTCATCTCTTATACATCTTACCTGGCAAACGTCTCTCGTCTTTCTCTCTCTTATTCTAGTAAGCCGGTATAGTTCTTTTTGGCCTGCAGGACTGTCCAATGTGTCATATAATTTGTCCTGGGCTCTTGATTTTGCTATGGCCACGGCTTTCTTCGCTTTCTTCTTTAAAATGTCATACTCACTCTTTTTTTCAGCTTTTAAACTAGCGTTTCCTGGCTCTACACGCTGCCATTCCTTGAATTTTCTCTTCTTTTCTTTCAATACATTCTGAACTTCTGTCGACCACCACCATGTATCCCTATCTATTATGCCCTTTCCTTTCGTCTCTCCCAAAATATCTTTTGCTGCATGCCTGATACACCCAGCTATCTCATTCCAGCTTTCATTTATACTTCGATCATTCATATCTCCCATCTCTATCATTCTGTCCACCACTCGTTCCCTGAACTTATTCGCACAATCATTCCTCTCTAACATATGCCATTTTATTTTAGGGGGAGGATGCTCTTTGTGTTTGTTAGACAGTATTTTGACTACTGATGTCATAACTAGGAGTCTGTGTTGTGAGACTAGGTCTTCTCCTGGCAGTATTTTGCAGTCTTTGACATGCTTTAAGTTGTTGCGCCGAACTAGAAAGTAGTCGATTTGGGTCTTATGACTACCACTTTTATACGTGATCATGTGTTCGTCTCTTTTTTGGAACCACGTATTGGCTACTGCCAGGTCAAACGCAGTAGCGGATTGCAGCAGCGTCTCTCCTTCACTGTTCAGACTACCGAAACCCCATCCCCCATGCACTCTTTCATAAACACCTTTCATTCTTCCCACATGTCCATTAAAGTCACCTCCAACTATCAATTCTTCATGAACAGGGATGTTCATTAAAGCTCTATCAAAATCCTCCCAAAACTTCTCTTTCACTGTTTCATCACATCCTACTTGTGGTGCATACACACTAACTACATTCAACATCACATTCTCTAACATAACTTTCACAACTATAATTCTATCACTAATCCTTTGTACTTCCATCACGCATTCTTTCAATCTACTGTCTAACACTATTCCAACACCATTTCTTTTTCCATCACTTCCACAATAGTAGAACTTGTATCCCTCACCACCTCACCTTTTAAAAATAAAGTATTTTAAAGAAATAGTTGAACAAATAAATCATTTAAAATTTAACATTATTTAATTAATACTTGTCTTTAAGTTGTTTCAATTTTATATCGCGCTGTGATTGACTGGCTGTATGGAAAATTGGAACATGGTTCAATAGAAATGTGAAGATAGAACTAGTTGTTTTTAAAAATTATTTGACAGCTGTCAGTTGTAAAGTAAAACTCCCTAGGGATGAAAAGTATCACTTTCAGCCCGCTCCTCAGGCAACTTCAGACCTACTTTCGGAGTATGAGTAATGAAAACGTATTTTTCTTTCTTTTTTAAGTGTATATGTATACATATGTAAATATATAAAATCAAATAGATTTAGGATCGAATCAAGTATTTAGGTACCGTTTTATTCCCCATATGGATCTCCAAAACTGGAACGAACTTCGAGAAGCCGTTAACAAGAACAGCGCCGTGTCCCACTGTGGAAGGTCCAACAAAAAGTTCGGCGACTAAGTTTTTAATTGCGTTTTTAAGTAACGAGGCCTTTCAGCCGCTGTAACGCCTTGTAATCCAATTCATACAATTTCTGTGGTTCACTGTAATTTGGGCTTTGTTGTACTGTGGATTTATTGATTTTAATGATAATCGGGGTTGATAAATGAAAAGCGTTTTGAAAGGTGTTTTTTTTCCAAATGTTACTAGCTTCTGACAGCGACTTTGCCCGCGAAGAAGTCTTTTTCTTCTCGTGCCGCATTACTTTGTGTAATTTATTTCATCACCACTGCTCTCAAAACGGTTAAGGAAAACGTCGCGAGGAAACCGGCATGACCTAGAACCAAAAAAATCGAAGACATGTGACATCCATCTACCCTCACTGGGCCCGCGTGGTGGTTAACGGCCCATTCCCTCTCCTAGAGATGAGGCCTGAATTTCAGCCGTGGGAACATTATAAGGCCGACTATGCTATGCTATGCTATACTATGCTATGCTACACTAGGGATGTAAAAGAAGTGTTATGTGTGGGTTTGCTGACCGGTGAAAGATTTTTTTGAATTGTTCCAGTTGTTTTTGCATTGATTAATAAATAATTACAAATCAAAACACATATGCACAGAACTAGATTATACTGTTCATAAAAATACTATTATTTGTAAGTTCAGCCATATACTCGTAGACATAAGAAACGTCTTACTAATTAAATTACTCATTATCCTCTTATCCTCAGCTTAATTTCATTAGGGCTTCAGTGTATGTCTTAACTAAACTAAGTTAATATTCTTATGAAATACAAAACAATGTATGTATATAGTGTAGTTTTATGAGTGAGCTTTTGCCCATGGTTTCGCCCGCATACATAAAATAGTCTATGTTACTCAAGAATAAAGCAGCTTTCTATCGATGAAAAAGTTTTAGCAATCGGACCAGTACTTTCAGGGATTACTTCTTCTCTTACAAACAAAAAAAATAAATAAAAACAAACTACCTCTTTAAAATATTAGAAAGACAGAAAAAAAACATGTTTATTTGGCATACAATGAATACAGAAGTATTAAAAAATTATTAAAAGCTTAAATTATATTTTTTTTTAAAAGTAAAAAAAAACATTGATTAAATATTATTGTAGATGATTAATTTTTACTGACAAATGCACTACACATAACAAAAACTCTAAACTAAGTACTTTAAAACATGACGTCACATACATCACTTCTCTGCATGCTGTTAACTGGAACTGTGGCCAAAAGACTGGCGGCATCGTTATATTGGCCGCGGCAAAAGCCAGCCTGTGGATCACGTAAAGTGTAATAATTCCAACTGAAAGACGTCCACTGTTGGACATAGGACTGCTTCAAGGCTTGCCATAACAACTGTATCCATCGGATTTCCGTGACCCTTAGGTCATCGGCCCTTTTTGAGGGAAGGCAACCAACGCTGCATCTTCTAGTACACGGTCGCCACTCCAAAACCTTTCGGCTTCATCAACGATCTGTTCTACGACCAATGTTTGACGGGACAGTTGGCGCAGTGTTTGAGACTGGCTGCTGCGTAGCGGGTTGCGGGTTCAAAACCCGCACTGTACAAATATTTGTATGGCCTATAGATAAGTGTTTTGGGTCTGGGTGTCTTGTGTATGTGAGTTTACATAATATATTTGTGAACATACTATATAGAAGTAATTGCTTCTGTGGGGCAACATTAAAAAAAACTACCCTGCCCCTGCCCCTTCACTTGTCGATTTTTCGAGTTACGTCGATAACCTGACTCTTCTGCAGAACTTATCTTCAGTCCTGATTCGATAACGTAAGGTAAGTGACAACGTAAACACAAAACAATACATAGACTCGACTACACGTCGTACATGGCTGCTAAATTACATCATGCTAGAAAAAAATATATGAGCAAAGAAAAAGGCTATTTCTACACAGTCGGATCACTACACTACACACACAACTGCTTCGCATTAAATAATCCAGGTTCAAGGAAGACGTTAGAGTGCGGAAGGACCCTCGATATGGCCGTGATAACCATTGACTTGCCTACCTTCCGTGTGACCGTACCTTATACGCGTGTTACAGACATTCACCTCTGTAGGGACTGTCGACCCGCTCTTTTATTATATATTAGCTGTGCCCGCGACTTCTTTCGCGTGGACTACAGGATTTTGAATTTATTTTTTTCTAAAATAAAAGTAAGTAGCCTAAGTTACTCCTTATTACATCAGCTACCTGCCCAAAAATGTCCCGTCAAAATCGGTTCAGCCATTGCAGAGATAAGCCGGAACAAACAGACAGACAGACAGACAAAAATTGTAAAAAAAATTGTTTTGGTATATGTACCGTATTCATATGCATGTAGTAAAAAGCGGTTATTTCAATATTACAAACAGACACTCCAATTTTATTTATATGTATAGATGAGTACGTAGGTTACGTTTTAGGCTACATATAGAGGTGTTTTATTTTATAGAGGTTTTTTTTTTTTGGATAGGCTCATGATTGACCACCATCTCACCAGATGGTAAGCGATGGTGTAGTCGACGATGGAACACGCTTGCCTAGAAGTTCCCTATTTTCTCTTGACTTAAATCGCGCAGAGAACTCTAATATCACGAAGGAGGATTTTGTAATTTTTAGTTCTTTTGTTGCGTTATAGATGTCGCTAATAGCGAATATAACTGACATACTACAATACGGTTGAATTCTTTTCAACATTGTTCACGCATCAAACGTGTGAGCATAGGGACTGACGTCATTGATGGCTGAGGGGGGTAGAGCACCGGCGCGTAACGGACGGCCAGCGGCACGACACTTCTCGATCCGACAGCTTTTGAGGTACACACTCTATCGACCCCTCACTGTCATCAACATCATCAGCCTTTTTATGTTCCAAATGCTGGGACTCAAGCCTGCTCTCTAGGTGAGGGAATGGGCCGTAATCTACCACGCGGGCCCAGTGCGGGTTGGTAAATGTCACATGTCTTCGAATTTTTAGTTCTAGGACATGCCGGTTTTCTCACGATGTTTTCCTTCACCGTTTTGAGAGCAATGGTGATGAAATAAATTACACAAAGTAATGCGCCTGGCTGGGTTTGAACCCGCGACCTACAGTTCGTAACTCGAGGCCATTAACACAGGGTCACCACTGCTCTTTACACTCCTGTACCCTGACCCCTCACTGTACAACTACTTATTTATTAATTTTGTTCTCGAATATATCTTCAAATACAGTCCACTTATTTTATTCATCTCGTTGAGATCCTGAACAACGTCCTATGACTATGGCTTAGACTTTTAATTAGAGTTAAAAAACATCTGTAATTACTTACCTAAACTAAGACAATTTTCGCAAACTCCAGTAGAACATGTATCGACGCACATTCCGGTCCTACCCTGGTGTGCCATGAAATATAAATGGAGCCGGCATGATTCGACGAGCCCTGGCTATGCGTTATTCACGACTCGCTTCCTATACTTTTGATTTTTTAGATAGCATTCCCATGTAGCGTACTTTCTTATTTGTTCGCACATAGTTGCAAATGTGTTTTTAGAAAGTTTTCGGAGATTTTTTTTGGAGGAAAGATAAAGTAGTGAAGTGTTCTAAAGTTGACGAAGTGGAACAGGGAAACTATTATATATTTCAGGTTATTCGGTTTTGCACAACGCAAAACCCAAATTCTCTGTTTATCGTGGTCAAGTCGTGAGCAACAGCTAGTTTCATACATAATTATATTAACTATAATTAATATAAATAAAAAACATTTGTATTTTTCTGTGTAACTAAAAAAATAAAAAAAAAAACTAGGTAACTACTTTATCACTTAGTGACGTAGGCATATATTTTCTTCTTTTATGTGGGCAAAGGCGCTTGCATAAACTAATATGTATTATGATTCGTTTATGTAATTATAATATTATCAAAGTATTTAAATTAATTATGATAGATACGTCTTTTTTGTGTGGTAAAAAATGTAATGACTTTTCTTGCTCTAGGACGAATAGGATCGAGGACGTATCAGATTTTTATTGACTAAAACCACACCAAGCACATATTCCTTCAGTTGTTCTTTATGTTCTAGGATCACGGAACCTTTTCAAAATTCGACCCACAGCCCTAGTAGACTTCTGCTATATACTGTTCTACAATTCTGTTGTCATCTTTTTGAGACGCGCGTGGAATATTGTGCACCGTCGAGAATGTGAAGGATGTCCATTTCCTCGAGCGTTGAAGCGACCTTCGCCGCGCCACCCATTCCACCTCGCTCCGGACCATGGCCTGAACCAGGGCCCGGCGCGAGAGATCGCTACCACCGGACACGCCCACGAGGACACGGTAAAGCTCCGCTCAGAAGGGTCATAGCTCCACTGTATGCTCCGCCGGGTGGTCCACAAACCCAGCCGTTTCTTCCACCTGAATCTGGTGCAGGAACCTCCCGAACTTTCTATGTCCGGTGAGGACCTGCGTCATTCGGAAGATGAAGACGCCGTGACTCCTTTCCAGCCACTCAAAGAGGGGATAACGATATATATATCTAAGCTGCACATTTATACTATAAACAGTATCTTTCAGCTAGCTGAACCTGTTATTTTGTAATTATTAATTATTTTCATCAAATTGCGTGCAGTCAAAGCTTGTACTTACCCATTTACAATGTATGTTAATAAAGCCGCCTACACATTGATGAAAAGATAAACATCATAAGGTTTATAGATCAAAAGGCTTGCATGGTCGTGTAATTACAGAAATTGGGCAATCAATTGATTTGCGTGGCTTTGAACCGAGCACGAGTGCCTGCTTACCTACTTGTTGCCGGGTTCAGGGTGCTTTTCCACCAGAGATGTGCTATGCTACGTTGCTATGGATGCGTTTCATCATCATCATCATCATTTCAGCCGATAGACGTCCACTGTCGGACATAGGCCTCCCCCAAGCGTCGCTACAATGAACGGTCCTGTGCGTCTCGCATTCATCGGATTTCTGCAACCTTTGCTAGGTCATCAGTCCACCGTGTTGGGGGCCTTCCAACGCTGCGTCTTCCCGTACTCAATCGCAACTACAGAGCCTGGGTAGTGCCGGACTCCTACCGGCTAAAACCACACTCCTGCCAAGCGAAAGACCCCCTGTCATATGGTTTCGCAGGGTTGTTTTTTGGCTGTAGGTGAGTGGAATATTAGCAGTACTTTTTGTAGATTGTATTTAATTGTAATAAATAATTCTATAATAAATTATTGTAAATATTATATAAACATTGCTTTGATTTTGATTGTCAATCATTAATAAAATAAATAAAATAAAAATAATAAAAAGATCGTATTGTTGACTAGCAAAAGAGTCTCGTCGCCTATTTATTTCGTTTATTGATCGGATTTGACAATTTGTGTAATGAAATCTACAAATTTCTCTCTGGCTTTACGGTCTTTCATTAGTAGACTAAGATTACCCTTATCACGTTTATACCAACTGTCATCTCAAAGTCGTGCCTAAAGGAGGCATACATAGGGCAATCCATTAGAAAGAAGAAGAAAGAAAATACGTTTATTTGGCACATAGGTACACACAATGAGATAACGAGAAATGAGATGCCAGGCCACTACGTAGCAGTTGCCTGACGCTGGTTTTCAACTGAACCTTGCTATGAGTCTACGGATGTTAATCAGTTATTATTGTGAGATAAATAAATTAGGAGGTAGAGGATTGTCCTACTTGTCGGGGTCACAGGCGTTCTCCTTGCTATTGAAGCGAGGCAGGTACTAGGATAACCCGCCGTGTCCTGTTAGGGCTTGGGTCAGCTCCATTGTCATCTCCATCCTTCGTATCGTCCCGTACGCAGCGATCGCACAGGGGTAGAACATCTTCGTCGTGGCCGCCATTTCTCCTGCGCAATATCTCCGGCTCCATTCGCCCAGCGTTTCACATAGTTTCACAGCTTAGAGCTATTTCATCTTCGCAGCATAGCTTCATAGCACATCTTTGGTGGAAAAGCAGCCTCAGAGGTACGTGCATGCTACTTTGTTGAAATTGGAAATGATGGTTCGTGAAATTAGAACGTTAGGGACTGGCGTTTTGAAACGGAACAAGGTTCCTAACGTACAGTGTAAACGTGTTTTCACTGTATTTGATTTACATTCGTATACTCAAAAGTAAGGTTCATTTGAAAACCAATGTTAGGCAACTGCTATGTAGTTGTTTGGTATTATGCTGAACTGGGTGAACTGAAATGGGTACACCTACGAGACATTATGTAGTCGTTTTTAAGTAATTTTTGTTTCTACATAGGTACTTGTTTCTTCTTTTAAGCTATTGCATAGCTTCTATCGCGGGCCTTGAGCGTGGAGACCGAATCCAGAAATTCCGTAACGAAAATAACCTAACACCCCCCACTCATTTGTTTTTTGAGCGTAGTGACCGATAAGAAAACAAATGAGTGAACAATCAATCAAAGAAAAAAAAACAAAGGAAAAAAATACTGCATAAATAAAATAAATAAATAATTATAATTGCATAAGTTGATAAAAATGCTATGCAATAGCTTTACCGCGGCAGTCCCCGAGTGCCACACGTCTTTTTTTTTTCTTTTGTTTTATGTTGCTAAAACTTCTCTTCTTCTTCTAACTGTCCCCGCACAAGGGCTGCAAAGAAAAGCCGCTCCAAGCTTCATTTTGAGGCGGCCTTTTTTTGTGAATAAAAGAGAATAAATAGCGAAATAAAAGTTGAATATAAAAATTGACAAATCGCTCAAAAAGATATTAAAACAGAATCGTGATTTCGTTTCATAAAATTATAAGTTTTTCAATACTCTCGGCTCTTTTTACTCGTAAAACTGAACGTCTAGTTATTAAATGCAAATACTGCAATTGTAAGGGTAATAAAAGATTGATTACCTATAGCTCCAAGTTGGGGCAATTCATTTTCCTTGGGTAACTTTAAAATTATACATAGAACCTTTTTCTTGGCGTATTTTCATAAAAAAATCAATGTGGGCAGGTATTTGTCATGCATAGTGGGATAGTCTATATTAATAGGTATAATAAAAAAGTTTACTCAACCTTTTACAAGCACAAAATCTTATGGAATAAAAAAGTGCTTATCTTCAGCTCTAACTTTACAAAATTTAAATCTACACTAATATTACAAAGACGTAAAGTTTGTTTTTATGTTTTTTGTTTGTAGGAGGTAATCTCTGGAAGTATTGGTCTAATTGCTAAAATTTATTCACCGATAGAAAGCTGTTTTATTCCTGAGTGACATAGGCTATATTTTAGGTACGCGAGCGAGCGACGCCGCGGGCAAAAGATAGTAAGGAATAAAAATGTGCTTATCTTCACCTCTAGCTTTAAAACATTTAAATTAATTGCCAATTGTGTGTTTTTTATTATATGGTTTCCTTTTTTTTGTTAATTTATAATCTTGATGTGCAATAAAGTATATATAAATAAATAAATAAATAAATTAAGAATATATAGGTATTTGATGGCAGGGTTGGCGCGATGGTTGAGCCATTGGCTGCTGCATTACGTGTCGCAGGTTCGATTTCCGTACGGAACAATTATTTGTATAGCATACAGATAAGTGTTCCGCACTCACGATACAGGTGTCATTCCTAAATTGAGGCAAAATAAAAAAAAGTTAAGAATGTGTTAAGCACGTGCCATCTAAGAAACAAAACTATATCCTATAGGGGACGGGCAGAACTATAAGCAGTATTGACACAATCTGTTGCCACGAGTTGGTTGTACGTTAACTTTAACGCGACAGTTTAAGTTCGTGTTAACTTGTTCGGACAAGTTTGGTTGGGACAGGCTGTTGTCCCATGGCTGACCCATGAACGAATGTGTTGAATGGTATTGTATTTAGAAGAAAACAATATATTAATATTATGAAGAGGAAAGATTATATTTTTAATTTTTTTGTTTGAACAAACTCAAAAACTTCATGACCGATTTTAAAACTCCTTTCACCAGTAGAATGTTACTTTATCACTGAGTACGACAAGCAAAGGGTAGTTCGTCGTCCAGACCAAACCCCAGTTATCCACGTGCACTTCAAGAAGATGTCAGAAAAACTGTAGGGTCCCAGTCATGTTGAAGAGTACTGGGGCCATGGGTTGTGCGTAAGAGAACCGCCGGGTCCTGGAACGAAGGCAAAAAAGGAATATAGGAGTAGGGTTTAGTCAGTAAAAGTCTAACACGCCCTCTTGCTCCGCCCTAGAGCGGGAGAAGTCATAACTTAAATTACAGTGGGCAGGGCATACAAGGCACATAGCTCGCAATACAGATGGTCGATGGGGACAAAAGGTTCTGGATTGGCAACCGCGTATCGGAAAATACAGCGTGGAAGGCCTCCCACAAAGTAGACCAATGATCTCGTGAGGGTCGCAGGAATCCGATGGATGCGAGACGCACAGGAGCGGTCGCCAAAGCGACAATTGGGGGAGGCCTATGTCCAACAATGGACGTCTTTCAGCTGAAATGATGCCGAGTGACGTAGGCCATATATTTTCTAGTTTCACAGGTGAAAAACTGCTGGCAGAAGCTAGTACATAATATGATGCGAATACCTATGAAAGGCTTAGGGTAGCACGTAGATTTTAGTCTTAGTTACTTCCAGTCTTTATGGGAAAGGTTGAGGTTTTGATAGTAACATAAATCAAACCCAATGACTAGCCAATTTGAATTTACTTAATTAAAATCGTAAATTCACTGTCCGACTAATAAATAGTCCTCTTAACCAAATTTCTATTACAGTGTCCAGTCTTAATAGAGGTTAGTCAAGCAAGCAGGAGATATTATAGTTTACGTGTGTGTGCGCAAACACAGGTGCTCCCTCTGTTCCTTTACTTTCATAGTCCGATGGGACGTAATTTAATAAGAAGAGTATGATTAGGTCCTCAAATCTGCTATTACAATAGTGTCGGAATGGTTTATCATTGATTACAAAATTGTAGGTTTTGACAAGTTTGGTAATCTACTAATATAATGGCGTCATTATGGCTTTCCAATGGTCAAACACTGACACTCCATTGAAGGAAATGGCTTAAAACGGTAATCTCGTATATCAGTACAGATATAGATCGTATATACAGAAACTATTCAAATATTTCAAAGCCAGATCGAAGGAATCACAAAATAGGTAGCTAGAATCAAATAATACCAAGCTATCGATAGCCAAAGTTCCAAATACATTCCTTGTTCCTGTGGCATCGAAATGCATGTAGCTCTCAGAGAAGCTAGAAATGGAACGTTTTATTTTGAAACATTCTTGTCTTTATGAATAAATTCTATTTTCGAAAAATAGTGGGTAGAGAACGAGGATGTCCTTTTAAAAAAAAAAACCGGCCAAGTGCGAGTTGGACTCGCGCACGAAGGGTTCCGTAGGAAAATTCGGTAAAAAAGTGTTTATTGCATGGGAGCCCCCCTTAAATATTTATTTTATTTTGTTTTTAGTATTTGTTGTTAAAGCGGCAACAGAAATACAAAATTTGTGAAAATTTCAACTGACTAGATATCGCGGTTCTTGAGATACAGTCTGGTGACAGACAAAGTCAAAGTGAAAAGTTTTTAATTTCACATAGGCCTACATGGGCACTTATAAAACGTCAGAAGCTAGTGCACGGTTCCAAATTGGTCGTTTCCTATGGAGAAGAACCGGCAAGAAACTCCATGGTTGCTCTTTTAAAAAAATGGTTGTAGTTACAATATTTCCATATTACACACACGGACAGACGGACAGACAGCCTTAGTAATAGGGTCCCGTATTTACCCTTTAGATGCGTAATTCTAAAAAAACCGTATCGTAGAAAGAAAATTGCTATGTGCCTTTTACTTATATTTTTTTTACTGTCGGAAATATCGGCTGTATGGTGGATGGGGTCTCTTTGAATACGACTCTTTATTTTCTTTGTAAGTTATATCTTTGTATTGTACTCAGAACATTTGCATGGAGAATATTTTTATTGTTCGTTTTTCAGCGGATTGCTATCAGTACATAATGCACCGTCTTAGGTCGTTCCTCGGAGTTATTGCGATGTTGCCAGTCTTTAAGTTTCGCTTGTTATGTTTTTTTTTTATATCGTAGACGTTATTTGTAGTTGATAATTTATGTTTATGTTCATTTACTAAAAATTTTACTGAATTTTTCAAGACAGTTTAGTTATAAACATAGAATTTATTATTCACTTGGATATAGACTACTATTTTATGTGTACTGAAAATAAAACTCTTCAGGAGGTCATTGGTTTCTCGAAGGCTTTGTTGGGAGAGGTTTTTGTAATTTGATCTATTCGGTTAATAAAGTTTATCGGATATATCGTAAATATATTCCAATACGGTGATTGGGGCTATTCTATTTGCGGATACGACTATTGAGTTTAATTTGGTCGATGACGTTAGAGCCGTTTTCTTCGTCTTCTTAATTTAAACGACTATTTTTATTTTTGAACTGGTTTATGCCAATGGCTCTGATATAGTGAAAGTAGAAAACTATGAATAAGGAACATACTCTCGAGATAAGAAGAATCCTATGGTCTACACCAAGTCGGATTTCATCCAAATACGTTCAGACGTTTGAAAGTGAAAGAGTCATTCAATCCGATCTCGAATTGCTCTATCCATACTGTTTACCTACCAGGATCTCATACTTATGTAGTACTGAGACAGTTGTACTCGCACTACTACACGCTAAGTCAATAATTCCTATGTTCATCATGGATTCCAATTATTATTCACCCAAACATACTCTCGGGCTACTTCATTTATACCGTATACATACCAGGACCTCATAAGTATGTAGTACGAAAAAAAAAGCGAAACACCACTCACTGATTAATCACGAAATCTCAGAAACTATAACACCTGCAAACTTAAAATTTGGCAGTTAGGGTCCTTATAGGGTGAATATTTCCGCTAAGAAAAGGTTTTTACGAAGTTCACCCCCTAAAGGGATGAAACGGGGGTCCAAATTTTCTGTGGAAAAACTGACTTTCACGCGAGCGAAGCCGGTGGCAGAAGCTAGTAATTCCTGTATTCATTACGCATTTTAACCATACTTCTCCCAAACATACTCCCGAATCTCTTCATTCACCTACCTTCATTCCACGTACCAGGAGCTCATACATACCTAGATGCCATTTTGTGAGGTACCTCGGTATAAAGACGATTGTTGACATTCGATTACCGCCTCCCCAGGCCTGCCGGTCACTGTGCATTATTCAGACCACAATTGTTGCCTCCTCCGTTTATTCACTCGTTTTAAGCCCTTACCTGTTTGAGGACGATGGCTTTTTGAATAAAAGAAGAGTACTAACGTGAGATAGTTCGTTTATCGTGTAGCTTTGTGATAGGTTAGAGGTGGGATGGTTCTTTTCTTTTAGTATGCTGTATGTAACGTGTTTAAAGAGTAAGGCTGTGGGACTTTTAAAAATAGTTTCCGTGAACCATAAACGCAAATAGCAACTAAAGAAGTACAGCCCCCCTAGCCAAGGTACAACCGTTTCGCTTGCGCCGAACGCTTCGAGTTAATCTTGCCGCCAATTCTTTTGTTCTGACCATGTGACTGAGCGTTGAGACGACGTCATTCCTGTACATTTGAAGCTTTCTACAAGCGTTAACTATTGCAGATTAGAAACTTGGCTAGGGGTACAGGTATATTTTGGTCAAGTATAAAGGTAGAACTACATTGCAAACACGTGTGCCATACGCCGATCTAGGCGCCTCGGTCTCCATACATTTTATATGGAAACTAGACTTGTAGAGCTACACTTGATACACGCCACGTGACGTCGGTTTACGTACAAATCAGGCGTGTTACACGTGTGCTTCGGTTTATTGTATTTCTAGCTTAAATTTAGCTCTCCCTCTTACTCCATCTAGAGCGGGAAGAGTTACTTGACGATAATGGAGAAGTTATTGGATTTTTCAGACTGGGCAGTAAGGGCAAGGTACCTTAACCGTTATAGTTACTGGAAAACGTTCCTAGGAGTCCCAGAACTTTTTAAGGTATTTAGAAGTGCATTCACAGATATTGGAAAAAATAACCTTCAGTAAAAAATGCTAAAACACCCAAAAAAATAAAAAATTAAACGCCTGCCTGGGTTTGAACTCACGACGTTGAACTCGTAAATCGGAGCCGTGGATCGCCACTGCAATTATGTGGTATGGAAATTATAATACGAGTATTTTCTTTTAATCAATAGTTAGTAAAACTTTTCAGCTAATGGTTTGTCAACAAGCAGCGTCGGATACTACATACTATTACTTGGGCAACCCACTAACATTTTATCTAAGTTTTTTTTACTGAAGAACCAATTAGGACTTTTCTTGTGAGATTGTGGAGTTACTGTTCATCATCATCCACAGCTCGACTTCCTTTCTTTTCTTGTGCCACTTACCAATGACGTGCTAAAATGTCATTCTTGCGAGCGAGATCTCTCTTAGATGGAACTTATACACCATATATGGCTCCATTCTTTTAACACTTTAATTTAGGTCGTAAAATGAATTGTATAAAGATCTCGTAATATACCAGTCTCTCAAAACGAAATTATATGACCAGTGCGTGTTGCCAGTTATGACACATATGGCTTCGAAACGTGGTCACTTACAAAGGGCCTCATAAGAAGACTTAAAGTCACCCAAAAGACAATGGAAAGGGTTATGCTCGGAGTTTCAATGCGTAAACACAACAAGAAAGAAAGAAAGAAAAATATTTATTTTGGTGCAAAAACATTGTAGACAAAAAAAACTTAAGACAAACAAAATAAATAAAAAGTAACATTGTCTGTCACACGTTTGCGCCAAAAAAGGTCCAGTTCAGCGAAATGCCATCACATCAGAAACAAAAATATCCGCAGGAAAACCAAGGTTACTGGCATAGCTCGAAGAATGGCCAAACTTAAGTGGCAGTGGCCAGGGCACATTGCTTGCAGAAGAGTTGGTTTATGGGGACTATGGTAGTGGCGATCACGTACAGGAAAACGTAGCGTTGGAAGGCCTCCCACAAGGGTCGCGGGAATCTGATGGATGCGAACTGATCGTTGTGGCGACGTTTGAGGAAGCCTATGTCCAACAGTGGTCGTCTTTTGACTGAAATGATGATGATGATGATGATGAAAGAGCTCGTAGTAACACTGCAGGTCTTGCCCAGGCAACAATACTGGTAGATAGTTTCTTTAATTACCTAATCTTAAGTAATCTGGTCCCAGAAGAGTATAATCGATGTGGGTTGAAGGTAGGTGAAGTAATATATACTAGTAACTAACTAACCTAATCATTTCTGAGACTAATCACATTCTGAATTGTTAAGTTAGGAAGTCTTAACGTAAATTGGTATTGGTGAAAACAAGATGTACGTTCTTGGAAGAAGTTTTTTGATACAATTTAAATGTTAATAATATGTGTAGATTCCAAAAAAAGGGAAGGTTTTCACTTTGGCTGAATTTGTTTTTTTTTTTGTGTCTTTTCAGCGCTATCTTCACGAAAGTTAATCAATTTTGATGATTTTTTGTTGTTCCAATGCAATGGACAAAAAAAAAATCGTGTCCGAACAGCCGGACCGCGAGCTACCCATTGCTCGACAGGCGCAAGACTTCCGTGGCTGGTAGTCGGGGTTGCGGCGGCTGGGGTTTAGCGTGAGGATGTCTGTTTCCTCACGCATGCGGTCCGGACCGTGGATTGAAGGCAATGAAGGTAATGGAGCAGGTTTATGCAGTAAAAGCCTTACACGAAAAGGGCGGGAGATGAGATAAGATTATTTCCCACTTTAAAAAAAATAGTTGGTAAAAAACTAAGCAAATCGCTTTTCGACTACTTTTTACATCTTCATCCCAATCTCAATCTACCAGGCGCCCATAATCTTCCAGCAGATCTCAAAAACTGAAAACATTTCTTTGTTAGAACAGTCGAATGGCGTTCAGCCAAGTCTGTGTCGCGGTTAGGAGCAACCATTCCAAACGGAATTCGGTCCTCCATACATTATTACCATGTATCATGTCCTGTTGAATTTATGGGGGCCAGCAGATAGAGCTGGCGTCTAAAGTCTAAGAATTAGAGTTATAGGTTGCAATGTGATGGTGTTTTAAGAAATGGGACTTTTGGTATGTAATTTTTTGTTAGCAGAGATGGATGGGCTGTGCTTTGTCTACTGATATGCTGTTTCTTACTGATGTTGATCATCGTGCCCTATGCCTAGCCTAACTTTACATACGCAAAGGTTAAAAAATAAATAAGTTCGGGCGTCTAAGAAAAAAAAACAATTCATTGTAAATTATTGAATAAAAAATATATATATAATAGTAGATTATATGATTAGGGGATAAAGCAGTGTCATAAATTCGCCGGTGGCATGTTGAATTGCGAACGAAACGTGTTCTGCAAAGTAGTAATCCCGAGCGAAGTGAGGGCGTTATATTATTAGCTCCCGAGTACTGCGAGGTTAATTAATTATTTAAAGAAAATATTTTTTATTATTACAAGAGAAAATGTACATATCTCCTCTTATAATCTTGGGATAATTAACCAATTCATTATTTTTGAAAAATAATTGTACAAAAGCAAATACCACGGGTATCGTGTTACCTACATCCCCGAGCGTGACAAATGTAAAGTTTCAACAAAGAGCATCAATATTCATCCCAATTGGTAGCCGTTTAATTTATTGTGGGTTACGGTGGCCACACGTCAGTAACCGATGTCGCTAATGGTCCTATTCTTTTAAAACATCCAATGAAAATGTTTAACTTTTATATTAGATGGACTATATAACATTATTATTTTTAGTAATATGCGAAATCTGAATGTACTTTATTCAGAATTAATATCAGAATCGTTTCCAATAATTTTTAAACCATGCTAGATTTCTTTCCAAAAATATTTAAAAAAGATCACAAGACACTGATTAGTACAATACAAGCCACGGCAGGTCATAGCGTGTGGCTGGAAAGACCTCACGGCGTCCTTACCTTCCGCATGACGCAGGTCCTTACCGGACATGGTTCGTTCGGGAGTTTCCTGCACCGGATTCGTGCGGAAGTGACGCCCGGGTGTCGCCACTGTGCGGAATGCCCGGAGGACACGGTGGAGCACACAGTCGAGGTGTGCCCTGCTTGGACGGAGCATCGCCGTACCCTCGTGGGGGCGATCGGCGGCGGAGACCTCTCGCGCCGGGCCTTGGTTGAGGCCATGGTTCGGAGCGAGGAGGAGTGGCAGGCGGTCGCCGACTTCTGCGAAGCAGTAATGCTCGCAAAGGAGGAGGTCGAACGCATCAGGCAACGGCGTTATCGCCGCCGCCGCCGCCGGGATTCTGATCCCGATTTCCGGCCACCACCGGCGCGGGCTTGCGGACAGTAAGCAATGGGTAGCTCGCTGTCCGGCCGTCCGGTAATTGCCCGGACCAAGTCCAAGTCGCCGACGGCGCGCACTGTTCCCGCGCGCCTCAAGGAGTTGTCAGCAACAGCAGGGACCCAGCCGGGTCGAAGCCTACTGGGGCCAGGGTTATCCGAAAGGGCGCTCGAGCCCCGGTATGAAGGCTAGAAGGAACGGGGTGGGTCTTTTAGTCAGTAAGAGTCTGACACTATCTCCCGCTCCACCCAAGAGCAGGGGATGTCATTGCATGATTTTTTCCCACCATAAAAAAAAAGAAAAAGAGGTCATAGCGTGCATTAGGCGCCTCTGTACAGCTGGGTGAACCTCTCAGTGCAGAGTGCAGACTACCAGGTAATATAACAAGCTTATAACTTTGTGACCTTCATGAAACAGTTATGAAAATTTGTACATAGATTGTTTACAGAAAAATACGAGACACGTGTATTTACGTATACTGATGGGCGAAGGGAAAATCCGTACAGAAGTTTTAAGGTTTATTGTGAACAGATAGACGGATGTGGTTGAAACCTTTTTTTTATTATTGATAGGCTCGCGTTTGACCACCATCTCACCTGATGGTAAGCGATGATGCGGCCGACGATGGAGCACGCTGGCTTAGAAGTAACCTATTCACTCACTTTGAGACAGGCTCAGTGCATAGTTTGCTAAAATAATCTGTGAAACCTCATAACTGAAGCAAGCTCAAGCCTGGTTTGTATGAATAGTTACCCTAGCCGCTGCTCAAATATTAATCCTAAGATAGATTCTCCCAAAACAAAGATTAATTTCAGTTTTAGAAGTCTGCATTCTAAAGCATGGCTGATAAATTGTAAACCCACTTACCACAATAAAAACAGAGTTTGCAGGATGCAGAGATGAGAGAGAGAGAGAGAGAGAGAGGGAGAGAGAAAGGATGTAGAAGACTCCAATTTCCAAAGAAATAGTGAGTAGGGAACATGTTTTTGAAGAGAAAGAAGTTTTTTTAGGGTGGGAAATTATAAAAAATGACTTCTTTCGTTCTAGGGTAAAGCAAAAGGACGTAAGGGCCACAGTTACTCTTTCGAAAAATCCACAGCCTTGGCAGTTTTATTTATAGACCTAGCGAGTGAGTGAATTCCTTCTAAATTCTTTGTTTTTTAACCTTACGAGTATCTCTTAGAGAAATTAAAATTGGAATGTTATTAAAATTCTAAGTGTTCTAGTGTTAGTTAACCTTTTTTGTCCCACTGCTGGGCGGGAGTCTCCCTCTCTTGTTATGTCCTACTGCTGGGCGGGAGTCTCCCTCTCCTTTTATGTCCCACTGCTGGGCGGGAGTCTCCTTCTCCTTGTGTGTCCCACTGCTGGGCGGGAGTCTCCCTCTCCTGTTATGTCCTACTGCTGGGCGGGACTCTCCCCCTCCTTTTATGTCCCACTGCAGGCCGGGAGTCTCCTTCTCCTTGTGTGTCCCACTGCTGGGCGGGAGTCTCCCTCTCCTTTTATGTCCCACTGCTGGGCGGGGGTCTCCCTCTCCTTTTATGTCCCACTGCTGGGCGGGAGTCTCCCTCTCCTTTTATGTCCCACTGCTGGGCGGGGGTCTCCCTCTCCTTTTATGTCCCACTGCTGGGCGGGAGTCTTCCTCTCCTTTTATGTCCCACTGCTGGGCGGGGGTCTCCCTCTCCTTTTATGTCTCACTGCTGGACGGGAGTCTCCTTCTCCTTGTATGTCCCACTGCTGGGCGGGAGTCTCCCTCTCCTGGGTGACGTCACGGATGTCGGTAACAGCTGACTAGTTTGTTTTGCTTGCGAGTGTTAAAATATAAACAAAGTATTTTTTATAAATCTTTATTGTTCGAAGACTTCTACAAGATACAATAATTCACATATATTGTGGTGCAGTGACAGTGATAGTAAAAACATTAATAATTATTAAAAAACCAAATCCAAACATAGTCAGTGTAAGACGCTTACCCGCAATTTTATACAAATAAAATCTTAAAACTAATAACAATAAACAATAATAAGTGGAAAGTGAAAGTTGGGTTTTGGAGTTTGTGATAGACTCAAGTACACTGGAATATACAAGACCTTTATCTAAAGAGATTGTTTCTCGACACTAGCTAATAGCGCCATCTGTGATTCCCCAGTGGTACTAATCTCCGTTGTGTTTACATAACTAGTCGCAAAATAACGATTATGGCGAAGTGTGGGGGCTGTGGTCAGTTTTTGGCTAGAGCGGAGTGTATTCGCTGCACTAAGTGTCCTGGGTCTTACCATCCCACTTGCATTGGCGTTACGTCAACAAAGGTGTCGCCTAATTGGTTGTGTCCTGACTGCAAGTTAAAGATTCCAAGGAAGGATAACTCGGCTACACCTGTCAAAGGTCCCTCAGACGGTATCGCCGTGACCAGTCAGCCAAATGCAGTCCGGTCTTCGCCGGGAACACAGCCTAAAGCGGAAAGCCAGAGGGCGCTGGCTGAGCAAACAACCGTGGAACCAGCAAACAGCCAGCATATTGTACCCCTCTCTCCCCTGACAGCAGAGTCTCAAGAGCTTAACGTAGCCTATGAAATTCGCTGTTTCCGTGAGGAACTAAGTGCCATGAGAGTGGAGTTGCGATTGTTCCGAGACGAAATGGCGAGTTTGAAGATTGATGTCGGGATGTGTGGGGAACGAATGGACATTATTGAAGGCAAGGTTTCCCACCTCGAGAGACGCTTTGAGGAGAGGGAGAAGGAGCCATCTTCTGTAGACCATCTTAAAGAAGCCATTACCGAGCTAAAGTTGCAGCTGAACGAACGAGATCAAGATCTTCTGCTCAATGATGTCGTCATTTCGGGCATTCCCGAAACAAAAGATGAGAGCCCGCTGCACATAATACATTTGGTTTCCTTAAAGCTGGGAGTAAACATTGACGAGCGCGACATTGTGAATGCCGAGCGTATTGGTATGGTTCGCCGTAACTTTACTGTGGCTGGCAGCGGAGGGGACTCGGTGGAACCGCCTAGACCGCGCGCGCTCGCCGTGCGCCTGTCGCGTCGCGCTGCCCGCGATCAACTGTTGCGGGCGGCGCGCGTGCGACGCGGTCTCACCACGACGGACCTCGAGCTGCGCGGGCCCTCTAGAAGATTTTATGTAAACGAGCGGCTTACGCCAATTAACGGCAGGTTATTTTATAACGTCCGCGAGGCTGCTCAGAAACATAAATATAAGTACGTGTGGACAAAAGATGGCCGCATCTATGTGAAGAAAGAAGATGGTGTACCTCCACAACGCATTCGTTGTGATCTTGATATTGTCCAAATTTTTGGCAATGGTTCCGTTTAACCAGCCTTTTATTGATTTTAAAAGTCTATTTTAAAATGCGCGTTAGTTATTTTACTTATAATGTTAACTTTTGTTATTTGTTTGTGTTTCTTGTTATCTATTTAATTTTTTTACTGTTTTTTTGGTCTGTTATTTTATGGCCGCAGCTAGCCCAGACTAAGGGGTGCATTGTTTTGGTTGGCATTTTCCGTAGTGGTGCAGGTTTATTGGTAACTAACTCGCATCAAAACATAATGCACTTATATCCCGTCATATGTATAGTTATTTATTTATCACAATATTCTTCCCTCATTTACATGTCTTATTCACCCACAATTGCACTACAAGTAGCCACAATACTATTGGTATTTAATGACATTTTAATCGCATGTATATATATTATTTTAACATTTCAAAGCACTATTTTTGATTTTACAATAAAACTAAGTCTTTGTTATTATTTCGAAAAGCCGATTAATATTTGCCACCACTTTGCAAATAAATGTCTCCAATGTTGCTTTGTTTTGTTTAGTGACGCAGATTCACTGCGATGAGTGCAAAGTATTTTAAATTTGGATTTTTGAACCCAGGGTCTTTGGGCACTAATCATGATGAGTTCATCGCTGCATTGGCGCGTCATGATGTAGATATAATGGCTATAAATGAGACATGGTTAAAGGAAAATGAAGATGGGCGCGCGCCTGCCGTGCCCGGGTACCGGCTGCGGCATGTTCCGCGGCCAGTGAGCGTGCGCAGTGGTCGCGGCGGTGGCATAGGATTTTATATCAAACGCGGGATAAGAGTGCGTACTCATTCTCATCCGGTTGACCCTCTTCATGAGACAGTTGAACAAATGTGGCTAGTTTTAACCACTAATGGTGTGAAAATTGCAATCGGCACTGCGTACAGACCGCCATGGATGAATGCTGATTTATTCTTGGATGCGCTTACTTGTTCTATTAATTCCTTAACATTTTGTAAGCACACCGTTCTCTTGGGTGACTTTAATATTAATTTTTTGAACCAAACAGACTCCAAAAGATTTGACGCGCCTGCGGTTGCTTGGTTTAGGAGTTATCTAACTAACCGTAAACAGCTGGTTGAAATTCAAGATGCCAATGGTTCTAGTATTTTATCTAATATGACTCCAGTGGTAAAAGGCGTTCCTCAGGGCTCTATACTGGGTCCCCCTTTATTTATTTTGTACAGTGCAGACATTGTTAAAGTTCTGAAAAATTGTAAATTTCATATTTATGCAGATGACATCCAATTGTACCTTTCTTTTAAACCTAAAGATTATGATGTAGCAGTAAATTTGTTAAATGAAGATCTGGACAGGATAGTAACCTGGTCAAAACAAAACTCCCTACTACTTAACCCAGCCAAAACAAAATTTATGCTATTTGGTTCAAAATGTCAACTCAACACAATAACCTCTCCCCGTGCAAACGTAATCGTGATGGGACAATGTATTGAGCGTGTCAAACAGGCGAGAAATTTAGGTTTGATCATGGACGAAGACCTACGTTTTGAGTCTCATGTTGCAGACTGCGTAAAAAATTGCTTTTACCGGTTGAAAGTCTTGTACAAGATGCGTCCGTTTTTAAGCGAAGACCTGCGTGTACAGCTAGTTGAAAGTTTGGTTCTGTCGAAGCTAAATTATGCCGATACCGTCGTAGGACCTCGACTACTGTCACGCACCGCAAAACTAATACAACGGGTTCAAAATGCTTGCGCACGATTTTGCTTCAACATTCCACCAAGAAGCCACGTCACACCATTTTTAAACAAACATAACATTTTAAAAATGAAGTCGCGTCGCAAGTTGCATTTGGCTTGTCTTCTTTTCGGCGTCATCAAGACTAAATGTCCATCATACCTGTACTCAAAGCTTGCATGGGTAAATAGTCACCGGCAGCGCGAGGCCAGGCGTTGTGCTCAGCAGCTGGTTACTCCGCATCACCGAACTGCAGCTTTTCGAGGTAGTTTTCGGTACTCAGCCACTAAATGTTGGAATAATATTCCTCCTCCCATTAGGGACCTAAAAAATATAAGTAGTTTTAAGGCTAGACTTAAGCAGTTTATTTTAAGTTCACAAATACAATTTAATGAAATTAATGTTGATAAATCTTTTATATAATTAAGTCAATAGTAATGCTAATTTAATAGTTTTTAAGAATATAATAATGTTTCTAATAAATTACCAATGACGCATTCTTAGAATTTTAATAATTTATTTTAAACAACTAATTTTATCGTATAATTTAAAAACTCACCTTCACGGTATGTACCTATTTCTAGTCTTTATGGAGGTGGCTGGCGGGTACTTTTGTTTATTTCAGCCTGACTCCTTTCCATTTGCAATTTAAATAAAAAATCACACAATAGTAACTTTTTACTGGCACTTGTAAACATTTTCTAGACGGTAATATTTTTCTTTTTGTTTTTACTGGCTTCGTATATTAATTTATAGTTATAGTTATAGTATTAGCCCTAGGTGTCGGCAATTGCCGGGCCGGTGCAGCGGTGGCTCCATTATCATGGCGTTGAACATAGCGCCGCGCGTCGGCTGATGTTTTTTTTTTTTTTTTTTTTTTTTTTTTTTTTTTTTTTTTATCGGAGTATTGTGGGTACTAAGTTATTTTATGGTTTTATCATTTTTTTCAATGAGGCACAAATTTTGTTTTATAATATTGCGTTGTTATTTATCAAATAGTTATTTATGTATTTTATTTAAATAAAATTTTACACCCGTAGGTACACTACATCAATATCGATCTCAATTACACTTATGAGTATATATATATGCTTTACCCTAATCCGTGCGTCACTGCGGGGTGCCAACTGAAAACCAGCGCTGGGTGTCTAACGTCTAGCAAATGCTGAGGTGGTCACCCTTTCGGTGCGGGCACGCTCGGCGTACTTTGTACTTTTATTTTTATTTACTTTGTGTAATAACCGTTGTGCTGTGTCTGTACCGAATAAAAGTTTTTCTATTCTATTCTATTCTATTCTATTCCTGTTATGTCCTACTGCTGGGCGGGACTCTGGGCAGTCCCTCCGGTAAGAGTTATGTAATTAATTTGTATAATCCCTAACTAGATTAAAATGAAATACTAGCAGCCACCAACGGCTTCACTCTCGTAATAGTAGAAAATTATCTTTGGTGAACATACTATCGGGGTTAAAAGTATCCTATGTGTTATTCCAAGAGATGGTCTGCCCATGTTATAAATTTCATCGAAATCCATTCAGCCGTTTTGCGTTAAGCATTAACAAACACGGAAACATACACACACACAAACGTTTGCCTTTATAATATTGTTTTAATACCTTTTGATGTGACCAGCGACATGACACAAACGTGACAGATATGAGTGCACTTACCTTAAAGTTCGATGCGTCATATTCATGCTCGGGTGTTGTAGTTCTGAACACGGCCGGTCCAAGGCTTGGTCTTGAGTGTGTCCTAACGTTTGTATGAACCATGCGCACTCGAGTGCCTATTCTGAAACGACATTGTACGATATTTTTTTTTTAATTTCTCCGACGATGCATTTGATCGAATTGGTTTGTTTCCATACAGTATGAGTGATGTTTTGTTAAAAAAGAATACGATCAACGAATAGATTATGAGATGTGCAATTTATTTTATAAATGAATTGCCAAGTTCAAATTAAATCGATAGATGGTGTTAGCATCGAATTAAAAGTTGCTATGGTTTCTTCACCGTGTTTAGTATAAGGTAAATAGATTTAGAAAAATAAATGTGCTATCAAATCAGATCAGTAGTAGTAAGAAAACCACTGTATTCTTTACGTAATCCGGGCTAGTGTACCTGCAGGTCAACCTCCCCCAAAAACCAAACAAATAATGTTTACAGCAATCTATAGAGAAAATAGATCGAAGTGCTCTTAATCAATTTTCTCTTATTCTTTCTACAACACTTATAAATAAATAACACTTCAATATCCGTGGAACTGTAAACAATCGTAGGTGTCATTGCGACACAACAAAAACACCGAAGCATTAACTAATGAAAACAATTACTCTACTATAAATAACTCTATTTACTTCGCAGTTCCCAGAATACGCCCCCGTTCGCGCGCTGCAATACGTCAGCGCTATGCATTTAATAAATCATGAAAATCGTCCGTCCGTCTGTCATCGCGCACGGATGACAAATTGCGAAACTACCCGAGCCCCCCGAACACCCCCGAAATCCCTCGAGCACCCCCGAACCACCCCGACATGCCACCCGATTGATGACCAACTCGTAATTGCATTGTTTAAATTTTTCATCTGTGTAATTGAATACTAGCACAAAAATACTAGTTTTAGAATTTGATGGTTTACGGGAAACTATTGCGATTGCCTTTGTTTTAATTAATTTAACTTATCAATACGTATTTATTTGTTTCCCTTTGTGGTTATCTCCGCTGATATTATAAAGGTAAAATTTTTTGTGTGTGCTTGTTACTTCTTCACGAGTCGCTGGATAGATTTGGATGAAATTTGGCACATTGGTAAAAATTAAAAAAAAAAATCGAAATTCTATTTTTTTTATTTCACATTGGCCTACATGGGCACTTGCACGGTTCCAAATTGGTCGTTTCATATGGAGAAGAACCGGCAAGAAACTCCATGGTCAACTCCACTCCACTCCACACACCATCCACGGTCCACACTGGTGGTCTGGTGGTGAAACTCTTTTAAAAAAATGGTTGTTCTATGGTAGACTATTTCCTGGTTGTAATTATCACACTGATATTTGTACCTAAGGTAAAAGTTTTTGTGTGTTTGTATGTTTGTTACTTCCACATGCTCGAATATTGGCACGAATTGAGATGTAATTTGGCGCACGGGTAGGCTATGGTTTGGAATAGCACATAGTCTATATCCCGGGAGTATGAACCCTTCGGAGAATTTTCTTTTATCACGAGGGCGAAGTCGCTGGCAGCGGCTAGTATATTATAATTTTGTTACCACCGATTATTTTAAATTGTCAATGGGATTAATTTAATTTTACTGGACAAGGTAAAAAGAACGGATATACGTTTTTGCTTCATCATCGCTTATGGGTGAGATAGTGGTCAAATGTGAGCATAATTATAAAAAAAAACTTTTTTTGTAACTGCTAGTCCTCATGGAAAGAGGCACAAGTATATACTATGTTTGATTTAGATAGGTACAGACAAATAAAACTAAAATCAAAGTAATAAATGTAATAAATATTAAATCAGTCTCATAAATCACAAGACAATCTAAATAATAAATACTAAGTAACCAATTTTTCTACGTCAGTTCAATATAAATGATTACAAAGGCATAATAATGTCAAATCCATAATGTGACAAGGTTATTATAATAACGTGATTACTTATTATATACTAGCTTTTGCCGCGGCTTAACTCGTGTACATAAAATGTAGCCTATGTCACTAATGATTTTCAAAATAGATGGGAAAAGACCCAGGGGCAGAAATCCGTTACGTTGGTCAGACCAAATCCGTGTTACCCTTTTTTTTTTTTTTTTTCTTATGGTGGGAAAAAATCATGCAATGACATTCCCCGCTCTTAGGCGGAGCGGGAGATAGTGTCAGACTCTTACTGACTAAAAGACCCACCCCGTTCCTTCTAGCCTTCATACCGGGGTTCGAGCGCCCTTTCGGATAACCCTGGCCCCAGTAGGCTTCGACCCAGCTGGGTCCCTGCTGTTGCTGACAACTCCTTGAGGCGAGCGGGAACAGTGCGCGCCGTCGACGACTTGGGCTTGGTCCGGACAGTTACTGGACGGCCAGACAGCGAGCTAAAATCCGTGTTACCCTGGAGACCACAGTCTGTGACGCCATCCACATCGCCGAAGATAGTCCACAAGAAAATTATTCGTCGAGGTTACCCTCAGCATTGAGGATAAACGACGCAAGGAGGAGGATGTCACTCATGAATAAAGCAGCTTTCTACCGGTGAAAAAATTTTAGCAATCAGAACAGTACCTACTTTCAGAGATTACCTTCTACAAACAAAAGAACAAACTTTATCTATAATATAAAAATGAATCGCAAAATGTGTTGGTAAGCGCATAACTCAACAACGCCTGGACCGATTTCGCTAATTTTTTTTTTTGTTGTGTACGTTATTATGAGGAGAAGATTCTTATGGAAAAAAAAATGAAAATTAGGGTAGTGTAGGGTAGAGTAGGGTAGTGTAGGGTAGTGTAGGGTAGAGTAAGGTAGAGGAGGGTAGAGTAGGGTAGAGTAGAGTAGGGTAGAGTAGGGTAGGGTAGAGTAGGGTAGAGTAGGGTAGAGTAGGGTATAGGAAGAGCGGGAGCGAAGCCGCGCGGGCAAAAGCTAGTCTCTTATAATATTAGTGTAGATTTAGTACTCACAAATGCCTAATAAAGCTTTACCCGCGGCTTTGCTCTGAAGACCAGTCCAACAGAACCCCATAGGGTTACTTCTGAAAGCGAAAACCGTGGTTCTGGAACGCAAAGGGGAACTGAAGGAACATAGGTGTGGTTGTAGCCGGTGAAAGTCTGACACGCCCTCCCGCTCCGCCTTAGAGCGGTGGACCAAGCCCAAGTCGTCGACGGCGCGCACTGTTCCCGCGCGCCTCAAGGAGTTGTCAGCTGGGTCGAAGCCTACTGGGGCCAGGGTTATCCGAAAGGGAACTCGAGCCCCGGTATGAAGGTTTGAAGGAACGGGGTAGGTTTTTTAGACAGTAAGAGTCTGCCACTATCTCCCGCTCCGCCCAAGAGCGGGGGTTGTCATCGGATGATATTCCCCACCAAAAAAATGCCCTAGAGCGGTAGAAGTCAAGATACATGCATGAGTCAACTCATACATTTTTTTGGGATACGAACAGCAACCCTCGGCAACAGCGACAGTATTAATTTACTAGCTTTTCCCTGCAGCTTCGCCCGAGTACATAAAATATACTTTATGTCACTCAGGAATAAACAGTTTTTCAAAATTTGCAATCGGACCAGCATTTCCGGTTCAGTGCTTCCAGCTCTTCCTTTTCTTTCAGTTTGTTTTTTTGTTTGTATGTTTTTTCATATAAGCAAAAAAAAACTACCTTTTTGTAATATATTGTATTGTATTGTATTAGTGTAGAGTATTATTAAATATTAACTTATACTTACGGTGTACATCATAAGTACCTACAAGTAATAGGCTTAAGTATATTAACAAAATACAAAATAATATGTACAAAATCACTCTAAATAATGTTACAATAAATTTATTTATTTATTTATAACTTTATTGCACACCTTAGCTTAATACAGAATAAACTTTTACAAAAGATTATGTGTACAATAGGCGGTCTTATTGCACAAGGCAATTTCTACCAGACAACCTTTGGATGGACTGAACGAAAGGAAAAGATTTGGGGCTGTCAGTGTACAACATAAATTATGTGAATAAATATATATATAGATTACAACAGAAAAAAAATATAATACATAAATAAATTACCACATAATAAACTAATAAATATTAAAAAATACAATAGAGAAAGGGGAAGAACAACTAAAATAAATAAAAAAATAAATAAATAAATTCTCGTACAGTTAAAAGGAAAATAGCTCGGGCTTGGTCCGGACGATTACTGGACGGCTAGACGCCGTGCTACCCATTGCTCGTCATATGACCAGGGCCTCAAGTCTGCTATTACAATAGTGTCAGAATGGTCTATCATTGATGTCATAATTGTCGATTTTGACAAGTTTGGTAATCTACTAATATAATGGCGTCATTATGACTTTCCAATGGTCAACCACTGACACTCCATTGAAAGAAGTGACATAGAATGGTAATCTCGTACATATTGACAAATGAATATTTGACGTTTGCGGTAATCTGCTAAAACTTTGACAGTTTATTTGATCAGTGTTTTACCATTAGAACGTTATTGTGTAGTTATTGGTTTTAATATGCTCGAAATTATCATTCTACCACAATTCTATTACAAGACCAGTGACCGATCAATGATCGATCATTACGAATTAGCAGATTATAAACTTTTAGCAAAATGACAATGGGATCGTGTTGGAATGACGAATTTATAAAAATAGCAGACTTGGGGCCCTGGGGTGCTATTCGACGAGTCGAGAGCGCAGTACATTGAATTAACAATCCAATGTACAGGTTCATTAGGTTGTTTTCTTAGAGAATAGCACCCCTGGAGCTGTCAAGTAAAAATGAAATTCAGTATATGATTGAGTTGTTTGAATGCATTCGTTGTGGATAATAATCCAGTACTGCCATATAGGAACATTGCTGTGTTCCGGTTCAAAGGGGTGGGTGCTGTACAATCACAGTCATTGTTTCCGGAAACTACGAACTTGATTTCAATCGCTAATATGGGGGCTCCGTGGCTATGGCACATGCAATTTATACAGTAAAGATGTTATGCCCCTCTTTTTTGTCTGATTTCAGATTATGACTGACTAACTTAACCTACTTGTGCATGTTGCCAGTGACAAAATATGGGTTAGAAACGTGGTCACTTACGATGTGCCTCACAAGAAGATTTAAGGTCACCCAAAGGGCGATGGAAACGGCTATACTCGGAGTTTCCTTGCGTGTTCACATCAGAAATGTAGATCCCCGTTTAATCCCCTAAGGGGCGAATTTAGAAAAATTCTTAGCGTATGTCTACACCATAGATATAAGAAAGGAGGTCTACACCGTATAAGGAACCTATCTCCCAAAGAAAAACGGTGAGGTTTTTATTTTGTTTCTGTAATTGTAACAATATTTAAAAAAAAATATTTTACTGTCCATTAGGTTTAATATCTTAAAAGGAAATTTCGTGTCAAATATTGTAGTTTTGCTTACTATGAGCATCACATAACGTATTTTAATATTTGCATGCCAACTCATGGCAAAATGTGTCTGCACTATTATATTAAGTTACCATCTCCTGTACCGCATTTAATGCAAATGAATGCCTTTGACTTTGACTTTGAGGAAATTGTTGATGCATTGATTAAGCGTCTACGGTGCATTTCACTTAAGAGGTTCCTTTGCCGTAATGTTGGCGATACGGAAAAACAGTGTTGCTATATTTTTAGCAATGAAATTACTTAATATTAGGGAGATACTGATATTTCGTTACTTTTAACAATTGCCTTATATTTTTTTTTTATTTCTTTTGGAAACTGTAAAAACTATTTTTGAATAAAGCATATAAACGTTGGGCTCCATTTCGATTGTCCTGCAATTCTTTCAAATACCGAAAACGCCACGCCGCATTATCGTACCTCTCCATCCAACAACTTCCTTTTAGACTTGCTTTTTTTTTAAATAGAATCCCATTCCTTTCATTTATTCTTAAAGTGGGGCGACTAGCGTTAAAATAGATTTAGTTCCACATTTCGTGCAAAAATGTTGGTAGAGTAGGCAACTCTTTTCATTTTTCCCTTCTTTTTTCTGTAGACAGACAGGGGAGTCAACATACCGGCAAAGGAACCTCTTAAGTGAAACGCACTGTACATCATTGATTTAAAGATCCCATATATCACCATGATATATAGTTGCGAGATAATTTACTACGTATTATCAGATCATGCTAATAGCCAGTTTAGGCAGTGCAAAAATATCGTCATAATTCGAAACTGAATTGACTAGATTTTTTACGATAGTAAATAATCATGGCCTAGCATTTTTTTTCTGGATTAACTCCATGACTTTTGGTTAAACTAAACTCTTAATGTTGCCACTAATATAAATCTTGGTCAAGTAACATAATATGCTTTACATTATGTATTGATATAATAAATACTTAGGAAATACATTTCCGTATTAGATAATAAACATAAAAATAAAAATAACTATTTGTACTTAGATTATAGTGGCTAAAATGACATAATGTGACATTGTCACTACAATAAATATAATATCGAGAAGCACATCATCAGAAAAATGGCATGGTATTAGACATTTCAACTACCATCCAGCCTAAATACTTTTAGAAAAAGAAAACATGACATTATGACATGACAACTTGTCGTTCGTTCAAAAATGCTTTTTTTTTAATTCTTAGGGAGGTACGTAGGTATTATTGACATAATATACGTAATCTCATCAACTTTAAACTGCAATATCTTTAATATACAGATTCTATTAATAGTAATGTCTGAAAAAAAATTGTTTAGAAATTTGATCTGTATACTTTTGTATATTTTTTGCTAAAAAAGTATGCCAGCAAAATTTTGTTCGGGACTTCGCCGAAAACCATAACACCTACAAACTTAAAAGGATCACCTTTTATGGGTGAGTTGCACCATTTAACTGTAACGATAATCAAACCATAACCAGCCGTGAAACGTTTGGCCGCCTATTGGTCACTTCGACGATTTGACAACTGTTAACCGGCTTTGTTATGGTTATAGTTAAATGGTGCAACTCACCCTTACTTTGTAGGTGTTATGGTTTCTGAGATTTCGTGATAAATCAGTGAGTTGTATTTCGCTTTTATATTATATATAGATTTCAATTTCGATAATTATTCGTAGATTTATTGAATAGCCTACCTATCGCTATAATGAGAAATTGCGATAAATATATTATGCCTTTATCCAACTACCCGCAATACGCCACATGCTGTTAAACAAATAATTAAAATATTTAACAACCATAATTATTTCGACAACCACACTGGAAAATCCGATGTAATTTAAATTATCTTCATCAACTGATTTCGTAGTAACCGAGCGGTGTAAATGCTTTCATACGATTACTCTTTAATTTCGTTTTGTCAACACCAACTGTTGTTTGGTCGACAATAATACATTAAAAGTGTATGTATTCGTAGGTACTGAAGAGACATAAGCACGGGTATACAGGGTTATTTTAAAACATTAACAACCTTACAGGAAAGTATTGCTAACATCATAAACCACAACTTTTGTTCTATGACTTTTTACAAAGCATAATTATATTTACCAACAACAAACCTTCAAGATTTCCTAGTTCTATCTAACACATTTCAACTCTATATTTTGCTAAACCTATGTACCTACTCCTGTATGATGCGACACAAGCGCATCAAGCACCCCTGCCGCCCGATCCACACTCCACTCCGCTATTGTACTATCGCTCGCTTCGCATAGACTTCGTAATATTTAGAACGTTCAAATTAAATATTTTTATAATTGTATGAAAATCTGATGAAGTAAAATATGATGATACATTTTTAAAACTCATAGAACAAAAGTTTTTGTATAAGATGTTAGTAACATAATCCTCAGAGGTGTCCAGTGTTGTACAAATAACCCAGTAGAGTAATAAAATAAGGACGGACAGACAGACAGACATGAAGAATCTATAAGGATTCCGTTTTTTGCCATTTAGCTACGGAACCCTAAAAAGTAGTAGTAAGTATAGAGAAAAACTCTGAACACAATATTATTTGTTTTTTTTTGTCTTCCCTGTGTTTGCAATCAGTGGTTGACTATAAGCAAAGTGCAGTGATACCACTGTGGCGTATAAAAAGCATAGGTGTATCTAATGCTCCAGTAGGCGGCTACAATACACAAATTATGCTATGAAATTGTACATATCATCACACTATCACATTAATATTACAAAGTCATTATCATGTAATACACACATTTTGTCTTTCACGGCCATCGAACCACCAAACGTACGGCGATGCGACACCGGTACATGGTGGACATCTCACCTACACTCACGAAACGTTTTGGGAACACACTCATTGTGTGTACAGCTAAGGAGTGGAATTCTGTGTTTCTTGATGACTGTAACCCGGGAATCTTTAAGTCAAGAGTAAATAGGTTACTTCTAGGTAAGCGTGCTCCATCGTTGACCGCATCGTTGCTGTTCATGGGGCCCAAGGCTGCTATTTTTATAAAGTCGTCATTCCAACACGATCACATTGTCATTTTGCAAAAAGTTCGTAATCTGCTAATTCATAATGATCGATCATTGTTCGGGCAGTGGTATCGTAATAGAGTTGTGGTAGAATGATAATATCGAGTATATTAAAAACAATAACTGCACAATAATGTTTTAATGGTAAAACACTGATCAAATAAACTGTCAAAGTTTTAGCAGATTACCGCACACCTCAAATATTCATTTGTACGATGTACGAGATTACTATTCTATGCCAGTTCTTTCAATGGAGTGTCAGTGGTTGACCATTGGAAAGTCATAATGACGCCATTATATTAGTAGATTACCAAACTTGTCAAAATCGACAATTATGACATCAATGATAAACCATTCTGACACTATTGTAATAGCAGACTTGAGGCCACAGATAGCAGCCAAGCGCGAACGCCGAAAAAAAAAGTGCCGATCAGATTTACATGAAGTTTGGAACGCAGGTAGACTATATCTGTATGTGTGTATACGTGTATAGCACCGAGGATATCCCGTAAGTATGGTCTCTTGGAATAATCTTCTACTTTCACGCGGCCAAGGTCGTTGACAGAAGCTAGAAAAAATATTAAAAATCGAATACTTACCTATAAATTATTAAAGCATTAAGTTCTAGATAGTTATCTACATTTTTGTCAAACAGCGTCACATTTTTTCGATGATAACTTTTCACAATGCTTAAGCTGTCTAGTTTAGACAAATAGTAACTATAACTGTCTAGCCCACATCAATTACCATGAATTCTTTAATGTGATTCAGTGATTTATCAACCTTTCAGCGAGCACTCTATCTTGTTCTATGATCTAAACCTATAGATGATAAATAAATCAGGTTCCTTACTATTAGGGTCACGAGGAATTTCTGAAAAGGAATCCTGTGGTTCTAGATATGGATAAAAGACAATTGTAGGACACTACTGTCCGTTTTTTAATTAAAGACTACGATTTGACAATTCGAATGTTGCATGTTTTTTCCATTTCATAAATAGTGAGGTACCGTAACCGATACTTACCAAAAAACCGAAAAATATTCGTAAAGATCGTAAAAATTAATCATGGTCAGGTTTTGTATTTCCTGAAGGTAATTTGATAGATACAAATACTCATAAAATAAATTATACCTTTTTTTTTAAGGTGGGAAAAATCATCCAAGGACACCCCCGCTCTTGGGCGGAGTGGGAGATAGTGTCAGACTCTTACTGACTAAAAGCCCACCCTGTTCCTTCTAGCCTTCATACCGGGGCTCGAGTTCCCTTTCGGATAACCCTGGCCCCAGTAGGCTTCGACCCAGCTGGGCCCCTGCTGTTGCTAACAACTCCTTGAGGAGCGCGAGAACAGTGCATGCTGTCGACGACTTGGGTTTGGTCCGGACAGTTACCGGACGGCCGGACAGTGAGCTACCCATTGCTCGCCGTCCGCAAGCCCGCGCATACGGTGGCCGGAAACCGGGATTGGAATCCCGGCGGCGGCTGGGGCGCTGTGAGCGCCGTTGCCTGATACGATCAGCCTCCTCCTTTACTAGCATTAGGTACTGCCTCGCAGAAGGAGGCGACCACCTGCCACTCCTCCTCGCTTTGGACCATGGCCTGTACCAAGGTCCGGAACGAGAGATCGCCGCGCCGATAACCCCTACGAGGGCACGACGATGCTACGCCCAAGCGGAGCACACCTTTACTGTGTGCTCCACCGTGTCCTACAGGCGTTCCGCACAGTGGCGCCACCCGAGCGTCAGTTCCGCACGAATCCGGTGCAGGAATCTCCCGAAATTACAATGTCTGGTGAGAACCTGCGTCATGCGGAAGGTGAGGACGCCGTGAGGTCTTTCCAGCTATGCCTCAAAGAGAGGATTACCGTCATAATTGTGGCCTGCCCAGCACTGGGTTGCGATAGTCGCTGGCGCCATTTCACCATGAGATACCGCCGGAGCTCTGTCCGCCATGCCGCGACCTGTTGCGGCAGCGGTCTTTGGCCCCGGCGTTGCATCTGATTATCATACTGCCACGCATCACGCTGCATGTTGCGTGTCAACGCACCTAGGTACTCGCGTACTTGCGGGAGTGCAGATCTGCATCATCGTGCGGGTTTTTTACGCACTCGCAAGCTGCGGGTGACCGCAGCTCGCGCGATTCTACTAGTTCCTCGCCATTGCAGCGGGAGCCGCAAACAACCGCGAACACCGCGACCGGCGACCGTAAAACGCGTCGTGAAATGTGCATTATTTTTTTACATATATATGTATATATCTTTAGTATTCTACAGAACACAGACATGAGTGAAAACCGCTTCGTAAGTTCTATAGCCTAAGTAAAAGGCCGAGTGTTAAAACATATGGTAATATTCTTAATTATTTTAAATTTCAATTCATATTAGACTCCACTATAAATAAACACTACATTATCTTTGTACAATTTTCCATAAAGGTTTTATTGTCAAAAAAACCGGTATGAAAAATCGAATTCGGGGACATCACTTTTACTAAAAATCTGGCAACATATTTCTAGAATTTGGCATTTGGACTTGTCAAATCATCGTCTTTAATTAAAAAACGATCTTATAGTGATTAAGTCAGTAAACGTCAGACACACCCTCCCGCATCGCTAAGTGCGGGAGAAGTCATCGAATGATTTCCTACATAAAAAAAAAACTGCTATAAGGTTACATGTGTACAAAATGGATATTTTTAAGTTATAAACTAGTACTTGACTGCGATCCCACCTGATGGTAAGCAGTGATGCAATCGTTGATGGTGAGGCGCACTAGTTTATTAACCTTTTGAATGTCTTAAGTTACACAGTCCGACATAAGCAATTGTCTTTCTATTGTGTCTCTAATTACGGCATTCGATGAGTTGAGAGCCTATTCACTCTAGCCTTGAAGACATCTAAATTATAATCGGACGGGAAGATCGCAGCAGGCAAATTGTTCCAGTCCTTCGATGTACGCGGTATTAATGACGAGGCGAAACGCTTAGTCCGGACTGTAGAGGTTTCAAGAACGTAAGGGTCTCGCCGTACGTCGGGTCACCTTGTTTTGTGTGTCAAAGCTCTTTATCTCGGGCACGCGTGGACGTATCGAGAAATTAAATATTGAAATTAAAACTATATAATATTCAGATCTGCGGTCCTTTGAAGCTGTGGAAAAATCAAACTTCTATGCTAGCGAAAAAGAAGATACGGCCGTTTATGTCGTACACAATGTATATTTCAACACTCTCAAAGGAATCAAAAATTTATAGGGTACTTCCTGTTGACTCAGAAACCTGAAATTTGCCATAAAGCAAGGTCTTATAGCACAGGTATAGAAATAAATCTGAATACAGTGCATTTATTGTTACGTCAAAAAAGAACTTTGAACTATTTGCGTATGTAGATAAGTTTGTGCGGAACCCTAAGTGCCGAGTTCGACTCGCACTTGCCCAGGTTTTCAGAAAAAGATTTCTTAATGTTTGATATAATGTGTTGTACAAAAATAAACATGGACATAGAAAAAGAAACGATATTACAACAGGATATTACCCAATTATTAGAAAATGTAAATCTATAAGCAGCGAAATCTGGGCATACAATTGAATACACCTCTACCTAATCCATTAGGCCTTACAAGCGTGATGGTTTTTGTTCAAAACACAAAAAAAACAAATGAAGCAGTTTTACTAAAAACAAATGGATTCGGTCCAACTTTTAGAGCACTCGAATATAATCAAAGACAAAATCAAAAGAATAAAATTCACGTACAAAGGTAAGCTGCGTAGTATCGCGCGGCCCGTCGCAAAGATTAGATGTCATTTGTATAGATTTTATAAAAAAAAACCTTTAAACAAATCCTGATAGAAATAGTCTGTCGAACAGTTCTAAATAAAAGATACTTCTACGTGAAATAAAAATGGAGACATTGACATGTATGTGATTCAATTTTGAGCTTTATTTGAATAAATTGAATTGGGTTCACTTGTCAGAAAAAAGTTGGGATGAATCTCGAATAGTTTCAGGCAAAAAATTATGACTATCATTTTGTGGTAGACAGTTTTTACCTTTTTTACATTGATCAGCTCTCGTTGAACACTATTTCACCATTCTCATGTGATGGTCAGTAATGTAATGGTCAATGATGGAGTAGGTATGCTTACCTAGATGTAACTCATGCATTCACTCTTGGCTCAAAGACCCCAAGGCTACGACTATGTGACATCACCTAAATACACAACGCTGAATAGATTTCGAAGAAATTTGGCACACTGGTAGACCATGTCCTAGACCATAGGGTTTTTCTGCCGGGATTATGTTCCTTGCAGCAAATCTCTACATTCATACATGCAAAACCGCTTACAGCAAACAGTAGTGAATTAAAGTACCAAAACTGCCAAATATTTAAATCATCAGATAACAGTTTGTTTGAAAATTGAACCTTTTTCTAATTAAGTTAGGGTTGACTTTCAGTCAACCGTCGAGCAGTGGTGGCCGAGTGGTAATGGCTCCGACTTACGAGTTATAGGTCGTGGGTTCAAACCCCGCCAGGCGCAGTACTTTGTGTAATTTATTAACTTTCACAAGACGTCATCTAGTCCCAAACTAAGCAGAGCTTGTGTTATGAGTACTAGACAACTGATAAAAATACTTATATATTTCCTAGTACATAATAATACTGATAAATTAAACCCAGACACAGAATAGATGATCGTGCTCATCATAAAAACGTTTGTCTTGGGTGTGAATCGAAACCACGACCCACGGCATAGTAGTCAGGGTCACTAACCACTAGACCAACAGGCCAGTGTATTACTTAGCTATGACCTTCTTCGATTCGATTCCGATCTAAAAATAACTCTAAAGATTAATAACCACGTAATAATATGGCAAAGATTTATTTTTGCGATAATTTCTCTAATATTACAATCCCACACAAATAATTTCCAATATAGACTGTCTCAAGCATCGACGTACATACGTGTCCCTTGAGTGCAGTACATAATTTTGGACCTCTCAGTGGTAGAATTTTCATTGGTATTTCCCTAATAAAAAAAATTGTTTACTTTTTATTTTAAAACGAATAAAATCATTGTTTTAAAAAAAACTAATTCGCTTTTTATGCCTGAGCATCTGAGCACAGCGGCGTACTAGTGCAAAAAAATGTTGGCACCGCCACAATTTCCTTTAAGTTTCAAAAATCTCCTTCTAGTTTTATTTACATTGTATTTTTTAATGAAAAAAAGCGAGTTAATTATTTTTTAGTTTGAAATGTCGTTAGAGTTGATTATGATAATAATTTTACACAGTTTATTTTTTTTTTGGGTTTGGTAAACGCCAACGAAAAATTCTTCTACTTGCCCCCACGTGGTGGAAGTTTTACCAAGGCAAGTTTAACCATGGGGTTAAACTTGCACGTAGATGTCTGAGACACCGTATATCGACCTACTTTTTTACCCATCTATATTAGGATCAGACGTCCGATGTCCTAGGTAGTTGGATGTCCTCAATTACGGTAATGTGTCACATATCGAGAGAATCGGGGGGCGATGTATCAAGTCGTCAGGGGCGGTAAATCAGCTGGCGAATATCGGCGGCCAGTAATACGTTGCCAAGTGTAGTGTTACTGAGTTATCTGTAGCGGTTGGCGATAGATACGATAAAGGAGAGTCAATAAGAGCAATTATGTGGAATTGTTTGGAAATACGATTGGCAATTTTCTTTAGATTTATTTATTTAATCTTTATGTACAAAGGTAGACTTAAGAGCGCCCTTTTAGAGGTACATTTTCATATAGCCGCTCTTCGTGATTATAATGTTATTACACATCTTTCTCTAGATATTTTGAATACACAGCCATTTAGGCTTCTATAGAAATCAAAACATAAATTTGTGTACAACTAATCTAGTAAAGACCTTTGAAAATCTGTTATTTTAGGTACGTGAACTTATGTCCTCTATAATTTACTCATACATTTAAAAACTCAAATATAAAAAGTACACCAATAGAAGCCTTGCACATTTAATCCAGATTCAGAATGACGATATTTTTTTTTTTTAACTTTTAAAGGTTTAAAAAAATCACGTATTTCATGGAACCAGGTTTGTAAAATATTCGAGTAAATCACGGAATTACCGAATGTCAACAGAGTTTTCAGGCATTATTTTGTGTTTGTTGCTTTCGTGTCTGTAAGAAATAAATGTTTTCTGTTCTTTTTAGGAAAATATCGATTATGTCACTAATAACAATAATTATCATAATATTAATATGATATAAAATTAAACGAATGTAGTATGTTAATAGTATCACTTATCATAAATCTTATTTATTAATAAACCTCTGACAACGAGTAATTTGTCAACTCGTACCGCATGTGATACGAGTTGCACAAAATAAAAATTTCTAGACAGGCTCGCGTTTGACCACTATCTCACCTAGTGGAAAGCGATGATGTGGTCGACGAAGGAGCACGCTAGCCTAGAAGCAACCTATTCACTCTTGACTTAAAGACCCCTAGGTTTTAGTTATCAGGGAACAGATTCCGCAGGGAATTCCAATCCTTAGCTGTACGCATAATGAATGTGTCTTGTTCATAGATTATTTCATATTAAAAAAATCTGACGATTTAAAAACCTTTTTTTTGATGTCGCTTACATATTATGAAGAACGTTATGCAAAAGTAGCGACGAACACCAAACTGTAGCCAGCACGATATCTACGAGAGAAACCCGTGACAATGCATACATTCACACATTAAGCACATACTTAATTTAAATGTAACGACTCCCGCAAGTTTATTTTATTTTTATTGGCAACTTTACGCTATTTTCGCAGTGGCAACTGCAATAAATCCTCACTTTAATTGTGCGAGCCTGAGACAACTTTAAAATGTCATCGTAATTCCTCAAAATTGTAGTGTGGGAGACAGCCATGATTTTTATGGGGTAAATGTGCAGTATAGGTAAAGGTGACCAATTCGGTTATTGCAGTTGGTCATAAATACCTACACACTTATATAGGGTGACTGGTAATTAGTGTACGATACTTAGGGTGAGTTGCACCATTTAACTATAACGATAACAAAGCCGTTAACAGTTGTCAAATCGTCGAATTGACCAATAGGCGGCCGTTTCACGGCCGGTTATGGTTTGGTTATCGTTATAGTTAAATGGTGCCTCACCCTTAAACACGTGATTGTGCTCATGATAACCAACAACTTTTACTATGGGAACAAACCTGAAATCGCGAAAAAAAATCAGCTTTTCAGTACATTTATGTTTGCCCAATGTACTGAACAGCTGATAATTTTTTCGCGATTTCGGCTTTGCTCAAATAAAAAAATTGTTTGTTATCATGAGCACAATCACGTGTTTAAGTATCGTACACTAATTGCCAGTCACCCTATATAATTATATAACTAATTGCAGCCAGTAGCTTCGCCTGCGTGATAGTTGAAAATTATAGTAAGGGAACATACCGCTGTAATAAAAAAGGTGGTCGTAGTGGTCTACCTGTGTACCAAGTGTCGGAATCTATTCAGTCGTTTGATCGTGAAGAAGTAATAAATGGATAGATGAATAATAGAAGTTAGCTTAGTCTCCTGAAAACAACCCTGAGTTATAAATCAAAGTGCGCACTTTGATTTATAGCTCGTTAGTCAAATCGCAACAGTAAATAGAATATTTGATCGAGGTATAGGGTTCCGCAGCAGTAACTAATTTAAATTCAAAGAGTTCAAAATAAAATAATTAAAACTTTGTTTCATTATAATTATCCTATCTTACGAATATCTATAGGCAAAAAATAACAAATTATTAAACATTAAACAGCTTTACAGTTACTAATCCTGCATTCTTATTAAAAACATAACTTCAAAATCAATATAAACTAACATACAACTCAAGAAAAACTCATGTAATATGACCTGAGAAAGACCATATTATTTGAAGGAGTTCATCTGTTTAATGTATTACCGGACGATATTAAAGAATACGATAACATGAACACATTTTAAAACAAACTTAAGAAACATGTTTATACATTATAACTTCTAATTCTCTGGAGGAATTTGTTTTGTACTGTATAATCATACTTATTACTTTGTATCTCATTATAAGTGGACTGTATGTTCTATATATGAGTAATAAATTTCTATATTATGAAACCGAAGGCATTTAAATCAGGCAATTCGGAACAGTAGCCATATTTACAGCTTCACCTCAGCAGCTCAGGAGCGGCGTCGGCAATCAAACGCGAGACGTTCAGTCTACATCAGCGGCAAGTGTTGCTGTTGCATCCATCACACGAGGCCCTGAATAACAGCCGGGAGTACACCTGCCTGGATATTACGCCACCTGAAGTTTTAGGGACAGACAGTCTTTAGAGAGACAGTTATTTGGGGGAGGCCTATGTCGAACAGTGAACGTCTATCGGCTGAAATGATGATGATGATGGTTGATGGAAAAAAAAACAACAAAAAGACAAATTTTTTTAAGCCAAAATATGCGATGCGACGTCACAAATAATCCACTGTCAGCGCGTCAAGTATCTCGACTCCCAACCCTCACCGTACCGCATTTCTTTCCCGTGAAGGATAGAAGACGTTACCGGAATGAGTTTCTCTAATTTCTCAACAACAAACCTCCTGTGTATCCTTTGCTGATGTTGGCGCGATATTTCAGCGCGCACACCTAACATTTGTAACTGCGGTCGCCGTCTGACGCGAGCTCTGTTACCGGTGTTGTTACCCCTGCTGTACTTATATGTGCCTGGTAGTTTGAAGCCGCGTGTGTATGAAAAAGTTTGGATTGCAAAGATGTATGACATTATATGTATACATATTATATATTAGGGTGGTCTTTTATTTGTTTCATTTCTTGGGGCATAGGGAACTATTTCAGTATTTTTTATTTTATTTTTTAAATGACATAGGGATTATAGGTTCGAATTTTAATTAAAAACTCATAATCAGTATTTATTAGATTCTTTTATTTTTATAGCCAGAACATAAAAATATTACAAAATTATTGTTGTTGTTATGTATTAAGAAATGTTGTAGTTGTAGATATTTGAATAATTTATTTTTAATATTTAAGAGTGAAAGAGTAGGTATCTATAGGAAAAAGTACCGACTAACAAGTCAAGTTGTATCTTAAAAATTTCTTAATCAAGCATTACCTAGACTGCGATTTCACCAGATGGTAAGTAGTGATGCAATCGATTGTATAACTCGAGAATTACAGACAAAAAGTCGCTAAACATCGATTTTCAGGGAGTAAACTAAGTACGAGTATCCTCTAGCAAATAACATTGAATTATTGTGTATCTACATCCTACGGTAACCGCATTATAACTTCAGTGAATAATATTATTTATATTGCTTTTCATCTGTCACAGATTGATTGAAAACGTGACTGAGCATATTACTATTTATAGTGTGTGGAACTTTCAGAGAAGATTTACATTATACTCGTATTTTACGTGAGTTCAAGTATTCCCTTAGGTAAACATGAGAAATTATACTTGTGAATATACACGCGTAACTGTTGAGGGAGTTAGGGAATAATACCCCGTATTTATGCTTTTGCGTTTGCCTAACGGAAAAATAAAAGTATAACTAACTATTAAATTAAAACTACCAATAAACGATATGTAAATACATGATACAGAAGCCAATTACACTATTTAAACTTATAACTAATTGTATGTACAGTATATACAGTTCAGAATACTCAAATTCTTCGAGCATATCACCCGTGACGAGGACTCGATGGAACGTTTGGTGGTGCAAAGGAAAGTCGAGGGTAAAAGATCTCGTGAACGCTTTCTATAACGATGGACGAACCACGGAGCGTAAATGAAGGCTCTCAAGCCGCAAACACAGAGCTGCATGGCGTTGTATCGCGAGAGAGGCGGTGGTGCAGGACTCGACCGACACATGACCACGACCATTCTATCAAGAGTGTACAACTGACAAGAATATAATACAGTTATGCATGCTTCTCACAAAAAATCAAATATTTTAACATTGACATTGAACAAACAAAGTAATGGTGTTTTCGGTCTAGCTAGAGTGGCCCTCCGGGCCGGAACACATTTTTAATTGTAAAATTGCTTTGAGTTTAGTTTACCTCATAAGTTCTCCATCAAAAGCCCCTTCAAGAATATTTGGATGCCTACTAGTTGTGTTGATGGATATAATCAATAACAATATTTGAATAAGTTCACCTTGATCCTTACACGTGCCGAGACAATGTGTACTAGTGTAGTGACTGGGGATTGGGGTCTTGGTATAGAATAGAATAAACTTGACTATGTACTTTTGCAGTGTGTTTTTGTGATCTGGGGCCTAAGGCCACATCATGGTAAGCCATGATAAGAAAGAGTGATGGAGTTATACCACGGATATCGAGTTATACACAATAAATTATTATAAATATAAATTATGCTATGTGGAGGAGTACTTTGACACCTGAGCGTACTTTGTCATTTTGCATTATATTTTTAGTGTAAATAGTTTATTTAGTATTTAACTTTTTTTATGTACATTTGTATTGAAGCAAGAAGAAAACGTGTTGCGCCGACCCCAAGTAATATGGGATAAGGGCAGGAAGAAGAAGAAGAAGTATTAAAGTGTATATGTATTTTTTTTTTAAATAAAATTTAGAATTACTAAAAAAAAATTATGCTATTATGCATATCCGTATTATGCATATATATGATTATCCGAAACAAAAACAAAGGGGTGAATTACTACTTATTTCGACTGGCCTGTTGATCTAGTGGTTAGTGGTCCTGACTGCTATGCCAGCGGTCGTGAGTCCGATTCCCACCCAGGACAAATGTTTGTATGATGAGCACGATCATTTGTTCTGTGTGTAATTTATCTATAATAAGTATTTATTTAGAAATATATAAGTATGTTTATCAGTTGTCTAGTACTCATAACACAAGCTTTGCTTAGCTTGAGACTCGGCGGCGTTGTGTGATAGTTGTGGAATATTATTGTTACATTACCATTATCATCATTTTCTTTCGTTTAAATAAGTTGCTCCACACTAGGAATAACTACTCCTGTATCGTGGGTGCGATAAAAACAACGAAACAGAACTCGCAACACGCAACGAAACAGCTAATCGCTCAACCACTGCACCATCCGTGTCGTAGAGATTTTTTTAATGCTCTGATCAATTTCGGTTAACCCAGGAACCCAAATCTCGACACCGTCAATTTAGTTCACTAAGTTATGGCCAAGATACATGGTACGTAAGGTTATTCAACAAAATATGCGGCCGTTTAGCCTTGATCCCTGCAGGGGTCAGTGTATGGGTAAATAATATATATGTGTTATGTTATATATTAGGTAACAATAAACAGAGTATATCCAGGGCCGCGACGTGACCCGCGGAGTCCTGCAGGCCCAAGGGATCTCGCACGTACCGCCTTGCCGGGCCGCTAAAATGACGCTAGCTGACGAATGTCATATTTGGAAGTTTACTGGAAGGAATTGATTGTCTTTGTCTGTTGATCCTATGAGTAGTGTTTGGTTATTTGCGTTATAATGATATATACTGTTAAAATAGACTTAATGTAGGTTCAGTACACTGTATATGAACGTCCCGCTTACCTATAGATGCTTAAAAGTGGCAGTGGTTGCGAAAAGTGGTTGTAGCAATTTATAACAGTAGTACCTACAGTGCAATTAGTAGTAGGTATTCCACAACTATTACACTACATCTTCTAGTCCCAAACCAAGCAGCGCTTGTGCTATGGGTGCCAGGGAACTGATAAACCTACTTATATATTTATAAATACATTATATATTATGAATAAATTACACCTAGAGACAACAAATGATCGTGTTCATCACACAAACATTTGTCTTGGGTGGGAATCGAAAAAGTTCCAGCATAGCAGTCAGTGCCACTAACCACTAGATCAACAGGCTAGTAATTTTTTATATTTTTTTATTTCTTTACAGTTTTATTTACCAAAGTTATTGTTACCAATATATTGAATTGTAAACCACAATGTTAACATTAATCCCAATCATGAACCACGATTTTTCTCTCAACGCCTGACGTCACCACGCAACATTTTAGTCAAAGCAAAACTCCAGTAAATTCGCTTATAGCGTCACTAACAGCAAAACAACTCCGGGGACTTACGTGACATGAACAAATAAAAACTACTTGTTCAACTTTGATAGGAGGAAATTGTTTTAAGCAACGTTCAGGAGGAGATTTCGTAGGTGGACTGTCCTGAAACTCCCTGATGTAGGTAACTTTCAGCCCCTGTTCTCTTGAACGGAAAATAAAATAAAGAGTTTGATGTTGACTCTGTGTTTGTTGTTTGTTTAAGTTGGTCTTTGGCGGGTTCGTTAAGTCTCGGCTCAATAGGTAGTTCGTGAGTTATGTGTGTTTGTGTCGCCCACGCCGTCGAATCACGACCGTTTCTTTTAACGTAACTTTTTTAAGTACAAATTAAATTAAAGTGAGGAATTTATAAGGTGCATCTCTGTATGTCATTATTTTAGAAGAATATTTTGATAAATTTAATCTATCAAAATATTCTTATTTATAATAGATATGTATTATTATATAAAAGAAAAATATTTAAAATAAACTATGCCCAAAAAGATGTCAGCAAAACCGTAGGGGTCCAGCAGGGCCGAAGTCTACTGGAGCCATGGGTTAGCTTCTGCAAAGAAAACACAAAAAAATGTCCTTGGGTGCACTAGCATAGCGCGGATAGGGATAATCGACGGTTGGTACCACGGTCCACGAAAAGTGTATATGGTGTCTCTGTGAGATGGTTTCGCCCCTTGTACGCCGACCTTTGAAAGGTCCAGGTCCTGAGATCAAACACATGGAAATAATAACAATAGATATATGGATTTTGAAAAGTAACAGGCTTGTTGGTCCATGACGTTTAAAGTAAGAATGTTATAATCTTGTTTCAGTGTGGGTAAGAGATGGCGCTAGACAACCTGTATAGCTCTGTCTCTTACTTGAACGTCATTGTAACCCCGTAAGTCAGTGGCCCTGACATTATGCTAGAGGTTGTGGGTTCGATTCCCACCCAGGACAAAAGTTTTTGTGATTAGCACGTTCATTTGTTCTGAGTTTGGGTACAATTTATCATATATCTACACTTCTACACTGATATTATAAAGAGTTAAAGTTTTTTTTTTGTTTGTAGAAGATAGATAATCTCTAGAAGTACTGGTCCGATTGCTAAAATGTTTTCACTGATAGAACGCTGCTTTATTCCTGAGTGACACAGGCTATATTTTATGTACGCTGGCGAAGCCGTGGGCAAAAGCTAGTCTATAATATATATGTATTTAGAAATACATAAGTATGTTTATTAGTTGTCTAGTACTCATACCATAACCTCTGCTTTGTTTGGGACTAGATGACATTGTAGTTGACATTGATCGCGGGAATCCGATGGATGCGTGATGCACAGGACCGGTCGTTGTGGCGACGCTTGGGGGAGGCCTATGTCCAACAGTGGACGTTTTTCGGCTGATATGATGATGATGATGAAGATATTGTATGAAAGTTGTGGAATATTATGTCAAGATCTGCCAACTGTTTAAAGTTTAAAAGACATTATTTACTGTAACACAATAACATTCTCCTTCCTCCATTATTCCACCAGCCGAGCTGTTTACCAACACAAACGTATGTGTACAATAGCACCATGTTCTCATGCATACGAACCTCGTTGGAGAATCCAATTTCCTCGGAACGTGAACATTTTCCTTCGCAATGAGGCATCGATATTGTAAAGACGTGTCGGATATCATTCCTAACGTTATTATATTTATCAGTTCATCAAAATGTTTGAGTTGGAAAGTAAATGAATGAATGTTTGTATTGAATCAATATGAAAGAAAGTGAAAATTGGAGAAAGTATTAATTTATAGGGGATTCTAAGGTAAGGTGAGCAGGGGTGGCCGATTGGTAACGGCCCCAACTTACGAGTTGTAGATCGCGGGTTTATACCCAGCCAAGCGCTCTACTTTGTGTAATTTATTTCATCACCACTGCTCTCAAAACGGTGAAGGAAAACATCGTGAGGAAACCGGCATGTCCTAGAACAAAAAAATCGAAGACATGTGACATTCACCAACCCGTACTTGGCCTGCATGTTGGATTACGGCCTTTTCCCTCTCCTAGAGAAGAAGCCTGAGTCCCAGAAGTGGGAACATTAAAAGGCCGATTATGCTTATGTTAAGTATATGGATTCTAAGGCAGATTTCAGAGGAAGTCCAAAGAAATGGTAGATGGATTGGTCTGCCCCTATTTTGTGGGTGACTCTTTTTCAATAAAGTCAGGTGACAAAAGATCCCATGGGCGCTCTCCAACTCGGTAGACGGATCAGCAATGGCATCAATGACAACTCCCAAGCCTCCGAATACAGAGCTGCATGGCGTCGCATCACGAGAGTAGTGAGGTCGCAAGACAGTTTTTTTTTAATGATATAAACCAGTGCTTGATCGCAATCCCACCTGATGGCAAGCAGTGATGGAATCGTTGATGGTGAGGCGCACTAGCTTATTAAGAGACCTAAATTATAATTGGACGGGAAGAACGCAGCAGGTAAACTGTTCCAGTCGAGCGACTCTGTCAAAAGTGCACGAAGAAGATTTGTCAATATGGGCAAAAGGCTCCAAAGCTTCAGAAGATGCGACTGCGGACCGGAGCACGCAGTGTTCGAAGGTCTCTCTCAAGGTGGATTGATGAATAAACTAACTGGTAGACTGGTGAGGGTCACACGAACCCGATGGATGTTAGGCGACATTTGAAGAAGGCGTAGATATGTTTCGCAGTGGACGACTTTTGGCTGCAATAATGATGATTTGTATATTCTAAGAAGAAATTCTTCGTAACCTCCAAGTTAATTAAGATAAGGACATAATGACGAAGTTTCAAGGCAATTTGTGAATCCAAAAGTTACTAAGTGTTAACAAGGAGTAATTCAAGTGAATTTTAGTTTTCTTACTTATTAAGAAAACTAAAATTCTATTTACGTCATGGACATTTAATGGATGATACGTAGTGAAATCTGAAACATATAAAGAGCGTGGTTATTGAATATCGAAAATTCTACGAAATAAAGATTTTTGCGTTGAGCTAGATATTAATGTTATTATTTGAAGCATATTTTTCGTAGTTTCAAAGTTACTCTAAAAATACAGAAAACTCGTAAATTGAAAAATCTACTTAACGTTTTTTAATTCTTCTGAATACCAATTACTAAAAGTATATCTAAAATTTTTAAGCACACGTTTTCACGGTTGGAAAACTTTCATCAAGTTTTTATTTTACTTTTTAAAACGTAGAGTGATGGAAATTATATTATTTCCAATCTTTATTTTACATCATGTTGGAAACACTATATTTGATTTTTAAAAGACTAGAAATAATAAACTAAGTAAGGTTAAAATAAGATTGTAAAAGAAAGGGGGCAACCCTTTCTTTTACAATCTTATTTTAAGGGGGTTCCGTAGTCAACTAGGAACCCTTATAGTTTCGCCAAGTCTGTCTGTCTGTCCGAACCCTACACTGAGCGTGGCCCGACACACTCTTGGCCGTTTTTTTTAAATTTGTTTTATTAATCAAATATTTTTTTCTATAAAATGATAGTGTGAATCAGGATTTACGCTTATCAATTTAAGTGTTTTTTTTATCCGTACTACGAAACTGACATCCACTTCAACAGGTACTTGAAGGAATCTAAATTAAATCTATGCTATTTATATTTGTATAATCTACACTAATATAATATTAATGTAGATTATACAAATATACATAGCAGAGAGATAAGAGGTAAAGTTTGTTTTTGTGTTTGTAGGAGGTAATCTCTGAAAGAACTGGTCGGATTGCTAAATTTTTTTTCACAAGTAGGCTGCTTTATTCCTGAGTGACATAGGTTTTATTTTAAGTATGCGGGCGAAGCCGCGGGCAAAAGCTAGTTATATGGAACTCCGGGCGTGTCAGACTTTTACTGACTCGTGTATGTTCTTGAGTTGCCATTTGCGTACTAGGACCATGGGTTACCCTTTCAGAAGTCATATTAATTAGGAAGTCCAGTTTAAATAATTTCAAGTTGTAAGCAAAAGACAACGAGGCATGTAAAAGGACAGGACTAATTAAAATTAATTAATAAATTTGTAATTAAGAGTAATGTTGATGCTCATAATGAGTTCTACCTTTTCCTTTATTTTAATTGTAATCAGATTTTCTGAGTTGGGTTACTTTGAACCCTTAAATACTATTACAAAATTTATGACTCTTAATTTGCGACTATATATGGTAGGCTCACCTTTGACCACTATCTCACCTGATGGTAAGCAATGTGGTCTACGTTGGACATTTACTTTTATCTTAAGGGGCCGGCGACGGATGAATTTCCATACAAACGTAATACCACGCTCATTTGCAGTTGGAGCATATTTCCAACATTTTATGATGATATTCGGTTATAGACAATATTTATCTAGGTTCCTACGTCGAGAATATTAGAAATATTGTTATTTTTTATACAGGAAAAGCCAAATGGCATATTTTGCCATTTACGCTGTAAAAAAGTGCGAAATACAATTCGCTTAAATTTCTTTTTTTTTTTTTAAAGAAAGACGTAGGAACCTAGATAAATATTGTCTAAAACCGAATATCATCATAATATGTTGGAAATATGCTCCAACTGCAAATGAGCGTGGTATTACGTTTGTATGGAAATTCATCCGTCGCCGGCCCCCTGACCCAGCGAACTTTATATCGCCTAACAGTTATAACCTGCGGGGAATTATGTATAAACTGCTGGGAATTATGCCTCCTCTCTAGGAAAGGGAATTGGTTGTAATCTACCACGCGGGCCTATTGTGGGTTGGTGAATGTCACATGTCTTCGAATTTTTGGTTCTAGAACATGTTTTGTTCTAGTGTTCTCACGATGTTTTCCTTCACCGTTTTGAGAGCAGAGGTGATGAAATAAATTACACAAAGTAATGCACCTGGCTGGGTTTGAACCCGCGACCTACAACTCGTGAGTCGCTGCCGTTACCACTTGGCCACCACTGCTTCCGCCTCATAGTAAATGAATGTAATGATATTACCTTTCAGCTAAAGTTATTGATCGAATGATTGATTGATAAGTGCCAAGGTATTTTACAGTTGCTGTCATTTAAAAAAAAAAATCCGTTACTTTAATAGCTATTGTGCTATTCGGAGTAGGGATCTAATAAAGCAAAAATCATTAAAATCGGTCTAGCCGTTTTTGAGTTATAATGGACACTAACATGACTTTGTTTTATGTATATAGAAGACTAGCTTCTTGTCGATGGAACGGACATCTTCACGCGCCAGCTGCCGAAACTTCAACCCTGACTGCCAGCCACTACAGGTGCGGGTTTACAGACGACTAGCAATGGGTAGCTCGCCGTCCGGCCGTCCGGTAACCGTCGAGACCGAGACCAAGACACTGACGGTGCGTTCCAAGCGTGCTTTTTTTTTGTTGTTGTAGATAGATTCGCACAGTCCAGTTGCGTAGATCTAATTTCGAGAAAGAGGTCAACCGTCGAATCCGAAACGGCTGGGCAGCGTTCGGGAAGCTACGCAGTATCTTCTCATCCAACATACCACAGTGTCTCAAGACGAAAGTCTATGAACAGTGTGTGTTGCCAGTGATGACATATGGATCCGAAACGTGGTCGCTCACAATGGGCCTCATCAGAAGACTTAAAGTCACCGAAAGAGCGATGGAAAGGGCTATGCTCGGAGTTTCCTTGCGTGATCGAGTCAGAAATGAAGATATCCGCTGGAGAACCAAGGTTGTCGACATAGCACGAAGAATCACCAAACCTAGGTGGCAATGGACAGGGCACATTGCTCGTAGAACAGATGGCCGTCGGGAATCCGATGGATGCGGGACGCACAGGATCGTGCTTTGTGGCGACGCTTGGGGGGGCCTATGTCCAACAGTGGACGTCTGTCGGCTGAGATGATGATGATGATGAGATAGGTTCGCGCTTGACCGCTATCTATATAGCTCTCTATATAGCTGATGGAAAGCGACGATGCGGTCGACAATGGTACGCGCTTACCTAGAAGAAACATATTCTCTCTTGATTTAAAGATTCCCGGTTGTGCTTCAAAGAAAAGTCAGAGCCAGGGCCTACTTGGCATTTGGGACGACTTCTGAAAGCGATTCATGGTCCTAGAAGGCAAATTAACTGAAGAAATATAGGTGTCGTTTTAGTCAATAAAAGTCTGTCACACTCTCCCGCTCCACCCTAGATCGGCAGAAGTCATTAGATGATTTCCAACCTCAAACAAAGCTGTTGTCACAAGATCAATCAAATAACCAAAAAAAGAAATTGACAACTTAATCAAGTAAAAAAGCCTTCAAAAGAAAAAGAAAGATAACTAAACAAAAAGATAAGGAACAAGCTCATGTCTTGTAAGGACATCGTTCATACACGAGCCAGCGATGCGGAATGTTCGATGAATACATCTTACTTCATTTTATATTTCTTTTGTGATATTCGTTTTGTGTTCAAAGAGTAGTATAGTTACTTATGTTTTCTTTATTTGACATTCTTGCGAATAGTTTGGTATGTACTAGTAACCGTAGTTGTTAAGTAATAATTAGTTTGTTTTAATAATTAGTTGACTAAGATTACCGGTTCAGTAATAGGATACAATTAGGGGGCACGGTTGTGCCGCCACCAAGGCGAGCAAAAAAGTAACCGAGCAGGCATCATATAAACACTGTATATTTAAAATTTCATTCAATTTGAACTTGTAGTTTAAGAATTATAACTGGTCAAAGTTTCTTAATTTTGTCACTGACTGACTGACCGACCATCAAAACTCTAAGGCACTTTCAGCAGACATAGAAGCTTCAAAATACAATTATTGTTTAGTGTGTGTGTTAATCAATGAAAAACTAAAAAAACATTTTGCTATTTTGGTACAGTTTTCTTGATAACAACTAACACCCACTACTACTACTACTACCACCACCACTACTACTACTACCACCACCACCACTACTACTACCACTACCACTATTACTACTACTAGGATAACTTTGTAATCCTACATAGGATTGCAAAATTGCATTTACAGTGCATGAATCACCTACCTACCTACCTACCTGTACCTACCTGTTTATTTATTTACAATCTACGAAAAGAAATGGGATACTATCAAAAACATAATTTTGTAAAAAAACCAAGGCTTGCAACTCAGTTGTGTGCAAAAAAGTTGTGAGATCCATCTAATACCAAGTCGGTTAATTTATTCAGTTCGACTCCGTACTTAACGGACCTTGATTACCTTGATTGACTTGGCAATTGGACTAAACAATTTAATACGTATTAATTGTGATATACATTATTTTTAGGTAGGAAAATCATCCAATGACATCCCCCACTCTTGGGCGGAGCGGGAGATAGTGTCAGACTTTTACTGACTAAAAACCCACTCCTTTTTTTTATTGTTGATAGGTTCGCGCTTGACCGCTATCTCACCTGATGGAAAGCGACGATGCGGTCGACGATGGAACGCGCTTACTTAGAAGAAACCTATTCACTCTCGACTTAAAGATTCCCGGATTCCTGTTCCTTTGTTGCCTTTCGTACCGGGGCTGAATCTTCCTCTACAAAATAAGCAGGAAAAATTGATAAATAATAAATGATATTTATTTTGTAAATAGGTTTAAAAATCACTTTTACACGTCAATTTTTTTTTTTTCGTCAGTTTATGCTAGATGAGGCCGGTGTTTTCTATCTGACTACCCTATGAAGAAACACCGAACTGATGTATCCAACAGCGCTTATTTTTTAGGTGTATATAGAACGACGCTAGAACGCGATTTTAAGTTTATCTCACAGTTTTTAACTGAATAAATCCATCAATCGAAACAAAAAGTGTATTTAAAGGAAATTAAAAACATGTTATAAGGAAGACCATTTATTATTAGTTGACTCGTAGAGACATAAAAATAAATCAGAGCGATATACAATTATCTGAAGGCTGACAATCTTATCAGTGTGATTTCACCCTCTCCTCTCAGGGCCATTGCATGCGCCACTGTGGAGTTCAGAACGCAGAAGGTTAATAGTACCTGTTATGTGTTGATGTGAACTATCAGAGTAAACCCAATCACTTCCTAAGCATAACAGTAAGCAGTAATTTGTGTTTGTCATTTTACGTCACATTAATACATATTTCATCACACATTATTTTTGATATAGTTGAATAGGTTATTTCTAATTTGAAATGTTGTCTAAGAAAATCTCTGCTCAAAACTATCAAAATTATCACTAAAGAAATGATCAAAACTAGATCATTTAAATAGTCGATTATTCGCCTATCCACCGTATGATTTTGATTTTCATAAGTGACAGGTAAGTTATACATGTACAAACCGTTTCCGGCAGGAACCCCCATTTATTTTCAATTGTTGTTTAAATTTTTATTATTTTTGATTGTAGCATCAATAGAAATAGTAAAATTACAACCTCTTACAGTTTGTAAGATACAGCCCGCTGACACACAGTCGGATAGATAGACAGACGGACATCAGAAGATTAGTTATAGGGTCTCGAATTGTAGGGTTAGCAACCTTCGGGTAAATAACCCTACAAATCGACACTAACTTAACCTGGCCCAAACATTGAAATAACATACATGTGTATTTGTATATTATTTCCTCTTGTTCTACTGTAATCATCCCCACACATTGACTACCCTAGTGATGAAACACAGTAAGCGTAGATAAGTTAAATTGAAAAAGCGATCATCTTCGCTCGCTGCGTCCCTGGTACCCTGTCGGGAATATTATAAATTGTGCACAATGAAAATATGGCCGCCGAGGAAAAAATGGACAACTATCTCCCGTGGGAGGGAGCTGGATGGAAGGCTTAATTTATTTTAAGTCATAAGAGCATCTATACGATGGAGTACCTAACGTTAATATTATGCTCTTACTTGATAACTTTTGTTATCTAGTATGATAATATGGAATTATTTTACAGAAGATAAGCATTGACAAAAAAAAATTTCAAATGCATTTCTTTAAATAAACACTTTAGACACACACAACAAACAGTACAGAACATCATGTACAGTGTACATGAAGTGTTAAATAAGTAATAAATAAACAAACACTTCTGAATCATCAAGAAGTCAGTCAGTCAGAAAAATTATGCTTATTGCACCTTCCAAAGATCTCCATGCTATAAATTCTAGGTGCAAGAAATTCTATGGACACTCTTGACTTGATATATCACCAAAATATTTTTGTTGAAGCGCTATTATGTGAGAATATCTAATGTTAATAAATGTATTTATTTGCATATATATTTATTATACAACTTATTAAAGTTAATAAAAAAAGAAATTGGCCACTGACAGCTAAGAGATGACCAGTCTAAACTGTTAAGATCAGTTATAGTGACTTTGTTGATTATGTTATCGTCGTTATTGATGTGAAGTGATTATATTTTAGTAATTTAATTCGACAATTTACTTTGCTCACATTATATCTCAACTTCCTTGCAACTTCATTTACTTTTCGTAAACGTAATACCTTTCACACGCGCATCATATTCACGTGACGGCTCAGCGAAACTTTACTCATCCCGAAACTCCATAAAAATATAGCACGAAAAAAAAAACCATATAACTCCGAACACATTAATCTTCTACGTGCTAAATAGTCATTCATAAAACGGGCATTACGTCATGGTAAGGGCAAGTTCACACCTAGTCGGGTCACGTCGTTTTATCGAAGTAATTTACAGGCGTGGGCAACTCCATCTAAGTTGTGGAAAGTTGGTTGATTAGGCGCGTGAGGCGGCCCGGGCCGCTGTGCCACGGTAATTATTTCCTTACTCGAGGTGCCGATAGATTGACGATTGAATGTGATTCGTCTTTTAGGGAGCCCTATAATGTTGGTTGTGTTGAAGGATTCTTATTAGGTGTGATAGGTTTTTATGGTTTTCTTTGTAATGTTTGAAATTGACAGAAACTACTAATAATTCTAAATAGTAATTAGAATGAAATATGTAGGTACATAAATAATTTTATAATTAAAAATGAAATTATTTTGAAAATAGAAAACGTGACGAACGACTAAAAAATCCACCCCGTTCCTTCTTGCCTTTCATATCGGAGCCGAGCCTTCGGAAACAAAGTCTAGCCCCAGTAGGCTTCGACCCAGCTGGGCCCCTACGGTTGCTGAAAACATCTTGAGGCGCGCGGGAACAGTGCGCGCCGTCGACGACTTGGACTCGGTTCGGACGGTTACAGGACGGTCGGACAGCGAGCTACCCATTACTCGCCATCCGCAAGCCCGCGCAAGAATATACAGCTGAGTTTTAGTGTATAAAAGTCTGACACTCGTTTTACCCAAAACGCTTCACCCAGAACAAGAAGAGTTATTTGATGATTATCATTTAAAAAAATCTAATAGTTAATTTAAAAAAATATTCTGATTTATATATAAAAACGTTGCCTATTTTGAGAAATCGTGTAAAACTAAACTGCTAAATCCATCGATTTCTTACAAAGCTTGCATTACGCTCTCAAATCTCGCTGAACTACCATATCAAAATCAAATCAAATAACAGGAATCGAACCCCATCTAGATAACGTTTCAAACATCTATAAAAATACTCATTTAATTCCTGGCCGCCAACCAAATCTCAGAACAAATGTAGTCGGAGGAAACGCATTTTCCGGTACAACCAACCAATGTTGGTACAGCCTTGCTTTATTTAAACTCAGCAGTAAAACTGCAAACATTTCTATTAGGCGAAAAACTAAAGCAAGTGTTTGTTGACTTTTTTAGGTTCGGTAGGTGAATGGAAAAACCCTTAAGTATTTATTGGTTTTACATTAACAAAAACGGATATCCGCCTATTACATTAGTTAAAAAAAAATCCTATATTAATATAAACAAAGCTCACACCGGGTGTGTGAGTTTTGTTTATATAACTTTTGTTCTCACAGAACTTCAAACATACCTACTGACATGATCGTCTTCCACTCGTCCGTAAACACATCACAGTCAGGTGTCCAAAAGAGTGTTGAGTGCGAAGGACAGGAGATTGGACTCGAGTAATAGTGTGACTCGTAAGCACAGCGATAAGTGCGATGGACAGGAGACTGGGCTCGAGTAATAGTGTGACTCGTAAGCACAGTGATGAGTGCGATGGACGGGACACTGGACTCGAGTAATAGTGTGACTCGTAAGCACAGCGTATTCGCTGTGCTTACGCAACAGGAGATTTAGCTTATTAGCTATATCTCCTGTTGCGGCTATATTTAACTAAAGAAACAAAAAAATACATTACAAAAGTAGGTAAATTGATGTCTATTTGAATTAAAATATAATATTCCACAACTATCACACAACGCCGTCTAGTCCCAAGCTAAGCAGAGCTTGTGTTATGAGTACTAGACAAGTGATAAACATACTTACCTACTTATATATTTTTAAATACATATATATTATAAATAAATTACACCCAGACACAGAACAAATGATTGTGCTCATCACACTTAGTGACAAAAATGGTTTTAAAGTTAAAACTGTATCTCAAACTTTGTTTTTCATCACAAAACACTGACAGTCATTTTACAAGAGACATTAAACAGACAATAAAAGCGGTGTTGTGCCTAGACGCCTAGATAATAACGTACGGCTGCGGAACTCTATACTGTGCGTTGTCTGGCTTACACTTGGCCAGTTTTTCAGTTAGAGAAGCAAGTTGAATCCTTTGGGAACAGTGTAGTGTTGTTATTGATTAAAACAAAATACTGTTTTCCTGGAAGAACACAATAAGAATGTGTTCCGTTACCGTAAAGTTTTTCTAATGCAAAAGATCAAAGTCATAATGTATCGATGTTCAATTTTTTCGCAAGATGGCAACACCGGAGGCAGTATAACTGTCATTGCACACATGTACTCGTTTTTTTTGGAGCGAAGGCATAGAACGTGTGAGCAAAAAGCAAGACGCGCGCGCATCGTTTTAAATCGGTCGAAATCCTATGGGAAATCGAATCTTTACCTATTTTCGCGTGTGAACAGCCCTCTAAACGTGAAACCCTGAAGCTAGCTTGTGGACAATCGAAGGTGGAAACTCAACGGTCGCCGGAGCAGTCCAAGGTACGTGAGTGCATTGTATTCGCTGTGGCCTATGTCGAGTTATTGAACATCGTAATTACACGTAAATCGTTATTTTCCCTGTGTAGTATTAAAGCCACCCCTATTTCGGCTTGGTGCGTATGCTACATCTTGTTGGTGCCGAAACCAGGGACTTTCCATCTTAACTCAAGTCCATCGCATTTTGCTTATGGTATTTCTGGTCAAAACCTTTGTGATTTAATTTAGAATACATAAATCTATCGTTATTATCATTCTCCCGCATTCTAAGTTATCGCATCATTTTGTAATCCTACAATTATCGGACCGATCATACCTACGCGTCGCAATGGCGTCCATGAGTAATCATCATTGAACAGGGTTTTTAATTCGAATATTCATCTCACACTAATCGGGAGTTATTGCAAGATCTTTAACAATCACCAGTTTGATCGGCTCGCAATACTTCTATTATTTAAATCACCAATCATATTTAAAAAGTTGCAAACATTCCAAATACGAAACTTTTTTTTTTTAATTGTCGGGTAGACCCGTGACACAACGCCCGAGCGGGCGAACATTCTGGAATTACCCATCGATTTACTGTATAGTTTACCGCGCAAATTATTGTCAATCGGAATTATAAATCGTTCATACATTCGTTGTAAACATTTTATTCAAGTTACGTAGCGGGGTGTACGACTCTTTTCGCTTGGAATAAGATCGTAAATTCCGTGCATATTATATTCTTTCTATTCGGTCGTATCAAAGTTATAAGTCTTAACTTTCTTTGTGTTATCAATTTATCCTTGTTTACGTTTTGAACTTGGAACTCGTAACTATCCTAATATATTATATATTACAAGACTTCAACGAATAAGGAAGAATGTCGCTTATAGGTAAACATTCTACTCGCAAAAGAGCCATGCTAAAGAAATCCAAGTCTAGATCTGCGGATGAAGAATTCACGGTTCATGATTTGCCGTCCTTGCGTAGAAAGCGAACTATTGCGTATAAACGCTTAGCTAAGGCATTAAAGATAGGCGCTTCAGTTTCAAGTGATACTTCTCAGCGCGACTTGTTTTTATCGTATCATCAAGACTTAAAGCAAGTTGCATCGAGTTTTGAAGATGCGCATTTCACGATTTTGGAACTCATCACCGATCCAAACAGTGAAGATGATCAAATACAGGAGGATTTTGATGACATGTACTATCAAGTGTTATCAATTCACCGTAGTTTAGTAAATAATGAATCGATTAAATCGCACAATGTCTCATCATCAAATCATATTCGGCTACCGAAAATCGTACTACCTACTTTCGCTGGAAACATTAAATTATGGCCAGAGTATTTTGATACCTTTAACGCGTTAATACACAACTCCACTCTTCTTACCGATACGGAGAAGTTTCATTATTTGATATCTTCTCTTAGCGGCGATGCGTTATCCGTAGTCAAAGCGTTTCCTATGACACACGAATATTATCACGACGCATACCAAGCGCTCGTTGCTCGCTACAAGAGTAAACGTACCCTAGCTTTCATATGTTGGCGGGATATTTTAAACATTGACTTTCAAAGCAATAATGCGCGCGAATTTCAAAAATCCCTTGACCTTTTCGAAGAGAATTTGAGTATATTAAAAACGATCGATTTGCCAATCGCACACTGGGATTTTGTTTTAGTTTATCACGTTTTATCGAAACTTAACAAAGATTTACGCCGCGGCTTTGAGGAAAGCCATTCAAATGTCGAGTTACCGTCTTACGAACAACTCAAATGTTTTCTAAGGTCTAAATGCGAAGCGTTATTACGTGACACACACTTTTCCGAATCATCCAAGGCGACTAATCCTGCACCCAAGCACTCACTCAACAATCCTCAGCCACAGGCGAAGCGCAACACTCCACACGCACTGGTAGCTGCAACCGATGATCAAGCTCCCACTGGCAGTACCAGTGATACTAAAATCAGTTCCCACTCGAATAAATGTCACTATTGTAACGAATCACATACGATTACATCGTGTCAAGATTTTCTTAAAAAATCGATTGATGAGCGAATGACAATCGCTAAAAATAAAAATTGGTGTTTTAATTGTTTGAAGCCATCACATCAACTGAAAAATTGCAATTCAATTTTTTCGTGCCGCACATGCAAACGTAAACATCATACCTTACTTCATCGCGATAATTCTACTAATAACGTATCAAATCAAATCGAATCGTCGTTGATTTCAAGGTCTCAATTGAACGTTACCGTGTTGCTGGCTACTGCGATCGTGCACATTCAGGACGCTTCAGGCAATATGCAATCGTTTCGCGCTTTATTCGACACTGGAAGTCAAAGCAGTTTTATAACGGCTTCCGCAGTAAAGCGTTTGAATCTTAAACCTACCAGAACGACCACGAACGTTAGCGGACTGGGAGAAGCCGCCGCGCCGATTATCGGTGACGTCACTTGTTCCGTGGGTACAAATAAGCAGATTTTATTCAAACTCGACATGCACGTCATAACTAAAATATGTGGCGATCAACCCATTGCGCGATTAAACACATCGGGATGGTCACATATTAAGTCGCTACCGTTGGCAGACCCTGGCTTCGACATTCCAGGTCCGATCGATCTATTATTCGCTGCAGATGTCTTCGCCGACTCTGTACTCAATCAACATATTAAAGGAGGTGCCAATCAACCTACCGCGTTTAATTCAACATTCGGTTGGCTTCTCTTAGGCAAAACTTGTCTCTCGGCTAGTACTTTGTTGCATACGTTGCCCGACATCGACAACGAGTTAAACTCTTTAGTTCAACGCTTCTGGGAACTGGATTCTCTCCCGAATTCTTCGAAGTTGACTCCAGACGAATTGCTATGCGAGCAAAAGTTTATTACCGATCACTATCGCGACCAATCGGGACGATACGTAGTCCGCATTCCTTTCAGAAACGAATCAGAACCAACTTTCGAAGGCTCGCGCGATCTTGCTTTACGAAGGTTCTACGCTACCGAACGAAGGCTGACACGTGACACTTCTTTGCAAGGTCAATACGTAGACTTCATGAATGACTATATCGAAAGCAGCCACATACAAGACATTGCACCCACTGAATGCTGGCATCACGTTTCTTCAGGCGATAACCCAGCCGATATTTGCAGTCGTGGACTATTTCCCAGTGAAATCATTCACAATACGCTATGGTGGGCGGGGCCATGTTGGCTAGCTGAAGATCGTGAATCTTGGCCCATAGGTTCAGCTAAACTATCACATGAGGATGAGGTAATCGTAGACGCCGAAGTACGTAAATCAATCGTCTTGAACTCCACCGACATTAACAAAACCAAAACTTCCATTTTTGAAAGTCTCATTAACCGTTTCTCATCGTTATCAAAAATCACAAACGTATTAGGCTACATTTATCGTTTTATAAACAATTGTCGTAATCGGAATAAAGCTGTGAGTAACAGGTATCTCAATAATGTTGAACGACACAACTCATTGATGCAAATCGTTAAAAACGTACAAAGTAGTGCTTTCTCTGAGGAACTCAGTAACTTAAAATCAAACAAACCGCTAACGAAACCGTTCCGGAAACTGAACCCGTTTATCGATGATCTAGGCATCCTTAGGGTGGGCGGCAGGATCTCTCGATCGGGTTTAGGATACGAACAAAAGCACCCAGCATTCCTGCCCTCGGAACACCCACTCACGTTTTTAATCATAGACTTTATTCATCGTAGCTATTTGCATCCTGGTATAAATACCACTCACTTTCTACTACTGCAACAATTTTGGATCGTTTCCGCAAAACGGACAATTCGCCGTCGCCTTGCTAAATGCATTCAGTGCTATCGAACTAATCCCCAACCATTACAACCTTTCATGAGCGATCTCCCGTCGTACCGCGTCAATCAGGTAAAACCCTTTTCAATCGTAGGCGTGGATTTTGGCGGACCTTTCCGTATCAAACTCGGCCCTCATCGCGGCGCTAAAATCGATAAGGCGTACCTATGCTTGTTCGTATGTCTCGCGACCAAAGCAGTTCACCTCGAGGTGGTTTCTACTCTTTCAACAGATGGATTCATCGCGGCTCTACGAAGATTCGTGGCACGTCGCGGTCGTTGCAACGAGATACACTCGGATTGTGGTACGAATTTTGTGGGGGCACGGAATCAACTATCATCCCTCATGCAACAAGCTTCTAACTCGGAGAGGATTGATTTCAAATTCAACCCTCCATCGGCTCCCCATTTCGGCGGCGTTTGGGAAATTCAAATACGCGCCTCAAAATCGTTCTTACTCCATGCTGTAGGTAACCAAGTACTGACGTTCGAAGAACTCACGACACTCTTCGTACAAATCGAAGCCATTTTGAATTCGCGCCCTCTCTGTCCAATCAGTTCCGATCCTAACGATCTATCAGCACTAACTCCCGGCCATTTCCTCACTTTAGAACCTCTAACAGCCGTCCCCGATCAAGATCTATCCAATGTTAATGTAAATCGGCTTAATCGGTGGCAGCTGATACAGGCATTTCAACAGAATTTCTGGTCTAGATGGAAACACGAATATCTCCACTCTTTAACGCAGCGCGCCAAATGGACTAGAGATTCAAAACCACTGCAGACAGGTTCAATGGTGATTATTAAAGACGACAACCGCGCCCCACTTCAATGGCCACTCGCCAGAGTCGTGGAACTTTTACCCGGGGCTGATGGGATAGCCCGAGTTGCAGTAATTAAAACCTCGAAAAATCATATCATTCAAAGACCGTTGGTTAAGTTATGCCCTCTTCCTCTCGAGGACTAACTTAAATCGTACCATCTTCTATTACTAGTATCTAATCTCTATCGTATCTAACTTATATCGTATCTAACTTATATCGTATCTAACTTATATCGTATCAAACTTTGTTGTATCAAATCTTTATCCTATCTAACTTCCATCGTAAAACATTTTTATCGCTGATTAAGCATATATGTATCGTACTCTGTAAATATCGATCCTTGTCCTACGAACCCTTTTCATCGTTAACCAGAAAATACCATAGGCATTTTGGTGGGCGGGATGTTCCGTTACCGTAAAGTTTTTCTAATGCAAAAGATCAAAGTCATAATGTATCGATGTTCAATTTTTTCGCAAGATGGCAACACCGGAGGCAGTATAACTGTCATTGCACACATGTACTCGTTTTTTTTGGAGCGAAGGCATAGAACGTGTGAGCAAAAAGCAAGACGCGCGCGCATCGTTTTAAATCGGTCGAAATCCTATGGGAAATCGAATCTTTACCTATTTTCGCGTGTGAACAGCCCTCTAAACGTGAAACCCTGAAGCTAGCTTGTGGACAATCGAAGGTGGAAACTCAACGGTCGCCGGAGCAGTCCAAGGTACGTGAGTGCATTGTATTCGCTGTGGCCTATGTCGAGTTATTGAACATCGTAATTACACGTAAATCGTTATTTTCCCTGTGTAGTATTAAAGCCACCCCTATTTCGGCTTGGTGCGTATGCTACAGAATGTTTGAAAAAGTAAAGCGAAGGGGGAAATGTTAGTTCTTGGCACCGGCCAGGAATAATCGCGGTTGACTGGTGAAGAATAAGTAATAAACCACATACCGATGCTATATAACATGATTATATGTCATGTTCTGCAGCTTACAAAGATTTAAAATGTTTAGTGCGTTTTAATATTCATAATTTTTGGAGTAATGTAGTGTATTGTTTCATAGAGAGGTGACTGCCTTCCATCCCCCCTTGCTCCGTACCATGGCCTGAACCAAGGCCAGACGCGAGAGTTTGCCGTAATCAATCAGGCATTCAAGAGGACATGGCAGTTCTCCACCCAATTGGGGCAGACCTACATCGTATGCTCTACTGTGTCTCCTGGGCGATCTATTAGGCATTTCTTCCTGACGAAACTGAAACAGGAACCTCCAGAGCAATGTCCGGTTAGGACCTGCGTTAGATGAAAAAGGTAACGTAACCACTTCTCAAAGGGGGACTTTCCGCCGTGATTCTGGTATGTCCAACATTGGGTTGTGATAGTGACTGTATCTATACCACTATGAGATCCCGTCGGAGCGAGAGAGTAGTTTATATCATTAAAAATAAGAGCTCTGACCGTTGTGTCGTGATTTGTCGCGGCAGTGGAGTTGTGAGTAAGAACAGAAAAAAGAAATTGTTTGGACTGCTGATTGGAAAGTCAACCGATCTTTATGCTCTGGCGCATATAGTCACATTACAAATATGCACAACATACATATCTTACCTTAAAAAAATGCCACTAATGTGGTACATAAGTTTACTAAAGGTGCCATTTGAACCTCAGCTGTAGGCTGCGGATGCAGGCTACGATTGCATGTTGCACACGCATGACACGCTGCCGTTGCCTACATCTGCAGCTGGGAGTGATTCCGAGGCTGGCTGTACTCAAATCTACGATTCAATCCAATATTGGCTCCGAGTAGCGATTATTTCGGAATTGTCTAAACAGGTTGGAGTGACGTAACAACGTGCGCATCGACTTGCGGCCGCAGCACTACTGGTCTACAATCGTCTGCGGCTGTAGGTCACGGTAGCACTCGCAGTCGAAGCTGAGAAGCACGTATCGTGCAGCCGCGTTCGGAATGGTTTTCACAAATATCCATACTACAACATAGAAAACTAGTTATGTGCTGCCTGCATCCGCAGCCTGCAGCCGAGATTCGAACAGCACCTTAACTCCATTCAGATTTCAGAGTCAAAACACAAAGGAACGTTTAAACAGACTCATTAAAACATTTACAAAAATGCATTATATTCCCTATCCATTTTCTTGAAAGTTCATGTTAATTATTCACTTTATTAAAAACTATATAAAAAACTAGCTGAAGGAAAAATGATACGAAACTTCTGCTATGAACAGGTATCAAGTTCCCAAGAATAATTTAAAAATTAAACTTGTTCAAAAAGAGATCTAAGGAATTGGAATTAAAGTAGGTTCCGAAGAAAAACAACATCGTTATGCATTAATGGAAGTGTTCCGGGTTTAGGGCGAGACTCCAATGGAAAGGATATGCTATAAGATATTTAAGCTGTTTAAGGTAACGTCTTGAATGCGAGGGTAGCAATGAATATTTTGCGAAGAGCAGGATGGCCCAATTTTTGTGTAAATGTTGCCGAATTCATTCCGTGGTGGTAATGTTCTGTTGCGTAATTTGAAAAGCTCTCGATTATTTTATGGCGTAGTATTATATTATATTATTTTAATGTGGATGCAGCGTTACAAGCTGCTGATACAGAAACTGTAGACGGGAGTTGCTACAGACAAAATAATCAGGAGATGGCGCCAAAAGCTGTACAGATTTTGCTAATACTGTAAGGAGGTGAAGTCACTTTATTAATTTATTAAACAAACACTGTCTTTACAGCCTGAACCAAACGCAATAATGATTCTTAAAACATGGAACGAGGTTTCTCCACTCAATCCATCTTGAGTTGTGAAGGAGTCGGCTTGAATAAGCTAGGAAAAAAAATAGGCTGGATGGAATTAAATTGTGCAATTCCGATACACACTCAAAAAATAAATATTCCGAAGTGCCAAATAAGCCTTTCCACATAGCTTTATGAAGTATCGCTTGCCCTGCTCTCCCATTCCAGGCTGCACACATAAGGCACCTCACAAGTTCAGACATTAAGATAAGACAAATTGTTCGCCTGCTATTACAAATGGCTTCTTAATGTGCAAGATATGATAGCGATCACTAACTTACGCCACTGCATTTACTATAACTTTTACAATTTTGTAATACTCAGGGAATTGGTTTGGACAGTAGCCGGCTAGGTAGCTGCCCCAACTATACGTTGTGTGTTGGCGCGTATTGGTCTCCGCGCTCCTCAAGGAGATGTCAGCAAACCGTAGGGGCTCAGCAGGGTCGAAGCCTACTGGGCCCCGGGTAGTGTGAAAGTGACACCCTGAGCCCAGGGACCAAGGTAAAGAAGGAACAGGAATGGGATTTTAGTCAGTGAAAGTCTGTTACACCCTTGCGCTTAGCCCAAGAGCGGGAGATGTCAATAAATTACTTTCCCACCCAAAAAAATTCGTCGTGGGTTTAAATCCAGGTAGGCGTTTTAGTTGTGAGGAAACCAGTACGTGCTAGAACCACAGATTCTAAGGTATGAGACATCCACCTATCCGCACTGTGCACGTATGGGAGATTACGGCTCATTCTCTCTTCTAGAGACCTTCTGACTATGCTTAACGACTGTCTTGCTTGCGCTAAACCGCTATCTCACCTGATGGTAAGCGAAAATGTAGTCGACGATGGACCACGCTTGCTTAGAAGTAACCAATTCACTTTTGGCTGAAAGACGACCTAGGGAGGTTGTAGCTATCAGGAAACACAGACACTGGCAGAGAGTTCCACTCCTTAGCTGTACGCACGATAACTGTGTTCCCATGCTACGTTAAATAGGCATAACGCACATTTACGCCCAAGCGTATTCTGCAAAACTAGCTACCCAACACCCCGTGACAAGAGGAACTGGAGTCATATCAATAAATCTAGCGAGAGACTTACAATAATATTAAAAGGTGGAGCTGAAGCAAGAATTATAAGTAACGGAAGCAATGGGCACGGTTCCAAACTGAGAGTTTACTCAGTGCGGAGATATCTCGGGTTATGTGACTGTATTTATGCTACAAATGAGAATTAACTGGTGAAGTTAAAATAACGTGTCATGATCACAGTGTAAGAGATTTACTTATTGTTACATGTTGTACAGTCACGAGCAATAAGGCCTTAGCTACAATTAACGGAAATCCCGTCGCGGTAAATCAGCGACGAAACGCCAATATACGTTATCTATACATCTATACATACATGTAAATAAAATTGGTGTGCCTGTTTGTAATATTGAAATAACCGCTTGTTACTACATGCATATGAATATATATACATACACCAAAATAATATTTTTTTCATTTTAGTCTGTCTGTCTGTCTGTTTGCTCCGGCTAATCTCTGAAATGGCTGGACCGATTTTGACGAGACTTTTTTTTAGCAGATAGCTGATGTAATAAGGAGTAACTTAGGCTACTTTCATTTTAGAAAAAAAAATTCAAAATCCTGTAGTCCATGCGAACGAAGTCGCGGGCACAGCTAGTTGCATATAAATTACAAATAATAATAATAATAATATTCCACAACTATCACACAACGCTGTCTAGTCCCAAGCTCAGTAGAGCTTGTTTTATGGGTACTAGACAACTGATAAACATACTTATATATTTCGCGATAAACATACTTATAAATAGCGGCCACACGTAAGAGATATACATTGTCGCCAATTCTCTTGTGTAGGTACACACAAAGACCCAAGATATCTGACCCACGTGACAGCAGAAGGTAATAAAAGACATCCTAAAAGTTAGACGAATTTAAACCTTCTGCAATTAGCAGAAGATACATGATAATCAATTCGAAGCATAATAATTTAAACGAATATAACGAGAGGTAGGTAGTCAAATATTATAGAATACTGTCACGTCAATTTGATCTTTAAGAGGTAACGTTAAGGTTGGTAAACTTTGAATACGGTTTTGTCTCATAATCCACTTGTTAATTTCAACAAAATATCATAAGTCAAATTAGTCTAATGGTCATAACAGTAGACTTATATTGACATGGTCGTAAGTTCAAATCCGTCGTGCTTCTTTTAGTAGTTTTGTGTTTACAATATTGGATTATGATTTTTGAAATCAAATTATAATTTATATTAAGTTAAATAAATAAATTTAAATTAACTTTTCAAACATAAAAGCAACATGAATAAAAAACAAAAATGGTTAGGATAGGTAACGGTTTATTCAAGTAATATTTACAATTTACATAAAAAAATATTTACACGTCTAATAGACATAATTTAAATAACTATATATAAAGGTAAAACATATAACAGAAGTTACAATATTAAACTGCTTTTGATATGGTAGAATTATTTGTAATACAGTTTTGAGCAGGAGAAAAAACTATTTATTTATTTCAATACATAGTGCTAATGAAATACTAATTTTATTTTAAAAGAAGAGTTTAATGCTGTGAATCAACATGTTACATGATTAGAAATATATAATATTTCTATTTTATAACAATAGCATCACTGCATTAACTCTCCTATCTGCTCAAAAAATCAAAGTGAAAATACCACTAGGTAAATATTTTGACATTTTAACTACTTGACAGGTTTTATGTAGCATTTTAAGTTTGATTATGAAAGAAATAAAGATCAGTTAATTTATTTTAAAAACACTTCCTAACAAATTAAGATTACTATGATTTATTTAACCAATACACTACACATAAGCACTGACAAGAAGGTATTGTGGCAGCTTACAAGAAGTAAATAATTATCCATTGTTGCTTACACGCACTGATGGCATTACGTCACGTAATATTTATTACTGAATGGACCAATTTCTACAAGATAACCAGGTTCCACAGAAGACATTCAACACAAGTAACCCAGAGTTATACCCGCCACTTCCATACGGCAGTATAATAACATGTTTTTTTCACAGATAGAAATCCAGATATTCTTGGGGAAAATGGACTTGACGGATGACCAGCAGTTATTTCAATTTTACGTCCTGATTTGTATTGTTTGTTATAGTTTTAAACCACAATCTGACTGTATTTCTCTGAAACAAAGAAACGTAGTATAATTAAAAAGATGTTTGATTACGTCACAGCATAAAAATGTGTAAGTTTAAAAAAGAAGTATATATTAAATGGAAAAAAAGACACTTACCTACTGCTATATTAAGATGTCTCCTATCAATCTCTCCGAAAACCAACATTCTCCTCATGTAAATAGATTATTTTTTATTTTAGAACTAGGTATATACAAAGATTCTAAATAAAGATATTGTTTTACGCAATTTAGTAAGGCAACGTAAAAATTGTTTGCACGACGTCACTGCTATTGAGCGTCGACTGGTTTTTGCTTTACTAAAACGGTTCATTTTTATTCCTCTACCCTTAATCTAAGTAACATTTGAATACCAGTTTTATAATGAATACGCATATTTATCTTGACTACCCGCTTATTACAAGTCAGGCCAAATTATTCCAAATATGTTCGAAGAATATTTAGTTCGTTGATTGTTACTTAAAATAATAAAAAAGTTCTGAATGGAAAGCAAAACAATATACAGAGTATGAGATTTGAACTCGTGCCTTATTGCGTCAAAGTCTTTACACAGATCAATAAGCCATACTATCTTGTTTAAGAATACCAAAATAAGCTATCATTAGTCACTACATTTTAAAATACCAATAATAAACTTTAAGTCTAAGGTCATAAGAATCAAAATTGCTTAATAAGTAGTTATTTATACCATTATTATATCCCTTTATAAATGTTTATACATGTGTTTGTTTGATTACAATATTAAAAAACTGTTTTTTTTAATTTTTGACGTTGACCATTTACTTACTTTATATATATATATTTTTTAAATATAGTGAAATAATAAACATTTTATTTACTTGCAATATTTTGTTTCATTTCTATACAAACTCCATTTCTCGACCTTTGTCGTTAAAGAAAAGTAAAAAAATATAACTAAAACACAAAAGATGGAAAACAAAAAGTTAGGCGTTTAAACTGAGATTTGAACCAGCTACACCTGCGTGCCAAGTCGCTGATATTGCCACTGGACTAAATGTATTCTTATAGACGGTATCGAAATTCAACGTTACTTGTAATGCTGGACGCAATATTATGGCCGATTTACAAGCAGTTGATAAGACTCATGGAATTAGCTAAGTTAACTTTTGTCACTGACGTGCCATTTTATTTTATCAATCTACCCTCACACTAGGATAGCAAGATTTATCGAAATGCTGGCACAAAGGATTTTCATCTTTAAAAACAGCTAAATAATGATCAAAATAGCTTATCAAAATAGTGGGTCAGCCGTCTTAGGGCACCTATAGTACTAACTAAACTTATTCTAAACAATCGCTCTCTCTTACAACAGTAAGGTATAAAAAAATGTAGCAAGAATTTTACTCTTGACAAATTAGTCAGAATTTCATTTGTAATATAATTTTAGACTTGATTTCAGAACGAAAATTTGGGTAACAAAACTAAGAAATGTGTCACGTAAACTAATTTCACATTAGTAAAATTATTGTGATCTCTTTCTGGTTTTAACCATTAGTAAAAGAGAGCTATAGTTTAAAATAAGTTTAGTTTTTAGTTATTTAGAAAACAGAACCCTTATAGAATCACTTCGTTGTCCGTCCGTCCGTCCGTCTGTCTATCTGTCTGTCAAGACCTTTTATCCCGGGAACGCGTGGAAGTATCGAGTTGAAATTAAAACCATATACTTGGGTTTCAGTCCATTGAAGCTGTGAAAAAATCTAACTTCTAAGTGTACGGAAAAAACAAATATAGCCGTTTAAGTCGCAAAAAACGTATATACACACGAGGAAACCAAAATTCTAGGGTACTTCCCGTTGACTTAGAATCCTAAAGCCTGAAGCAAGGTCTTACGGCATAAGTACAGGAATAAATCTGAAATCTGTACATTTTTAGTTACGTCCCAAAAAAAAAAAAGCGATTTGGAAAAATCTTCGAGACTCCTATCCCCTCAGGATGCTTTTTTGACTTATAGTAAATAAATAAATATAATATTAAGTAAATAAATAACAAAACATAATTTGACAGTTACAAAACCAAAAAAAAATCTAATCTATTATTATAAATAATTCGTTACTCTATATAAACAAACAAACTTAAACTATTTATACTAAAACCTTAAATAAATACCTAACGTATATAAATAAAATACAAAAACACAAAGTGCACTCAGGCGTCGAAGTACTCCTCCACATCGCTGTCATCCGGGAATGTGCCCAGAAGACTGGCAGCATTACCACGTTGAATGGCAATGCTAATTCTTTGAGCGAAGAACGAGCCAGCCTTCTGGTCACGCAAGGTGTCGATCAGTCGGCGAGAAATTTCCTTAAAAAGGAGACGCGCATTCGGACCCCATGACCCAAGCGTTTCGACCCCAAACGGCTCAAAACTGTAATTACCAATAAGGTTACAGTATTTGCGCCGTTTAAGGGTCTCAGCAGCCGCAGCGGCAGCGCCAGCACAGCCCGCCGTACATGGAATGTGGGATGGCGCAAGGGTGTCGACACAGGTTGCGTCCCACACCAGAGGCCTACCCACCTTCCACGGTACCAACGTCATACCATCTGGTCTCTTTCCATCGTCACGTACCAAGCCATTTGGTTCTAATACAGCGGGTACGCCGGCGGTGACAAGAGCTCGACGAATATTATCGTTGATGCTAGCGTGTCGAGCTATGCGGCCTGCGCTCCTGCAGCAGGACAGGCCATGGTGTCCGAGACTGTCGACAGCTTCGCCGCAGTGGCACCGATGTGGAGCAACACAAGGTGCACCTAAGCGTAGACAGGTTGCGAGCCGAAACGAGGCGTCATTCATCATAGTGCCTATGGTGGATGACGGGAGTGCCTGAAGCCATAAGCCCGACTCCCATTCCCCCACAGCCAGCAGACGCGCACGCTCAGCAGTATTTGAAGACGTATTAATTAGATTGTTACGTATAATACTGCAGAGCGGCACATCCCACCGTCTCTGCGAGGCCAGGTTGTCGGGCAAATCCGTGTTCGGACAAGCCATTTTCCAAGCATTCAACGCATCGGACAAACACGGTACCTCAACATCAACCAGTAAGGAAGATAAAATACTCCTGGTTAATGTATCAGTACCGTGCACCGAGGAGAGGAATGCTGGTAAACTTATACTTGCAATTTTGCGGACGCCGAGGCCCCCCATTCGGATGGGAAGCGTAGCTTGCTGCCATGCTCGGTCGTCCAAGGCCACATTTAAGATAGAAGAAAGAGTGTTCCTAATAATTTGATCGACTTTTTCCAAAAGTACTTCCAAAGATGGGAGGAGCGAAGGCTATATGTAAATTTTGGCCCAAAACAACAGTATCGAATAAGTGTAAAAGCCGAATGCATATTAATTTTGAAAAGTCTATCCGAGACGTCATTAAAATTTTTTATTTTCTGCTCAATAAATTTTGGAAAGGATTCATCGAAAATGGGAGAGCCCAGGAGGTGAAGAGAATTCTTATCAGTAATTTGAATATTTGGTGCTATTGTATTAAATTTTGCTAAAGTTGTCTGTCTGTCAGTCGTTTGAGGGAGGTAAATTTCGCATTTTGAAAGGTTAAGCTGTAGACCAATAGAACTGAATTTATTTTCCAAAAAAATTAAATCGTTTAGGACTGTGTCTACATCACCTCCTAGGGTTCTGTCATCTAAATACCAGACATTGAATTTTGAATTTAGCTGCTGAATGATTGGATTTATTGCCAAACTGAAAATGACTGGTCCAAGAGGATCACCCTGTTGACAACCGACGGCTGATTCCAAAAGGTTTTCCTTATATAGTAATTTAGAGGGGTGCCTATAACATTGGTAAAGAAAACTGTAAATTTTGGGTATTTCTTTTTGAACTTCTGTCAACAAGGTATCCCTGTTCACGGAATTAAAGGCATTCTTGATGTATGATTTTGACTTATTATGGTTTTTGCATTATAAAAGAGTTAAAAGAAAATATCTAGTTTTTGATTCAGAATACAGTTACGTTGTTTTCCATTACAATGTGGATTCAACACGTTCTAATGTTTTTGCAGTACATGTGTAAAGTTGTTTTGTAAGGCACTAAATTAACCAAAGCGAATATACTTTGGGGATAAAATACTATACCTTATTTCAGAACATGGTCTGCCGTGTGCTAAGTTTCATCGAAATTCGTACAGGCAACAGACAGATAGAGTCACTTTCGCGTAACAAGCCACAAGCCACCAATACTTCGTCAATAAGGAATATGCTTAAAAAAAGAATCAAATATTTGCTATGTAACCGGTTTTTCTATAAATATCCAGACAGCGTGGGCGTGGTGAACTTTGACGTCAAAATTCATGTTGGGCTTCTTCTAATAATCTTCATTCTTCATTTCTTATTAGCAGCTTTAAAGTTTTATAACTTCGTTGTAAATGAAGATATCTTTAAAATTCTTTTATCTTTGTTTATTGAAGCTAAAAAACTATCAAAAATAAATAAAAAGATTGCATACATATTTCCTGGTGAAGATTGCGGGAATCCGATGGATGCGAGGGGCACAGGATCGTGCATTGTGGCGACACTTGGGGGAGGCCTATGTCCAACAGTGGACGTCTATCTGCTGAAATGATGATGATGGTAATGATACATATTTTCTATACTTCGTCAATCGCAGTTTTATTTGCCATCGTCCCTCCAAGCTACACATAACATTGCCTTGATATGGTATTTTATGACAAGTAATGACTGTGTCACCTTTCTTTAAACACCCATGAGTATGTGTGAGTTACCCACTGCTCACCGTCCAGCCGTCCGGTAACCGTCTTGACCGAGCCCAAGTCGTCGACGGCGTGTCTCAAGGAGTTGTCAGCAACCGTCTGGGCCTAGCAGGATCGAAGCCAACTGGGGTCACGGGTAATGCGAAAGAGACCCCGGGGCCATGGAACAATGGCAAAGAAGGAACAGGAGTGGGTTTTATAGTTAGTAAAAGTCTGATACGCTGAGGGCGGGAGATGACACTTAGGTGATTTTCCCGCCTAAAAAAATGTACTTGCCTTTATATGGCCATTGTAAAGACCCACGTCTATACACCGTTAAATTTTAGTCGTTTTGATCCCTTGGAGGGTCGATCCGGTACATGAAACACTATCGATTTGTGAAGATAAAATTAAAAAATAAAGTACCTTTTCTTGTATTAATTTACGCATGTACGAAATTAATTTCTTTAAGAAAACGTCAACTGAGCGAGTTCAATGACCCGTAGGTAGTAATCGGCGTTGCGTGCAAACTACCTGCAGATCATTGAACTCGCTCAGCTGACGTTTTCTTAAAGAAATTAATTTCGTAAATGCATAAATTAATACGAGTTTTGAAAAAAAGTTACTTAACTTAAAATTTAACGGTGTATAACAAAAGGAGACATTTTTAAGATAATTACACAAACTACTACACAAAGATACAGACGAACTTGTTAGAAAGTTGAGATAAAATCTTTTGGAGAAATTTGTATCCAACTAGATAAAAAATATCGTAAATACCGTAAAATTGTTTTACGAGTCTAATTTTCTGAATAAAGATAATTTATCATTTACTAAACAACAATATGTCTTCATAACTTTTTTGATAAACATAATATCTGTCTCTGAGTTATGTCTATTAAACTATTTTCTTTGACTATAACAGAATAGAAAGATAATAATGACCAATTTGTATCGTCGATAAGTCTAGAGGGGACAGTGTGTTTGTCAGTACAGTCACGTGCGTGTAGGCGGTGCACATCCCACGTCGCACTATGGGACCAACCGGTACTTTCCATCTCAAAAATCGATAACTCTGTTGTTTTGTGATTTTTCTCCTTGAATTTTTTTTCATGTATTTATGAATACCTAGGCAATAAAAGAAATCAAACATCATAATTTTAAAAATTATGTATTTTTCGTAAAAAAATGACAAAGATAAAGTTTCATAAAATTTCATACAAAAAAATATATTGTTATATTAAAATAGCAATAAAAGTTACACTTTTAGTTAAAATAAGTTTAAATCTAAATTATTATTATTAAACAAACATTTACGAGATAAAAAAAAATAGCGCTTATCCTATTCATCACTTTCTATTTCCAACAATTCTTTAGCTTCGTCAAACAATTCTTTAGATATTAGAAAACTTGGTTTATTTCAGCTAGACATATAAGGATCAGGTGCATATAACAAAATATGCAGAACGTCTTCGTTTGTTGCTGATCTGGAACACTTCCTAGCGTGATGTAACCTATATTTCTTGTTATCTTTATTTCGGGCTTCCTGGGGCATCTTCGGATAATTGTCCTATTGGCAAAACTGCATAATGCTCTATTATTTTAGCACCATGTATAAGTACTTTATGGACCGAAGATGGCATGTGGTACCAGTTATATTTGCTTACATACTTTACGCTACGTACTTTAAACTCACCATTTAACCAATTTGAGTATAGGCTGTCAAACCTGTCTGGCTTTCTTTGAGCTTTGGTCCGTTTCTGGTTGCAACTTGATGTTAGATTTTTTAAAATACTGTCTAATATAGTATTAACGTCAGTTTCCGATAGTTGAAAGTTATCCAACAAATATTGTTTGAGGTCTGAAGTACTTTTCCCTCTTATTATTTGATCACAAAGATCGCGTCGAACACAAACGAATTCACTCATTTTTAGTAAAAATATGTTTTTGTCTATTACTCGTCATTGTTACTGAAAAGAAGTATCTGAATACTTTGATGAATAGTATGCTGAAAACACGGGTATTTAAAGGACCAATATTTTAGTGCCTCGTGCAAAAACCATGGGACAATTGATTATGATAGTTCTCATCGAAATAGTGTAACCAGTAGGTACTGATTGTAATTAATTACCACAATAGATAAATAGAACTTCCATAGCAATATAGTTTATCATATTTGTGGTTAAGGTGATCACCGCAAATAAAAGTGTCATGGGAAGATTCTTTCAAATTTAGTAGTAGTTATGTATGCTTCTATCATAGAAATGAAAAAAAAAACAATACAGACATCAAAATGTAATGATTAAATATATAATTTCGTAGAAGAACGGTAATTTTCGGGTATTTTTTTATTTTCCCCCGATTGATATATTGCCTCGAAATCACCTTTGGCGCAAAAAACGCGCAAGTTTTTTTTTATTCCTCATATTACTGAATAGGTAAGGTATCTAATAGAGTGAATAACTTGACACCGGCAGCTTTCGGCTACAATGAAAACTCCAATTGAAATAAATAAAAACGAAATTTTCTTGACATTACTAAAAAAATAAATAAAAAATAAAATAAAAATATTTTTTCACAAAAACCGAACGTAGTTGCAAAGTATACACTCTAAGCTATCTAATGATATATAACACTAACATACTTCCTTGGATAACTTCCGAATAATTTTGTGTTGAACTTCCTTAACGGTAATTTAATTGGCATGAAATTATTTATGCTCAATGTTTGAGGTTCATTTTATAAACTTAAACCTAAGTTATTTAATTATTTTTGTAAATCATTTGTAAGTTCCATCCTTTGAGAGTATAAAACCATAAATAAATCTATAGATTTAGGACTTTCATCAAAACCATTTTCGAGATGGAAAATACTGTTTGGTCCCATAGTGCGTCGAGTCATTGAATTTTGATGCCGACTGTACTCACACCAAGATATGAATTTATTGATGGTGTATTTTCTATAAAGATGTTTTAATGGTAGAAGGTTATACGGATCTCCCTCGTTTTGACTAGGTTTTTGTCAGCGACATCGCTCGCTTGAAAGTAGAAAATTACCCTGTGTACTACTCTGTGACATATGATTATGTTCAACCGTATGAGTATGAAGAAGTTGTAAACTTATAAATGCTTAAAAATATTTTTTTCCAAGTGAACGCAACTTTTTTTTATATGTACTACAGTCCTACTACTCGAATACTGAAGCCTCGAAGGCTTGAAAGTGATTAGGATAACTGCCAACAGTGTATCCCGCCAACTAACTTGATATATGGAATGGAGCTAACTTCAAAAACTATTGCCATCCTTGCACTGAGATACGGGATAATTCCTGTTGCAATTAGGGAACTTTGCCGATATTAATTTTGCGATTTTCGTTTGCTACGGTAAATGCTACGCTGCTACGGCTCGTAGCGTGCGAGCTACGAGATTTTAATCGGCTACGCAATTTCTGCGTTTAAATTCGTATATAATATGTTTTTTTATTTATGGGACTTAATTGTTAAACTCTCTGTATCTAAGGGTCACCACACACGGTCCACACGTGACAGCCACAAGCTCCACTACGAGAAAAAGCGACGACAAAGGAAACTGAAGCGCGAGACAGCCTGTTGTGGCCACTTTTAGCTTCACTTTTCTTGGACTGACCGTCATTTGACTATTCAAAAGTGCCTGCAAATGGTCTATTTGAAATAAATGCTTTGACTTTGACTTTGACCACCGTAACCATAATTTCCAAATACATCAATACCTACACTAACACTTTTAGTGCCCCTCCAAAAACACATCGAAACAATCTTTCTCCCAATCAATCGCAAGTACAAACCTGTCCCGAGCCCTGTTACAACCCTCCCCCCAGGAACAAGTTTCGCGATCCATTAGTAACGTGTTTGTAAGAGCATTCGGACTCTAAAAACGTCTGTATCTGGCTGCTAAAAACATTATTGTTTATTCAAAGTGTTCGTTTTTCTGAAACTTTATGTAACTCATCTTGATTTGTGATCTGTAAGTAAATGTTGTTGTATGAGTTGTGATAATTGTTTAGTACGTTAATATCAGTCGTTGCGGAAATTCAGAGTCTTAAATAGATGAATTAAAAGATTAAAATTATTAATGGGAACAATTTGTACAATTTTATCTGACATTGCTAAAACATAGGAATATAATAATTAGGTAACAATTTAAATTTAAATATAAAACTAGTATATACTCTTAGCAATAATAAGTAATTAGTTGGAATGAATTAAACGATCTAATAGAAATATAATATATATATATATATATAAGACAATTAACTCTATACTAATATAATAAAGAGGTAAAGTTTGATTTTTTGTTTTTATGTTTTTCGATTGTTAAAATTTTTTTACCGTTAGAAAGCTGCTTTATTCCGGAGTGACATAGGCTAAGTATATTTTATGTACGTGGGCGAAGCCGCTGGTAAAAGCTAGTAGATACTATATTAGCGGTCTTCCTCTCTCCTATCAATTATAATGTTGCTGTGCCCGACAGGGTCTATAATTGTTTCAATTTTTTATTATTTATCACCTGAAATATACATTATGGATTGCAATAAAGATTTGAGAATTAGAAATTTTGTGTGAGTCTGACAGATAGCTGTTTCAGGTTTGGGTGTCTTAAACCCCTGTAGTGTTGGGCAACTTTAAAAAAAGTCCTATATATACCAGCCAATTCTAGAAGTAATTCTTATTACATTGCAAAGTTTATTTTGTTAAAACATCGGGTACAAAAGTGAAATAAAAACCAGTAATAGCAAGATTTATTGCTCTGAAAGCAAATCAGGTAATAGCAGGTCGATGAAATTGAATCTCTAGTGTTTAACGTTATGGGCGAGTGGATACCGTTCCCTGGTACACTCAACTGCATTGCCTGTTTGCACTCTACTTAATTACAAAGTACTTAAGTTCGTCATTTTATTGCTCCCACGTTCTATAATAGAAACGGTTTACAGCTGGGGACTTCTAGAAGTTCTGTTAAAGTACTTAAATTATTCTAGTATTTATGGACAGACGAATCGTGTTAAAGGCTCCCACACTAAATTGTGATACAATACGATACGACATCATATCACAGAAACCTGCAATGTAAAATACTGCGAAGCGATTCCGTGTGGTAAAGAATCGCTACAGCAGGCCTAGCCAAGTTACGACCGTTTCGTTTCGATTCTTTTGCGTTGAATGTCTTGAGTCGGCCACGTCTCCCGATTAATTTGTTATGACGTCATCTCAATACTCAGCCACGTGGTCAGAACAAATGAATCGGAGCTTGGCTAGGGGGGTAGTAACCATACGAATTAATTTTTAAGTTCTTGCGATGCGTCGTGCGAGCTCACAGACTTTTTAGTTTTGTGTTTGGGTCGTAAAAGATTTAAGCGTGTTTTGATACTGATATAGTGCTTGTAGAATCTCGATAACACAAAGGACAGGGACTGCCTGTGACACCGTTCTCAGTGCTCAAGACTTAATTAGTGAGATATTGCAGATTTTTAACGAAATATCGAGGACCAGATTGGTCCTTTTTGTTTGTTTTCGAAAAACCTCAAATATCAGTGAGATGGAAGTCTACTTTGGACAGCGCTACATGTACACTGCTCGAGTCTATTTATTTAATATTCAGCTGAAGTCGAAGTCGAAACCAGAAAAAAGGATAAATATTCTTTCTTGGAGTTCAAGCTTACTTCGTACCAAAATTCATCAAAATCGGTAAAGTAATTACTTAGTTAAAAGGTCTGAACATTGTAAAAACGGATACTAAATATGGGAAATAGCAAGATAGAACCAACTCAAGTGTATTTTGTAACTTATTGGGTTCTAATTCTGAGTTCTGAGTATCCATCTACATTGGATAGAGAGGGAGTGGGGGGCCAAAAAAAAGATGGATGGATTGTGTAAGGAGTGTTATCAAAGAAAAGGGAGTTAGTGATAGTGTGACTGGTGACAGGGCAGAATGGAAGAAAAAGACATGTTGTGCCGACCTTAAGTAATATAGGATATGGGCAGGAAGGAGAAGAAGATCTAATTCTGAAAATAAATCTATTTCTGATTCTAATTCTGTAATGCTGTTGATAGAATACTATAAAAATATTTAGATTAAGTAAGTACGACAGTAAAAGAACTATCATCAGTTATGGGGTTCCGGGATTGTACTAAAGCCCTATGCTATAAATAAACGATTTTATTATTATTATTATTTTAAAGATTTACCGTGGCTTTGGAACACAAAGGGCTACTGAAGAAAACAGGTGGGTTTTAAGTCGGTTAAAGTCTGAAGAGCGCGTATACCACTCAGAGCGATAAAAGTTCTTTGATGATTTCAAAATAATAATATTAATGATTCAGAAATACATCGCCGTACCTTGAAAGGTCAATCCCATTAACTTTATTGAACGACGGCTATTCATCTTTAGCAAACATGAAGTAAGAAAATTAGAAGAAACTAATTTAGAAAATATTATTTCCAAAATTGTTTCCCCAAAAGCCAAGACGTTTAAAATTATTCAAAGACAGAGGTAACGCTAATCCCTCTATTAATTTATTTGTCCTTCAAAGTACAGTTATTCTCTCTCGCTAGGAAGAGGTACAAGCCCGCAGATGGCATATGTGTTCATTCGCTCAAAATGCTAATTTCCACGGTAACATTTGTACCATTAATGACATTTTCGTTTAATTCTATTCGCTTTGAGAAGCAAATGAGTGTGGGTGGCATGTGGCGAAGAGTGGATGGGCGTTTAGCTGAACTAGAAATAATGTTTGTGACGTCTTTGCCTGAATGGTTTCATTAAGAAATTAGCGTCGCGATATCAACCTCTACTGATAAGAATTTCTTCGAAAACGTTTTCTTCCTTTGCGTATTTTTTTAGGGTTACGTACCTCAGTCGATAAAAACGGAATCCTTACAGGATTACACTTGCCATCACGGATCTTAAACACTTGCGTAGAAGTCAAATATTCGGTCTCTTTAGTGGTGCGAAGTGCGACGCGGGGGCGTGGCATCGCGTCATAGACGTCACTCCTGATTCATTCACTGCGTTGCAGCATGTATCTAACAACGAAGACGATTGGCTCGCCAATGTATGGAATGCGCAAAGCAATCCCCACTCTGACGCCGAGCGTTCAAGATCCGTGATGGCAACTGTACTTTGTTGTTCGTCTGTCAGTTTTTGCGTTTCCCGTCTGTCAAGACACCTTTTCTCACGAACGCGTGGAGGTGTTAGGCTGAAATTAATATCAAATAGTCAGGTTTACTAGCCTTTAGAGTAGTGAAAATAATAAACTTTTAAGTCAATGCCTTCTAACTATTAAAACTGTTTTAAATACTTCGTTTAAGCGCATATTTATACACTCGCAAGAAAATCAAAACCTATCAAGTCTTCCTGTTGACCCAGAATCCTGAAATTCGTGTAACTCGTCATCATTATGGAGGACTACTTAGGGTACTACCCTGTACCCTGACCACTCTTTCATTAATTTAATATTTTGATTTTCAAAAATAATTCTCTAATAATAATTTCATTAACAAAACCTGTTTACAACAGAAATTTTCGTAATATCTAAAGCTTCAATCATGTAGTAAGTAATCAATCACTTTTGACGTAATTATTAGATTGAATTAAGTTATTAGCTGGAACTTGTTTTCAATGTAATTTCATGGCTCGCTAATGTTGTAGAAAGTGAATTAGAGGGAATAATTTAATGTTGAGTTACTTTATGAAAACAAACCGTACCTAAGCACTTTAAGCGATTCCGATCCCGATTTCCGGCCACCGTAGGCGCGGGCTTTAGGACAGTGAGCAATGAGTAGCTTGCTGTCCGGCCGTCCGGAACTGTCCGGACCAAGCCCAAGTCGTCGACGGCGCGCACTGTTTCCGCGCGCCTCAAGAAGTTGTCAGCAACAGCAGGGACCCAGCCGGGTCGAAGCCTACTGGGGCCAGGGTTATCTGAAAGGGAACTCGAGCCCCGGTATGAAGGCTAGAAGGAACGGGGTGGGCTTTTAGTCAGTAAGAGTCTCACACTATCTCCCGCTCCGCCCACTACACTATTTGTTGTCATAGATACTTATAACTTTAACCTTTCGATTACCGAGACACAATAGAAAGACAATGTTAGACCGCCGGCGATGGCTTGGCGTTTAATGAATTAATGAGTGTTTTTGATTGTATTTATTTATCTACTAGCATTTTAAAACAAAAGTTTTCGATGTGCTTTTTCAGGACATAATACACAGGTTTTTTTTTTTGTTGGGGAAAATCATCCAATGACAACTCCCGCTCTTGGGCGGAGTGGGAGATAGTTTTAGACTCTTACTGACTGAAAAACCGTCCCTTCAAGCCTTCATACCAGGGCTCGAGTTCCCTTTCGGGTAATCCTGGCCCCAGATGGTACACAGGTGCTACATAAGGCGCAGGTTAAGGTGCTAAGGTGTTGCAGGTTTTATTCCCACACAGCACAAATAAGACCTACAGATCGTTCTTCCGGGTCTAAGTGTCTTTAGTACGTGAATTTACATGTTTGTGAACGCACCCACAAAACAGGAGTAATTCGTAGCGTTGTTTTTTTGTGTGTAATCATCCAATACTATTCGCGCTTTAGGGCTCTGAAGTATAGAGCACCGTTAGTAAAAACCAAATATCATCATCATCATCTTCCTGCACTTGTCCCTTTTTATTTGGGGTCGGCGCAACACGTTTTTTCTTCCATTCTGTCCTGTCACTTGTCACGTTATCACTAATTCCCAAAAAACCAAATATATCTTACATTAAAATCATAGGCATAAGGCTTCTGGCAAAATCAAAACAAGTTCTAAAAATAAAATACTAAATAAAATATGACATTACTTTTATTTTAACTAACATTTTCATAATTATAAGCCATGTTCACTCATTTATACATAAGCTGTGGTTGCCTATAATTGAGTGTCCATTATAGGACCAGTACCCCTAGTCAAGTTGCTAATCTGCAATAGTTAACGCTTGTAGAAAGCTTTAAATGTACGGGAATGATGACGTCTTAACGCTCAGTCACATGGTCAGAACAAAAGAATTGGCGGCAAGGTCAACACGAAGCGTTCGGCGCAAGCGAAACGTTTGTAACTTGGCTAGGGGGGCAGGTTACGTGGACCAATTTCTATATCTAAGTTTTTTTTTTATTTTGTAACGTTACAGTCGTTGATGATCCTTAAATCTATACTTATAATAAAACTGTAGAGAGGTCAATTCTGTACATTGAATATATATTAAAAATTAATATTAGAGGATGATTGGTGATCGATACTGATGACAAATATGCAATCAGTAAATTTTTTGTCTGTCTGTCTGTCTGTCTGTCTGTCTGTCTGTATGTGCACGCATGGGTCAAAAACTACTGAAGGGATTTTAACCAAACTTGGTACGATTGTGGTCCATATTCCTGGGCAGGTTATAGACTATATAACATAACGATAAGATACGAACTGAGAAATGACGATAAATTTGAAGCAAGTCGGATGAAAATGCGCTTTCGAGCTCCTATCCTCGCATACGTTAATCATACACCAAAAGTATGTATCACAAAGATTATGGTCTCCAATAGATCTACAAAAAAGTCCTGAATAGTATATATCTATCTTTTATAAATTAGCCACAATAACGTGTTTAATCGTTAGGCATTTCTTCAAAGTGTATTAAATCTACACATATAATAAAATCGTATGAAAGTCAAAACTGTACATTGAATTTTTTTTTAAAAGAATACTAGGGGCGTGATCTACAATTGATATCGAAGCCAAAAATATAGTTTTTAGAATTTTTGTCTGTTTGTCTATATGTATGTGCGGGCTAAACTCAAAAAGTTCTGAATGGATTTACTTCAAATTTTGCATGAACATTACTAAGAGGTCGGGTCAACATATAGGCTACATATTATCACGCTATCACGTATGGAAGAGGAGCTGTGAATCTTTATTTTTCTCACGCATTCTGTGACAGCGTGTAATCTAACGATGCATATTTAAATGTTGTTTTTGAGTAAGCCATGCTATTATCTAGCTTTACACTATAAAAACTACGCCATTTCAGTAACTTGGGCAGAGAAACATAGTGAATGTTAGTAGTATAAAGACAATTTTGAAGCAGCGCCATCTATGAGATTTCATAAAAATCAAATCAAGTTACATGTTAACACTTTTTGGAAATTAATAATTTAAATTTGATCATGTTGGCGAGGTTAGTAGTTAGTTATTCTTAAAATTCATAGATGGTGATGAGATGTGATGTGCATTTTCTTCATAAAAGTTGTATCGTATAGTTCGTTTTGACAAATTCAAGTTCCAACAAAACCCTCAAAATCTTGAGCAGAGTTGAGGAAGACAATTTAAAAAAAATGCGGTGTTAACATGGTGACATTTTTCCAGCTCTGTGAAGTCGACCAGTTTGCGAGATCCCCTACGTATGACGAGGTGCCTTCATATTACACGTACGACAAGCAAAGGGGTGTATATAACCGACGTCGACGAGGAGGTGCGGTGGAAGGTTTTCCGGGAACTTTCAAGGACACCGCATTGGATACCTACCGTGCATCCGAATAATGGCGAATGCTATTTTCTGCAGTTGTTACTTCCCACTGTCCGAGGCCCGACGTCTTTTGCCTTCCAGAGGACATTTAATGGCGTGGAGTATCCCACTTACCGCGCAGCCTGCGTAGCACGTCACCTTCTCGACGGTGACAAAAATTGGGATCGGTTGGTGTTTTGTGGAGTCGCGAACCCGGTAGCTTTGTGGGAGAAGTATCGCCATCATCTGTCTGAAGATTTTCTACGAGCTTTGAGGCGTGCTACTGGAGACGAAGACGAAGTAACTGATGAACGCGTGCTGAACACCTGTCTCAGTTCATTTCAAGATGTGGTCATTTCTATCGGCGGCAAACCGCTGATCGAATATGGGTTACCAGCTCCCCAATCATCACCGCATCAAGGCCGTGGAAATCGGGAGTATAACGCTGGGATAAATTACGATCCGGGCTAAATGACCACCATACGAAATGACCATGTCACTTTGTTCTCTTCAGAGCAAAAACAAATTTATGACACCGTCCTTGAAAGCGTTGGGTAAAACCAGGGTAACATGTTTTTCTTGGATGCTCCTGGTAGAACAGGAAAAACATTTGTTACCACTGACATATTTGCATAGTTCAGGAGGCAAGGCAAAATTACTATTGCTGTAGCGTCGTCGAGAATCGCTGCCATACTGCTTCCGGGTAGACAGCACATGCCATGTTTAAAATTCCCATCGATTTAGAGAGCGCCGAAACGCCTGTTTGTGGTGTGTCACGTAACAGCGATAAGGGACACATGCTCAAGGATTGCTCTCTGATCGTATAGAATGAGTGTACGATGGCCAATAGGAAGGCAGTTGAGGCCGTGGACAGAACCCTGCAGGACATCCGCAGGAACGAACATTTAATGGGTGGTGTCACAGTTCTGTTCAGTGGCGATTTCCGGCAAACGCTTCCCGTGGTGACGCGGGTATCGAGGGCTGACGAGATGAATGCTTCGTTGAAACGATCTTCGTTGTGGTCACGAGTTTGTTAGCTGCGCTTGACCATTAATATGAGAGCTCGGCTCGGCGGCAATGCACGTGCGTTGCAAGAATTCTCCGATGTCCTTTTAAGTCTTGGCGAAGGCACTCTGACAGGTGGTGCTTCCAGAGTCTCTCGGTAGAGTGGTATCCAGTTTAGAAGAACTCATTCGCTGTGTGTACGGGGACATCAGTCGTATACCGCACCAGCTTCTTGGGTGTGTGAGGGACATCGCCGACGCCCAAAAATGATCAGGCTGCAGCGAATAACGAATGCAATTAAGGGCTCGGAAATTAAGGGGAATGAAGTGGTCTACACCTCGATAAACACTGTTGTCGAGCAAGATGACGCCACACATTATCCCGTGGAATTCTGAACTCCCTGTTAGCAAGTGGACTTCCAGCGCATACCATCAAGTTGAAGGTCGGTGTCCCGATTATGCTTCTTCGGAACCTTTCTCCTCCGAAATTGTGTAACGGGACCGGCCTTAAAGTCATCTCTCTCCACAGACACACCATTGAGGCGGAAATTCTTACGGGTTGTGGCGTAGGCGAGGCAGTATTTATACCACGCATTCCCTTCATACCTCACAACTTCCCGTTCCAGTCCAAGCGCGTACAGTTCCCCGTGAGTGTTTGCTTCGCGATGACCATCAATAAGTCGCAGGGGCAGACACTGAGGGCAGCGAGTGTCGATCTCATGACGAGTTGTTTCTCACACGGGCAACTGTACGTTGCTTGCTCCCGCGTCACTAGTCCTGACTCTCTTTATATCTTGGCTCCTGGCAGCATAACTACCAACGTAGTTTATAGGGAAGTGTTGTAAGGTATGATACCTTTGTACGTATTTTTACTCTTTTGTGTCCTGGAATGTATTCCTGCATTATTTTCTCAATTTCCTTCAGTCACATCTTATGACTGAACTCAGCAGGATTCCCATATAACCCTCTTCACTTGCTTCGTTTGCAAAAAAAACTTATATTTTAATGCTATTTTAAAAGTTGTTTACTTATAATACTATAGCGACACTGACATCTTAGGTATTTTTGGTACTGTAGAGCCTTCACGCAGACGACGTCGTGGGCAGCAGCTAGTAAATAAATAAATGACTTCAAAAACACTTTTCTTCACGATCGATTGGTCGAGCAGTGGATAGCACGCCGCCCAGTCCGGTAATTGTCCGAGCCCAAGTCGTCGACGGCGCGTAGTGTTCCATGCATGAGAGGAGATGCCAGTAAATCGCAGGGGCCCAGCAGGGTCAGCTTTGGAACGCAAGGAAAAAAAAGGAACATACGACTGGGTAGCAGTCAGTATAAGTCTGACATATCCTCTCGGTCCGCCCAAAGGCGCGAGAAGTCATTAGATGATTTCCCACCTCCAAATATACATATAGAATGAAATATAAACTACACCACCTCTACCCACCTTTCAACAAGAATCAATTAAGCCCCCCGCCATCTCGCCAGTAAACACGACACCTCATTGTCAAGTCGGCACGGCGTCGACGTACCTTTCAGGCTAATTTTAAGTTCAAACTAACCTATTTAGCCTCTCGTCGGCCCCGGGGCAGCTGAAGTTAGGTCGGGGCCGTAAGGAGGTGTCTAAGATGAGTGGAAAGAAATAAGATTTTTTTTCAAGGGCACGGAAGTTGTGAAAAGAAAAATATGTGATGTTCGTTCCCCCTTTTATAAGGTTTTATTTATCTTGTATTGTTTGTTTTCAATCTTGTAAACGAATTTTAAAACAGTTACCTTTTTTGGGTTCCGTTCTTCAAAGGGAAAACGGAACCACTTATAGGATCACTTTGTTGTCTGTCGGTCTATCTGTCAAGACCCTTTATCTTGGGAACGCATGGAGGTATCGAGTAGAAATTAAAACCTAGTACTCAGGTTCGCGGTTCTTCCCGTTGACCTAGAACCATGAAATTCGTCATGGAGTAAGGTCTTATAGCACAAGTATAGGAAACAATCTGAAAACTGTTTTGTAGTTAAAAACTATTCGGAAAAATCATCATCAACAATCATCAATTAAAAAATCTCTTTACATTGAAGTCAGTTGTACTTTTTATCTAAGAAGGTTATTATTTTTCACTTTTCAGCTGTGGTACCACAAATAAAAAAGGGTATTTTTTTTTCATAGCTAGTGTGCAAGTTTTGTTATAGTAAGGTACCTGTAGAATTGAATCATTAAATACGTTGTATAAATTAATTAAAATAATGAACAATTTTAAGATTTCGTTTTTTAGGGTTCCGTAGCCAAATGCCAAAAAACGGAACCCTCATAGATTCGTCATGTGTGTCTGTCTGTCTGTCTGTCCGTATGTCACAGCCACTTTTTTTCCGAAACTATTAGAGCTATACTGATGAAACTTAGTAAGTAGATGTATTCTGTAAACCGCATTAAGATTTTCACACAAAAATAGAAAAAAAAAACAATAAATTTTGGGGGTAGAAATGAAACTCAATTTTTTTTTCATCAAATCCATACGTGTGGAGTATCTATGAATAGGTCTTCAAAAATGATATGGAGGTTTCTAATGTCATTATTTTCTAAACTGAATAGTTTGCGCGAGAAACACTTCCAAAGTGGTAAGATGTGTCCGTCCCCCCCTGTAACTTCTAAGATAAGAGAATGATAAAACTAAAAAAAATTATATATGATGTACGTTACCATGCAAACCGCCAACAAAAATTGGTTTGAACGAGATATAGTAAGTAGTTTTTTTTAATACGTTACAAAACTAAAAAAAATACACTATTATTAAAACATTGATCAAAGTTACAAAGAACTACAAGAACTTTTATATTATTTTACTTACTGCTACGGAACCCTTCATGGGCGAGTCTGAATCGCACTTGGCCGGTTTTTTTTTACTTTTAACTACAAAAATATGATCAGTAATAAGTACGGATAGAGCCCCATTTTTATTCCTCATTAAAAATAAGGATCTATGTCATAAAACTAAAAAATAACAATTAAAAAATTGTTGCACACTCATCAGTCATGGAGAACTGGCACAAGCTGTAGAGAGTAGTTTGCAGCTGTGCAATTGTGATAGCTAGTTTGATTGATTGATTGATCACTCGCAAACAGTCGCGAATGAGTTTTTGAGTGTTGCAAGCGCACATTGAGTTTCTGGGTTAACTGAGTAGGAAAGTTTGGTTTAAAACCTTGTAAGCTGCTTGGTAAAACAATAAAAAAGAATCTTTTAATAAAAAAATATATCTACTGTTGATAAGCAAATATTTGCTTCGATGATGAGTTAACGACGGCGTTCATAAATAGACATACACACGCCGATATCATTACTACGCACCTGACTCTTCTCCCCATCACCGAACCAGTCCATCCTGTTCTGAATCATCATTTGTTCCTGATTAACCCCTCCCATTCCCAAACACATACAAATCGCAGTCGATTGCATATTAACGCTAAACCCAATAACAGGTCAGCAGTAGCGGGGGTGTGCCAGCGTTTTTGTGATTAGGTTTGCTTCCCGCTAACTCTCAGGGGACGACCGCGGGCCATGAATACAAATAAAAGAGTACATTACGTTCTTTTTAAGCTGTGCACTCACCGAGTGACAGTTAACATTCTGTGATACCTGAATAATTTGTAACCAAAAGCACCAAAATTTAATCTGACTCTTGACGTACCAAAATTATTGTGGTGTTTGAATAATAGAAAACCATAAAAAGTGAGTGACATCTAATTTATTTGTGGTTTGGAAAAAACTCACTTTTTTGGCTAAATGTATTTTCTTTTACATATGTTCACCGATTTCTCGGTTAACTGTGGACCGATTTGAAAATTATTTTTTTGATTGAAAGGTTATGCTTCCAAGTCCCATAGAAATATTGTTATGTCTGATGATGAACTTCAAAGATATGGGACGGACCTCCTCATAGGATCACAGCAGAACTGTCGTAACAAGTAAAATTGCTTTGTTTATATGAGTAGACTGAAAGAAGAGAGAAGGAGAAATATCTCGAATTGATCTGATGATGAAGCCGGAAGGTAGGTCTGAGCATGGCTTACCTAATATGCATAGGCCTTTAAGGCCTGGTAAGCATAGTCTAATATTATAAGCACTAATATGTATTCAGTCAGGCCCTGACTGAATATTCAAGCTTCTTGAGTACTGATTACGGTTTCAAATCACTCTTTCAAAACACTGTGGCACAAAGGCCTCCTCCAAGTCCATGGGCGCTCAGAGTGGGGACTCTGCTCGCTTATCGAGGGAGAACGGTAGCACAGTGATCACGTGCTGCCGTGCACAAAGAGGGTCAGGGGAGACCGTTATAAAGTCTCCTCAGGGATGTGTCGTAACAGGCGTTGCACTGAGGGGGTTCCGGAATGGTCTTTTGAGAGGTAACGGGGCCCTTTATGTGCTGATGGTGATCACCAGGGTGGTTTTAGTAAGGTAAAAATCCTACACTCCCCGGACTTATCCCCAAAGTCCGGGCGCCTTTTGAAGGTTTCCCTTCGAAAACAAAAAAAAAGGCCTCCCCCAAGTATTACCACAACAAACGGTCCTGTGTGTCTCGCATCTCACGACTCTCACCACGTTATGGGAGACCCTACAACGCTGCGTCTTGCAGCGCGGTTGCTACTCCAGAACCTTTGGGCTCTATTGCCTGGTAGAGATTCAATAGTTGGTATTAAGCGGTGAATCAAATAACGTGAACACATTTAACACATTTTGATGTCTTTATCGAGATTCAGATAGTTCATGAGAGAGAGTATTCCCTCATCCAGTGTACACACAACTTAACGACGACACTAATTCCGTGCTTATGAAGTATCTAGTTTTCTTATAGCTCCGCTGAACTCTTTTGTAGGTTGAGTGTCTATAAAGCTTAACTAGATAGAAAAGCTATACGATAAACAGCTTTCTATTTTATTTGCTTACCTACTTTGCTATCAGTATCTAATAAATAGTTTCCTAAAGATAAACAGTTTATCTGCTGTATAAAACTACTCTCAAAACGGTGAAGGAAAATATCGTGAGGAAACCGGAACGTTCTAAAAGCAAAAAATTCGAAGACTTGTGGCATTCATCAACCCGCACAGGGCCCGCGTGGTGGATTACGGCCCTTTCTCTCTCTTAGAGAGGAGGCCTGAGTCCCAGCAGTGGGAACATTAAAAAGGCTGATGATGATTGTAAAACTACCTACTAGCTTCTGTCCGCGGCTTTACCTGAAAATTATCCTAGGGGAACATATTCACGAGATGAAAAGTATTTTATGTATTATTCCAAAACATGGCCTACGCGTGTGCCAAATTTCATTTAAATCCTTTCAGTTGTTTGAGCGAGAAAGAGTAACAAACATATGCTTACTAACTTCCGAAAGAAAGCTCAGCTGTTCTTTAGAAAATATTCTGAAAGGAATCAAAATGTTTCTAGCTGTATCTGTTAAAGATTTTGTAGAGTAAGAGTTTGATACTATCTCCCGCTCCGTCCAAGAGCGGGGGTTGTCATTGGACGATTTTTCCCACTATAAAAAAAAAACATGATAGGAATACCTACGCATTCTACCATAAAAACATACTGTAACATGTGCATTTCAGCCTTAAATTCATGAAAACTGAAGTATTTCCAAAGCAAGAAAACTCAAGTACGGCCGCATCCTACGCAGTAAAGTTTTAAAATAGATAATCAAATATCAGAAGTAAGTTTTAGCGAGACAGAGTGCCGTCTTCACGTGCAACTGTGAATTCACTTTAGATTTTTGCATAAATTGCTTCGTCGGACCTAGGTTTAAAGATAATGTTTTGTTGATGCAATTTCAACTGTCCCTAGTTATATTTTGGGCGGAATTAAGAATCAGTAAGTGGACAGCTAAAACTAGAAAGAAAGAAAAAGAGTTTATTTACGTCAAACATGACGCATACCTAAAAATAAAATATAACAGTATCGACTTAAAGTAGCACGTAAGTAGGATGTGCGTCAACTACAGAGTGGAAAGGGCCAGAAGGAAAAAGAAGAGTAGGCAGACCAAAAAGAAGGTGGCCTGACGATATAACTGATACAAAAGGAAATTAATAACAAAATATTGCCAGAGACAGGCACAAATGAAAGCAACCTGAGGCGGCCTTCACCCGTGGAAGGGCCCATATCCTAAAGGACTTACTAACTTAGATTATAAGGTTAAAAAAAACTACTAACTAATTAAAAATAAAAATGATATTTAGACTTAAATTTTAAAAGGTTATGGAAATAAAAGCTTTTTTGTTATTATTTATAAAAATCATTAGTCAAAAATGTTTTTATTAATTATATAAGAATAATTTATTTTTTTATCATTGAAAGAGAAGTACAGCCATTTTATTTATCCATTAGGAAAATGATACTTTTATTTAGGTACATCAGATAAAATTTACATGACTTACATAAAAAAAAAACTATGTAAGTATAGTTTTGAGAAAAAATAGTGACTATTATACTACATAACTACACTGACATTATTTCACTCAAATACTGGCACTTTCGATTATTTACAAAGAAACAAATTTACCAAAACAGCGAAACTGCCAAAATCGATAGTATTCGTCACTTAAAAATCCCACGTACAGATTCGAGAGTTTTCCTAGGGACAGTCGTAATGATGAACACTGCAGGCTATTCGTATTAACAATCTGATGATATTCACGGCACAAACTCACTTAGATTTCGATCAAGACAAAGGTTTTGGAAGGACAAGTGAGGCTTTTGCCCAGCATTGGGACACAATGTACGCTGGAAAAAATAAAACCTACTTAACCTATGTTTCCGACCGCTGTAAAGGCCTCGCCCATAAACTATCCAGCTCTTCTGCCTGGGTACAATACGTGATGACAATTTTACCGTCAAAAAGACTGACTGTGGGGACCGCCCGTAGGACACGATGGAGTATACAGTAGAGGTGTGCCCCGTTTGGGCAGAGCATCACTCAGAGCACAGACCTCTCGCCCCGGGCCTTGGTACTGGCATTGGTCCGAAGCAAGGAGGAGTGGCAGGCGGTCGCCTCTTTCTGCGATGCAGTAATGCTATCAAAGGAGACGGACGCACGATCATGCGCGAATAAACGGATAGTTGATGATTTCTTCCCTATAAAAAAATAAAATAAAAATGCCCATGATAAAGAAGCTTCATTACAATCAATAATAATCGGTAGCATCGTCGATGGTTAAAAAAACTCTTAATACTTGAAAGGCTCGAATGGCCATTTAATCGCCGTAAGCTTAATGAAAGGGCTTTCTATGAAATCATGCTTTGAAATTTTAATAATGCCCGCGGGCGTTCCCTTTTTATATTGAGTTGCTGTGAAAGAATTACGGGTTAGAATTGGTGCATTGCTGTTGCCAATTTAAATAGCCTGTTGGTGTAGTGGTTAGTGGCACTGACTGCTATGTCAGAGGTTGTGGGTTCTATTCCTCTCCAAGACAAATGGTTGTGAGATAAGCATGATTATTTGTTGTGTATCTGATTGTGATTTATCTATAATTATTGTGTTATCTCGCATTGATGTTCGTGTCATAAAATTATACTAGAGTCTGTCTAAAAAGTAAACGACTTGGGAATTTTTGGACGAACTAAAAATCTGTTGCTGCCAAAGCATATTTTAGTTGTCACTTTTCACTTGGTTCTTGACATTATGATAGCTCTACAACAGATATTGACTATGATACGGCTAGTGTTAATGAATCAATAAGCAGAGTAGAATATTTAGAATCAGATTCCTCTTACGATTCTTGATTTATGTTATTACTTTATACTTACTTATGACACTAATATATCTTTGCAAATGTATCCTACTTTTGTTATAAAGAATATCAGTAAAGAGACTGAAATATATTCTAAACGAAAATATTTTGCATTTTTTTTTATTTTGTAAAAGTTCCCTAGTAATATTAAATTATTTAAAAAAATATTTACATTCGAAACGTTTTGTAAGGTTCTAATGATCAAGATCTTTTAATCAACCTACATTATTCAACCAGTGTTCACACACACACACACACAGATTCCATTGTACCCTAATAATAACTCAAGTCATTTGAATTTTTAGACAGACTCTAATATTTCTGTTCTTTCTCAAATAACACTGATTAAAGTGTAAACTTAACCCAAAACTGAACGTTTATTATAATTATAATTGCAAACATTAACGACAAAAAACAGTAAATGAAACTTTACAGTTACAATTTAGCGTTATTACTTAAAAACGTGTTCGCATAAAATTGCGTTGATTACAGCTGTTTTAATGTAGAAACAAGCTTGAATTATACTACTGGTTCGCACTTGACCTTTTTTCATTTCAACCCATAAAATAAAATGAACTTTGAAATATTAATAGTAGGTCGTACCCGTGGGAAGGATAAGGCCTATTTATACCTTACGATTGTACATTTATTTTTATTATCATAGGCACATTTTTTTCTTGTTAAAATTTTAAGGATTTTTTTTAGAAATCTACACTAATATTATAAAGAGGTAAAGTTTGTTTTTATTTTGTTTGTAGGAGGTAATCTCTGGAAGTACTGGTCCGATACGGTCCGGCCCATTCTCTCCTAGAGAGGATTCCTGAGTCCCCGCAGTGGGAACATTAAATTGGCTGATGATGATGATGACTGGTCCGATGGCTAAAATTTTTTACCGATAGAAAGCTGCTTTATTCCTGAGTGATACAGGCTAAATTTACGCGGGCGAAGGCGTGGGCAAAAGTTAGTTTTTTTTATATTATTAAAATAAAAAAATTGAATTGTATTCATATGATCTTTTATGCAAAATATGGATGCGGAGCGTGGCTCCGATAGGTCCGTGGTTATTCTTTGTTAATTCGAAAATATCAAGTCGAAATCGCCACCAAAAGGTACTGAACTTCCGACTAGTAACTAATGGCAAACCTGAAAATTGATATCGGCAAACTAGAAGTTATGGTAAATGGCGAAGATGCTTTAAACGGCCGATTACAGAGGCCCCTGGCTTTAGTGCAACATCTGGAGAAGTCGAGATGTATAAGAAAGCTCTTGCCAAATTCGATGAAGTTGATAGTGCAGCAATGCTAGTGCTATATAAAGTTGAAAATTATCCCCAGGGACTCCCGGGATAAAAAGCATCTAATGTGCTATTCTAGGATATGGTCTACCCGTGTATCAAGTTTCATCGAAACCCGATCAGCTGTTCGAGCGTGAAGAAGTAAAAAACATGCATACACACACATACACGGAAAGACATTTAGGCCTTGCCGCTACCTCCTTAGGTATTCATATTCTACTACGAGTACATCTATTTAGGTATTTAAATATTTAGATATGTTTTTGTACCTTTGTTTCAGGAAAAATTCTTAGGGTGAGTTGCACCATTTAACTATAACGATAACAAAGCCGTTAACAGTTGTCAAATCGTCGAATTGACCAATAGGCGGCCGTTTCACGGCTGGTTATGGTTTGGTTATCGTTATAGCTAAATGGTGCAACTCACCCTTAGAATTTGATAAGCCTTTTGATATCTTAATTTTCCCAATATTGACTTATGAAATACTATAAATACTTGTAACCCCCACTTAATTCTTGTCATCTTAATGATGACAGTGGACGTCTTACGGATGAACTGATTTTCAGTCGAAAGATGTCCGCTGTTAGACATAGACCTCCCCCAAGCTTCGCCACAACGATCGGTCCTGTGCGTCTCGCAACTATCGGATTCCCGCGACCCTGACCAGGTCCACCTTGGTCCACCTTGTGGGAGGCTTTCTAACGCTGCGTCTTCTGGTACGCGGTCGCCACTCAAGAACCTTTCATCCCATCGACCATCAGCGGTTTTGCGTGCAATGTGCCCTGCCCATTGCTACAGTTTGACGATTCTTCGAAATATGTCGGTAACCTTGGTTCTCCTGCGGATATCTTTATTTCTGATGTGTTCATGCATGGAAATTCCGAGTTTAGCCCTTTTCATTGCCCTTTGAGTAACTTTAAGTCTTCTTACGAGGCCCATTGTAAGGGACCACGTTACTTAATTCTAAACTCAAGTTTGAGTCCTGCTCATCTTGCATAACCACCTGCAGTTTTCAGGATCTATACGAGGCCAACAATAGCGTTGGACAGGTAAAATATAAACCGGTCCGGACTAAACGTTTCACCTCGTCATTTATACCGCGTACATCGAAGGACTGGAACAGTTTGCCTGCTGCGGTCTTCCCGTCTGATTATAATTTAGGTGCCTTCAAGGCTAGAGTGAATAGGCTCTTAATAAACTAGAGCGCCTCATCATCAACGATTGCATCACTGCTTACCATCAGGCGAGATCGCAGTCAAGTACTAGTTTATAACAGAGCATCGACACGAAAAGAAGAAGAAGAAGTACCCCGTGACATATAAAAGCCCCTTCCGACTGCTGCGTCGGGGATCCGAGGGCCAATTCGTATGAATTGTACGCTCCCGGCTAACGATTGTTGCGAACACAACCGGTCCGTTTGTTCTGTACGGGCTAACTGATAAGACACGTTCTCCGGTTAATTTGTCCGTGTACACTGACGGGTTAGCGAACACTTTTAATGTTAAAGTACGGTTGGGACAGTTTGCGTGCTTTCAATTGTTTTAAGTGTTTGTTTGTCGCTAAGTAGATGTTTTTTTTTGGAAGGCTGTTTTAATGGAAAGGTTAAAGAGGCGCGTTAAGTACAATTAAAAAAGAAGAAAAATATTATTATATATATTTTTTTTTATCTACACTAATATAATAAAAAGGTAAAGTTTGTTTTTTTGTTTTTATGTGTTTTTGCTTGTAGGAGATAATCTCTGAAAGTACTGGTCCGATTGCAAAAAAATTAGCACCAATAGAAAGCTCCATTATTCCTGAGTTATATTTTATGTACGTGGGCTCCGCCGCGGGGAAAAGATAGTCTGATATAAACTAGTGCTTGACTACAATCCCCCCTGATGGTAAGTAGCCTATTCGCTCTAGCCTTGAAGACACCCAAGTTATAATCGGACTGGATGACTGCAGCAGGCAAATTGTTCCAGTCCTAAGATGTATTACCTATATTTTCAGGATGGATGTATTATATTTCAGGAAATGACGCAACATTAGGACTAACTTACAATATATACATTCTATTGGAAAATGCTTGAATTATGTTATATTATTTTATAATCACTGATCATGGCCGCACGCTCAGCATAACCACATGCAAATTGCGATGAACCCACAGCGATGTTGTGGGCAGGTGATTAAGTTTTTTTCTTGTAGAAGATCGATCTAGTATGATAGTTTTTATTTCATACATGTTACAGAAAATTGCTTAGGTGCCTACAAGTATTTCATTTTTAGGTTTTCGTAGCTCTAACAAAGAACTCCCATAGTTTCACCACGTCCATCTGTTCGCGGCTTAGCTGAGAGATTGCAATGATTGTTGGCACTAGAAAGTTGCAATATTACTTGGGATATACATATATTAATCACACCGACAAAGTGGCGCTTTTTTGAGATGTGAATTCTTTCAATATTTTTTTTTATTATTATGTATAGGCTCGCGTTTGACCACTATCTCACCTGATGGTAAGCGATGATGTGGCCGACGATGGAGCACGCTTGCCTAGAAGTAACCTATTCTACCTCTCTAGAGTGGAGCGAGAAGACCTGTCAGACTTTTACTGACTAAAACTACACCTACGTCTTTCAGTTGCCCTTTAAGTTCTAGCACCAGGGTCATTTTTATAATCTTTCCGAAAATTTCCCATGACCCAAGCGGGCATCGGCCCTGATCGGTCTTTAAGGTTTTGCCGAAATCTCTTTGAGGCTTGCGTGTAACTTACTGTGCCGTTAACGACTCAGGCTCAGTTTTTAGCGGTCGGAAGGAGAGTGAGCTACCCATTTATACATACGTCACAACTGCGGTGGCCGGGGATCGCTCGGCATCTCTTGTGGGGGGTGGTGTGGCGGGTGGAGCGTCGGAAAGTCCGTTTCGTCACGTTTGGGGCATCTTTGCCCCAGACCATCGACTGAACCATGGCACCGCAAGAGGTCGATAGGCATGACGTTGGTTATCAATATTTTTTACCAAAAATTACCTCTATTCTAATATTATTCCTACGTAATATTTTGACCCGTCAACACGCACTTGACCAGCGTGGCGGGTTATGGTCCAAACCCCACAAATGAATGAAGGATATTTCATTGTGACGACACTTGGGGGAGGCCTATGTCCAACAGAGGACGTATTTCGGCTGAAATGATGATGAATATTTTGCCTAGCTCCTTTTATTACCATCGTCCTATGTCAGCTCAATTTTAACTAAAAGAGGGGTGTTAAAAGTTTAATCGCTATATATATGAGTGTCTATTTGTGATTTGGATGTGGCTTGTTTTTATTTGAAAGCCGGCTTTCTAGCGATAGTTAGATATTTTTGATCTAAACTGGTTCATGCTCTTTTCAAGTTATTGGGGATGAGAGTGGGAATGAACAACCAACTTTTTTTTAAATTATTCTAATTCGTACATCACAAAACTATAGGTCCGGTTTATTGTGAAACAGTTTTGACTGTTAAACCAATTAATGTGTTCATACTTCATAGTTATAAACATAAAGTCCTTTTCTAAGTTCTTATGTTAGAATGGGTCACTAAGGAATCCTACACTGTTCGTGGCTGGTTTTATAGGTATAACAAGGTATTTTAAACTTTTATAAGATTGTTTGTTTCACACAAAGCGAGAACGCTAGATAGCAATTTAACTTTCAGACTTTGACAATGCAAAAGTACTCTGTAAATGTAGTAATTGAAATAAATGACTTTGACTTTCTAAAACTATTTCAAGAAGAGATAAGTACTTGACTTTTCAGGTTTTAGGTCAGTAATACCGTAATACTATCAACCAATCCGCACTGGGCCCGCGTGGTGGATTACGTCCCATTTCCCCTCCTAGAGAGGAGGCCAGAGTCTCAGCAGTAGGAACATTATAGGGTTGATTATGCTAATACAGGCTGTTAGGAAAAGGTGTGGTTAAATAAAACCATCTTCTGCCTTAGGTCAGAACTCTGATGTGATGGTATAAAATAAAATACCATCATTATCATTTCAGCCGAAAGGCGTCCGCTGTTGAACACAGGCCTCCCTCAAGTGTCGCCGATTACTCTGAAATTGAATTTTAGTTCCTAAATGGCAACACAGATGTCACACAATGGGTTTTTCATTCATCATCGTAAAATATTTTATCATGAATTCAAGAACATTTAAATTCAGTTCAGGTTATGATAATATTACATTTTGGTTATTTACATAATAGGAAATAAAGAAACCGAAAACCGAAAAAAGAATAAAATAAAATATGCTATTTTTTTTCCTAATGATGAGGTTCGTAAATATTCACAACACAAAAAAGACCAAACAATCTGCCTGCACGTTTTCGAATTATTTCGGAATCGAATTTAAAAAGAGAAAGTAGGTACCTACCAATTAGTTTAGATACAGAGGTACTAACAGAATTGAAAGGAATTACTATTCATAAGAATAAGTAATAACTGAGAGCAGTAGTGACCGAGTGGTAATGGCTCCGACTTACGAGTTATAGGTCGCAGGTTCAAATCCAGCCAGGTGCATTACCTTGTGTAATTTATTTCATCACCCTCTCAAAACGGTGAAGGAAAACATCGTGAGGAAACCGGCATGTCCTAGAACCAAAAATTCGAAGACATTCACCAACCCGCACTGGGCCCGCGTGGTGGATTGCGACTCATTCCCTCTCCTAGAGAGGAGGCCTGAGTCCCAGCAGTGGGAATATTAAAAAGGCTGATGGTGGTAGTATGGTCAAGTATTAATTAACTACATTATTAGTAGAGATATATGTACACAACAAACTTAAATATGAACTTACTGGTCTGACATGACTGGCAACAGGCCAGTCTAGAAGTAAGTGGCCCGACTATGTACAAAAATAAAACTGCGCGGTCTTCCCGTCTGTTTATAATTTGGGTGTCTTCAAAGCTAGAGTAAACATGCTCTTAATAAACTAGTGCAATTCACCATTAGGTTAACGATTGCATCACTGCTTACTATAATGTGAGATTGCAGTCAAGCACTAGTTTAAATTATAAAATAAAAAAACACTCTGGCGACCAAGTATTTCTCCATTCCTTACCGCATTTAAATTCAAAATGTTACCACATTTGATAAATTTAAACAGTGTGGATGTTTGCGACCACGCGTTAGCACTTCCGTGATTAAATCATAGCATTATGCATGCGTAGGCCCATGCAAAGTAAATGTATTAAAGTTATTAACACAGGCTTGTAACACTTTTAATCTTAATCTGACGCTATACCACGAGCTATCATTCACTAATGAATTGTGCCCAACTCACTCAACGCGGGAAGGAGACCTGAAGTCCTGAAATCCAGGGCTAGTTTAGACTCCAGTCCACTCCATTTATTACAAGCTTTTATTTAGTTTCAACTGTCCCGATGTTTGTCTGTAATCAAATCATGCAAATTAAAATTGATCCACTTCCCGGTTACCGATTGAGCTGAAATTTTGCATGCATGTGTAAATCAGATGATAATGCAAAATTATTGTGACATGGAGCTGATCTGATGATGGAACCAGGTGACCTTAGGAGCTCGGTAGTTATCGACACAACCCCATCAGTTTGGGCTCGTATGATTCGTTTTGATGAGTATTCATTATATTGGTATTAGAATTATACCGCTATAAAAGATTGCTATAGAAAAAATATTTTCATTAAAAACTTGTTTTAATTACTGTGTTTTCATTAATTTCATTTGTATCTAAGTGCCACTTTTGGTTTTCGCAGAATTTTAAATAAATAAATCTTGTGGAACTTCCGAAATCAGGAAGGTTATGAAACACATTGTTTTTACTTTAGCAAGACAATACAATATAATTTAACGCTATTTCTCTAGTACAGTTTGACATAAGCTCTTCAAGTCTACCCATTTCCCACATCTATTGATAATAATATAATATATTTAAAATCTCCACCCGATTATTGAATCCTATCCCTAAGGTTCTACATAATCGTTAATTGACGATAATCTGTAGAAGACTCTACATAAAAGCTAATTCGTACCAACATTATAAATGAGAAAGTAAGTTAGTCTGTCTGTTACTCTTTCACGGTGATACTTTAGAATCGATTGAAAATTGGTTCAATGTAAGTGTGTGGCTGCTGAATGAGTCGTATGCACCTTGGATGTTGTCTTGAAATGATAGTCACTGATAGCAGAAGAAGATCTGATTTATTACGTAACTTACCATATATGAATGTAGTGTGAATGATCGCTAATGAGTACAACCGTCTGTGAATGCTAATTGTGTACTATCGCTTTTCAATATAATTTGTAAATGGCGACAAAATAGTGCTAAACTGCAATACGTGACGGCCATGTACGACTCATGACTCGCACAGTAAGTTTGAACACCAAGAGACATAGGCTACTTTTAACTGTTTTCGACTTCAGCTACGTATACGCAATAACTGACATTCACGAGGACAAAGTCTAAGGCAAAAACTAGTCAAATATAATTGCTGAATCACCTTCAAACTTTGAAAGGAAATATGGAAGCTATCTTAAACTGCGTAACAGCATTTAGCCCTTGCTTATATTACTCCTATAAACAAACAAAATCAGTAATCAAGGGTCCTCGTGTTATCTCGAGTATACAGACGATATAATTTCGTTTAATAGCTCTTGTAATGTGCCAAACGATCACATTGGTTGGGAGACTGTAATTTTAGAGCAAGTGGACGAAACCGCTTGCTCAGAGTGTGTCTAATGCATATTACCTATTATGAGGCTACGTTGTGGGTGGCTACTGAGGTGTTGTGTTTTAGTTCGAAGTTCTGCCATCAGGGCCTTAAGTCTGCTATTACAATAGTGTTAGAATGGTCTAACATTGATGTCATAATTGTCGATTTTGACAAGTTTGGTAATCTACTATTATAATGGCGTCATTATGACTTTCCAATGGTCAACCACTGACACTCCATTGAAAGAAGTGGCATAGAATAGTAGGTAATCTCGTACATATTGACAAATGAATATTTGACGTATGCCGTAATCTGCCAAAACTTTGACAGTTTATTTGATCAGTGTTCTACCATTAGAACGTTGTTGTGCAGTTATTGGTTTTAATATGCTCGATATTATCATTCTACCTTAACTCTATTACGATACTACTGACCGATCAATGATCGATCATTATGAATTAGCAGATTACGAACTTTTAGCAAAATGACAATGTGATCGTGTTGGAATGACGAATTTATAAAAATAGCAGACTTGGGCCCCTGGTCCGAAGCCGAGTTATCGACGGCGAGTAGTGCTCCACAAGCGCCTCAGAGAGATGTCAGTAAAAAGGGGCCCAGCAGAGTCAAAGCCTACTGGGGCCAAGGGACTATTTCTGAAAGGGAGGCTCAGCCCCGGTATGAAAGGCAACGAAGGAACAGGGTGGGTTTTTAAGTCAGTAAAAGTTTAACACTATCTCTCGTTCGGCCCAAGGGCGGGGATGTCATCTGGATGATTTTTTACCCTCCGAAAAAAAACCTGATGGTAAGTGTAAGTGAACTTCTTAACTTTGACGTACTACGTACTACATATTGTGGGGTGGGGAGACGCAATAAAAAAGGCTTTATGTTTAATTTCGACTAATTATATTGTACGAAGCCTTGAAATTTGAATACATATTTTAATATAAAATTAAATTAATATTTTTCACTGTTGACAACTTCCGTCATAAATCGAATATCACTATTCTTTGTCATTACCATAAACCTTAAAAGGTGCATTACAATGCAGTTTTAACCCCAATTAATATGTGACCTTCATAGTCGTCACAATATTTAACTGCTGTTCCACTTTGGCGGTGGATTAGTGGCTTGGAAGCGAACTCTTGCTAGTGTTATCTTGATAAAACTACTATCCGTGTCATATGGTTTGATGATAGGAGTCTGTTGCTATGAGCACAGCGTGCCATCTCTGTAACATAATTTTCAATAACTTTAGTTCAGAAGTCAAAATTAAATATTTCTACTTCTTCAATAAATATTGCAAAACTTTCACTTTACGACTTTTATATTATAAATGTACCATCAAAGACACTTTCGCCTGACCACCGCTAAGTACATTTTTGCTTGCACTCGAAACAAAAACTTCAAAGGACTTGGTTTGGCGCCGCGCCGCAGGATTCAAGCGAAAATGTTTTTAAGTGGGCAAACAAAATAATGACCGCGATGATACAGTTGAAACTCTCAATCGATTAAAAGTACTTTTAAATGTCTAGTGTACTTTTGACCGAAATTTTGTATAGTTTAGTACTTTGTATAGTTTAGTATTTTAGTCAAAGTACTAGTGTACTAATGTATTACTTTGACTAAAATAACAATCAAAATTTATATTGCCCAAAAAAATTGATCAGAAGTAGTTTTAATTAGCTTTAGGCAAAAATCTTATTAAATTAAAAAGCGTTTGTTTTATTATAAAAAAAAATACGAAACGTTGTATCAAACGACGTTTTTCAATACACTTACGAAAACATAAGTAAAAGAAGATAGGCACGTGACTCGTGGGGGTCGCTTTGTGCTCAGACTTTTCCGCACTAGTGCCAAAATAATTAAAATGCGTGCCTAAAAAAATACCAGTTAAGAGTTTTGACAGTGACATATAAATCGTTAACTGAACGTTATTGTTTACAAAAATAAGTTCAGGAGCGTGGCATGATTGTCATTTGTCACCGCGGTCATATATCGTACGGATGATACGAAAATATCGACTGTCACGCCACGTCACTCTTAAATACGGTTTTTTGAAGCGGATGACACTGCGTGAGCAGGTTCGGGAAATTAATGTGTGCAATATGTGAAATGTATGGTTGAAAGTGGTAGGTCAGGAGATGTGGCAACGATGTAGGCGTGGCTTTGTGGTGGAAACAGGAGATGATCGATGAAATGGGATGTTCTGCGTCAAGAGTTTATGTGGTCAAATGTATGGGGATTTTTATTTTTCCTAGGGTGACTGTGAAAAAGCCAAAATGGGCTCTGTTGTACTATTTATTTTAACCATTGGATCAATAATTGATCCAATAATTGATCCATACTATTTTTGTTAATTCAGACATAATTATTATGTCTGAATTAATAAAAATAGTATTATTATTATTTTTATGTCATGCGGACTGAAACACAAAGGGCAAAAAAAATTCAAATAAAAAAAAATACAAGTCCTATCTTAAATTAAAATCGACATGACTGCAAGAAAGTAAAACAATTGAAATATGCTCGTTGCGCAGAGTACTCGGTAGTAGCTGCGTGTTCGTGGCGTGGCTGTAGCGTGGCCGCATCGATTTTAATAAACAGACCACTAAACTTCGGTTGCTGGCGATGCTAATGAATTTCTCTGCGGTGACTGTACTGTGTGTAATTAGTTGTGTGTGTATGAGAATATGCGTGCTGGCATGTTTTGTGATATGCTCAATGATGCCCGCAGATTCACTCGTAGTAGCCAGGGCGTGGTGTTTTTTGATATTATTGACAGGCTCACGCTTGACCACTGTATTACGTAATGGTAAGCGATGCTGTGGTTGACGGTGGAGCACGCTGGCCTAGAAGTAATCTATTAACTCTTATTTATTTATTTATTTATTTGGTCAGCCAACAACTGCTTACACAATACATTTACAATTGATTTTTTTTTTTGGAATTTCATTGATTAGTGTAGCAATTAATTATAGGCTAACACCACATGCACTTTATATGGTTATACATAATAATAATCTTAAATAATCACAAAATAAAAAAAATAGGACATTAATAATTAATATGAAATTTGAACACAACAATTAAATCAAAAGTATAAAATTAAAAATCAAGTTACAAACAGATTGATTAGGAATTAAATTAAATAAATTAAGTTTTGGCACAGTAATTCACAGCACATTGATAAATAATAATGATAAATTAAATTTGCTTACAATTAAAAAGAATTAATTCAACAATAATATATAATCATTTACATTTAAAATTAATAATAAAAAATATTATATTATTATTATATTATTATTATTATTATTACTTCTCTCGACTTATAGAGCTAGCTCTTGACTTATAGACCCTAAGTTTTAGCTATCAGGAAATTTAGACTCCGGCAGGGAATTTCACTTCTTAGTTGTATGCACAATGAATGTATGTATAAAAACGTTTTGTGCATATGGAGGGAAGGCATAAGGTTAAATTTCAATTCCAATACACATTCTGGGAAATGTTGACGTCAGTATAAAATTTAAATTTAAAAAATTGCTACATTTCCGTATCATAAAGGTACTTTCACATTTATGATAGATTGTGAGTATGTAAGTATATTTGGATACTTACGATACTTCTACACGTTCAAACGGCTGAAAAGATTTCGATGAAATAGCAATAGCATTGGGTTTTTATCAAAAAAAAAAATAAAGAATAGAGATATAGAGATTAGTATTATTATTTTATTTGTTAATAAATAAATAAATTTTTAATTAAAAATATTTTTTTTTTAATCGATAAATTTCTACTGTCACGTGGGTAAAGCCGCTGACAGCAGCTATTATATATAATATTGCCGGTACGGTTGGCGCAGTGATTAAACAACTGGCTACTGTGTTCTGCGTTGCGGGTTCAATTCTCGCTCGGACCATTTGTATATCCTAGAAAGAAAAAAAGAGAACACGTTTATTTGGCATACAGGTACACACAATGAGATAACAATTATCATAGTATAGAAACTTAAACTTAAATATACCTACATTGTATGTCTCACAGCTGCGCCTAATAGGTCCAGTTCAGCATGATGCCAGGCCACTACGTAGCAGTTGCCTGACGCTGGTTTTCAACTCCTACTAGTTGTTTCGAGTGTGGGTGCCTTGGTATGTGAGTTTTTGGCCTACTGTCAACGGACGCGTAGTTTCATTGACGCGTATTTGCCATTATACCCTTGAAACTCTGTCGACGAAGTGGCAACATAGTGCCGTCGTGTCGTTACCGCATTAATTATCAGTGTGGGGCAACATTTTTTTTATATTAAAATAAATAAACCAAAATATATTGAAAGGGATCGTATCATCCTAAAGTATTCCACTTTTAGGAAGCGATTTTCTTGTTGATCTGGTGCTTAAAAAACTAAATAGACACATCGAAATCTTCAATTAAACATTTCTTCATGAAACAAGTCTACAATTAAAAACCAATTTCTACAAAATTACCGAATCGATTTCCCGGTACCGTCTGATTGATGTCTAAGTGATGATTAAGGAACATTACTCTCGATATTGATCACTGACCGATTTGCGCGGATTCATGAAACTTCGCTTGATAGATTCGAATTTACAACGAGCTACGAAAGCTTTACGGTGGAGTCGACTTATTAAGAAGGGACTCTTTCATCATTAATTCAATTCAATTCATTTATTTCTGGCATCTAGGCCCATATAAGTTTATAAGTTTCATATATTTTAACATATATGACGATAAAAATTACAGTAAAAGTTAAAATATTATAATAATTCAGCTGAAAGACGTCCATTGTAGGTCATAGGCCCTCCCAAGGGTCGTCATAACGACTGGTCTTTTAGGACTTTTTAACTTTTCAATTTCTAAACAAAAACTTAACTAATATTATTAATGAGAAAGTAAGTTTGCTTGCCACTTTTGCGCGCTTAACCCACTGAACTCACAATCAAAAATAATAATAGATTAGTTTGTTGTATGTTATTATTATGTGTTAGTTTGTTTCTTTTAAGATTGTCCTGTGTCTAAGTTGCATGAAAACCAAAAAAAAATAATAATTTTGTTAATTCATTAAACCCCAAGCGAACGCCGGCGTTCGCGCTGTCATTGTCTTTCTATTGTGCCTCTAATTGATATCCTTTTATTTTTATGAAATTTGGCCTATACGTTGTCAAAGGAACATACAAGAACATAGGTTACCAAACTTCCTGAAGGAAAGAACAATTTTTTTGGGATAGGAGATATCATTTAATAACTTCTCCCGAATGGAGCAAGAGGGATATCAAACTTTTACTGGCGTATCTGTGTCCTTCAGTTGCGTTTAACGTTTTAAGACCATGGATTTCTTTTTCAGAAATATCCCGTAGCGTCGCATGACCTACCTAAAGGTCCATTTCGTCACGGCATCTTCTATCTAGGATTGACCAGATGTAACTAAAGTCAGAAAAAAGTGGAAGAAAGGAATCTTTGCATTGCAGGGAGAATGGATACAATAACTTACAATAATATACTGGTGGGTTCTTATTTATATAATTCTGAAGGTTTTTGAAGTGAAAACTTCTTTAGCGGCGTTGAGCACTTTTGAGTAATGGGTATAAAATCTTAAACTCGCGTCAGGACACGTGACCTGATCGAAAAAGCGTAAGACGGATGGAGAGTAGACAGCTATCCCATATCGCGCGTTGTGAAAGGGGGCTAGACGGAAAAAATTCTCACGAAAAATTGTACCGACACTTTTACTGTCAAAATATAAATCCAAGATGGCGGCTGCAAGAAATTATCAACTTTTTCGTCATGGGTGTCGTTTTCATGGTTTTCGAGGGTGTTGAAACCGATGGTACTGTCAAAATATAAATCCAAGATGGCGGCTGCAAGAAATTATCAAATTTTTCGTCATGGGTGTCGTTTTCATGGTTTTCGAGGGTGTTGAAACCGATAGTACTGTCAAAATGTAAATCCAAGATGGCGGCTGCAAGAAATTATAAAATTTTCCGTCATGGGTGTCGTTTTCATGGTTTTCGAGGGCGTGGAAACCGATGGTACTGTCAAAATGTAAATCCAAGATGGCGGCTGCAAGAAATTATCAACTTTTTCATCATGGGTGTCGTTTTCATGGTTTTCGAGGGTGTTGAAACCGATGGTACTGTCAAAATATAAATCCAAGATGGCGGCTGCAAGAAATTATCAACTTTTTCGTCATGGGTGTCTTTTTCATGGTTTTCGAGGGTGTTGAAACCGATGGTACTGTCAAAATGTAAATCCAAGATGGCGGCTGCAAGAAATTATCAACTTTTTCGTCATGGGTGTCGTTTTCATGGTTTTCGAGGGTGTTGAAACCGATGGTACTGTCAAAATATAAATTCAAGATGGCGGCTGCTAGAAATTATCAACTTTTTCGTCATGGGTGTCGTTTTCATGGTTTTCGAGGGCGTTGAAACCGATGATACTGTCAAAATATAAATCCAAGATGGCGGCTGCAAGAAATTATCAAATTTTTCGTCATGGGTGTCGTTTTCATGGTTTTCGAGGGCGTGGAAACCGATAGTACTGTCAAAATGTAAATCCAAGATGGCGGCTGCAAGAAATTATCAACTTTTTCGTCATGGGTGTCGTTTTCGTGGTTTTCGAGGGTGTTGAAACCGATAGTACTGTCAAAATGTAAATCCAAGATGGCGGCTGCAAGAAATTATCAACTTTTTCGCCATGGGTGTCGTTTTCGTGGTTTTCGAGGGTGTTGAAACCGATGGTACTGTCAAAATATAAATCCAAGATGGTGGCTGCAAGAAATTATCAAATTTTCCGTCATGGGTGTCGTTTTCATGGTTTTCGAGGGCGTGGAAACCGATGGCACTGTCAAAATGTAAATCCAAGATGGCGGCTGCAAGAAATTATCAAATTTTTCGTCATGGGTGTCGTTTTCATGGTTTTCGAGGGCGTGGAAATCGATGGTACTGTCAAAATGTAAATCCAAGATGGCGGCTGCAAGAAATTATCAACTTTTTCGTCATGGGTGTCGTTTTCGTGGTTTTCGAGGGTGTTGAAACCGATAGTACTGTCAAAATGTAAATCCAAGGTGGCGGCTGCAAGAAATTGTTAACTTTTCCGTCATGGGTGTCGTTTTCATGGTTTTCGAGGTTGTTGAAGCTGATAGTGCTGTCAAAATGTAAATCTAAGATGGCGGATGTCAGAAATTATCAACTTTTTCGTCATGAGTGTCGTTTTCATGGTTTCGAAGATGTTGAAATAGTGCTGTCAAAATGTACATAAAATAGGATAGTATTTTTTAGTTATATAGTGTATTGGCTAGACGGAAAAAATTCTCACGAAAAGTTGTAACGACACTTTTTCTATAGTAAGCTATTGTAAGCCGTGCGGCGTGCGCATGTTTCTCTGTCTTTCTCTCTTTCTCTCTCTTATAGAAAGCAAGCCAGAACGGAACTTCGTTCCATCCGGGTGTCCCTTGACACCTCAGTAGTTTTTCGGAGAGATAAACTTTTTAATGTAAAATAATTGTAATAGTTTTAAAGTGTTAAATTTTTAATGTAATATAAATTGTCATGTTTGTGTACGATAGCGCAATAAATGAATATTGTATTCTACCACATAAATGATAGTACTTTTATACTGATAAAGCAATTGGTGCAAAATTATTCCCTAACCATTCCAAAATATCAAACATGCTCAACGTTAATAATCAAGTTTTCACTTCTGCCGGCACTCCCGGAGTGCCATCCGTCTTTTTTTTTTTAACATCAAGTATTAATTTTACGCTTTTACCCGCGGGTAGAAGTAGAAGCTAGTAATAAATAATATAAGTCAACAGAACCGCGTTATTTGAGCCGATAGATATTTCATTAAACGGGCAAGCGAGCGCCGGCGTCCGCTCGTCGTATTCGCAAGATTATAATTGCTAATATGACGAAAAAATTCAGTTGACTAAAATGGTTAAAAAAAAAAGTAAAATAGGATCACATCCAAACTGCTACGTCACTTCGTAGCTCCTTGCCACAGAGCGCTGAGCGAACAATGATTTGGTTTTATTAAGGTGACATCTGTTGGCTCGGGCGCTAAACCGTCGCGGAATTAATACGTACCGATTTTATCGTCAGCATTCAACTGTTTACATTGTCACTGACTAAGATTGTTGAGCTTTTGTACCGAACAGTCCTACAAAAAGTCACTTTGTGTTGTTGGCTGTTTTATGTTATGTGTATTTTGTTCTTGCGTTCTGGAAAGTACAACTTTTTCTTAACACGCTTATATTAGCTTCACCTGTATGTTTGTAATCAACGCCTTGGAGCTCGATTTTGACCTACTTTGGGCGATCAGATTTTCTTTAAACTTTGCACACCCATCAAAGACCGGTGACAATACAATAATCCGTTTTTTTTAAGGGTCTAAACAGACGGACCGCATTTCAACTGCAATCCAACTGCAAATTGCAGTTTGAATGCAGTTGACACGACTGCAATAGAATTGCAAACACGACTGCAATAGAACTGCAAACCAAACGTGCGGTCCGATTGCACTCGTGTGAAGTGCACACCGACTACATCCGAATTGCACCATGCGCGGGAGGGCAGTATTGCAGTCGTGTTTGCAGTTCTATTGCAGTCGTGTCAACTGCATTAAACTGCAATTTGCAGTTGGATTGCAGTTGAAATGCAGTCCGTCTGTTTAGACCCTTAGTGAAAAATTAAAATGTAGTTTAAAAAAACTAAAAAAAACACGCTTTCATAGCATATCAAACTAAAAAGCGTGGGGCGCTTTGTGCTATATTTTTTATAAATCGGGCACCCCACGCTTTTTTCACAATGATATTAATATTTTTCGTTCATTTATTTTACACTTTTTAGTTTGATATGCTATGAAAGCGTGTTTTTTTTAGTTTTTTTAAACTACATTTTTTTTATACAAACTAGTGCTTGGCTTTGATCCCACCTGATGGTAAGAAGTGACGCAATATCCCATAAAATATCCTATATGCTATTCCGAGACATGGTCTACCTATATACTAAGTTTCATCGAAATCCGTTCAGCTGTTCGAGTGTAAAAAGTAACATCCCACACACAACACACACACACACACACACACACGAACCTTCGACTCTAGAATGTTCGTGTTATTAGTATGGATAACAAATTCTATGTTTAACTTTTCCCGCACACGCGCTTTAAAAAAACGCCGCTTTAAGCTTCATTTTGAGGCGGCTTTTTTTGTGGCTCGTGTGCGGCGGTGCCGTCACAAAAAAATGCTTGAAGCGGCTTCAAGCTTTACCGAACACAAGAGGTGTTGCGCGCTTCAGTTGTTTTTTGCGGCCGCTTCTAGCCTTTTTTTGTGGCCGCCTCTAGCGTTTTTTGTGGCGGCGTTTTTTTGAGGCCCGTGTGCGGGGACAGTAAATTCTCTCAAAAGCAACTCTAAAATTGACAATTAAACCACAAAAGAGTCGCGCATGGCCCGGCAAGGCCGAAGCCTACTGGGGCCATGGGATAACTTCCGAAAGGGAAACCTATGCTCCTGGAACGCAAAAGGCAACTCAAAGAACAGAGGTATGGTTTAAGCCAGTAAAACCCTGACACGCCCTTCCACACCACCCTAGAGCGAGAAAAGTCATTAGGTGATTTCTCACTTCGAAAGAAGACACCCACAAAAAAGTGTTTACCCCACTAGCCCATAAATCGTGTCCAAGTTCATTCATAGCCACGTTTCTCCCTGATCTAATTCCGAACAGTTGGTACAATGCATTTCACCGTCTATCGGGTTCTATCAGGTTTCCACCCCATAAACGCCCAGTGGGACACATTGATTGCCGCCTCAGATTTTGTTCAATTTGCATTTTATAATTAAAGAATTAGATGTCGGTTGGGAAGGTGCGGTTGTACTGGGAAATGAGCTGAGTCGCTTTAGCGAAGGTATCGCGGTCATTCTCGGACTGAATACGATATTATTTTTAGTATATACGACACCTGAATATGGTTTGTGCAGAATGACTTGTTCGTCAGCTCGCTGACGCAATTCGCGCGAGTCCCTGCGAGTTGGCACCTTTCGATTTCACCTACTTTTTCTGTCGTCATCTCGCTCAAATGTAAAAATCTGACGTATTTATGTACAGTAAATGAATCGTTTCAAATATATAATTTTTACACCATGTTATATTTTTTCTGATATAACATGGCATTTTTTTTATGGTGGGAAAATCATTTAATTACAACCCCCGCTCTTGGGCGGAGCGGGAGATAGTGTCAGACTCTTACTGACTAAAAACCCACTCCGTTCCTTCAAGCCTTCGTACCGGGGCTCGAGCTATCTTTCGAAACTAACCCTGGCCTCGACCCAGCTGGGCCCCTGCTGTTGCTGACAACTCCTTGAGGCGCGCGGCAATAGTGCGCGTCGACGACTTGGGCTTGGTCCGGACAGTTACCGGACGGTCGGACAGTGAGCTACCCATAGCTCGTCGTCCGCAAGCCCGCGTGTACGGTGGCCGGAAATCGGGATCAGAATCCCGGCAGTGGTTTTGCTAGCATTACTGCTTCGCAGAAGTCGGCGACCGCCTGCCACTCCTCCTCGCTCTGGACGAGGGCCTGAACCAAGGCCTGGTTCGAGAGGTCTCCACCGGCGATCGCCCCCACGAGGGCACGGCGATTCTCCGCCCAAGCATTGGTTGAAAATCAGCGCTGTGGCTGTGGTCTGTCCTACACGAGCCCCAGCATTACAAATTATAAAAAAAAATTAAACACTTTTTCTTTCTTTCTTTTCTTTGAGCGTTTAGGTGCTGCTCTGCATGTCGCGGTTTCTATTTCCGCACGGAACAACAAAATGATATTTTTTCCAGTTTTGGGCATCTTATGTGTGCGAGTTTTTTTGTGAAGGCACCGACGACACTGGCGTAAATTTTAGTATGGAACAAAGTTAATAAAAGAAATCGTTACAATTATGTATACTTTCTAGCACAGCTCCGCTCATTCCTCGCTCATCCCGCAGTAAAGCTCTGCCCCGTTGTCGTGGGTCGAAGACAGTTTATTTGTACAGGCGTCGACTTTTACATTTTAATGGCGCGTTTTCGCCGTCGCTTTTCTTTAGTACCCGGCGATGATTTGAGGGGTTGAGATGTACGTTCGTGCCGACAGGATTTTTGGGGTTAAACTGAAAATAGCTTTAAGTACTTCAAGTTTGTTTCGTGTTTCGCTAAAAGGAAATGTTTAGTATGTCCTATCCTAGATCTAATGTAACATCACAATGAATGTCGTAAGATAATTTTTTGTGGTGGGAAATCATCAAATAACTCGTCTCGCTCTTAGTGGAGCGAGGAAGATCTTCAGCTGCCTTTTGTTTTCAGGGCCTTGGTAACTCTTTCGAACAATCTCGCAGCCCTGACAGGCCAATAAAGTCAGGCCTCTTATACTCTAAGTAAAAGGAAAGTTCTTCCCCTTCATACGACTTAGTCGCCATGACAATAGAAAAATCCCTCCATTAATATCGAGAAATAATACGTAATAACTGTCAATTTTATTGACTCGAGATTAAGTCGAGATTGAGACGAGATTGAGTCGAGATTGAGCCAAGATTGAGTCGAGATTTAGTCGAGATTGAGCCGAGATTGAGTCAAGATTGAATCGAGTCTAATTCGAGATTGAGTCAAGATTGAGTAGAGATTGAGACGAGATTGAGACGAGATTGAGCCGAGATTGAGCCGAGATTAAGGCGAGATTAAGTCGAGATTGAGCTGAGACTGAGTCGAGATTGAGCCGAGACTGAGTCGACATTGAGACCAGATTGAATCGAGATTGCGTCGAGATTGAGTTGAGATCGCGTCGAGATTGAGCCGAGATTGAGTCGGGATTGAGTCGAAAAGAGAAAATGGCTAAGAATATATGGTAAGTTGTTGTGGAAAAGAGTTAAATTGGATATTAGGATTAGTTTAATATTATCGTCTTTGCGATAAAATATTTCTTATTTTAAGCGTTTCGCTAGGAATTACTCCTGTTAGGTTACTAACTGATACTTACTTCAGTCAAAAAAGTATCGGGAATGGATGATTTGTTTATGGTTGCAAATTAAAATTTTAGATTTTTTTGTTGTTGCTAGATTGGCACAACTGTTTTCCATTTTGGCGCGGAGTTTGAGTTGCATATCTGTTATTTTTAGTTATATCATATCTAGTGTGTATTGCGAATTTCATAATGGACAAAAGCATCGAACAAAGAGTTTGTCTTAAATTTTGCATCGCCAATGGAATTTCGTGTTTGGAGTCACTGAAAATGTTACAGAAGGCTTACGGTGAATCGACTTTGTCAAAAATACGTGCTACAAGCATTCAAAAGCGGTCGAGATGTGATGGAAGATTTGCCTCGCTCTGGTAGGCCATCAACCTCTGCAACTGAAGTTAACATCGCAAAAGTGAAGGAAATAGTGACTGAAAATCCTCATTCAAGTTTGAGAGAGATAGCCGCCGAACTTTCTGTACCTCACGAGTCGATCCGTACCATTTTAACTAATCATTTGGGTATGAAACATGTTGCCGCTCGGCTAATCCCAAAAGACCTGAATTTTCTCCAAAAACTCAATGGCATGAGAGTCGCTGAGGACATGCTAGAACGAGTCAATTCCGACCCAACATTCATGAAACGCATTGTTACTGGCGACGAGACGTGGGTTTACGAGTTTGACATGCAAACAAGTCAACAAGCTTCGGAGTGGCGCCTTCCAACTGAACCAAAACCGAAAAAACCACGCCAAAGTAGATCAAAAGTCAAAGTCATGTTGACTGTTTTCTTTGACTATCGCGGTGTCGTGCATTCGGATTTCTTACTGGAAGGTCAAACGGTAAATAAAGAATATTATTTGAGCGTTATGCGGCATTTCAGAGAGCAAATTTGACGAAAAAGGCCAGATTTGTGGAAAGAAAATTCTTGGATTTTGCACCACGATAATGCGCCTTCGCACAAGGCCATCATTGTGAACGAATTTTTGACCAAACACCTGAGAAACGCCTTACATGAGTAGTGAAAATGAAATAAATTACACAAAGTAAACGCCTGGCTAGGTTTGAACTCGCGACTCGTAAGTCGGGGCCGTTACCACTCTGCCACCACTGCTCTACAATATACCTCAGACTTCAGTTAAAAAAAAACCTTTCTTAAATGGCATTTACATAAATATTCGCTATACCAACCAATTCATATAAAGTATATTATTTAAAACAAGACGCACATGAATAGTTGGGGCCCGGGGCCCCGCGGGGCGCGTTCCCTACTCCTAATGTTAAGATATGGCGATCCTGCTTCATATTTTATGTTTCGTTTCATTCACGGTGAGAGTGTCGTGATAAATTCTCTTAACTTGCATTATGTAAGAGATGTAATGTGGGTAGGTTTAGCTTATGACGTGTCAGGTCGGTTAGTAAGCATTTTTTGATAATACTCTGATAGCACGACGCAGGTCTTCACTGGACATGGTATTATTATTATTTCGTTTATTCAAATATTAACATATAAATTATAAGCCAAAAATAGTAGCCCACCGGTATCGGGAACAGGGTCCAAGCTACCGGCGGTCAGGGCTCCAGAGAAAGGAACCTCCTAACTATACGAGCCGTGTCCAGCAATACTGCTTTCTGAATCAAGCCCTTGATCCAGTCGCCTAACGAGAGCCTCCTAAGATGTTGGTCGAGGCTCTTGGCTATTAAGCCATTGGCTGAAACAACTATCGGTACAATGACCGCTGAATCCACTTCCCACATGTCGACAACCTCGCGAGCCAAGACGATATACTTAATTTGTTTATCTTTCTCGGCTTTCACGAGGTTCTCGTCATGCGGAACGGATAGGTCAACAATCATTGCACGCCTCTCGCTTCGGTCCACCACCACTATATCAGGCTTATTGGCCACAATAGTCCTGTCAGTGATGATGGGCCGATCCCAGTACAAAGTGATATGACCGTTATCAAGAACTGGGTCGGGCTCATACCTATAGTATGGCACTTCCGATTCCACAAGAGAGTATTTCAGAGCAAGTTGCTGATGGATAATCCTGGCTACAAGGTTGTGCCTATGCAAGTACTCTCCGTTAGCTAGACGAGAACAACCAGAGATAATGTGACGGATTGATTCTCCCGGACGGTGACATGCCCGACAGATGTCAACCGTGCCGTCCTTCACAATAAATCTCCGGTAGTTATTATTAATATTATTATTTAGAAGATAAGGGGTTATGCATCACCCATAGTGTAGGGGATGTAGTCACTGCGACCTAAAAGATCTATTGTGACTCGCCACCTTGTTAGAGTAACTCTTTTAGCCCGGAGGCTTCCAAGAAATTTAGAATACTCCTAGCTTTTAGAGTTTTAATCTCCTCCGGGCGAATAATGTGTCGGCCCAGATGGACACTGCGTTTGTGGATAAGGGGCCCGCATTCACACAAAAGGTTCTTAGGCGTCTCCCTCTCCTGATTACAGTACCGGCAAATATCAGTGTCACTCAGTTTCATGTGAAATTGGTGCCTGTTTAGTTTGCAGTGGCCGGTTAAGGCGTGGGCTATCGCACAGATGTTCGCCCTGCTAAGCTCAAGAAGCTCGGCAGTTCGTTTTTGTGAGTAGCCTTCTATAAGAGATTTGGCGTGTAGCAGTCCTGGTTGTACCAAAACGACTGGTCGAAATCTACTGGGGCCAGGGATCTGTTTCTGAAAGGAAGGTTCGGCCCCGGTACGAAAGGCAACGAAAGTACAGGTGGGTTTTAAGTCAGTATAAGTCTGACACAATCTCCCGCTCCGCCCAAGAGCGGAAAACGCACCAAAAAAAAATTACTCTGACAGCAAAATATAATTTAGAATCTCTTCTTGGTCCTCGCCGGTTCCCTCTCTGCTCGAATACTCATTATCTCTCTCTTTCATAATTGGTTTCCTACGAATTATTGAAATACCTACTATTTGGCTTGTATCTCGTTTTTTGGATAGCTGATAGGCCCTTTAAACATTTTTTTTTTTAAATACCTTGCCCCATTCTAGTTATGATTTCTGTGTCGTGGATGCCTTCACAAACATGTAAAACTCACATACACAAGACATCCAGACCGGAAACACCTATCTGTAAGTCATACAAATACTCGTATTTGTTCCGTGCGGCATGATTTGCTTAGTTTATAGAGAATATCAGTACCAACTTTCCCCGTCAGACATGATCATCATACTGTTGTGGGGAGAGCAGTATCTTCAAACGCTACAGTCAGCATCTAAAAATTATAGTTCTATATATAATAATAAAACGGAAATTGCTTCAAAAAAAAAAAAACAACACGACGTGATTGGACATCCGTTCTACAATGAGGACACGGAGAAGTAGGGGTGTATGGAGTGCCAATGTACAATTAAAGCTATAACTACACTGCGCACACTTGTGGCCCACACGCCGATTTGGGCACGTCGGTCATGGTTGAGGCCATGGTCCGGAGCGAGGAGGAGTGGCAGGCGGTCGCCGACTTCTGCGAAGCAGTAATGCTCGCAAAGGAGGAGGCCGAACGCATCAGGCAACGGCGTTCTCGCCGCCGCCGCCGCCGCCGGGATTCTGATCCCGATTTCCGGCCACTTTAGGCGCGGGCTTGCGGACAGTGAGCAATGGGTAGCTCGTTATCCGGCCGTCCGGTAACTGTCCGGCCCAAGACCAAGTCGTCGACGGCACGCACTGTTCCTGCGCGCCTCAAGGAGCTGACAGCAACAGCAGGGTTCCAGCCGGGTCGAAGCCTACTGGGGCCAGGGTTATCCGAAAGGGCGCTCGAGCCCCGGTATGAAGGCTAGAAGGAACGGGGTGGGTTTTTTAGTCAGTAAGAGTCTGACACTATCTCCCGCTCCGCCCAAGAGCGGGGGATGTCATTGCATGATTTTTGAAAAAAAAAGATGTTTAGACTTAACGACTGCCTATTTTTTTTTTTATAAATGATTGGCTTATGCCTTGATCACACGTACTGAGTAAAAGGGCCAGACGATAAAATGTTGCTCGGCAGAGACAGTAATGTAAGCGAGTTGTAGAGATAAGCGCTCGGCCGAGCAGTCGGCGCTGCGTTTATACGTATCGAGTATTCGGCCGAAAGTACTGTTTTGCCCATTTACTCGGTATGTGTGATCAAGCCATTACGCTTGACCATTATATCCACTGTTGGTAAATAATGATATCTCCCGTCACACGATCACTAACTTCCTTTTCTTTCTTATCACTTCTCATATACTTAATCCATCCATCTTTGGCCTCCCTTTCCCAATCTTATAATTATTTTAGTTCATAACTAGTTGCAGTGTATAATATAACTTAGTATAAGACTTTTAATGTATGTATACTGTGACGACTATGAAGGTCACCTATTATTAAGTTTGCAAACTGGCAAGTATATTAATATAATTTTATATAATAACATACAATTGCCGTCACGGATCTTGAGCGCTGGCTTCAAGTTGCGCAGAAGTCAAATATTCGGTCTCTTTAGTAGTGCGAAGTGAGACGCGGGGGCGGGAGAGTCTCAGTAGTTGGCTCGCCGCGCCATCGCGTTATAGACGTCACTCCTGATTCGTTCCCAGCGTTGCTGCATGTATCTAATGACGAAGACGATTGGCTCCCCAATGTATGGAATACGCAAAACGATCCCAACTCTAACGCCGAGCGCTCAAGATCCGTTTCGGCAATTGTAATTCAAAAGTTTCATACAATATAATAGTAAAATTAAACTGAAAGCCTTTCATTTGCGTCTCCCCACACCACAATACTTACCTGTTTAATTTTCCGAATTATTTAAAGCAAAACAAAATTATGATGATCATATAAACCTAAAGCGTGTAAAAACACGACAGACTTTATAAAAAAAAATCGATTCACAAATTGACAAAAACATAATTAATTTTCAATGGGATATCCATTTACTATTTTCTCCGACATCGTCTATTATCCTCTCGACTATACAAAACCGTACGTAAAGACACACAGACAAAACATTCTTATTGTTTTTCACTTTTTTCTCATCTACCCTCATTCTTGCGTTATTTCCCCAAAGACTTGCTGAAACAAATAATGACCTATTGTGTAAATAGAGGAAAAACTGGCTTCGATACGACAAATTATTACAGGATTGTACCTGTCCCTTGCAGACAATAGATATATTACTTTTGTATAACATTTAGGTATTTCTGATACTGATATAATATAATGAAATTTTCTATCTGTTACTGAAGAATTTAATTTTGTTTGTGTTTTCTTGTTGCTAGTTACATGTTACAATATATGTTAACAATTTCTTCTACATTAATATTATACAGAGGTAAAGTTTTTTTTTTGTTTGTCCGATTGCTGAAATTATTTCACCGAGAGAAAGCTGCTTTATTCCTGAGTGACATAGGCTATATTTTATGTACGCGGGTGAAGCTGCGGGGAAAAGCTAGTTTTTAATGTAAATATAATTATTATTGTAAATTGACACTATATAAATATGTGTCAATCATTTCAATACATAGGTCACAGGACATATTCCCAGTATGGGATACGTATCTTTTTTTTTAAAGGAAACTCATTGTCTGCGGCATCATGGGCATGATTGCGGACAGGCTGGACTGCACTGCTGCATAGTGAATCGTTGCTCCAGTATCTCGGCTGGGATGCTGAAGCACTGATTCATTATTTGTTTGTGGTATTATAATTTGTAAATGTATTTGTGTCACTAACATAGTTGTAAGGTTGTATTATTAATACTAACACTAAATGAGTCTTATTGTTACTTGAAAATAAAGATTATTATTATTTATTATTGTGGAGTTAAGGCGTATAGTCTCGTGAACAGCCGTCTTGTTTTTCAGATTTTTGTAACTCATAACATGATTTAAAGGAGTGTCCATGGAGTTTCTAGCATGTTCTTCTCCATAGAGATCTACGCTTTGGAACGTGCAACTTTCAAGCTAAGTTTTTTTTACTGACTGACGTTTTGACGATTCAAAAGGTCCTGTTATTAGTCTATTTGAAATAAAGTTTCTGATTTCAGCGGGCCGGAGTTAAATTCACACATACTTGTACTGCCGCCTGCGCCCGCATAGAGCCCCGCTAACCTATAAAACCATTTTCTTTGCGAAATATTGATTGATTTACATATGCTATATGTACTTTCTGAAGAACATCCAACCAGCAATTTTTTTTTGTAAACATATTTCTAAAGTTCAAAGCCGTTTGAAAATAAGATGGAAAACTAGAGAAAAAATATGATGTTGTTAATTTTTTTTTTAGAAGTGTTACTTATTAAAGGTGTTTTCAATGCCAACATAAGATTATATGAATTTATAATTTTTTTTTATAATTATTAACCCAGCCGTTACCGAGAAGTAGGCTTCAGAAAGTCACTGTTTTATTGCTCTAAATGGGAGTAAAGGTCTTAAACTCGTCTCTGTTCACGAATTGTCTGATCACTGTGTGCACAATTAGGAATGAAGAATAAACAAACGTCTACAAGAAAAGATCAGAAGGCATATGTTATTAATATTGGTTTTTGTTCTCTAACGCTTTATTCACAATTCAAAGAACAATTCATATTTAATTCAATAGACGAAAATTCATATCGCGACCCTTCACGCTCAGCTAATGAGGTGCCGAGCAGTGGGGCAGGTTCACACTGGAACCCCATGGACCGGATAGATCATGACTAGCATTAGGGGTGTGATATTGGGGTGCGAAATCTATAGTACTTAACCCCTGTGACATTCCGCGATTTTGAATTTAGGGGGTCTTTTTTGAACCCCTGGAGCGTTAAATTTGGCGGAGTGTACTAGGGTACCATGTTTATAAAAGCAGTTAAGTGCATTATCGTCTTTTGTGAGGGGAGCCAGTAGAATGCGTAATGTAATTAAATATTTGAAAGATCTATGGCGAATTGGTGTATTTTGTATTAATTGTGATGCACGTGGTGTGGTTGATTTAATTAACTGTCACCAGTGAGCTGAAAGGATCTAATAAGTTAGAAAAACTCTTATTTGATTTGGTAAAAATACAAGCAGTTTATTGCCAAAATCAACACCTATTTATATATTACATGCTTTATGTTCATAAAAGTATAGAGGCGGATTTTAAGTATTTTGTACAATTTTTTAAGGTGATGCAGAGAAAAATAGTGGTAGGTGCAATAAAAGAGAGAGAAAAATGCAAATACAGGAATAAATGTACAACGACGATTATCCACTATATACTCAAATTAATAACCACACATACTTACTCTAAATTCATCATATCAGCCGAAAGCATCAGGCAACGGCGTTATCGCCGCCGCCGCCGCCGGGATTCTGATCCCGATTTCCGGCCACCGTAGGCGCGCGCTTGCGGACAGTGAGCAATGGGTAGCTCGCTGACCGGCCGTCCGGTAACTGTCCGGACTAAGCCCAAGTCGTCGACGGCGCGCACTGTTCCCGCGCGCCTCAAGGAGTTGTCAGCAACAGCAGGGACCCAGCCGGGTCGAAGCCTACTGAGGCCAGGGTTATCCAAAAGGGCGCTCGAGCCCCGGTATGAAGGCTAGAAGGAACGGGGTGGGTCTTTTAGTCAGTAAGAGTCTGACACTATCTCCCGCTCCGCCCAAGAGCGGGGGATGTCAATGCATGATTTTTCCCACCATAAAAAAAAGCCGAAAAACATCTACTGTTGGACATAGGCCTCCCCCAAGTGTCGCCATAATGTCCGGACCTGTGCGTCTCGCATCCATCGGAGGACTTAAAATAGTCAAACCTATCTAAACATTTGAGAAAGATTTAACAGTTTATTTAATTGGAAAAACAAACTCCTAATTTTTTCGACGTTTCAATAGAAAAACGTTTAACAAATATATCAAAAACAAATACCTTCATAACTTGAAAAAATAATCTCCAATCCCCTTTACAAGTCTCTATTAGCTGGAAGCAAGTCTTCAAAGGCAACGAATCGCCCAACATAAAAAGTTTTCGCGCAAAATACAAACTTAAACACGGCCCGCCGTAAGACATCATTCTCAACGCGCCGATCCCATTCATTAAAACGGACAACAACTTCACTCGGAGCGAGTTCGTTTGGACCGACATGTGGTTCTAAACTTTCTTTAAACGTTTCACGCCGTTTGCATACCTGCATACTTCACTCACGCATGCTTAACCACCCCTATCACAATCCATTAAGGCTGAAATCAGCCAGAAGCAGGTGTAAATCCACTTGGTGAACAGTAAGATGCTCTGAGAGAAGAGTTAGTTGCACCACGCCTGCGCACTCGTCACTGCAGCTCGGGGTTCCACGTTGTGTTGACCAGTTTTGACAGTCAATAGCTGGTTGCCAGAGGGAACAGCCGCGCGCGACTTTCCCGGAAAATACGTCTGACGTATCGTATCGTGTTTAATTTTTAGAGTGTTCGTAAATTTTACTTAAAGTGTAAATAATTAAATTAAAATAAATGTGTTTTACCGTGCCCTGTTTAGCAATTTAAGGATTTGAATAGGTAAGTGAGATTTTATTAAGAAAATAAGGATGAGAGAAACGCTGTGTGAATGAGGAAAATTTTGTGTAATTAGTTAAAGGGCCTTTTCAGATTTCGTTCTTTATAAGCGGAAAATTTTCTTTAGGACCTCGGTTTTGTTATCGTTGCTGTGATTTAGTTTCGATTAAAAGATTTCGATTTATCTTTTCAATGTTTATTGTAAACAGATTGAATATTTGAGTTTCTGGTATCTGGTAAAATAACTTTTTGTTATCACAAAAAGTGGGATAGATAATCATGTTTCAAATTAGTGAAACATTCGTTGTTAACGTTTGGAAACCATTTTTCAATGAATACCAATGTTTTACGAAGTTTTCAACATTCTGTTTAATGGAAAATATTCGGAAGCATTTGTATTTTTGAAACCGCGATATCAAAATATGAATTGTTTTTTTAAAGTGTACTGAATTGAACTGGCTTATGTTTGGAACATTTTTTTTTACTAGGATCTTTTTTTTATTTGTTTATTCTCGTGTAAATTATATTTTGCCAACCATTGGTAGAGTTCTAATATGAGTAATGCCGGCAGAGATAGTGTCAGCTTTTTTTTTTCGATCTGAAGTTTTAAGAGCCTTCTCAATCACTGAGATTCAATTCGATGATTCAATGATACGAACACGTATGTATTATCAAAAATTGGAACATTAAAAAATGAATTGGTTTAAAGTTGTTTTCGAGTATTTGAAGAGGCAATAATATTTTTTTTTCAGTGCAATGTTACCGTTGTTCCTAAGTTTTTTTTTAATATTGAAGTTTTTTTTATATTGATTTTTTTTTTAATATTGACTTCGAAAAGTGGCGGGATGAGATTAGTTTAAACTTTTTGACAATATTACATAATAGTTGTAACATTTAGTACGACACTGTAAACATAAAGTTGATTATTTTAATTTTGCTGGTAAGATGTCAAAGTAACAGAATCAGCCTAAGATGAAGGTGAAGATGATCTTGAGTCTTATTGGAGGAACTGGTCCGTAATGGTCGAAGACCGTATGTGGGAAAGATGTAGGAAAGCTTTTGCTCTGCTGTGGGATAGATATCTAAGAGATAGAACTATAAAATAATACTTTCCACTTTAAATTACGTCACGTGTTTTAGAAGATTGCCGAATAAAATTAAAGTTTCCAAAACTTTAAGTCAAAAATTTTAAGTTTTAATAGTTTTCTTGCCTTCAAGTTAAAAATATAGCGTGTGCATAACAGCGTGACAGCTGCTTGTTATGAGTTCAGTAAGAGTCGAGTTAAAGTAATTATGTGAACTTAAGTCTTCGTTTATTACTTGACGTGACTTTAACTTTTGATGACTGTCGAAGATCAGTTTTGCTTCTAACATATAATAATATGAGATATGGTTATTACGAAATATCAATGGCGTACTTAAAGTGAATTATAAAAATAAAACAAAAGTAAGTAATTCGTTTTTAAAAAAGAAATTATAATTCATTTTTTATTTTAACTAATGTATGTATTTTTTATTAAAAACTAACTTAATCAATATTGTGACAAAGCTCCATAGTAAAAATTAAAAAATGAAACACGATTATAGGTTGATATTTATTTCACTTATACGTTATACTCGTATCTTTATTTTGTTACAAGAAATACCAAGAATTTTGTGATAAAAGAAGAAAATATTATTGGAAATTTCCTTTATGTTTTTATTTATTTATGTAGCAATGTTTATGTATTATTTTATTATTTTTATGTGTAATTTTAGAAATGCCTATGCTATGGCCTCCTCCAAGACATGTTCTAACCTCTGCGGTCTATGTTTAATTTGATCAAAATCCAATCAAGCGTTTGAGTACAAAAAAGAAACACACATACATACAAAATTTCTTTATAATATTAACTAACTGCTACCAGTGGCTTCGCCCGAATAAAAATAGAAAATTATCTTAAAGAAACATATTTCCAAGATAAAAAGTATCACGTGTCTTATTTCAGGGCATTGTATACCCGCGTACTAAGTATCATCGAAATCCATTTTAGCGTTAGAACGTGACGAAGTAACAAACACACTCACAAACTTTGGCCTTTGTAATATTACTGTGATACTAACTGTTACCACTAGCTTCACTGGCGTGATACTAGATCTTAAAGCAACATACTAAAAAAAAAAAGTATATTATATCCTATTCCAGGACACGGTCTATCCATGTGTCGAATTTTATACAAACACATTTAACCGTTCGACCATGAAGCCTCCTTAATTATAAAGTGATTTAACTACGATAAGTTTTTGGTCTTCAGAACCCATATCACGCTTGCCTATCCAAATATCTAGCCATTAGCGTGTGTAGGGTTAAAGATGATTTACACAAGACCCGACCGAAGCCAATCTGTGCTATCTAGGCAACGATCTTGAGGAGGTCTAGGTCTCACGTCTACATCTGATAGTATACGAACTTTGATAACTTCAGTTTCAAGTTTAGTTTTGGTTCGAAATTTAGTTGTGTTTATTTTGGGTATAGGTTTGACTGAATTTTTGATAGTTAGTTAGTTTGTATTTCAAGAGAGGAAATTTAGTACTTAATAATATTAATGTTAGTTAAGTTAGTGCAAATGGAGTTTCATGCACATTCTTCTCCATAGAGATCTACGCTTTGGAATTTGTAATTACCATAATTTTTCTGACTGACTGACTTTTTGACACTTCAAAAGCAGGCACTAAATGGTATATTTCAATTTAAAATGCTTTGAATCTTGAATCTTGTTATATTGCTAGTTGTGTTTTTATTTTGGGGATAGAAATGGCTGAATGTTTACTGGTAAACGCCAAATTTGGGTAATTTTTCTCCTTTCTGGAAAGAAATGGAGTTTAATGTCAAGATTAATATTAGTTATTAGGAATAGGTATGATGAAATGGTTAATAGCAAGTGGCTAATAGCGTATTTTTGACGAGACAAAAAATTGGATTTTTCAGAATTTATCCAAGGCATAAACAATTTCAACTAACGAAAGTAGATTTCAGTGTAAAAAATAACATTCCTTTGGTAACATTAAATATTTTACACTTGCTTTTGTAAGCAAGTTGAGAGAGATAATTAGGCATAAATTAAGGGACAATTAGAAAGAATGGAGAGAGTAAAAAGTTGCGAAATAAGTTATTTATTATTATTATGCCTCTCGGAGTTCTTTTAAAATTAATGTGTTGCACTTGAATTTTAATATGTATGTGCGCAAAACTTATATCGTCAGACGAAGCGCTGTGAAATAATTAAGAAAAAGAATTTACGATTTTATGAAGTACTAGTTTTTGAGCGCGGCTTTGCACGTGTTCATAAAATAGTATAACTTATTATTATTATATCTAGCCTATACTGTCCCTCTGTTGAGTAAAGGCCTCCCTCCACTCCCTCCAATGTTTCAATAACTTATATCACTCAGTAATAAAGCAGCTTTCTATCGGTAAAATAATTGTAGTAATCGGACCAGTACTTTCAAAGATTACCTCCTACAAAGAAAAAAACAAAAAGTTTAGCTTTGAAGTTCGACGTTATTATTATTTAATATTTTACCAAAGATTAATAGAAACTGTTTTTGCTGTGATACTTTTTGTGACGATAAAAAAAATTTCCACCGTTTTCTTATTAGTTTATGAGGGTTTGCCTTAAGCGATAAAGCCGCCCATTGCACATTTGAAATTTCAATCTTTATCTTATATTTTATAATGCGTAAAAAAAAGAGAACTAAATAAATTTAAATTAAATAATAATAACAAAGTAATTTTTATTTTAGGCTTGGAATACCCACAATTAAATAAGATTAAGTTACTTATATTACATTACATTTAATTTACAATTTAAAGACGTTAAATGATACATGTAAATATTTTCCCTTTTAACGGCTTGAAATTCTAAGAAAATAATGGCATTCTTAGGTCCAAAATTAGTTGTCCTAAAACGACCAGCTATGTCGTTTATGTGTAAGGTTAGGTCCAACAAATGTTAGCCTTAATGTTAGTGTGGAGGAATTTCATCACGCAGCTGTTAGAGACAAATGCCCGCAGACTATGTTAGTTATTTACAAGATTTAGTGAGAAGTATTACTATTATATTTTCAGTAGACCGCAATAGTGCTTTTTTTATGACATTCCTCTCTTCTCGCCATTTCTTTATCGGAGCGGGAGATAGTGCCAGACTTTTACCTTTTACTGACTAAAAGCCCACTCCTGTTCCTTCTTTGCCATTGTTCCCGGGATCCCTTTCGCATCACCAAAGGCCCCAGTAAGTTTCGACCCTGCTGGGTCCCTGTCCACTCCTTGAGCCGCCCGGGGAACACTACGCGTCGTCGACGACTTGGGCTGGGTCCAGACGGTTACCGGACAGACCGCAATAGTGTTAAGATCGGAGACTGAAAAGGCTTGTGTGTCCGATTGATTCCTGACCAGTGACGAGAGGGCTGCGTTCGTTCCCCAAAGAATCAGCATTACCATTAAACGTAGCAATGCTGCCAGTCTTCTGGATATATTTCCTGATGATAATGATTGGAGGTGTGCTTCGACGCCTTAGTGTGTTTTGTATATTACATACGTCTATACAAAAACGTATATTTACATAAGTACATAGTAGTAAGTAGGCGTTGTGTGATAGTTGTGGAATATTTTATATTATAATATTTTATATATTATAGTTTTATAAATAATTGGAGGTAGAGTGGGAGACGTCATTGGATGATTTCCCACCATATTTGTTTTTTTTATTCATCATGTGCCAGTTCTATAATAATCTTAATCGAGATTCATCCGTACTTCGGAAAGCACGTCAGAAATCGACCTCTTCTATTTGCAGGATTTACTAGATTTTCAATCTTTTTTTTCTCGAAATTAAGGATAGGTTTGCAAGTATTTCTGGTCCCCTATGATTCCAATTATTCAGCTTATGCAGTTATAAGTAACTAGCTATAACTACTCCGCTTCTTTTGGTCATATAGTGATGTTATATAGCCTATTGCTGTTCTCAATAAATCAACAATAGGATTTTTTAATTTCGAACCTGTAGTTCCTGTGATTAGCGAGTTCAAAGAAACAAAGAAACTCTTCTGATTTGTATTTATTTAATAGTTGCTACCTAGGAGTAGCCTGAACTCTGGATTTATGTCGGCTGGTAAAGTGGTGTAGCATAAAATATTCATTGAAATAAAATATTTTCTCTCGAAAAATCCACTTACTTGTTGTGTCTAATGTCTAATATTTAACGACTTCTACTTGTAGAAATATATAGAAAAACATTAATAACGAGTTAAAGAAGTCAAGGACTTTCACATGAGTCATTGAAGATTAAACCAAATATAATGATACATCACGAAGAAATCAATTCACTAGTTGAACCAAATAATAGAAAATAAATTCATGACTGTTTCATAGTTTTTTTTTAACAACTATCACACAATGCCGCCAGTCTCAAGCTAAGCAGAGCTTGTGTTATGAGTACTAGACAACTGATAAACATACTTATATAGATTTAAATGCAAACATTTTATAGATAAATTACACGTTGACACAGAGAGAATAAATGATCGTGCTCATCACACAAACATTTGTCATAGTTAGAAATCGAACCCACAGGCAAGGAAGCATAATCTGGAGATAAAAATTTTGCATGAGTTATACTCGTAAAAGGCATGATCTACCGGTGTATCAAATTTCTTTCATATCTGTTCAGTCGTTTGAGCGTGGAGCAGCAACGTATATTCATAAATACACAGTTAAATATATTCTTGTGTATATAATTATAAAAGGCAAAGTCATGACTCACTCACTGTATCCTAAACCCTTAGGTCTAGAACGCTGAAATTTGGCACAGAGATGGTTAATTTTTCAAAGAATAACAGACGGTTTTTAAAGAAAAAAACACCTCTTAAGGAGATGATACGGTGGTCCAAAGTTTGTATGGAAAACCCTACTTTTACGTGGCTGAATCTTCTGGCAAAAGCACCAGCTTTAAATACTAATCGTAGATACTAATCTACATACAATCTTTCGCTTATACATTTGCATTTTGCTTTTTTTTTTATTTGCTTTTTCGCTTATTTATTATTGCTTTGTTAGCGTAATTATACATTTACATGAATAATATTATACGTTAAAAAACAATTGTTCTAGTTAAACCTTTTGACTGGGCTCTATACCTATAAGTATCAGGTTTCTCATAATAATTTTAATTCATAAAACCGTCACAATTTGTACTAAAACACCATTTAAAAAAGTGGTATTTCGCCACTAAATTGCAAGCATTAAATTATTCATAGAATTTAAAATTAAACGTTAGATAAATATCTAACGTTTAATTTTTAATCTTTAATTTAAGCAATCAAAATGACCAAAAACTTTTAGCTACGTTTAGTGGAATGGCAGTATCATTATTTCTAATGGCTCGTCTTTATTTGCGCCTAGCTTTTAGTGGAGAATGCTAGGCGTCTCTAGGCGTAGGCATTTAACTCACTGCGATTTATTGTTATCGTCTACGACACACGATTTTCTCAGACAATAGTTTCCTTTGTGGAGTTTCGGCGATTGTAAAACTGTTTTTTTTTATATCTTCTAACAGTAAGCACTGAACGTAATAAGTTAATCAAAATATTATTTATGGAATGTTAACTATCACAATAAAAATACGTATTCATGACAAATAGAAATAGTATAATTATATGTGAAATAATTTTAATAATGATTACTAAATTAACTTCTTAGGAGGCTCTCGTTTGGTGGCTGGATCAAAGGCTTGATTCAGAAAGCCATAAGTCATATCGTGGACTCTATTCTTGTGAAAACTAAACTATTTATATATAGTATCAGAGTAAATCTAACTAAAATATAAAAAAAAAAAATGATATGAAAACTAATACACTGGGACTAGACTGTGGTGCTGTGTGACATTTGTTGTTAAAAAACAAAAATTGATTATGGAGTTTAAAGTACTCATAAAGAGTTAAAACCTGTCAACGGATAAGTCTACATGAAAGTAGAAAATTCTCCATAGGAAATAATATTCCCAGGATAAAAAAATATCCTATGTGCTGTTCCACAGACTAGTCTAGTCAAACAGCCAAATGCGTTTCACTGTTTAATCGTCGAGGAGCAACAAACACACACCCACACATATATAGGTACATATAAACTTTCGCTTTTTATAATATTAGCATAATTATGTATATTTACATAATAGCAGGTTAAAAAACTCGTCAATAGACCGCGTATTATTTTTTGTTTCTCTTAGAGCCCAGTTTGAATTTCGAATGAACTCGTTCGATGCACGTTACATTTTATAATGTTGACCACAGAGATGTTGACGATTTTTGATGTTCCAAATTCAAATCTCATTATTCCCTAGGGATCGGCCATACTGCATTATCTCCCTAGGGATAGAATGACTTGCTTTAAGTGATGGTTGAATGACATATTATAATAGGACATTATCGAGCAGGTGGTGTAAAAGTAATATTACGTTTTCTTGAATCTGTACTAAATCTTAAGCTAAGCATAATACATTAACATGAGCAAAATTTCCCAGGCCTAGGGCTTAATTTAGATCACAATAATCAGAATTGAGAAATTATCGTCTATAGTTCAATCGATTCCAGTTATTGCTGACGCAGTCTTATCGTATAGCTACCTATATAAGTACATAAATTATTTCGTACTTTATGTATTCATTAGACGTCTTTGTTCGACATTTTCTTTGATGATACGCTATGGTAGTGCTTATAGCAATTACCGACTAATTTATAAGTTGGTCTTTGCTATTATTGTGGATACAGTGAAAATATCTTTTGAATAGGTAGTTCTTTTTATGGTGGCATACCTCGACTGTGTGCTCCACTGTGTCCTCCAGGCGTTCCGCACAGTGGCACCCGGTCGTCACTTCCGCACGAATCCGGTGCAGGAACCTCCCGAACTTGCCATGTCTGGTGAGGACCTGCGTCATGCGGGAGGTAAGGACGCCATGACGTCTTTTCAGCCACGCCTCAAAGACACTTACCGCCATAATTGTGGCGTGCCCAAATATACTTTGGGATGGATGGATAGAGAGAGGGAGGCCAAAGAAAAGGTGGGTTGTGTGAGGAGTGATATGAAAGAAAGGAGAATGATAACGTGACTGCTGATAGGATAAAATGGAAGAAAAAAACCGTGTTGCGCTGACTTCAAGTAACATATTATGGGACAAGGGCTGGAACATGATTAGTAGGTGTATTTTTAAAAGCCCTTGCCTACGTCATGATAACTATCTAAGTTTCTTTCAGGCCTTTGGTTTGGACTATGTTAACGAATCAATCAGTCAGTAACTTTTGCCGTTTATATATATATAGAAGACTATATATGGAAGGCTTCTGCCAGCGGCTTCACGCGCGTGAAGGTAGCTTTTTCTATACAAACTTAAACAAAATTCACCCCCAAAGAAGGATGAAACGGGGGTCCATTTCATCCTCTTAGGGGGACAATTTAGGAGAATCCTTTCTTATCCTTTGTACACATCATAAAAGAAACCTCGTGCAAAATTTCTACGTTTTAGGTCCAAGGGTTTAAGCTAAGCGTTGATGAGTTAGTAAGTGAGTCAAGACATTCCTCCGATTTACGATTTAAAGCATTTGAAGTTGAGTATTTCTCAAACTCTAGCCAAAGGAGGAGGCCGAACGCATCAGGCAACGGCGTTATCGCCGCAGCCGCCGCCGGGATTCTGATCCCGATTTCCGGCCAACGTAGGCGCGGGCTTGCGGACAGTGAGCAATGGGTAGCTCACTGTCCGTCCGTCCGGTAACTGTCCGGACCAAGCCCAAGTCGTCGACGGCGCGCACTGTTCCTGCGCGCCTCAAGGAGTTGTCAGCAACAGCAGGGACCCAGCCGGGTCGAAGCCTACTGGGGCCAGGGTTATCCGAAAGGGCGCTCGAGCCCCGGTATGAAGGCTAGAAGGAACGGGGTGGGTCTTTTAGTCAGTAAGAGTCTGACACTATCTCCCGCTCCGCCCAAGGGCGGGGGATGTCAATGCATGATTTTTTCCCACCATAAAAAAAAAAAACTCTAGCCAGAAAACTTGTCATTTGGCATTAAAGTAGGGTTCGAGACGTGTATAACTCTTTTTTTTTTTAATTGACATAAACTAGGGCTTGACTGCGATCCCACTTTACGGTAAGAAGTGTAAGTGTAGCAATCGTTGATAGTGAGGCGCACTAGTTTATTAAGAGCCCATTCACTCTAGCCTTAAAGATACCTCAATTATAATTGGACCTAAATTAAATAATTAATTATAACCTAAATCCAACCAAATACTAAATTCAGAAACTCGCCTTTAATCTTATATAGATTATATGTTTGTCTTTGCCGCTTATCAAGGACACTGTAAACTTATCATTTGAGTGGGTAGTTATTACAAATGCGGGTATTTTCCATTACGATGGTTTTCACTTGAAGATATTTTCGTCGACTATTAATAGATAGTTTGTAAAACCAAGGAGGTTGTTAATTAGAAGTGTGTATTTATGATATTGATTATCCGGAAACGACTCAACACTCCATTTGTGTTGTTAAGGTTTTTTTATGAATTGATGAAGATTTTTTAGATTTCATTTTTATAATGGTGTTTAGAACAATGCAACCAATTTTCAGTTAGGTGTGATTAAAGGTGCAGCTCGGCAGCACGTGTGGCTGCTGCCGCGTTCAGAATGGTTTTCACAAAAATCCATACTACTACATAGAAACCCAGTCATGTAGCTGCAGTCGGCTTCCTGCTGCCACCGCATGTGCTGCCTGCATTCGCAGCCTGCCGCTGAGTTTCAAATGGCGCCTTCATTGTAACCTCCCCTTATATTTTGGTCTAACGGTCTAATTTGACTGGACAAAGATTTACAGTGCAAATATTATTAATCATTTACTGATGAATGCCCTCACAATTTCTTTATTAAAAACCTCGACACACTTCTCACTAAATCAACCACTCAGTTTAAATACAAGGAAAATTATCAAATAACCAACCAAATAGAAAATTTGAGTCCCTTTACTTTAAAGAAATATATTTAAAAGCTGTTATAGGAAGAATAGTGATTATAGTACGGAGAGTAAGGAGCTCTACATAATCCCGTGCGCGGATGTAGAGCCACGTTCTATTTGATTAACTATTTGCTTCAACTAGAGCAGTTAAAAGGGTACCCATGTCGTAAATATAGTTCAAATTTTAAGGACCCGGTGCTTTTAGTAAGAGGATAATGGTTTGTAATTATCGTATAATTGTAAATTCATAGATTCGGAAAGCAGTGGTAGCCGAATGGTAATGACTCCGACTTACGAGTTGTAGGTCGCGGGTTCGAATTAAGCCAGGCGCTTTACTTTGTGCAATTTATTTCATCACCACTGCTCTCAAAACGATGAAGGAAAACATCGTAAGGAAACCGGCATGTCCTAGAACCAAAAATTCGAAGACATGTGACATTCACCAACTCGCACTGGGCCCGCGTGGTGGATTACGGCCCAACCCCTCTCCTAGACAGGAGGCCTGAGTCCCAGCAGTGGGAACATTAAAAATGCTGATGATGTAAATTCATGATTAATTAATGCATTGGACGAGGAAAGGGTTAAACTAGCCCATTTGCCCATCGGAGAACTCGTGGAAAGGCGAGTATCCAACCTTATGTTGTTGAACTTCTACGGTTCGGACTAAGCGTTTCGCTTCGTCGTTTATACCACGTACATCGAAGGACTGATACAATTTGCCTGCTGCGGTCTTCCCGTCCAATTATAATTTGGGTATCATCAAGGCTAAAGTGAATAGGCTGTTAATAAACTAGTGCACCTCACCATTAACGATTGCATCACTGCTTACCATCAGGTTAGATCTTTTTTTTTTTTTGTTTAATTTATATAAACTAGTGCTTGACTGCGATCCCACCTGATGGTAAGCAGTGATGCAATCGTTAATGGTGAGGTTGATGGTCACAGTTAAGCACTGGTTTGTATCATATAAAACAATGCTACATACAAGATTTTTATACATCACATAAAAAATAAACTTACAGAACAATAACACTAAATTAATTTAAAGCTTTAAAAATGTTTGTTAATTTGAGGTGGGTAATTATTCCCGCTTGGGATAAAGCCTAAGGGATACTCAGATTTTTACCGACTAAAATCCACCTATGTTATTTCAGTAGGCAGTTGGTTTGGTAATTTTTCCAACAATTTCGCTGCCCTAGCAGGCATCAGGGTTAATAGGCCCCGTCTTCTTTGCTGAAAGCTCTTTGAGGTGTGCGTGGAACACATCACGCCGTCGATTAGGGCTCGGTCTTCACTGGATCCGAGATACCTATTGCTCGCCGTTTATAAACCCGCCCATACGGTAGCTAGAAATTGCTTTTCCCCGATGCCCGAAGCGTTTGCTAAGGTAGACCTGGAGCGTAAAGATGTCCTCTCCCTTTTTGTGGCGCTTTCTTTCCACATTATTTCTAAACAAAAGGAGGATACTGATTCCTATTACCTCTTGCTCTGTACTATGGCCTGAACTCTGGTTGGATGCGGGAGGCCGCCTCTGTCGATCACCATCACAAGGGCACGATAGTGCTGCGCCCAAGCGGGGTAGATCTTCACTGTGTGCCCCAATCAATTATATACTAAGGAAAATAATAGGTAATAGTATACCAAAAAATGAATGCATTAATTTTTTAATTTTTACGGAAGGGACTGAAGTTAGAGCTACATTAGGCCGATGCACACATGTAACACGCCTGATTTGTACGTAGAATTACTCGGCGTCGTGAGGCGTGGATCAAGTGTAGCTTCCTTATAAAATGTGTGGAGAAAGAAGCGTCTAGATCAGCGTGTGTGGCACACGTGTGAGCAGTGTAGTTCTACCTTTAATCTCACGACACTAGGTATCCTAGTGTGTGTGGCCCCCCCCACACACTAGGATACCCGGTGTCGTGAGATAATTCTAAGTCAAGTGATGTAGGAACCTAATTTGTATTCTAGAATGTTATTATTTATTATACTAACGATTGAACAGATAAAGATTGTTATTATTATAAATGAAAAAAATATTTCACAAACTTTTGGTTACTTACAAGACATATTACTTAATATTTCTCATTCTGCATATTGTTAACCTACTAAAATGGAATACTGTTGTAGAAAAACCAGAAAGACGTCATTCTATTGTATAATTAATTCCCTTCAAGATCTGTTTGTTTTGTTAGATAATAGGATATAATATCTGTTAGTGGGTGTTGTAAGAGATTGCTAAAGGATAATGTCAAGATGGTGGGCGTTTCAGCGGCAGGCAACACACACTTATTAATTTTAGAGAACGTTAATATTCAGAATGATCTGTCTCTTTCATATATAGTTGCAAGCGCTATTGTTAAGCCTTTTTTTATGGTGGGAAAAAACATCCAATGACATCCCCCGCTCTTGGGCGGAGCGGGAGATAGTGTCAGACTCTTACTGACTAAAAGATCCACCCCGTTCCTTCTAGCCTTCATACCGGGGCTCGAGCCCCCTTTCGGATAACCCTGGCCCCAGTAGGCTTCGACCTGGCTGGGTCCTTGCTGTTGCTGACAACTACTTGAGGCGCGCGGGAACAGTGCGCGCCGTCGACGACTTGGGGTTGGTCCGGACAGTTACCGGACGGCCGGACAGCGAGCTACCCATTGCTCACTGTCCGCAAGGCTATTGTTAAGCCTAATGTTCTATAGAAGGTGCCAAATAACCGTGGAATAAAGTACATTGACCTTTTCCTAATATCTCTGCGTAGGTACCCGAAAAATAAGCAATGAACTGCTTTTCATTACATGATCATGTAAAGGATCACGATACATGTCGATTCAAGACAGCTTTATGTCTTTATTTCCGTTTTTGAAATTAAGAATATCAATAAATGTAGGAGAGTGAATGATCGTTATTCCACGCTTATCTAGCGCCTACAATTACCGAAACGGATCTTGAGCGCTCGGCGTCAGAGTGGGGATCGCTTTCCGTATACCATACATTGGCGAGCCAATCGTCGTCGTTGTTAGATACATGCAGCAACGCAGGGAACGAATCACGAGTGACGTCTATGACACGATGGCGCGGTGAGCCAATTACTGACACTCCCCGCCCCCGCGTCTCACTTCGCACCACTAAAGAGACCATGATCCGTGCTGGTAAAATTGTTTTTTATTTTATCTTGATCTTGATGGGGCTTCCTTCATCTATCTCAAACACAGTATCAGTAGGGAACCACTTCTCAGGACATGCGGCACCTGCTATGCTGCCTGTCTTGCATAACCACTTGCATCTTCCAGGACTTACACGACGCCAGTGAGAGAGTTGTATAGGTTACTAAAAACACGTCAGAAAACTTTTAATCTGAACCTATCGATATGAAAAGAAGAGTAAGATGGTTTTTGATGGGGCCGCTAAGCATGACAGGCTTACCACTCTAGAATGATTGCCAAGGTACTTATGTCATCTAGGCACACGATTTCTGATAGAAGTAGATTAACGTGGCATTTTAGTACGAGAGATACCGAAGAGCCCTTCTTTCACATATAAAAAAAATACAACAAGGCTTTCTCTAACAGTCAACCTTTGAGTTAAAAAAATAATAATTTAAAAAATAAAAAAACCCGACTGCGTAAAAAAGTACTTTAAATAAAAACTGAAAAGAGTAATAAACAAGTTCAGTCCACAGTTCAGCAATAGTCGGTACCCACATTAGATAGAATGATTTTAGTCTAGATTATTTTAATGGGTTTTTAAATTTTTTAAATTATTTTTTTTATTTTACACTTTTTATTTACAATTATAATATCACTATTTATTCACTATGTTTTAGACGTAAAACCACTATAAAGTTCAAAAACCGACCTAGGCATTCGCCTCAGTCAAAATAAATACTTAACATAGATTTTCTGTTGTACTTTTTTTTAATATGGTCATAACATACCATTTTGAAATCCTCATGAAAAGCCCTTTAATTTGATACCCATATTGCAGAATAAAAAATATTTTACTTTTTTTACTCTAACATAGCATCTCACAGTCGTTATGTTGTTTTTTTTTAACGTCACCTACCTATCTAAGAACACTTGGGTTATCAAGACGAATCTAACGATTTGTTAATTATAAAAATCTGTTCAGCGGTTTGGAAGATATGAGGTAATAAAGAATATTACATACATACAAACATACAAGATACGAGATACCTTTCTTGCAGTCGGGTAAAAAACTACACTGTGGTAGGTGTACCTACATAATAAATAGATATTTCAAATAGGATGAAGTATCATTAAATTAAGTTACCCATAATGAGAAATGTATACTAAAATTATAAACTAATAATACTACGATAAATGCCAAGTTATTATCATTAGAAGAACTTAATTTAAATTATGACGAAACAGAAATAAGGTTTCTTAAGGCTAAAAAGATTTTTACTTGAAAAATGAGGCAAATTTAGTTGACTCACAAATAAAACGTAATTAGATTACAACTAATCAATCAACCAGAGCTAATTTTACTTAGTTTTCAACCCACATGACGAATCACTTTACCTAATTAGAACAAAAGAAACGCGAAACAAACCAAAAACTTTATAAATAATTCAATCGAACAAAATCCCTCAAACCGATGGCTTATCGAACATCGATTACGTAATAATGAGCAACACGATGGCGTTGTTTATTTCATCAGGTTAATGTACTAAAACTGTCTATCATGTTCCAAAAAATCTTTTGATGGTTATTATAATACTAGCTTAAATTTCTGACTTCGTTCGCAAGAAACTTTTTTTATCAAAAAAATTCGTCGAATGTTCAAAACATGTATAAACCAATGCGTGTTACCAGTGATGGCATATGGTACTGAAACATGGTCGCTTACAATGTTCCTCATCAGAGGGCTTACAGTCACCCAAAGGGCAATGGGAAGGGTTATGCTCGGAGTTTCCTTGCGTGATCGCATCAGGAATGGACGGCGAGCAATGGGTAGCTTGCTGTCCGACCGTCCGGTAGCTGTCCGGACCGAGCCCAAGTCGTCGACGGCGCGTACTGTTCCCGCGCGCCTCAAGAAGCTGTCAGCAACAGCAGGGGCCCAGCCGGGTTGAAGCCTACTGGGGATAGGGTTATTCGAAAGGGAAGCTCGGTCCCGGTACGAAAGGCACGAAGGAACGGGGTGGGCTTTTAGTCAGTAAGAGTTTGACACTATTTCGCGTTCCGCCCAAGAGCAGGGATTGTCATTGAATGATTATTACCAACATAAAAAAAAAATCGCATCAGGAATGCAGAAATCCGCAGGAGAACCAAAGTCGCCGACATAGCTCGAAGAATCGCCAAACTTAGGTGGCAGTGGGCAGGGCAGATTGCTCGCAGAACAGATGATCGATGGGGACGAAAGGTTCTGGAGTGGTGACTGCGCACCGAAAAACGTAGCGGTGGAAGGCCTCCCACAAGGTGGATCGACGATCTGGTGAGAGTCGCAGGAACGCGGTAAATGCGAGTTGCACAGGATCAGTCGTTGTGGCGACGCTTGGGGGAGGCCTATGTCCAACAGTTGGCGTCTTTCGTCTGAAGTGATGATAATGATTCAAAAGATCTGCATAGCAATTTTAATGTTAAAGTTATTATTTCCTTTGTCTATTTTACATTATAATTTACATTTTAAAATATAAAAAAAAAAATTAAAAAAAAAATCATTTATAAATATAAAAAAATAGTGGTCCGCCGGTGTCGGGAGCAGGGTCCACGCTACCGGTGGTTAGGGCTTTAGAGGCTTTTTTCGGTGGGTTAAAATCATCCAGATGACATCTCCCGCCCTTGGGCGGAGCGGAAGCTAGTGTCAGACTTTTACTGACTAAAAAACCCACTCCGTTCCTTCAAGCCTTCATACCGGGGCCGAACTTGGATTATTATTACTATTACTATCACCCCCCTCCCTACTATTACCTCCCTCTACCCAGCAGTATTACGTGTATGCAGTTCCCTCCAACCATTACGTAAATATAATCATGTCAGATAGAAAATAATTTAATAAAATATCTCATTAGCTTAAATATTTTACTCTACCATATTGTTAGTAGTGCTTTTCGAATGTAATTACCACTAAAATTGAAGCTTGTTATTTATTTAAGAGAAGAGCACTCTCTTCAATTTTGTTGTTATAATTCAATTTAATTTCAAAGTCAGTTCAAAATGTTTCATTTGACATTCGCCTACATGGACATTTTTATAAAGTGAGAAGCTAGTGCATTCTTCCAATTGCTCGTTTCTTTGGAGAAGAACCAACAAGAAACTTCACGGTTACTCTTTAAAAACAAAATTATTGACTTTTACAATATTTCCATATTATAAAATGGGGGGGGGGGGGGGGCTAAGGTTTTGTGAGAAGGTGGATTAAAAATAAGTAAACTATTGTATTAAAAAATAAGAACTCAGGTTTGTGGCGAAATATAACGTTTATGTAAAACAATTAACCAAACTAGGACATCTTGTAACAAAGGAATAAACGGTCAGTGTTACCAATCTTAAACTTAAAAATAAAATAATGTAAGAAGGTGAGATTACATTGGTATTTTAACACCCCCTCTCAATGTAATTACACCATACTTAACTAATAAACAAACTAGTATTACATCATATTACCTATACCACATTTTCCTAAGAAACGAGTCATCAATTCTCGGTTTAAAGACTTGGTCAGCATGTCTGCAGGTTGATCACTCGTTTTAACATATCTTAAACACATCCTTTTATTTTTAATTAATTCTTTAACAAAATGATATCGTATATCAACATGTTTTAACCGCTTGACAGTGTCAGTACACGCAACAGATATGGCAGATTGATTATCACAGTAAATTGGTACTGGACATAGATTATTTATCCTAAAATCATTTAATAAATTGACAAGCCAGCACGCTTCACTCGCTGCCATACTAATGGCAACATATTCTGATTCTGTAGAATATAAACTAACAGACACCTGTTTCTTGGAACTCCAGGAAATTAAACAATTACAAAATTTGAACAAATAGCCTGTAGTTGATCTTCTATCATTGGGATCGCCTCCCCAGTCAGCATCACAATAGCCCTCCAAAACATTATCAGTACATTTATATACTAACTTGTAATCAAGAGTTTGTTTGACATAACGCAAAACTCTTTTCAAAGCACTTAACAACATATCATTAGCACAAGTTTGATATCTACTTAATAGTGAAACAGTAAAACATAAGTCAGGCCTAGTGCCAGACACAGCATACATTAGACATCCTATCATTTGACGGCATAACTTTTCAACGTTTTGTCTACTGTACTATCATGACTTTGAAAAAGTTTTAAATTAATGTTTTGATCTATTGGTGTAGACATAGGCTTACAATTCTCCATTTTAAATCTCTTAAGAACATTCTCTAAATACTTTCTTTGGCTTAGTTCAGTTACTCCTGAGTCTAAATTTTGTGTTATAGTTATGCCTAAATAGTCAGTTACAAATCCCAGGTCCTTCATTTTAAACTCATGACTTAATACCATTTTTACCTGCTTTACTAAATCATAATTAGTTCCAAAGATTAGTACATCATCGACATACAACAATAAATAAAGTTGATAACTATCAGTGCATTTTGTATATAGACAACAATCACATTTTGATCTAACAAAACCTTCTTTGACCATCACATCATTAAATCTAACATTCCAACATTTTGGTGAATTTTTAAGACCATAAAGTGATTTATTTAATTTTACAATATTATCATTACCAGAGTAAGCCCCTTCTGGCAATTTTATATAAACACTTTCATTAATATTTCCATACAGAAATGCACCTGTGACATCCATTTGTAGGATAGGTAAGTTAAGTTTAGTAGCAATTATTACAAAGAGTCTTACAGTTGACAATTTTGCCACGGGAGCATAACATTCATTTAAGTCTAAAACATCATCTTGTTCAAACCCTCTCGCCACTAATCTAGCTTTATATTGTGGAAAATTTTGATCATCCCTTTTAATTTTGAATACCCACTTACTACTTACCACCTTTTTATTTTCAGGTACATCACATATTGTCCAAGTATTATTTTCTTTTAGTGTCTCCATCTCTTTATCAATTGCCTCCTTCCATTTGTTGCTGTCACTTCTCATCATGGCCTCTCCATAAGTGACTGGTTCATTATATACGTTTTGGCAATGATAATAAACAGTAGGTTTCCTTACCCGCTTGCTGGGTTCTCTTTGACGTACCTCATCAATTGACTCTATTGAGCTGTCACTTTCCTCACTTGGTTTATATTCAGATCCAGATTCTTCAGATATACTAGCAGTAACCATAGTATCATTGATATCCACTGAACTAGTTTCCAGTTCATTCTGCGACTCATTAGCTCTGTCATCACTTTCTTCTGTATAATTTAAGCTTATATCAACTTCACAATTATTGTTTTTCTCTTTCTCTAAGAAAACTATATCTCGCTTTAATTCTACATCATTCCTATGTGGGAAGTATATTCTAAACCCTTTGACTGTTTCGCCATATCCCACCATTACTCCTTTTTCTCCTTTGCTGTCCCATTTCTTTCTCTTTTCTTTTGGGATGTGTACATACACTGGAGTACCAAAGGATTTCAATTGATGAATATCAAAATCTTTTCCAAACCATACCTCATATGGTGATTTTTCATTATGTCTACTTTTTCCGGTTCTATTCAGAACAAATGCTGCCGTATTTATAGCTTCGGCCCACAATGATTTTGGAAGATCCTTGCATGCATTCAGCATTGTTCTAGCCGCCTCAACGAGCGTCCTGTTCTCGCGTTCTGCTTTTCCGTTTTGTTCAGGGGTGTAAGGGACAGTTGTTTGATGTAGTATGCCACGTTTGGTAAAGATTTCTTTGATTTCCCTATTTATAAACTCAAGGCCATTATCAGTTCTGAAGAATTTTATTTTATTACCTGTCACATTTTCTGCTATGTTAATAAAATCTTCTATGAACCTTTTTATATCAGACTTATTCTTGACAAAATACACCGATCTATAATTGGAGAAGTCGTCTTTCAATATTACAAAATATCTTGAGCCGCCGACTGACGTAACCTCCATAGGGCCGCAGGTATCTGCATGGATCAATTCACAGATTTTATTAGTAACAGTTTCACTGTTTCCAAACGGCAACCGATGTATTTTGCCTTCTAAGCAACTCTCGCATTTTGCAACTGAAGTTTGTTTCACATCAATGTTGTTTTTCAATAATATATTTTTGGCATATTCAAAGTTTTGATGCGCTAACCTTTCGTGCCACTCTTGCAATGTGTTTTTATCTTTCGTAACCACATTAGCCACCTTGTTTTTATAGCGTAATTCCAAGTAATAGGAATTTCCAACACGTTTCGCAATCGCACAAACTTGTTTGTTTTTATAAAATTTGCAAGAACTTTCATCTGTCAACATGACGTAGCCTTTGTCTGACGCGCGGTTCACAGAGAATAGGTTTGTTTTTAATTCTGGAACGAAAAGAACGTTATTTATTGTCGTTTGTACCCATTCGCTCCCGTCATAAACCTCTACCGCCATCTGTCCATGGCCTAACACACTAATCGCTGCTCCATTACCAACAATAACAGATGCTTTTTCTGTCTCGGTAAATGATGTAAATAACCCACGATCACAGCTCATATGTTCACTGGCCCCGGTGTCAACTAACCACTGAGATTGGCAATATTCTTTTAATGAGTCTGACACCACAAATGCGTTACTTTTATTTTGTTCTTTGTTCTTCCTAAACCAGCACCTTGACTTGTTGTGCCCACTTTTTCCACAGTAAAAACACTTGTTATTCTGTCCTTCACTTCGGTTGTTACTGTTACTTTTACACTCACTAAGAAAATGTCCCATTTTATTACATTTAAAGCATTTTATATTCCTTTTATCTTTAGCAACAAACGCTGATGAACCCGAGGATGGAGTTTGTTCGCTTTTTTCTTTCAACCGCTCCTCTTCAATCAGTAATCTTGCAATCAAATTGTCCATTGCTTGCTTATCGTCAGGGGCTGACTCCCACGCTGATACAAAATGCTTATACTCATCCGGTAACGACATCAATACTTTAGTAATCACAAACTTGTCTGAAACTTCTTCGCCAAACTGTTTGAGTTGATTTTGTAATTCCTGAATTTTTGACAAGAATTGTGACATTTCAGTGCCTGTTTCAAATTTATACTGAAAAAAGCGCTGCTGAATGATGTGAATACTTGTTGCAGACTTGTGCTCGTACACACTTAACAGTTTTCGCCACATTTCAGCAGAAGATGTACAAGTTATGATATGCAGCATGACATCCTCTGTCATCCTGGTAACCAGCAACGATTGAGCCTTAGCATCTTTGGCTTCCCAGGCAGCTCGTGCAACAGCTTCTTCTGGTTTTACTGTCCGCCCTTCAACAACGTCCAAGCATCCTTGACCTCTCAACAAAACGGTTAATTGGAATTTCCATACACTCCAGTTCTTCACACCTTCCAGTTTTATCACACTATTTACTTCCATCTCGCTTTACTGCCTTGTCTCACAATAACTTGAACAAGTATTTCTTCTTCCTGACAAAAAATTTTCCAGTCGGCAAGCCGGCAATCTAACCTCACTTTTTGCCAGTCTTCAAAACTGCGCGATGTAATTATTCCTTTTTCTTCTACTAATAGGTAGCCGTGTCTGGGCCCATAACCTATTGTATTAAAAAATAAGAACTCAGGTTTGTGGCGAAATATAACGTTTATGTAAAACAATTAACCAAACTAGGACATCTTGTAACAAAGGAATAAACGGTCAGTGTTACCAATCTTAAACTTAAAAATAAAATAATGTAAGAAGGTGAGATTACATTGGTATTTTAACATAAACATTGTTTTATTTGTGATATATCTATTATTTTAGTGGTAATGTACTTAAATGTATTTTCTTTTTATTTCTAAATTATAATGTTAGAATTTTTTTTTTAATATTATGATTTTTTTTTGTTTAGTTACTAAAAGCCTGACACACCTTCACTCTCCAATTAGAGCGATTGTGCAATTTTCCACTCCAAAAAAAGATAGATAAAGAGTCCACTGATAAGAAAACTAACAATATTCAAATCCATTAATCGCTTATACCGTCACAATCGCGTTTACCTACATAAATTAAAAGGGCTTTAAAACAAACAGCTGAGCACCATATCGCTGGAATGACGTCACACTTCAGCGTCTATCAAAGCGGGCCGCCACGAATTTCAATTGTAATCAAATATGGCGGTCGTTCTGGGTACACAAGATAAAGCGGTGTAAACGTGTGCTTTGACAAGCTTGCGGCTTCCTTGCGTGTTGTTGCGGATATTCATAGATACTATATACGAGTATATTTAGGATTTTAGGCAGTAGATAGTCTTGATAGGTATATTGATGGGTGTGTGAAGTTGATTATAGTTTATACTGTGTTGCTTGGTACAGTGGTTGAGTGGTTGGCGGTTGAGCCACGAGTCGTCGGTTCGATTTCTGTCTGAAACAATTGTTTGGATGATCTACAGAGAGGTGTTACGGGTGTATGGGTTTACGTATGTGAGTTTGTATGTTTTTACATGCACCGGTAACATAAGTGAGGCAACATTAAAAAAAAATGGGCAAGTGCGAGTCGGACTCGCACACTGAGGATACCGTGCAAACTGCAATTCCCGAATGGAGACTCGACGATTTTTCCAAATTGCAATTTTTTTTTGTGGCGTAGGTAACAATAAATTTACTGTTTTCAGATTTTTTCCTAGACCTGTGCTATAAGACTTTGCTTTGTGCCAAATTTCAGGATTCTGGGTCAACGAGAACTACCCTATAAATTTCGATCTTTGAGAGTATCAAAATAACGTATTTTGCGACTTAAACGGCTGTGTCTTTTTTATTCGTTAACTTAGAAGTTTGATATTTTCACAGCTTGAAGGGACCACAGACCTCAATATATGGTTTTAATTTCCACATGATACCTCCACGCGTTCTCGAGATAAAGGGTCTTAACAGACAGATAGACAGACGGACAGACAGACGGACAGACGGACGGACAACAAAGTGATCCTATAAGGGTTCCGTTTTCTCCTTTTGAGGAAAGGAACGGGGTGGGTCTTTTAGTCAGTAAGAGTCTGACACTATCTCCCGCTCCGCCCAAGAGCGGGGGATGTCATTGGATGATTTTTTCCCACCATAAAAAAAAGGTACAGAACCCTAAAATCGAAGCTGAAGACATAAAAGGTATTTCTCAGTGCTGAAGAAAATATTCTTTATAATTAGTACGATAAGCTTTCAATTTTAATATTTACGCACGCCTAACAAAAGTCTCAGGTGATCGTAAGTAGCTCTCGATGTACAAAAATAATACTATCATTTTTATTTAACTCAATAAATCTATACTAATGTTATAAAAGAGAAATAATTTATTTTTCTATTTTTTTTTAAAGTTATTTGACCAGTAGAATGCAACTGTAAGACTGAGTGACATCTACACACATAAATAAAATTGAGTTTGAATAAAACGTCTTTTTTTTGGCTAATCTCCGACACGGCTGTATTGATTTTGACGGGACTTTCACTAGTACATAGCTGATGTTATAAGGGAGTAACTTAAGCTTAACATGCTTTTATTTAAAAAAAAAAAAATAAGATTACCGCACAAAAAATTTTTGTTGAAGAAAGTTTGGTTCTTTGTTTGATTTGGCTTGTTGGCTTGTTTGATATATATGTAGGTATATATTATATTAAATATATATGTATGTCTATTTTAGTTATATATATATACATTTGCACTCTTATTTTTCTTAATAATCCATTTTTTGTTGTTTTTTTTTTGTGCACCTGCCATGTTTTTCTCTTCACCACCCTAGGTTGACTAGTAGAGAATGCCTAAGGCATTAAGTCCGCCTTTGTACCTGTGCGTTGCATAAAGTTTTAATAAATAAATAAATAAATAAACAAGTAGCATAGTGTTATACCTATACGAATTCGGTCTTAGTAGGGAACAGCACAGCGGGGCGACATCAGTAAGCGGTTGCACGGCGCACTATGAGCGGCGTCTCGTGGCGGGCTTCAAACATTTTCATTATGATTTTACCGCTCGCCACCCCGTGCTTAGCTACCGCTCACAACAGCAAGGTGAACGGGCCGTTACGCAGACGAAGTCTCAGGCACGAGCCTGTAGGCTACCTATACATTTTCTACTTTCAAACAGGCAAAGTTGCTGGCAGAAGCTACCATTTAACACTTTTCTAAGAAACTCACCAAAACTATATCAAATCAAAACTCACCACTTAACGTCAACAAACGAAACTATTTTCCTTTCAAACTCTTAACAAAACATAAACCAAAACTAACCCTACAATATCGTACACAAATCCATAACAGAAAGCATATTGTTGTATTATTTGTGGAAAGAGCTTACTTTGTGAAACGAGCTATTGTTAGTCTAATGCATCTTATTATGGACCGAACAGTCTATAGGTTTTCCATTAACGGGTTACCAACACGCATTAAAGGGTTGAAAGGGAACTTCAACTAAAGGTTTGATATTTTTCTTTCTAAAGCGGTGGTTTTGTTAGCATAGATAGAATTTATAAGCTTCAATTTTATGAAAGTATATACTAATATTTTCGTGACTGATTGCAATAGAAAATAATGATTATTATCATTACGTCCACTTAGGCGTAGTTAATTCTAGGGTAGTTTATCATCAAATGGTGGAGCGAAGGACAGTGTCATGCTTTTATCAAGTAAAACCCACTAGTGTTTCTATAGCGGCTGTTTACATTCCAGGGCCGCAAGGAAAGAACATAGGTGTGTTTTTTGGTAGGTTGGAAAATCATTCACATACAAAATCATTCAATGACATCTCAATCACGTACAACATCATTCAATGACATCTCATTCACGTACAAAATCATTCAATGACATCTCATTCACATACAAAATCATTCATTGACATCTCGCCTTTGGGCGGAGCGAAAGATAGTGTCAGAATTTTACTGATTAAAAACCCACTTCGGGTTCATTCGTTGCCTTTCGTACCGGGGCCGAATCTTCCTTTCAGAAGCAGATACTTGGCCCCAGTAGGCTTCAACCCTGCTGGGCCCCTACGGTTTGCAGTTGTCAGAAAACCGTAGGGGGCCAACAGAGTCGAAGCCTACTGGGGCCACGGTAACTCATTCCAACAATTAAAAAAGTTAGGTATGCATTGTCGTCAAGCCAGTTACAATTACAACATTTTGCTCGACTTGGGGATCAAACGCAGCATCTTAAGCTCAGCAGTAGCATAAGGGCAATCAGTCCTATAATGTTCCCACTGCTGGGACTCAGGCCTTCTCTCTAGGAGAGGTAATGGGCCACAATCCACCACGCGAGTACAGTTTGGGCTGGTAGCAGTATAATTTGCAACCACATATCAAAGTGGACATACATCAAAACACCTTTATAAGTTTAAATACAATATTTACAATCTCTTCATAAACAGCTTATCCCCCCTTCCCCCACACTCAGTACAGCAGCTTCCCAACTTACCATAATCAAGTGATCCTTCTCGGAAAACAATGCCACCGTTTTACATACTAAACGTTGTTGGCGCATATTTTTGAGGAGACCTTTAGCCGTCTTCACTGGACCCTTAAAACGCATTATCTCTTTAGCAACGACTCCACATTTATTCATGGGGCTGTGTTGTGGGTAACTGCTAATTTATTACTTGATCTTACCTTTTTTGGTTAAGGTGAAGTTACAGTGTAAGCGGTGTTGAATTGTAGGGGAAGTGAGCTCAAAGACCATCATCGCAATAGTGCGTGGGGCGGGACGGGATGCTTACTATGCGCCAGAGTAGTGACATAGCTCTGCCATTACAAATAACCGAAATATGAAGCGTGGCCGCTTTACCTTCTATGGTCGCTTTGAGCTGACTTCCCCTATGTCATTAAAACCGATGAAATAAAGAAAGAAAAAGAATTTATTTGGCACAATACAATGCACACACAATATTAGGTAACTCGAAACAAATAAAAAAAGGAGCAAAAAAAAAAATAAAAAAACGACTGCGTAAAAAATTACTTTAAATAAAAACTGAAAAGAAAAATAAACAAGTTCAGTCCACAGTTCAGTAACAGTCGGGACCCACATTAGATAGAATGATTTTAGTCTAGATTATTTTAATGGGTCCCGATTCCGACCTCTTCTTGCAGTCGGGTAAAAATACAGTCGGCATCAGATTGTGCCTTTCTTGTATTTGCCTTTTTCTCACTCTTTTATTGCACCTACCACTACTTTTTCTCCGCATCACCCAAAGGTTGACTGGAAGAGAATGCCTAAGGCATTAAGTCCGCCTCTGTACCCATTTGCATAAAGTGTAAAATAAATAAATAAATAAATAAATGTGGGACTGTAAAAAGACAATAAATAAATAAAAAAAAAACTTTTTCAAAAATAAGCTTTTTACACAATTTATATGTTATGACACAACGGTCTGAAGCTGGTCGGTAGAAAGCTGGTATTTTGATTTAAAAAAAAAATTATGACTCGATTGCAGCGACACCTACCGTGTCCAATCGTATTTTCAACCCATCCAGAGACTTAATCAAATAGGCAAACAAAATTACTTCCAAATTGGTCCAGCCGTTTAGGAGGAGTTAGGAGACAAACATACGTACAGAAGGATTATATATGTATATAAAAATGAAAGCGTGTCGCGAGATTTGAGTTACTACTCGTATGGAAAATTTTGAAAAATTCAATCAGATCAAGTTATTTAATATATATATTTACATAGGTAATTCTCGCGACAAGCTTTCATATCATATAAATTGCTTAAAGCTTTGATTCCATTGACAAGAATGTTCATAAATTCATGATGGAAACATGCACTATTGTATTTATTATGTGGGATTGGCTTGATTAGTCACTTTATTAGTCACGGGTGAAATCTCGTGTATTATCTTTAAGTGATCAGCAAAAACACGGCCTTGTACCTGAAAAATATTTCGCCAAGAGCTTATTAAGTATTCATAAAGAGGTCAAGTACTTTCTCTTGAAATAATGAAAAGTAATCGTGAACCGATGTCGCAGCGGTTACCTCAGGCAAAATACTTATTTAATTGTAAAAAAATCCTCATCGACTTATACACCACATTTTTTTAATTAGTACACAAACTTAAAGAGCTTATTAGAAAAGCCCTTGTTATTTTATAAGTAAAATCTCAATAAATAATATTCTTAAACAGCAAAGTTATTAGCGTTGGTGTATGTCCCAAAATGTCACTCAATTTATGGTAATATTGTGCAGGCTATTAATGAATGAATAAGTGATAATTATTAAGGAAAAACAATGCCTGCAGTATTTTCTACTAGCAATTGTTATGTTTGATTGATTCTATGATGAATTTAATTTATCGTGGTCAATTTTATGATTTCGGTTTTTAAGAGCTATACTGTTGAAACTTTGTAAGTAGATGTATTCTGTGAACCGCATTAAGATTTTCACACAAAAATAGAAAAAAAGCAATAAATTTTGGGGGTCCCCATACTTAGAACTGAAACTCAATAATTTTTTTTTCATCAAACTCATACGTGTGGGGTATGTATGGATAGGTCTTCAAAAATGATACTGAGGTTTCTAATATCATTTTTTTCTAAACTGAATAGTTTGCGCGAGAGACACTTCCAAAGTGGTAAAATGTGTCCTCCCCCCTCTAACTTCTAAAATAAGAGAATGATAAAACTTAAAAAAATATATGATGTACATTACTATAAAAACTGCCAACGAAAATTGGTTTGTACGAAATCTAGTAAGTAGTTTTTTTTTAATGCATCACAAATCGAAAAAAATACACTATTATTAAAACATCGATCAAAGTTACAAACACATTACAAGAACTTCTATATTATGTTACTTGCTGCTACGGAACCCTTCATGGGCGGTTTTTTTGTATACTAATTAAAAAGTAGGGGTGTATTCTAGTGATAGACAAGCACGTTCATGAAAAATATTTGTCAAAATACTGAAAAGTTAAAACAAAAGCTTGTTGCAGCACTACATTGGTATTAATATATAATAATATTATATTCCACACAACTATCACACAACGCCGTCTAGTCCCAAGCTAAGCAGAGCTTGTGTTATGGGTACTAGAAAACTGATAAACATACTTATATATTTCTAAATACATACATATTATAAATAAATTACACCCAGACACAGAACAAATGATCATGCTCATCACACAAACATTTGCCCTGGGTGGGAATCGAACCTACTATATGTATTATGTCGTCTAACAGAACTATTAAAACATACAGCGCTAAGACGGCTTCTAGAGGATACTGCGAGCGTAGTACATATATTTCAATGGCTATCCTATTTATATTGATGGATATCACATATCGTCGATTTTTTTATTCTAGGACATGTCGGCTTCCTCACGATGTTTTACTGGGCACGCGTGGCGGACTACGGCCCATTCCTTCTCCCAGAGAGGGGGTCTGAGTCCCAGCAGTGGGAACATTATAAAACTGATTATGCTTATGCTACATTTTATAGATGTGATAGGTAGTGTGTGAGGATTTATGGATGTATAAATGTGCATTATGGCGACACTTGGCGAAGGCCTATGTCCAGCAGTGGACATTTTTCTTTGTATTTATTGATAGTTTTAATTCCGTAAATAAATACGTAATTTAACTAGTAATCATATATTAATCAATAGGTATACAACTTCCCTGCAAAATGCAAAAGCTTCAGAAAATTTTAATTTGGCTACCATAGAAAATTCACCTTAAACAATTCAATTACCGTAAAACGAGAAGAATAGTAACAAAACTTTGTTTGGTTTTTCAATTTGATACCATAATAACGACCTCTAACAAAGCATCAACTTTTTAGAATAACAATTCATTAATAAATTGAAATAGTTAAATGCTGCAAAAAATATTCAAATATCGAGAAAATCCCCTTTGAATTTTTGTTTCTATTCACCCTTGAGTTTCTATTCACCCCATTTTACCCAGTATTTTCTTATAAAAATTGAATTATATTCTGGACTCAGGGGGTGAATTTCGGAAGCCGCCGGGATTCTGATCCCGATTTCCGGCCAACGTAGGCGCGGGCTTGCGGACAGTGAGCAATGGGTAGCTCACTGTCCGGCCGTCCGGTAACTGTCCGGACAATGCCCAAGTCGTCGACGGCGCGCATTGTTCCCGCGCGCCTCAAGGAGTTGTCAGCAACAGCAGGGACCCAGCCGGGTCGAAGCCTACTGGGGCCAGGTTTATCCGAAAGGGCGCTCGAGCCCCGGTACGAAGGCTAGAAGGAACGGGGTGGGTCTTTTAGTCAGTAAGAGTCTGACACTATCTCCCGCTCCGCCCAAGGGCGGGGGATGTCAATGCATGATTTTTTCCCACCATAAAAAAAAGGGTGAATTTCGGAAAACCCTCTCTTAGTGCTCGCCAACGTCGTAAAAAAAAAACTTTGTATAAAATTTCAAGCTCCTAGACGCAGTAGTTTCGGATATGTCAGTCAGTCAGTCAAATTTTCCTATTAATACATAATATATACAGGTTTGCACAATCTTGTAAAATAGACTAATCATTTTACATGTTAGTTACGTTTTACATGTAATCTATAGGTATATGCGTGAGTTATTGAAGTTTCTTAACACACATTACAGTTAGTGAACAATTTATTAGTTTACTAATTGACATCAAATTACAAACTATTTAGAAAATTACAGTTTAATCACAATAATATCACGACCATTACGGATCATTATGTTTTTAACTGGTTTATTTATAATATACTTCAGACAACGACGATCAATCGATTGGATGTGTCAGACTTCGACATATATACATGCCCGTCTATTTTGTACATGATTTTGAACCCCCTAGTGGTTTTTTTTTGGTGAGTGAAAATCATCCAAATGACATCTCCCGCCCTTGGGTGGAGCGGGAGATAGTGCCAGACTCTTACTGACTAAAAAACCCACCCCGTTCCTTCTTGCCTTTCATACCCGGGCTGAGCTAACTTTTGGAGCTAACCCTGGCCCCAGTAGGCTTCGACCCAGCCGGGAACCTGCTATTGCTGACAACTCCTTGAGGCGCGCGGGAACAGCGGACTGTTACCGAACGGTCGGACGGCAAGCTACCCATTGCTCGCCATCTGCAAGCCCGCGCCTACGGTGTCCGGAAATCGGGATCGGAATCCCGGCGACGGCTGGGGCGCTGCGATCGCCGTTGCCTGATGCGGTCGGCCTCCTCCTTTGCTAGCATTACTGTTTCGCAGAAGGAGGCGGCGGCCTGCGGCTTCTCCTCGCTCCAGACTATGGCCTGTACCAAGGCCCGGAACCCCTAGTGTTAGAATTTTTCGTCGACATTTTCTTAATTAAAAAGTAGTTAATTCTATTGATCATATGAAGTGGTGTCCATCACAAAAAGCCTGAAAACTGAAAAGGTCATGAATTTCATAAGCTGCATATGTACTTACATACATTTTTCTGCCACAACTGAAACGATTTGTGTGATAACAAGTTTTGAAAACGTAATTTCGAAGTTGGAAGAGTTAGGGTAACCTTAATTAATTTTTATATGTTACACACAAAATTATTTTGTCCTAAACAGCCTATGTGAACTTCACTCGAAATAATCCCGCCAAAACGTCACGTGGTCAGAACAAAAGATTCGGCGACGCGGCCAACTCGAAGCGTTCGACGCAAGCGAAATGGTTGTAACTTGGCTAGGGGGGCTGAGATTATACCTAGGAGGAACCTAACCCTACGCTTGGCCGTCGCGATAATGAGTCCAACAATATTCACATTACAATGCAATGTATGTATACAATACTTACACACAAACACATATAAGTCGCGGTTTCCTTTAATATAAATCCCATAAACTTATGGCAACGCATTGCGACTGCGGCCGTGTGAAATCATTTCGTTATCAGTTTCTGTAGTAGCGTCACCGGCATTCCTACGTTTGCTGCTAGATTTCCGTTTGATTGTGGACCTGAAATGAGAGTACATTACAAATATGTAAAATTACTAGCTTTTGCCCGCGGCTTCGCCCTCGTACCTATTTAAAATATAGCCTATGTTACTCAGCAATAAACCAGTTTTCTATCCGTGAAAAAATTTTAGGCCAGTACTTTCAGACATTACCTCCTACAACCAAAAAACATAAAAACAAAAAGAAAATGACCTCTTTATTATATTAGTGTAGATTTAAAGCCATGCTTTTGGGCACCATGATGATAAATTAATTCTAAACCGGGCAAATACTAATGTGACTTTTATAAAACTTATTATTGTATTGTCATGTAATTTACAAATGTATCCAAAATTTCAGCTCAATCGGTTGAAAATATCTTCTTCAAAACTGAGTTGCAGATTTGAGCCGAACATACATTTACTATATTTAATGTTATTTACTACTGGTCCTTAAAGGACTTCTTCAAAGATGAGTTGCTGATGGCACACTAAAAAAACTTACATGTGTATTCTCTCCGTCTTGGGAGATGACATGAGTTGGAACATGAAACTGTAAAAAAAAATATTTAGGAAAATATATGAGCTCCATATTTTCCTAAACATTTTTTTTTACAGTTTTCGACCAAGTAAGCATTTGGAATTTACTGTTTCAATAAATACAAATTTCTAAAGAAAACTGCAGTTAAATCACTACCCAGAAAGAGGTGGTTTAGTTTCAACCGGCTGGCTCGTTCTCACGCCCCGACGATCACTGAATGATTGATTTCTTAATTTTGTTATACTTATTGCATTTACCAGACTTTCTTTTTAGGATTCCGTAACCAAAAGTTGGTAACGGGACCCTGTTACTCAGCCGCTGTCCGTCTGTCCATTCGTCTATCAACGAAGTGCATCTGATAACACGTAAGAAGTGAGGAGAATTTTTTTTACAGAATGTGTATATCTCTTGCGACTACAAACACTAAAAATAACTTTAAGTTAAAAATTAAAGGGTGTTCCCTTACAAAAAAAAGTTATTTTATCGGCGTTTTTGACTAGATTATAATATAGTAGTAGGTACACAACCCTTCGTGTGTGAATCCGACTCGCTTTTGTAATGTATTCATAACATCATCGTCATTCATCATCATTTCAGCCGATACACGTCCACTGTTGGACATAGGCCTCCCCCAAGCGTATGCATGTATTTATAACATGTATAACACAATAAAACTATACATGAATCCTTTGTGAATTCTTTAATCGTAGAACCTCCTAAATACCTATTACTGCATTGGTTACTTAAGGTAATCAGGCATATCCCTCCATTTAGAAGGTCTTCCTTGTTCAAATCAAACTTTTCCCTCTCCTTACCTCACTAACACAAACACTATTTATTCAGAATCAACGACGTATCACATGAACAACGACTTTCAAAGTACACATTGTTAATTCATCAAAACATTCAATCCAAAGCCAACCTTAACTCTTCGTAATAGAGTACAAAATCATCTATCAAACATTGCCTATTAGGTCCGAAAAGGGAAAGAAAGCGCGAATAACAACATTGTTATCGCTAATAAGTCATCGTTAGCCATAAACGGTGTTCTTTTGACCCGACATTAATGTGTACGAAGTGGAAAATAGACCTTTTATCGCATTAATAGGGTCTATTGTTGTGTGACCTAATTTCTATTGAATGTACAAAATACGTTGTCTGTGGTACAAGGAAGTATTCTTGATAATTCTGGTTAAGTCTGTTATGTTGTTTGTTTGTTAAGATGTGTATCGTTAAGGCATTTCATGTTTTTGAATTTTTATATTTTTTTTCTCCATTTTTACTTTGACAGCCATTATCGTAGCACAATAACTTAGTTATAAGCTTATTTAGGAATATTTTGAGTACATGTACAAGTTTTATATTATACATGGAAGCCTTATGAAGTAGCTCTTTTAATAATGTACAAGAAATGTGTCGATAACTCCTCTTTTGTAAAAATCATTAAATTATTTGTGCTGATTATGATGTTACGGTTGTAATGTAAACTTAGGTTAGGTTACGATGGGGCTGACGTGCTATGCGAGGTAACAGTCAGAAAAATAAAAGAAAAACACTATTCGTCTTCATTTCTTTTTATATTTCCTTTCGCAGGTTTGCTGAAAGAAAATTTCTTTTAAAATAAGCAGTACATTTAGAATAGAATAGAACAGAATAGCATTTATTCGGCGCAAGCAAAACAACAATACCACAACATAAAATAATAATAAAAAATAGAGTACAGACATACAATACAGTTGCAGTGACTGTGCCCGAACCGAAAGGGTCACCAACTCAGCAATTGCTGGGCGTCAAACACCCAGCGCTGAGTTTCAGCTGGCACCCCACCGTGACCTGTATGTGTTGATATGTCAGTCAGTCAGTCAGTTTCTTCTATTATGTCTAAAGATTAAAAGTCACAAAATAGAACTGGCAAACTGACTGTGCAATTACTCTCACCCACACATAAAAACAATACATAGAATTAGTAAAGAACCATTTAAGAGGCATTTGAAAACAACTCTCTATTAAATACGTATTTCAAAAGCAACCAAAAACGTTTTAGAAACATTAATAAATTCGACGTATTTATACCGTTCAGCGGCAAATACGTTCCATTCCACGAAATCCGCCTTGAAATGATATATTTACTTCAAAGTTTATGGAAACCATCGCGCTTGACAAATGATGGCTTCATTCATTTATCATATTTTGCTGAACAAAATAAATGCAGTATTTTTAAATGATTTTAGTTCTTTTTAACGTTAGAATTTAATAGTCTTATGACAGTTATTGGATAGATGAGTCAGCGGTCTGAAACGATCAATCATTTTTGATAAAAAAACGAGTGATACTGAACTCGTCACATTAAAGATTTCTATTTCAAATTACGCTCTACCGTTGCGTGACTTGTGATTGTGTCGAAGTTAACTTTAGGGCTAAAAAATATTGAACGATTATAAAGACGAATGTTTGTAGGTTTTCTTGGGATAATTATCTACTTTTCCGAGGGCAAAATTGCTAGCCGAAGCTACTCGCACAAAAATAGGTTTTTACTTATGTAGTTGCCATTTTTTAAAACGGGTTGCTTTGAATTGCCTTAAAATAATAAATACAGTAAAATGGGGTGAATAGAGACTTAGGGGTGAATAGAGACAAAACTTTAAAGAGTATTTTCTCAACATTTGAATATTTTTTGCAGCATTTAACTATATCAATTTATTAATAAATTATTATTCTAAAAAATCGATTGTTAGAGTACCAAAGTGAAAAACAAAACCAAAGTTTTGTCTCTATTCACCCCGTTTTACGGTATATAATCTTTATATAAAAGGTACGTTCCTCTTAGCCACCGTAGGCGCGGGCTTGCGGACTGTGAGCAATGGGTAGCTCACTGTCCGGCCGTCCGGTAATTGTCCGGACCAAGCCCAAGTCGTCGACGGCGCGCACTGTTCCCGCGTGCCTCAAGGAGTTGTCAGCAACAGCAGGGGCCCAGCTGTGTCGAAGCCTACTGGGGCCAGGGTTATCCGAAAGGGAACTCGAGCCCCAGTATGAAGTTAGTAAGAGTCCGACACTATCTCCCGCTCCGCCCAAGAGCGGGGGTTGTCATTGGATGATTTTTCCCACCATAAAAAATTAAATAAAAAAAACCTACCTGATTTCGAAAAAAGAGGAACGTACCTTCGTTCCTCTTTTTTCGACATTAGGTAGGTTTTTATTGGTGTTTTGTATTCTCCTGTAATATCGCAGTACTTATAGTCATAAGTTGAAACCATTGTCTTCTGTGTCTATATGTCCCTGAAGCAGTAGTTAGTTTTATTTTATGTAATGTAAGACACAGTTACTCGAGTGTCATGCCGCCGTGGTGAATGCTGTTTCAAGAATGTAGGTCGACGACATTACATGATACGTCATACGGTATACGTTGAGACTATGGTTTTCACGTTTATTAATAGGTAGCTTTTGTGATTTGGAAGTCAGATGTCATATGTTAGCATACCTTGCATAACCATGTTATAGCATTATCTGCACTAATATTATAAAGAAGTAAAGTTTGTCTTTTTGTTGCAATTTTCTTTTTCACTGATAAAAAGCTGAAAGCTGCTTTATTCCTGAGTGACATACGCTATATTTTCCGTACGCGGGCATAGTCGCGAACAAAAGCTAGTCTTTATATATATATATTTGTTAGCCTATTGTGTGTCCCAATGCTGGACAAAGGCCTCCCCTCTTTCCTTCTGAACTTCTCTGTCTGGGGAGATCTCTGGCCAAGTTTGGCCCGCGAAGATGATCAGATCGTCACACCACCTTCGCCGCGCTCGACCTTGATGTCATCGACCTCTTTCTGGCGTCCATCATCATCATCATCACCAGCCTTTTTAACGTTTCCACTGTTGGGACTCAAGCCTCCTCTCTAGTAGAAGGAATGGGCCGTAATTTATCACGCGGGCCCATTGCGTGTTGGTGAATGTCACATGTCTTCGAATTTTTGGTTCTAGGACATGCCGGTTTCCTCACGATGTTTTCCTTCACCGTTTTGAGAGCAGAGGTGATGAAATAAATTACACAAAGTAATGCGCCTGGCTGGGTTCGAACCCACGACTCGTAAGTCGGGGCCGTTACCACTCTACCACCACTGGCCTTGTTCTTTCTGGCGTCCATTGAGTGACAATCCTCGCCTACCTGTCCGGGTACATTCGTGCGACGTGACCAGAAGCGGTATTTCTAACGTGATCTATTCGCTTTACACCTATTATGCTGCGCTCCATTGCCCTTTGACCAATCTTGACTTTGTCAAAGGGCAATGGTATAGGCAGTCTTTATAATATAAGATGTAAAGTCTTGAGTCACTCACTGATTTACCAACGGCCTACCCAAACCCTTGGACCCCCCTTAGAATGACAACCTAGATTGATAGTACAGTTGGCGTAGTATTTCAGCGATTGGTAGCTGCGTTGCGAGTGGCAGGGAATAATTTAACAGCTATTTGTATGGCCTGCAAGTAGCTGTTCTGGCTCTGGGTGTCGTTTGTGTATGAGTTTACATGTTTATGAGCGCACCCACTATATAGGAGTAATTCAAAAGTGGGGTGACCCTTAGAATGCCGAAATTTAGCACAGGGGTTCCATGTTTGATTTATACAAAGATATTTTTTTTAAATCACACGGGATGAAATGGGAGTCCAAAGTTTGTATGGAGAATGCAAGATCCACGCCTACGAAACCGCTTGCAGACAGATAGACATAATGCTCCCACTGCTGGGACTCTGGCTTCCTCTCTAGAAGTGAGAATGGGCTATCATCCACCACACAGTCCAGTGCGGGTTGGTGGATGTCACATGTCTTCGAATTTTTGGTTCTAGAACATGCCAGTTTTCTCACGATGCTTTTATTTGCCGGCTTCCCCCAAGCGTCGCCACAACAACCGATTCTGTGCGTCTCGCATCTACGGCACTCCCGCGACTCTCACCAGGTCATCGGTCTACCTTGTGGGAGGTCCTCCAACGCTGCACCTTCCGGTGCACGGTCACCACTCTAGAACCTTTCGGTCCCATCAACCATCCGTTCTACGAGCAATGTACCCTGCCCACTGTCATTTAAGTTTGGCGATACTTCGAAAAAAAAAAATACACAAAAAATGCCTACCTGAGTTTGAACTCACAGACCACTGGGCCTAATCTGGAATTATGCAGATTAAGTAAGTCCACTTTGCAAATACCCGATTTTAACAAAAATCAACAACCAACGTGTTACGAATTAAATGCAAGTTAGTGATGCGAAGGATTATTAATTAATAATCCTTTGTGGATTTTCATCCAGCCCATTGCATATAACAGCCATCATACGTTTGACGAATTGATTAAATCACATTAACATTGTTCCTAAGGCGCAAAATACACAGAAGCGATGAGATTCGGATACGATGCGGATGTGGATCGGATTTGTTGTCTCTTCAAATTTTATTCGTACAAAATGTATGAAAGAGATGCGTCGTTCCACATCCGCATCGTATCCGAATCTCATCGCTTCTGTGTATTTTGCGCCTTAAACCGGTTAAGTTTATTAGACAAATTTTGGGTCAAACGCCACCATTATAATATTTCGATACAATTTTTTTCCCCGTAGTAATTTAGTATTGTTTCAAAGACGAACACCTTTTAAAACACCGACACACAAAAAACGGTTCTTCACAATCAAAATTGAATGAAAAAGAAACATTAATTTCTATCAAAATTCAACACCTCAAGGTTAACGCCATTTCTTCCAAAACATTTTCTTAAAAAAAAAAGAATCATGTCTAAAGACCTATTCGGTATTTAGCAAAAGTAGTTCACAAACGATCATTCATCACTTGTACGGTTGTCAAACTTTTACTTAATAGCAACATGTATTTTTCAATTCAGCGAGTTCCTAATGCGAATCCCATAAGAGTGGCACAAATGTTGGTGACGCGGCGAAAAAATGTATTTTACATTGCGTTGCTGACTGTAATTCATAACGGAGCGATCGTTTTAACTTGACATACGAGTATATATGCTTATGTTTGTACTTTTGTGTTTGACTTTATTTGAATGTAAATGTGGCGTTCGTTTTTAGTTGGCCGATTTTTTGTAAAAAAATAGGACTGTTAAACATAAATTATTTTGGAAAGGACGTAACTTGTATTTATACTCTTGCGCCGTGTTATTTTCCTAGCTTGTCGTGCTGTGCTGATGTTACCACTGCAGCTGCGGAGAACCTCAAGCGGTAAAAATATAGTAAACTTTATTGACGGTTGTATTTTCGAGCCGTTTACGGTTCAAAACATTGTTTCTAGTTAGTTTTAATAAGTTAATAATTTTTAATATTGCTTTTAAATTTAGATTTCCTACCTAGTGTGCACAACTACCTGCACCTTCCACAACTTCAACGACAGGGCTATCCAAGTGGCTAAATGTTAGTCGGGCAAGATTTGAGTCAGTTCGACACGTACAAATAAAATATTTTAGCGTGTATGTTATTATAGTTAGTTATATTTTAAGGATGTATATTTTAATCTTAAACAAAAATACATTTTGAAAGGCAAAAGAATTTCAAAACTACACTTTAAAATCATGCTTCAAAATATAAAGTAGCTACGAGTTATGTATATTTTTTATGTAAAGTCTCGAAACGCGTCGATCAATATAATTCACGCAGTCGGCAAGATAATAATATCTTACAATATTCTGAAGCGACAGCAAGGTCAAACGAGAAGAAACTTATAAAACTGATATCAGCACCTAACTTATTACATTAACAGGGTCCCAGTAATAATTTATAAAGCATCACCCGAACACGTCCTAACAAGGGCATTACTTACAGTAATTTCGAAACCATGTTTGAACAAGAACTCAAGTTCTTCGAGTAATTCCAAAGTCTGGACCCATTTCTTACATCGTAGAATCCTTAACTCTAATTAAATGAAGGCTTGTTTTTCTCAATAAGTTTTGTGAAGCGAGTTCGATAGTCTGTAGCCAGCCTTAGAGGACCGAGAGTTGGGGAACTTCGCGAAACAAAGACCCGCGATCATTTGTCATGTTTTTGTTCAGGAGACTTAAATTAGATGCCTCGTAATGAAAAGGGTATTTTTGTGTAATAGCACTAAATAATTTGGGGTTAATGTAGTCACCGCTTTTTACACTGAAGAACTTTGTAATTAATTATTTAGAAGGTTTATTAAAAGTTGGTTATAAATCCGCAGTCTCATTGGCTAGCCACTGCCTATCAGGCCGGTTCGAGGTTTATAATTAAGAGGAGAGATTAATTGATTTTTTTGTACGTTTAGAGGGTAAAACAATTAAACTTTTAATTTAGCCCAGCTTTGAGTACCAGACATTACTTTTGCTGTGCAGACAAAGTTGTGTAACGTAAATAATTTTTTAGTTTGGTGGCTCGTAGCGTTTTCGTAGCGGTGCTACGCGCTACGGTAATGTCGTAGACTTTTCGTAGCTTCAAGTTAGTAAATAATGACAAGAATAAAGTTCGCTTAAGAACTAGATACTTAGGTCAGTTTTGTAACATAAATATAAAACTATTCGTCAACATAGTAAGCATGATTAACTAGCTTTTGCCAGTGGCTTGGTCCGCTTGAAAGTCGAAAAGTGTCCCAGGAACGGGTACTAACCGACACAAATGTCCTATATCCAAACCCTGGTCATTGTTCAGCGTGGGCCATTTTCAAACAAATCCGTTTCATTTGTTAAAGCATGATTGATACATACAAATAATACATACCGACTTTCATATTTTTAATACTACTAATACTAGCTTTTGGCAACGGCTTCGCCCGCGTGATACTAGGAAGTTATCCCAAGCGAATATACTCCAGGGATAAAAAATCCTATGTGCTATTATTATACTATTGCTACACGGAAAGACCTTTAGCCCGATTCAAGTAATCAAAACCGTAACGATATCGTAGCGATTTAGTCGTTTAGACCATTTCCGTATTCTCATCCATCAATCGAGTTTGAACGACACCGATTTTAAAGTCGCTTTGTCGGAAAGTCAATATAAAAAAAAAAGTCTGTATTTCATTATCCTGGTAAAATACTTATTATTGTAACTGGAAATAAGTCGTTGATAGATCGTTCAGTTTAGAGCCAGTTGAGTTGTCGTTTTAGCCAATCCCAATTAAGGAACACGTGAATACCGATTTTGGATAAGACTTCGATCGAACGACTATAAAACTTCAACGATATTTGGCTTGTTTGATTTTACGTGAATCAGGCTACTTGTCAGGATATGGTCTACCCGTGTACCAAGTTTAATCGAAATCCGATTAACCATTCAATTGTGGGGGATTGTGGGCCAGTGATAACGGCCCCGACTTATGAGTTAAATGTGGGTTCATACGCCGGCCAGACGCATTACTTTATGTAATTTATTTCATCACCACTGCTCCCAAAATGGTAAAGGCACACCTTGTCAGGAAACTGGCATGATATCCTAGAATCGAGAAGACATGTGACATCCGCACTGTACTCGCGTGATTGATAACGGCCCGTTCCCTCTCCTAGAGGGGAGGCCTGCATCCCAGCAGTGGGAACATTAACCCGTTGTATGGCCGGAACGCGGATCCACGCGGGACACAACAACTTTTAAATTGTGTCTCTAATTACAGCATACGAAAGGTTAAGAGGCTGATTGTTTACAACTGTGAAGAAATATCAAATATACATACACTCACAATGTGATGTGATGTTCTATTTTTAAGTGATTATAAGGATTTTGCCATGACAACAAACTTCAAAGGCTTTTTATACTCAAAATCTTTCGCAGAATTTTATATTTTTAGTCTACAAGCAGTTCCAATAAATCAAATCAAATCAAAAGCATTTATTTCAAACAGACCATATATAGGCACTTTTGAATAGTCAAATGTCGGTCAGTTAAAAAAAAGTGATGCTAAATTGTTATGCCTATTTACATAATATTAATTATATCTCTATTTACGTCGATATAAATGTACTACGCATTAGATTAGGCGTGCCGAACACTCACTTCAGTCGAATCTGGAGTAATGTAGTCTGTACACCTTGAACATTACACTATGTTGAACGAAAGGTGTAAGTGCCACGAAATTCATGGCGCTTAAGACATTTTGGTGACAACAAAAGTATTTTCGAAAAATTATCTAAGGATTGTATGTTTTAATAGTTCTGTTAGACGACATAATGCCAATATAGCGCTGCAGCGAACTTTTGTTTGGACTTTTCAGTCATCATCATTATCATCATGTCAGCTGAAAGACTTCCACTGTTGGATATAGGCCTACCCCAAGCATCGCCACAACGATCGGTCCTGTGCCTCACGCATCCATTGGATTCCCGCAACCGTGATGGTCATCGGTCCACTTTGTTGGAGGCTTTCCAACGCTACGTCTTCCGGTACGTGGTCGCACCCAGAACCTTTCATCCCCATCGTCCATCTGTTTTGCGTGCAATGTGCCTTGCCCATTACCACTTAAGTTTGGTGATTCTTCGAGCTATGTCGGTAACCTTGTTCCTCCTGCGGATATCTTCATTTCGACTTTTTAGTATTTTGACAAATAGTTTCCATGAAAGTGCTTGTCTATCAGTAGAATATAAGTCGATGCCTATTTATGTGAACCAGATCCGTGACGTTCTAGTTACAAGAAAAATCGCGGGTAAAACGAAAAGGCTCGTCAAATGGCTCAATCATCTTGTACTATAATGTAAATGTTTCCCTTTGATGCTTCGCTTGGAATTAATGAACCTCCGTACAATATTTATTATGATCGTTTATGTATGAGAGCAGAGGGTGTTACGCTGTTTCGACGAGGTTTTTAAGGGTTGTTTAATTACATTTTAAGAGAGGGTTATGAAAATTTTTTTGTTGTTTTTTTTTTTTTCACATTTAAATATGTAGGTGTGCTCTTTTACAAGCTTTTATTTAGTGTCACCGACCTGTACCGATGTTTGTCTGTAATCAAATCTTGCAAATTAAATTTGATCCACTTTCCGGTTACCGATTGAGCTGAAAAGCATGCAAGTGTAAATCAGATGACTGTGCAAAATTATTACGACATCGAGCTGATCTGATGATGGAACCGGAAGGTGGCCATAGGAACTCAGTACTTAAACGCCATTACCCAATCGTTTTAGTTTGGTCTCGTATAATTTGTCTTGAGGAGTACTTTGGTGCTAGATGATAACCAGGTTCTGATGATGGAGCTGGAAGATGGTCATAGGAAGTCTGTAATAAGTACAATAAGAAACCCTATCGTGTGTTAGTTTTTTGGAACGGTCTTGATGAGTATTAATTTATTAGGGAGCGCGATCTGTACAGACCGGGCTATAAAAGATTGCTATGAAAAAATGATTTCTATTGAAAACTTGATTCACGCTAATATTATAAAGGCGAAAGGTGCGTGGAGTGTATGTTTGTTACATCATAATATTTTTTTTTATGTGTGATCCTAAAACCATGTCCCTGCAGTTAGGGGTTGCAGGACCGTGCTGTCTCTTTCGAACGATCTCGCAGCTTTAATAATATACTTGTAATAGTAATTTATTCAAAGACAAACTTTGGATCCACATTATATCACTTATTTCTATGTTTTTTGTTTATGGTGGGGAATCATCCATTGACAACCCCCGCTCTTGGGCGGAGCGGGAGATAGTGTCAGACTCTTACTGACTAAAAGCCCACCCCGTTCCACCGTGCCTTTCGTACCGGGTCGAGCTTCCCTTTCGGATAACCCTGGCCCCAGTAGGCTTCGACCCGGCTGGGCCCCTGCTGTTGCTGACAGCTCCTTGAGGCGCGTGGGAACAGTGCGCGCCGTCGATAACTAACGACAGCAAGCTAACCATTGCTCGCCGTCCGCAAGCCCGCGCCTACGGTAGCCGGAAATCGGGATCGGAATCCCGGCGGCGCCGCCGTTTCCTGATGCAGTCGGCCTCCTCCTTTGCTAGCATTACTGCATCGCAGAACAAGGCGACCGTCTGCCATTCCTCCTCGCACTTATTTCTATGTTACGTTATGTTTTTAGTTCGGAACTTCAATAATATTGCAATCAAAGTTTCTACCATAAAATAAATTACATATTAAATGAAATTACAGTCACTTAATTAATTGTCAAAAATTTTTTAAAAAAAGTCTTTTAATTAAATGGCATTTATTAAAAATGACAATAAATTAAGTGTCACGGAAATAGTTAAAAATGTCACGAAATTAAATGTCATTTATACCAGCTTGTTATAATTTTTGTTTGCAGTTACCCTGCCCCTATAAGATTGACACTTATTAAAGATAAACCCCCATGTGTCTACGTAACGAGTTACCATTTAGTTTGCAAGTAAATATTGCTTCGTTTGATATCATAAGTCGCTTTGTTCTCTTTGAAGAAACATCTTTGTAATATATATGTTTTACTTTGTAATATCTTGTTTTATTAGTAATTATATTTTCAAAAGCGCTTTGTATATCTCTATGTAGTAGCTTTAATAGGCAATTTATTTTAGAAGTAATAAAATTAATAAATTCTTGTTATATTTTATCTCAAATAATTTTGAATTTTTATTTCATGTGACTCGAAAGCTGGGCCTCAAGTCTGCTATTACAATAGTGTCAGAATAGTCTATCATTGATGTCATAATTGTCGATTTTGACAAGTTTGGTAATTTACTAATATAATGGCGTCATTATGACTTTCCAATGGTCAACCACTGACACTCCATTGAAAGAAGTGACATAGAATGGTAATCTCGTACATATTGACAAATGAATATTTGACGTTTGCGGTAATCTGCTAAAACTTTGACAGTTTATTTGATCAGTGTTTTACCATTAGAACGTTATTGTGCAGTTATTGGTTTTAATATGCTCGAAATTATCATTCTACCACATTTCTATTACAAGACCATTGACCGATCAATGATCGATCATTATGAATTAGCAGATTACAAACTTTTAACAAAATGACAATTGGATCGTGTTGGAATGACGAATTTATAAAAATAGCAGACTTGGGGCCCTGGTCATCACCTCGGCCAGAGATAAAGCATTGTCATAAAACGTGGCAATGGCAAGCCAGTGTTTTGGGCACACTTTTAGAAGACAGTGGCTATATTTACTGATATTTAGTTAGAAGTTATTGGCTTAAGTGTATACGTCGTGGGTTCATATTCAGCTAGGGGCATTACATTGTGTAATTTATTTCATCATCAATGTTCTTGAAACGGTTCGGTGAAGGAAAACATTGTGAGAAAACCGGAATGTCCTAGAACCAACAATTTAAAGACATGTGACATCTAATCCGCATTGGGCTCGCGTGGCGGATTACAGCCCATTCCCTCTCCTGGTGAGGGCTGAGTTTCAGCAGTGGGAATATTATTAGACAGGTTATGTTTATGCTATATGTATATTATTATAAAGTATAGTTAGTTAAGATATCCAGTGTACTTCAGAAAAAAAATACTCACTTTTGTAAAAGCACAAAAAATTAACAAATATATAGGTAATTAATATATGACATTGTCGACCACATCATTGCTTTCCATCTGGTGAGATAGCAGTCAAGTGTAAACCTATCAACATTAAAATATTTAATAAAATATGTAATATAATATTAATTAAATTACAAAATCAGAACACGTGGGAAAATTACTTTTTATGATAAAGTAATATTGTAAAGTAATAAATTAATAACTCATAATCATCATATCAGCTGAATGACGTCCACTGTTGGATATAGGCCTCCCCCAAGCGTCACCACAACGTACGGTCCTGTGCTTCACGCATCCATCGGATTCCCGCGACCCTGACCAGGTCATCGGTCCACCTTGTTGGAGGCCTTCCAATGCTGCGTCTTCCGGTAATTAATAACTATAAACTAAAATATATCTAGGTACTAATAAATTTAAAAACATTAGGTATAATTAAGATAACCCGAAATATAAGAATTATGACGAAGACCAAATTAAGTTAAAGAGGACTTCAGGTCCGAATTTTACGCTTGAACGAAAATGTGCTCTTGACTTTTTTGATGTCAAAGGGAAAAAAATGTTCAATCTTTTATGTGTATGTGTTTATTCTTGTATATTATTATATACTGCGTTATTTATAGTTATAAATATCGTAGCTTATGCTGAGTTAGGCACCTTTTCGGCCTTGCACATATTAATATTTTAAGGTTTGTTTTATACGTTTTGCAGTTTTTATACGGTCGTGTACCGCACAAATAAACATTTTCTTTTTCTTCTTTCTTATTACGTTTATTCATCAACACTATCGCCAAGCAGTATTTTAATAAGTTTTGGACTAGAAAAAACTGGGCAAGTGCGAGTTGGACTCCCGCACCAAAGGGTTCCGTACAAACTGTAGTCTGAAATTCGGAAAAATCTTCTAAGACTCCATTCCGGAACTGAACTATTTACATAGGTAAGTTTTTATGGAACCCTCAGAATGTGAGTCCGATTCTCACTTGCCCATATTTTTTTTAGAAGTTTAATTTTTTTACAGCTTCAAGGAAACGCAGAGTTGAGTATACGATTGAATTTTAATTTCAACTCGATACCTTCACGGGTTAAAGCTCGGGATAAAGCGTCTTGACAGAAAGAAAGACAGGTAAACAAACAGACGGACAGACGGACGGTCAACAATGTGATCCTATAAGGGTTCCGTTTTTTTTCCTTTTGAGGTATGGAACTCTAAAAACTCCTGTGTCTTAGCTTGTGCACGTCTGAGCAACCCCGAAGCTGATGCAATTCATTGTGGCGTTAACCACTTACCACGTGGGTCTATAACATTGCGATTACCAACTATTTCATAATTTATTCGTCCATGGTAGGCCATACTCCACCACTACGTCTCCACACAGTTCATCATTATGCTGATTATGCCCACAGCGACAATGACATACTAAGCCTATCATTTGTCTGAAATTTCTGACATGTCTGACGTGTCAGACTAACGAGTTAGAACATGCTCGCTTGCATGTTGGCTGTCACATAACGGAATGCTGGTCATTATCGGACATTCATTATGTTTTTATGCAGTGTCAGACCGCCAGTGTTTAGTATTTGAACAAATGTAGTAAATATTCATTTATAATGAAAATATTGTGTTAGGCAGTTGTGGTACAGGTGTAAAGTTATGGCGATTTTTAATTTTTTAATTTTTTTTTTTATTGTTAGGTTCGAGTTTGACTGCTATGTCACCTGATGGTAAGCGATGATGTGGCCAACGATGAAGCACGCTTTTTTGGAGGGTTCGAAGTCTTTAAATAACTTCTCTTATTATGGGTAGAGTGAGTTACGGTCTGATCACGACTTCGGACTTAGGCGAGCGGCGCCACGAACGGCATCGGTAAGCGGGCGCGGAGCCTTATGAGTGGCGTCTCGTGGTTTGCTTCAAACATTTTCATATTTTTGATCTTACCGCTCGCGCGCTTAGCTACCGCTCACACCGGCAAGGTCATAAACGTGATAATAGAGTTTCTAATTTTTACTGACTTAAACCTACACGTGTTCCTTAAGGTCTTTTTGTCCTACAGGGCCAAAGTCTCACCAGGCATAGCCCTTAGTGAGCCTAGTATAACTGGCCAGTTTCCATTCGAAGCGCACGTGAAACACAACGCGTTGGCGACTTGGACTTGGTCCATACCGAACGGCAAGCTGCCCATTGCTCATTGTCCGAAAACCTGCGTCTACGGTTGCTGGAATTTTTTTGCTCTGATTTTTGATGACCTTTCCAACGATCCTGTAGCCCAATTTTGACATCACTTAACGTTAACCCAAAAATATTTTCACACGAAACGACTGATTACAACTATATAGCGGTCAATTTTGTGACGTATGAAACAACGGTTTATCTCTTAAATGTTTTCATTTGATAAGTTCCTGGTTTTAGAGCATTATAGGCTTAAATACTTCGTTTGTTGCATCAAAATATTAATATAAGTATTTGTACTTATCACTGTTTAAAATTTTATTTTTATTTTTTTCAGGTATGTTCATGGTCAGCAACATAAATGCATCTGATGTTTGTGAGTTATATTGTTATAATTCGTAAGTATGTACTCAGACAGCAAAAATAGCTGCGATTTTAACCTCAAAGACTTCAACCGTCTTATTACAAAAAAATGCCTTACTAGCTTTAGTACCTACAAGAGTTGGGCGTTTCTAATTTGTGGTTGCCTAGCAACGAGTCTTGTTTGTCTCATTAAAATTATATTTCAATATAATAAAAAACCCATTTATTTAAAATATATAAATATTCAAACCTTCCAGATCCGTCAAGTCAATCATATTAAAATTCATTTTTAACAATTTTTATATAGAACAACACACAAAATCAAAGCTAACCTTAAATAATAATATATTATACCTATTAGTATCGAAGTTGGTACGAAAGTTAAACTAAGGGTTTCGGCGGTCTAATTTTACTACCATTGATAGTTCAGAAATTAGTGATATACTTCATTTTTTATACCTAAATTCCAAATTCAAAACCTACCTTTGGTCTTAAATCTAGTAATCATCCAGAAACTAAACGACATTTAGATCGCGTTTTGGTATAAGGCGGCAAGACTCTACTAATTGACCGTTAATAATTTTATTAAAAATATTATATTACTAACATCTTAACCCTCAACTCTTTTAAAACAACACCACATATTAATCATAGCAGCGCAATGCAGTTATTTGAGTTGTACGAGCAGGTATTTCTAAATAAATACCAGTTATAAAATACTAGGTATTATTCTATCATTACTGATAATGTAATACCTATGTTGACACACCTACCGTTCCGTGACATACTAGATAGCCCTGATTCCGTTAAATGACATTATTTGCTTTGAAATGGAGTAGGTAGAATCTAGTTGACGTAATGAAGATGGGTGATAATCTACTAGCTTCTGTAGCTTCGGCCGAGTGAAAGTAGAAAGTTATCATAAAGCAACAGTGCTATTCCTGAAGATGGTCTACCCATATGCCTTTCATCCAAACCCGCCCAGTCGTTCGAGCGTAAAGGATTAACAAACATACACACGTTCACAAAATTTCTCTTTTATAAGATTAATTAATATAATATTAGTGCGATGAAAGCTCACGACCTTGCCGCTGCGAGCGGAAGCTAAGCGCGGGGAGTAGCTAGCTGGCGAGCGGAAAGATCAAAAGTATGAAAATGTTTGAAACATGCTACGAGACAGCAGTCATCGCGAAAACACCTATCGCCTACCACTGCCTTGCCGTTTGCCGTTAAGACCGAGTCATGAACAGACCGTTGCGAGCAAGAGAATGGAGTATGAAAGGTACAGAAAGAGAAAAGACTGCTTTATATCCTAACAAAATTCAATACTCATACTTCGACTCTCCTCGCTTGAAGCTTTGGAAAGTTTTCTTACACCATCTGTCGCGGGCCGCCTTATGATCATCGGAAAGCAAATGCGGAATCCATCAGCAAACTAGCTTTCTCACACCAAGCTCCTCATGCAAGATCTTTTGAATAGTTGTCCCTGAGATGCCTATTAACGCCTGTATCTCTCGACATGACGATCTTCGAGCATCAGTTGTCTCACAGCAACGATGTACACGACGTGACGCACAAAGCGTTTTGGGAACACATTTATTGTGCGTACAGCCAAGGAGTGGAATTCCCTGCCGGAATCTGTGTTTCCTGATAGCTACAACTTAGGAGTCTTTAAGACGAGAGTGAATATGTTTCTTCTAGGCAAGCGTGCTTCTTCGTCGACCACATCATCGCTTACCATCAGGTGAGATGGTGGTCAAACGCAAGCCTATCAATAATAATAAAAAAAAATGTTTTCTTCAGTAATGGCGAATTTTGGATGTCCTTCACGAGATTTGTCACTAAGACTAGTATTTATACGCTGGAATTCTAAATACCAGCGTTCGACAGTCCGTAGACAAGGAGCTTCATCATAAAATACAGACCTTAATTCTCGAAACATTGAATCCGAGTTGCCTAACTCTCCTCTCCGAAAGTTGCAAAAATTAAAGCACAAACGTTTTCCTTAGAGAGATTCATTTTCGTGCGCGACTTGATAGATTCAAAACAACGCTGTGACTAAATAGTTGCATCAGGGAAATATTAAAACGACAGAACTTAAAAGGCATGCCTAGTACCTATACGTCTATTTGAGTATGGCAAGAGCGTCTCCACAGAACAAATCATCTGCAAACGCCTCTGTTTGCTGCCGCCGGGGTGATTCCTAGATCTGTTTAAATAAGTGATTATGTTCTTCAGTATTGTCTGAAGAAGCGAGAGGTCTTTCTGTCAGAAGGGTTCCAATTAAGCATTGTTTGTATTATTTGAAGTATAACACTTTTATTGTTTGAATTTATTTGATTGGTGGAACAATAACATAAGTCTTAGGGTTTGAAGTAATCGGATTATAAGTTCATTTATTTGACATGCTCAAAAATTCAGCTTTATTCAATAATTGCAAAATAAATTATACCTTTTTAAGTAACTTGTGATCACAAAGAAAACTTATAATTTGTAAGTTAGTCCTAAGAATGCATTTTTCCGCCAAATTAAAATGATTTTCTTTCTTTCTAATGACGTTTGTGAATGCAACTATAGGTTTATGGTTTTAAGTGATATATTTTTTCGTCAATTTAAACTAGATGCGGCCGGTGTGTCCTAGCTGATTAACCTATGAAGAAATACTTAAACAAACTCAGGGGTCAAACTCTCTTTTAAAGTCCATACAGCAAACATGTACTATCAAAGACACGTCTGCCTGACCATCGTTAAGTTCATTTTTGCTTGCACTCGAAACGAAAACTTTAAAGGGTTTGGCTTGGCGCCGCGCCGCAGGATTTAAGCGAATTTTTTTTAAGTGATCAGGCAGAAATGACCGCGACGATACCTAGTGGCTAAATCGTATCTAGAGAAACCAAGCATTTTATCGAATATCAAAAACCAAACCACTTATTCGGATTGAAATAAAAAGCGTTTAATTAAAAATCGTTTACAGCCAGTAATTTTGAATAGATTACGTCAAAAAAAAAAAAAAAACAAAATTACTTTCGACCGACAATTTGCCGACTGTCTTACATCACTACCCTGTAGTTAGGGCGGTCGGCAACCTACAAATAAAATTGAGCTCTTATTGGTCAGTCAATAACTCCAATCAATATTAAAAACCACTTTAAAGCCATTATAAGGACTGATTCTGGATTGCGTGTAGATATCGCTTTTGTATGAATAAATAAGCGATTCGCGGTAAGGCTGGGTGCACACGTGCGGGGAGGACATAAAACTCGGACGTGCTCCGTAATTGTAGCAAATGATCGCGTGTGGCAAGCCGAGTTGCCCGCCATGTTTGAGTACAATTGGCTTATAATAGGATTATGTTATGCTTGATGTTATAATAAAGATGTATGTTAGATGATAATTATATATTATTGTTGCTATTGGATTGAATTCTTGTTAATTGAAAAAAAATTATTAGTAACGAAACTATTTTTTTTTTTATTGAAACTAGTGCTTGACTGCGGAACCCACTGCTTACTAGCAGTGATGCCATTGTTGATGGTGAGCGCATTAGTTTATTAAGAGCTCATTCACTCTAGGCTTGAAGACACCCAAATTATAATTGGATGTGAAAACCGCAACAGGCAAATTGTTCCAGTCCTTCGATGTACGCGGTATAGCGAAGTGAAACGCTTGGTCCGGACCGTAGAGGTTTCAACAACGTAAAGGTCCGTTTGATGGTAGAAATGAAATGGCGTAATCAAGTCGTGCAATTCCCGTGCATAATCTCCAAAAAAACATTTACATTGTTTTTTTTTTTATTTTTGGACTACTTGAAATGGATACTATGGTTAATCAAGATCGCTATTTAGATGTTTTAGTTGGTGACTTTATGATTTTTTACCATTGGTATACTCAGTGAAATATTCGAAAAACTCTGTAACAGAAAATTTTAATTGTATGATAGGTATATAATTTTTTTTGTTTGTAATCTTATACTTTTTCAATTTACAGATGAATACCATTTTCTAATACATTAATACGAATCGTTGTTTTAAAGAACTCGTAATTAAACTGGGTCTCAAAAATTCCGGATCGTAAAAGTGTGGTGGTTTCTTAAAAATACAATAGATAACTTCGACGTTATTTCACCTAGGGGTCTGCCCTTTGTGGAAATTAAGACCACGCTCAAAGCCCACGTTCCATTTAAATACGCCACGTGTAAAATTACGATATTTATTAATAGCTTTAGGACTTTTATCGTTTTGTAAAGAGTGATCATTTTTTAACAAAAAAAAGTGCTGTTGTTGTTGCGAGTGTGTTGTTTGTGTTTAGTAGTTGTGTTTTTGTCGCTACGAAATCGTAGATAGTGAGCTACGCCGTAGCCAGTAGTTTTTTTCATCACAATATAGGGTGACTGGTAATTAGTGTACGATACTTAAACACGTGATTGTGCTCATGATAACGAACAATTTTTATTATGGGAGCAAAGCCGAAATCGCGAAAAATCTATAGCTGTTCAGTACATTAGGCAAACATAAATGTACTGAACAGCTGATATTTTCGCGTTTTCAGGTTTGTTCCCATAGTAAAAGTTGTTGGTTATCATGAGCACAATCACGTGATTAAGTATCGTACACTAATTACCAGTCACCCTATATATTTAAAAGAACTGGTATGACCCGCTATATCGCATGGGTGTCACTAATGTATGGGTCACAAGGATGACACTGTGGTGCGTACGGTGGAAGTAGCCCCTCTTTCTGGGAAGCAGTATTTTATAATTAAAACGAAGATGATCGCCGCATCCGTGAGGGAACAGACTTCTTCACGCAGGAGTCGGAGCTCAATTGGCGTGAACCAAGTCCGAGTCTACGATGCGTAGTGTTTCGCTCGCGGTTCGAAAAGATGTCAGCAAAACTGTTAGGGCTGCGGGAACCTATGAAATAGTTACCGTGGCCCTAGAAAGCAATAGCGCTAGGACCAACGAACTTTGACGAGACTTTAATTGATGGATAATTAATGTTATAAAGAGTATCTAAGGCTTATCTCTTAATTTTACTCTGAAACCGGGAACGGGGGACACATCTCTGAAATGCACACCTTTTTTACACGATTGCTCTAAAAACTCAACGCAAACGAAGTCGTAAGTAATAGGTAATACACAATAAATGGAAATCCTAAACCACAACCACGGCTAGATTCCCTCTAACGAGGGTAACTATTCTCGTACATAGTTTTCATGCTAAAAAAATACTAGAGAGTTTATTATTCAAACAGTTTTGTTCAAAACTCCACACCTCAAGGCTGCCACCATCTAACAAACTTCACGAAACTATTTTAATTAATTTACCCTAAACTTCATCGAATTTGAGGTCAATTTACCTCGAGGTGGTTACCCTGCTATCCGAGAGGCATGTGCTCAATGCTCCCGTTACTTAACAGCTAATGTATGAAATAACTCCAAGTAGAAATATTTCCAAAGCGGAACATTATTGAGACATATTTAGGATTGGAGAACGAAACACATTCTTGGCTTAAATATTTAATAGCCAAATTAGGGGTGCTTTTTTTCGATAGTTTTGTGAAGAAGTTATTACATAGTTTGTGGTTTGCTCAGAAAAGAAAATTCCTTCTATATTTTCCTATTTTTAGTTGTGTTTTAGTTAATGGGAAAGATTACCTATCAAGTAAACGGAATATGGAAAGATTTTATTATTACACTAGCTTTTGCCCGCAACTTCGCCCGAGTACATAACATATAAAAATATAGCCTATGTCACTCAGGAACAAAGCAGCTTTCTATCGGTGGAAAAACTTTAGCAATCGGACCAGTACTTCCAGAGATTTCCTCCTACAAACAAAAAAACAAACTTTACCTCTTTATTATATTATTGCTATGCCGGAGGTCGTGGGTTCGATTCCCTCCCAGAACAAATGTTTGTGTGATGAGCATGATCATTTGTTCTGTGTCTGGGTGTAATTTATCTATAATATGTATGTATTTAGAAATAAATAAGTATGTTTATCAGTTGTCTAGTACTCATAACACAAGCTCTGCTTAGCTCGAGACTAGACGGCGTTGTGTGATAGTTGTGGAATATTATTATTGTAGATTGACAAAATCTATCCAAATCCTTTAGAGTTTTTAACCGATGTTTTCAATAGCAAATGAAGCAAAACTACTAAACATACCTACGAATACATAACTATACCATTTTTTTATGTGTGTGTTTTTTTATCTCAAGACCCTGGGGGCCTGAACCTTTTATAGGCGTCCAAGGGCTCGAAACCCACTTGCAGAGGCCCTTTAGATACTTGTTTCGTAATCTGGTTATCCCTGTACACGCTATTGCAAGTGCACCTGTAGCGATATTTAAAAAAACAAAGACTAGGAGTATGATTTCAAAAGGTTTAAGTAGAAAGGCACCGGGTGACCACATTTCAGAAATCACAGACACCTACTGAGAATTTCGCTTTTTTTTATGGTGGAAAAATCATCCAATGACAAACCCCGCTCTTGGGCGGAGCGGGAGATAGTGTCAGACTCTTACTGACTAAAAGCCCACCCCGTTCCTTCTAGCCTTTATACCGGGGCTCGAGTTCCCTTTCGGATAACCCTGGCCTCAGTAGTCTTCGACCCGGCTGGCCCCTGCTGTTGCTGGCAACTCCTTGACTGAGAATTTTACTTAACGAGTGAAATTCTGCTAATGATATACCATAACTATCACAAAACGCCATCTAGTACCAAACTAAGCAAAGTTTGTGCTATGAATATTAGACAACTGATAAAAATATTTATATATTTCTAAATACTGTGATATCGAAAGGAGATCGCATGAGTTGCTTTTTTATGTAACCAACGAACTAGCTTGTAAAATATAATTCGAAGGATTATGCTGTTCTAGAATAGGTTTGAAAGTTGGTAGAAAAAAGAATGTGTATTGTTTTTTCAGTGTTGAAGTGATTTTTGTAAAGAAAGCTTGAATTCGTTTAAATAAGTAAAAAAATATTAGAGTGCGCCGCCCGAAGTGTTTGATTTCATAGAAGAATCCCTATACGAGCCTACCGACTAGCTGAGCTGCGTTACAATACATAAACATCATAGGTAAATTACACCCACAAAACAGGAATTAGTCGTATTCATCTCACAAACATTTATCGTGAGTAGAAATCGAAATCACGGCCTCCGTCATAGCAGTCAGGACCACTAACCACTAGACCAACAGGCTAGCTGTACACACAATAAAAGTACTCCCAAAACTGCTCACATTATCGCTAAATACAAGCGTAAAATAATTGATAACATTCATAACAAAACACGCTAAATTGACCACATTGAAGAAATCGGTTTAGTCCGTAAGAAATAGTCGGCCATTCCATATGCTCGTTTATACTTTCATAGCGGATAAATGGCGTGTTTACCGTGCATTTGGTCATGTCAGAGCCGTGCCGCGTGCCGTGCCCGGGATTACTCAATTAAGGGCCACTCTATTGTTTACGAATGAACAGAACTGCGAATGGAGTTCATGGACGTGGGCTTAAGTTGCCGGTAATGTGGGATGTTGGGAAACTTTTGCGCGATTTGTTTTGTATGAGAAAACCGTTTGGAGATATCGTGATGTGGCTTAAAGAGGTGGCTTTTTCTCATAGTTTTAATTAGTATGAGAAAAGGCCGCAATTAAATGTTGATGTCTGACTGAATTTTAGACCCGTAAAGAATGTTATGTTTTTTTTTTAATATAAGAAATCACATTCATTCTTCCGTTCTGGGTGAAGAAACAGGAAGGGTCAAAATTTTACGGATTGAAGTCCGAGCTCTTTCAGTCGCCTTTTTTTGAGGTGAAAAATTATCTTATGACTTCTTCCGCTTTATGGTGGAGTGAAAGAGCGTGTCAGACTTTACTGTCTTAAAGCTGTCTTTTAGTCGCCCTTTGGGTTTCATAACTGCGGTAACTCATTGGATAACAATTCAGCATGGATATTAAAACTCTTATCTGTGACTGAAAAGATGATTAACAAAGTCAAAGTCAAAGCATTTTTTTCAAATTGACCATTTGCAGGCACTTTTCAATAGTCAAATGTCGGTCAGTCCAAGAAAAGTGAAGCTAAATTGACAACAGAAGAAGGCTATGATTCTGTGATTTAATTTTAATGCCAAAAATATATATATTAGATAATATAATTGGCTTCTGCCAGCGACTTTTGGATACGACTTCGCGTCCGACATTCACATGAACAAAGAAGTCGAAGCTATATAAAAAGTAGCCTATGTCCTTCTCTAAGGTTTAAGCTTAATCCGTTCCAAATTTCATTAAAAACTGTTCAGTAGTTTAACAGTGAAAGCGTAAAATATAGACAGAGTTACTTTCACATCCATAATATTAGCACAAATTGTTCAACATTATTATTTTGAAAGAGGAGTCTATTTCCTTCTTTTACTGTCGTTACATACATATGTACACAAGCTTAAAATATCAATAATTAATTAAATTAACAAAAGTTTCGGATTACATGTTCTGTAATCCGAGCCCCGCTAATACGATTACGAAAAGGGTTGATTAACTAATCTATTTAAAGACCATGTTTTATACTCTGAAATTAAGGTAGACCGATAGTTTGGTGTTTTTGGACTACGTATGTTGTACTGGGGTCTACCTTTATCAATTTACTTGGTTTGCCCACGGCTTCGCCCTTGTACTTAAAATCTAGCCTATGCCACTCAGGAATAAAGCGGCTTTCCAAAAAATTTTAGTAGTCGGATTAGTACTTTCAAAGATTAACAACTACAAATATAAAAAAAAACTTTACCTTTTTATAATATTACTAGCTTTTGCCCATGGCTTTGCCCGTGTACATAAAATATAGCCTATATTACTCAGGAATAAAGCAGCTTTTTATTGGTGTAAAAATTTTAGCAATCGGACCAGTACTTTCAGAGATTACTTCCTACAAACAAAAAAACAAACTTTACCTTTTTATAATATTATTTAGTATAGATTACAAGCTGTTGCTAATGGCTTCGTTCGCGTGATAGTAGAAAATTATCGCAAGAGAACGTATTCCCGGAATACAAAGTATCCATGTGCTATTAAATGATAAATGATAAATGATAAATGATATTTATTTTGCAAATAGGTTTAAAAAACACTTTTACACGTCATTTTTTTTTTCGTCAATTTATGCTAGATGAGGCCGGTGTTTCCTATCTGACTACCCTGAGAAGAAACACCGAAACAAACTCAGGGGTCAAAGTCTCTTTTAAAGTCCATACAGTAAATATGTAATGGTCAAATCACATGAGAACCATGCAGATTTGTCTGAGATGGTCTTTTGAAGAAAGAACCATACAAATTTGAGTGGACCTGTCCAATCAGTGTAAGCATTTGTCAGTATTCGAAAAGCTCAACTTAGGACTACTAAGGAGCTCCACGACTTGACGAACAATACCAAAGAAAGGACATTTGGGTAGGCCGCAGAAAATACTCAAATTGCTAGACATACGTTAAAATTACTGAATAGAAAAGAAAAGCAATCAACATAGTCCTCACATTTACAATAATCTAAGGAAATTAATAGTTTACAAAATATTTAGCAAAGTAAATATTTGTGTCAAAGAAAAAAAAAATACTTTAAGTACTTAAAATGTATACACGTCAATTTGTAAAATAAAAAAAAAATAATCTCCAATGTCAAATTGTAAAAAAATAAATAAAATAAAAAGAAAAGGCACATTTGAAAATAAAAATAATAATAAAAAAAATACAAAAAGAAGATAAAAATAAAAATATCAACAGTTGTAGTAAGTACTGGAGCAGGTCAATCCCAAGCCTTCTCGTCCTGAATATAGTCCTTTACATTTACGTTATTCCAAGGCATGGTCTACTCGTGTACCAAGTTTCATCGAAATCTGTTTAGCGACTCGAACGTGAAGAAGTAACAAACGTACACACATATGTACCAATATTCGGTTTATAATATTTTTGTTTGCTTTGATTCGAAGACATGTGACATTCAACCAACCCGCACTGGGCCCGCGTGGTGGATTACGACCCATTCCCGCTCCTAGAGAGGTGGCCTGAGTCCCAGCAGTGGGAACATTAAAATGTCTGATGATGAATATTTTTGTGTGATTTGTTAGATCATTGTAACTGCGAGTACTAAATACTCAATTCATTAGTAGCTTTGGAAATCATCGTGTAACTTCCTGTTCTGAGTGGAGCAAGATGGCGTATTAGGACTTTCACTGAAACTCACCTGTGTTCGTTCAGTTACCCTTCGCACTCTAGGGCCGATACACAAGTTACTGACGATCGGACACAGTGGCCGAATCGACACATTTTATTTTCAATATTTTTTCACTGACGATTAGGACACCACCCTTATTGAAGCTATTTAGTATAGTCAGATAAAAAAAAAGTCTTAAAATGTAATTTATAGAAATCTATTATCTAGCCGAAGTTGCCGCCTTAAGTCCAGCCTAAAATAGTTTTGGTAACGCTTTTTTTCCCAAATATTTTGAAACTTTTTGTCTGACTGTAGTAAATAGTATGTGTTTGAATCGTCAGAGAAAAAAAAATGAAATAAAACTGTGTCAATTCGGACACTGTGTCCGAATATACAGAGTCCGAATCATCAGTAAGTCTGATACACAAGCAATTACACTCACAAACTTTCAACATCATCATCATCAGCCTTTTGAATGTTCCCACAGCTGGGACTCCGGCCTCCTCTCTAGACGAAGGAGTGGGCCATAATCCACCACGTGGGCCCAGTGCGGGTTGGTGAATGTCACATGTCTTCGAATTTTTGGTTCTAGGACATGCCGGTTTCCTCACGATGTTTTCCTTCACCGTTTTGAGAGCAGTGGTAATTAAATAAATTACACAAAGTAATGCGCCTGGCAGGGTTTGAAGCCGCGACCTACAATACGTAAGTCGGAGCAATTACCACTTGGCCACCACTGCTCTACAAACTTTCACCTTTATAACAATATTAAGATTTTTCACCTAAAAAAAGGCCTTCTTCTTTGCCAATCTTCCCTGATACTTGCAAGTCTTATCCAGGCATTACTTGTGATATATCCTCATCCCCATTTGAGCCATTTAAAAAAAAAGAAGTGAGCAGTCCCCCTAACGCCAACAATCACGTGCTCATCGCGAGTCGCGATCTATCGTCGATCGACAAATGTTTGCCGTCGATTACCAGCCCCGCCTTGCGACAACACATTCAATATGTTCTCTTGTACGTACGATGTACCTCCCCTAATGGAAGTAGCTTTGCTGACGAATTTCGTTGGAATTTGACCGGTATGTGTCAGAATTCGTGGTACTCTAAATATGGTTTGGGGGAATTGTTTTAGCAGGACTAGTGTTTATTTGGGCCTGTATTTAAAAAACCTAAAAATGAATGTAAATATTTTCTTATTGATTTTCTATACCTTCAGATTCACTAGCAAAAATTTTGAGTAATTTTCTACAACTGTTTTGCTCAAAGGGCAATGGAAAGGGCTATGCTCGAAAACTCCTTGCGTGATCACATCAGAAATGAAGATATCCGCATTAGAACCAAGGTTACAGACATAGTCAAAAGAATCGCCAAACTTAAGCGGCAGTGTAGATGGTCGATGGGGACGGAAGGTTCTGGAATGGCGACCACGTACCGGAAGACGCAGAGTTGGAAGGCCTCCCACAAGGTGGATCGATGACCTGGTGAGGGTCGCGGGCCTCCGATAGATGTGACACGCACAAGCCTATGTCCAACAGTGGACGTCTTTCGACTGAACTGATGATTGGCTACAGTTAAGCATAGGTATTCCCTGCCCAAGGTTTGTATTGTTGGTTTCTAGAAATACTTTTATTCGGTACAGATACAGCACAACGGTTACATACACAAAGTAAACAAGAATAAAAGTACAAAGTACGCCGAGCGTGGCCGCACCGAAAGGGTGACCACCTCAGCATCTGCTGGGCGTTAGACACCCAGCGCTGGTTTTCAGTTGGCACCCCGCAGTGACGCACGGACTAGGGTAAAGCATATATAATTATAATCGTATGTGTAATTGAAATAAATATGCATTAGTGTACTTACGGGTGTAAAATTTAATTGAAATAAAATACATAAATAACTATTTGATGAATAACAGAGCAATATTATAAAATAAAATTTGTGCCACATTGGATAAAACTATAAAATAAAAAAAAAAAAAAAACAACATACAACCCGATAGCTACAACCTGGAGGTTTATAAATCAAGAGTGAATAAGTTACTTCTAGGCAAGCGTGCTCTATTGTCGACTTCATAATCGCTTTCCATCAGATGAGATATTGGACAAACACGAGCCTTCCAAAATTAACAAAAAAAATTAAATGTGAAGAAACTTAATTACTCAAAAAACGTACCTTATCTTTGTAATTCCTGTTACTTTTGTATCGTGGATGGTCTTACAAACATGTCAATTTACTATAAGACTCCCAAACTCCAGAATCGAATACGCCATATGAAGTGTTAAGATCAATCTCGTCAATCAACCGTACCGTCATTTTGAGATGTGACTCCATTATTATAATCAGCTGAATTATATTTAAGCTATCTATCTATTTCATAATTGTATACAGCCCTCCTAGCCAAATTATAACCGTTTCGCTTGCGTCAAACGCTTCGAGTTGGCCGCGTCGCCGAATCTTTTGTTCTGACCACGTGACCGAGCGTTAAGATGACGTCATTCCCGTACATTTGAAGCTTTCTACTAGCGTTAACTATTGCAGATTAGCAACTTGGCTAGGAGTACTGTTGTCATAACAATACGTGTTAACTAAATGTCAACTTGATCGGATTATGAATCTTGTTTTACCTATGTTTGTAAGACGGGTGTCACACAATTGTCCTGTGCGATAAGACCGCTCATTGTACACTTAGTTTTAATAATGTTTGTCCTGTATTTTGTTTATGTGACGTACAATAAAGAATATAATAAATAAATAAATACACAGCTGTAAATAAAATAAACACCCTTTTTAAGTCAACTTAAAAAATATCAAGAGAAAGGATTTTTCCTGAATCTTTACTTATTTTAAAGCCTGAAACCGTACCGGGTACGCTAAGTGGCGTGGGCTTACGGATGGCAAACAATAGGTAGCTCTCCGTCCGACCGTCCGGTAAACATTTACAAAGCGCGCCTCAAGGAGATGCCAGCAAAACCGTAGTGGCTTAATAGAGTCAAAGTCTACTGGGGCTATGTGTTGTGCGAAAAAAAACCCTGGAACCCCTTTTTTTTTCCTATGGGAAAAATCATCCTATGACAACCCCCGCTCTTGGGCGGAGCGGGAGATTGTGTCAGACTCTTACTGACTAAAAAACCCATCCCGTTCCTTCAAGCCTTCATACCGGGGCTCGAGCGCCCTTTCGGATAACCCTGGCCCCAGTAGGCTTCGACCCGGCTGGGCCCCTGCTGTTGCTGACAACTCCTTGAGGCGCGCGGGAACAGTGCCTGCCGTCGACGACTTGGGCTTGGTCCGGACAGTTATCGGACGGCCGGACAGCGAGCTAAACCCTGGAACCCTGGAAAGAAGGCAAAGAAGAAATAGGAGTGGGTTCTAGTCAGTAAAAGTCTGACGCACTTTCTTGCTCCGCCCTAGAGCGGGAAAAGTCATTCATCAGATATTTTTCCACCCAAAAAAAGCAGGGTGCGCTAAGTAATTTTCCAAGTTCAGTAAAAGGCGTCACGGGCGAACAAGGGCCCGATACAAAAAGCAATCTTTGAATATAATCGCCACTTAATTCAACGCGAAGTAATTTAAAGAAAAATAACATTAGCAATTCAGATGACTCTCTATCGGGTGTCGTTATTAACTGTCAAACTGGGAAAAGTGAGGGCCAAAACAAATTGACTTTATAAAGGTCGCTACTTGATCGCGGACTCGATTCATTTGATCAACTTGATGTCAGGTTTCTCAGAGTTTAGGTGATAGAGTAAGAATAAGATTATGTGAAAAAATCCTCACTAATATTATAAAAGCGAAAGTGAGTTTGTTTATTTGTCTGTTTGTTTGTTACGTCTTCACGCCTAAATGGCAAAACCGATTTTGATGAATTTTGGTACAGAGATAGTTGGGACCCTGGAGACGGACATAGGCTAATTTTTTCACGCGGTCGAAGCTGCGGGTAAGAGCTAGTATTAAAATAAAAATTAAATATGGATTGGGTGTACAGTCACACGTTTACTTCATCCTTTGGACTTTCATCAAATGATTTTTGCCGCTCGAGCTTTCACTGACTAAAACTGCTGATGACTTGATGCTGCGCTGAGTGTCGTGGGTTCGATTTCCGTATGGAACAAATATTTGTATGGCATACTGATACGTGTTCCGGGTGGTTTAATAATGATTAGCATAAAATATATTGGCATAATATACATTGGCATACCAAAATTCAGCATAATGATCATTACGCATAAAATTATTAGGCATAAAACTTTTGCCATAACGCTTGTTGAAATAAATACTACTAGCATAATAATAAAGAAGCATAATTTTATAAAGCATAATGTTATAAACGCATAATGATAAAAACACATAATGTTCTTTGGAATAAAACTAATAAACCCTAATCAATAACTCCAAACGGTAAGTTGTAGACACTATTTCACCTTATTGATTGTAATATATTATTGGGCGTCCATGATGGATTTCAGACTACTGCAACAAAAAAAAAAAAAAACTAACCTAACCTAACCCAGTAACCAACAATACGTTCACCACAAAAACATCGCCTAAAGATCAATTTAAAATTATTGGCTACATACTCCCAATAATGAAATTTTATATTTATGGCTTATGATTATTAGACGAATAAATAATTATGCCTGTAAAATCTATGCAACTCCAATTTAAGCCAAAACATATTAGACTAAATGATAGTTATGCTAAACTATGCGTTATGCCAAAGTATTATTATGCAACAGTATTATTATGATAAAAAAAAATATGCGAAAACGTTATGCCAAACAATATTGTGCCTAAAAATTTTATGCCAACAAGGATATTACCGTTCCGGGTCTGGGTATCGCCTATGTGAGTTCACATGTTTGTGAACACACCCACGATAGGCATTATTTCTAGGGAGAGGCGACTTTAAAAAATAACAAAACCCACCTACCCTCCTTTATTTGCCCTTTACGTTTAAATGATCCTGCAACCCTAGTAGCCATCAGCCCTGCTGAGCCCCTTCAATTCTGCTGACATATCTTTAAGGTGCACGTGAAAAACTACGTGTCATTGACTCGGGCTCAGTCTTTACTGGACGGAGAGTTACCCATTGCTCATCGTCCGCAGACCCGCGCTTATGTTGACCGGGAATCACCCTGCAACTTCTGATACCCAGGCATCTCCTGTGGCGGCGGCTGAGTTGTAAAAATGACCGTGGATTATAATCTTGATGTACTATTTTAGTCCGTTAGATATTTTTTTAGCTGTCTAAAACTTAATTAACGTAAAAAGCGTGCTGTAAAAATCCGGAGTCATCCTGCACAAATATAATTATTACGTAGATTTTTTCAGGAATTTGTATTCGTACAGTTTTTATCAAAAGAGTGACATAAAAGGATCAGTTTTTAGTTACATAAATAAAAATTAGGATTGGCTTTGACATAACCAAACTAGGATTCGATTTTCGCAATATACTTTTTTCCAGTTTTTCATTTTTTTTTCATTCATGCAACATACACCAGCTTTTAGGTTTAGTTACGCATATAACGTAGGTACACAGAGAGGCTCTCTTTTGACACATTTTTGTTGACCATCAAAATCATTTTTAACGTGCGTTTTTTACACGATTGTAGTTGCGATAACGAAGCACATGAATACAAGTCAAAATATGCATGAAAGTAAAATTGACTTTCTGGCGAGAGCAACGAAACTTAAAGAATTAAATTAATAAAATAATTTGATTCATATGGACATAAATGTTTATGTACCTACCTAAGTAAACTATCTATTTTAAAACTTGTTTCTTGTTCTATCCACACCACCTAAAAGAGAAGTACCTATAACGTACCTCCCGCTATGGTCTTCAGGATTTCATTCGTTGGAGTAGGCCTAAACTCTGCATACTAAAGAAATAGATTTCTATCTGCTCCCCTAGCCAAGTTACAACCGTTTCGCTTGCGTCGAACGCTTCGAATTGACCTTGCCGCCAATTCTTTTGTTCCGACCACGTGACTGAGCGTTGAGACGACGTCATTCCCGTACATTTAAAGCTTTCTACAAGCGTTAACTATTGCAGATTAGAAACTTGGCTAGGGGTGCTGGTATGGAAGTATGCCTCTGTAGAAATATGCATTGCAAAAATGAGGCAGCCCCTTTAACATTCTGGACTTGTCAATATAATTTAATACGTAACCATACAATTTCGAATAAAAATATCCTGATGTCATTTTCCTGCTCTGTGGGATTCTGCTTTGATAATATTAATGGTCATTTTTTGATCTTCCTCAAAACTTGAAACTTTCTTCACGACTTGTTTTTTATTACGGCGACGACTCGGCCTCGATCCAGACGGTTACCGGACGGCCGGATGGCGACTACCGATTGCTCGTCGTCCACAAGACCTTTTTAATTGATATAAACTAGTGCTTTGCCTTGAAAGTATTCCATTTCAAACAAAAGAAGAGTTTTCTAAATCGGGGATAAACATAAAAAAAAACACGATGAATTGAGAATCCTCCTCCTTTCTGAAGTCGGTTAAAAACAATTTTCTTCATGCTTTTACATAACATTCTCTATGTTAATAAGGCAAAAAATTGTGTTTTTGCGTGTCTGTTTGTTACTTCTTCATACTGAAACTACTGAAGGAATTTGGAAAAAAATTAGCACACGGGTAGATCATGTCTGACACTGCATGTATACGCATGCACAAATAAAATAATCTTTATCTTTATGTACATAGAATACTTTTCATCTCTTTCTCTTGGGCAATGCCGCTGGTAGCAGCTGGTAAACACGTAACATATCATTCAAAAGATATTGTTTTTTCCCGCTATTGGGCGGAGCGGGTAGGTGAGTCAGACTTTTACTGACTAAAAACCCACTCCTTTTCCTTCGCTGTCTTTCATACCAAGTCTTCCTTTCAGAAGCAGACCCTTGGCCCCAATAAGCTTCGACCCTGCTGGTCCCCTTCGATTCATAAGACATATGTACTATATTTACAAGACTTACCACACTTACAAGTGCTGAGCAATTAACGCCTCAGTTTACGAAGCGATAAAAGCGACCATCAAACTCCAGCAGACAGTTTTATTAAGATTATTCCGCCACATAATATTTGAAGTTTTTACGTTCTTAGCCCCGAAAATGTTAATAAACGACTATCGCAGCTAATTGGAAGTCTTCGGATAATGGTTGCTTGGAGATTGCGGATGGTATGTGGTCGTAAATTAGAGGGGGGAAACGCGTGTGTAAGGGGGTGTTTGGGTGTACATGTGAACATTAGGCCCCGCTGTTAGGGATAACCAGCAATTTCGGGTGGACTTTTTACTGGCTTAGCTGTGAGATAAATGTGTCGTGTTGATTGGTGGGACCGATTGATTGGTTGTGTTTTTGTGGAACAATGCTAAGGTGTTTTTGATTATGGTGTAATTATCTGCAGGTTGGCTTTCGTATCATATAGGAACGTTAGACTTTTTAGTTGCCTGGGATTATACTGAACTGTAGCCTTACGACTTGTTAAAATTTCAGGCGTGTGAACGAAAAAGAAAGTTTTTTTTTAAATTGGTATAAACTAGTGCTTGACTGCGATCCCACCTGATGGTAAGCAGTGATGCAATCGTTGATGGTGAGGCGCACTAGTTTATTAAGAGCCTATTCACTCTTGTCTTAAAGACACCTAAATTATAATCAGACGGGAAGACCGCAGCAGGCAAATTGTTCCAGTCCCTCGTTGTACGCAGTATAAACGACGAGGTGAAACGCTTGGTCCGGACCGTAGAGGGTTCAACAACATCAGGGTGGATACTCGCCGTTCGTCGGCTTGTCCGATGGTAGAAGTGAGATGTTGGAATCAAGTCATGTAATTCCTGCGCACAATCTCCAAAGTGCATCCTGTAAAACACCGAAAGGCTGGCTACCCTTCGCGTGTGCTCAAGACGCTGTAGATTGGACTCAACCAGATCTGGATCGCCAATTAGTCTCTTCGCACGTCTTTCCACAGAGTCCAAAGCTGCCAGGTGGCATTTTGCAGCACCAGCCCATATGTGGCTGCAGTACTCCATACACGAACGGACTTGTGCTTTGTATAGCATTAGAAGCTGTGTGTGATGGAGCTAAACAACATATTTTTTAGTTTTTGCAAAACCTGAATATAGTTTGTTCAGAATTCCAATAATTCGGATTCCAATAGTTTTTACACCATGTTATATTTTCACCCAAAAATATTTAAAAAGGTCACAAGTTGGACACCACTGACACTAAGTATAATACAGGTTATGGCAGGTCAAAAGCCTTAGCAAACAGCCGGGTGCAAGTGCGAAACAACGCCTCAGTCGCCTGGATGGCCCGCTGACTATATTTTTGCTGACATAACAAGCTTATAACTTTGTATATTTTCATGATACAGTTATGTTTGGTACTTAGATTTTTTACATAAATTACTAGACACTTGTTTTGGGTTTTGCATATACTAAAATGTATATTACATATATACCTTATATAACTCTATCGCTTTAATAGTGTTTTTGTATTTTATAAAATGGATAGCATTAAGAGCTTGTGCACACATTATTGTTGTTGTTGATGTTTGTTTGATAATTATTTATGTGCCAAATTAAAATAAAATATGTTTACTTTTTTTCTTTCTATATTAGTGCCCTCAAGGCGTGATCCTGAAGACGGGAGCATTGTCAATATGTGACAATGTTTGGCAACGCATTTTTACTTATTTTTATCTTCATGAGCCATCATCATCACCATTATCATTTCAGCTGAAATACGTCCTCTGCTAGACATATGCCTCCCCTAGTGTTGCTATAATGAACGCTTTTATGCGTCTCGCATACACCGCATTCCCGCGACTCTCACCAGGGGCCTCAATCTGCTATTTTTATAAATTCGTCATTCCAACACGATCCCCTTGTCATTTTGCTATCGATCATTGATAGAATTGTAGTAGAATGACAATATCGAGCTTATTAAAAGAACTAATTGCGCAATGACGTCTTAATGGTAGGTCACTGATCAAAGGAACTGTCAAAATTATTGCAGATTACCGCATACGTCAGACATTCATTTGTCATTGTGTACGAGATTACCATTCTATGCCATTTCTTTCAATGGAGTGTCAGTGGTTGACCATGGGAAAGTCATAATGACGCCATTATATTAGTAGATTACCAAAACTTGTCAAAATCAATAATTATGAAATCAATGTTAGACCATTCTGACAATATTGTAATAGCAGACTTAAGGCCCGGTCATCGGTCACATTGTGGGAGGCCGCGCCAACGCTGAGTATTAAAGCTTAACCTTTGTTCAGTCCATTTTCATTTTAAAATTCTCTCTTTTGGAAGTTTTCCGGTGTTATCTGATACAAATTCGGAGAAACCTGAGGAACCATCAAACTTGATTGTTTGAAAACACTTTGTGAAATAAATTGAAATCTATTCCATTTTTGTTTACCGATTCTTTTGCGTTTGTCTTTCTTTTATTTTTAGAGTTCACGGAATTCTGCTACGCAGCTACGTTTTGATAAAATATATCGTTTTTACTTTGTTTTCTTGATGAGGTAAAAAATATCGGGTTGTATGAAATAATTCCTATGGCATAAATCAGAAATTTCATCCAGTTTGTTTTTAAGAAAATGTTTTCCCCAACTAGGAATTATTTCTGTATCGTGGGTGCGTTCATATGATGTATAATTTCATATGACACAAGACACCTTGATCGAAAATAACTATCTGTAGGCCTTACAAATACTTATTTAATTTAGAATCTAAGCCATAACACACATAAAAGTGGTCAATCGCTCACTTAGTCAACTTTGCCGTTAATTATTTTACTGCATGCAAAGGACTTCATTGATGGCAACGAATTTTCATTGCGTTCAGGGTTAAGGTTGATATCAAGATGCCATATAGTAGAAGCCCAGATATCTAAACTATTTATTTAGATACAGCAAGTGTTTTTTTTTTGTTTTTACTTTGAGTGTTCCTATTTTTAGTTTTAACTAGAGTTTGTATTTTTGTTCTTAATGAATAAATTAAAAAATTACTGTACCGATATAAAAATACTTTCACCAGTAGAATGCTACTATATCACTGAGTGTTACAGGCTGGACGAAGCTACTGAAAGAAACTAGTTATTTGAGTTGATGATCAAGATAGTGGTGTTTCGCTTACTGCGTGTAAAAAAAGCCTTACTTCGTTCGTACATTAAATAACGCTGAATCCTATAATAAGTAGCAAAACTAATAAATAAGATTTACGGCAAGCAATAAAAATAAGTAAGCAATAGGAATAACACAGGAAGTTATTAATATTCCTCCACTTTCGTCGAGTAGTATGCAAATAGAGGTATGTGAAGCTAATCAATACTGTTAAATTGGGGATAACCTTCTGACGAAAGATGGAAAGGGCTATACTTGCGTGATCTCATCAGAAATGTAAATATTCGCAAGAGAATCATAATTATCGACTTAGCCCGAATAATCGCCAAAAGTTGGCAGTGGGCAGGCCATTTTGGTCGTAGAACAGATGGTCGATGGGGACGAAAGGTTCCGCAGTGGTGACCGCACTCTGGTAGACGCAGTATTGGAAGGCTTCCTACAAGGTGGACCGATGACCTGGTGAGGGTTGTGGGAACCTACTGAATGCGAGGACCAGTCGTTATGTCGACACTTGACAGTAAAGGTACCTGGTCTCCCCAGCTATAGAATATAATAAACTTTATTGTACAATGCGTTCCAAATGAGAATAGGATCGCCCGCCATATTGTGACATCACGATTTACTGTCAAATCGAGGAAAGAAATTTTTAACTATTAATTAATTTACGAAAAATTTAATTTATTTATGAACTGTGAACGAAAAAAGTTTAATCAGAATCCAGTTCTTCAATTTTACTCATCTCTAAGTTCTTCAATTTTGCCAAAATTTCTTCAATTTGACAGTACGACGAGACGTCAAAACATAGGAATCGGTTCTATTCTCATTTGGAACGCGTAGTACACCAAAAAAACTAACACATACAAAGTAATATATAAATTCAAAAACCAATTCAACCTTGGACCTATGTCCAACAGTGGACATTTTTCGGCTGAAATAATGATGATGAACTTTTTGACTAGTCTATTCATAATAAGAATTTAGTTTTTTAATCAGTGGACTGCAAAGTGAAAGCATATATTATTTTAAACTTTAATAATTAAGGATTAAAGTTTAAAACAATTACGTTAATAGTTTCACTATTATTTTTATGAATAGGTGAGGTATTCATTTTTAAAACTAACCAATTACGCGTATGTACTGTCTGAAGGGCTTACTTCATCCGATCAATGTGAACACGGCTTTCTAATTTATTATGATCTAATTAGAAAAAAATTCAAAGAGAAAATTTAAATTCACTCACTCAGTTACACTCGGCCCACTCAACAAACAACAGCAGCTCAGACAACGATAATTTAAATTTTTCTTATCCCGAATGCACCATAGATTCTAAAATGGTGAAAATTCGTGGGTCAGTCCGGGTGAAAGGGTTTTTGTACACACTTATTCAAATAAAATACTCAACACCCAAACTGGTTAATTAATAACATAACAACATGTTAAAACATTATGTTAAACTATACTACAATATTATGAACATTATGTTAAATTATACTACTACTAACATATTATAGATTGAATTGTACACAAAACGAAAGAGTTCAAAATGTTTTGTACGTTCCTTCAAAGTAGGTTAAAAAATTTAAAGGAAAAAGAAAATTCGTTATACAGACAAGGTAATTCCCAATCCACGTATATTCTATGTTCACGTAAAATAATTCAAAATAATGACTTGTCGCGATAAATTACACTTTGTTTTTAAAGCCAATAAAACTTTTCTAATTAATATCTAATTAAACAAAAGTTATTTATTCCCGGCGGTAAATGCCGAAGATTATTGATAAGTTCGTAATTACTTCGGTCGGGACTTTGTTAATGAGATTTTTTAAAGAAAACAAAAACCATAGATAGCTGTTTATATTTTTAGTGAAAGGTGAACCTTTTTCGTTGATATTAATAATAATAATCCGTAGGCAAATGAACGTCTGTGAACTTGGTAGCAAGACAAAGCAAGCCTTGGTACCAATTTTATACACCCCTACTTTTTAATTAGTACAGAAAAAAATGGGGCACTATCTGTACCCGTCGCTGATCATATTTTTGTAGTCAAAAGTAGAAAAAACCGAAATCCTAAAATTGACCACGAAAAGGTAAATTCATCACAGAATCAATCATACATAACAATTGCTAGTAGAAAATACTGCGGGCAATGTTTTTCCTTAATAATTGTCACTTATTCATTCATTAATCAATAGCCTGCACAATATTTCCATAAATTGAGTGACATTTTGGGACATAAACCAACGCTAATAACTTTGCTGTTTATAAATATTATTTATTGAGATTTTACTTGTAAAATAACAAGGGCTTTTCTAGTAAGCTGTTTAAGTATATGTACTAATTAAAAAATTGTGGTGGAGAGTCAAGTCGGCTACTTGTGAATACACGTTTTGAACGAATGGTGCCCAAGGTGAAGTGCGCCCAAGACAGTAAAAGAAACCAAGGATGTTATTAAAATCAAGGGCAACACACAAGTGAAAATTGACGAGGAACGAACGAAAGCCTCTCCTTAAGGTCTGTTCTGCCCAACTCTTTGAGGAGAGGCTTTATTTTTTTTCTCATTATGGTAGGAAAATGACAAATATCATCTGTGTTCCTTCAATTGCCCTTTGCATTCCAAAGTGGTGACGACTCTTTCGGACAAACTCCCAGTCCCCAAGAAGGAGGTGGACCTAGAATCAGTTGCCTCCCAAAATATTAGAACTCAATGAAACGAAATTTAAATCTTGTATTAAACGCACACTATACAGGCAAGCATATTATAAGTTGGAGGATTATATTCAAGATAAAAATGCTTGGCTCAATGCTGGTCCAGCTCCACTACCACTAGGGCGTACTAATTAGTTGATTAGTTGGAAACTAATATTATTATTTTTTTTAATTTGCTTCTACATTAAACAATGCAATTGTGTCAATTGCATTGTTTAATGTAGAAGCACTTTTTTCAAGTTTGTGAATGTGAAGCACCATGGAGCTTTTTTATTAGGTTACAACTTTTTTTTTTTGACATTACGAGCATGGCAGTTGAGAGTTTGTCATGCTCACTCAAATGTCTCGCTGTTGGTGGCACGTGTTATTGGGTCGTTCAGTTCCCTTCAAAATGGTTGAGCTGAGTGGGGCTGATGCACGCGTCATGTTCGTGAACGGGTGCCGTCAGATGGGACTGGTCATCTCTTAGCTGCCAGTGGCTTAATTCAGTTTCTATCTTTTAATTATTTTACATTTTTATTTCATTATCGACATTGTGCTCACATGATAGAAGCAACAAGTAATATGTAACCAAGCAGTATATGTAACACATAATATGATTTAAAAGAGTGTTCATGGAGTTTCTTGCACGTTCTTCTCCATAGAGACCTACTCTTTGGAACGTGCAATTTAGCTTCACTTTTCTTGGACTGACCGACATTTGACTATTCAAAAGTGCCTGTAAATGGTCTATTTGAAATAAATGCTTTGATTTTGATTTTGATTTTGTTGGTGATTACAAACTGAAATGATGCACAATGCACAAACATGACGTGTCGATTATGTACATCTACACTAATATAATGAAGAGATAAAGTTTGTTTTATTGTTTGTTGCTTTATTCTTGAGTGAAATAGGCTATATTATGTACGCGGGTGAAGCCCTGGGCAAAAGCCAGTCTTTTATAAAAACCAATATACAAAATATCTATTAAATTCTTGAATTGCAAAAACCGTCTACTCATTTGCTATAAAAGCGCTGTCAATTTGAAATTGTTTTTATTGATGCCTAATTTATTGAGAGTTACCGCATGTGTACACGATATTACTCGTCATCTTTTTGACTGGCCTGTTGGTCTAGTGGTTAGTGGCCCTGACTGCTATTCCGGAGGTCGTGGGTTCGATTCCCACCCAGGACAAATGTTTGTGTGAGGAGCAGAGATATTTTATGAACGCGAACTTTACATCAAAATAGTACTACGGATTTTAAAGCAACTCGTACAACGTTTTCTGTAAAATGATCGTCGCTGTCTTGTATGTTAGAGTTTTGATGTTGTAAATTATCAAAGATTACGATTACGAAACCACAATACATAAACGTTTTATATATTACAACTATGCAACACATAACATCAGCAAACACACATTACATTGTATATTTTTGTACCCTTATCTTCTTAATATATTTTTTTTGTGTTGCCACTGCACTGTTTTTCCAACACCCTTGGTTGACTGGTAGAGAATGCTTAAAGCATGAAATTTTAATAAATAAATAAACTATAGAACAAACGAGACCAGACAAGACATTTTGCACTCAAACCGATTAGCCCCATACCTTCATACCTTCTAACACTTACAGGATTGACACTTACCTTATAAGTGTACTGTCAACAATCCCACGTATATACCACCCTATACAGGATGATGTATATTTTTTTTTAACTTGGGTGCGTCGTAAGTACCTAATGTTTAGAAAAAACATTAGCTTTGAAAAAATCTGTGGTTCAGAAGTTGTAATTTTATTTTCGTGAAGTCAAATGATTAATTGTAAGTAAAAAAAAATGGCACAGCTTAGAAACATATAGGAAGTAACTGTAGATACTACTTATAACAAAAAAGATTCTAGGTCCCTATGAATTTTGATTCCCTTGAGTTTCGAAATAGAACGTCTATTATATTTTACGACAAACTGCCATATCTTTTTTTCTCGTTAACTTACAAGTTTGTTTTTTCACAGCTTCAAGGGACCGCACACTTGAGTATATAGTTTTAATTTAAACTAGATACCTCCACGTTTTCCCGAAATAAATGGTCTTGACAGACAGACGGACGGATGGACAACAAAGTGATCCTGTAAGGATTCCGTTTTTCCTTTTGAGGTACGGACCCCTAAAAATGGACTTCTATAAATAGGCTACCCTGTATATAGGTATTATACACGTTACATATGTCAGATACCATCCTCTGTTATTTGAGACATCAATACAACGATTCAATTTTGTTAATTGGAAAGGTAACATTAGTATTTTACGGGAACCAACTATTAATTAATGAAAACGTGTAATCTAATATATGTGCCGGTCTGAAACTACTGGTAAATATTATCTATGTAACGTTGTGAACCTAGTTTCAACGTAGGGATTAGTAATAATGATTTTAGTAATTATAGTTCGATATTCAGGACTGATGAGTGGAAAGATATTATAGTGAACACATATTATAGAATACTAGTTGTGCCCGCGACTTCATTCGCGTGGACTACAGGATTTTGAATTTATTTTTTCTAAAATAAAAGTAGCCTATGTTACTCCTTATTATATCAGCTACCTGCCAAAAAAGTCCCGTCAAAATCGGTCCAGCCATTTCAGAGATTAGCCCGGACAAACAAACAGACAAAAATTGTAGAAAATGTTATTTTGGTGTATGTACCGTACCTATATATATTCATATGCATGTAGTAAAAAGCAGTTATTTCAATATTACAAACAGGCAATCCAATTTTATTTATATGTTTAGATGTATAGATGTAACATAATAAACGCACACCCTGAAAGTAGTATGTTCAAAATTGGGTAGTGAATACATTTCAGCTATTTTTAAATAGGTATATGGCGGGAGAGCATTCTATGACATCTACGAGCGTAAGGGCGTGTGAAACTTTTATTGACTAAAAGCACACGTGTGTTTGCATGCACAATGAATGTGTTCCCAAATGTATTTCTTCTTTGCTTTGCGGTTCAGGACCCTTGGCTTCCCTTTCGGACTACCTGTGAGATACCAATACCCATATAATGAATATATCAATATAATGAGTCGATGCCCATATCATTTGCCTACAATAGGGTAGTTTCCAGGGTCAAAATAATTATATTTTATTTAGTCCGTATTTTAGATTATAAAAAAATATTGGACACGACTTCTTTCTTTTTTCGATTAAACAAAAAATAACAAAGATATCGCCCATTAAAGTTACGTGTGACGTCACCCCGTGCGAAAAAATGCAGCACGGCGTGACGTTACACGCAACTTTAATGGGCTATATCTTTGTCGTTTTTGGTTTAATTTACAAATAAAAAAATACGTGTCCCTTATTTTTGAATAATCTAAAAGACGGAATAATTACATTTTTTACGGCAACTAGCCTATTACGATAACCTATTTCTTAAAAAAAAAAAAAAATAATTAAGCGCATTTGAATAAAATTTCAGTGTGATTGTAACTTAATTTTCTAGTTGGAATGTTTATGGGTGTGCGTTTTTCCGTGTTACATTTTGTACAGTGCAGACAGTGTGGTATTATCAGGTGGTCATCGTATGGACATGTTATACAAGTAAATGATAAAGATGTCGTGAGGACATTTTTCAATATGAACTAGTGCTGGAGAGGGTCCTACTATGCACAAGTGTAAATTGTATAAATAAAATTGCCTCGTTTATTTTTTCATCTTACTGTTAAAAATAAAATGTAGTAGTAGCTAATCTCTCATCCACTGCATCAACCATGATCGTATTCATCATCATCATGATCGTATTATTAGATACTAAATATAAATTTACTTATATTCAAGGGTCTACAAAAATAAGCAAGAAAAAAGTGATCAAAATTAGTTTTCCGAATGAACACACAGAACTACACACTATATGTATCCTTAGTGACAACAGAATAAAAAGCTAGCAATACTCACGTCGCACATGCAGAAGTTTTATTAAGATATCTTGTCCGACGATAAATCATGCTTGGACAAAATGCAATTGTGTCGGCGACTGTTTTTGTCGACCCTACCCGGTTGTGGCGAGCGACCGTCACATTGTACGGTCCGCAGAAGACATTGGCAAAAGTTTTCTTTAATATTGAACTTATGTGTGTGTATGTTGATGTATTTGAAGTTTAATTTAGTTTTGTTTGATGTTGGGCGGTTTGAAATAGAAGAATATAAAAGATTTTTGTTACAGTTTAACTACACATCTACACAAGGGGTAGTTTGTTTTTATATTTTTAAGCTATTGCATAGCTTCTATCGCGGGCCTTGAGCGTGGAGACCGAATCCAGAAATTCCGTAACGAAAATAACCTAACGCCCCCCACTCATTTGTTTTTTGAGCGTGGTGACCGATAAGAAAACAAATGAGTGAAAGCAGCTGTCGGCGTTTTGGATGGGTGGGGTTAAGCAGCTGTTAGCGAGGTCTGGTTTTTGATGGAAGAGGTTAAGCAGCTGTTGGCGAGGTCTGGTTTTGGATGGAAGAGGTTAAGCAGCTGTTGGCGAGGTCTGGTATTGGATGGGTGGGGATAAGCAGCTGTTGGCAAGGTCTCATTTTGGATGGGTGGGGTTAAGCAGCTGTTAGCGAGGTCTGGTTTTGGATGGGTGGGGTTAAGCAGCTGTTGGCGAGGTCTGGTTTTAGATGGATGGGGTTAAGCAGCTGTTGGTGAGGTCTGGTTTTGGATGGGTGGGGTTAAGCAGCTGTTGGCGAGGTCTGGTTTTAGATGGGTGGGGTTAAGCAGCTGATAGCGAGGTCTGGTTTTAGATGGATGGGGTTAAGCAGCTGTTGGTGAGGTCTGGTTTTGGATGGGTGGGGTTAAGCAGCTGTTGGCGAGGTCTGGTTTTAGATGGATAGGGTTAAGCAGCTGTTGGTGAGGTCTGTGTTTGGATGGGCGGGGTTAAGCAGCTGTCGGCGTTTTGGATGGGTGGGATTAAGCAGCTGTTAGCGAGGTCTGGTTTTTGATGGAAGAGGTTAAGCAGCTGTTGGCGAGGTCTGGTTTTGGATGGAAGAGGTTAAGCAGCTGTTGGCGAGGTCTGGTATTGGATGGGTGGGGATAAGCAGCTGTTGGCAAGGTCTCATTTGGGATGGGTGGGGTTAAGCAGCTGTTAGCGAGGTCTGGTTTTGGATGGGTGGGGTTAAGCAGCTGTTGGCGAGGTCTAGTTTTGGATGGTTGGGGTTAAGCAGCTGTTGGCGAGGTCTGGTTTTGGATGGGTGGGGTTAAGCAGCTGTTGGTGAGGTCTGGTTTTGGATGGGTGGGGTTAAGCAGCTGTTGGCGAGGTCTATTGCATAAGTTGATAAAAAATGCTATGCAATAGCTTTACCGCGGCAGTCCCCGAGTGCCACACGTCTTTTTTGTTTGTAGGAGGTAATCTCTGGAAGTACTGGTCCGATTGCTAAATTTTTTTCACCGATAGAAAGCTGTTTTATTTTTACATGGCATAGGCTATATTTTATGTACGCGGGCGGTTTAGTTTGTGCGAAACCTGAACATAGTTTGTTCAGAATCAGTAACTGAATGGATTCAAATAGTTTTTACACCATGTTATATTTTTTCCCAAAAAATATTTAAAAAGGTCACAACTCCCCACCGACACTAAGTACAACACAGGTCACAGCAGGTCATACTGAAAAAGCAAACAGCTGGGTGCAAGTGCAAAACAACCGCTCAGTCGCCTGGATGGCCCGGTGACTATGTATTTTTGTTGACTTATCAAGCTTATAACTTTATGATTTTTCATGATACAGTTATGAAATTTTGTACATAGATTCTTTACATAAAAATATAAACACGTGTTTCGAATTTCGCATATGTACTAAAATTGATTTTGTAAAACATCACGCTACAATGATATAATCAAAGATACGGGTGAAACAGTTAAGCGCTGTGCTTAACTGTTTCACCCGTATCTTTATATTCATATTCAGAAGTATTATAGTGTATAATACTTCTGTAATTTATCATTACTTAATAGTTAAAAGATAAGTTAAAAATCCTCTCAAACCAAACCAATCAATTTAATACAAGACCTGAAAAATGTCCAGTATACCGAAGAACGAAAACACCGATAAGGTAACATATGTGCGGACTGATATTAAGATATCCAGTGCCCCCAATAAATCATCGAACGAACGCATTTGCGGCGACAATGTTTTTGTCGACCCTACCCGGGTACGGACAGGTTATTACTATCCTTACTTAGGTAGGATAGCTGATCTATGTAGTGGAGTGTGGTGGTAGGGAATAGGTTAGGTTGCGTTAAGTTTCGTAGGGAAAATTAGATTTTAACAGTTTTTTTTTTTATTATTTACACCGTCCTTGACCACTATTTTACATGATGGTAAGTGATGATGTGGCCGACGATGGAGCACGATTGCCTAGAAGTAATTTATTCAATCTTGACTTAAAGACCTCTCCCTAGGTTATCAGGAAAAACAAACTCCAGGAAATTGCATAAAATACGCAGAATAAATGTGTTCCCAAAACGCTTAGTATGTTTATAGTTTTGATAATTCAACAGTTTCAAACTGTAGCGCACAGCTATAGAGCGGAATTCGCTGCCAGAGCCTGTGTTTCCTGATAGCTACAACCTATAAATGATAAATAAATGATAAATGATCTTTATTTTGCAAGTAGGTTTTATAAAAACACTTTTACACGTCAATTTTTTTTTTTCGTCAATTAATGCTAGATGAGGCCGGTGTTTCCTAGCTGACTACCCTGAGAAGAAACACCGAAACAAACTCAGGGGTCAAAGTCTCTTTTAAAGTCCATACAGCAAAACATGTAATGGTCAAATCATATGAGAACCATGCAGATTGAGCCTGAGATGGTCTTTTGAAGAAAGAACCACACAGTTCTAAGTGGACCTGTCCAGTCAGTGCAAGCATTTGTCAATATGCGTGTAGCTCAACTCAGGACTACTAAGGAGCTCAACGACTTGACGAACAATGCCAAAGAAAGGACATTTGGGTAGGCCACATCAAATACTCAAAACTGCCAGACATCATGTGAAAATAAAAGAAAAGGAAAGAGTAATCCACATAGTTCTCACATTCACAATAATAAAATTTACAAAAGTGTAAATATTACAAATTGTAAAAAAAAAAAAAAAGTAAGTATATAAAAAAAAAATCAGTCAAATAGTAAAAATAAACATGTCATAATTGTTAAAAAATAATAAAAATATATATATATATATATATATATACAATATCATAATTGTAAAACAACAACAATCGTCAATAAAAAAAAAGGCAGTTAAAACAAAAAAACATTCAAATGATAATAATTATAGTGAGTAGGTACTGGAGCAGGTCAATCCCAAGCCGTTTTATCCTCAAGATACTCTTTTACAGTATAAAAAGCCTTTTGGCAAAGTTTTCGCTTTACAAATATTTTGAATTTATTAATGCTAAGTTCCTGAATAGGACTGGGAAGCTTATTATAAAAATGTATACTTTGGCATCTAAATGAGCGTCCTATTTTTTTGAGCCTGGTGGCAGGAACCACTAACTTGTGTTTGTTCCTAGTATTAACGTTGTGAATGTCACTGTATTTTTTAAACATGTTTTTATTTTTATGAACATACAAAATATTTATCTATGCGTCTTTAAGTCAAGAGTGAATAACTGTAAGAGCTCAACAGGGCTGAAGCTCACTGGGGCTATTCTAAAAGGCTTGGCTCGCTTCTGAAAGGAAAAACCGGGGTCCTGACACGCAAAGACACGCCAGGCAAAGAATGAACATAGGAGTGATTTTAGTCATTAAAAATCTAACATACCCGCTCTACCCTTGGGCGGGAAAAGTCACTGGAAGTCCTCATCTAAAAAGTCAAAAGTGAATAGACTACTTCTAGGCAATCGTGCTCCATCGTCTACCACATCATCTCTTACCATTAAGTGAGATAACGGTGAAACGGGTACCTATCCATATTATTTAAAAAAATATATAATATTTCTGACAGTCTTTAAATGTGGCTTATAAAAGTGTCGAAAATATTTTTGGAGTGAATGGGAATGTTTTGGTATAGTGCATTCCATCGTTTCACAACAAGCATGATTATTGCAAAAAAAAAAACTGGACAGGTCAGGGTTGGACTCGCACACTGAGGGTTCCGTAACAAACTAACTTATGTAAATAGTTCAATTCCCTAATCGAGTTTCGAAAATTTTTCCGAAGAAAGTTTTTTTTGTGACGTAACTACAAACAGTTTTCAGCTTTATTCCTATACTTGTGCTACAATACCTTGTTATAAGCTACAGGATTCTGGGTCAATGGAAAGTAACCGATGAATTTTGACTTCCTCGTGAGTGACAAAATGTACGTTTTTTGCCACATAAGCCGAAGTATCTTTTTTTCTCGTTAACTTACAAGTTTTTATATCTATGGTCTTGATAGATAGATGGACGGACGGACAACAAAGTGACCCTTTATGGGTTCCGCGTTTTCTTTTTGAAGTACGGAACTCTAAAAAAAGAGACCACTAATACGTCTATTTCTGTTTTCGAACAGGCGGTGGAGTAGTATGCAATCATAGAACGCGTAATTTTCAATTCATGCAATGATAGCCCATTATATCGGGTCGATTTATCAGTGTTTTGAAGTGCTGTGGTTTTGCTTCATATTCTATTTAGTTTTGAATTGCTTGGTTTCTGCTAGTAACAAATAGATATTAAATTTTAAATAATAGGCTGCAAACATATAGCCCGTAATTTAGAATGTAATATTTGCCTCCAGTTTTAGAAATGAAATGTAAATCTGTACTTTGATAAATAATAATATTGTACACTTATTGTTTTTGTAAATGTTTGTCCTTTAATGAGCTAAGGTGTGCAATAAAGTAATAAATAAATAATAATAATAAACAATATTACAAAGATGCAGAGTTGGTTTGGTAGAACACGCTAATTTCAGGAACTATTAAATCGAACTAAAAAATATGGCTATAAAATTACGTTATTACTAACAGAAGCGGAACAGTAACCAAAGATGCTGATGAAACTGTGGGAGACAACCAGTAATTTAAATACAAAAATATAGAACTCGGGCACAAGTAAACAATTAGAAATGTCCGTTTAATAAAACACATTTTTATCGAAACGAAAAATTCAATTTAAACAACTGCAAATAATGTGTGGTCAGATTTAAGAACTATTTGAAACCATTCGGTCGCCGTTCTCGTTGAGAACGAATGAACGATACTTTATGTGACTGCCTGAATGTGGCGTTCATTCGGTCACACTCGACTGGAACGTTCACTTCATAATTTTGTGGAAACTTTCTGAAAGTGTCGTAATCTTAAAATGTGGCGAGCTTTGTTCCGATTGAGTTTTAATATTTAAAAATTTAAAGTTTAACTCTGTTGACTACCTTAGTTGTAATAGTATATTGTGTGGTAGTAACTTGCAAAAGAATTTTCTACTAGGTATTATGTTGAATGGGTGGCATTTAGATTTAGAAAAGGTAGATATTGTGTCATGCGCGGTCTGAAGTGCATGTTTTGTTTTGATGTAACCAATTTTCTGGAGGCAGGAGCTACGATTCGGAGATTTAAGACGACGCAATGGCGAGTTTTTATAGCCGCTTCACTGGCGTGAAAGTTAAAAATTATCCTTACGGAACATAGTCCCGAGATAAAAAATATATTTTATGCTATTTCAGAACATGGTTTATTCGTGTAGCAAATTTTATTCAAATCCCTTCAGCAGTTTCAGTGTGAAGGAGTAATAAACATACATACGTACTAACAAACCTTTCATCATCATCATCATCATTTCAACCGAAAAACGTTCATAGTTGGACATAGGCCTCCCCAAACGTCGCCATAACGACTGATTCTTTGCATCTCGCATCCACCGCATTCCCGCGACTCTCACAAACCTTTCACCTTTATAATTTTAATGTAATTTCTATAAATAACATTAAACCCAGTGGAATATTTTCTTCTAAAATGTTGCCGCATTATCACGTTGCGCCTGTCTGCATAAGCTTTATCAATTTCTTTTCTGTGAAAACCTTTAACTAAGTTAAGTATATGGAAAATATCAACAGCAAAAAACCTCACTCTTACCAAGAGCACAATATTCCTAGACTAATCTTATTTTTAGCATTTCAACCCACTTAAAATCCTCCACGTTATTTAATCCGATCCCAGCTATAAAGTCCTGGGTAGCGGTCTGCGGAAGGGCCCAACTATCATCGGTTTACGCGACTCGATAAACGCGAGTGGCGACGTTAACTCGCCCTTACGGATGGATGGAGTGGCTTCCTGAGGGACCGAGGGTAAACGGCCATCTTGTTTTTCTGGCATTCGTTTTTTAAAATTTTTTGGCGATTACTTTTGTTTTTTTTTAGCAGTTTTTTTTTGTTAATGTTTTGTGTTAATGGCCTGGATACTAAGTCCTTTGAGCCAGGTCTATAGGTAATTTGGTTACCATGAGGATATGGACGTAAGCATTCTAGTGTTCTTTTTTTTGCATTTGGCAGCAAATGCGAACGGCGAGTATCCACCCTAATGTTGTTGAAACCTCTACGGCCCGGACCAAGCGTTTCGCCTCGTCGTTTATACCGCGTACATCGAGGGACTGGAACAATTTGCCTGCGGTCTTCCCGTCTGATTATAATTTAGGTGACTAAGGCAAGAGTGAATAGGCTCTTAATAAACTAGTGCGCCTCACCATCAACGATTGCATCACTGCTTACCATCAGGTGGGATTGCAGTCAAGCACTAGTTTATACCAATTAAAAAAAAATGTATCAAGTCAACACTCTCGGCAAACTTCGCTGAGGTAATCAACACTACAATAAAATTCTCAGCTCCATTTTACCGAGATCACGCTTGTTTCAATGATTCCACATGATGTCTAGGTGCGCATACTTTTGAAATACTATCCTACACCAATTTTACATCACAACTTTCACTAGGAATCAATTTGAAGCGATAAGAAATATGTAACCAAGATTTATGTAACACATATGGTTTAAAAGGGTGTCCATGGAGTTCGTTGAGTACATTCGTAAGAAGTTGGCAGTAGTTTCGTCACAGCGCTAATTTGTTTCCTATTATTTGTTTCACTAGATTCGTGTATTCTTCATTTTTTTTTTTTTTCTCTCTTCGTTGTAGTTTGAGTAAATATAAGTATATATATTGTATATAGTGTATATGTATTTTATTGGTTATTTGTATAAGTAAGGAATTTTATCATTATAATTGTAAGTAATGTTTAATTTCGCACCTAACACTATTTGTCTCTGCATCACCCTAAGGTTGACTGGTAGAAAATGCCTTAAGGCATTAAGTCCGCCTCTGTACTCTTGTGTGCATAAAGTATAAATAAATAAATAAAAAAAGTAGCACTCGGGGACTGCCGCGGTAAAGCTATTGCATAGCATTTTTATCAACTTAAGCAATTATAATTATTTATTTATTTTATTTATGCAGTATTTTTTTTCCTTTGTTTTTTTTTTTCTTTGATATTAATTGAAGTTACACTTTCACACGTTGAATTGAATTTTGATTGATTGTTCACTCATTTGTTTTCTTATCGGTCACCACGCTCAAAAAACAAATGAGTGGGGGGTGTTAGGTTATTTTCGTTACGGAATTTCTGGATTCGGTCTCCACGCTCAAGGCCTGCGATAGTAGCTATGCAATAGCTTAATAAACGTTCTTCTCCATAGAGATCTACGCTTTGGAACGTACAATTAAGCTTCATTATTTTTTTGACTGACCGACATTCTGACTTTTCAAAAGTGCCTGTAATTGGTTTATTTGAAATAAACGTTTCTGATTTCTGATTTTCGAATACTAATTAGAACAGACACTAAAGTTCTATCGAAAATATCTCGCATTTTTTACTGTGAATTTTGGCCATGGTTAGTGGTTACTTTTTTATGTTACGAATAGGCATTTGTGAGCAATAATTATTTTGTTTAGGGTATCGTCAATAGTACATAGATTTTGTGTCAGACATGGAATACCGTGTTTGTGTATAGATACTCTGTCATAGACAAAAATGTCATCATCATTATTTTCCTGTCATTGTCCCATATTACTTGGAGTTCATGTCACTAGTTTTTTTTTCTTTTGGAGAGCACGGATGGCGCAACGGTTAAGCGATTGGCTGCTGCGCTGCGAGTAGGTTTTATTCTCGCACGGAACAAATATTTATATGACCTACAGATAACTGGTTCGAGTCTGGGTGTCTTGTGTATGTGAGTTTGCATGATCAGCGACAAAGGAGTAGTTATTAGTGTGGGATAACAATTCCCTTTCAACTTTTCAGTCACTGGAGCCACTTTTAAACTTCCTCTAATATAGCCAGTCATTCCTCTACATGCAACTTTTTTGTCATCCGTCTTTTTCACAGTCTAACATTCTATAAAATATTTATCATCATCATCATCATTTCAGCCGATAGACGTCCGCTGTTGAACATAGGCCTCTCCCAAGTGTCGCCACAATGGACGGTCCTGTGCGTCTCACATCTATCGGATTCCCGCAACCCATACCAGGTCATCGGTCCACTTTGTAGGAGGCCTTCTAACGCTACATCTTCGGGTACGCGGTCGCCATTCCAGGTCCTTTCGACCACAACGGCCATCTGTTCTGCGAGCAATGTGCCCTGCCCATTGCCACTTAAGTTTGGCGATTCTTCGTGCTGTGTCTGTAGCTTTGGTTCTTCTGCGGATATCCTCATTCCTGATTCAATTACGGAAGGAAACTCCGTGCATAGCCTTAAAAAATATTGTTTTACTTATTATAATAGGCTATCTTTTGCCCGCGGCTTCCCCCGTATACGTAAAATATAGCGTATGTCACTCAGGAATAAAGTAACTTTCTATCGGTGAAAAAATTTTAGCAATCGGGCCAGAACTTTCAGAGATTATTACAAACAATAAAACTTTATAATATTAGTACAGATGAAATTTAAAGTTTTTTAAATGTTTAGAAAAATACGTTGAATTTTGAGTTTTCGGGCTATTACCGCGGAAATTGTTTGTCCGATATTGATTTTGTTATTAGTTACACTAATGACCACGGAAAGTTTATCAATAAAACATAAGCATAAACGCACTTATTTGTATGTACATTAAACTTGATGTGTCTCACCATTTAACCCTAAAACGCCACTTAAATACGATTACAGTGCGAAACGATGACGTCACCGTACGTAAACCACACGCACGCAACAACACGGAAACCTATTCTCAAGTGTTAAGTGTTTTACTCACTCGTGAGGAAAATATCATGACCTCACGTGAAAGCTGAAGGATTCTTGGTTTACCTTGTCATTGAAATTGCTTTTACCTTGTATTGGCTTTCGAAAGAAAAGGTCGTTGAACTTATACAGGGTTATTTGTGAAACCGACGACCGATCGGCGACCTCTAAAGACTATTTTACAAACATCATAAATAACAACTTTTGTTCTATGTTTTTTTTTTTAATTTATCATATTTTAGTTCATCAGATTTTCATACAAAAGTAAAAATATTTAAATTGAATAGAATAGTCGAGAGTGAATAGGTTTCTTCTAGGTAAGAGTGTTCCATCGTCGACCGCGTCGTCGCTTTCCATCAGGTGAGATGGCGGTAAAGCGCAAACCTATCAACAATAAAAAAAAGAACTCTCTACATATCACGAAGTATGCAAAGCAAGCGATAGTACAATAGCGGAGTATTTTGTATAAACTCCGCCCGGGTCTATGTCGATTTCGCGACTTCGTATCAGTGGTTTTATTTTTATGTAAAAAAAAAATAACTATTCAAGATTTTTGTTTTTGCGAGACCCTGTTAAAAAACAAGCTTCATTATTTTTTGTAACTTTCAAATATTTCTGTGATGTAATTTCGTTTGAAATCGTATGTTAGGGTCAGATTCGCGATTTTTTTTTTATCAAGCCGATTAATTTATACCGTGTTTTGATTTATGGCCGGGGTTGGTCGTAAAGTCAATTAATAAAATAAAATGATTAAATAGTTTTTCGTGGTGTTCTTTGTTATATTAATTGTGGATTTCCAGAGGTTTAAAAAAGTTCAAAATGAGTAGAACCTGGCCTTAAAATAGTACTCAAACATAGAACAAACAACGTTTTCGCAGAATTCCTCAAAATGTCTCGTCACTCCTCAATATATAACACACATTGTGTATAACAAGTAGTACTTTAGAAAGTCTAACCGCCATTAGGGTGAACACACGTATATTAGGGGCTTTTAAAGCCGAGTCTTGCTGTAATTTGCGACTAAACGTCGATGGGAGATTACTGGCGCCAGTTACTCGATTCGCCCGGTTTATTCAGTGTGTGTGAACGTAGCACTTAAGTTTTGTTCAACTTTTGAAATGTGTTTGTTTTTTAATAAGCGTTTCGGGTCGTCGTTTATACGACGTACATTGATGGACTAGAACAATTTGCCTGTTGCGGTAACCCGTCCGATTATCTATAGGTACTTATAATAAATCTGTAGAAGTGAAAATTCTGTACATTGAAAATATCAAAAAAATAAATGGCAGGGGATGTTACTAGACCGACACTGAACCTAAAAATGTGATTAAAAAAATTTTTGCCTGTCTGTCTGTTTGTTCAGACATCACGCAAAACTACCGGTTCGATTACGATGAAACTTGGTATAATTATTCTTTAATATCCTGGGCACCACACTGGGTACTTTTTATACCGGAAAAGTATATACAATATAAAACAAACTTAATTTTGCGGTTCGATCCCTAGACCCGATTACTCTACCAACCGCAAATAATAAGTTTGTCGTAGGTTACGTCACCCGCAGTGGAGTTCATTAAGGGGAGTTCACTAACCCCCCACAGAAAGGGGAACCGGGTTACCCCGAATTTAACGCGAGCGAAGCCGCGGGCAAAAGCTAGTAACTTAATAAAGTAGTGTGCTTCACCATTGCATCTCTGCTAACCATCAGGTGGGATCACAGATAAGCATTAGTTTATGTCACCTAAAAACATATTCATAACGCGTGCAGAAGTCCTTTGTTTTTATTTTATTCGTAGTTTACTAGCTGCCGTCCGCAATTCTACCTGCTTACAATTAGACCTTACTAGGTACCTATATAAATTATAGCTTATGTAATAACCTAAAATTTAAGCTATCATCATCATATCAGTCGAAAGTCGTCCACGGTTGGACATAGGCCTCCCTCAAGCGTCACCACAACGACTGGTCCTGTGCGTTTAAATTTAAGCTATACTGGTACTAAATCACATAAAAATCCGATAATCCACTTGAGCGTAAAAAGTAACAAATAGACACACATTCTTCATGCATACAAACTTTCGCTTTGATATATTAGTGTTATTTTGTACAAAATAGCTCCTGCTGGCTTCGCCCGCGCGAAAGTAGAAATCCCTAGTGAACCTACTCCTGGGATAAAAAAATATCCTATATGCTATCCAGGATATGGTCTACCAATCATTATCATTATCATCATCGTCTTTTCACCACTGTTGGACATAGGCCTCCCCCAAGCGTCGTGCGTCTCGCATCCATCGGTCTACCTGTAATTTCATGAAAATCCATTCAGCCGTTAGAGCATAACGAAGTAATAAACCAACAGTTTCACAAATATACGTTTTTACAATTTAAAGTGTGATTTTTTATTTATTTATTAGCTCGTGTTTGACCACCATCTCACCTTATGGTAAGCGACAATAATAATAATAATAATGGAGCACGCTTGCCCAGAAGTAACCTTACTCACTTTTGGCTTAAAGACCCCTAAGCTGTAGCTATCTAGCCTGATTCACGTAAAATCAAACAAGCCAAATTGAAGTTTTGTAGTCGTTCGATCGAAGTCCTATCCAAAAGCGGTATCCACGATCTATCGACTTATTTCCAGTTACATTAATAAGTATTCTACCAGGATAATTTAATACAGATTTTTTTTGATCGACGAATTTCAAACGACTTTAAAATCGGTGTCGTTCAAACTAGATTGATGGATGTGAATACGGAAATGATCTAAACGACTAAATCGCTACGATATCTTTACGGTTTTCATTACGTGAATCAGGCTACAGGATACACAGACTTCGGCAGGGTATTTCACTCCTTAGGTACGCACAATAAATGTGTTCTCAAAACGCTCTGTACTTATGAATGGTGGGATGTCTACCATGTACCGTTGGCGCAACGCCGTAGGTACGTAATACAATTTTCTTAATACAACAAAAAATAATTTAGGTACGTATGTACGTGGTAGGTGGATTTTAATTTTATTTTGATTACTTATTCAGTTTATTAGGGAACAAAACAGGACAATTTTTTATATTTTTCCCAGTTTTTTTAACCCAGTTTTCAAACGATTGAAGGAAAAATTAGCAAAATCCACACACCCGCTCACTTATTTATCTGCTTATCTGCATAAACCAATAAAAACCGATGACAGCACACAAAAAGGCTCTCATTATTATTCTAAAGCCTCGCAGGAAGTAATCAGACGAAAATGTAATTGTCATCGCGAATAACATCTGCTGAATCTAATTTATTCACTGGATGCTGCGACGCGGAGATGTTACTGTGTATCCTCGAACGTTATGACGACAAGATTTATACCGTTTGAGTGAATTATGAATGAGTTATTTTTATAATACGTTTCTTTTATTTCAGTGGAAAATCATCTAACTACCTCTTTTGGTGGAGCTATAAATAAGTGCCAGACTTTTAGCGATCAAATATTAGATTTTTTTTTTTATATAAGTTCCTTGCCTGGCTCAGTATTCGGCCATGGCAATACCGTTTATTGATGTTGCCTTTAGATCTCTACGTGAACAGTTAATTTTAAAATATGTATTGAAAATGCACTTTTCTCGTTAGTATCCACAGGTATGCATAGGAAATAACGAAAAGGTTTGCTTATTTTCGATATTTAAAAACCACTTTATGAAAAACTACTTATTTACGTTTTTGGATCAATAGGTACCCTGTAAAAAAAACGCTACGAATATTTTATAATCTATGCGGAATCTGTGTTCCCTCGATGTTTAACCGAAATAGCGCGAAATCAGGCGCGAACGCTTGGGGTTTTTGAGTAGTCATATCATTTAGAGTTGTCAAAACATTACAGACTCATAGTAGTATTTAGTACGATAGCGAGACAAATAATAATTGTAGCCGTAACGAATAATTGGATTATAGAGCGGAGAACTCAATAGACGACTGTTTTATTTGCGTTATGTCTTTATTGTGCATACTTTTTGTTTTTAGTATTGTTTTGTTCTGTGCGAATGGTGCACAGATCGCAGTGGCGAGCATTGTCTGAACATTTATTATATTTTTACGATATATTTTTCTAAGTTCGTTGTTTGTTTCTTTTTGTTATAGAATACTAGCTTCTGCCAGCAGCTTTGCCTGCACAAAAATTGAAAATATATTCCTTTATCACTCGGTGATGAAGTAGCACGGAACAGTAAAAACAGTGAAGTAGCATTCTAAGTGTAAGTGAAAGATTTTGATATCGTAGTCAGTTCAGTTGATTTTGAATTTATTCAATACAAATAAAAATACAAAATATTACTCTTCATAAGTAGAGATAATTTCTGAAAGCAGTACCAATCCAATTGACTACGTTGACTCATTCACATGAATGAAACAGTAAGAAAACAATGTTATGTTACTTTGTACAGCAGTAAAGTTATGTAATATTACTACGTATTCTATTATTTTTGTTGTTCGTTAGTTTAGAATAAAATAACCTATACAGCATGAATAAAGACAAGCTTGGCTCAAAATTGAATTTTCTGAGTTTCTGACAGTAAGCCTTTGAGCGATACAGACAACAGAATTTATGTTGGTAGAACCTAGTTTACAACAGAAATGAATTATAATTCTGCTAGAATAGATGCACTCTGATTACCTCAAACGGGTTGTTAGCAAAATACAAGAGTCACAAAATAGATAGGTACAGAAGACAATCTCATATATGTACTTCACTTTTTATACCTACGCTCGGTGAACACACATTGATGAGCGTTTGAGCCGGAACTGTTCGACGAGCGGTCCAAGGCGCTCCGAGATATCGTGTACGTGAGCGGTGTCTATGCGTGCGTTGCTCGAGCGCGCTTTGTATGTAGATTGACTTTTGTACCTATACACACAGTTAAATTTTGATTGTTTTAATCCCGCGGAGGGTCGATCCAGTACATCTAAATTAATACGAGTTTTAAAAAAAAGGTACTTTTATTAATTTTATCTTTACAAATCGATAGTGTTTCATGTACCGGATCGACCCTCCACGGGATTAAAACGATAAAAATTTAACGGGGTATTTTGTGACGGAGTGCAATATGACCAATGTCTGATAGGGCAGCGGAAGAGTTACAATGACGCTGGAACACAAAGAACATAGGTGGGTTTTAGTAAGTAAAAGTATGACACTCCCTATCACTCCACCTAGAGCAAAAAAAGTTACTCGATGATTTACCATTACAAAAAAAAAATCGGGAAATAGCAAGTTGGACTCGCGCACTTAGGGTTCCGTACAAACAGTTCATTAAATTGATTTACGAAGATTTTTCTGAATCGCAACTAAAGTTTTTTTTTTATGTGACTTAACTACAAAACTGTTTTCAGATTTTTTCCTATACTTGTACTATGAGACCTTGCTTCAGGCCAAATATCAGGATTCTAGGTCGAATTTTGATTTTTTAAGAGTGTCGAATATTCGGCCGAAACTTCCTTTAGCACTTCATTTAAACCGATTCTTCAAACATTTTAACCAACATCCCTACTTGTTACCCGCAAAACCACTAAATTCAATTGCGATACAGTACACACCCCCCTACCACAAAAACGTATAAAATCCCTCTTTATCGCTAAATACATTCATTTAATCACATCGAGCGACCGCCGACGTCGTAAAATGAAGCTCTGGTCATAGCAGGGTGAGGGTCGCGGACAGTTATATCTTATTCAGTTAATAATGAACATCCCACCAAGTAGACTACGATTTCTATATGATAGAGAAATTGAAGGAGTTTAGAAATATACGTATTTGAAGACACGACTTTTTTGAAAGTCCTACGGGGCATACTTCTCAAAGATTGGTGCATCAATCACGTCAAAGTATTATTTACTAAGAGATTATGTTTTGCTTGTAAGTACTTAGTCGTAAATCTATATATAAAAAGTTCGTTAGTCTCGCTAAAGTTCGAGAACGGCTGGACGGATTTATTAATTTATTATTTTTTGTTTTGTTTACCGCCATATAGTAGGGTAGGAATAGGGTCGATAGGCTGGTAGGTAGAGTAGGTAGGATAAGTAGAGCAGGTAGGTAGATATCCACACAGGTAGGTAGGGTAGGTAGCGTAGAGAAAAGTGGGTAACTAGATTGAGAAGGTAGTCAGTTATATTTAGTACTAGCTGTGCCCGCGACTTCGTTCGCGTGGACTACAGGATTTTGTATTTATTTTTTCTAAAATAAAAGTAGGCTATGTTACTCCTTATTACATCAGCTACCTGCCGATAGAAGTCCCGTCAAAATCGGTCCAGCCATTTCAGAGATTAGCCGGGACAAACAGACAGATTTCAATATTACAAACAGACACTTCAATTTTATTTATATGTATGTATGTATTGTATGTATGTATTTTTATATTATTGACAGGCACGCGTTTAACCACCATCTCACCTGATGGTAAGCGACGATGTGGTCGACGATGGAGCACGCTTGCCTAGAAGTAACCTATTCACTCTTGACTTGAACCCCTAGGTTGTAGCTATCAGAAAACTTTGACTCCGGCAGGGAAATCCACACCTTGGTTGTACGCACAAAAACAGCAGCAATTGAGGGGAGTGAAGCCGTGGGCAAAAGCCAGTTTTGAATAAAATCGATTTTAAAATACCAACAAAAATAAAAAATCATAAGTAATTTATTAATGGTCAGCCTCAACACCGTATCTGCCGAACACAATCTAAATGAAACGTTCTGACCACGTATTGTTTTATGTTCAGAACAAACACAGAACAAAACAAATGCCGTTCATTTGACTTTCATAAACAATCGTATGAGAACCGCAGGAAAATTCGACATATCCAATTTGGGACAATGTCCTGATATTACTGACATACCTGTTGGCTTATACACTTGCCCATATGTACAATTGACTACATAATATTAAGGCTCTTGCTCCCATTTAGTGCCTTAAAACAATGACATTATGAAATCCTACTCCTTGGTAACGGCTGAGATAATAGATTTGAAAAAAATAATAATTATAGAACAATACACAATTAGCAACATATGGATTTATTCGTATGATTAATACTTTTGGAGGGGAAGAGGGAGGCCAAAAAAAAGATGGATGGATTGTGAGGGAAGCGATATGAAAGAAAAGGGAGTTAGTGATAGCGCGACGAGTGACAGGACAGAATGGAAGATAAAAACGTGTTGCGCCGACCCCAAATAAAACGGGACTAGGGCAGGAAGATGATGATGATGAATACTTTTGGTAAAAATAAAATAACATGATATTTTTACGCTTGTTTTCCCTATTATTTTCAAATGACTTTGATCTTTTGAAACATGTTTATTTTACACAAAAAAATGCTGCTTAAATGTTTTTCAGAATGTAGGTACTTGGCATAATGAAAATCAATCAATATTTCGCAAAGAAAATGGTTTTAAAGGTCAGCGGGGTCATGCGGGTGCAGGTGGCATTACGAGTACGCGTGCATTTAAGATGTTCAAGGGACTATACGCCTTGAACTTTACTTTTGCAGTATGAACTGGCAGTGCCTTTTACGGCAGTACTGAGCGTATACAATGAAAGATCATTTTGTACTGGACACGGTGTTCTTCCGTTGTATAGGCCAAGACTATAACAATATAGCATAGAGTTGGTAAGACTGGCATTATGGTAGGTGCCAGATAAACGGGGAATAACGATCATTGACCCTCCAATATTTGTTGTCATTCTTAATTTCAAAAAAGGAAATATTGACATAAAGCTGTCTTGAATGAGATGTATTGTGATCCTTTACATTATCTAGTAATGAAAATCAATTAATTGTTTGTTTTACGCAGAGATATGAAAAAGTCAATGTACTTCATTCCACGATTATCTGCACCTGCCATAGTTATATTAGTTTGAATAGACGCTCAATATAATTGATGCTAGCTTCTGCCAGCGGCTTTTCCCACGTGAAAGTTGACAATATAATATGCCTAAGTCACTCAGTGACAAAGTAGTATTGTAGTAGTAAAAGAATTTTTTAAATCTGTCCAGTAGCTTTTAATTAAGTTTATTTAGAAGTAATTCAGCGTCTGGAAGATTGAATTTTGATTTTCAAAAGTAAAAAGAATTTTGGATTATAGCCACTTATGAACTAAAAAAATTTCAGTAAATTCTATTTAGACCACGTCGGAATTTTCAAATGAATGCAATTAATTAAAAATATTCTTTTAATTATGCTATTTTCACAATTTTACCCCAAAATCTGTAAAACCTAATCTGTACTTTTTTTCCCCTTTTAAATAAGCATTACGATGAAGTTATTATTTTCAATGTTTTTTTTTACGCCGTAAATAGCAAAATATACAGATGTATCCGTTATTATAAGCATAGCACAGCACAGTCAGCCTCATAATTTTCCCACTGTTGGGACTCAGGTCCCCTCTCTAGGAGAGGGAATGGGCCGTAATCCACCACGCGGGCCCGGTGCGAGTTGGTGGATATCACATGTCTTCGAATTTCTGGTTCTAGGACATGCCGGTTTCCTAACGATGTTTTCCTTCACCGTTTAGAGAGCAGTGGTGATGAGGTAAATTAGACGAAATAATGCACCTGGCTGGGTGTGAACCTGCGACCAACAATTCGTAAGTCTGGCCGTTACCACTCGGCTACCACTGATCCGTTATTAAAAGACTTTGCACATATTGATTGATGTACTATATACTCATGTCTTATATTGAATTATATTCTAGTAATCAGCTAGGAGAATTTATAAGTAGTGAAGTTTGAAAATTTAAAAGACTGTTTATATCCTCATTTTAAATAGCTACCCTTTGCGTGTAGAACAACAAAATCTCCATCAGTACCCACTACAGGCTTCCAAAAATTTTTACATAACCTAACATTCATGACGTCATAAGAGCACAGCTGCCCAAGCCTTTAGCATTTATGCGAGCGACGTGAGCTCTTTAAAGATGGCGCCCAAATTAAATTCATAAGCATATACCCGGGTACCCGGGTTATGAGTGGTGGCACTCGATACCAGCACCAAGGGAATTAGGGGCGGCTTGAAAACATTCTCACTAATTGCAGTTTTGTATTAATTTTTGACAGGAATTTTGAATGAATTTTTTCGGGTATGGGTATCTACCTATGTACATTTACTTTGTAGATTGATGGACGTGAATGGAATTTTTCGGAGTACGCTTTTGGGAGTTGGAAAAATGTTCGTTGGATATTTGTGTAACGGTAGCTTTGGGAATTGTATTTCCAAATTGTTAGGCGGTATTATAACTGACGTTGATCACACTGATACTAAAAAGGAAAGTTTGTATGTAAATATGTCTGTGTGACTATTGATATGGCGACTGATAAAAGTAGTATAGCGGTACGGTTAGCCAGTGGTTGAGCGATGGACTGCTGCGTTGCGTGTCGCGGGTTCGATTCCCGCACGGAACAAATATTTGTATGGCCTACAGATACGTAGATATTCTTTGCAGGAGAACTATGGTTGCCAACATAGTACGAAGGATTGCCAAACTTAAGTGGCAATGGGCAGAGCACATTGCTCGCAGAACAGATGGCCGTTGGGGTCGAAAGATTCTGTAGTGGAGACCGCGTACCGGAAGACGCAGCGTCTGAAGGCCTCCTACAAGGTGGACCGATGACCTGGTGAAGGTTGCGGGAAACCGATGGATGCGAGACGCACAGGATCGTTCATTATGGCGACACTTGAGGGAGGTCTATGTCCAACAGTGGACGTATATCGGCTGAAATGATCAGGTATTTTGTGTATGTGAATTTATATGTTTGTGAACGCATCCGCGATAAAGGAGTCATACTTAGTATGTGGTAAAGTAAAAAAAAAAAGAAAGCATGGCGAAAGTCATTTTGCGCCAACAGTCCCAACGATTTAGCCCAACGAACTCGCAAGGCAAAGTAAAGTAGCTATTACTATGTTCTTTTTTAAAATCGTTTTTTTTTTTCGAAAACAAAAGGTCATAAGACTTCAGAGACGGCACCCCAAAAATGAACAAGCAAGGGAAATATAAATTTTGTATATTTTTTTTAAGAATTTTCCCGCATGTGTTAGGATTCCATCTCGGGTTACTATGGATACTTAACAAAATGTATTTTTAAGGCTTTGCTGAATGGTGCGTAAGCTTGAGTCCATTACTTTAACAAACATGCTAGGAAATAAAAACCAGCTACACATTTGTTTTTTTATTATTACTCCATATTATGCTGTCAATAAAAATACAACCAGAGTTAGGTACCTAGTGGCTACCACCGTCTTGATTTTTCAATTCAAGACCACTCTAATGATACTTCAGTAGTTAAAATCCATCCAAAAGTTCAAGCTAAAGGGCCAGAGAAATAGACATACAAACTTAATTTAACTTTATTTCAATAAGACTCAATCGTTTTAATATATTCTGATTTTAATTTAAACATGTACGTACATAATTTTAGTAATTATAGGTTAATTCAGTTAGAGATAAATGTATTTTTGTAATTTAATTTATCTCTTTGTTTCTCATTTTAATTTAGTTCTACAGTGTGTTTGGTTTTTGTGTAATTAGTATGTTTTATTATTAAAATTATTTTTATCTTAAAGTGTTGCAGAACTTGAATTGTATCAAATAATGTACCTTTACATTCCCAGTGCCTGTAATGTTTTTAGTCATAATTAATAAAATAAACTCTTGAAAAATATTATCTTCTTTCTAGGGCATCCGGGTAAAAATAGAAAGTTCTAATATAATTATATTTTATCTTGCCCGTCGCTTAGTATCTAGTCTGCAATAAATTTATTAGGGACTAGACAGGGTTTGACCGAGAACTTTTTGATGAAGGTGATGTTCGAAAAAAACTTAAGCCCGTACTTTAGGGATTATATTTTATTACTTAAAAAACTGTAAGTAGAAAATGTAAATGGCATTGCGTAAGTGGGATTTTGTACTTTAGCTGTACATTCGATTTTTCTCTTTTAAGAATCAATGACAGTTATTATTAAGACACATGACATGTTTACAAAACAGATAACAGGTTTTTTTTTTCTCACGAAGATAATAGATAAGTACCTATGTTCATAGTGTGTTGCGACTTTGCCTCTTTATTCCTATTTTTCTTGAGGTGAAGTTTTTTTTTTTGTTTGTAGGAGGTAATCTCTGAATATACTAGTCCGATTGCTAAAGTTTTTATCTTTGCTTTATATCTGAATGAAATGGGATATATTTTATGTACGCAGGCAAAGCTGCGGGCAAGGGCTAGTATTTTATAATAGCTAGCACTTTGCCCGCGACGTCGTTCCCAAGAATGTTTTCGTAGAAACTTAAAAAAAAAAACTGTATTTAGAGGGTAGTTTTGAAAAACTAATAATAACAGACTTTATTATTTAATTTAGATAGATTTATGCCATGTTGAATGCCCCTCGTCAACGGTGACTTTTTGTGGCGATGCTGTAGCGCGTTCGCATCGATACAGTCGTGCATTGGCATCTTTTCTATAGCGCTTGCAAATGCGACTAACGCGCGTTAGAAGCGATGCTGTCGCGCGCTTACAAAAAGTCACCCATAGACGAGGGGCTTAAACTGTATTAACTCACAAAGTAAGAATACTCCTTACGATCTTATAAATTTCTCAATATTTCTGTTCGGGGCTAGTTCTGAAAACAAGTAACCACGTTTTTTATTTACTTTGGTTATTACACGTTTATTGTAGGCCAATAAAAATCTTTACATTTCAAATATTTGACATTTTATATCTTTCTATTTCAAATATTTTTATGAAACATTTTTCTACTTTTATAAAAGTTACAGGCAAAACTAATACCTTACGTATCGTATATAATTTTTTACGATAATTTAGTACGCTTTTAGGAGATGAAGTTCAAATATGCAAATGTAATTTTGTTTTATTTATTCTAGGCTCTGCGAGACCTGAAAGGTACCTGAACTTTATAGACATAAATTTCTGGCACGCTGACACTCAAACTTTCAAGTATCGTTTTCAAATATTGTAATACCATAGAAGAGCAGTTAGCTAGAAACTTCCTCCATGTTTAAACTCTCAGGCCCCAGTGTACCAAAAACGGTACACCTTGATACCAGCTGCTAAATTAAACCTTTTGTATGTATCGCTGAACAGATGGCCGTTGGGGCCGAAAGGTTCTGGTGTGGCGAAGTCGTACCTGAAGACGAAGCGTTGGAAGGCTTCCTACAAGGCGGACCGATGACCTAGTGAGAGTCGCGGAAAATCGATAGATGCGAGACGCATAGGATCGTTCATTGTGGCGACACTTGGGGAGGCCTGTGTCCAATAGTGGACGTATATCGGCTGAAATGATGATGTGATGATGATGTACGTAATGGGGTTTAAGTTAGCTGGTACAAGTTGTAACGTTTTTGGTACATTGATGTCAGAGATGTTAAGATTACAATGATCTATTTTGTGAGAGAATTTCTTCTCTCTCAACCTGTATCCACCTAATGATGAATGTATATATGTTTTCTGAATGTAGAATATGAGACCGAGTAACAAAAAAAAAAAAAAAAAAAAAAAAAAAAAAAAAAGGTTGTCTGTAAGAGATCGCCCTGTGCGATAAGACCGCCCATTGTGCACTTATTCTTTTAAATGTTTGTCCTGTATTTTTGTTTATTTGGTGTACAATAAAGATTATAATAATAATAATAACAGTTCCCGCCTAACTCTTCGATCAGATCGTCGAGCACTCTGCTTCTTGGTGCATGGTAAGCGTCAAAAGAACTTACTTTTTTTTATTATGGTTAAATTTAGGCTCGCGTTTGACTACTATGTCACCTGATAGTAAGTGACGATGTGATTGATGATGGAGCTATGCTATTGTAGAAGTATCCTATTCCCTTTTGATTAAAGAACTAGGCCTTTCCTGATAGCTATAACCCCTAAGTTCATCAGGAAATACAAACTACATGGGAAACCAGTCCTTAGCTGTATGCGTGTACATATAGAAGAAATTCAATGATGGAACTTAAACATATTAACAACTAGCTGTTACCCGCAGCTTCGTTCGCGTACGTAAAATATAACCTATGTCTCTCAGGAATAAAGCAGCTTTCTATCGGTGAACAAATTGTAGCAATCGGACCAGTACTATCAGAGATTACCTCCTACAAACAAAAAAACATAAAAACAAAAAAAAAAAGACGTGTGGCACTCGGAGACTGCCGCGGTAAAGCTATTGCATAGCATTTTTATCAACTTATGCAATTATAATTATTTATTTATTTTATTTATGCAGTATTTTTTTTCCTTTGTTTTTTTTTCTTTGATATTAATTGAAGTTACACTTTCACACATTGAATTGAATTTTGATTGATTGTTCACTCATTTGTTTTCTTATCGGTCACCACGCTCAAAAAACAAATGAGTGGGGGGTATTAGGTTATTTTCGTTACGGAATTTCTGGATTCGGTCTCCACGCTCAAGGCCCGCGATAGAAGCTATGCAATAGCTTAAAAAAACTTTACCTATTAGTGTTAATGGTGTAAATGTTTAGGTAGATCACCATTTCAGCTGAAAGAGGTCCACTGCTGTACATGGGCCTCTCTCAAAAGTCATCATAAAGACTTGTCCTGTAGATTTTGCATCACCGTTATCGGTCATCGGCTGGCTAAAGCAACTATATAATCAGCCGAAAAATCAACTTATGAGAATAAAACCTTCCCTCTGATAAGTGTTTTTTAATCTGTTAGAAGGCCCAAAATATGGGGTTCGGAATTTGACCCAAGCTTGGCTTTGATATTAGAATCATGTCGTAACAGGCTTATATACACAGACTAGGTACGTCCGATCTAATATTACGTTCTACCGCGACAGTTTCATATTATTTTCTAAATCCCTTTCATCTCTAACCTTTAATGTTCTTTAATATCTCTTTGTAGGGGATGAAATGCTTGAGGTGTTTGATGAAAAGGTACTATGATGTCTCCGGCTTGTTTTCTAATATTTCTATACATTTTACAGGTTATATTAAGGAAAATATTTCACATTTACAAGATAAAATATATACCAAAGTTAAAGATAAAGCTGTTACAAAATATATAATTTACACTTCATACCAAAAAAATATGTAACCAACGAAACATATCACTTCATCTTTACAAAATTGCCGAGTATTTCGCCCAAAACGACGTCAATTTGCGACATTTTTCTCGGCATATTGGATAAAATTATGAGCTCGCTTCATCAAGCAAGTCGTGAGGTGGTGTTCATTAATTTTATGAGCCTAATAAACATGCTAAAGTACACTAAAGGCCGTAAATTTAGTACAACGTACCTGTGAATTAGCTGTGTGTAATTATTAAAGCGTAATGTGAACGGAGTGGGTGATATGTGTTGCCTGTAGAGTAATAAAGAATATTGTTGTATTGTTTATATGGCAGTTAAGTTTAAAGCTATAGTTTTTATTGTATGGCTATGAAATAAGGTTTGAAAAGGTTATTTGTATGACCAGCTAAGTGTAATTTACTTTGAAAATTCCAATGATAACCAAAAAATTATGTTTCACAGAATTTTATAAAGTTCGAATGAATACTGAAAATTAACGACCAGGTAATTTTAAACGCACTTTTTGGTACGATATTATATAAAAAAACATCTAAAATCAAAACGCCAAATCCCTCGGAACTGGAAATATTTATATTTAGTGTTATCAGAATTTTGCGGCCGGATTTTTTTCCCTTTAATATCTTATATTTTGGGCACGTACCGCTCGGAGTAGGGCAGACCAAAATTCATAAGTCGGCAATATTGCGAGGGCTATATTGAAAAATAGTTATTTAGATTACTGTAGGAATCATGCGAACAGACGGATGGAATTCGTCGGTTTTATTCGTGATGAGATTTTTTATATCGGTGGTAGTTTTAATAAAAGAGCGGTGTGAATTCTGAATACGTTTAGTCGAAATTAAATTATAAGAATTTTGCACGTAATTTCTAGTTATGTTTCTAGATTCAAGGTTGTAGCAATATTGCTAGGTCATTGAAATTTTACCGTCCATAGGCCAGAAAGATTTACCATTTTTATATTTTTTTTATTTTTGATAGGTTCGCGCTTGACCGTAATCTCACCTGATGGAAAGCGACGATGCAGTCGACGATGGAACACGCTTACCTAGAAATAACCTCTTACTCTTGACTTAAAGATTCCCGGATTGTGGCCATTAGGAAACACAGACCCGGCAAAGAATTCCACTCCCAAGTTGGTGCACAATGACTGCCATCAGTCAACCATCAATCTATTAAAGAAGTATTGAGTTGCCCGGTAACTGGATTGTGTAGGTCTGACAGGCAGTCGTTCTATAACTATATATTCAGCCGCATTCTGATAGGTTCGAAGCCGACCCCAACATGGTTGGGATAAGGTTAGGGAGATGATGATAGGTTAGGTACATCTGAGTGATTAACAACTTTATCCAGCTTAACGACTACTGTACCCTAGCCAAGTTAATAATCTGCAATCGTTAACGCTAGTACAAAACTTCAAATGTATGGGAATGACGTCATCTCAACGCTCAGTCACGTGGTCAAAACAAAATATTCGGGGGCGTACCCAACTCGAGGCGTTCGACGCAATCGAAACGGTTGTAACTTGGTTAGGGGGGCTGGTTTTCTTCAAGGCGATGGACCTTCACACAAGCTCCGGAAGCAACGTTAGTTAGATTCCTAGATAAGAAGTCAGTAAATCGTTTATGAAGATGAAAATACTATGCCTGTGATGAAGTTGTCAACAGCCGTAACCCTATTACCAAAATCATGCAGTCAAAGCTCGGGTCACAAGGTGCGATACGCGAATATCGATGACGTCATCAAACGCGTTCATGTCCTAGTACGCGACGCTGGCAAGAGACTGGACGGTATGTTTTTATTTCCATGGCAAATCTGCCTATCGGGCGCTACTTGTGTTGTTTCATTTACACGTATGCATGTCGTATTCCCGTGTCCTGTGGTGCTGACGCTGCCCTTACAGCCGCAAAAAACCACAACCGCTGGAAATATATCAAAAATAGTATAAAGACCTCTCTAAGCGCCTTGTTGACATTTCACTGAGTGGCGACAGCATAAAAGAAGATGCAGCGTTGGAAGGCCACCGATAAGTTGTATCGTTAGCCTGGTGAGGGTCGCGGAGATCTGATGTATATACGAGACGTATAGAACCGGTCGTTGTGGCGACACTTAGAAGAGGCCTATGACCAACAGTGGACGTCTTTCAGCTATAATAATTATAGATACAGTAGTTTTCGACAAGTACAGGATGTTAAACTGTCATTAAGCATTGACTTTATTGAAAACTTATTAAGATTTTCAGCTCCAAAACTGTTATTTTTTTAAAAAAAGAAACCTCAATTTTAATCCACTTCAACCTTATTTTGTCAATTATCTGATATAAAAAAAAATCCTGATATCAAATTACCTATACGGTATTACGGACTGGACCATAATTGGCTCCGTCTGCGTGAAAAATTAGATTCATCAGACCCGCTGAAAAAGCTTTTATTTTTTCCTAAAACTTTTGTTGGAGATAACTTCATTATTCCATATTATATACGTATTATTAAAACCTGTTTTCCTTATTGGAACGTGCTTGGGGTCGAATAAGAATAGATTACGCGGTGCACGATTTTTTTGTGATTATTATTTTTACTTAAGGTGAAAGCTACGATCCCGTGTGTCCTCACTAGATGGCGCTGTACTCAAAATTTTTAGTTAATTTTGTTGTATACGTGAGCTTAAGTCAAGGAAAACTGTATTTGCTAAAATAGGACATTTTACTTTATTGAAATAAGTCAAATTACTGTCTTAAAATTAACCTATTTGTTACCGTTCATGTCTTTTTTTTATTATTGATTGGCTCGCGTTTGACCATCATCTCACCTGATGGTAAGCGATGATGTGGTCGACGATGGAGCACGCTTGAAGCACCTAGAAGTAACCCATCCGCTCTTGACTTAAAAACCCCTAAGATGTAGCTATCAGGAAACACAGACTCTGGCAGGGAATTCCACTCATTGGCTGTACGCACAATGTGTTCCCACGCTTTCTGCGTATGGTTAGGATATCTACCATGTACCGGTGGCGCAACGCCGTACGTCTTGTGGTCCGATGATGGAACGGACTTGGCGGAGTTAGGTTGTGCAATTCCAGTGCACACTCCCCGAAATGTAAAACATAGAAAACCGACACACTAGCAACTCGGCGGCGATGCTCAAAGCTTTGGAGCTCATGTAGTATAGGCAAAAAGAAAATGTATTTATATCTCAACTACGATCCCCAAGACACAGGCACCGCCGAGTTTGTCGACCATAGTATAGACTACAAAATGAAACTCCCAATAGTAATATACAGTCTTGCATGAAGTTAAGTTATTTTAATTTAAGGCATCTATTTGTAACAATATATTGTAACAATGGTTCAATACTTATAGTACTATACTTAGTTTTATACGGGTTTTTAGCCGAATTCCGTTACATAAATTATTTATTATTCTTACGAATAGACTCGCGTTTAATCACTATCTCATCTGATAGTAAGCGGCAATGTGGTTGACGACGGAGCACGCTAGTCTCGAAGTAACCTATTCACTCTTGACTTAAAGACCCTTAGGTTACAGCTATCAGGAAACACAGACTCCGACAGGGGATTCCATTCCTTTGTCGTACGCACGATGAATGTGTTGCCAAAACGTTTTGTGCTTATGAGTGGGATGTAGGTACACCGTCATCAACATTATTTCAGGCGAAAGACGTACACTATCTTCGTCCACTGACCCCGAGATCTTATTGTGTTGTTGTTGTGGCTATATTTGAGGGACCACGTCGTATTGACCGGTCCTATGCGTCTCGTATTCTTCGGATTTCTGTGAATTTCATCTGGTCATCGGTCCAACGCTTCATTTTCCCTGCGCCGTGCGTGTCGTCTGCGTAACAGACCACCCTTACCCCGTCAGGGAAGTCGCCGCACAGTACGTAGTCGTACCTGATGTTCCACAAGGGCGGTCCTAAAACCGATCGTTGCGGAATACCACATGACATCTCTTGCCAAGCAGATTATTTTTATCACGAATTTGAAAGAATACACAAAAAATAAGTATTTGAAGTCTAAATTCCTATTCAATAATACTATTATAAATTTCGGTTATTGTTTACCCAGAAAACTCCAAGGCAGCTTTGGCATTTTTGAATTCCGTCGTAATACGAGTATGTAGCGGAAAAATGTCCAGAACGAGGCCGAATGCGGCCGAAATATGGTTATTGGAATATTTGGAAGCGGTCAATTTTAGTGGCATTTATTGAATCTTGACCGGCCACAAAGTAGCATAGTGTATGTATAGTCTTTGAAAATTGATCAAAGAAAAACGAGTATCATGAATGGTGTTTTTAAAATAGGGTAATATTTTTTTTAGATTTATTTTAGTACAAGAACTCCCAGCAGATGTTGTCCATCTACTATAATTATTTTCTCTTCACCTTCCTAGGTACTGTCAAAAATGCCTAAAGCATTAAGAGGCTGCTTTTCCACTCGCCTATCATCAACATCGAGCATGGTTTAAAAGCTTGTTACTTTATCTAACGCAATCCAACGCGATGTTTGACGAAAAGGCAACGCGAAAAATGAGAGAACGCCTGAAAACTCTGTTGGCATTCGGTAATTTCGTGATTTTTTTTTTATATATATATGCGTTTTTTTTAAACCCTTAAAAGTTTTTTAAAAACATTGTCATTATTTAGAATCTTGATAAAATTTGCTAGACTTGTATAGTTGAACTTTATTGACCATTTTAATTTTTGAGTAAATTATGAAGTGTCGTGCAAAATAGCAGATTTTCAGAGGTCTGTACAGGATTAGTTTTACACAAAATTTATAAATTGATTTCCATAGCAGCCAAGATAATATCCACAAGATACTGTGTTTCCAAAATATCTAATGAAAAATGTGTAATAACGTCATAATCGCGTAAGACCAGTTGTATGAAAAACAGTGAAAATGTATGTCGAGATGCAGCTGATTACGGGCTGTTGTATGTTCTCTAATACCTTGATGCAGGATTTTGAATTTTAGTTCCGACGTGAAGTTATAGACTAACTTTCCATAGACTGACTGGCCTGTTGGTCTAGTGGTTAGTGGACCTTACTGCTATGCCGAAGGTCGTGGGTTCGATTTCCAACCAGGACAAATATTATTATAATATATAATATTAAACATTGTGTGTCTCTACAGCCGCGCCAAAACTGTAACTACAGTTCCTAACAATCCTCTATCTTTGTTCCAGAACCCAACAAATGTGCAGATGTAGAAATGTAACAATAAAACTGCGAACATCACCGAAAATGAAGCGGCGATCGCTGAACACAGTTCGGGAGGAGTCACCGTATAAGACCTTATGCAGTGACGTCACGATCTACGTCATGGTGACCACCACAGCAGTCCTGAGTTACATGAACAGCCTCAACGGGGATTTCGTCCACGATGACATTCCTGCCATCGTGACGAACGGTGACGTCATAGGCACCAATCCACTGAAGCAATTGTTTTTGGATGACTACTGGGGAATGCCGATGGCTGATGTCAATAGTCATAAGTCATATAGGCCGTTGACGACGCTGTCTTTTAGGTGAGTGGTAGATTGTAGTTTTTTGTCTTTATAATTTTATACAGAGATTAACGGTTCAGGAGACGTTGTCTTGCCCAATAGCTGTCATTTAAGTCAGAAAAAAAGAACCTGATTGCAGCGCCATCTACCGGGTCCAATTATATTTTCAAACTATCCAGCACATGTAAATATGCACACAAAATGAAATCCAATCAGTCAAGACGTTAAAGAGTTAGGTGATAAACACACGTACAGAAGAATTATACACCGTTAAATTTTGATCGTTTTAATCTCGTGGAGGGTCGTTCCGGTACATGAAACACCGATAGTGTTTGTAAAGATAAAATTAAAAAATTAAGTACCTTTTTTTTAACTCGTATTAATTTACGCATGTACGAAATTAATTTCTTTAAAAAAACGTCAGCTGAGCGAGTACAATGACCTGTAGGTAATTAGTACGCAACGCCGACTACTATCGATTTGATAGTGTTTCATGTACCGAATTGACCCTCCACGGGATTAAAACGATTAAAATTTAACGGGGTATTTAGGGATTTAAAAAACACTTAAGTTTTTATCACTGTCTGACACTTTTGGTGCAGACGTTGAGGGATGGCCTGTGCTGCATGTCGAGGGTTTGGTTCCCGTTCGTAGCATATAGTGGTGTGTTCTACAGATAATTGTTTTGGGTCTGGGTGTCTTGTGTATGCACTTGCAAAAATTTTTGTGAATAGGAATTTTGCCTATACATAAAGTGGCTGTTCACACATCTCAACTCATACATAAAAAGCACCCAGACTCGGTACAATTATTTATAGCCATTTTTTTTTCTTTTCGAGCGGGAAACGAATTCACGTCAAGCAGCACAGCAGCCAATCGATGAATCACTGGACTAATCGTACCGTCTATATTAAACTATCGCATAAGGTTCGATTCTAAGTCGCGTCTAGACTTTCAATACTATTTCACTAGCAATGAGGTCACGCATTTGCATCGCTACAATCCCACTCCCCATTGGCTCAAAGACAAACAATTCGTATTGCGCCTCTGCGGTGTATATCGCCATTATTTACTAAATTGACTTCCGAATTGTCTTTATTCACTATTCATTTTAAATTGTGGATTTTATCTTGTGTAAAAACTATTATGTTTGGCTGGAATGCATCATCATTATAAATATCTGATTATGAGATCACCCTTTCTTTAGGAAAGCCAAAACGCCAAGAACAAGACTACTACTACTAACGCAGTAATTTCGCCTGATCACTTAAAAAAAAATCGCTTGAATCCTGCGACGCGACGCCAAATCAAACTCTTTGAAGTCTTCGTTTCGAGTGCAAGCAAAAATGAATTTAGCGGTGGTCAAGCAGAAATGTCTTTGATGGTACATTCTACGAGTATGTACTTAAAGAGCAGTTGATAAAAGCATGGAAGACATTGCCAAGATTGCGGTATTGTTCGAAAAATTTAGAAGAAGAGATTTGATGGCATTTAAAATGGTAACTAAAGAAATACGGGTAGGCCTCATAGTCAGTTAAAGTCTGACACACCTTCTCGCTCCACCCAGAGCAGGAGAAGTTATTTAATGATTTTGTACCCAAAAACCGATATAGCCATTGCAGGCCTAGTCATTTACAGTAATACTTTGAGGATTTACATCTTCCAGCTTAGATTTTGACATCAAAATGAGCATACGATGGATTTATACCTATGCATATAATACTTACCCAAAGTATGGATTACTGATTTTATTTTCTTGCTTATAACTAGAATATTACATATCCTATCAACCTTTATCATCGTTTTGAACCTAGGTATTTTTATCGGTTTAAATAAACGGATGTAATTTTTTTGCGTAGTACAGATATCGTTATTTTTTTTTTGTATTTAGACTACAGACTCTTTGTTACATATCATATCAACCTTTATTACCGTTTTGAACCAAGGTTATTTTAATGGGTACAATAATTAAACGCTTTATACACTAAACAGTGAACAAAACAACAAAAGCTCACTGAAGCAAAAACCATGAATATAAGTTCGAAATAATGTACAAGAGAAAACAGCACAGCTAGTTGGTTGTCGTAACGTAAATTTATTACTTCATATTTGAACTCGTACCGAGCCAAACCTCTGAATGCGCTATTGCCATTGCCAGTGCAAATCCAGCAACTGAATTGCCACTATTGCCAGTGTATTGCCAGGGTATGCCAGCAATACATAGCGTGTATTGCGAAAGTATGGCAGATTCGTGCCAAGTTACAATTACGCGTGTCGTTTTAGTTTGGTGTTCAGTTTTAGGTTGTTGGTGAAAAAGTTTTCAAAACTAGAAATAGGATTTTGGTGGCGATGTCTTTTTTCAACCGATACAAACGTTGTTTGGCGACCGACTGTCTCATGTTATGCGATGAAGACATGGTTAAATTATGTAGTGCGACTTCGCTTATTTGACAGTTATTACTATCTGAAGACGAAAAACACATAGTGAAGTAGATTATGTCTCTAGTGTCAGTGAAGTTACTTCAAATTAAGAGTAGTGCTTGAAGAATCATAAAACTTATGTGGTAATATTGCCATTTTTATTTGCTTACTCAATTTTACGATCAATTCCTAATAAACTAGGAGGAGTGCTCTAGTAATATCGATTTTAATTTTAATTATTCTTCCCTTCACATTTAATTTAAAAAAATTCAAGGAATTCAGTTTTTGCTCTCAAAACTGGTGAGACCGAATATTTATTTAGGTGACGGCATATCGGAAGACGTAGTGATGGAAGGTGTCCCACAAGGTAGATTGATGATCTGGTGAGAGTCGTAGAAACCCGATGGATATAAGATGCACAAGATTACACGTTATACCGACGGTTCTGGAAGACTTATGTTTAGCAGCGTTTGTTGTTCTATATGTGGTTATTGAATGTAATCAATTTAACTGTGTATAAAATCTTCTTCACTAACCTCAATTGAAAATATAAGTTTAGCAATGGCAGCCATAGCAGCTGACTGAACACGAAGCACTAGTACTACCCGCCGCCGCCGGGATTCCGATCCCGATTTCCAGCCACCGTAGACGCGGGCTTGCGGACAGTGAGCAATGGGTAGCTCGCTGTCCGGCCGTCCGATAACTGTCCGGACCAAGCCCAAGTCGTCGACGGCGTGTACTGTTCCCGCGCGCCCCAAGGAGTTGTAAATATTAATGCTCCTCGAAATTCCACCGTGAAAGCACATGGCCTCGGACTTGTGCAATACCACCTCGAGTCCCAAATATGGAATGAATGTGCGATGCGTTGACCGCTCGATCAAATAAACATTCGATATTTTGAACACTCGACGTATTAAGTGTTCGATATATTAATCATTCGTTAACATGAACGTTCGAGTATTTAGATGTTCGATTTAAAGTGTTCGATTATTTGACATAGTACATCCGTTTGTACCATTTAGTTACGGAACTCTAAAAATATGACCAGTGAAAATAGTTTTTAATCCGCCCCATAAATTCGCCTCCATAATTTCCCTTGCATTAGTTGACACGATAAGGCTTGCTCCCGAACAAAGCACACAGATACGAGTATCTACCTCAACCCATTATGCTGCGAAAAAAGCGCCGTTTGCCCGGAATGCCATAAATTAACATTTTGGTAAAGTGCGAGTCGCAAGAGATAAGAACGTGTCTTTGTGCACGTGCTATCGTAATTTATTAGTGCAGTGTGGGGTGGGCAGATATCGAGGTGGCTGTGGGGATGTTTGGTTTTTTGTAAGTTGGTAGTAGAAAAATAAAAGATAGAATAGATTTTGAATTATGGTTGCATTTTTCCTTCCGTTCATGATTAAGGCAACTATAAAGGGACAAGTTTAACTGTCTTTTATAGGGTTCCGTACCTCAAATAAAAACGGAACCCTCATAGAATCACTTTGTTGTCTGTATGTCTGTCTGTCAAGACCCTTTAACTTAGGAATGTGTAAAGGTATCGAGTTGAAATTAAAACCATATACTCAAGTCTGCGGTGCCTTGAAGCTGTGAATAAATCAAACTTCTAAGTTAACGATTAAAAAAATACGGCCGTTTATGCCGAAAAAAAACGTACCTATATTTTGATACTTTCAAAAATCGAAATTCATAGGTTATTTCCCATTTACCCAGAATCTTGAAATTTGGCACAAAGCAAGGTCATATAGCACGAATATAGGAATAAATCTGAAGACAGTTTTGTTGTTACCAAGGTAACAAAAAAAAAAAATTGTGCAATTCGGAAAAATCTTCGAGACTCCATTCGGGAACATGTGCTTAGAGTCTGTCTAATAATTCAACTTTCATTCATCAACCAACTTGGGTAATTACGAGTATTAGGGTAAAATGAAATCTGATGTAGTCAACGCTGGTTTAATAATCAAGGTTGATTAAGTAATATTACATTGTTTACTACTAGAACCTTATAAAAAGTATCGAATATACATAAGTATTTTTTAAATAATTAAATATTATACCAAATTCCCAAGTCGGTTGACATTTTAGATAGACTATACCTCATTATTATATATATATGTTAACTTCTAAAAGTAATTTTCCATGGAAAACTACTTTTTCCTGTTGAAAAGCCGTACACGTGACTCAAGAACAACTCGACCTTTTCGACTATTTATTTAGTTTGAATAATAATAGGTACATAATGAAGGCCTTTTTCAGCTAAATATCCATTCATGGTCTATTTTCAATTCATAACTTTTGTACAAATATTGTAACAGCTATTTTACTTACCTAATAATACTTCCTAATATCTATCGAATAGAAATAAAGTTTGAAACTGCGATTAAATAGTTGTGTTTTTATGAAGTCTCCTTATTATCTACTATTTATTATCACTGTTTAAATTTAATATTTGTATTAATTTATTACTATTTATGCATTTACATATTTCAGGCCCCTGAGGTCCTGTAGCCTGATTAACGTAAAATCAAACAAGCCAAATATCGTTGAAGTTTTAGGTATAGTCGTTCGATCGAAGTCCTATCCAAAAGCGGTATTCACGATATATCGACTTATTTCCAGTTACATCAATAAGTATTCTACCAGGATAAGGTAAAATAGATTTTTTTTAAATCGACCAATTTCAAATGACTTTAAAATCCGTGTCGTTCAAACTCGATTGATGGATATGAATACGAAAATGATCTAAACGACTAAATCGCTACGATATCGTTACAGTTTTCATTACGTGAATCGGGCTACTGGACCTTTGGATGGCGTACGACCCCTCGTACGCCATCCAAAGGTCCAGTATTAGATAATTTTAAGTGAATGTGATACCAGCCGATGATATTATCCCTGTACGCGCTATGCTAGTGCACCCAAGGACAATTATTTAAACTTTAGATTCAGTAGTGTTAGGTGGACTTAAGAGGGTGCTTCTTCATTCATCTATCGTCAACCTGAGCATGGTTTAAAGCTTGTTGTTTCATCGAACGCAAACATTTTTTAAAATGTTTTAAAAATACATTTTGTAAAATATTTCAAAAAAGGAAATGCGAGATAACGCCTGAAAACTCTATTCGCATTAGGTAATTCCGTCATTGACTCGAATATTTCGCAAAACTTGTTCCAGAAAATTAGCGTCTAAGATAGTATTATTCAGACGATCTTTTAAAAAACTACAAGGTTTTTAAAAGATCGTCTGAATAATAATGTTTTTGCTAAATAGTTATTAAGAATTTCGATTAAAGCATGGTTTCCATAGCACGAACATTGAACAACCATCGTCGTTTTGTTTTTAACCATCCTCAAATAGTGGCTAAGTTATCATCATTCAGACTCTCTTTAATTGTGGCTGACTTAGTAATTTAGAAGGCAATGTAGATTTTTAGAGACTATTAACGGTATTACACAGAAATCTGCTTAATTAGTTCCCATTAATTAAGTAAGTAATTAATAAACAGCCGTTATTACTATAAAGTTAGGTAGTGAAGTAATTGTTCATGCTGATATATCGAACCTAATCAATCATACGCTGAATGCTTGATTGGTATATCAGTCGTAAGGGACTATTGAATGCTCTATTGTAGGGACTTCTGTACTGTAATAGTAAATTGGAGCTTGAAATTAGGTTCCATTATTAAGTGTGTTGTGTAGTAACATGCATTGTTGTCTAATAACTAGTTTATATTGTTCCGATCAGTTTCTGAGCTCCTTAGATGATTTCTTGATTACCATTAAAATGACAATCAAAACGGTGAAGGAAAACATCGTGAGAAAACCGGTATGGCCTTGAACCAGAAATTCGAAAACATGTGACATCCATCAACCTGCACTGGGCCCGCGTGGTGAATTACGGCGCATTACCTTTCCTAAAGAGAAAGAAAGAAAGTAAGAAAATACGTTTATTTGGCACCTATCACCTATGGTACACACAATGAGATAACAATTATGATAATTAATTAAGTAATTGAGTACTTCGTCCCGAGGGGTAAACCCTGTCGCACTGCCAATTCTCTTCTTCTTCGTACTCCGTTTCACACTTCTAGCCGTTATGATGGTTCCTTCTCTGTAACTGCAGTGCGTCTTTGGAACTCCCTCCCACACTCCTTACGTGACAACCCTTCTTTAGATGTCTTCAAGAGGAAAATTAAAGAGCATTTCCTTTCACAATGACATAGAATATATATATATATATTTATAGTATATAAAGTATGTGTGTATTTATGTATGTAGGTATATTTGTTTATGTATTGTTATTTTATTCATAATATTTTTTAATTTTAAAATTGTACACTGGACCCTACCCTCTAATGTCATCTCTTTCTATCGCTCAATGGTTTGCTTGAAGAAAACTCAACTTTGAGTTAAGCTCGCCTATGTACATGAACTTTGCTATCCACTTATTTTTTGTTGCTATAGTGTACGATAAAGAATTAAAAAAGAAAATTATTATAGTATGGAAACTTAAACTTAAATATACCTACATTGTATGTCTCACGGCTGCGCCAAATGGGTCCAGTTCAGCATGATGCCAGGCCACTACGAAGCAGTTGCCTGACGCTGGTTTTCAACTGAACCTTGCTATGAGTCTACGGATGTTAATCAGTTATTAGAGGATTATAAAGAGGAGGCTTGAGTCCCAACAGTGGGAACATTATAAGGTCGGCTATGCTATGCTATTGATTTGTTTATGTCTTTAGCGTTCATTGTGTAAAAAAAAATGTTAACTTAAAAGAGAGGCCCTACCACGAGCCTTTAACGTTATTTGGGCGGAGCATCTCCGTGACCACGTGGGGGCGATCGGCAGCGGAGACCTCTCGCGTCGGGCCTTGGTTCAGGCTATGGTACGAAACGAAGAGGAGTGGCAGGCGGTCGCCTCTTTCTGCGGAGCTGTAATGCTAGCAAAGGAGGAGGTCGACCGCATCAGGCAATGGCGCTCTTGCCGCCGCCGGGATCGCCGATCCCGATTTCCAGCCACCGTAGGCACGGGCTTGCGGACGGCTAGCAATGGGTAGCTCGCTGTCCGACCGTTCGGTAACTATCCGGACCGAACCCAAGTCCCGCTCCACCCAAGAGCGGGAGTTGTCATTAGATGATTTTCCCACCATAAAAAAGCCCTTAACGTTGTCCCTTTGACATCCTAAACTATACCCCTAGCCAAGTTGCTAATCTGCAATCATTAACGCTAGTAGAAAACTTCAAATCTACGGAAATGACGTCATCTCAATGCGTGGCCAACTCGAGGCGTTTGACGCAAGAGAGATGCTTGTAACTTGGCTAGGGGGGCTGAACTGGTAACAGTTCAGCCCGTACCTTAGACAACTCTATTTCTGTAAAGAAATAGAGTTGTCTAAGGTATATAATAGCTCCATCTGTCTTGCTTGGTCTCCTGCATTTTAACACGGTAAGGCCGCAAATTTTTTCTCTTAAATATCATATTCTGTACAATGGGATTAATTAATCCGAAACTAGCCGATCCATTATAAAATATTCCCGGTTTTAAAACATTTTTTTGTAATATTGATTTAAACAAAAATTCATATTATTTTCACAAATTATCAACACTCTTTCTTTACCGTAGGGGCCCACAAGGGTCAAAGCCTACTGGGGCAACGGGTCAGCTTCTGAAAGGAAGGCTCGGCTTCGGGTATGAAAGTTAACGAAGAAACAGGGTGGGTTTTTAAGTCATTAAAAGTCTGACACTATCTCCCGCTCCATCCAAGGGCGATGGATGTCATCTGAATAAATTTTACCCACCGAAAAAAAACACTTTTTATTTCATTTATTAAAAAAAAACACATTATTTTAGAAATTACTCGTGTGCCATTATAGTTAATTTGTTTTGAATAGAAACCCTTCAAACGAACGTACTTTCACACTCAAAGCAAATACGAGTACATGGCAATAATAAAGGCTACGTATTAAAAACATTTCATTCCATAGAATAAATACTGGGAATGTTTCAGAAGGGAAATAATAATGGTTCCGAAAAACAATTTAATCTCCAGCGATCTGTGGCCGACTATTATTCTAATTAACTAGCGTTATAATGAATTACCGACAAAAAACCTAAAACATAAACGAAAAAAAATATCCAATTTAACAACAAATAAGAGCATGTTCAAATTACATTTTCTCCTAAAAAAAAATGATCTTCGAATAACAAAACTAAACTTCCGAATAGAATACTGAACCTCCGACAAAATTACTAAGTTACCGACAACAGAGGTTGGGTCAAAATAATCATATTTTTACAACTTGCATGAACTGTTTTAATTTCTATTGTTGGTTATCAAAATTATTTTTTAGCTCTCAATAATGATGAAAATACCTCAACTGTTCGGCCCGCGCGATGGGGTTTGGATCTATTACGTAACTACATTTTCATAATAAACTGAGTTTTGTTTTATTTTTATCTTTGTTCTCGCTGACATTATAAAAGTTAGGAAATTTGTTTTTCGATTAAGGCATGAATAGGGGTACGTATCAAAATCCTGAAAGTTCATTATACCTATGGCTGAAATACCGACGTGCAAAACACCGAAATTCAAAATACCGAAAGGTTTAAATGCCGATTGTCGTTATATCGAAACACAAAATACCGATGTTCAAATGCCCGAAAGGACGAAATCCCGAATAGACGAAACAACTTGAACGTAGCGGTTGGTTATTTCACCCAGTTCAAAGAGCAACCAAAATACAATCTACCTGTGACTAGACTATTAGACAATGGTAAACACATTTTTACGAGAGATTGTGGCTGAAATAGGTTAGGTTAGGTTAGAATTGTGACCAAAAGCGCGCGAGCCGAGCGAGCGAAGCGAGCGGCGCCGCGGCAGCGGCCGGCGAGTGCTACTTCTCAAAATAAAACAAATTGGGACCTTAGGCCACCCCGACACAGACGAGTCGGGATTTTGAACTTCGGGATTTTAAACTTCGGGATTTTAAACATTCGAACACATGAACTTTCGGGATTTTAAACTTTCGACCATACGACCATTTGGCGTTTTAATTTTCGGGATTTTGTCCATCGGTAATTTAAAATTCGGGATTTTTATACGTACCCATGAATACGACTGTTTTAATATTTTGACGCCTGAAATAGGTACCGATATCGAAGCATACCCGTGGTAAGTAAAATTCATGATATATGATGCAATTAAAAGTTATGGTTACAAGTACATTTTTATATTTATTATAAGTTTCTGTATAACCACTCAGAATAATATTTTCAGTATAATGTGACAGTTAAAATAGCACCACAATCTATGAAATATGAAAGGTAATTTATGAATTAATAGTAGGCAAGTAAAGATAAAAATTACAAAGCAAAGTTTTCAGTAGAACGTAATTTATGCTGGTAGAAAAGTATTATAGCAATAGACAGTCATGTTTATTTTTCGAAGATTTCAGTATCTCATTCGGTCGTTTCGTCATTTTTATTCGGACAAAAGTAGTCGGAAAGTTAGTATTTTAGGCAGTAGATTTAATATTTTGAGTAAGGACAATTCTTCTTTTTTTGTCGGAGCTTTTATTACTACCCGTTTCAGAATAACATTCCTTATTCTGTCATTTTTCAATTTCCTGATTTTGGGATTTGAAACATTTCTGGCAGTCCGTAAATTATGCTTTCGTTTTTTTTTTCATATTTTCAGAACTCAATGTCTGTCGAGACAGGTACTTTAGGCTGAACCTTTTTAATTTCAAGGTACAAATTTTACATTACGCCATCATCTCTCTAGCTTTTTCCTAATTTGCTCGGGTCGGCTTAAAATCTAATCAGATGCGGTTAAATCCCCTTATTTTACATGGGACGACTACATATCAGACCTCCACAACCCATTTACTGGAACAGATACTCCTTGGATAGACTGACAGTCTGTCTACCTGTAACGACTGGCAAAGATCTACGAATGAAAACTACGGTCCACGGGTTTCCGTGCTTTCCGAGGCACTGGGTGTTCCAAGTCGTCAACGGCGCGCACTGTTCCCGCGCGCCCCAAGGAGTTGTCAGCAACAGCAGGCGCCCAGACGGGTCGAAGCCTACTGGGGCCAGGGTTATCCGAAAGACAACTCGAGCCCCGGTATGAAGGCTTGAAGGAACGGGGTGGGTTTTTTAGTCAGTGAGTCTGACACTATCTCCCGCTCCGCCCAAGAGCGGGGGTTGTCATTGGATGATTTTTCCCACCATAAAAAAATTAGATTGGGTGTCAGTAATATCTTGAAAACTTAGAAAGTAGACAGTACATAAATAAATTGAAAAATTCACAGTGGTACTTGCCCATCTCTTAAGCATGGGCGACGGGTGCCTTAATCATTGAACCATCTCGACACTAACAAAAATGTAAAAACTGTAACTTGATTATTAAATTACATACCTAGTATCATCGTGTGCAATTTTTGGAGAGGTCCTAAAATAGACTTTTTTTATCAGACCATAAAATAGGCAAAGGATTAAAATAATAAACTAACTTACTTTATAAAACTATAAAATAAACACACATTTTTATTACACGAAATAAAATATTTTCGCAAAACTTGAACTGCCACAAAATAAACACAAAACGTATAAATTTGCTAAGACTATGAAAACAAACACGAAAGCGGCCGAAATCGGATTACACGGGGCGCTTTTCAGCAAAAACCAATAGCAGGGTCCAACTAGTGTTGCCAGTAATAAAGCCCCGGGCCCGGGACGGAAACGTGGAATTAAAGGAGCCGGAATACGGGACGCGGCGCGGCGCCACGGGGTTTTTTGGTTCAGTTTTTTATGTTTTGTGGAAGCTAGTTGGAGTCGGTTTTCTTGGCGCCTTTTAACTATGTTTATTGTTATTTTTGTAGCACTTTTGTATTCGATGCTGTGTTCATAATATTTATTTACACAGTATTAACAGGTTTGGCACTATCTTTTTTGGCGAAAATGGAACAGTGATCTGAAAATTAATTAGTGTAACGTTCAAATTAGAATTTAATCGACTTGGCAACACTTTTTATAAAAATGTTTGCAGCTCTTCGTTGGATATTTAGGTACAAATAACACCAACAAACGATAGGTACCATAACATAAAAAGCAATACTGAAGTAAAAGATAGTCCAAACATAATATTTTATTAAAACGAACCTCTTAAACTCTAGGATAGCTCCGAAAATCCTTACCTTTTCAATATCCCGTGGGGCAGCCATCGTTCCGGAAAAACTGCGTCATCCCGGGAATACGGGACCCGCGACAACACTATCCTAGAACGAACACCCAAGGGGCAGACGTATAGAGGTCGTGTAATCTTATTTTTTATAGAAACGTGAACATTTCCTTACATCTGATAGTGTAAATGTTGGGTGTGATAGAACTTTATCACTGTTTTTATTGATAATAGTGTGTGAAGGGTGTAGAATTTTATTATTATTTATTTTAGGTTTGCTTGAAGGCTGTGGAGATATGTAACATAACATTTTGTCTATGTAGGGGGAACACAGGCATTTTCCCTAAGAGTTAGGGATATAGTACTTATACCTACACTTCATAATTTTTGTTTATCTCACGTCATAAGAGGTGGCCCTATTGTCAACAACAGGGTAAAAGTCTAAACGCAAGGCCAATTTTGTACGCGGGCTTGTGGACGGCGAGCAACGAGTAGCTCGCTGTCTGTTAAGGACTAGGCCTGGGTCGACGGTGCATTGTTTTCCACGCGCACCTCATAGTACTGTTTGCATAATTGACTAGAACTGTTGAGTCCGATGGCTGACAGTACTACGGGATAAAAGAATCACCGCTGCTCTGAAAAGTAAAGGACAGCTGAAAGTTGTCAGTAAAAGTCTAGCACGCACGCACGCTTCATTCTAGAGCGGAAGAAATTACTTGACGATTTCTCACTTTCAAAAAAAATCCAGATAAAAAGTCTAATAACAACTACATCGAAATCAAATGCTGGCAAGCAAGGAACAGTAAAGCTCTGTGTATATAAATGAATTTGCTGAAATAGGTTAACGCCCCGAGCAGTTGTGGTCTGCGCTATAATCTGGTACAACGTTCGAGCGCACAGGAGGATAATGCTAGGCACTGCGTTTGGCAGAATGCAATGGTTACTGGAGAATCAATGTTAAGGTTTTGGCAGTCTATAATAATTTATGTACGATCTTTTAGGTAGTACATCGGTCAAAGATTAATTATTTAAGTATTTATTACTTTAATTTAAGGTTTCACTAATTCTTCTTTATTTATTTCTGCGTACTACTGTCTACATGTCTTCTAATCTTTCCTTTCGCAGTTCTGCTGGAAATAAATTAAATGTGAAATAAGCAGTACCTTTGTACAAAGTTTTATTAAGTGTTATTTTCTTCTGTATATTTGTGTGTACATGAATTATAAAATTAATAAATAAGATTATGTATAATATATTAACTACTGTAAAACTATACAAGATGTAAGGGACAGCCCTCCACAAACTTTAAGGGCTTGCTCAGTAGACGAAACTGAACAACCTACCATAAAAAACTTTTACAGGAAACAAAAAAAAAAACCGCCTCACCATACAAAATTATTAACTTGATTGGACAGTTTGTGGAGGGCTGTCCCTTACAACTTTTATTATTTGTGTTTAAGAAAAGAGGCTTTTTTCTGCATTGTACCCGAGTTTCATGCAGCTTTATAATTCGTTAGGTTTTCGTTGCACTATGAACTGGTAGCGCATCGGTATTGGAATCTACGTACGCATACACAAACACGCTAGTGATGTAATCAAGATTTATCAAGCATTATCATCGGGATTGCAATTAAGCACTAGTAACGACGAAAGATATAACACCCAACCCACCTAACCTATTTTAACAATAGGTGAAATTGATTGAGTAACCGGTTCTGAACATACCACTTTCAAGATGTGCGTTTATTATGTTACATGTTGTAGATAAACATAGTAATATAATAGAACAATATCTACAGAAAGAAAATAAATAACGCAACTTTAGATACTTCGTACAGCATCTTTATTTCAAAAACTTTCCACCGCCAATAAATAACACGGACCACCCACGACCCAATTTCAAAACCTGACGAATTTACTTCATAACTTTAACGAAATAAACGCTCCATAAAGACTTTTTTCGAGCTAACAAGACGAAGCTCGATTTATTTATTACCTACTAGCAGAAGCTTTGATAAATAGCAACTTGGGGTATGTGCCAACCGCGGCAACCGACCGAATTAAAGAGACCACGCTTCGCAGCGGTGCCCGAATAAATTGTAGGATATTAATCTTTGTCACCTAATACTCCATAAAGTTTGACGTGATGAATTAGGTTGCACCTGACCAAGTCCCTCATGTACGCACAATGATGACGCGATCATAAACTGAGATTAGATTGTGAATAATTTGGGGACAATTTTTGATCTGATCCCGGTGAGGGTCGAGGCCGTTGAGGCCTTTGTTTCCGGGGTCAATGTGCTTGTGAATAATTTAATTTAAAAGGGTTTTCAATGGACCTATCAAAAAAAGATTTGGGAAGCTAATGGTATCGTTGAAAATGGAGATGGAAAGTGGAATTTTTTAGGGTTTCGTACCCAAAGGCCAAAACGGGACCGTACTGCAGGCTAAAACTCCGCTGTTCACCCGTCTGTCACCAAGCTGTTTTTTTTTATTTTTTTTTTTGAAGTGGGCTCGCATATAACAAACGTGATTTTTTCCTGTTGTTTTGCTACAAACGGAACCCTTCGAGCGCGCGGTTCCACTTGCACTTGGGATGTTTTTTTGTTATTAGACACAGAAATCATTAATAGATGTCCAGCAGTGGAATATCCTGCCCAAGTCTGTGTTTGGAGTCTTTAGGTTACTTCTAGGCAAGCGAGCTCCATCCTCGACCACATCGTCGCTTACCATCAGGTGAGATAGTGGTCAAAAGCAAGCCAATCAATTTATATATATTTTTTTAAATTAGTAATGGCAATAAATTATGCATTCAGTTTTAATCTTAGAGTAAAGTAAGGCACTTGTACATGGTGAAGTTCCCAATGGACGCTCGGTGTTGGTGTGATCGTAAACTGAAATTGCCTTTTGAATAATTTGAGGGCAATTTTTTCTTCATGGTGTTGGTCTCATTGCTTCATGGTAAAGGGGTTAAAAGCTGAACTTATTTCCCATATAAGATGACTAGCACTTTGCCAGTAGGTAACTTTGTTTTTGGAGAATGTTTTCCTGAATACTTTAACACCCCTTAAACCGTATTTTGAGGGTAATTTTGAAAGAACTAATAATATTACTTTTTATTATTCATTCAGTGATAGCCGAGTTGTTAGTCGCAGGTTTAAACCCAGCCAGGCGCATTAGTTTGTGCAATTTATTTCATCACCACTGCCCCCAAAACGGTGAAGGAAAACATCGTTAGGAAATCGGCATTTCCTAGAACCAAAAATTCGAAGACATGTGACATCCACCAACCCGCACTGGGCTGCGTGGTGGTTTACGGCCCATTCCCTTTCTCAAAGAAGAGGTCTGAGTCCCAACAGTGGAAATATTATAAGGCCGACAATGCTATGCTATTATTCATTTCGGTAAGCATATGTGGTAAGTTTCAAGTTTATTTACTAAAAAATTCTCCCTTCAGAAATTAGAAACGTTTATTTCAAATAGATCAAATAAAGGCACTTTTGAATTGTCAATATGTTGGTCAGTCCTACTGGGGCCAGGGTTATCCGAAAGGGCGCTCGAGCCCCGGTATGAAGGCTAGAAGGAACGGGGTGGGTCTTTTAGTCAGTAAGAGTCTGACACTATCTCCCGCTCCGCCCAAGAGCGGGGGATGTCAATGCATGATTTTTTTCCACCATAACAAAAAAAAAAAAATATGTTGGTCAGTGAAAAAATTAAAGCTGAATTATCACGTTCTAAAGCGAACCTTTTACACCCTCTTAATCATTTAACAGGGATAGAAAAACTACCCCTGTTAAAGAATAATGTAAACCTACCGCGGGGACTGGTTCGAGTTAGCTCAAGAAAAGGATACCTGGAAGAAGTTGGGGGAGGCGTAAATTGCAACGTTACAAGATTTAACCACATAATTATTTATTTATTATATACTTTATTATATTGTACTTACACCATTTTTTTTTTCGGTGGGAAAATCATCTAATGACATCCCATAATTATTCAAAACTACAGACAGTAATAGTATATCACAACAACACAACAGCATCGCATGTCCCCAAACAATCTTATTATATTGAAACCGAATTCCCGTTGCGATCTGCAGGCAATTTGCAGTTAACCGCACGCGTTACACGCGTTACAACTCGCGATCCGGCGAGGATTGCGTTGAGCAATACACACGGGCAACTTTTGTCTGGCAGCAGTTGCCAGGGATAGTGAAGCATTTTTTTTTGGCAATATTTGTTACGTACCTCTAATTGCATCAAACACTCAGTATTGGCTCGAAATTAATCTTCTCCCTACCTAGGTGATACTTTGAAGCCGAGAGAGTTTCTCATCGATCTGACCCAGTTTTTCTTTTACAATTTGATATTTTTATTTGCATATTAGTTTTCTCCGATCCAAAGAAAGAAAAAATAGATGGATTGTGTGAGAAGTGTTATGAAGGAAAAGGGAGTTAGTGATAGCGTGACGAGTAGCAGGACAGAATGGAAGAAAAAAACGTGTTGCGCTGACCCCAAATAAAATGGGACAAGGGCAGGAAGAAGAAGAAGATTAGTTTTCTCCGATCACTGAATGTATCAAAGGTGTGCCTTTGATACATTCAGTGATTTCGCGCCCAGTGGCTTACGACAAAAAATAGATAAGTACGAAAACTAGGCCAGATGAATTTGATGTTCTCTCAGTTTCAAAGAATCACCAACCTATCTAATTTTTTATAATCATCTTTATGTGCATAACAATGATTAACAAATAAAGGAAATACTGACACCTTGAAATCTTGAGTGATTTTATCACGCGGCGATTATTTAAAGTAACTTCAATTCATTGGTTATTTTTTTGTTCCCTTGATAATTAACTAATCTGTAAATATTTTAATTGATAACATTATAAATGGTGTTGCTCATACATGATTGTGCAGTGGTTTGTCTAGCAACAATCATCATCATCATCAGTTCAGCCGAAAGACGTCCTCTCCTAAGCGTCGTCACAATGAAAGGTCCTGTGCGTGTAGCATCCATCGTATTCTTGCAACTTTTACCAGGTCATCGTATATCGTTGTAGGACGTCTTACACGCTGCGTCTTCCGGTACGTGGTTGAAATTTCGGAAACTTTCGGCCCCAACGGCTATCTCTTATCAATGTGCCCTACCAATTGCCACTAGCAACAATAGCTACGTAATAATGACCTCATATATTTTGACAAAATTCCCAAGCAACCTTCGATGAATGATTGAAGCAACTTAAGTTGCCCGTACAATCACACATTTATTGGTCGTCCGGAACGCTTGCTATGTTGTCATGTGTGAAATCGGTAACGGACAATGAGTTTTAGGTTAGGATTAGGGTTTCTGACTAACAGATCAGCGGCCATTGTGGTTGAAATTGGAATAATGCTATTGGAAGGTGTTCGAAGACCAGAATTAGTTATATGGTGCTTGATTGAGTTTGATTGTTTGTGATTTGTCTATTTACAACCCGAGCGCGTTCAATTGGCACCTGGCTCGAAAACAGTTGCCGCATTGAATACTCGAAAATAGTTTGTATTGTCACGTTTAAAGCTTCGTAAATTCGTAAAGTAACGTAGTATGTCATGAGAAACTACTCAGCGCAAAATAAATGTTGATATTCAAAAAAAACTAAATAAAATTCAATGCACTCAATATTTCAAACGTCATTCATCAGGTGCCATGTTAATACGGACGGATTGTAATTAAAAACTATGAAGATGTAAAATTTTTTGTTTACAGTTTTGTGAAAGGTAGACTTTGGAAGTAGGTATTGAACTGAATTAATACCTAAGTATTATTACATATCGAGCCTCTTTAGGAAGAACTTCGTAAGCGACAGTGAGCGTTTTTGCAGGACTAGATTTTCTCTTCTATAATTAAAAAGTATTCATGATAACTACATTTTATAAAAAAATATTTCTTCATATAACTACCGATCTAATAGAATTGTTGCTACTAACATAGGTATTTTCGTAAATACTTTTTAATTATGGAAGTAGAGAAAACTCATCCCCGCAAAAAATGCAAATTGTCGCTTACCATGTTTTTCCTGAAAAGACTCGATATTACCTTTAGATAAATAAAAAAATCTATCGAACCAGTTTTGTTTTACTGGTATCTCTCAACAGTCAGCCGCGCATGTTCCACATGCACCTCAATCATGTAGAACATCCGAGCGGCTGGACGGAAACTACCGATTGCTAGTCGTTTGCAAGCCCGTGAGTGGCGTAGACTGCTATGTTTGCCAAAGCATGATTTCTGTGCAATAGGTCCTGAAATTGAAGACTTTTTAGGTGATAAATATAGATCGGAATACGTAGGGCTGTTTTATGTACTTGCCATAGGTTAGAATAATATGGATATTCCCCGAGTCCCGGGATTTGGTTTTAAAGTAGTAAAATTATATAAAAAAAACTATCTTGCCTTCGGTACTAATGAAAGATTAGCCGAGCGCTCAAGATCCGTGCCGGTATCTGTACGCGTCTCAACAAAGCGGCAACGTCGCGCGCTTGGCAAAAATTTTTATAGCGTGCTGTTGACTTAAAATTTACAACATCGCTTATCATGCGCTTATTGGCTTATATAATTTTTTTTATACATAAGTATTGAAAAAAATAATGAAATTCAATTAAATCTCGTAGTTAAAGCCGGAATCCCGTGGAATATCCATATTAACATCAACGTTAGCGGTCAATGAACCTAAATAGCCCTACCTATTCCGATCACTGGTGATAAATCATCCATTGTCCTGCTCTAGGATGTTAGACTTTTACTGACTAAAACACACTCCTATGTTCCTTCTTTATCCATAGCTCCAGTAGGCTTCGGCTCTGCCTTATCTTAACCGTAGAAGTCCACTCTACGGTTAAGATGCGGATTAACCCTTTTTTTTTGGTGGGAAAATTATCAATGACACCCCCCGCTCTTGGGCGGAGCGGGAGATAGTGTCAGACTCTTACTGACTAAAAACCCACCCCGTTCCTACAAACCTTCATACCGGGGCTCGAGTTGTCTTTCGAAACTAACCCTGGCCGCGGTAGGCTTCGACCCATCTGGGCCTCTGCTGTTGCTGACAACTCCTTGAGGAGCGCGGGAAGAGTGCGCGCCGTCGACGACTTGGACTTGGCAAGCCCGCGCCTACGGCGGGCGGGTTAACCCGCGTATTTCTTAAGATTACAAATTTATTTTTGTTTCCGTGTTTCTAGTTCATTTATTTATGAGGAATACAGAATAATTCCCAATAGCACTTCTTGCGACTAAATTAACGACATTTATTAACCCAACTAAAAATTTTACTAGTGATAAGTACTATAATACATTTAAAACACCTTGGATTATTTTTAGAATAGATACTTACTCACGTTTAGATGCTTACTCATGTTTAGATAAATAAACTGTCTTCATCTTTATAAATATTGACATCCTTTACCAAGAAGTTCCAATAAGCCGTATATCAGAATGGGTCACTGATGTGTTCCGCATGAGATATCAGAGATCCCCTCTCCTGTTTACGTACGAGGGAGGACAATCGAGTAGTTATGGTTGACAGGAGTCCGACATAATCCCTTTGCATCTCCTGGAATAAAAAAATCCTCCATATTTCTATAAGAGGATTTATGGAAGGTAAAGGTTCAACGATATCGATATTCGCGTTGCATTCAAAATTTTTAGTTGAAAAAATAACCTAACATTGTAGAGTACACCCTAGTCAGTATTTTAGAGGTATGCAAAAGAGGGAATAAGTTCCCGCAACAAACCTCCATTGAAAATGGAGGACCCTCGGACCAGACGGGTGTTATGTCTGGCCCGATTGTTGTTTTTGGGCTGTTCTATGTAATAACCTCGTGGGGAACTCTAATAATGCAACGTATGATGTAAAATTTTGGTTCCTTTGGCATTATAGATGTCGCTACTGTCTCTATTTTAGGTGAGCCAGTGGTTAACCGATTGGCCTACTCTTAAAAAAATACAAAGTCTAGTCTAAATGTTTACCTTAAACTTTCTATTAAATAACATGTTATTTTTACACATACTGTAGAAATTACATGTATCTATGTGTACTACTTGAAATGTTTTTCTTATTTTTTTCAGTCTTTATTTCTTTTTATTTTCCTTTTTTTCATATTTTTTTTCTTAACATTGTTGTCACTGCGTAAATAAGTTAGAAATTCTTGAAACATGCACAAATTCGCGTGTTTTCACACAACTTCAGAAGCTGCTATGATCGTTACTTTCTACTTTTGCTTTTACGGTTTTCTGTTCAATCGGATTAATCTAATGTCTAAATTTAATAAAAACGCATCTTCCCCTACACGTGCCAAGCAGAGAGTTACAGAAAAATACATCCCCCGCGCAATGGAACACAAACACATCACTTACGTACACACGCCATAACTTCCTCTTACTTAGAACTTACTTGAACTTACGCGAACAGTTCAGCTGTGTGTTTTTCTTCCATACTCAGATCATCCTCCTCGCTAATATTTTGACTTGTAATCAGAATTTATCTGATAGTCGGAGAGTATGTGTGTGAAGTAAGCTTTAGGGGAAGCAAATTGGTTTCATATTTTTTACCAGACCGCAACAAAAGGAGGTAAAAATGATTTTTTCCTTAAGTTAGTTATGTAGGGTATCAATGTTTTTGTTTTTCCTATCACTTTGTCTTTACCACGTTATACTCGTACAAATGAGTGAATTTAAAATGTCATTGACGATTTTTAGATATATATTTCTAAGTCAGCCAATGGTACTTTAAGATATTTTATGTTTTAAAATAAATAATTAATTTCAGTAAAAAAAAATACTGTAATTATAGTTAGTTAACTAAAAAAACATTTTTTTTTATTAATAATTGATAGATAATATGGTTTAATAATTTTTTTTTAGAATGTACTTATAGTAATCTACTTCATTATTTATTAAGATACTAATTTATATAATTAAAACGTTAAACTAAATAACTCGATTATTCACGACTTTGCATTCCACGACTTCTCCCGCGAAGCCTGGAGTGGAGAGAGATAATCTGGGCACAAAGTAAGGTTGCGCTTGAATCAATATTGCAAAATATTATATTAATAGATAGATGTACTCAACAACACAAACAACATATTTAAATAGATACAAAACTCAAACACTGCCCACAACCTGCTTAAAACCTTAGGGTTGCTGGAAGGTTCTTTACAACTATATCTTCAGAATTATCCGTCTACCAAGACCTTATCCAAAATCAATATCTCAAAAAATCCATCGCGTCATTATAACCGGAGACCCATGTTACCCGCACCACTAGCGCCATTTCCATGTAATTACGTCCAACGTGCCACCAACCGATCCGGATTGATCCCTGTTGTTAGCACCACATGAGCTTGCAAACGATATTTTGTTTAGACTGATGGATGGCAATTGACGCTGTGGACTTATCTAGCTCAAATGTTGCAGTGATTTGTGGTGCAATGATGTAGAAAGATGAGTGACACTCGGGTGCTCATATTTTAGTTAGAAAAATGAAATGAGAATTTGGAACTCTCGGGTGTATATTTTGAAATAATTATTTTTGATGTACTCTTTATTATGACATTATTTCGTATTAACAGATTTCTTCAACATTTCATGGCTACGAGTATTTCAGTTTTACTTCATGACAGATTAGGGGCAAATGAAACAGATGTTTTCGTAGGCATTTGACCAGCACTTGTTTTTCCTTTAAAAACATAATAGTGATATCTTGTGGTTATAACTTAGCATCGTATAACCACTGTTTAAGTAAGCTTACGTACCTATTTCATATTGCAAAGAGGCACGCATTTCACTACTATCTCACCTGATGGTAAGCGAATTAAAAAGCAAAGAATTGGAATGAAAGCAACCAGTGGCTGCGTTAGAGAAGGTCAGAAGGTCCGTATATCGCAGTCTTGGTCTTGCCATTTTTTCTAAAGTAATTACCATTCTCGACAATCGGTTAAAAAAAAAACAATGCTAAATAAAACGTTACGAGCAATGGCTTTACAGAAGTCAACCGGGAATTAATAGCCGTTGCAACAATCCATTACGATATTGCTTTCTTCATGCTAGCAACACTTGCTAGATATTGCAATGTTCTATTACTTATGGTTATATTCTGGTCCAACGTTTCGAGGATCGTAAAAGATATCGATGGAATGTAGCCTTGTTTGTTTAATTTTTCAAATATCATTTTAGTAATTAATAGAATGACTGGTTAAAAAACATACTTACCCGAAATGAATGTTATGTTTTAACTCATGATTGTTTCTTTATATTAATACTAGCTGCTGCTAGCGGCTTTGCCTGAGTGAAAGTTGAAAATTATTCCAAGAAAACATACTCTCGGAATAAAATTTTATCCTATGTGCTACTCCAGCCCTGCGTTCTGTGAGATTAGAATTAACTCTAATGGCGTCATAAGGTAATTACACTACCCTTCTTCAATTACCCTGACTGCCGGTACTTCCTGTTTGCGCGTTTAAACAAACTCTTTTAAGCATAAATAATATTAATATTATTATAGTATAAAAAGGTGAAACGAGAATGCGTGTATATGTTTGTTATTTCTTCAAGCCCGAATGTCCTGGAATAGTTCCATTGGGTTTCTTTTTTCGGTGAGCAAAAATCCGAGCCTCCGCTCTAGGAGAGGGAATGGGCCGTAATCCACCACGCGGGCCCAGTGCGGGTTGGTGAATGTCACATGTCTTCGAATTTTTGGTTATAGGACATGCCGGTTTCCTCGCGATGTTTTCCTTCACCGTTTTGAGAGCAGTAGTAATTAAATAAATTACACAAATTGATGCGCCTGGCAGGGTTTGAACCCGCGACCTACAACTCCTAAGTCGGAGCTATTATCACTCGACCACCACTGCTCTCTCTAGTAAAACATATAATACAATAACAACAAAGTTTACCACGACGATAACAACAAAGTTTATCAGTTTACAGGATCTTCAATGTTTTCTTACAGAACCCCTTGTTTTATTTCCTAGAGTTCCATTGTCTCCGCTTCATTTGCAATTCTCAGATATCCGCGTTCTACAGGACAACTGATTGAACAAAGCTTCGAACCGTGGTCAATGTTGGACTAGTACTCTGTAAGGCGTGCGAAGCTCGTAAATTGCAAATGTTTCTGTCTATACGTTTATCCTCTGTTTGGAGATGTCTTTGAATGAGAAAAAGTTATAATAATGCCATTTTTTGTCATGTTTCTAATGTACCTAAGTGATTGTAGTCTTTTATGAGAATAAATTTCTTTAAGCGCACATGTTTTTATAATCTGGGTGTTTTCAAGGCTAGAGTGAATAGGCTCTTAATAAACTAGTGCGCTTCACCATCAACGATTGCATCACTGCTTACCAACAGGTAGGATCGCAGTCAAGCACTAGTTTATATCAGATAAAAAAATAGAAATGTCCTTTTAAATCCCTACACTAAGAAAATTAAGGTTTAACTGAGAAAAACATGTAATTTATAGTTTTGTTTTTAAAGAAAGCCTGAATTCGAGCTCTTCAGAAAAGCTTTTCATAGATAAGGCCTTCTTCTGTGTCTCTATTGATACAAGAAAATTATTTTTATTTCCGATTCCTCTTAATTTCCACACAAGTTATAAACATAAGACCTAAATGTATTCACCTTAAAAGAGACTAGAAAAGTTCTATTGAACACATTTTTAGTTTAGAATATTACTAACTTATTTGTCTGTTTATAAAGGTCCTTTTGATGTAGGTAGGTACTCTAGGAGAGCAAACACGAAGAATCGCCAAACTTAAGTGGCAATGGGCAGGGCACACTGTTCGCAGATCAGATGGCCCGCGTACCGGAAGATGCAGCGTTGGAAGGCCTCCCACAAGAGGGACCGATGACCTGGTAAAGGTTGCGGAAATCCGATGGGTGCGAGACGCACGGAATCGTTCATCGTGGCAACACTTGGAGGAGGCCTATGTCCAACAGTGGACGTCTATCACTGTAATGATGATGATGATGATTATAGGTTCTAGGAGTAAAAAAAATGTCTTGTTAACACCATGAATTAGTTTTAATACAGTAAACAAGCAGCTTATCAAGCAATAGAGAGTTGTACTTACAGCAAACTATGTACATAATGTCTACAAAAACTACATCCTCGAATACTTAAACATTTCCCTTAGCGAGCCCAACAACTTGTTGATAAGAACGGACAAACACTTCTGTTTCGTCCCAAAACCGGCGCAAACATAATGCAAACAAACTTCCACAAATATTGACATTCTCTTACACAAAGTCCTTGTATGATGACATTCAACTAGCAAAATGAAGGGTTGTACTCTGACGAGAACATAATATGGGTCCCCTCTGAGAAGTATTCCAATGGAATGTTGATATTGGAAACGAGAATTATTGTCTTTTTTTCTTCATATGAAAGTTATACATACATACAACTTGCATATTTACATAAATACACACGGACGTAGATTCGGGTCGCCCGTAAAAAGTGTGATGGTTTCCTAAATACATAAGATGAAAATCTGGAACTATTGTATGTCATAGATGAATAATTAAAATATGAAATATTTTAAAACTATTTAATTAAATACCACAAAAAAATATTTTACAGCAATAACAATACATGTCGCACTTAAAATAATAATGATAATTTATTTAATTCTTAATAATGATTTCTTATTATGAAATAAAATATATAGAACAGCCCCCCTAGCCAAGTTACAACCGTATCGTTTCGAATTCCGTTCTCCGATCGGTAACGCTTTGGTGTCAGCAATTGTAGAAAACGATAAGTGGGTAGCCATGTTGACGCGCCTGAGTCGGCGGTAATTGTAGAACGAGCGCGTTCTACAATTAAGCGTTTGTTTATCAAAGGATGTAGCGTTAAACGTTGTAGAAATTTATTCTATAATTTTGAACGATGTGAACTTGTGTGGCTACGAATTTTCTATTAGTTTGTTCCGACCACGTGAATTAACGATGAGATGTTGTCATTCCCATACATCTGATTACTTTTCGACTAGCGTTAACGATTGCAGATTATCAACTTGGCTAGGGGTGCAGAATAGAATAAAACATACCATTTTGGAATGGAATTGAATGGCGTGGTGGATTACGACCCATTCCTTTTCCTAGAGAGGAGGCCTGAGTCTCAGTAGTGGAAACCAATATAAAGTTGTTTACGTTATGGTGGGTACTTGTCCCTGGTGGGGTTATTAGAAAGAATTATCATGGTTTTAGAACGTAAAGGGCAACTGAAAGAAACAGGGGTTTTAGTCAGTAAAAGTCTGACACTCTGGGTAGAGTGACAGGGAGTGGCATTTAATGATTCCCTTCTATAAAAAGGTACACTTGACGCTGATAAAATGGAGTCCTCATAACAAATTCAGAGTTAGAAAACCACTTTCCATGACGAGAAACAAAACGTTTGCATCATACATTTTTTCTACCCCACATCTCAAACATTTATGACGAACAAAAATAAACGTATACGACCACAATCTGAACACAATAATGAAAACATTCAACCATAGAGCCGTAAGAATTCCACTGACGTGGCCACAATACAGGCGTTCTTGGGCAAATATATTTTTATTTAGTCTGTCCCCTCTGCAACGGTCGGGGTAGCAATAAAAATATTATATACCTAAGTGCTCTGCGGTCGATGTGTGGCGCAAGTTGAGAGCGGTAGCGGATCGGGAGTTTTGTTTCTACAAAGATCTTATATAAACAAAACGCACATTTTTAGGGTTCTGTAGCCAAATGGCAAAAAACGGAACCCTTATAGATTCGTCATGTCCGTCTGTCTGTCTGTCTGTCTGTCCGTCCGTATGTCACAGCCACTTTTTTCCAAAACTATTAGAGCTATATGGTTGAATTTTAGTAAGTAGATGTATTCTGTGAACCGCATTAAGATTTTCACACAAAAATAGAAAAAAAGCAATAAATTTTGGGGGTCCCCCATACTTAGAACTGAAACTCAAATTTTTTTTTTCCATCAAACCCATATACGTGTGGGGTATCTATGGATAGGTCTTCAAAAATGATATTGAGGTTTCTAATATCATTTTTTTCTAAATTGAATAGTTTACGCGAGAGACACTTCCAAAGTGGGAAAATGAGTGTCCCCCCCCTGTAACTTCTAAAATAAGAGAAAAATAAAACTAAAAAAAATATATGATGTACATTACCATGCAAACTACCAACGAAAATTGGTTTGAACAAGATCTATTAAGTAGTTTTTTTTTAATACGTCATAAATCTAAAAAATATACATTAGGTACATATTATTAAAACATCGATCAAAGTTACAACGAACTACAAGAACTTTTATATTATGTTTCTTGCTGCTACGGAACCCTGTATGGGCGAGTCCGACTCACACTTGGCCGGTTTTTTTTTATTTATTCGTTCCTACGCAATAGTATTATTTAAAATGTAGCTAAAATTATCGTATAGATCTACGATTTCAATTGCTGCCTTATGAAAGAAAGATAAAACATTTTTTTTTTAATGATAATGCAATATCAATATAAAAAGAAGGTCAAATTCATAAGTGTCAAATTGACGCTTTTTCTTTAAGAATTACGATACGTCGTTGAGATACACACAGATAGGTCCAAATTTATACTGTCACGTCGATTACTATAACCCTGGGTTGTTAATTTTTTAGAAAAACTAGATTTTGCCCGCGCAGCTTAGCTCCTGCTCTTCCCTACTATACCCAACTCTACCCTACTATACCCTACTCTACCCTACCCTATCCTACTCTACCCTACTCTACCCTACTCTACACTACTGTACTGTACACTACTCTACCGTACTCTACCTTACTATACCCTACTCAACCTACCAAACTTCACATAAACCATCTACTAAATAGTCCGAACAAAGCCTAAACATTTGGTTTGGATAGGTGAGCCCGTTTTTGAGTTATAAATTACAACGAAAAGTGGCATTGATTTTTATTTAAATAGATGTATAGTGATTATTTAGAATGCTATACAATTAAAGTTTAGCAATGAATACAATATTACACTAGATACAAATAATCAAAGTTAATACTAGCAATGGAACCTTCTACCTTCCAGTGGAACCACAATTATGAAATTTTGCACATAGATTATTTACATGAAAATACCAGAGACGTGTTTTGGGTGTCACATTTAATACTAAAACTAATATTGTATACTTGGTATTATCAAACTCAAGCCCAACCTACATACATTCCCCACCACTTCGCTAGAATCTCACAACTTGCACCCCTATGAATGAAACATAGTCGGTGTACTCATCCTTTATGCCAGGTACGAGTTTGTAGTTCGTGGTTTTCCTAGAGTTTCATTACGCTAGAGTTTATCCGGTCCCTAATAAGATATAGTTACAATATGTAATATTATAATGACTAAACTGCACTGCATTACTAGGAGGATTAATTAGTTCGTGTATTAATTTGTTGCTGTTGGTTCTGTTACCTTGTTGTTCACTTGGAGTGTGCAGTTCTCAGAGCTTCATGTACATATTATCTTTTTGTTAATTCTGTATTGAGGTTAGCATAATATGCTTTTTTTGAAGGAATAGGTTTTCTAAAAAAGAAAGATTTTAATAATTAAAAAGTGTGTATAAAATATGGTAATAGTAATAATTTTATTAGATTATTTAAATGCACTATAATTTGTATTTTTTGGAATGTATAATTATTTTTTTTTAAATTATTGTTATGGAAGAGCGGGAGCAGATGACGGAGATAAAACACCCAAGCTGTTGGTCACATTTTATGAATCCACCCGGACGGGAAGCAGTGGGTAGCTCACTGTCCAAACGTCCGGTAACTGTCCGGACCGAGCCCAAGTCGTCGATGGCTCGTACTGTTCCCGCGCGCCTCAAGGAGTTGTCAGCAACTATAGGGGGGTCTGCTTCTGAAAGGAAGGCTCGGCCCTGTTATGAAAGGTAACGAAGAAACGGGGTAGGTTTTTTAGTCAGAAAAAGTCTGACACTCCCGCTCCGCCAAAAGGCGAGGGATGTCATTTGGATGATTTTCACAAACTAAAAACAAAAAAAAAACTCTAAGTAACATACAATTAATATAATTTGTCTGTAACTAATTTAGGAATAAACATATTTTTGGATAATGGTCCTCAAACTAGGCAGAACCTGAGCTCAGTATCTTGGAGACCTGAGCTGAGATAACTTTTATTAATTATACTATTGTATCGGTTGGACATGTAAAAATGCGGATTTTTAATATTTAGCAAAGAGGTGGTTGTAACCTACCTAACTTACTTAACTCATCGAATGCCGTAATTAAAGACACAATAGAAAGACAATTGCTTATCTCGAACTGTATAACTTATGACATTCAAAAGGTTAATAAGTCATGTTTTGTGGAAACATAATCTATTCAAACAATGGGACTAAAATAGCATTTGACACAACACGTGCCTACATCAATTATACAAAAACATTTCCTCCTCTCTCAAAAATAACAAAAACTTAAACTTTTCCTTAACAAAATAAAGACTAACAATTTGTGAGAAAGACAGAATAATAAATAACGCGTATAAGCATTGTAGGGATTAAAATAACCCCTTTTGTAAGGGGCGGCCGCAGGGGCTAGAGTTTATGCTATATTTTATAGTAGCCCGTGATCCTGAGGGAGCAGGCAGGTTGCTCGCCTGAATTCTTTGTGGAGGTACTTCATATTGATTTGAGAGTAGTTTGTTGTTGGAAAGTACACAGAGAACGTGCACTGGTTTAGTTGAAAAACAGATAAAAACTTCAAGAATATATTTTACTATCGGCTTAGCCCTCGTACATGAAATATGCCTATGTCACTCAGGAATAAAGCAGCTTTTTATTAGTGAAACAATTTTAGCAATCGGACTAGTACTTTACACAGGTTAGGCATCTTCTACAAACAAAAAAACAAACTTTACCTTTTTATAATAATACTAGCTGACCCGGCAAACGTTGTTTTGCTTTTTTTTTTCTTAGGGAAATTAAAGAAAAATGTTAAGGGTAGACAACCCTTATCACTAAGGGGTATGAAAAATAGATGTTGGCTGATTCTCAGACCTACTCAATATGCTCACAAAATTTCATGAGAATCGGTCAAGCCGTTTCGGAGGAGAACGAACATTGTGACACGAGAATTTTATATATAAGACTATATTATTACTAGCTTTTGCCCGCTGCTTCGCCCACGTACATAAAATATAGCCTGTGCCACTCAGGATTAAAACAGCTTTCTATCGGTGAAAAAATGTTACCTGCAACAAACAAAAAAAATTAAAAACAAAAAAAAAATTACCTCTCTATAATATTAATTATATTATATATTAGTGTAGATTTATCTTAAAAATAATAGATTACTTCTAGGCAAACGTACTCCACCGTAGACTATATGCAGGCACGAGTCTATTAATAAATAAATTAAAAAAATATCAGAAAATACATTTAAACTTAACTGTATTTTCTGATTTTTATTTTATTTCTGTCCTATTTCTATCTCACTGCTGAGCAAAGACTTTTCATTTCTTCAGAATTTTCTGATGCTCTATATCTGTAGATATAATATATCAAAACTTTTACATAAAAACCTCACCCCGTTCCTGTATCGTGGGTGTATTGATAACCATGTAAACTGACAATACCTACACACAAAACACTCGGATATAAAAAAAATAAAAATAAAAAAAAGCCTTATATTTCCTAATACTTAATACGTAACAATACATTAAAATTATGATAAGTTAAAATAAAACCAATTACTGATAACCATAACAATCAACAATTAATAATTCATAATAATAATAATTGATTATTAATAATAATTGAAAATTAATAATAATAATAGATAATTAATAATTTGATAACCAATATTTCATAATATAAAGACACCAAAAACAACCAGATAATGAACACTATCTGTAGGCCATAGAAATATACTATGTTCTATGCAGGAACTGAAGCAGTAACACGTAGTGTAGCAACCATTCTCTCAACCACTGTACCAACCGTGCCCTCAGTCTGCAAGTTTATTTAAAAACCCAGTTTGGCGGAAAATTTCTCACATTTTGTTACAAAAAACGATGGGTGTTGATCCTGTCAGTTGGGACCAGACATAAGACGGAATAAAGAAGAATGGGGCGGAGGGTAGCCCTGTGTGTTCCGAAAAAGGGAATTAAGAGATTATGTAAAGGGTATGGGCAGCGGAACCCTGTTTATGAGATATTTACAACATGAGTAGCTATGGGTAGGATAAGAATCTATTTAATGTTAAAGTACAGGTTGTAAACAACAGTGTGAGATAGTACAATCTGCCTGCTGCGGCCTTCCCGTCCGATTATAATAAATTAAATCTTACATTGGGTGCCAGATTTCATCGAAAACTTTTATTTTGTCATAAGCCATAGTTGCAAATCGTGTTGTTGGTTAAAAGTTAATGGAATAAATATATTTTTTTTGATAATTAAGGTGTCTTCAAGGCAAGAGTGAATAGGCTCTTAATAAACTAGTGCGCCTCACCATCAACGATTGCATCACTACTTACTATCAGGTGGGATCGCAGTCAAGCACTAGTTTATATCAATTACAATTTAAAAAAAAAAATTACATTTTTTTATTTAGTTTCTCTAAGTAGTGTACAGCAAAATTAATCACCTAATAATATAATAATATTACTCAGGGAAAGTTTGAAATTGGCGCCAGTGACTGAAAGGTTTAAAGGAAATCGTTTGTCTTGGTATGGTCATGTAAAATGGAGAGATGAAAAGCATGTTGCTAAAAGAGTTATGAATTTACATGTGGATGGATGGAGAGGGAGAGGGAGGCCAAAGAAAAGATGGATGGATTGTGTGAGAAGTGATATGAAAGAAAAGGGAGTTAGTGATAGCGTGACGAGTGACAGGACAGAATGGAAGAAAAAAACGTGTTGCGCCGACCCCAAATAAAATGGGACAAGGGCAGGAAGAAGAAGAAGAAGAAGACTTCCCTGGTGGCTTCAGAGTCCCTGGTGTAATTTCAGAATAGCTATAGCTATCGCTTACATCACTTCAAAGCCGGTTTTATGTTTGCGCATGTAATTATGCACGATTAGATAGACTTATTACTATTTTTTTATTTATTTTGTCTTCTTTTTAATTTGATATATTTTGTATGCTGAACACCTATTTATTTATTATTTACCGCACATAGACATATATAATATGTAATTTATTTACCCTACACCTAATCACTAATAACTGAGTACTAAAAAATAAACCAATTTTCAACCGTACACTCGAAATAAGGTTCAGTTGAAAACCAGCGTCTGGCAACTACCATGTAGTTGTCTGGCATTATTGCTGAACTGGACCTATTTGGCGCCGCCGTGAGACACACATTGTTAGTTGTCTCTTTTTTTATATATAATAATTTATTACTGTCTACATGTTGTTACTACATTGTGTGTATCTACGAGTGTGTATGCCAAATAAAATAGTTTTCTTTCTTTCTTTCTTTTCTTACATCTTCAGTAGTAAAGTGTGAGTAGTTCTATTATAAATCTGTTGGTAAAATATGGTAGACTAACTTTTGCCCGTAGCGTCGACTGCGTATATAAAATATAGTCCATGTCACTCAAGAATAAAGCAGCTTTCTATCGGTAAAAAAAAAAAATACCAATCGGACCAGTACTTCCAGAGATTCCAGAGAACTTTACATGTTTATAATATTAGTATAGAATAGATAAAACGGTAAATGGAGTCTTTGGTTAAGTAATTAATTCATTCCTGCGTGACGTGTGATCGATTACCACACGGAGCAATGAATAGCTCACCATTCAGCTCTCTGGTGAAGACAGAGCCTGAGTCGTGGATGGCGCGTAAGGCGTCAGCAAAACGGTAAAACTTGGGGTCCTGGACGCAAAGCAAAGAAGAAAAATATGTGTAATGTGTATAAGGTAAGTAGTCAGCAGTCAGTAAACGTCTAACACGCACACCCGCCCCGCCCTAGAGCTCAAAAAATCATGGTTAATTTGTTTAAAAATTGTAAATTTAGAATGATTATTATTATAATCTACACTATTATAATAAAGAGGTAAAATTTGTTTTTATGTTTTTTGTTTGTAGAACGTAATCCTTAAATGTACTGGTCCCATTGCTAAAAATTTTTCACCTGTAGAAAGCTGCTTTATTCCTGAGTGACATAGGCTATATTTTATGTAAGCGGGCGAAGCCGCGGGCAAACGCTAGTTCTATATATAATTATAATTATAAGGCTGCCTAACTTAAATAAGACTAGGCAGGACATGTCTACCGGATGTCTAACGAGCTGTGGGCCCATAAAACGCAGGATTGAAACCCGGACAAAGCGACGCGTGGCCAAGGTAGACCAAAAAGGAGATGGCATGACGACCTGGATAGCTTCCGTAAGAACTGGAATGAGAAAGCGAGGAACCGTGATCGTTGGAAGAAGTGGAGGGAGGCCTTTCCCCAGTAGTGGGATAATATGAACTAACTATAATAATAATTACTATTATAATCCAAAATTGCACAACTTCTCTACCTTACATAAACTAACCTTTTCACAAAACCCACTCTGACGAACCAAGCAAAAGTCTCCAAGGTTCAAAAAAAGAAGTGACATTTCATATCCGCTTATAAATTCACAAGTAAAATAACATTTACGTACGCAAGTCTAGACGGTAGTACCTGAACATACATAATATAGGGTGAAGTGAACGAGACAGATTTTCTCTGAGACATATACCGTGTTCTGAAAATAGGTACGTCGCTTGCTATCTAAATAATTCTCGTGTCGTGTCCTATCTTACCATAATATGTTGGAGCTATGTTCAGCGGGACCTTGTCTTTGTGAAGCACGTTGTAATACCCTAATCAGAATAGCTTACGCTGAAATGTTTTTCTATTTTTTTTGTTAGGTTTAGATGTGTTAAGGTCCGAGTTTAGATGTTTTTTTTTTTTGCGCGGGACACGTAGTGAATCTAATGATTCCTGAAGAAGACCTCCATGAAGGAGTTCCTTTACTGGGCATAAGTCTTCTCCTAGTGTGTCTGTGCATCTTTCATCCATCGCATTCCGGCGACTCTCACCAAGTCATCGGTCCACCTTGTGAGAGGTCTTCCGACGGTGTGTTTTCCGGTGCGCGGTTACCACTTTAGAACCTTACGGCCTCATCAACCATTCTTTCTACGAGCAATGTGCCCTGCCCACTGCCGCTTAAGTTTGGCGATTCTTCGGGCTTTGTCGGCGGCGAATTTAAAGATAATGTCACTAATAAATCTCTTGTTTCTTGACAATATTTACCTGCTGCAAAAGTAACATGTGCCATGGCCCATGGCTGGCTGTTACTTTTTTCTTGGTTTATCAATAACCAACACGTCATTGTTGCTAGCACAGTAATTCAGCGGTTAACTGCTGCGCTGCATGTCAGGCGTTCGATTCTCCAACAAAGAAGAATATTTTATGGCCTACGAATAAAGGTTCCGGTCACAATATACCGGGCTACATGTCTACATGTTTTAAATGCACTACTACTCATTAACGCAGTCTAAACGACAACGTTTGAATAGGTCAGGAACTCAAATTTTGTATGCCGTAAAGTAGCCCACCAAAAACCAACCAACCCCCTAGTAAAACCTATGAACCATTTTATATCTATATCAACATTGATAGCAAATAAATATATCTAAAGCAGAATTTCTATCTATCTGATAATCACGTTCACAGATTTTAAAATCTGTTTTTAAATCGTTGTCTAAACTCACCGTATACCCAACATTTTTGAAGCAAACAACAACAAAAAATTGTCCCACATCAATTTCGTATGTTTGTTAACCGAATGGTACGTAAGCCGTTAATTCGCGCTTAATAACAGGAATTAGTGGCTTATCGCAATAAACATTATATCGACGGGAGTGGAGGCGCGTCGCATGGCACTGCGCAATTACCTCCATCAACTGTGCTCTGAGGAGTAGCGATGGGCGATACCAAGATGATTTAACAATCGAAAGAATCGTAGTCATTCTTTTTCTTTTCGTGTCGATGCTTTCAAATTACGTATATTTTTTCTAACCAATATTTGGCAACCTGTACAGCTCTATTAATCATCATCATCATCATCATCATATCAGCCCAAAGACGTCCACTGTTGGACATAGGCCTCCCCAAGCGTTGGCACAACGACCGGTCCTGTGCGTCACGCATCCATCGGATTCCCGCGACCCTGACCAGGTCATCGTACAGCTCTATTGTTGGCCTCGTATAGATCCTGACAACTGCAGATGGTTATGCAGGATGGGCAGTTAAAATAAACCATCGAGTCAACTATCGAATCGCCGTTCTAAAAAATAAATCGAGATGTTTTTCGATTGTTTCAAGTCAACGGAATCAACCGCTAGTCAACTGTTCGAATCAGTCACTCTCACGGTGATACTCTAAGCCATAGAGGAACAAATCGTGAATGAACGCGCCATGTGCTAGTCACACTAAGAGATCGAGTTGGACTCGAGTCAAAGTCGAAACAATCAAGAACCATCAAAATGTTTCAATAATCGAATAAAACCTCCCGCTATCGCGCATCGCTACTGAGGAGTTTTCGTAAATACTTAGATGTCGAGGTTGGCTGGAATGTGTAACAACAGTAAGTACTATCTTTAGTCCTGTGGGCTAAACTCTGTGTTGATTTAATTCGAGATACGTGCAGTTATATAATACAGTATAGTCTGTCTTTTTTAAGTTGCAGATACTGAGATGGATGTGTGGTGTGACAAGAATAGATAATGTAAGAAATGAATCTATTAGAGGAAGTTTTAAACTGGCACCAGTGACTGAAAGGTTAAAGGGGAATTGTTTGTCTTGGTATGGTCATGTAAAAAGGAAGGATGAAACGCATGTTACTAAAAGAGTTATGAGTATACATGTGGATGGGTGGAGAGGGAGAGAGAAGTCAAACAAAAGATGGATGGATTGTGTGAAGAGTGATATGAAAGAAAAGGAAGTTCAGACAAGTCAAGTCAAAAAAGAATGGCAGAAAAAAACATGTTGCGCCGTCCCCAAATAACACGGGACAAGGTCAGGAAGATGATGATGAATATTAAAAGAGCAGTGAAAATCATGTAGGTACCTGATTGGATAGATTGATTATTTTCAAGGTGACATACAAATAGACAGTAGATAGCAATAGGGCCGCGGTTCTACCTTTTGAGCACGGAACCCCAAAAAACCTCTAAAATGTAAAGGCAACCTTGTCAATCCTAACAAAGCGCCTCATCCAGTACATTTGTATTCATAACAATTAGTATTATAGGTTCATAAGTTTTATGAACGTTTTGTACCCAGGTCCCACATGGTACGGCCAGTCGCGGTGTAATTACAAAATTTACAACAGTACCAAAGACTGAACGTAATCGTTTGCAGTCAGGGCTAACTGACGACCCTGAACTGCCTGGCTTTGTAGCGTTTGAGTCCCGGAATAGGACCGAACTTAGTCTTCTGTAAGTTACGCTAGTGTCGTGGTTTAAACCGGTGCGTTAGACCACGGACCGTGAACTGCATTAGGTAAAATAAGAAATATACAGTTTTAGTACCTATGTGAAAGCCGAAACACGTGTCTAATTTTTTTTTTTTTACAGTAAAGAATCTATGTACAAAATTTCATAACTTTATCATAAAAAATGACAAATTTATAAGCTTGTCATGTCAGCAAAAATACATAGTCACCGGGCCATCCAGGCGACTGAGGGGTTGTTTTACAGTTGCACCCAGCTGTTTGATGGAACTTAATGCCCGCTATAACCTGCTGTGACTTGTGTTGTACTTAGTGTTAGTGATGTCCAACTTGTGACCTTTTTAAACATTTTTTGAAGAAATATAACATGGTGTAAAAACTATTGGAATCCATTAAGTTACTGATTCTGAAAAAAACTATAAAATATAAAACTAAACTAATATTGTATAGTGGTATAAAATAAACTAATGTGATTTACGAACAACGATTGCGTCACTGCTGACCATTAAGTGGCATCCCAGTAAAGCATTGGTTTGTATTATTAAAAAAAAAGTTACGCCAGATCTTCTAGCCGCTGGTGTTCACTTAACAGTTGAAAGATAAGATCCTAATTTCTTATGTGCAGTAGAGGGTGTACCTAGTACTGTAGTGAGCAATCGCGACCTTTCTACACTACATGATCAGCCTTATTAGATACTAGCTTTTGCCCGCGGCTTCACCCGCTTACGTGAAATATACGTCTATATTACTCAGGAATAAAGCAGCTTTCTATTGGTGAAAAGATTTTAGCAGTCAGACCAGTACTTTCAGAGATTACCTCCTAAAAACAAAAACGAAAAACATACTTTATAGCATTGTCGGCCTTATACTCGTAATGTTCCCACTGTTAGGACTCAGGCCTCCTCTCTAGGAGAGGGAATAGGCCGTAATCCACCACGCGTGCCCAGTGCGGGTTGGTGGATGTCACATGTCTTAAAATTTTTAGTTGTGAAGAAAAATGAAGGTCAGAAAAAAATTCAAAATTTAAAAGATATGAAAATGCCACTTGTATATCTTTAGCCAAACACATGACTATTGACAGATATATAAGTAAATGTTACAATCAAACTTTAAAATCGATACAATTATTGTAATTCTACCGAGGGATATAAAGTTAATGCCCTGAATATGAAGTTAATTAGTAAAGTTATAAAGGGAGGATAATTATTTCGTCAAGGTCGAGAGGTAGGTAAATATTACAGCAACTTAAGTTATGTTAGGAGTTAGTGTTTCTTGTTTATGTATAATTTATGGGTTCTTTGCCTTGGAGTTGGTATATTATTAGGAATTTTCGGATTGTTTAGTGTTTAGTTTCTGGTATGGTGAAATTTTTACTTATTAGCATGTTACAGTGGTATGTCTTGAATAAATGTAGAATAAAACCCAACCATACAACCCTAGGTTGACTGGTAGAGAATGCCTAAGGCATTAAGTCCGCCTTTGTACCTTTGTGTTGCATGAACTTTTAATAAATTAATAAATAAAAGAAAAAAAAAAAAGTGTTTAATTAAGCACGTAGACACAATTAATGAAAAAAAAGTGTGTAGAAGTATAATGAAAAAAAAAATGGAATAAAAACTGGCCATGAACAAAAACAAAGTTTCTTATACGGGAACCCTCTTTCATTCTTTACGTTATTCTAATTGTATTATTTGTTGTTGTAGCGATAGTATTGTATTGTATGTTATATCGGGCTGTTATCCGCCACTCTACGACTAAAGCGCGTATTTTGCGTACGGGTGGAACCAATGATGACTCATTTGTTTCGTTTCAATCCACCCCAGCTCCTCAAGGAAGGCCAGCAGCGCCTTAATGTCACTGACCATTTCACGGAGGGTACCTGGGTTTTCGAAGATCTTTGCATGTATTCAGCGACCACAGGGCAGCTTAGAACCAGATGAGTGTCTCGTCTTTTTCTAAGCAGGCTCTGCAGAGTGGGCTGTCTTTAACTCCTATGACGGAGAGGTGCTCATTAAAGGTCCCGTGACCAGTTGCAACGGCCGTCAACTGCGGTTTAGGCAGTCGTAGGACCTGTTTTGTGAAGCAGCCATCAATGGAGGGAACAGCGTTCTTGGTCTGCTTGCACTCACTATGTTCTACCCAAAGTTTGTGGTGTAGATCTCTGGTACGTTTAGTTTACGTTACGTCTGGTCATAGCGATAGTAAAAATACATGTTCGGTAACAATTTTAACTCTCTACCTTTTTCGTTTTATGAGATATAGCCCGCCAACAGACGGACGGACAGAGAGAGGTTCAGTAATAGGGTCCAATTAGCACTCTTCGAGGACGGAACCCAAAAATACAATGACATTGTGTGTCTCACAATTGGGCCAAACAGGCCCAAGTCAAAGCTTTTTATTTACTTTAAATGCAGTACAGTAGGCACAACGGATCTTGAGCGCTCGGCGTCAGAGTGGGGATCGCTTTGCGCATTCCATACATTGGCGAGCCAATCGTCTTCGTTGTTAGATACATGCAGCAACGCAGGGAACGAATGAGGAGTGACGTCTATGACACGATGGCGCGGCGAGCCAATCACTGACACTCCCCGCCCCGCGTCTCACTTCGCACCACTAAAGAGACGGAATATTTGACTTCTGCGCAACCACTCAAGATCCGTTCTGGCAACCATTTTTTTTTTTAGGGTCAGGTCAGTGTAGCATAGTACCAAACAACTGTAGAAGTTGCCCAACGTTGGAACAAATAGAATAAAATTAAGTTTATTTTTAAGTAAATTTATTGTACACCTAAAATAGTTACAAAGTTTTTAAAGAAAGTTAAATCTATGGGTAAAATAGCAGTAGCTTAACTTTGGAAACAATGAAAAAGCACATATCTTTAGATTAAAAATTAGACCAATCGACCAAAAGCTTGAAACATAGACAAAGAGTTCTTACAAATTCTAAAGCACGAATCACACGAAGTTACAATAGGGATTAAATGAAAATTTATTTTCATCCAAAATAAAGTCAAAGTACTTATAATATAATTATTTTTTTTCACTAAATTATCAAAAAAATAAATCGACCGTATGATGTAAAAAAATAAATAAAAATCTCAATATTTTTGATACATTCGAAACAGCAAAACCCTTGACCGACATATTTCTTTCAACCGCGTTAATGAGAGTTCGCTTTAACCAGTTAAGGGCACTACAGTTGTCATTATTTTAATGAACACCCCCCTTTTGCCCACCCTCCCTTTACCCTACCCTCCTCCGAACACCCTCTTATTACGGTAATGACTGTGTCAAATATTCATGGCGAAGTAACAGTAGAGATATCGACTGGTTCTCGTTTGAAATTGTAGGTAGTGGTTTCAACGTTGATTTGACAATAATATAGGTGATATACCTACATATATGTTTTAACTTTAGTTATGCGGAACCAACGCTAATCTCGTATTATGCCAATAAACTTTTATCAAGTCTTACTACGAGTATTCATTTGTTTTAGGTAGCCACTGTCTGCAAGTGTAATAGTTAATTCTAATAATAGACTATTTTTATTACTTTATAAAAGTTGTGAGCAATAAAGAATAAATTCAATAAAATGGCAAAAGTGTTTCATATCTCACTCACTGTCTAACAACTAAAAAGATTTACGACAAAGTTAAGACAAAAGGTCAAAGAAATTTCAGAAAGGGATACTGAAAGACTCAGGAGTGGTTTTAGTCATCAAAAGTCTGACACACCCTCTACACGCACCACCCCCACCCACACTACCCACCCAACTACCCACCCTCACTTGACTCTCGGGCAGGAAAAGTCATTGGAAGATTTCCAATCATTTCAGCTGAAAGACGTCCACTGTTGGACATAGAGGTACTGCAGGAGAACGAAGGATGATATCCCACCTCAAAAAAAGGAGGTCTCCTAGGTTACCCCCTTTTTTTTATGGTGGGAAAAAATCATGCATTGACATCCCCCGCCCTTGGGCGGAGCGGGAGATAGTGTCGACTCTTACTGACTGAAAGACCCACCCCTTTCCTTCTAGCCTTCATACCGGGGCTCGAGCGCCCTTTCGGATAACCCTGGCCCCAGTAGGCTTAGACCCGGCTGGGTCCCTGCTGTTGCTGACAACTCCTTTACCCCCGGTTGTCCAAGACAAAATACGTTTTATTTTTTTCTTTTATGGGAATAATGTTCTCATAAGGTGATTTCCAACTTTTATGCGGGCAAAACCAATGGCAAGAACCAGTGTCATAATAAACCCACTTCCCATTTCTGAATTTCCAATGCAGTGCATAAATGCAGAAGAGCGGGCTATATCTACCGGTCCTTTGTGCACTGACAATAGCCTAAAGCTTGTTGACAAACGATCGAGTGGTCGTAACTTCGATTCCTATCCCGGTCAACTATTGTGAGGAAGCCACTTCTAGTTTAAGTATGTCTAGCTGGTTGGAAGCGTTGCTGAAGTATTATAAGCTAGTATCTTGTTTGGTTTGGAGAAAATTGTTATGGGTTTGATTTTTTTTTCTAGTTTTTTCAATGTCTCAAAAAGCACGGAAAGCCGTTTTCAGCTAACACTTTGATCACTATTTCATCATTCATCATCATCATTTCAGCCGATACACGTCCACTGGTAGACATAGGCCTCCCCCAAGCGTCGCAACATCGAACGTTCCTGTGCGTCCCGCATCCATCGGTTTCCTGCTACCTTCACCAGGTCATCGGTCTACCTTGTAGGAGGCCTTCCAACACTGCGTCTTCCGGTACGCGGTCGCCACTCCAAAACCTTTCGGCCCCAACGGCCATCTGTTCTGCGAGCAATGTGCCCTGCCCATTGCCACTTAAGTTTGGCAATTGTTTGTGCTATGTCGGCAACCTTAGTTTTCCTGCGGATATCTTCATTTTCACTATTTCACCTGATGGAAACTTGGTCGACGATGGAGCAAAAGAATGTTTTTTTAATTGATATAAACCAGTGCTTGATTGCGATCCTACTTGGTAAGCAGTGATGCAATCGTTGATGGTGAGGCGCACTAGTTTATTAAGAGCCTATTCAATCTTGCCTTAAAGACACCTAAATTATAATCGGACGGGAAGACAGCAGCAGGCAAATTGTTCCAGTCCCTCGATGTACGTGGTATAAACGACGAGGCGAAACGCTTGGTCTGGACCGTAGAGGATTCAACAATATAAGGGTGGATACTCGCCAGTCGAAGCGAAGAAGTAACCTATTGACTTTTGATTTAAAGACCTTTAGGTTGTAGCTGGCAGTGAACACAGATTTCGGTTCCGACTTAGCTGTACGCACAATGGATGTGTTACCAAAAGGCTTTGTACATACATACCACAAAATAGATAGGTACAGAAGACAATCTCATGTATGGATATCACTTTTTACACCTACGCTCGGTGGACGCAGACTAATGAGCATTTGAGCCGGAACTGTTCGACGAGTGATCCGAGACGCGACCGAGACATCGTGTCCCTGAGCGGTGTTTATGTGTGCGTTGCTCGAGCGCGCTTTGTATGTAGATTGACTTCTGTACCTATCTATTTTGTGTACATACGGTTCTTTGACAGTCATCAGGCATACTTTGAAGCCAAGAAATCTGACAGCTTTCTTGTTTTTTTCCAAGAGAAATGGTGTAACTCAAACACTAGGTTGTGGAGGTCAAATAGGCACTCCATGTCATGATTTCAGTTGAAAGACGTCCATTACTGGACATAAGCCTCCCCCAAGTATCGCTACAACAAATGGTCCTGTGCGTCTCGCATTGCATTTCCGCGACTCTCACCAAGTCGTTGGTCCACCTTGTGGTGCATTCCTATGCTCCGTTTTCCGGTCTGCGGTCACCACTGCAGAACCTTTCGGCCCTTTTGACCATCTGTTCTGCGAGCAATGAGCCCTGCCCTCCACTTAAGTTTAGCGATTCTTCGGGCTATGTAACCCTGGTTCTCCTGCAGATATCTTCATTGCTAATGTGATCACTTAAGGAAACACCGAGCCATAGTAGTAGATAGCCTTAGTATATACATTCAAATGTCTGTGACAAAATTACATTACGGGACAAATTGTCCCTCAACTTGACGCGCAACGCTCAATTTACGTGACGCTGCAACTGTGCCCAGTGTCCCGCAACTTGTCCCCCAAAATAATCGCATAAAGAAACTCTAAGCGTCGCCCTTTCCATTGCTTCTGATAGATTCTATTAGAAACTTCTGATGAGGCCCATTGTAAGCGACCACGTTTTAGAAGCATAATATACCATCATTGGCAATACGCACTGGTCATAGACTTTCGTCTTGATATACTTTGTATCTTGAACGAGAAGATACTGTTTTCAAAAGGTTAAAATAAAAGTGATCAAATTCCAGTCTGTCAAAGATTTAAAAAAATATGCCATCTTTTATTATGATATCCGAACATAGTCTCGTTTAATATTAATAGTGGCTTAATAAATTATGTATTCAATTACTTATAAAAGAGTTATTTGTATACTAAAATACTTACTAGATTCAAATGGCGTAGGTGTAAAAATATATTATCAGTAAATATTTGTTGAAGAACTAATATTAAAATTCCATCTAGACAGTAAACTATCTAAAATGTATGTGAGCCTCCTAGATAAATACTAGGAATATATTTACATGATGATATAAGCAAATAATGTATTATTATCATAGGACCTATACGACCTTTGGGTATGTTTCGTGAAATGTCTAGACTTTTGTTTAAATAAACTATCACGTGGAGTGACCGCGACGTGAATGCTAGAGTAAGAGTTTTGAAAAATGAGGTTCGGGCTGAAGGCGTTTGCAGGTAATTTATTTTATGTTCATGATTTTACATTTTGAGGAGAGTCGGAGACGAGAAAAGCATAGTTATGTGGACATGACATATCTGTAATATATGTACATAACACATCTATATTACAAAGGCGAAAGTTTGTATGTGTGTGTGTGTATGTTTGTTACTCCTTCACACTCAAACAGCTAAACAGAATTAAATTTTTGGTACACTAGTATACTATGCCCTGGAATAGCACATATATGATGTTTTATCCCGGCAGTAGGTTTCTTTGAATTATTTTTCGGGCGAAGCTATTGACAGAAGCTAGTACATGATATATTTAAATTAACTGGCAACAAATCGTCTTATCGAAAATTAGTATTATAAGCTTCACGAGTAGTCCAAGACCAAAGAAATGGTGATGAACTCTGCGAAAGGCGATATGCGTAGAAAAGAAATATTATATGGCAATAAAAATATATAATAAGTTGCCCGACATGTTTAAAACTGAAAAATCGGTAAAAATATTCCAAAAAAGGCTTAAACTATACTTAATACAAAAATGCTTCTATTCAGTAAAAGAATATTTAGAGTCTAGCTTAAAATAACGACTTTCCTTCATGTACACAAGTGGCGATCTGTCCTATATAAATAATAAGATTTATAATTGAAATATGAAAATTTTGTTATCTTTAGATTTCAAATTATTGTTTTTTTTTAAATTGTGACTAAATTACGTGAAAAGGAAGACATCTATTTTGACAAATATTGCTAAATAATTGTATCAAATTATTACTATTGACATTAAATTTTTGATAATATTATATAATTTTTGAGAATTAATTTTATTAAAAAAATTTTGACATGAAATTTTAATAATTATTGACATTTATTTTTATATTTTTTTTTTTGACATTTTAACTATAACTTCAATGACATTAATTGTAACAAATAATTGATCCATTATCTTTGACATGTAATTTTGACATAAGTATGTTTTTTTCTTTTTTAAATTCATTTGTATTAATATAAATTATATAAGAGAAAGTACCTCATTTTTAATGCATGCTAAATTGGGATGATAAGGGCAAGCGTATCATAAACTATTGCAATGCTTGAAAAAGGCTGCTAAGTCATAAGCACTAAACGAATATAATGTCATCATTGTACACTTGGTTTGCAATAAACATTTTGACTTTTGACTTTTAAGTCATAATTAATTTATCTATCTAATTCCTTTTTATCCCTCTTCCATACATATCTGTCTTCTGCCATTGCCTGACCAGTTCCTCCAGTAAGAGTCAAGCTCATCTCTCTAACTTCGCCTTGGTCTATTCCGATGTCCTCTTGCATTTAGTGGGACCCCATAAGTGGCTCTTTTAGCCCACAGCTCATCTGCATGCGGCATATTTGTTCGGCCCAATTCCACATAAGAGTGGCAGCTTTCCGAGTAACATATGTAATCTTATGTTCCTTATACGCTCGGAAATTTGAATCCCCAGGATACTGAGTTCCATGGCTCACGAGTAAACTTCTAGCCTAAACTTCTGCTGGGCACGCCACAATCATGGCGGTAAGTCCCCTTTTTGAGACGTGGCTGGAAAGACCTCACGGTGTCCTTACCTTCCGCATGACGCAGGTTCTTACCGGACATGGTTCGTTCGGGAGTTTCCTGCACCGGATTCGTGCGGAAGTGACGCCCGGGTGTCGCCACTGTGCGGAATGCCCGGAAGACACGGTGGAGCATACAGTCGAGGTGTGCCCTGCTTGGACGGAGCATCGCCGTGCCCTCGTGGGGGCGATCGGCGGCGGAGACCTCTCGCGGCGGGCCTTGGTTGAGGCCATGGTCCGGAGCGAGGAGGAGTGGCAGGCGGTCGCCGACTTCTGCGAAGCAGTAATGCTCGCAAAGGAGGAGGCCGAACGCATCAGGCAACGGCGTTATCGCCGCCGCCGCCGCCGCCGCCGGGATTCTGAAAGAGTCTGACACTATCTCCCGCTCCACCCAAGAGCGGTGGATGTCATTGCATGATTTTTCCCACCATAAATAAAAAAAAAAAAAGCCTAAACTTCTGCTAAAGTAACAAACACCAGATTTATGCTCAGTAAGTTTTCCTATAAAAAATCTTGGACCTAAAGTGGTTTAGGGTGTTTTTAATATCATGAGGATATCATTTCAAATGCGGGATTGCCCTGCCCCGCACGCATCCTGCGTGCTTATTTCTCGCATTACAATAAATACGATAATATGTACGTATGACAAGGACATTTGCGGGGTTATGCATGCGGAGCAAATCCGCTTTCGTGATGAAATCACGTCAAGACATTAAAAAACCCTTAAGTCACGGGAGAAGTCTTTTTTTTAAAGATATAAACCCAGTGCTTGACTGCGATCCCACCTGATGGTAAGCAGTGAGGCAAACTTTGATGATGTGACGCACTAGTTCATTAAGAGCCTATTTACTGTAGTCTTTACTCAGCGTGGTATATTACAGGTAGGGTAGGTAGTCAGTATGGCACAAAAGCTCTAAAAAACATTTAGATAAAACTAACATTAGTTCTTATACGGTTATTGCACGGCAGTTGGCACTCGGCCACAGCGGAACAAACATTAGGACTGGTGCGTATGACGTGCTACCAAATTTAGAGCGCCATGGAATTATTTAAATGTGCTATGCAGTTAGCATGGTGACCATGATTTGTTTGTAATCAGGAATAGAGTCAATAACTTAAAGTAAATAACAAATCTTCACGGATAGTAAAAAAGCCGGTTAAGTTCACTCTTGGCCGGTTTTTTTTCAGACTCGTGCACGAAGGGTACAATTATCTATACAACATTAGAGACTGTTGTGTAGGAGACCCATTTAAATATTTATATAATTCAGTTTTTAATATTTATTGCCATAGCGGCATCATCTAGAATAAACTGACGAAAAAAAATTGACGTGTAAAAGAATTTTTTTAAACCTATTTACAAAATAAATATCATTTATCATTTAGATATGTTTATCTAAATGATAAATGATGAATGATGATGATGGGTTTATGTTCATCTGGGTAACTATATTACACGGTTCATGAGATACAGCCTTGTGACAGCCTGACGGACCGTGGAGCCTTGGTAATAGTGTCTTGTTTTTACATTTTGGGTACGGAACAATAAAAAGACTTAATAATATATTTTTTAGTGTTGTTTGTTAGTATTTTAGTTGGCCTCGTTTTTTAAAAAAATAAGGACATCAGCGGTAAAAGTCTCCTCCAAAAGCTGCCACCGTTCACATAGTTTGGCTGTTCTGGCCCAGAGTGTACCAGTTACTTTCAATTTTACTACGTCATCTTTCTTTTAAATGATTTGCCTAAGTTCGATTCACGCACGAAATAATTTTAGTATGAGGCCATCGAACTCACACATTTGATTGGTGTGTTTACCTTGTTTATAAACGCGCCTACGATACAGGAGTATTTTTTTGTGTTATGTTAAAAAAATGTAGCACAAAATTACGTAGAATTATTTCAATATCATAGTCATAGTCATAGTAGTTTATTGGTAAGGGATTCTTACAAGTCATAAACAGATATTTCAGATTACACAATAGTTAACAAATGATACAAATAATTACATTACAATGTCAAATAATATAAAGTGTCAAACAAAATAAAATACAAGAAAACAAGTCAATAGAAGTCAAATCACAGATTAAAATAAATTATAAAAATAACAGTCACAACAATTTTCAGTCCAAATTAATATTTACGTCAAAATTAAATTACATTAAATCATAAATTCGTCAAAAAAATAAAAAGCTTGCTCGATAAGCCATTTTCTCAAACGAACTACTACTCTACTTTTTTTTTTCACGTCATATTGTCGCATTGTTACATTGCATTTGTATGTGACGGTGTAGGAGACACGTTTCCTAAAACATGAAAATCCTAAATAACATTGCCGTTAGGATCAACATAGTCACAACAAATTTCTAAAACGGCATTGTCATTGGCCGGATCGTATAGTGTGATTACGCAATAGTTAAGCGTCCAAATTAGCTGAATTTGTTTGCGAATTGTTGCATTACAGCAGTGATTAGATCGCGTGTCGCACATGTGTGCAGAACGTGGACGCGTCATTATGAAAACGATTGACAGAAGTATTAGTAAGACTAGATATTAGTAAGACCATCTCTTGGATTCTTATCCAACAAACGATCTGTTTGCGGATGAATGGAAGATGATTTTATTGGCATGTCAGAAGTACTATGAGAGGAATTGAGGTACGTGTTGTTTAAATGTTTATACTTTTACTCTTTGTTTAGTTACTGGAATTGGTTGTTTAACCGTTGTAATTAATAAAAAATTAAAAAAAATATTTAGGACTTCTGCACAAAAGAGGTTCCGTACCTCAGTCGGAAAAAAATGGGACTCTTATAGAATCACTTTATTGTCAGCCTGTCCGTCTATTAAAACCTTTGTTTCAGGAACGAGTAGAGATGTAGCATATGTAGTGAGTTGACAATAATATCAATAATATCTGTTACCCCTTGAAGCACAGAAAAACGTTTTGGGAGTACATTAATTGTTCGTACAGCTAAGGAGAGGAATTCCTTGCCGGAATTTGTGTTTCCTGATGACTACAACCTGGGAATCTTTAAGTCAAGAGTGAATAGGTTATTTCTAGGTAAGCGCGCGCCATCGTAGACTGCATCGTCGCTTTCCATTGGATGAGATAGCGGTCAAGCGCGAACCTATCAACAATAAAAGAAAAATAATTTGACTTTTTTTTTGACTTTGTTGACTGGTATAGAATGCCTAAGGCATTAAGTCCGCCTTTATACCTATGCGTTGCATGAAGTTTTAATAAATATATTTTTTTATGTCATTCAATTTAAAGCTAAGGCCGTTTATGCTTCGTTACTATCGCTAGGAAATCAAAACTTATAGAGTACTTTCCGTTGATCAAGAACCTTGAAATTTGGCAATACCTAAGCATATCACTTATTTTATATTTTCATAGCTAAGGAGTGGAATCTTTTGCCTGGGTCTGTGTTTCCTGATAGCTACAACCGGGGGTCTTTAGGTAAATCAAGAGTGAGTAGGTTACTTTTAAGCAGGCGTGGTCCATCGGCGACCACATCTTCGCTTTTCAACAAGTAAAACAGTGGTCAATCGCGGACTTATTAATAGTAAAAAAAAACAAATTTGATTTTTTTTTTTAATATACTTCACGGAAAGTGTTTCTAATACACTTTCAGAGATAATATAGTGTACCTTCCAAATCCAAACGCAGATAAATTAGGTATCAAATTAGCCATAGCGTTCACAATACAGCAATTCATATTCTGCAACCTTTATCCTAAATGGACAATTCAACATGGCCACCCTATGTTTTATAATAGTGCTGCTGCCAAAATGGTTTACATTGTTCTGTGCTTAAGCACGGAACTCTGCCAGAAAGGTTTCAATTCACTGCTTTCGTACCGCTTATGTCGAAATTCAACATTTTATTACGAGTATTGAGAAAAGAATAAAGGGTATTGTATAATTTTAAGGGTATTTTATTTATAATTATACACCGCTTTTTGATCGTTTTAATCCCGTGGAGGGTCGATCCCGTACATGAAATACTATCGATTTATAAATATAAAATTCAAAAATTAAATACGTTTTTTTTTTTAAACTCGTATTAATTTACGCATGTACGAAATTAATTTCTTTAAGAAAACGTCAGCTGAACGAGTCCAATAACTTGTAGGTAGTTTGTACGCAACGCCGACGACTACGATTTTTGAAAAAAAAGGTAGGTACTTTATTTTTTAATTTTATGTCCACAAATCGATAGTGTTTCATGTACCGGATCTACCCTCCACGGGATTAAAACGATCAAAATTTGACGGTGTATACTTTACTGAGATATTTTATTTACTGTTCTATGTTCTCTACAGCATGGTGATTCCAATTCACATAATCAGATCTCTGAGAGAAAATCAAAGTTTTTTTTGTTGCCCAGCGTAATGTTGTATTTTATTTTAAAATAATGTTGCAGTTAAACGATTTTTTTCTCTTTGTTTTTGATGAAGTTATGTAAGGCTTTGGTTGAAAATATTCACTTAAAACATAATGAACTGCCACTTTCAGAACTTAGTTTTAATATAAAGACTTCTTTTGCCTGAACTATCTCTGATTTTGACACGCTTATTTCACCTTTTGTTTGAGACTGAAGAGAATCGATTAAGTACTTAGAAGTATAAGAATAATTTATATCAACTAGTTACTAAAATAATTACTACTTTAATGACATAATACATAAAAAAATATTATAGACTAAACGCACACTAACTTATTAATTTTATTAAATTATATCGACTTATTACTAAAATAATTCTATATGGAAGGGTGGAAGTAGACATTTCTTACTAAATAGCAAATGTAACGAGGCCACATACACTAGTGAATAATATTAATTTTATGTATTTAATAATTCCCATAATTTAAAAGGCATCTATTAAATTTGAAAGAGTCGAACGACGACACCGTCAGCTCGTTCATAAGACGACTTTTTTTTTTGTTTATTTGTTTATAAAATACAAGTAATAGGTACAATACAGATGATGCAGATCATAAACTTATTAGAGTTTTACCGTGCATCATAATCATCGAAACAAAAAAAAAAAAACTTTGCATAACTAAAATACAATAAAAATATCACATTCCAGACCACATAACTATATACTTAAAAGGGTCCTTCCCCACTCGCCTATTGTCAAAGTCGAGCATGGTTTAAAAGCTTGTTGCTTCATCTAACACAATCCAATGCAATGTTTGATGAAGAGGCAACGCGAAAAAAGAGTTCGTTCCGTTCGCAATTCTGTGGTTTACACGAATATTTCACGAAACTTGTTCCAGGAAAAACATTTTTTTTAAAGTTTTTAAGAAAAACTATCGTTATTTTGAATTTCGATCAAATGTGCAAGGCTGCTATAGATACTTTTTATATTTTTAATATATGAGTACATTATGGAGAATAGATAGATTATTATTATTGGAGATTATGGAGCTTCACGTAAAATAGCAGATTTTCAGAGGTTTTTACTGAATTAGTTAAATTACATTATGTTTTGATTTCAATAGAAGCCACATAATATCAGTGTATCCAAAATATCTGGAAAAAGATGTGTAATAACATCATAATTACGTAAGATTGATTGTTTGAAAATGTACCTCGAGTTGGCCGCTCTTAAATACTTACATTTTATGTTGTATTCTGCTATAGCTCTAGCTTTGATGTAGTCTACTCTATTGTTCATTTCTTTGTGTGTGTCTATACTAGGTAAATGAGTGAGTCTGAGAGAGTGTCAGTTTATGAGTAGACATATTGACCGAGGTACGATTTTGTGAGTGAAAGTTTGAATGAAACAAAGAAATAATTTATTTGAATGATAATGTGGATATTTTTGATGTCTATCTTGATACAGTTAGGTTAAATTTACTACAAATGCATTTAAACGAGCTTAGTTTTATATTTACAAAGACCTGCGCTTGAGTCGTGCGTGGTCGTCTCGTTCTTTTCACGCACCAAATTAATGGTAGGGCTCACGCGAACGTTCTTTCTACACATATAATAACTTGAAATAAGATGTAAGCGACTAGCGGGTGAAGATTTTCAGAGAATAATTTAACTAAGTTTAATAACGTAGAAACTCCGACTACAAAATAAACTAAAAATGTTGATTTCGGCGCCATCTTGCGAGAACAAGGCCACATTTAAGCTCTTAGTTTTCAACTTAACTTTGTGTCATTTACGGTATAATAAGGTTTTCTGGTCGTACAATTTTTATTAGCTTCACCATTGTCATCATCATTTCAGCCGAAAAACGTCCACTGTTACCCAAGTGTCGCTATAACGAATAGTCCTTTTTTTCAATACTCAATACTTTATTGCATTCCATATGTACATAATATAGATGGTATAAAAATATAGATAAGATCAATATGGACCCTGTCGGGCACAGCAAAGCTAGGAGAGAGGATGAAGGCTAATAAAATAAAGATATTTCACTTATTATTGTCATCGTTATTAATTAATTATTTGCCTATCTATTTAAATTAAATTGTGTATGCATGTTATTATAAAATTATGTCTAAGTATTGGTATATTTTATTTATTTATTGTCGTAATTTTGTTATTGTTAAAATTTATGTATGTATGTATATTATTATAATGTCTTAATTTAACTAATTTATGTCAGGTATTTTTATTAATTTTTTTCGTCATTAATATTAAATTATGTATTTATTTAAATTAATTAATTCTCGCATTCATCGGATTCCCGCAACTCTCACCTGTACCTCTACCATGAGTTTAGAGCAAAAAAATTTTGGCAAATTTTGGTTTCGTCAGTGACTGCTAGAGGCGCTGTAAAATTTACCACACAAAATATTTACGTAGTCGGTATCAAGTATCGACAAATACTATTGCTTTAAGCTCGTGGTAGAGGTACAGATCACCGGTTCATCTTAAGGGGTATCAAACGCTGTGACTTCCGGCACACGGTCACTATTTGATTTATGAAAAAATAAAATAGCCTATTTCAAAGTTCTACTGAATAGCGCTCTCGAAGGTTAATTGGTTTTACTGTTACATTTACAAAAACTCACCGTAATGAATGTCTTTGTTTCAGGTATGTACTGCTCGTTTCCTAGTTGAAGAAATCACATTAGTTTAAAACAGTAAGTAATGATGATTTATTGGTTGTTTTGACTTGAAAGAGTAATAAACATACACACACTTCCTTACGATCGACTGGTAGATAATGAAAAAGGCATTAAGTCCACCTTTGTACTGTGTATTAGTTTTAATAAATATATAAATACAGATTCATAAAACATTCTCATTTGTAATAATAAATGTGAACTCTTTATTAAAACCATATCCGCTACATCGTATAAATTACACCAGATCCTGCAAGGAGTTGGAGGTTTTTACCACGGCGTATCTGGGCGTGTGCCATTCAGCGACTGTCACAGAAATATGTTTGTAAATTAAGCCGTGTTTGACTTAGATATTACAACGATGTCAGGATTTTATGGCATTAAAATTTAATTTATACTTAATGACTTGTTCTGTTTTTTAAAAGAAAGTTTGGTTAAGTTTTTATTGGTTGGAAATAAAAGCTTTATCTTTCAATGTTTTGCGGGAATATTTGATAGTTATCGGGGCACTAGAATGCAAAGAGAAAATGTATCTTTTACCAACATAGTTTATATACGGAATTTCTTTCTTTTAGGTGGGAAAATGAGAGATAGTATTATCAGACTTTTACTGACTAAACATTGGTCACTGCATTTCATGTCCCGGTGGCAGACGTTCTGCCGCAGAGATGAAATTTGGAGGAGTTGGTTAACTATATAAATAGCATTGAGTTTCACGGATTGTTTTCTACGGTTTTTATAAAGCTAATGAAAATCCAGTAAAGCACGTAAATAATGTTACAACCAACAACCGCTGCCGTGCAATAATGTAACGAATTTCACTAATTTCGATTGTTCACCAATCGAGTAACGTAATCCGGATCGCATTCATTTTTGGATTTCCCATTTCCATTGCACTGCTGTTCAATAATTCAGAATTCCGCACAAAATCGAACAATCTGTTCCTAAATAGCTATACAGCTAAAACCCTTTATGTTTTTAAATTTAATGCTTTCTGGATTCATGGTATTTTACATAACTATTAATACATACATTTATTATGCTCACGAAATAATGTGAAATATTCTGATATTTCGTTTTGCATTGAATATTGCCAATATCCCATTCATTTGCGGAACTCTGTCGACACAGTGGTGTCATGCTGTCTGTGTAGTTATTATAATGTACATATTGTATCGCGGCCATGATATTAAAATAATTTGAAAGTAATAAGATGTGGGTTAGTTGAGTTTTGTGTTGTTTTTTTTTTAATAGAAGATTAGTAGATTGATAAGTGCTCACAATGGGTTAGGTCATCTTTTCTGTAGACAATCAAGTCAAGAACCTGACGCACAGGTTCGGTCGAAATATGCTTGCGTCACATTTATCATTTCCATCGGATTCCCGCAACCTTTTTTTTTTTCGATGGGACAAATCATCCAATGACAACCCCCGCTCTTGGGCGGAGCGAGAGATAGTGTCAGACTCTTACTGACTAAAAAACCCATCCCGTTCCTTCAAGCCTTCATACCGGGGCTCGAGCGCCCTTTCGGATAACCCTGGCCCCAGTAGGCTTCGACCCGGCTGGGCCCCTGCTGTTGCTGACAACTCCTTGAGGCGCGCGGGAACAGTGCGCAATTCTCGCAACCCTCGCCGAATCATTGTTCCACCTTGTGGGAGGCCTTCCAACGCTGTATTTTCCAGTTTGTGGCCGCCACTACTGAACCTTTCATCCCTATCGACCACCTGTTCTGTGAGCAATTTTTCCTGCCCATTGCCATTTAAGTTTAGCGATTCTTCGGGCGATTCTTCGTTATCCTTGGTTCTTTTGCGGATTAATTCATTTCTGGATGTGACTAAGCAAGGATTCTCAGAGCATAGCTCTTTAAACCTTGAGGAACTCTCAGTGTGCGAGTCCGACTCACACTTGCCCATTAGTATCAATAGCAAAAAAAGTAGAATGCCCATTTTTCATCTGTCTATGTATAAAAATGAAATAAATCTCAAAACATAGTTGAAATGGTTTATAAATTACGCTAATCAAAATTGTAAAAAGAAACGCAGGACAAAAAGATTTTTGTAAATTTTTTCTTGTATTGAAAAACTTAAAAAATTCAAGTGTAAATACGACACCTACTTACATTATTTTTTGTAGAAACAAGTGATTGATGATCAATAGAAGAGAGGAACAATCTCCATAATTTTTTTAAGGAAGAGTTCTTGGGAAAATACGGTAAGTTTGAAACGATACAGGAGTCATTCCTAGTAAAGGGTAATGTCATTATTACAAAAAATAGCAAACAATAGAATATGGAATAACATTTCAAACTAAAGACCCACTAATACGTAGAGTACAAAGCAACACATTTACACCTACTCAACGGTGTGGAACGAATAGTAGCCTGCACATTAGCGCATTACCTCCCCAGGGAGCAAAATTCACCAGAAAATTAATTTCATGGTTCAATAACAGCTAATTCGATGTCTGTGTGTAGCATATCTAGATGTTAATAGATCCTGGTTTAGTTCTCTGATTAGTGGTAATGTTTCGGACCGTAGTAATTACTGATACGATAACATTGGCTATTGACTGACTTGATGGTTGAATTGTCGCAAACTCTACTGTTAAATGTAAAATCCTGAGTTAGAATTCAGGGTTCTTTTTAGGGTTCCGTAATTCAAAAGGAAAAAATGGACCCTTTATGGATCACTTTGTGGTCTGTCTGTCTGTCGGACCTTTATTTCTAGTACGCGTGGAGGTATCGAGTTACAATTAGAACCATATATACTCAGGTTTTCCAATGTATATGGCCGTTTATGTCGCAAAAAACGTATATTTCGACAATCTCAAGGAAATCAAAATTCATAGGGTACTTCCCGTTGACCCAGTATCCTCAAATTTTACATACAGCAAGGTCTTATAGCACAGATATAGGAATAATGTTGAAAACAGTAAAGTTGTTATGTCACAAAAAAAAAAAATCCTTTTTTGTGATTTGGAAAAATCATTGACATTCCGTTCGAGAATCGAACTATTTCATAGATAAGTTTTGTGCGGAATCCTGAGTGCGTTAGTCCGTTTCGCACATTTGCACTTGCCCAGTTTTTTATTATTGATAAACTCGAGTTTGACCAGCTGATGGAAAACAACGATGTGTTCGATAATGGAACACGTTTGCGCAGAAGTAACCTATTTACTTTCAAGTTAAAGACCAATAGTTTTAAAAGTCAAGAAACACAGACTCCAGTTAAAAATTCTACTCCTTAGCTTTGCACACATTAGTTGTGTTTTCAAAATGTTTTATGCGAATGGGTGGGATGTCCACCATATTAACGGTGGCACAACGCTGTACGCTGTGCCTTTTTTTTAAATCCTTCCGGAATACAAGCGTCATATTATGTTATCTAAGGTGACTGGTAATTAGTGTACCTACGATACATAAACACGTGATTGTGCTCATGATAACCAACAACTTTTACTATGAGAACAAACCTGAAATCGCGAAAAAAAATCAGCTGTCCAGTACATTTATGGTTGCCTAATGTACTGAACAGCTGATATTTTTTTCGCGATTTCGGCTTTGCTCCCGTAATCAAAATTGTTTGTTATCATGAGCACAATCACGTGTTTAAGTATCGTACACTAATTGCCAGTCACCCTATATACCTAGTTGTGTCATTAGTGCATTTGTGTAGGCTTACTAAATTGGGTTTTCTATATTTTTCGAACTGTCTAAAATGTCATAATAGATGTAAGTATACGGTATGATTAATGATATAGGTACTTACCTTGTCTTTAGCTTACATATTTTTAGTTATATTTCACTAAGTTTATGGTTCAAGGCAATGAAAGAGTGTTTCCAATCCTTAATAGATTTGTAAAAGTGTTGCGCATCGAATTGATTTAAATGGTGAAGCCTGAATGCAAAGTACTTAGATACTTGGCAACTGCTTGGTCTTGTGATGATTACAAAGACATAAAGATTGGCTTGGGGACAGTCGAAAGTATCTTTTTCGGGTAAAGGTGTTAAAGAAACGTCAGTAGTGACATCAACTATCGGGCAGTTGCCCGGACCGAACACAGCAGTCCAGTCGGAGTATCTTCCTTTTATTAAACAGAGGTTTGCAAGGCTACATCTTGTTCCACAGATCCCTTAACGTGTCATTTGATACACGAGAGTGTATATATACCTATGTGGTTGCAGTGTCTTGACTTCAAAACGTCACTATTGTATACCGGCTGCAAAGACAAAGTTTATTCACTTGCATCAAAAAACAATGTTTTATTTGGAGATTCACTTTGTCAGTTATAAGCAGACCTACATATGTTCAGACGAAGAGAAGTGTACAATAAAAGGAACTCCTTTTATACACTTCTCTTCGTACATACATACATTATATCTAAACATTGGTAACCAACCAACTGTTACCAATGTTTAGATCATTTTTATTAATAACTAGTCTTTTGCTAATCCTGTCCTTGTGTCAGAGATCATTATCAAAGGTTAAACTAGTAACTAATTTGCCTTAAAACATAATATAACATTTCAAATAAACAAGACACATTTGCTTATTACTCCGCGTCGTCCTTCGGGAAACTTGACAGCTACTAAGGAGTGTTTCACTATAATATCATGTTTTTCCATTCGTTCACCTCAGTTTATCATTTTGATGTGTCATTCCCACATTCCCCTGAACAAGAATGTCATAACTTAAGAGGACTATAGCAACTAATCGCGAGTTTTACAATGCGCAAAAGTGTATGATTCATTTTTGTAAGTAGAATCAGAAAAATACATGTTATTTTTAAGGATAAATAGATTACCTACTAGTTGTTTTTTTTGTAGGTAGAAAAATCATTCAATGACATCTCGCGCTCTCTGGTCGAGCAAGACGGCGTGTCAGATTTTTACTGACTAAAAACTACGACGGAGATGGCGCGACGAACTTGATAGATTCCACCAGAACTGGCAAGAAGAAGCCCGGGCGCGCGAAAAATGGTAGGAGTGGAGGGAGGCCTTTGCCCAGGAGTGGGACAGAATAGGTTACTAAAAAAAATACTTTTAGTGTCGATGCTCTCAAACTATACTTTTTCTGACCAATTTTAGGCAACCTGTACAGCTCTATTGTTGGCCTCGTATAGGTCCTGAAAACTGCAGGTGGATATGCAGGATGGGCAACATAGCAGGTGGCGCATGTCTTGTGGAGAGGCTCTACACTGGCATAGTGTCAGAGATGGGTCGAGGAAGCCCTTAAGAATGAAGATTCACTTAAGAATGAAAAATAAACACTGTTAATATTTACCGTCTATGACATAAAAATAATAATAAGGTCGTTTATTTTCCCCTAGCTATAGCAAATGACATACAGTGCCAACTAGTGCCGTCTTATAACTATTACGGTCCTTTACTGTAGCGAATCACGCAATGCAAAGTTAGTATTGCGTTTACAGAAACAAATTCTTACATAAAACGCAATGTAGTTTGAATAAACTGTGTAGTTTTGTGACCGCAAAGAAGTTGGTTTTTGTACAAACTGCGTTTCGTTTTGAAGATTTTGTTTTTGAATTATGGCGTTATAGGCTGGCACGGAAATTACTGGGTAGCAATTCTTGTGCCCGAGGTGTACTCCTCATCGGTAAACATGATGAAATTCGTCATGCTTTTTTTAATATTGATAGGTTTGTGTTTGATCTCTATTTCACCTGATGGTAAGCAATGATGTGATCGACGATGAAGCACGCTTGCCTAGAAGAAACCTATTCACTCTTGAATCAAAGATCCCTAGATTGTAGCCATCAGGAAATACTGATTCCGGCAGGGGTTGATTGTATTTATTATAGTGGGGCAGGCGTGGGCAGGGCACATTGCTCGCAAAATAGATGGTCGACGAGAACAAAAGGATTAGTGTGGAGTGGCGACCACCACAGAAAAGATGAAAGAGGTTAAAAGGAAATACTTTCCGATTTGTATTACAACGAGTGTCGCCGCTTGACTCATACCCTTTAACTCCACTACAGGCAATAAAGCGATACGAACGCGCATTACGCAACTAACAGATCACGCACACTTAGATCGCAAGTTTGCTATTGGTAGTTGAACTATGAGCATTGCCCTACTTTGTGGCACGCCTGCCCCGCCCATAAGGCTATTCTAAGCTCTTTCATCTGTTCTGTGGCGACCATGTATCGGAAGACGCAGCGTTGGTCTCTCAAAAGGTGGACCGATGACCCGGTGAGTGTTGCGAGAAACCGATGGGTATAAGACGCACAGGACCGGTCATTATCGTGACACTTGGGGGAGGCCTAGTGGACGTCTTTCGGCTGAAATGATGACGATGATGTTATCTATTATTGACAGTATGTCATTAATACTTCGTCTAGCTCTACCCTCTAGACAGACTATTAGGAACTGCGCGCCTCAAGGAGTTGTCAGCAACAGCAGGGACCCAGCCGGGTCGAAGCCTACTGGGGCCAGGGTTATCCGAAAGGGCGCTCGAGCCCCGGTATGAAGGCTAGAAGGAACGGGGTGGGTCTTTTAGTCAGTAAGAGTCTGACACTATCTCCCGCTCCGCCCAAGGGCCGGGGATGTCAATGCATGATTTTTTCCCACCATAAAAAAAAAGACTATTAGGAACTAAGCTATATTATATTGTTTGTTCTGTTGTTATCTATCTATATAAATAAAAGTAGAAACTGACTGACTGACATATCAACCCACATCTGAAATGACTGAAACTAGGAGCGTGATATTTTGCACAAGCCTTCTTTTTATGACGTAGACTAGCATTAAGAGAGGATTTTTCAAAATTCATCCTTTAAGAGAATGAAACGGGATCCAAAGTTTGTATGACGAAAAATACTTTTTTTTTAATAAAAATAATATTCTACAATTATCACACAGCGCCGTCTAGTCTCAAGCTAAGCAGAGCTTGTGTTATGGGTACTAGACAACTGATAAACATACTTATATATTTCTAAATACATACATATTATAGATAAATTACACCCAGACACAGAACAAATGATCGTGCTCATCACACAAACATTGGTCCTGGGTGGGAATCGAACCCACGACCTCCGGCATAGCAGTCAGGGTCACTAATCACTAAACCAACAGGCCTGTCAACTTTCACGCAGACAAACCCGCTGGCAGCAACTAGTTTTGAAAATAATCTGATAATTCCGCTTTTCAATCGCCTTTACGACACCCACCGGAAAAGACTCGATCTTATTACCGTTTCTGAGATTAGTGTAATCAACATAATGTTTTCCAGTACACTTGTAACCCGGTAGAAACAGCCGTACCATATTCAAAGTACCATCCCAAATATTACAAGTACACGTTTAACGGTGTACTACGCAAACACGCGGCGTAGTCGCGTACTTACGATTAAGTAAATACGACGCGTACTAACTGTGCTAAGAGTAAGGATGGAGGATGGTTCAGTTTAAATACGCTGAATACTCGTTAGAGTCAATATGATTTCCTTAATGTGTATGTTTTATACGTTTTATGTAGAATCGTTATGAAGTACTCGTACCTAGTCTTAATGGATTTGGTTTATGGATTTTTCAGCAATAAAAAATTTAACAAGATTTTGTTCGTTGTAGGTAAATCGAAAGATCTTATCTTTCGATTTACCTACAACAAACAAAATCCCGTCTTCTTATTGTTAGAACTACCTCTTTGAGCTTTTTTTGATAAAAAATGTTATTTATTCAAAAATCAATTGCCTTTAACAAGGCGCATATCCGACTTGTTAGGCGTAGCTCCATGTCGTATGGTATTCTAAATTCAAATTTAAAACAATACGATCGAAAAAGATGGTAAAATGTATCAGGTTTAAAACTGCATCAAAAGTTTTTGTTCAATCTAGCAATCATATTTCGGTAGGGGCCATCGAAACCTAAACTCTAAGGTGGGCCAACAGATGTGTCCAGAAGTGTATATTCTACGAACTCGAGTAATCTCTGTTACGATTTCGAATTCCTATTATTTACTGTCATTTATACTCGTAGAATCATTATTTATTTATTTAGAATTATATATACAGTAGTGGTACACAGACTTAACGCAACAAGGCATTCTCGAGAAGTGAACTTTTAGATTAAATAAAAGATTACACTGTAGCAATAAAAAAGATGCCTGTGAGTAAAAAAAATTAGCATCGCAATTTTCATGTTTAATTTGAAACTCTCTTCAAGCTAAGCGAAACCTTTCTCTATAGAATCAGCAGCCAACACTCTGCTTCTAATTCATTCCTGTATAACCCTTATTCGATTTGAGATAAGACAAACAAAACAGCGCGAATCAACACAGAGGTAATCTCAGATGTAAATAGACTCAAAACTCAAACAACTAACAAACAAACAAACAAACAGCAAGTTCTATCAATAAATAACTACCGTCACCAATTAATGATACTATCCCTTTCTGCACGTTACCAGGGATCGCAAACCTTTTCGCAAATGCTTGTCAAATTAAGTTAAACAACGAATAAACATGGCGCTCAGGTAACTTATTTTTGAAGAGTTGGGTTTGTTCGAGAATAGCAAAGTACTTAGTTACTTAGCAGTACTCAATGAAGTTCACATGTATATCTGTACATATGTACAGAACACAGTGGTGACGGTCCCGACTTACGAGTTGTAGGTCGCGAGTTCAAACGCATCTAGACGCATTACTTTGTGTAATTTATTTCATTACCACTGTTCTCAAAACGGTGAAGGAAAACATTGTGAGGAAACTGGATTCTCCTAGACCCAAAAATTATCGTGAGAAACATCGTGAGGAAAATGATTTTTCTTAGACATATAAATTCTAAAACATGCAACATCTCGCGCTAGGCCCGCGTATTGGCCGATTATTGCACTACGCGTAGCAAGCCTACATTTTTATTCACACAAGTAACACATTTGAATCTATAGCTTACTGTCGCTTTGGTGAGAACGCAAACTGCAGAATGCGTCCACGTTTACTGTGGGACAAACGATACGTTTAGTGTGCACGATGCCTTAGGTTCGACACCCCTACTAGCGAAAAGCCTTTTATACTAGGGGATGAGACAAAAGGCTATTGTTAGACAACCCACTTTTCAACACTTATCACGCGGAGTGATAGCATTGTAGTTAGAGGTGTCGACGATATCGTGAGATTGAGTCACACCCTGATCGCTGTTTTGTTTGATCGTCATTACTGAGAGTTGGCAAAGCATTATGAATACGGAAATAATCATTAGTGTTTCTGATAATCATTGTAATTACAGCTTGTAGCAAGTCGCTACTTCATATGTGGTATCTTAGATGTCGCTTGTAGGGACTGAACTAAACTATAAAATCCTGAATAGCAATTAGAGTTCTCCGCGCTATTTAAACATATACAATAGTCCGAAACCATCCTCCGGGCAGTTGCCCAAACCAGACGTAGCACCCGTCTTGTCAGGATCCTGCCTTTTCAACGGAGGTATGTGGGAGCTTTTTACACCCTTTTCCACTTACCTCCTAACCTGTAACATGTTAGGATGAACTCGATAAGAGGAACACCGCAGATGTTGCTACAAGTTAAACTCATTTTGTTCTACTCTTTTTTGTTGACACGTTGACAGCGGCTCTCATTTTTGTATGATTTCCATCCCTGCGGTACGAGGCGTTTAAGACCTCGTTTGAAAATTATCATTATGATAGTACGGGGCCTATTAGACCCCGTAAAATTTTTCTTCCACTCTGATTGGAATGAGAGAGTCTGACTTTTACTGAAATCAAAAATCAAAACATTTATTTCAAATAGACCATTTACAGGCACTTTTGAATAGTCAAATGTCGGTCAGTCCAAGAAAAGTGAAGCTAAATTGCACGTTCCAAAGAGTAGGTCTCTATGGAGAAGAACGTGCAAGAAACTCCATGGACACTCTTTTAAATCATATTATGTGTTACATATAATGCTTGGTTACATATTACTTGTTGCTTCTATCATGTGAGCACAATGTCGATAATGAAATAAAAAATGTAAAATAATTAAAAGATAGAAACTGAATTAAGACACTGGCAGCTAAGAGATGACCAGTCCCATCTGACGGCACCCGTTCACGAGCATGACGCGTGCATCAGCCCCACTCAGCTCAACCATTTTGAAGGGAACTGAACGACCCAATAACACGTGCCACCAACAGCGAGACATTTGAGTGAGCATGACAAACTCTCAACTGCCATGCTCGTAATGTCAAAAAAGAAGTTGTAACCTAATAAAAATGCTCCATGGTGCTTCACATTCACAAACTTGGAAAAAGTGCTTCTACATTATACAATGCAATTGTGTCTTTCAAATTAAAAATAATAATATTAGTTTCCAACTAATCAACTAATTAGTACGCCCTAGTGGTAGTGGAGCTGGACCAGCATTGAGCCAAGCATTTTTATCTTGAATATAATCCTCCAACTTATAATATGCTTGCCTGCATAGTGTGCGTTTAATACAAGATTTAAATTTCGTTTCATTGAGTTCTAATATTTGGGGTGGTATTTTATTATAACATTTCAAACAGTACCCCATGAAAGAAGAGGCCACTTTAGCCAGTCTGAAACCTGGTTGAACTAATTGATCCCTATTTCTTGTAACATAATTATGTCTATCGCCTCTTTTGCTAAAAAGATGAAGATTTTTTCTAACATACATGATGTTTTCATAGATATATTGACAAGGTACCGTCATTATGTTAATATCTTTAAACAGTTCCCTTAAAGAATCGCACCGGCGGAGATTGTAAATAGCTCTGATGGCTCTTTTCTGTAATATAAAGATTGACTCGATGTCTGCAGCCCGTCCCCATAGTAAGATACCGTACGACATGACACTATGAAAATAACTAAAATAGACTAGTCTAGCGGTATCAACATCCGTAAATTGGCGGATTTTTCTAACAGCATATGCAGCCGAGCTAAGCCGTCCTGCAAGAGATGTTAAGTGAGGACCCCATTGTAGCCTAGAGTCAAGCGTAATCCCCAAGAAAACTGTTTTATCAACAAATTCTAGTTTCTCATTGTTCAATACTATGTCGCAATCACTACTTATGACATTTGGTAAGGAAAATCTTATGCATTTAGTTTTTTTCCCATTTAGAACTAGATTATTAGCAGTGAACCAGTTTTGGACCTGCAATAAAGCGTTATTTTCATCGTCAAGATTATTAGTCCTTCTATTTATCTTAAAAATCAAAGAAGTGTCGTCAGCAAACAACACCATATTAAGTTTATTTTTCAGCAAATAGGGTAAATCATTAATATAAACTAAAAATAAAAAAGGACCTAAAATTGAACCTTGGGGTACCCCCATTTTCACATTTAATCCCGACGAATTGACACCGTTTATTTGAACAAGTTGCTGTCTGTCATTCAAATACGATTTTAATAAGCTTAACGCTGCTTTGCCTAGTCCGTAATGCTCCAGTTTCAGGAGTAATGTTTCATGAACCACACAATCAAACGCCTTAGACAGGTCGCAGAAGATGCCTATAGCATCTTGTGCCTCCTCCCACGCATTAAAAATGTGTTTTAGTAAGGAGACACCAGCGTCAGTTGTACAACGCCCTTTGGTGAAACCATACTGTTTATCGTGTAAGATGTTATTGGTGTTAAAATGATTAAGCATTTGATTTAACATCACCTTTTCAAATATCTTGCTAAAAACCGGCAAAACGGACACCGGCCTATAATTATTAGTGTCTTTACTGTCTCCGGATTTAAAAAGTGGTATCACTTTACTATATTTCATTAGATCCGGAAAGACTCCTTGATCTATACACAAATTAAATATTAACGCTAAGTACGGCGCTACAGTCTCAATAATTGAGGTACAAACTTTGATAGACATACCCCATAGATCTTCTGTCAATTTAATCTTGATTTCTTTAAAAGCTTTTATTACTGTTATGGGGTTTATATGTTTAAAGTTAAATTCAGTCGAACAGGCTGCAACGTTCGCCTGTAATAAACCAAAAGCATGCGATGGCGACGAATTTAGGGCTTCAGTAGTTTTAATTGGAATGCTGGTAAAGAAATTTACAAATTCTTCTGCAACTAGTTTGTTATCGCTAATAAGACCATGATGAGTCTCCAATGTGTAATCATTATTATTTCTTTTGTTTCTGTTGGTTTCATTATTTATTATATTCCAAACCGTTTTTATTTTATTATCTGCTGTTTTAACTTTGTTGCTGATGTATAAGGCCTTAGCTGCCTTACAAGTATTTTTAAACATTTTAGAATAAGTAGCAACATATTTATTAAAAGTTTCAGTGTTAATAATAGGCTTAAGGCCATACAACTCGAAAAGTCTTTCCCTACTTATTCTGATTCCTTTAGTTGCCCAGTCACTAAATCTAAACTTAGGGCAGATAGTTTTAGTTTTTTTCTCAAACGTCTGATTAAACTCCTTTTGAACTACTGAAAAAAAATTTTTATACAAAATATTACCATTGTTTTCTGCAAGGTTCCAATCACCCAACCTGCTAGTTAAAGTGCTATTAAATTTATTTAGTTTACCGGATGTTATTGGTCTGAATTGTATCTGCACTTGTTGTATTGGTAAGTTGGATTCAAATGTTACCATTAAGCCGCTATGATCAGAAGGCAGATAATTTACAATGGCTTTTTCTAAATACTTGCAGCAACAAAAAACATTATCGATACATGTAGCAGTAGTTGTCGTTGTTCGAGTTGGTTCAATAAACACATTTGATAAATTAAATGATTTGAAAAGATTTAATAATCTACTGCTATCTGAATTATTTTCTAAAATATTAACATTAAAGTCTCCGCAGATAATTACTGGTTTATTACCAGTTGAAAGTTTAGCCATAACATCTTCCATGACTGACTCAAAAATAGAGTAGTTTTGATAATTAGGGGGCCTGTAAACGCACACTATGACATGCCTATCCAGCTCAACACACGACACTTCAATGCTATGTTCAACGGACAGTGCAACTATATCTTTACGAGTTTTAAATTTGATACTATTTTTAATAAGGATTAATGAACCCCCACGTAACATTGACTTTCGGTTAAAACAACTAAATCCTTCCTGTGTTCCTTCAGTTAGTTCCAGGTTCGCCGTAACTCTTTCGTGATAACTAACTGCAACATAGAAAGAAAGAAACTGCTACATAGAAAAAAAGAAAGAAAGAATTAAAAAAAAGAAAGAGAGAAAGAAGGAATAAAAGAAATCTCACACAATCAATCTGACAGCGATGTGGAAAAGTTTT